>OY728157.1:1107011045-1111811045 GCA_963277665.1 Viscum album
ATAAATAAGTATAAACAATTAAGGGAATGTATAACTAAAAAAAATCTTTTTCAAAATGAAGTTCAGCATAATATGGCAGATATAATATAAAATATTTCCATTTACTTATTCACATGGATATTCTACTAATTGAATTATCACAATATCAATAACCACTTTCATAATTATGGAATTCATAATTCCAGACTATCATAACCACATAGTCAAGGCCTTCTGCCAAGAATACAAATAAGATTTTTTCAAGGCCTTGTCACAAGACATTTGTTTGTCTCATGAGACCTACCAATGCATCAATGTACTATTATGGGATACACCCATCACTTATTAAGTTCAATGCATTCCTCATATTTACAGGTTTAAACACAACATAAACATTCGTATTAAAAATTGCATTCGAAATGTCAGTACATTCTCTATAAACCATGAATGGTATAAAAATAACACATCCATAGTCAACCATATCACAAAATCGTCTATACAATGTGGATGTTTTGTATCATAATAAATCAACTTATCATAATATTAAAATCCATCAAAGGATGTTCACATAGATGAAATCAAAACTATTTTAGAGAAATATCACTTTTTTTTAAATCATTTAGGATTCACATAGTTATAAAAGAAAAAATTTACTTTGGAAATATTCATATAATATTTTAAGGGATGTTTCTATGATTTTATAATGGCAGAAAATTTCCACACCTGCCGTATAAGTTAAAAAATACATTCTTACCTTAATTTTGTCGAAAATGATAAATAGTACCTTGTTTGGAAAATGACGGAAAGGTTAATTTATAAACAACTTATAAAAAGTCAAAAAAGGGAATAAATGACTTTAACCCAAAGTCTATAAAATAGTAAGAATTATTTCAGATACATTTTTAAGGAATAGGGATGTGGATGATAATGAGTTCCAAGTAGATAATTACCTATAAACAACCTTAGATAATGAAGAGATTGTGAAATAAACCATTTCCTTGTACTTTTCCTTGGTAGTGGGTAGGTTAAACTCCTTTATAATGGTTAATTAATTGCAATTAAATTTTACAAGAATCATATACATTAATATTATATCATATATAATGTTTTAACATTTCTTTGTTAATAATATCTTAGTATTATCATCATTTCAGGTGTTTAACAGATTTTTTCTCCTTTATATTATTTGTAATGTGCGTAATATTCTTTATGGATGGGATCTATATTATTCATATCCAGAATTATATCATGACTTTAACATTATTTTAATCAAAAAATGAAAATTAGTCTTGGATGGATATGATGGGGAATGAATCTCATCGCGTTTGTGGAAACGATAATCCGTACGTACACACAAGCAACAATATCATTAGTTTGATATTAAAACAACATATAATTGGATGTTATATTATATATACAAAATAATTAACATGTTATAGATATTATTTACATCAATTAAATATCATTATTATACCCATCCAATGAATAATGTATTGAATAACAATTACACCATGACGTGGAGACGGTAAGCCGTACGTACGCACGTATAGTGACATGTCATTCAAAGGATAGATAGAGTAATAAATTTGGTTGTACCATAATTATAATAAAATCACAGTATATAGAAGATATTGGAGTTATTGTTTTTGAATTGAAACAACAAAGAAAAAGGAATTGGAAGAAGAATGTAACTTGAAAAAGGGTGGTGAAATTATTACCTCTTCTTCAGGTTCTTCCTTTTGATTTGATCAAAAGGGCTCCTTAAGTTGGATATTAGAATAAATGGGGGCATCTAGGATGATGTGGGAGAAGTTTAGAGGATAATTGGGAAGGTTTTGGTGGAACCAAAAGGCTTTTAAGGTATGAATTTGAGAGAAGGGGGAGTTCCCTTTTATAAGAGGGGTGAGGGGCACCTTAGGAAAAACATAAAATATTATTTTATAATAAATTTATATTATGTTTATAATTGCTCAAAACTAATTTATTTCTAGGATAAGGTGGGTATGGGTCAAAATCCACTCACCCAATAGGTTTTATACAGGTTTTGTTTACTATATTAATGTTATCTTTTTGATTTAACTCTTTGTTAAATAGTTTGACATTTACCGTGTCTCTTTGTATTTTTATATTATATAGGTAATAAACATACTATATACTTAAAAGAGACCCCCAATTGGTCCATTAATGATACATATATCATTATATAATTCTTTTGGACGATCCCTAGATTTTAGAAATAGAATACAAATTAAAAATATAATATTTGTTTTAAAATATCCTTTATGTCAATTTTGACACTATTTAATAATTGATTTTTCTTAAAGTCTTAACAACTTTATTAATTCGACACAAATTAATTTATGTAATCTTAACATTTCATATTAACCAATAAAATTTTTTGTCATCAAAACATTCAAATTATTTTTATTTTAACATTTATAATACAAATTATTTTATTCTTTCATGAATAAGGAAAATACTGCAACATATTGTGTCATAAATAAATAAAATTATTCAATGTCTAAAAATTATGAATAAAATCCCATTATGTTGGAAATAATTTTATCATTCTAATGAATATTTATAGTAAAAATATAACATATATAACCCTATATAAAATTTTCTTTCTAAAATATATATCCTAATGTCATTTTTGTATTTACTTTAACTTAATTAATATAAAGTGTCATTATCACTTACAAGTGGCTCCATGGGGTCCCAAAATCGACCCAAAGATGCCCATGGTCGGAAATGTATCACAAAATAGGGTTAAGACATGTTTTAGGGTAATTTAATATTAGTATAATGTTATTTTTTACCCTTATTTACCTGATTTACCCTTTAACAATGGTAAATAAAATATTTACAGAAATAATTATTCAAAATGTCTAAAAATAAAACATACATATTTACTCAATTTGGAAATTATGATTCTAAATATGGAATACATTTTCTATATTCAAAACACAAAAGTGATAGAAATTAATTTAGAATTAATTCCGTTTGTCAAAACAAAAAGCGTTTTTTGAAGAAATAATAACCCTCAAAAGATTGACACATGCTTATGTCCAGTTTAAATGTGAAATTATTTCCAATGACCAAAATTGGATTAAATGGTAAAAATAAAATATAATTATACTATAAAATCACTCAATGCATAATTTATCACTATTAATTATTTCGAATAAAAAAATTGTTTTTAATTAAAATTTAGTAATTTTCGTTGTTCATCCAAATAGGAATGTTATCGGAAAAGTACCAAAATTTCACCCTAAGCTAATTTCAATATTATGAATCCAAAAATGAAGTCCATTTTGAATGATAAAATGTATAAAATTTTAAAATGTGTGTATTACTATTCATAACGGCTAGTTTGATTGGTTGTGGTGTTTTAGAACTCAAAGTTGCGTACAATAAACACTACTGTATTATTCCAAGAGTATCGTACTATCAATGCTTGGGGTGTTACAACATATGAGTAAAATTATTATACGATTCAATTAATGTATGAGTCGTATAAAAAAAATATGATTCATTTTAGAACTGCATATAAGTCTCTGTATGAGTCATTTTTCATTATGTAATATCAAGTGTTCTATGTATGGGTCTTTTAGAAAACTGTCTAATTTATTTCCTTTTATACTTTTAGAATTCATAAGAGTAAACAAATAGTATAAGTGAAAATACATAATGAATCATTAATATTTGAACTATAATTAATAATATTGTGAGAAATTATAATTATACAATTATAATATCATAGTAATGTGAGGAATTTTTATTATCAAAATATTAAATAACAAATATTCCATATAAATTATACTACCTAACACTAAAAATCAATCCATTTTAAAAATTAATAAAAAAAAGGAATTATGAGAAATATTCCCTTATTGTAACTAATAAAAAAATTAAAATCACTAAGCACTTGATATTGCTACATCAAACAATAATTATCATATAGACAAAATAGGAAAACTATACAGTTAATCTACCCTATAAATAATGTATAAAAAATAAAACCTTATAATTTAAATAGTTATAAACAATAAAACAAGGATAAAAATATACATATAATGTAAAAAATTACCTAAAATCTCCAACATCTTAATCTCTCTTCCTATAATGAAAAACTAAAAATAGATAAAAGTGTTTACACATAATAAACTATTTAAATCTATAATAAATTAAATAATTACATGTTAAATTGACATATTTAAAATTTCACTACATCTAAACAGTTAGTAAAAATATCATCCAATTGACCATCAATTGATTTAAATTCCAAAAAATATCTTATTTACCAATATAATCTCTAATAATATAAATCTAAATTGTATATATTTAGTTATAGAATATTGTATAGGGTATTTAGAAATATAAATAATATAATTTTTTTTATAATTAATAACAATCAAATAAAAATTAATATAAAAAATAAAAAATTATTATATAATCCACAAAGATTGAGACACATAACTTGTAGTATATTTATACTCAACATTAGCTGCGGATAAAGAAAATGATAATTATTTCTTTGAACTCAATGATATCAATGTTTTAAAAAGTAAATGAGACATTCCTAAACTACTCTTTATATTAATACATTATCCTGTAAAATTAGAATCAAAATAAGAAAATAAATCAAATCATAAATGGATATAATAGAACAATCTAGACATTATAGTTCCTTTTAGATATCAATTGATTTTTTAATAACTTTTATATGACTTTCATTAAAGTCAGACTGAAACCTACTATACATACACAAATTAAATACAATATTAGGTCTTCTAGTTGTTAAATAATGCAATATTCCAATTATTCCTCTAAATAGTTTAATATCTTTTTGTTTTCTAGAAACATCTAAATGTAGTTTACAATTATCACTCATAGTGGTTCTTAAAGTTGTACTATAATCAAGTATAAATATTTTAATTAATTCCTTAATGTAAATAAATAGATTTAGGAAAAATATTTGAATAAGTTGAAGGATTTTAATCCTTAAAAATAATTTTAATTATCCTATAAAACTCATATCAAATTCACTATTTATTAACTTAGAAAATCCATTACAAAGAAAAACACTAAAGAAGCCAAAAACAATATCATAAAAATGAATTTTATTAACTAAAGTGTTATTAAAAATATTTTTAATAAATAATGTGGGAACTAATTTACCTTTTTTAAATCCATTGCATAAAATCACAAAGATAACCTTTTATACAGAGATCATGGATCATACTTAAGTCTATATAATGCTTTTAAAAATTTGAAAACATGGTTACAAAAATTTTCATGTTCAAAAACATGTGATTGATTAATATATACTTATTAATAAATTAAATAATTTAACAAATTACTTTTAACATTAAATTTAAATTAACATATACATAAGATAATAGAGTCCTAAGAGAATCAATCCTAGAAATAGATTGACCTTGGGAAAAAAGTGTACATTTATTCTTTACCATATGTCTTGATCCATCCATTTTATTTATGAAAATCTATTTAGTTATAATAATAATTTTATATTTAGGGGGTTTAACTAAATAAAAAATAATAATTTCTAATAAACTGGTTATGTAATTCGTCCATAGAAATAATCTAATTAAAATCTTTAAAACCACCAAACACATAATTTGGTAAAAATTAAAAAATAGAATTAGATTTAGCATACAAATTCATCATTGATTTCCTAGTATGAATTACATAACCAACATTATAAATTAAATTCTCTAGAGAATAAACATTATAAGACTTCCAAGTTATAAGATCACATTAATAATGGATATTCTCTCCTCCACAAATACATTATTATCTTGAGGATCATATTCTTTAAAATTTATCATTCTAAATTATTATGCAACAACATAAAAATAAAATTTCTTTTCCAAATTATTCTCATCAAACATAACATTAATGGATTCTTTTAAAATAAATTTTATTTTATTATATGCTCTATAATATTTACTAACGTTTGATTAATATTGAAAAATTCCTTCAACTAGTTTTGCATCAAATAAATTTAAAATATATATATTATTCAATATAAAAACATTAAAACCTAAATCTATGAAATAACAAACTTAAGGTGTTTTTTCTTTATATAATTCATAATGATTTTTCTTTAATAAAATTATAATAAAGATTATATTCCAAATTTAACAATTTTTATTTAAAACTTCATCACATAAATATTTATATTGAAATAAATTAACATATTACTATCCATTTCTAGAATAATTATATTTTTTAACTCTACTAATCTATTTTTTATAGGGGGTTTAGGGGAAGAAAATTTATAAAAATAACCATTTTCTTCAAAAAAAAATTCACATTTTAGATTAAACAATCATTTACCTTTATAATTTCTAATAGGTATAATTAAGTACTATTTTTCATTTTGAACTATTTAAAAAAATAGTAAAAATTGATGAAGATTGAATTTTATGCGTCAATAAATATGTCTAAGTAAATATACAAAATTCATATAAAATTACCGAAACATATTTCTTACAAATAAAACTAGTAGTTTTAAAATGTCCAAATAAATAAATATGAATAATTTTAATATGTTTTATAGTTTTAACATTAATAATTGATCTGAATCTTTCTTTATATATTTTTCTTATAAATAAGATTCAAACAAATACTTACTTACTTTAAGATCAATAAGTTTAAGAACTTTTCAATGCTTTGATAGTTTATGTAACATCCAAAAATATGAATTTCCATGCCTTCTATGTTATAATATATCATATATTAGTATAAAATGAAGCCACATAACACTATAAACTGTTAGCTCCAATGAATCAATAAAATATATATTATATTATCTATTAACATAAAACAATACAGAATAATTTACTAAAACTAAACATTTATCATTTGAGAATAAATAAACATTCAATCATCACACAATTTTGAAATAATAATTTTATTACCTTTTAAACCTTTAAAATATAATAATTTATAATTATTTATAATTTCAGAAATACCTAATTCACAAAATACTTTAACCTTGTCTTTTGAGTTATCATTAAAATTAAAGAAACCTTCATCACATTGATTTTAAGATAGAAATCTTGGTGGATCTCTAATCATATTCATGGGGGAGGTGTTTTCTATAAACCAAAAGTATTTTATACACTTAGGGAATATTTCTTAAAAACAATGAAACAAAAAAGTGTTTTTATACCCTTGCTGCATTAGGTCCAACAGAATTTGGTAACGAATTATTAGCTATAAAAATTGATTTTAAACATTCATTATTTGGTAATATAGAAAATAAAATATAAGAAATAGATACATCAGTATGACCTAAATACTATGAAACCCTTAATGAATATTCATTTAGATAGTGTACTTCTGTTCTATATCTAAATCGCCTAACAATAGAAAAAATTCCTCTTGAAATTTTAAAAAATACAATATTATTCAATTTAGGTAGCTTTTTGTCATAACTAAAACATGTATTATCATTATTTGCTTCCATAATTTTTTCATAAATTTATTTACCTTTAGAAAATGTGCCTGGATTCTATTTGAGAGTAACAATTTCATTATTTAAGATCTCATTCTATTTTTATGTAATTTATAAATCATAAAAAACATTATAAGAATTATTATAAGATATACTTTTATGATTCTTAGTATTTTTAATAAAACGTTTATTTAGTTTAATAATATTCTTATTTTCTTTTTTTATCACTTTGTATAATTCATTACTTCTTAGAATGAGTTTGTAATTTTTCATTTTTTTGGTCAATTATTTTATACTGGAATTTTAAAAATATAAATCATAAAATGAACTAAAAAAATCACTATTAACCTCATTCACTGTATCCATTAATCAAAATTTAGTGAATTCATTATTAGTTCAAGATTTACTAATTGAGTTTGTGCCTTCTATAAAACTTTTTCCTATTTCCAAAGCTCGTTTTTTATTTTTCTTATATATTTTTTATTTCCTTTTTACATTAGTTTCGTAAAATTGTCTTAATAGGACATTTTCCTAAATTCTTTTTAGATAAATTATGAAGCATCATTATGATTACTTATATTAATATTTTTCCTTTATTCATCTCTCTAATAATACATTCTAAATTACTTCTTGAATCCTATATTTTTTCATATTTTTGTAGGAATCATTGAAAACATGGTTTACTTTATATTTCTCACTTATCTATATATATTAATTAAGAGATTCATAAGAATCAATTATATGTGATTCAATTGAAATTTCATTTTTGTTTATAGTTTTTCCATTAATAATATTCTTCATCTCAAGTCCATATTGTAGCATCAAACCAATGAGTTCATTTAGTGTGTACTCTTTGAAATTATCACTTTTTTTAATGGAAACATTTTTCACATGACACTTATTTAGTAGGGGTCTTAAAAAATATTAAACAAGAATAATATTATATAAAACTTTTATATACACACTCATTCCATTAATAATTCTCCTAAATCCGTGATACATCAAATTCACGTATTCTACTTTACCCATCTTAAAATCTTGATATTTTTCACATATCATCCCAATTTTTGTTCTATTTAACTTGAAAATTTTATAGTTTGTGACATTATTTTTCCTACATATATCTTGATCAATATTACATGATGACACATGGATGAATATTCTTTTACTAATAATACAATATAATATATTCATAACATTATAATTTAAAACATAATTTTTCGTTTCATTACTAGTGAGAGTATATAAATCTATATTAGGTAGTTTATATAGTTTTACCAATATCATCCAGTGAATAATGCTTCTGTGTTTGAGATATGATTTAACTCTCTCTTCCCAGTAGTCATAATCATACCCATCAAAATATGTTGGTCTCTATGAAATATATCCATTATTAGTGTTCATTATTAACTTCCCAACAAATATATTTTCATTATAAAATTATGTCTGGGATAAGGTTAGCATAAGAATAATATAAACTAGTTAATTGGAACACAATAATACATATAATGAACCTTTTATAATAATAATTGTTATCCTATGGTGATATATATAGTTGGTCAAGATGTGGGTGAAGAAACCATATCATAATTTTAACAAAATTTGATATCAAATTTAAACACCATATAATATCAATATTCATGCAAATACAAGTGTGGTTTGACATGAATGTTTATGTGAATGTGTGGTAAAAATAAAATTTAAAGAACATCATATTTTATATTATTTAGGACCAATTTAAGCCTGTGTATACTCTTCACTTCACTCTTCCCCACGAGAAAAATATAACCCAGCAAAACAAAAATTCACTTTTGAAAGGATCTGATGACCTTTTGTAACTCATTTGTTTCTATGGACCAAGACTCAACTAGACATAACCTACCTTTATATGGACCAAGTAACAACCATAAAAAACCTAACTTTTAATGGGATTCAAAACCCAATAATATGTACCTTTTATGGATGTATAACCAAAGAATATGTTATTTTTAAAAACAAATTGATAAAAAAACAGCAGTTATAGATTAAATAAAATAATTAAGGAATAAAACTCGAAATCTAGAACAACAGAGAATAATTTTGATTCAATAAGATTTTCTAAATAGAAATTTAAATATTTTTTCTCCTTAAAAATGATCACAACAATGATAGAATGAAAAATAGTATTCTTTTATTAGTTTCAAATTTTATATCTAGTTCTCAATATAAATTTTTTATAGTCCATTCAATCAGTATTTATAAACAAATTCTCTAATAGTTTGTTCATAATTTCCATTATTTTCTTCTTGTGGGTCTTTCCATATATTTATATGCTTATTGGTTCATCAAATGAGTTTTAAAAAAACAACCTATGTGGGAAAGTAAAGAATGTATGAAATAAAAACAATAGAAAATCATATCTGAACATTCATAAAGTACAAATACATATGATAATAAAAACAGCATACAAGAAATTAAGTTTATGAATATGTCATTTATATCTATGTAGGAGTAAAATAAAAATATGAGTGAATTCAAGAATCAGTCATATATATTAAATTATGAGTAATTTTAGATCTTCATACAAGTCAATTTATAATTCATTTTATGTTGTGTGTGTATCGGGTGTTCTATGTATGAGTCCTTTAATAAAACTAAATGAGCCATTTCCATTACAAATTTTACACTTTGGAAGAGTAAACATATATTTTAAGCTAAAATACTTAAATAATAATTAATATAAAAATACGAACTAATAAGGTTGTGGAAAATTATAATTTTCCAATTATGAAATCCTAATAATGTGCGGTATTTTAATTATCAACACATTAAATTAAGAAAACTCCATATAAATCAAACTCCCCAAAACTAAAAAATAAAATCCCTAAAACCCACTACCATAACCTCCCAAAATGAAAAATAGGGAGAAAACCTAAGAGGAAATGAATTAGAAAACTCACATAGAAACCTAACCAATTACTATTATAAATATAAGGGCTAAAGCCAACCAAGGGATTCTTAAATACCTATAAGGAAATACCTATGATATATTATGGTTTGAGAGAAATCAAAGGGATCTTAGAGAACTCATAAAGACCATTTAATTTATATGAGGTCTAGAAAACTACCTCATCATGCTTTGATAGACCATGTTTATATTGCGATAGTCTAATTCCACTAATCCCTAATATTCACACCACAAATTTCTCAATCTTATTCCCATTTAATACTCACTAAAACACTTAATCTTTATATGAAAATGTAATGGATTTTTTGTGATCAAATATTCATAATGTGACATAAACTAAGATAGAAAATCCATAATATAACATCAAAGTTCCATGATATAGGAGCCACATCTATGCCATGAGGCTGATCATTGGAAAATCTCACAAACTTTCTAAGACATTATCACGTCACAAACCAAATCTTCACATTACAACCAAAAATGGAAATGATAAATTTAATAAGGTGTATCCCCACATATAGTAAGGGTCTTCATTTTGAAAAAACAACCTATCATTGAATCTCTATAATTCTACTATAGGATTTATCATATCATGACCAAGAACGTAAGATTTTAAAAGTCATTCATAATATATTATAAACTCCCCAAACAATACATAAGATTATATCCTTTATAAAATTTCCTTTCAAACTTCTCGCACTATAAAAAACTACGTAGAACCACAACCGAACTCCTAATGCCAACACCAAATACCATAGCCTACATACTAGAGGTACAAAATTGTTGTACTCCTCATGTGTAAATCATGTTTTAATGGTAACAAATACTATACATTCTTTAAAGATTGTTAATATTGTTTAATTTGTCTCAAATCATGTGTACATATGGTTGGTTTCATTATGATTTAAATAATCCTATCCAAGATATTAAGTGTTAAATTAGATTACTGTAAACTATATTTACCATTAGTATATAATGATTTCATTGATAAAAGATTAATTCTAATACATTCTATGAATATCATTGTTTATGTCCGTATATAAATATTTGGTTAAGTATGAGAAACTATGAGTCTGCCACCAGTTTTTTTTCGCAAAGGATGCAGACACTATAGCCCATACATCGTGACCCAGACACCGGGACCAGACACCGTGACCAAAAAACGTGACCTAGACACCATGGCCAAACACCGTGACCCAGACACCGTGACCTGATATAGTGACCAGACACTGTGACCCAGACATTGTGACCTGACACCGTTACCCAGACACCATGACTCGACACCGTGACCCAGACATAATGACCCGACATTGTAACCTATAAACCATTACCAGACATCATGCCTGAGACACCAAAACCAGTTTTAGAGATACTGAAGACTATGACACTGGTTCCTTGCTGAGACATTGTTTTAAGTTTGGAAAAGGACTAGACACCGTGATCCTAACGCCACATCTAGGCTACCAGTTCCTGATCTCAATACAAATTTTCCACAATAACTATCTGACCGCTCAATGGAAAATAAAGAGACACCATTTCGTAGATACACCATTTCCAAGTTACACCATTTCTAGACATACTGTGACATCATTCATTAAGCTATTTTCTAATATTCAATTTAATTTCTAATGGTCATATTTGAGTCATTTAAATGAATTGTCATAATTAATATTTTTTGTAGAAATAGCATGTGATAATAATTGGTATGAGGTGTAGAGTACATGCATTATGTAGGATCCAACACAAGAACTCCATTAATAAAAAGAGAAGTGTGGACTCAAAATGAAGAGAAAAATAAAGAAGAATCACTAGCATTATTGAGAAAACAACTGACACATGAACTCAATACATATGAAGAAAACACGAAGTAATCTCGAATCCAAAAAGTTGGGATACCATAGATCATAGTCAAGAACATCATCGCAATTCCAAATCCATAAATAACTCAATCCATATATAACTGATTTTAGATACTCTATTTCTCCCAGGAAGACTTGATTTCTGCATCTACTCCATCCTAGACGTCTAGAGTTGCATAGACTAACACTTAGAGAACTTATTACCTTATCCCATCATCTTTGGTCCATTGTGTATTTTTTTAGCCTTCGAGATGTGCGTGTGTGTGTGTCTATATAAAAACACACACTGTCTCCTACATTAAACTGGAGGATACAAGATATCATTCCTCTCACATCTTTTTTAAACTTGTTTACTCACGTTGAAAAGTGTGGAAGAGGTACTTGTCTGACCAGTTAGTTTATACCCATGAAGAACTGTGGAAGAGGTCGTGTGACCTGCATAGTCTTGTGCGTTGTTTTTTACCCCAATCTCGGGTGCATATATGGTTTTTTAATATAAACTTCGTGGTGGAAATTGATCACCATGTGGAGTGGATTAGTTCATGGCTAGAGACTAAACCACTTGTTTTATATATGTTGTGTTTTTTGATTTAGTTTTCTATGTTTTACTGTATAATTATGATATCACTAAATTTATTTGATAATTAAATTTGGAAATAAGTTATAATTGTTTTGACTTATTAGAATAGATTCAAAAGTAATATTAATAACTAATATTAATATTACTGAAAATTAATAAATCTTCTACGAAGTTATTTATAGAGTCTAACTTTCATAATCGTATTACATTGAGTAACTAGGTTGTATATATTTTTATTGGGGAAACTTTTACGAATAATACTCAAATAGAAATTTTTATAGATACTCAATTCAACCCCCTCTTGAGTACTCTACTCCTACTAACAGGCAGTAGTAGAGGGTGTTTGTTATTTGTATTAAGACTCTGTTTTTGAAACAATTCAACTGTGAATTTAGTTGTACATTAAAGATCTATAAATTTATATTAATTATATATTTAAATCTCTTTAAAATTATTTATTTATTATGGATAATATTTTGGAATGTGCTACAACAAACATACCGCAATTCATTAATGGAACCAATTATTCCCAATGGAAAATTAAAATGAAAATGCATTTAGAAAGTATGGGTTTTGAAATTTTTCCTTCAATTATAAATGAGTATAAGATTCCCACTACTGATAGAATCAAATGGGATGACCCAAACAAGACTACCTACAATAACTATTTCAAATCCATGAATTAATTATATTACCCTTTAGGAGAAATGAATTTTATAGAATTTCTGCATCAAAACATCCCAAAACAATTTGGGATACTCGGCTGTTTCACATTAGGAACTTCTATAGTAAAAAAAGACATAATAATTATACTATTAAATATGAAAACATTAAAATGAAAAGTTATGATTTTATTTATGACATGTATATCAGGTTCAATGAAATTGTCGACACAATGATTTCTCTTGGATGGGAAGATACTGCCAATGAACAAATTATGACGATTATAATATGCTTACCTGATAGATGGAGAGGAAACTCTATCTCTATTAGATAATCACACAACATCATAATGTTACCAGTAAAATAACTCATTAGGAAACTAATGATGTATGATGAGGAGCTGAAAGTCACCAAGGAAGAGAAAGATAAACCCAAAAGAAAATTTGTTCCATTTAAGACCACCACCTATAAACACAAAGAGAAAGAAAAATTGGATATCTCTGTAGAATGTTCTACCAGCAAAAAATCATCACCTAACAATGATGAGGAGATGGATCAATTAGATAGAAGGATTAAGAGATTTTATAAGAAGAATAATTTTTTCAGAAATCCAAACTTCAAGGAATGATATGATCAAAAAGGAAGCTAGAAGAAATAATGGAAAAGAAGTGAAAAGTATGACGAGATAATATTCAATGAGTGTAAGTGAAACCGACATATAAAGGCTGACTATCCCAAGCTCCAGTACAAAAAGGAATATGATGACAAAGTTAGAAATTATAAAAAGGAAATGAAAGAAACATGGAGTGCTTCTGAGGACCATTCAAGTGACTCAGAATCTTCACATGATGAATAGAGATGAAAGTCACTCTGAAAATATGTCTAATGAAGAAATGTTTGGGTACTATAATATGCTTCAAGAGACATATAATGAACTAAAAGAAAAATACAAATCCTTGAAGAAAAAACATGTTATTACTTCAACTATTAAAACTGAACTTATTATAGATAGAGAGAATGACGCTAAATTACTCAAAGAAAATAATGAACTAAAGCTATATAATGAGAAATGGAAAATAGGCCTTGAACGGTTTAATAATGGTAATGATACATTGGTATAAATTATAGGTAAATAGATTGCTCCAAAATATACTACTAGTGTTTTCTATCCATCTAGTAAAAGAAATTTTTGAAGAACTAATTTTGTTTCTAAATATAGGACATACAATTTCAATCCTAGTTCTAGAAAACATTCGTCTAGTTAAAATTTTGATACACTCTATATTTTTTCAATATTTTCATGACCAAATAGAGTTTATTTTTCAATAACATTATTTATTTTTATAGGAAACCTTTGAGGCATATATGTGTTCCGAAAGCCCTAGTCACAAATATTACTGGACACAAACAATTATGGGTACCAAAGTCTATTTTTATTTGCCTATTTTGTAGGATAGTTTCATAAAGAGGTTATGTAAAATTTTATGTTAGTTGGATAGTTCTTGTTCAAGACACGTGATAGGGGACTGTTCTTTCTTCAAGAATTTAATAAAAAAACAATGGTGGACATGTCACCTTTGGGGACAATGCCAAAGGAAAGATCATTGCCCTTGGCCAAATCGGTAACTCAAACTCAGCTTTAATTTCCAAAGTACATTTTATTGATGGATTGAAATATATTCTACTTTGTATTTCACAACTATATGATGATGGATTTCATGTTAATTTTGAAAATGATTCTTTAAATGTTTTAAATTCTAAAAATGAATTAGTATTTTCTACATTAAGAAATGTAAATGTATACTCTGATAACATAGATTCTTTAATCTCTCAAAATGCTTCATATTTAAGTTTATTTCACAAAGAGCCCTGTATTTTGAATAGGAGACTAGGAAACTATAGTATTCACTCAAATATAATGTTAACTAGAATAATCATAGTCCAATACCTACCCAAACGTGACTTTCCAAATGATAATGTGTGTAATACTTTTCTAAAGGTAAAGAAATACAAAATTTCCATCAAACCAAAGATATAAGTTTCAACTTATAAACCTCTCAAACTGGTTCGCATAAATTTTTTGGTACTATATAGAGTTTCTATATTAAATATGAAGCACTATGTTTATGTTCTTGTAGATGACTTTTCTATAAAAACTTGGACATTATTTTTTCTCAGTAAAGTGTTGCATGCTTTCATTTTACCAAATATTCCAAAACGGTAGAAAATCTAGTGGGCATAGAATTAAATCAATATGAATTGATTGTGGATATGAGTTTGAAAATCAAGTGTTTGAATCATTTTTCTCACAAAATGGATATAGTACTAATTTCTCTTCACCTATAACTACTCAACAGAATAGAGTTGTAGAATGATAAAATTGAACCTTGAAGTAGATTTCTAGAACCATGTTTATTGAATATGACGTACTGATTTATTTTTGGGTTGAAGGTGTAAATACATCATGATATATTATCAATGGAGTGTTTATTGGACCATTCTTAAAATAACTCCATATGAGTTTTGGAATAATATAAAACCCAAATTACACTACTTCAATGTTTTTTGTTGCAATGTCTTTATCCATAATACTAAAGACAATCTTGAAAAATTTTCATCAAAGAGTGATGAAAGAATATTTCTAGGATATCTAATATCTATTAAAGCCTATAGATTGTATAACAAAAGAACTAAATGTGTGGAAGAATCATTTCATGTAAAATTTTATGAAACAAATCCAATTGAGCCTAAGACCAATCTAGGGAACCAGGATGATGATGTATCAAATCTAGACATTAATTCAAAATCCTCTAAACATCCTATAAAGGAATCTATGAAAACTTCTAGTTCTGAAGAATTTTTTGGATTCAAGGAAAAATGATCTTGAACCCATTGAAGAACCTGAAATCACTAGTCCTTATTTTTGTATAGCAGTTGGAAATATTAATAACCATACTTTAGATGCTATTGTAGGTGATTGAGATAAAGGAACACAAACTAGAGATTCTCTTAGAAACCAGGTTTAACATCATGTATTATTTTCATAACTTTAACATAAAAACATTAATGATGCTATAGATAATTCATTTTTGGTGATGTCTATGCAAGAAGAACATAATCTGTTTGAAAGGAAAATATTTTGGAAACTTATTGACAGACCCAAAGACACATTTACCATTTGCAGAAAGTCGGTGTTTAGAAATAAATTAGATGATGTTGGTAACATAATTATAAACAAGGATAGATTTCTTGCACAAGGATATAGTCAAAAAGAAGGAAGTGACTATGAAGAGACCTTTGCACCATTATCTAGACTTGAAGATATCGGAATTCTGCTTGCTTATGTTGCACATATGAATTTCAAACTATATAAAATGAATGTCAAAAGATCATTCTTAAATGGGTATATAGAAGAGGATGTCTTTTTTGAGCAACCCCCTGGTTTTACAAATCCTAATGTTCCAAATCATTTTTTAAACTATCATTAACATTATATGGTTTCAAACAAGCTCCAAGAGCCTAGAAAGATAGATTAAGTACTTCTCTTACTTCCAAAGTTTTTACAAAAGGAATAAGTGATCAGAACCTTTTTATAAAATTAATTTACAATGATGTTTTAGTATATAAAATTTTTGTAGATGACATTATCTTTGGATCTTCAAAAATTTCGTTATTTATAAAAATTTCTAGAATGATGCAAAAAAAAATTCGGCCTGAGTTTAATGGGTGAGCTAAAATTCATTAGTGGATTAAAAATCCTTCAAAATAATTATGGTATTATTTTAAATCAATGAAAATATACTAGAGATCTTCTAAAATGTTTGAGCATGGATAGCACTAAAAGTAGTAACACTCTAATGAGTACTACTTGTATGATTGATCTTGATGAAGATGGTAAATATGTGGATCAAACAACATATAGAGTAATTATTGGAAGATTACTCTACATAACTTCTAGTCAAACTGACATTATGTTGAGTTTATGTATGTGTGCTCATTTTCAAGAAAATCATAAGGAATCGTATTTAAATTTTGTTAATAGAATTTTCAAATACCTCAAGCATACACCCAATGTAAAACTATTCTATCCAAGAAGACAATCATTTGAGTTAGTTAGTTATCCTTATGTTGACTTTGGTGGTTTCATGTTAGATATAAAAATCACCTCTATAACATGTCACATTTTAAGAAAGTCTGTAGTATCATGGTGTAGTATGAAACAATAATTTGTTGCATTGTCTACGGCAAAAGTTAAATACATAGATGCTGGATGTTTTTGTGCACAAATTTTGTAGATGAAACACACATTACTAGATTATGGATATCAATTCAGGAATGTACATATAAATTGTGATAATACAAGTTCTATTAACATCTACAAAATTCATGTTTTACACTCTAGGAAAAAACATATTGATGTAAGACATCACTTTTTGAGAGACCATTGTAAAAAATGTTTTATCACATTAGAATTCATTAGAATTGAATATTGGCATGCTGATATATTCATGAAACCATTAAATTATGAAATAATATATTAAGTCATACATGAAATGGGAATGATAAATCTTATGTAGTATGTGTATTTTTTCACTGCTTACTATTTCATAGCTTACTATTTCACAGCTTGCTATTTCACAGCTTATTGTTACATAGTTTACAGTTTCACAAGTCACAGTTGTAAGATTAATGTCTAACTCTAGCAGTTCTATAGTTTTACTATCTTAAAAATTTCTTCATGAATCAATACATACAAACAGTTTTCAAGTCACACAGTTACGGTCTCACTGTGAAAACCTGTGATGGTCTCATCGTGAAAGCCAGTTATGGTCATACCATGAAAGTCTATTCTTGACTCACTGTGAAAGGATGTTATAGTCTCACCATAAAGACACATTATTGTTTTATTTACATATTATAACTCATATCACGTAAATTAATAATTTTATTCTTACTTTGTTGCGCTTTTTATTTTGCGACGCATGAGATCCCTAAATGATAAAAACAAATGAATTTTCACTCCTTTCTTCACCTGAGCTCTCTTCTCTCAAACCATAACCCCTACTTCAACCTTTCTCTCTCTCTAAAACCTTTTTTAATGCCCCGAATGAAACGCCCATCTTCATCAACTCCTGAGAAGCACAGATCAATGAATATTATGAAAATATCACCGAAGTTAGTGCTCGAAGGTCCTTCAAATCCGAACCTAGTGAACATAATAGTGGTACCTTAAAAGTAAATTTTTAATAAGTGTCTTCTATCAAGTATTTATTTAGTATTGAATGTACTAAAAGAGCATGGATGGCTGGATTGGTTCACAAAGGAGGATATACCAATTTATCCAATGTTAGTTGCACAATTTTTTCACTTCATTCAATTATCTTTTGATGAAAATGATAGTTTTGTTCTGATAAGCTATGTCAATAGACAATGATGTTCCTTTTCATCGAGGTTGTGGGATTCATTCCATAGGATACCTTATGAGATTATTTTTGGGGACTAACAGAGAGGTACTCCACCTCCAAGTGTGATCTTTGTTTTGGAGATGCCTTGTGAAGCTAAACTAGAAATAAAAGAAAGAGAAGAGCTATAGATTCCGAGATTGATGAGGAAACCAGAATTTTGTTTATGTTTGTTTAGAGTCTGATTAGCCCCAGAAAAAGTGACTTTTCTACACTCAACTATCATGATGTATTTTTAATACATCTTATGACACTACTAGAAATAATGGTTTTTGCGCCTTAGTTCATTAACGACTGCCATTGGTGGCCGCTAAAGGACTTATTAGCGATCGCCAATGGTGGCGGCTAATGTCGTAACAAATTAGGGGGGATTTTTTCCGCTTACACTCATCTTCTTTGTGGGGATCCTCCTACAGATCACCGTTGCCAGCCCATACGGCCTCCACCAACACCGATGTTACCCCAGGTGACACCCAACACACTTAAACATCCGTCGTTGTACATAAAAGGTCCTCAAATAGATGCTACACCATTATCAGACCACTCCGTAATGTCCGTCATTGTATCGGGTTCCCTCTGACCACCATGGATCATCCATGGATGACGACCAAAGCATTTGGGGTCCCCCTCCATAATCTCTTGTGTCCACTTGTTTAATCGACAGTAAACCACACAAAACGAGGATGTTTTCTTGGGAGATTATTAGCAGCCGCCAATAGTGGTCATTGTTGATCATCACCAATGAAGCAACTGCAACTGCCAAAAGCGGTCATAGAGTGGTCGCTAATAGCCTTTAGCGACCGCTTTTGTCAGTCGCTAAAGCGCTTTAATCTAGTCGTGTGAAGAATGGACACAAGATCATCCTATAAATGTATGTTATACTCTATATGTGTGAGTTGATAAAGATAACCTCCATGTCATCCTTCATGTTCTAGTCAAGGTTAATCTCAGTTATGCTCCATGAAAAATGGTTGGTTGGAGCAGATGAAGAAGTCATTAAAGCCTATGAGTTTTTTATTTCAAAATATATAGTCAATAGAATGAAAATCTGTTGGAATCCATGGAGAAAAACATGGGTAGATGAAAATGAGAGGGTCTATGAAAAGTTCAACCCAGTTGATAATTCTTTAAGAGCTAAGGACATTTTTTATCCTGGTTTGGAACCAAATGAAAACGTTGACTATTCTAACGAGGATGAAGAAGAAGAGGTTGTTGCAGTTATAGGGAAACTATCCTGGATGAGAAAGATAGTAAACAAGATCCTTAAGTATTAACTAAGAAGTAAATAATTGTTCCTAATGAAATTGTTGATCTAGAAAAAGAACCCACCTCTAAATAAGAATCTGTTGTTGTTGAAAGGGTAAAGGATGTTCTATAATAGCATCTAGAAGAGGATCTGTCTCTCGAGAAAGAAGTTGCTTATGGGGAACACCTAGAGGAACAAGTTTTACCTGAGTTTATCCCATCTACTGAAGAGATAATGGATAAAGCCTTTCATTTTTCTATAATAGAAATGGGTGAGGTTATTAGGGATGAAATATTAGAGGTAGATAAAGGATCTAAATCTCTTAGTCCAGATAAATATACACATGTTGAGGGGGTGAAGAACCCAAATCTAGAAAGTGTTGAAATGACTAATCGAATTGATCCAAGATCTGTGGATACATGGTAAAAATTCCCAACCTATTTTTAACATTCACAAGAACTTTCTACCCTGGTGAGTAATGATGATTTGAAAACCCTTGAAGCTAATTTTTTTTTGAGTTGAAAAGATCATGAACACTCAACCTATTCGTATGACCAACTTGAGTGATTGAGATGTTGACATATTGTTAGAGAGCATTATTCGGAAGATTCATCTAAAAATGATTTTTGAAATTCAAGAAGTCGGAGTTGAGAACAAATAGCTCATTGATGAAGTGAAGTCTATCATAGGTATGGTGGAAGTTATGCAGAGAGTGTTGAACTCAAGACCAGAACCTCTTGCTCATCCTGTTAAGGAAGTTAGTTGTAACGCCCCGACCCCAGCTACCCAGAGTCAGTGCATTACTTCGTAACATTGGCATGATCACAAAAGATCAAGTCTCGAAAGACCGATTAGTTTAGTATCCTTGGAAACACTAGATATATTCATAAATGTTACATTGCATCATAATGAGAAAAACTAATAACAAAGTCTTCATAGTCCACACTCATATCCTCTTCTGACTATCCCTGCAGGTCATTCATAAAATACTTCTTCACATCCTGGAAAATATTAAAACATTGAAAGGGGTGAGCTCAGATGCTCAGTAAGGATAACAATATTGTGGAAGCTTTCATAAATAAACATAAACATTTAAGGCAATGTATAACTAAAACAAAAGCCTTTTAAACATGAACATCAACATAATATGGAAAAAGTAAAATGAGATAATATAATTTACTTCTTCACATGGATATTATAATGGTCGAATAATCACATGCAATATCAATAACCTCTTTCATAATGATTGAATGCATAATTCCAGACTATCATAACCATGTAGCCAAGGCCTCATGCCAAGACCACAAATAAGATTTTGCCAAGGCCTCGTGCCAAGACACTAGTTTGTCTAATGAGACCTGTCGATTCATCGAGGAGCTATAGCGGGCTCCACCCGTCACTTATTAAGTCCAATTCATTCCTCAAATGAACAGGTTTAAACATATCATAAACCATAACATAATCGTATCACATAAAACATAAATAAAGGAAACATAAAATTTCCACATTTCGATCACAAGATATCAATACAACACATTTATATAATAAGAGGACTTTCAAAACTTTTTTCAATACCAAAAATAAAACAAAAGTAAAACATGACATTTATTTTTCTTTAAAAAAAAGGTATGGCTTGTAGAGGAAGCCGAAACACAAATAATGGTCATGGCGACGGAGAAGTCATTGTCTCCGCATATGTACAAAAAACATTCCTTTTGCCTTTTAGTAAAAACACTTCGTATAAAAAGATTCCTTTTTAATAAAATTAAATTTCAAGGGGGTTTATACACCGTATAAAGGAAAGTTGTGTATAAAACAAAATATGCCTCAATGAAAGGATATTGAGACAAAGTCCTTTACAAAGATCATTTTTTAAATAAAATAGATCTATTATGTGTATTAACTATAGATACTCCTAAATAAAGTACAAATAAAAGATAAGACATAACAATAAAATGACATAATTTGAAAGTAGTAGATTAACCCAAAGAATTGAAATTGGGTTAAGATGTTCCCTTACCTTGCGTACTGTCTTGACTCGACCATTCTTTAACCTCCTGAATAATAAACTAGAGTTAATTTATAATTCCTTAAGAACCTTTTTCATGTTTTTTATTCCTTTTATATAACTTATTACCATTTTATGAACATTATGTAATTATTTAAGTTAATAACGGTCGTTTTGTCGATCTTTGGTAGTTGTGTCAAAAATAAACTTCTTATAATTAGAAGTTGTTCATGTGGTGAAATATCCATTATATCCAGAATTATATTCATGTTGTAGATGCCATATATATCATATATATCCAGTATATACATTCATTCATAATATTACGTAACATTTAGAGGTAAGAAATGAAATGCACCGTTCATGGAGAGGGTAAGTCGTACGTACGCATGAACGCTACTTTCATTTCTATTTCATATTTAATGGAATGAAATCATAATTATATAAATGTATAATATAATTCCAGTATAATATCATATATAATACCATTTACTCCATCCTTTATACATCCCACATATGGCATTAACGATTCAAATCACTTTGAGGGGGCGGAAGTCCGCACTTCCTAAAATGAAAATATCGCGTTTATCCATAATGGAACAATAATGGTATGCCATAAATGAAAAATACAGAACTTTAAGTAAAACATAAACATATTTTATATTATTTATAAATAGAGTGACATATTAATGGCCACCTTTGATAGTGTTATATGAGTGTTGAACAATCATCGTTTCGTGAGGCAGAAATTCCCCATCCACAGAAACAGTATGTTATTTAACCATTAGATGTAGGTGTGTGTAATTGTAGCTCGAATACTTCTTATAAAAACATCCTAGTATATCGAGGATACTGGTTTTGTTACAAAATAAATGAATAAAAAGAGTTTAGGGGGTTGGATAAGAAAAATAAAACAAAATAACATAAGCGAAGACATTACCTTAAAATCGGGTAACTCTTTTGATTTGAGCCAAAGGCTTCCTTGGAAAGACTTCTGACCAAAGTGAGGCTTCTAGGAGTAAGGGAGGGAAGTCGAGAGAGTATTTGGGAAGTGTTTGGACGAGCCAAATGGCATCAAAGTGTGAATAAGGTGGTAGAGGTGGGGGTCTTTTATAAGAGGAGAGGAGGGGCACTCTTGGAATGTCATGAAATGTTACTTTATTAAGAAATAATTTTCAGATTATAAAGGTCCCACAATAATATAGTTCTATGATATTGTGATAAGGGTTATAAATCTCTTAATCCAGTAGGTTTTTGACTTGTGTAATGCTTATATTTTACATTATCCTTCCATTTTATTAAAATCGTTAATTAATGAGGTAATCACTGCATCATCATGGTGTCATAAATAATTTAATTTATTTAATGTCTAAAAATTATAAAACAATTATCATGATGTATGAAATCTGTTTATATTTTTAATGAATGTTTATAGTAAAATATATGACTTGTATAACCCCATTTAAATTTTTTTAGTAAAACAACTTATTTTCTGACAATTTTATTTTAACTTTAAATAAAAGTTATTTATGTCATTTTCCTTCCAAATTGGCTCCATGGGGTCCCCAAGTTGACCAATGTATTTTCTTGGTCGTCCATTACTCATCAAATAGGTTTAGGACATGTTTCAAGGTCATTTCTTATTTTTATAATATCATTTTTACCTTAAATTTCACTAATTACCTTTACTCGTGATTAATTAAACTTAAAAGTTACTATTCACCAAAAAATTATTTTAATCCCATTGAACCAAATTTTACTTCCTAATAAAAACCATGTATGTCAGATTTTTGAAAATCAAATCACAGAAGTGGTAATGTTTCATTTAAATGAAAAATCAGTTTCTTAACTACCACTTAGTGGTTTCACTATTCATCAAAAATTGAAGTTTTTCAGAACAATGCCAAAATTTCACCCTAAGCTATAATTGATATTCCAAATTCAAAAATGATGTCTATTTTTTGAAATTACAAACATATAAGTTGAATTAATTAATTTTATAATTAATTCCCGCTATCACATCAAATAGCGTGTGTTTTAGAAATAATATATTTCAAAAGATTGATAATTGTTTTTGTTCAATTTCAATGTGAAATTAATTCTAATGACCACCATTGGTTATAGCGGTAAAAATATATTCTAATTATACTTTATGACAACTCAATAGTATAAATTATCACTATAAATTATTTTTATTAAAAAGTTGTTTTTAAGTATTTTTCACTATTCATAAAAAATTGAAAGTTCTCAGAAAATTTCAAAAAATTCAACTTAAGATAATTTCAATATTAAAAATACAAAAAAGAAGTCCATTTTGAAATATAAAATTTCTATAATTTTAAAAAGTGGGTATTACTATTCATAACGGCTACTTTGATTAGTCGCGGTGTGTTAGAACTCGAACTTGCGTAAAATGCAAGCTATTGCATTATTTAAAGAGAGGCGTATTGTGAATGTTTGGGGTGTTACATTACCCCCTCCTTCAATAAATTGTGTCCTCGCAATTTGAAATTTTTCTTTGAAAATAAATGTTTGAAAATAGAAAATACCTTTGTGGAAAACCCACATCGAAAATAAGGTTAATAAAAATATAACTTTAAAAGAACGAAGGATAAGTACAAAGGTCACCGAGATAGGCCATACTAGGATTCTATGAAAATATGGATATGGATGAAAAACAAACCATCATGGTCTGATGGAGATTTGTAGAAAACTGGATTAGGAGAAAGTTAACCGCAAGAAAATCACAAACTTGTGATTGGTTAAACGATCATTGAATCCCCATTTGGAAAAGTTAACCGGCAATGTTTTTGTTTTAAGTTACCTTTTATAAATCTGAAGAATTTATTTAGGAGTTTTACTAAGAACGTAAGGGAATATACATTCTTGTCATTTAGACTTTCATTCGTTAATAATTTTTTACCACAAACCCATCTTTCACTCTAAAAGGTAATAGAACTCAAAAATATTCTATTTATCCTAATTGTATAAGGTTCCAAATATTAACACATACCATTTAGATTAGTAAAACTATTTTTTAATAACCAGGGACTTCCTGTAGGCTAGTGGTAGGTAATAAAGGCCAGTCACACTATGGTTGTGGGTTCGATTCCTGCTGCTTTTTCCGACGCGACGGGTTATGCCACACCCTGAAGATTGTCCTTTTCCTAAAACTATAGTATTATAATATTACAAAAATAATCTTCATAAATGTTTTAACCTTAAACAATACTATCCAAGGTTCAATTTAATACATTCCAACCTATATAGTTATCCAAAATACCTCTGTCCAGACTTTTTCTAAAGGGTCTCTAAATTCCAAAATCAATTTATCAGATTCCCCAAACAAAGTAAATTTTCTCTTATTGTCACATACTAATAATTTAAATACCTTCATCATATTAAAACCTTACTGAAACAAAAATTACTGCAGTACAATCCTTATATATATATATATCACATTATTCTAATAACCAGAATATAATCCATGAGTCCAAAAACACCAATACATTAATTATCCCGCTTCAACTGTAGTAACAACATAAGATTGGCCTTGATCCCTTGGACTTTTTTGAGGTAAGTTTCCCTGATGCTTAGAACATTCATTTGCATAATGACCCATTTCTCTATAATTTTAGCATTCAACATTGATAGCGTCTTTTTTTCCCTTGCAATCATGTGCCTGGTGACCTTTTTCTCCACATTTATAATAAACTCTCATTCCTTTTAGGAATGTACCAGTGTGATTCTTCCCACAATTATCACATAATGGAAAATCCTTCTTTCCCTTTTTCCCTTTATATGTCTCTTGTTCCAGAGTTCTCTTCTTATCTTACTTTACATTATTGTCATAAGATTTAGAGAATTCCTTTTCTGTCTTGATAGCACACGAGACAATATCTTCATATGTCGAGAAGGTTTGTGAGACTAATGCTCGATGGAGAAATGGTTTTAACCCATCAAAGAAATGATCAATCTTACTTCTTGGGTTATGTATATAATCTACATCATGTCTCGCTAACCTTGTAAGGTTGGCCTCATACTTTTCGAAATTACCATCCTCCTTTTGTCTCGGAATCAGAAATTGCCTTTCCATATCTGCTCGATGGTCACGAGGATATTTTTCGAAGAAAATCTCTTTGAACTTTCTCCATTCCATACTTGATACTTCTTCATCTTCCTTTGTATTTTGAATCAGTGACCACCATTGATCGGCATCTCCAGTGAGGCGGTAGACTGTCATGACAACCTTCTCCCTTTCGCTACTCCCCAAGGCATGGAATATTTTCTCTAAGGAGTTTATCCATTTATCAGCTACTAATGGATTTGTACCCCCATTAAATGTTGGTGTTTGTTGCCTCATGAAGCGGTCGAACATTGTTCCTCCATGTTGCGGATCATGGTGCTCCATACGTGTAAGGTTATTATTCATAACCCGAGTGAGTTGTCCCAGTATGGTAATAAGTTGATCATCACCAGTTGTATCTCCAGATCCACAATAATTATCTTAGGCAGGAGGGAAATCCCTACACGGAGTGCGTGCATTGATACGGTTTACATTCCTTCCACTAGGCGCCATTTCTAATGAATGGCATAAACTAGATTAGTTTATGAATCAAAATACATAATTCCATTCTTGTAAAACACTTAACACTAATCGAACTATTTATGGATATAATCCATAATCATAAAAAATGTTTTCTTTGAGGATGTATATACTCATAACCCTTCATAGTGGTTTGTAAAGAAAATGAGAATTATCCTAATCATATCCCCTGGGAGTGTCGTAACCAAGAGTGCAGCAAGGTCCGTTGTCGTGCACCAGTTCTCGTTCGAGTCTAGCTCAAAGAGGTGTTTTAGGGTTTTACCCCTAGGTATATATGTGCCTGAGCCGCCTCTACCTTCTCGTATCCAGACCGGGATGTATTCCTCGGAAAACTCACAAAATCTTCATAATACCAAAATTCTAGGAAGTTCTTCTATACTAATCCTTAAAGTCTATCTTCGGGCTATGTGCTCTAATCAGAGTTTATCTAAATCTAGCTTCCAGGGTTAGTACTAAACTGCCTCTGATACCAACTATAACGCCCCGACCCCAGCTACCCAGAGTCGGTGCATTACTTAGTAACATTGGCATGATCACAAAAGATCATGTCTCGAAAGACCAATTAGTTTAGTAGCCTTGCATACACTAGATACATCCATAAATGTTACATTACATCATAAAGACAAGAACTAATAACAAAGTCTTCATAGTCCACACTCATATCCTCTTCTGACTATCCCTGCAGGTCATTCATAAAATACTTCTTCACATCCTGGAAAATATTAAAACATTGAAAGGGGTGAACTCAGATGCTCAGTAAGGATAAAAATATTGCGGAAACTTTCATAAATAAACATAAACATTTAAGGAAATGTATAACTAAAAAAAATCCTTTTAAACTTGAACATCAACATAATATGGCAAAATTAAAATGAGGTAATGCAATTTACTTCTTCACATGGATATTCTACTAGTCGAATAATCACATGCAATATCAATAACCACTTTCATAATGATGGAATGCATAATGCCAGACTATCATAACCACGTAGACAAGGCCTCGTGCCAAGACCACAAATAAGATTTTGTCAAGGCCTCGTGCCAAGACACTAGCTTGTCTCATGAGACCTGTCGATGCATCGAGGAGCTATAGCGGGCTCCACCCGTCACTTATTAAGTCCAATGAATTACTCAAATGAACAGGTTTAAACATATCATAAACCATAACATAATCGTATCACATAAAACATGAATAAAGAAAACATAACATTTCCACATTTCGGTCACAAGATATCAATACAACGCATTAATTTAAAAAAAACACTTTCAAAACTATTTTCAATACCAATATAAAAGAAAAGTAAAACATGGTAATTATTATTCTTTTAAAAAAATGTATGGCTTGTAGAAGAAGCCGAAACTCAAATAATGGTCACGGTGGCGGAGAAGTTGTTGTCCCCGCATACGTACAAAAAAAATTCCTTTTCACGTTTAGTAAAAACACTTCGTATAAAAAGATTCATTTTGAATAAAATTAAAAGTCAAAGGGGTTTATACACTATATAAAGGAAAGTTGTGTATAAAACCAAATATGCCTCAATGAAAGGATATTGAGACGAAGTCCCTTACAAAGATCATTTTTAAATAAAATAGATCTATTATGTGTATTCACTACAGGTACACCTAAAGAAAGTACAAATACAAGATAGTACATAATAATATAATGACATAATTTGATTGTAGGAGATTAACCCAAGGAATGGAAATTGGGTTAAGAAGTTCCCTTACCTTGCATCATGTCTTGACTCGACTGTTCTTTAACCTCCTAAATAATAAACTAGAGTTAATTTATAATTGCTTAAGAACCTTTTCCAAGTTTTTTATTCCTTTTATATAACATATTACCATGTTATAAAAATTATGTAATTATTTACGTTAATAACGGTTGTTTTGTCGATCTTTGGTACTTGAGTCAAAAAATAAACTTCTTATAATTACAAGTTGTTCATGTGGTGAAATATCCATTATATCCAAAATTGTATTCATGATTTAGATATCATATATATCATATATATCCAGTATATACATTCATTCTTAATATTATGTAACATTTAGAGGTAAGAAATGAAATGCACCGTTCATGGAGACAGTAAGTCGTACGTACGCATGGACGCTACTTTCATTTCTATTTCGTATTTAATGGAATGAAATCATAATTATATAAATTTATAATATAATTCCAGTATAATATAATATATAATATCATTTACTTCATCCTTTATACATCCCACATATGGCATTAACGATTCAAATCACTTTGAGGGGGCGGTAGTCCGCACTTCCTAAAATGAAAATATCGTGTTTACCCATAATGGAAACAATAAAGGTACGCCATAAATGAAAAATACAGAACCTTAAGTAAAACATAAACATATTACGTATTATCTATAAATAGAGTTACATCTTAATGGACACCTTTGAAGGTGTTATATGAGTGTTGAACAATCATCATTTCGTGAGGTAGAAATTCGCTTTCCACAGAAACAATATGTTCATTAACCATTAGATGTAGGTGTGTGTAAGTGTAGCTCGAATACTTCTTATAAAAACATCCTAGTATATTTATGATACTATTGTTGTTACAAAATAAATGAATAAAAAGAGTTTTGGGGGTTGGATAGGCAAAATAAAACAAAATAACATAAGCGAAAACATTACCTTAAAATCGGGTAACTCTTTTGATTTGAGCCAAAGGCTTCCTTGAAAAGAATTATGCCCAAAGTGAGGCTACTAGGAGTAAGGGAGGGAAGTTGGGAGAGTATTTGGGAAGTGTTTGGCCGATTCAAATGTCTTGAAAGTGTTAATAAGGTGGTAGAGGTGGGGGCCTTTTATAAGAGTAGAGGAGGGGCACTCTTGGAATGTCATGAAATGTTACTTTATTAAGAAATGCTTTTCAGATTCTAAAGGTCCCAAAATGATATATTTCGAGGATAAGGTGATAAGGGTTCGAAATCTCTTCATCCAATAGTTTTTTGACAAGTGTAATGCTTATATTTTACATTATCCTTCCATTTTATTAAAATCGTTAATTAATGAGGTAATCACTGCATCATCATGGTGTCATAAATAATTTAATTTATTTAATGTATAAAAATTATAAAAAAATTATCATGATTTATGAAATCATTGTATCTTTATAATTAATATTTATAGTAAACAATATGACTTGTATAACCCCATTTAAAAATTGTTTTAGTAAAACAACTTATGTTTGTGACATTTTTATTCTAACTTTAAATAAAAGTTATTTATGTCATTTTCCTACCAAAGTTGATCCATGGGGTCCCCAAGTTGACCCATGTATTATCATGGTCGTCCATGACTCATAAAATATGTTTAGAACAACTGTCAAGGTCATTTAATATTTTTATAATATCATTTTTACCTTAAATTTCACTAATTACCTTTAATCGAGATTAATGAAACTTAAAAGTTACTATTCACCAAAAAATTATTTTAATCCCATTGAACCAAATTTTACTTCCTAATGACAACCATGTATGTCGGATTTTATAAAATCAAATCATAGAAGTGGTAATGTTTCATGTAAATGAAAAATCAGTTTTTTAACTACCACTTAGTGGTTTCACTATTCATCAAAAATTGAAGATTTTCAAAACAATGCAAAAAATTCACCCTAATCTATAATTAATATTCCGAATTAAAAAATGATGTCTATTTTATGAAATTCCAAAAATATAATTTTCATTAATTAATTTTATAATTAATTCCCGCTGTCACAACAAATAGCGTGTTTTTTAGAAACAATATATATCAAAAGATTGACAATTGTTTATGTCCAATTTCAATGTGAAATTAATTCGAATGACCACCATTGGATATAATGGTAAAAATATATTCTAATTATACTTTAAAACCACTCAATAGTATAATTTATCACTATAAATTATTTTGATTTAAAATGTTGTTTTTAATTATTTTGCACTATTCATAAAAAAATTGAATGTTCTCAGAAAATTACATAAAATTCAACTTAGGATAATTTCGATATTACGAATACGAAAATGAAGTCCATTTTGAAATATAAAATTTATATAATTTTAAAAAGTTTGTATTACTATTCATAATGGCTACTTTGATTAGTCGCGGTGTGTTAGAACTCGAACTTGCATAAAATGCAAGCTATTGCATTATTGAAAGAGAGGCGTATCGTGAAAGCTCTGTGTGTTACATTAGTGGTCGGATTCCACATGAAGTAGCTTCCCAGATTCAACCTAATCTAACATCGTTAGTAGACAAGGTGGATGAATGAAATAATAAAATTGTTCAAGAAATGTGTGATCTGGTCATTGGATTTGACAAGTTGACTAATGAGTATAAGCGTAGTCTTCAGAAAGTTCTGAATCAAATGAATTCTCTTACATAAGCTATTACAGCTTCTAGTCCATCTAGACAGTGATATCAACCTTCCTTGGAAAGTGACCTACTCAGAACAAATATAAAATAAGAACTTCAATCAGTGATCAATTGATTTGAAAAAGAGTATCTATTTGTGGTTGTCAATAACAGTGACAAAGTTATTGATCTAATAAGAATTCATTCCATGATTTCCAATTATTCTTATGAAGAAATTACAAAGAATGTGGATCATTACTTCAGTAAGATTTTCTCTAATCATGATATGACAAACAATTTCAAGTACCTTTTAGAGAATATCAAAATACCTCCTATCACTCATGCTTTCAAAAATGAAGTTCAAAAGATAAAAGATTTCACTTGCGTGTTGGACAAGTTCATAGAGAAGAAATATTACTTTGAGAAAGTGATGTAGTATTGTGGTGAGATTATTACTGACTTAATCAAGCTTTTGAAGCCTTATCTTTATGTGTAGAGAACAACTATTGTGGCTCTAGAAGCTGCACCCTTGACACTTGGTCTACATAACATCTAATCCACTACCCTTGCCTCTACCTCTATGTCTGCCTCTTAGGATATAAGTCAGATCAGACATGTTATCGTTGACTAACAATTGCCTCAATATTCAACTAAACCTTCCTTGGACCCTTCTATTTTTTAAGGACTCCCTTTACCTTCACTGTCTGTTGGTTCACTTACTTTTTCAACTTATACCTTTACTCATATGGATTCTAGTGATGATTCTTCCAAGGGAAAATATAAGACAACCTATGATGAAGAAAACTGACTACTATATTTTTATAGGGATATTGTTGTATTTTTGTTGCCTAGTATTTTTAATGACACATTTTTATTCATCTAATTCATTGTGCACTCTTCTTATCTATTCTATGATTTAATTTTGTAATCATTTTGATAATCCCAAAAGGGTAGAAATATACACTATAACAATAAAAAATGGTTTCAATGAGGATATATATCGCACTCATATGATTTATGATCATCAAAAGGGGGGAGATTCTTTTACTCCTCATGTGTTAATCATGATTTAATGATAAAAAATCCTATACATTCTGTAAAGTGTGTTAGTAATGTTTAATCTGTCTCAAATCATGTGTCCAGATGGTTGGTTTCTTAATAATTTAAATAAACCAATACAAGATCTTAAGTGCTATGAATGATTATTGTAAACTATATTTACCTTTGGTCTATAATGATTTACTTGATAAATGAATAAGTTTAATCCATTATATGAATATCATTGTTTATGATTTTATACAAATATTTTTCTAAGTATATGAAACCTTGAGACTGCCACCTGTTATGATTTTCAAGAAAAGGACCCAGAAACCATGACCCAGACACCATGACTCAAACCATATGATTAGAAACTGTGACCAGGATCCGTGACCCAGATAACAATACTAAAAATCATGACCCAGACACCGTGACCAGAAAACGTGACCAGACACCGTGACCCAGACACCATGACCAGACATCGTGTCCTTGAAACCGTGACTGGACACTGTGACCTAGACACTGTGACCCAGACACTATGACTAGACACCAAAACAAGTTTAAAATATGTTGAACTCTGTGACACCAAATCCTTATAGAGACACCTTTTGAGGTTTGGCAGAGGACTAGCCACCATGATCCTAACACAAAATCCGTCCTACCGGTTCCGGATCCCAATACAACTATGCCATAATAACGGTATCACCACTCAAAGGAAATGAAGGATACACTATTTCATGGAGACAACATTTTCATGTGAAACTTTTTCCAGATAGACTGTGACATTGTTCTTAAATTTGTTTTTTCATTTTCAATTTAATTTCAAACTGTCATATTTGAGTCTTTTAAATGAAATGACATAATTAATATTTATTTTTAGACATGTCACTTTACAATACATGGTACGAGGTGAAGAGTACACGCATCCTATCTGTTCCAACACATGCAGTCTAAGAAAAAATGGGAAGTGTGGCCCAGAAATGAAGAGCGTGTTTATAAACAAGAATGAGTATTATTTAGAAAAGAACTAACACATGCAACTCAATACATCTGAAGAAAGCACTAAGTATTCTTGAATCCAAAAATCTGGTATACCATAGATCAGACTCAAGTAAAACTTCGCAATACCAATTCCATGAAGAATAGGAGACAGATCAAACTGACTTGTGAAACTCCGTTTCTTACAAGAGGACTCGATTTCGGCATCTTCTCCATCCTATAAGTCCAGAGCTACATAGACTATCACTTAGATCACTTCTAAACTTATCTCATCAACGTTGCCTTGCTGTGTATTTTTTTTTTCATTCAAGTAGTTTCTGTGTGTCTGTATAAAAACACACATTGTCTCTTACATTAAACTATAGGAAACAAGATATTATTCCTCTCACATCATTTTAAACTTCTTTATTCCCCCAGATAAGTGTAGAAGAGGTCGTGTGACCTAGATAGTCATTTGAACTGTTGTTTACCCCGATCTAGGGTGTAGATCAAGTTTATTAATATAAACTACTTGGTGGTAGGTGATCATCAAGTGGAGTGGATTAGGTCTCTGCATGACACTGAACCACTTCTTTTATAGCTGCTGTGTTGTTTAGTTTTTTAATATATTTTACTATATAATTCAGAAATCACTAAATTTTCATTGATAGTTAATCTCAAAAAAAAAATTATAATTGTTTTCCCTTATTATAATAGCTTCAAAAGTAATATTACTATCTAATATTAAGAATACTGAGAATTAATCAATCTTCTGAGAAGTTATTTAAAGAGTTAATATTTTATAGCCGCATTACTTTAATAAACTGGGTTGTATTTATTTTTATTGGGGAACCTTTTAAGAATAATTTTTAAACAAATTTTTTTATAGATACTCAATTTACCCCCCCCCCTCTTGGGTACTCTACTCTGACTAACAAACTCTAAATCTATATTGTGATACATCAAGAGTCAATAAACCCCTATATTACATAAAACCCATTACACTACAATGCCAAGTCCGCACCAAGACCTACTCCTCCCAGATGAAAGTACATCTCCAATAATACCTATATCCCTATATTTTTTTTATCAATGCCTCTGACACTTAGAAATATAAAATTAACGGGATGTAATGTTTCAATCTATTACATGGTCCTACCATTTTTAAATTTTTGAAAGATATTTTATTTTATTTTATTATTATTATTATAACAACCCATCTACTATTATCATCATTTATTATCTTCTTATCTTACTCTCCTCTCAAACCCAAAAACCCTACAGGTGGGTCTAAAACGTTTTCCTCATTAGAATTTATTTATGGTACATTTTAAAAATAGGTCTTTATGATGGAAAATAATTATCAAGAGTATTCTATAAAACATCATACTTATTACTGTGCTAGTAAAAAGATAGGTTCCATGTATTTTCAATTAATGTATCAAATTGGAACATGAATAGATTCTCTTATATTACTTTATAGTCTTCTAATTTCCTTTTTTTTGAGTAACTCTATCATGTTCACTATAGTGTATATGATTCATATGGGATGGTGAAATGATTTTTTTTTCAAAATTAAAGTTATTTTATCACCTCCATTTCTCCTAAAACATATAGGTTGATCATAAGATCATGGGATCTCTATCGTTAAACTAGTTTTTCATTTTAGAAAAGAAAATTTTATTCTTAAAAAAACTATTCTATCATTTTTTATATTTTAGAATATTGTTTTAATAATGATCAAATGAAAAAATATAAGTAAAAATTTTATAAATATGTTTGCTTAAAATATACTTTTCATGTTGAAACAATAATTCAAACCATATTGTGAAAATATAAAAAAAATATATAGCATCTTGTTTTAAGATCAGAATATTAAATAATAAAATTTTGAGACGCAAAACTAAACAAAATACTCATAATGATCAATGTAAAGGATAAAAAATGAAATCATAGTTCATGATCTAAAAATTAAAAATAGCATTTTATTTATAATTTCACGGTAAAATAAAATCTGAAAAAATATTTTGAAAAATAAATGTATTGAAATTACTTTAACATTAATTTATTTGAGTTAAAATATTCATTTCTTGGTCATTTTAATAATATATGTGTAATAATTTATACAATGGTTCACACATGATGCATAAAATTAATAAAAAAGTGAAAATTAAAAAAAACACCTACATTCAATCACTAGGTGTAACAAACCATAATACTAATATGAAAATAATTTACATAATTTAGGAAAAAAATTAATCAAGAAGGATTTTAGAGTTTCATTCGGGTTGGATGATCCTAGAAATATAGAAATATATAAAAAAACATAAATGAAAATAAGATAATCACACAAAATAATTTGACTTATTTAATCCAAACTAATGAAAAATTTGTTTTAATACAACAATGATATGATATAAATGAAATTTGAAGATGAAAAAACTAATATGTTTTTCCTATTTATTTACAAACATAGTCAATAATGAATGAAATTGGAAAGAAAATAAAAAATTGAATAAGAAATAAGGATAGAGAAGAAGAATAAAGAAAGAAGTAAAGCTACTGTTTTTATTTTATTAAGGATATTATTTTCTTTTTGTTTCAAAAATTTACTTTATTTCTTATTTTATTATTTTTAAATTTTAAATTATTAAAAATTATTTTATTTTAATCTTGTTTATATTCATAATTTTCCTTTTTCTTTTTCTTCTTGAAATTTTTTTTTTAACAAACATATAAATGATATTTTTCATATTTTATCACTACTTCTCATATTTTGGATAAAAATATTCAAATGATATTGTTAATGTGAAATAATGTCCAACTAAGGTGAAATAAATAATTATAAATGAATTTGTTTGAAAAATGAATAACAAGAAAGATATTGCAAATGGAAAAAAACAGGAGAATAATGAAGAAAATTGAGTAACAAGAAAGACATCTAAAATATAAAAAAATAAAATAAAAAATAATACATAAATAATGAAACACTCATACTCACATTAAATAATATTCCCTCCAAATTCAAATTTTCATGACCATAATAAAATTAAGATCAGTAGATGACCTCAGTCATGCTCACTAAATAAACATTATAAAATTTTAATAAATTGGTTGAAAGGGTTCATATAAAATTTTATCTGAAAATGTGTATTGAAATAAATTATCTCATTAATGGAAATGAGGTTCTAATTAATGGTTCAAATTATTTTAAAAGATTTTATTTATTTAAATGAAAATCATTGGATATTAAAATATTTTATCCAATTTTTAATTCTTTACTATGAAAATTTTTCCTTAGGTAAGTATCATAAAATTTTCTAAATGAAAACCATATTGATAAAATTTATGCACAATGAATATATATTCATGTTAGAAGTATTTTTTAAAGGATAAATAATGAATGGGAAATTAATTTTTTAAATAGTGAATGATGATTATATTGAAAAGATAATAAAAGGTTGAAAATATGAGAAATCATCAATAGTTTAAAAAGTATATATCCAAAATTAAACAAATCAAATCAAAATAATAAATAATGTGGCATGAAATAGATAATAAAATGTTTTATAACAAACCTATATACATTATTTTATTATTCTATAACATTTTCTTTAACAAAAGTAAAAAAACAAACTTTATTGTAAACTAACTATTTCCACTGAAATGAATGAAAATATAAAAATATATAAAACAAACATATATATTAATATGAAAATAAATTTCAAATTATAAAAAATTCAATAAAAATAAATTAAAATTTAAAACAATTTTAAAAAATAAAACTCAATTTTTTTATACAAAAACAAAACGGGAAAAAAGAAACTAAAATATACTAGTGAGTAAAATATGAAAACATATTTGAGATAGTATATTTCAATAAAACTATTTCTTAACATTGATTAAATATATATTTATATAATCATTTAATATACAAAAAAATTAAATATAATTAAATATAATTTTTTTTTACTGGTAATAAGAATTAAAAACAAACAAAAACTAAAAATATAATATGATATTTTTGTTTACTTCCCTAACCAATATTTATAGGGAATCATTTTTAGAACTCCTATTAGAGTTTTATTCAATATAAGATTCAATCTTCATAAATTTACTTTAAAATTTCATGAATTGGTTTTTTAAAGAAAAAAATTCTATAATTAGTTGGACATTGTATTGTGAATGAAAAATATAAAAACAATTAGTATTATAAATTCCTCTTACTATTTCTTTTTCAAATAAATATTGTAAGAACAAGTTTAGATTTATTAATATGCACTTTATTCCATTTGTATATGTTCTCTATATAAATTTTTAATAACAACATAGTTTTAAGGTTTCCTTATACATCTTGATATAATTATAATCATCATATTGGTTTTGTTTTGAAAATTGAAACTATAATTTCGACTTTTATTGGCTTTTTTAATTTCACTTTTTTAATTTTGAGCAGCTTAAAATTACATATGTAAGATCTTAACAGAGGTTATATGGTTTTAAAAAAAACTAACTTTAGTATAGATTTATTAAAATGTTATTTAATTTAATAATTCATTAATGTTTTCTTTCTATTTTAGTGTCAAGTAGTTTAACTAACCCATCTGTTTGAGGCTGAAAAGAGTAAGATGTTTATGGGAGATATAAATTTTTAAAAACATAAATATAAGGGACTTATTATAGAAATTCTTGTCTGAAATACTAATTAATTGACATAGAACACCATATCTATGAAAGATATTATATTTAAATAGAAATACTAAAAAAATGATGCAACCATCTTAATAGGAAAAACCTCAATCCACCAAGAAACATAATAAAACTTGAGAAAGTATATTTTCTAAATTTTAAGTTAAAAAATTTCCATAAAATATTTTAACCAATATATCAAACATATCATAAAAATCATGTATTATCAGGAAATTTTAGGTATTTTATAAATTTAATAAATGTGATCAAACATAAAATACTATAATTTTTTTATTAGTACTAATATATCTTCATTATCGGTATTTTTAAAAAGTAATAAGTAAATACACAATAATTAAAATTGGTTTACTTTTAAAAACTATAGATTAGAACTTATAAAATTAGGCTTTTATTAGTAATATTATACTACAAAATATGAAATTATTTAAAAAATATAGAATATAATGCTTATAAGTGATTATTAACCCAAAAAATCATGGATAATATGGAATGGTGATGGTTAGTAGTATGAATGAGGGGATATGAGGCTCTTAGTGAAAAAATATAACCCTCTTCTTATAGAACATTTTGAATTAAAAGTAAAATCCCCATGTAAAACCCCAGAAATTTAACAGAAATTTTATTCATAAATACATTGGAATTTTACGAGTCTGTGGTTTCTAATAGTACATGATTCTGAGGGCCGGGGTGCCCGGAATTAGTTTCTGATGTTTTTCTCAGGTACATTTAGTAAACGTACGTGTGGGTTTTTATGTCTTTTGATACAGTGCTTGTAATTGAAATCTGAGGGCACCAATGAACATGCAGTTCCATTATTCACTTAAGGGGACATTTTCCACAGTTGAGTTTTATGCGGATTGAATGTTAATTTTTGGGGTTTAATAAAAAAAGGTAAATAAAATTTTTGTTATCAATTTTATTTATCTTGGGTAGTTGAATCCTGCATGGGGAAGTTATTTGTGGGGACCACATGCACAAAACCTATCATGAGAGGATATTTGTGAGGTGGGTCCCACATGAGCTCTAACTTATCACCTCCCCTCAACTCCCCATTAACACCACCTTTAATTAATTCGACAACTCCCCCTTATTGATTGAGATCTCTTCACTTCCCCCTCTCTCTCTTGATTATTTTCCAAGACATTTTAAAAAATGAATTCAAACCCTTAAATTAGTTAATTAAAGAGTTATAATTTTGAATTACACGTGTGAATAAAATAATATCCTTATTTATTATTTTATTTTGGGGAATTCATTGTGTTGAGAGGATTTTGGGAGAGCTCTTGAGAATTTGAAGGAGGAGTTTCTCTCTTCATCGAAGAACACCATCCTTCCAATGAGGAACCGCCGAAGAATGACGATCACATCCTTCGATCATCGACCAAGCCTAAGGAGAAGGAGCCACTTGGAAGGAACATTGACGACGTGCCATCCTCAACTCCTTATTCCCCGACATCGACGAGTTGATGCGATCTCCCCGTGACGCCTTCTTCCATGATGCACGACTACCGTGAATCTTATTCCAACAATGGAGAATTGTATAATTTTATTTTGATAATATTATACACTTATAAATGTTGAATGTGAATGGTTGTTGTGGTCGACTGATACCACCTAACACGGAGGGCGCGGGTCGAACACACACGCCCCGACGACCCTCCGTAGTATCTTTTATTTGCGATGGAGATCATCTTTGGAAGGTGACGATGAACAAAGTCGGCGGCCGTGCACCGGCCGCATGCGGAAGAATAACGGCCCGCAATCGTGGGCCACTCGGCCGAAGAAGAACCTGCCGGCTAAATCTGGTCGGGCTGAATGAAGACCGAGGTGCCAAAAGATCCATCGTGCTATAGAGGACCGCGACTCATGCTCCGCGGGCCGCTTCGGTGGCGAACCGGCCCGCTCGTTGGCCAGCAGGGTGAAGGTGCTCTGGAACTCAAAGGTGCTGCATAGAAATATCATGGCCCGCCCGAGTGGTCCGCTTGCGTCAGGAAGACCGGCTAGCTTCAGCCTGCTAGATTGGAGGGCATCACCACTCGGCGCCGCTGGTTCGGGAATGCGGGGGGGGGGGGGGGGGGGGGCGTTAGCCCCCCGCCTCAGACCGCACGACCAGCCGGCCGAGCCGAACCCCACCGGGCCAGGCCGTGCCCCTCGGACCAGGCTATACAATTCACCAGGCCGGTCTGAGCCTCTGCCGGGTCGGACCCGCCAATACCAGTTTGACATGACCCGCTAGCCCACTAGGATGGGCCCGTTTTCACTTAATGGTGAATAACTCGAAAACAGTGCGCCCGATCGATGCACTATCTGTGGCACTGGGACCCTCGTGACTTGGAGGCCCATTGGAGATACTCTATGTGAGTTTTGGACATCTATGGTAAATGGATGGGTTTGGAACGAGCATACTTCCAACCGGGCCCCCAGAGCAAAAAATGCTAATAACTCTCAGATCGGGCATCCGATTAACGCGCCATTGGTCATGTTGGGTTCCTTTTGATGAGACGGAACTTCAAGATACATCAAATATGGACTTCATGATAGTTGTTGTATCGACCCCCTTTTCTTGTGGAGCGGACCCTCCCGGAATCGAGCGTGCTGTGTGTGGAAACCTAGATCGGGCTGCGACTGCAACGACTACTATATTGGAATCCACCATGGGTTTGGCAATGAAGAATAACATACTGGAATCCTCCGTGGGTTTGGTAACGACGACTGCCATACTGGAATCCTCTGTTGGTTCGACGACGATGACTACTATTCTTGTATCCTATGTGGGTCCGACAGTTTGACTTCTGTTCTAGTATTCTACGTGGGTCTGATAGCTTAGTTTCTCTAGTACCCTACGTGGGTCCGACATCTTAGATGAATCAGTGACTACATCTAACCATCTTTATCACTTCACAAATTATGTATACATGTGTGAGCTGAGTCTTTAATTTCAATCAATATCATTGATTTGATTGACTTCTTTCCTGTGTGGAATGGGTTTTGCCTGGGCTCGAGAGTTGGAGCCGAAATGGGATTGATGACTTAAGTATATGTATGGGAATATACCTAAGTAGAGTTAGTTGATACTTCATGATTGTATCTTTTATTTGTGTTTTATCCTTCGTGGATTTTGGGAGACCTTCGGGGGTCTCGGGGTCCCTACTGAGTATTGTTTTACTCACCACTGCATGGGCTATGCCTGCACTACGTTGTGTTGGATGTAGATGACGGACACCACTGATCGAGGTAGAGACTTGTGTAGATGGACGGTACCCGGTGGTGGACCACTTGGTGGGACGTACACGGAGCGGACAGATGGACCCAAGGCACTGAGGAGACCATCTATACCCACCCTTCTGGTGGGATTTCTGATGGACAACTCAGTGGTTACTGAATTACTTTACTGTTGTTATACTAGTTTTTCAGTTGTAATATACATATTGTTGGGCTTTTATTTTTGGCCCCTTTCCTTTCATCACATACTTTTTTGTATTCACTATTTGATTAGTTCTTTCTTTACTTTTGTACTATATTGTGATTTTTTAATTTCATAAAGGAAATTCCTCCTCAGCTTAGGGATTTATGCTATTGGTGGCAGTCGCCATCCCCTGGCCTATGGATGGTTGGCTTGGGGTAGTCACAACACATGACCCAAGGATGGGTCATGACCAATTGTTATCATAGGAGTCGGTTCTACCGTAGAACTCAGGACTCTGATCATTTCTTTCTATGAAGAAATAGTGTTAAGAGTATTGAGTGTGGTTTTCAGTCCATGGAGTCCAGTGTTGGTGGAGTGGCTGATGTATCCATACACCATGACCCTGACCCCTAATTTCTGACTCGGTGCAGGAAAACACTGATATCGTGTGTGTTTCAAATGTTTTCTTTGTGGGTACTTTGTGTCAGCTCACCAGGTATACTATTTTGACCATGGAACACTTGTTTCTTATGGGGATGGCCCCACGAATGTATCCAACTAGGGTTCCGAGTCACGTACGAGATGGAAGCCCACCAAGCGTCGAGGCCTCGATGTAGGGACCCATCACAGTAGAGGCACCGGTAGTACCACTACCCGCTAGTCCACCGATACCACCAAAACTAGCAGCTGAGAGTGCACACTGCCTAAGTGCGTTGCACGAGTTACACCGACAGAGGTTGCCGAGGTTCCGCATAGAGACGGATCCTCAGGCAGCTGAGGAATGGATGGAGGCTTTTGTCAGAGTCTTCAGATTGGTAGGGACACCAGATGACCTTATAGTGATCCTTGTCGTGATTCTCCTACAAGATAAAGTAGGTATATGGTGGAGCTTGATGCTCCAGGTGCACGACGAGGAATCTCTTCTTTGGAAAGACTTTGAGAGTCTCTTCCGCTCTGAGTTTGTTCCAGCCACACTTCATGCGGTGCAGATTCAGGAGTTATTTCACCTATGGCAGGGCATCATGACAGTAGCTCAGTACTTAGCGAGGTTTACTAACCTCTCACTCTACTCAACAGACATGGTACGAGACACATTCTTCGGGGCCCGGACCATTGAGCAGGGACGGAGGCACGATTTCAGGGCTTTGATGATCTCCCTCAACATTCTGATGGAGGCGGGAGTGCTGGAGCGAGCCCTTCTTGTGGAGAGATTTCTCATTGAGCTGACACTAGTAATGAGACCCACCATAGGGTGATGTGTTGCGGAGTCTTCTATAGCCAATAGTAGAATGATGTAGTAGAGGTCCATGCGGTCCATGCCATCAAGAGAGAAACCATAGAATACAGGTTCGGTTGTGCGGGGCACCCGAAACAGAGCCAGCTATACGAGGAGTATGCAATTCTATGCATGCGGCGGGCAGGGTCACATGGCTCGAGACTACCCAAACTGTCGTACAGATGATCATCAGACTGTGGAGGGACCTCCCAGGCAGAGTCAGAGGTTCGACCATGGCGGTCCGCATGGAGAAGGTGGACGAGGTTGAGCAGTTGGTCGAGCAGCAGTTGGTGGATGAAATTTTGAGGCTCTACCACCACCACCACCAAGAGGTCCACCCCGACCATAGGGAGCTGGCGGGCAGAGGCAGGATCAACTCCAAGCTATCGAGGCCTATGAACATGACACACCTTAGATTATTCAAGGTACAATATGTGTCTCTTCCACCTTTATTGAAGTACTTATTGACACAACTGCGAGTCATTTTTTCATTTCCGCTACCCATGATGGCTGAACGGAGATTCCATCGGAGTAGTTAGCTCAATAATTATGGTTAGAGACTGCTACACGAGCAGACTCAACGATTACGCATTGGTTCCAGCAGTGTGAGCATGCTTTAGGAGGTGAATTCTTCAGGTGAGATCTTCTTGTAGTGGCGTCGAGGCCTTACGACATCATCATGGGTATGGACTGGTTGTCAACAGTCCATTATCTGATCGATTACATTAGGCGCAAGGTGTAGTGTGTCCTCACTGATGGGACCAGTTTCACCTTCACTGGCGAGATATGAGCCTTTTTAGCACATGATGGACTTACGCAGAGGAGAGGGAAGACGATTACACATCAGTTGGCTAGTCTCATCCTTGGAGCGGTTGATGTGCGGAGTCTAAGTATTCCTGTTGTGGTGGATCATTATGTGTACATTTCTCCTGACGATGTTCCAGGACGACCTCCTCATAGAGATGTAGACTTCTACATAGACCTATACCCTGAGACAACACTGATATCTACTCCATCATATCAGATGGATCTCTGTGAGCTTTGTGAGCTGTGGGTACAGCTACAGGACTTGCAGGGGAAAGGATCTATCTGACCCAATGTTTCACCCTGGGCTTCTCTGATTTTGTTCACCAAGAAGGCGAATGGAGGAATGTGACTTTGTGTCGACTACCGTCGCCTGAATCAGGTGACAGTGAAGAACAAGTATCCACTCCTGAGGATTGAAGACCTCTTTAATCAGCTCAAGGGAGCACGATGGTTCTCGAAGATAGACCTCAGGTCAGGCTATCACCAGCTCAATGTTTGAGATGAGGATGTGCAGAAGACAAAATATAGTTGTCGGTATGGGCACTACGAGTTCTTCGTTATGCCCTTTGTCATAACCAACACTCCATAAGTGTTCATGAGTCTCATGAACCGGATCTTCCAGCCTTACATTGATCATTTTTTCATTGTCTTCATCGATGACATACTGATTTACTCGACTACTAAGGAGGAGAATGCCTTCAACTTGTGGATTGTAATGGATACACTCCAAGAGCCCCAACTTTATGGTCATATCTCTAAGTGTTAGTTCTAGAAACGAGAGGAAAACTTCTTGGGACATCTCATATCGGAGGCGGGAGTTGTAGTGGATCTAGCGAAGATCGAGGCAGTGCTTGCTTGGAAGCCACCTTGGAGCGTGACAGAGGTGAAAAGTTTCCTAGGTCCAGCTGGGTACTATCATTGATTTATTACAGACTTCCCCAGAGTTGCAGCACTGCTTTCAGCCTTGACGAAGAAGTGGAAACCCTTCGTGTGGTCAGATAGATGTCAGTAGTGCTTTCTGGAGCTAAGGAAGAGGTTGACCAGTACACCCATATTGAGGTTGTCGGAGGAGGGAATTGGGATAGTAGTTTACTGTGACACATCAGGGACCGGACTCAGGTGTGTCCTGATGTAGGATCAAGAACATATCACGTATGGTTCACGTCAGTTGAGAAAACATGAGTAGAACTAAGCTACCCCTGACCTGAAGTGAGCAGTAGTGGCCTTTGCCTTGAAGATGTGGCGACACTATCTGATGGGAGAACACTTTACCATCTACTCTGACCACCAGAGTCTCCGGTATATCTTCTCCCAAAAGGACCTGAACCTAATACATCAGTGATGGCTTGATTTCCACCAGGACTATGACTTTGAGATAGTCTATACTAATGAGAAGGGGAATGTTGTGGATAATGCTCTCAGAAGGAGATTGGGAATTCAGCTACCAAGAGATGCGACAGAGAAGCTAGCCTCGTTGTAGATATCCTTTGTGTATATTGATGGAGTATCCTTTGTTTAGTCTCTCACAGTCAGTCCTCCACTTATTCACTGAGTTAGAGAGGCACAATGAGGGGACGCTTACTGTGAGATAGGACATGCTCAGATATCCTCCATGCTAGCACCCGATGGATTTTTTTAAGGAGGGGAGAACGTCATCCTCTTCTGGGGACGTACCATGGTACTAGGTGCACTACAGAAGGAGGTGCTGAGGGAGTTTCAGACTTCCACTCTAGAGGTACATCTAGGAGTGGTGAAGATGTACCAGGACCTTAGATGACAACATTGGTGGCTGGGTATGAAGAAGGTTGTAGCAGAGTTATTTTCATGATGCCTCACATGTCAGCAAGTGAGGGTGGAGAAGAAGGTTCTAGCAGGATTGGTTTAGCCCCAAGAGGTCTTGGAGTAGATGTGGGACAGGATATCCATGTATTTCTAGAGTAGTCATCCAAAGACATCCAGAGGGCACGACTCTATCTGGGTGATCGTTGGCCGACTCACCAAGTCATCTCACTTCCTACCCATCAGAGAGTAGGGCTCAGTAGAGAGCTTGGGACGCCACTAGATTCAGGAGATCCTATGACATCATGGTGTTCCATCGACTACCATTTCCGATCGAGATGCTCGATTCATTTCCTGGCCATGGAAGGGATTACAAGAGGCTTTTGGGATGTAGCTTTGCTTGCGCACTGACTTTCATCCTAAAATGGATGGCCATACTGAGAGGACCATTCAGACTCTCAAGGACATGCTCCGTGCACGTGTCCTTGTCTTTGGTTACAGCTGGGAGGATCATCTACCTTTGGTGGAGTTTTCCTACAACAATAGTTACCACTCCATCATCGGGATGGCACCATACGAGGTACTGTATGGCTAACCTTGCAGATCATCTCTATGCTGGACTGACCCTAGGGAGTCAGCACTTGTTGGACCAAAGATGGTTCACCCTATGATAGAGAAGGTGTAAATCATTCAGGAGAGAATGAATACTGCACAGAGCAGATAGAATTCCTATTCTAATAGGAGACGGAGACCACTAGAGTTCGAGGATGGCGACCACATCTTCTTACGGGTCTCACCTCGACGAGGTCTACAGAGATTGTCAATGGTTACAAGTTATCTCCACGTTTCATCAGACTTATCCAGGCCATCAGTAGAGTAGGTGAGGTGGCTTACGGCCTGGACCTTCTACCTCAGTTGCACCGGATGCATGACGTCTTCCACATTTCTCATCTGAGGAGATATCTGCACAACCCGACCCACATCATCGATCACATGGAGCTGGACAACGATGATGGGGAAACATTCATTGAGGTCCCAGTGGAGATCAAGGATCGACAGGAGCGGGTCCTACTTGGATGGTTGATTCCTCTGGTGCGCATTCGCTGGTAGCATGGGAACCTCCAGGAGAGCACTTGGGAGCGGGAGGCTCAGATGCAAGCTCAGTAAACCCATTTTTTTCCTAGTATGTGTTATAGTTTTTCAGGGACGTAAAGACCTAAGGTGAGAGTAATATAAAGACCTGGAAATTTCAAGACAATTTTTATCTTAAATACATTGTAATTTTACGAGTCTTCGGTTTCTGACAGCACTTGATTTCGAGTCCCGGTGTGCCCATAATCAATTTCTGATGTTTTGATTGGGTACGTTCAGTAAACGTATGTGTGAGTTTTTCAATCATTTAAACCGGTTCTCAGAATTGAAATCCAAGGGAACCAATAAACTCACAGCGCTTGTATTCTCATATGGGGCCATGAAAGCAGTTGTGTTTTATGTAGATTGATAGTTAATTTTTGGGGATTAATAAAATAATTTAAATAAAATTTTTGTAATCAATTTTATTTAGCTTGTGTATTTAAATCCTACATGTGGAAGTTATTGGTGGGGCCCACACCCACATAACCTCTCATGAGAGGATATTTGTGAGGTGGGGCCCACACGATCACTAACTTATCACCTCCCCTAAACTCCCCATTAACTCCACCTTTAATTAATTCGATAAATCCCTCTTATTCAATGAGATCTCTTCACCTCCCTCTCTCTCTCTTTAATATTTTCCAACACATTTTAATTAATGAATTCAAACTCTTCAACTAATTAATTAATGTGTTTGAATTTTGAATTACATGTGTGAATAATATAATAGCCTTAGATATTATTTTATTTTGGTGAATTAGTTGTGTTGAGTGGATTTTAGGAGAGCTCTCGGGAATTTGGAGGAGTTTCTCTCTTCATCGAAGGACACCGTCCTTCCAACGAAGAACCGCAGATGAACAACGATCACTTCCTTCGATCATTGGCCAATCCTCAGGAGAAAGAGACACCTGCCATGAACACCAACGATGTTCCATCCTCGACTCCTTCTTTGCCGACTACAACTAGTTGATGATGTCTACCCGCGTCATCGTCTTACGCGACGCCCGACTACCATGAATCTTATTTCGAGGTAGGAGAATTGTATAATTTTAGTTTGAAAAAATTATACACTTATTATTGTTGAATGCGAATAGTTGTTATGGAGAATTGATACCGCCTAACGCGAAGGGGGCGGGCCGAACGCACACGGGCCGATGACCCTCCGTAGTATCTACTATTTGCGATGGAGATCATCTTGGAAAGGTGGCGACTAATGAAGCTGGTGGCCGCATGCCTGCCACATGCGGAAGAATCACGACCTGCAAACGTGGGTCACTTGACCAAAGAAGAACCGTCCGGATAATGCCGGCCAGGCCAAAGGAAGACCACGGTGCCAAAAGGGGTGATGTGCTACGGAGGACTACAGCCTGCGCTTTGTGGTCCGCTTCGGCGATGAACCGGCCAGCTCGTCGGCCAACCTAGTGATGGAGCTATGGCACACGAAGGGGCCGCACAGTAGTACCGCGGCCCACCCGAGTGGGCTACTTGCGCTCGGATGACCGGGTGGCTTCGGCCGGCCAGATTGGAGTGCGGCGCTGCTCTGTGCCACCAGTTCGGGAATGCGGGGGGCTGCATTCCCCCGGATAGCTCGGCCACCCTGGCTGAGTCACCCGGCCAGGCAGGTCATGCCCCACTGGGCCGGGCGATGAGATTCATCAGGCCGATCAGACCTTCTATCATGTTAGACCCGTCAAAACCAGTTTTTTCCGACACGCCAGCCCACTGGGATTAACGGGTCGGGCCCGTTTTCAGTTAAAGGTGAATAACTCGAATATCTCTCATCCGATCGATGCGCCATCTATAGCACTGGATCCCTCATGATGTGTCGGTCCTTTTGTGATAATCTAAAAAGTTTTGGAAAAATTTGGTAAATGGCCAAGCTTGGAAAAGCGTATTTCCAATTGGTCCCACGTCGAAAAAAATTCTAATAACTATTAGACCGGGCATCTGATTGACAAGTCATCTATCGCATTGGGTTATTTTTAATGATATGGAACTTCAGGATACATCAAATATGGACTTCTTTATAGTTTATTTATCGAACCCCATTGCTCGAGGAGCAGACCCTCCCAGAATCGAGCATGCTGTGTGCGGGAACACAAGAGCTGGCTGCGACTGCAACGACTATCTTACTGTAATCCTATGTGGGTTCAGAGATGATGACTACCGTACTAGAATCCTCCATGGGTTCGACGGTTTTGATTATTGTTTTTGTATCCTACATAGTTCTGAAAGTTTTACTTCTATTCTAGTATCCTACGTAGGTCTGATAGAGTAGCTGGTCTAGTATCCTACGTGGGTATGACAACTTAGCTGGTCTAGTATCCTATGTGGGTCCAATAGCTTTGATGAATCAGTGACTACATCTGATCATCATTATCACTTTACAAAATTTGTATTCCTATGCGAGCCGAGTCTTGACTTTCAATCATTATCATAGATGTGATTAACTTCTTTCTTGTGTGGACTGGGTTGTGCCTGGGCTTGAGAGTTGGAGCCAAAATGGGATTGATGACTTAGGTATATGTATGGGAATATACCTATGTAGTGTTAGTTGATACTTCGTGATTGTATCTTTCCGTTTTTGTTTATCCTTCATGGATTCAGCGAGGCCTTCAGGGGTCACGGGGTCCCTACTGAGTATTGTATACTCACACCTGCACGGTCTATGCCCGCACTATGTTGTGTTGGATGCAGACGATAGACATCACTGATCGAGGTAGATATTTGTGGAGATTGGACAGTACCCAGAGGTGGACCACTTGGCGGGACGTACATAGAGCAGATGGACGGAACCGAGGTGCTGAGGAGACCATCTGTACCCACCCTTCAGGTGGGATTTCTGGAGGATGACTCAGTGGTTGCTTCTTTAATTTAATATTGTTGTACAAGTTTTTCAGTTGTACTATACTTAATGTTGGGCTTCTATTTCCGAACCCTTTCCTTTCAGCACATACTTTTTTGTATTCAGTATTTACATAGTGCTTTCTTTACATGCGTACTCTATTTTGATTGTTTAATTTCAGAAAGGGAATTCCTTCCCAGCTTATATATTTACGACTTTGGTGCTAGTTGCCAGCCCCTGGCCTATGTAAGGAAGGCTTGGGGTAGTCACGGCATGGACCCTAAGGACGGGTTGTGACACCCCATGTTTTGTTCATCAAAATCATCTTCTTTACCGCCCCATCATGAGATGAATTAATTTTTCATAGTTAGTGTGGATGTTGAGTTGTATTATGGTGATGGGTGGTGGGAGGAAGATACCTTTTATTTTTTTATTAAACTTCATAATGATTGTCACTAATTAATGGAATTCATAATAACTAATTCTATATGTTTTTTATGAATAAAAAAACATCGATATTAAAAGAGAAACTAGAAAATTCATGGAATATTTTATAATAATTATAGTTAAATCACACAATAAAAAGGATTTTTTCGACATGTTAAATTAAACCCTTATAATTATTATAATATATAATGGATTTTCAGGACCTGGAATGGTCTCCCATTATATAAAATGTTTCAATCCAAGCTATGTATGATTTTCTAAAAATAGTTTTTTTATTGTGAGCCCCTATGTTTCACAATAAAACAAAGACGTAAGTGTAAGATAATGAGTCATGTAGTCCATGGAAGAATAAATTGGAAGTTGATCTAGGTGTTCATAAGACTCGACGCATTACCAAGGATCAAAGGTGGAGGATTCATGATAAGTTGAGGGGTGTCATGCAACAATTCTTATATGAAATATTAAATTATTGGGGCTACGTTAAATTAACATGAGGAGGATATAAAAGGATAAATTTGAGGAAGATTCATGGAAACAACATAAAGTAATTAATGAATCATTATGTCTCGATGGATGTGTTTCTTTCATGATGAATTTTTATGCCAAATAACACATTGTAGGAGCTTTATGTGTTCAAATTATGGTCTATAGCACTTTTTTCAATACAAGAAGAGGACAAGGTGACAATGATATTCTTAAGAATAATTCCACAAACAATTAAATTTTAATGTTGTGATGCATCTTAGATAAATAATGGGAGATAAGTTTCGAACCAAAAATATTAGGGTAATATATCATTATATCTGATAGTTTTGAGCTTTGAAGGAGAAGATAACAAAATCACGCCAAAATGATGAATTTTTCACTGTGATGAAGCTATCTATGAGTATTATTTAAGAATTATACCTGTTTTTTATCTATTCATGTTGTGATTCATAATATTGCATCATTACGAGTAAAAATTATTTTCATAGGACATGTTATTTCAGTTTTTAAGACTATTGGAGACTTTAGACTTTCAGTTTTCATGTTTCGGTTTGAAATTATCTTATCAACATATCCATTAATTCAAGATAGTTATCTTTCTTTATAATTATTGTTTGTTTCATTATTCCTTCTTATTATCACTTCTTAATATGAGAAGTCAATCATTGGTGAGTTTTTCTCAACCATGAGTGGCTAGTCACATAATGGTTGATGGATCAAGATTAGTGAGATATATTCTTAATCTTATTTATCATTTTCATTTATGAATAGCCATTTTAACTAGGACTTTCCTTGAGAAATAATTTTATATCATTCCATAATATGCTTTTGAACAACACCATTATTAAGTTATGAACTCCATGATGATTTATGAAATTAAACTACTACAAACAGTTTGGATTTTACGTTTTCTTATAGGATTGATCATATTACACATGTGTTTGTTTATTTCTCTGACTAATAGATCTGTATTAACCTTGGTAGTATCTGTGTACTTGACTATAGTGAATTTGGTAATTTTATGTTGATATTGTAGTTTATTAATTCAGTTAATTCATTAATTAAAGAGGTGTATATATCTTATTAAACATCATTTGATATTGATCCCTTGATTTATTTTTTTATACATTGTTTTACATATCATTTAAATATACATTTTTAAAAAAATTACCTGTTTTTTCTTATAAAAAATCAAGTTATCAATTAAGTAACATGAATATATTTGGGATCAATATTATTCCTCATGGGACCAACCTCCGACTCTCACTATTCTATGACATATAAATATAATGAAGGATTCAGTATATTTATAAATTATGGACTTTGAATCCCAATGTTTTTAATGATGATAGAGGGTATATCAATGTTTTTTGAACCATTTCCAAGGAACATGGTGATCTTAAGATCCAAAAAGTTAATTGATCCACCTTTAATATTTTTTAGAAATCATGTATCTTTTTATTATTTTCCATTATAAGAGTGGTGTGGTTTTTTCCATTATATGAAAATCAGTTCATGAGTAGAATATTAATTACTTTATCAAAGAGTATTGATTCATGAAATATTTTATAGTACAAAACTAAGATCAAGAATTTACACTTCACTCATTAATGATTCACCCAGGAATAACATGCATATCTTGTAAATCCTAATAGAAAAATCCTCAATGAGAATATATAAAATGGGGAACAATTAATTATTTTGGACAGAACCATCATGGATTATGGTTTATTATCATTTGATTGAGTTTTCCCATGTATTTTTCATCCTCCCATTCAGGTAGATAGTTTCAAAAGAAAATTGAACCATATCTTGATGACTTAAAATAAGGTATAATTCAATGAATTATGTTGTAATGATCCTCACACTTACATTTCCAAAATTCTTGAAATTTGTGATACATTCATACATAATATAGTTTCCTAATATACTATTCATCTGAGGGTATTTACATTCTTAATTCTAGATCGATCGAAGGATCAATTGATGGGATAACTAGTAGTATCAAACACAAAATGGGATGATCTAACAAAGTGGTTATTAGATAAGAAATTTCTATAAATAAGAACATGAAATCTGTAATGTGATATCTAAAATTTTCCCTATATTGATACGAAATCAACATCAAAGTATTGGGATAGATTTAAAGATTTTGTAAGGAACTTCACACATCATTGTCTGAACATTTGGATACAAATGTAAACATTATTATATGTTTTAAATCTTGTGACTCGATCCATGATCAATTCTTTATCCAATGTTGAACTTATGATGAAAACTATCAATGTTTCATCAGACATTCTTGATGGATTACTCATAATAATAATCTAAGGAAAATTTAAATTGGTTTACTAAGGATAATAATTCACCATGTGGAGAAGTATACACATTTTGAAAGTAAGTGGAGGTATTGTCAAAAAAGATCAAAATTCTCTAATTTCCTATGACACCAACTCAATTGAAAAAATGACAACCACTAGTGGTTTCTCTATAACCACAATATTGTGAGATGTATGAAATAACTCATGTATATAAAGGGATAATGGATGGATAAATGTAAAATTAGACTCTGGATTATAATTATATGATATATAACCAAGCCACTAAATAGTTCCAAAATACTTATAACTAAGGGGGTTCAGTTTAGCCTAATATACAACTTAATATAAGATAAAATAATTAACATAGTGGAAAAACATCAACAAAAATAAAATTCAACCTTTATTTTCAACCCAAAATGAATCTATAAGGCCACTCTAATCCTTTACACTCCACCAATCCCAATTTAATCATAATTTATTTTAGTTTCAATTATTACAACCCTCCCAATGAAAAAATACCTTAATGATACGATAAAATATTATATTTAGAAGTATTTACAATATTACACTTATAGGGATTGTTGATCTTTTTAGATTTTTACCCTTTTAATCAAATGGTTTCATATACCTTATGCATGCAATGCATTTATATATGTATGAATATAGATGGATTTCAATTCATGTTTGTAACATAAGAAATGATTTTTGTAAAGAGTAACACATAAATATGGTTTGAAAATGATTATTTAGTCCATGGAATAAGACTCCAAAATAATTCATTAGAATAATAAGTTAATTTAAAATGAATAAATGCAATAATATGGTGAGATTAAATCCCCTACAAAAAATAATAACTGTTGAATTCCTTCCAATGTAATCACTTGGAAAGACTTCGATCATCCAACCAAGTAGTTATGCCAAGGTATGGTTCCCATGGATTATATTTTGTATGGTAAGAAAGTGGTGGGATAACCCTATGAGATATTTGCCTCAGTTTTTGTATGTTATTTGGGTAAAAAATATCTATGAAAAACTAAAATTTGGGACAAGAGAGGGATGATGTTTATTTTATCTATATGATATATTAGGAAAAGGGTTTTCTTCTTAACCATCAAAGTTCCATATATTATTTAATTGGTATAATGACTTACCCAAATAGATATGTTGGGAGAGGAACTCTGAATTGGACATATTAATGAGTGAAATGTGGATCTTCGATCACAAATAGATATTATGTATATTAAATGAGTTCACCATATTAGTGGGATACAATTTTATAATTGTTCTTATTAAATGATTAAAAAAATGTGATACTTGTTTAATAAAAGCTTCTATTATAGATTAAAAGAATTATCATCACTAAAAATTACTTTGAGAAAATTCCTATAGAAAGGTGTAGCTTAATATATACATCTTCTTATACTAGTATAATACTAACGAATCATTCTTAAGAACGAATAATATTTTTTGTATTATTGTAATCCCTTACCTGAGAAACCAAATATTGAAATTTTTAACATTTGAATCTACATACATATGAAAATCATAGAATGATTCAATTGACTTTTCAAAGGAATTAAATACATCATGACCATAGGAACTTTAATCCCCATTCGTATACTTGATGTGATTGAGTGAGATAATGACTTAGATAAACTAGAGGTTACCTTTAAATATTGATATAGACATGTACTTAATTTTATAGTATCATTAGAAATGTTCTAATAATGTGATTGAGTTTAATAAAATATTACCCTATTTTATTTATGTAATAAATGTAGATAAGAATAAAATGTTATGTTTATGCTCTTATAATGTGCTTCTAGTACTGAAAGATAGAATTTTAAGCCAAAAAAGAAGATTAGATTTATCCAATTGTTGTAATTGGTCAATGAAACCGAAATTATTTTTAACAAATATAATAATTTTTTTTATTAGATGAAGTTTTATAGGATGTTTTATTGGTTTTGAGAAACTCCATGGAAACTCCATGCTATGTATTGCTGTTATAAATATAATTCATTGATTTTGAAGGTGAATAGACCGTTAGAAGATTAATGAAACTCCATGATATTAATTGAAAATGGAGGAGACAATTTTATCCTAGTTGATATATGGTCAATATGGAATTTATATTACACTATTGGTTAGTGTACTTAAAAAAGCATTGTTTTATCCCATAATGTGGTGTTTAGATAACCTTTGCATTGTAGGTATGTTGTGAATTTTTTCTAATGGAAATTAATTCATGAGTTTAGAAAGTTTGCATGTAGTTTATATTAACAACATTCCCATGGGTGGCTTGAAATATATTTTGAGTTAAGTAGAAATGAAAATGAATGATGTCCTCCTGAGGATGGTGAAACCAAAAAGTGAAAGTAGATGCACATGTCATAACATGCCTGATTTACTATTACAAAGGAAATATTTCCTCATATGTGATATAGACCATGTCATAGCCTTTTAGTGATGTCATGTTGATGTTGATTGAATAATGGGTTACTCTTATATAAAAAAAATCACCATCAGGATGCTCTTTTGGGATAAAAGGGTTACCCTGATGTTTGAATAATTACACCATATTTGAAATGATTACACCGAGAAAGTTCAATCTGAGGAATGATGAGAAGTTGGTTACATTATGAAGATCAATCCATGAGAATTTGTTGTTGTGCTAGTTTATGTTTCAAATGATACTATTTAATAATGAACTAATTCACATTACTACTTCCATTTTGGAAAAAATTTATAGATATTGTGGTTCTAGAGTCTCTATAATCATTATGACATGCTGGTCAAGTCATGAAATATAATCTGAAGTGGTGAGAAGATCATGAAGCAATGGGAGAAATTATGCTATAATGGGTCTATACACAGATGTTTGATGGGTTTCGGTTTCTAAAAATATCAAACATGTTTTTCCAAAACCTACCAATAATTCCACATATATATTCAAAGATATTATATCATATCTGTATTTTTTCCATATCATTTTAATATGAGGTTCATAATATAGTCAAAATTTCCAAGACATAACATAGGATATTTCTATAAAGAAGTTGAAACCCACCTAATGTTGTGTGCAATGAAAGTAGGTGTGACACTGAGAGATATTACCATCCATTATAGGGATAATAATAATATTTATTTAGCATGAAATTGAGGAGAAGAATAAGGGTAATAACATAATCCAAACTCCAATGGCACTTAAGGTATGATAGATGATGACTGTTGGGACCAAGTTGAATAGAGAAGATTTTAGAAGTAAGAGAATTTTGTTTTTAAGATTGTTTTATTCGATTTTCCAAAAGGATAAATAAATAATCAATAAAAAAGATCATGGGAAATTTGATGATGATTCACTAATTTGTATTTAACAAATATCTTAAGTTATTTGGAGAACTTGTGATGTAAGCCATTGGAAGGTTTTTAGTTTATTGAAAGGCATGTAGTTTTTTAGAATGGTCCTCATTCACCGCTGAGAGGTGGTGATCCATTTGTGAATGGAATCATCCACCATTAATTAAGAAATGTGGTATGAAGATCATAGAGGAAAAAATGGTTCATGGAAGGAGCACCGTACGAGGGGAATAGTATACCAATTTGAAAATTTGGGAAAGTCAGATTAGCAGGATTTTTAAATTTATTTTCATATATAGGGGACCCCAATCCCATAATTAATTGTGAGTTACTTTAATTTGATAAAATCTTCTCTCTATGGAAGAATTTTGTGAATTTTGAAGAGTTTGAAAAGAATAATTCCATGATGGAAAGTGTTTTTAGGGAATAGATTCCATATAGTGGGATGTAGTTTATTTGGGGTCATTTCTGAGAAGGGTATTGTCTGCAGGGAGAGTTTGAAAAATTAATTTTTGGTACTTGATAAACAACAAAGTAAAAGGGTCCATATGGTTTGGGAAGACCATGATGCAAAGTTTTTCTATGGATTAGGGACTGTTTATAGAGAATCCGTAGTATGCGGGGCATCAACCTTCCATAGTGTAGTGATAGTTAATTGTAGAAGAGGTGGTTTGTGAAACAATCACATCTCGTGGTGAAATTCAGATCATGGGTGATACAAACAGTTCACAGAGGAAGCATGATATTTTTTAGAGGACTCAAGGATGTTCCTACCGTCTTCTATTTAGGAAAGTGAATAATTATTTTTAACGATCAAATTTGTGAAAGATGTTCAAGAAGCACTGAAAACATTTTATGGTATAATTTTGTTCTAGAAGAATCTCACACACTATTGGATTGTTTTTATAGTTCTACATGAGTTTAAGGGAACATCTTAACTCATTTTATTCCACAACAATGGATTAATTTCTAGTGGATTGTGTGGTATTTTTATGTTTCCAAACTATACCAAGTAAATTTATACTCGTGTTGAGTAGTGAGAACAAAATATTTCTGTTCTTCTGGATGTGTTATTGAATTGTGATAATTAGGGTTATATATATTTAATAGGAGGAAAATTTTGTTTCATAAGTAAGGAAAAATAAAAGAAAAAATATCATTTATTCACCCAAACTCCTCTCAATGATACTTGAATCTTGATTGGGAAACATCAAAGATTATCTGACTTATTAGTCTGCATTAATCATCATGTAATATATTTTTCAAGTCATTACTATTTCTTCATTCCTTGTTCCTTTGATAATATATTTGAATGTTGGAAGTTGGATTGAAATTATTTCACAATAAGGATTAGACACCTGATAATAAGTGTGTATGAACCTTGAAAAAAAATTCTGTTCATTTTCTTTATCACTCTATCTCATATCATCAAATTATCATTATCAATATCCAATTTCACAAACCAACCATGTAAAGAATGGATATTGAGATTTGGGGTTTTGGTTTCCATTAAGTTACCCCCCTCCATTTGCGATGATATACTATCTCATGGGATTTTATCTTGGTATCGAAGCATTATTGAGAAGTTGTTCAAGTTTTTTTTAATTATTTGTGTTTTATTTCTATTTATTATATCTTTGATCAATTAGATTAATATATTTTATCAATTGTTTCAACAATAAGGGAGTTTTATGTTTTATGGTAAGGGATTTCATTTATAGGGAGTTAGGATAGTTCCATATCATCAATTACTTGTTCTAGAAATTATGGATTTCACTATTAATGGTGTTAATACTCCCAATGTAAGGTAATCTTTTAGTTTAAATGATAATTAGAATGTTAAATCCTATGGTAGAGTTTGAAACATATTATTATCATCAGTCTAGAGGTATGAGGTGGTATAAATTTTTGGAATGAAAAAATAAAACATAATTTGGATGAAATTTATTGATATTAATAAAGATGATAAGAAGTTGAAATGTTTTTAGTTAAAAACTAATCATGCCCAATTTTATGATATTATAATGGGAGAATATTAATCCATGTATTATTTCATTATTTGAGTCAATAATTTTTTTTCTCACCTTGAAGTTGGGGTGAAGTTATTGAGTATTTTAATATAATTAATAATATGATGAGATTCCTCCAAGGTAAATTTCATTCAAATATTTATGCCCTTGAATATCTCGACATTAATGAATGAACTATTGAAAAACTCAATAACATTTGGATTTCTCTTGAAATGAGATGAGGTTATTCATTAAGAAGGAAAGTCAAATATGAGAATGAAATTGATTTCAAAGAAAAAAAAAGGTTAGAAATAGAATAATCCTCATGAGGATGAATCTAAAGATGAATATATTTCCATAAAGTTTTAAGAATTTTTATCTTTATTCTCAAAAGTCATAATGAATGAAAATGTTATTTATATAGGAATTAAAACATTTAAATGTTTCAATTGTGAAAATATTGCAAGCTTTTAAGTAGGATTGACTAATAATTAAGAAGGGTATTAGAAGTATTATCAACCAAAAAGATCATTTTGGAATATCAAGATGGAGAGTGGTTACACTAGAGTAATATTCTTTTGTTGTAAAGGATGGGCCAATACAATAAAGAAGAAAGTAAATAATTAAAAACATTATTTCAAATATTATAGTGAGTAAAATAAAGGAGATAAAAATAAATAATATAATTTATGGAAACTTTTTTATATAAAAATAATTAGTCTAATGATTCATTGATTTGAAAAGAACATATAATAATTGGTGAAGAAGAAATTAGCGATGAGGATACAACAAAAGTTTTTCAACTTAGAGAGTAACTCATTGTGTAATTGTAGAAAATTGATACATGTAAGTGAAATGAATGAACTAAATATTTATAATGATTAATTAAGGAGATAACTTTATGAATCAAAAGATAAATAAATTTTAATTTAGGAGACTAATTTCAATTGAAAAATGATAGATATCAATGGAATTATTGATGAAATAGAAATAAATTATTGAGATTACAACTACAAATATAATATCCAATTTTGAGAAGGTAAAGGATCTTGAGGAAAATATAGTATAATTTGAAAATTACTTGAGTAAAATAAATATTGTGTGGTTAAGAAATTTGGTGAGTGGAGTTGAAAAAATATATAAAATGTTATAGAAAGTGGTTAGTGCTACTAGATATATTAATGATTATTCCATTGTAACATGAAACTTTAATTTGGACACATAGTCCTATAAGATTAATGGTGATATTTTCAACAATGGAAATAATAATTTGATTACATCACCTAAAACGGAAAAAACGTATGCCACTATGATTGATGGTGGTGGTGTAAATTCCAATGGAAAATAGGCCTAGAAGGAGAATATTATTGAGGCTATGCCAAGGGAAAATTCAAGGTAAGTAAGAAAGTTCCTAAGAATGATAATTGGGGGAATAAATAGAATATATCAAAATATAATGAAATAATACAATATTAATTTTAAGAACATACTTTATACCTGAATAAATTACTCTTTGATAGAAGATGAAAATATTATATAATTTATGGGCATAAAAAATATGTGGTCTAGCATAATTTATCACTTCTCTAATTTATTATTTGAAATGGATCGAGGAGGATTAAATATAAAGTACCTAGATACAATCAAAACAATATACATAGGATAAGATGAAATTGAAAAATTCCTTTAATTCTCTTAAGGATACATATAGGATGTGTGACCAATACAGAAACAACACCAAATTAATTACTTACCAGTATCTTGGATCAGCTGAAGTAAAAAAAAATTAAATTCCAAAACAATTAAGTGGAAAAAAATCAAGATAATTAAATGGTGGTTGAGGAGAATATTAGGGAAGAAACCGGAGATAACTCATCGATACTGTTTATTGGTTTCTTATTAAAAATGGCCTGTAAAAAATCTCTTGAAAAAAATATAATAGTATGAATAAGGTAATTTTAAAATAAAAAATGGTAAATTACTAAATTTTTAAGGACTTAGATACAAAAATATTATAAAGAATAAATTCAATGACGTCATTGTAAATAGGTTAGGGACAATTCTTCATTGTGTTTCTCAATATTTTTATAATTTTAATGAGGTGACATTTCAGAATAATCTATATTTCATAAATATTTTTAAGGATGAATCAATTGTGTTGGAGGGGCAGCGAACAAATGGAAACTTAATATAATTTTTTTATTATAAAAATTATTATTACATGGTCAAGAAGATGTATAATAAATTTTTTATTAAAAACTTGAAAATTTGTGGGGAAATAATATGGCTGTGATTTTAAATCATGATGGTGTGATAAATTTACCAAATTTATAAGAACAAATAATCAACACATATGTTATATTTCAAACAAATGGTGAAAATGATTCACATGTATATTGAAAACGAAACGAAGAAAACTATTGAGTTAATACACTAAGATATGTCAAGATTGGTGAGCTTAAATCCAACCAATGGAGATTATTATTTCATTATTTTTTTGTTTATTTTAATTATATGAATCAACTATATTTTATTTTGAGTAAATCATAAGATATTAAAAAAATTTAAAATAATTAGAGGACTAGTGAGAGACAAACATGGTATCTCATCAGATGATTTTTTTCTAATGATGAATATGAATAAAACAATGAATATTATATGGAATTTATTTAGAATAATAGGATAGTACATGAATATATTGATCTATAAATACCCTAATATAATTGGGTTATTAATTAGAATAATCTGGGTTTGGTGGAAATGGGAATAACAACTCTATTAAATCATGGAACTTCTAAATTATTTTATTGAAAACCAAAAACCATGGATATTTATATTCTAATTTAATTACTACCCCCAACCAAGTATAGTCAATACACCATATAATTTAGGGTTCATAAATAATCCATTTTTTAAGAACATAATGGTGTTTGGAAACCCATGTTATATGAATTTAAAAGGCAACCATTTGGAAAATTTTGATGATAGATCTGAAGAAGGAATATTTCATGGGTATATGCCCTGGGTGAGAAGCTAATTCTTATATAACAAGAATATAAGGATGTTTTGTATTAGAAAATATGAATCCTTAATAGTAATCATTAACCCTTGAAGATTATACTGAAGTAAATGGAGATAATGAACACCATGCGGGAATTACAAATGATCACGAAAATTTTCATAACTCTTAAAATGGTTTTGAAATTTTCAATGATGTAAAAGGATTAGATTAAGTATGTTTTATGTTTTCAAAGAACAATATTTTTATCTTGAAAATATTTTTATAGAAAATTTATTATGGTACAAACTCATATTTTTTTTAGAATTTCTAATTATACTATATTTCTTTCATAGGTTGAACGAAAGAGTGTTCACAAATCCTTACAACATTATAATTATGATATTGTGGTAAAATATGAAATTAAATAAATTGAGAGTAATGAAATTTGTTAATTTTTGTCAAAACCCCACAAATATAATAATGTAATCCTGAAAAGGTGGGTTTTATATAATAATATCAATGATAAATGTGGAGTAGCACAGAATAAATCTTATCATGTTTGAAGAGAATACTCTAAAATTTAGGGAATTAATTTTGATTAGACTTTTTCTCTAGTCACATGGAGTGAAATGAAATGAATATCTCTTTTGATTTTTTATCAATGGAACTAAAAAAATTTCCAATTGGACATGAAGATAGTATTTTGAAATGGAGAACTCATGGACGATGTATTTATTGAATAACATGAGTGTTTTATGGTTGATAATGAATATTCTTCAATGTGCATGTTAAATAAGGAATTATATGGGCATAGAAAAGTACCTTGTAAATAGTATTCAAAGTTATACAATATATTAAAGAGTAATAAATTCAAGAAATGAAAAGTTGTTACAAATCTTTATGTTTAGGTAGATAACATAAACACTCTCATTTTTATTAAGTATTTCGATGAAATAATTTTGTTAAGAAAAAAAGAATAAAACAATGATGAATTTAATACCCAAATGAGGAAACATTATAAAATTTCAATGATATATGATATTTCTTATTTCTTATTCATTTGATTCACTAATAAAACATGTTCTATTTTTACCTCATGGGAAAAGTATGATCATGAGTTAGTTAATGAAAATTTGAATAGAGAAATGAAGAGAAGTTTTCACTCCTATAGGACTTAGAATAATATTAACCATGGATAAAGATAGAAGGAGTGTGGACCAAATAATGTTACAAACGCTCATTGGCAATATACTTTTTTTAAAAACATCATGAATAGATATTGTGTTTATGGTTACTCTTCTTGTATGGTTCTAAAGTAACCTAATGGAGTGGAATATTATGGAAAAAAATAATTCTTATGCTATATGAAAATAATGATTGATTATGGATTGAGTTATAATAAAGGTGTGTCATTTAAGAATCACAGATATATCAATATATATTGGCTAGAAGATGTTAGAAATAGAAATTTAACTAATATAGGTGCTTTCATTATTAGAGGAAGATTTGTTTCATGGTAGTCTAAGAAGAATTTTTTTCAATCATATCTCAATAGAATCTATGTATGTTTTGGTATCACAAGACATAACGCAAATGGTATGGATGAAGTTGAAAATTGAGGACATGAAGGTGAATTTTTAAAATCTGTTGGTGATTGTGTGTGATAATAAAAGTTAAACTGACATGTAAATGAATATGGTGAAAATTTTGAGGATGAAACATATTGATATCAAGTACCAATTTATCACGGATAAGGTGGAACATGGTTATAGTTGATTGGTATATTTTTTATCCAAGTATCAAGTCATTGATATCTTAATAATGTCCCAATCAGATGATACCTTCCAGTACTTGAGAGTATTTTTGGAGTTCATTACTTCCTCAATTCCTTGAAATTTACCTAGTTTATTTTACATCTTACATTTCAATACATTTTTTGAAAAAATGGGAGAATAAAAAGGGAGATATTATTGAAAATTAAAAGATACTCTTATTTATTTTAAAAGTTCTCATTAAGGGAAAAATTAAGGAGTTGGTAGTAGGAGTGTATAGAATATTGCAAGTGTTAATTTTAATATTTCCAAAAAATACAATGTGGTAGATTAAAGGGCCCTTTAAAATATTGAATAATCCTTATGAAGTGAATTAAAAAGGAAGATATGAGTTAATACCAATTAATACATGGTTAATATGGAATTGATATTACATTGAGGGTTGAATTAATCTCACAAATACTATTTTATATTATGATTTGGTGTTTAGATAACCATCACATTGAATTCATGCGTTGAATTATTTATTAATTCAATTAATTCTTGAGTTTAGGATGTTTTCATATTTTATTTATTGAAAAACATCTAATGGATAAGTTGGAATCTATATGGATTTGATTAAAAATGTAATGTAATGATGTGGTGTTTATCTAACATGAGAGGGACTATATCACAACCATTCAGTTACACCATGGTGATGTTGATTTTATAATGGATTTTTATTAAATGTGAGGATTTTGTTTTTGGGTTACTCTTATGTAAAAAAGGAGTCACTATAATGTATGATGCATAATGATATAGTTGGATTGATTCCATAATGAAAATTCAATATAAAGAATAATGGGTAGTAAATATTATTTGAAAAGAATCCTATGGTAAATTAGTGTTGTACTGGTTTAAGAGTAAAATGATACTATACCAAAATAAACTAATCTATATCATGACTTCTTATGAGGAAATAATTCAAATATATATTGGTTCTGGAGATTTAGAATCGTTGATTTATGGAGGTCAGGTCAAGCTACAAAACCTAATGGAGTGAGAATACTATAACTTAATTGGAGAAATCATGTTGTAATATATTATTTATGGAATTTTTATGGGTATCTGGTTATAAAAATATCTTACTTTTCATTCCATGACCTACCTATCATGTCATGATTTTAGTAAAAGATACTCTAAGACTATTGTGATTTATCTTTTAATATATTTAATGTTTTAGGGTAACACCACAACCATATCTTCCACATTGAAACATAAGAATTTTCTATAATTTAAAAATAACACACTTATAGTTTTGTGTGATGAAAAAAATGAAGAGAATCTACATAATTTGAACTACTAGGTAGAACAACTATAACCATATGGATATAAACATGGGAAGCATTCTCATGGTCATAGGTTGACCTATAGCCATGGGATAAAAAGGCCCATGGATAAAGAGACTATATTTCCATAGGAAAGTGCATTTATGAATATATAAACCTTTAGGAATATGCTATAACCACAAGTTCTAGTTTCCAGGGAAATAAGATATTGTGGGAAAGATGTTACCATGTGGGAAGATTATAGTAAATGTTTGGTATGTTTTTACTACAACAGGAATTGGTTTCCAAGTTAGAGGTCCCATAGGGTCTATGGGTACTATCATAAGAAGACACTCCCAAGGAGGAAGCCCTGTAGGTGGAATTGCTAATAGTATGATTAGGTATTTCCATTTTAGAGTCCCCATGTGATCTATGTATTCCACTAAGAGTGTGTATTACCATAATAGAAGCCCTGTATAGTGAATAAATACCACCATGGGCAGCCACGCCCTTAGGAGAATCCCCATGGGAACACGAATACCACCACAAGCGTGGATACCTATAGAGGGAGTCCAGTATGAAACTATTCAGTTTAAAAATATTTTAACTAATATAATAATTATAATAATATATATTTTAAAATTATTAAATATAAGTTCGTTTATATAAATAGGTTTTGGAATGGGTCAACAGAAGAGTAAATTTTAGTCTAATGGGGGAATTCTATATTTGAAAATTGGTGGAGATTGAATATTTAATTTTTTTCCATCACCTACTTCTAGGGTTATATTTCCCATGGAAATAAGTATTATGTAGACTGGCCAACATAGAAACATGGGTGAACCTCTATGGTAATAGGTCCCATATGGACTAATCACCCTATGGCCATGAGCGTGATGCCTATATCCATAGTAATAGTGGAGAAATACCCTGGGTTATAGACATAGGCTATTTTCTTAGCTCGATCATCCATGGTATCCATGACTATGGTCATATGTATAATTATACTTGTGATATCCACCTGTTATGTAACTCCATGAGATTCTAAAAGAATAAAATTGCTTTTGATGGCATAAATGGCACGTAACACTGAGATTAGATGAGAATCTAAAACCCCAATATTCTATAATAATATCATTGTATTCAATAGTATATTTTATACTTACAATTAAGTTATCTTATGTTACTCTCAATAATTATTTTCTCCAATAACTTTCATTACACACAAGACCGAGTTTTAATGAAAAATTATATAATATTAATATTATTAATTAATATATTGCTTATTCATTGGAATGGTGGGTATTAATAGGATTAAAAAACTATTAAAATAGATATTTTATATGTTTTTATTAGTTATATATTTATTATTAATAAAATAATAATCATTTAAAAGAAAAAAAAATATTTTCTAAAAAAACAGTATTTTTCTAAAAGACGGATTAGTCACGATTTGTGCACATAATTTAAATTAATATTTACCTCTTATATAAAATTTATTTTAAAAAATAATCTTAATTTTTTGAATCATAATATCAAAATTATCTTATGGTGAATTATTTGGATGTTTTTAAAATGTATCATTTTCTGACCAATAGTGACAAATACTGAATTTTAATTTAGAACTGTCTATAAATTTAAATTATTTATAATTCTAATTTTGATCATTTTAATAATTTTTTTGGTGAATATTTATATAAAAATATTGTATACTTTTGAACATTTTCTCTTTAAAACCCTATTTTTTCATCCATCTATGAGATTAATTTTAAATTAAATTTTAACACTTATGTGAATTTAATTATGAAATATAGATTAACTATTTAAATCATAATAATTTATATTATTTAATAAATTATAATTAATTATTTAACATAATTATTAGTGAAACAGTTAAAGATTAATTTCTCTAATTAAGGTAAAAACTAGGTTTTATGCAATACTTCTGTTTTTATTAAAATTAATTCTACACACTCAATGGATTTTTATATAATAAATTGGATTTAATATTTATAATAATTATTTATTTTATATATATTTAATCTAATTTTAAATTTATAAATAATGTCTTAATTTTCAAGGTAAATAAAAAGATAGCAGTTACCATGGATAAAATACTAAATGAAAAAATTAGTATGCTTAAATACTACAAAATAACATGATAAAAAATTTGTTTATTTTATCTATTAGAGGTTTTTATTTACAAAATAATCCTTAACCTCCATTCGTAATCAATTTTTTAGGCAAATTAGGTAATAGTGACCTCCCAATAGTGAATACTTTTTGGGTATTTACAAAAAATTTCCCCCTTCTCCAATTATAATAGAGGCCTCACTCCCCTCAATAATTCACACCTATAAAAACATTTTTCTGAACAAAAAAATATCAAAATAAATTTATAATTTTCCCATCTCATCATAGAAGCCTTATATTTTTCATAAATACATCCAATTAAGGCTTTGGTACAAACCTAAGGAGGTCACTTCCAGATGTGGTAACGTTCTTCAACGAGTGTTTTTATTTTATTTCTTCTACCCCCATTGAATAATTATTAAACCATTATTATATAATAATATTAGTATCTTAAATATAATTACATATTTTTATGTTAATGTTATAATTCAAATATTCCCACTTTAATCAAAAGGGTTAAGAAATCATTATTCATGTGTACGGTGGACTATCGCCTCGCGAACACATGTAATTCATTTTTCCATTGACACCTCTCACTGTTGTGTATAATGATGGATTCAATGTATATATGTGTTATATTTAAATTATTATTATACGTCTGGATTCATCATATCATGTATAAATTTTTTTAATTTTCATTCCTTAGGGTATAAGATAACATCTTTCGTGTGTACGACAGACTATCGCCTCGCGAAGTGATATGATTTGTTTTTTACGAATGATTTGAATGGAATATTGTAAGGATAATTTTAATGAGTATATAAAATCTAAATAAAGTTTCTATGATATTATTTAAAAATATCTTTTTTTAAATGTAATAAATTATTTTATGTCTTACCTTTTACTCACTGGAATATTATAACATTGTCTATGTACATGTGGACAATCACCTTCATGAATCGATGTGACTCTCTCATTTCATCACTACACCACATGGATGTTATATACAAGTATATTTAAAAAAATATGTTATTATTATAATTATATAAATATACAATTTTACTTAACTTTTTTCCATAATAGTCATTTGAAAACGGAAATGTGACTCATGTGTATGTATGACCTACCGTCTCCATGATCATAATGTACATCATTTTTAAAATATATATTTCATTAATGGTCATAAAAGTATAATTTTATTATAATTATTATAAATAATTATTTTTTATTATTTTTTATATGATAGTACTATATTAAATACACAAGAACTAGTACTTTTATAATAAAGAACGAAATATAAAATAATAAAAATTAACACTCAAAACAATGAAAGTAATAAAATATTATTAATGAATTGGTTATAATATGATATTAAAAGAAAATATATGATATTTTAAATGTTAATATGTTTTTTTAAAGATTTAATAACATGTTAAAAATCAATATACAAGAGTTTAAACAAGGTTCAACCTAAGTGAAGTGTGATGTAAAGGTTTTCTCATCTCACTTTTATTTATGTGAGATATATGTCATGTTCGCCACATATTTTTACTGTTTGGTGTATATAATTCCGATGAATTTATTTTATAATTCAATTCATAAATATTATTAAGATTTACAAAAATCCATATGTGGTTCTATCTTTCATGGGGTATAGATCCATAGATTACCAAAGTCCTGAGGGTTGTCATCTCAAAAACAATCTTCTTTGAGACACATGTTCTTTTATAAACCTAATTTATTTAATATTATGTATGTACTACCCATTATACATAAAATATCATGAAGAATTAATATTCCATATTATTTTTATGTTCAATTTTATTTATTTCTTCTAAAATGATTTTATTTTAATGTTACCAAATGTAATGAATTTCATGACGCGATTTATATTCTTTGGGTTATATTACGTCTCTATTGGCATTGATATTCTTATTTTATGGGTGTAATGACTTATGATTATATTATGTTGTATTTTCTATTTTTTATGTGGATTTAGATTTTTTACATATAATTGATTCATTTATTAATTCTTACTTTAACATTAAGATCATTGTGAGAAGTATTCGTCTCAAATTTTCTTCTTTCAAGAATAAGTTATGTTATACACCCATGTTATTATTTGAGGCACATAAAATGACCATTTTGATGTGTTATATCAAGAATATACTTATTTTCATGATATTTAATGTTTCATTTTACGTTAATATTTCATGGTTCTTATGTTTGTAAAGATAACAAAGTGGAAAATGCTATATTTTACAATCTCGTTTCATTTGGGATTGTTTATGATCAAGGTTCCTTTAGAGGAAATCATTTTCTCTTTTTTTTTCTTGAGCCAAATATATTTATACTCCATATGGGATATTTGGTATTGACACCGTACATATTATTTCTCTAGGTGTTTTATATGGTTTTTATGGAACCCATTTCTTCTCAATTGTTTAATCATGTTTCAAAGAGATTGTTATGGAACTCATTTCTTTAACATTTGTTAATCATGTTTCAAATAGATTGTTATAGAACCAATTTATTTTCCGTAGTTTAATCTTGTTTCAGAGATATTTTAATGAAATAAATTTCATTTACATGTTTTTTTATTTTTTCAATTATATTGTTATGGAACCCATTTCTTTTCCACTGTTTAATCATGTTTCAAAGTGATTGTTATGGAACTCATTTAATTTCCAGGGGTCAATCATGTTTCAAATAAATTGTTTTGGAGTATATTTCTTTTACATGGATTGATATTTTTATAAAAGGTACAGTGGTTGTTTGATGAGTTTTATGCTAAAATATAAGATTTATGTACTTTATTAATTTTGTTATTCTTGTACATTGCTTATAGGATGGGTGAACCCAAATAGTATCCGGTGAGCCTGATATAGCTTATAAAATGGTTTTTCCAAAAATCTCTCTAATGAATTGGGTAATGATTAAATTCTCTATAGAATTATATTTTAACTTTCCCATAGTGTTATTCAATTTTTAAGAGTTCTATAAGGGTTCGATAAGTGTTCAATGGGGATGATGTCCTAATATACCAACACTATTTATCCATGTCTTCTATGGGTTTATAATGTTTCCATTTATTTGGATTGATATCGCATCGCTCAGGAATATTTATTTATATGAATATATAATTTATTAAATATTTTATCCATGTTCATGACTTTTGATTCAAGTATTTATAAGCATGAGTTCTTTTTTATTTTATTAGGCACTATGATTATGTCATTATACCCTTATTCACTTATTATTCTCATTGATGACATCCAATTTCTAATACTTATGTTGAACCTTGATGATCTTTTTATATCACCCTTATTTTTTTAAATTTTCCCAATTTATCTAAAAACAATGTTAAATGAACTATTTCCAGAAGAATTTCAGATAGATGAGGATGATGACTTAATGTTAAATAAGGAAAGTTGGGTTAGGTGGGAGAAATTATCATTTAATGACATGGGTATTATTTATTTAAGAGTTTTTCCTAATTATATAAAACAATAAACAAAAAATGTCTTTTATAATGTAAGTGATCAAAATTTTTCTATTAATATTGTATGTTTTGAATTAAAAAAGTTGGTTTACCTACATCAGCATCAAAGCGGGAAATATAATGTTTTCAATTTCAGCACTTGATCTAGGAGTACAGGTTCTTGGTTATTATAGTTTGTATTAGATGGAGGTTTATATAAATTTGAATATTATTATGATCTCATGTGTGTTTATCATAAGAGATATGTATGCCATCATATGATTATAAGATTAAGGATGATCAGAAGTTAAAAGTATTAGATACCCCTTTTAGGTTTCAAGCATTGAGATCATAAAGAAATTAATGACATTTTAGGATACATTTAATTAGGTTGAAGTATATGAAAAGCTTTTGTTTAAAATGAAGTATGATTTTATATTTTTATTGGAATAATTTTTAAGTTATTGATAACCTTTAGGGTTTATAGGATCTTAGATATTTAGGTAATTATTGTAGAACATGTTTTATCATAAAGATACCCATGGGATTGAAGAATAATTTTGTGTCTAAGTGAATAATGTTATTCCAAAAATAGATTTCCATATTATTTTCATTTAAGATGAAAAGTATGAGATAACCTTTAAGGTTAAAACACTATTTAATATTTATGTTATTGAGGTTATTTGGGATGTATAGTTATTAATTCATGGAATTATTTAGTTCCAGTTTTGGGTACTACTATTGAATTTTGAATATTAATGTAACATATGAAGGTTTATCATTTTGGTAATTATCATACCATGTGATAACCATATTTTTTTGGTTAATTTATATTCACATATAGAATAGCTTGATTATCCTGTTTATGGTTATGTTGCCTAAAAATGTTGATTTTAGTGCTTCAGGCATCAAACAATCATCCTAAATAGTCATCGTTTGGAAAAAAAGATGATATTGTTGGGTAAATTGGTAAAATGATGAAATTATACTCATTAAGTAAGTATATTCTTGTATACCCTTAGTCTAGATAACAAATAAATTCCTCTATTTTAGGAAAAGAATCACGAAAAAAAATTTCTTTTCTTATTACATTCATATTTGATGAATCGTATGATCTCGTGAATCATCATAGATTTGTGGTTTTGAGGCCCATAACATTTCATTAGTCATTTACATGTTTATTATTAATGAACTCAATCACACTCAATAATTATTTATTATTTTCTTCCATGTCAATATCTTTACTTCCCACCAATGTTCACCTATTTGGAAACGTAGTATGTGTTATTCCATATAACCCTCGTACTTCCCGTCCAATTTTATCAATAATATGTTTTATTAACCCTTTTTATGATTTGTATTTAAGAAAAGTTATTTTCAAATGTTTAACCTTTTATTATTGAGATAAATTTAAAATTTCAAGGGTTCAATTTAATAAATAGGGGGAGGATGTAAACCCCATATATTTTAAAAGAATAAAATTATATTCAGTGGAATAAACAACATGAAACACTGAGTATATATGAGAATGTAACACCCCAAAAATTATAAAAGAATAAAATTTTATTTGATATTTTATGTTACAAAAAACACTTATTTATCTTATTTTCAAAACAAAAATGAGTTTCTTTGATATCTTTCATTATACGCAATATTTATTTTTATTTGACAATAATATAATATTAACAATGTTATTTAACTTATCGTCTTGACAATGGAATAAAGGGTATAAATATGATTAAATAAAATTTGAAAGTATATATTTTAAACATTTTAATTATTTACCAATTTATTACTAATAAACTACTAATCATTTAAAAGAAAAAGAAATATTTTCTAAAAAACAGTATTTTTCTGAAAGACTAATTAGTCATGCATTGCGCAAATAATTATAATTTAATATTTTTTAATTTTTGATGATTTATTTGAAAAAATGTAAAATAACTTTTGAAATTATAATATAAAAATTAAAATAGGGATATTTCTATAAATTGTGTGAAATAATTCATTTTTCGATGAATAGTGAAAAATACAAAATTTTAATTAAAAACGGAATTTTCGTTTAAATTATTTATATAGATAAATTATATTTTAAATTGATTTTAAATAAAATTTAGTTAAATTATATTAAATTTAATCTAATTTAGTATATTAGAATAATCTTCATTTTTAATTTTGGTATAAAAACATTGTAAATTCTTGAACATTTTCTCTTTAAAACCTTGCTTTCTTATCACGTCTACATTATTTATTTTAAATTAAATTTCTTCAAATTATTTGAATGGATTTATTAAAAATGGATAAAATATTTGGAATAATAATAATTTATATTATATAATAAGGTTAATTTAATTTTTTACCATTATTTTTAGTGAAAACAGTTAAAAATTAATAACTCCGATTATGGTTAAAACGGGGTTTCACGCATTACCTACATTTCAATTAAAATTAATTTTAATCATATCAATTATTTTTACATAATAAATTGGTTTTAATATTTAGAATAATTATTTGTAAAAAATATAATAAATCTCAATTTAAATTTATTCTTCAATGATAAATAACATAGGTAAATAAAAAGATACAAGTTATCATGGTAAAAAAACTAAAGTGTATAATTGAGTAAACATAATGTCTAAAAAATAGCATGATAAAAAATGTGTTTTTTGAGTGTTATGGAGGTTTTTATTTACCAAAAAATTTCTCCCCTACATTATTTATCTATTTTTGGGGCACATGGGGTCGGAGTGACCTCCTAATAGTGAATACTTTTGGGTATTTACAAAAATGTCACCCCTTCTCAATTATAATAGGGTCCTCACTCCCCTCACTTATTAGTACTTATAAATAAATTTTTATTAACCAAAACATACCCAAATAAATCCCCAATCTTCATAATCTCATCATAAAATCCTTATTTTTGGATGAAATCAAACCTAGTAAGGCTTTTGGTGCAAAACTAATGAGGTTACCTGAAGAAGATGTATGGTTCTCCAATGGGCATTTTTATTTTATTTCTTACACATTCCTATTAAATTATTATTAAAAAATTCATATATAATATCCTATGTACATTACATATGATTATATTATGTTATGTTAATTTTATTACCTAAATATTTCACCTCTTCCATCAAATGGGTTACGAAATCATAATTCCTGTATTCGTCGGAATATTGCCTCAAAAACTGATGACCTTTATTTTTCAATTACCACATCTCACTGTTGGGTATGATGATAGATATAAAGTATATATATAATATTTAATCTATAATTATACCTCTAGATTAATTATATCATATATATTTATTTAATCCATTCTTGACGGGATATGATAATGTCACTCATATGTATGGCGGACTACCATCTCCTGAATTAATATAATTTGTTTTCCTTCTAACAATTTATATGGAAGGTAATGTGTATAATTTTAATTAATATATGTGATATATATTAAATATTTATGATATTAATTACATTTTTATAATTCCTAAAAGATAATATATCATTTTTTCGTACCTCTTCCCTCATTGAAAATTATAATGTTTTTTGTGTACATGGGGACTACTGCCTTCACGAAGTGATATGACTCTCTATTTTCATAACCACACCACATGAAGGATATATATAAGTTTATTTAAATAAATAATATATTATTATAATCTTTATATTTTGATTAAAAAATCACTTAACTCATTACCATAATGATCATTGAAAAATGGAAATGTTACTCATGTGTACGCACAACTTATCATCTCCATGATCATAACATACTTAATTTTTCAAAAATATACATCATGATTAGTATTAAAAGAATAATTTATGCATAAATATGATATTTATATCATTATTATTACTCTATATATTATACAACTACATTATATTCACATGAACTGGGGATTTTATAACAAATCACAAATGAGAAAACAAGAAAATTAACACCTAAAATTATAAAAATAATGAAATATTAAAAACGAACGGGTTAGAAGATGTTATAAAAAGATCGTATGTGATATTATAAATATCAATATGGTTATTTAAAAATTATATAACATCTTTAAAACCACTATACATGAGGATAAATCAAGTTCAACAAAATTGAAGCTTGAGATAAGGGTTTTCTCATCTCACTTTTATTTCCATGGGATATATACAGTGTTCAAAAAAAAATTTATTGTGGAGCATATATATTACCAAGGAATTTATTTTCTGATTAAATTAATTATTATTATTATTATTTAAAAATATAAATGAGTTTCTCTATTTCATGGGGTCTTGATCCATAGATTTGTAAAGTCGTAAGGGTTTCTCTCTCAAAAACTTCCTTCTCTGAGACACGTGTTCTTTTATGCATATAATTTATTTTATATGTTTTATTTAATTACCATTATACATGTAATATAATAAATCATTCATATTTCATGTTATTTTGTGTTTTGATTTTAATTATTTCATCCAATGGGTATTTTATTTTAACGTTAAAAAGTGGTAAAGAGTTTCATAACTTTATTTCTCTTAATTGGGTAATATTACTTATACATTGACTATGATATTCAAAGATTTTGTGTGTAATTATATTTTATTATCTTATGTTTTATTTAAAAAAATTTATTTGGATTTAAATTCAATTCACATAATCAATTAATTGATTAATTCTCACTTCAAAATGATGATCACTTTAAGGATTCCTCATCTCAAATTCTTTTCTCTAGGATATATGTTATTTTATACACCCATATTATTTTATGAGTTTTTTATAATGACCCTTTTTATGTTTTATATAATTTATATCCTTATGTTCATGATATTTAATGATTTCATTGACATTAATTTTTAATGGGGCTTATGATTGTAAAATTAACAAAGTGGAAAAGGATTTATGTTGTAACCACTTTTCTTTCAAGATTGTTTATGTTCAAGGTTCCTTTAGAGGAAATAATTTGAACTTATTCTCTTTAGCTACATACATTTATACTCTAATAGGTATTTTTTTATTTATAATACCCTTAATATTTATTTGGGTGTATTATTATATTGTTATAGAACTCGTTTTTTTCCACGGGTTAATCATGTTTCAAAGAGGTTGTTATAGAGACCATTTCCTTTCTAGAGGTTAATCGTGTTTCGAATAGAATTGTATGGATCCCATTTATTTTCCACAGATTAATCATGTTTCTATTATATTTTTATGGAATTTATTTCTTTTCCATGTGTCAATCATGTTTCGATGTGATTGTTATTGAACTCGTTTCTTTTCAATGGGTTAATCTTGTTTCGAATAGATATTAATAAAACCCATTTATTTTTATGATGATAATCTTGTTTCAATTATATTTATTTGAATAAAATTTATTTTACATGGGATAATTATTTTATAAATTTTGTATGGGTTTTTTTTGAGTTTTATGATGAAATACAAGATCTATGTACTTTATTCATTTTTAGATTCATAGGAATTTCTTTTATAATGGGTGTTCCTAGATAGTGTTAGATGAGAAAAATGTAGATTATATGATATGTGAGCCTATATAGTGATCCAATTAATTGGAAAATGATTATATTCTCCAAATAATTATATGATAAGTTGTTCATAGGGTTATTTCAATTCTATGTTTGTTGTAAGGGTTCTATGATGATAATGTCCCAATATACCAACATATTTTTTACATGTTTTCCATAGGTTTATAATGATTAATTTAATAAAAATTTACATCACATTTCTCATGATTATTGATTTTTATGACACACCCCTTTGTTAAATCATTTTTCCATGTTCATAATTTATGATTATGATATTGATGAATGTGTGTAATTTTATTATTTTTTCATTCACTCTAATTATCTCGTTATACCCCTATGAACATAGAATGTTCACTGATGACATTCAATTTTTAATGCATAAGTTTAACCATTATAAGAGTTTGAGATAACCATTATTATCTTTTCCTTTTCCCCAGGTTATTAATAAATTATGTTAAATGAATGATGACTAGAATGATTTCATATGGATGATAATGATGACTTAATGTGAAATAAAGAAATCTAGGTTTATTGGGAGAAACTCAAATTTAAATATATAGATACTGTTTAGGTTAGTTTTTTACTAATTCTATAATACTAAAAACCTAAAAGGTCCTTGATAATATATGTGATCTAATTTTACCTTTTGATATTATATGTTTTTAATGTTGAAAATCAGGTCACCTCAATCGATATCAAAGCTGGAAATGTAATGTTTATGATTTCATTATGGAATCTGGGAGTGCAGGATCTGGGATATTATACTTTCTATGAATCACTCCTATATGAATTTGGAAAGTAATGAAGGATAAAAAGAAGGTTCAAAACTCATTCCAAACCCCATTGTTAATTTAGTTATGATAATTGAAGATTGTTAAACATTTTTGTGTCCTTAAATCGTCTTTTAATTGGAGTTTAGGACAACCCTCAAACCATATTCATTATTCCTTTGATAATAATTTAAAACATTGGTATCATGATCACAATTATTGTGCCCCAATGATTAGACCTAATAATAAGGGTGTGTAAACCTTGTAAAACATGTGTTTATGTTTATTATTTAAAACTCTATCTCAAATCATCACTATCATTATATAATTTCACTACCTAGTGATGTGAGAATTGAGACCATGATTTAGTTTTTTCGATTCTATTGATTCTCCCCCTCCCCATAGTGAATTTGTACACTATTCTGGGACTTCAAGAGGTGTATATTATATCCAATGTATAATTTAAAAATGTTTTAAATATATAGAACTTCATAATAAATGGAATAATTGATTAATTTTTCAGTTTTCATTCAAATTATAATGAAAATTTTTGTTGGATCATTGATTTGAATGTGAGGGAATATATCAATCATAGATATATCTATATAAAGGCTGTGTAAAGTAATCTGATTTATCATATATAATATAATATGGGTTTAATTAAATAATAGTTGTTATGATCAACAAGATATAATATACTTGATTTATGATTCTATAAATTGAATATCATGCTTGATGAAAAGATAGGGATGAAATGGGATTTTTCTATGATAAAATAGTTCGTACATATGTTTGTGAAAATATGAGGGATTTGATTCCAGTACCAATTAGTGGAATATTTTAATGAATAAAATAATTCTTCTATGCATTAATCTAAATTCATATAAAACCATATAAAATATGGATTTAATAGTTTATTTGTTAAGTATTTCCACTAATGGAAATATGTGTTATTTCCTATAACAAAATATTATTTGAATATTAACAATATCTTTTTAAAATAATATAGTTTCTTAGAGGATAATAGAACTATATTTGGACAGATAATTCCAATAATTGTAAATAAAATATTATTTCAATAAAAATATAAAATGACTCTTAGATAATTTCCTAAAATATTTTTGTTATGTTGGTAAAGGAATAATGTAAAAAAGTCATATTAGTTACCAAAATTATCTATGGGAAAAGGATCTATGAAAGATGATTATTAATAACTTAGAATGATATATAAATTTATGAAAAAATTGATTAGCATCATATCATTTTAATTTTTTATGTAATGTGGTTTCAGTACTAGGTTTGAAGAGTTGAGCATTAGTTTTATGATTCCTATGTCCTTCCATTATTTGATCTAGATTTCATCATAGATTTTATTAACATAATTTGATAGTGGAAGGGTTTTATTATATGGTCATATAGAAATTTTGTTGGAATTACATAGATATGTAATGATTTCAACAAAATTCGAAAAGTGAAATAAATATAAGGTCGTTCTGGAGGTCTATCATATGATAAATGATTAAATAGATTCTTATGTATGGTTTTTCTCATTCCTAAAATAGTTTAATAATATAAAATGTATTACATTGTATAAATTTTAGTCTCTAATTTATTATTATTTCTTATTGGTTGCACATACTCATGAAGTGAAATGATAATTAACCTCTCAATGTATGACTTTTAGTCTTCCCTAATCAATATCTGTAATAGATTATTATAGGTTTTGATGAAATATTATGGTTAGTGTTGATATTATTTTTTATAGTGATATAAAATATTATCACAAATCATATAAAGGGTTTTCTATACTGGATGACCCACAATGTATACCACGTGATGTTTTATATATTATGTATTTGGTATACTAGGGGTGCATGTTTCATATTTGGATTTCCTCGATACCTATTGTTAGAAACAAACAAGTCATTATAACCTTCATACTTTGATAAATTGTTTATGAAAACATTATGTTTAATCTAATATGGGGTTGTTTTGATATGTTGTTAATCATGTCATCAGTTGAGGTTTAATTAAGATTATATTTTTCCTTTTGTATGATAAGTTTGACTTTTGGTCCCTCAGTTGAGATAGAATGAATGAGAGTAAGAAAATATTGAAATAATAAATTTTCTAATTCATTAACATATTTAGACTCTACTTTTTTAATTAATAATATAATATCCCACTCTTTTTCACATAATGTTACATCATTTTTGTCATAAATTCCGAAAGATATTCCTAAAAATGTAGAGGTATAGTTTCTTTGGGAATTTAGATAAAAGAATTAAAATAAACTACATAACATCTCATTTTTATATTGATTATCTCCCCTTAGATATCAATATTCTCCTATCAAAAAATGAGATATCCTAGGGGAATTCATAAAAAAGAGCTTAAGAGCCTAATAAGACTAATAAAAGATTACCTGAGGGTGAGATATCATCAATAATGGAATCATAAAAGAGATGAATAATAATTATTCACATGAAATAAAGGATTCTATGGAATGAAATCATAAGAACATATAATAATGAATGTTTGATAAAGTGATACAAGATAAACAAATCATAAAAATTGGCAGATTCTCACTACCAAGGCATCATAAAAAAATGTATTAATCTAACAACTCATGAACCATACATAGTATATCTTGAGATTAAAGCATTACTTAGTCAGTTAAGGGGATATATAATTCTAGACCCACCCACCGCATCATAACATATCTGGATTATCTGTGTCACATGGAAACATAAATCAACCATCAAGCGTAATCATGAAATAAACCCACAAAAAGAAAATGTGTTACATAATGGTGTATTAAATCCTAATCAGTTAGTGAATCACATAGGTGCCCTAAATAAGAGGTAAAAATTTATGGTCAATATTCATGGTCTATATATACCTAGATTAATGGATTATAGGTAATGGAGATAAATATAATGATAAAGTAAACTATATAGAGACTTAAGGAGAAGAAGAACGAAATTTGAAGTTCTTATCATAAAAAATCATATAGATTGTTCGTAAGAAAAAACGGTAGATAAAAAATGAATGTATATAACTATAAAAAATAGAATAAAATATTAGGATATGAATAAAAATAAATCATATAATAAGGATATGAGGTATAAAGGCAATAAAGGAAATAAAACTATGATAATAATGAAAACATTGAATGAACCCATTAATTAGAGTCCAATACTCTTTGGATTCCTCATATAACTTCATGAATATAAAAATTATAATTAATAATTACATGATTCAAAATTTAATGTATTTTTTTCTTGTTTATAATTTTTCATTTATCCATATATTATTCAATTATTAGTTTCCTTCTCTATTTTTAATGGTAGTTGAGATGTTCGTCTCGTAGTTCTAATATTGCACTAGTAAGGCGGTATTGGTCAATGATGTGTGTTCCATGGTACATATTTCCCAAATGTTTCATGTTAAAGGGTAATTTCATTCCTATAGTATAAATTATCAATTGTTATTTTTTTCTTATAACAGATTCAAACGGAAAATTTTTTCTCTGCAAACTTCTCTTTTTATGCAACTAAACCGACTCTGATGTTTTATTTTTAATTTAATTAATAAATTATTACATTGTAATTAAAAAATATTATTAAAATGAATAAATATGATTCTTAATATTATCATTGATCTATAAAAACATATTTAAAACTATAATAATAATGTAGTTATGAAAAACATCATTCCTTGCATGGGTGTTATAAACCCACCACGGTGTGAGTAGTTTTTTAAGAATGAAGTAAATATAATAAAAATTATCAAGGTTTTATAAATTTAGCATCATTGTTTTCTAATTATAATATTTAAATAATATTATTATTGTTTATTATTGGATTAATGATGAGTTATAAGTGAATAAAAATTAAAAAGACATGTGGTGATAAAATTAAACTTATTGAAATGCCACTCTTAGACTATTCCTTAAGACCTCAAAGGATGATGTATTGGTGAAAAAAACTAAAGAACATGGTGAGGGATATTTGGGGTTGGATTTTTTAGATATTTTACTAGGGATAGAGATTGTATATGATAAAGAGTGGGTGTAAGTGGGGGTGTATTTATAAGTTAAAAAGATGGGTGTTTTTTGAATAAACTATTGAGCATTTTATTATATTAGCTCAGAACTGAGAATATTAATGATTTCTATGACTAATTGTAGTTATTTTATTATAAAATATATATTTTTATTTTACCTCTTCCATAACCAAATTTAATCACGGGAATGTTTAATCTTAATTAAAGAATCAAAAATAGTATTTTTACTACAATAAAATATAATTTAGACTTTGGAAATTCATTTCTCGTTTTGGAAATTTAGTTTATTATTTTTATATTCATTATTTTACTCATTAAATATATTTTGGGTCATTATAATTATTTTAAACAAAATTATTTTATTTTTACATCATTATTATTTCATTATACTTTGTTACAGGTAAAAATTATATTTTTCTTATTCGTCAAAAACTCATTTTTTTACAAAAATACCAAAAAAACCCCTAAGATATTTTTTATGTGATGATTATAAAAATAAGGTCCATTTTATCAAAATAAAATTATATATTAGGTTATTATAATATTTATATTTTTACATTAAATTTTATTTTTCTACTAAATATTCAATGAAATAACTTATTAAAAAATTAAACATATGCATAATTTGAGTTTCATAATTTTTAAAAAAATTATAAAATTATAGAATTTATATTTATTTATTTTCATCATTTTAAATATTATTTATCAAATATATAACTCTTCCTAATAGTTAATTATTATTTCCAAAGGTTAGATACTATTCCTAATGGTTAATTACTGTTCCCAACAATCATATTGGGTTTGGAACTCTAATAAATGCCTCTTATATTGATCATTCATTATATTATTAAATTCATCACAAGGTTTTATATTATTAATTTTATAAATGTTTATTATATTAATAATTTTCTCTTTCTTTTTATATAGTTTTTTTCACATTTTTATTTACTTTTTAGGCATCACAAAATACTAGAATATCAAGTTCTGGTTTTTTATTTACTTATATCTATTTTCTTATTTTTCTATTTTTAATTTTATGGAGAATATTTATACATAGAATGTCTTGTTTTATATTAATGTAATAAAATCATGTTATTTTTTATTATTTGGTGAATGTGATTATTTATATTATATCACATATCAAAATAACACACATATATATTGAGAAAGAATTTTCATATAGAAAAAGGCTGGGTCGTTACATAATTTTACTATTTAGAAATTTCTTCTTTGAAATTGTATTTAACACTCTAAGATGAAAATGTATATGTGTTATTATATATCATTGCCTCTTTAGGTTTCTATTTTACTTCTCTATACCTATTGTTTCTTTATAGTACCTTCACAGAATGTGTTTTCTTGTTGCACATACTATTATCAATATAGTCTATGATCTTCACTAGTAGCTCCAAATAAAAGGGATCATTCTCCAACTCTACCACCTATTAATTCAATATATGTGAAGAATACAATATATACTTACTCAAGAGGGATATGTATAACTCAACTTATAATTGCAACATACCTGGTTGGAGTGTTAGATGATGGATAATAGCTCCTACATGATTAGTGATATCTAAGGGGATATTGTATCTACGACTTATCTTTATCTACTTCTCAAACATCATGACTATTTTCTATAGATATATATAAAGGAATAATTTCTCAAACCTCAAAATATATAGCTCATTAATGATTGTCATCACAGTACTTTTATCGACATTATAACACTCTGATATTTTATTGAATAGTTTTGACCTTCTCTTTCAGTCCTAATAGATTTTTTTCTCTAACAATATCACAACATTTCAAAGATTCAGACTTATTATAATAAATAACTCCATAAGTAGTAATCTGAATTTTCGAGTGGAAACTATTTTTATATGGTTATTCCACTAGAAGAAGATATTGATCCTAGCCTACATTGAAGTTTATAGAAAAATATCTCAGCATATCTTTAAGTATTTGGATGTTACATTCATATTAACTACTAGACTAGGGGAGATAATTCATACTTAAGTTCAACTCAATATCCTTGGTATAATGAATTCTTTTCCAAAAATATGAGTGAACCTTATATTTTTATTAGATACAATCAATAGTGGATTTTTATATTCCCTCACCACTTCTATGATATATATCATGGTTAGTTGACCAATTGAAGAGTATTTATAAATAGAGATCTAGTGAGGAGTCCTTTTAAGATGATCCACCATAACCCATATGGAATTATTCCTTGTAGACGTATTTAGAATACCCATGATTAAATACATTGTATTGTTCTCCCATGTGCATGTTTGTATAGGTAATGTTTTCATCAATCCCTTGTAATTTTATCATTTTACCTTATTTTTTGGAATACCAGGAACATTGATATATATTCAGTAATCTACTTCTTCAAGTTATCCCACCATAAGTGATATCAAAAATCTATATACATCATTGTTCTCCCTGATTTTATAGAGAATATTGAAATATGAGCATCATCTAATAGTTCCTTCTTTATTATTGACTTTGATGTCACAAATAATCATTTAATAAATCTTGAAACCCCATCATTTTAAATATTGAACATTGATGAAGTCCTCTTAGTTATTGATTCCACATTCATTCATATCTCTTCATCATCACGTTATGCTTCTTTAATCTTCTCCAGGATAGATAGTTGAGAAATCACTTCAGCAAGGTCTTATTTTTTCGCTTATTGTATCATTCTCATGAATATCCTTTAATATCTAATAATATTGGATTCATTTAAATTATTATTATACACAATGATGTAGTATATTTTAAACATATATCATCTAACATTTTATTTTACTTTCCAAGATGGTAATGGATTTAATAGTCATAGTCCTTGATAAAATATGGCAATCTTCATTAGAAAATGTTGAGATCCTTCTTTATAAATATATATTTTATAATTTTATGACCAGAATATACATCACATTTATTTTCATGGAGATAATTTCTCCAAATCTTCGATCTGAAGATTACTCCATCCAATTCTAAATCATGATTTGGATAATTTTTCTTAGGTATATTAAAAAATATTGAGGCATATTCCTTAATTTTCTCATTTTTCTTGATTTCACAACCTAATAACGTCATTAATTCATAAATATATATAAAAAATCATTCCCCACATGAGTTTAGTGGGAGTACATGTGTTTTTATTAACCTCGTACTCAACTCCATGAGTCTCTCTTCACATTCATCGGTCTGGAGAAACATTACTCTCTTCTATGGTTTCTTGGTTAGTGGGTTTTAAAATAATGATAAATATCTCAAAAACCACTGATAGTACACATCTAATCCTAGGAAACTATATATTTTTATTATAGATATGGTTCTAGTCCATTACTCAACTACCTTTTTCTTGGAAGGATACACAAGTGTAACACCCTGACCCTAATAATTGGTTCCATGTTAGAGTTCCTCATGACATTAGGTCCACCTCCATTTAAATTAAAGGTTTCCATATAATGGAAGGGGTCTAGAGTGGATTTTGGGGCAGACTATACCCTTAATTAGAGTGCACAATAATATATAAATAACAAAACTTATAATAATAAAAAATAGAGTGAATTTAACCCAATAAACATGTTATATATAATGAATGAATACTAAAACAACATACTCGAATAGTTATTCCAAAATACAAGTACACCGATCACCTGTCAGTCTAATCACATATAAGAGATAGAAAAAGAAAAAAGTATAAATGAGTGTTTTCACCCAAATCCTGGACTTAACTCCTCCTAATTTCTAGACTTGTAGAGAGTTATCCCACTCAAAGATCAAACCTAGTCCACATCCCAACCTATACCTAAAACAGGTGAGGGAATCTATGGTACCCATCTACCTTGTTCTCCTAATCAGACAGTGAGTACAACTTGGTAGAGCACCACTAATATGCTTTAATACCTAGTTGGTAAAACAAAATGTACATGCATGTGATAAAATTCACAAAAAAAAGTAAATTGAAAATATATAAACTACACAAGCATAAAAAATAATCACCAAAGAACAAAAAATTGATAATCAATCATATTTTGAGCATTTTTCTACTAGACAAGCTTCCACAAACCTCATAAATACCTACTTCAGCAAAATGTTGGAAGAATGATCATAATAGAAGTCATGATCATGGGTTGACCACAAGTCCACCACATATATCTCTGCGAATCCATAAGGCCAATTAGTATTAATTCGATCCACAAGGATGTCAAGGCCCATCACTATCATATGACAAGAAAAAATCTCGTCACACACTTACCTATAACTTAGGTCAGACCACATGGTCATTGTATCCCAGTACTACCTCAACTCAAGCAACATGGTTGTCGTATCCCAATGTTATGTCTCAAGTCAGGCAATAAGGTCATCATAACCACACACTACATCAGGTCAGACCAAAAGGGCGTCATACCCCTACCCTATATCTTAGTACATTGTCATTATTATCCCATGTTTCACATGACCCCCTCCAAGGGATAACCCAACCATCATAATCCACTTATCATTGGATACTATAATTTAATCCTACAAGGGTTATACATCCATACACAAATAGGGCATAACATATATAAGAACAACATAACATATAAATCATGAGTATGAGTATCCATACATGCACATACATGTGATCATCATCAAACATGGGTCTTATAAGATACATTTTAACATACATGGGATCAAACTCAATCATGAGCCTCAAGGAACAAAAAAACATGTCATTATATCAACTATAGGTATCACGACCACTAGGTCTACTATAGAACCATCTCACACACAAAGGGATATATGTAATTTTCAGCTCATATTTTTTTGTCAAAGATACAACCATTGGTGGATGACATCAATCTAGTTCATGAGGGTCTTTCAAGCCCCTTGATACTTTATTCAGATACATTTGGAATAGTTCTTTTAATTACTTAAGTCATTAATATCATTAAACTAAATAAGATTTCTTGTAGTTTCTAACATGTTTATAAATCAATGGGTGTTCTTCCAAGGTGTTGAATCTCATACCACATGCTAATAAACTATGTGTAATACCATGAGTTAGAGTATAGACTCACCCATTGAGATTCCTTCCAATCCTAAAAACACCTCAAAAATATGTTAATCGTGATTCATATTGGTTCAACAATTAGTTATCCAAAATATCCTAAAAAAAGACCAAAAATTCAAATTAAATTCAAAATCCATAACTCATAATAACATGGGCCATTATAATATCCTCATTATATTGCTTCTCATACTTGAGATGTTTTCGTAGCATGAAAATTTCACTGTATGGTCTACCTTGATCATCATCCACATGGAATTATTCTTGTTCCATAATTGAACGAAAACTTACCACCCCAATTCTTCACTCATTCTTGAACACCCATCATACTCTTGTAAAATAATTCTAGACATTAAAAACCCAATGTTTAGACATATTTTTGTAATCACCAAACATCGATACCATGATCTCTGCATCCATCTAACTAAACATATTATAGTTCTATTAACAGATTCCATTTAAATAATTATGGTTCTCCCCATTATAGTAATAACCATATGGAACATTATTATGATATATCATTGACATAACTAGTGTGGTTTAGTTTCATTATGCTTGATAATATAAAAATGGGTTAATAGTTGACACCAATACCTCATTAATGATTTCAAATCGAGTGATCAAGTCTCTGATTATTATTGAAACCCAAACACATAGAACATTACTATAAGTTCATGAAATATCCTTAAACGCCTCTATTGTACTTGATATTATGAGGTTTATGTGGTTCCAACCCACATCATTTAGGTTCAAGTAGAAATACTAGTCGGTTCCCTTCTGGTCGAATTTCTATAATAGTACATAGACGCAGCAATTGATGCTCCATGAACCACCAGTCATGATTCCTTTAGCCGCAATGGCACCATTGAATCTATATAACATCCTTAGGGGAAAATAAAATGACTTCGAATGAATTTTCCCAGGTTTTCACTAACTTGTCATGAAAGAAGATGGAGTACCATCTAACCCAAAACTCTAATTGAACAGTGGCATAGCCCGAAGGGAATTCTCGATCCCCATAAACTTGAAAACAGTTCATGTTTGTCAAAAATACAATGTGGGAATTATTTCAACCAATTTTATAATAATAAAAAACCCACAATAATAAACATCACAAGGCTCTAAAAACATAACAAAACTGGGAATAAAAATTTTCAGATTGAAGTATTTACATCCTTAGACAAAAACTGAAAGAGCTGCAACAATAAGGGGAACAATTAAACTATCGAAATAATATCCGAGAAACAAGAGGAGATTCATCCTCAAGACACTACTACCAACACCTACAATAAAGGATCACTGGATTCCTGAACCCCCATCATGATACACCTTGCTTTTACCTCAGTCAAACATAACCAAGTCTACAAACACCCAAAGGTGTATAGAGGGTGTGAGCCAATGACTAAAAGGATTCCACCCAATAAAGTGATTCCATGCCAAAAACATTATAAAGAAATTTACATGAATGATTTATTAAAATAAATATTGGAAACATTTTAATAGAAGAAAATTTTAATGAAGAGCATTATTTTCTTTAGAAATAACCAACAAAGTGTACTGTATGCTATAAATAATCATGAAATCAAAAGAGATCATTGTGTCATAGGAGATCCCTGTAGGAAATAGCTAAAATGGGACACTCGGCATATCATATCATGGGGAAACGTTGTATAGTAACTACACCAATAGCACTCTCTTGCAATATCTACTAGGATGGAACATCCTAAGTACCTCGTGGTCTCTATTCATCATCAAGTATTTAGTTAGTGTTGTAATTTTTAATCCCACTATATAAATCTAGGCCAAGATACTTCTAACTAATCTTGAATACTAGTCCTACTCCACCCACCTAGATACCTTGGGTTCTATTCATTCTTAATTACCATTTCACATATCACCTGTAATGTCACTTTCACACAAACATAAGCCAACTAATGTTACACACATGAAAACAACTATTTTCATAACCAAAATCCACCATTGAAACCAAATTCAAACTAAAATCATTTTGAAAAATGTTTTTCAATACTATCAATATTTATTAAACATATTTCATATTTTATGAAACACATTTAAATATCACAGTAAGGAAGAACACTTGAAATAAAACCATCTTCCTTTATAAAAACTATTTTCATACCATATGCATCTCAAAACCTCTCAAAAAAATATTTTTCACCTCATACACAACCCATAGAATATAATCAAGGAGAAAATAACGAATATAAAAATCCAAAAATAATGTTTAAGAATGGAACAACCTCCCTTAAATGATGTAACTTCCAGAAAATGGTTTGAATTCACAAACACACCTCATTAGATCCCTATAAAGGTAATATTAAACCAAAAAAATCAATATTGATCCACAAATAACAAGATCCAACCCTCATGATGTCACCCGACCCACTGGAAAACAAATCCTCAAATAAGATATAGAGAATCCCTAGAAAATAATGGAAATCAAAGAGGAGAACCACTTAATTGATGATTTATTGGAGAAATACCACCAAAATCACCCCCAAATGAATTTTTAAGGGAGAAAAAGGGTTGGGGGAGGTTCTTAGGGTGGAGGAACCTGATTGATAAGGGTTTTTGGAGATTGGGGTTAAATATTAAAAGGGGAAAGAAAGTAAAATATATCAAATTTTTAATGACTTGGACGGGCTTCATGGTTTTCCCACATAGTTTTCCATACCATACATAAACTGTGCACCCCTTACTGTCCAAGAAGGACATGTCTCATGATTATCGCACAAATTTTACAAACCACATTCTACCCATGTGATAATCTTTTATCCAAAACACCACTTGGCTGCATAGTTACCAAGGAAAGTGCACACAGTTTTCCAAACTGCATGCCAACTATGTGCCACCAATTGTTTCTGCAAAAACATCCATTTTTACAAAAACATAATGTAAAACCATGTGTAAAATGTATAGATCAAAAATAAAAATAAAAATACCTCAAAAGGAAATAATGGATGTGATATTTATCCCCACCATGAAAAATTTACGCACCCAGAAAGTCAACTCGTTGCTTGATCAGAGAATAAAAACAGATACTTTTGTTTGACCCATGAATTATACTCCTAAGTCTCTTGATCATCATTACTATGTTTCCAAAGAACTCAGACTAAAAAAATGGACTTCCCATGAATCAATTTCTCTTGGGAATCTATAATCATTATTTTCCACTCAATCACTAAAAAATCTGGTTCCAAATCAAACTCTTCCCAATTCAATATATGAGATAGATCCAGGTTATATTTCTTAAACCGGGTGACATGAAACACATCATGAATTGACATCAACTTTGATGGAAAGTAAAATCATTAATCCTCTTTACAAACCTACTTGTTAATCTCGAAAGGTTTGATATGCCTCGATGTTATCATCCCTTTCTTTCCTAAATGGGGATGATCCAAATGAGGTTCCACATTTTAGAACACCCAATCACCCACAGAAAACTCTAAATCTTGGAATCTAGAATAGTTATAGGATTTATAGTGACTTTGAGATGTCAAAACTCGCTTCATGATTAGCTTGACCTTCTCAGATGTCTCTATCACTAAGCATGTCCCCAAAAACGAGGTCTCACCTACCTCATCTCAACACAAAAGAGACTGAAACAGATTACAATAGAGTGCCTCAACATGATCAATTTGAATTGATGATTGGAAACTATTCTTATAGGAAAACTCAACCAATCCCAAATGGCTATCCCAGGAACCTCCAAAATCAAAGACACATGCCTAAATAATGTCCTCTAAAATATGATTTTTTTTCTTCGTATGTCCATCAGTTTGATGATGGTATGCATTCACAAAATTATGATGTAAAACTAGGGTACCTATTAGAAATAATTGCTGAAAACACACCACGAAACCTCAAAACCTCAAAACCACTTGAACATATATCCATCGCAACTCATCCAACATTTCTGAATCTATGACTGGAATGAAATGGGAAGATTTGGTTGAACTGTCAATCACTACCCAAATGTAATTCCTTCTTCATGGTATGTGAGGAAATCCAATAATGAAGTACATGGTGATATTATCCCACTTCTAAGTAGGAATTGGTAGCGGCTGAAGAAAACTAAAGGGCATTTGATACTCTTCCTTGACCTACTAACACATATAACAGCTCGACATGAAGTAAGTTTCATCCCGAATCATACTTGGACACCATAATTTCCCAAGAATATCATAATACATCTTGGAAGCACCAGGATGAACATCCCACTGAGACAGGTGGCTATCATGTATCACTACCTTTCTTATGGATAACAGAACCAAAATGTATCCCATAACGTAGATGATTCCCCCAGAAGACAACAACAAATCATCAGGCATATCCCTACCTTGAAGTAACTACATAGACTGCTGAAAAAACCCATCAATAGAATACTTTTACTAAATCAACTCCAAAATAGAAAGCATAATATTCTCACTATCCAAGAACACACCTCCACAATACTCTTTAGTCTCCATGTTCTTCTATTCAAAAAGCCTCATCATGGTCCACTCATCACTAGACTTACTCAATGCCTACACTGGCACCTTCATACTCAATGCATCTTCCAGTACATTACATTTTTCTAGGGTATAGACTATATCAATGTCTAACCCCTAAAGGTACTCAACCCAATGAAATCGCTTAAATTTTAAATCCTTTTGGGAGAAAATGTAGGCCAATCTTTTATGATCCATATAATGCATAAATTTATCTTTGAAAAGATAATTTTGTCACGTCCTCAAAGCATGCATCATTAATGCTAACTTCAAGTCATGGGATAGATAGTTCTATTTATACAGTTAGAGTTAGCGAGTGTCATATTCCACCACATGGTCATTCTGCATATACATACACCTGAGACCCATACTTGAGGCATTTTAATATACCACATTGTCCTTCCCAAATTGAAGAAATATCAACATAGGAGTGGTTGTCAATTTCTGCTTAAACATCTCAAAGGATTCTTGGGACTCTACAATCTATTCAAACGTCACCCCTTCTTGGGTGAGCACCATCATGGATGAATAATTAAAAGATAATTCCTGAACAAATCACCTGTAATATCCCACTAGGATTAGAAAGATTCTGATCTCAAAAACATTCTTCGATTGTTCACATGACATTACTGCAACGATATTCATAGGGTCCACTAAAACCCCACATTTCGAGATCATGTGAACCATAAATATTACCACTTTATTCCATAAGTTACATTAAGAAAATTTGGCATTGAGATGATGGCCCCGAAGAGTTCCAAACACAATCCTCAAATTCCACAAATGATCCTCCTCAAGTTCAGAATAAACCATGATGTTCTCCATGAATACCACAATAAAGGAATCAAGATACTATTCAAGAACCATATTCATAATCACGATGAAGACTATTAGAGCATTATCTAGCCAAAAAGGAAGGAAAAAATATTCAAAATTGGAATTTCTGCTTCAAAATGATATTTTTGGAATTTCTGCCTCTTTCACCCTGACATGGTGATAATCGGAATGCAGATCAATTTTGGAAAACCACCTCAACTCTTTTAACTAGTAAAATAGGTCATAAATATGGGGAAAATATATTTTTTATTGATTATTACCTTATTCATATTCCAATAATCAATAAAAAACTGTAGATATCCATTGACTCTCTTTAAAAATTGAACCAGGGTGGGCTAGGGTGAGACACTCAGGAGAATGAATCCTTAGGATTCTAAATCATCCAGTTGTACCTTTAATTACCACAAATCTATGGGGGAATACAACATGAGGGAGGAGATATCAATTGTGTTCCTAATGAAAAATTGATAGGGAACTCCACATCCCACTCTGGAGGTAAACCCAAAAAGTCCTCTGGAAAGTCCTCTGGGAACTCATCCACCACAAGCGGTAATTCACCCTCATGAGACCCACCACCACCCTCTTACATGAGTAATGATGACTCAGAAATGAGATTACCAAATTCTAGTAGTGGATGTCTAGCAGAACCTCACCGAGGATCCCATTTACCATGAAAGACCAATGTATTACCATCAGGTTCTACAAAAATCACTCACCACTTATAGAAATTGACGTTTTTCTAAAAGTGAACCATCAAATCCATATCGAGAATTAAATAAAAAAGGTATATATCCAAGACCAAGAAATCACATTCCATATTAACCCATAACATGGTGAGTGTACAAGAAGGACACCAGAAACCCTTCTGTCAATTCTTACAAAGCGGCGTTACAAAAATCATCTCATATGGCATAAGTTATTTGGAAACATTACTGCATCAACTATACAGTTAGAAATAAAATAATCCAAAGCACTATTATCAAAGAAAACGACAACTAAATTAGATGCAATAAAGATGGTACCCTGAACTATCACAAGCCCTACATATTCTTCCCCTGGTGCTTGCTCCATGATAGGGAGATGCATTACTTCAGTATATCCCTGAGAATGACCATTTTCCTAAAATTTGGCCCTAAACAGGGTCATCCATGAAGATGATCTATCCCTTCTGCCATGACTGAAAAACTGAGAACCTTCTGACACATATAGTTCTGGATTTTTTGACATCCCACTTGAAGTCACAGAGCATGCATTGATCTAATAAGGGTGTTCCACTTTTCAAAAGAACGGAAAGTGTCCCATAGCTCCACATTGGTGATATGGTTTGGGAGTGGACTTTCATGCTGGACATATGTTCCATACCTTCCCACGCTAATGGTACACAACCTAACCGACATCAGAAGCCATAGACAAAGTCATCCGAGAAGGATGTCCTGAACTACCACCTCCCTTATTTCCCTACTCATCCTACTTCCTCTTCTCTTATGGTGAACTGCCACTGCTCGCTACTCTCACATCCCCAAAGGAACCTGACCTTCCCTTGTAATCAATTTCCACCATATAAGCATGTTCAACCACCACAACATAGGATTTAATCACATATAAAAATATTTGAAAATAAATCTCTGGCTCCAACACCCTTTCAATCCTCTGAGCCTTCAACTACTCATTGGAAACGATTTCGAGTGTGTATCATACAAGATTCACAAAGTGATTAGCATACTCCATCACTGTAATGTCTCCTTGGTTAAGATCCATGAAATCTTTATGACTAGCATAGGCTAAAACCATGAGATAGTACTATTCATTTAAAATGATCTTAAAACATTTCCAATTCATCTGCTCATTCATCCATGTTTGGACCACTGAGTCCCAACACCTCCAACTAGGACCTTCTAAAATGAAAGAAGAACATGTATCCCTAACTTCTTCAAGACATTCAAGTGACATGGAAATCATATATGTCCTCTCAATACAAACCTCTACTTATTAAGGTTCATTAGTTCCTCGTAAATAATGGGGCTTGTTCTAAAGAAACTCATGATATTTGTCCATTACAGGACCTGGTTCAGTTTCTCTAACTAGAGAAGAACCAGAACCCACTCCCTATCCAAAATCATAAAGAGCCTAAACCACACCATCCACTAGTATCTGATCAATTGGTGAGGTAGAACTCTATACAGCCTCTTCTAGAAATTGCATAAGAATTCTCTAATGAGGATTTTTGTTAAAATAAGTAACAACCACCAACAAATCCATCAATTTCAACATTCTGAAAATTTTCACCAATAAAAAAATTCTCAAAAACATCAAAAAATCAAAACATAACAAAATCCATCATAATAACAATCCAAAAAAACAAACCAATTAACCCCCACCTTATTTCCAAATATAATTAACAACATGTACATCTCACCTAGATAAGAATTCAAATAAAATCCTACATCCCATGGTGACTCGAGTCCAATCACAGGGTGTGTTGTCTAGAAACTCTACTCACAACTAGAACGTCAAGCCCCAACAAACCTATTTACTATCTATCCAGACTCGTCCTAAAATTACATGACCCAAAATAGAGTTACCAACACAAATACCATTTTTTCATGAACCAAGACAGAGTGATATCTAACCTGACACCCGACCTAGCCCGTGGCATGACCCAAAGGGCATTCACGATCCCCATGGGTCGGAAACTAGTGCTTGGGTATCAGCAATACAATATGGGAATGATTTCACCCAATATTATAATCATAAACATCCCATGATAATAAACAAAACACGGCTAGAAAAAACATAACCAAATGTTGGATAACAATTTTCACATTCAAGTTATTACAACATTAGAAAAAAAGAAAAATACCTACAACAAAATGGGACCCACAAGACTATCCCAAAACTCTTCCAGAAACAAGAGGAGCCTCATCCTAAAGCCACCACCACCACCACCTACAAGAAAGGATCACTAAATACCCAAACCACCATCATGATACACCTCACCTTTACCTGAATCAAAGAAAACCAAGTCTATATATACCCAAAAGAGTATGTACGGTGTGAGGAAAATCCCTACAGCATGCCACCCAATAAATAGATTCCATACCAAAAACATTATAATACAATTTACATGAAAGTTTTATTAAAATAAATATTAGAAATTTTTTATAGAAAAACATTTTAATGAAGAACATGATTTTCTTTAGAAATAAGCCACAAAGTGCATCGTTCGCCGATGGAAAGCATGATATCACAAGAGAGAAATATGTCACGGGAGATCCCTATTGGAACTAGATAAATTGTATCACCAATAACATCATATCTCAGTGAAATGTGGTATAGTAACCACACCAACAGGGTTCTCACACAAGAACCACTAGGAGGGAACATCCCAAGGGCCTAGTGGTCCTTGATCAACATCATGTATTTAGTTAGTTTTGAAATCATCAATCCTACTATATGAATCTGATCCAGATACTTCTGATTCATCTAGAATACTAGTCCTAGTATACCCACATAGATTCCTAGTATTCCCTTCATTCTCAATTTCCATTTCAGTTGTCACTTGCAATGTCAATTTCATGCAAACATAAGCCAAATAATGTGACATGCATGATAAACTAGTATTTCCATAACCAAAAACCTCTATTGAAAACAAATTCATACCAAAATATCATTAAAAAATGTTTCACACCACTTGAACCATTTATTAAACACCTTTCATAATTTGTAAAAAAAATTCAATGATCAGAAAAGGGGAGCACACATTAAATACAACCAATTTCTATAAGAAAAAATACTTTCATTCTATATGCATCACAAAATGTTTCAAAAAAAATTATTGTGCACGTCATACAAAAATCCATAAAATGTAACCAACAAGAAAAGAAAGAATATGATAATATCTTGAGATAAGACTCTTTCCAAAAACACCACTTGGATGCAAGGTTAACTGGGCAAGGTGGCACATATTTCCAAACTGTGTGCCAATCATGTGCTACCTGTTATTTCACAAAAAACATCCATTGTTAACCAATGCTTAAAGAAACCCCAAGGTTAAATTGCATGATCAATAATAAACATAAAAATACCCCGAAATAAAATCATGGGTGTGACACAGCCAGTAAAACCATGCGAGCACAATATTCTAAAGTCACTAAAATTGTTCAACGAATGGTCTTTACACAAAAACGTGACCCTTCTCACATGAGGTCATTTTCTTATAAACAGATTGATGATCCCTAAAATAAGAGTATCCTTGTTGTTTCCTTGAAATTTAAAAAATTTTCTACCCAACCCATGAGTAGTTCATCACTAAACACAATGACTAAACAAGATTATTTGGTCATAACTGAGTACCAAGTGATACACCATACACTACACACACCAAGATTACCCAGAACATATTTCACTACATTCAATAAACTATTCTCGATCTGAGTTACATTATACGACTACCTATTAATGGTAATTGCCTCTTACCCATATGGTTCTTGTCCCATCAATCAAGTCACTAACTCAAACCATAGAATGACCACCAATGATAAACTCGGAATAACCACACAATGGTACCTGATCCATTTTCAATGTAATTTCCCACCAGGGAGACATCACCACACACATCAACCCATAGGATTCCAATCCCATAAGATTTATACCAATTTCTAACACTGGTGGTGACCCTAAAGTGAATTTTTAATGACATATTGCCACTACATCTTCCAGGTTTATCTATATAACCTAAATCATCCTCAATAGTTAGCTCATCACAACATTTTTTATGATTTTACCGACTCCACACACAACCATTGAAATGAATTCTCATGCATCAAGGATTCCTAAGAATGTCATGAAAACACCACTTTTTTACTTGAAACAAACTAGATTCCCATGAGTCACAAACCTTTGTTCGTGAACTCACATGACACATCTATGCACACTCAAAAAAGTGCTAGCTCCACCAATACCAAGCTCTCATGGGGCTCCGTTTAACAAAATCCATCTCATTCCTCTCGGGATCCATCACATATATAACCACCACTTAAGAAACATTGAGAACCAAAAGCATAATCACCTGATCTGATCACAATTTTAGAGGCATGCCAATAATTAATAGGGTTAGGTACCTGAAAGATCATATCTTTCAACAAAAACCTCATATAATGAGTATTAAAACTCAATGTTCTATACACTCCATGGTTACAAGGAAACTCAGAATATTTTTCTCTAAGCCTTTTAATTATTATCCACATGAAATGGGATATTTCATCAATGAAACAACCCCTACGGAACTAATAACCCAAACTATCCCTTCACACAAGATATCCTAAATTGATTCAAAGCACAAGGTACCAAATCACCGGTGACCAAATTCGAATCTATAAGACCAAAAAGGTTTTATTCATATCCCCTAAAAATGTACTTTCTAAGGTTCACAACTCATAGAACATCATCTAGGTATGTATTTTCCCTAGACCATCCATGTTGTGGGAAAAAATATTCCTAGTTAGGTTACATAGAATGACACTAGAGGATACATGGATAAATCTAAAAGGGATATAGTTGGAACCTTAATTTATTGGATCCATCAAACAACCACTCACATGTGATTATTCGCTAGGTAAAATAACACCTGACAATGACCTAACAAGGTTCACTGATGAACCCTCTATTGAAGGACAACATCATCTTCATCGTCATCATTATCACCCATGTGCACCACACAGTAGTTTTATATGACCCACCATAAAAAGTAGACATCCGTAGTGGTTCATCTAAATATAATTACACCAAGAAAATATACATGAATACACATTAGAAGTTGTTTAAAATAAAGCATCTAATTCCTTCTTCATCAGTACAATCATTCATAAGTAACATATATTTCTTGAAAATCCTACATGTAAAATATGATTCATAAGATTCTTCTTGATAATATAGTCAATAGTAAAATACATAAAAAATAAAAAACCTAAAATCCATGTGTGTCTCCTGGGGTGGACTCATATAAAAATAATATCATAAACCAAGAACCCAAATACCATGCCTTGGTAACCTAGACTTCCATCGAGAAAGGTGTTCACGATGCACCAGATCGAGTTTCATCACTGTATCTAATATATCCCTATATCTCATGTCTACCAAACTCCCAAACTAGAAAAACAAGACACCCCTAATACCATTTTGTAACACCCTATCCCAACTCACAGAGTTTAAGACAGATTTCCTCTTAACATTAGGTGTGCCTCCCCATATACCAGAGGCTCCCAACTATAAGCAAGGGTCTAAAAATTGGATTGTGGGGAGACTATACCTCACTCAGAGTTCACAATAAGAGATAAATAACCAAACATGTAACAATAATAATCAAAATACATGTAATACAATAAATGTCTTATTTGTAATGAATGTATGAAAAACCACAGAATCAAACAGTCATTATTGAATAAAAGTACCTTGATCACCCACCCGGATGATTACATATACAAGATAGAAAATGAAAAAAGTAAAGAAGAGGATATGTACTCAACTCTTAGCCTCACCTTCTCTCAGTCTCCAAGATCATAGGAAGTTATCATAATCAATGATCAAAACCAAACCTCAACCCAACCTATACCTCTAACATGTGGGGCATGCTCAGGTACCCAAGTTCTATTTCATCCCATGAAGAGTGTGATTATGACTCAATAGGGAACCAAAAACATGGTTGCAAACCTAACTGGTAAAATTTAGTGTATGTGCATGTGATAATCTCAAAATAAAAAGTTAATAGGCAATACATAAACTATGCTATCCTAAAAAATAATCACCAAGGAACAATCCAGTGATAATCAACCATATTTCATGCGTTTGTGTGCTAAAAAAGATACCATGGACCCTACCTATACATGATTCTTCACTGTACCAAAATAATTTCTATAATATAATTCATGATCATGGGTTGACCAAAATCCCCGCTCATATATATTTGATTAGTCGTAAGGCCAACGAATCATTGATCCGTCTAGAATGCCATCAAGAATTATCACTATTATGGGACAATCCAAAATTTTATCATACCCATACCTCTTATAAGGTATATTCCACATGGTTTTCATACCCTAATACTACATCAAGTCATGCCACAAGATTATCATATCTTGACACTATGACTCAGGTAAGACCCCCAGGTCATCATACCCCTGCAATACCTTGGGTCAGCTAGAAGTTCATCATACCCCTACCATGTGCCTCAATCCATTATAATCATCATCGCATGTAACACATTTCCCCCTCCAAGGTATAACCAAGTCATTATGGGACACCTATAATTAACTACTAGAATAAAATCTTCCAAATACCATATATCCAAACACAATAGGGAATAACACATATGGTCAAAACATATCATATCAAGTATGGTTATCAGTATTCATATACACACATGTGATCGTCATAAAACATGAATATCATGGGATACACATGAGTACACATGTGATCAACATCAAACAAGGGTCTCACAGGATATATGCACTCACACATGGGATCAAACACAAACATGATTCTCAAGTAACACAAGCACATACCATCATATCAAGCATATTTTTCATGGGTACTAGGTATCATATAGTATCATCTCACACCCAAAGGGGTCCATTTAATATAACGCATGCAATTTTTATCAAATCCTCATCCATTAGAATCTTGCATTAATCTAGTACACAGGGTTCCATCATGGCCCTTTGAACATTGTTCAGTTGCACTGGTCATAGTTTCTTAATTTAGTTAAGAGTTTAATATCCTTAAACTAATCAATCAATTATGTAGTTCATAAATAATTTATGAATTAAGTTTCATTCTCTTATGGTGTAAAATCTCATACCATATTCCAATAATCTATGATTAATTCCATGGGGTGGAGTATACAGGACTACCTACCTCAATACAAAATCAACTCCCATCTAATAAAGTCCAACAGCGTTGCTAGAATAAATCCATGTCCATTTAGCCTTTATCAATCACAACGAGGTCCTGATTCATTTTTGAGAAATCCAATTTAATTAATTATAACTAAATTATTAATAATTAAATTTTTCAAGAAAACTCATAACCAAAAGTGAAAGGCATGTTTTCTAAAAGACTCACCGGGTATCACAACCGAGCTTGAATCATGACCGACTACCCATGACGACTCTCTAAAAACCATTTCAAAAAAATTCCTATCATGTGAAAATGATAAAAAGGACAATTTAATATAATTAAATTGGAATATTTGGGATAATTCAACCGATCAGCGTACCGTTGTCTTGATGTATCCCAATGGAGTTCAGGCCAATCCAATCACACTCCCGAATATAAGGCATGAAAAATCCCAATTAAATTCCATGATACGATGTATGATCTAATTAAATTCCACCAAAAACCATAGAATAATTCACTAAGGGACTTATCTTTAATGAACTACTAAACAAAATCTTGTGTTCAACATCATAGGATATCTTCTAGCCATGACAATCAAAATCCCCATTATACTTGTATAATTCATCCAAGATGTAGTGGAATTACCACCTAATTATCTAATCCAAATCTAACTAAATATATATATATATATATGTGATCAATATTAATAAGGAGGAAGAGGATTTGTAGATAATTGATACCTCATGGGATTTGAAATTCTAAGACATACCAAGAGGAATCATCCACGATGAATGAAATAATGATCCTTTATCAAACAAGGAATAGGGATTTAAGATCAAATAAGAACAGAGGGGCCCACCCAAATTCACAAACATATTACATCTAGATAAATATTGGACAAAAGGGAACTTATGGAGGAAAGATAATATGTGACACTAGCTTAATGGTTCTCCAAAATTTGAGCAAGGTAGTTTAAAACAGAAGGGGTCTCGGTGTCCAAAAGGAAAAAAATGGCACCTAGTGAAATTATTCCCAGCATTCCCCACCTGATATCTACTTAGGGGATCACTGATAACTTCAGTATTCTTATAATATGGCTAGAGATCCTAGTAGGAAACATGGGATACTATCCAGTTCACTAGCTAGTCAGTGTCTTAGTATCGGCCAGTCGTTGCAGCAGCAACAACCTAACCACCCCTGACCATTCGTCCATCCTTTCTCTCAAGTTCCAAGTCACCCATAAAGTGTCCTTTCAATCCAAAGAACACTACAAAAATATTATTAAACATGAATAATTGTTTTTCAACACCTGGTTCTAGGAATGATCCATCCACTATAAAGAAAGTTAAAATTACCTCTAAAATTCATAACCTGTAATGACGTGGGTTATTACAATGGATATCCCCTTTCTTCTAATAAAATTCCCGAATAATGTGAATTTATCTATCTATAATTAAAAATTATTATAATTTTCATAAAACATGTCCTTTCAAGATGTCTTGGGAACACCACTCAAGTTATCCTAATGTTCTACCTTACTCACGGACTATATAAGAATATCATCTATAAATACCACCATAAATATTTTAAGGTGATCTTTAAATTCTCTATTCATCAAGTCCATAAATATGATTGGGAAATTATTGAGTTTAAAAGGGAACAATGTGAACTCCCAGTGTGGATATCCTGCATAAAAGGAAAACTTTAAAATATCCTCCTTCTTCACCTTCAATTAATGATATCATGATCAAAGTTCCACCTTTGAGAATTACTGACCCCCATATATTAGATGGAACAAGTCACCAATCAATAGATTAGGATACATGTTATTTATAATGATATTTTTAAGCTCATATAAATTAATAAAATGACATTTAAAGTATACTTTGGATTGAAAAAGAAGATTTTGGATCAATATTATGAAGCGTCAGGGGTATATAAAACCCTTGTACTAGTTATCCTATAGTTTCCTCTTAAACTCTTCCCATTTAATGGAGAAATTCTATATAGACTCTTGGATATGATCAGATATCCATGTATATGTTCTATAGAGATCTCAACCTCTCTTTAATAATAGAGACCGGGAAAATATTTAGGTAATACATCAGTATATTCCCTCACAATGTGAATATCTTCAAGGGTGATCATTTCCTTTATCTCAATAGTTTTAGAAAGTCATTATTTCTAATAAATAAATAATATCAATGCTTTATAAAGAGTGTATAAGGTAGATTCATCATTATTTCTTCACTTTTATTCGAATATATAATGGTTTGGGATATAGAAACTGATTTCCCTTTCCAAAAATTTGATATTATATCTATATAAGGATAACTAGTTTATTCCTAGAATAACATCGAATTATACTAAATAGTGTATAAAAAGGTTCACAGGGATATACTTCCCACCAATACTAATTGGGGAAGAGTTATATAATTGAGATATAATGATTTCACCAATTGAAATTTTCACCAATAACAAAGTCTCCATGTATTGAGGTGGTGTTTGAATTTTCCTACAAAACATGCATGATATTAAAGAATGTGTAAAACCAAAATCCAAAAGGATATTTTATATTATTGAACAAATAAAAATTATACCTATCACAAATTAATTACCATGATGCACCTAGAAAATAGAGATAGTGAAATATCATCATTTATCCCTGTGATTTGGTGGTTTCTATCATTAGTTATCATAAAAACCCCTTAGTTTAATGCATTGAATGGTGTAGTGTCCATGTTTCTTTCAGTTTAACCATTAAACCAAGGGTATGGTATTAACCATAATCCTGAATTTTTACATTATATTGAATGTATCCTTCCCATTCCTTCTATATTAATCAGTTATATTCCCATTTTACCACACTCGAGTCATTTCCCCATTCTTTTGAGGTAATTTCTATGATTCTTCTTCCCACACTTATGACATGTGGGATGTTGGATCTTATTTATTCTATGGAGTTATCCAATTGTACCACTTAATTTGAACTGTATTTATCTCTTCTTATCTCCACCCCCATGAGGCTATTGAGAATCACCAATCATCATCTTAATTTTAAGGGCACATTAAATGATTTCATTATTGCTATCAATGTTTAAATCGATAAATATTTTCAAATAATTTGATTTAATCCAATAAATAAATTACCAACATTTATTTTTTGGTCAATAAAATATAAATAGTCATACCTTAAAATCCATGTAATGTTTTCCTTATGAAATACAATTGATTCATCCTCCATTTTATTTACCCTAATAAACTTCTTCTCAATTTTTATATAAATTGTGGGCGAAAAATATTAATTAAAAAATATTTTCCTGATTCCATTATATTTTATTGATTAAATTTCATTAGTAATATTTGTATTATTGATCGTTATCAACCAACAATCTACTTCTCTCACTAGAATATATGTGGATTATATAACATTTCTTTGCTCGAGCAATAGAGGATGGAAAATATCAGCTCAATGGAATTAATCCATAACTCTATGATTAAGGAATATAAAGATTCTACAAACAAGGGAGGTAAATTTCATATAAATAAATAAACAAAAACTAGATATCCCTTATATGAAGTAGGGTAATTCACATGGTTTAAGTTACTATTTAAAACATTAATCATTTGAGAAAGTATTATCATGAGATTCTCAACTCCTACTCCTATCATATTAAGAATCTCATATGTGCAGTAATTATATTTCCTTTTACATTAATTGTTGAAATTATTACTCATAATCCCATACATTTTCTAAAATAAAGGAATGTGAGGGATGGGAATAAAATAATTAATAATCATTTAATAGGAAAACTTTGAACATAGAAAGAATATCTCTAAAATGAATTACATATCCTTACTTATGTATTTATAAGTTTAAATCAGAGTCATTAATTATGTTTTTAAAATTTGGTTCTCTAATATAATGCCTAAAAATAACTAGATATTAATATCATACCAAAAATAATGAAATTCATCTTATATATATAATATTACATCATTTTTGTCAAAAATTCTATAAGATATGCTTCTAAATGTAAAGGTAGGGTGTTTTTGGGAGATAAGATAATTTTTTAAAAAAAATTACATAATATCTCATTTCCATATTCATTATTCTCCCTTAGATATTAAAAATCACCTTACACTTCATGGGATATCATGGGGTATATATAAAGAAGGGGTGAGCGTAAAATCCCAGTAAGGGATAATTAATGTAAACATGAGGGTAAGATATCATGAATAAGGGAATCACAAAAGAGATGAATCATTAGAGGACACATGAAAACAAGTAATAGATGGAATATTATCTTAATAACATTTAATCATGAAAGAAATAATAATTTTAATAATATAAAACATTTCATAAATATATATCGAGGATTTATACCAAGTCATTATAACAAAACCTTCGAGGATAACTACCCTTGCACTATACATGGTATCTCATGAAAATAAAGCATTACCCAATCAATTGGTGGAATATAAAATTATATTCCCACCCATTACATCATAATATATAATACATAAGTCTTAAACATGTAAAAATAAATCAATCATCAAGATTAAACATGAAAATGTTGTTGTAAATCATAATAATTTGATGAATTTTATGACCTCTCCCCCCAACTAATACCCCTTCTAATCCAATCAGATGAGAATGAGTGACTCCCAAGTCCCAAATCTACTATTCCCTAAGGTTGGAGACTAGTACTGAGGGTGTAAACCACTCATATGGGGGCCATTACCATCAACAAAAGAATGTATTGAGAGAAAAGATAATAACCACAAAAAAACACTATCACATAAACTAAATGAATGAAAAAACCCATGTGAATGTCAGGAAATACATATAAACATCTCTAAGATAAAATCAAAGGGAAACCTATAGTAATAACTCCACAAAAACTATGACCCCCAAGCTATTAATTCCCAATATGATCTATCAAAAACTCCCTAAAAACCATAAAAATAGTTATATATACTTGGGGTGGGAATAACATGTATAAACAGTAGGATCATACACAATGTCTCCTATAAAAACATGATAAGAGCATAATAATGAATTACTTTTCAAACATCAGAACCAATAAGTACCTAAACGGGTCATCTATCAATCCAAATCTCATAATGACTAACTTGAAAAATAATACAATCAATTAGTAATATAATACCAAGAAAACATCAATAAAGTCATCATGCATCAACTTTCCCCACTGAGTTTTTGCTCTTATTCCCCAACATAAAACATTAAATCTTATCCCTTCCATGCCATCCAATCACCACATATACATCTATCTCTGATGTGGGTCTGTTCACAACCCTACCTACATCAGTCCCTCTCATGGACCAACATATTGTGTTGGCATCAATTTCATCAGCCACATATTACATGACACTTTTGCAAGATCATGAATCCATATACATCCTCATATCTAGATCAGTAGGATATTGTGAACTTGATGGAATTCAATCTCGTTCTCTACTCATACCATGCATAATCCCCACTACATATCACATCCTTTCATCATGATTAATTCACACCAACTATGTACCTCCACCATGAATTTTTTTTAAAGTAATAGTGGGTAATATGGGTTAATCATCTATTCATTCCTCAACATCTATATATTGGGGAAAGAACCCCCCCCCCCCCCCAACTCAATTGGTTGTTGGTACGTAGTACTCAACATAGATGGGATGAGTATAAAAGTAAAATGAAAATATAAGAATATATATATACACTGAAAACAGAAAATATTTGGCCAAATGATTAACATCAATACTTCATCATATCCATCTCATTATCAACACCATACTAATGTTCTGCATGATGCCACTGCTATCTGAAACTCCACCACACCAAATAGCCACACGTAGTCCACTTTCCTTTCTTTCAATAATAGATTCTACCCATTTTATAGATTATTAAATTACCATCATATGTTCATTAATTAGTCCATTTAACATCATATTTTATGATAAAACACTTTAAAAAAACATGCACATTTAATTTCCATTTACGTCTAGTCTATTCATGATTACTCAATTTGTTGAACAAGTTACCACATGTAGATTCCAATACACTTTTATTAAATTCCAAGACATACCATTACACTTTTATCATTACCAGCCTCATATTACATAACTACTAGGCTATTATAGAAAGGCATCACAAAAAACCCATTAGGTATCCTACCAATGCTAATACAATAACCAAATCATCTCACTGCAACCTCCTATCAACTGCCACACTTCCACTTCCCACGACACATCTTGCACATTAAATAGTTACCACCATCATCAAAAAATCACCACAAAGTTGCCACAAATATAAGGATTAAAAAATACTATTAGTTCACAAAAGAATATTTTCAATCCACATAAATCCACAATTCATTTAAAGGGGTTTTTCTCATTATTTTTGTATCTTGGGTATGGTTGTTTGACACAGTTTCTATATTCTCACACAACCAGTTTGATATATTTATTTAATCTATTTACCTTTTTTGATTGGTGGATTTAGAAATATAAATATTATGAATCCAAATCAATTGTTTTTTATTATAGTATCGATAACATTCATATCACAATAGGTTATATGATCTATTATAAAAACAACGCTAATAATAAAGAAATAGATAAACACATCTGATTACTCCCTTTCACTTCTAATTAAATTTAATATGATTCAATATATTCGTTAGTTAATAAAAAAACCCAACCATTGGGGTAAAAAAATTTATAATTGTATATATTTAAAAAAAGAATAGGGGAAAAAGAATCCCATACCCGGAATAGAAGTTCCCAAACCCGCTACACTGAAAACAAGGGAACAAGAGGATAATTTCACCACATAGATATCATAATGGTAGGGGATTAATCAATTATAAAATACTTATAGAGATGGGAGTAATATGAAATAGAAACAAAAAAATACCTCAAACACAATAAAATACTACAGAAAACAAAGAGGGAACCACGTTATTGAATACGATCGAAATCATGAATTGGGAGGCTTCGGGTCAATGGTAGATGACTCCAAGGATCTAGAGCAAGATTTTGGTTTATCTAGACTCAAAGATAATAATTAAATATTTAAATATAGTAAATTCCATACTTTAATATTTTAGATAAAAATCATGGAATAACTCTAAATATTAACATGGTCTTCCTTAATTTTTAATTTATATTTAATTTTATTTCATTTAAAGCACATTGAATGTCCCATTTAAAACCACATGTATTATGGAATTAAATTAATAAATATAATACCTGAGAAATAAAATTTAAAAATATTTATTTAATAATTTAATTTCATATTTAACATGAAAATAATTATTCAACTAATTTTGAAAATAAAAGTATTTTAGAAAACATGAAATTTTCAAACTATTAGACGGACTGTGTGACCCAACCTAGATGTCACACTATGAACCAACATGCCACATAAAGGAACCAACCAAAGATGTGAAGGAACCAACTGACCACATGGGGGAACCAATTGACAACATGAAGGTACTGACCGACCACATGATGGATCCAACCAACAACATGAATGAACCACCTAATCACATGAATGAACCAACTAACCACACAAAGGAGACAAATAATTGAATAATGGACCCGACCAATTTTATGAATGAACCTAACAACATCATGAATGAAATAATTGACTGTATGAAGGAACCAACAAATTACACGAAGGAACTGACAATATGAAATAATAAGTGGATACACAGTCATTCAAGTGATCATGGTAGAAAACATAGAAATCTATAAGAGGAAAAAGGCTATGAACTCCTTCCTGACACTCCCAAGCCTTGGAAAATCACAAATTGAAGGTTTTGGGAACCAATAACATTACAATTAATCACACAGGTACACAAAATAATAGGGAACAATTAATATTATATATTTAAGTTCAATATCAACATGGAGTAAAGGAGTATAGATCATAGATATAAGGATAAAGATAAAATAAATTGTAAAGATACTTTGAAATGAGGATAAAATTAGGGGTTATTTACAAAAACAATGTTGATAATCATAACATAATATATATACCAGGAATTAAGGGTATAAAAGAGTAGGATATGGACAAAATAGAGTATGTAAAAATAATATAGATATTGAAATACAAATAGTAAGAAAAATTCAACAAGACGAAAGTCTTGGAAATATCCACTGAACTTGACTCTAATACACTTTGAATTCAACCTCAAACATCCTGAATATAAAATTTATATTTTTTAATTAATTGATTAAAAATTTAATTCATATTTATTCAATTGATATTATTCATTTATATTTGTATATTATTTAATTATTAGTTTGTAATAGTAATTGAGATGTTTGTATCGTACTTCAAATATTTTTTTGGGAATGCGGTAGTAGAGGTACATTTCATTATAATAGTATAAAATATCATTAGTTTTATTTATTTTTAAAATGCATTCAAATATAAAAGTTTTTTTTGTAAACTTCCCTTTTTATGAAACTTATAGTAACGTTTAATATTTAATATTCTTAATCATTTTATAATTTTATAATTCCCAGATCTTAAAAATAACTTAATTTTATTTTTAATATTATCACTATTATATAAAACAATCTTTAAAACTGTAATATTAAGGTAGTGATGAAAAATTTCATTACTCACATGGGTGGTATAATCCCACCATAGTGTGAGAGGGGTTTTTAATAATGAAGTAAGGAGAAAAAAAATAATCAAGACTTCATTGATTATAAAAAATTATTTATAAATTTTAATATTGGAATAAAATTATCAGATTTTATTATGGAGTTTATGTGGTGTTATATGTGAATAAAAATTTTAAAGAGATGTGCAGATAAAATTTACCTTTGTTAAAAAACCTAGATTAAAATAGTCCTTAAGACCACAAAGATTAGACTTTTGGTTAGAACAAGACACAAAAACGTGGAGAGGGGTGTTTAGGGTGATAATTTCATAGATATTTAGTTTAGGGTTGAATTTGGATGTAAATATCAATGGGTGGATGTGGTAGTGTATTTATAGGTGAATGTGAGGGGTGTTTTTTAAATAAAATATTGAGTATTTTTTAATATTAGCTCAAGACTATGAATAGTCCTAAGTATTCTATATAAGAAGGATTTTTTATTTTAAAATATATATTTTTACATTTTAACTCCTCCAAAACCAAATTTCATAATTATAAAAATTTATTTAAATTAAATAATCAAAAATAATATTTTATTAGAATAAGATATAATTTAGACATTGGAAATTCATTTATAGGTTTGGAAACTAATTTTATTATTTTCTACATTAATTATTTTACTAATTAAATCCATTTTAGATCGTCAATTTTCCTTATAAATTATTGATTTATTTTGACATCATTATGATATCATAAAACATATGGTATATATAAATATAGTATTTTAACTATTTAGTAAATATTTAACTTTTTCATAAAAATACTGAAAATTAACCATAAGAATATTTTGATGTTCTGATTCTAAAAATGAGGTCTATTTTATACAAATAAATTTATATGTTAGTTAATTCTAATATTTAAATTTTAAAATAAAAAATCTATCTTTTTACTAAATACATAATGAATTACATTGTTAAAAATTTATACTTATACATATTTTGAGTTTTATGATATTATAGTATTTATATTTACTTATTTTATCCATGTTAAGTATTATTTGTTAGTTATTTTAGTATTACTAATGGTCAATTACAATTCCCAATGGTCAGTTAATATTCTCGATGGTCAGTTACAATTCTCAATGGTTATATTGGGTTTATACCTTCTATAAATAACTCTTATATTCATCATTATTAATTTCCTAAAATTCCTCTCTAGTGTTTTTATTCTTCATTTTTAAAATTCCAATAATTTTAATAAATTTATGTTTCATTTTAACCATGTTGTTCATATATTTTATAATTTGTGGGATCACGACATACCAGAATATCAAGATCTAGTTTTATTATTTACTTGATCGTATTTTCATATTGTACTATTTTTAGTTTCATGGACTTCATATGTAATGTTCAATGTTTGTGTAATAAAATTGTTTTTTTATTATGGGGTTTGTGTTATTTATATTATTCCTTATTCCTAAATAGAATTCTTATATATTAATAAGGTAATTGTATATAGAAAAATTATAGGTTATTATAGTGAACATATGAGTATATATATGGGGATAAAATGTTATGTGTCTTGTGGTTAATCACTATAACAGAAAAGGAGAGAATATTAAAATTAAAAATTTTATATAATACAATTGGTTTTCATGGGTATAGAGATACTTGTGTTTGATGGATATCACACCATATCCATTTATATCTTAATTATCATTGATGATTTCCTAAAGGCCACTATTTTCTTATATGAATGAATTTGGGAATTCATATTTGTTTTCAAATCTACAATGATATGTGGTGTCATACTTTAGGGTTGTATGAATGAGTATTTAGTTTTATGAAACTCCTAGAGCTACTCTAAAAGTGTTAAAGTGTTATCTAAAAATGATTTTGGATAGATGTTCATGATGTATTTCACATGATTTAATACATTCACTATAAGAAAACTATAAAATAGAGGTAGGTTTTTTTTGGTATATATGGTAGTTCAAACATAATTTAAACATTATGTCACAGTAATATGAAGTTCCACATTTAGTTCCCTTTGTAATTTAAAGGCTGTGGGTTTTTTATAGATGGTGGTTCTATATAACCATTGTGGATTATTATATGGAAGCGATTTGAACCACTGCTAAATTATTCCAATGAAATTTCATAGTTTCCAAATATTTCACTATATGTAGAAATGGTTATAACCATCAAAAAATCTTTTCAAGGTGGTTTTTCATATTTCTCTACCTTTTAGTTGTGATTTTAAAGTATCTTTATTTGATTTAAACTACCAATCTTCAACTAGCACTGATTTTATATGAGTAGTGGTAGTTTAAACCACCGCTAATAATATTATAAAAGTAGAAAAAAACCAACTATATTTAATGCTACTATACCAGAGATAAAAAAATCATAAGTATTAAAACAATATGATAACAAAAATTTAATTATCATTTTAAAGACATATCAAACTATATTATAAGATTTCATACACATTTTAAAGGAAATCAGGGCACAACGGAAGAAGAGAAATAATCAATTTTAAACTTTTGGTTTCAAATTCAAGTTAAAAACATTTAATACAAAAAATCTTTTTCCCTATTTCTCAAAGGACCCCATGCAATTCAATTTAGTCATGAAAAACAAAATTTAATGAAACTGTGAATGGTACTTTGTTCATTTGAAATTTCCAATTTGATTCTCTCACCATTTTTGTTTCATAGATTAAATGATCTAGGATGGGTATCCTATATATCATATACACATGAACCACAACTCTTTGATATTTTGTCTTTGATTATTAGGTGTTAGTGTGGGAAGTCTAAGAGATTTATTTTTTCCCTTTTATCAATTGAAAAACACAGAGTCAATCGAGAAAGTGGGATCACCTAGCCATGTTATTCCCTCATTTCCCCACTATAGAACTTGATAAAAAAGTTATTATATATAAAAATTCCTTAAAATGATGGATTAATCTATTATTAAGTATTATATTTACTTATATAATTAGGTTATGCTTTCTAAAATTTCACTTTGGACCCTTGAATGTAATAAACTTAATTTTACATCCTTGCCAATACATATGACTTAAATTGGGTTTTAATTAATGTTAAAATATTTTATCACTCACTTATAATAATTTAACATGTTATTTGATAAAATATGAACCATTAAATCAACCTGTAATCTCCCCATAAAATTTAATGTACCGTGAACATACTATGTAGATTTTAAAAATTATATTTTCTCATATTCACTTTTAATATCAAACAACTGGTGAATACATTTAGAAATAAATTCAATCATCATTATTATAAACATGAAAAATATAATTTAATTATTTTACTTGTGATCCCTCATATCCAATAGTTCACTGAACCTCACATGTGGGGACCAATACATCCTAAACTCTTATTCTCATGAATAATTGTAACTTGTGGATAAACATTATGTGTGAAAATCTAGGTCCTTATCTCAATAATAGTGATTCGAAGTCACAAACCAAGTGAAGTGTCTAGAAACCCATTATAGAGCCCAATGAGATAAAAATTTCCATAGCTACGACTACCTCTGGATAACATGATCTATATAATATAATCTCTTTATCTCATGATATCTCATAAAACATGATGTGCACTTGTGTCATCATCATTTTCATGCTTTATATTTTCATAGATCTTACCAAATGAAATACCATTTTGTACCATGGTCATGTATTTAATGAAATTACTACCATCCTGTTTATCCTTGGCCCATTATATATATCTCATTCAATTCAAAAGATACAAATTTTATCTTGATTATTTAACTAATTTCAAACCATAAATAACACACTCAACAAAATCTACCACACCAGGACTTTAATTTCATTGATTTTAAATATGCATCAAATTACATGATAAAATTGTACACATTGATATAGATATCATGTTAGGAGACCAATACACATGTTAATAAATAGGAACAACCAATGTCACCGGAAACATGTGATATTTCTGTTGGCGAGTTTGTCCGCCTAATATCATCTACTCAAGATCACAAAGTATGAAATTTTGGAGAGGATGTATCATTTATTATAATCCCCCAACACCTATAGTTAAATAATAACTATGTCCCATCAGTAAGATGCATATATATATATAGGAAATATATTAAATATTATAATCATGGTATCACTGGATTTCATTATAGTTGAGAACTACTATATAATTTTAATACAACATGAAATCTATGGAAATTACAAAGTAAATAGTTAATGATAATGTATTGATTCAATTATAGTAATTAAAGAAAAATTTGTATATGAAATTTTATATATTTAATGGTAATAAAGTTGCATAAAGGATTTGGCTATAGGGAACCTATTCACAACACTCCCACTGCCACTAGAGACAACTACTAGCAACACAAAACATGCTAGCTCTCACATGTGAATCATGCTTCTGCTGATATATGTATATAGTTAGTAGGCCTACCACATTATTTTATTTTTCTTCTATCTTAACCAAGATATTATCTATCTGAGTAGAATCCCTCGAGATATGAAATTTCCAGTGTATATTCCTTTTGCATCTATTGTGACCTATGCTCCTTGGGAAGCACCACAGCCACAGTATTATCATAGTATACTATAATAGGGTCTGTATTAGTAGGTACAATTCCATTATTGGAAACAAATATATATATATATATATATAAACTTATTCCTTATATCTATTTGAAGCATATATATACTCAAATTATGTTTTAGAATCAGCTATCATAGATTGATTTGACTAGCTCGCTACACCACCATTCAGGAAAAATACATATCCTAACTACAATTTCAAGTCATATTAATCTGTCTAGAATCTAGTATCATTATAAAACCTCATAATTATCTCCTCATATCCTCCATACAATATAAACATATCTTTCATACATCTCTGGTACATTAAGGTAGTTTTTAAAACATCCTAATACACCTTGCCTATATTGGTTTGATATCTTCCCACCATTATTAAAGAAAAGATTACATCAAAACTAGTACATATTATGGAATAAATTATAGATCCCACTGTTAAAGACTACTTGATTCTAGACATTTTTTGAATCTCCTCCAATGTCTGTGAAAAATTTTCTTATAGTTATTAATTTCATGAGACACTAAAAACGATACACTCTTAGATTGTCCAATTTTGTAACTTTTGAGTACCTTGTCAATATATATACTTTGACTTCACCCAAGTAAACTTTGAGACATATCTCAATAGATCTTTATCCCTAGAAGGTTTCTTCACCTATGTCTTTCATGGAGAAAATTTATTTAACCAAGTCTACATTGACAATAAAACGTTCACATTATTTCCCATTAATAATATTTCATCAAAATATAATATTAAGAAAATGATAGCACTCCCACTAACCTTCTTATAGACACATGGATCCCTTTAATTCTTAATGAAACCAAATTATCTTAGAGCCTTATAAAAATTTAAATTCCATTATTATGATGTCTCCTTCAATATATAAATTTATCTTTTCCGTTTGTATACTTCATTGGAACTATTTTACATAATAAAACCTTTGGGATGTGTCATATATAATTCATTAACCAACATTCCATTTAGAAATTAAATTTTGGAATCCATTTTCTAAATTTCTTAATCGTGGAAATTTTAAATTTTATGTAATATTCTGATATATTTAAATATTGAAACCATGAGAGAGTTTCATCCTATTTGACACCTTGAATTTTCTTGAAACCTTTCAATATTAATCATGCCTTATATGTTCTCACTTAACTATCTATGTCCATATTTTTATTAAATAACATATTACACCCCGTTGATTCTTTATCTACTATTGGTTCTACCAAAATTTTAATTTGAATTTATTATATGGGATCCATTTTAGAATTCATGGATTCTTCCCATTTATTATCATCCTTATCATAAAATACATCCTTTTAATTCAAATATTTATTATCCTCAAGGACTAATCTATCACTTGGTTTGGTGATAAGAAAACCATATCACTATAGTTCTCTTACATCTCTCATAGACATTCACAACACATAGGTATTAGGTACATACTTATCTCCAACATTCTCTTATAGAGATCATTCCCATATCAAATAATGTTGGTTTTGTGATTGAATTCATCAAATTTTATATTTATCACAATATTTAAATTTGAATTGTGTTCTATTTCAATAAATTTATCAAGTATTACCAAAATATCATTCCTATCTAAAAGGTTATATAGGTAATATCCTTTATTTTTCATATGACAAACTATAAAGATGATCTTTGTGCTTCGTAATGCTGGTTTTTCATAGGGTATAGTCTTGAAAAATTCATAACATCCCCATACATGTATATATTATTGAAAAGGTTTCTTTCTATACCAAGACTCATATGTAATCACATCATTCACTTTAGTTGGTACCCATTTTAGTATATATGTCATAGTCTGTAGTGCATAACCACAAAAGGATAATGGTAGAATTTCATGATTCATTATCCATCTGACTATGTCAAGAAGGTGATGATTCCTCCATTCACTAACACCTACACTCCTCTAAATTACTGATAAAATCATGGATTTGATATTCCTTGACATGGTCTGAGTAGATCTACTAAATATTTTTTCCAAGTCGATTATCTACTTCAATATGGTATTAATTAATCATTATAAATGAATCCATCGTATACCTCATTAATTAGATATATCCAAATCTAATATAATCATCAGTAAAAGTAATTAATTAATAAAAACCTCCCCTTTCTTCTATTAGAAAAGGACAACATATATCAGTATGAATTAACTCCATTAGTTATTTGGATCTTCACCCTTCCCACGGAAAAGTGATTTGGTCATTTTACCTTTTAAACAAGCGTGACATGCATCCACGGGTTTTGACTTAGTAGAGTCTAAATATCACTAATTTATTCAGTTTTCTTAAATTCTTCTCATTAACATGACCTAGTGTAAAGATTCATAGGAGGATAGGATATGATTCATTATCACTGGATTTTTATTTATTTCCAAAACAAAATTATCACGTTTAAGTATAAATAATCCATTATTAATATGTTTCATCCCATAACATGTGTTATCCTTATATATAAGAAAAAATTTATTTTTAAACATGAAATAAAATCCAATAGTGTCTAAACTCAACATTGAGATTATGTCTTTGGTAAAATATGGTAATTAAAAACAATTATTTAGTATAAGAACCATTATACTAGTAAAAGTAAGATGATAATATCCAACTTCTAATGCTTCTATTCTGAAACCATTTTCACTTAGAGATCCACCTCATATTTTTCAATTGTCATGAATATACATGGTTAATATATTTTAATATAAATATCTGACCCAAATGTAGTAACTAATACCCATCTTATAGAATTAGACAGATTCCATTTAATGAAAAAAATACCAGAAGTAAAAGAAAAACATTACTTCTTATTATGAGCTGTGCAATTATTCTTACATTTCCATTATTGAAAATTAAAATCAGACTACCTCCTACTCATTTCTGTCCCTTTATATCTATTTATTCTTGATAGGGATGTGCATTAGTGTCTTTGACTACGACTTAGCCTTTGACACTTTTTCCTTTTATTTCTTCTTTTTTCACCATAAGGACCAAATTGTTGGAATTATTCATGTCCTTATCAGATTAGATAAATAAATACAATAAATCATGGTGTAACTTATGCATGTTGGTCCTATTATAATTAATAATGAGATTCATGATGTTATGTGTTAAATTGTAAAGAATGAGATAATTTTATAGTTCTTGGTTTGGTTTGAACCAAAGGGACTCAAGTCTCTCAATTTACTTGTCCATAATGGGTACATGATGTCCTGCCTAATTTCTTTCTTATATCTTGCATATATAGAGAGAAATTGAATACTATTATATTTATTTTCATGATCTCTCATGGTATAACTCTTCGAGATGAGACAAAATTTAGAAATAATTTTTTTCCCTATTCGTTTTTATATATCACTGGACATAGATGACAACATGAATCCCTGAACATAAAATGCATCATCCACATGATTCTTGTATTTATCATCATTGTAATTATGATCCACTAGGTATATATTATATTTATATCATCAATATTATTTCTTTTTATGGATTATGATCAGTTTTACTGAGGATTTATAATTTTATTACCATTCACCAAATTGATCTAGATAGTTTATGATTATATTTATTTGTTGGGATAAGTATTAACATATCATATTTTAGATTTTCAATAAAAAAAATTTGTTGATTATATTTCACCATTTTAATATGATTAATTCATTGAAATTAGTATGTTATTAGGGTTCCTAGTTATAAATATCCCCTAGATGTGTCAACAGGTCTCATAAGAAATATCATTTGGCCAAATTAGATGGTTTTTTACCCATAGATTTAAACTGTCTTGTGAAAGTTCATGGAAGTAAGTTTCAGATGACTAGAAATGTGAATTCCATCATTATAATATTAGTTATTATTTCCCATGTGATTATTCAATTAGTTAAAATATCCATATTTTATTTTCAGTCTCATGTGATAATTTATATGGATTTATTCGATTATTAATTATTTATATACTATAAGAAAATTGGGTAATAGTAGTAGTTTATTAGTGATGGTTAATGAAACAAATTCTAACAATATTTAAAATATATAGAAAAGTTTTTTAAAAACCCAACACTAAATCTTTTGAAATTCTAAAAAACACTTCCTCCCCACTCACCACAATCTCCCCCAGTCCCCCCACTCCTCAATCATGATCCCGAGACGCCATACTCTCCCCTCACCACTCACACCCCATTCCCCCTCATCACTACCCCCCATTCCCCCTTACAATATTCCCCATTCCCTATCACCACCGCTCTTGGATCCCCTAAACTCATTACCGACCCCATTCCATTTCACTATTGACCTTTATTCACCCTTGCCACTGCCCCTTATTCCCCCACACCATGGTTCCCCATTACCCATCGTCATATATCCATGATACCCTCCCACTACACCATATCTCCACCTCCAATTTTTGGTTCTTCATAGACCATGGTTGAACCCAAATGAATTTAGGTGGTATATTTTATTGATTTTTTGTTCTTAGTGTTCATGACTTGTAATTTGAGATTCTTTCTGCTTAAATCCATTGAAGGTTGTGGTTTTATCCCTGTTTATGGTAGGGTTATATCATGTTCTTAAATTTGGGATCAAATTTAATTTAATTTTGTAAATTTTTTGTTTTTATTAAATTTTTAGTGTCTCGTTGGATCTTTTAAGGTGGAATTTCACCATTATTTTCAAGGGTAGTGAGTATCAAGTGGGTAACATTATTTTAGGTATTTAAAATCTAGAAACTATCTTGATTGTATTTTAAAACCTTAATTTAGATATTAAATGATTATAAAAAATATTTTTAATTGACGTTTAAAAGGGGAAATAAAGATTCATTTGATATATACTTCAATTTAAATGATTTATTTAATTTAGATGTTTGTTAAAAATATATTTTAATTCATTTTGTGTACATGTTGTTTTGTAAACACCCAAATTAACTTTAATTAATATTTTAATTTCATTAAGGGGTGTTTTTGTGATAAAAGTGGCGCAATATTAAATGAAATTTTAAAGGGAATTATTTGTACATTTCATGTTTTTTCTATCTTTTTTATATATATTTCATATTTTATGGTGATTGTGAAATTACTTATTATTGTTTTTCCTCATTAATTTAAGGTTCTCATAATATTTTTTTGGTTTCAAAATGGGTGGTTTCTCATTTAAGATTTAATTTCTACTAATCTAAAGGAGAATGATTATATCAACTCTTCCTACACTGTGGCATGGATTATAAAAATTATAATTAAAATCTAAAAAATTATGTTTTTAAAAAATGTAATAAAATTAAAAATCATAATGAAGTTTTTATATTTTTTGTTTGAAATTTTTTTTAATTGTTTTTAAAATTACATAATTTTTTTTATGATTTTAAATTTACTTTAATGAAGTATAGGAAAATTGGAATATATAGATAAAAGATAGATTACATTTTCGATGAACACACCACAGTGTGATAAGGTTTTATAGGATTTTTTAGATTTTTTAATTTCCAATTGATCCATTGATGGTATAATAATAATTTCATTCCCTAAATGTAAATTTATATTATATTTGAAGAGACATGAAGTGTATGAACACATGATATTGATGTAACTCCCTACTCAATATTTATTCTAGATTTTTCATGGATAATTGAACATTAAAGAATGTTTGAGAACTAATGTTAGTCAACGGAATGAGCACCCAAATTCAATGACAATGGAAAATGAAATGAAAAACATTATAAATTATGATTTCAACATTAAAATGTAGTATCATCAACATAAAAACATATCAAAACAATAATTTTAGGGTTTTATAAATATTAACTTAAAAAATTATGCATTTGGGACTATAGGAAAACTAGATCAAGATCATAACATATAATAGGGACCTTCTCTTGATTGTATGGAGACTAATGTAATATAGATCTTCATTGGGAATACTAATTCATTTCATGATTTAGTTGATGATGGGAATCAAGATCTGTATAGTTGTAGTCTGAAATATTCAAAACATTCTTTTCTTATAAAGTTTTAAGATATCAAATACCTATAAGGAATTAAAATAAGGAGATATAAATGATATTGGAATTATTGTGTGGTTCAATTCCTAAATATAATATCCCTGATTATTTTTATGATATGAAAAAATTACTACCAATCTTGATCTGAGGTATACCAAAACAGATGATTTTATGCTTTATTTGGGAGAGGATTCAAGTAGATAGGATTGAAAAAAATGTACATATTTTAGATGGTAGAAAAAGGGTGATGTTGGAAGATTTAATCGACATACTACTATAAAGAAGAATAAAAATAACACAACTACAAATATTTTATGTTACTTTTCTTTAAAACCTTTAATAATAATATTATTCATTTTATTAAAAACTATTGAGCACATAATGTGTAATTCTATAGATAATAAAATTTATGAGTTAATGCGCCATACAAGAAATTCAAAATCTTGTAATACATGTGATTCATAAAATTCGGAATTCTCATTTAATCCTGTGAATGTGAGATCGGTATTGGTTATCGATTGATTCAACCCATTTGGGATTTTGAGTACCTATTATAGAATGTTTCCAGTAGTTTTGAACCCTTATAATATAACTCCATTGATGCATATGAAAAAATATATTTTATCATTTAGATTATTATTCCTGGAAAGAATGCATGGAAATGACATTGATATATACGTAAAACCTATAACAAAATAATTACATGAGTTATATAGCAATGGTGTTGAGAAATATGATGTACCTTGTAGAACAATGTTCAAAATGAATATTTCTCTAATGTGGACCACCAGTTACTTCCCTTCACATGGAAACTTTTCTAGTTAGAACACATAAATGGGTTTGGCTTGTCTAGTCTGTTACAATGATTTTGATCCTAAAAAACTTCCTTATTTTAACAAAGAGTGCTTCTTGTGCCATTGCATTTTTCTATATGCATCTCGTTGATTTCGATTGAACATTTCAAAATTAAATGGTTATAATAATTGTATTCCACCTCCAAAGTTGTTAGAAGGTTCTGAAAAATTGGAAAAAATTGTAAATATTGACACAGAATTTGGTAAGGGGAATCATTTGAATGATACTAGGAAACAAGATTGACATTAATCATAAATTGAATTTCAAAGGCAACAATGGAAGAAAAAAATTATATTATTCAAAATTCTCTATTGGGAATTTAATTTGTTTTGTCATAATCTTGATGTTATGCATATTGAGATAATTTTTGTGAAAATTTTATCTTCACAATTATTAATGAGCATGTCAAATTGAATGATCATCTCAATACTCATAAGGACTTATAAAAAATAAATAAAAATTTTGATCTATGGCCAAAGGGGAATTGAAAGTACGATCTAGAAATTTTTTCATTGAAAAATATGGATAATGAAATATTCCTTACAATTTTAAAATGTGTAAAGGTGTTTTATAGGTATTCAAGTAACATATCATGGTGTTTTTACTTCATGAATCGTAGGTTACATGGAATAAAAATTCATGATTCACATATTGTTTTACATTAGTTTCAACAATTTGAATTGCATACATTGGTAATCTAAAAGGTTACTGTAGTTGTAATCCAACATTGCACATTTTTTTGAAAACTATCTGAGAAAACTCTAAAACCAATTAATCTTGACAGCCTTCAGGATAGATTTTTACTAGATCATTGAGCAATGTAGATGTTCTCTCCATTGCCTTTTTTTACAATCATGATGAATTTAATTGTGCATCTGGTCGAGGAAACTAAATTAGGAGTTCTAATACCTTATCAATGGATGTATCCAATTAAGATGTAATTTACTTCTATGTTTTTTTAGCTTAAGTAAATGATTATTTCCACTTAATTAAATATATAATTATGATTTATTTATTTTATTTCATAGATACCTTGGTCATTTGAAATTATTTGCGAAAAATAATTCTCAACCAGAAGGCTCTGTTTCTGAAGGCTATTTAGTATAGTATTTTCATACATTTAATTCTTGATACTTGGATGATATCAATATGAGATTAAATAAAGTTATACATAACGATGATACATCGACTCAATATGAACTACATGGGAAATCAAAAACATTCCTAGTATTGTCCGATTAGCTGGGATGATATCAAATATTACCCGGATGGAAATAAAATTATTGCAGAAACCTAGATATGTTCTGCTAAATAGTGGAATTTCAAATCCATTTATTGAAGAGCTTGGGAAAGAAAAAATCGGTGAATGAGAAGTCGAACAAGAAATGAGGGAGGTATAATAAAAGTTATTAATAATGTTATTTTATAATGGTTTTCATGTCGTGTAAGTTTGTAAATATTATAATCAATAGGGATATTAGGTTGACACATATATTTTTTAAATCCAATAATGTATATTTCCTTTTTTATATCATGAATACCAATACTTTGGTTTATATTTCAAAATATTTAATATTTTTGTCTCGAGGTCCTCTAAAACATGATAGAAAGTTTTATTCTTACAATATGAGTGGATATAAATTTCATATTGTTAATTGTGAAGAGGGATTAAAAACATATAATAATGGTATATTTTTTGTTTCTAAAATGGGATAATATTGAAAGTTGACTAATATTATTAAATTAATTTCTCACAGTCATTTTTTAGTTGCTTTATTCAAAATAAAATAGGTCAATACTACTAGTGTTATTAAAATAGATTCCATGAAATTTACTCATGTGAACTTAGCCCTCTTATTGAATGTCGGTGACCATGAATTTCATGATTGATATATCTACTCATAGAAAGAAAAAATGGTGTATTATGTGGAAGATTTTGTGGTTTAAGGGTACAGTATAATGTTTTTCATTAAACAAGGATACTTGTATGATATGAGTGATCAAGTAAAAGATTTGACCATTGACATTGATTCCCATTAATAAAAAGAAATATACTTTTTTTACATCATGATATTGATAATATTAGTCTTATAATGGTGAATAATGTAGATGAAGTAATGATGGAGCACGATAATGACAAGATGATTTTATGTGTAGTCCTCCATTAACAAATACACCACCTATATTATATATTGTTAATTTATAGTATTGTGTATCTATAATCATATTTAAATTTATTTTTATGTATGAGTTGTTTATTTTTTAAATAAATAATAGTTATATTTTCTTTTATGTACAGTTATTCATTATCATACCTATGAATATTTTTACTGTCAGTATTTTTCCTATTTTATCTTTTATAAATTTATTTTCATGCATGAATTTTTTAAAATATATGTTTTCATGTTAATTTTACTTGTTTAAATGATAGGAATGACAAGGAGAAATAATTTCAATGATCCCAGTCAACTCCCTGTTTATTTATAATGATATTGATGGGTGACAGTTATAGGTATAAATATGAATGTGAATAAAGTTATTTCCTTTTTTTTACTTATAAATATTTTTTTTCAGAAAAGACGAAAAAAATGTTACTACAAATATAAATATGAATAGTTTTAATGCATGGAATCAGAAAAAGATAAAGATAGTTGTTCCCTTTTATTTTTATGGCGTCGACATAGATGATGTTATAGGATTATTTGGCTAGATTATAGGTCAATTAGTGGAAAATGTTGTTACCCTTATGATTACATATTTTGATTGGAGGCATATGCCTCAATATTTGAAGAATAAAGTCTTCGGTTCCCATATAATGTTATTTTTAATACATTATGGATCAATTAAATTCCATTATGTAATTAGATTATAATATTTTAAAAATTAAACACTTTTTCAATATGTTATTCCAATTTATCATTGCTTCATAGAAACAATTGGTTGAATTATATCCGAATATGATTGGATGTGTCTGAGGTGATATTGCATAAATTGATGGTTTGAGTGAGAAAGTAAATCACACAAATTCATGATCATTTAGTAAGAAAACCTTTTATTGGTTTTATGTTTATATTTAAAAATATTACACATTTTAACTTTAAATAAAAGTTTTATACATGTTTTTGTAGACGGGAGTGGAGACTGAGATAGAGATGGTGTCGATCTTAGTTTATCAGGTAGTGATTAGGGTTGAATTTGGATTCAGTGGTGGTGATGTGTAACTAAACACCTGATAGACTAACACTGATATGGTGATTGATAAAACATTTTTTGGTTTTAGGTTGGAAATATATATATATCCTTTATATTACAAGAAATATATATTATGGTTTGATTCTCTATGTTTTCTTTCGATATTTTTCATAAACTCATAATTCTAAGGCTCATAGGTTTTGGCCATGTACCTGATTTTCTCAGGTAGCCTTTTTTCCAAAGTATAAACCCTTTACTCAATTTTGAAATTCTATAAAACTAATATTGTCAACAGATTCACTTATTATCAAAACCATTTCCATTCAAAATGGTATATGGGATCCAATAGTTTCTTTAAAATGGTCTAATGTTTCTTATTTATGAAATTTACTTATGAGGTATTATATGTTTTTTTATCGTGGGTTTGTTTGTATCTATATATGATATATATTATTTAGTGGTTTTAACAGTAAGTTTCACCTTTATTTCTATAGTGGTTTCAAAAAGACACATGAAGAATAAAACTAAATAAAAGCTGGTTTATAAAGTGTTGTTTAAGAAGGTTTTATATGTGTGGTTATTAGCTTAAAACCAACGTCTTGTATGAACCTTTGTAAAATAAATTTGTTTGAAAAAAAAATGTGTTACAAACATGGTTTATTCCCTCGTAGAACCTTGTATTATATATGTGTTTGGATCCTATGATAGAATTGTGAAAAATATTTTTTGTTATTTGAAATATATATGGGTAATTTATAAGAAAGGTGTACGAAGGGGGGATGAGTTATGAAATATATATTCTTTTAATTGTGGAATGTTATTGATGCGTGACTGATATGTGATACATGTTTCCCCACCGTCGGCCTCAAGTATCATGGAAACCCATTAAATTTAAGTGGGATATTGAGATATGGTTTATATCTTGTTCATGATGAGACTCCGACTAGGGTCCTTTGTAATATGCTTTTTTCTGACTAAGTGGAATACAATCTAGTGAGGATTGTTAGAGTAATCCAATAGGTTATTTTCTAGGAACATAATTTATAGGAAGAAATATGGTTCCACCTAGGTATATCTAGGATCATCTCACTATGACCATAGAAGTTTCCCATGATTATATATACTTTATGTGACATCATTAAAACTATACCTTATTATTCATTCTTTATATTTGATTCCTACCCATATGTTTTTTAAGGTTTGGTTAAATTTTATTTTTATTTTTGGTATAATTATTTTTGGTGATAGTTTTGGATGGTTCCCTTGCTTTACATGGAGGTATCGAGTTTAGAATTTTGGGGTTTCTCTCTTCTCATATACAATGTTTGTATTGGCTAATTTAGCATCTCTGTATTATGAGATTATAGTTTAAATTTTTCACTCACATTGGAATTTATGTAATGATGGTATATAAGAAGAATTTTTGTCTTTGTGTTAGGTTATATTTATTTTTTGGGGATTCAGTTTCCTTAAAATTTTTTTAACAACACTATATAGTTTCTATTTAAAACACTGTTAAATATTTTCAAAAATTTATTAGTGGTGGTTTAAGAAACCCCCAAAATGGTAAACATAGTAGTGGTTTAAACCACCACTAACTCCTCAGAATTTTTCCTTAAGAAAATCATCACTAAAAAATGTTTCCTAACACTTCCCAAAAACCCCCGCTAATATTACTAAACTATAAAAGCTTTGATGTCAACACCTACTTTAGAAGTAGTTTTAAACACCATTATGGACACAATTATTAGTGGTATAAACAACTGTTGTTCCTATATTTTTTTTAGTGAATCCCTATTATACTCAAGTCATTGTTCAAATGTTATGTGTTTCAGTTTTATAACATAACATACTGTTTATTCTTATTTATTAATGGTAGGTTCGGTTGTACACAAATCATTACTGAGAATCTGATCTCACCCATTTCTGTTGTTTTTTATCCCCCAAAATACCAGGATGTGTTTTATAACTGATATTTAGGTATATGCTAATAAGAATAATGGAATTATAAAATAAAATACTTATTTTAATTTTAATTTTTTAAAGGCATGTAAAATTAAATTGTGTATCTTGTTTATCAAGACTAATAAAATATTTGATCCTTTGGGATATGAAAACTTGTATCTAGTTCTAATTTAATAAATTAAACACCGAATATGAGCTACTTGGATTAGGGATTTTATATTTGGTATCAGATTAAGTTTAGTAGAATCCTTGGGAACTAAAATTAGGAAAACATAAATTATGGGATGTAACCTTATGACTTAGTTTAAGGATAACTATATGTATAAGATAACATACTATAGTTTTTAAGGTAGATATTATGGGGTTTTCTTATAAATAAATCCCTTTTTAGATAATACATGTGGATGTGAATCTGGAATAGATGTACCTAGGGGTAATAACTCTGAAAAATCTGTCTCGAGCTTGACTTGATCATTACTTAGTACATGGAAATAAGACTTGATATGAACTTGTTTTTTCACTCCTAGGGGATATTATTTGGTTAATTTGCATTTTATTTACAAACAATTATGAAGGATTTGAAATTTTTTTATGAATTTATATAGTTAAATAAGAAAACATACTTATTATTACGATATTATCTATGCATAAAATTTTCAATTATTTCTATGTGATTCACTAGTTTTTGGATTATAAATTATGTATCATAATGTTATGATATAATATAGTGTATTCCATTATTTAGAAATGGTTCCTAGAAGAAGGAATTGGAACCATATCAATTAACATAATCCAAAGAGAAAGAATGATCATTTCTTTGATGGGCTTAAGTCAAACCTCCAAAGGGAACTAGTCTCCTAAACATTATCATCATACGAGGACATAGTATAATGTTTTATTAAAATTTAAAAATAATTATCCATATATTATGGCTTCTATGGGAATCAAGATTAGAAAAGGACATCATATTAAAACATTGATAAAGTGAATAAAGGAAAGAACAAGTTTACCCCATTTGATAATTGTGGAAAGAAACACTCTTGTACTTGTTTGAAGGGAATGGGGGGTTTATATAAATATAGAGAGAAATTGCACAATTATAGTTATTAAAAGTGTAATAAATAAACCTTTTATGTTCAATATTTCAACTATAAAGAGATACGGTAGTATGAAAATTAATGCACTAAGTGTCAAGGGAGTGTACCTTAGAAGAAGCTAAGGGGTCAAGATCAAGCTTATGATTTTACAATGGTCGAAGTAGAATGATTAAAGTGATTATGTATTTGGATTAATGAATTATTTTATTAATTATAAGAATTTGAAAATGTATAAGGATTGTACAATAATATTATTTATATAGTTATTTAATGACATATATTTAACAGTACTAACGACCAAGAAAAGTGATACAGTGGAAAGTTGATGTTTTTTAGAAAACACATAATTGAGGGAGGATAACCCTAAATATTTTCCCAATGTTGAGACAATAATTATAAATATTTGTTTATGGGATATTATTGGTATCCTAGAAATTGGTTACCGATTTATGTTATCTTTTTTGGAGTTTATAGTATGTCTGGTTTTTTGAATATATAGGACAACCTTGGATTTTATTTTTGAAACCATGCATGTTTTAATTATGATTTTATAGTGATCAGTGTATTAATATATTTGGAATGTGACACTAAGATATAAATTATATTTTTTGTAGAATATAATGTTATGTTGACTTTAGAAATTTAGTAAAATCCATACTAAATTTTTAGACTTTTAATTTGGTTCGACATATTTTGGAAGAGCCTTAATGTTAAATTTTTATGGAATGTATTTAGTTGAATATTTGTGTTATTGTATAAATTATTATAACCATTTTGGTCTAGTAAAATATCTAGATATAGGATGAATAAATTTTCATTCTTTTATTGAGTGAATGATCTATTAAATATTTATTTTAGTTCTTCGGGCATAAAAATTCCAATTGGATATTTATTTATTAGAGTATGAGATGAAGTTTGAATTAATCAAATTGTATTAAAAGGATAAAATTGTTCCTATTAAATAGAAAGATAACATGTACCTTTAATTTATAATTTTCTTCGTCTATTTGGTAAACTAATTCCTTAACTCTAAGGAAAGGATCTTGAAAAAAAAATTTATCGTAGTACATTTGTTTTCAATGAATCAAATGGCCTTTTCACTCATCGTTAATTTATGTATTCATGGTTTTTAATTTTTTAGACCATTCAATTTATTTTGATCAATTATCTCTATCACTCCCTATTAATCCTTGGGAATTAACATTTTATTCAATATCCATATCTTCACTTTCCACTAATGTTCTACTATTTGGAAACCTAGTATGTATTATTTAATATGAACTTAATACTTTAATTCCACTCTTATCAAGGCGATGTTTTATTAACAATTATTATGATGTGTGGTTTTAGGGAGGGTATTTTTAAATTTCAAACTCTTGATTACTGAGATCAAGATTAAATTTTGCGGATATAGTTTATTTAATGGGGTAGAATGCAACACCCTAAGATTTTAAAAGAGTAACATCCTATTCGATAGCATATATGACATTAAAGACCAATATTGTAACAGAATTTAATGCATTGATAATTTATTATATTTTTTTTTTAAAAATTAATCACATTGATAGCCTTTAATGCATGCAACATAGGGTTTGAAAGAGATACAATACTCTATTAAAATATTTATTTAAAAAATATTTTTATAACCTAGACATTTGGTTGATGGTTATTGATATTAATAAATAAATTTTAAAAAATAAATTGTTTATATATGTAAAAAATAAATTCGATGGTTATCTATTGATTGGAAATAAAATAAGAACCATTTGAAAGAGAAATAAATGTTTTCTAAAAAACAATCATTTTTTAAGGTTAGATTTATTTTTCTCTATGCACATAATTAAAAATTGATTTTTACCAATTTAAAAAAAATTTGAAAAAATAAAATTACTCTTTGAAATCTAGATTTCAAAATTATATTTTGGTGAATGTTTTATAATTTTATGGAATGTTTTATTTATTATGAATAATAAAAATTACTCATTTATATTGAAGACCTTCGTTTCATTTAAATTAATTAAGAAGTTGAATTATATTTGAAACTGATTTTCTAGTAAAATTTGTTCAATTTTATTGTATGTTTACTACTTTATATCATTTTAATAAACACCATAGTGAATTCTAATATAAAAACAATTTAATCGTTTGAAATTTTTTTAGAAAAAACTTTTTTTAACAGAATTATATGTTTATTTTTAAAATGTATTATTCCACATCTATGAATTGAATTTAGATAAATATATTACATATTTTAAATAATCATAATTTTAATTATTTAATAAGTTCAAATTAATTTTTTTCATAATAATTAATTAAAACAATAATAAATTTATTAATGATGTTAACTTTAAAATTAGTTTTTACACGTTACTTGTGATTATGATAAAATTAAATTTCCACATATACATAATTTTTATTTACTAAATTGGATTTAATATTAATAATAATTGGGTATAAATTATCTAGTAAGTATTATTATAATTTTTTTTAGTATAAATTACCTGAGTAAATTTTATGATAAAAGTTACCATAGTGAAAAATAAAATGGTAAAATTAAGTAAACATAAAGGATATGGAATAACATGTTATAAAAACATGTTTTTATAGAAATTTATATAATCCATATCATTAATCAAATACATTATTTATGAAATTTTTTTGACATTGTGGAGATATTAACTTCCCATTATTGAGTAGTTTTGGTAATTTACAAAAATGACACTCTTCTTCGATTATAAAAGGGAACTCACTCCAATAAATTATTCACACATATCAACCCATTTGAATCAAAAATATCCTAACCAAAATCCATCCAAAACATCCTTATACACATTCTAGAGCTATTTTGCTTCCCAAAATACCAACCATAGGGTCCTTAGTAATGGATCCAAAGGAGGTTACTCTAAGAGAATGTAATTGTCTCTTCTAAGCTCATTGTTTTTATTTTGAATTTTACAACATTGTATTATATATTAACACTTAAAAATATAATTACACTATTATCTCCCATATATTTAGATGTTATCATGTTTATTTTTTAATATTTATCCTTCCTGACTTCCATCAAATGGGAAACAAAATTTTCAATTGTATGTACGGTGGAAAACCACCTTACGAAATAATGTAACATGTTTTCCATCAACACTTATTAAGATTAGATATAGTGATGTATTTAATATACATATATATATATATATAATATTTTTGATATAATTATACTTATGTAATTATAATATTAGATATAACTTCATAAATTCCATTCTATTTAAAATATGATAGTGTCACTTGTGCGTACGGTCAACTACCACCTCACGAAGTGTTGTGATTAATTTCGCACTTACAGGTTACATGGAAAGTAATACGAATGAATTTAATAAATATATGTGGTATATATTGAAAGCTATAAATTATGTAAAATTATTATTTCAGAAAATTCCTTACCCTTCCCTATTTAAGGGGATGATATCATTGCTCGTACGTACATACGACCTATCGTCTCCACGAAGTGATGAAATTCATTTTCTAAGTTAAATTTTCATGAATGATTATGAGAATTGATATATAAAAAAAATATTTAGAACAATAACATAAATTTTTAGATTATGTAACTATATCCTATTTATGAGAACCATAATTTTCATGAAAAAATACGCTTGAGAAAATAAGGCAATTAACACCCAAAATAATGAAAATAATGAAATATTATTAAAAAGGGTGGTAAAATTTTATAATAAGATCTTATATAGTATTATATATATGTTTATTTTTTATTAATATATATATAATATACCTATATTTATTGTATAAGAGTATCAGACACATATTAAGGGAGTCAAACCTGAGTTAAGGGTTTCTCGTCTCACTTTTACTTCCTTGAGACATATGTCATATTCACCACTTATTCTATTGTATGTTGTATAAAATAACCCTTTTAATACGTTATATGTTGAATATATTTCTATTAATGGTATTTAACATTTTATTTTAAGTTGTTTCATTCATGGGGAATATGATTAAAAAGTTACCAAAGTGGTAAGGGTTTATTCCACAATCCCATTATTATTTAGGATTATTTATGTTTAAATATTAATTTACGGATTTATTTTATATATCAATATTAAACTCAATATATTTTCTTATAATATATTTATTAATGATATTTTTAAATTAATATTACCATTTTCCCACTCTTTGGCACATAAAATGATTGAGAAAATGTATTTTATAAAATCTAAATTTATTTCCCTCTATGGTTGAAAATACCTTTTCTAACAAAACAATGTTTTCTAAAAATATTTTCAAAAATGGTATTAAAATACATAAAATTATTTATTAAATAATTTTTTACCGATTTGTTTCTTTTTACAATTTTTTTTAAAATTAATCTTCATATCATTTTCAAAACAATGCATGTTGAGATTTTATTGAAACTGTAAATTAATATTTGTTTTAACATGTACAACATGAACAAAATTTTCAACTTTCATGATCACTAAATGTTTTGAATATTTTTTTATAATTCTTACAAGTTTATTTTCAAATTAAAAAATGAAAATATTTTTTGAACTTTTTGTTTTAAAAAAATATTTTCCAAGTGAAATTGTTATCATTATCCATAATATTTTTAATAACATTTTTATGGTATTTATATTCATCAATGATATAAACTCATAATTTTATTTATGGTATACTAAGGGTATTTTTTATTAATATCATCCTTATTCGTTATTTTTATGGTTTAGTATTTGTTTGACTAGGTATTTACAATTTTATTACCATATAAAATATTAATTTTGATGGTTTATGATTATGTTTATTTGATTGGGTTAAGTATTAACATTTTGTATGTTATATTTTCAATAAAAATTTTAATGTTTATTATGTTTCACCCATTTTATATGAGGAATGAATTAGAGTTAGTAAGTTACTGATGGGGCCCAATTATAGATATGACCTAAATGCATTGATAGGTCTCATTAGATAAATTAGTTGGCCAATTTAGTTGGATTTTTACTCATAGTGTTATACTATCTTTTGAATGGTCTTGGAAGTATGTTTTAGAGGTATGTAATTATGAATTCCAACATTGTGAGATTAGTTATCAATATCTACGTGATTATTATATTATTTTCAATAACCATGGTTAATTTTTAAACTCATGGTATTATTTATAGGACTACATTAGATCATTATTTATTCTTTAAAAATTATTATCAAGTTACTATTTAAATATAAAGTGTTTCATTTATTTATATTTCTATATTTTTAAGCTTATTTATTCATGGAAGCTTACACTGTTTTCATACCCTTAGTGAGAATATAAGAATTCCCCTTTCTTATATTTTATTTTCCCTAGACTACCAGGAATTTTTTTCTAACTGATATGGAGGAATGTGATAAAAAGAATAATGATGTTCTCAATGAAAATGCATTGGTGTATTTTATGTTATAAAATGTATGTTAAATTATAGTATGTATCTATTTTACAAAGATTACTAAACTATTTGATCATTGAGGATGTTATACCTTGTATCTAGTGCCAATGTAATAAAGTAACCACTAACTTTGGGCTACTAGGTTCGGGGCCTTTATAAGGAGGAATTGGGTTGCAAAGGGAATAGGGGTGGGAATGTTCAAAGAATAATAAATGATAGGAGAAAGTATTTATAAAATTATGTTAAATTGTTAGTGGTATTTACAAACCTCCACTACATATTAATAGGCAGTGGGTATTTATAAACTTCAATAAAAATAGATATATTTTTTATTTTCAATAGTTCATGGATGTTCTAAATAAACTCCATGAATAAATAACAACAAATATTGAGTTTTTCTCTAGTGATGGCGAATTTGATGATAAATTTTCAAAAGTATTTTGTAAGTCATTTAAACTGATATATGGATATAGTTTCAAAAGTTATTGTATATGTTACAATATAAGTTGAAATGATACAAAGTGTATGAGGCTATAGTGAAAGTGTGAGATTGATGTATATATGTCATAATGACCCTATATTAGAGTGTATAATATGTATATGTCATATAGTGTGACATGCAAGGTTCTAAGTAATATTTTATGCCTAACTAATGGAAATATCATGATCTATGTTATAGAAATAGCATGCCACTACCTATGATAGTCATATCATAAGACTTAAATATATAGTATTTCATCAAATGTAATGCAATATTTACTATGAATCCAATGATTTATTAGAATCCAAATGATAATAATTATCACTCGGGTATTCTTCCACATTGGTTATCATAATTATGAACATTTCACATGATGAAACACATGGGAGGATTAGTGATGCCTCCATATGATCAATACATGAAATGAATAGAGAATTAATCATGCATTTTGTAATGTATGAGTTAATTCACATTAAATTGGGAATATATTTAGGGATATACACAGGTTAAATTCCATTGATATGGAATGAGTTTTTTATGTGCTAAAACTTCAACTAATTTTCCCAAACCCATATATCTCTTCTTCTTCCTCATATACAATGATAAATATTATCATATTGTGGAGAGACGAAGATCCTACCAAATTAGGAGGTGATTCATGTCATACCATGGATGAACCATAATGGATTGAGTATGATAGATCCCTTTTAGTGATCTACTTTAAACATATGATTGAGTACAACAACAACAACATTTATTAGTTAAATTTACATGATTGTGTTCTTAATTTATAGTTTCATGGTTTTAGTATCATAAATGGTAAATCTTGGTATTTGTTGTTTCTTATGTTTTTTCATTTCCCTGAACAAGTATTGATTGATCCCTACAAATCCATCACCTTTATGATTATATTTACCATATTGTCATTGATGAGGATTTTCTCAATTTTCAATAGTTTTTATTCCAAAACATTTTATATCCAATGATATCAAACATCGATGTGTTTGGACATGGAATGAAATTTTATGTCCTTTTGAGGTGAATAGAACTTAGACTATTATAATATATAATATAACTCTCTTGGATCTATCCCAACTCTTGTAAAAAATTCATCATCAACGGTATTTCCATGAAACCTTCATTGACAGTGATATATTAGGCTTATATTGTTAAAAAGTAAAAACACGTTTAAATCCATAATTTCCATGAAATAACTACCCCTATAAATTATATTAGTTTTTTGAGTATTTATTTTCTTATTTGAACATTTCTATCCATATATGCCTCTGAATATCATTTCAAACTAGGTTTATCACTTCTAAATCATTAACAATGATTAGATGTACCTTTAAGATTGCTTAATACCCATTTTACTACTATATAATTATTATTTATTGGATTGGATAATAATATACTCATAATTACAACAACATGAGATATATCTAGTGTGATACATATCATTATATACAGTATACTTCAAACTATATTATGGTAAGGAAATTTTTCCATTTTAAATTTATCATTTTTAGATTATAATAATTGACCATTTATGAGCCTAAATCAAATCCTTATTGGATATATTACGGATTAATACTTAATCATATCAAATATTTTAAAAATATTCTCAATGTACCGTTCTTAAGATATCCAAATATTTTGATTTCCCCTATCACGATTAATCTCCATACCAAGAATCTAAGAAAAACCTCCAGATCCCTTCATTTTAGAAGACTTGTTAAAATATATTTTACACCTTTGAACCCTTATGATATTTCTACTAAAAATCACAATTTTATGAACATAATAAAAGATAATAATGAAATTTATATTAACAAATTATTTAATGAAAATACAATGATTAACAATCATTCTCCTATTGTTGTTTTTCTCTATAAATGAGTAAAATTTCTAATAAAATTACCTTAGTTCAAATTTAAAACCACATATACATTTTAAAATATTATAAACTATTTATTTTTATATTTTATAAAATAGAACCCCCTGGTTTCTCCTTAAAAATAATCTCTTGGACTGCATCAATGGATAGAGTATTTACAACATGTATTTTGTATATTCATATTGAGACCAATCACTAATTCAAGAACAAATATGATAGAAATCATTTCTAATAGAGGATATAAAATTTCATTAGAGTAAATATATTTCATCTATTTTAATCCCTTAACAACTATAATATATTTGTGTTACAGTTGTGAGATGTCATCTTCTCCATTGATTTTTTATACCCACTTGTCCATGAGTGCCTTCTTTCCATTTGGAAACTCCACTAGGTCAAATGTGAATTTCTTTTATAAGGATCTTATCTATTTTTTATGACCTTTTTAATTTTATAATCTATTAGATTTTTATGGAATAATCATAACTAACAATTTTTCCATGATCAATGAGCATCACATACTCATGTGGTGAGTATCTATAACTTGGTCATCATTCTCTGATTGATCTTCCCAATTATTCTCTCAGTATGATCTATTATAGAATATCATATGATAGCGACAAATTATTAGATAACATGATATTATCTGGGGTTTTTGTATTATAAATTCCATGAATTCCTCCCCCACTTCCTAAAACAATTATTGCGGAGAATATCTCTAGATTTACTAAAATTTACAATGATTGTATCTTTTCTAGACATTATGGATTCCCAAAATCATCATGTATCTAGACAATAATAAATACAAAATATCTTCTTCAAATGATCCTCCTGCTAATAAGGTCCTAGAGACTATTTCCAAATTATTCATAAGAGTATCCCATACAGATACATTGATTTAATTTATTCTCTAGCCTCACCCTCTTGTCTTTCTACATGTGTAAAAATTCCCTAAATCCAAAATATTTAAATCATTTTCCTAAAATATATAAACATATTCAAAAAAATTGGTATATTTTAATTCAATGGAAAAAGTTGATAAAGGATGATAAGATCAATTATATTCCACATTTCCTATCTAAAAATGTGTTTGGAAGCTTTTCATTTTAGATCATACATCTGAATCACTCATAAATTGACCTGATCATCTTATCTACAACACCATTATGATAAGGTGTCTTTGGTACTGATTTTTAATGCCTGATATTAAAATTATTTTAGTATTCCTCAAATAGACAATGGTAATCTCCTATATTATCAACACATGATGACTTTAATTATATACTCAATTATATTTCCACATTCACATGAAATATTTCTAAAAAATATTACACCTAGTATTTACTTTTCATTGAAAAATCATACACTTTTATAAAGTGATAATCAACAAATATTAAAGAAATAACACCCCTAGAGACTTGGTGCCAGTTATAAAGTGATCAGTGCTTATCTGGTCTAATCTATTTTCATTTTAGGTATAAAATATTGGATTTGGTGCTCTAGAAACCAACTTATTTTTAATTTATGATAAACTGGTATTCATCGGAAGAATATAAATAAAATCTTTATCACATCAATATTTTTATTCAGTGTGACATATATGTGATAAGTTTCTAAGAATATATATCACACTAACAGTTCATAGAAAATCCCTACTGTGATGATATCGTAGAAGTGCCATGACACTATTCTTGAATATATGTTCTATGGAAGGATGATATAATATTAAGGGAAGGAAATGATACAGCCTATCAGTAGTTGGGACTCATGAAAATATGATCCACCTTCTCATTGAGTGCACCCTTGGTAATATCTAGGAGTATATAATTATTACAAGACCCGCCAGTAGGAAATCCACATTCATAAGTGTCAATGGATGTTCCTATTTTCATATGTTTGTAAAGGTCATTGTACTTTAATATTATTATTAATGGGTATTGTGAGTCGTGTAATGAGATGTACTAACAAAAATTGCACTGACAGATTTTCGCAGTGAGGTAGGATATATTGGGTGTATCTTGAGTAATACTTCATTAATAAAGAATGAAAGAATGGATTTTTCACTTATACGGAAATAGATATCTCAGACCCTTTTATGGAAATGATATGGCCAAACTAAATCTATGTCTATGGTTTTCTCTAGGAATGTTTCATTCCATGAATTCAAAGAATGAAAAATCGAGCGTATGGGTTGATGGCACTTACATACAACCTGCTTGATTCGAGATTTAGGTATAAAAGAATTATATTGCATGGTAATCATTCATATGAGGTGCCATGTCATTGTGACATCAACTTTTTTCTCTTGGGTGCCTTTACCCTTTTCTAGACAGTAATTTTGGACTTTAGGAAAGCCCAACTAATTCCTACAAGAAAGAGGCCTATAGGGTCACACACTAAGTGTAGCCAGTATCTCAGTTAAATAATTTATCTATTTAACATGTTGAATAAATATTATTCCTAGTTGTGGTTTAATAATTATTCAAGTATGGCTGATTCAATTTATTTCAACTATAGTTATTCGAGGGAAAATATTCCAGATTAAATATATAATAAATGTTTATTATCTATTTTAGTAAATATAGTATTTATTTATTTCTCAGAAAATAATAAAGTTTAATTTATTTAATAAATAAATAGTCCTTATTAAAGGTCAGGTAAATATTGAGGAGGATTAGCAGACCATGTTATGGGTCTTTTGAGAAATTATATTAAATAATATTTGATGAAAATAATATTTAGATATAACATGTAAGTTAAGAACATGTCATGGAAATAATAGTATTACATTTATTATTTGACATTGGGGTTTCACATAGAATAATAAAATATGTAACGACACTTATGCTAATTATTATTACAAGGGGAATTAAATTACTCATTATATTATTCTTTTCTTTAATCCAAGGGGTTTTTCCACCAGAAATCCCATTCATTGTGTGCACAACATCCTTGGATAAAATATTTGGATCTTAGATAACTCTTCCCTGTCATAGAATGTTATCAAAAAAGAGAGAGATCATCCTCCACTAGATCTAAGAGAAATATTTTGAAGCAATTTTCAAGGTGATCAAATTTGACCATCTCAAGTACAAGGATCATTCACAATAGCACCCAGAAACTCATTCGGTGATGTCCATCGATATGTTGAGCACATGTGCATCCCAGTTATAGGATTCCTATCCTTGGATTCAATATCGCAATGAAGCCTCACCTCAGACCTTTAGTAGAACACATAAACAAAAAATAAATCACCTATGAGGTGATTCTATAATCTAATTTAATTAATTATAAAAAAATATGTTGATACTCTCTTCTATGTTCCAGGTTCTGTCCATTGTATTTTATATTTGAATCAATTCCATGGATATTGGCATTCATCATTGTATTAATCCTAGATTAATCATCAATTATTGAAATTTGAAAATTTTGGCACATGCCAATCTTGCGCCTCCACTGCTCCTGGAACCTACAAGTGGTATCAAAGTGGTTATATATTAATTTATAAATGTTTAAATAATTTTTTTATAATTTACAATTTAAAATTTTATTTTTTCAATTCATGTTTAATCATTCTTGTAATTTGAATTTCGAGATCTATTCCTCCCTTATCATTTCTCACAAATATAATAGAAATTAATAATTTTATGATTAAAATTAAATAGAGGATATCCTCAGGAGGCACTGATGGTTTTTCCAAAATAACAAAATAATACACGCTTTGTAGTCAGATCTGAACGCTTTGTATTTGTGTTCAATGCATCAGAAAAAATTCAGAAATTAATCAAGTTGTGTGCATTAATGACATGTGGTGTTGTTAATTGTTACACCATGTGTTGACCAAGGAAAACTAGCACATGGTGAGTAAGACTGCACACCATGTGTCCCACTCAATATAGCCTGTAGTCCCTTCAGGTTAGGGTTAATTCATGTATCCCATACGTGGCTTTCCTGAGTGTTGACCGTGTTAAATGGTTTCTATATGGTGTGTGGCCCTCTGGATATTCTGTGTACTTCCAAGATTTCTGATGTACACCTCACATTTTGTTTCCCCAGTCATGTACTTCGAATGGATAGTGAGGAGGGTACATGTCGTGTAGTCCTATCTACACGCCGTGTACTGTTTTCAGATTATTCAGATTTAAAAATTTATTATTATATTATGTAACCCTTGAGACAAGTACCACTATGTGCGAGTAAATCTTGGACACAACTAGTGATAGCTGTTTGATATATATATATATATTTGTGTGTGTGTGTTTAATTAATATCCGTGTAATGTTCATTGATTTTCACATTATGTATGAGTTGTATTATAATTATAATTATGCGTCCACGCTACATGTCACAATGAATAATGTATATATAAGTATAAATACATGTTGAGATTTTTCGGATGGGTATTCACGAGCTTTCATCCAAGTTACATGTTATGTACAATGTTATGGATGAGAATCTCAAGGAAATTGATAAAAAGATTAAGACAAAATGGATTGATTAATTAGAGATAAGGATTAGTTAATTCGAGTCTAATTTATCTTGATAAGAATGATTAAATAATTTAATGCTAGTTTTATTAAATGCATAATTTTTTTCATGTATGTGGATGATCATGAGCTAGAATAGACCATTGTATGTGATTGGTTCACATTTATTTTATTGTTAAATTAAATATTTTGTCATGCATTCCTTCTCCTCAATAATATATAGGGCATGTGTACCCATAGTTTCTTTTATGTAAACCCCATTTTACCCCTCACCTATGTGTGAGTTAAAATCACATGTAATGGATAGATATACCAAGATAGTGGAGGATATTCAATTTAAGTGTCCAGGTGAAACAAATCCATGGATATAGAAAGGAGGATGGGTGGAAAGATGTAAACACAAACCATAAACAATTCAAGGTGTTTTTCTCCTAGGCCAGGGTTAGTTTATCAACCCCTATGTATTTTAACCAATAAAAAATATCATGATCATACCATTTATTTTCTTTCTGTCAGATGTATGGTTATTTGTTATGGATGTTTGACTTGATCACATAATTCAGGAACTAACATGCATACAAGATGGAACTAAAATAAAATTTGCTTATGCGTAAATATTATCTACACATGGTTCGTCACTTAAGTATATCCCACTTCACATTAGGAAGAATGTTAAAAGATAAAAAGTATAAATATTCATATAAAGGATAAAATCACGAAATTAAATATTTATTCGATAATAGCCTTCCATTACTTTAGTTAGAATTAAACCATGGTTCAAAGTGCTTAACCAACCCTAGTTAGGGTGATTTTAATTATTAGGGAATTCTAATTTTATGTTTTGGGTTGACAAAGATTAGTTTACATCAAGGTTTGACTACCTTTGTAGGACTTTGTGTAACTATGAGGAAAAGGTTGATTAAATCCAAAATTAAGGATTTTAAGATCATGGAGTCCACTCAACAGATCAAGGATCTGTGAGTTAATGCAATTGTCATTTGGAATGCCTACCTAAAACCTTTCATGTTGTTGACCGACCCTGGTTGAGGTAATACTAAGGGAAATATAGAACCTTAACACTGGAATTTCCATGCCACAGGATATTCTAAATCCAATGGTGAGGGCTATTGGGTATAGAAAAATAGTGGGAGAGTAATAGATATTAAGTTATTTATTTCTCTATATTTATCAAGATAAAGTGTAAAAACAGTGTTCATCTTAATTTGTAGAAAAAACAATAATAATGATAGAAAACATATCATTGTGATCCATAATTGGGAATGAAAACCTTCTCACCAGCAATAATTTCCATGAGTGTAAAATAAACCATAGGTTTATCCTTCACCATGAGAGGAAACTATAGGTTCTTGAAGAGGCTTTACTAGTTTCACCGGGAAATGAGGTGAGTGATGAGGAACTCTCTATGTACGAGAAACATCTATATGATTCTATGGATGTTCAGTGCCTCATGATGTCATCCATTACCAATGAGCTCATGAAGAAACATTAGGAAATGGATGCATACAGAATGATGTCTTGCCTTCGAGATCTCTATCAAGGGAAGGTGAAAAAAGAGAGGTATAAGATCTCCAACGCTTTATTTACTACTAATCATGGAGAGTCTACGCCAGCTGGACCACATGTAGTCAAGATTATTGTGTGCATTGAGTATCTATACATCTTAGGGATTAAATTACTAGATGATTTACATACAGATCTGATACTATCATCGCTGTATAAAACCTTATCTAATTTTTTTGTGAATTATAATATGAGAAATAATGGGAAGAGTCTATTAGAGCTTCATAACATGATTTTACAAGTTGATAAGGACATGGGGCATCAAAACCCATATTCCTTATGGTGAATGGGAATATGAAGGACAAGGAAAATGGGCTGATGATTTATAAACAATCTAAAGCCTCTGAGTACCATCTATCCATGAACAAGAAGATCTAGAGGTACGGCAAGGAAAATGAGGCAATATTCTTTGTATGTATAAATTCAGGCCACTATAAGAGGAACTGCACCCATAGGTAAGGGGATTCCAAATGTGTGTTCGTTATTGATTGAAATCATTCCATTTCTACACATTGGGTATTAGATATATCTTGTGGCGCTCAAATATGTATTCAAATGTAGAAACCAAGTAGATTCCAGAAAATTTCTAGATAAGAGATGGATCTGTGAGTTATCAATGGTGTGAGGCTGGAAGCTCTTGAAATTGGTGACTACCACCTCACATTGCCGAGGAGAATTATTTTTTTATTACATTTCTATTATTGTGATCCCAGTGTTACCAAGAGCATAATTTTTGTATCTAGTTTATATACAGATGGATTTATTTTCATGTTTGGAAATAAATATATGGTACATTTATAAGGAAATCATATGTTATGGCATGTCACATTTAAATAATGGTCTATATGTATTAAATTATGAGAACCAAGTCTTTTCAATTGATAACAAACCACGTTCACATGACTCGTACAACACCCAGTTGTGGCATCACCACCTTGGTCATGTAAACAAGAAGTGCCTGAAAAATATCTATCAAGATGGTTATTTAGACTCTTACAAGCTAAAACCACATGATAAATGTCATGCTTGTTTACAAGGGAAAATTTCCAAAACACTATTTGGTGGATTGGGTAAATGTTCCATAGATATTCTTGGATTGGTACACACTAATGTTTCTGGACCATTTATAGTAGAAGCAAGAGTTGTATATTTTTACTTAATTACTTTTACTGATGACTTGAGTAGATATGGCTATGTCTACGAAATGAGGTATGAGTCTAAGTCCTTTGATAAATTCAAGGAGCTCTAGAATGAATCTTAGAATCATATTTGTAAGAAGATAAAGAAGTTTCAATCAGATCGAGGTGGAGAATATCTTAACCAAGAGTTCATCGACCCTTTACCGGAGTCTTAGATTATATATGAACTCACTCCACCTTATACCCCACAATGGAATGGTAATAGTGAAAGGGGGAACCATAGAATAGTGGAAATGGTATGGTCGGTGATGAGTCATGAAGATCTTCTATTATCCATTTGGGGTTATTCATTGTAAACTATGACATACACATTAAACCAAGTACCAAATAAGGTGGTAAATAGAATTACCTTCAAGCTATGGAGTGGAAATAAACCCACTTTTCCACATACATGTGTATAGGGATGTAAAATGTTTGTTAAGGATTTATTAGGGAAAAAACTAGCAACCCCGGGCACAAAGTGTGTCTTTAATGGGTCTCCCATTGAAACAAAGGGATACTACCTATACAATGCCATAGAAAATAAATTTATTGTTTCCAGATAGGGTTTGTTTATTTAGAGGGAGAAAATCTTCAAAAGGGATAGTGAGATTAATATTTAATTTGATGAAGTTTATTCTCAAGACACATAGGATTGGGTTTAGAAACAAGTTCCACAGGTCTTAGTGGAAGAGGTAGTTCCGGAAACCCAAGTACATCATAGGTGAAAAAGAGAGGTAAGGAAACTAGAGAGATATGGTTTCCTTATCAAAGAGGATGGTGAGTCATTATTGTTGGAAAAATATCAAAACTCTCTCCTATAAGGAAGTAGAAAAGAGATTATAATCTGCAATATGGCTAGAAGTTATGAATTCTGAGACGGATTACATGTATCAGAATCATGTCTGGGTACTGTTTGATGTTCCAGTTGATGTAAAGCCTATTTGTTGTAAATGGGTATTCAAAAAGAAACTAAACATGGAAGGTCATGTTAGTACCTATAAATCAATTCTAGTGGCTAAAGGTATTAAATACCATCAATGAATTGACTATGTGGACCATTTTCGCATGTTTTCATGTTTAAATCCATATGAATCATACTTTGCATAGCATCTTTCCATGAGTATGATATTTGGAAGATTGATGTCAAAACTGCATTCCTTAATAGGAACTTTTAGGAAAATGTTTACATGACACAACTAGAAGGGTTTGTTTCACCAGGTGATGCTAAAATGGAACGAAAGTTGAAGAGATCCATTTATGGATTAAATCATGAATCCAGGTCATGGAGAATTTGATTCTACGAAGCCATAAAAGAATTTGGTATCATTAATAATGAATATGAGCCATGTGTTTACAAGCAATTTAATGGGAATGTGGTCATCATCCTAGTAGTGTATATTGAAGATAAATTGATTATTATAAATGACATATTAGTCTTGTAGTCGATCAAGGACTAGTGGAACAAGTTCTTCTCCATGAAGGAAATAGGTGATGTATCCTATATTCTAGGGATCAAGATCATTCGTGATAGATCCAAGAGGCTTCTTGGACTATGTCAAAGTACATACATTAATTAGATACTAAATATATTTAGTTTGAAACAATCAAAGAGTGGATTGGTTCCATTGTCACATGGTATAATGTTTTCCTAGAAAATGTTTCCCCAAAAAAACATGAGAATGGTAGGATGAGTAAGATTCCATATTATTCAGTGACAAGTTCTATCATGTATGTCATGTTATGTACAAAACATGATGTTGCCTAAGAACTATGAATGGAAGGAAGATATCAAGAATATATAAGAGAAAAACATTGGACTGTTGTCAATACCATCCTTAAGTATCTAAGAAGAACTATGGATATGTTCCTGGTTTATAAAGGAGATGAGTATATTTTCATCAAAAGGTATGCTGATGCCAGTTTTTTGACGGATTAGTATGATCTGAAGTTACAATATGGATATGTTTTTTGTCTCAACAGAGGACCTGTGAGCTGGAAGATCTCAAAGAATATAGTTTTCACTGATTCTATAGTGGATTTCGAATATATAGAGGCTTCTGATTTAGCCAAGGAAGCCATATAAATTCGTAACATTTTCTAGGTTCTTGATGTGGATTCTATTAGTAAAGATCCCATTACATTTTATTTTGATAATAATGTAGAAGTGTCTCTTGAGAAAGATCCATGGTCACATCAACGGTCAAAGAACATACTCTGTAAGTATCACCTCTTGAGGGATTTCTATCTAAGTGGTGAAGTTTTAGTGATTATAGAGAACGTGGTAGACCCCTTGACTAATGTCCTATCATAGGAGAATCATGAATATCAAATGAGAGCTTGTGGGCTGAAGGTGGTTAGCGGCTAGATCTATAGAAAGTGGAAGTCTGTTGGATTTAGTGGCCTAGAAACCAACTTATTTGTAGTTTATGATAATCCTGTTTTCATTGGATGAATATTAATAAACTATTTATCACATCATGATTGTTCTTTTGTGTGACATATATTTGATAATTTCATAAGAATATATGTCTCACTAAAAGGTCATAGCATATCTCTACTATGACAAGAACCCAAAAGTTCCATGAAACTATTCTTGAATATATGTTTTATGTCTAGATGATTTCATTTGAAGGGACACCAATTAAATAGGCTATCAGGGGTGGGGACTCAAGAAACATTGAGGCACCTTCTCATGGTGTGCTCCCTTGCTAATATCCAGAAGGACATTATGAGAAAAAGACCTGCCAGTAGTAAATACACATAAATATGTGTCATTGGATGTTTCTATCTACAGATGTGTGTATTGGTCTATAGACTTTAAGATTATTATTAATGGGTATTATGACTGACGCACATAGATGTGTTGACAAAAACCATAATGACAGATATTTGTGTTGGGGTAGGATTTGTTGGGTGTGTCATGATTAATACTTCATTAATGAATAATGAGAGAAAGTAATTGTCACTTATATGGAAGTAGATATCTCATGGTCTTTGATGGAAATGATATATCTGTACTAATTCCATGTCCATGTTGTTCTCTGATCATGTACAATTTTAGGAATTCAAAGAATGAGAAATTGAGCATATGGGTTGATATCACTTTAATGCAACCCAATGGATTGGAGATATCGAGACAAATGGATTATATGACACATTAAATGTTCGTATGAGGGTACATGTCATTGCGACATAAACTTATTTCTATTGGGTTCCTTGACCCATTACTATAATGTAATCTTGGACTTTAGTCAAGCCCTTCTACTGCCAATGAGAAAGAGGCCTAGAGGTTCACACACTAAGTGTAGCTAGTATCTTGGTAAAATATATTATTTACACAAAAAGTTTAATAAATATTATTCCCGGTTGTAGTTTAATAATTATTCAAGTATGCCTGATTTCATTTATATCATCATTAGTTATTTGATATAATATATTTCAGACAAATTATTTAATAAATATTTATTTTCAATTTTAGTAAATATATTATTTATTTACTTTTAAGATAATAATGAAATTAAATTTATTTAATAAATAAATATTCATTATTCAAGGTCCGGTAAATATTCAGTAGGATTAGTGGACCATGTTACGGGTCCAATGAGAAATAATATTAAATATTATTTAATTAAAATTATATTTAAATATAACATGCAAGTTAATCATGTGTCATGAAAATAATATTATTTTTGTTATAACTTGACATGGGGGTTTCAAATGGAATAATAAAATAAGTAATGCAACTTGTGCTATTTATTATAACATGGTGAATTAAATTCCCAATTCTATTATTCTCTTATTTAAGACAAGGGGTCATTCCACTGGCTAACCCAATCGTTGTGTGCACAACATACTCGAAGAAATGTTCCCAATCCAAGAAAACTCTTCCCTCTCTAAGAACACTCTTAATAATGAGAGAGATCCTCTTCCAATGGATCTAGGTGAATTCTTTATAAGTTATTCTCAAGGCGATCAATGGTGGGAATCACAAGTGCCAGGATCTTCCGTATTAGAACTCGGAAACTCCATTAGTGACGTCTGGAGATATGTGGAGCATGTTTGGATCACTACTAGAGGATTCTTATCCTTGGATTCTACATCACAATGAAGCCACACCTCATACTCATGGTTGAACACATCAACAAAGAGAGAATCACCTTCGAGGTAATTCAATAATTTAGTTAAAATAATTATAAACAAAAAATGTTGATCCTCTCTTCATGGATCCAGGTTCTCTCATTTTTCATTTATCATTGATTCAATTTCATGGATACTGGCATTTTTCTTTTTATTGATCCAAAATTAATCATCGATTATGGAAATTTTCAAATTTGGGTACACGCACATCTTGCGCTTCTGTTATGCCCGAAACCTACATAAAATAACCATAAAAATAAACTCAATGTTTTTTACCTATAATGAAATCTAAATAAGTATCCAAATTCATAACTTTTAATATTGGAAATTGATCCATCTTATAATTATTTATGATTCCTATATCACTCATGTCATTGAGATATTTCTGACACACTTCTATAAGAACCTCTTTTGGGATATATTGTTTTATCTACCATGTGGTCACACATTTGTAAGGTTGATATTCATATCTCTCTTTCTTTTAACATTTTCCAGGTAACTTGTGGCATGAATATATTTTTCATCACTAAATTAACTAAAAAAGACATTATCATCTACTATTTTAGTGTATATTAGATTAAGATAAAAGTTATGATTATTCCTCACATCACATAAAAGTATCTTATAACCAATATTGGACACCAAAAAAATATTACAAATTCTAGTGATTTTTGATGCACTATAATTTCCCATAATTTTATTTTTAAAATTATTTAATGTGTAATATGTGATGAAAAATATTTGGGTGGTTATGTGGTAGGATATTCTTGAATCAATCACCCTTTTCAAACCTTTTCTTAAAAGTTTTACATGCTCAACCTCTTAAAAAATAATTATCGAATCTTTGATAACCACTACATCATTGTTTAGGAATTTTACTTCATGATTAATTTTCTCTACCTTAATATTTTGACAATCATGGATGAAGTGTCTATAGTGTCACTTTTTATCTTGTCCATATTTAAATTTAAATCACTTCCACCTATGGTGATTTTGGTCATAATGTTTTCTTCTTCTAATTTTTCCATACCATTTTTTCATACCTTGTCTTTTAATTAAATGATCATCAGATTATACTGTGAAACCCTCATCCTTCAATCATGATTCTTCATTAAAAATTAAATACTTCACTATTTACACAATGAAATTTTCATCTCTAGATAAATTGATAACTAACATGACTAATAACCTCAAATATTTGGTAAGGTTATTAACTAAAATATTTCCTACAACTCATCATCGACCATCATTTTCATAGAATTCAACTAACCAATAATAAATTAGAACTATTTCATGTACTTTGATGAATTTTTCTCATCCATGTACATCGTTTTGACAAGTCAACATGTTCATTTATTGTTTGTTTTGTGTGGTTTTCCTTGAATACATCTTTTTCAATTCATATCAGAGAACACAAGCATCATGTTAAATGTCAAATTTTTGGATGAAACTCTTGTTGATCCAGTGTTTGATTTGATCAGTGTACTTTTGGTTAGTTATAACCCACTATACATCAATTTTTTAGGTATTAATAGATTTCTCCACACTTTTTGACTACCTATTATAGTTTTTTATATTAGGACTGCATTGGATTTAACACTCTCTAATAGGGATATGATGTGCATCACAAATAATTAATATAAAAAATATCGTATATTTTTACATTCTAGATAGTATAATTAAATATTGTTTTATTAATCATATTTACTATATCTTTTCAATTGGTTAAAAGAGAATGTCAAAAATATAATAATACAAATATTTATAATTTTTTTTGTATTAGATGGAATTAACTCTTGGATTGTTGAAATAAGACTCTAATTATAAAATATATTATCAAAAAACTATCACTGGTCAATATTAACTACTGATTCTATAATAAAACTCTAATGAAATAACCCTATCATGAAATAATAGAGCGGTTTCTAGAAATTTTTCTAGAATTTTTTTTTATTCCATAATAATATAGTTTTTTTGTAAGGGGTTAACATTGAACCCCTAGTTGACACAAAATTTGACCACTAATGACTCTGAATCCATATTTTATTTTTAAAATATTATTTATGGTTAAGTGGGAACCTCGCATTTAAATCCAAGAAAACCACCTATATTTCTAGATTAAAATGCATAACTCATTTTAGCTCCACCTTTAATGTTTATTGACACATTAGAATCATATTTACAAGATCTTTCATAATATAGATTCAATCAATTGAATTCGAGTAACATCAATTTAATGTCCATTGTATGACCTTTTGTTTTCCATCACCATTTTGACACCAGTGGCTTAGATACCATTTTATTTGGGTAGTAGAACTCATACATGATGAAAAAAACATTAATAAAAATTAAAACACACAAAGAATATAAAATTTACATAGACTATAAAAGGTTTTTCGACATCCATGAGATAAGGGGGTGAATGTATTTTTCTCTCTCCAAGATAATCATCACAGGATACCATATGGGGTATAGATTACAACATTCATGTTATTTGATCTCAATTTATGAAAGATGTTGTTTGCTGGTATTAAGGGTGGTTTAGGTGGATCATATACAAGAAGAAGCTTCCACCACTATCAAATGTTCTGTCTCTATGTTTATCTACACCTAGATAAATCCATTTATTTCAAAATAATTCCACTATGAACAACATCAGTTGATGATTAATTCCACAATCAACAGTCAAATTAGGTTTTCACCCCAACAGGAGAGTGGATTATTCTACAGTTATATCACATTGATGGGTGAGACATAAAGAGGTGTTATATATTCACTCAAATGAACATGCATATGATGTATATAAATTTTTATAAGATTCACGTACATATGAATAAGATACTTGTACATATGAACAATATTCTTGTACAGAAACATATGGTGCATGATGTGTGTGTATATATATGATATTATATATGTGGTGTACATTAATTTTCTTTCATATGATTCATGAATAATATATATTTATATATATATTAGATATTCATGATATTCATATACAATTCCATATGAGGAAATAGTTTTCCCTCTCTCCTAAAAGGTATACTATTAGTTATTAATCAAATAGTTGGTTTATTTGATCTTTGCAATAATTCGTTGAAGTGATCAATAAATATTACACAGAATAGGAGGTAACGAATGAGATGCATTGGGGAGTCATTATTTTTCTATATAAATATAATGGGTTCTCTTCATTTGGTTTTAGGTGTTTTAATCACATTCAATTGATGAATTTATGACCATCATATTCAGGAAAAGTCACTAAATGTATCATATTCCTGATGTGTTGTTTGTCATTCTCGATGAAGGTGCTAGAAAACTTTTAGAATTACGCTATCCTATTGATATAATCAATGATACATTGTCTTATGTATCACCTTATATAAAGGAAGTATATGTTTTTTAGTGATCTTCCTGAAGCACACTCTATTGAGATCAAGGAATAAAGAAGTTAGTTCAATGGACGAATATCAGGTATTTATGATGATAATTTTTTATATTATTAACATGTTTAATTATTTAAGATATATATTATTATTTTTTGGGTTGTTTTAAAATTCCTATAATAAAGATATGATTAAACATAACTCATAATTGGTATCGTATTAAGTTTTCTTAATGATTTAATCATATTTGGGTTATTGGTTTTTGAGAAAATCATAACTAAAAAAGAAAATGATGGTGTTTTTATAAAACATATATAGGTAACAGACCTGTATGTGATCTAAATAATGTTAAATATTATTTGACCTTAAACAATTAGTATATTTAATGGTTATATCATTGAATAGAAGGTCTATGTAAAAGTAATCTCTATGTTACCTTGACATATATACTCTCCATAAAGGTTATTGTTACTTACTCTAAGATGTAAATGTATAGAAACCACCATGTAAAGTCCTTAACATTTACCATTACATAATTTCAATAAGTTTAAGGTTACCCTTACATAGAATATTTCTATGTAAAGGTCACATTATAAACCTTTACATAAAATGGGTTGCATAAAGTTAAACAATGTATTACATTTAAGTTGTGGGTTGCGTCTAGGTTATGTAATGGTTGTCACTAACATACCTTTATATAATAGTTTTATTTTGTGCTTTACCCTTAGATGGAGTGTCTGTATAAGGGTAATGGTAGTTTAGCCTTATGAGAAACAAGGATTCTACGTAAGGGAAAAAAGAAAGAAATTAATTTTTTTAAAATATTGAATGGTTTATAAGAACTTTATAAACCATGATAAAATTTTTTTTGGGAATATTTAATTTATAAGGAATTTATAAATTAATTTATTAATTATAAAATTAATTAATTATTTAATTAATAAAATGTTTAGAAAAAAATTATTCCCATATATTAAAGGTTAATATCAAAATTTCTTTTACTAAATTATATGTCAGGACTTGTGATATGGATATAAAAGGTTTTATTTATAAATCATAAGAATTAATTTTTATAGTGTTTATAAATTACAAAAATATATAATATTTAGATTATATAAAATATTTATATAATAAAAAATGAATTATAAATTGTTTATAATTCATGAAATTTCATATAAATTCATATAATATAAAATATGAAAGTGTTCATATTAAAATTAATATAAAAAATATATTCATTCTAGTTTATAAAATTTTTATAATTATAATTTATTTATGAAATGTTCATGAGTGTTAATCACTTATTTTAGAAAATAAATAACATTTTTATTTATTTTTTAAATTAATTTAATAGTTTTGTTTAGTAAAATATTTAATAATTCTTTATATAATGTATGTGTTGACACATAATTTTTTCATAAGGGATGAAAAGATATAATGGAAAGTGGATCAAGTATTAGAGAAATGAATATCCATAAGAAGGATTAAGTGAACTCACCTAAATTGGCCTATAGGGACCCATCCTGCATGCTAGAAAGCTCATGCAGGCCCATCTACGCTGACTTAAAGGAGAATCCACCCCTGAAAAAGGTAACTATGTGGGACACATACCCATTGGATCTATGTGGATGACATCCTTTGACCAGGGTCCCATGTTTTCCTATAAATTTGACTATGGGGGATCCTCATTTGAAGGACTGAAAAAATAGAATAAGCTTTTGGGATCTGGTTGCGTGGCCCCTTCTCCCAAGCCCTCAAAAATCTTTTAGGTAGGACTCTAAAACCCGATAGTGGAGGAAGTTAATGGGGATAGTGGGATAAAATTCCCTATATGGCCTAAAACAGAATACACCTATTAAAGGTCCCCGTAGTTTACAAGAAATTGTGTGATGGTCTCTCCCCAACCTACACAAGACCCTTCCAAAGTCACTTAAATAAACCCTTTGTACCTAAATAAAGAACTCTCCTAAGTGTTATTTCCTAGGTTTTCAATCACCCAAGGAATGTATGTCTCACGTAGGGATACCTTGAGTGAAGCAATTATAGTTCCTCTAGGCCTACCCAGCATGAAGCACCTTATTCTCAACAATACTTGACCAGTGAAAGACACATTATAAGCCCTAATTCAAGCCACCAGTGGTAGGGATCCCCTTCATTTGGATCCCTTGATTAAGGGGGCCAAATTAAAGCCTCCACCAATGCCTCCAGATTATCCTGACCATAGTGAGAGACATGAAATTGTGTCTCCCATTCGGTTATGCATTCCATTAGTCAATGGTCTATCGCACATGTCATACCCAATTGGTTGTGTCCTCGGGGTGCATGCAGTTATGAATCACATAAGTCATGAGGACCCCAAACTTGGGGGAGGTTTTAAGGATCTCTCAGTTTTTAATATTAGGGCTCGGAAAATTTCCTTCCCTCATTATCCCGAAGACTAGAGACCCCCAATTCCATGTGGTGAGGGAGGAGGATCATGCTTGATTTTTCCATTGAGAGTTAGTGGCTTATCATTATTTCTTCTCTAGGACCAGGAGTAGATCATAAATCATATATTAATCCCCTATCCTTTTATTAATGGGAGTTACCTAGGTAGGTAGACATGTGTGACTATTATGGTTAAAAAACTAGGAGAGGATATGAGCACATAAAATCCCTTTCTTCTTCTCCCATAACCCGTGCCTCTTCCACCAGTGCAAGAAAGAATGTACAAGTTTCCTAATTTTTTTCTTCCTCTTGTTTCTCACATTAGAGAATGACTCATGTGGGATTAGAGGTTGGAAATAATCATGATAATTACATGGTCAGATTCATGTATAGGTGGATAATCTTTTTCCAGGTCTTCCTCTCGCCTTTCTTCAGAGGACCTCCATAAGCGTAGGTCCTCAAATCCACGTATCCGACTATTAGGTCATCCTCCTAAATGTTGTAAGCCCTAAAATAATCCTTTAATCCTATCAAAAGAAAATAATCATAGTAGGTTCATATCTAACATTGGGTCTAAAATCCATTACAGTTTCCTTAGTCCACATTGGTGTAAGTCCTACACCATCCTTTGAATAAGAACATTTAATCTAGATATCCTTGTTGGAAAACATTAAACTATATAGTTTGTTCTATTTAACATGGCCTTAAATGGTATGATGTATCCCGTTATGTGGCACTAAACTATCTGGGTTCTGATTCCTTCCATGGGGAACATGAGCCTAAGCCCATTTGGTGAGGTATCCTATAGTGCATCCACAAGACCGACGTTCAAAACTAGGTAGAGTAATATTTCCTGGTACTGTAGCAGTAGTGTAACAGGAACGGTAGCAGTACTATAGTAGGCTGTTGTAGACTGTACAATGTGTGGTGATGGAGAAGAACAGTACACAGTGTCGTACTATATCAGAACTATACACTGTGTTGGTACTGTAGCAGTTATTGTTCCAGGTACTATTTGATACTATAGCAGATGGAACTATTCACCATGGGCCACTGATTTGGGCTTGGATTCCTTAAGACTTCTGGGAAACCCAGGAATTCGGGTCAGCAAGGATTTTGGGACACCTTTAAGGATTTCGGGCCACCTCAAGGCCTTCTGGCCACATGTAGTTTCCCCAAACACATTACAAAAAAAAGGAGCAATCCCCATAAGAGGATTCAGAGGATGTTCACTCACTAGAGCAAAGCCAAATGGATTTGTCAGAATTAGAGGGTTTGACTATGCAATCGGGAAAAGCCTGTACTTGCGTGGGATGGCTAGCCTGATGACCATGCAAATGTGGAGAGCTACTATCATGATTCAAATGATGGGGAGTGGTAGTTCCTTGTAGATATTCTGGTTGAATTCTGTAAGACCTTTGGGTCATGTAATCTCCTAATCTTAGAGTCCATGTAATCATTGATCCTACAGGCCTTGAAAGGGTTTCCCCTCATCCCTTGATACGGGGGTTATCAAAAATCAATAAATATGAAGGCCTATGGGCCATTCAGGTGATTCCTTTCACAGGGATACATAATAATCTTATCTCTTGGTATTGATCTCAACATCAAAATAACTCTCATCTCCCTAGATGATGATAAACACTAGAGAACCCCAATGCATGGATTGAAACTAGAATCATAATAATAAATGATCAAATAATCTCAAATTCACATAAAAAACGACACCATCATTGGAGAACCTCAGATACATATTGATGTATCCATCTATGAAGTACCTCATATACATACTAATGATTCTAAAATTCATACTTTATAATAATTTATTGTTTATTCAATAATGACCCATTTTATTTTTGGGATTCGATAAAGGATTCACATACATGTCTTAAATCATTACGATAGTCCAATAGTAGCCAATAATACCCCACCAAAGGGTGTGATGATCCTAACCTCACATTCTCTTGACCAATGTGAGGCCCTAAATGTCATTGGAGTCATTCTAAAATGACTATATGCCTTTGGAAAGTAGGTTTGTAAAACATATTGAATAAGGGAACCATTGATTGTTTGCAACCCCACAAAAAACTCATCGGATTCTCTTCAAAAATATCAAATCATCATAATCAAACCATCAAGAATAAAAACTTACATACATATCTCACATTTTCATTCGAAATAAAAATTGTGAACCCGATTTGAATCATTAACCAAGATGATAGTGCCACCCACATGTCTATCCCCTCTATCTCTCAAAATTAAAGAGAGAAAACAAGACGATAAATTATGCATGTGTTACATTATTTAGATACTTATTTGATTAGGTTTTTTGTCACCTATATTTTTGGATCATTTTACAAGAAATCCCTTCGATCCAAATGGAATCATACAAATTCTTATAGACGTGTGTATCAGTGGCTAACCCACCTAGGTATTTAACTAAACAGAGGACACTATCACCCACCTGACATCATCAATGTCAGTTCTTAAATGAATTGTTCTGGGAGTACAACAAAAATGGTACCATCTCGACCCTAGAATCTGGTCGACATTCCCTCCAGCTCATGAATCCCCCCGATCACCCACTAAGTGATAGATGGTGGTCGAGAATCATGCGACACCATTTTCCCTCTCCAGAAATTCTAGGATATTATCCCTTGAATGTAGCAATCAAATGTAGCCTTATCGTAGGGAGGTAGATCAATAGGCCATAAACATCCTCACCCAAAAGACAGCAGGGTCTTTTGGAAGGGATCCTTCCAATAGTCATCACTAGCAACATTGTGCGGTAGTGATCCATCATCATGACGAGGGCGTCATCCTCATAAGTTTGGCCTAGCTCCTCCTGACCCAAGCATGAAATATTTCCTACCAAGGGTTTATAATAGTCAATAGGGAATAAGGATGCACCTCTATCCCCTTCAGGTAATACCACCAAAAAAATACCAAGGAAAACAACGAGCAAGAAAAAACACCTTCCCACACCCAAAATGTATGTCAGTCAAATTCGAAAGCAAACATTTAATGGGAAAAAACACCTATCTACATCAATAAATTCCAATAGTTAAATTTTTTGGCACATAATGAGTAGGTTTACACACCTACTTACATTCATCAACCCCACCATCAGCCTCATATGGCAGCATATGGATAATGAATCTAGTAAGTTCTGGAATCAAACAATGTGTAGGCCCAAATATCTACTCCCACACCTAAGTACTATCAGTATCTACCAATAGAAAATAGAGGATAAGAACATTCACAATCCCTTTCTATAGCCATGTAATGGGTATACATCCCTGTTCTAGTTGCTGAAGTTACCATGTACGTCCTAACAACAGTTGAAGGGAAAACTCAAATTCTTGTTCTCATCTTACAAACCTACCTAGACATAATAATAGTAATGGAAGTGGAAGAGGGGAAGACATATAACTCCATCCTAAAAATTGGGGTGTCTCATCAACATATCACTTCATAGTAGACACACACATTTTCTACCCTCTAGGAGGTTCATCGTTAAAATACCCTCCTGATATATGGACAATCGGACCGAGTCTATACCCCTGTTCAAACTAGAGGTATTCAGTATATTCCAATGGCTACTCCATGGCAGGAAAAAACCAATGAAAATAATTCAATAACCTATGAGAAATTTCGTTAGTTACATGGGAGATAAATAAACATGATTATTTATATCAAAACTGCTTTCCCTGGAAAGTGGACCCATTCACTCATTAGAAGGAATCCAAAAAGAAGCCTCACTAGAGATGACTGGGAAATAAAGATCCAATCTACAATCCCACTCTATTTAAGGTTGGTTTTATTAAAGCCCTTATACATTTATTTGTGGAATATCAAGATAATACTCTCTCATTACCAATGTATAGGAACATTAGAAATAGTTTCATAGATCCTCCCTGGACACCTCACCATGATGGGTTCCTTCATGTCTAGAATCTGATAGATCTCGAGATCCCATATCTGGATAATATTCATGATATCCCTCTTTGTGGATATATGATCAATCAACAATAAGGTATCAACCTTTCTATCATCCCCCCTAACGGTAAACCATAGGTTATATTCTGTAAGAACTCTTCTCATTGTTGGATTTAAAGGTGTGATGGTAATCCTCCCTGTAATGGAATTTCACTTCACCAAGAAGGTCCCCCCCTTGGCAATTTATTGATGAGAAATCCCTCATATTATGAGGCACTTGGGAAAATAATAATAGTTGTGTCTAATTACTTATTTTTGTCAAGTTAAATCCTTTTTCATCCAAAAGACATCCCAAGGTGATGGTCACTCTCTATACCACCCTTGGATCACCTTCCTTCCAACGTGATAGAGGGTGTCCCTACCAATATTTATATTTATAATAAATATGTAAGGAAGTGTACACTTTGGTTAGACAAGGTAGTGGAACAATTGGAAAAAGTAGAATAATTCGTGTTAAACATGAGGAGATAATTGAATTATGTGGACATACCAGTCATGTTATGTCCTTTAACCAATCTTCAAAACATCATTCTACAGAAGTTGTAAAAATATTGTGTGTTCAGAATCCACCTGAATATATCAAGCACTCTTTATCACTTCATATAAAATTTATTACTTTATAATTAATATATAAGTCACATAATGGTAATACAAAGGATACACTGCCAAATTTACTTGGAAACTCTCCTAGATTCACAACATCCAAAAATGGGAAGATAGTAAGTATTCCATCAGCCCATGTGTCTCGACGTTTTAAAAGGATTACATCAATTTATCATAGATTCACCGTCTGGTTTTTATATTTGAGGATGGGGTGAACATGGGATGATTCATTTCATCACGGTCCTCAATCAGAAAAGCTCGTCAAAGGTGACATCATGCAATGTCATAGCATCAATCTAACTAATAAAATGACTCTCTTTACAACAAATGTTACACTTAGAAAAAACAGGCCATGAATAACTCCCATCAATGATAGGATAGAAGAGAGCGAGTCATAATAATACTTTTTCACAAGTCTTTAGAAAATATTGATCAGGCCTCACACATAAGGAAAGTTAGTTTCCAGATAGCGCAATTTTCATTAATGGTGAAAATGTATTCAGAAGTAGGTGGTACAGTTGTAAACCATATAATGAATCTAGCTCATGTTCAAACAGGACTCCATAAAATCAAGCAGGTGTCCATGGTTGTGGTGGAGTATCCCTATCCCATAGGGGTGTGGGATTTGTAACACAACCTTTGAGGTCAGAAAACCAGCCTCAAAAGGTTGAGTAAATGGTGCAGGAATAGCCCCAACCCAAAAGTATGGTGGATTTTTACCTCAACATCCTCCTCCTCAGTGGAATCCAATATTCTCCCAACTATGGGGAATGTTGTACAAAAAATCCTCCTAGTTCATTTCATCATGAGACTCAGTGTCCTCTATCAGAATATGTATGATACAATTTTCTGGGGACACCCTTTGGATTTTCATTCATCAAATAGATCTAAGAAAACCATCAAAGTATAGGACATGGACTCATGGAGAGAAAAAATAGAGGTAGTCTAACAAATATACTGATCAAATGTAACCAATGTTCTAAGATTCAGTGAATATAATTAACACTACCCTTGAATTCCCAACAGAACATGAGGCCAATACATAGGAGAAGAGGGAGGATGTCTCAGTTCATAATACGGTCCACACTAAAATGATTTAAGGATGTTTGCGTACTCAGAACTAGAGTCTTGCTCTGAATTTGGGGATTCCATCCACCAATCCATTATATTCCCCTCAACCAGAATCCACCAAATAAAATGTCAAAGGTAAGGTCTGCGTCACCCACAACTCGAAGAGGTTAAACCCCTCACACTCCAGGAAATATTTTCTCAACAAGAGGAAGAGATGAAATAGTTTAGAAGAGTCATTGAAAAACTAATCTAAGAACACATTCCTACCGAATATGGTCTATATATAGATCCATAACTCTCATTATCAATATGTGTACCACAACAAAGAGGGTTCACCCTGATAGCTAAAATAGAACCAGGATATCCTTTCAATGTGTGGGAGAAAAGACCATTATATGTGGACCCATGGGAGTGAGATATTAGGAGTAACCTCCCTTTGGAACACTACCAAGGTTTTCTTAGACACATTCTTGTGGATCATCCCATGCAGGTTACCCACCATGGGTACATGTTCATCCACTGTAGAGGGAATTACCTGTTGCTTCCCTTACTCAAACCTCTATTTAACTAGACATCCCTCAAGTGATCCTCAATACTATTGAGACATTGATAGATCAATTGGAATCCATAGAGGAATGGCGTGAACTTGTGAATATAGAAAAGAGTCATTTCCCTGAATGGGTGGATACAACCCATTCCCTGCCAAATTTTAGGAACCCTACCATTCCAATTGTTAATGGAATGGGGTATCCAGATCAGAATTTGATGCATTTCTTGTCTCTCCATTATCCCTTGATGAGGACCCCTATACAACAATAATTAGTGAAATTCAAATTATTTGTATAAACATTATAAGGGATATCCTTTATATGGAACACCAGTTTTCCAACTCAGTCTATCGTTGGATGGGAATATCCCTACCAATGATTCTATTTAAATACATCTAAACACTATAGAAGAAAACAGTCCACAGCCTCTCAATCTAGAAATAGAAATGGAATGAGAGGGTATTAGATTTCATTGCACGATGGAAATGGTTGATCTACTCCATGAACCCACAGCTTCCCCAAGAATATTTCTTTTCAATATATATAGAAAACCTCCATAACAAGTTTCATACACCATTCATCCCTATGAAATATATAAGAGGGATCAATGATCTTTCTGTTGTGTCTCAAAAAATGTAATATTCTATCTAATTCACCAAGACCAAGTCTAGAGTAATTCTAGTATCTCAAGGGAAGTGATTGGGAAAAGAAAAGGCTACCACTGTTATGCTTAAGACACACATTGCACTATCTCTAACTCTGAAACCCGCACCATATCATGCAGTGCATCCTCATAAGAATTAGTAAAAATTCATACCTTATCAAGAGGAGAAAAGTTAAAAGAGGAAAAACTAGTTTGGGTAGATAAATAAAAAAATGTATTCATTTTGAGAAGGCAAATACCATATATACTTCATCACAAATTTGGAAAAAACATTCCCAAGTTTCCAAATCCCAAGAGAACTGATCAAGATCATCTTGAGGATCTTCCAACCTATTTACTCATTCATCAAAAATTAGGGAACACTATTTTGGAATTATTTGTTTTCAAACACATTATAAAAAAATTGTGGACTTTAGAAAAGTAATTTTGGGATATCCATGAGTACGGGTAGCACATGTTTCTACTACCAATCTAGTGGGAGTGGGTGATTGGTAGGGAGTTACTAAAAATATTAAATAGAATTTCAGTGATTGGATGTTTAGAAAGATGATAAACTAGACTCATTATTTATTTTATCATAGTTCAAACAACCAAATATGTCCCAAACCACTTCTATTATGATGCTGCTGACTCTATCGACACCACAGTCCTCCAAAATCCAGTCTCCCAAGAATCAAAATGGCCAAAAAAAACAAGAATCAGACATAGGAAGATGAACCTTCACCAAGGATGAATATGAAATTGACTCTATTTAACTTCATTCCTTTAGTCCCAATATCATGGTTGTCTCCCCAAAAAATAGTTCAATAATAGTCGACCCACCAGATTGATTCATCCTCAGACGATAAGTTGATCTTCAGTTCCATTAATGTTATTCACTTAATGGATCCCTCCTCAGATAATGAGTGTGACTATGAACCTAAAATATTTACATGCAATTAAGGAATTTGGGAATGATTCCATAGGGGTCTAGGATATAGGGGAAGACACTATTTTGGAAGAAATAAATACTTCATCTATATCCATGCTCGGGCAATCTATGTGGTCGAAACTCATGGGAGATACCTCCAGTGATCATAGAAAGAGAAAGAAAGTTCCCCTATGCATTGCAAGGTTTTCCTTAACCTGATCATCATGGAAGATAACTAGAGGATTCATCATCGCCAAATTAGCTTCATCACATAGGTAGACCTAGTGAACATAACCCACCAAGGATAGAAACACCTCCAACTCATATTCCATGGGATGATCCACCTACTTAAATTTCATCAATTATAAATGTGACCGTAAAAGAGAATATTCATGATCGAAAGTGCATAATATTATCTTATAAGTATGAAATTTTAAATCAATTGGCCCAAGTATTGGACACGATGTTGATATTGGATGCTCAGAGACTATTAAAATACCACAGGGAAGCACTCATAGAGGCTTTTCTAAGCCTTGATGAGTTGGAAGTGGAAGTTGTTTCTATTGAATTATTTCATGCATAGATAGATCCTATAGAATTCTACATGATCATCTATTTCATGGAAAAGGAGAAAGATTCCATTATATAAGGATATATCATACCGTTGTATATATCTGGAAGGATAAATAACATTGATATCCAATGATCTTTCATTGACAATAGCTCAGGAGTCAACCATGTTATGATATGAACACTTCACCGACTTTCTTATAGAGAGACCCACTTGTTCCATTATGCTCCGACACTATAGTGTTATAACAAAATTCATCAAAAAAATATCTGTAGAATCAATGAAAAGGCATAGTTTGGGGACCCTGTGTCTAACTCAGAATTTATAGTTGTTCAGCAATACACATCTTTCAACGATCATCTGTGAAGACAATGGTTGCATCAGCATGTAGAAATACCCTCATCATACAACCAATACCTCAAATATTACATTAATGGCCAGATTGGGATGTTGTAGAGTGATAAATCTCTATTTTAATCCTATGAAACTCAATACATTGATGTAGGATCTTTCCAAAGGAAATGGAAACAGCCTATGACCAATGGTATTACTTGGGTCATGGACTTGAATGGTCTATAAGTGACCCCTAAAAATCCCTTTAAACAACTCGATGAATAATATGTGATTTATATCCATCAAATCGATGGAATTGGACCAAATTCAAGAACATATTCAATAACCTTCATGATATCATTCATTAAGACTGAACTTTGTAGTGTTTAAAAGGACACGAACTCTCTAAAAAGAGGTAGAATATTAGATAAAAAATCCTTAATTCAATCCAAGGATCCCCAATAAATCCATGATTCATCAGCCAAGCTAAAATAGGAGGAACATAATCCTTCTTCATCTATCACTCCATCCCATTTGGAGCTTCAAAAAGACCCCACATTATCAGTGGGGTAAGATAGAGTCACTTTGTCTGTCAGATGTCAAAATTTCAACACCCCTTATAAATATGGATGGATTCGACCATTACATACTTCCCCTCAGGTTAAATCACAATATAGAGAGGAATAGAAAGAGGAAGAAGAGGAGGACCTCATGGATTCACCACCATCATTCAAGGAAGGTGTCTCTACCACAATTAATGAAATTAAGGAAATAAATCTGGGTATGGAAGAAGATCCATAACCCACTTCGATTAGTATGGAAATGTATTCCAATGAAAAATAAGTAAATACCTTATTTCTAAAGAAATATTGGGATTTTTTCTCCTATAATTACTCAAACATTCTATACCTCAATCTTTATGTGGCCACTAAACAATTGGGCTTGCTAAATAACATTGGGGTTAAAAACAAGCAGTTAGAAGGACATACCCAACTAATGCCACAAATATTTATGTTAAAGTTGATAACATTATCAAATCCAATTTAATTCGTGAAATCCAATGTCCAATATGGATATCCAATATAGTCCTGATAAAGAAGAATAATGTGAAAATCAGGGTCTATATTGACTTCAGTGATCTCAACTGGAACAATCAGAAAGATGGGTTTCCATTCCCAATCATAGAGATACTCATTGATGGAACAACCAGTTATCATACCCTTTCCTTTTGGATGTATATTTAGGGTATAATAAAATCTTAATGGACTAATATGATAAATAATCCATCACCTTCAGGTCCCCTTAGGGAGTATTCTACTATCAGGTATTGCCCTTTGGATTGAATAATGTTGTTTCCACGTACTAATTTTTCATGCATCGCATTTTCAAATAATTCCTATCGAAGTTTGTTGAATGAAATTTGAAAGATCCGGTTGTTAAATAATGGAAATTTTCCAACAACCTAGTTTATATTGATATAATCTTCAAAAAACTGTGAAAATATAGCCTGAAGATGAACCCACTGAAATATTATTTCAAGGTTACCTTAGGGAAATTTATTGGCATGTTAATATTCCATCATAGTATCAAATTCAACCCTAAGACGAAAAAATCTATACAAAATATTTCATCACCACATAACCTCAAACATTTGAGGGTTTTTGGGACATATTTCCTACCTTTGGCGCTATATAGGAAACCTCACTGGAAATTATTTTCCATTCACCAATTTGATAAATAAATAGGTCACATATTAGTGGACCAATGACTATCAGGATTCATTTTATAGCTTCAAGAAGTATCTCTTGAGTTAAATTTTGTCAATTATATATATTGAGGGGAAACCACTAACATAATTTATAATGTCCCTAGAGCGACCACTAATAACTTTCCTTGCACAAAAGAACAATTTTGGGAATGAAAAAAATCCTTTATTACATCATTATGATCATGATTAACCTTGAGACTCATTGTTCAGATATTGAGAAGAGCTGTTTAGGATTAATCATTGTAGTTTGGAAGTTGAGGCACTACCTACAGCACCACAAAGTCCATTTGGTCTTTCAATATAACCCATTCAAATATATCATTAGTCTTCCAATGTTGACTAGACATTCTTTAGGGAGGGTTTTTATCCTATAGAAGTTAGACATATAGATTATTCCTCAGAAAGTGGTGAAAGGCCATGATTTGGGGGATTTTATTACAGAACACCCATCTATATGAACAACATCATTAAATACTAAATTTCTTGCTGAAGAGTTCTTTTCTATTAAAGATTTCCCTCAGACATGGGAAAAGTGATTTGATGGCGCATACAAAATCCAAATAGGGATGAGAATGGAAGACCCTAAGCTTAATAATGTTCAGTTCGGATTCATGAAATCTCTTCACCAAAGGGAGTCATATCTTACTCGTTCCTATGTCAGAAGGCTGTCTAAAAAATAAGGTAGGATATTAAGATTTCATTTTAGTCCTAGAACTAGAAATTCAAATACAAGTGGTTCACCTAGAGGTGAAAGGAGATTCAGTGTTAGTAATAAAAAATATCGACAGAGATTATTCTATCATAAAATAAGAACTAATCATATTGCCTATCTACGGATGATCACTAATGGTAGATTTCCCCTTGGATCCAACAATGACTCACATCCTATAATTTTATAATTCCTAGGATGATGAATTTTCAAATTCATCCACAATCCTAGTAGATCTAGATTGGGATGAAACAATCATCAACATTACTCATCACCAAGTAGTCTCTCATTTTTCTCATGTTAGCGTGGAGGAGTACGATGAGGTCAATCTCATTACTAAACCAGATGTCCCCATGATTGGTTAGATGATACCCATTGTGGAATACATCTAAAATAGAGTGATATCATTAGACATATTTAAAAAAGAGTAGATCCAACAGAGAGCGACCAACTTCACTCTTTATGACATCCCAAATCACAAAAAATTTCTCTATAAATTTGGCTTTGATAGAGTCCTTATCATATGAATTGAATGAGAAGATACCTTGAGTAGTTCATATGGGAGTCTATGGTTCCCACTTGGTAGGTTTCAGGATTTCCCATCAAGTTCAAAGTCCTGGATATTTCTGGCCTTCAATAATGCAGGATTGTGCAGAATTCACCAAGAAATGGAATTATTTTCAAGTGCACACAAACTTCATTCGTAAACCCCTAGAGTTTCTATATACAAAAAAAATACTCCTAGACATTTTACACAAAGGGAATGAATGTTTTAGGGTCATATCCTATAACTACAACCATACAGTTAAAATACATCCCAACTACTACCGACTTCTTCTCTAAATGGGATGAAGAAATATCCCTCAATTATATCGAGGAAAAAAGCATTCTTATCTTCATTAAAGCTAACATAATTACTATATATGCTGTCCCTCTTATTATAATTATAGAAAATGGAACCAATAAATGTTCTTCTAAATTGTAGAAGTTGTATCAAGAGTGTAATATCATATCCAACAACTCATCATGCTATCACATAGTGGATAATGGAAAAATAGTTGACTTTAATAAAAACCTATCAAAAATAATCATGAAAATCGTGGATAGGAATAAAAATAATTATCCTAATAAGATCATTCATGCCTTTGGGCCTAATGGATTACCACTTGTATTTCCAAATTGGCAAGACCATGTTCACTCATATACGAAACAAAAGCAGTCATGACCATTGAGGTCCAATTTCCCTTACTCCATATTTCCAGCTAGGATCATTTATCCATGGATGAGAAATCACATAAACAAATAGTGGAATTAAAGAAACTTGATGAGATCATATTTCATACCTTTCGTCACTTGGAGGTCCATCAAAATTGTATAGCATGGGATTTTAATAAGAAGGTATGTCTCCATTTGTTTCTCTAAGAAGAACCGGTTCCAGTCCTCAAAACTCTGGTGATACTAGGGAAGAAGCCTCCAAATCATGATCCAAAGATGGAAGGACCTTATTCAATACAAAAGGTCCACTCTAATAGATCTTATTCCCTAATCCTGATGGATGGTGACTCATTATGGCCCCTACCAATGCATGATTTCTCATGAAATACATTATGTTATAAAAGATCATAGGCCGTCTCTACTGCATGATGTTAAAATACATAGTAGTTTTTTATAGAATTATCCTAAAAAGGAGTGGGAAATTTCATCCACATTGTAAGATGATGAATTACATGAAACCAACATTCTTGATGTATGAAATTAAATTGCATAGAATTATGGTCTTATATACACGATCTTACAAGGTACACCATATGGTCCTGGTTATATGACCCAAAACAACAAGACATCATAGTCCATGTATAAGACATTAAAATACATATCCCAACATCCAAGTCATAATATGTTAAACTATACCAAAATTTCCTTACTTGATGATGTAAAATTTCATGGTTCACATCCTAGTTGCATGATGCAAAACTACATAACATTACAATCCATGATTCAGTGGATCATAATATTCAGTGTTGGTATCCCACCACAGCTTTATTCAAGAACTACTAGTGGTTTGATTCTTAACATCACAGGATATGTAGTGGATCATGGATCACTAATACTGGGTATAGCTGCAATATAAAAAATCCCCCTCCCTATGTATGGACCAAACATTGATAGCGGGTATCACTAGAACTACATGTGGATTGATTCTCATTCCCGTGAGGTACATAATGATTCCTTGAACCTAAGTCATGGGCCCAATCAAAGAAAAAATTAATAATTCCTCCTCTCCAATAGACAAATTAATATTTTTTTAGGTGGCCCTAACTGTGGTTCCCCCATCCAGGAGCCCATCATGGAAACATGAATATTCCTCTCCCGCATGTAAAAAATAAGAATATATACTGGGGAATTCACACACCATGGCGAATTCTAGTTTAAATGATTCCTTTGTGCTCATACATAATCCTTCCACGCATCACACTCCTTGTATAGGAAATTTTGGATCTCTATACAATTTCTTTGAAATAAGTGATAACATGTTAGATTCTTGAGTATGTATTTGTTTGACTATGTAGTAATATGCCATAATAGTCTTTTCATAAGTCTCCTAGCAAAAGGTCCTATCAACTAGAGGTAAATACATCCCTATGAGAGAAATATTCTATCTCCACAATCCCTACAAAAATTATTTCTCAGAAGCAGTTGTTAAAATGTTGAACCAGGGTCATCCCTTACATTTTTTCCCATATCACGTTTCAGTTTCGAGAACCTCTAAGATCAAGGTTTATGGTTTCCTTCTTCATATCCAAGGAATACCAATTAATATTTGGTCTCCTAATCCTTAAGACACTCATAATTTCCATTATAAATGTTACTCACCATATCACACAAAACTATAAGATTCCATATGTCATCAACACATGACATTAAACTACACGGTTGATGTAAATTCATGAATTGCATGTGGCTTGGTTCCTTCCATTATGAGATATGAAGTGATTCACAGCTCCTCAATATTAGGTTAAACCACAATATTCCTTTTTCACATAGAATCAACTTAGTTCTCTCCACATTAATATAAAATAAATGGATAATGTCCTCATCATATGACACTAAACTACATGGTCCTCTAAGAACTACATGTGTCTTGATTCTCATTTTAATGGGATACATAGTGATGGCCAGATCCGATGTCCTGATCTAGACACCATAGAATTAGAATTCCCCTAACTTTCATTTTAATCACCTTTCTGTATTGGAATAAACCTTCTCTACTCCTTGTTTCTCACACAAAACATAGATCATGTGGGCTTAGTAGTATTAGTAGTGGATTCCCCACATGATCAATGAATATGAGTTCACATCAGGGGTAACATGGTCTTAGATACATCACCTTAAATGTGACATTATGCATCCTTATTGTGTTATGTTAATATATCTGGTTGACGTATCATTCATAATGTAAATTCAAGAACTATTTGAGGCTTGATTATCACTCCAATGACATATGTACTGATACTCGAGTCTTATTCCCTCATCCAGCCACAATATAAAAAGAAAATCCCATTTTCTCACAAATGGGTCAAACCTATATGCATAAATCATTTATCCTTCATCTTGATACTTTTTTATATGTGATGATCCTCTCATATTCATGTACATTCCTCCCACAAATGAAACTCTATTTTTGTGACAATCTGAATCTCCATATGATTTCCCCATCCATCGGTAGAGAAATGGAATATTTATGAGGACTCCTTTGTTTGGATATGCAGTAATGAACTCCAGTTGTATTTGAAAATTTCATCCACCAAAAGGGCCTATCATCAAGAGGATGTCATTGTCTGACTATGCAGTAACACACCCTAGTTTTTTTGCATAATTAACCACCAAAAGGGTCTTCAAACTACACGTACATTAGTCCCCAGGAGAGACCTATTCTATATATATAATCGAAAAAAATGTTTCTATACCATATCAATCATTGTATCTAGAAAAAAATATTACAGCTTACAACCCGCCCCCATTCATACCTAAAAATGTTGGCACATTATTTGAAAGATTAGAATGAAAGAGAAATATCGATAAATTTTTTGTCAACGATAAATGACATTATCCCCAACATCCTCACCACAAAACATTAAATTTCCTATTCCACATACCCATCACAAGACATTAAACGGCATTGTCCATTTCTTAGTCACATAACATTGAACTACACCATGCTTCGACCCTTGTCAGGGAGGGGCCTTCCACCCTGACATCAGTTATCTAATAGAATGTAGCTGCCTTTACACAATCCATATTAGTGTAATAGTATTATCCAATCAGGTAAAATGTATATATAGATTCTCTCTTTATTCTCAAACTCTTTCCCTTGGTAAATCACCTTTTGTAGACTTGAGAAATCCAAATATTCAAAAACTACCCTGATATCAGTGATCGAATTTTAGATTCCTAAAGACACATTTGCCTAAATATACAGTAACACACCCCAATTAGAATTTCATAAGTTTCCCTCCAAAAGTGGTGTGTCATCTTGAGGATTTCACTATTTGACTATGCAGTAATACACCCTTGTTTTATTTAAATATGTCACCCCCGCAAAAGGGCATGTCAAACAGAGGTATATTCATCCTTGGGAGAGATCTATTCTATCTCCATAAATCCCAAAAAACAACATCCTGTTGGAAACTTCTTATTGAATATATTCCATGGTCTTTCATTTTTTGTTTTTATCAAATTATTTTTTAGATCTAGAAATCAAAAAATCTTGAATCAAAATTCCCATTTACATATCTGAAGAATGTCAAAAAAATGGACAATGATCCATATTTGAGTGATTGTTCCAAAAATCATGGATAAATATTTTCATCGTAAAACACCAGTCACATTATTCTATCTCGGAAAACTATACACTATCCATAAAATGAGTCACAATACACACCAGGTTGAATACCCGCAATGGGACCCTATGTAAAATTCATGTCCCAGCTCGCTAGACCTATGCCCTGCATGGTTTTAGAAATAATAAGGAAATGAAAAGATAAGAGGCATAAAACTTGTTATTCTAAAAACCCAAATGGTCGGCCTAATAATAATACAAGTATCATCTTCTAAGTCTTCTTTATATCATACTAAGGAAAAAATTAGGGTAATGAAACAAAAGACCCAAAGTTTGTAGGGCTGTCTATATGACCCTAGAAATAGTCGAACTATTCATTATATGTCCATATACCTTCGAAAATATTATAGTGCTTCCTCACCCCTATAATTTTAATTATAACAAGATAGCATTCAATAAATTGGTCATTTTCAATGTTATATTATGATTATAGTGCATATAGGAATGCAGGAATGGGTGATTGGAAACCAAATCCTTTCCATTCATGTTCTTAAATGAAAATTAACATACACATATTGGATCATTTCCAAAAAATCGTACAATTTATATTCAAAATAGGATTTGATTTTTTGGATGGTTGCTCGAGCATTATCCATAGTTTTCTGAAACCCAACCAATTGTGTTGTGATGGCATCTTCCGCCTTAAAAAATTCTCTTTCGGCACAACAATCGAATATATTCCTCATTCCAAGTCCCCCTTCAAGGATTTGTGGATTTAGACCATTAATTCCTTCACAAAATCCATTTCTTATTAATGTTGTATAATTAGATGATATTTATCATCAAGAAAATTCTAATATTCCTCCACCTTTATGGCATGATTGAGCTTATCTTGGTATACAACATCTCTTAGATCTTCAAACCAGCCTGATAGCTGCACCTCAACCTTTTTTAATCATCAATATTCCTCCCATCATCATATGATTGACAGCATAGAATGTTAGATTGTACAGTAATCAAACCCACTATAACCTAAAATCGATAAAATAGATGGAAGTTGGTGAAGTGTTGATTATCAATTTTCAAGAGGTGTCTCTAAGACTATCTTCCAAATGTCACACCAAACCATATGGTCTGTGGGGAGAAAGGAATCTTGTGTATACAAGTATAAATTAGAGCCACTATTATATGGGAATATATATTATAGAATGCTTTCATTCATAAGGTCACCTTGTTTCGCTCCCTCCAAAATAGTATTAATTCTGCCTACTAGTATTGGATAAACTGTTATAGATGCACCCCTCTCAAGATCGACCACTAATGTCGATGGTATTGGATAAAAAATGACACCCCTTGTTAACATCAGGGGGTTAACAGAAAAAAATCATTGATGTAGCAAGATTATTTAATAAAACTGACCCATTGTTGGATCAAATGTTAGCATTAATGCCTCCCTTGTACTCCCAGTCTCAATACTCTAAGTAGGGACCTCTTAAAAAGGTTTATCCTCCTAGATTTTACCAGAAACTGGAATGGAGGGTACTCAAGGATCTACCATTTTGGGATTATAAACTTTTACTACCTTGGTAATGGAAGTATGATAGACTTGGAGACATTGATCATGAATTTCCTTGGAAATTTTCTGTAAAAAAAAGTTGTATGAGTCAAGATCTAGTGTAATACATCTAATGAATAGGGTCCAATAGTATTTGAAAATTAATCAAAGAGAAAAATAAAATCTATCCAATTACCTATAAAATTCCCAAAAATCTTCCAAATAGAAGAGAATATTAATATTTTTTAAACTACCATCTTGTTTATTTATTTCATTATACATTTCTTCATGTCATGTTGCATCCACACTAGTAGGGGAATCCCTGACGTGTGGATCAGGACTCAAATTGGTGCCGACATTGATTCTCCCAATTGACCTCTCAAAAAACATTGAATATAAAAACCCTAGAGGGTTAATATCATCACTGACACCCTCATATGACTATCTAGGATCTCTTTAAACAACTTCTGAAGTGGAGACAGGGCCCGTGGAGATTATTGCAGGGTCCTATAGTTTATATAGATAATCTGAAATATCACAAGGAAGAAAGATAGTGAACCAAAAATGACCCCTTATTATAGGAATCTAAATTTACCATGACACTCTACCCTATCTATGATAATGATCAAAGATGTGGATACATCTCTTGGAACACCATCTTTTAAAGGGATGGATTCGTTAGCATAAGTATGTGCCTCCTCCAAGATGTCTGCCTTGACCCTTGAATGATCAATGTCAAACCCCTTAGGGGAGGAATGTGAAGTATTTCCTACCAAATCCAACCATGGTCAAATGGTTATTTTTGGAAAGTCATGAGATTAAATGATATAAAGAAAATGAAGTATTGTGGCACATACACCAGACCAACTTCTCTACCCTCTTTCATTTCTTTTCATAAGATGGCGAGGGACCCGTGTTGTTCCTCTCATTCGAGGAAACTTAAGGTGGTGATTGATAATTCCCTACCTTTATTTCATCAACCATTGTCCTTTTAACTAGGGATAGTTCTTGGGATTCAAGAGACTTAGAGACTACTATTATAGGGGTGCTTGTGGGTCCATATTTCGGTTATTAGAGCCCCATTCCTACTAATTATTATTCTCCCACATCGAACTATTATATGTATCCCGTAAAAATTAATAATGATGAATATGCGAGGGAAATAATAATGGAAAAGAGAGAGATACCTCATCGATGTTGACGTAGTATTCCTATTCCTCTTCAAATCAACCAGATATTCCCTCAATAACAGCTCAATCCAGCATGTCGAATAACCCCTCTATGGATGGGATCCTAACATTAGTGGCATATATCAACAATTATAGCTCCCAAACATACTACCCCACCTATGTCAAATTAGTATAAGGGGAATATCATAGGGCGATCAGATATCCCCAAATGTTGGGATGTGTATTCTAGCCTATATAAATACCCATCGGTCTCTAATGCCATAGTTTACACTCTCCTAAGATTTTATCTCCATGGTTCACACATAATATAATGCTAATGGGGTGGGCTATAAGGATGACCTACATATTTTGGATTTGAATCTTTTTTAGGCCTCTCTTGGATACAGGGTTACTGGAGCTCGGGAATCCTCATAGAGGTGATGAAGAGACAACCTTGTCCTAGAAGATGTGGTTTTCTCAACCTTGGTTTCCTCTATGGCCCTTAATAGAGATCACATTGTAGAATTTGGAGCTTCGGCATCATCGCCTTCAGGTTTAAATCTCCTACTACTCTTTCCATGACTAGAAGTTTTCATAGATGTAACTTGAGGATTGCTTTTTTTTAACACCCCTTGAGGGTATGAAGAAATCCAACCATTTGTATATCCAGGTTCCTACCGGATTGATACCCTTGATGGAGGCATCTTGATTGACATTAGGGATACCTCCAAGGCCATCATAAACTAGAATTGTTGGGCCACCATTGGGTGTTTCTCAAGACAAATTTATGATGGGTATATACTTGGATGATGTAGACACTTTAATTGGTGGGTATATTGATATGGATCATACGCCTCACATGTGATCTCATTGTCAATTTAAGCCTCTATTATGATGTCTCTATTTGAAATCATGTAAGACCTTAGATCTTTATCATCATTTCCATATTTAATGAATTTATTGGTAGGAGTATCACTTTAAAAGATGAATTTGAACTACCCTAATATGTTCAGATTCCTTAAGACTTTATCATGATTCAAGGATAAATGATAGATAATAGAAACATCCTAAACAAATGAGTGAAACCAGACATTATGGACTTGAACTCCACGTAGTACAACATAAGAGAATAAGTGTGCTATAATCCACCCCCCACTACACTTAAAAAGGCCCTGAAATTCTTAATGGGGTCTACCTAGTATACATATACAATAAACACCGATTGATATTCACTAGAACAGGGGAAGCCAACCCTATGTGGCTCCCTTATTCTAGGTTAGATGATTTAAAAAATGTCTATAGTATCACACCACCATTGTATTCACGGACCAGTATGAGGTAGATACTTAGCCACATCAGGAGAAATCTTACCGGATAGGTCCTCATAGAAACCTCAGAATTGACTTGTTACCCTAGTGGGTATATTATCCTTGCTCCAATGTAGACCATAATTTTCCAGGAATTCTATGATTTTCTTGAGGTGAGGAATCCATAGGGACCATCCAAGTTGTAATCTCTACTTCTTTCTTTTGGAATGATTTCACCCATCCTTCAGGATGAATATCTCTCTTTGGGTGAGGGTCTTCCTTATTAATTTCCAATCCATCTTCAACGGTTCCTTGGGAAAAACCAGCATCCTTTTAGTATCATCCCATGTTTCCCTTGGTGGGATAAAATCATCATACATATACTCAAGGAAATGGGATCAATATATCTTGTATAAGTCCCATAGAATAATGTTTATTTCACTATGTGTCAAATGAAAATAATTATTTTGACGGCTCCATCAAACTAGAAGTTCAGCAGCAATGTCCACATTCTTGTAAACCAATGTTTTCTCCACCCAAATGGCCTCATAAATGCTGACTTCATGCATATCAACATTGAATTATTCACAATTTTAGCACAACTAGTATTCCCAAATCCATTCAGGAATGACTCCACCTTCAGAGAAGAAGTATCGATCCAATTTATATCTTTGTAATTGGTCTATCATGAAAGCTTAAAAGGTTGACTCCTAGTAGTGAGGTTTTAACCATTGGTGTGAGGCTTCAGATCATGGGTACATTGGTTGTGGTGCATGAGACAGGTAGTGGGAATAGTTAGTTACTTGATGAATTCTATCTTGGAAGATATTTTAGTGGTGGGAAAATTGTTATATTCCATAAACCAGGACTTTTTCAATTAATTATGAGACTTCATGATTAGTGTTTCACTCAAACGTCCATAATTGTACACAGGAAGATAGTCACTTCACAGATATTAACACCAGTACTCCGTCAAATGATTCACTAAGTCTAGGAGATTGGAGTCCCACATATCATAGAAATATATGCTAACATATTTAATAAACTCTAAGACATGTGTAGTATCTTGATTAGGGGTGACCATTGGAGAAGCCATTGACAATCAATAAGGACATGTCAAAATTTTCATTAAATTCAAAATCATGGTTTCTAAAAATTCAGAAATTTTGGTCAAGGAGAATAACTCACATATTTCACCTGTGTAAGGGACTCACACTATTGACCTCATGTAGGTCCCTCTCACAAGGCTATATTATGCACTGATAAGCTCCTACCAAGTGATTTCATGAAGTATATTATTTAAAAGTCTTGTACAGATGACATGTGTGGAAAGACAGCAAAAAATATTTGTGTGACCAGAGAATAAGAACATGAAATTGGAAGGAAGAATATTTTTGATGGTAAATAGTATTTATAGATACAACTAACCAGAACACTTGACCTATGCACCAGGCTTGCATGGGTATCTATGAGGTTTTCTTATAAGCCCTACCTAAGTGGCCTTAAAAATCATTTCCACCCTCTACATCATGACAAGACCCTATTCTTATGATTATATCCAATACTAATGTGATATATTGTTAAAACGTCATTTTTTTCACAAGTTATGAAATAATATAATGGAAATTACCTCAATTACTAGAGATATGAAGAGCCCCAAGAAATATCAAGGGATCTCACCTAATGTTTCCTACAGAGACATTGCTTTCATGACAAATGGTTCATGCAGGCTCACCTGTGTGACTCTGAAAGGGTATCCATGCATGTGTGAGGTGCCTAAGTGGGAAACTTCTGTATTGGACTTATGCATAAGACCTACTTAGACCAGGGTCTAGTGTTTATTTAATAGGACATTATGGATCCTCATTTAGAATACTGATAAAACTGTAGAATCCTCAGAGCTTTAATTACACATCCCCTTCCCCCAGGCCCTCAAAAGTATTTTAGGTATCCCTCCAAACCCCAAGAGATGAGGTAATTAAGGGGGGTAGTCGGATCACACTCTCCCCAGGATATGAACCATAAGACACATGTGTGAGGATCCCCCTCATGCTTGGTTGAGAAGCAAAGGTGAAAAGGTCACTACACGAATCTGGGACCCACGTGAGACCCTTCCAGATACATCTGAGGAAACCCTTAGTGCCTAAATCAAGGACTCTACCAATTATTGTTTCTCATGTTTTCCATCAACCAATGCATCTCCATATCACATTGGCCTACCTAGCAGCACTTGCAGTTCCTATATGTCTACCGTGAAGTACCTTCTGTTAGACAATACTTGACTTGTGAATGACACCACCTAAGCCCTCATTCAATACAAAAATGGAAATGATCATCTTCCTTTGGATCCCTCATCTAAGGGGGGCCAAATTTAATCCTCCATTAAATCCTCTAAACATGCACATATACGGAAAGACACACATCATAATCTCTCCTATTCAGTTGTGAATTACTTCAGTCAAAGGTATTCCACACTTATCCTACTCGATGGGTAGGATCCTCGGGGTGTATGCAGTTATGAATGACATTGGTCACAAGAACCCAAAACCTAAGGTCAGTGCCAGGGACCTCCAAAATTTAGATATGAGGGCTAGGACCATGTTCTTCATATTTCGTCTATAAGACCAAGGACCCCTAGTTTTAGGTGGGGAGGGAGAGGATCACATTTAATTTTTCCTCTGAGGGTTAGTTTCTAATCCTTATCTCTACTCTGGTACCATGATTGGGTAATATCTCCTAGAATATGCCCATGGAATTTTCTTAATGGGTGTTATCTAGGTAGGTAGTAATATGTGATAAACCTAGTTTCTAAAATTGGAGAGGATATGGGTGCATCAAATCCCTTTCCTCTTCGCCTATAGCCCTAGCCTCTTCTACCAATTAAAGAAGGACTGTATGAGATTCAAGATCATTGTATTTTTATTGTTTCTAACATTTTATCATGAATCATGTGGGATTATATGTTTATAGTGATCATGAAATCCACATGGTTAGATGCATGTCTTAGTAGAGAATTTTTTTTAGATTTTCCACTCGCCTTCCTTTAAAGGGCCATCATAAGCATGGGTCCCCAAACCCTTGTATTCAACCATTAGGGAAACATAATAAGAAGTTTAAGACCTAAATTTATACCCTAATCCTCCAAATTGACACATTATCTATAAATCAAACCTTTAGAGGGCCTCCATAGGCGTGGGTCCTCATAACTGAACTACATTGACTTTGATTCCAATCCAAATTGATACGTAGTAAGCCTCAATGAGGTCTAAACATAACACCCCAAATCATCCTTAATTCTCAATGGATCACATTCCCAGTAGGTTTATATCTATTATGGGAGATAATATCCCTTCCACGTTCCTTGGGCTACTTTGGTGAATGTTTTACACCATCCTTTTACTAGACACCTTTGTCCTAGACATTCTTATCACTTGATGTTAAATTGCACGGTTTCATCCTCATCGCCTTCCTTTAAAAGGTATGATGTTTCCCGTTAAGTGTCACCAAACTACGTGGGTTATGATAACATTCCCAAATAAATGTATGAATAACATATATGGGAATGATACAAATATCAAAACGAATCTCATCAACCTAGATGATGATAAACTCTAGAGTTCCCCACTTGTGTGGCTTAAAAACATCATCCTAATAATAAACGGCCAATGAATATTAAATCTTCATACAAGTGGGATTAAAAAATTTATTAAATCTACATATAAATATGAAGATCTTACATGATCATAATTTAATATATATTCAAGGGATACATATCTCATACATGGTATTCAATAAAGGATTCATGGACATGTCTTAAATCATTAAGTGATTCCTAGAGTTGTTAATAATTCCCCCCCAAAAGGGTGTGATGAGCCCAAAATCTCATCCTCTAAATCAATGAGAGTCCATTAGAATCATTAGATCAATTCCCCAATGACCGTATGACTTTAGAAAACTGGTCTGTGAATAATCTTATAAAAGTGAACTGTTGGGTGTGTCTGTCTCCATAAACAAAGAACATTGGAAGCCATTCAAAAATTTGAAACCCTTACTATCAAACCGTAAAGTGTAAAAACATTCATATACACCACATTTTTTTAATTAAAAATAATATGATTTATTTTTAACTATTAAACAACATCTATGGGTTAGATCCCTGCATTGCATATTTGGTACGACTCCATTAAATTTAGTTTTCATATACGTTTACATGAGTTTGTATTTTGAGTTATGATTTTGAGAATTGTTATTGCATAAAATTATTCATATTAGGTAATATAGATATATCATGAATTTGATTCTATATTGTGTAAAGTAACTCTAGGTAGATGGACTTTTGGTTGGACCACCTATAGGTCTGGAAAAGTAGACCTTATTAAAAAAGTGAATGGGACTGGTTATCTATCACTCTAGGATTACTCTTGTAGAGATTTGTAATCTTATATATCCCAATTCCATTATATGAAAATTTCATTTACCTTATCCATATGATTCATTCAAATATTTATTAGTTTTTTTGGCTTCTATTATTTTGTATGTAAAACATGTGGGTTATGTAAAGAGTTACACCTTAATGTGGGTTAAACACATTAATTTGGTGATTGAAATAGCTATTCCAAAACTAAAACATTATAACTATGCATACCCAAAGGAATAAAACATGAGAATATAAAGATTATATAATATGTAATAATTATAAATTTAATATGCATGATAAGTATACCAAATTGGTGTGATTGGAAAACCCCCCTAAATATTAAGTATGAGATTCCATCCAAAGAGACACTTATCAAGACCCTGATCATCCAACTGGGTAGTTTTATGATTAATCAGATGCCCTTGAATTATCTTGATTAAGAATAATATGTAACAAGTGGCTCTGGATTTCCATGTCAGGTAGTTTCAGGATTAACCGGATTCCCCAGGATTATTCAATGTTACATTTTTTTTAGTTTTCTTGGGTTTACACTTAGATGAGAAAACATAAATGTTAGTATAATAGAGGAATAAATTTTAGTGAATCCATATTATGGGTTTTGATTTTAGAGGTTTCTTCACAACTATCCAAGAGTATCAAGGATTTTGATTGAGATTATTCCATTCCAAAATAACTAAGAAGTGAGATAAATGTTATATTAGTCTCATTGCATAGTTAAATATGGATATTATCTCACTAAATGGATGTGATATATGGGTTAATCTATTTTAGTGGGAGAAATTTCATTTAATTTCCTTAATAAAAATAAATAATAAATTATTCTCATCCATTGATATGCCTTTGTTTTAGATTATGACACACTTATTCATCATCATTCTTAGATCACTAATATGTATGACATATAAAATAGTTATATATTAGTATCTAGTATTGAGAATTTTTATAATGGAGAAACATTCATAGTACTCGAATTTGAATTTTATAGAGATTAATTACACTAGATCTGGATCATGGGTATTTGATACTGAGTGTTCATCAAAAAAGTTTCTAAAGAACACAATCTTAGAGATAGAAGGTAATTAATTTAGGGTGAAGTAGATGTTCATGACTGTAATGGACTATAAGCTATTTCATTATAATTCAAAATATATGATCAATGATTACCTATTGGATTAGACCATTAATTGAATAATTGTTATTATGTTCCCACCATAAATAGTAATTTCATTTCTATGTATTATTTGGACAAGATGAGATTTTCATTCGTTTTTAAGAATGAGAGTTATTTTATATATTAGAATGAAATTTTTTTGTTATGGGGAATATAATGAATGGTTTTTATATTCATGATTTGGATAATCCTATTTATAACAATTTAAATAATAAGTTCACGCTTGATTCAAATCCCACATACCTTTATCATTGTATCCTAGGACACATAAATGGGAAATGCATTCAAACACTCTATGGAGATATATTATAGGATTCATTCAATTGTGAATAATTTTATATAAAAAAATCTTGTTTACAGGAAAAAATGACCAAAGAAACATTTAAAAGAAAATGTGAATGAGCTAGTGGATTTTCGATCTCATAATAGTGATATTTGTGGAAAAATTTCTACTCATTAAATTAGTGGTTTTAGGTGATTTGTTACTTTTATCAATGAATTTAGTAGGTATAGTTATGTGTTAATAATTTAGAATAAGTATAGAACATTATAAAATTTTAATGAGTTCCAAAATGTAGTATAGAATCAACTAGGCAAGATTACTATAATTATTAGATCTGATCATGGTGGTGCTTACCTAATATAAAAATTTAAAAGTCATATGAGTGATTTTCACATTGTTTCACAACTCACTCATCCTTGAACACCATAATGTAATGGTTTGTCTAAATGGATAAATCATACACTTATGTACACAGTTTCATCAATGACAAGATAATGTGATCTTCCTAATTCATTTGGGGTATATGCTATGGTAATTGTTGAATTATTATTAAATTGCATTCCATATAATGTATTCATAAATACACTATATGATATATGGTATAGGAAACATCCGAAATTTTCATTTATGAGTATTTTAGGCTATGAAGCACTAGTACAATGATTGGATTCTGATAAATTAGACTGTAATTCTGATAAATTCTTATTTATCTGTTATACCAAATAAACTATGGGACATTATTTCTATAATACAATAGATCACAAAGTGTCTATGTCTTGAAATGTTTCTTTCCTTGAGAAGAAATGTATAATTATCGGTTTCATTGGGAGGAATTTTGAAATTTTTTAACTTCACAACCAACAAAAAGGAAGTATTCTTCAAGTGTGGGTTGATATAATTCCACTAAGAGTTGTGGAAGATGAACTGGATTAAGTTACACATGAACCTCAAAGGTTTGTTAGGGTTCTTCAGGATCCCAAGAGATAAGGATTTCTCATGGAAAATGATGATGAAATAACATTCCTAGTTTGTAATTCTAGTTCTTATTGAGAGGACATTAAGAGTTTTGATTCCAATAAATGGTTTAGATCCACAGAATATGAAATAGACTCAATGTATACTAACCAAATTTAGAACGTTGTTGATTCACCAAAAGAGGTAAGTCCCATAGGGTAAAAGAGGGTTTTTTATAAGAAAAAAACCCTGTATGGAAATGTGTATACATATAAATCATGCCAGGTGATAAATATTTGCAAACAAATTCATGGTATTGACTATGAAGAGACCTTTTCACCTCTTAGGATGATAAAGTCCGTTCAGATTTTTCTTTCCATATTAGATCATTATGATTATGAGATATATAAAATGGATGTAAAAAACACTTTCCTTAATGGTAATTTTGAATTGGAAATTCTTATGGTTTTTATGTGAAACGTCGTGATCCGGGTGCCATGCACCAATGACTTGAGTTGGTCGGTCATATGACCTCAAGAATGCATTTTTGTATTCTAGTGGCTTCTGACTAGTAGTGACGGTTTAATATCGATCATGGGGAGATTATACGCTCTTTTATAAGAGTAATATACCAGAAAATAATAAGAAACAGTAATAGAATAATATATTTACAACCAGAATAGTACAAATATCACAAGATAACTAAAACTGGAGATATAATATCAATACTAAATAGTAAATATGTCATGCTAAAGTACGTTCGAAGTGTCGAAATGAAAATACCAAAGTAAAGACAATAATAACTCCCAAGTGGGTCCCTAACCACATCTAGTTCCCACATCCATGCTCCACCACCAAATCAGCCATCTAATACAAGGCATTTTCCCTTGTCTTATCTGGTAAACATGAAATCTATTTGAGTACCGATCAGACAGCCCAAGTAGGGTGTGAGTAAAACATAGTAGTCCACCACCAAATACATCTCAAATAATATCTAGTCAAGTAGTGTATGCAGTTGTATAATGAATAAATACCAGCAATAGAGTAAATTGTTTACATTTATTCAATTACTCTCTATTTTACCACGTAAAACACTAAGTTCTTAAGGACACTTGAATGATATCATATATCTAAATTCCATTATTACCATTCATATTTGATAATAAATTAATGAATTCCATTCCTAAAATTTTTCCATTGATAATTAAATTCCATTGTTATAATTCATATTTTATAATACATGACTCAATTCCATTGTTAGCATTCTCCATTTCATAATTAAATTCCATTTTTACCATTCATACATTATAATAAATTACAAAATGAAACTATTTCCATTCATCATTTCATAATATAATTTCAGTTATACCATTCATATTTTATAATAAACAACTGAATTCCATTGTTACCATTCATCATTTCATTTCAGATATATCAAAAAAATCACATTAATTAATTCATCGATTAATAAATCAAACTCAAAAATTTCACAAACAAATCATTCCATTAATTAATTGACCAATTAATTAAACACATCAATTTCATTAATTAGTTCAACAGTAAATTGATTATTTCAATCAATTTCATAATCACAACAATATCCAATAATTAATTCTCCAATTAATTATCCCAATTCAATATTCTCAATATTCCCATAATTAATATATCAATTAATTATTCCAACTCAATAATTTCAATATCCCCGTAATTAATTCAATAATTAATTATTCAAAATATATAATCCTAATATCATGATAATTAACTCAATAATTAATTATCCCCAAATCCCACAATTTCAACATTTCAATAACAACTCAAAAACTAATTATCCCCAATTTAAAAATATATTATTTAATTAATTCTCCAAATTAATTAATTCAATTTGTAAATTTAATTTCTAAAAAAATTATAACAATTATAAAATTACATACAAAAAATTAAAATCCTGACTATGGTATTTGAATAATAGACAACTTACCACAAAATTGATGAAGAAATCTCACCATTGCAAAACTATAATTGATGTAAAATGGTTAAATAAACAATGATAGAATATATCTATTCCAAAACCTAGGATTAATATCAACCACCAAACGCACAACTATCAAAGGATCCGCTACTTCAATGACAGAAGGAGGGATGGAAGGGAATCAAGGAAAAAAGGTCTTACTAGGTATCCAACACCAACCTAAAATGATAAGAGTTGAGGAAATCATTCCAAATCTATTAAGAGTCACCCTTGGGTTAGAGGAGGAAGGATTTACAAAGGAAAATAAACCAAAATGAACCACATGGCACTTTATAATCTTCTTCTAGTAAGAAATACATGGCATGTAATTCCATTACACATCTTGTAATTATTTGTTAATGGTCTATAACAAGAAACTCATTACCTTGGGTGATTTTTTCATGATTAAAATATTTCCCGATGTGTAATATCAAGTCATGACATGTAATATCATTACATGACGTATAGATTTCTAAAACCGGTTTTTCAACCCAAAAAATTGCATAAAAGATCCATCTACCTACAAATCCTTCAAAACCAAAATCAAAAACGTTCCAAACCTATAACATTGGAGAAAAGTCAAAAGGGACATACATAGAAAATTAATGTGATCATACAATCACCCCAGCTTATAACACCTCATCCTCAAGATGTACTCCTAAGCATATCTAAGACTCTAAGGTAATAAGATCATGCCACTGAGCCTGCATATTCACTTCTCTGTTTCAAGTTTCTTCTTAAACATTCCCATGTTTCCATAACACTCAAGGTGTCAGAATAGACTTTCCCTAATACGATTTATCACTGTGATCCAACACATGAATCTGATGCTCCTAAAAGAACGCATCGGTCTCCATCTCAACATCATCTACATTGATCACGTGAGAGGGGTTGGGGTGATACCACTAAAGTTGGGACACATGGAAAACATCATGGATAGCATTGTATATTTGTCAAAGATCTAATAATTATTCCACTAGACCGATTCCCTCTACAATCTCAAATGGTATAACAAACTTGTTTACTAATTTTCCCAAACTCTGTATCCTACAGCGACCCAATCTTGGTGACACCTGGAGGAATACACGACCACTCTATATAAACTCTAGGGGACATTTACATCTTTAAACATATGACATCTATCTACTCTAATACATATCCATACACTTTGAAATCAATATAACCTACAATGACATATCATGCATGAGACTTGGTCTCAGTGTCTCTCACTCACCTTTCTCAATCCATCATAGAGGTGATCTGTATGGCCTAACATAAAGAGCCTCATATGTTTCTTTATATATAGTTTCCTAATAGAATTTGTTATAGGAAAACTCCAAAATACCTAGGCGCTTCTCCCAAGACCCACCAATGTAAAGAACACATGCTCGTATCATATCCTCAAAAACCTAAATAGTTTGCTCTGACTGCTGTCTGTTTGTGGGTGGAAAGTCATACTAAACAAAACCCATGCACCTAGCTCTTTTAGAATGCCCTACCATAACAATGAAGTATAATATAAGTCATAGTCTGAAACTATAGTCTTTATAACCTCATGTAGATAGAATATATCCCTAACATATAGTTCTCCCAACTGATCCCCAGAGAATGTCTCCCTTATCAGTAAGAAATGTGCTACCTTTGTTATTAAATCCATAATAACCCAAATAGAATCATTTATCTTAGACTTCCTCAAGAGACTCACCATAGATTCCATGGTCATTTCATACCACTTCTTTTCCAAAATAGAAAACAACTATAACAAACCACTAGGTTGTTTATGCTCGGCCTTCACCTTCTGACAAGTGTAGAATCATGTCACAAACCTTTTTATCTTCTTTTTCATTCCTGGACACCAAAACTATTGATGTAGGTTATGGTAAATTTTGTTCACACCTAGAAAAACCACCAACCTTGATACATGAAATTCATGCATCAGATCCACTCTCATGCCCGTAGGGCCAACAACCCGATTTTTGTCATAGATGATTTAAAACTCATCTATGAACCAACCAGAAGGTGTCTACCCACATTCTAGGCATTACTCAAGATTAAACATCCTAGATCCCCATATCCCTTATCCATAATTTTTCTCATATGTAACTAATATACTGAATCTAATATGAGAGTCATCTTCTCTTGACTCTCTTGAACAACCACAAGCATCTCAACATGTAAATTCATCATTTTCTACTCATCACTACACTCCTGAACCTCCTTAATTTGAGTTTTCCTACTCCAATTGTTATCTATATTGTTCCCCTTCCCAAGTGTATATTCTATCTCAAATTACAATTACTTCATATACTCAACCAACCTCTACTTCTGGAGATTCAAATAATGAGGTGAAAAGATATACCAAAAACTCTTATGATTTGTATACATAGTAAACTTTTCACCCAATATATAATGTGGCCAACACTTTAAATAAAGAACCACTTTAGATATATAGAGGTCATTAATAGGCTAATTCCATTCATGTGGCCTCAATTAATAATTCCCATATGCCACAACTCGAGCCCCTTATAAAAAACTACTCTTTGTATGATTACAGAAGACTCACAATACATCATATACTCCTCACCTAATTTGGGAAGGATCCAGATTTCTGTCGATGTCACATGAATATTCAAATCCTAGAAGGAATTGTCACATGATTATAAAAATTCTAACTATTTCCCTTTTTGATTAAGCCTGAAAAAAGAACAAGTAATTAAGAAAAATCCTAAATAAACCTCTAATAATATCTAGCATACCCCAAAAAGTTAGAGATACCGAAAACATTATTAGGATGCTCCCATGAAACCACTACCTGAACTAACATTGGGTCTACTAACACATCATCCTCTAAGATGACATGACCCAAGAAGTGTACTCGGTCAATCCAAAACTAACACATAGATAGATTTTCATATAGATGATTCTCTCTCAGTGTACTTAGGATAATGTCAAGATGTTGGTCATGATCATCATGAGTCTTGGATTATACTAGGATGACATCCATAAACACTACCAAAAACTAATCTAGGAACATGTGGAAGATTCTATTCATCAAGACCATAAAAACTGATGATGAATTTTTCCACCCAAACAGCATTATGATGAACTCATATAATCCACACATTATTCTATAATTATTCCTCGGTATATTAAAAGAATAATCTCTCAACTGATGATACCCTGATCTAAATACAATATTTGAGAATACATGAGCTCCCCTCAACTAGTTAAAAATATCATCGATACACGGAAGAGGATGTAGATTCTTCATAATCATCTCGTTCAACTTCAGATAGTCAAGACACAAGCACAGATTCTCATCAACCTTCTTTAGAATCAAGACATGGGAACACCGTGAATACATACTTGGATGGATAAATCCCTTATCCTATAACTCTTCTAGATGATTCTTGAGCTCTTGAAACTCTATCATTTCCATTTTGTATGGTGGAATAGAGATTGGATTAGCTCTTGGCTTGATTTCAATAGTTAATTCTATATCTCTCACTGGTGGAAACGTTAAGATGTCTTCAGCATACACATCATCAAACCGACCCACTGCATGTGTAAAGACATCATGATTTACACCTCCATCATCCAACAATAGACTCACAACTTGATATAAGATCTCTCCCAATTTAAGACCCTAGATTCTTCCTTGAGGTATGTTCTTGTTTATTATTTGGTTTTAAGTGTCTTCTTTTAGTTAAAAATTCTTTTCCCAAGTTTATGTGAAGACTCGGGGGTGTTCTGGTCATTTGAGACATGAAAGAGGAAGAAAATGAATTTATGGACATGATGAATGGTTTATGAACGGTTAGTGAATACTGTGGAGAGCATCCCAAGTAACCGTGAAACCTTAGATAGAGGCTTGTTCATAGTTACCACACAGTTAATCAAAATGTGCAGAATTCCTATTAAATTGTGAGAATCGGTGATTCTGGGACAGCATCTCTGACATGGTTTGCACAGGGTTTGGAAAACCTTGCGGGTAAACTGTGCAACCCATTAATGTTGTAAAATTTTACAAAAATGCCACTATGGTATTTTAAACGCCAAACCTGGGGATCTCCTCCATTTCACCCCCTAAAACCCAAGTGATGAACGTGGATGACCCACTATTCCATGAGGTTATTCTTCTTTAATTCTAGTCCATTTGGAGCATCGTTGGTTGCAGATCGATGCCCCGAGTAAGTCTAATCTCCTCCTTACTTCCTCTTCTCACTTAGGGTTTTTATCTTTCTCTCATATCATTCTAAAGCTCTAACCCAATATTTTATTTCTGAGATCTCATTTGGGTTTTAAAGGGGTTTTTGAATCCAGATCCAAGTCTATGATTAAGAGTGATTTCATCATTAGATTCGATGTAGGTGGTCTACAATTATTATCCCATAGTTTTATTTTAGATTTGTTCATGGAAGTTTTTGTTCTTATTTTTACCAATTTTTTTATTGGTTCCGTTGGAGTGTTTACTAAAAAGGGTTGTCTATGTGGAAAATTAAAACCCTCATGATCCCCATGGGATGCGTAAGGGATGACTGGACCATTTTGGGGCCACCCATGGGGGTATGCTGGAATTTCTAGACCTAGAAAGGGGAGGGTTAGTTGAAGGGTCACTGGGTAATCATGTGGAACCCATGAAGAACATGTTTTAACAATTGATTAAATTGAAAATGGAATGATGATAGTTGTTCCTTGGGTGTTATGTTCAAGAGTGTTTGTTTGGAATAACATAAAAATGGTCGAATTGGGTCGAATTAGATTATGTTGATTGTTTGATGAACTTCGGTTAGAAATGCCTAATACAATTAGCATGTATTATATGGTGAACTTGTAATTGGTGAATGGAATAGTAAATGGATGAATATGTTGATTGGGTTAATACATGCAAATTATGGGTTATTTATAAAGGGTTAAATGTAAAAAAAGTGGTTGTTCCTTGTGAGATAAGAATTGTACATGTAGTGCATAAATGGGTAAATGCTTGTGAAATGATAAATGGGATAAATGGGTTAATATATTGTAATTGATTGATATTTGATAAGATATAGGGGTTTTTGAATACACATATTGGGTTAAGTCATGAGAATGGGAATATGGTTAAATATATATGAATTGATAATGGTAAATTTGATAATGTTTTATGTAATAGTATTAATTACCATGTTTTTTTGGGTATTGTGATCTCCAATGCAATTTATTATGCTTGGTTGTGTTATGGTATGGTTGTGGGGATTTGATAAATAATAATGTGCACATGGCTTGGTAGTGTTGGGTATTAACATGAGGTTCTACGCCCAGGGGTCGAGTTATTCTGAGGCCTAAACTCCACCCGAAAAATTCATAGGTTAGGGAAGGGGACAAAGGCTCAATTCATCTGACAGTTTCATTACTCCCGGATCGAGGCTTCGAGGGTAGGATAATGTGTTGATGTGGCATTTGTAACCCTAGTGAGATAGGAACTTAACTTACATTTCCATATGCCTTGTGATTTATTTCCATAGACCCTCATGTAAATGATATGTGTGCCTAACCCAAAGATCATTTGTTAAAAATTGATTATGTAGTAAAGTTGGTATAGGAAATGGAATTAGGTTAAATGCAAGGAATGAATTAAATGAACCTTCTTAACATATGGAGTACAAAATGTCCCTTGTTTATTTACAATTTATTTGTAATTACATGAACTATCTATTTGACTGGATATTTTTAGACACGATTGGTGGTGGCCTACTGAGTTTTGCATGCACAGCCTGCTTAGGACGTCGATGGGTACCCAACCAGATTTCTAGGTTTTAGGTCAGGAGAAGGGCAAGGTCCTACAATAGGATGTTGGTTTTGGATTGGGATGTACATGGATATGGACCCAAACTTAGATTCCGGACCCATTGGGCATTCTTACATTTGAGTTATTTTGTTTTTATTCACTTTGACGTGATTATCATGTCATTACATGGTTGATGTAGAATTGTGGTAATACACAATTTTGGCAGATGTTTGGCCATTATTTTTATTATTTTTTCCATTTTTTATACCATTTATAATATGTTCTGTTGTGGATTTCTTTAGTAAATACGGTATAGTCTCCCCACGTGACTCATTAGACCCTTATCACTAGTCAATAACCTCTGGAATATAGGGTGTTGCGCTAGACTTCATGTGACGACTCGACTCAGGGAACTGGTTTAGTGGCTTCCATGTCGGGGACATTACGAAGTGGTATCAGAGGAGCTATTTTCTCTTTCATACTATTTGGGGATTGTATAGATGAGATTATGACAATGTAGATACTTGGTAATGAGCATGATCTTGGGAGTAGCTAATCTATGTATGAGGGAAAACCCTAGTTACACTAGGTGGTAATTTTATTTCGTGATGTGTGTTGTTATAGTTGAATGATATTTCACCATTAGTTGACGAACATGCTTTGTGATTTGAATGATTTATGGTATTTTTCCCATGGTTGGAATGGAATGAGGTGGTGCATCCATGAATCATATTATGCACCAAAGGATATAGGTAGCATGCATCATGATAAACACACACAAGATGGGTGTTCGGGGCATAGAGAGTATAATACGTTTTATGTCATTGGGAAATTTGATGAAAATGGAACCTAATAATGGTAAAGAAAGTGTGTCACACCCTGACCGCAGATGTCCTTATTTTTTTTCTTCTTTCATGGTCCCGATTTAAATTTTTTGAAGTTTAATTGTGTTGTCGGTTTTGCGCCGGTGCGCGGTCACCACATCGTTAGTGGTGACCGTGTGTTCAGCCCGGGCGACCGTGTGTTCACCCGGCGTTTTAAATATTAATTTTTTTATGTTGGAATTTTATTATTATTATAATTAACTAATTTTTTTTATTATCATTATTTTATTATTATTCTTATTATAATTATTATTATTATAGAGTTTTGTTATTATTATAAAGTTTTATTATTTTTAGGATTTTTTTATTTAATTACTTATACTATCTTTCAGTATTATTATCAGTATAGTATTTTTATTTTATTATTATGATTATAGTATTTTATTATTATTATAATTATTATTATTATTATTATTTGTTTATATATATATATATATATATATATTTTCTAACCTTAATCCCCCCTCTCTCCTGCAGCCCCCCCCCCCCTCTCTCAATCTTCCCCGCGCGGCTCCCCTCCCCTCTCCCAGCCTCACTCCGCCCGGCACCCTACTCCTGCACCCTCCGATGCTCTGGTCGCGCCGCCCAGGACTGCTCTGGTGTCTCCTTCCCATCGCCTTCGTCACCAACTGGTGCCCACGACACGCCGCGCCGACCCTGTTTCCGACCGCCCCTCATGCGTGCTCTCCTCGACCGGCCTCCCAACCTCCGGTGCACCACCCCCGTTCGGCCTCCGTTCCGGCGCACAGCCCCGCCACGCCGGCTTGCCGCTCCCGCGCCATCTCGCTGCCCCTGCGTGACCCCTACTCTGCCCAGCCCCCGCTTCCCCTTCACCGGCTTCCCGTCGCCGCGCCGACGCAGCTCCCTCGCGTAGCACCCCGGTGGCCCCGTTTTTCCGTCACCGCCACCCCCCCAGCCCGTCCGGCTCCTGTTCCGGCCACCCCGACCGCCGGCTGACCCTCCCGTCCAGCGGCGACCAATTTTCGGGCGGCGACCCTCCTGTCCGGCGGCGACACCCCCTGTCCGGCGGCGACCTGCTGTTCGGCCAGCCCGCTTCCGTCCAGCCACCCCCGGTCGCGCTGCACCCGACCTGCCCTGCTCGCCGCACCCCTGTCATGCTCGCTTCAACCAGCAGGACTTCCGCGGTGTTGAAATAACTTATGATCAGCCTCGTGCATTTTCGTCGCGCTGTCTAGTGCCTTCACGACCAGTCACGCGTCTCATTCTTGTTTGGGCACCTGGCGAGCACCGCTGCTGAAAGTGAGCAATTCAGGTTCATCCGTTTCACCTGCTCCGGTGTCGAGGTGAGGTTTGCACTAATTTGGCTTGAAATATTTTATATATCAACGTCTATATATTTGTGTGTATATATATATATGTATATGTATATATATATTAGCTTTTATATGAATTATTATTAGTCGGTGGTTATGTGATTTTAATTTTTGTTCGTTTGATGCAGCGCATTGGCAATATAACCTCGTGATACTGTGGTCATCAACGTGCGTGTGTTTGTGCGTTTGTGCGAGGTGCGACACACTGTGCGTTTGGATTTCAAGCTTAGGTAGGTCTCCCATTGGACTTGCCATTAAATTTAGAATTTATTTATTGCTAGTCTTTTTATTGAGCTTCAGTAAATTTAAAAGTATTATTAAGTAGTTATTTATAGTGTGGTTATCTGCTGATAATGAAAGCTGTTTAATTCTAGTGTTTCATTGAAAGTGTTTTTCTTGGTTTTAATTGTGTGCTTCCATAGTAATATTGCTAAATGGGTTCTTTATGAAATGTGAAAGTCATGTTGAATTGTGTTTTGAAATGTTTTTAGTGTGTGTAAATTGGTAGGTGTATTGTTTATGTAAAAGGTGTTTCTTAGAACCTTGATTAAAGGAAATGTTGTATGACCTTTAAACTTCATTTTGGGAAAAATTAAGCGTGGTTCTTGGATGTTGAAAAATGTTTTCCTTTGACGTGTGAATAAAAGTTTGTATTTCATTTGAGAAATAGTATTCCTTCAAAAAAATGAGTAAAGGACCATTTGGCCCTTGAGCTGGATTTTGGAATTTTTCAGTGGTGGTTTGTTTTCCTTAAATGGGTTTCTAAGTATGTTTTTCTGGTTTTTAACATGATGGCGTGTGTTATATCTTTTGGCAACGCTTTGATATTCAATGGTTTAAATGTAGGGATGTGGCGGCCCGGTTGGCACTTTGTTGAATGTGAAGTGAATATGTAAATATACGTACTTATGGGGCTTCTCTATAGTGGGACTTCCCTTCGAGGGTTGTCGTGTAGACGTGTCCGTGTAATATTTTGGCAAGTGTGGTGAGATGAGTCACGCGTGTGAGGGCCTCCTACTTACACAGTATTATAAAAACTATCGTGGGTTCCTGGGCGTCTTTTTGAGAATCGAGTGACTGTTGCTGGCTAACCCAGATTAGACGGGTTAGTCCCCCTTTGGTAGGTAAGGCCTTGTGGGGCGTGCCACTGGTTGGCTGTTAGGGAGGACAGTTGGTTATTGACTATGGATTACCATGTCGGCAGGTAGTCTGAACCCGAGTACGTCCAAGGGTTTTCTAGGGATGTTTAGGATCACCCATGGTTACTTGACCTTCCCTGCTTGTTTACTTTCAGTTTTTTTTCTTTACAGTTATATTGGTTACTTTGTGAAAATGGATTTCAAATTAAAATGAATTATTCTCTTGTGTAAATTTGAAAATATAACACTTATTTCTCTTTTAGAATTAATTTAGCACCAATGAAAAGAAATTCAACTTTTTTTAAAAAAGTAAGGGTAATGGCTCATGTTTTGATTTTCAAGTGAAACATTATGAAAGCTTACTTTTATACATTGTAGTTCAAACATGGAATATGTAGATTCTTTATTTACTGGAAGTTCTTTGGGATTTGTTGTTGGCCTCACCTACTGAGTACTTTCTGTGCTCACACCTATCTTTTACCATTTCAGTTGCAGGTTCCTTGTGTTCAGGTTTTTCCTAGTTTGAGTCGCTCAGTGATGGAGCGACGCTGGTGTTTATTTGGGTGGTGACCGTAAGGTCACGTGGAGGTATGTTTGTGACATAGTTTTGTTTCTATTGTTAGTGTTGTCTATTTTGTTTAGTTATATTCTTTCTTTTGATCCTTTTGTTGGTTTGTGCTGAAATCGTTCCCAACGATTAATATTTCAATGTCCGGCACTAGTTGCCATCCCGGGGGGATCGGGAATTCCCCTCGGGACTTGCCGCGGACTGGCTCGGGTGACCGGTTCAGGCTCGGCCCGGGCTGGTTCGTGAAAAAATGGTATCAGGGGCAGGTTCTTGTTATTTGGGTTGTCTGGTAGGTGGAGATTAGGACTGTCGGGACTCGAGGGGTAGGTACGGGAAGTACGTCATGAACCCTTGCCCATCCTGCACCTCGAGTCGCCAGGGGTAGTCCGGGAATTGTGTCCTTGCCTCTTTCTGGTTTTTTTTGGATTGAGAGATGACAATGGAGGCAAGTCGACGTTACATCGTGATTTCACATGGAGTAGTGACCCATGTGGAGTCTGAGTACACGGTTTTAATTCCTCCTAGTGGTCGACGCTGACATGGAACATGGTCCACTACCATTTCTCCAGGTTGAGCATGACTACTAGTCCCTCACTTCAGTGGTTGATGCAAATTTGGATGCTGCTTTTGTTTTGGTCTGTGTAAGTACATTGTTGGAAATGAAAAAGGTTTTTGAAAAATTAGACTAGTTTCTTTTAAAAGACTTTAAATATATGAAATGGGTTTTAAAACTGAAATCTCTTGAATTTAAAATTTATTATTGCCTGAAGTTGGTCGAGAATGGTTCAAGATGAAACCCCAGGTCCTCTTTATGAACGTTTTCACATGTGTGAGAATGCATGGAAAAAATGCGTGTTGGTGCAAGTATTATTGGACAGTGGATGAAGACATGTGAAACGGTTCATGAGATTATCTGGGTGTGTATTTGAAATTAAAGGCTTGACCTTGTTTTCTACATTGGTTTTAAAGGGGAAACGGTTTTGGAATGTTTTTGGTTTGAAAGTGGATTGGTTTTGGAAAGTAGTCTTGAAAGAGGGTGTTTTTAAAGTCTAAAATAAAAAGAGGATTTTAAAAATGAGATGTTATTTTGGGTTGTGTTTGTGTTTGTTTGGTCTTTGTGCTGAAGTTTTTTGATGAAGGCTCTTTTATTGATGTTGTTTCAGTTTGATATAGGTTTTGTCTTTGTGTTTTATATGTCGCTCAGGAAATGCTTCCCAAAACAGTCTTTAAGGATTCATATAAGTCATGCCCAGTTTTTGGTCCTCCTCATACTTTGCCTATTCTCCATGGTGATCAGGGTCCGTTGGAGGCAGTGGAATGGCTCGAGGGAGTGAAGCGTGTCTTTAGAACATTGGGAACTCCCGATAATGATAAGTTTCGTGTAATTATGGAGTTGTTTGAGGGTCCAGCTCTGGACCAGTGGAAGATGGTTACCCCATCGTCAACGCAAGTTGGAGTGATGTGGGATGTCTTTAAAATAGTTTTCATCCAATGGTTTGTACCTGAGGAAGTGAAGCTGGAGAAAAAGAGGGAGCTTGTGCATATTCAACAAGGCCAACGAATGGTGAATGCATATGTTGACCATATCAAGGAACTGATTTTCTTTTCTCCAGAGGTAGCATCGAATGAGCTCATGAAGGCCTCTCTTTTCACCGGGGACCTTCATCCAAAGATCAGGGAGCGAGTCCTTCCTTCTAAAGACCAACATTTCGATAAGCTGGTGGAGGAAGCATTTTTGGCTGAGTTTGTTTCCAAAACACAGTTGGTTAGTACTACAGCATCCCCGGTTGTTCGTAAGAGTTCCCCATCTGGTGTGGATAATACGCCAGAGATACCTATTCCTCAGGAGTTATCCCCCTTGGTCCCAGCTTCCAGTTCATCAGATCATTCAATGTTATGCTATCAGTGTGGTTGTTTCTGCATTTAAAGACATCTTGTCGCAACCCTCCGAAGACATGTCATCGATGCGGCTATCTGGGTCATCTATAGAAGTTTTGCAGGAAGCGTCTCTTGAAGAGGATGTAGTGATGGGAGAATGTCAATACCTGACTGTGAGGCAGAAGATGCTTCAGCCATCAAAGCCCCAGCCACAGGTCCCGGGGTGAAGCTCGCGCACAGTCAGGAGTTCCCAAGGCTATGAAGCTTTGGTCCAAGTTTTGTTTTGTGTTGGCGGTGGAAAAATTAGAAATCTTTTCATATTTTCTTATCTTCTATTAAAGTTTCAACATCATTGTAAGTTAATTGTTCTGTTTTGAAGTAATGATGAGTTTTTTAAATTAAAATCCAAACAATCTTGTTTGTGTTGATGAGATCGTTCAAATCGCGTGTCTTTCGTAAAGTGTGTTAGAACTTTGTGTAGGTTGACCTTGGTTTAGTTATGCTTGTCGGATGTAGTTATGTTTCATGGATTTATGTGGGTCATGTTTCTGACTTGATGTCTGGTTATGTATTTTCTGTGGGTTATCCCTGGTGTTGAAGTTTGTTGACTCTAGTCAAGGGCTCAACATTCGACAGAGGTGTTGTTTTGATTGTCTTATAGGAGTCGTTTTGTATCGGTTATGAGTCCCTGCACTGGAACCAACCCCCCTTACGGTAGTATGTTTGGAGTGTTAAAATTTTCGAACTAGTTGAGTTCTTGTGGTGGGGAGAACCCCTTCGTATTCTCCCCTCAACCTCGGACTTCATTTTTCTCTTGAATCGGTCGGGTGTGACCCGTGTAGAGTAAGGTCATACAGAGATTCTCAGTCCTCTTTGGTTCCTTTAGTTCCGTTTGGTCATAGACCTGAATCATGACCAACTTTTGGCTTGGTGACTTTCTGGGGGAAGAAAGTGTCTATGGTGGGGAGAATTGTCACACCCTGACCGCAGATGTCCTTATTTTTTTCTTCTTTCTTGGTCCCGGTTTAAATTTTTCGAAGATTAATTGTGTTGGTTGTTTCACGCCGGTGCGCGGTCACTGCATCATTAGCTGTGACCGTGCGTTCAGACCGGGCGACCGTGTGTTCACCCGGCGTTTTAAATATTAAATTTTTTTTATGTTGGAATATTATTATTATTATAATTAACTAATTTTTTTATTATCATTATTTTATTATTATTATTATTATTATTATTATAGATTTTTATTATTATTATAAAGTTTTATTATTTTTAGGATTTGTTTTATTTAATTACTTAGACTATCTTCCAATATTATTACCAGTATAGTATTTTTATTTTATTATTATGATTATAGTATTTTATTATTATTATTATTATTATTATTATTGTTATTTGTTTAGATATATATATATATATATATATTTCTAACCCTAATTCCCCCCCTCTCTCCCGCAGTCACCCCCCCTTCTCTCTCATCCCTGCGCGGCTCCCCCTCCCCTCTCCCAGCCTCACTTCGCCCGGCGCCCTGCACCCGAACCCTCCGGTGCTCTGGCCGCGTCGCCCAGGCCTGCTCCGGTGTCCCCTTCCCATCGCCTCTGTCACCCACCGATGCCCGCGGCACGCCGCGACGACCCCGTTTCCGACCGCCCCTCCTGTGCACTCCCCTCGAACGGCCTCCCAACCTCCAGCGCACCACCCCCCGTTCGGCCTCCGTTCCGACGCACAGCCCCACCGCGCAGGCTCGCTGCCCCGACGTGACCCCCACTCCACCCATCCCCCTCCCCCCTTCACCGGCTTCCCGTCGCCGCACCGACGCCACTCCCTCGCGCAGTACCCCAGTGGCCCCGTTTTTCCGTCGCAGCGACCCCCCAGCCCGTTCGGCTCCTGTTCTGGCCACCCCGACCACCGGCTGACCCCCCCATCCCACGGCGACCACTTTTCCGGTGGCGACCCTCCTGTTTGGCGGCGACTCCCCCTATCCGGCGGCGACCTGCTGTCCGGCCAGCCCGCTCCGTCCAGCCCGCTTCCGGCCAGCCGCCCCCGGCCGCGCCGCACCCGACCTGCCCTGCTCGCCGCACCCCTGTCGCACTCTCATCAACCCTCAGGCCTTACGTGGTGTCAACGTGTCGTACGGTCAGCCTCGTGCATCTTCGTCGCGCTGTCTAGCGCCCTCACGACCAGTCGCGTGTCTCTTTCTTGTTTGGGAGCACGGCGAGCACCGCTGCGGAAAGTGAGCAATTCGGGTTCATTTGTTTTACCTGCTCTGGTGTCGAGGTGAGGTTTTCACTGCTTTGGCTTGAAATATTTTATATATCATAGTCTATATATTTGTGTGTATAAATATATATATATATTTATATATATACATATATATTTTAGCTTTTATATGAATTATTATTAGTCGGTGGGTATTTGACTTTAATTGTTGTGCATTTGATGCAGCGTGTTGACGATATAACCTCGTGATACTTTGGTCGTCAACGTGCATGTGTTTGTGCATTTGTGCGCGGTGCGACACACCGTGCGTTTGGATTTCAGGACGAGGTAGTTCTCCCATTGCACTCGCCTTCAAATTTAGAATTTATTTATTTCTTGTCTTTTTATTGAGTTTCAGTAAATTTAAAATTATTATTAAGTAGTTATTTATAGTGTGGTGATCTGCTGATAATGAAAGCTGTTTAATTCTAGTGTTTCATTGAAAGTGTTACACTTGGATTTAATTGTGTGATTCCATTGTAATATTGATAAATGGGTTCTTTATGAAATTTGAAAGTCATGTTGAATTGTGTTTTGAAATGTTTTTGGTGTGTGTAAATTGGTAGGTATATTGTTTATGGAAAAGGTGTTTCTTAGAACCTTGATTAAAGGAAATGTTGTATGACCTTTAAACTTGATTTTGGGAAACATTAAGCATGGTTCATGGTTGTTGAAAAATGTTTTCCTTTGACATGTGAATAAAAGTTTGGATTTCATTTGAGAAATAGCATTCCTTCAAAAAAAATGATTAAAGGCCCGTTTGGCCCTTGAGCTGGATTTTGGAATTTTTCAGTGGTGGTTAGTTTTACTTAAATGGGTTTCTAAGTATGTTTTTATGGTTTTCAACATGATGGAGTGTGTTATATATTTTGGCAAGGCTTTGATATTAAATGGTTTAAATGTAGTGATGTGGCGGCCCGGTTGGCACTTTATTGAATGTGAAGTGAATATGTAAATATACGTACTTATGTGGCATCTCTACAGAGGGACTTCCCTTCGAGGCTTGTCGTGTAGCGGTGTCCATGTAAGGGGTTGGAAAGTGCGGTGAGATGAGTCACGCGTGCGAGGGCCTTCTACTTACACAGTATTATTAAAACTATCGTGGGTTCCTAGGCGTCTTTTAGAGAATCGAATGACGGTTGCTGGCTAGCCCTGATTAGATGGGTTAGTCCCCCCTTGGTAGGTAAGGCCTTGTGGGGCATGCCACTGGTTAGCTGTTAGGGCGACCAGTTGGTTATTGACTATGGAGTACCATGCCGGAAGGTAGTCTGAACCCGAGTACGTCCAGGGGTTTTCTATGGATGTTTAGGATCACCCATGGTTACTTGACTTTCCCTGCTTGTTTACTTTTAGTTTTATTATTTACAGCTTATATTGGTTACTTTGTGAAAATGGATTTCAAATGAAAATATGTTATTCTCTTGTGTAAATTTGAAAATGTAACACTTATTTCTCTTTTAGAACTAATTTAGCACTGATTATATTAAATTCAACTTTTTTTAAAAAAAAGTTAGGGTAATGGCTCGTGTTTTGATTTTCAAGTGAAACATTATGATAGTTTTCTTTTATACATTGTAGTTCAAACCTGGAATATGTAGATTCTTTATTTACTGGCACTGCTTTGGGATTTGTTGTTGGGCTCACATACTGAGTACTTTTTGTGCTCACGCCTATCTTTTACCATTTTAGTTAAGGTTCCTTGTGTTCAGGTTTTTCCTGGTTTGAGTCTCTCAGTGATGGAGCGACGCTGGTGTTTTGTTGGGTGGTGACCGTGAGGTCACATGGAGGTATGTTTGTGACGTAGTTTTGTTTCTGTTGTTAGTGTTGTCTGTTTTGTTTAGTTATATTCTTTCTTTTGATCATGTTGTTGGTTTGGGCTGAAATCGTTCCCAACGATTAAAATTTCAATGCCCGACACTAGTTGCTATCCCGGGGGGATCGGGACCGCCCCTCGGGACTTGCCGCGGACCGGCTCGGGTGACCGGTTCAGGGTCGGCCCGGGCTGGTTCGTGACAAAGTGGGTATATGAACGGAATTAAATGTATAGTTAATTAATATTGTGTATAAACAAACATCGTGACTTGGTTAAGATTTCAGGTTGTTGTGAATTTTAAGTAATTAATAGTGTTTAAGAGAGAATGGTTAGTGTTGTGATGATGAAGTAGTTAATGATTTTTTCCTAGTGAAAAGTATAAATGATTTAAATGATGCTTATAACAAGTTTTGAGATGATAAATTTACTTAATAGAATGGATTAATGTGTAAAAGGGGAAATGGTTTAAGGGGATATTGATGAATTGTTTGTGATTAAGTAATTTAGTTTGCCCCATATTGACCAATAGTATTGGTGACAAGGGTCAAGGGTTGTGGTGGAGATGTGAAAAAATCTATTTCAATAGTGTATGTGGAGTGTACTAAGTATGGAAGATAGTGAATTATTCCGTTGTGATTTACAACATTTGGGCTTCCTTTGAGGTATTTGTTGATGGAAGTGTTTAAGGATACAAGTTAGTGTTAGTGGATATTTTGAATTATTTGGGTAAGTATAATGTTCTAAATAATGAACCTTTGGGTGATCCATATTGTGCCATTAGTTAGGCGGTGTCCTTATGTTCATAAAGTGATGTTTGGTAATGTGAAGGTAGTAATCCTTGTGGGTTGTACAATGGACATAATAATGAGTGTCCTAGTGTTACTTTCCTTAGTGATGGGAATCTTTCTTGGGTGTGGTGACCCATGTGGGCTTAGACCCTATGAATTATATCTCAGACAGTAGAATGTGGGTTTTGGCTCATGGTACCAATGTTTGTGTAAAATTACATCAACTGTGGAGCTTATAGTAAATGGTCACTTGGTGTGCTAGGCGTAGTGTGTATCCAAATGAGGGTGAGAGTGTCATTCACGAACATTATTTTTTTCGTATCTTGACATGTACAATTTGGAAATAGGATTAATGGCTTTTGTCCATCATGATTCTAGTTTAGGGAATTGGTATCACTCGACCTTCATGGTGACCGAAGAGAGAGGTCAGACAAGGTTCCTCGTGCTATTGGGTGTGTTCCATATGGGCAGATGATTGGCCATGATAGTTATACAAGGAAGAGGTTGTCTAGTGTGGGTTATCGTAGATGGAGAAGTGGTAAGGTCGATGAATTAGTGATGTGACTCATGTTATGGTAATGCTTTGGTAGTTTTATGGAAATCAAGGGTGACCTTATGGGAGACTAGCTCAGTGATGTCGGTGCTTTAGAATAGGAGGAATGAGGAATTCTTCAGAGCTAATATCTATGCATATGATTACCTTTAAGCTTCAGTAAATAGAATTATAGGGATTCATGGCCCTTTAGTTTGGAAAATAGTAAATAGAGACGTCAGTGTTGTTTTCATGAAAAATAGACAAGGAGGATTGAAGCACGGATGGATGATTTTATTGGAAGATGACAACAAATGTGAGGGTGGTCACATATTTGGGCTTGCTTGTATGAATGTATTGGTTGTTGGGTGAGTTGTTGATAATTCCTTGTTCTGATGAGACCGACTAATAATGAAGCATGGTTTTTCTAGTAAGTTCGCATTGAGATTTTACATGTGATTGTTGTCTTATGGGAACTAAATTCGGTGTGAGAATTGATGAAGTAAATTGAGAATACATAAGAGTTCTAAGTGGTGCAGGTGTGGGAACGTGCTGGTAAGGTGATATTCTGACCAGGATAAGCATTCGTCACACTCTATGAAGCCAAGGTGGGGAGCGTGGTTGGGTGAGGTACCATTAGTTTGATTGGCATGAAAATCCATAGCGTTTGGTCATATTATTCTAGGGATGTACTAGAATAACTCGAGCGGAATGGTGGAAGTAGTACCAAGGAAAACATTAGTTCACAACTACTTGACAGATTTTCATAGGGTGGTGTTGAGTCTTAGTTGGAAATCACGAATGAGTGGTTTTGGTTAAATTATGGCAAGAGGTGTGAAATAGGGAAACCTGAAATCACTGGTAGATCATGTTTTTCCATCTTGAGAGGTAATATTATAAATAGATAATTTTGTAGTGGTGTTATTCGATTACTTCTTTGCGTACCTTAGCTAGTGATGGTCATGCCCAATATCATGACATTGTCCCAGGCATGTTGATAAGCTTTGGCTTTATGACTAGAGTCTTGAAGGGGTTTTGTAGGAGGAGGGAAATCATGAAGTTTACGGTCATGGTGGTGGTATTTTTGAAGTGGGATGGTGGATGCACACCATTGACGGTTTCAGGTGAGGTCCTTGGGATGGGCCGGGTGTCGACGATCATCGTGGCTATCATCCATGAAAGTCGAGAGCAAGCATTGGTTAACGTTTAATCTCTTATTATAGAGAAGGATAGACATCCATGTCTATGTTTTTGGATTTATTTTCTGTTTCGGTGTGAGGTATGGAGATTGAAATACCATGTGGATAGAAATGGTAATGACACTCCTAAGGTGAGGAGTGATGAGTTACTCCAGGATGTGTGGAAGAGAATGTTGAGTTAATGTAGCTACACTAGTATGCTAATAGAGAACATGTAAGGTGAATTTTTGGTCTCTTAGAAAGTCTAGGCAGGCCTTCAATATGGTAGTTGACTGGCCCAATCTATGGTTTTGGCTATATGTTTTTTTGAATGGAGTTTTGAGATTCTTCTGTTTAGTAATCAAAGAGTGTAGTGAGAGGTAACATTAGTTGGTGTCCAAAGAAGTTGGGCTCTATTATTCGAATGGAAATAAAAAAGTAGGTTCAAGAAGTATACTTTTGTGGTTTTGGACTACCTCGATGATATAATTCACCTTGTCTGTGTAATGCAGTTTCATTTCAAATGTGAAGCTAAGTGTTCTAGGACGGGTAAATCGGTGAAAATTGGCTCTACTCTGATCAGGGGACGAATGTGGAGAGTATTAAATCATCGTTGATGGATTATTTGGGAGGTGATGTGTGTCTTAAATTTCGGAATGGTATTGAGTGAGAACATAGTCATCTTTTGATATTTTATGATTGGTTGTTGTGCTAGTGATTGGGAATTTTGTTGAGACAGTGGACCTTAACAATGGTTTGGAGGGAAGTGGTTTTGTGATGATGGTATTATAATAGAAGTCATCAGATGACCTCATTTAGTGTGTCATGTCTGATGTGAATGTTGAGTTAACATTTTGGTGGCCTTTCATCAAAATTTGAGGTTCTAAATAACCGAAGAGGGTGCAGAGAACCATGGAAGATAAATGGTTGGTTGATGACATGATCAAATATTCATGTTGTAGGGAATCGATTGGTATCCATTTGGGTGAGTTGGCCCTGGTAGCGAGCTTTTCATTGGTTAAATAGGTTGAGTACGAGAGTGTTTGGGTTGTTATTGGACGTATGGTTGTAGAATGGGATAGTTGGGACATTTGTGGTAGAAAGATTTAAGTTGAGAAATGTGACTGGGAGGATCATGTTTTTTTCTCTAGGATATATCAGGTTTGGCCACCATTATAGTTGGGGGAAATATTGGAAAATAATGCCAAGTGATTTGGGTCATGAGTTGTGAAGAGTATCGGACTGATAGGGTGTCAGTTGATTCCTCTGAAATGGGACGATGTTGTGTGCAAAGTTCCACCTTCATTAAGTAAGAAATTTTTGCCTATGATTTCTCTAAGAGGCTCTAGTTGTTGGTTATGGTTAAAGTAGATGAATCCTTGAAGAGTATCTGGTTCATGTTGCAGGTCATGGTGAGGAAGTCTTGTTGACCAAGACGGTGTCTTGGTTCACTTTTTTGTATCTTTGTAATGTTAAATAGGAAATTTGGGGAAATGGGAATGTTATATGGGCCTAATGGTATTGTAGCTTGGTTGAAAAGTCCCAGTGATGATTGGGAGTATCGCTTTAGGACAAGTTGTTATAAGGTTGGGAGGTTGTAAGACCATGGATTATTCCTTGGGGTAAGATCTTATTTATGATCTGGTTTAAGTGTCTTATTTTGGTTAAAAAGTTGTTTCCTAAGTTTATGTGAAGACTTGGGGGTATTCCAGGGGTTCGGGACATGAAAGTGAAAGAAAAATTAATTTATGGGCATGTTTAATGGTTTGCACATTGTTATTGCAAGCCGAATATAGCATCCCAGGTAACTGTGCAACATTGGATAGAGGATTGCACACGATTACCACAGGATTAAGCTAACCGTGTAGAATACCCAAGAAACCATGCGAAGGGGTGATTTTAAGATAGTATCTCTCGTAGAAGTTGTGCATGGTTTGGAAAACCATTTGAGTAAACTGTGCATCCTAGTAATGTTGGGAAAAATTAAAAAATTTCCCCTCTGGGATTTTAAACCCCAACACGAGTTTCTCCTCCATTTAACTCCCTCCAACCCTAGTGACAAACCTGGACGACCCAAGCTTCCAAGAGGTGATTCATCTTTGATTCTAGGTCATTGGAGCATCATTGGTTACAGATTGAATCCCTGGGTAAGACTAACCTCCTCCTTGCTTTCTCTTCTCGATTAGGGTTTTCATCATTCACCAATCTCTTTCTGAAGCTCAAAAACACTCTTTTTCATTGAGATATCAATTGGGGATTCAACGGGTGTTTGAATTTAGATCCAAGGCTACGATTAAGAGTGATTTCATCATCATGTTCAAGGTAGGGGGTTTACAAGTATTATCCCATATTTTTAATTTAGATTTTTTCATGGAATCTTGTGTTCTTCTTTTCCCTAACTATTATATTGGTTCTATTGGAGTGCTTGATAAAAATGGGTGTCTATGTGACCAATTGAAACCCTCACAATCCCTATGAGATGATTAGAAGATGAAATTACCATTTTGGGGCCAACCATGGGGGTGCGTCGGCATTTACATACCTAGAAAGGGGAGGATTCTGTGAATGGTTGTTGTGTAATAATGTGGAACCCAATAAGAACATGTTTTAACAGTAGATTAAGTTGTAAATGAAATGATTGTAGTTGATAATTGGGTGTTGAGTCATAAGGGGTTGTTTGAAATAACATAAAAATGGGAGAACTTGATAGAATGAGATTATGTCGATTGTTTAATGATATTTGGTTAGAAATGCCCAAAATTATTAGTGAATATTAGATGGTGAACTTGTAATTGGTTAATGGAATGGAAAAAGGATGAATATTGTTGATTGGGTTAATACAGGGGAATTATACCATATTACTAAAGGGTTAAATGTATTAATGTGGTTGTGCCTTGTGAGAAAATAATTTTACATGTAGTGCATAAGTTGGTAAAGTCTTGTGAAATGATAAATTTTCTAAATGGGTTAATATAAGGTAATTGAAAAATATTGGCTATGACATTGGGGTTGTTGAATACAGACAAGTAGATAAGGCATGAGAATTGGAATTTGGATAAATGGATATAAATTGTAAATGGTGAATTTATTAATTAGTTATGGAATATTATTAATTCCCATGTTGTTTTTTATGAATTATGATCTCCAATGGAATTAATTATGCTTGGTTATGTTATGGTATGGTTATGGTAATTGGATAAATAATCATGTGCACATGGATTGGTAGAGTAGGGTATTTACATGAGGTTCTATACCCATGGGTCGAGTTAGAATGAAGTTCTAAACTCCATCCCAAAAATGCATTGGTTAGGGAAGGGATAGGAGTCTCTATTCCCCTAACAGTTTCATTCCACCCGGACGGACGCTTTGAGGTGAGAATAATGTGTTGATGTGATATGTGTATCCCTAGTGAGATAGGGACTTGAAGTAGTTTTACCTATGCATTATTATTGACTTCCTTATGACCTTGTGTATATGATATGTGTGACTAAACCAAAGAGCATGTGTTATAAATTGATTATGGTGTAAAGAAGGAATAAGAAATGGAATTGGGTTAAATGCAAGGACTGAATTAAATGAACCCTGTTAACTGATGTCACATGAAATATACCTTATTTACATACCATTTATTTGTACATACATGAACTATCTATTAGAATGGATATTTCATATACACCCTTGGTGGTGGCCTACTGATTTTTTTATGCACACTCTGCTCAGGCTGTCATTGGGTACCTGAGGAACTTTTTTGTGGCAGGTCAGGACAAGTGTAGGGGATCTATGATAGGATGTTGAGTGGTGATTGGGATGTACATAGAGATAGAACTAGACATAGAGTTGGTACCCTTTGGGGATTTTTTCGTTTGACTTATTTCAGTTTTATTCACTTTGAAACTATTAGCATGTCATTACATGGACGATGTAGAATTGTGGTTGTACCCAATGTTGGGAGATGTTTGGCAATTCTTTTTATTATTTGTTCCTTTTGTTCTGCTATTTATATTGTGATCTATTATGGATTACTCTAGTAAAGAGGGTTTTGTATCCCCACATGACTCATTAGACAATTTCCGCTAGTTTTCATCATATGGCGTAAGGGGAGGCGTGCTTGAAGTCATGTGACAACTCGGCTCGGGGCACTGGTTTAGTGGCTTCCTAGTCGGGGACGTTACACCCAGTTACTGAGTAATTGGCCCTACATAGCCTTCCTTGATATCCCACTCTCCACGATGAATGTAAAGGTGACCATTAAAGAGATTTAAAATTCACTCTATTGCAATAAGAATCTATGTTGGCTCGATATGCTACTATCCAGTCCATACCCAAAAATAGGTGATGCCCGACATGTCTAGTGTAACACCAAGAGATTTTTTGAAAATATTTTTTTTGAATTAATTTAATCTTTTTGATATTTTTCACTTTAGATAACACTGAATATAGATTTTTATTATTACACAACAACACTGAGTTTGGATTATGTTATACTCAAAACTAAGTTAATATTGCACTACATGCAATACCGACTTGTCATGCACTACACATAACACTGGGTCTCTACAAAACAACACTTTGTTATTATAATTATATAAATGAGGTAGTTATGGAGAAGACATTAAACTTTTTAATATAAATATTAATAACTACTTTTTAAAAATTATTTATTATGGTTTCATATGAATAAAACATATTGATAATGAGAAATATAATAATTTTTCGCAATGTCTTTATATGTATATAAATACTATTTTCTTAAAGTAGCTACTTTTTATGTCCTTTTGTGAATAATACTAAAATTAATTTTAAACACTCTTAAAAAATTAATTTTATAAGATAAACACCATTATTTAATTTTTAATGTTAATATTAAATTAGGTTTAATTTTTAGTACTTTTCTATGATGTTTCATTTTTTGCAGAATAGTGAAAAATATTGCATTGTAGTTAAAAATTGTCTTTTCTATTTAAATAATTGTTATATTTTAAATTTATTTTAATGTCACAATAGATCTATTATACATATATTAATCTAATTTATATAATTTTAATAATTTTAAAATTAAAATACTTATTGACCATTTAAATGTTCTTTTTACCATCTTTTCGCCACATTTGTGGGATTAGTGTTAAACATAATTTTGTCGATTCTGTGAATTGAATGTAAAAAAATTGACATAAATGGTTGTAATCAGCATGAAATTTGTTGTATAAAGGTATCAACTTAATTTTTGGTCAATAGTAACTTTTTTATTTTTATTTACCATGGTTAAGGGTAAATCTAGTAATTAATGGTAAAAATTATATTATAATATTATGAAATTTTCCAAAAACTTGTCCTAATTTAATTTTATGAGTAGTTTTCGACCAAAATAAACCTTGTGTATAAATAATAACATTTTAATTCCACATGGGATAAAATATGACATTTATTAAATTTTATTTAAATATAAATTAAAAATGTCATACTCATAATTTTAATAAATAAATCGTTTTTAATATAGGGTTATACATAATTTAAATTCAACTATAAATATTCATTTTAAATATAATTAATTTATATTCATTATGATAATTTATTTTTATTTTTTAGAGAATAAATAATTTAATTAATTATTTGAATAACAATGATGTTGTAATTGTTTAATTAATGGAAATATAAAATAAATGATTTTAAAAATATTAAAGTAAAAATAATTTAACACAATTAATTGAATAAAAAATTGTTATAGATAACTTTAAAATATTATTGAGATAATAGAAGTGTTGTTTTGATGTTATAATATTAAAATGATGTTTTATAAAAAACATATAATGAATAGTATCATAATTGACATAAATGATACTTTAAAATCCATAATATATTATTAAATGATATAAAATTTATAAAAATGTATAATTCCTACAAATAACTATAATAATTTTTAATATTTCATAAATAATCCATTTGGGGTTCGTTTGGCATTTTATTGTAACTATATGAACCCTAAAAAAGAAAAAATGAAAGTTGTCATGGTAAAAGATAAAGGGTTTAAATAAGAGTTAAAACAAAAAGATAAGGATTAAAAAATAATAAAAACATATAAAAAACTTATTAGATGAATATGATTATACCATTATCACATTATGTTCGATTTGGAGTTTTTTAATTGACACTTTTCCATGAAAATAAACTATATATTATTTAAATCAAAGATAGTTACAAATATCACTCTCTTGTATTTAATATATTTTATGTGTACAAATAGGGATAAACTTAAGATATTAATGAATAAAAATGTACATTTTCATATAAATGAATTTATTTTCATTATAAAAACATATTTTGAATTTTTATAAGTTATATAATTAACTAAAAATATTCTTCAACGCTAAGACAATATTTATTTAATTAACAGGAAAATAGAATAATTGATTTTAATATTTTTAATTTTGATATATTTTGGATTAGTTTATGTGTATAACTAATTTCATATATATATATATATATATTATATTATAGATTTTTGAAAGCATTATTTTCGAATTCCCACTTTTTCGTGATATATTTAATGTCAAATTAAATGAATAGTATTAAATTTGTCAATAATGATATCATATTGAATTTATTTATTATTAAATTATCTAAAAAATGATAAATAATTAAAAGGGGGTAAGATATGCTCTAAAGTATATTATAATTTTCATTTATTTTTCGTTTTTATGTATTTATATATAGAATAATCTTATTATATTTGTATATTTTGAAGATCTCTAAAATGCCTCTCAACTCATTTATAAAAGGGAAGCTCCTCACTCACTTCCTCACACCACTTTGAGCAAACATGATCAACCAAAATCTACCCATTTACCTTATCAACATACCTAGTCACATTCAATAGGTTCTATTCTTCTAAAAAGGCCAACTCTAATGTCTCTAAGAGGAGGTTTATAGGCAGATCGTCGATGAAGAGGTAATCTTCTTACGAACTCATTCAAAATTGTTTCTTCTTATACTACCTCTTCGTGTGTTGATTACATTATAAAGTAATAAATTTGTATCTCCTATATTATAATATATTATTATGATTATGGAACAACCATATTCCATATTTTAATCATCCTATGAAAAACTAAAGTACATGTAAAGACTCGTAAAATTCAAGGGAAATTTTTTCATAATTTTCTTTGGAATTTTACAAGAGCGTGGTTTCTAACGGCACCTGATTCCGAGGCCCGGTGTGCCCGGAATCAATTTTCGAAGTTTGGCTCGGGTACGTTCAGTGAACGAACGAGCGGGAATTCCTAACTTTTGATCTGGTGCTCGGAATTGAAATCCGAGGGCACCGATGAACTTGCAGCGCCGATATTCGCTTAAGGAGACCTTTTCCGAAGTTGCGTTTATTGCGGGACGAATGTTAATTTTTGGGAGAATTATAAAAGGTTGAATAAAAATGTGGAACACTTTTTATTTTATTTTTATGTTAGTTAACTTCTCCCAAAGGGAGTTAAAGGTGGGACCCACATCCACTTAACTTCCCTTGGGAGGATTAGGTGTGGTGGGGCCCACACGAAACCCAACTTTTCAACTTCTCTCAAAACTCCCTTAAACCGCACTTTAAAGGTTTTGACAACTTAGCTTATTAATTAGGTTGAGTTGTTTAAACTTTTTCAAACCTTTGAAATTCAAAAAGGTTTGGTTGAGTTAATAAAATAAGCTCTTAGCATATTATATTTGGATAGAATTGTTTGGCCATGTTGAGAGAGCATTTTGGGTTCTTCTCCTTCTTCTTCGAACTTTGACGAAGAATGCTCAAGCTTTGACGAAGAACACTCAAGCTCCGACGAAGAACGCCGCTCCTCTCTTCTTCGTCTTCCGTGTCAACGAAAGGGAACACCGCTTCCTCCCCGGACTTCCTTCGTCGGCATACGAAGATTCTCCAACGACGTACCTCTTTGGACATACCTCTTCGTCATCGGATTTGACGAACGACTACCGCGACGCCCGACCTCCGCGACTTTGTCTTCCGCAGGTCGTTGACAATCTTCGAACTTGAACCCAAGGTAGGGGTTGTTGTTATTTTTTTATTTATTTATTCTTGTTCGTGGTTCTAGCATGACTAACGTGAGGATATTTAGATATGTGTTATAATTTAACGTGAGGGGGCCGGACCGCATGAACACGGCCGAACCCTCTGCTTTGTTCTTGTTGATTTATCTTGCGGATGAAACAAGATGGCGTGGTGCCGTCGCACCACGCGGATATTCGCACACTTATATTGCGCGGCGCCGTCGCACCGTGCCGTGGAAGGATCATCAAGAACGCGACGCCGTCGCGCCGAGTCGAAGGGAATCAAAGGCGTGGCGGAGGGGCGCGGTGTCGTCGCACCGCGCCGGACGACGAACACCGCGGCCGGTTCCGGTCCGCGGTGGGACGAGAAGACCAATGGCTGGGCCGCCGGCGTCGGATGCCGGAAAGGGGACTGGTTTTCCGGTCCCGTTGGAGAAAAACCGGCCGGCCAGGTGGCCGGCCGGAAGGTCAATGGCCGGGGGAATTTAATTCCCCAGGCCAGCGCTCAAAAGCCCCCCCCACATTTAATTGGGTTGCGGTTTCTTTGAGGGGGCAGGCGGCCCCCCGGTTTCCTCAAGCAGGCTCCCACGAGGGGGGCCGGATCTCCAAAACGCGCGGCACTTAAGCCGCGCCGCCATGCTAGAAGCGGGGGCTTAGCCCCCGCGTGTGACCCCAGCGGCGCCAGGCCGCGCCGCCGCGCCGGACAGCGCCGCCGCGCCGGTCCGCGCCGCCGCGTCGGTCCGCCGCTGGCCGGGCCGGGTCGGACCCGGGTCGGGTCGAACCGGTTCGGGTCGACCCGGTTCGGGCCGACCCAGGGGGGCCGGGCCGGGTCGGCCCGGACCCGGACCCCCCGTTTTCGAGACGAATTCGGTCTTTTGGCCATAACCTGAGCCACGGACATCCGATTGACGAACCTTCTGCGGAAACGCAATCCTTGGATCGAGACGGTCGTTTCGGTATATAGCACTCAAAGTTTTGGAATACCTTGAGTTCGGCCGGGTTGGTTCGTTCACGAAACCAACCGGGCCTTCGGAGTGGAAACGCTCATATCTTGAGCTACGGACGTCCGATTGATGTGCCTTCAGCATTGTTGTGTTCCTCTTAGTGAGACAGATCTTTTTGAATACTCCGCCCGAGATTTGGACACAGTTGGAGTACGGTCGGGTTGGTTTTTCCTTTAAAACCAACCGGGCCCCGGGGACGAAAATGCCAATAACTCTCAGACCGGGCGTCCGATTGACGCGCCGTCTGTCGCGTTGAGTTCCTGTTGACGGTACGGAACTTTTGGATACATCAACACTAGACTTTGTGACAGTTGATGTATCAGCCTGTCGACTCGTGGAGCGAATCCTCCCGAACGAGTTTGCTGTGTGCGGGAACCCTAGTGCTAGCTGCGACTGTGACTACTACTGCTACTGTGACTGCGACGACGACAGTACAGAGATCCTGTGTGGATTCGACGACGACGACTACAACACTCAGCGATCCGACGTGGATCAGTGCTATAGGTCCTGTGTGGGCCCGATCCTGTGTGGATTCGACGACGACGACTACAGCACTCAGCGATCCTATGTGGATCAGTGCTACAGGTCCTGTGTGGGCCCGATCCTGTGTGGGTCCGATCCTGTGTGGGTCTTTGCGCTCAGCGGTCCTGTGTGAACCAGCGCCTACAGTTCCTATGTGGCCCCGATCCTGTGTGGGTCTTTTGCGGGGGTTAGTTACCTATCGATCCTTCGTGGGTCCGACGACTTAGATGGATCATAGATCATCTTTATCGTCTTTGAAGAAGTATACCTCTGTGAGATGAATCCTGTTGCTTTCCTATGTGGATTGTGTTGTGCTATCCTGTGTGGATTACGTTTTGCTTTCCTGTGTGGAATACGTTACTTTCCTGTGTAGACTGAGTTGTACTTGGGCTCGGAGGTTGGAGCGTATTTGAATTTTATGACTTAGGTATATGTATGGGCATATACCTAAGCAGTGTCGGTTGTTACTTCGTGATTGTACCTTTCCTCGTGGTTTATCCTTTGTGGATTTGAGAGACCATCAGGGGTCTCAGGGTCCCTACTGAGTAGCTTATACTCACCCATGCACGGGCTTTTCCCGCACTACGTTGTGTTGGTTGCAGACGACGGACATCGTTGATCTTAGCTGAGGCTTGCAGAGGAGGACGGTAGCTGGAGGTGGACCACTGGGCGGGACGTGCTCGGAGCGGACGGCGGGACCCGTGGAGCAGTGGAGCTATCTGTACCCACCCTTCAGGTGGAATTTCCAGTGGAAAGCTCGGTGTATCGGCTTTTACTTTTCAGTTGTTGTTTTCCCTTTCGAGTTGTACTTTACTTTCAGTTTGGGTTTGTATACTGGCCCATTTACTTTTCCGCACTTTCAGTTGTACTCTGCTTTTGCTTAGTGTTTACTTTCTTCTTGCTTACTCTGTGGTGTTTGTTTACATTACAAAGGCAATGCCTTCCCTTTTTACCGGGATTTACTCCTTGGTGCTAGTCGCCAGCCCCTGGCCTATGGAAGGCGGGCTTGGGGTAGTCACGGCACGGACCCCGAGGGCGGGTCGTGACTAATTGGTATGAAAGGAGTTCGGTTCTACCGTGAACTATGATCTTTTCTATGTGAAGCAATAATGTTTAGCATATTGAGTGTGGTTATCAGTCCAGGGAGTCCAGTGTTGGTGCGGCGGCCGACGTATCCGTACACCAGGACCCTGACTTCTGATTTCCGACTTAATGCAAAAAAACATTGATTGCGTGTGTGTTTCAAAGTTTTCTTTGTGATTTCCTTGTGTCAGCTCACCAGGTATACTGTTTGACCGTGGCGCAACTGTTTCCTATTCAGGATGGCCCCACGACGGCAGCCAGCTAGGGTTCTGAGAGTCGAGTGTGACGACAGCCCACCGAGCGACGAGGCTTCGGTGCAGGGCCCTTTGTCAGCAGTGGCACTGGCGGTAGCTCTACCCGCCGAGCCCCCGATGCTTCCAGCACCAGCCGCTAACGATGCACGTCGCCTCAGCACACTGCATGAGTTTCAGTGCCAGCGACCACCCAGGTTACCCGGGGAGACGGATCCCCAGGCAGCCGAGGACTGGCTTGAGGCAGTGGTATGTGTGTTTAGGCTAGTGAGGACACCATCAGACCTCATGGTGATCCTCACTGCGAGCCTACTACACGCAGCAGTAGGACAATGGTGGAGCTTGACATTCCAGGTACACGATGAGGCATCTCTACTTTGGACAGACATTGAGAGCCTCTTCCGCTCGGAGTTTGTCCCAGCCACCCTTCATGTGTTGCGTATCCAGGATCTTCTTCAGCTATGGTAGGGCAGCAAGACGGTCGCTCAGTACTCGGCGAGATTTACTGATCTCTCGCGCTACTCGACCGACATGGTACGGGACCCATTTTTCTGGGCCCGGACCTTCGAGTAGGGTTTGAGACACGAGATCAGGGCATCACTGATCTCCCTCAGCATACCGACTCAGTCAGGAGTACTGGAGCAGGCCCTTCTGATTGAGAGCTTCCTTGCTGAGTCTACACCAGCGCAGCGACCCACCGCAGGGCAGCACGTGGCAGAGTCATCTGCAGCAGGCAGTCGACGGATGACTCAGGGGTCCAGAAAGACCAGACCTTCGGGCAGACGACCTCAGGACACTAGCTCAGCAGTGCAGGGCACACAGCGCGGAGCCAGACTTTCGAGTGGAAGACAGTGCTATGCATGCGGCGGGCAAGGCCACATGGCTCGCGACTGCCCGACACGCCATGCAGAGGAGCAGCAGACGGTTGAGGAACCACCTAGGCAGAGGCAGAGGTTCGACTGTGGCGGTCCGCAGGGAGGAGGCGGACGAGGCAGAGGAGCTGGCCGAGCAGAAGGTGGTGGGCGACGTTTTGAGGCTCTACCACCACCACCAGGAGGTCCACCCCGACCTTAGGGGAGAGCACAGCTTCAGGCAGCTGAAGCTTACGATCATGGAGCTCCGGAAGCGGGTGGACTAGTGCGGGACTAGCTCCAGGCATAGAGGCCTTTGCACATAATGCCTCTAGCTTCGTAGTTTGTGTTGCTTTGTGACCTTGTTCTTTAAGTTGAAGTAATAAAAGACACTTCCCTTGGTGACATTTGTTTTCTTGTATTTTGTTTGTTTTTACTAAGAGGTGCCGGTTAAAAACTGTTGACTTGACCCTCACTTGCGAGATTCGTACTGGAGGAAACCCAGTGACCACACACTGATGCTGACAGTGTGACACAACTCTTGCAGGCGAGAGTAACGGTTGGATCTCTTGGTAGCAGCGTCGAGGCCTTACGACGTCATCCATTCCATGAATTAACTAATCATGAAGGGATTGACTGTTTTAGGCAAGGAATGTGGTTCATCCAGGGGATGAGACCGGATTTCACTTTTCGGCAAAGGAGAAATCTTTGCAGCTTTTCCGTACGTTAAGGAGAAAGGGGAACGTAGTAGCTGATGCCCTTAGCAGGAGGACGGGCATTCAGCTACTTGATGAGGCGACAGAGCAGCTAGTCTCTTTACAGATATCCTTCGTGGATAGAGAAGGAGCAGCATTCCTCCAGTCTCTCACAGTCACCCCTCCACTACTGCAGCGGGTCAGAGAGGCACAGCGTGAGGACGCTGACTGTGAGACACGGCGTGCACAGATATCTTCGGGACAGACACCTGATGGTTTCTCCCTTGGAGCAGAGCACGACATCCTTTTCAGAGGACGTACCATGGTACCAGTCGCCTTGCGAGGGGAAGTGCTGAGAGATTTTCACACTTCTCATTTGGCGGTACATCCTGGAGTGGCGAAGATGTATCAGGACCTCAGACGACAGCACTGGTGGCCAGGCATGAAGAAGGCAGTAGCAGAGTTCGTTTCTTGATGCCTCACCTGCCAGCAGGTGAAGGCAGAGCATCAGGTACCAGCGGGCTTGGTACAGCCTTTAGAGGTTCCGGAGTGGAAGTGGGACGGCATATCTATGGACTTCGTGACTGGACTTCCACGCACTTCCAGAGGTCACGACTCCATGTGGGTGACTGTTGACCGACTCACCAAGTCGGCACACTTCTTACCCATTAGAGAGCAGGGCTCAGTGGAGATCTTGGGTCATCTTTACGTTCAGGAGATTGTGCGTCTCCACGGTGTGCCATCATCTATCGTCTCCGATCGAGATGCTCACTTTACTTCCCGGATTTGGAAAGGGTTACAGGAGGTGTTCGGGACGCAGCTACGTCTGAGCACAGCCTTTCACCCTCAGACAGATGGTCAGACAGAGAGGACCATTCATACTCTAGAGGACATGCTCCACGCATGTGTCCTTGACTTTGGCCGTAGCTGGGAGGACCACCTACCCTTGGTGGAGTTTGCGTACAACAACAGCTACCACTCCACCATCGGGATGGCACTGTATGAGGCATTGTACGGCCGACCTTGTAGATCTCCTTTGTGCTGGACAGAACCTGGGGAGTCAGCATTTGTGGGACCGGAGATGGTCCAGGCCATGACAGAGAAGGTCCAGGTCATCCAGGAGCGGATGAGGACAGCTCAGAGCTGGCTGAAGTCATACGCTGACAGGAGGCGGAGACCACTAGAGTTCGAGGATGGTGACCACGTTTTCTTGCGGGTCTCACATCGACGTGGTATTCGAAGATTTGGCTGAGGCGGCATGTTATCTCCGCACTTCATCGGACCCTTCCAGGTCCTCAGCAGGATTGGTGAGGTGGCTTATCGCCTGGCTCTACCACCTCAGTTGCACCGGGTGCACGACGTCTTCCACGTGTCTCAGCTGAGGAGATACGTGCACGACCCGACGCACATCATTCACCATGGGGAGCTTGACGTTGACGATTGGGCGACTTTTACGGAGGTCCCGGTGGAGATAGAGGATCGACAGGAGCGGGTCCTACGTGGGCGATCGATTCCTCTTGTGCGCATCAGATGGCAGCACGGGAATCTACAGGAGAGCACATGGGAGCGGGAGGCTCAGATGCGTGCTCAGTACCCTCATTTGTTTCCCTAGTTTTTGATGTATCTTTACGGGGACATAAAGCCCTGAGGTGGGAGTAATTTAATGACCCGTAAAATTCAAGGGAAATTTTTTCTTAATTTTCTTTGGAATTTTACAAGAGCGCGGTTTCTGATGGCACTTGATTCCGAGGCCCGGTGTGCCCGTAATCAATTTCTGAAGTTTGGCTCGGGTACGTTCAGTGAACGAACGAGCGGGAATTCCTACCTTTTGATCCGGTGCTCGGAATTTAAATCTGAGGGCACCGATGAACTCGCAGCGCCAATATTCTCTTAAGGAGACCTTTTTCGAAGTTGCGTTTATTGCGGGACGAAAGTTACTTTTTGGGAGAATTATAAAAAGTTGAATAAAAATGTGGAACACTTTTTATTTTATTTTTATGTTAGTTAACTTCTCCCAAAGAGAGTTAAAGGTGGGACCCACATCCACTTAACCTCCCTTGGGAGGATTAAGTGTGGTGGGGCCCACATGAAACACAACTTTTCAACTTCTCTCAAAACTCCCTTAAACCCCACTTTAAATGTTTTGACAACTTTGCTTATTAATTAGGTTGAGTTGTTTAAACTTTTTCAAACCTTTGAAATTCAAAAAGGTTTGGTTGAGTTAATAAAATAATCTCTTAGCTTATTTTATTTGGTTAGAATTGTTTATCCATCTTGAGAGAGCATTTTGGGTTCTTCTTCTCCTTCTTCTTCGAACTTTGACGAAGAACGCTCAAGATTTGACGAAGAATGCTCAAGCTCCGACGAAGAACGATGCTCCTCTCTTCTTCATCTTCCGTGTCAACGAAAGGGAACGCCGCTTCCTCCTCGGAGTTCCTTCGTCGGCATACGAAGATTCGCCAACGACGTACCTCTTCGGACATACCTCTTCGTCATCAGATTTGACGAACGACTACCGCGACGCCCGACCTCCGTGACGTTGTCTTCCGCAGGTCGTTGACAATCTTCGAACTTGAACCCAAGGTAGGTGTTGTTGTTATTTGTTTATTTATTTATTCTTGTTCGTGGTTCTAGCATGACTAACGTGAGGATATTTAGATATGTGTTATCATTTAACGTGAGGGGGCCGGACCGCATGAACACGGCCGAACGCCCTCTTTTGTTCTTGTTGATTTATCTTGCGGATGAAACAAGATGGCGTGGTGTCGTCGCACCACGCAGATATTCGCACACTTATATTGCGCGGCGCCGTCGCGCCACGCCGTGGAAGGATAATCAAGAACGAGACGTCGTCGCGCCGCGTCGAAGGGAATCAAAGGCGCGGCGGAGGGGCGCGGTGCCGTCGCACCGCACCGGACGACGAACACCGCGGCCGGTTCCGGGCCGCGGCGGGACGAGAAGACCGGTGGCCGGGCCTCCGGCATCGGAAGCCGGACAGGGGACCGGTTTTCCGGTCCCGTTGGAGAAAAACCGGCCGGCCAGGTGGCCGTGCGGAAGGTCAAAGGCCCGGGGAATTTAATTCCCCCGGCCAGCGCTCAAAAGCCCCCCCCCCATTTAATTGGGGGGGCGGTTTCTTTGAGGGGGGCAGGCGGCCCCCCGGTTTCCTCAAGCAGGCCCCCACGAGGGGGGCCGGATCTCCAAAAGGTGTGACACTTAATCTGCGCCGCCATGATGGAAGCGGGGGCTTAGCCCCCGCGCGTGACCCCAGCGGCGCCAGGCCGCGCCGCCGCGCCGGTCCGCCGCCGGCCGGGCCGGGTCGGACCCGGTTCGGGTCGAACCGGTCCGGGTCGACCCGATTCGGGTTGAACCGGTCCGGGTCGACCCGATTCGGGTTGACCCAGGGGGGGTCGGGCCGGGGCGGCCCGGACCCGGACCCCCCGTTTTCGAGACGAATTCGGTCTTTTGGACATAACATGAGCCACAGACCTCCGATTGACGAACCGTCTGTGGCAACGCGATCCTTGGATCGAGATGGTCGTTTCGGTATATCGCACTCAAAGTTTTGGAATACCTTGTGTTCGGCCGGGTTGGTTCGTTCACGAAACCAACCGGGCATTCGGAGCGGAAACACTCATATCTTGAGCTACGGACGTACGATTGACGTGCCGTCAGCTTTGTTGTGTTTCTCTTAGTGAGACAGATCTTTTTGCATACTCCGCCCGAGGTTTCGACACAGGTGGAGTATGGTCGGGTTGGTTTTGCCTTAAAAACCAACCGGGCCCCGGGGACGAAAATGCCAATAACTCTCAGACCGGGCGTCCGATCGACGTGCCGTCTGTTGCGTCGAGTTCCTGTTGACGGTACAGAACTTTTGGATACATCAACTCTGGACTTTGTGACAGTTGATGTATCAGCCTCTCGGCTCGTGGAGCGGATCCTCCCGAACGAGCTTGCTGTGTGCGGGAACCCTAGTGCTGGCTACGACTGTGACTACTACTGCTACTGTGACTGCGACGACGACAGTACAGAGATCCTGTGTGGATTCGACGACGACGACTACAGCACTCAGCGATCCTACGTGGATCAGTGCTACAGGTCCTGTGTGGGCCCGATCCTGTGTGGGTCTGATCCTGTGTGGGTCTTTACGCTCAGCGGTCCTGTGTGAACCAGCGCCTACAGTTACTATGTGGGCCCGATCCTGTGTGGGTCTTTTGCGGGGGTTAGTTACCTATCGATCCTTCGTGGGTCCGACGACTTAGATGGATCAGAGATCATCTTTATCGTCCTTGAAGAAGTATACCTCTGTGAGCTGAATCCTATTGCTTTCCTGTGTGGATTGTGTTATGCTATCCTGTGTGGATTACGTTTTGCTTTCCTGTGTGGAATACGTTACTTTCCGGTGTGGACTGAGTTGTACTTGGGCTCGGAGGTTGGAGTGTATTTGAATTTGATGACTTAGGTATATGTATGGGCATATACCTAGGCAGTGTCGGTTGTTACTTCGTGATTGTACCTTTCCTCGTGGTTTATCCTTTGTGGATTTGAGAGACCTTCAGGGGTCTCGGGGTCCCTACTGAGTAGCTTATACTCACCCATGCACGGGCTTTGCCCGCACTACGTTGTGTTGGTTGTAGACGATGGACAACGTTGATCTTAGCTGAGGCTTGCAGAGCAGGACGGTACCTGGAGGTGGACCACTGAGCGGGACGTGCTCGGAGCGGACGGCGGGACCCGTGGAGCAGTGAAGCTATCTGTACCCACCCTTCAGGTGGAATTTCCAGTGGACAGCTCGGTGTAGCGGCTTTTAATTTTCAGTTTCAGTTTTCCCTTTCGAGTTATACTTTACTTTCAGTTTGGGTTTGTATACTGACCCATTTACTTTTCCGCACTTTCAGTTGTACTCTGCTTTTGCTTAGTGTTTACTTTCCGCTTGCTTACTCTGTGGTGTTTGTTTACATCACAAAGGCAATGCCTTCCCTTTTTACCGGGATTTACGCCTTGGTGCTAGTCGCCAGCCCCTGGCCTATGGAAGGCAGGATTGGGGTAGTCACGACACGGACCCCGAGGGCGGGTCGTGACTAATTGGTATCAAAGGAGTTCGGTTCTACCGTGAACTCTGATCTTTTCTATGTGAAGCAATAATGTTTAGCGTATTGAGTGTGGTTATCAGTCCAGGGAGTCCAGTGTTGGTGCGGCGGCCGACGTATCCGTACACCAGGACCCTGACTTCTGATTTCCGACTTAATGCACGAAAACATTGATTGCGTGTGTGTTTCAAAGTTTTCTTTGTGATTTCCTTGTGTCACCTCACCAGGTATACTGTTTGACCGTGGCGCACCTGTTTCCTATTCAGGATGGCCCCACGACGGCAGCCAGCTAGGGTTCCGAGAGTCGAGTGTGACGACAGCCCACCGAGCGACGAGGTTTCGATGCAGGGCCCTTTGTCAGCAGTGGCACCGGCGGTAGCTCTACCCGCCGAGCCCCCGATGCTTCCAGCACCAGCCACTGACGATGCACGTCGCCTCAGCGCACTGCATGAGTTTTAGCGCCAGCGACCACCCAGGTTTCGCGGGGAGACGGATCCCCAGGCAGCCGAGGACTGGCTGGAGGCAGTGGTACGTGTGTTTAGGCTAGTGAGGACACCAGTAGACCTCATGGTGATCCTCGCTGCGAGCCTACTACACGTAGCAACAGGACGATGGTGGAGCTTGACGCTCCAGGTTCACGATGAGGCATCTCTACTATGGACGGACTTTGAGAGCCTCTTCCGCTCGGAGTTCGTCCCGGCCACCCTTCGTGCGGTGCGTATCCAGGAGCTTCTTCAGCTTCGGCAGGGCAGCATGACAGTCGCTCAGTACTCGGCGAGATTTACTGATCTCTCGCGCTACTCGACCGACATGGTACGTGACCCATTTTTCCGTGCTCGGACCTTCGAGCAGGGTTTGAGACACGAGATCAGGGCATCGCTGATCTCCCTCAGCATACCGACTCGGACAGGAGTACTAGAGCGGGCCCTTCTGATTGAGAGCTTCCTTGCTGAGTCTACAACAGCGCAGCGACCCACCGCAGGGTGGTACGTGGCAGAGTCATCTGCAGAAGGCAGTCGACGGATGACTCAGGGGTCCAGACAGACCAGACCTTCGGGCAGACGACCTCAGGACACTAGCTCAGCAGTGCGGGGCACACAGCGTGGAATCAGTCTTTCGAGTGGAAGATAGTGCTATGCATGCGGCGGGCAAGGCCACATGGCTCGTGACTGCCCGACCCGCCATGCAGAGGAGCAGCTGACGGTTGAGGAACCACCTAGTCAGAGGCAGAGGTTCGACCGTGGCGGTCCGCAGGGAGGAGGCGGACGAGGCAGAGGAGCTGGCCGAGCAGCAGGTGGTGGGCGACGTTTTGAGGCTCTACCACCACCACCAGGAGGTCCACCCCGACCTCAGGGGAGAGCACGGCTTCAGGTAGCTGAAGATTACGATCATGGAGCTCCGGAAGCGGGTGGACTAGTGCGGGCCTAGCTCTAGGCATAGAGGCCTTTGCCCATAATGCCTCTAGCTTCGTAGTTTGTGTTGCTTTGTGACCTTGTTCCTTAAGTTGAAGTAATAAAAGACACTTGCCTTGGTGACTTTTGTTTTCTTGTCTTTTGTTTGTTTTTACTAAGAGGTGCCGGTTAAAAATTGTTGACTTGACCCTCACTTGCGAGATTCGTACTGGAGGAAACACAGTGACCACACACTGATGCTGACAGTGTGACTCAACTCTTGGAGGAGAGAGTAACGGTTGGATCTCTTGGTAGCAGCGTCGAGGCCTTACGACATCATCCATGCCATGAATTAACTAATCATGACGGGATTGATTGTTTTAGTCAAGGAACGTGGTTCATCCAGGGGATGAGACCGGATTTCACTTTTCGGCAAAGGAGAAATCTTTGCAGCTTTGCCGTACATTAAGGAGAAAGGGGAACGTAGTAGCCGATGCCCTCAGTAGGAGGACGGGCATTCAGCTACTTGAGGAGGCGACGGAGCAGCTAGTCTCTTTACAGATATCCTTCGTGGATAGAGAGGGAGCAGCCTTCCTCCAGTATCTCACAGTCACCCCTCCACTACTGCAGCGGGTCAGAGAGGCACAGCGTGAGGACGCTGACTGTGAGACACGGCGTGCACAGATATCCTCGGCACTGGCACCTGATGGTTTCACCCTTGGAGCAGAGCATGACATCCTTTTCAGAGGACGTACCATGGTACCAGTCGCCTTGCGAGAGGAAGTGCTGAGAGAGTTTCACACTTCTCCTTTGGCGGTACATCCTGGAGTGGCGAAGATGTACCAGGACCTCAGACGACAACACTGGTGGCCAGGCATGAAGAAGGCAGTAGCAGAGTTCGTTTCTTGATGCATCACCTGCCAGCAGGTGAAGGCAGAGCATCAGGTACCAGCGGGCTTGGTACAGCCCTTGGAGGTTCCAGAGTGGAAGTGGGACGGGATATCTATGGACTTCGTGACTGGACTTCCATGCACTTCCAGAGGTCACGACTCCATCTGGGTGATTGTTGACCGACTCACCAAGTCGGAACACTTCTTACCCATTAGAGAGCAGGGCTCAGTGGAGAGCTTGGGACATCTTTACGTTCAGGAGATTGTGCGGCTCCACGGTGTGCCATCATCTATCATCTTCGATCGAGATGCTTGCTTTACTTCCCAGCTTTGGAAAGGGTTACAGGAGGCGTTCAGGACGCAGCTACGTCTGAGCACAGCCTTTCACCCTCAGACGGATGGTCAGACGGAGAGGACCTTTCAGACACTCAAGGACATGCTCCGTGCATGTGTCCTCGACTTTGGCCGTAGCTGGGAGGACCACCTACCCTTGGTGGAGTTTGCGTACAACAACAGCTACCACTCCACCATCGGGATGGCACCGTACGAGGAATTGTACGACCGACCTTGTAGATCTCCTTTGTGATGGACAGACCCTGGGGAGTCAGCACTTGTGGGACCGGAGATGGTCCAGGCCACGACATAGAAGGTCCAGGTCATCAAGGAGCGGATGATGACAGCTCAGAGCCGGCAGAAGTCATACGCTGACAGGAGGCGGAGACCACTAGAGTTCGAGGATGGTGACCACGTTTTCTTGCGGGTCTCACCTCGACGTGGTATTCGAATATTTGGCCGAGGCGGAAAGTTATCTCCGCGCTTCATCGGACCCTTCCAGGTCCTCAGCAGGATTGGTGAGGTGGCTTATCTCCTGGCTCTACCACCTCAGTTGCACCAGGTGCACGACGTCTTCCACGTGTCTCAACTGAGGAGATATGTGCACGACCCGACGCACATCATTGACCATGGGAAGCTTGACGTTGACGATGGGCCGACTTTTACGGAGGTCCCGGTGGAGATAGAGGATCGACAGGAGCAGGTCCTACGTGGGCGATCGATTCCTCTTGTGTGCATCAGATGGCAGCACGAGAATCTCCAGGAGAGCACAGGGGAGCGGGAGGCTCAGATGCGTGCTCAGTACCCTCATTTGTTTCCCTAGTTTTTGATGTATCTTTACGGGGACGTAAAGCCCTGAGGTGGGAGTAATTTAATGACCCGTAAAATTCAAGGGAAATTTTTTCTTAATTTTTTTTGGAATTTTACAAGAGCGCGGTTTCTGACGGCACCTGATTCTGAGGCCCGGTGTGCCCGGAATCAATTTATGATGTTTGGCTCGGGTACGTTCAGTGAACGAACGAGCGGGAATTCCTAACTTTTGATCCGGTGCTCAGAATTGAAATCCGAGGGCACCGATGAACTCGCAGCGCCGATATTCTCTTAAGGAGTCCTTTTCCGAAGTTGCGTTTATTGCGGGATGAAAGTTAATTTTTGGGAGAATTATAAAAAGTTGAATAAAAGTGTGGAACACTTTTTATTTTATTTTTATGTTAGTTAACTTCTCCCAAAGGGAGTTAAAGGTGGGACCCACATCCACTTAACCTCCCTTGGGAGGATTAACTGTGGTGGGACCCACACGAAACCCAACTTTTCAACTTCTCTCAAAACTCCCTTAAACCCCACTTTAAATGTTTTGACAACTTAGCTTATTAATTAGGTTGAGTTGTTTAAACTTTTTCAAACCTTTGAAATTCAAAATGGTTTGGTTGAGTTAATAAAATAAGCTCTTAGCTTATTTTATTTGGTTAGAATTGTTTAGCCATCTTGAGAGAGCATTTTGGGTTCTTCTCCTTCTTCTTCGAACTTTGACGAAGAGCGCTCAAGCTTTGACGAAGAACGCTCAAGCTCCGACGAAGAACGCCGCTCCTCTCTTCTTCGTCTTCCGTGTCAACGAAAGGGAACGCCCCTTCCTCCTCGGACTTCCTTCGTCGGCATATGAAGATTCCCCAATGACGTACCTCTTCGGACGTACCTCTTCGTCATCGGATTTGACGAATGTCTACCGCGACGCCCGACCTCCGCGACGTTGTCTTCCGCAGGTCGTTGACAATCTTCGAACTTGAACCCAAGGTAGGGGTTGTTGTTATTTGTTTATTTATTTATTTTTGTTCGTGGTTCTAGCATGACTAACGTGAGGATATTTAGATATGTGTTATAATTTAACGTGAGGGGGCCGGACCGCATGAACACGGCCGAACCCTCTGCTTTGTTCTTGTTGATTTATCTTGCGGATGAAACAAGATGGCGTGGTGCCGTCGCACCACGCGGATATTCGCACACTTATATTGTGCGGCACCTTCGCGCCGCGCCGTGGAAGGATCATCAAGAGCGCGACACCGTCGCGCCGCGTCGAAGGGAATCAAAGGCGCGGCGGTGGGGCGCGGTGCCGTCGCACCGCGCCGGATGACGAACACCACGGCCGGTTCCTGGCCGCGGCGGGACGAGAAGACCGGTGGCCGGGCCTCCGGCGTCGGAAGCCGGAAAGGTGACCGGTTTTCCGGTCCCGTTGGAGAAAAACCGGCCGGCCAGGTGGCCGGCCCGAAGGTCAAAGGCCGGGGGAATTAAATTCCCCCGGCCAGCACTCAAAAGCCCCCCCCCCATTTAATTGGGGGGGGGGGGGGGCGGTTTCTTTGAGGGGGGCAGGCAGCCCCCCGGTTTCCTCAAGCAGGCCCCCACGAGGGGGGGCAGATCTCCAAAAGGCGCGGCACTTAAGCCGCGCCTCCATGCTGGATGTGGGGGCTTAGCCCCCCCGCGTGACCCCAACGGCGCCAGGCCGCGTCGCCGCCGGCCGAGTCGCGCCGCCGCTCCGGACCGCGCCGCCGCGCCGGTCCGCCGCCGGCCGGGCCGGGTCGGACCCGGGTCGGGTCGACCCGGTTCGGGTCGCCCCAGGGGGGGTCGGGCCGGGTCGGCCCGGACCCGGACCCCCTGTTTTCGAGAGGGATTCGGTCTTTTGGCCATAACTTGAGCCGCGGACCTCCGATTGAGGAACCGTCTGCGGCAACGCGATCCTTGGATCGAGGCGGTAGTTTCTCTATATCGCACTCAATAATTTGGAATGCCTTGTGTTCGGCCGGGTTGGTTCGTTCACGAAACCAACCGGGCCTTCGGAGCGGAAACACTCATATCTTGAGCTACGGACGTCCGATTGACGTGCCGTCAGCTTTGTTGTGTTCCTCTTAGTGAGACGGATCTTTTTGCATACTCCGCCCGAGGTTTGGACGCAGGTGGAGTACGGTCAGGTTGGTTTTGCCTTAAAAACCAACCGGGCCCCGGGGACGAAAATGCCAATAACTCTCAGACCGGGCATCCGATCGACGTGCCGTCTGTTGCGTTGAGTTCCTGTTGACGGTACGGAACTTTTGGATACATCAACTCTGGACTTTGTGACAGTTGATGTATCAGCCTCTCGGCTTGTGGAGCGGATCCTCCCGAACGAACTTGCTGTGTGCGGGAACCCTAGTGCTGGCTGCGACTGTGACTACTACTGCTAATGTGACTACGACGACGACAATACAGAGATCCTGTGTGGATTCGACGACGACGACTACAGCACTCAGCGATCCTACGTGGATCAGTGCTACAGGTCTTGTGTGGGCCCGATCCTGTGTGGATTCGACGACGACGACTACAGAACTCAGCGATCCTACGTGGATCAGTGCTACATGTCCTATGTGGGCCCGATCCTGTGTGGGTCCGATCCTGTGTGGGTCTTTGAGCTCAGCGGTCCTGTGTGAACCAGCGCCTACAGGTCCTATGTGGGCCCGATCCGGTGTGGGTCTTTTGCAGGGGTTAGTTACCTATCGATCCTTGGTGGGTCTGACGACTTAGATGGATCAGAGATCATCGTTATCGTCCTTGAAAAAGTATACCTGTGTCAGCTGAATCCTTTTGCTTTCCTGTGTGGATTGTGTTGTGCTATCCTGTGTGGATTACGTTTTTCTTTCCTGTGTGGAATACATTACTTTCCTGTGTGGACTGATTTGTACTTGGGCTCGGAGGCTGGAGCGTATTTGAATTTGATGACTTAGGTATATGTATGGGCATATACCTAAGCAGTGTCGGTTGTTACTTCGTGATTGTACCTTTCCTCGTGGTTTATCCTTTGTGGATTTGAGAGACCTTCAGGGGTCTCGGGGTCCCTACTGAGTAGCTTATACTCACCCCTGCACGGGCTTTGCCCGCACTACGTTGTGTTGGTTGCAGACGACGGACAACGTTGATCTTAGCTGAGGCTTGCAGAGCAGGATGGTACCTGGAGGTGGACCACTGGGCGGGACGTGCTCGGAGCGGACGGCGGGACCCGTGGAGCAGTGGAACTATCTGTACCCACCCTTCAGGTGCAATTTCCAGTGGACAGCTCGGTGTAGCGGCTTTTACTTTTCAATTGCGGGTTTCCCTTTCGAGTTGTACTTTACTTTCAGTTTGGGTTTGTATACTGGCCCATTTACTTTTCCGCACTTTCAGTTGTACTCTGATTTTGCTTAGGGTTTACTTTCCGCTTGCTTACTCTATGGTGTTTATTTACTTTACAATGGCAATGCCTTCCCTTTTTACCGGGATTTACGCCTTGGTGCTAGTCGCCAGCCCCTGGCCTATGGAAGGCGGGCTTGGGGTAGTCACGGCACGGACCCTGAGGGCGGGTCGTGACAGTACAACACATGCATACATATGACTTACCGTCTCTACACCATGGTGTAATCTATTTTTCATCCCTACTTTATTTGGATAGGTATGATGGTAGTAATAATGGATATATATAATAAATAGTACATTATATTGATTCTAGAACAAATTTTATACCATCCACTACCTTACCTTTTCACAATTAACGGAATGACATTGTCGCATGTGCGTACGTACGACCTACCATCTCCATAATGCAATGATATTTATCTTCCATGTTAACCATTTCAAGAATGATTATAAAAAATATATGCAATCAATAAATATTAAATATATGAAATAATAATTATATTTTAATAACATATAGATATATATACATATATTCCATTTCCTTTCCTCTATTCAGTACAATAAGAAAACTGAAACATCGTTCATGTGTACGTACGACTTACCATCTCCCTGAACGATGTATTCCATTTCATATATCAATATAATTTATATATATATAAACTAAATATATATGATATATAAATAATTTTTTATATTCTACAAGTAATTAAATACTTATATAAGTAATAGGATAAAGAAAAAACATGTCAAAACACGTATGATAAATAAAATGGTTATTACCTGTAACATTGCTTTATCTTAGAATTGTTAATAAATCGGTAATATAAAGTCATAAATGAATCCTATATGATATCATAAATTTTATTATTTTTTTTATATGTTAATAATAGGTTTAAAAAGACTATAAAAATGTTTTTGACACGTATGGAGGGAATCATACTTAGGGTAATGGATTTTGGTCTCACCATTACATTGGTGGGACACAAGCCATATTCACTAATGGCTTCTTATGTGTCGTTTATATAATACCCATGAAATTATTCAATAATTTTTATACTTTAATTTATGAATATTTACATATAAATTTTATCATCTCTATTTCATGGGGTTTTACGTTTCAAAAGTTACCAAATGAGTATGGTAGTTTTGTCTCAGTTTCCCTACTTTGAGACACATGTTTTCTTATGAATCTATATTCATTTTCAAGGTGAATATACTTCCATTTGACATGTTTTATTATGAATATCCTTAATTTATAGGTATTTAATTATTTTTTAATGTTATTATTTCATGGGGATAATTATTCAAATGTTTCAAAGTGGTATGGGACACTTAAAAGTGTTTAAAGATTATTTTCCTCAAAAAATGATTTAAAATATATATTAATATAGTTTTCATGGAATATGTTCTTAACGAAATTTTTTATGTTTTAAAGTGTTTTTCCAGGCATCGTTTATAATATTTAAAAGATATTTTCAGGTAAAAATTATTTAATTTATTTTTTCAAGCTTCCTTCATATGTTTTCAAGGAACAATATTTTTAAAATGTTTTCACGATTTATTTATAAGTTTTCTTGATTATTTTAAAATAAAAGGGTTCTGAAAGGATTTTGATTCAAAACTAATTTTCAATTAAGACATAATATTTCCCAGATGAAATATTTTTAATTTTTTCATCATATATTTACGTGTTTTTAATGTGGTTTCAAAGAAAAGGGTTTTTAAAATGATTTATGTTTTAAAAAATTGATTTTTAAGGAAAAATAATTTCCCATGTGATCATTGAAAATACGTCCCCATAAAAGTTGACATACTTTTTTATTGTCTAAGAATTCCATTCATATTCCTTCTCTGAATGGTTTATGTTGTTTTGGCTTGATGTTTAACAATCCCGCTTCTTTTCATGGATTATGCTTTTGATGAAATGATTATGAAACCTATATCTTTTCTATAGGTTATAATATGATTACATGTTTATGACACCCATTTAATTTAATTGGTTATGTTGTGATTTTTTATAATATTGTGGTACATGTATGTATGATTTCATTATGAGATGGTTGGGGCCTATATCATTCTTCAATTCATTGGGTAAAGATGGATAACTAATGGGGTATATATATATTGTGTGAACCTGATTCCATGTTCACAATTCTATGCATGGTCCTGGTTTTCATGTATGTAATTTTATGCATGGACCTGGTTTTCATGTCCATATGTTTATGAAAGGTCCTAATATCACGTCCTTAATTTAATGAGTGAACCTGTTACTATTTATACATGTTCACAAAGTTACATGTTTATGTGTTTTCCATAATATCATTTTTATGTTTATGTAATGATTTCATTGATTGTGTTATTTATTTCTTTATGATCCATGTCTTATAACCCGCCAATATTCATACCATGAATCATGTATATGATCTTATGATATTATGGGAATGATCTTCAAATTTTATGCTCATGTTTTCATACCCTTATGTTCTTATTCTGCTTATATATCTTCCATGTTTACCCTTACTGAGCATGTGAGATCACCCTTTCTTATATTTCTTTTCCCAAAGATATGAAGAAAGGTAATAAGTCTGAGATGTCAAAAAGTGGAATAATTTTGATGAAATAGGTAGGAGAATAATTATATGTTTTTTGAACATGTTTTTTATGTTTCCATGTTTCTAAAGGCACTAAACTAATATTGTATTTGGGAAATTGTTTGTGTAATGCATTAAAAATTCCTAAAAATTGATTTAATTTTTATGTATGTCAAGCATGGGTCACTATAGTTGGTATCAAAGAAAAGGATTAGTAAAACATTGGAAACTAGGATGAGAAATCCTTAGTGTGAACTAGAAGGACATATCTAAGGATAAGTCGAAGGATAAAGAGAATTATATTAAAATGTCATTTAATTTCAGTAAAGGATTGAGGTAGTGGTTTCCTAGAAATGCATCCATGTATGGATTCTACAAGTGGATATCACTCTAGCACATATGTACCTAGGGGTAACAACATGTATAAGGTGCATCGGTCTTGACTCATTCATAACCTGGTAAATGACAATGAGCCTGTTTGTACGCCAGTCTTGACACTCATGGGGGATATGCTTTGGGAATTCACAAACTCATCATGAACCATCCTGAAGTGTTTAACTAGAAGTCATCTATGAATAACCAAGGATAAAACAGAAGGTGTACTGTATTGAAATATCATAAGTAATTTTTCATGGTAATGTTTTTTTCATCTATGATAATTATTGCTCACACTTTGTTTTTTTGGTCTTAGTCAATAGATGGAACTAGATGGAACATGGTTAAAATTGAATGTTTGAAATATGAAAAGTATGGGAATTGTTTAAATAGATTTCCTAAGTTGAAATCACATGAATAAAATAATGAAGCTGGTACAAATATTTTATAAACTACTAAGGATAAAGATATCTTAAATAACATTTGAATGTTATGGGATGATATAACCATATTGTTTATATTAAACATATGAAGCATAATGAAATTGTGGTTAAGGAACCTTAAAACGTGATTTATATTTCATATTCTTGGAATGAATAAGATTATGAAGCCTATGTAAAAGGTTAAGAATAATTATGGATGATTGAAGTGTATATGTTTTATAATTCAAGGATTATGAAATATGAATCATGAAATTTATAAGTATCTTCAGTATAAGTTTTTCATTAAGGATTGAGGAGGATGTGTTGAATGGTGATGAATACTTACAAAAGTGACTTAAGGGAAAGTTAATATTTTGATTAAGGGAAGGTAACCCTTAATTTGTTCATGTTTTGGAGAAAAATGTGTTTATGTTGGATAAAGAGATGATAGATTTGTAAATCGTACATTGGATAGTGTTGAGTACCACAAAAATGATTGTTGATTTGTTGAAAAATTTGGGTTATGCTATCATTGATAAAGTTTATAATTGTTTAGACTTCAGGAATATATACAATAAACCATGAATTAAGTAAAGATGTATATTTTCAATTAGTGTCTATGGTAATTAATGTCATTACCATGTTTCATGAGAATTTATGATTAAGGTATTCACATGTTTGGAATGTGACAACCAAGAACTACCTTATGAATTATGGGAGAAAAATGTTTAGCTATTTTAGTACACCACTTTCTACAGTTTTGGATTTTCAGATTTTGGTAGGAATATAATGTTATCTAATGATGGAATGTTTAAGTTAAACATTAGAAAAAGTTTGTTAGATTAAAGTATTATCTCACTCTAGGTGGAATTTTTTATATTTGATAACTTTTACTAACCTTTTTCTATGATAAATACAGATGGAATGAACTATCATTTTATTTATGGATCTCATTATATAAAATCGGTTCAAGGGTGATAAATTCAAATTCATTATTATAATAAGATACTAAGTGAAAATTAACCATGGAACAATAAAAGGTTGAGATTGTGTGTTAATCAAGTATGTATATATCCTCATGAAAATTTTTCAACATTAGTAAAAGGGATAGTTTTTAAAAGGGTGTCCTATTATCATCATTTTTATGATATAAATGACATATTTCAGGCTTCTTTATTTTATGGTTTTTTATTTTTCATCTTTCTCTAGATCACCAACATTCTTATGATTAGTTATTTTTATCAATCTCTATGATTATTTACGTTTTCACCCAAGATCAAATCATTAGCTAGGTTCTCTTACATAGCGACATAGATTTGATTTACATTGGGTAAATATTATTTTACAAATTTTATTTTTTAAAAGGATGTTTTAAAATCCTCTTTTACAATGTGGGTTTAAATGAAATAAACTTTCAATTATTAAACCTTTGATAACACATATGAATTTGAAGGGAAAAAATAATTTTATGGGTGGTAGAATGTAATACCCACAGATTTTTTGAATTATTGTTTTCGAATTAATTTCATATTTTTGAAATTTTACACTCCAATTAACACTAAATATAGATTTTTTTATTACATAACATAAATATGTTTCAAATTTATGTTTTCACTACACGCAACACCAATTTGACTTGCACATCACACAATATTGAGTCTCTACAAAACAACATTTTGTAATTATAATTATTTAAACGAGATATTTATAGCCTAGCCATTAAAATTAGTAATAAAAATAGTAATAACTAATTTTAAATTATTATTTATAAAGGTTTTATATAAATAAAACATATTGATAATTAGAAACATAATAATTTTTTGTAATGTCTTTTTATATTTAGATATACTATTTTCTTAAAAGAACATCTTTTTATATCATTCTATGAACAATAATAAAATTAATTTTAGACCCTATTATAAATTTCATTTCATAAAATAAACATAATTTTTGAATTTTTAATTTAAAAATAACATCAATTTAATTTTTAGTATTTTTCTTTGAAGTTTCATTTTTGATGAATAGTGAAAAAATACTGCAATGTAATTAAAAATTATGTTTTTTGTTTAAGAAATTATTATATTTTAAATTAATTTTAAAGAAAAAATAAATCAATTATATATAAATATACATTTAAGTTCATTATAATAATTTTTATATTAAAATTATATATAAAAACTTATTGAACTTTTAAACGTTTTCTACAGCCTTCTAGGCACATCGGCGAGATTAGTGTCAAACACACTTTTTCTGATTTTGTGAAATAATTTTTTTTAAAAATAAATGCATGGTTGTAATCAGAATGAAAATTTTCATCTAATAGGGTCAACTTATTTTTTTGTTAATAATAACTTGAGTATTTTATTTAATACGGTTAAGGGTAAATAAGGTAATTAATGGTAAAAAAATATTATAATATTATGAAATTACCCTAACACTTGTCCTAATTTAATTTTACGATTGGGTTTTGAAAAAGAATCAACCATAGGCCTAAATTATAACCTTTTTAAGCCACTTGGGTAAGAATGTAACATTTATTATATTTTATTTAAAGATAAGTAAAAAATGTCAAACTCATAATTTAAATAAGTAAACAATTTTTAATATATGGTTATACAGAAGATAAATGTGACTATAAGTTATAATTAGAAATATAATAAGTTTATATTCATCATGATAATTTATTTTTAATTTTTAGAGAATAAATAATTTAATTAATGCCTTAAATAATGATGATGTAGTAATTGTTTAATTAATAGAACAATCAAATAAATAACATAAAAAATATTAAAATAAATATAATTTGACATCATTACTAACATACACTAATTTTATAGATAAATTTTACATATTAATGAGATATTATATTTTTTTTGAATTTATCATGTTAATATGATATTTTATAAAAGATTAAAAATGAATAGTATCAAAATTGACATAAATGATACTTTAAACTAAATTATATTTTTTAAAATGATGTAAAAATATTAAAATTATATAATTCATCCAAATAAATATAATATAGTTAAATATTTTATAAATGATCTATTTGGGGTTCTTTTTTCATTTTATAGTAACTATATCAACCTAAATGATTAAAAAGTCATGTTGTTGTGATAAGAGTTAACGAGTTTAAATAAGGGTTAAAATAACATATAAGGATAAAAAAATTAATAAAAACTTTTCAGAAAAGTATTGGATGAATATTATTCTTCCATTATCTCATTATGATCTATTTGGAGTTTTTTAAGGGACACTTTTCCTTGATAATATATTATTTATTATTTAAATCAAAAATGGTTACAAAGTATCACTCTATTGTATTTTTTATCTTTTGCGTTTACCAATAGGGAAAAAATAAATAAATGAATGAATTTAAATTTCTATTTTGATATAATTAAAATAATATTCGTTATAAAAATTTATTTTAAATTTTTATAAGTTATATAATTACATAAAAATCTTCCTCAATGCTAAAACATTATTTATTTAATTAATAGAAAAATATAATAATTGAATTTAATATTAATAATTTTCAAATATTTTTGTTGATTTAATGTGTATAACGAATTTCCTATATATATAAAATATATTATATATGTTTTACAGCATTAGCTTTGGATTACAACTTTTTTTATGTATTTGATGTCAAATTGAATGAATAATATTAAATTTGATAATAATGGTATCTTATTGAATTAATTTATTATTAAATTGTTTAAAAAATGATAAATAATCACAATGTGATTTGATATGGTTGAATATTTATTATAATTTTCATTTATGGTTCATTTGTAAGTATTCGGGTCTAGAATAATCTTATTATATTTTAATATTTTACGGATTTCCAAAAGTGCCCCTCACCTCTATTATAGAAGGGCACCTCCTCCCTCACTTCCTCACACCACTTTGAGCCTTAAAAATTGAAAAAAAAACTTACCATTTCTCTAATAAGAATATATATTAACATTATATTGGTTTTTCATTCAATGAATATGCACTCTAATGTCTCTAAGAGGAGATCTGGATGGAGATCGTCGAAGAAGAGGTAATCTTGTTACCGACTCATTCAATTTTTTTTATTCTTCTACTTCATCTTAATGTGCTGAATACATTATAAAGTAATAAATACAGTATAAACTATATTCTTATATTTTATTATTATTATTTAAAAACCATATTCTCTATTTTATTAAACCTATGAAAAAAAGTACCACGTGTACGTACGGCTTACCGTCTCCACGTTGTGGTGTAATCTTTTTTTCATCACTACTTTATTTGGATGGGTATGATGATTTATATCATGGATATAAATAATAAATGTAACACGATATTTATTCTGAAACAAAATATATATCATACACTTTCTATCATTTTTACAATTAAGTGAATGATATCATTACTCGTGTGTAGATACGACCTACCATATGAACGACGCGATGAGATTCATATTCCACATTATCAATTTCATGAACGATTATAAGAAATTTATATAATGTACCAATATAATATATATGTCATAATAATTCTATTTTAATAATATATATACATATATTTCATTTTCCTTCCTCTACTCAGTACGATAAGAAAATGGAAATAGTGTTCATTCGTACGTATGACTTACCATCTCCATAAATAGTGTATTCCATTTCATATTATATATATATACATATATATTATATATATGATATATTCAACATTTGTGACATTTTTTAAGTAATTAAACCATTATCTAAGTAATAGGATCAATAAAATAAAAGTCAAAACATGCACCATTAACAAAGCGGTTATTACCTAAATCATTTCTTTATTTTGAAATTATTAAAAAATGGACAATATAAATACATAAATGAATCATATATGATATAATAAATATTTTTAGGATTTTTCTATAAGTTAATAATATTTCTAAAAGCACTATATAGGATTTTTGGACATGTATGGAGGGAATTATACTTAAGGTAAGGGATTTTTATCTCACGATTACTTTTTTGGGGAACATGTCATATTCCCCACTCTCTTATTTTGAGTGGTTTATATACTTCCCATGAATGTATTATATTATTTTAATACCTTAATTTATGGCTATTAACATATCCATTTCATTATCTCTATTTCATTGGGTTTTATGGTTCCAAAGTTACCAAATGAGTAATGTAGTTTTCTCTCAATTTTCCTTATTTGATACACATGTTTTTTTGTGCACCTATGTTATTTTTCAAGGTGTATATACTTACATTTTACATGTTATATAAAAAATAACCCTATTTTCATGATATTTTATGCTTATTTTAGTGTTGTTATTTCATGGGGATTATGATTCAAATGTTTCAAAGTGTTATGGGACACATTGAAATGTTCAAATATTTTTTTAGTCAATAAATGTTTTTAAAAGATATCTTAATTTAATTTCCAAGGAAAATGATTTTAAAGATGTGTTTTATGTCTTAAAGTGTTTTTCAACGATTACTTTATAAATTTTTAAATATATTTTTCTAGGAAAAAATGATTCAATTTTTTTAGTCTTCCTTCATATGTTTTCAAGGGAAAATATTTTTAAAATGTTTTCAAGACTTCTTTTCATGTTTTCATGTTTATTTTCAGAGAAACTGGTTTTGAAAATGTCTTTTATTAAAAAATTATTTCTTAATGAAGAAGGTATATTTTCCACATGAAATTATATAAATGTTATTCATGATTTATTTATATGTTTTTAAATTGGTTCCAAATAAAAGGGTTTTGAAAATGTTTTTTGTTTTAAAAAGTGATTTTAAGGAAAATTAATGTCCTAAGTGATATTTCAAAATCCTTCCCTATATAAGAAGACGTACTTTTTTATTGTCTAGGAATACCATTCATATTACTTCTCCGAATGGTTTATATTTTTATGGATTGATGTTTAAGAAACCGTCTTCTTTTCTGGGGTTATTCTTTAGATGAAATGATTATGAAACCTATATCTTTCCTACAGGTTATGATATGATTACATGTTTATGAAACCCATTTCATTTCATTGGTTATGATATGATTGCTTATGATCTTATGGAACATGTATGTATGATTTAATTAGGAGATGAGTGGGACCTATATCTCCCTCCAATGCATTTGGTAAAGTTGGATAACCCTTGAGGTATATATGTTATGCATGAAGCTGATTTCATGTTCACAATTCTAAATATGGACCTGGTTTTCATGTCCCTAATTTGATGTGTGGGCCTGGTTTTCATTTCCATATGTTAATGCAAGGGCATTATTTCTGGTCCTTAATTTAATGAGTGAACATAATACTATTTATACATGTTCACAAGGTTACATGTTTATGTTTATACCAAAATTTAATTATTATATAAATGTGATGATTTCATGGATGATGTTATTTATTTCCTTTTGATTCATGTATATGAACTTCCCATATTTATTTCATGACTCATGTATATGAACTTATGATATGAACCACATGATATTCAAATGATATTCTCATGTTTTCATACACTTATGTTCTTATTATGCATACATATCTTACATGTTTACCCTTATAGAGCATCTGAGCTCACACTTTCATATGATTTTTTAACATAGGATTAAAATAAAGGTATTAAGTACAATTGTTCAAAAACAGTACTATTTATGATGAAATCAGTGGGAGATTAAGTAGATGTGTTATGAACCGGTTGTTTATGATTCCATGTTTCCAAAGGCACTAAACTAATACAGTCATTTGTCATTTTTTGGTGTAATTTATTATGTATTCCTCAAAATTTATGTAATGTCTATTTAGGTCAAGTGTGGGACACTATATCTAGGATTTAAAATCCTATGGAAAATGATACTCCCCAACATTGAGAGAACACCCCTTGCACATACATATGTCTCTCAACCATATTTCCAGGGGTGTGTCTATCATCAATTCCCAGCTCACAAACTCCATCGCCATGCTTAAACAATTCAAAATTTATCCCCGAATAATGGAATGATGGGAAATATTATCAAATAAGTCATTCAATAATTTAGAATCTATTAGAATAGTACCTCTCACTATCGATGGTCTAGCCTCACTATTCACAAGTGTAGGATGAAGGGTCGGGTATAGGGTCTATGATAGTAGACCTACATACAGCACTGGTGAATAATAATATGGGTAAGTTCATGATTCACTAACCCTTACCCCTAGCCATTATTCCGGTTATTCCCCCATCTAACGCCCTTATAGTGATTATGTCTACTCTCAAAAGATGTACCTCCGGATCATCTAGTGGAAACTACCTATCATTCACTGGAATCTTCCTTCAGGTTCCCCTCAGCTATGAGATCCTATTCCACCACCTTAACTAACTTATTTAACAGAAAGAGGTCATCTTGGGACTTAATATCACATTTAAGACCATTATAAAAATTCCTTGTTGTAGTTGTCTCATCCTCTACCAATTATTTAAAACATAATTGCAAATAAGTAAAGCCTCGGGCATAGTATATCATAAACATACTCCCCTGATTCTACCTCATGAACTCAACTTCTATCTCCTAGTTTAGTGTCTCTAGATAAAAGTGCTCTAAGATATTATCTTGAAAGTCCATCAATTCCACAGTATCTAGCTATATATCTATATTCTAGATGTCCCACCAAATATTTTCATGACCATGTAATATATATGTAGAGAACTTTACCCTCTACTCAGTTGGAGTCTCCAAATGTTCAAGTGTTGTTCAGATAAACTCAATCCAAAACATTTCTACCTCAGCTCTACCCACTTCGATGAACGTCGAATGGTATTTATTATAAAACTCCCTCATAATATTAGAAATTATTTTTAAAACCCACCCTTGGTGTATTTCCATGAATTTCATGAAGTGATAAAAGTTATATGGGATCTTCTCTCCTACTTACTCACCCGACACTATTGGTGCCTCAGTTTTTACTACTTGTTGAGAAACTCCAACCATATCCACCTGCCATCCTCTCAAAAATCATCGACATGGAGGAATATCTTCACAATTTCAAACACACATATCAGGATTCATAACAACACTATAACATGATTATATAATAGGAAATCACAACATGGCACAAGAAGTCTTTTCCCAAAACCCTACACCATGGTCAAAAATGAGGCCCGATCAGTACCTTTAACCATCCTACACCTAGTTGATGGTTAACAAATGTGAAACTCATTCTAAATTTAGGCTTATAATTGGACACCAATTTATTCACGTATTCCATCACTTTAACATTCTTAATTTCATATTAGTAACATTTTCATTTCACTTTCCCAGACATGGAAAAACAAATCGAGTTCAAAAACTAAACCTAAAACAATTTTCTAATGTGTGCCTAAAATGATGAATTTCATAAAATATCCATGAGTGCCTAGAATGATTCATTCATACTCAAATATTGTGTCTTATTAGGACATGATTCAAAACATACGAAATTTTGGAAACAATAATCTCATTACAAAACAAGTGCATCACCCAAGGAGAAATAATATTCAATTATAATAGAAAATACCAATAACAAAAATCCCACCAAAAGTACTTGGGTTCTCCCCCGTACATGGGTTCGAAACTCTTATAAACTAGCTCATAACCAAGAACTGACTATTTATATTATCTTGTCTAACATATAAAAATAGTATGAAAAAAGAAAAGAAAAGAAAATTGGGATCTGATACCTCTTTGTAATGTCCAGACCTAGGTGCCATGTGCCAGTTCCTCGAGCCATTCGGTCACATTACCTCAAGCGCACCTCCCCATATGCTAGTGGCTACCGACTAGCAGTTAGGGTCTAATATTGATCATGGAGAGACTATACCCTCTTTTATCATATTAATATACCAGTAGAAAAAAAAGAAAAAATAACAGGATAATATAACCACAACCAAAATAGTACAAATATGACACGATAACCAAAATGGGAGATACAATATCAAAACTGAATAGTAAAAATATTATTCTATAGTACGTCCCAAGTGTCAAAATTCAAACCCAAAAGTAAAGACACTAAATACTACCATGCGGGTCATGAACCAAATTAGGATCCCCCATCCATGATCCATCCCCAAATAACCAATATAACACAAGGACCTTACCATTACTATGTCCTACAAACATGAAATCTATTCAGGTATTGATCTCGTAGCCCAAGTAGGTTGTGAGTATGAATAAGTAGGCCACAACCAACGATGTCTAAAATAATATCCATTAAAACAGTTAATTTTGTTGTATAAATATTAAATATCAGAAATAAAGTCAAAAAGTTAACATTTATTCAATTAATAACTATTTAACAATATAAATCACTAGGTTCCTGAGGACACCTGAATGATATCATATATCTAAATGTCATTATTACCATTCATATTTCACATTACATTACTGAATCCCATTGTTACCATTCATCATTTCCTAATTTAATTTCATTATTACCATTTATATTTTATAATACATGATTGAATTCCACTATTATTATTCATTATTTCATAATTGAATGTCATTTTTACCTATCATATTTTATAATAAATGATTGAATTCCATTCTTATGATTCTTAATTTCATAATTTAATTCCATTTTTACCATTCATATTTTATAATAAATGAATGAATTCCACTATTACCATTCATCATTTCAAATCAAATATATCACAAAATCATATTTATTAATTTATTAATTAATTAATCAAACTAAAAAATTTAAAAAAATATCATTTCATTAATTAATTCACCAATTAATTAACCACATCAATTTCATTAATTAATTCAAAAATTAATTTACCATATCAATCGATATCATAATCACAACAATCTCCAATAACTAATTCGAGAATTAATTATCCCAATTTAAAATTCTCAATATCCATATAAATAATTGATCAATTAATTATTCCAACTCACTCAAGTCAATATCAATATAATTAAAAAAATAATTAATTATTCAAAAACTATAATCCCAATGTTCACATAATTAACTCAATAATTAATTATCCCTAAATCCATCAATTTCCACATTTTGATAAATAACTCAACAACTAATTATAACCAATTGAAAATTACATGAATTGAGTAATTTAACAAATTAATTAATTCAGTTGGTAAATTCAATTTCTAATCAAAATCTAGAAATTATACAATTAAATACATGTAATAATGTCATGACTATGAAATTTGAATAATAGATCTCCTTCCTCAAAATTGATGAATAACTCTCAACAATGGAAAACCCTAATTGAGGTAAGATAGTCGAATCAATAATAGAAGAAGGGGTCTAGACCAAAATCTTGTATCAAGATCAACCCCCCAAAACCACAATTATCAAATATTCCAAAGCTTCATTGAAAGAATGAGGAATGAAATGAAACCAAAGATAAAAGGTCTTATTAGGTATCGATAACCAACCTAAAATGATCAGAGATGGTGAAATAAGTCCAAATCGACTAAGAGTCATCCTAGGGTTAGAGAAGGAAGTTTGTACGAAAGAAAATAAACCAAAATTAATTTCAAAACACTTCTTAATCTACTTATAATATAATTACATAGTTTTTAATTACATTACATTTCATGTAATTATTTTTTAATGGTTTAAACTAAAAAATGTGTCACCTAAGGTGATTTTATCATGATTAAACTATTAGATGACATGTAATATCATTACACGCCATGTAATTTTTTGCTGACAATTTTTTAGCACAAAAAAACTCTGCATAAAAGATCTGGACACCTTCAAATCCTTCCAAACCAAAATCAAACACCTTATAAACATATAACAAAGGAGATAACTCAAAAGAGATATACCTGTAAAAAGAACGAGTTCTTAATAGAAGTTCTAAAATAGTTTTTTAAGGTATTAAAGTTGAAAAAAACCATTTATGGACTCAATAAAGCTTCTCAGAGTTGGAACATCCGGTTTTATGATGCATTCCAAGTGTTCAGTTTTAATGAAAAAATAGATGACATACTACTTATAAAAAATGAAATCCTAGTAATACATTCTCTAAAGGTGTGGCTATGAAAATGTTTCTCAATGAAAGAAATTTTTGAAGAAGACTGAATACATAGTATAAATATATATAAGGATATATCTAAGAGGATTCTTAGTCTAATTAAAAACACATATATTAGAAAAGGTCTAAAATGGTATATCATAGTGTTAGATCTTACCCATTTATAGAAACCTTCTCTCTCTGAGTTTTATTAAACTATTTTGAATTATATAAATTAACTGTGTTCCTATTTTAAAATGAGGTATTCAGAGGTGTTAATTGGACTAGAGAATCCAAACTAGAAATGTATAGTAGTGGCATGTAGCCTAGGAGAAGCTGAAATGCCATCGACTCACCTGTACAGCTCATCGGCTAGTCAGCAGGCAAGGCAGTCACCTAGAAAGGCTACAAGGATCCCACTAGATAGTTGGTGAGACCCACCGACCCACCCAATTCATCAAAATAGAATGGGTATCCTATAGGATACCAAGTAGCTAGCTGATTGGACTTCTAGATATTTATCTATTTTGGAAGACACAACCAGCTAGCTGGTGGCAGCCAATGTCTAGCCATTGGTATTGGGATATGTTGAATTTGAGAGGTATATATTCATATTTGATTCCACGGAATCCCCAGTTTAAGACTCTTAAACCCCTTTTTCAATCGTAATTTGATATTTATGATTATAAAGGGTTCTCTAAGGCATCCTTAGATTTTTCAATTCTAATCCTCAACTCCTTGATCCATTCCTAGATCTAGGTGACATTAATATGATATTTTTTCTCATTTATAGTGAAAATTTCATACTTTATCCTTGATGATTCTTCCTATATTCCTAATTTGGCGGATCTAAAACTATACATAGGGGAACATGGTGGTATTTTTGAACTGAACATTTTATCTCATGGTTTTTTATTATTTTCTTATGGTGGGTGGTCCAAAATAACACCCTAATGTATGATTTGTTTCTATTTTATGTACAACCTTTAAAATTGTGATGTAATTTCATGAATGTGACCAATTTTAATCAAAATTATCTTGTGAGGCTTGAAATATCATTCATGTAACTCCCATGCATAATTCTGGGTCCGATGAATATTGAGACTTGGGCTTGTGGCCACCCGGAGGTGTGTATACCCTTGAACATGGATTATAAACTCAAAATTATGACCCTAGAATTATTTAACTGAATTGGGGATTTAGTAATGGAATTATATTAGCTCAAAAATTGATAATTGTTTTGTATCACATGTCCTATAAATGGATAATTGGTATGGAATTAAAAAATGGCATTATAGATTGATGTTATAATAACATAATGACTTGTGAAATAGTAACTCGGTATATATGGAATGAGAAACATATTTTTCATACTTATTATGTAAATTGGTAACATGGATTAAGAGTTAAATGTAATAAAATTTAAATTGGAATTATAATTGTTAATTGGAGTCAACTAACCAATATAGTGTATGTTAGCATGTTTGGAATGTATGGTGATTTTATATACTATGTATATTTCTTAGTGATTAAGGGTGAGACACATGTTGTGTTGATTACTAAGGGAAAGACACATGTTAATGTGATTTATGAGGTTGAGATGAATTGATATGTGGTTCATGAGGGTGAGACACATGGTTTCATGACACTAGAGGCAATGTTTTTATGTTTCTTAATGATTGAGGGTGAGGTGGATGGTGTACATGATGCCTAAAGGTGAAATCCTAGATTCCATGGTGTCTGAGGGTGTGATGTATGATTTTATGTGATTCCTGAGGAAGATAATGGAAGAATTAAATGGCATAACTTCTTGACTATTTTCACTGGATTGAAAGGACATACACATCTAACATTATTTCAAGGCAGGTGTAGGATGAACCCAGGTGTCATCCTAGAGATTGAGGATTTGTGTGTTTACTCTGATGTCCTGTTTTAATTTATGAATTAGTTTCCCTATTTATAATAATATTTCATGAAATAATTATAATAATATATTTTTATAGACATATTTTGTGGTGTGTTACTGATTTTTACTCAAACCCTTTTTGGGATACCATTTTTTACCCTGGAAAACTATATGGATACAGGTTTAAACAAGGGAAAGGGGACATGTGCTTCATAGATTTCTTGCTGGTTGGGACTGGATCCTGGAGATAATACTGATAATGGGGATCAAGACTAGTGTTGGGAGTTTCAATTTTTATTTTTTATTTTATTTGATTGCATGTATGACTTCTTCAGGACATTTAGTTGGCATATAGTATAATAAGAAAACATTATTATGTTTAAATTCATTTGGCCTTAGTTTGTTTATCTATTGGAGTTTATTTATATTGACTATTTATTTAACATAAAAATATTTTTATTTTTATTTTAATGTTGGTATTTTATCCCCACTACACTTAATAGACTCTGACTGCTATTCTGCTACTTCTGGTGTATGTGGAGGTCTGCCAGAGGCCATGTGGTGACCTGTCTTGGTCATGTGAGGGATAACTATAACACCCTGAGATTTTGTGAATTATTGTTTTTCTAATGAATTTAACATTTCCAATATTTTTTATACATGAAACAATGAGCTTATCTTTCATTGCATGAAACACTGATTTTGGCATTCATTACACGTAACACTGGGTTTGGAATATGTAACACGCAACACAGAGTTTGGCCGATATTGCATGAAATAGTGAGTTTACCTTGTGTTATATGTAATACTGAGTTTGTATTACATTACACATAAAACATTGTTTTTATTAAATTACTTGAAACACTGGGTTTGGCTTCTGTTACACAGAATATGGAGTTTAACTTGCATTACACACAACATTGTGTTTAAAAGATCCTTTATCATCGAGGAATTGGATTGGTGGGTATGAATATGAATAAATAAATTAGGAAAAAATATTTTTTAAAAATTCAAATATAATTAATTAATTGGTTATAAATTAATTACAAATGAAAATAAAAAAGTTTTTAAAAAAATGAAATCATTTTCTAAAAATGAATTTTTTTTGCACATAAATATGTTTTACCTCAATAAATTAAACACATCAATTCAGGGGATTATTTTTAATTAAATTTATATATTATATATTTAATAAAATTTTTAACATTCATCTTATGTGTTTTCTTCATAATAAATAATAATAAATCTAATTTTATACATAAAATATATTTTTTGAAAAGTGGTTTTGTCACCATTGGTGTTCTTATTTTAAAAACTATTTTTACAAATTTTATAAAATTTATTTGAAGAACTAAAAATCATTTTTTAAATTTTAATATAAAAAATATCTTAGTGTAAATTTTATGTATTTATATGAAATGTTTCATTTTTTTATGAATAGTGACCAAATATTGAATTTTAATTGAAAACCATCTTTTTGTTTAAATTATTTATAAAGATAAATTATATTTTAAATTATTTTTAAAGTATAATTATATAAATTATATATCTATTAACCAGATTCAGTTTATTTTAATAATTTTCATATTTAATTTTGATACTAAAATATTGTAAACTTTTGAATATTTTCTCATTGAAAACATACTTTCTCATTGCGTGTGTCGGATTAAATTTAAATTAAATTTTTTTAACATATTTGAACTCTATTTAAAAATGGATTCCATATTTTTAATCATTATAATTAATATTATTTAATAATAGAAAATTTATTTTGGACAAAAATGAATAGTAATAATAGGAAAAATTATTTACCATGGTTAAGGTAAAAAATGATTTTTTGGGGGTTAATTTAAAAAGATAAGGGTTAAAAATGAACTACCACCACATCCAAAATCCATTTTATGGACATATTTCGACATTATACCATCTATTATGGATAATGGTCTATTATTGGATCTTTTTTGTAGGTGAAAGCAGGGTTACACCTAAATACATTCAAAATAGATATAAATTTGCCACTCACGTCACTTATAAAAGGCCACACCCTCTCATATCATATTCCCACCTTAAACACCATTTGGTTTATACAATTACTATAAAAATAACTTCTAAAATTTCCTAATATCATCATATAATCCTTATTTTGTGCATAAAACCAACCTAGGAAGGCTTTTTGTGCAAACCTTTAGGGGATCCCCAAAGAAGAGGTAACATTCATCATAGAGGGACTAAACTAAGTATCTTACATATAATGGGATTTTTTATGTTAATTTAATGACCTACAATTATTTCTACTTTCATCAAATGGACTACAAAATCATTATTTTTGTGTACGGTAGACTATCGCACCACGAACCGATGTAATCCATTTTTCTATTACTAAATAATTTCGTCGGGTATGATGATGGATATAAAGTAAAAATATGATATATATATATATATAACATAAGTATACCTCTGTAGTTATTATATCATATATAAAATTTTACATTCCATTTAGTAGGGGATACAATAACATTTCTCGTGAGCACGGAGGACTACAGCCTCACGAAGCATTGTGATTCCTTTTCCCTAATGTTTTACATGGAGGACAATAAGGGATAAATTTAATTAATATATGTGATATACATGAAATATTTATGATATTATGATAATTTGATAAACATACTATATCACTTACCTATTTTCCATAATGATCTTTGAAAAATGGAAATGTTACTCATGCGTACGTACGACCAACCAATTCATTGATAGAAACATACTTCATTTATGAAAAAAATCTTTCATGATTGATCTTAAAAGTATAATTAATGTATAAATTTGTTAATTTTGTCATTATTATTACTCTGGATATAATTTAACCATGATCAATGTAAGAGGGCCTAAAATAACAAATCAAAACATATATGAAAACCAAAGTGGTTATTACCCAAAACATGTTTTTAATATGGAATTATTAATGAATGAGTTATAAAATGTATAAATTAAATCATATATGGTTTGATATATGTATTTCTGGTTCTATAATACATTTATAATAAATTTATATTTATCATACTTGAGGTTTGAATGAATATGAAGTCAAGAACCACGTTAATGGAATTTTAGTCTCTCTTTTATTTATGGGAGATTAATGCATTATTAACCACTCATTTATTTTGTGTGGTGTATATATTAACCCTTTAACATTATATATCATTAATATCATTATTTTAATGATATTTACAGTTTAATTTTATGGTATGAATTATCGTGGATTACAATTCAAAAGATTACTAAAGAGGTAAGGGACTTTTGTCTCAATTTTCCTTATTTGAGACTTTTGTTATGGTATGCACCTATATTATCTCACAAGGTGTATATTATGCCCCTTTTACATGTAATATTATGAAGATTTTTATACTCTTGATATTTTATATTTAATTTTATTTTATTACTTCATTGGGCATACGATTCAAGGTTACCAAAGTGGTAATGATATTATGATACAATCTCATCGTTTATCAGAATTGTTTATAATTATGTTTCCAAAAAAAAATATTATCATAAATATCTCAATAAACTCATGAATTTCTTATAATATGGGTTTTTATGATATTTTAAAACATTCGTACCATTTTTATAGTCTTTTTCACTTAAAATAATTAAGAAAATGTTTTTATGAAAATATTACATTATTTCTCTCCTCAATTAGAAATCCATTTTCTTCCCAAACTATGCTATCTAAAAAATTTATTATTATACTATTTTTTTTAAAATAAAATTTTACCCATGGTTTTCGTAAAATAATTTAAATTAATCTTCATGTAATTTCCCATACAATTCATGTTTGGATTTTACTAAAAGTATGAATGGAATATTAGTTTTAATGTGTACAACATGAAAAAAACTTCCCATCATCCTGAAATTTATTTGAGTTGAATATGCGTTTATCAATTTTCAAGGCTATTTTAAATTATAAAAATCAATATTTTTATGTTTTAAAATGTGTTTTTCAAATTTTAAATTATATTTTCCTCAAGAAAATGTTTCAGATGATCATTCAAAATGATTTTCCATCTATGTTGACATCCATTCATGTTACTTATGCCTTATCGAGGATATTATCCAAAGATATCATTCTTATTATTTCTCTGAATGTTTTATTTTAATGATGGAATGATGTTTATAAAACATTTTTATCATCCATGGGTTTTACTATGATAAAAATATTATGAAACTCGCTTCTTTTTCCACAGGTTTTGCTATGATGAAATGACAAAATGATTATGAAACCTATCTCTATTACATGAGTTATGATATGATGGAATGTTTGTGAAACCCATTTCATTTATTGGGTTATGATATGATTAATATTTTATGATCATATGAAACACATAAATATTGTAACATTTTATTGCTCTCTTTCAGGTAACTCCCTTTTATTTGCTTGTTTTCATATTTCATTGGGTGGGTCTTGGAAATCTCAATGATGGGGAACATTTTATAAGAAAAAATATCTAATGGTTAGGGACATATTTTTTTTTTAAATTAATGTAGTTTGGGTATAAATGTGTTAATGGATTAATGATATTATATCCGAGTTCATAGAATTCCCAAGGTAGTTTGTGTTTCACGTAAGAATCAGGAATTTTCATAGTTTTCAGGAGAAATACACTTTGTGTGATGGGATTACATTGTGTTTAATTTCTACCGGACAGATTACATGAACATGGTATACCTTATGAAGGGATTATAAATCATTTAATGTTAAAAATCAGGTTTTTAATAAAATTGTGATGAATGTTTCAGCATATCTAGATCCCAAGGATTAAACGATCTATAAAGGGATTACAATCCATGTAAATGACACATATAGTGATTTTAGGGAATTATTCAAGTGATATTGTAATGACCCAAGCTTGATGTACAGAGGCATTACATTACATTTGAGGAATATTTAATATATATAAAAAACCAACACTCAAGGACCATAATAGTTTAGTGTCTTTGGAAACTCGGAACATAATCTTTTAATCATGGTGAATGATCTTTATCATCTCCCATAAAGATCATACCATTTGGTTTTCCTACATAAAACCATTCTTTATATCATGGGGAAAAGAAACATAAAAACGGTGAGCTCAAATTCTAAGTGAGGGTAAACATGGAGAACATAAAACAAAACCTAAACATTTGAACATAAGAACATGAACATAAAACATCAAAATCACGAGTAATGACATAAATATTGGAAGTCCATAAGGCATAGATCATAAAGGAACATAAATAAGGATTAAATAGAATGGGGAGAAAACATTTAATTCTGGAAAACCATTAAGCACATGTTATGAATTTCATAGTATCCAATACATTTCTTCCAAGACCATCATAGTGGACAAAGTCCATTACCGAACCTGGTTTACTTGTCATTCCAGCCATGTATTACTAAAGCGGATTCACTTTTAATTCCAACCATGTCTATCTCATGAGATATAAATCATCACCCAATTAATTGGATGGAGATATAGGTCCCACCAATCTCATATTGAAATCATTCTTATGTGTGCCACAACACAATCATAAATCATGCATCATAACCCAAAGAATAAAATAGGTTTCATAAACATCATCTCATCTTAACAAAATCCATATAAAACAAATGGATATCATTTCATCATAAAAAAACATACAATGAAAATAATAGAGACATTATACTTGAATCATAATCATTGTAAATAAATTCATCTTATATGGGAAATAGTTTTGAATAAACACTTGAAATTAATTCTTGAGGAAAATATCTTTTCTTCTTCAAAATCATTTTCTTTTCACAAAATGTCGTGTGATTATAAAAGAAAATAATTTTGTTGAAAATAATCACGAAATATTTTAGAGGAAGATTCATGGAAATAAGACATTATAAAATCGTAAAAATCCATCCATTCCTTATAATTTAATAAAACATTCTTCTCGAACTTTTTACAGAAAAGTCAAAAAGTACCTTATATGGTAAACAATGGAAAGATTCCTTCAATATAATGTGGTAAAAGTAAACAAAGGGTAAAAATTACATTAAAAATACATGGATGATTATTAGTTATTTTATGAATTTTTTTTAGAATATATGGATTTGGATGATGAAAATAACCCCAGTAAATACTTACGAATAATCAATCTCGGATAAGAATGAGATTTGAATAATTATCCCTTACCTTATATCCAATTACTTCTATATGTGTCCGAAACTCATTTATAGTGGGTTTAAACATTTTATTAACTTGTAAAAGAACCATAATAATATTTATTATATCTTATAGGATTCACTTAAAACTTTATATTACCCGTTCATTTGTCAATTCCATGTTAAAGCAGCGTTTTGGGTAAAATCATTTCATTTATCGAATGTGTTTGGACTTGTTGTTCTTGATATTTTTATTACTTATATCATGATTTACTTACTTAATGAATGTAAAACATGATTTATATATCATACATATTCAGAATATATATATATATAATATTATATATAGATAAATGAAATGAAACACATCGTTCATGGAGTCGGTATGTCGTACGTACGCATGAACGTTGTTTTCATTTCCTTATTGACTTGAATGGAAGTAAGTAGATGAAATATATATACACATAGATATAATAAAATTAAAATTTCATATATATCATTATTATTATTTATATATACTTTATAATCATTCTTTAATGGTTAACATGGAAATTGAATCTCATTACGTCGTGGAGATGGTAATCCGTACGTACTCACGAACGAGGATATAGTTCCCATAATTATTGAATGGAATTGTAGTGGATAATATAATATCTCAGAATTAGTATGAAGTTATAATAACAATATATAGTTATTCTTTACACCATTATACACATAAAAGTAAGGTGGTGGTGGAAAAACGGATTACCCCACGACGTGGAGACAGTATTCCATACATACGCATGCGCGGTGATTTCTTTTTATGTAGGAAGGATAGAAAGTGAAATGGGGTTGTTTTATATATATAAAAACATATCAGTATATTATTTATACTGATTCTTTTACATTATAATGAAACAACTAAAGAAGAGTAAGTAGAGGAATAAGGAAACCTGAAAGAATCGGTAGAAGAGATTACCTCTTCTTCGACGTGCCTCCTCTTAACCTCATCTTAGGGTACTAAAGATGGTCTTTCAAGAAAACCAGGACCTCTAGAAGGTTTATATGGAAGTGGAGAAGTGAAATGGGTAGATTTTTGCGGAGATTGTAGGCTCAAATTTTTTGTGAAGAGGAGAGGGGGAGGTTCCCTTTTATAAGGGAGGATGGGGGAACCTTTGGAAACCTCAAAAAAAATAATTTAATACAAATTCAAACCCCACATAAAAACATCCAAAATTACTCAAATATGAATCATAAATGTGATAGGGTTGTAATATCATCATCCAATATAATTTTAAATGTTTGACATTTATTTTAAACCTTATCAACATGATTTACCCTTATTTAATCTATTTAATTTTATTTGTGTTAATAATATTCTAAATTTTAAATTATTATAAATAATTACTTATGTGTTTTTAATTTTCCATAACTTCGTACTTTATGACATTTTAGACCATATAAATTAAAATTTATATTTTTTAAATATATTTGTGATTTTTAAACAATTTTATAATATGTTATTTTTATAAAATAACAATAGTGTTAATTTTGACACTATTCATTTATGTGAATTGAAATAAAATCTGCAGAGTGGATATATTCGAAAAAAAGTTTGATAGATTAATAAAATATCAAATTAATATAGAAAATTTGTGGAGAACATTCATTAGTTCAAATATTATTTATTTTAATATTTATAAAACCATTTATTTGATATTTCTATAAATAAAACAATTACTACATCATTTTTGTATAATCATTTTATATAATTATTAGTTGAATAAAAATTAAAAAAATACTATGATGATAATAAATCTAATATAATTTAATAGAATACTTTTACTTGAATTTATCATCTTAAAATCACAACATGTAAATTTTTATATTTATTAAATTATGAAGGTGACAACTTTTACATCGTTTAAAATAAAAAACTATAAGTGTCATAATTTCTTTTATAAAGATCCAAATGGTAGATAATTAGTCCATTGGAGGGTTAGGGTTTAGATATATAAGAACAATAAGTTTTTTTCACGTTTTTTGGGTCTTTTAATGGGTATTATTATTTTAATAAAAACTATATTACTGATTTTGCACTAAATAAATAATTTCTGCATCATTAATGTAATAGATATTAAGGTAATTAAATATATCTTAAAAATTACAAATAAATAACCATAACAAATAAATACATTTTAGCTTTCAAATTAGTATTTATAATTGAATTTATATTCTGTATAACCTTATATTAAAAATACATTAATTATTAATGTTCGAGTGAGACATATTTCACTTTCTTTAAAATAAAATAAATTAAAGGTCTTAATCACAACCAAGTGGGTTCCAATGGATTCCATTTCAACCCAAATATGACTAAAAATAAAATATAATCATCAAATTATATTAATAAAAGTGTTACGGTAATTATATAATATTATATTTACACTTAATTATCTGATTTACCTTTAACTATGGTAAATAAAAATAACCATAGTTACTATTCATAGTGCCCAAAAAAAATGTAGCTGATTAACATAATTTGGACCTACCGGCTCCAAATATGGAATCCAAATTTCCAAAACCAAATCAATGAAGTTGCAGAGATAAATTTAAAATTAATCCCATTGTTTAGAAAACGAGTTTTAAAAGTTAAAGCATTGTAAAAGATTGTAATGATTTTACCTATGAATTCAATGTAAAATAAATGCTAATTACATACATTATATTAAATTGTAAAAATATATTCTATTTATACTTTTAAACCATTCAATATTATAATTTATCCATATAAATTATTACGATGAAAAAATAATTTTTTAATTAAAATATAGCGTGTTTTAACTATGCTTTAAAATATTAAAGTTATCAGAATAATATTAAAAATTTACCCAAAGTAAATTTTTATATCCTAATTCCAAATATAAATTTTATTTTTTGAAATTTAACTTATAAACATGTCAAAAACTAGATTCAAAATGGGTGTGCGATCAATAGACGACAAAACTACATTTTTTGAACAATAATTATTTTACCCAAAAAATTTATTTTGTTCTCATACCATGTTCTAGAAAATGTGTAAGATGAATAATAATTTTATAAAATTAAAAATTTAGTTAATAATATTCATAATGGCTAGTTCATAATAATATTATAACAATATATCATTGTTTAGTGAAACCCGGTGTTGCGTACTACACATGCTATCGAGGAAGGTCGTGATTGCGAGTAATGCAAGCCAAGTCAGGGCTGCCTATATTGAAAGATCCCTTTCATGTTGCATATATCATAATCAAAACTTATTTCATTTATACATTAAACAAAATCTATAATAAATGTTTCATAGAATAATTTCGACAAAATGAACTTGAAATTGTGTGTAACACTATCCCAGAATAGTGTTGTGTATACTGCAATCTAATATGGTGTTGCTTATAGTAAAAGCTAATCTTGATTTAATGTATAATAGAAAACATCAGTGAAATTAAAAAGAACATATCTCATAAAATCTCAGGGTGTTACAGATATGTTTTCTCATTCATCGATAGGTCGCGTTTCCATTAAACTAGATCCCTTCTTCGATGATTTTAGATACCTCCAACCATTCCATATCATTTTTTCAGTGATTGATCATTATTGTGGTTGTGGTGCATTTATTTTGGTGAGTAATAATTTCTTTCTATTAATTTATTTTGATCGTGGATATAACGACCCATACTTTACATACATTTTTACTACGTCAAAATTGAAGCATACTTATTACAACATATAATAAAACCATGAAAGTACCGTATAGGTATAGTGTCTTTAGAAACTGGGAAACACAAACAACTGCTTCATAAAGCATCAACTTTGCCTCCCACTTATTTCATCATATCTAGAGTCCCTTTTTGGAATATCCTACTTAATAACCTTCTTCCTGACCTGGGAAAAGAAAACATACAAAAGGGTGAGCCCAAATGCTCAGTAAGGGTAAACAAAAGAAAGATCAGTCACATTGTATAAATAAGCACATAACTGTTGGAAATCTTACCCTGCAAAAGAGATCATAATTTCATAATAGGGGATAAATCATGGAAGTGAAATGTAATCACAATAATAATAACTTAAAACATGAAACTTTGTGGCATACACATATAATCATAGAGAATAATTTCTTGTTAGTCAAGACTCATTGCCAAGACTATCTTAGTGGACAAAGTCCCCTTCTGAACCGAGTCACCCTCGTTTCAGTCCTGTTTCACTGAACCGGTATAACCTACCGTTTCAGCCATGTCTATCTCATGAGATATAAAATCTTTACCCAATGCATTCGAGGGAGATATAGGTCCCACCCATCTCATAATGATACCATTCTTATGTGTGCCACAAAATCATAAATCATACATCATAGCATAACCCATGTAATAAAAATGGGAATCTTAAACATCGTGACGTCATAAAACAATTCATATAAGATAAAGGAATTCATAAAAATATTTCCATCACAATATAATCAAATCAATGAAATAAAAGGGATAAAACAGAACCCTTTATTATCTTATATGGAAAATAATTTTGATAAAACACTTTAACTTCATTCTTGAGGAAAATATCCTTTCTACTTCAAAAACACTTTTCTTTCAGAACATGTCATACAATCTAAACTAAAAGAAGTTTATTAAAAATAAACTTGAAAACTTGTAAAGGAAGATTCTTGTAAATAATGTTTTAAAAATCCATTCATGCCGTATAAGTTAAAGAAACATTCTTCGTACTTTTGTCGGAAAAGTCAAAAAGTACCTTTTACGAAAAATGACAAAATATTCCTTTCATATATTTTACTAAAAACTCACCGAAGGGTAAAATTGGATTTAAACAATTGTAGGTGGATGTAAATAATATTACATATTGAGGAAACATGGATTTGGATGATAAAATACACCCCAGTAAATGCCAAAGTATAAACAATCTCGGATAAAAATGAGATTGTGATATTTTCCCTTACCTTAGGTCCGACTTGCTTTGTAAGTGTCTGAAACTCCTGTATAATGATTTAAATAATGTTATTGACTTATTCTAGATTCATAATTATTTTTATTATATCATATATGGTCATATTCTTAGCTTCTCAGTAGTAATATTTCATTGCTAATTGTTATTCGAGTGTTTATAACTTTTTGTTCTTATGTGTGTTTTGTCGAATAAATTCTTATTCTTATCTTTAGGTTATAGATACCTAATTTCCAGAATGGTATTAGTGTAATATATATGATATTAATTCATTAAATTAATTTATATATTCATTATGAAATGAAGATCATGTAGAACGAGTCGCATCACATCGTGGAGACGGTATTCCGCACGTACGCACGAGTGATGATATCATTCCTATGATCGTGGAATTGTATTGGAGTGTATGTATACTATTTCAGAATCAGTATCACATTATAATAGTCATATATAGTCATTATATACACCATTATACCCATCCAAGTAAGGTGGTGGTGGAAAATAGATTACACCACGACATGGAGACGGTATTGTGTACGTACGCACGCGCGGTGATTTCTTTTTCCGTAGGATGGATAGATGGTGAAATTGGGTTGTTTCATACATATAATAACATATCAGTATATGAGTGATACTGACGTTATTACTTCATAATGAAACAACCTAATAATAAGAAGTGGAAGAAGAAATAAAGATGAAAGAATCGGTAATGGGCTTTACCTCTTCTTTGAAGTGCGTATTTGAGACCTCCTTTTAGGGCACTAAAATGGGACATTGAAGAAGACCAGAACCTCTAGGATGTCTCTAGGGAAGTGTAGAGGAGAAAGTGGCAGGGGTTGGCCGAGCTTGAAGGCTCAATATGGTGTGAGGAAGAGGGGGAGGAGGTGCCCTTTTATAATGGAGGAGAGGGGCACCTTAGGAATATCTCAAAATATTATTTTATATTAAAGACAAAATCGGTTTATAATGGTTCCAAAGGGTATTATTTCGAATTTAAAGTGGGGATGGGTCGAAATCCTATCATACAATAGGATTTAGAAAAGTTTAGGTTATTATTTTAACCTTATCAATTAGATTTAACTCTATGTTAAATAATTTATCTTTTACCGTGTCTTTTTGTTTTCTTACACTATATGGTTAAGACACTTACTATAACATGCCAAACGAACCCAAAGTTGTTTATTATTAATATATATATCTTTATCTAAGTCATTTGGCCGAACCTTAGATTTTTAGGAATAAAATAACAATTAATAATATAATATTTGATTTAAAAACTATTTTGTGTCAATTTTGACACTATTTGATATATGATTTTTGTGAAAGTCATAACAGAATTATATGTTCGAAAAAAGTTGATTAAAACAACAATAATATATCATAGTAACCTAGAAAATTATTGGAATTCATAAAAAGTCTCAAATTACATTTATTTGGGTATTTATAACATCAATTATGTTAACATTTCTTTAAAAGGGTAAATACTGAATCATCGTTGTGTCATAAATAAATTAATTTATTTCATGTCTAAAAATTATAAATAAAATATCATTATGTAGGAAAAATTTTTAGCTTTCTAATGAATATTTATAATCGAATTTATCTTATGTATAAACCCATATTAAAAATGTTTTAGTTATTAAACATTGATTTTAACTATTTTAACTATTCATTAAATAAAATAATATTAAATGTCATAATCTAATCCAAGTGGACCTAAAGGGTCATATTATATTCATAAGGTTGTTTTTGGTCGAATTACACTTATCCAATAGAATCAGGACATGTGTTAGGGTAATAGTAATATCATATTTACTCTTAGTTACCCTATTTACTATAAACTGCGGTAAAAAAAAGTAAAAAGTTTCTATTCACCAAAAATTATTTTCATCTCATTGAACCATATTTTAGTCCTTGATATTAACCGTGTCTCTAGGATTTTCGAAATTCCATTCCCAGGAGAGGTAAAATTAACTTTTATGAAAAATTCAGTTTTTTAACTACCACTTAGTGGTTTCACTATTCATCAAAAATTGAAAGTTTTCAGAAAAATACCAAAATTTCACCGTAGGATAATTTCGATATTATGAATCCAAAAATGAAGTCCATTTTGAAAAATAAAATTTATAAAATTTCAAAAAGTGGTTATTACTATTCATAATGGCTAGTTTTAATAATATTTTAATAGCATATCGTTGCTTAGTGAAACTCGGTATTGCGTACCACGCAAGCTATCGAGGAAGGTCGCGATTTCGTGTAAAGAAAGCCAAGCAAGTATTGTGTAGAAAAAGATTCCTTTGATGATTTATATAACATAAAAGTCTCGGGTGTTACATTCTACCCCCCTTAAAATGAATTTCGCCCTCGAAATTCGTCACTTTGTAACAAACAGATGAGGATACCTCTCCCTCATCATATCCTCAAGCTCCCATGTAGCTTCTTCTAATTGGTGGTTCCTCCATAAAAATTTCACCTAAAGAGTGGTCTTGTTTCGTAGGACTTTTTCACTACGATCCAGAATCTCTATCGGTTGATCATCATAAGAAAGATCTTGCTCCAGCGGTACAACTTCTGAGCTGAGTACATGTGAAGGATCAGGTATGTACTTTCTCAGGAGAGATACATGGAACACATCGTGAACTTGAGATAGATTCGGTGGAATCGCCAATCGGTAAGCTACCTTCCCAACACGATCCAGTATTTCGAAAGGACCGATATATCTAGGGCTCAACTTCCCCTTCTTTCCAAATCTCATAACCCTCTTCCAGGGAGATATTCGTAAGAACACTTTATCACCCACTTCAAACTCTAGGTCTTTTCTTCGGTTGTCGGCATAACTTTTCTGTCGACTCTGAGCTGCTCTTATGTGTTTTTGAATAGATTTGACCTTTCTGCCATTTCATCAACGAGATCAGGTCCTAATAGCTTTCTTTCCCCAACTTCATCCCAGCAAGTTGGAGTCCTGCATTTCCTTCCATAGAGAGCTTCATAAGGAGCCATCTGAATACTGGAGTGAAAGCTATTATTATAAGAAAATTCCACCAAAGGTAAGTGTTGTTCCCAACCACCTTTGAAATCCATAGAGCAAGCTCTCAACATATCTTCTAGGGTTTGAATTGTTTTCTCAGACTGACCGTCTGTCTGAGGATGATAAGCAGTGCTAAAACTCAACTCTGTATCCAAAGTATGCTGAAGACTTCGCCAGAACTTCGAGGTAAATCTCGGATCCCGATCAGATATAATAAAAATTGGTACTCCATGCAATCTTAGCACTTCTTTTACATATATCCTGGAAAGCTGATCCAGAGAGAAATCCTCTCTAATAGCAATGAAGTGTGCAGATTTTGTAAGACGATCAACTATGACCCAGATAGCATTATTGCTTTTAGATGTTTTAGGAAGTCCTATGACAAAGTCCATGGTGATGTTTTCCCATTTCCATTTGGGTATGGGTAATGGTTCTAACATCCTCTTAGACTTCTGTCTCTCAGCTTTAACTTGTTGAAAAACCAAGCATCGAGAGACATATTTAGCAACATCTCTTTTCATTCCATCCCGCCAGAAGTACTCTTTCAGGTCCCTATACATCTTCGTGCTTCCAGGATGAATAGAGAATGAAGAACTATGAGCCTCATCCAGCATCTCCTTCTTTAATTCAGGGATGGGAGGAACACAAACCCGATTCCTGAACTTTATTATCCCATCACAATCAAGGTTGAATTCAGGAACATTTCTCACCTTCTTTTGTAACTCGACATCTTCTTTCTGTGCCTCTTTAATCTTCACATGTATAGAGGGTTGAACATTCATTTGAGAAAGATAAGATTTTTCCCCTTTCATTATAATTCCAAGATCCATCCTTTGTAAATCCATAAATATTGGATCTTTTGTGATCCTTATCATGGATAAACTAGCATGGTCTTGTCGACTTAATGCATATTCCACCTTGTTTGCTTTCCCAGGGTGGTAATGGATTGAGCAGTCATAATCCTTAATCAGCTCCAACCATCTTCTTTGACGCATATTCAGCTCCTTTTGTGTGAAAATATACTTTAATCTTTTATGATCAGTATAAATATCACACCTTTCACCATAAAGGTAATGCCTCCAAATCTTTAATGCAAAGATTACCGCAACTAACTCCAAATCATGTGTTGGGTAATTTTGCTCATGGATTTTCAACTGTCGTGAGGCATAAGCTATCACCATATCATTTTGCATAAGAACACACCCCAATACCTTCTTGGATGCATCACTATAGATCACAAACCATTCTCCACTATAGGGCAGTGTGAGGAAAGGTGCACTAGATAACCTTCTTTTCAACTCCTTGAAATTCTCTTCACATTCCTCCGTCCAAACAAACTTAACTCCTTTCCGAGTCAACTTGGTGAGTGGATTAGATAATCGTGAAAAAACTTTCACAAATCGTCGATAATATCCAGCCAAACCAAGAAAACATCGGATCTCAGTTTCTGTTGTTGGTCTCAACCATCTTTTCATAACCTCTGTTTTTGCTGGATCCACAAATATCCCCTCTTTTGAGATTATGTGACCCAAAAATGCAACTTTTTGAATCCAAAATTCACACTTGGTAAAATTGGCCTAAATATTCTCCTTTCTCAGGGTCTTCAATATAATTCTCAAGTGATCTTAATGTTCATCCTTGATCTTTGAATAGACAAGAATATCGTCTATAAAGACTACCACAAATTGATCAAGATAGTCTCTAAAGACTCTATTCATTAGATCCATGAAGATAGCAGGGGTATTAGTAAGACCAAATGGCATCACTATAAATTCATAGTGTCCATACCTTGTTCGGAAAGCCATCTTTGGTATATCCTCCCTTTTGACCCTTAATTGATGATACCCTGAATGAAGATCAATCTTGGAAAAGTATTGAGCTCCGCGTAGTTGGTCAAATAAGTCATCAATGCGTGGGAGAGGATATTTGATCTTGATAGTGATCTTGTTAAGTTCTTGATAATCAATGCAGAGTCTCATTGATCTATCTATCTTCTTAAAAAATAGAACAGGTGCTCCCCAAGGTGACGCACTGGGGCGTATGAATCCCTTATCAAGATTCTCTTGGAGTTGCTTCTTCAATTCCTACAACTCAATTGGGGCCCTTCTATAAGGTGTCTTTGAAATAGGCAAAGCACCCGGTACGATTTCTATTGAGAACTCAACTTCACGATTTGGTGGAAGTCTCGGTAATTCCTCCGGAAAGACATCATCAAACTCCCGTACAATGGGAATATTCTTAATAGTGAGTTTCTCACCAACCATTTGAGATAAATAACCTTTATTTAGTGGAATCAAGACCCATAAGATCGAATAAATTTTCACTGGAAGGTTATGTTCATCCTTGCATTGATACACGATCATAGATTGATCTGGAATATAAAATGTGACTTCCCTTCTTTGGAAATTGATATAAGCTCCATATAATGAAAGCCAATCCATGCCAAGAATCACATCAAATTCCACTATAGGAAGGATCACAAGATTTGCAGGAAGCACTTTACCACAAACTTCGATCGGAGAAGAATTATAAACTTTTGATGTGACTGTTGTGCCATTAGGTGTTGTCATAGCTTACTCATCATCTAATTGTTGAGGTAATACGGTGATACCCTTAGAAAATTCTTCAGAAATAAAAGAGTGGGTGGATCCAGAATCAAATAAAACATTTACGACTTTAGAGTGGATGGTAAGTGTACCTTTCACCACATCGTTATCGTACTCCACATCGCTAATAGAAATTGCATGTGACATTCCTTTGTATTTAGCCTTAAGAGTTTTTTGACGTCGACAATCATCATCAACCCTTGGATTAGGGCATTTATTGGCATAATGACCCATCTCCTTGCACTTGAAACATTGAAGTGTAGTAGGTTCATTCTGTGTATCCCTTCCTTTGTTTGCATCATTAGACATCTTCTTCCCATCATCGTGGCATTCAAATTCCCGATGACCTTCCTTTCCACATTTGAAACATTTACTTGTCCCTTTAAGACAACTCCCTCCATGTTTTTTCCAAACTTTGAGCATAAGGGAAAGCTCGTCTTCTTTTCAGTGTGCTCTTTAGATTTTCCTTTGAATTCCATTTTCCTTTTCTTATCAAACCCATATGACTGATGGGTTACTCCAATCTCCATCTCGAATTTGAGAGCACATCGAACGATTTCCTCGTAGCTATTGAAGTCCCTTATGGCTAACGCCCTTCGAAGACTTGGTTTTAAGCCACTAAAGAACCGATCGATCTTACTCCCAGGTTGGATAATAATACCAGAAGCGTACCTTGCATGTCTTTTAAAATTTGCTTCATAGGTACCAACAGATTCATCATCCTTTTGCTTCAGTTCAAGAAACTCTTTCTCCATCTTTGTTCGGAGAATAAGAGGGATGTACTTATTGAAAAATAAGTTCTTGAACTCGTCCCATTCCATGGACTCAATTTCATCTCTTTGCCTCGTATTCTTAATAAGATTCCACCATTGATCAGCATATCCTTCCAAACGATACAGTGCTAGGATGACTTTATCATGTTCAGAACATTGAGGAACTGCTAATATCTTTTCAGTAGTACTAATCCATTGTCCAGCAACTAATGGATCAGTAGACCCGTTGAAAGAATGTGGACGCTGCCTCATGAAGGATTCAACAGAATGTTGCTCCTTCCTTTGCTCGTTTGGAAGTCCTGCATGATTCATAGCTTGAGAAAGTTGTGTGAGCATGGCTACAAGATTTTGCATTCCAGCTCCCATAACATTTGGTTGCTCAGGGGGACAATCATTGCATTGCCCGTCGTATTCTGCATTAACACGATTCATTCGGGTTCCAGCCATTGACTAAAACCAAGAAGAATAGTGTGAGAAACACTAATTATAATAGGAAAACAACATAATCAAGAATAAAATTTTCACGTTTAAGGTCTTATCCAAGGTTATTCATGGCCATTTATAAAACACTAAGATTATGTTCTATGCTTAGACTTATCCTTAGGGTTCTTACTAAGGCTTTCACATCCTAGTTTACAAAGGTTGACTATACCTTTCCTCTGATACCAACTATAACGACCCATACTTTACATACATTGTTAATACTTCAAAATTGAAGCATACTTATTAAAACATATAATAAAACCATGAAAGGACCATATAGGTATAGTGTCTTTAGAAACTGGGAAACATAAACAACTAGTTCATAAAGCATCAACTTTTCCTCCCACTTATTTCACCATATCTAGAGTCCCTTTTTGGCATATCCTACTTAATAACCTTTTTCCTGACCTGGGGAAAGAAAACATACAAAAGGGTGAGCTCAAATGCTCAGTAAGGGTAAACAAAAGAAAGATCAATCACATTGTATACATAAGCACATAACTTTTGGAAATCTTACCCTGTAAAAGAGATCATAATATCATAACATGGGATAAATCATGGCAGTGAAATGTAATCACAATAATAATAACATAAAACATGAAACTTTGTGGCATACACACATAATCACAAAGAATCATTTCTTGTTAGTCAAGACTCATTTCCAAGACTATCTTAGTGGACAAAGTCCCTTTGTGAACTGAGTCACCCTCATTTCAGTCCTGTTTCACTGAACCGGTATAACATACCATTCCAGCCATGTCTATCTCATGAGATATAAAATCTTTACCCAATGCATTGGAGGGAGATATAGGTCCCACCCATCTCATAATGATACCATTCTTATGTGTTCCACAAAATCATAAATCATACATCATAGCATAACCCATGTAATAAAAATGGGAATCTTGAACATCATGACATCATAAAACAATTCATATAAGATAAAGGAATTCATAAAAATATTTCCATCACAACATAATCAAATCAATGAAATAAAAGGGATAAAACAGAACCCTTTATTATCTTAGATGGAAAATAATTTTGATAAAACACTTTAACTTCATGCTTGAGGAAATATCCTTTCTACTTCAAAAACAGTTTTCCTTTCAGAACATGTCATACAATATAAACTAAAATAAGTTGATTAAAAATAAACTTGAAAACTTGTAAAGGAAGATTCTTGGAAATAATTTTTTAAAAATCCATTCATACCGTATAAGTTAAAAAAACATTCTTCGTACTTTTGTCGGAAAAGTCAAAAAGTACCCTGTATGAAAAACGACAAAAGATTCCTTTCATATCTTTTACTAAAAACTCACCGAAGGGTAAAATTGGATTTAAAAAATTGTAGGTGGATCGAAATAATATTACATATTGAGGAAACATGGATTTGGATGATAAAATACACCCCAGTAAATGTCAAAGTATAAACAATCTCGGATAAAATGAGATTGTGATATTTTCCCTTACCTTAGGTCCGACTTGCTTTGTAACTGTCCGAACCTCCTGTAAAATGATTTAAATAATGTTATTGACTAATTCCAGAATCATACTTATTTTTATGATATCATATATGGTCATATTCTTAGCTTCTCAGTAGTAATTTTTCATTGCTACTTGTTATTCGGGTGTTTATAACTTTTTGTTCTTATGCGTGTTTTGTCGAATAAATTCTTATTCATATCTTTAGGTTATAGATACCTAATTTCCAGAATGGTATTAGTGTAATATATATGATATTAATTCATTCAATTCATTTATATAATCATTATGAAATGAAGATCATGTAGAACGAGTCGCATCACATCGTGGAGAAGGTATTCCGTACATACGCACGAGTGATGATATCATTCCTATGATCGTGGAATTGTATTGGAGTGTATGTATACTATTTCAGAATCAGTATCACTTTATAATAGTCATATATAGTCATTATATACACCATTATACCCATCCAAGTAAGGTGGTGGTGGAAAATAGATTACACCACGGCGTGGAGACGGTATTCCGTACGTACGCACGCGCGGTGATTTCTTTTTCCGTAGGATGGATAGATGGTGAAATAGGGTTGTTTCATACTTATAATAACATATATATATATATGAGTGATACTGAATTTATTACTTCATAATGAAACAACCTAAGAATAATAAGTGGAAGAAGAAATAAAGACGAAAGAATCGGTAATGGGCTTTACCTCTTCTTTGAAGTGCTTCTTTGAGACCTAATTTTAGGGCTCTAAAATGGGTCTTTGAAGAAGACCAGAACCTCTAGGATGTCTCTAGGGAAGTGGAGAGGAGAAAGTGGCAGGAGTTGGCCGAGCTTGAAGGCTCAATGTGGTGTGAGGAAGAGGGGGAGGAGGTGCCCTTTTATAAGGGAGGAGAGGGGCACCTTAAGAATATCTCAAAATATTATTTTATATTAAAGTCAAAATCAGTTTATAATGGTTCCATAGGGTATTATTTCGAAGGTAAAGTGGGGATGGGTCGAAATACTATAAACCAATAGGATTTAGACAAGTTTAGGTTATTATTTTACCCTTATCAATTAGATTTAACTCTAAGTAAAATAATTTAACTTTTACCGTGTCTTTTTGTTTTCTTACACTATATGGTTAATACACTTACAATAACATGCCAGACGAACCCCAAGTTGTTTATTATTAATATATATATATCCTTATATAAGTCATTTGGATGAACCTTAGATTTTTAGGAATAAAATAACAATTAATAATATAATATTTGATTTAAAAACTATTTTGTGTCAATTTTGACACTATTTGATATATGATTTTTGTGAAAGTCATAACAGAATTATATGTTCGAACCAAGTTGATTAAATCAACACTAATATATCATAGTAACCTAGAAAATAAGTGAAATTCATAAAAAGTCTCAAATTACATTTATTTGGGTATTTATAACATCAATTATGTTAACATTTCTTTAAAAGGGTTCTTACTGCATCATCGTTGTGTCATAAAAAAATTAATTTACTTAAAGTCTAAAAATTATAAATAAAATATCATTATGTAGGAAATCTTTTTATCTTTATAATGAATATTTATAATCTAATTTATCTTATGTATAAACCCATATTAAAAATGTTTTAGTTATTAAACATTGATTTTAACTATTTTAACTATTCATTAAATAAAAAAATATTAAATGTAATAATCTAATCCAAGTGGACCTAAATGGTCATATTATATTCATAAGGTTGTTTTTGGTCGAATTACACTTATCCAATAGAATTAGGACATGTGTTAGGGTAATAGTAATATCATATTTACCCTTAGTTACCCTATTTACTATTAACCGCGGTAAAAAAAGTAAAAAGTTACTATTCACCAAAAATTATTTTCATCTCATTGAACCACATTTTAGTCCTTAATATTAACCGTGTCTCTCGTATTTTTGAAATTCCATTCACAGAAGCGGTAAAATTATGTTTTATGAAAAATTCAGTTTTTTAACTACCACTTAGTGGTTTCACTATTCATCAAAAATTGAAAGTTTTTATAAAAATACCAAAATTTCACCCTAGGCTAATTTCGATACTATGAATCAAAAAATGAAGACCATTTTGAAAAATAAAATTTATAAAATTTCAAAAAGTGTTTATTACTATTCATAACGGCTAGTTTTAATAATATTTTAAAAGCATATCATTGTTTAGTGAAACTCGGTATTGCGTACGACGCAAGCTATCGAGGAAGGTCGTGATTTCATGTAAAGCAAGCCAAGCAAATATTGTGTAGAAAAAGATTCCTTTGATGATTTATATAACATAAAAGTCTCGGGTGTTACAGTTGAAGAATTTTTGTGTTGTGTTATTAAATATTTTGATTTGTGGTGATGATTTCATTGATTATTTTCTAGATCCATTGTGTGATCTCGTTATGTGGGATGATTCCTTTGATAGTTTTGGTACAATGGGTGTGCATTCTAGAGGTATATTTTTTTCTTTCCTCATCACCAAACCATTGGTTAAATTGAAATAATTATTATATTTTTGGATACGTTATAGGGCCTCTATTGTCATTGTGTGTTCTTATTTATTATTGTATCTCATTATGGGTGTGTGCGACCCAAGTTTTGAGGTAGGTAGTTCCATATCTACCCTATGTTGGTCAATTTCATTGCTATGGTTTTTTAATAATTTCTTTGTTAATTGAAATGGCATGATTTACTGTTTTGGTTTGTGTGTTGGGAAATGGGTTTTCATTAAAAGATGGTTTTCCACTAGTTTTGGTAAATAAAAAGGGTTTTCCAAATCATTTTGAAATGGTTTTAAAATCATGGTTTGAATTAAATGGTTTCATGAGATGGTTTGGAAAATATATCACATGGTAAGTCATGGGTACATAGGTGGATGGTATAACAATAGGTCTCATCTACTTTCATGGGGTTTTGTCATGGGGATTTCTTCTTATCCCCAAGCCTGTTGTTCTACGGTCCTATTAATCCTGTTTGGGGGTTTACTTTCAGGGGTGTTCTTCAACTCTATAGACCTAATGAATATGTCTAGTGACATTATGTGATTGATTTTCTATGTTTAGGTACAAGTGTCCTAGCTATCATGACCAAATGTGATCCTTGGCTTGAAGTTACCTGTGTTTCTAGATGATTTGGTCTATTTTGGTTTATATTGTACTGATAGTACTACCATGGTTTTGATATTATATGTAATTCACTCTTTGATTTTACATTATATATCTATTTTAATATATGTATATGAAATACTTTGAAACTAATTTACCTACTTTTTTTGAAATGTGGGAAAGTGTAAATTATTTATTTTTCCATGCTTTTGATATAAAAACTATTTAACTACACATCATTCCTTGGTTTCTTTAAAAGTGTAGAATTCATGGATTATTGATCATAGACTTGATATGGAACACATTTGTGAGACCCTACTGAACATATTAGCTCACACCATGAATAAACCTTTAGAAAGATGTATACCATGTTACGTCATTCGATACAGGGAAAAAATGTGTCACAGTGAGTGTATAATATCAATCATGGATAGATTATACCCTCTTTTATCAAATTAATATTCCAGTAGAAAAATAAGAAAAAATAATAGGATAATATAACCACAACTAGAATAGAACCAATATCACAAGATAACCACAATTGTAGATACAATAAAAAAATGGAATATTAAATATGTTATTCTAAAGTACGTTCCATGAGTCAAAATTCAAACTCAAAAGTAAAGTCACTAAAAACACTCAAGCTAGTCCTGAACCACATTTGGTTCCCTCATCCGTGCTTCATCACCAAATCATCCATCTAACACAAGGAATTTACCTTTATCATGTCCTACAAACATGAAATATATTCGGGTATTGATTCGGAATCCCAAGTAAGGTGTGAGTGTGATTTTTTAGGCCCCCACCAACGGCGTATAATATAATATCTAGTCAAACCATGTATGTTTTTGTATAAAGAATAAATACCACTAATTAAGTGAACAGATAACATTTATTCAATTACTCTCTATTTAAACAAATAAAACCCTAGGTTCTTAAGTTAACCTGAAAGATATCATATATCTAAATGCCATTTTTACCGTTCATATTTCATAATACATGACTGAATCCCATTGTTACCATTCCTCATTTCATAATTTAATTTCATTGTTACCATTAATATATTATAATACATGACTAAATTTCACTATTACTATTCATCATATCATAATTGAATTCCATTGTTACCTTTCTTGTTTTATAATAAATGGTTGAATTCCACTTTTACCATTCATAGTTTCATAATTAAATTTCATTGTTACCATTCATATTTTATAATAAATGAACGAATTACTCTATCATCATTCATCATTTCATATCAAATATATTACAAAATCATATTAATTAATTCATTAATTAATTAATCAAACTCAAAAATTTCAAAAAAATATAATTCCATTATTTAATTCACCAATTAATTAACCACATCAATTTCATTAATTAATTCAACAATTAATTGACTATATCAATCAATTTCATAATCACAAAAATCTCCAATAATTATTTCAACAATTAATTATCCCAATTTAAAATTCTCAATATCCCTATAAATAATTTATCAATTAACTATTCCATCTCACACAATTAAATATACCCATAATTAATTAAATAATTAGTTATTCAAAATCTTTAATCCCAATTTACTGATAATTAACTCAATAATTAATTATTCCCAAATCCCAAAATTTCAATATTTTGATACTTCTCTCAACAACTAATTACACCCAATTGGAAATTATATTAATTAATTAATTTACCAAATTAATTAATTCAATTAGGAAATTCAATTTCAAAATAAAATTCAACAATTCTACAATTAAATATATGTAATTGAAATCATAACTATGTAATTTGTATAATAGACCACCTAACTCAAAATTAATGAAGAATGATCACAAATGGAAATCCCTAATTGTTGTAAAATAGTCAAATCCATAATGGTAGAAGGGGTCTAGATGAAAACCTAGGATCACAATCAACCTCCGAAAACCAAAACTATCAATGGTTCCACAACATCATTGAAATAAGGAAGGATGAATGGAATCCAAAGAAAAAAATGAATTAATAGGTATCCATCACCTACTTATAATGATCAAAGATGAACAAATCACTCCAAATATACTAAGAGTCACACTAGGGTTCGAGGAGGAAGGTTTCACAAAGGAAAATAGACCAAAATAAACTATAGAACACTTTTTAATATGTTGATCATACAATGACATAGTGTTTGATTCCATGGAATGTCATGTAATTATTTTTCAATGGTTTACACAAAAAATCCATAGCCTTATGAGATTTTATCCTGATTAAACTATTAAAGGGCATGTAATATAATTACATGCCGTGTAATTTTATATTGAAATTTTTTTAGCATAAAAAATTATGTATAAAAGATCTTGCCACCTTAATATCCTTGCAACCCAAAATAAAACACTTTCGAAACTTATAACAAAGGAGAAAACTCAAAAGGGATATTCATGAAAAAAATGAGATCTTTTATGAAGTTCCAAAAAAAAATTAATGTATTGAAGTTGCAATTATCCATTTATGGACTCAAGAATGATTCTTAGAGTTTGAGCATCAGGTTTTAGGATGCATTAAATGTGTTTAGTTTAAATGAGAATATATATGACATACTACTTATAAAAAATATGACATCCCAGTACTTCATTCTATGAAGGTGTGTCTGGGTAAATGTTTCACAATGAATGATATGGGTGAATAATCACAAATACATAGTATAATGATATATATAGATAGATATAATAGGATTAGTGGAAAAATTAAAAACACATATACTAAAAAATGTCTTAATTGGTCTAGCAAGGTGTAATATCCTACCCATCTCTAGGATCCTTCTATCTATATGTTTTAATAAACTATTTTGAATTCTGTAAATAAACCTTGTTCCTCATTTAAAATGTGGTTTTGGAGGTGTTCGGCAGATCAGAGGATCCAAGCAAGCAAAGTATAGCAGTGGCATGTAGTCTAGGAGAATCTGAAGTGCCATCGACTCACCTGTACAACCCATCACCTAGCCGGCATGCAAGGTAGTAGCCTTGAAAGGCTACAAGAATCCCACTGGCTAGTTGGTGAGAAACACTGACCCACCAATTACTTCCAAGTAGAATGGGTATCCTATTAGAGACCCACTAGAAATATGATGGGATTTCCAGATATGTAGCCATTCTAGCCAACACCACCAGTTAGCTGGTGGAACCCAATAGCTAGCCAGTGGAATTAGGCTAGGCCGAATTTGGGAAGGGTATAATCAAATTGTTTCCCTTGAAACCCCCATTTCGGACTCTTAAACCCCCTTTTCAATCATAACTTGATATTTCCATTTCTAAAGGGTCCTCTATGGCATCCGTATATCCTCTTATTCCAATCCTCAACTCCTTGATCCATTCTTTGATTCAGGTGACTTGAATAAGATATTTTTTCTTAGTTTTAGTGAAAATGTATTACTTTATCCATGGAAATTCACTACTAAAAAATGAGTCTAAAAACACATACCTATAGCCATGGTTTCAAAACCACGACTATAGGTGGCTATAAACACTGTTCTGTGGCCTATAGCCACGATTTTAAAATCACGACTATAGGCTGGTTTTTCATGGCCTATTTCCAGGGTTTTGAAAAGAGTGGCTATAGGTCGTGGCTATAGATACATTTTTATATCCCTGGCTATATGCCAATTCATTCCTTGTCCTATAGCCACGGGTTTTCAACAGGGTGGCAATAGGGTTCCTGCACTTTTGTGGGAAAAATATTCCCGCAAAAAATTTGTTTGGAAGATCCGCCACCACAGTTTTGAGGTTATTTTCACAGTTAACAGTAATATATATATATATATCATAATATATATATATACCTGAATTTTCATGGGGTGTAGTGGTGAGTACATTGGTGCGTAAAGAGGAGGTACAGGGATCGAAACTCGCTAGTGACATTTTTTATATTGGATATTGCCACGGTTTACCGAGTCTATAGCCATGGTTTTAACGAAGGAAATAGCTTCCTATAGCCACAGATTAAATCGTGGTTGTAGTTCAACGACCACAATGGCCATTTTTTGAGGTTTAGTGCCCTTCTTTTCAAAACCATGGCAATAGGAAGTTATTACCATGGTTAAAACTGTGGTAGTAGGTTGGGACCTACTGCCATGACGATAGCAGCCACATTTGTCCAAAACAATGGTCGTATGCTAAGACCACATTTGGGGCCCTATTTTCATGGTTTTAAATTATGGAAATAGGTTTTTTCTATTTTTTATTCATCATCCATTCCGAATTTTGTGGATCTACCACTATCCATAGGGGAACATAGTCGGATTATTTGATATGAACTGTTTATCTCTTGCTTTTTTATTCTATGTTGAAGGTGGGTGGTCCAAAATAACTTTCTAAGGTATGATTTGTTTCTCTAGTATTTAAAACCTTTAAAATTGTTATGTAATTTCATGAATGTGATAAATATAAATCAAAAAATAATTTGTGAGGCTTGAAATCCCATGCTTTGACCTCCCATGGATAATGTTGGGTCCAATGAAGATTGAGACCTGGACTTGTGGCCAACCAAGAGGTGTGTCTACCCTTGACCATGGATTAGAACCTAGAAATTATGACCCTCTAATTGTTTAACCAAATTTAGGAATTGTTTAGGGCATTATATTTATTCATAAATTGAAAATTGTTTTGAATCACGTGGCATGTAAATGGATAATTACTATGGAATTACAAAAGGAAATTATGGATTGATGATATAACAACATAATGACCTGTGAAATGGTAACTGGGTTTATGAGGACTGATAATCGTATTTTTCATACCTATTATATGAATTGATAACATTGATTAAGGACTAAATTAAATGAAATTTAAGTTGGAAATATATTTTTTAATTGGCGTTAATGAACCAATATGGTGTATGTTAGCATGTTTGGCATGTATGGTGATTTTATATACATTGTATATTTCATGGTGTGTAAGGATGAGGCACACATTGGCTTGATTCCAAAGGGCAAGAAACATGCTAAAGTGATTTATGAGGGTGATATGAATTGATATGTGGTTAATGAGGGTGAGACACATGGTTTCTCAACACCAGAGGGAAAGATATTAGGTTTCGTGATGCTTTAGGGTGAGGTGCATGGTGTACATAATGCCTCATGATGAAATTCATGATTCCTTGGTGCTTAAGGGTGAGATTTATGGTTTTCTGTGATTATTGAGGGAGATAATAGAGCTAGTAAATGTAATAACTTCTCTATTATTTTCCCTGGAGTGCAAGGACATACACATCTGGCATCATTTCAAGGCAGGTGTGGGATAAAACTAGGTGTCACCCTTGAGATTGAGGGCTGGCGTGTTTATATTGATGAATTTTTTAATTTATAAATTAATTCCCCTATTTATAATAATATTTCATGAACTATTTATCATAAAATAATTTTTTATACATCATTTGTGGTGTCTTACGGAGTTTTACTCTCACCCTTTTTGGGATACCAAATTTTACCCAGGAAAACATCATGGATACATGTCTAAACAAGGTAAGTGGGCCCTATGATTTTTTAATTTCTTACTTGATAGGTCAGGATCATAGAGATAGGACTGAGAATTAGGTTCAAGAATAAATTTGGGAGTTTCAATTTTTATTTTTTATTTTATTTGATTGCATGTATGACTTCAGTATGACATTTTGTTGTCATACAGTATAGTATGACATGGTTATTATGTTTAGATTCATTTAGCCCTGACTTGTTTATGTATTCGAGTTTATTTATATTGATTATATATTTAATTTACCACTATTTTTATTTTTGATTAATAGTGAGTGTATTATCCCCACTATACATATTAGACTCTCACTACTATTTTGCCGCATTTGGCATTTGGGGAGGTGTGCCTGAGGTCATATAGTGACCCATCTTAGTCATGTGAGGTTAAACTATAACACCCTGAGTGATTATACGCTAAATGAATCTAACATTAATTGTTAATATATATAATATTCTTGTGATTCATTATTCATAAACACTATTTTATTTTATTTTACACTTTGAACATCATTTGACATTATGATTGTAATTCTTTGTTAAAGTGCACTATTACATGGTACATATTTGAACCCCTCCAAAAACATAAAATGTTCTTGATTATATTTCCATATTTAATTTTCATGTCTCCAATGATATAAGGAACAATTCATGCTTTTGGAGCACTTGAATATTTGCAATATAAGACAACCAATGTTGTCCTTGAAACAACAACTTTCTTGGTAAAGTAATCTAGACATAATCCCAATAAAGTGACTATAGAGGCCACGATACAAGCCCAATAATTCTTAAAATTGAAATTTATATAGAGAAAATCCAGGGGAACATATAATCCAAGTTATAGGAGCTAGTTTGGAGTGTTAGAGGGATATTCATGCGGCCCAATTTGGAGATAAAATTATGGGCCAGATTCTATAGCCTAGAAACACATCCCACCATTTTACACATATAACACAAACCAAATATCCATTATGGATGATCATTTACAGACCCTTAGGGTACATCTGTATCTTCATTTTCTTCATTGATGGACTACCAAAATTCTTCCATCTTGGAGACCCTTTCGCTTATTTTGTTTAGTGGATGCAAGTTGGGTAGGATTGTGTGTCAATGGTGAAAAAAGTCCACTCTCCCTTAACATTCCACCCACCTTGGTCCACCACAATTAGTTGAGGTGACTTAAAATATTTAGTCTCGACCCAAGTATTAAAAAATTCATATTTAAGGCAGTTTTGTAGAATTATTTGATCATATTTTAGATTTTTTTCATCATAATGTGATTATGCCAATTTGTCTTTGTAACGTTCTTCTTTCTCATGTAAGTTGTTCAAATATCCTTAGTTTTTTATAAAAATTATTCTTATTCTATTATTTTATTATTATTCATATCACGTCGATACTTTTTCTTCATGGTGTGAACATATTAACACCAAAGATTTTTATATTCTTCACACAATGGTGAAGTGATCTTTATATTGTTGTTTTAACTTCTTCAATTCCGCCCTTATGAGTCTACTTTATGCATTCGTTGAGAACATGTAATCAATGGAGGGATAACAATTTTATGGGTTGATCCAAGGTGGTAGTATGGTATGGATTTTATGTTATTTCTCACTCCCAAAATCTTTATTTATTTATTTTCTTTGAGATCCATTTATTCATTTATTTTCTATCTTCCTCTTCCTTATTGAATTTAGTCACCCCACTTTTATGTTCTAATAAGATCCTTTACCTTGGAGTACTCATGAAAATGATCCTAAAAGTGTATAGGTGATTATAATGTGTTTTTTAAGTTGTTTAACCAGTAAGTTATGTGGTTATTGTGAATTCATTGAATGAATACTTCTTGAGGTAATGAAATTGTAATCGGTAAAAAAAGAATTCATCCAATTCAACCAGAGAAATAACCTATGAGAAACTAAATTTCTCATATTTGAATTAACATAAGTGTCATAGAATTAACATAAAACCATCTAAAATCAATCCAATTTAGAAAATTAATATCCAAAAACAATCCATAGAATGTATGTGTCTATAAGTTACTTCATAGATCTCTGAGGATTCGACAACCCAAGCTAAACTACAAGCGACCGATTAACCCTAAAATCTTGTGTAAATTTGGTTGAGACCAAATTTTGGAATCATTTCTGAGGACCCACGAAATTAATCTCAACATCCATTCTATTTTCCACCATTTCCCATTTCTCACCCCAAATTCACTTATCTTTTTCATTTTTCACTTTTTTTAGCGCATGTCCACTTACACCCGTGATAACTTAAACAGATTAGTTATGGTGGAAAGTACTGGGGTTGGGCAGTCATGTAATACAAGGGAACTATTTCCATTAGATACTAGTATTCCTAATAGTATAGTGTCAAAAATTGATCCCATTTCAATGGAATTTAATCAATGAAACTAACACATCATCCTGGTTGGGAACTAAAATGGAAATCCAAATGAGGCAGCTCCAAACTTGGGGAATGCAGTCGATCAAATCATGAATGACTACCTCACACCTACATGGACCAATGAAACCTCTTGAATTAGGCATGATTTCCTTGGATAATTCCACTATTTCTTCAAAACTCATGTCTTACACCACCTTCCATCCTTCTAGGGGATGAAGTCGTAAATTCCATACCTTCAGGTCAAAGGGTTCAATGACATTGTTGAAACCATGTGCCCACCACATCAAATTGAGTAAGCTAAGATGAGTATCCATACATTCTCACTTAAGGATAAAGAAAACAATTGGTTAAACAATCTAATACCTTCATAAATCTAATATTGGGATCAATTTCAAAGAGAATTTTATAAAAAATACTTCCCCCATCACAAAACAATTGCACTTAAAAAGAACATCCAATTTGTTTTTGAAAAATAAGGGGACTCATTTTATGAAACATGGGAAAGGTTCAACGATACACTCAACATAATACATCACCATGGATTTTTAATCCCAGATCATGTTAGAATTTTCTATGAAGGGTTGAATCCGGGAAACAAACAATTCATTGACATGATGTGTAATGGAACCATTAAAAACAAAGCCCCAAATACTGCTTATGAGTATCTAGAATGAATAAGGGAACAAAACCAAACATGGGAAACATCACATTACAATGAGAACCCACCCAAATATTGTGGAATTCACACACTTAGGGAGGAGGAAATACATAGGTAAAAACATGTTTCACTCGCTTGGAAGGTCGAGGAGATAGATCTTAGGAAGATCAATGAAATTCAAACTGTTGACCCTATTCGAACAATTTATGACAAACATGACCACAAGACTAACAGCTGCCCAAGCATCACTTCCATTTAAGATTTTTTTTAGAAGAACACTATTGGATATTAAAGCTATGAAATTTCAGAATCCATAGTACCAAAACACATTCAATCCATGGTACAATGACCATCCATGATTTTTTGGAGAGATAACCAGCAACCCATCAAACAACCTAGTCATCCATAAAGAAAAAAACCCAAACCTCCACAAAATTTTTAACACCATAAATAGTTCCAACCAAAACCTGTCTAATACCAACATCCTTTTGTCCAATACCAACAACCCATCCAACAACCCATCCAATAACCAATCCAACAAACAAAGTATCCACCTAGGATAAACCAACCAGCCCAATCCCCTACCCCATATTTCCCCTACCAATCCTTGAACAGTTGTGTAATCCAATTAAAAAAATGAACTCACAAGTCTCATCACATGAACATGAACTATAAACATAAAAACCAGGAAGTCACCCATGCCTACTCAGGAGGTACCATCCCCATCTTTAAGGGGAGAATCCAGTTATACACAAACCTCTCATGAACAACTCAAAACAGTGGCTGTTTTAAGAAGTTATAAATCCATTGAGAAACCTGAACAAGGAATTCCATGACCATTAAAAGGTTCCACAATGAATGAAAATGATGAAGAACCACCCATATATTCTGAAAATCATAATTATAATGTGATGAAACTACAACCACATCAAACAATCAAACAACCTTCTCCCTTCCCTCAACACATGAGAGAAATATCTAAAGTAGAACTGAATGAAACTTTGAGGGAAATATTATCTCAGGTTATGTTGAACAACCCCCTTAAATATAAAATCAAAACCATTATTATCTGTCTCAATTTAAATTAAGGGCTTGTAAAATTTTAAAAAAAATCACATAAAAACCATGTCCTTTTGGCTGCTAATGTGAGTACAACCATTCAAGGGACCATTCCTCCGAAGTTGAAAGAACCAAGATATCCATACATCAATGTTATGTTAGGAGAGAGAAATTTAGTCAAGGCCCATTATATTTTTGGAGCCAGTGTGAACATTATTTATTATGCCATGTATTGTGAGTTAGGTCTCAAAGAACTCTAACCCACATCTGTTACTCTTCAACTTGCTGATCATAGTGCTCAAGATCCTAAGGGGTCTTAAAGGATGTTTTAGTGAAAGTTTAAAATTGTATTTACCCTACTGAATTCATTGTCCTTAACAATCTCCCATGCTTTGGACATACAGAGCCAACCCCCATCATCCTTGGTAATCCCTTCTCAGCAACAATAAACTCAATCATCTGAGTTAGAAAAGGGAGCATGACCATCATCTTTGGAAACATGAGTCCTGACTTGAACATCTACAGTGAAAACACTCAAATTGGGGATGATGAAGAGATACATGAGATTAATTGGATTTTTATTGATGATAGTGAACTCTATGAACATCAAGGAATTACTGAAAGATGTTTAAGTCAAGAAGAGATTGATTTTCGTTGTTCACGTGCATGGAATTCGTATCATTGGCTTGAATATCATTTAGATAGCTCATTTTATGATTTTCCCAAATCACCAATGAATGATACCATCGGTGAAATCAATAACATTGAGTCTATACCCATTCATGACACTAATCTGGCCAATTTATTGGATAAAAATTCTGTTCACAAGGAACCAATTCTGTTAAGAAATCTGGACAAAGAAACTAAGTTCAATACAACGTTCCATCCTTCCTTAGAAACTGATAAAAAAAATTATCTCGAATTTAAGGTTCTACCTTCATCACTAAAGAATGTGTCTTAGGGTACAATCGATCCTTTCCTATTTTCATTTCTTCCTCTCTTGAATCCAATCAAGAGATGATTCTTATGGATGTCCTAAGAAATCATATGAAAGAAATTGGCTGGACCCTTTCTAATATTCCTGGGATTAGACCACTCATTGGAACTCATATGATTGTTATTTATTCTAAATCAAAACCACGTCATCATCCTCAATGGAGAATCACTCCAAATCTTTTGTATATGTTAAGGTAATAACTTCTTAAGTTGTTGAAAGAGGGTATAATCTACCCCATTGTAGAGAGTGAGTGGGTAAGACCAATTCTAGATGTCCCAAATAAATATGGGATCAGTGTGATCACCAATGAGGATGGTGACCTTCCCCCCACAAGGGTCAGTAGTGGATGGAGAGTCTGTATTGGATATAGGAAGCTTCAAACATGTATCAAGAAAGACTAATTCCCCTTACCCTTTATTGATCAAGTCCTCAAGAGAGTGGTGTGTCATCAATTCTATGACGTCCTAGATGGATTCTATGGGTATGATCAAATCAGGTTCTCCTTTGAGGATCAAGAAAAAAAACATTCACTTTTCAATTCGTCACTTTTCCCTTTACGTGAATTCCCTTTGGGTTATGCACTTCCCTTGGTACCTTCTAGCGGTGCATGGTGGAAATCTTCTCGAACATGGTGGGGGATTGTTTAGAGGTATTCATGGATGACATCTCGATCTTTGGGGATACTTTTTAAGCTGCATTCTAAATGCTGAAAAGGTTTGGACAGGATGTGAGGATAAGAATATCATCCTAAATAGTGAAAAATGATATTCCACGGTTAGGTATGGACTTGTTATAGGATATCTAGTCTCTAGTATATAGATTGAAGTTGATAAAGCTATGTTCAACATCACTCGTCACATTCACTATCCATAAATGGTTATGTAAGTGAGTTCCTTCTCAGGACATGATGGTTTCTATAGAAGGTTTATTAGAATGTTAAGATTTATTTGTCAACCACTTTTTGATCTTTTAGTGAATGATGCTCGATTTTTATGGACAGAAAGTGGTCAGGAATCATTATATACACTAAATTAATCTATTATCCCGCCACCTATCAAAAAATATCCAAATTGAAAAATCTATTTGGTGCTCATGTGTGATGATAGTGACTTTTTTGTAGGAGTAGTCTAAGGACAACGGTGTGAGAAAACTCTATGTGTCATTGCTCATGCAAGAAAATCGTTAAATGATGCACAAATCAACAAAACCACTACTGAGAAAGATTTTATTGTTGTTGTATTTTCTTAGAGAAATTCAGGTCTTATCTCTTAGGATCACCCATCATTGTCTTCATCGACCATTCAAACATAAAATATATTTTCCAAAAACAATAAACCAAGGCTAGTTTTATTCGGTGGTCCCTTCTTCTTAATGATTTTGATTTAAAAATTAAGGATAAAAAGGGTGTAGAAAATGATGTAGCTAATTACCTCTCAAAGAATGGAATTCAAAGACAACTCACATCACCTTTCTATGTCTGATTCATTTCTCAATGATCACCTCTATTATGTGAGTGATTTCCCTTGGTATACTGACATGGAAAACCATTTGGTGATGGGTGACATTCCAAAATTCCTAGGGACCCAAGCTAAGAGGAAATTCATTTTTGATTTCAAACACTATGTGATTGATGGTCCTTACCTATTCATGTTCTATCCTCATCAAATCATTAGGAGATGTGTTGATGAGTATGAGCAGGAGTCCATTCTAAAATTTTGTCATGGAGAGGCACAAAGAGGATTCTTTTCCACAATGAAAAACACATAAAAGGCCTTCTTAAGTGGTTTCTACTGGCCTAACCTCACTAAGGATTCCATACAATTCTTCAAAATTTGTCCACAATGTCAAAAAGTATGATCTATTACCAAAATTAATCAAATTCCCCACACACCCATTCTTGTTGTAAATATATTTGATTTTTGGGGAATTGATTTCATGAGATCCTTACCGAACTCTATGAGATACCTCTACATCCTATTTTCTGTTGATTATGTCTCTAAATGGGTTGAAGAAATTTCCACCAAGTCCAATGACCATCATGTTGTGATTTGATTTCTGAAAGAGCACATATTTTGTCGATTTGGAATTCCTAGCGCTATAATCAATGATTGAGGAATCCATTTCTATAAATTCCCATTCTCTAAACTCTTTTTTAATTATTGTATTTCTCATAATGTTTCCACTGTGTACCATGCTCAAAAAAATGGTCAAGATGATATAGATAATAGAGAGATTAAGAAAATTCTTGAAAAAACTATCAATCCCTCTAGGAAATATTGGTCTAAGAAACTCTTGGATTCCCTTTGGGAATATCGTACAACATTCAAAACCATCCTAGGCACGTCACCATATAGGTTGGTTTATTTAAATCATGACATTTACCTATTGAAATTGAGCATAAGGTGTTATGGGAAATCAAAAAAATGAATTTTGACATTTCATTGGTTGAAACAAATAGAAAATTTATCTTAATGAACTTGAGGAACTTAGGATGGAGGCTTATGAAAATTCAAGGATAAATAATTCTAGTGTTCAATACTACCAATCTAGGAATATCAAAGTTAAAAACCATTAACTGGGAAAATTCATGCACTTTTATAGTTCAAAACATCATTTACACCTGGGAATGTTAAGGTCTACAGAGTCAGGTCCATTCATAGTGAAAAATTTGTACCCTCATGCGGTAGTAGAGAACCAGGATCCCAGAAGTGGTCCCATTTTCAAATTAAATTGTCATTGGTTAAAACGATTCATTGAATCGTTCATTAAATAGTAAATAGAGGTTCAGTTGGCAAATCCATCCTATAAACATGAAACAAATTGATAGATTTTGGATCCATGTCGATCTAACGACGTTAGACAAAATCGTTGCGTGGGAGGCATCCTATGGTTTTCATGTTTCCAATATTTGGGAATCATATTTATTTTTCGAATACGATTAATGAATCATTTTGATATTTAAAAAAATAATTAATCAATAAACATTGAATTTTATTGGACCTTAGACTATTGAATTGTTTTTCTATTATGATTTGGATGGGTATGAATGAATAACATCATATTCATCTATGTCATGCATCGTGATCCCTGGGTAAAACATTACTCATATATTTAAAAAGAATATAATGTATCATCAATTTTTTTTATCTATTTTAAGGTTAAAAGAAAATTAAAAAATAATAATAATAATAAAAATAAAAAATAAATAAAATTACACATTGCAGGTCATGAGGAAAACCCCATCACAACTAGTGAAGCCGTGGGGACTCAAACCCAGAACTGTAGGTAGACTGGGGAATGTGCTTTCCACTTACCTATGGCTTATAGTTATTCCATATTATATAATTTTTGTATATATACTTATATTATTTTTATATAAATAAATATATAAATATTGTATTTTTTTTGTTTGTTTGTTTGTTTTCCTTGTTTTACTATGGACCTCTATGAGTGACACGGATATCGAAGGATTAAATTGGAATTGCACGAATGTCAACAGCAACCACCAAGTGACTTAATTCCATGATTATCATTTACAATATCCTCTTTTAACTCCTAACCTTTAACCCTTCTATTTTTATTCTCTTTAAACATTGGGGATAGTGTTATTATATGTTGGGGGTAAAAAAAATGAAAAAAATCCTTGTGAAAAAAATGTGTGTAAATAGAAGGAAAAGTTCTCCTATCTTTAAACATGATAATAAAAATTAAAAACTTAGAAACTAAAGATCAAATAATTTATCATGCCCTTATTCTAATTTTAATCCATTTATAATTCCATGATCATAGATTTTGGAAGGTGTGGCTGTCTAATGTGATATTTCATTGTTTCTATTTTCATCCTAATAAAAAATAATCAAAATGCGTGTCCTTTTGAATGTGGGGTATAATTTTGAGTTCATGGGTTCCTCCAAATAAATATCATAGGTTTGGTGATCTTTTTATTATTAATATGAGTATTCAAAAAAATTAAAAAAAATTAAAAAAAATTCAATAAATTTGCGCGTAGGGGAATAAAATGACATAATGTGAGGCTTTCGACACTTGGGGATCATAATTCTACATTTCTATGTCCTGGAGATAGTAATTTTATCTATATTTGTGGTAATTTGACTTTGTTTTCGACTGAGTTAACTAGAGATGATGATTTAGTATGTGGGCTTCACTTGGTGCCCTAAGGTCTTTGGGCCTAGGAGTCGTCATCAAAGTCTCTCTACATTGGTTAACTCTATCGAGTTCAATTTCAATTATCATGGAAAAATTTCAATATATATATATATATATAAAATTAATACTCATCTTAATATTGAAATGTTATTCCACCTAGCACTTCCATCATTTCCCCCCCTTGAATAAAGATGAACCCCCATGTCTATTGTGATGCACAACACATCATCATGCTAAATTGATATTGGGTGAAATATGATGATGAAATTGAACAGAGGAATGGGCTTGAGATTGGGATAATCTTATGAAACTGTATTGTTTAAAATATTTTTATGGGTTTCATAATTGTTTGGTAGAAGGGTTTTTAGTGATCATTTTGTATTAAAATGTTTTTGGAAGAAGGAATTTGAACTGCTTATATTTTTTTTGGGACAAGAAAAACTCAAATTTAAGGGGTGTGATTAGCCACTGAATGGTTCTAATATTAATTATATATATATATAATATTCATGTAATTCATTAATCATAAACAACATTTTAGTGTATTTTACACTTTGAACATCATTTCACATTATGATGGTAATTTTTTGTTAAAGTGCACTATTACTTGGTACATATTTGAACACCTCCTAAAACAAAAAATTTTCTTGATTATATTTTCATATTTTAATTTTTGGTCTCCCATTATATAAGGAAAAATTCATGATTTTTGGAAAACATGAATATTCCTTTTTTAAAACCATAAAAGGTAGCCTTGAACCAACAACATTATGGGAAAAGTAAATTTGAAAACATCACAATAAATAGATTGTACCGGACATGATCCAACCCCAATGATTATGAAAAGTTAACTGAAGATATTTAAAATCAAGTGACACATTTTATCCAATAGTGACAAGAGCTAATTCGGAGTTTTAAAGGGAGTTTCATGTGAACCAGTTGGGAGATAATATTTTGGTCTAGATTCTACGGCCCAAAGAAACATCCCAACATTTTACACATATATCACAAACCAAATATTCATTTTGGATAGAATATTATAGAGACTCATAGGAAATTTGTATCTTCATTTTTTTCTTCTCTTCCCCACTAAAATTCAGCCACATATAAGCTTCTTTTGGATCCTCTATTTAGTGGATGAATTTTGGCTTGAATTGATTGTCAATGGTGGAAATTTCCACTCTCACATAAATTTCCACCCACCTAGGCCCCCCATCATTAATGGAATTGAATTACAATATTACAGACTCGACATAAGACTTCAAAAATTCATATTTAAGGCAGTTTTGTTGAAGGAGTTGTTCATATTTAAGTTTTGTTTTCATTGTAATGTTATTATGTCGATTTGTCTTTATAACATTATTCATTCTCATGTAAGTTTTTCAAATCACATTAGTTTTTAATAAAAGTTCTTCTTCTTCTATTATTCAATTATTATTAATATAATGTTGATATTTTTGCCTCAAGGTGTGAACTTATTCACATAAAAACTTGTGATATTCATCACACATCAGTGGAGTGATCGTTATTTTGTCCTTTTTAATTCTTCAATTCCTCCCTTATAAGTCTACTTCCTGATTCCGTTGAAAATATGTCATCAATGGAGGGATAAAACTTTTATGTGTTTATCAATGGGAGTTGAAAGGGGCTGGATTCGATGTTATATCTCACTCCCTATAATTTTATTAATTTATTTTATTTGGGTTCCCTTTATTCACTGATTTTCTCTCTTTCTCATCTTTAATGAATTTATTCGCCCCACTTTTATGCACAAATAAGATCCTTTACATTGGAGTTATCATGAAAATTTTCCTACAAGTTTATAGGTGATTAGCATGTGTTTTTGAATTTTTTAAACAGTAATTGATGAGGATAGTTAGAATTAATTGAATGAACCCTTCTTGAGTTAATGAAATTGAAATCACTAAAACAGGAATTCATCAAATCCACCCCAAGCAATAACCTTGGATCAACTCAATTTATCATATTTAAATTCAGTTAAGTCTCATAGAATTCATTTAAACCCGTCTAATATCAATCCAATTTGGACACATCATATCCAAAAACAATCTATATAATGTAAGTGTACATAGGTTACTTCTTAGGTCTCTAAGAATTCTACAACCCAAGCTAAAATATAAGCGACTTCTTAACCCTAAAATATTGGGTAAATTTGGGCGAGACCACTGAGATTTTGTGAAATACTAATTTTTTTAAATGAATTTAATATTATAAATATTTTTTATTACACGCAACATGGATTTTATCTTTCGTTACATGAAACACTGATTTCGGCTTTCATTATGCGCAACACTGGGTTTGGCTTGTCTTACACGCAACACTGGGTTTTGCTTGCATTGCACAAAATAGTGAGTTTATCTTGTGTTATATATAATACTATGTTTTTATTACATTCAAAGTAACACTTATTTTTTTTAATTACATGCAACACTAATTTTGTCTTCTGTTACAAACAATATGGAGTTTAACATGAATTATACACAACACTATGTATAAAAGAAACAAGGAATACTATTAAAATTCTATTATTTAATATGATTGTTATCTTTATGAACCAGGATCTTTGTTTTAGGTATGTTTTCCTTTCTGGTCATTTTTGAGAAAATGAGAAATATCTGGATATTTTCAAAATACAGGCTGTGTACTTTATAATTACAGGCCGTGTACTTTGATGCAGCGTGAAGCCGTCTGGTGGCCAGTTCCAGGCCACCCACATGGTGTGTAAGGGCAATGTAGAGGCTGCTTAAAGCGTAGTACGGAAAGGCCATGTACACTCCATGTACCCCTGATGTACACACCGTGTAGTTTATTTCATTAAATAGATTAGGGCCACGCCTAATCGACAGAAACACCATCTTCTGCATGTTATTTGACCGAGAGAACCCACATGGACACGAACATCCTCCGAGTCCCCATTACTCTATATGTTTTCTGAATCGACCGTTGTCGATTGCATTGGAACCCTAGCGGTGATCTCTTCCTTATTCTTGAGTTTCTTTCCATGATTCTTCTTCATTCTCAAGATATCGTGGGTTGAATGTTTTGTGCGTTTTCGTAGATCTACACAGTTCCAAGGAGAATCAAGCCTCATGGTTCAAGTATATTGATCTCCTAGTATCATGGTAGGTGATGTGTGCCTTATCTTTCGAAGTCATTGAGTATTATGTTAAAATTCCTCCAATACCCGTGAACGGCGTATTGCGTGTTTACCTTTTTCACCTTGTTCTATTCCTTCCTTGCTTGTATACTTGTGTAGAGGTAATTTGATCATAGTTGTGGATAATTGCTATGCTCGGATGTTTTTACATGCCTTTTTTCTTGTTACAACTTTTGGTCTTGTTAGACTTTGGCTGTTATACCTATTTTCAATATCTAGTGACTGCAGGATGGAATGATATTCTTGAACTTCTAGTTTTCTTGTAGACTGGCCAACCAAGTAGCTCCGTAGGTGTAATTTGGCCTTATAGCATTATTATGCACTGACTGGAATGGGACCATGAGAACCTGGTGCTATAGACTATAAGGGATAGAGAAGGTGAGCTACCCAGAGAGTCTTGGATATTATTGACTACATGAGGTAGACCGAGTGAGCTTCCTCAGAGATTCTTGGAAATTATAGACTACAAGGGATAGACCGAGTGAGCCTCTCAAAGCGTCTTGGATATTATAGACTATAGGAGGGTAGACCAAGTGAGATTCTTCAGAGAGTCTCTACTTTGTTGAATTTCTTTAAAACCTTTCCAGGCTAAAGAAGAAATAGACTGAGTGAGCTTCCTTAGAGATTCTATGATAGACCTAAGACTATAGGAGGAGTTAACCAAGTGCGCTTCCAAAGAGAGTTTCTAGACCTTGGGGCTATAAGAGGGTTAGACCACATTATCTTCCTCGAAGAGTTCCTGACTACCTTATACTATAAGGGTAATTGACCTAGCCAGCATCCCTAAAGAGTCATATAATTTTGTATGACCAAACCAGAGGGGATAGACTGAGTTCATTTCCCAGAGGGTTGTTGGTACTTCTGGGAGAGGACCAGAGGGGTTCGCTGCGAGTACTTCCCATAGGTTTCCTGTTGTGTTTAGCTGCATGCTTCACTGCTGATTGTTGTTCTGTTGATTTATTACTGCTTTATATCATCCTGTTACTACTTACTAATTACTGCCTATTGTTTACAATTACTATTTACTACTTACATTACTATTACCTACCATATGCTCACTGACTGTTAGAAACAAATCTTCGGGTGGTTGCCTACTGGGATTTAGTCTCACGCCCTGTTTGGTCCATGCTTTTGGGCCCAAGAAGACTATGTTGTTGCAGGTATAGACATGGGCATGCACCCTTCGACTTCTGGTGCTTTATTGCATTGGATCTAGAGAGCATGGGACCAAGCCGAGGATTGTGACGCTGAGGAGTTTCTTATCTATTTACTTTTCTTTGTACATTGGTTTAGTATTGTATTCATAATTGTGACTTGTTTGGATACATTCCTAGACATATGTATCATGCATAATTTCATATATACATGTGTGCTCCAGCTGTTTATTATTTTATTCTTCCACTATTTATTGTTCTTGGATATTTATTGCTTTACCTGTTTGTATACTTTGTTTACTTATGTTGTGTACTATTCTAATGAGGGCATATATTCCCCCACTATCACACCCAAAGCCCTCGCTGCTAGTCGGAAGCCTCTAGCGTTTAGGGAAATGCACTTGATGCCATGTGACAGACTAGGTACGGGGCACCTCTTGGTGGCTTCTGGAACCGGGACATTACAAAGTGGTATCAGAGGAAATATTTTCTCCTAATTTACTATTTGGAGCCTTAGCCAGGTATAGAATGGATTCAGTACTTGGTCATATGTTGTGCCCGGGAGTAGCTGTGCCCGTGTACAGAAAAAATCCAATCTACCACTTTTATTACTGTTTTCTTGTTATGAGATTTACGATTGATACGATTTCACCTTGAGTGACTCACATGATTTTTGTTGTTATGGTTGTTTCTATTGTAGTTATTTTTTTTGTTGCAACCCGATGAGATGAGGGAATTCCATCTCATGCATCATATAGGCACTTTTAAGAAATCACATGCCATATATTCTTGCCATGACTTATAGGTTCCATTAGCGATTGCATGTTTTTGTGATAGACGTTGTGTAGATTATGCATGCTGTTGTGATAAATGCTTTGATATAATCCATGCGATTTGATAGATAAATTGTCTGTATTGTAACATTACTTAAATGAACGCAAAATATTTTGGTTCATGGTTGTTATGGGCCCTCATTTATAGGTGTTTGGAGGATCATCGTCTTTTTTCCCTTGTATTTGATATGTAATAGATGTCAATCATTGATTCGTGAGGAGTATGGGCCCTAAAAGATCGGAATTTGGCATCTCTATGTTTGTTTTTCATTGTTTTCAGGGCTTTGGTGCAGTGTCTGAGCAACTGCCTGGAAAAACCCAACATACACGGCATGTTCGTGGCTACACACCATGTAGTATTAAACCGTTCTACTGACTGTGTGAGCAGAAACATGGGGTGGTTAAATTTTTTTAGGAACACACCATGTAAGATCAATGCACACCATGTAGTAGTGATCCATGTACCCGGCCGTGTCACTAACAACACAGGTCGGGGAAGCTCGCGTAGTAAATTATGTGTTTTTTATGAACACGCCATGTAGCCTTGTTCTAGGTACCCATCTGTGTCACTAACAGAACGTTTCTGTGTTATCTTCTCTTATACACGTCGTGTTTATTCGGAACACATCGTGTAATGGTCAGCCGTGTAGCTGACCGTGTAACTAACAAATCGGGTCACCAAAACCTTGTCAAGTACACGATGTGTCCATAGTGAACATGTTGTGTAGTCTAGGGTTAAGAGGACCATGTAGTTTCGTAATGTAAAGAGACTCAGGAATGGGAATGGAGTTCAAGTACACATCGTGTTTGTGGAAAACACGCCATGTAGTCGGGGGTGTTACACGACCAGAGGTGGCAGAGATATATTCCCAAGTGAATGGCTTTAAGGAACATGTTGTGTAGTTTTATCCATGTCGTGTAGTCGTGATTAGTAAAAAATTAGTTTTTCTTTCTCTTATTCCAATTTTGCACTCTTTTGTTCTCTATCCTTGATAATCCGGATCTAGGGTGTTCTTTTGATCTTTCAGAGTAATACCTTCAAGACGCCCTCTGGTTGAACATCAGTTGCCAGACAGTGATCAGACACCATATATGGCCGATTAGGTATCTCCTACAGATCCTTCTGCTATGCCATCCTTGGGAACAGAAGTTATACCCATTGCAGGTGCTGATGTGCAGTTCAAGGAGGACATATTGAGGATGATTCATACCTTTCAGGGATCGTCGCCTCCTACCCCTTTGATGGCTGAGTTGACAAAGTTTTTCCCATAGTTGCATCCTCCAACATTCTCAAATGATGGAGGACCCTAGGCTGTAGAATCATGACTAGAGGCCACACTGATTATCTTCGAGCATCTAGAGATACCTACAGAGAAAAAGGTAAATCTTGCTACTTATAAGCTTAGTGACACTGCAAAGAGGTGGTGGGAGGTGATATCAAAGTCAGGGAAACAGAAGAGTATGACTTTGGATGAGTTTCTGCACATCTTCTACGATTACTTTTTTATGGAGATCTTGAGATCCGACCGAGCCTAGGAGTTTATGAGTCTCGAGCAGGGTACTCTTTCTATTATGGAGTACTTGTCTCATTTTACCGAGTTGCAATGCTTCACACTGATTCCAACTGGTGACAAGTTTTTCTTTGCTAGGAAGTTTGAGGGCGGTCATAGGAAGGAGGTCCACTCCCAGGTGAATATCTATAGGTTGACTTCGATGTCCTCTATTGTTAACCAGACGTTGATCACTGAGTGCAATCTGAGAGATTCTAGAGCAGTGAGCCAGGGTGGTTCGACATCCAAAGTTAGTGTTCCTTCTACTAATAGTAGGAAGCACTGTAGGGAGTCTTCTCAAAGAGATCAGGGTAGGCGGAATGTATATTTGGGTAGCTAGGTTGTATGCTACCAGTGTGGGAGGAGTGGGAATACTAGGCCTCAATGCCAGAGAGACCCGAGGGATTGTCAATCTTGTGGCAAGACGAGCCATCTTAAGCATTTGTGTCAGATCATCTTGCCTAAAGATGGTGATATGGGTTCTACTATGACCCCATCTACAGGAGATGTATCACCAGTTCCTCACCAGTCTAGGAAGTGGAGTTCTTCCAGCCATTCGTGCCAAGGTGGAGGTCGCGGTCGTAATGCTCAATCCTCAGGTAAACAACGACAACAGAGTGGATCGACTCAGAGTGGTCAGCCAGGGGCACATGGCCGCGGTAATGGAAATACATTCACCGTGGAGCAGACCTATCAGGAGCAGGATCCATGTCCTTCCACAGTTCAAGGTACAATCTTAGTAGCCTCAGTATTATATTCAGCCATTTTCGATACTGGTGCTTCGCATAGTTTTATCTCTTTTTCTATTTTTGGAGATCCTTGGGCTCTATATCTTTTCATCTTCAGACATGTTGACTCTAGATACACTGTTGGGGATGAGTACGTCTATTGTACATCAATGCAGGGAGTTCCTTCTTGAGGTTGTAGGGTGTCACTACTTATGGGACCTCTATGTCCTAGAGATGGTAGGCAGTAATGTCATTCTTAGTATGGACCTATTAGTTCCATTCCAGGAAGTAATCAATTACAATCGCCACAGGGTGAGTTTTGAATCACCAAAGGGTGGATCTTTTCTTCATAGAGGCGATTGGGAAGTATAGGCGGGTAGAGCTAGACCAGAGCATCATGGTCTAGGGGGAGTTACATCCCAGATTTCCAATCTTCATCTGGATGACTAGGGGACTTCACAGTTAAACTTTCCTCCAGTGGTGGATCGTTTCAGGGATGTCGTTCTATAGGACTTTTCATGTTTTCCTCCGGAGTGTGAGGAAGACTTCTCGATTGAGCTCATGCAAGGAGCGACACCGGTGTCCATTCCTCCTTATAGGATGGCTACACCTGAGTTGCATGAGCTCAAGAAGCAATTGGAGGAGTTACAGGAAAAGGGATTCATCTGACCCAGTACATCTCCTTGGGGTTTGCCTATCTTATTTGAAAAGATGGCAGACAAATCCGTTAGGCTTTTCATGGATTATCAGGAGCTTAACAATTTGATGGTCAAGAACTGATATCCCTGCTGAAGATCGATGACCTATTTGATCAGGTTCGAGGAGCCTGAGTGTTCTCAATGATCGGTTTGAGGTCCTAATATCATCTATTGTGCGTTATACCATCAGATATACCTCTTATAGCCTTTAGGAGCAGGTATGGTCCATACGAGTACACCTTCATTCCATTTGGTCTCACGAATGCGCCATAAGTTTTTATGGCACTGATGAACCGAGTGTTCCATCCATACTTGGATTCCTTTGTGGGGGTTTTCGTGGAAGACATCATGGTGTACTATAACACTCGAAATAAACATGCTACCCATCTTGAGATCGTTCTATGTATATAGAAAGAGGATCAGTTATATGCTAATCTCTCAAAATGCCACTTTTGGATGGATCCGATTAACTTCATGGGTCACGTTATCTAAGAGACAAGAGTATTAGTAGACCTAGAGAAAGTGAGAGTTGTAGTTTCCTGGGAGAAGCTGAAGAATGTCTTTGAGGTGCAGATTTGTCGAGGGCTGGATGGATACTACATGCATTTCATACAGAACATTTCACACCTTGCAGCACCACTGACAGTTCTGACCAAGAAGGGTGCGAAGTTCTTATGGTCATATTCCAGTGAGTCAGCCTTTTAGGAGCTGAAAGGGAGGTTCTATTCTGTACCAATACTAGTATTTATAGAGCTGTGAAAGAGCTATACAGTCTAATGTGATGCCTCAAGTTTTGGATTAGGATATGTTCTTATGCATGGAGATGGAGTCGTTGCGTTTCAGTCTCAGAAGTTGAGACCACATGAGTGAAACTACCCGACGCACAACCTGGAGTTGGTAGCTGTTGTTCATTCCTTGAGTTGTTGGAGACATTACCTTACGGTAGATAACTTTATGGTGTTAAACTATCATAAGAGTCTCAAGTACATCTTCACTCAACATGATATGAATCTGAGATAACGCAGGTCGGTCGATTATCTCCTTTCCTTCGACTTTGACCTTGCCTATACGCAAGGAAAGGGAAATGTAGTGGCTGATGTGTTGAGAAGAAAAACATAGATTCAGGCAGTTCAAGGTTTCATCAGTGAGTGGAATCTTATGTCTATGTTCTCTGAGATGCATTTGAAGGTGCACGAAAAACAGGGGCAGAATTTTCTATCTTCTGTAGTCGTTACCTCTACCATTCATGATCGGGTGCGGATGAGGAAGCTATCAGACTCAGAAGGCCTAGTCCTATGGGAGAGTGTGTCAGTAGAGGACCCTCTTCCAAGATGGATAGTGGTTGGGGATGATATCTTCCATTTCTAGGGATGCGTATTGGTTCTAGTAGACATACACGAGGAACTGATGCTGGATTTTCGTTCTCCAGTTTGGGTAGTTCATCATGGTGTCTCCAAGATGTATTGTGATCTACACTGCCAGTACTAGTAGACAGGTATGAAGAGGAATTTTGATTGGTTCGTAATGATATGTTCTACTTTTCAGAAGGTGAAAGTGGAGCATCAGCATCCAGCAGGACTTTTACAGAAGTTACCCATTACTTAGTGGAAGTGGAACAATGTTGCGATGGACATCGTGACTGAGTTACCGAGGTCACCTCGAGGGAGTGATGATGTTTGGGTTGTCATCGAAAGGATTAAGAAGGTTTCTCACTTCTTTTAGAGAAAGGATACATTCAGCATTGATGAGTAGGGGCAGTTTAACATCCAAGATATTGTACATCTTCATGGAGTTCCACAATCCATTGTTTCAAACAGGGATTCGCGTTTTACTTATCGATTCTGGAAGGGGCTTCAGAAGGCTTTGGGTACACATGTACATTTGAGTACAACATACCATCCCCAGACAGATGGCCAGTCCGAGCGTACGATTCAGGTGCTTGAGGATATGCTTTGTGATTTCATTCTAGACTGTGGAGGTTCTTGGGAGAAGCATATCCCTCTTGTGCATTTTTCCTATAACAACAGTTTTCAGGTGAATATTCAGATGGAACCTTATGAGGCTTTATATGGTAGGCCATGCTGACCTCCTTTATGCTGGATGGAGAGAGGAGAGGCATTTTTGCTGGGAACTCATCTTGTTCAGGAGACCTCAGAGAAAATAGGGTTGATTCAGAAGAGGATGGCTACAACATAGTCTCAACAGAAGTATTATGCTGATTAGCGGAAATGACCTCTGGCGTTCGAGGTTGGGGATCAGGTTTTCCTACGTGTCACACTAAGGCTGGGAGACAAGAGGATTCGAAGACTGGTTAAGCATTCACGATGTTACATCGGGCCGTTTGAGGTGTTGCATAGTGTTGGGCCAGTTTCCTATCGGTTGCATTTACCTAAGAGGTATTGGGCCATGAATGACGTCTTCTATGTATCTCTTCTCTGAAATTACCTTTCAGACCAATATCATGTCTTTCAACCCAAGGAGGTTGAGCTTTAATAGGATTCGTCGTTTCAGGGGAATTCTATCAATATTGTTGGTCGCAGTATAAAGGTTCTTTGTGGCTGGACTATTCCTCTAGTACGGGTGCAATGGAAGCACAAGCGAGTACAGGACGAGACCTGGGAAAGGGAGTCTAATGTATGATCGCAGTGGCCGGAGCTGTTCGGTGTTTTTTCTTTTATGCCTCTCTAGAGAAATTTGGTGATGAATATCTTTAAGGGGGGGAATTTTGTAGGAACCATGACATTCATTTTAGGTATGTTTCCTTTTCTAGTCGTTTTTGAGAAAAAAATGAAAATCTGGAAATTTTCATAATACACACCATGTACATTGATGTAGTGTGAAGCCGTGTTCTATCCATGTCCGGGCCACACACATGGTGTGTAATGGAAATGTGGAGGCTACTTAAAGCTATGTATGGAAATTCCATGTACACTCCTTGTACCCCATAAGTACACGTCGTGTAGTTTCTTTTTTTCATTAAATGGACCGGGGTCGTGCCTAATTGACAAAAACACATTCTTATCCATGTTCCTCGAACGAGTGCGCCCGTACGGCTGCAAACATCCTTCGAGCCCCCAATCCTCCATCTGTTTTCCAAATAGACTTCTGTAGACTTCGATGGAACTACAACGGTGAGATCTTCCTTCTTCTTGAGTTTCTTTCCATGATTCTCCTTCCTCAAGATATCGTGGGTTGGCCATCTTATGCGTTTTTATAGATCTAAACCGTTATAAGGATAATAAATCATCATGGATTAAGTATATTGATCTCCTAACATCAACGTAGGTGGATTTTTCCTTTCCTATCTAGGCCTTTGTGTTTTATGTTCAGATTCCACTAATACCCGTGAACGGGGTATTGCGTGTTTACCTTTTTGACCATGTTGTTTTCCTGCCTTCCTTGTATGATTATGTAGAGCTAATTTGATCATATTTGTGGATAATTTCTTTTCTTGGATATTTTTACATGCCTCTGTTCTTGTTACGACCTTTGGGTCTTGTTATCCTTTGGACGTTATACTTGTTATCCATACCTTATGACTGTAGGATGGAATGATATTCTTGACCTTCTTGTTTTGTTGTAGACTGGTTATCCAAGTAGCTCTGTAGCTTTACTTTTACCTAATAGCATTATTATGCACTGACTGACAAGTGACTGTGAGAACCTGGTGTTATTGACTATAAGGGATAGATTAAGTGAGCTTCCAAGAGAGTCTTGGATAATATATAATACATGTGGGTAGACCAAGTGAGCTTCCTCAGAGAGTCTTGGACATTATAGACTACATGGGATAGACCGAGTGAGCTTCCCTGAGTGCCTTGGATATTATTGACTACAAGAGGGTACACCGAGTGAGCTTCTTCAGAGTGCCTTTATTTTATTGAATTTCATTAAAACCTTTCCATGATATAGAAGGAATTAACTGAGTGAACTTCCTTAGAGAGTCTGTGATAGACCTGAGACTATAGGAGGAATTGACCGAGTGCGTTTTTTATAAGAGATTATAGACCTTGGTGCTATATGAGGGTTAGGCCATGTGATCTACCTCAGAGAGTCCCTAACTACCCTAGACTATAATGGGAATTGACCGAGCAAGCTTTCCCAGAGAGTATTATAATTTCGTATAACCAAACCAGAGGAGATAGGCTGAGTGCACGGCCCAGAGGGTTGTTGGTACTTCTTGGATAAGACCAGAGGGGTTGTCTATGAGTACTTCCCAGAGGGGTCCTATCGTGGTTAGATACTTGCTTCATTTCTACTTGTTGTTCTGTGGATTTCTATAGTTGTATATCATCCTGTTACTCTTTACTAATTATTGCATACTGTTTCCTATTACTCTTTACTACTTACTATACTATTACCTGGCATATGCTCACTTACTATTAGGAAAAGATCATTGGGTGGTTGCCTACTGGGATTTAGTCTCACACCATATTTGGGACTTTCTTTTGGGCCCATGCATACTATGTTGTTGTAGGTATAGACAAGGGAAAACTCCCTTTGACTTCTGGTGCTTGATTTCTTTGGAGCAGGAGAGCATGGGACCAGGCTGAGGCTTGCGATGCTGAGGAGTTGCTTATCTGTTTACTTCTCATTGTACTTTGGTTTATTATTGTATTCAGAATTGTGACTTGTTTGGATGCTTTCCAAGACATATGTATCGTGCATCATTTTATATATTCATGTGTGCTCTAGTTGATTATTTTTTTAGTCTTCCGATGTTTATTGTTCTTTGATATTTATATCCTCCATTATTTTTATGCTTTGTTTACTTCTTCTATGTACTCTGCCAATGAGGGAATAGTTTCCCCACTATCTCACCCATGGCCCTTGCTGGTAGTTGGCAGCCTCTGGCGTGTGTGGAAATGCGCTTGAGGCCATGTGACCAACTAGGTACGGGGCGCCTGTAGGTGGCTTCCAGAACCAGGACGTTACATTATCACCTAGGAATTGGAATGGTGGGTATGAATAATATTATCTAAATTATGAAAAAAATGTTTTACACATGTATATACAATTAATTCATTGGTTACAAATTTATTATAAATGAAAATAAATACATTTTGAAAATAAAGGAAATAAATTTCTGGAAAAGATTTTTTTTTCATATAAATGCGTTTTACCTCTATAAATTAAACGAATTAATTTTTGGGAATTATTTTTATTAAAATTTATATATTATATATTCAATAAAATTTTTAACATTCATCTTATGTGTTTTCTGCACAATAGACAATAAAAAATCTAATTTTATGCTTAAAACTATATTTTTTTGAAAAGCAGTGTTGTCAACTTTTTGTACTTATTTTAAATTTTTTTTACCAATTTTATAATTTTTTTAAAAAATTAACCGTCATTTTTTAAATTGGAATATATGAAATATCTTAGGTTAATTTTTTAAATTTTTATAAAATGTTTCATTTTATGATGAATAGTGAAAATACTGAATTTTAATTGACAACTATATTTTCATTTAAATTATTTATAATGTAAAATTTTATTTTAAATTTTTTTTAATGTATAATTATATAAATTATATATATATTAATCAAATTTATTTTAATTCAATCATTTTCAAATAGAATTTTGATATTAAAATATTGTAATCTTTTGAACATTTTTTCTTTGAAAACATGCTTTCTCGTCATGCTTGTGAGATTAATTTTAAATTAATATTTTTCAATTAAGTGAATGAAATTCAAAAAAAATGGTTTTCATATTTTTAATCATCATAATTAATATTATCTAATAATTTCAAATTAATTTTTGACCAAAAAGAATAGTAAAAATTATTTACCTCGGTTAAGGTAAAAACTGATTAATTAGGGGGTTAAACTAAGAAGATAAGGGTTATAATGAACTACCAACGAGTAAAAAACCCATTTTATAGACATAATTAGACCTTATACCATATATTTTAGGAAATTTCCCATCATTTTATCCTTTTGGTGGGTGAAAAAATGGGTACACCTAAATATTTTTAAAAAATACAAATGTGACAGTCACCTCACTTATAAAAGGTCACCCTTATCATATCTTATTCACACCATAAAATTCATTTGTTTCATCCAATAACTGCAAAATAACATCTAAAATTCCTTAATATCATCCTATAATCCTTATTTTGTGCATAAAACCAACCCCGGAAGGTTTTTTGTGCAAACCTATAGAGGATCCCCAAAGAAGAGGTAAAATTTATCAACGAGGGGTTTGTTTTATTTATCCATCCACCTACTTCAATTATTATTATAACATAATAAAATCAGTATATTATATATATTGAGATATTTTTTATTTCAATTTCATGACCAAGACCCATCTCCACTTTCATCAAATGTATTACGAAATCATCATTTGTTTGTATGGCGGATCACCACCTCATGAACCGATGTTATTCGTTTTCCATTACCAAATTATATGGTTGGGTATGATGATTGATATAAAGTATATATATTATATATATAACATAATTATACCATTATAGTTATTATATCATATATAACATTGTACTTTCCATTCCGTAGGGGATACGATAATGTCGCTCATGAGTGAGAAAGACTACAGCATCACGAAGCGATGTGATTCCATTTCACTAATGCTTTACATTGAAGATATTAAGGGATAAAGTAATTGAATACATGTGATATAAATGAAATATTTATGATATTATGATAATTTTATAAATATAATATATCACTAACCTCTTTTCCAAGATGATCTTTGAAAATGGAAATATTACTCATGTGTATGTATGACCTACCATCTCCATGATTGAAACATACTTAATTTCTCAAAACCACCCTTCATGATTTTTAATCAAAGTATAATCAAAGTATAAATTTAATAATAATGTAATTATTATTATTCTGTAGATAATCTAACCATGATCAATGTAAGAGGACCAAAAATAACAAATCAAAACATATATGAAAAAGAAAGTGATTATTACCCGAAACATGATTTTAATAAGGAATTATTAATAAATGTGTAATAAATGGTAAAAATTAAATCATATATGGTATGATATATATTTTTTGTTCCATTATATATTTATAATAAATTTTTATTTATCATACTGGAGGTTTGAATGAGTATGAATGATGTTCAGAACCATGATAAGGGATTTCTAGTCTCTCTTTTATTTTTGGGAGACTTATGCATTATTCACCATTCATTTATTTTTGAGTTGTATATAATGACCATTTAACATGTTATATCATTAATATAATTATTTTCATAATATTTAATGTTTCATTTTATGTTATTCATTATTGGGTAATACAATTCAATAGATTACAAAAGTGGTAAGAGATTTTGGCATCAATTTTCCTTCTTTGAGACTTGTGTTATGGTATGCACCTATATTCATTCATAAGATTTTTATACAGCTTCTTTTACATGTAATAACAATAATTTATTTATCCTCATGATATTATATGTTTCATTTTATTTTATTACTTCATTTTTCCTACGATTCAAGATCACTAATGTTGAAAATATTTTATGTTACAATCTCACAGTTTATCAGGATTATTTAAAGTTATGTTTCCAAGAAAATAATATTATGATAAATATCTCAATAATCTCATTAATTTCTTATAATATTGTTTTTCAGGATATTTTAAAACATTATTATCATTTTTACACTCTTTTTCACTAAAAATAATCGAGAAAATGTTTTTATGAAAATATGACTTTATTTCACTCTCTAATTAAAAATCTGTATCCTTCCAAAACCATGATATCTAAAAAAAGCTATATTATTATCCTATGTTTTTTAAAATAAATTTTTACCCATGTTTGGGTTAAAAATATTTACATGAATCTTCATTCTATTTCCCAAAAAAATGGCTTTTTCGATTTTACTAAAATTTAAAAGGAATCTTGGTTTTAATATGTAAAACATGAACAACACTTCCCATCGTAATGAAAATTATTTGAGTGGAAGATTCCTTTATAATTTTACAAGGTTATTTTCAAATAAAAAAATCTCAATTTTTATGTTTTAAGAAGTTTTTTTCAAATTGGAAAGGTTATTTTCCTCAATAAAATGTTTTAGACGATCTTTCAAAAAAACTTTTCCATCTAAGATGACATCCATTTATGTTACTTATGCCTTACCGAGGATTTTATCCAAGGATACCATTCTTGTTATTTCTCTGAATGTTTTATTTTTATGATGGAATGATGTTTATAAAACATTTTTCTCTTCCATGGGTTATACCATGAAAAAATGTTTATGAAACTCGCTTCTCTTTTCACAGGTTATGTTAAGATTAAATGACTAAAAGATTATGAAACCTATCTCTATTCCATGTGTTATGAAATTATAGAATGTTTATGAAAACCATTTAATTTCATGGGTTATGATATGATGAATGTTTTATGATCTTATAGAACACATAAATATTGTAACATCCTATTTCTCATTTTTATGTAACCCTCTTCTATATTATTTTTTTCTTATTTAATTCGGTGGGTCTTGGGAATCTCAAGGATGGGGAACATTTTCTAAGAAAAAAAGATATAATTTATAGTTATGTATGTTTGTTTTAATTAATGGAGTTTGGTATAAATGTGTTAATGGCTTAACGATATTCATCCGGATTATAGAGAATGCCCAGTGTAGTTTGGGTTTTCATGTGAGAATCTGGAATTTTTTTAGTTTTCAGTAGAAAAACACTTCATGAAGTGGGAGTAGTTTGTGTTTAATTTCTACAAGACATATTAGATGAACTTGGAATACAGTATGAAGGGATTAAAAATCACGTAATGTTAAAAATAAGGTTTTTAATAAAAAGGCAACGAAATTTTTAGCATATCAGGACCCTAAGGATTACACAATGATCAAAGGGATTACAAGTCGTGTAAATGTCACTGATATAGATTTTAGGGCATCGTACGTGTGATATGATTTCTCATTCATCTATAGGCCTACATTCTCATAAACTAGATCCCTTCTTCGATGATTTTAGATACCTCTAACCCCTCTAGATCATTTTTTAGTGATTTATCATTATTTTGGTTGTGGTGAATTTATCCGGGCGAGTAATCCTTTCTCCCTATTCAATGATTTTCATGGTGGAAGCATTATTATGTTTTGTTATTTGATTTTCTAGTATTTGGTGATGATTTATTTGATTATTTTCTAGATCCATTGTGCGATCTTGTTCTGGGGGATGATTCCTTTTTTAGTTGTGGTACAACAGGTGTGCATTATTGACGTATGTTGTGATCTTTCCTCTTCACCAAACCTTTTGTTAAATTGAATTAATTCTAATATGTTCGAATTAGTTATAGGGCCTCCATTGTCGTCGTGTGTTCTTCCTTATTATTGGATCCTGTTGTGGTTGTGTGCGACCAGATTTTTGAGTTATGTAGTTCCATATCTAACCTATGTTGGTGAATTTCATTTTTATAACTACCAAAAAATAGGGTTTACATAGTGTCGTTCTTTATCAGCGCTAAAAAAATTACTGATAAAGGTGGGGCCTTTATCAGTTCTAATAAAGGGAACTTTTAATAGTGCTAAAAAATTCGTTGTTAAATGTTACCCTTTATCAGTGCTTTTTTAGCACTGATAAAGGCCCCCCCTTTATCAACACATTTTTAGGGTTGTTAAATGTGGCCCCTTTATTAGCACATTTTTTAGTAGCACTAATAAATTGGGGGGGCTTTATTAACATTTTTTTTCTTATCACTGATAAAGTGTATATTTCAAAAAAATTTGTATAACATAAAAAACTAATATATTGGCATATAAGTATATTTATGTTCATATAAATATAATAAATATTTTTTAAATATGATTTATATTGATTTTATATGTGGTATATGCAAATGGATACGCAGAGTAGAAATTATGGTCGTTTGGAGGGATTAAGGACCTTTTAGTGCCTTTAAAAACATGAGAAGGGTTTTCAGTTGTCACCGTAGTGTAGGTATAGTCTTAATCTTATATTTGTTTTGTGGTTGAGGAAAAATAGACTCTTGGAGAAGAATTTATGAAAAAACGGATACCCGGAGCCAAACTTATGATTGTATGGATGAATTTTGGGCCTTTTGAACCTTGAAAAACGAGATAAGGGGTTATAGTAGTCACCAGAGTGTGTAAAATTTATGAAGATTCAATTTTATATTTGGTAGAGTCAAAATGGACACTCGAATCAGAAGTTATTGTTGTTTTAAATTTTTCAACCCTCACATCACCTCAAAACCTAAGAACCCAAAAACAAAATAAAACGGGCATAACTTATGGAATCCCTCCTTTTTATTACATAACTTTTCATTACATTTTACAAATAGAGGATCTCTAATGTCGCGTGACATGGAAATCATGAACAGAAAACATGAAAAATAAAAAATTCATCTAATCAAATTGTATGGATTCTTCATAAGTTCATTTTAAGTTCAATTACTCCATCTCATAACCAAGAGACATACATTTAAAGGAAAGGGTGAGAAGAAGGCCTAGTAAGGGTAAACAAGGGAATCAGTTTACTTGTGACATCAATAAGAACTTGAATAAAAACATAAGGACATGAGAAATAGAAGTATAGGAATATCATAATGAAAAGGCCTTTAATCATAACATGAATATGTGGTTACAAAAATTCATTTAGACATTCATGAACATCTCACCAATGTTTATCCTCAAGGTGTCATAAAATTTACCAAGGTTATTCACCAGGGTATCGTGAAACATGTCATATCTAAAGTTTAATTCCTTACCTAATGCATTAGAGCACTATCAAGGCACACCCTTAATATTTCTTTATATTCATGTGAGCCACATAGTTCATAATAAAACATTTCATAAATAACCCATATGGAATAAAAGAAATGGTTTTCATTTCAAAATCATCACGTTTTAAAAGTTCTTACAAATAAGATCATTATATCATCTATAACCCACGGAATGGGAATGAGGGTTATATGTATGTCCATTCCAGAATAAAATATATAATATTTATATATATATTAACACCCATAGAAACGAAATAGGTTTGGTTATTCACATAAATAAACAAGGTAATTTCACGAGAAAAGGAGATATAAATTTTGTGACGAAATTTCTGCAGCAGAACGTCTATAAAACCTGATTTTAGAAAATAATAAAAGGAGAGGTTATAAGGGTATCCAACTCAAAAAAACTCATATTACAACATAAATATATAATAACATGGAGATAATAACATGTTATGGATATTTGATTGACATACCACAAGAAAAGGAAATGTGAAATGAAAGAGAAGATATGATTTATTTTACTAGAAATTCGACAACCTAACGACGCCACTAAAATACTCAGAAAAAAAATTTATGAGAGCAGAGAGGGGTCTCTCAATATTTAAACAAGAAACAGATAGTAAAGAGAACATATAATAACATACCCTCAGCATATAGACATGCCCATTAAAAGACACAACGTAAAGGAAGTCATGACTTAAAAGAGGAGGGTGAATGGATCCCTTACCTTGAAGAGTAACTTTCATAGATTAATGGTCGGGACCTAGGGAAGCTTTAGGGAACCTTGGGAGGACTCCTTGGGAGGTAAGAGGACCAAAATTTCGTTGAGGATGATTTTGGAATGAAAATAATGAGGGAAATGGCTTGGTATTTATAGGGAAAGTGAGTGAATAAATTATTAATTTCCAAGGGACACCTCATCAAGGGTATTCCCAAAACCATGGTCTTTCCCATGGTATTGTCCCATTTTATTATCCAATTGTGACACCTCACAGAATATCTCACTATTCATAAGTCGACCAAAAATCTTACATGATTATTACATCTTTAATGATGTCATTAAACTCCCAAAACTCAAAACTGCATTTTTACTATTCACAGAAACTTCAATAGTTTCAGAAAAATCCCAAAATTCACCCTAGCCTATAATAAATGCTCAGAATTCAAAAATGAATTACATTTTATAAAAATAAATTTTCTAAACATTTTTAATTTAATTTTTAAATAAAATCACTATTTATTCCAAAAATACAACTTTAAAACTATAACTCATTTTGTAACACCATAAAAAAGTAATCAAGGTCCAGTTATCATATCGTATACCATTAAGACAATAAAGTAACAATTTTTGATTAAATATTATGAAAATAAATTTCCATTTAAAATTATAAAATTAATTATAAAATTGTAAATAAAATATTTATGGGGTACAAAAATACTAAAACTTAAACTGTGATCCTTTTTCACTTTTAAGATGTCCAAAATGTATTTATACATTCACGGGTGAAGTTTCTATTTTTCTGGTAAAATTAATATTCATTAATATTTATATGGGTATGTTACTATTTCTACTTTAGTATTCACTAAAAACCAAGTTGATCTTATTAGACTCTAAATTTCTCGCTGCTCACAACTTTAGAAGAAAATTTTTGGAAAATCATTTCACATTAATAATTATTTAATGAATACAAATAATATTTTAAAATACCCTTTTTTTCTTAATTCATCAATAATACAAAAGATATATTTATCCAGATATTTGAAATTCACAAAATTTTCAATAAAAAGAAAAAAAAAATTATTTATATAAAATTTTTACACAATGCACATAAGTTCTCATTACATAGCCCCTTATTAAACCAGCATAAGACATAAGGGTTACATGTGATATGGTGACAGAATCATGGGGTGACTCAGACAACATTTCCTGAGTAGTGATTTCTATCATCTTGAACTTCTCCCATAGGTGATTCCATTTAAGATTCATACGTTAAAGTTCGGCTTGGGCTTGGTCTATAGGAAAGCCTAGTGATGCTACCTCCTCCACAAGCTCCGACAGATGGGATTCATATGGATTGTGTCTACAGGATGAGGCCAATAAATTATCTTTTTGTATTAATTAACCAAGATAACCTTATTTATAAAAACACAACATTAAGATTATAGTATCCAATAGTCATATTGACCAACGGTCATATAACAGTTGAAACCCAATGGTCTAATTCTAATTATACCCACTTCATTAATTAAAGGATATAGTTTTGTTGAGTATAAAATAAAATAACACACAAAATTAGGAAACAAATATAAGTATAAAGTTTGGGTAAATACATTCATTCCCCATATGAAATTTCATCCCCAAAATTTTATCTCAAACCCCTTAATCGGAAATGGTGTGGGTACTTCTGCCTTATAGACTCCTCCAGTTCCCATGGGGCTTCTTCATATTTATGGTTCCTCCACAACACCATAAAAATGTGGGTAGTATTGTTGCATAGAACCTTGTCTCTATGATCCAATATCCCCAACGGCTTCTCCTCATAAGAGTGGTCATGTTCCAATTTTATGACCTCTTGATTTAGTACATGTGAAGGGTCATGTATGTATTTCCTCAAGAGTGATACATAGAAGACATCCTGAACATGGTATAGATTTGGAGGAAGTGTGAGCAGATAGTCCACTTCCCCCACACGATCAATGATTTCATTGTGGCCAATGTTCCTAGGGCTGAGCTTCCCTTTCCTCCCAAACCTCATGAATCTCTTACAAGGTCAAATCTGAAGAAAGACTTTGTCACTAACATCATACACCATGTACCTTCGACAATTTTTGGCATTGCTCTTTTGCAGACTCTGAGTAGCCTTAATGTGTTGTTGGATGGCATGGACCTTTTCTATCATCTTTTTCAAAAGATCTGGCCCAAGATTCTATCTCTCACCAACTTCATCCCAACAAGTAGGAGTTCTACATCACTTCCCAATAAAGAGCTTCATAGGGTGCCATTTGAATTCTTGAGTGGAAGCTTTTGTTGTAAGATATCACTACTAAAGAGAGATGTTGGTCCCATCCGCCTTTAAATTCAATTGAGAAAGTTCATAGCATGTCCTCGAGTGTTTCAATAGTCCTTTCATATTGGCCATCATTTTTGGGGTGTAAGGATGTACTGAAATTCAATTCAGTGATCAGAGCTTGTTGAATACTTCTCCATAATAATTATGTGAACCTTCGATCATGATCAGATACGATAGAAAGTGGAACTCAATTCAACCTTACCACTTCCTTCATGTAAATCCTGGAAAGTTGACCAAGAGAGAAATCATCTCGAATAGAGATAAAATGGGAATTCTTGGTGAGAAGGTCCACAATAACCCAAATCACATTATTTATTTTTGAAGTTCTCAAGAGACCAGTGACGAAGTCTATAGTGATATTATCCCACTGCTATGCTGGTATGTGTAGTTTTTGCAACACCCCTTTAAGAATTTGTTGCTCTGCCTTCACATTCTGACATACCAGGCACCTTGATGTGTAGTCAGCAATCTCCCTTTTAATATTTCCCACCAATAATGATCACAAAGGCCCCTATACATTTTTTTGCTTCCGGGATGTATATAAAAAGTAGAGCTAAGAGCTTCATCCATCACATCCTTCTTTATTTCCTTAAAAAATGGAACACATTATCTTGTATGAAATTTCAGTGCACCTTCTTGATCAGTAAAGAACTCAAGAAACTTCCCATACTTCACATCCTCAAACATCTTCTGTAACAATGGATCTTATGTCTGAGCTTTCATGATCTTCTCTCATAATGACATTTGAGAAATCATTTGGGTTAGGGTTGATGATTTGACTTCCCTTATAATTCACATGTTCAGCTTTACTAGGACATTGATCAAAGGATCTTTTTTAATCCTCATCATGGAAATAACAACAGATTCTTTCCTTCTTAATGAATCTACCGATTTTATTGATCTTCAAGGATGATAATGAATTGAACATTAATACTCTTTAATAAGCTTCATCCATCTCCTTTGTCTCATGTTCAAATTCCTTTGTGTGAAAATATATTTCAAACATTGATGGTCTGTGTATATATCACATTTCTCCCCATAAAGATAGGTCCTCAATATCTTCAAAGAAAAAACGACTTCCGCCACATTTAGATCATTCGTAGGATAGTTCTACTCATGATTATTTAATTTTCGAGATGCATAACCAATGACCTTGTCTTTTGTCATGAGGTCTCACCCAATCCCTTTCAGAGATTCATAGCTAAAAATAATGAATCCTTCTCAATATGAGGGCAGAGTTAACACAAGTGTAGTAACTAATATCTTCTTCAGTTCTTGGAAACATTCCTCACACTCCTTTGTCCAGATGAACTTGACCCCTTTTCAGGAAAACATGGTTAATAGATCATAATGTTGTGAATAGTTTTTCACAAACCTCCTATAATATCCAACTAATCCAATGAAACTATGAATCTCAGTTATTTTTTTAGGCTGAGGCCACACCTCTACAACTTTTTTCATTGTAGGGTCGACTATGATTCCTTCATTGGTAATAATGTGCCCCATGAAAAAAACTTTTTGTAACTAGAATTCATATTTATTGAACTTTCCAAAATGTCTCTCCTTCCACAGAGTTAGAAAAATATCTGTTAGATGATCCTCATGATCCTCTCGACTTTTGGAATAGATCATAATATCATCATTAAAAACTACCACAATGTTATGAAGGTATTCTTTAAAGACTTTATTCATCCAATTCATAAAAATATTAGGTGCATTAGTCATCATAGAAGGCATAACAACAAACTCATAATGCTTATATCTTGATCGAAGGGTATTTTTTAGAATATCTTCTTTCTTCGCCCTCAATTGATCATAACCAGATCGAAGATCAATCTTAGAGAAGAATTGATCCCCCCAAAGTTGGTCAAATAATTAATCAATTCTTGGAATAGGGTATTTATTCATTACTATGATTCCGTTTAGTTCACTATAATCAATGCATAGCCGCATCGATCCATCCTTCTTCTTTACAAAGAGTACAGGTGCTTCATAAGGAGACACACTCGGTCAGATTGACCCCTTCTCCAAAAGATCGTGGATATGTTTCTTTAATTCCTCCAACTCCACATTTTCCATCCTATAAGGGGACTTTGATATTGGATGATATATAGGTACGAGTTCAATGAAGAACTCTACCTCTCTTTCTAAAGGAGGTTCATGAAACTCCACAGGAAATACATCAATGTATTCCTAGATAATGGGTACATTTTCTATCCTCAAACTCTCATTTCCTTCTACTTCTTCTTCACCGATCAACTCCATAAATAATGATATATGATGTTCTTCTAGATAAATATCTGGTTGATATATCTCTCCTTGGAATATAACTGTAGGTTCTCTATTCAAGACTACTGCGATTTCCTTACTTCTGTATTTGATCATAGCATTATACATTGAGAGCCAGTCCATCCCTAGTATAATGTCGAATTCCATTGTGGGAATGACTATTGGATTTGCGATAATATTGTGATCACCAAAGTAAATACTAGTGTTTCTAAACACTGATAATACTTGGATAATACCACCAAGAGTCTTGACTAATAACTCAACTTTTAGAATGTCGGCGGTTGATTCAAAATTCCTTGAAAACGTGGGGGAAATAAAGGAATGCATAAAACCAAAATCAAACAAATTACATTCTAGATTTGAGAGAACAAAAAGAGTACCTGCTACCACATCATGTGGAGCTTCAACATTGGCTATCATGATAGAAAAAGAATGACATTGATCCATTGGCCTTTGCTGAGGCTGATGGTGGATCCCCTCCACTGCCATCGGATTTGGAAAATTATTGGGAATGTGCCAAAGTTGTCCACACATAAAGCACTGGACATTAGGTAGGGCCTTCACTATCTTTCCCTTGTCGTTAGTGTTTGGAAGTTGAGGATTCACCTCACTATGACAATTCCTTGTAATATGGCCATCTCTTCCACACTGGTAGCATTTGCCACTCCCGAGAAGGCAGTTCCCCAAATGCTTTTTACTACATTTATTACATGTGGGATGATGCACTTTATTACCTCATCTTCCTGGATAAATGCTCCTCCCTATACCGGGCTCCATCGATATCTTTTTGTAATTTGATTTATGAGACCATTGCATCTCATCAAACTCCAGTTCATCTTTTATCACACTTCACACGATCTCCTCATAGCCATCATAGTCTCAGTTGGATAGATTATTCCACAGATGAGGTCTCAGTCAACTGAAGAATCTATCAACCTGAACATTTGGATCCATGACAATGCTAGAGGTATATCGTGAATGTCGGGTGAAGTTCATATCATAGCTTCCGACAGATTCATTCTTTTTATACTTCTACTCGAGAAACTCCTTCTTCATTCTTGTTCTCATGGAATGAGGGAAATACTTAATGAAAAAAATCCCTTTGAACTCTTCCCTCTCCATAGCTTCAACCTCCACTCATTGCCTTGTGTTTTTAATCAGTTCCCACCACTGATCAGCTTCCCCTTCTAAGTGATAGATGGAGAGGGTGAACTTCTCTTTCTCTGAACAGCGGAGCACAAAAAAGATCTTTTTGATGGAGCTAATTCACTACTTAGAAATCAATTGGTCAGTAGATCCACTAAAGGTTGGTGGTCATTGACACAAAAAATGACTCAACAGAATTTCATTCCCTCTGTAGTAAGATCAGACTATCAGCTTGATTCAAGTTATTTCCCATAACTTGAGTCATTTATTTCATCATTCACTTGAATGTTTCTATTCCGGCTTCCACCAGAGGGAAGTCAGTGCATGGTCTGTTGCGGTAACTATTTTTATGGTTCATCCTATTGCCAGCCATTTTCTAAAATAATAAAACATTAATGAGAAACTTATTTCATTTATGAATCTTTTAACTATTTAGTATTTATGTCTCAAATTTTTATTAAACAATTACATTTCAATATAAATCCTTATTAATCATTCATAAAATGCTTATGATTAACCAAACATATCCCCCAGGAGTGTTGTAACCAATAGTGCAGCAAGGCCTATTTTCATGTACCAGGATACCCTGGGTCAAGCCTGAAACTTTGTGTTAGATTTTCCACTCCTAGGTACCTCTGTTCTAGAGCCACCACTACCTACTCCTATACAAACAGGGCTATATTTTTTTTGATAAACCACTTACTTAACACTCAACAAAATACCAGGAAGTTTTCTATATTTAATGGATTTTTGTTCTTAAAATGTCATTCTTAAACAATTATATTTCTCTATAATTCTTTCATAATGATTTATAAAAATCTTGTTATTAACCAAACATATCCCTAGAGAGTTTCATAACCTAGAGTGTAGCAAGGCCCATTGGCATGCACATGTTCCCATTCGAGTCTTGATCAAAGTAGTGTTTTCGGGTTTTACCACTACGTACATTTGTTCCAGAGCTACCTCTAACTGCTCGTATCCATATAGGGATGCATTTTTTTGATAAACCACTTACTCAATATTCACCAAAATAAACAGGATTTTTTCTTATATTTAAACTTTTCTATAGGATTATTGATAATGATTTAAATTCCTAATTTCGATATATATTACTAAACTATCCTCTGATACCAACTATGTTTTCCCACCTTTTTATTACAAAAGTTTTCATTAAATTTTACAAATAGAGGATCTTTAAATTCTAGTGTCTTGGAAATCACGAACATAAAACATTAAAAATGACAAAAAACATTCTTCTAATACACTTGTATGGTTTAATAATAAGTTCATCCTAAGTAAAATTACTACATATCATAACATGGAGACATACATTTAATGGAAAGGGTGTGCAGAAGGCTCAGTAATGGTGAACAAGGGAATCAGTTTACTTGTCACATTAATAAGAACTAGAATAAAATCACAAGGACATGAGAAATGGAAGAATAGGAATATCATAATAAAAATAAAATGAAACATAATGTGAATATGTGGCTAAAAAATTACATTTAGACACTCATGAACATATCAACAAGGTTTATCCCCAAGGTGTCATAAAAATTACCAAGGTTATTCACCAAGGTATCGTGAAACATGTCATCTCTATAGATTAATTATTTTCCCAATGCATTGGAGCACTAACAAGGTGCACCCTTAATATTTATTTAATTTCATGTGAGACACATATATCATAATAAAACATTTCATAAATTACCCATATAGAATAAATGAAATGGGTTTCATTTCAAAATCATGACATTTTAAAAGTTCATAAAAATATGATCATTATATCATTTATAAACCATAGAAAGGTAATGATGGTTATATGTATATACATTCCAGAGAAAAATATATATATATTTTTTATATTTATGAACACCCATATAAATAAAATAGGTCTGGGTATTCACATAAATAAACAAGGTAATTTCTTGAGAAAAGGAGATTGAAATTTTGAGACGAAGTTTCTGCTATATAATGACTATATAACTTGGTTTTAGAAAAAAATAAAAATATACGGTACAAGGGTAACCCACTCATAAAAAACTCATATTAAAATATTAATACATAATATCATGGAGATAATAACATGGTATGGATATTTTAATGATATACTTGAAGAAAATTAAACTTGAAAGGAAATAGAAGATGTGATTTCTTTTACGAGAAATTCAGCAGCCTAACGACGTCACATAAAAATTCAGAAAAACAAATGATGAGACCAGAAAGGTGTCTCTTAACAATTTAAAATGAAATTCATAGTAATGAGAACATATAGGAACATACCCTCAACATAATGATATGGACATTTTAAGACACAACATAAAGGAATTCATGACCTAATTGAGGAGGGTGAAAGGATCCCTTACCATGAAGAGTAACTTTGAAAGCATGAAGGTCGGGACCTTGGGAGGCTTGAGGGCACCTTGGGAGGACTACTTGGGAGGTAAAGAGAACATAAATCCGTTGGGGATGATTTCATAATGAAATTAATGAGGGAAATGTCTTGTTATTTACAGGGAAGTGAGTGAATAAATTATTAATTTACAAGGGACACATCATCGGTGGTACTCACAAAACCATGGGCATGCCCATGGTATTTGCCCATGGTATTAGCCACTTGGGACACCTCATAGCATATATAACTATTCATAAGTATACCAGAAATATTAAATCATTATTACATCATTAATGATGTCATTAAACACCCGAAACTCAAAACTGCATTTTTACTATTCACCGAAAATTCAACTATTTCAGAAAAAACCCAAAAATTCACCCAAACCTAATATCGATTCTCTGAATTCAAAAATGAAGTCCATTTTTTGAAAATATATTTTCTAAATATTTTTAATTAATTTTTAAATAAAATCATTATTTATTCCAAAAATGCAACTTTAAAATTATAACTCATTTTGTAACACCCTAAAAAAGTAATCAAGGCCCCATAAAAATATTGTATACCCATAAGAAAATAATTAACAATTTATGAATATATTTTATGAAAATAAATTTCCATTTTTAATTATTAAATTAATTATAAAATTATAAAAAATATTTATGCCTTACAGAAATAACAAAACTTAAACTATAATCATTTTTCACTTTTATGATGTCCAAAATGTATTTATAAATTCATGGGTGAAGTTTCTATTTTTTTGGTCAAATTAATAATCCTTAATATTTAGATGGGTATGTTACTATTCCTACTACACTATTCACTAAAAACCATGTTGATCATATTAGACACTAAATTTCTCACTGCTCAGAACTGTAGAAGACTAATTTTTGAAAATAATTTCACATTATTAATAATTTAATTAATACAATAATATTTTAAAATAAACCTTTTTTCCAAAATTCATCAATAATACACATCCTATATTTATCTTGATATTTTAAATTCACAAACTTTTCCATAAGATGAAATAACTATTTTATTTATATAAAAATATTACACAAAGCAGCTAAGGTCTTGTTACATAGCCCCTTATTACACAATCATAGGAACTATGTGTTAGGTTTGCTATAGTGATAGAATATTTGGGTGGCTCAGACAACATTGCTCGAGTGGTGATTTCTATCAGCTTGAACTTATCCCTTAGGTGATTTTGTTCAAGCTTTATACATTGATGTTCGGCTTGGGCTTGGTCCCGAGAAAACTGCAGTGATGTTACCTCCTTCTTAAGCTCCGACAAATGGGATTTATATGGCATGAGTCTACTGGATGAGGCCATTCAATCTTCATTCTGTACAAATTAACCAAGATAACCGTATATTTAAAGACACAACATTAAGATTATAGTTTCCAACGGTCATATTGACCAACGATCATAAAATAGTTGAAACCTAATGGTCTCATTCTAATTATACCCACATCATTAATTAAAGGATATAGTTTTGTTGAGTATAAAATAAAATAACCAACAAAATTAGGAAACAAATATAATTAAAAACTCCAGGTTGTTACATAACTTATGCTCTACGTGTTGATTTAAATGCCAAGACCAATAAAATTGATGTTTGTGAAATGTCTAATGACCACATCCAGTTGAAACCATGAAAATATCTAAGGAATAGAAGATATTTCAGTTAAACCACTCAAAAAAACCCCCAACTTCAAACGGTCATAAGATTTTATCCAGGTCTCCATTTAGGCTCTACCACATATCATATCGAAAGAAACAAATATATATACACATCAGAATTTCACAAATATATTTTCAGTCAAGAATGAGAACCAAAAATTCCAAAAAACCACCATATTTCATCCAAAACATAGTTTCTGTCTCCGGTCCCCTGTCAAATTTTTCTTAAAATGATATAACTCTCGATTCTTATGTCTGTTTGGCCTCTAGAACAAGCTATATCATAATTTGTTCCATGATCTTCGTTTTTGACTATTTACGGAGCTGAAAAAGACACTCGGAGCAGAAGTTATGCCAATTACAGTGACTCTATGGCTTGTTAGGTTTTTCAGGCCCCAATTTCTAGCACTTTTCTATTGTCTGCTATTTTTTCAAACAGTTGTAACTTATGATCTACCTATCCATATCATTCTCCACCACCTATAAAATCAAATATCATTTGACGATCTTTGATTTGACTAGTCATGGAGCGGGAACGGACTCTCAGATCAGATGTATTCATCGTTACCTAGATTTTAGGGTTTATTTGTCTTTCTGACTGTATTTACGGGTTTTGAGGGTTTCTCCATTTTTTACCCACATAATGTGTATATATATATATATATATATTGATTTGTTTGAGTCTGTATTGAGAAACTGATATATATTACATATATGTTCTAAACATATGCATATACATATTAATATATAATTTTTGTATATATATATAAATATGTATGATTATACATACAGATATACATATAATATGTATGTGTATGTTTGCTATATATATGTATTTATTTATTTATAAACACACATGAAAATCATTTTTTATAAATGCATTCAAAACTGATCTTATAAATATAAATTATAGATTAATATATAAATTAATATATAAATATAACTATATATATTAATATACAGATATATATATATACTAATATAACTACATATATATTTATATTAGTATAACAAAGTATATATATTAACATAACTATATATATATTAATATAAATATATATATACGTTCATATATATATATGAATAAATATAACAAAATTTATTTATAAATAAATAAATATATTAATAATTGAAGAGAAAAACAATATGGTGGAGTGGTAAAGGCTTAGGGTGCGCAGGCAACAGGTCCCAAATTTGAATCCAGAGGGAGGCAGGTCATGCATGTCGGTGGAATAATAGCTAGTACTGGTAAATGTGGGTGAGGGTGCTGTAAAATGGTACAGGTGAGGGTAGTGGCTGGGGGGGCGTGTGGTGTGGTGGTTGGGGCACTGTTAAAAGGGGTGGGGGTGCTATTGAAGCCTCCTTAAATTGCAAAAAAATTATTTTTTAATGATTTTTAAACATTTATTAGCACTCAATAAAAGTGCTGATAAAGGGGTCATTTGTGATCACATTTCAGAGCACTGATAAAGGGGCACCCTCTCTTTACCTCGATTAATAGCACTTTTTAGCGATATTGATTCCCTTTTCTAGCACTGATAAAGGCCGTATCTATAGTAGTGTATGGTTTTTCCAAAATTACTTTATTCAATGAAATGGTATGATTGACCGATTTGGTTTGTGTGTGGGGGAAAAGGTTTTTGAAAAAAGGTAGTTTCCCCTAGTTTTGGTAAATGAAAAATGGGTTTTCAAATCATTGTGAAATGGTTTAATGAAATAGTTTTCAGAGCATGATTTTAAAGAAATGGATAGATGAAATGGATTGGAAAATATAGCACATGGGAAGCCTTGGGTATATAGGTGGAAGATATAGTAATAGGTCTCCTCCACTCTCAAGGGGTTTTCTCATGGGGCTTTCCTTTTTTCCCCTATTTTTTGGTTCTAGGGTCCTATTAAACCTATTGGGGGTTTATATTATGTGGTGTTCCTCGGCTCTCTAGATTCGATGAATATGTCTAGGGATATTACGTGCATGATTTTCTATGTTTAGGTACATGTGTCCTAGTTATCCTAACCTAATGTCATCCTTATCATGAAGTTTCCTATGTTTCTAGATGATTTGGTCTATTTTGGATTTTACTATTTTGATTGTACTACCATGGTTTTTATATGATATGTGATGCATTCTTTGGTTTGACATGATATATCAGTTTTAATATATGTATATGAAATACTTTGAAACTAATTTACTTGCTTTATTGGGAAATGTGGAAAAGGGGAAATTAAATATTTTTCCATGATTTTGATATAAAAACTATTTAACAACACATGATGCCTTGTTTTCTTTAAATGTTGATAATTCTATGATTATTTTTCAATGTCTTGATGTTGAACACCTGGGTGTAACCCTACTGAACTTGTAAGCTCACACCTTGAATGACCCACTAGAAAAACGTATACCTTGTTATGTTATTCGATACATGGAATTTCAAGGTGGGGAAGTGAGATAGTGATGTTTTCTATTAGCTAGGTTTGGGTAGCTGGTAGTGAGATAGTAATATTTTTCCCACAATATCACATGGAGCTGTTGGAGTAGTTGTTAGTTTTTTCAACCTTTGTAGTTGTAGGTGTCTCTTAAGGATTTTTTCTACAATTTTAGTTGTATCACTCATTTTTTTATATATTGTGGTATATATTTATATCTTCCTCTGTTTCTCCCTACTATGTGTATATTCTCCATGTTGTTACTTCTAGTTGGGAGAAATCATTCTCTCTGGTTATTGTTCGATGCCCAGGTGCTAGTCACCAGCCTATGGGGATCGGGAACACCATTCGGGTATGTGGTGCATCAGGTCGGGTTCCAGTATTGAGAGGGTATCGGGTTTGGTTCATTACAAAATGTTATTAAAGGAGGGTTTTTCATCCATATTTCTGATCTTGGGTTGTTTGGTAGACTGGAGATAGGATTGTTGAGACATGAGATGTTGATTGCAGTGAGTGTCTGGCGAACTCGTTCTGTGATGTTAATCAAGTTACCATTGGATGTTGGGATTTTTTCCTCCTGTATTGAGTTCATAAACATAGTCTCGGTTTTTATTTATGGGTTTTCTATTTTGAAGTGATACTATTTTTTAGTCTGATTATTTCTTCTATTTCGATTTTCAGTAGTATGCCTCTGAGATGTATTCTACAAGTTCCTCAGGAGAGTGAAACTGATGATCCTTGAGATAATCCACCTATGTATTAGATATTTATAAGTTGTATCATGTAGAATGTTTGTTCTGTCAATCAGAATGTTCCACAAGTCCAGAATGAAATTATTGTGGTACATCTGAGAGTTGTAGGAGACAGATATTAATCATGTGACATCTTTAATGAGAATCCACCCTCCTTTAAAGGTATGATTGATCCTCAAGAGTTGGAGTATTTACCTGAAAATATTGATTAGTTATTCAATTTCATTGGTACATTTTAGAGTATAATTGTGAAGTGTGAAGTGTTATGACCTGCGGGTACTAGAATGTTATTGTGAGATTCCATGGAACGGGGAGATATGCACATGGGCTTGGACAAGAAGGGTTTTGAGACTCTCTTCTTCCAACAGTTTTTTCTACAGTCTCTATTGATAGTGAAGTATGTAGAGTTCCCTTATTTGAATTAGGGATATCATTTAGTATTAGCATACACAAATCGGTATTTTAATCTGGTGCGTTTTCCCTAGAGGTTATAAAGAATGATTAGAAGAAATCTCAGAAGTACCTATAGGTTTTGTGACCGGATATAAGATAAAAGGTATTTATGATCAATATATCAACATATAAAAGACAGTGGATATTTCTATAATGAATGGAATGAATAAGGTTAGTGAGGTTGGATATTCTTCCTCTTCTCTTTGACCAAGTGGTTGCTTCAGTGGCGCGTCGGGGAAAAGGATAAAGCGTAAATATCATCACATTAGTGGTGGAGGTGGTTCTCAATAGTTGGCCTCTTTAGCACCTCCATTTTAAAATATTGGTGTGCCTCATACCTTCTATTGGTGTTTCAATGTTTAACTCACTTTGCATTCTTTTCCATCACCTACAAATATGTGCAATAGTTGTGGATGTTTTTTTCATCTATAACGTTTTTATAAGTATATGTCTACACCTTGATATGTCAATGATCTTCGACTCCAAAGGCTACTTCATTATAATCAGATGCTTCTAATACTACAAGGATCAAGCCATAGGCATTAGGTGTGAAGTATGTTCATGCGGTAGATTAGTTTTTAGTGGAGTTTGATGCGGTTTTAGTGATAGTTAGAGTTACAATATTTATTGTATCTTCCATAGTTATTTATTTATTTGATATAGGTATTTCCAACTCACTTATATCTATCATTTTATTGATATGTGTAAACATACAATGGATATATTTTCCTTTTTTATTGAGTTAGCGACACATCATGGGTAGAGTAAATAGTTGGGGTTTTAGTTTTCTTCTTGTTTATTATCGATAGCTGATGCAGATTCAGTCTTGGCTTTTCTTATTATCGGTTTAGATAATTTTATATCGCCATTAAGAAGGATAGTCTTTTTACTCATCATGATAATGTATATTTTTATCATCAACATGTATCATTTTTTATGGTCGATGGGATCTCATGGGTGTTTCAAGGATAGTGGCTTCCAAGGTCTGGTCGTGCATGACCTTCCCACCCAGAGCTCAGAAGTTTGTTGTCTACTATTGTAGTTCATCCCAATGAAATTTCTTCTTTTGTTGATATTCATTCATATTTGGGATTTTCCTAAGGTCCTCCTAGAATATTTCTCTAGGATTCCTCCTTAGATGGAGGTAGAGGATACAACTGACCTGGTTCTAACTATGCAACCAATTTTGAAACATTCCAATCATATCATGCCAATGGAACTGAAAGTGCTCAAGATTCAATTGGATGATATATTGGTGAAGGGTTTTGTTCACCCAAGTGTTTCAACTGGATTGACCTCGGTTCATTATTCCAAGAAAGAAGATTGTTCATTCCTATTTTGTGTGGACTATCAGAAGTTAAATTGGGTAATAGTTAAGTACAATTATCCTTTTCCTCATGTTGATGATTTATTTTATCAGTAAAAAGTGGAAATGTAGTTTTTTAAGAGTGATCTTCAGTTGGGTTATCATCAGGTCATATTTCAAGAGTATGATATAACAATGACAACTTTTAGGGTAACATATGACTAATTTGAACATCTTGTGATGTTTTTTGGTCCGACTAATTATCATGTAGTTTTTATGGATTTGATGAATAAGATATTCAATCAGTATCTTGACACTTTTTTGGTAGTCTTCATGGATTATAATTTGGTTTATTCAAGATCATATTGATAGTATGAGCACCATTTGGGTTTGGTTATGGAAATCAGGAGGAGTATCTATTTATATCTAAATCTTTCAAAATGAAATTTTTTGATCCAAAAATTGAATTTCTTAGGGAACGTGATTTTTAATCATTACTTATAAATTGATTCTGAAAAGGAAATGGTTTTATTATCATGGGAAGAGTAATAGAACGTCATTGACAATTGGATATTCCTTGGTATCACTAGATACTAGGATGGTTCTACAAAGTATTATCAATGTTGACATCACTTTTGACTGCTCTTACTATGAAAGGAGTGAAATTTATATGGGATGTGAAATGTTAGTCTTCATTCGACAAGATAAAAACATTTTTAAATTTTATCTTATTCGGATGTTACCTGAGCTTAGTAAGGGTTATGTGGTTTTCTGTGATGCTTCTAGCACTAGTTTAGTTTCTGTGCACATATAGGATGATCATGTGGTGGCTTATGGATCTCAATATATTCGACCTCATGATAATAATCACCCACTCATGATTTATATCTTGTCAAAGTTATTAATGTGGTTAAGTATTGGATGTATTATCATTTTGGGGAAATGTTCATAGTTTTTTCAAAAAATAATAGTTAGAGATACACATTTTCTCAGAAATACTTGAATATTAGTAATAGATGATGGGTGTAATTGTATGGACCCAGACCCCAGTGGCCTAGAGATAGTGCATTATATTAATACATTGGCATGATTAAAAGAAATTTGTAGCCTGAATGAATAGCTAGTTTTGTAGTTTAGGAAAACAAGATAAAAATATAAGTTTGACATTACAACTTGAAATGAAATACATAATAGAAAGTACATTGGAAATATCTATTAATCCTATATTTTACATACAAGTAATTCATTATATTCATCTTAAAAACTGGGGGGAAGTAAAATAAAAGAAAGGGGTGATCGATGATTCTCAGTAAGGATAAGTAATATAGTTGAAGTTGTCATAAAAATAAATACTAGGCATGGTGAATGACTAAAAACACATACCTTTAAAAATATTCTAGAGCATAATATTGCGGGAATGAAAGATGATTAAATATGGAAATATAAATGATCATAAATGAATGAAACATAATAATTGATATTATATTTGTCTAATAATCACATGGTTTATAAATTACTAATAACTTGATGAAAAAATTCATAATTTCAGACATCTAAAATAAATTTCAAGGCCTCGTCCAAGACGTTTAAAAATACTATTTTAAGGCCTCGGCCAAAACCCAATTTTTTTTTGAATCATGAGACCTACTGATACATCTAAGGGATATATCTTGCCCCACACACCACTTTTTAAGTCCAATTAATTTCTCATATGAAAGGGGCTAATCATAAACAACATGAACATATGAAATAACTTTCCCCAATCTATACACATAAACACTAACCATTCTATGTAGTCTGGTGAATGGAATCTAGATAGAATATCTACAGTCAAACTGATCATAAAACATTTAATAAAATATGGTATATAAAAACATAATATATATAACAAATAAGACATAATATTCAAAAGAGGTGTTGAAATATACAAAAATACTCTAATGAAATCATTGAGGTATTTTTGAAAGAAGTACACTTTTACATTGAAAAGAATAGTTATTTTGAAAAATATTTGCACAAAACTATAAATTAACTAAGGTATTTTTTCATGATGAAATTAGTGGTTTTAGACAAAAAATGGTTTCTTAAAACCTATTATAGAGTATACTTGAAAATAAGTAAAAAATTGAGAAGTTCCCTTAAATATGTCTTCTTTATCGAGAATAATTGAGAATGATATTTATAAAACATTTAACTCCCCATAAAATAAAGAAGGATTATGATTGTTAATAATATATAGAACATTCAAAAATAATTTATTAGGATTACATAAGAATAATTAATAATTTAATTTGTATTAATAGAGACAAATAGTAACCTGAAATAAAATGGAGGTTCAGGTAGAAAACCCTTATATTTTGTATGAATGTGTTCTGCACAAGAATTTAACATCCTGTATAAACAAATTAAATCCATTAATTCACTAATTCATAACCATATTTACATGTATTTGATCTATTATAATTTTAGTAAGTTCATTTATTTCTTTATTGATGAGTTATAATGTATAATTTTGTTTTTCAAGAGTTTTCTTTCATTGACTCCAAGATCTGTTCGCTTGATTATAAGTAATGTAATTCATGTAGAATGGATATATTTATCTAGAATTGGAATTACATGTTATTAAAGAAAATAAATAAGTTTAGATGGTTATATATATGATTTGGATATATATTATGAGTATGAATCGTAAGATAATATATTTAGTGATAATCATTTAGATTATTACGGTGGTTATTTATCATAACGAACTCATTTTGTTTTGTAATTTAGTATTATGTAAATATGTTAAATCCAGAACGAAAAAAGGGTTATATTATATGTATTAAAATAATTCTCAACCATTAAAATGGTATCCTGAACATCTTTGGAGAATAATTTTAAGAACGAATCATCGTCATCCATGAAGGTTGTAAATCGGCACCTCCCGAACGATAATTTTGTTTATAAAATAAAATAGAGAGAGATTATAGTTTTAGGAATTAAATTCCATTAACAAGATATAATTATAGTATATAAATTATGTTGTAGTTATCATGGTCAATTTTATATATGAGGTGAGGATAAGATATGAAAATAAAATAAATTGAAAATGAAATTAAAAGAAAAAGGAAGAGGGTTTACCTCTTGAAATATCCTCCTTGAGAACCTTCTTAAGGGAAGGGGTTTTGACCATTTGGTGATACCAGTGGGTCCTATAAATGGGGAAGGGTATTGGGAAGAGTATTTATTAGAACATAGGAAAGGCTCAAATCTTGAGAGATTTGAGAGGAAGAGAGGGTGAGGGGTAGTATTTATTGTGGAGGAGAGGATTGTTTTTCCATTATTTTGATCATTATTTTATTATTTTTGCTCAAGACTATGAATAGTATTGATTTTGGTGCCCTAAAATAGTAATAATTTCATGTGATTTCGAAAAAGGGTCATTTACATCATCCATAACTCAATCATGATGGATAAATTCTTTTCTTTTGTGTATTTCATAAATTTTCGAATTTCTCTATTCACCAAAAATTCAAGTATTTCAGAAAAATACCAAAAAATCACCCTAACCGTTTATTGATGTGTATAATTAAAAAATGAACTCCATTTTATCAAAATAATTTTCAAAATATGATAAATTTAATTTCTAATTAAAAAATTCATTTACAGAAAAAAAAATATAGATTTTATGTTTAAAACTAAGTTTATAATACAATAAAAAATTTATAGAGGACTCCTAAAATTATCCAAAAATAATTGGGAAAGAGAATATGTTTTTAGGAATACATTTTATGGAAATGAATTTTATTTGAAATAAATCTATTAATTTAAAATTGAATTTAAATATTTATTACTCACAAAAATACTAACACTTAGTTATTAATTTTTTAAAATATTCACTCTCATTTATAAGGTTCCTAAATTTTATTTATACTAACATGGGGGAGTTTAATATTAATTATATTCATATTAAAATTCATAAGGGTACATTACTATTCATATGTGTCAAGTTACTATTCACAAAATATGTAAGTTCATCCTAACATACTCTTAATATCTTACAGATCGCAACCGTGTATGTCTGTTTTTCAAAATTCAAAATAGAGAGGTTGAAAAATTATGTATAACTGCTAGGTTATAATAAAAGTGTTGTTTCAAAGAGGCTCATTTTTTCATGAATTACATTCTATATGAAATTTATTTGTAAAACCTTGGGGTGTAACATTCTTCCCCCTTACAAAAATTCCATCCTCAAAATTTCCAAAATGTTACCTCATAAAAAGATTTGGGTAGTTCTTCATCATAATTTCTTCAGGATCCATTGTTGCCTCGTCATTTTTATGATTTTTCAAAAGTACATTTACCAATAAATTCATCTGATTCCTCAACATATGTTCTTTAATATCTATAATCCGGATAGGATCTTCACAGTAAAATTAGTAAGGTTTTATTTTTATGTCTTCAGAAGTGAGTAAATAAATTGGGTTTGGCATGTAATTTCTCAGCAATGAGACATGGAATATATTGTGTAACATAGAAAGGATGGTGGGAATTTCCAAACAATAATACACAACTCTAATTCTCTCTATAATTTCAAAATGTCCAATGTACATGGGTCGTAGTTTTCCTTTCTTCCCAAATCATATAACACCCTTACTTGTAGATACCTTTACGAAAACGTGATGTCCCACTTGAAATTCAAAATCATTCCTTTGATTATCAAAATATCTCTATTTCTTAATGTGATCTTCTTTAATATGGGTTTGAATTGTATTTTCTTTTCATGTTTTTTCCTACACAAGCTCTGGGGCCACAGGCTTCGTTTCACCAACTTCATCCCAACATGTTGGTGTACGAAATCACTTTCCATACAATGCATCATATGGTGCCATTTGAATAATTAAATGGAAGCTATTATTGAAGTAAAACTCCACTAAAGGTAAATACTGATCCCACATACCTTAAAAGGCAAGTGAACATGATCTCAACATGTCTACTAAAGTTTGGATCATCCTTTTTGATTACCCGTCAGTTTGAGGGTGATAATTAGTACTCAAACAATGTTCAGTATCCAAATCATTGTTGAATACTTTTAAATAATTTTGAAGTAATTAATAGACCATGGTCAGAATGAATTGATATAGTTGCATCATGATACCTCAAAACGTCATTAATATAGAGTTATTCAAGGTGCTAAAGTGGAAAATCCGCCCTTATTGTGAGGAAATGTGAAAATTTTGTAATTCGATTAACAATTACACATATTATATCATTCTTTCATGGTGTTTTGGGTAATATGATGAAAAAATCAAAGCTGGTGTCATCCCATTTACATGTAGGAATAGGTATAGGTTGCATGACTCATCTAGGATGTTGTCGTTTGGCCTTCACTTGTTGACAGACTAAATATCATGATACATAATTAGGAATTTTCCGCTTCATGTTGTCTGACCAGAAATTTTCCTTCAAATCTCTATACATTTTAGTGATACTATGGTGTATAAAGAAATTCAATCAATGGGAAACACCCAATAAATCCCTTTTTCAGCTCAAGTATAGAGGGAATATATTGCAACTTCCCACAATTGAGAACTTAATCCTCACACACGAAGTCATCCAGCTTCCCATCATTCACACATTTTATTTTCATTTGAAGATTCACATCATCAAACTAAGATGTTTTAATCCTTTCTAGTGAATTTGGTTGGTTAACCAATTGAAAAGTAATGATGTTTAACCTTCTTTAATAATTCCCATATCCATATTTACTAGATCTATGAACATAGGATCCTTCTTAATTATCATTTTATTGATAAATCCATGATCTTTACTGCTCAATGCATTAGCTCAATTATTTTCATTTCCTGGGTGGTAGTGTATGGAAAAATCGTAATACTTGTGTATCTCGAGCAATTGCCTTTTCCTCAAGTTGAGTTATTTCTATGATAAGATATATATTAAGCTCTTGTGATACATCTATATCTCACATATTTCTCCATAGAGGTGGTGTCTCCATATCATTAGAACAAATATTACATCACCTAACTCAAGATAATGAGTTAGATAGTTCCTTTCATGAATTTTTAACTACCTTGATGCATTTTTAATAACTCTATCATTCTGCATAATGACAAAGGCAAGTCCTTCCTTTGAATCATCACTATAAATAACAAATCCATTATTTGCCTAGGGTAGATTAAATAATGGATAATTAACTAACATCTTATTCAATTATTCAAAACATTATGCACACTCTTTTGTCTATAAAAACTTAACCCATTTACAATTAATCTTGGTTAAATGGTTATCTAATCGATAAATGTTTGGAATGAAACACCGATAATATTATGCTAATCCAATAAAACAACACAACTTGATTATTTTTGTTGGATAAGCCATTCCTAAACAAAAATTTTCTTTATAGTATCAACTATGATTTCATCCTTAGAGACAGTATGGCCAAGAAAATAAACTATTTGAATCCATAATTCACACTTATTAAACTTTCAATAAAACTCATTTTTTCTAAGAGTATTCATAATAATGTGTAAGTGATTCTCACTTCATTCATAGATTTTTTATTATACCAAAATATCATCAATAAATACAACACTAGATTTATCAAGATATTCCTTAAGAACTCTATTTATTAGATCCATGAAAATAGAGGGTGAATTAGTCATTCGAAATGTAATTATTGTAAACTTGTAATGCACATACTTGGATTGCAATGTTTTCTTTGGAATATCTTCCTTCCTCAAATGCAACTGATGATATCCAAAACAAATTTCAATCATTGAAAAATATTAGGCTTCATGAAGTTGATCAAATAAATCATCAATGTGAGTAAGAGGGTACTTATTATTTATTTCAATAGCATTGATCTCTTTATAGTTGACGCACAACCACATAAATCTATATTTATTCATAATGAAAATAATAGGAGCTCCCCATGGAGAAATGATAGGATGGATAAATCCTTTATCACCAAATTTATCTAATTGTTTACTCTGTTCTATTAATTCCATTGTTCCCATTCTATAATGGGGTTTTGAGATAGACTTTTCACCAAGAATAAAATCAATAGAAAACTAAATTTCATTCTCTGATGGATTTTTTAGTAAATCCTCTAAAAATACATCAATTTATCCTTTAAAAATGGGTACATCTTCAATTTTAATATTTCATTCCTCTCCCATAGATATTATTTTATTTTCCTCCCCATGAAATGTATTCAGTATAGCTACTGGGGGTATATCTAGATAAGAATCGAATGACAAGGTTTCTACTCTAAAGATAAGGGATTCTATATCATTCTCAAAAATTGTTACTTCCTTCTTCTCACAATATATTTTCGCTTAATAACATGAAATACAACTCATACCAATAATTATATCAATGTAATTCATGGGTATTATGATAATTTTAGCAACTATAGCACATTTATGTGTCATAATGAAGACTGATCGACACATCGTTGTTATCATAATACTTATATTAGAAGTTTTGACTGACAACAACTTTACAAAATTATGTTGTAAATGTATAATTTTCTTTGAAAAATTGGATGATATAAAAGAACGTGAAGATCTAGAATCAAATAAAGAATTGGCTATGTTTTAGGAAATGATTAAAGTATGTTCCACCACAACATTAGGAACTTCACCTTCAATAGTTGTGATCGCTTAATCATGGACTTCCTCCCTTGGCCTTCTCTAGGTAATGTTTTTTTGATGATTAGTACAATCATTGTAATAATGTTCCATCTCGTTACAATTGTAGCATTTAAAATTGTTTGCTTCTTTCTTTCCCTTGCAATCACATGATTGGTGGCCTCTTTCTCCGCATTGTTAATAGAATCATTTTCCTTTCAAGTAGGCTATGTGGTGTTTCATTCCACAAGTATCATAGGTTGGAAAATCACCTTTTTATTATTTCTTTTATCCATTCTTTCCTCTACCACCCTCTTCTTATCTTTCATTTCTTTAAATTCATAAGGTTTAGAAATTTTTTCCCTGTCTTGATTACACATGAGACTATATCTTCGTATGGTGAGAATTTTTGGGAAACTAGTGCCCTTTTAAGGAATGGTTATAAACCATAAAATATTTGATCAATAATTCTTCGTGGATTACATTTGTAGTCCACATAATACCTTGCTAGACTTGTTAAATTGGCTTCATAATTCACAATGTTTTCATCCTCTTTCTGTTTCAAACTCAATAATTTCTTCTTCATATCTTCTCACTATTGAAAAGGAAAATATTTTTCAAAGATTATTTTCTTAAATTCCATCTATTCCATTTAATTTATTTCTTCCTCCTCCCTAATGTTTTGAATTAATGACCACCACTGATCTGCATCTCTTTATAGATAATAAACTTCCATGATAATCTTCTCCCTTTCGTTACATCCCAAAGCGAGAAATATCCTTTCTAAGGAACATAACCACTACTCTGCTGTGAATGAGTTTGTAGTCCCACTTAATGATGGAGGATGTTTTCGAATAAAGTGGTATAACATTTGTCCTCCTAATTTATGATTAGGAAGCTTCATACAGGTAAGGTTATTATTCATAACCGAAGTTAGTTGTCCCAGTATAGCTATAAGTTTCTCAGCACTAGTCGCATCTTCATAACCAACATCATTATTTTTCATAAGAGGTAAGTCCCTACATGGGATACATGCGTTCATGAAATTTAAAATCCTCCCACTATAAACCGTTTCTAAATAATGACATACACTAAATTAGGTTATGAATCAAACTCTAAAATGTCAAACTATAAAACCACTTAACATAAATTAATCTTTAATGCATGACTAATTTCATAATCATAAACATGTTATCTCTGAGAAATTATTTACATTAAAATACTTTTTAATGGCTTGTAATGAATATTTAAATTATGCAAATCATATCCCCCAAGAGTGTCAAACCAAGTGTGCAGTAAGGCTCATTGTCGTGTACCAGGTTACCCTGAGTCAAGCCTAGAACACCTTGTCAGAGTTATTACTCCTAGGGTCATCTGTTCCAGAAGCACATCCAATTGTAGTATCCAGGCAGTGATGTATTTTCTAGAAAGATCCACATATTATCTTCCTTTTTAAAATAATACTAAGTACTTATATGATTATCCTTAAAGTCTTCCGTATAGATTTTTTCCCTAATCTATGTTTTCTATATATAGTTTTTCAGGTTTCTACTAAACTTCTTATAATACCAACTATAAGTACCCATACCCTAGTTTCCCAAAGCTGGTAACTTATATAAATACATTGGCATGATTAAATGATAGTTGAATCATTATGGAATGAATATTTTAGTAGTTTTGGAAAACAATATACAAATATAAGTTCATCATTACAACTTGAATTGAAATATATAATAGCAATTCCATATGAAACATCTATGACTCCTAGATTATTCCTACAAGTAATTCATTACATTCATCTTAAAAACTAGGGAAAATAAAACATATGAATGGGGTGAGCTCAGATTCTCAGTAATGGCACGTAATATACTGGAAGTTATCATAAAAATAAACAGTAGGAATGATGAACAACTAAAAACATACACCTTTACAAATATTCTTGAGCATAATATAACATGAATTAAAGCTGATTAAATATGGTCATATAAATGATCATATGAAAATTAAACATAACCATTTATTTTATACTCGTCAAATAATCACATTTTTTTTCATTTAATAATACCATAATTATGGAATGAATAATTCCATACATCTGAAACATATTGTCAAGGCCTCGACCAAGATGTTTGAAAATACTAGGGTAAGGCCTCGTCCAAAACCCAATTATATTTTGTCTCATGGGACCTACAGATGTATATAGGGTCTATATTGGGCCATAACCATAACTCATTATGTCCAATTAATTACTCATATGAATGTGTAGAAACATAAATAACATGAACATATGAAATTACTTTCCCCAATTTGTACACATATACTCTAACCATTCTGAGTACTGTGGTTAACCGTCTCAAGATAGAACATCTATTGTAAAACTAATGATAAACCATTTAATACCATATTTTTTATGATAAACAAGATATATTAACCTCAAAAATCATAAAATTCAACAGAGTTGATGAAATAGACAAAAATACTCAAATAAAATCATCGAGAAATTTTTTAGAGAAATACACTTTTACTTTGAAAAGAATAGTTCTTTTGGAAAAATATTTACATAAAACCATAAATTAACTTAATTAGTTTTTCTATTATAAAATTAGTGATTTTATAAAAATAACTGTTTCTTAATACAAATTATATAGTGTACTTGAAAATAGGTAAGAATTTGAAAAGTTCACTAGAAGGGGGCTTGTTAATCATGAAGAATTGAGAAAGAACTATATAAAACATTTAACTACTCATAAAATAAAGAGGGGTTATCATTGGTACACATATATAGAACATTAAAACATAATTTATGAGTAGTATAAATGAATAATTAATAATTTAATATGGATTAATAGAGACAAAGAGTAGCGCGAATGAAAATGGAGGTTTCGGGTAGAAAACCCTTACCTTATGTCTAAGTTTGTTAGGAACCTGACCTTAACGTCTTGGATAATCAAATTAAATCCATTAATTAAATAACTAATAACCTTATCTACATGTATTTTATCTATTATAATTTTATTATATTCATTTATTTCTTTAGTGATGAGTTATAAAGTTGAATTTAATAGTTCTAGAGTGATTGTTTTTTGATTTCATGATCGATTCGGTTGATTATAAGTAATGGAATTCATGGGGAATGGATATAATTCCCTAGAATTTTAATTACATGTTATTAATGAAAATAAATAAATGAAAAAGGTTATATATATTATTTGGTTATATATTATTAGGATGTATCATTAGATCATACATTTAGCGATAATTGTTTACATTATTATGACGGTTATTGATCACAACGAACTCATTTTGCTTTATCATTTATTATTATATAAATATGTTACATAAAGAACATAACAAAGAATTATATTATAAATTTTAAAATCTCTATGAACCATTAAAATAGTTTCATGAATAGCCTTGAAGAATAATTTGAAGAACGAAACTTTGTCGTCCATGAAGGTTGTAAATCGGCACCTCTCGGATGATGATTTCATTTATAATATAAAAGAGAGAGAGAGAGATATGGTAGTTTGAGGAATGATATTAAATTAACATGATAAATTATAGTATATAAATGATAATTTATTTATGATGATCATTTTTACAGAGTAGGTGAGTAGAATATAAGAAAAAATAATAATTTAAAATGAAATGAAAAGAAATAGGAAGAGGGTTTACATCTTAAAATTTCCTCCTTGAGTACCTCCTTAAGGGAAGGGTTTTGGCCTTTTGGTGAGACCAAAAGGTCTTGGATGTGGGGGAGGGACCTGGTAATATTATTTTTCATAACATAGGTAAGGATCAAATATTGATAGGTATGAGAGGAAGAGGGGGTCTGGGGTTGTATTTATATTGGAGGAGAGGATGGTTTTTCCATTATTTTATTCATTTTTTTAATATTTTAGCTCAATACTATGAAACATATTGATTATTGTGACCTAAAATAGTAACACGTTCATGGTAGTTCTTACCAATTTCAATTTACATCAGCCATGACTCATTCATGATGTAAAAATTCTTTTATTTAGCATATTTCGTAAATTATCGAATATCAAAATTCACCCGAAATTCAACTAATTCAAATGAATAACAAAAAATCACTCTAACCATATTTTGACATTTATAATTTGACAAGGAAATCAGTTTATCAAAATAATTTTCTAAATATGAGAAATTTAATTTTTAATTAAAATAATCATTTACACGAAAAAGAAAGATTTTAAGTTTTTAAAAAAATATAATACTTTTAAAAATTAACTAAGGTCTCATAAAATTATCCTAAAATCATAAGGAAACAAAATATTTATTTAGGAATACATTTTATGAGAATTAATTTTATTTTAAATCAATTTATTAATTTAAAATTATAATTAAATATTTATTACTCACAAAAATATCAACACATAGTTTTTTATTTTTTAAATATTTACTCTCATTTTTAAGGTGCCTAAATTTTATTTATACTTACATGGGTGAGTTTTATATCAATACGGGTCATATTAATATTCATAAAGTCATTTTAGTATTCACTACAAATTTAAGTTAATCTTAATAGACTCTAAATATCTTACAAACCACAATTGTGAATGTTTGTTTTTTGAAATTCAAAACACAGAGTTTTTAAAATTTTGTTTAATGGATTTATTATAATAAAAAATTATTTTAAAAAGACTCATTGTTTCATGCATTACATTCTATATTTAATTTATTTGTAAAACCTTGGGGTGTTACAAGAAAAACTTCAGATGTTTGATATTGACATAACCAACACCCTGTGGAAAGGGAATGTCATTGTTGACGCTCTTAATAAGAAATTGTGGTCATAAGATGTTTTGGAAACGAATGAAGAGTGGAACCTAATAGGGATTTTTTTTCTTAGTTTCATATAGATGAATAGGAGGATGTTTCAGGTATGGTTATAACCAGTATTCAGTTATCATCATCTCTCCTTGGGTATATTATGTATAGACCATAGTAGGATGATGAAATCATAGGTGTTTGAGAAACTATATTTATTGTGGAAACCATTTATGGTTGGTCTCTCTATTCGGATGGTATTTTTAGTTTTGAGGATCGATTTTTCATCTAAAAATCTATGCGGATCTCAATTTTTTATTTTCATTATTCTTCATGGTTCATTCATCAAAGAACTAAGAAGATTTATTATGACATGATATGGAAATTCTGGTGGCTGGGTATGAGGCGTGACATTGCTAATTTTGTGTCCCACTATTAAACTTTCCAACAGATTAAGGCAGAGCACTTAAAACCTTCAGGTTATCTCCACCCACTTCCATTACTAGTTTGGAAATTGGATGAGGTATCCATGGTTTTTTTTCATTGGATTACTTATAGAATCCCCAAGGGAGGGATTATATCTTTGTGGTGATTGATCAGTTGATAAAGTAATCTCATTTAATTCTAATCAAAGGCACTACAGAAGATGAAGATATGGGTAAGCTATATGTATATGAAATTATAGGGTATATGGGGTTCATTCAGATATTGTTTTAGATAGGGATCTTGTGATTAATTCGAGGTTATACAAGAATCTCCAAGGGGCATTGGGGAATTTAGAAAAATTATGTACAGCTTATCATCCATAGACATATGTCCATATGGAGTGTGCTATTTGGATTTTAGAGGATATGCTCTATTCCTGTGCCTTAAAATTTGGTGGATTGTGGGATAGCCATCTGGGAAAAGTTGAGTTTTAATATAACAATAGTTATCAGTAATCAATCAGAATGGATCCTTTAGAGGAATTGTATGGTCTCACATACAGATCACCTCTATATTGGACAGAGGTGGGTGAAGCAACTTTGGTTGGATCAAGTTTTGTTAAGGATATGTCGATGAGGATTTAGGATATACATCAGCATCTAGTTGCAGTGAAAATTTGAATGAAATATTATGTGGATCAATGGAGTTATCCTTTTGAATTTAACATAGGTGAAAATAACTTCTTGAAATTTTCTCCTTGGTTGGGTCATTGTTGGCTTGGGAAATAGTGAATGTGGACTATGAGAAATGTGGGATTTTTTGAGTTCAATGAGTGGCATGGTCATGTTTCTTATCTTTATTCATTTTTTGGTTTAGTTGAGAGGTATTCATTATGTATTCAAAATACCTCCTCTTAGAAAATTCCGTCATGATCCCTCTCATTCTTGGAGTTGGAAATAGATTTATTGAGAGCTATATGTTTCTATTATAGAGTAGATGGTAGTGATCATTGACTCTCATGTAAATGTATTGTGTGGGAAGTCAATTCTGTTGGTGAGAGTGTTATGGTGAAATGGATTAGATTCTCATGAGACTTGGGAGTGTGATTCATTGATGATGTATAAGTGATCTCTTCTCTTTATCAGACTTCAATCTTCTACATGACTTCCCAAAGATTGAAATTATTACAATGTGGAGATTGTAAGATCCTGTTGCCTGCTTTTAGGTAACTCCCTTCTCTTTGCTTGTTTCCCTCCTTAATTAGCTATATCTTGGGACTCCCAAGTATAGGGAACAGTTTTTGAGGAAAATAACCTAATCTTCAGGGATATATGTTTGTTTGAATTTACGGAGTCCGTGTATAAATCTGTTAATGGATTAATAGGATTTTTTGTGAGTTATAACAATGCCTGAGGTAGATTTAGTTTTATGTAAGAATTTATAATTTTTTAGTCTTCATGATAAATACACACCGTTTAATTGGAGTACACAATGTATACTTTATATAGGGAATAAGAAACGAAACTGGTACATATCATGAAGGGAGTACATGTTGTTTAAAGGTTACACATTGTGTAATGTTAAAAATTAGTCTTTTAGTAAAAATAAAATTGGTTTTTTGGAATATATGGGCCTCAATTACTACATGAAATGTTAAAGGATTACATTTCATGTAAGTGTTATGGATATAGATTTTAGGGAACCGTACGAGTGATATGTCTTCTCCGTCATACACAGGCCTCCTAACTCTTGACCTAGAGCCCATATCTAGTGATTTTGGAGACCTCCAAACCTTCCATACCATTTTGATCGGTGATTGATCACTTTTTCAGTTGTAGTGTGTCTCTTCAAGTGATTAATTCTTTATATTTAATCATTTATTTTGATTGTCGAAGTTTAATTTCATTGCATTATCATTTTTTTTATTTGTGGTGATGATTCCTTTAATTCTTTTAGATCTGTTGTGTGATCTTGTTGCTAGGGCCAATTCATTTATTGGTTATGGTGTGGTGGGTGTGTGTTCTTGACATATGTTGTGATCTTTCATCTTCACCAAAATTTTATTAAATTATATAAATTTTGAAATATGTGGATTTTTTCTCGGGCCTCTATTGTCATTGTGTATTCTTCCTTGTTGGTGGATCCCGTTATGGACATGTGTGGCCTCAGTTTTGAGGTAGGTGGTTCTGTCTCTAGCATTTGATAGTGAAATACATTTCTCTCATTTTTTATAAATTTTTTTATTTATTGAAATAGAATAATTTAATTTTTTTTGTGTGTGTGTGGAAATGGGTTTTTGATAAAAGATAGGTTTTCCCTAGTTTTAGTGAATGAAAAGAGTTTTCAAAGCATTATTGAAATTGTTTATTGAAATTGTTTTCAAATCAAGGAATAAATGAAATGGTTTGGTGAAATGGTTTAGAAAATATAACACATGGGAAGCCTTGAGTACTTAGGTGGAAGTCATATTAATAGGTCTCTTACACTATTGAGGGGTTTTCTCATGGGGAATTCCTCTGCTCCCATGGTCTGTTGTTCTAGGAACTTGTTAGACATATTGGGGGATTAACTTTCTGGGATGTCCATATTCTCTCTAGACTCAACACATATATCTAGGGACTTTATTTTCTTAATTGTCCTTGTTTATATACATTTTTCATTGCTAATATGGACTATTGTGATCTTTGGCGTGATTTTACCTATGCTTTTAGCTGAATGGGTTGTTTTGATTTGTACTATTTTGATTCTAATTTCATTTTTTTGATATGATATGTGAAGAATGATTTGGTTTAATATGATATATCTATTTTGTTATAAGTATATGAAATTATTAGAAACTGATTTTCATGATTTATTTGGAAATGTGGAAAAAGGGGAAATTAAATATCTTTTACATTATTTTGATATAAAATTTTATATTCTCTATATCATTCCTTATATTCTTTGAAATTTCAGCATGATTAGATTATTTTTTAGATGCTTGATATAGAAAACATGGATGAGACCCTATTGATCTTGTTAGCTCACACCCTACGTACCCCTTTAGTGGTGCGTAAACCTTTTTATATATTTGGATGTAGGGAAAGGCAAGGCACCATAGTATGAAGATGTTTTTTTTATATGAGATGGGTTTGGATAGTTGGTGCTGATATGGTGTGTGTTTTCCCACACAATCACAAGGACCTATTGGAGTAGTTTTTTTAGGTTTTCCATTCTTTATAGTTGGTCTTGTCTCTTGGATGTTTTTATCAACCTTTTTAGTTGTACCAATTCCTTTTTTCTATCTATTATGGAATATATTTATATATTTTTCATTTTCACTCTTCTATGTGAATTTATGCCATGTTTTTTATTTTGTTTGGGAGAAATCATTCCACCTGGTTTTTTTATACTCGGGTTCTTATGGCTAGCTCATGGGGAGTGGGAATGACCTCTGGGTATGTGTTATATTGGAGTGGGTTCCAGTATTAAGAGGCTATTTGGTTCAAATCGTTACAAATATGGATTTCATTATAAGATGGGTGGGACCAATACATCCCTCCAATTAATTGGGTAAATATTTATATCTCAAGATATAAAAAAGACCAGAATTAGGATTGAACCTGATTTAGTAAGGTATTTATTCCACTATGATGGCCTTGGGAGTAAACCTTTGACTAATATGATAATTTGGTGAGTGATTTCATTCCATTATGAGTAAAGGGATTCTACTGGGGATGGTGGAGTGTCCCGCCTAGGAGGTGTAGCCACCCATGGAGTTCCCTGATAAGACTTGAAAATAAGCCTTGACTACAATGTAAAGTATTTTCTATACTTATATGTACGCCAAAAATTTATGTCTTATTTCGATTTTAGGATTTTGTGGCTTAGTTTCTTTTATTCCATTACGATTCATGTCTTATGAACTGCAAATAATTATTCCATGACTCAAGATTATGATAATTGATATGAATGGTATGGTTTTCAAATGTTATAATCCTATTATCATACCCTAATGTTCATGTTATGATTTTTTATGTTCCCTATTTACCCTTAATGAGCATCTAATATCACCCTTTATTATGTTTCCCTTCCCTAGGTTGTGAAAAGGTTTTAATTAGGCTGTGTTTGAAAATATTTATAAAGCATAAGGCATTTGTGGGAGTTATTGGAGATCTTTTTTGAATTAAAAATATTTTATACCTAGTACCCCAAGACAATAAACTATTTTGTTATGAAGTAATTCGATTGTGTAATGTCTTGAATATTCATGTAAAAATATATAATATCCATATATGAAAATCTTGGGTCACTGTAGTTGGTATTAGAGGAAAGGTTATTTAACCTTTATAAACTAGGATGAGAAAGCTTTAGAGAAATCCCTATATATAATTATATTGATGTTTCTAGGGATGTATCTAAGGATAATTCAGAATATGAGTCAATTTCATGACCCGGCCTAGAGGGACCTGTACTGTGACTACCCTCAGATCACCTCCCATAGGTCAGGGGTGGGAGACTTGCATTTAGTAGGCATATCCCACAAATGGGAGGCATTTTCCTATGTACTTGTACACATGCATATATCCCAAAAAAAGTATTGAAATTGAAAAAACTATGTAAACAAATAGGCATACCACTAATATACCAACACATAGAATGAAAATAGAAAACAAAAATTAAATAGAGCCAAAATACAAGCCCAACAAAACAGAAAAGTAAAAATAAAATTCCTCATAACTCCTCCCCATAAAAATCTACCTAAAGTGTAGGTACAGAATAAACTATCAAAATCAATAGAATAACACCTCCTCTGTTGGGTTTCCCTAAGCACCACCTGGCCCTAGTCAACCAAGGACTCCGTTAAAGCCTTGATCATCTGCATAAGACACGACACGTGCGGGCAAAGCCTGTGTAGGTGTTAGAAAAACAATACTCAGTAGGACACACTGAAACACAAAGTAAAATACCACAAAGGGAACATAACTAAGATGATACGGTCATCACAACACTGGTATATGTCTACAACACATATAACCAAACACCCAGTTATTCATGTAAAGGATTCCATGACTCAAGGTCACCTCCATTTCTAGCCATATGGTTCTACTCGTAGAATTCTTGTTTCGGGAGATCTATCTCCTTGATCCATATGATAGTAAGCATATAGAACAGGTCTAGAAAAAGAATCTGTGAGAACTCCTGGTCTTGATACATCATGAATTTTCCCTGAGACATCCAGTCTCACAAAGACCTGGATTCACAAGATCACAACTAAACATTTTCCACAAGATTTTTCTCAAGGCACTCTCATTCTGGGATAACACACTCCTAGATACTTGATTCCATCAGAGACTCTTAAAATGAGGTCCCATTAATTTGGTCCCTACCCAAAGAGAAATACATTGGCCAAGGTCATGATATACATTGGGGGATTCCTTCTTGAGAATACAGACAACCCAATATTTATTAATCTGCAATATAGGGGATTTTTCTCAGAGAATAAAGAAAAACCTAATAATGTGGCTTGTAACATAGGGGACCCTTCACTAAGGATACCGAAAATTCTACCAATGCAGTCCTCTGGTTGGAGGATTAACGCCCTGTTCATAGAGGTCACATCAATTCCCATAAAACCCCATCATGTGTTATAGAGTATTTCTCTATTCTAATGGATGGATGCCAAAACAATATCAAGGACTCGACCTCTAGTAGTTATTTTTATCTAGTGATGTGGATGAAATGTTGTATTGAACCATTGATAAAAGAACCACAGGGAAATTATCACCTATAATAGTCCCTAATAAAAACACACTATTTCATATCAAAAGGAATTCCTCATCTAAAGGGTCCCAATTCTGCATACTGCTTGTCAAATGGACCTTTTGTTTGAGAGTTACGACCCTTTATGTAAATAGGGCTCGGATTGGTCTAGGTCCAACCCTACCCTGTTCTGTCTGGGATGATCTAAGCTGGCCTATTAGACCTCCTATACCACTACCTGACTGCTCCAACCTGGCTTGCATCAGTGGGTTATCCCTTCACCTATATGTGGCCCTGTCAATTGTTTTGCCTGATCAATGAGGCCTCCAAGTTCCATGGATAGTGCATGCCCCTGGCTCCCCTTGTGTTGCCTACCCCACGAGCGCCACTATTGTAGGGTCCACATGGATTGCCACCACATGCCACAAACTCCTCCGAATCCTGATCGTAGCCTACACCCCCCTCCACCGTAGCCCCTCCTCTGACGCAGTCCCATTGGATTGTGCCCCATCATCGTCGTCGGATGCCCTGTCCATAACCTCATTTGGTTGTCACTCATAGCCTCTGCCACCATGTTCCATCTCTTTATTGTGGGCCCACATGGACCATGGGTTGTGGCCGCCTTTCTAGATCTGTCTGGCCCAGCCTCCCTGTCATGCTAGTGCCACCTCTGGTCACCAACTCGCGCTTCCTCCACCACAGTTTCAGATTGCTGATGCCAACGCATCAGTGGCCCCTTTTACAGGTCATTGGTTATCCTATGATTCTCCGTTGTTTCAAAATAGTGGAATCTATGTGATCCTCATGTTGAATTCTTCTTCTCCCTAGGCGCAGATCAACAATGCAATGTATTCCTTCGAATAATGCTCGATGGGTGATTACACCCAAAACATTTCAATTCATCAGTCTTCATCATCATCACACATTTTCTAGGTCATCACAATGTTGGATCTCTAATTTTTTCCCATTTTTTCAAGAAACAAATGTGAAATGAAGTTCCATTCATATTCTCATGAAGAAAACAAAGAACGTGAAGAACAATTTGGGGAGAAATGCACAAATAGGAACCCATGGAATGAACCTTGTCTAATTGTTCATTACTAACTCGATCCATTCTATAAGAATGATCAAGATAATAAAAACCACAATAAAAATATTCCCCAATATAATTCCCGAAAATAATCCTTCTTGAAAGAGTGAGTGAAATGGGTCAACCAAATCATGGGTTGATCTGTGTTTGTCATTTAACTCCATCAATGGGTAAAAATGTAATTTAAAATGCACACCCTACCTAGGGATTGGATAGATCATTGAAGAATGATTTTCATCTTCAGTGATTTATCCATGAGCGATCTCAATCCATTGTCTCATCATCATATATTGTTCTACATTGAGAGGTTTTTCCAACAATATTATTCTCCAAAGCATCCATATAATTTCAATAGGATTTTGGATATAATCATGAATCCCTACCAAACTATTAAGTAATGAAACATGTTTTTGCGTTGCTGCATTGTTGTGTTGTAGTGTCGTCATGCTATTTTATTTATGAAAGAAAATTAGTTTCCCCATAGTGGCATCATGAAATCACTACAACGCTGGGAAATATTAAATGAAATAAAGTAAAATTTTTATGTTTATTTTATTCTCCTTTAAAATGCCCAGAAATTATCTTTCTTAGTTGGCTTGTGTTGGCTGATGTTATGCCTCACATAAGAAAAACACCCGCTTACGAACTCAATATTGGTCTCATATTTCAAATCTAAGTTACGATTTATGAATTATTAGCATTTAAAAAATAATATAATTTCATTTAATTATTTTATTTACGATTATTTAATTTTTCAGGTTTTTCCACATAAGACCCATGCCGACTATAGTTAAGTCAGTTCTTGGGTAATCCCCCTGCTCTGAGCTCAACAGATCCTCAGATTTCTGATAGAGGCTCCCATATGGATGTTATTAAACTATTTCATAAAATTATTCATGTGCGCTATTAAAAACTTAAAATTTTTCTCCAAACTGTTTCGAGCACACCGGGCCGCAAAATCGCATGCCATCTTAGCACTTGGTCTTAGAATTTTTCCTAAAAGTTTCTAAGAAAAATCGGGAAAAATATGATTCATTTCATTCTCCCCACCTTAAATATTTATTCCCCTGAAAGCCAGACCAAGGGATATCCAAACATATGAGGGTACCAAGCGTGAATCTGATCCTCCCACTCCCATGTGTTATCTCTGAGATTCTCATGTTGCCACTGAGCACACATTAAAGGAATAGATTGCCCACATAAGATCTTATCATGTTGATCCTTGATCTCCATGAACAAGATTAAAAATGATAATACTGATAAAAAACAATCATTGATGGGATTCAATAGAGTTGAACTATCTCCTACCCATAGGGGCATCCCAAGCTCTCTACGGATATTTGATCCCAAAATACTGAGAAATGGATAACATGGTGAGTTTGTCAATGATCACTAAAATGGTATCGTGTCTCCTAGATGTATTTGGTAAACCAGTAGTGAAGTCCATTGATACCATTTTCTTATTCCCTCTTAGAACCCCCAGAAAAAAGGATGAAATCATTTACAAGCATATGGGGCTTGAAGCAGTGAGTTGATAAAACCTGAAATTGATTCATACAAGCACTCATATTTCATATCAATAGGTAATCCCAGCTTCAACCCTCTTTATCATCCACACTGTCTATCTTGACACCCACATGCATATCCTGATGCATCTAACCTCTCTAGGCATCCACTATTGACATAAGAACAAAGCAAACCATCGCTAAAAAGGGGAATTTATGGAGCTCCCTAATAAATCCACCAACAAAACCATAGGTAATACTGTACATCCCCTAAAAAATGTGCTCCCCACCTTTCGAATATCCATCAAGGGTATTCCCTATGGACATCTGAGCTTTTAAAGTGTCACTTTCGGTTTCACTGAGTTGTGCCACCCCAACTCTTTGTAGTAGTGTATAGGTAACAAACATCAATTATAGGTAAGTTTCTTCATCTCTATTCAGGAAGAATAACTAAATACTACTCTGGAACCTTATTCAGTAACTGCGAATTGGATCTCTTGTTGAGAGCATCCACCACCACATCCCTCTTTTTATGAGTATAGACTATCTGAAAGTCATAGTCCTCAAGGAACTATATTCATCACATCTAACTCAAGATCATATTATTACGAGAGAAGATATACTTGAGACTCTTGTGGTCAAGGTAGCTGATAAACTGCTGGCCCATCAGGTTGTATCGCCACATCTTCAATACGATGGATACCATTTCCATATTAAGATCATGGGTTGTGTAGTTCAACTCATGTGTTCTAAACTGGCATGAACCATGGGAAATCATCACTTGCCTTTGCATCAGGAAAAAACTATTTTCGGTCCCTGATGCATCACATAACACTACGTAATCAAATCCCTCCTCTAGAAATTTCAAGATCGGGGGACTTTTCAAACTCTATCTCAAATACTGAAAATATTTCTAGCACCTCTCCATCTATAAGGAATGATTCTTCTTTCAATTCAAGGATTAAAGATCTATTTCATTAGTCCCATGAACACTGTTGGGGCATTCTTCATGTCTAAGGGAATCACCATGTACTCATAGTGACCTTAGCAGCATATGAAAGTCATCTTCGGTATATCCTCGTCCCATACTCGCAACTGGTGATAGCTTGATTGTTGTTAAACCTTGAAGAACCATTGCTACCCTTTCTACTGGTCAAAGTGTTCATAAATTATTTAATAGTGGATACTCAATCTTCATAGTCACCTGGATAATGTTTCAAAAATCCATAGAATCCTCAATCATTGGGTCTCACTAATCCATTCCTATACGGGTCCTCTAACTTCACCCCAAACTCGCGATTATCTTCAGAAGTCATCTGATTTACTGATGCTGATATCAGTTCCATCCCGAGGTGTAAAATAGTGTAGAAGACTATCTCCCTATGGGGAGGTAATCCTAGAACATCTTCACTAAAGACATCCATGTACTCCACCACAACTGTTGGGAACTTTAAAACATATAACATCTACTACTCTTAGGGTAGGGATAGTCGACTCATGAGTTATTAGCTACACCCTATAATGCATGAGTCCATCCCATGCTTCCCGGGGTTCCCTTTTTTGTCATCTAAGGAAATCATTGTTTCATATATGTGGACATACTACACCCTTTTTCCTAAAATAGTCAATTTGCACTTGGACCATTGAAAACCAATCCATACCAATAATGACTTCATAAGGCCTCAAAACTGCCACCAAGAGTTTCCAACATAAACTCTCACCTCAAGGGTCAGATCACACTATCAGCATAAGTATAATTATAGAGTCTTCCCCCGTAGGTATCTTCAAAAGTAAGGGTCAAGTTAATGGTTTAACAGGTAACTATAGGTATAGAACAAGATTTGTGAATACAATAATTATTATAACATGTATCTATTAATACAGAATCTAAGAGTAGACAAAGACCATTCCATGAATCATTCATAGATCCCTTGGATCATGTGTTGTGGTCCATCCATTGTTTCCCTACAAATAGTATGACAAGATAGTCAATCTCTAGTGAGATTTCCCTAGCTGTCACATGAAAATCATTTCCTCTCTCTAGTCTGACGGGACTCACCCTATGATCCCTAAGCTATAGATCCCCTATCCCAGTAACTCCTCTTGGAACCATCTCACAAGTCCAGTCTCTAAGTCTATTGTCAGCTTCCTGCTCGTGAGGTCTCTAACCTTGCTTTCCCACTGCTGACATTTATTGGTCGTATTGGATCTACCAAGGGGATTTCAACCATAAAGGTTCTCTACAGCGCCATTGAATAAGTAATAATTCAAAAAGTAATATCACTGGATAAAATGTACCTAAACACAACATTCTTGATGGTCCGAGCCCGGAAGCACTGGTGGTGTATCTTATTCATCGAGTACCTGGAAAATTCGGTATGCCTTGATGAATAACTAGTTACCGAAATGTCATCCAACTAAAGTAATAGAAGATCATGGGCATGAATATCCATTATTATTAATGGTGAGTTATCAATCTATAACACCCTAAGCTTCCACGGTATGTTTCCCTTTGAATAATGCAATATATTGCACTGTACGCAACTTCAATATTCTAACACACCGCGACCAATCAAACCAGCGGGTATGATAAGTAATACCCACATTTCGAAATTTTATAAATTTTATCTTTCAAATTGGACTTCATTTTTGGATTTCTAATATCGAAATTAGCTATGGGTAATTTTTTTTATTTTTCTGAAAACATTCAATTTTTGATTAATAGTGAAAAAACGTTGTGTTCTTGGTTAAAACTGACTTATTATTTAAATAATTAGTTATTTTATTTTAATTTATTTTAGGTCAAAATAGATATATAATACTTATATATGTTCAACATAATTCATTGGAGTCATTTTATAATAATTTTAGATATATATTTTTTTATCAAACTATTTACCGTCTTTTACCCACCTCATAGGAGCATTTGCAAATTTATATGAAACGTAATTTTATTGCTTCTGTGAGTATAATTTCAAAAACTAGAGGGACACGATTAATATCAATAAGTAAAATTTGTTTCAATTTGATGAAAATAATTTTTGGTGAATAGTAATTTATTACTTTTATTTACCATGGTAAAAAGTAAATAGGGCAATTAAGGGTAAAAATGATATTATAATTACAATAACACATGTCCTAATTCTATTGGATAAGTGTAATTAGACAAAAAACTACATTATTAATAAAATATGATCCCCTTTGGTGTAACACCCCGACCCTTATTACCCAGCGTCAGTGCATTATTGCATAACATTGGCATGATCACAAAAGATCAAATCTCATAATACCTATTAGTTTGGTAGCCTTGGAAACACTAGATACATTCATAAATGTTACATTACATCATAAAGTGAAAATCACAATAACATAGTATCCATAGTCCACATGTCTACCCCCTTCATACTATCCCTGTAGGTCAGTCATAAAATATTTCTTCACATCCTAGGAAAAATAAAACACTGAAAGGGGTGAGATTAGATGCTCAGTAAGGATAACAATATAGCGGAAGCTTTCATAAATAAACATAAACATATAAGGAAATATATAACTAAAAAAATCCTTTTAAAGTTGAACTTCAACATAATATAGAAAAAGTAAAATGAGATAATTTCATTTACTTATTCGCACGAATATTCTACTTGTCGAATAATCACATGCAATATCAATAACCACTTTCATAATGATTTAATGCATAATGCCAGACTATCATAACCACGTAGCCAAGGCATCGTGTCTAGACTACAAATAAGATTTTGTCAATGCCTCATGCCAAGAGGCTAGTTTGTCTAATGAGATCTGCCGATGCTTCGAGGAGCTATAACATGATCCACCAATCACATAATAAGACCAATGCATTTATAACATGAAAAATGGTATATATACACTTAAGAATACCATTTTTTAAAATACCGTTTGAAATTAATTGCGGCATCAAAATTCAAGTTCAATTTTTAGAAGATACTTACATTTAAAATTGCTCAAACATACTCTAGTGTTTTTCTAAAAACATTATGCAAACTTTTGAAAACAAAATAACTAATTCTGAGACTTCTCGACTAATTACATGCCATTATGGGTCCACACCAAATCCTTTCCTGTCTACCACACTCGAGATTCAGATTTTCTGAAAACATTTTAAGCATTCATTAAATACATATACATTTGCACTGGGTTTTCATATATTAAAACTCATAAAAAACATTTGATACAAACCATTTTCAATACCAAAATAAAAGAAAAAGTAAAACATTGTATTTATTTTTCATTTAAAAAAAGTTATAGCTTGTAGAGGAAGCCGAAACTCAAATAATGGTCATGGCGGCGGAGAAGTCGTTGTCGCTGCATACGTTCAGAATGAAAACATTTCCATTTGACGTTTATTAAAACGCTTCATATAAAAAAGATTCCTTTTGAATAAATGTAAAAGTCAAAGGGGTGTATACACCATATAAAAGAAATTTGTGGTTAAAACAAAATATGCATCAATGAATGGACATTGAGACGAAGTCCTTTATAAAGATCATTTTTAAATAAAATTGACCGATTATGTGTATTCACTATAAGTACACATAAAGAAAGTAAAAATTAAAGGTAGGAAATAATAATATCATGACATAATTTGAAAGTAAGAGATTAACCCAAAGAATGGAAATTTGGTTTAGAAGATCCCTTACCTCGTGTCCGACTTGACTCGACCGTTCTTTAACCTCATTTATATCGGGTAACTCTTTTCGATTTGAGCCAAAGGCTTCCTTGGGAAGAATTATTCCCAAATTAAGGCTTCTAGGAGTAATAGGGGGAAGTTGAGTGAGTATTTGGGAAATGGTTGGCTGAGCCAAATGGCCTTGATGGTGTGAATAAGGTGGTAGAGGTGGGGTCCTTTTATAAGAGGAGAGGAGGGGCACTCTTGGAAAGATTGAAATGTTGATTTATTATAAGGTTCTTTTCGGATTTCAAAGGTCCCCCAATTATATATTTCGAGGATAAGGTGATAAGGGTTCGAAATATACCCATCCTATAGGTTTTTGACAAGTGTAATTCTTAGAGTTTACATTATCTTTTCATTTTATTTAAATCGTTAATTAATGAGGTAATCGCTGCATCATCATGGTGTCATTAAAAATTTAATTTATTTAATTTCTAAAAATTATAAAAAAATTACCATGATGTAGGAAATATTTTTATCTTTCCAATGAATATATATAGTCGAATGTTAACTTATATAGCCCCATGTAATAATTGTTTTAGTAAAACAACAGATGTTTGGGACAATTTTATTTTTACATTAAATAAAAAGTTATTAATGTCATTTTCTTAAACATGTGGCTCCATGGGATCCCCCAGTTAACCCATGTATTTTCTTGGTCGGCCATGACTCATCCAATAAGGGTAGTAAAAGTTTAAGGGTATTTTCATATTTTTTTAATATCATTTTTACCTTAAATATCACTAATTACTTTTAATCGTGATTAATTTATCTTAAAAAGTATCTATTCACCAAAAAATTATTTTAATCCCATTGAACCACATTATACTTCCTAATCACAACCATGTATGTCGGATTTTTGAAAATAAAATCACAGAAGTGGTAATGTATTATTTAAATGAAAAATCAGTTTTTTATCTACCACTTAGTGGTTTCACTATTCATCAAAAATTGTTGTTTTTCAGAACAATGCCAAAATTTCACCCAAATCTATAATTGATATTCTGAATTCAAAAATGATTTCTATTTTGAAAAATTCCAAACATACAAGTTGTATTAATTAATTTTATAATTAATTCCTGCTGTCACAATAAATAGCGTGTTTTTAAGAAATAATATATATCAAATGATTGACAATTGTTTATATCCAATTTCAAAGGGAAATTAATTCTAATGACCACCATTGGATAAAATGGTAAAAATGTATTCTAATTATACTTTAAAACCACTCAATAGAATAATTTATCACTATAAATTATTTTTATTAAAAAAGATGTTTTTAAGTATTTTTCACTATTCATCGAAAAGTGGAAGTTCTCAGAAAATTACAAAAAATTCAACTTAGGATAATTTCGATATTCAGAATCTAAAAAAGAAGTGCATTTTGAAATATAAAATATATATAATTTCAAAAAGTGGGTATTATTATTCATAATGGCTATTTTGATTGGTCGTAGTGTGTTAGAATCTCAAACTTGCGTACAATGCAAGCTATTGCATTATTGAAAGAGATGTGTATCGTGGAAGCTTGGGGTTTTACATTCTCCCTTCCTTCAATAAATTGCGTCCTCACAATTTGAAAATGTTCTTCAAAAATAAAAGGTTGAAAATAGAAAGTACCTTTATGGAAAACCCACATCGGAAATAGGGTTAATAAAAATATAACATTAAATGAATGAAAGAGAAGTACAAAGGTCACCCGAGATAGCCCATACTAAGATTCTATGAATATATGGATTTGGAGGAAAAACAAACCATCAAGGTCTGATGGTGAGTTGTAGAAAACAGGATTAGGAGAAATTTAAACACAAGAAAATCACAAACATGTGATTGGTTAAATGATCATTGAATCCCCTGTTGGAAAAGTTAACCGACAACTTTTTTGTTTTAAGTTACCATTAATAAATTTGAGGAATTTATTTGAGAGATTTACAAAGAACGTAAGGAAATATACTTACTTGTCATGTAGACTTTCATTCTTTAATAAATTTTTACCACAAACCCATCTTTCACTCCAAATGGTAACAGAACTCAAAAATATTTTATTTACCCTAATTGTATAAGGTTCCAAATATTATCACATACCAATTAGATTAGGAATAATATTTTGTAATAACCAGGGACTTCCTGTAGGCTAGTCGTAAGTAATAAAGGCTTGTTGCACTATGGTTGTGGGTTCGATTCCTGCAGCTTTGTCCGAAGCGACGGGTTATCCCCCGACCTGTAGGTTGTCCTTTTTTTAAAAGTATAGTATTATAATATTCCAAAAATAATCTACAGAAATTGTTTAACCTTAAAAAATACTCTCTAAATTTCAACTTAATTCATTCCAACCATTATATTTATCCAAAATACCTCTGTCCAAAATTTCTCTAAAAGGTCTCTAAATTCCGAAATAAATTCATCAGATTCCACCAACAAAGTAAAGTTTCTCTTATTGTCACATACTAAAAATATGATTACCTTTATCATATTAAATCATTAATGAAAACAACAACTGTTGCAGTAAAACCTTTATATATATCACATTATTCTTATAACCAGAATATAATCCTTGAGTCCAAAAGCACCAATACATTAATTGTTCCACTTCAACTGTAGTAAGAGCTTAAGATTATCATTGATCCCTTGGCCTTTTCTGAGTTAAGTTTCCCTGACACTTAGGACATTCAATTTCATAATGCCTCATTTCCCGACAATTATAGCATTCAACATTGTTAGCCTTTTTCTTTCCCTTTCAATCATGAGCATGGTGACCTTTTTTTCCACATTTATAAGAAAATTCCATTCCTTTTAGGCAAGTACCGAGGTGATTATTCCCACAATTATCGAATAATGGAAAATCCTTCTTTCCCTTTTTCCCTTTATCTGTCTCCTGTTCCACCGTTCTCTTCTTCTCTTGCTTTACTTTATTGTCGTAAGATTTAGAGAATTCCTTTTCTATCTTGATAGCACATGAGACAATATATTCTTACGACGAGAAGGTTTGTAAGACTAATGCTCGACGGATAAATGGTTTTAATCCATCAAAGAAATTATCAATCTTACTTCTTGGGTTACATATAAAATCTGCAGCGTACCTCGCTAACCTTGTAAAGTTGTCCTCATACGTTGCGACATTCTCATCCTCCTTTTGTCTCAAACTCAGAAATTGCCTTTCCATATCTGCTCGATGGTCAGGAGGAATGTATTTTTCTAAGAAAAGATCATTGAACTCTCTCCATTCCATACTTGATAATTCATCATCTTCCTTTGTATTTTGATTCAATGACCACCATTGACCAGCATCTCCAGTGAGGTGGTAAGATGCCATGATAACCTTATCCCTTTCGCTAATCCCCAAGGCGTGGAATATTTTCTCTAAGGTGTTTATCCATTGCTCAGCTACTAATCTATTTTTACCCCCATTAAATGTTGGAGGTTGTTTCCTCATGAAGCGGTCTAACATTGATCCTCCACGTTGCAGATCAGGGTGCTCCATACGAGTAAGGTTATTATTCATAACCTGAGTGAGTTGTCCCAGTATGGTGATAAGTTGATTAGCACCAGTTGTATCTCCAGCTCCACAATAATTATCTTTCTCATGAGGGAAATCCCTACATGGATTGCGTGCATTTATACGGTTTCCATTCCTCCCTGTAGGCACCATTTCTAAAAAATGGCATAAACTAGATTAGTTTATGAATCAAAATACATAATTCCATACTTGTAAAAACACTTCACATAAATTGAACTATTTATGAATATAATCGATAATCATAAAAAAGAAATGTTTTCTTTGAGGAATTATAGACTCATAAACCCTTCATAATGGTTTGTAAGGAAAATTAGAATTATCCTAAGCATATCCCCCAGGAGTGTCGTAACCAAAAGTGCTTCAAGGCCCGTTGTCATGCCCCAGTTCCCATTCGATTCTAGCTCAAAGCGGTGTTTTCGGGTTTTACCCCTAGGTGCATATGTTCTAAAGCCGCCTCTAGCTACTCGTATCCAGATAGGGATGTATTGCTCGGAAACTCACAAAAATTTCTATAATACCAAAATTCTAGGAAGTTCTTCTATACTAATCCTCAAAGTCTATCTTAGGGCTATGTGCTCTAATCATAGTTTATCTAAATATTGCTTCCAATGTAAGTACAAAACTGCCTCTGATACCAACTGTAACGCCCCGACCCTAGTTACCCAGAGTCAGTGCCATATTGCATAACATTGGCATGATCACAAAAGATCAAGTCTTGTAAGACCGATTAGTTTATTAGCCTTCGAAACACTAGATAAATTCATAAATGTTATATTACATCATAAAGTGAAAAATCAAAATAACATAGTCTCCATAGTCCACACTTCTATCTACTTAAGACTATCCCTGTAGGTCAGTCATAAAATATTTCTTCACATCCTGGTAAAAATAAAACACTGAAAGGGGTGAGCTTAGATTCTCAGTAAGGATAACAATATAGCGGAATCTTTCATAAATAAACATAAACATTTAAGTCAATGTATAACTAAAACAAAAGTCTTTTAAACCTGAACATCAACATAATATTGAAAAAGTAAAATGATATAATGCCATTTACTTATTCACATGGATATTCTACTGGTCGAATAATCACATGAATTATCAATAACCACTTTCAAAATGATGGAATGCATAATTCCAGACTATTATAACCACGTAGCTGAGACCTTATGCCAAGATTAAAAATAAGATTTTTTTCAAGGCCTCGTGCTACGACGCTAGTTTGTCTCATTAGACCTGCCGATGAATCGAGGAGCTATAGCGGACTCCACCCGTCACTTACTAAGTCCAATGCATTTATCATATGTAAAATGGTATATAAACACTTAGGAATACCATTTTTTAAAATACAGTTTGAAATTAATTGCGGCATCAATATACCATTTCAATTTTTAGAAGGTACATACATTTAAAATTGCTCAAATATACTCCAGTGTTTTTCTAAAAACATTATTCAAACTTATGAAAACAAAATAACTAATTTTGAGACTTCTCGACTAATTACAGGCCATGATGGGTCCACACCCAATCCCTTCCTGTCTACTACACTCGAGAGTCGGGTTTTCTGAAAATATTTTTAAGCTTGCATTAAATACATATACATTTGCACTGGGTTTTAATATATTAAAACTCATAAAAATCATTTGATCCATACCATTTTAAATACCAAAATAAAATAAAAAGTAAAACATGGTATTTATTTTTCATTTAAAAAAAGTTATAACTTGTAGAGGAAGATGAAACTCAAATAATGGTCATGGCGGCGGAGAAGTCGTTGTCGCCGCATACGTACTGAAAAAAAACATTCCCATTTGTCATTTAGTAAAACACTTCATATAAAAAAGATTCCTTTTGAATAAACGTAAATTTTAAAGGGGTTTATACACCGTATAAAAGAAATTTGTGTTCAAAAAAAAATATCCTTCAATGAATGGACATTGAGACGAAGTCCCTTACAAAGATCATTTTTAAATAAAATAGATCTATTATGTGTATTCACTATAAGTACACATAAGAAAAGTAAAAAAATTCAAGATAGGACATAATAATATCATGACATAATTTTAAAGTAGGAGATTAACCCAAATACTGGAAATTGGGTTTAGAAGTCCCCTTACCTCGTGTCCGACTTGACTCGACTGTTCTTTAACCTTCTTAAAATCAGGTAACTCTTTTTTATTTGATCCAAAGGCTTCCTTGGGAATACTTCTGCCCAAAGTGAGGATTCTAGGAGTAAGAGGGGGATGTTGGGAGAGTATTCAGGTAGAGGTTGGACTATCCAAATGGATTTGATGGTGTGAATAAGGTGGTAGAGGTGGGGGCCTTTTATAAGAGGATAGGAGGGGCACTCTTGGTAAGATTGAAATGTTACTTTATTATGAGGTGATTTTCGGATTTCAAAGGTCCCAAAATTATATATTTAGAGGATATGGTGATTAGGGTTCTAAATCTACCCATCCAATAGGTTTTTGACAAGTGCATGTCTTCGATTTTACATTATCTTTTCATTTTATTTAAATCGTTAATTAATGAGGTAATCGGTGCATCATCATGGTGTCATTAAAAATTTAATTTATTTAATGTCAAAAAATTATAAATAAATTACCATGATGTAGGAAATCTTTTTATATTTACAGTGAATATTTATAGTCTAAATGTTAACTTATATAACCCCATGTAATAATTGTTTTAGTAAAACAACAAATGTTTGTGACAATTTGTTTTTACGTTAATTAAAAAGTTATTAATGTCATTTCTTACCCAAGTGGCTCCATGGGGTCCCCAAGTTGACCCATGGATTTTCTTGGTCGACCATGACTCAGCCAATAAGGGTAGTACAAGTGTATGGGTATTTTCATAATTTTATAATATCATTTTTACCTTAAATTTCACTAATTACCTTTAATCGCGATTAATTAAACATAAAAGTTACTATTCACCAAAAAATTATTTGAATCCCACTGAACCAAATTTTACTTCCTAATCAAAACCGTTTATGTCGTATTTTTGAAAATTAAATCATAGAAGTGGTAATGTTTCATTTAAATGAAAAATCAGTTTTTTAACTACCACTTAGTGGTTTCACTATTCATCAAAAATTGAAGCTTTTCAGAACAATGCCAAAATTTCACCTCAATCTATAATTGATATTCCAAATTCAAAAATGATGTCTATTTTAAAAAATTCAAAACATACAAGTTTGCATTAATTAATTTTATAATTAATTCCCGCTGTCACAATAAATAGCTTGTTTTTAAGAAATAATATATATCAAAAGATTGACAATTGTTTATGTCGAATTTCAAAGTGAAATTAATTCTAAGGACCACCATTGGATAAAATGGTAAAAATATATTCTAATTATACTTTAACACCACTCAATAGTATAATTTATCACTATAAATTATTTAGATTAAAAAAGTTGTTTTTAAGTATTTTTCACTATTCATCAAAAATTGGAAGTTCTTAGAAAATTACAAAAAATTCACCTTAGGATAATTTCAATATTCCGAATCTAAAAATTAAGTCAATTTTGAAATATAAAATATATATAATTTCAAAAATTGTGTATTACTGTTCATAATGGCTATTTTGATTGGTCGCGGTGTGTTAGAATCTCAAACATGCATACAATGCAAGCTATTGCATTATTAATAGATAAGTGTATTGTGGATACATGGGGTGTTAAATTTGGTCCACTTGGATTAGATTAGGGATTTTATTATTATTTTATTTAAATAAGAGTTAAAAGAGTTAAAATAAAAGTTTAATAACTAAACCATTTTTAATATAGAGTTATACATAAGATAAATTAAAGTATAAAAATTAATTAGAAATCTAAAAATATTTCCTACATAATGGTATTTTATTTATAATTTTTATGCATTAAATAATTAAATTTATTTATGACACAATGATGATGCAGTAAATACCTTATTAATGAAAGATTAAAATAATTGATATTATAAATATCCAAATAAATCTAATTTGAGACTTTTAATGAATTAGATTAATTTTCTAGGTTAATCTGAAATGTTAGGGTTTATTAAATGAATTCATTATCGAATTAATAATGCTATTATATATTTAAAAAAATCAAAATACCAAGTACTGTCAAAATTGTCATAAAAGAGTTTTTAAATAAAATAAAATATTATTAATTGGTATTAGATTCCTAAAAATATAAGGTTCAGACAAAGGGATTAAATAATATTAGGTATGTCATTAATGAACCACTTGTCGTTCTCTTGGAAATTTAAACTATGTTATTAACCGTATAATATAAAATTACAAAGAGAAATGGTAAATGGAAATCTATTTAACTGTGAGTTAAATCTATAAGATAAGGTTATTATGATAAACTAAACCTGTCTAAAACCTATTGGTTGATAGAATATCTACCCATCCCCACCTTAGACATTATATAATTTATTTTGGATCCATTAGAAACAGAATATGATTTTATTATTAAATAATATTTTAGGATTTTCCGAAAGTGACCCTCACCTCTCTTATAAAATGGAATCTCCCCTTCTCTAAAATTGACTCCTTTAAACCCATTTGGATAAACCAAACCCTTACCAAATATCCTCTAAACTGTCATCCCTTCATCCTATAGGCCTTCCATTAGTCAGAAATCCAACCGAATGAGCCCCGTTGATCAAATGAAAAGAAAGAACCCGAAGAAGAGGTAAATATTTCATTACCACTTTCAAGTTATTTTCGTCTTCCACTTTATATTTCTTTTTTATTTCCATTAAAAAATATTAAATCCAGTATCTTCTATATACTTTTATGTTATTATAAATATTGTAAAACCATATTAATTACTCTATCCATCCTATAAATGACAGAGTCACAATACATCTGTATGCACAGATTACCTTCTCCACGCCGTGATGTATTTTGTTATTCATACACTTCATCATTTGGATGGTTTTAATAATGAGTATAAATGATGTAAATAATAAATATAACATTATAATGATTCTTTATATATGATATAATATCCAATTATATATGATTTTAATATTAAAAGAAAGATATTATTACTCCTACGTACGTTTGGATTACCGTCTCCACGAATGCGATGAGATTCATTTCCCATTATAATCATTTAATAATAATTTTCACATTATGATTAAAAATAATGTTTATGAACATATTATCATTTTGTATATGAACCAAATACATCCTATTCATAACAAACATGGCTTATGTAACCAAGCATATAAAGGAAAACAAATCAGTTAACACCCGAAATGATGATACTACTGAAATATCATTAACAAAGAAATATTAGAAGATCATATATGATATCATATTAATTTATATGGTTATTTTATAATTTAATAACAATTATTTCACCCTTATATAGGAGATTAACCTACCCTCTACCAAGGAAAAGTACATGTTAAGGTATAATTCTACAATCTCATTACTTATCTAAGGTTGTTAATACATAAGTATCTACTGGGACCCCTTTATCATCCACATTCATGTATTCTTAAAAATTTAATTCAAAAAATTATTCCTATTTACTAGACTATTGGTAAAATTCATTTATACCCTTGTTTTACCATATATGTTTTTAAAGGAATCTTTCCACCCTTTTCCAAACAAGGTACTTTATGACCATTTCGACAAAATTATGGTAAGAATGTATTTTTTTAACTTATACGGCGGGTGTGGACATTTTTTGCCGTTATAACATCGTCGAAGCTTCCCATACAAGATTATAAGAATATTTTCAATATAGTTTTTTTCATTTATATGTATATAAATTTTAAATGATTTCAAAATAAAAATAGACATTTCTCTATAAAATGTTTTGATTTCATCTATTTCAACATCCTTTGATGGACGTTAAACTTGTTTGAGGTTAATTTACTATGATACAAATCTTCTATTTTATATTGAAGGTTTTGTGATATGTTTGATTATGGATGTGTTATTTTTACACTATTCATGGTTTTTTTCATATAGTATTCTCTTTTCGTATGCTAGTTTTAATATGAATGTTTAAGTTATGTTTAAACCATTTCATATGAGGAATTCATTGGATCGAGTAATTGATGGGTGTAAACCGCTATAGCTCCTCGATGCATTGGTAGGTCTCATGAGAAAAACTAGTGTCTTGGCACAAGGCCTTGAGAAAATCATATTTGTAGTCATGGAACAAGTCCTTGACTATGTGGTTATGATGTTTGGCATTATGAATTCCATCATTATGAAAGTGGATATTGATATTTCATGTGATTATTCGACTAGTAGAATATACATTTAAAAAAGTAACTGGAATTATTTGATTTATCATTTCCATATTATTCTGAAGTACACGTTTTAAATTCCTTTCTTTTAGTCTTACATTGCCATAAATGTTTATGATTATTTTTGAAAGTTTTCATTATATTTTTATCCTTACTGAGCATATAAGCTCACCCCTTTCTAAGTTTTATTTCTCCCAGGATGCGAAGAATTATATTATTACTGAACTATAGGGATAGTATAAGGGATCTGACTGTGGCCTATGGAGACTATGTTGTTGTAGTTTTTCATTTTATAATGTAATGTAAAACTTATGAATGTATTTATTAATTCCAATTCTAAAAAACTAATCATTCCATCAAGACATACTCTTTTGTGATCATGAAAATTTATGTAATACTACACCATCATTGGGTAACTAGGGTCTAGGTGTTACAGTTTTTATCAGAGGAAGTTTAGTACAAACCATTGATGCTTGATTTAGAAAAACTCTGATTAGAGATCATTACCCTAAGATAGACATTGAGGATTAGTATAGAATAATTTCCTAGAAATTTGGTACTGTAGAGATTTTGTGAGTTTTCCAAGCAATACATACCTTTCTAGATATGACCAGGTAGAGTTGGCTCTGGCACAAATGTACCTAGGGGTAAAACCAAAAAACACTGCTTTGAGCTAGACTCGAACAAGAACTGGTGCATGACAATAGGGCTTGCTGCACTCTTGGTTACGACACTCCTGGGGGATATGCCCTGGATAATTTTGGTTTTCTTTACAAACAATTAGGAAGGGTTTATGAGTATAAAATTCCTCAAAGAAAACATTTTTATGATTATAGATTATATCAATAAACTGTTCAATTTATGTTAAGTATTTTACAAGTTTGGAGTTATGTATTGTGATTCATAATCTAATATAGTGTATTCAATTGTTCATAAATGGGTCCTAGAGGATGGAATGGAAATTGTATCAACACACATAATCCATGTAGGGATTTCCCTCCTACTTAAGATAATTATAGTGGAGCTGGTGAAAAACTAGTGCTAATCAGCTTATCACCATACTGGGACAACTAACTCAAGTTATTATTAAAAACCTTTCCTGTATGGAGCACCCTAATCCAAAACACAAAGGATCAATGGTTGAATGCTTCATGAGGAAACAACAACAAAAATTAAATGGGAGTACCAATCCATTAGTAGCCGGGCAATGGATGTATTCCTTAGAGAAAATATTCCATGCTTTTGGGAGTAGCGAAAGGTAAAAAGTTGTCATGGGAGTTTATCGCCTCATAAGAGATGCAGATCAATGGTGGTCATTAATTAAAAACAAAAAGGATTTTGATAAATTATCAAACATGGAATGGATGGAGTTTAATAATATTTTCATGGAAAAATACATTCCTCATTACCATCGAGTGGATATGAAAAGTCAATTTCTGAGTCTGATGAAAAAGGATGTTGCTAATGTCACAAAGTATAAGGCTAACATTACAAGGTTAGTGGTGCATGTAGCAGATTATATACGTAACCCAGGGAGTAATATTGATCGATTATTTTATGGGTTAAAACCATTTCTCTGTCGAGCATTAGTCCCATAATCCTTCGCATCGCATGAAGATATTGTCTCATGTGTTATCAAGACAGAAAAAAACTCTCTATGTCTTACTACTTTAATGAAATTTAGTAGATGAAGAGATATATTGAACACTATGGAAATGAAATTAAGAGGAAGAAGGTAAAAATTGAATATCCATCCTATAGACCATGTGGGAAGAAACACCCTAGTACTTTCCTGAAGGGAATGGGAGTCTATTACAACTGTGGTGAAAAAGGCCACCAAGCATGTGATTATAAGTGGAAGAAAGAGGTTTTCAATATTGAATGCCGCAATTATAGAGAAAAGGGGCATTATGAAAATGAATGTCCTATGTTCCATGGGAACTTACCTTAGAAATGTCTAAGGCAGAAAGGCCAAGCTTATGCAATCACTACTGCTGAGGTTGAAGCATCGAATGATGTGGCAGCCGGTAATTTAATGGTTTCCCCAAGTTTACCCAATGCATTATTTGATTCTGGATCATCAAATTTTTTCATATCATCCCAGTTTGCTAAGAAAATTAAATATTTCCAATTTGAATATAAAGGGAGTTTTCAGTCAAAACTCTTAAGGGAAGTATCATCGCAAGAATGTTTTGTGAATCAGTTCCCATTAGTGTATATAAATGTTCTTTATCTGATGATCTCATTGTGATACCCATGATGGAATTTGATATAATCCTCGTAACGGATTGGATTTCGGACCATGATGTGAAAATATATTTTAAGAATAAGGAGGTCACAATTTTTGATGATGTTATGGAGTAACTTATCTTTTGTCCAAAAACATCACCACCTGATTCTTTTCTGGATCCACCGTCAGTAGCTCTACAAAATTCAATTATTGGGGAATAAGGTAATAAAATAACCATGGGTGGATAAAGGAATGTTCATGTAGAGGATGTACCTATTGTAAAAGAATATGTTGACACTTTTTTAGAGGATTTACCTGGACATCCTTTGGAATAAGAAATTGAGTTTTCCATTGATTTAATTATTGGTTCAATGCCCATATCGAAGACCCCTTATATAATGGCCACTGTGGAATTAGTGGAACTAATGAAACAACTAGAGTAATTGAGAAATAAGGTATTTATTTTCCCTATTGTTTCTCCATGGGGAGCCCCTGTCATTTTTGTTAAGAAAAAAGATGGGTCTATGAGGTTGTGCATTGAATATAGGGAGATAAATGTTATAATAATAAAGAAAAATTATCCCCTACCTCGCATTGATGATTTATTCAATCAACTTCATGGAGATTAATATTTTTCAAAGATTGAACTTCGATCTGGATATCATTAGTTGTGTTTGAAGAAGGAAGACAATCCAAAAACCGAATTTCGAACCAAGTATGAGCATTACGAGTTTACAGTAACTCCTTTTTGATTGACTAATGCACCCTATTTTTCCATGGACTAATGAATAGAGTTTCCAATACATATCTTGATGAATTTTAGTGGTATTTATTGATGATATCCTGGTATAATCCCAAAGCTAAAAATATCATGAAAATCACTTGCGCACCATTCTAAAAACCCTCATAAGAAATGAATTATACGGGATTTTTATAAATTGAGAATTCTGGCTCCAAGAGATTTATTTTCCTGGACATATTTTCTCTAAGGATGGAATATTTTTTTATCCTTCAAATACCAAGGAAATCAAAGAATGGCCAACACTGATGAGTATAACCGAGGTATGCAGTTTTATTGGTTTAGCAGGTTATTATTGGAATTTTGTCCAGAATTTTGCCTGATTGGCTAACCCATTAACCAAGATCACACATAAAGAGGTTAAATTTGTTTGGACAAAAGAGTGTGAAGAATGTTTTGAAGAACGGAAGAGAATATTATTCAATGCTCCTATATTGAATCTACCCTTATGGAATGATGGGTTTTTTATTTACAGTGATGCTTCAAATAAAGGACATGGTTTTGTCCTCATGTAGAATGATAGAGTTATTGCATATGCATCACAACATCTAAAAGTTCCTGACCAAAACTATCCTAATTATGATCTTGAGTTAGCAGATATAATATTTTCTCTGAAAATATAGAGACGCTATCTATATAGTGAAAATGTGAGATTTATACTGATCACAAGAGTTTGAAGTATATTTTATCACAAAATGAACTAAACATGAGGCAAAGGAAATTTCATGAACTACTCAAGGATTAGTATTGCGCAATAAACTACCACCCGAGAAAGTAAAATAAGGTGTAAGATGCGATGAGCAGAAATTATTAGGGGGTTTTTAATGAGATGGGAGTAGAAATGGATCCTATTTTCATGGATCTAGTGAAAATGGATATGACAATAATCATGGAAGTTGAAGCATCAATACTGTTTCAAATGGTTTCCAAACCATCTTTACTAGAAAGGGTAAAAAGTTCTCAGGATGATGATGAGGAGTTTAAAAAGATTATTAAAGCTATTAATGATGGGGGATTGAGTGAAATCATATATGAAGATGGTATTTTGAAATTTGGATAGAGGTTTTTTGTTCCCGATATACCTAATCTAAAAGGGGATTTGTTAGATGATTTTCGTAGCTCCAATTTCTCTATACACCATGTTAGAACCATGATATATAGTAATTTGAAGAAATATTGTTGGTGAGACAACATGAAGAGGTATATTGTTGATTTGGTGTCAAGATTTATGGTTTATAATCAAGTGAAATCTGGAAGGAAACTGCCTGGAGTAGTAATGCAACCTCTTCCCATACCAGAGTGGAAATGGGATAATATTACAGTGAACTTTGTCATGGGGATAGCAAAGACACCTATAAGGAATGATGAAATAAGGGTCATTTTTGATCGTCTTACCAGGTCATCACATTTTCTTGCTATAAGAGAAGATTTACCACTTGAACATCTAGAAGGAATATATATTAGTGAGGTTATAAGACATCATGCAGTACCCTTATCGATTGTTTCTTATCGTGATCCCCATTTTACATCAAGATTCTAGAAATTTTTTCAGAAATCCCTATATACTGAACATCATTTAAGAACTTCCTACAACCCTCAAATTTATGGACAATTAGAATAGACTATTCAAACCATAAAAGACATGTTGGGTTCTTGCTCACTTGACTTTCAAGGTATGTGTGATCAATATTTACCTCTGGTAGAATTTTCCAATAATAATAGCTTCCATTAAAATATTCATGTGGCCCCATATGAAGTGTTATATGAGAAGATATGTCGCAAACCAACATGTTGGGATGATGCTGGGGAAAAAACTTGTAGGCCTAGAACATGTTGATGAAACAATGGAAAATGTGAAGGTTATCCAAACCCACATCAAAAAAGTCCAAAGTAGGCAAAAGATATATGTCAATAACCGATGGAAGGATTTGGAATTTCATGTAGGAGACCATGTTTTCTTGAAGATATCTCCATGTAATGGTGTTATAAGTTTCGGTAAGAAGGGTAAATTGAGTCCCATGTACATCATACATTTTAATATTCTAGAACGAATTGGAGTTGTAGCTTATCGGCTGGCAATGACTCCAAGTCTCTCCAAATTTTACGATTTCTTCTATGTATCACTATTGAGAAAATACAAGGCTGAACCAATGCATGTACTCCCCTATGATGAAATTGAACTGGAACCTGATAGGTCTTATTGTGAAGAGCCTGTCAGAATTCTTGATACAAGAGAACAAGTGCTGAGAAACTGAACGACTTGTTTGGTAAAAGTTCTATGGAGAGACCATAAGATGGAAGAGGAAACATGGGAACCCGATGAACATATGATGAAGAATAACTCAAATCATTTTAGGAAGTATATTCTAGAAATTTCGGGGACGAAATTTTGGAGGGATGAATTTAACACCCCAAGCTTCCACAATATGTTTCCCTTTGAATAATTCAATAGATTGCATTGTACGCAACTTCGAGATTCTAACACATCGCGACCAATCAAACTAGCCGTTATGAATAGTAGTACCTAATTTTTTAAATTTTATATATTTTATCATTGAAAATGGACTTCATTTTTTTATTCATAATATCGAAAATATCTTAGGTTGAAGTTTTGGTATTTTTCTAAAAACATTCAATTAATGATGTATAGTGAAAAAATATGCGTTATTGGTTAAAACCGACATGCTATTTAAATAATTAGTTATTTTATTTTAATATATTTTATGAAAAAATAGATACATAATAAATATATATGTTAAACGTAATTCATTGTAGTCATTTTATAATAATTTTAGATATAAAAAAATTAACGAACTATTTACCGTCTTTTACCCACCACCTAGGATCATTTGCAAATTTGTATAAAACATAATTTTACCACTTCTATGAGTTGAATTTAAAAAATCTGTGAGACATGGTTATTATCAGTTTGGAAAATGTGGTTCAATAAGATGAAATAAATTTTTGGTGAATAGTAACTGTTTCTTTTATTTACCATTGTAAAAAGTTAATAGGGTAATTAAGGGTAAGAATGATTTTATAATTACCCTACAACATGCCCTAATTTTATTGGATATGTGTGATTTGACAAAAAAACCCTAGTTAAAAAATATGACCCCCTTTGGTCCACCTGGATTTGATTAGAACATTTATTATTATTTTATTTAAAGAAGAGTAAAAAGAGTTGAAATCAAAGATTAATAACTAATCAATTTTTCATATTGGGTTATATATAAGATAAATTCGACTATAAATATTCATTATAAAGATAAAAGTATTTCCTACATAATGGTATTTTATTTATAATTTTTAGACATTAAATAAATAAATTTCTTTATGGCATAATGATGATGTAGTAATTACATTATCAATGAAATATTTAAATATTTTGTATTATAAATGTCCAAATAGGTATTATATGAGACTATTAAAAAATTACATTAAATTTATAGCTTAATATTACATCTTAGAGTCGATTAAATGAATTTATTTCGCAGTAATATTGCTATAATGAATTTAACAAAAACAAAATACCAAGTAGGGTCAAAATTGACATAAAAGAGTTTTTCAAAAAAATATTATATAATTAATTGGTATTCTATTCCTAAAAATACAAAGTTCAGACAATGATCTTAAATAATATTATATATGTCATTAATTAACCACTTGAGGTTCTCTTGGAAGATTATAGTATGTTATTAACCATCGAATACAAAAATACAAAGAGGCATGGTAACTGTAAAACTACTTAACGAAGAGTTAAATCTAAAAGATAAGGTTAATGTGATGACCTAAACCTGTATAAAACATATTGGTTGAGAGGTTATCAACCCATCCCAACCTCAAACATTAAATAATTCACTTTGGAAAAATTATTAACTGAAAATTATTTTATTGTAATATAATATTTCATGTTTTTCCTAAAGTGACACTCACCTCTCTTATAAAAGAAAACATACACTTATCTAAAATAAAAAACTTCAAAGCCATTTGACTCGACCAAACACTTCCCAAATATACTCTAAACTAACATCCATTTATCCTAGAGGCCATTATTTAATCAAAAAGCCAACCTAGGGAGCCCTTTTGATCAAATCAAAAGGAAGAACCCGAAGAAGAGGTAAATATTTCATCACCTCTTTCAAGTTCATTTCTTCATCCACTTCCCCTTTAGTTATTGTTTCTATTCTAAAATAATAACTCCAATAACTTATATATAATATGATGTTATTATAAAAATGTTACAACAATATTCATTATTCTTACCATAGTATAAATGACAATGTCACCATACATGATTACGTGCAGATTACCGTCTCCACGTCGTGGTGTAGTTTTTTATTCAAACACTTCATCATTTGGATGGGTATAATAATGATTATAAACTATGTAATTAAAAAATATACCATGATAATGATTCTATATATATGATATAACATCCAATTATATATTATTTTAATATTAAAATAATGATATTATCGATCGTGCGTATGTCCGGATTACCGTCTCCACGAACGTGATAATATTCATTCCACATCGTAACCATTCAGGAATAATATTCATTTTATGATTAATGATAATGTTTATGAACATAATATAATTTTTTATATTAATAAAGTACATCCTATCCATAAAAAAACATGGCTTATGTAACCAAGCATATAAAGGAAAACAGATCAGTTAACACCTGAAACGATGATACTACTGATATATCATTACCAAAGAAATATTAGAAGATCATATATGATATAACATTAATGTATATGGTTCTTTTATAATTTAATAACAATTATTTCACCATTATACAGAAGGTTAACCTACCCTCAACCAAGTAAATGTACATGGTAAGGGTTAATTCAACAATCTTTGTACTTATCTAAGGCTGTTAATACGTAAGTGGACCTCTTTATCATCCACATCTATGTTTTCTTAATAATGTGATTCAAAAATTTCTCCATATTTACTAAACTATTGGTCAAAGTAATTTATACGCTTATTTTACCATATATGTTTTGAAATGAATCTTTCCATAGTTTTCCAAACAAGGTACTTTATGGCATTTTCAAAAACAAATCAAGGTAAGAATGTCTTTTTTTAACTTATACGGTGGGTGCGGCTATTTTCAACCATTATAACATCATGGAAGCTTCCAATACAATATTATAAGAATATTTTCAAAATAAATGTTTTCTTTTATAATTATATGAATTTTAATTGATTTCAAAATAGAAAGAGATATTTCTCTACAAAAAGTTATGATTTTATCTATGTCAACATCCTTTGATGGATTTTAAACTTGTTTGAAGTTGATTTAGTATGATAAAAATTTATTCCATATTGTATTGAAAGTTTTGTGATATGTTTGATAGTGGATGTGTTATTTTTACACTATTCATGGTTTATGGGTAATGTATTGACATTTCATATGTTAGTTTTAATATGAATTTTTATGTTATGTATAAACCTTTTCATCAGAGGAATGCATTGGTCTTAGTAAGTGACGAGTGAAGCCCGTTATAGATCCTAGATTCATTGGTAGGTCTCATGATACAAACTAGTGTCTTGGTACAAGGCCTTGAAAAATCTTATTTGTAGTCTTGGAATAAGGGCTCGACTTTGTGGTTATGAAGTCTGGCATTATGCATTCCATCATTATGAATGTGGCTATAGATATCGCATGTGATTATTAGACTAGTATAATATCCATGTGAATAAGTAAATGGAATTATATGCTTGTATTATTTCCATATTATGGTGAAGATCATGTTTAAAAGGATTTTGTTTTTGCCTTACATTGCCTTAAATATTTACACTTATTTATGAAAGTTTCCTCTATATTCTTATCCTTAGTGAGCATTTGAGTTCTCCCCTATCTATGTTTTATTTTTTCCAGGATGGTAAGAATTATATAATTACTGACCAATAGGGATAGTATAAGGGATATGAGTGTGGCCTATGGTGACTATTTTGTTTTAGTTTTAAATTTTATAATGTAATATAAAACTTATGAATTTATCTAGTATTTCCAAGACTACTAAAGTAGTCGTCCTTTTGAGACTTGATATTTTTTGATCATTCCAATGTTATGTAATAATGCACTAACTCTGGGTAACTAGGGTTTGGGTGTTACACCTTCTTTGAGAAAGGTTCTCAAAATCTACCAATGAAAGATTCACCTCATCATAAGATCGAGTAATCTAAACCCCACCACACTATATCGAGTCACGTTGATGGCTCACCACCAGGACCACCATATGATTTTTCGATGCCCAGACTGGATTGGTAACTCGATATCCACCTTAAGAAATTCTTCAGCCTCATGAGGGGTCTCAGTCTCTGAAACATAGGAAGTGCGCTCAGCCTACACATCCTATCCATTGGAAGCATTGGAACCATGTGCTACTCTATCTGTGGTGGTATAGCTGGTACACCACCTGAATGTGTCTTCCCTATTACAAAGCTCTATACTGATATCTCGTCACCCTGTGGACAATCCTTTTGGTCACTCAGTGGAATCCTTGCTGGCTAACAATGTGGAAGCATTTTGAAGTAAAAAAAGATGCCCCACAATCAATAGAGTATACATGGTGTGCTAACTTAATAAGGACATGGAAAACACAACCCATACCTATATGAAGCATATACCATCATTTTTCACCTAAAGTTGATATTTTCATGTATCGAGTTGAATAGTATAATTCATGGTCCTAGTGTACACATATGTCGGCCACCGCAACAACAGTATATTCCCTAGCCAAAAATCTGAACTCAAAAAATTTAGCACTATTTCCCCAATCCAAAACATAGAGATACTTGGCCATTATGATAGTTTTGACCTGCTCTGATACCACTCAATCATGACCTGTCCCACAGGGGCCCGTAATATGACTACCCATATCCCACCTCCCATAGTCCAGGGGATGGTGACTAGCATTGAGAAGTAATTTCCCAAAATGGGAGGAATTTTCCGAAGTACCTATACATAGGCACACATCCACAAGAAAAAGTTACTGTAACTGAAAAAAGTAAGTAAACAAATAGTCATACCCTTAAGATACCAACACAGAGTATGACAGTAGGAAACTAGAAGTAAATGGGGCTAGAATACAATCAAAGAAAATGAAAATTACATGTACAAGTCCCTAGAACTCCTCCACAGAAAACCCTACATGAAGGGTGGTTACAAAAATAGCTGTCTGAAGTCGCAAAAATAGACATCATATGTCGGGTCGCTCTAAGAACAACCTGACCTCAGTCCACCAAGGAATCCATCAAATATTCGACCTTCTGCATAATACATGACATGTGTGGGAAAATTCTTTATAGGGGGGAGTAAAAATATACTCAGTAAGACACCCTGAAACACAAATTAAATGACCTGAAAGGGAACATAACTAAGAAGATTCAGTCATCTCAACACAGTTATATGCCTGTAACACACGTAACAAAACATCCATGTATACTCATAAAGGATTCCAAGACTCAATTTCTCCTCCCCTTCCATCTATATGGTTCTGCTCGTATCATGATCATTCTGGGAGATCTCACTCCTTGAACCATCTAATAGTAATCACATTGAATAGGTCCACCAATAGTATTTGAGAAAATAAATAGTCTTGATACGTCATGAAGTTTTCTTAAGACATCTGATCTCACTAAAACACAGATTCCTGAGATCACAACTAAATATTTTATAGAGGATTCTTCTCTAGGAATGCTCATTCAAAGAGAACTCACTCCTCAAGACTTTATGTTATTGGAGAGTTTTACAAAGCGGTCCGGCTAATTTGGGACCCGCCCAAAGAGAAATACACTAGTCAAGGTCATGATATACAGAGAGGGGATTCTTCCCAATGAATATCGAAAACCCAATCTGCACTAATCCATATCGTAGGGTATTCATTATTAGATAGTACTGACAACCCTACCGAAGTGGATCATAGCGTAGGGGATCCATCACCGAGGATACTGGCAACCCTGTCGATATAGCCCTTTATATAGATGATTAAATCCCTATGCTTGGAGGTCACATCAATTCCAACAAAACTCTATCAAGGGTGATAGTCAATTTCTCCAGTCCCAAAGAGGGATTCAACAACTCTATCAAAGACTCAGCCTCAAGAGGGGATTACTATCCAATGATGTGTACGTAATGTCGTACTGAACCATCAAGGAAAGAACCAAGGTGAACTCCACACCTCCAATGTTTTATACTAAAATCCTACTAATCAACCTCCAAAGTACCACCTCGTATCAAGGGTCCTAATGCAATAGATAGCACATCAAACAGTCCTTTTGTTTGAAAGTTAGGTCCTTCTTTGTAAAAATTACTTGGTTGGGTTTGGGACCAACATGAATTGATTCGGTCTGGGCTGGTCCAAATCATCCCGTTGGGCCTACTAGACCACGGCTGAGCCATGTGACTTTCCCATTCAATGCGGCCACTGCATTCCATAGACATCCCTTGCCCCCATCTACCCCCATGTTGTCTGCCCCATGGTTGTTTCCACTACGGGGTCCACACAGTTGGCTACCGCATTCTGTGACATTTGATGAGGTCCCTCTAGACCATTCCCAATCACCTCCATTAACTACCCTTTCAGAGGCCTTGTCTGGTTACTACCCACAACCTCCTCGACCGTGGCCCATCTAGCCACTGAAGTCCCACCTAGACCGTGGGTTGTCGGTGACCGTCTTGCCGGGTCTGATGAGCCCCGCCTCCCTACCGGGCTATTTCCACCTCCATCGCCAACGACCTCACTGCACTGCGCTCCACTTGAGATGGCTGGATCTACCACCTCCAGCAACCACCTCGCATTTCCACTGCTGCGGTTTCAGATCACCAGAGGACAGCGCACAGGTGGTCCCATCCATGGGCCACTGTGTAGCCTCTGGTGATCCTTTTTTTAAAAAGGAACCTACATGATCCTCGGTTCATGTAATTATTCACCCTGGGCTTGGATCAACATTGTGATGCATTCCACTAAAAAATTATCAAAGGGAGATTACTCCTGAAACATGTCAATCTGTCCTTCTCCACCGTTTTTGCACCTCCCCTAAGTCATTGTGATGTTGGATCTCGGATTTTAGTCCATAGTTCTTAGAAAAGGATGCGCAATGAATGTTCATTAATATTACCACTAAGAACACAATGAACGCAAATAACGGTTGGGGATGGGATGTATAAATAGAAACAAAAGGAATGAACCCCGACCATTTGTTCATTCCCACCTTGACCCATTCCGTAAGAATGATCATGATAAACAAACCATAATAAAAATATTCCCCAACATTATTCTCTTAAATAATCCCTCCTACAAGAATGAGTGAATAGAGGGTCTACCTGTTTGTGGGTTGATTCAAATTCTTCATTTAACTCCATAAATGGGGAGAATAAGGAATGAAAACTCTTTCTCTACCTGGGGTTTGGATAAATCGGTGAACAACGTTCATTACCGTTGGTGATCCATCTATAAGTGATCTTGGTTTTTCATCATTTTGTCATTAATCATTCACCAACAAGAGGTTTTTCCAATGCTTTTATCCTCTAGATCTTCCATGGAATTTCTCCAGGATTGTGAATTTAATCTGATATCCCTACTAAACTGTTAAATGAAGAAAACATATTTCAGAATTTTTAAATCATTGGGTTGCAATGTCGCCATAGTCTTTCATTTATGAATGAAAACATGATTCCATGTCATCGCGTTGTAGTATTTATGCACAGTTGCAAAACGTCAAAATAAATAAAAAAATTTACATTTATTTTATTATCTTTTAAAATGTCCAAAAATTATCATTCATAACTATAATATGTTGGACAAGGATATTCCTCTCCTAAGGAAAACACCCCATTATAAACTCAATGGTGGTCTCAGAATTCCAATCCAAGTTACTATTTATGAGTTATTAAAATTTAAAAAATAAAATAGTTTTATTTAATTAATTTATTTATGGTTATGCCTTTTTCAGTTTTTTCCATAGAAGACTCACACTGACTAATGTTAAGTCATGCCTTGGGTAAAGCCACTACTATGAGTTTAACAGTGCCCTCTAATTTCTGATCCATTCACCCATTTGGATGTTATTCCACTTTTTCAAAAAATTGTTCATGCATGTTATTAAAAACATAACATTTTTAATCAAACCATTTCTAAAACATTGGGACTTGGAATCGTACGTCGTCTGAGTTCCTGATCTTGGAATTTTCCCAAATATTTTTTAAAAAATAAAACCAAGAAAAATCCATGTCATTATAGTAAATTCATAGAAAATGTCTTGGAATTCTGTTAAATGATAGTGCATGTGGTTTCCATGTAATTACATCTCTGTCTAGATACTATAGGTGGACGTGGATCTGGCATATAGGTATCTAGTGGTAATAACTCCAAAAATGAAAAATTGTGCTAGGCTCAATGATCACTTGGTGCATGAAAACCTACCTTGTTGCACACTTGGTTTGACTCTCCCTGGGGATATGATTTTTTAAATTGAAAAACTCTTTATGAAACATCGTGAATGATTTAAATAGATGATGACTATGAATGACCTAGAATAAACATATGGTGTCATAGATTATATAAGGCATAATGATTTAGACATCCTATATGTGGTTTTTCAAGATTATTTGGATCCCCATAATGAATATTGTTTCTTACACTATGCTTTTTGGTTTTAGTCAATGGAGGAAACTAGAAGGAATTAGTTAACATTGAATGTGATGGAAATTTTTCTAATGATAAGCCAAATGGAATGATGAATGGAGTAAAGGATATTGTTATTATACCTAATAAGTTATTATATTACAGGATTAACAACATGCACCTTTACCAAGTCTTGGACTCACCAAAGAAGAGAAGGATAGAGTTTGGTGAGAGTTCGGGTAATGGATACAATGAAGGAAATAAGATTTAATTTCTTATTTGTCGAGAATGTGGGAACAAGAACTCAATGGAATGCATCATAGAAATGAAAATATTTTTTGAGTGTGGAAAAAACCTGAGGAAAAAGTAAAGGATCATTTAACGCAATGGATGGGAATATTGGTCTCCCTATGATATTATTGATGTTTGAATGTTTCAAATGTGGAAGGTGCGGGCATTATATAAATCGATTTCCTAGGGTAAAATATCAGGAAAAGGATTAGAAGTGTTTTATGAAGTAATGGTTATATTTTTGATGATGAAGAGACCATAGACGACATAAGAATGTAAATAGGTATTAGGGAATAAGATGGAGAAGCCTAGTTAATGTCTTAAGGAGAAGGTGGAATAATTAAAGTGTTGACGTATTGGACTTCCAAAATTATGGAATATAAATAATGAAATATATATGGATTGTTTAGTATTAGTTTTTCATTAAGGATATGCAAGAATATGTTGAATATTTCTAAGGACATAGAAAATTTATTTAATAGAAGGGTAGTATTTTATGGAAAATACTTTATTAAGGGAAGATAGCCCATAATATGTTTCTAATGTTGAGAAAATGGTGTTTATTTTGGATAACGATATAATTGATATAGATAATATAAATTTTATAGTATTGATGACCACCGAACTGAAAATATATTTCTTTACAAATTACATTATGTTATCATTGATAGAGTATAAAACATTTTAATATTTAAGGAATATATCAAATAATTAATGTTTTATATAATGAATTTGGAATCATGTATGTTTTCAATAATGTTTTATGATAATTCTGGTTATTACCATGATTCAAGATAATACACAATGAAGGTATTCACATGTTTGGTATGTGACATTCAAGATAAACTTTATGATATATTTTGAATTAATATAAAGTTTATTTTGATAAACTTAGTAACCTTATTAATAAATTATGCATTCTGTAAGGGTTATATGGTTAACCATATATGGAATGGCCTATGTTGAACATTGAATGAGATTTTAGATATTAACATATTACTTCACCATATGAATATTTATCCATATTGGATAGCCAGTTCTTACATTTTTTTAACTAGTGATAGAATGAATGAGTTTTCATGCAATTAAAGATCATATTTATTGCTTCTCACCTAAAAATTGTATCTCTCAGTATAAGAGATAACGTGAAAAATGATCCTAGCACAACCAAAGGATGAAATTTTTCTTTGTGAAATTAAATGATATCAAGTAAGTATATTTTCATATGTTCTTGGTCTGGATGGGAAACAAATTCCCCAACATTAGCAAAATGATATTGAAATAAAAAAATTTCCCTATTATAATTATTTTTTAGGATATCAATGAAATTTTTCATACATCTTTGGTTTATGTCTCTGTGGTCATGAACTTTCTCTTTACCATGTTCTTTATCACTCCCTATCAGTATTTGGGTATTCATTTGCTCTTTTATGTACATGTTTTCACTCCCCACCTATGTTCTTTTATTTGAAAACATAGTATTTGTTGTTCTAGATGAATTTCACACATCCCATTATCTTTTTCAATAAGAGGTTTTATTAAAACTTTTTACAATTTTGGATTCTATGAACAAATCATCAAATGTTATACCTTTGACGAACAAGATGAATTTCAAGGGAGAAATTCTCTTTAAGGGGGGTAGAATGTAACATAATTATATTTTTGTGAAATATTATTTTTTAAAAATGAATTTATTATTTTCCTGATTTTTCATTACACACAACACTAATTTTATCTTGTGTTGTACAAAACACTAAATTTGGTTTGTGTTTCATGCAATATTGATTTTAGCTTACATTACACGCAACACTGAGTTTGGCTTGTGTTACATACAAAACTGAGTTTCACTTATGTGACATAAAAATTAATATTGGATTTTATTACAGTTGACATTGAATTTGTCTTGAATTACATAAAGCATTATTTTTAGCTTGTGTTACACACAATACTTATCTTCACATGCATTATATGCAACACCGAGTTTAAACAAAACATGACATACTATTGAAATATTATTATTTAATACGATAGTTATCACATAGTTATTAGAATGGTGGGTATAAATATGATTAAATTAATTATGAAAATATATGGTTTAAAAATGTATATATAATGAAATCATTGATGACTAATTATTTATAAATGAAAATAAAAACCTTTTCAAAATAGAGGAAATCATTTCCAGAAAAAAAATATTTTTTTGAACATAAACGTGTTTTACCCCAACAAATTAAATAAATCACTCTTTGTGAATCATTTTAATGAAATTTATGTATTATATATTCAATAAAATTTTTAACATTCATATTATTTATTTTCTATATAATAGATAATAATAAATCCAATTTTATGTTTAAAATTGTATTTTCTAAAAAGCAGTTTTGTTGCCTTTGGTACACTTACATTAAAACTAATTTTTACAAATTTTATAAAACTTATTTGAAAAAATAAAATTCATTTTATAAATAGTATTATAAAAAATATACTTCTGTTAATTTATTTTTGTCTAAAAAGTTTTAATTTTTGATGAATTGTAAAAATACATAATTTTAATTAAGAAAATTCTTTCCGTTTAAATTATCTATAAAGTCAAATTATATTTTAAATTGGTTTTATATATTAATTTGATCAAATATATATATATATATATATATATATATATATTAATACAATTTATTTCATTGGGATCATTTTCATATTGTATTTTGATATAAAAACCTTGTCAACTTTTGAATATTTTCTCCGTGAAAACCCAATTTCTCATCACTTCTGGGGGATTAATTTTAAATTAAATTGTGTCAAATTTGAGAATTTATTTTTAAAAATTGGATTGAAAATTTATAATCAAAATAATTTATATTATATAATATTTTTAAATATATTTTTTACCAAAATGAACAGTAAAAACAATGTACATAGGTTAAAGTAAAAACTGATTTACCGAGGATTAAACTAAGATGATAGGGATTAAAATGACCTAAAAACATTTATAACATCCATTTTTACGATATTTGTACCATATCCCATATATTATCAATAATGGTTCATTATTAGAACCATTTAGTAGGTGAAAATGTGTGTATATCTAAATATTTTTTAAAGAAATTACAAGTGTACCACTCACCTCACTTATAAAATGTCACCCCATATCCTCTATACTTAACACCATCAAACCCATTTAATTTGGCCAATAAATACCCAAATAACATCCCAAATCCACTAATATAATTCTATAAGCCTTCTTTTATTAAAATCAAACCTAATAAGGATTTTGGTTCAAATCTAAGTAGGATCCCCGAAGAATAAGTAACGTTCATCAACGAATGATTTGTTTTATTTCACAATTTTCATCCTTCAAATACTATTATACTAGGAATATTTTATAAAAAAATTATATTTAAAATATATATATAAATATACATTATGTTAATGCCCTAAAACCATGTCCAATTCCATAATATGGGTTACAAAATCATTGTCTGTGTGTACATAGGACTACCACCTCATGAACCGATGTCATTTGTTTTTCCATTACGAACTCTCACAAATTGGTATGAAGATGGATATAATGTATATATATTATATCTATAACATAAATATAAATCTGGATTTATTATATCATATATACCTTTTTTAATTTCCATTCCACGGGGGATACGATAACTTCGCTCGTATGCATGGCAAACATTTTCACTAATGTCTTACATGGAAGATAATAAGGTATAAAATTAATCAATTTTTGTGAAATAAATGAAAGAATAATGATATTATAATAATTCTGGTAATATATTATATTACATACCTCATTTCCAAAATGATAAATAAAAATGTAAATGTTACTCATGCGAATATATGGCCTATCGTATCCATAATTGTAACATAATTCATTTCTCAGAACCTCATTTATGATTGGTCAGAAAATTATAATTGATGATTAAATATGATAATTATAATATTATTATTAATATATATATAATTTATCCATGATAAAATAAATAGGACCAAAAATAAGAAATCAAAACATATATGAAAAACATAGCGGTTATTACCCAAAACATGAATTTAACAAGGAGTTGTTAATAAATACGTAATAAAACGTCATAATTAAAAAATATATGGTATGACATATGCATTTTTGGTTCTTTATTTGATTTAAAATAAACTCATATTTATTATACATGATATTTTATTGAGTATGAAGGAATGCAAGACTTGTGGTAAGGTATTTCTAGTCTCTCTTTTATTTATGGGAGGCTTATTCCATATACACTACTCGTTTTTCTTGTGTGGTGTATATATTTAACCCTTTAAAATTTTATATCATTAATATTAATATTTTAATGATAATTAAATTTTCACTTTATTTTATTCTTTATCTAGTATTATGATTCAAAATATTAGAAAAGTAGTGAGGTATTTTTGTCTCAATATGCACCTATATTCTTTTTCGAGGTGATTGTAAAACCCATTTGAAAAGTAATATCATGAATTTATTTATCATCATGATATTTTATGTTTCATTTCATATTAATCCTTCATGGGGAATATTATTCAAGATTACAAAAAGTGTTAAAAAATTTATGTTTCAATCTCATCGTTTATCAGGATTGTTTATGATTATGTTTATAATGATAAAATATTATGATAAATATCTCAATAAACTCATGAATTTTATTGACCTATTAATATTCCTGATATTTTCAAGTAATAGTAAAAATTTTACACTCCCTTGTTCATTAAATAATTTATTTTTTAAAAAAATATGTCTTTATTTATCTCTTTAGTCGAAAATATATTTTCATCCAAAACCATGTTTTCTAAAAATATTTTCCAAAATGTTTCATTGATCTTCCGTTATTTTTAGAATATATATTTATCCATGTTTTGATTTTTATAAAAAAATGTTTTTAAAGGAATCTTCATGTCATTTTACAAACATTTTCTTTTATATTTTATCAAAAATAAGAAAGGAAGCCTTGTTTTAACATTTATGACATGGAAAAATCTTCCCATCATCATGACCATTATTTGAGTTGAAGATTCATTAATAAATTTTAATGATTATTTTCAATGAAATATATTTAAAAAAAATATATTTTTAAAAAAGGTTTTTTCAAATATGAAATGATATTTTCCTCAAGAAATGTTTTAAATGACTATTCAAAATCATTTTCCATCTAAGATAACATCTATTGAGGTTTCCAATATCTTAATAGGGATATTATCCAAGGATACCATTATTATTCTTTCTCTAAATTTTTTATTTTTATTATGGAATTATATTTATGAAACTCTATTTCTTTCACCAATTATACCATGATAAAATTCTTATGAAGCCCACTTCTTTATCCACGGGTTATTCTATGATGAAATGAAAAAATGATTATGAAACATATATCTTTTCCATATGTTATGATATGATGAAAGTTTTATGATCATGTGGAACACATAAATATGGTTTTAATTATGATATGGGTGGGACCAATATCTCCCTCCAATGTATTTGTTAATGATTTATATCTTATGAGATAGCTAAGACTGAAATAGGGAGTGAACCTAGTTCAATAAGGGACACTGTCCACTATTATGGTCCTGGGAGTGAACATTTACTACTATGATGTTCTGGGGATTGAGCCCATTCCTCTATGAGGAAAGGTATTTCATTGGGGATGGTGGTGTGTTCTGCCCAGGAGGTGTTGACGCCCATGGAGTGCCATGATAAGCCTTGTCATTGAGCCTTGGATACTGAGGAAAAGATTTTCTATGTTTATATGTATGGAAAAAATCTATGTCTTATGACAATGTTAGTCTCTCATGGATCATGTTATTTTATTTCCATATGATTCATGTACTATGAACTAACAATCTTTATTCCACGACTCAAGATTATGATCATTGATATGCATGGTATGATTTTAAAATGTTATAATAATGTTCTTATACCCTTATGATCATGTTATGCTTTCACATCTCCCTTGTTTACCCTTACTAAGCATCTGAGCTCACCGTTTCTCATTTTTCCTTTCCCTGGGTTATAAAGATAGGTTTTAAGTAAGCTATGTTTTTAAATAGTAATAAAGGATAATGTCTTTATGGGATATTTTGAATTTATTTTATGAAATTATAATATTTTATACCTAGTCTATAATGACACTAAACTATTCTGCTCCTCAGGTGTTTGTTTTTTGTAATGTCTTGAATATTCATCTTAAAAGACATTAAGAAAATCCAGGGACACTATTGTTATTATTAGAGGAAAATATTAGTTAACATTTGGAAACTAGGATGAGAAACCTTTAGATAAATACCTAGGGATATTTCTAAGGATATATATAGGCATGTATCTAACGATATGTCTAAGGATGAGTTAATGTATAAGAAAATGTCAGAAAATTTTGGTAAAGGAAGGAGTATGTGGTTTTCGAGCAATTACATCCCTGTCTGGATACTACAAGTGCAAGTGGAATAGGTAATGAGGTACCTAGGGGTAATAAATAAGAAAATTTTGCCTTTAACTGGACTCAATCATCACCTGGTTCCCAAAATGGTCCTTGGTGCACACCTAGTTTGACACTCCCACGGGACATAGCTTGAAAGTCCACAAACTATTTACGAAAAACCTTGACGGAATTAATTAGAAGATGACTATGAATGTCCTAGGATAATCCTATGGTGTAATAAATTAAATAATGTTTCATTATTTATACATATTATATGTTATTTTTCAGGATTACGTGGTTCCCCATCATGATTATTAATTCTTACACTATGCATTTATGTTTTAGTCAATAGTAGGAGCGAGAAGAAACTAGGTTAACTTTGAATGTGATGGAAAATTTTCTAATGACCAGTCAAATCTTATGCTAACTAGAGTAAAGGATTTTGTGATTATACCTAATCATTTATCATGAAACATTATTAACAACATGTACCTTAACCAACTCTCAGACCCACTAATGAAGATAATGGTAGAATTTTCCAATGGTTTGGGTAATGGAGACTATGGAGGAAAGAATATCCCATTTTATTATATGATTATAATGTTGAAAGAAGCACTCAAGGGAATGTCACAGATGAATGTGAGGATGTTTTGATTGTGGAAAATAAGGACACAGAAAAGTAATTTCTAATTAAAAAGGAAAATAATAGTTAACAAAAAATATGGGAATATTGGTCTCCCTAAGATATCATTGATGGCTAAATGTTTCAAATGTGTAAAGTATCAGAATTATGGAAATTGATGTCCTGGGGTGAAATATCCTTAAAATAATCTACAAGGTGGTATAATTAATGGTTATATGCAAGCATGAAATTTCATTATGTCTTCGGGCCATGTTTGTGGGCTGCTTAGTCTTGGTATTATGGGATATGTATTGGGTATCACTCTACCCAGATAAAAAGAAGTCTTTTCTTTCATAATACCTCCAAAATACAAAAGGCCTTGTACTTTTATTGATTTTGGGATAATCCCCCTTTTAAAGGTGGATTTGAAACACTTACATGACTCTTAGGGCTAATTCACAAGGCCCATACCTGACCCAAAGGACTAGAGGCATAAGGCCCAGTACATGACCTTGAAGGCGCAAGACCTAACACACTTGAAACACCCCCTCCCTAGAGTCTACATCTTAAAGGAACCTAACTCCCCACCTCACATGGATGATCAACTAGAATTTCCTTATATAGAGATACACACTACCTGACACCAATGGAAGTTGTCATACCCTATCATTATTCCAATCTGGTTATCTCTACTCTGGTGGTTTCTACTCTTTCTCTGAATCACCTTCTAGGTTTTCCCATGTGTGGTCTTTCTGGAATGCTTCTTTGGTCTCAATATCCCAAAAACCCTGTGGACTAATGTTCATCGGTGGACTAATGGCCTGAAGGCTCTATGTCCTTTCGTGGCCTGAAGGCCATGAGACCTGTAGGCCCAAACCAATGGACCGAAGGCCCAAATCAGACAAATAGTTTCGGTTTCTATAGTGCCACACAATAACTGCTATAGTAACAATTAGAGTACTACTACAGTAACCCAGAAATTCACCCCCACATAGATTTGAACAATGGTATTTTGGATTCCAAGAAGGATCCTCTACCACTTGACTAAAGTTTCATTAACATTTTCTTTCATTGTAAAGGGATGCACGAAAGACAGATGAAAAGAAATAAGAATTAAGGAATAATATAATGAATCCTAGTTAATGACTTAAGGATGAGGTTTAATAGTTAACGTGTTTATGTATTGGAATTACAGAGTTATTTTATATGTATCTTCAAATAAATAAGGATTATTTTGTTTATGTTTTGTTAAGGAAATGTAAGGATATGTGGAATATTACTAATGGCATAGAAAAGTGATTTAATGGAATCATAATATATCATATAAAAAATTTGATTAAGGTTATATAACCCTTAATATGTTCCTAAGGATGAGAAAATGGTTTTTAGTTTGGTTAAAGTGATGATTGATATGGACCAAGTAAATTGGATATTATTGATGACCTTGTAACTGATGAAGGATTTGTTGACAAAGTGGATTATGTTATCATTGATGGGGTTTAATGTATATTTGGATTTAAAAAATATTCCTGATAATATATTTTTATGTAAGGAATGGGGAAGTATTTATGTTCTAAATAAGCTATTATGATAATTTAGGTTACTACCACGTTTCAAGAGAATACATGATGAAGGTATTCACAAGTTTGGTATGTGATAATCAAGAGATACTTTATGATATATGGGGGATTAATGTCAAATTGATTTAGGGAAATTTAATAACCTTGTTTATAAATTTCAAATTTTGGATGGGTTATATAGTTAACCATTTATGGAATGGATTATGTTGAACTCTGGATGAGGTTTTAAGGATTGACATGTTACTTCACCATATGAAGATTTTTCCATATTGGATACAAGTAGTAACCATTTTTAACTAAATATAGAAGAAATGAATTATGATTTTATTATGGATTCTATTTAGTACTTTGGGCATGAAAAATCCATATCTTGGTGTTAAGATATTAAGTAAAAATTGATCTCGGCACAACCAAAGGATGAAATTGTTCCTATCATATTAAAATATACCAAGTTAGTACATTTTCATATGTTCTTGGTCAAGATGAAAAAAATCCCCAATTTTAGGAAAAGGATATTGAAATAAAATTTTATTATGTTATCATATTTTTTATGATATAAATGACCATTTTCATGCCTATTTATTTTATGTGTTTTTTGTTATTAAATTTCACCAGACCAAGCTATTTATCAATCTTCATCAGTATTTGGGTGTTAATTTTCTCTTCTTTGTCCATGTTTTCACTTCCCACCTATGTTATCCTATTTTTAATCCCATTATGTGTTATTAAAAATAAATTTCACTATTTAATTTATATTTCTCAATAGGATGTTTTATTAAAACTTTTTATGAGGTGGGTTTCTATGATGGAATTTTGAAATGTTAATCCTTTGATGGTTGAGATGAATTTGGAGGGAGAAATTCATTTTGAAGGGTGGTAGAATGTAAAACCCATAGATTTTGTGAAATATATCTTTTCAAATGAATTTAATCATGTAATTATATTTCATTACATGCAACAATGAGTTTTACTTATCTTACACACAATACTGAGAATGGATTGTGTTACACACAACACTGAGTTTCACTTATGTTACATGCAACACTGAGTTTGGATTGTGCCACACAAAACACTATGTTTATCTTAAATTAAGCACAACACTAGGTTTGGATTGAATTATATGTTACACTATGTTTAGATTTTATTACACACGACATTAAGTTTGGCTTGTGTTACACAGAATTCCTAGTTTAGATTTCATGACACACGACACCGAGTTTAAATGAAACATGACATACTATTAAAATATTATAATTTAAATGATAGTTTTCACCAATCCATTGGAATGGTGGGTATTAATAGGATTATATAAATTATGAAAATATATGGTTTAAACATTTATATATAATTAATTCATTTGTGACAAATTAATGAGAAATGAAAATAAAAGCCTTTTGAAAATTGAGGAAATCATATTCTGAAGAACAATATTTATGAATATAAACACATTTTACCTCAATAAATTTAAATAATAACTTTTATTGAATGGTTTTAATGAAATTGCTATATTTTATATTCAATAAAAATTTAATAATTCATGTTATGTGTTTTCTTATATTAGATACAAAAATAAATCTAATTTTTTTTTTCTAAAACTATATTTTCTAAAAATTAGTTTTGTCGCCTTTGATACACTTAATTTAAAATTAATTTTTAATAATTTTATAAAATTTATTTGAAAAAAATAAAATTCAATTTTTAAAATTCTAATATCAAAAATATCTTAGGGTAAATATTTGGGATTTTTCTGAAATTTTCATTTTCTGATGAATAATACTAAAATTTAATTGAAAAGTACCTTTTTTTAAAATTATTTATAATGATAAATTATATTTTAAGTATGTTTTAAAGTATAATTATATAAATTATATATATATATATTAATTCTATTTTTTTCATTTCAGTCAATTTATATTGAATTTAGATATAAAAACATTGTAAACTTTCATACATTTTCTCTTTGAAACTTCGTTTTCTTATCGCATCTACGGGGTTCGTTTTAAATTAAATTTTTTTGCTTATATAAATATAATTTGAAAAAATGGATTAATTATTTTCAATCCGAATAATTTATAGTATCAAAATTTTCAACTTAATTTTATACCATAATGAATAGTAAAAATAGTAAAAATTATTTACCACGGTTAAGGTAAAAACTGATTTACAGGTGGTTAAACAAGTAAGATTAGGGTTATAAATGACCTATAACATTTACATCACCCCTTTTATTACCATATTTCGACCATATTTCATCTGTAATCAATAATTTTACATTATTGGAGCATTTTGGAAGGTTAAGAAGTGGGTACACCTAAATATTTTTAAAAAAATTACAAATGATCCACTCAACTCACTTATAAATGACCACACCCTCTCCTATTTTATTCACACATTCCAACTCCTTTGGATCATCCAATACCTTCTAAAATCACATCCCAAATTCCATAGTATCATACTAAAATCATTATTTTGGATGTAAATCCAACCTAGGAATGATTTTGGTTCAAACCTAAGGAGGATCCCTAAAGAAGAGGTAGTATTCATCAACAAGGGATTTTCATTATTTCTCCCTTCATCTAATTAAATTATTAATATACCATAATGATATAAGAAAATAATTATATAAAATATATAAATATATTTTTATGTTAATGGCATGACCTAAAACCATCTCCACTTCTGTCAAATAGGTTCTGAAATCATCATCTGTGTGTACGGCAGACTACAGCCCCACGAACCAATGTCATTCGTTTTTTCATTACCAACTCTCACGGTTCAGTATGATGATGTATATAAAGTATATATATGATATATATATATATATAACATAATTATACTTATGTATTCATTATATCATATATACATTTTTACATTCTATTCTGTAGGGGATACGATATCAATGGTTGTGTATACGGCAGACTATCACCTCATGAAGCGATGTGATTCATTTTCACTAACGCTTTACAGGGAATATAATAATGAATATGGACAATGGATATATTTGATATATATGAATTAATTATTATATTATGATAATTATTTAAATATAAGATACTACTTACCTCTTTTCCATAATGATCGTTGAAAAATGGAAATGTTACTCATGTGTACGTACAACCTATCATCTCTATGATCATAAAGTACTTAATATCTCAAAACTATCCTTTATGATTGGTCATAAAAGTATAATTAATATAAAAATATGATAATTATTTCATTATTATTTTTTTCTATATAATTTTACCATGATCAAGGTAAGTGGACTGAAGGTAACAAATCATAACATATATGAAAAATAAAGCGGTTATTACCCGAAACTTGATTTTAATAAGTATTTTTTAATAAACATATAATAAAAAGTTATAAGTAAATCATATATGGTATGGTATATATTTATGTGGGTTTTTAATAGATTTATAAGAAACTTATATTTATTATATATGAAGTTCAAATGAGTACGAGGGATGTCGAGACTTACGGTAAGAAATTTCTAATCTCTCCTTTATTTCTGGAAGACTTATGTTATATTCAACCCTCATTTATTTTGTGTGGTGCATATACTACCACTTCTACATGTTATATCATTAATCAATTTTTTTAATTATAATTAAAGTCTCAGTTTTTATTATTTAAGAACCCTTGTGATGTTTTTTCTTAAGAACGTTTTTGTATTTTTTGACAACTAATATTTTGTTAAAAGAATGTTTTTGAAAAATATGTGAATATTTTTAATGGGAGTCACTATTTAATAAATTATATCATAATGGGAATTCCATAGTAATGAATTTAAATTAGACTGACTCTGAGAAGGAATGTCATATTGACTTTGAGAAGGATATTTGGAATGACTCTAAGAAGGAAGATCAGACTAACTATAAAAAGGAAGATCATATTGGATCTGAGAAAGAAGATAAGACTAGATCTGAGAAGGATGATCAGAATGACTCATAAAATAAAGATCATACAGACTATAAAGAAGAAATTTAATCAGAATGACACCGATGAAGAATTTCAATCATAATGAGAAGAGGATGAAAGTTGTCTCATAATGACAATTGGAATAAGTTCATCGTAATGAGTGGAGGAAGATCATTGTAATGGGATGAGGGAGTTTATCATATTAAATTTGAGTAAGATAATCGGAGTAAAGATAAGAAAGATAATCAAAACAAGGCTAAGCTTGAAAATCATACTAAATTTGACTATGATAATCATACTGAATATGAGAAAAATAATAAAAATAGAGTTGAGAAGGATAATCATACTAAATTTGAGCAAGATCATCATACTGAAACTAATCAAGATAATCATAATGAATTTGAACAAGATAATAAGACTTAAAATGAGAAAGATAATCATACTAAAGTTGATCAAGAATATCATACTAAAGTTCATCAAGTAAATTAGATTGAAGAAAATTTTTTATGTATGAGATTACAGATTTCGAATAAATCGTGAAAAGGTTTGAAGGATTAAAAATTGAAGTTTAATATGAGTATTTTTTTGTTTTTTGAAATTTCAATAAGCGGGAAATGTTTTTTAGTTTCCCACCTTCACTATTCTAATTCACCTATAAATAAAAGTATAGTACATAAAAACTTTTTAACTATTACAAGAGTGAAAAAGGCATGGCACTAAGGAATTTTTGTAAGTGTTATTTTTTAATAGATTTATCATTATTAGATCAGATATCTGTTTTTTTTACCAAACTAATAAAAAAAATATTGAGATTTTTATATTAAGTAAATAGAACTGAGGAAGATTGAAGTGAGTATTTGAGTAGAGTATGAGAAGTTAAGATTTTAAGTGGGTTCATTTTACTAAGACCATCGGACTAAATTCATTAGATTATATCCATCAGACCCAGCCTAATTGGATTGAGATAATCGAACCCAACAAAATCAAATTAATTATCAGAAATTAAATTTTGTTGAGAAGTATGAACAATGTATTTATTATTCTTTTTTGGTTCAGTTGTTTTGTAAGAAAACTTTGTAAATTCATGGGAGTTAGAATAATATTTCTTTTCAGGAGATAGAAGGTTTATAACAGGATTTGGAACATGTTTTATTCACTTCTTCATATTACAGAATTTTCAGCAACCCACAAGAGTGGCTATGGCAAGTATGTAGGTTCTCGCACTGAGTTCCAACCTTTTAAATCTCTGGTGATTTACTTGGTTACGTACTTTTTAAAACATGAGTATTTACTAAAATATGATATGGATATAAACATTAACAAGTTGTTGGGGTTATGTTTTAAATGTTTTGAAACTAAAAAAATGTGAACAACTGATTCACCCCCCTCCCCTCTTAGTTTTTATTCAGTCCATTGGAACTTCAATTTGAATTAGATTTAAGGTTTCCTTGTTGAATCCATTTGATGTATATTCTCAATTCTATCAACAGTATATATATTCTTGCATGTGATAGATTAAATTAGTATGGATGAAAAAATAATATGATTCCATATCTCCAATTTCTTATCTTGGAAGTTGTTTATGCTTCTACAATTGGTTTTATACTTATTGATAAGTATTCCCTGATGACTTTTGTTGATAAGAGAAATATTGATATTGATGGAAAATATAGAAATGTTATGCGTATTTCCTTATTAAAAAATGGTTATACAAAGGTTATGTGTCTCAATACGTAAAATAGTATGTGGGACAATCTAAATTTTATTTAAAGGAATAATAAAGCGATGGAAGAAACACTAAAAATATGGCGTAGTAAGTATTAAGACATCAAATTGATAGTTGGAGAAACTGTTGATGAATAATTCGCCAGAGTAAAGGAAATTGTATAAATCATCATTGGATTCAGTGATGTCCTAGAATATTCTATAGTTGTGAATAAACATATGAGAATATTTTTGGATAGGTTTGATTATAAAATTTCCTCTTTAGAATATAAGGATGATTTATCTCTTAATTAATTACATAACATTCTTGTTTCCAATGAAATTTTAAAATCTCCAATGTATAAAAATAAGATGAAAGATGGAATGTCTTTTGCATCTATATTAAAAAAGAAAATTCAAGATGTTTATGATAGTGATCCTTGAGACTGTGAAGATAAAGAGTGTGGTGAGTTTAATGATAAAATCATATCTCTTATATCTAAGAACTATCTAAGAGGAAGAGGAATGTATGGAGTTAAACTTCCCCTCAAATGATTTGAGTGTTGTGTAATTTGAAAATTTTCAATGAATTTACCTATGAAGAAAGTTGGATAACATCAATATGATTATTATTAAATCCCTTAATGGAAGAAGTGGAACAAAATTCATAAAGTAGAAAAGTCATCCAAAAAATATAAGAACAGGTTCACTGGAAATAAAAAGAGAATGTTAAGTAAGAAAGATGAGTCTGACTCAACTGAAAACAATTATTAAATGGTTGAAAGTTAAAAAATATCATAAATTTCATTTTAAAATTTGTGAAAGTTGATGACTCCTCAAATAGTGAAGAAGTTGGTGGTGGAATGTCTTACAGAGAGTACCAGCTCAAAACAGAACATGTTGCATGTCTTGAGCAAAACAATAATCTGAATAATTAAATCAAATTAATGAATAATGATAGTGAAGAAGTAGTTGAGGGATGAAAATATGTCATAAAATAAGGAATAAAAATAGATTCAGGAGATCTTATGTTACAAACTTATAATTTTTTAACATGGAAAGATAGTTAAGATCTTACTAAGAAGAGGGAAGCTAAGGAAGAAGAAGTTAACAAGTTTTAATAAAAACTTCTTAAGTTTGATAATAACTTGCGTAATATGAATGTAAACTTCAAAAAATCCTTGGAAGTAGAAATTTAGACTTCTAAAGTTTCTAATAAGGCTCAAATAAACAATCATGTGAAATTCTCACCCCCCAAAAATAATGTTTCATCTGATTTTTCTAACATTTCAGGTTCTGAAAAAAGTGTTTAGAATGATTTGGCAGAAAAATGATGTGATAAACCTATCACATCTACAATATTTAAAAACACCAACATTGGTAAATTCGGCCCATGGCATGAGTATGTTGAAATATGAAGAAGTTATCAACCTCAATAAAGTTTCTAGAGAGAAAGGTCTTACTTTAATAGAAAAATAATATTTGATGGTTATTACTAATGTTGTGGAATCTATGGGAAGAAGGATTAAAATTTTTAGCACAAATTTACACTTCTTAGAATTAATTTTGAGTAAAGGGAAAGGAATAGTGGATGAGGTATGAGTAAATTTCCTAACCCACATGAAGTTAGAAAACAAAAATCTCAAGATGTTAGAAACATTCTAAAAAAATAAATTTAAATGTATGGAAGAAGTTTTTGGAATATTTGATCATGATGGTGATCATACTAAATGATGTATGACACTATTTCAAGAAAAAGTTTCTTATGAGTGAAAAGAAAGGGAAACTGGAATGAATAAAGTTGAGAAGAGAGAATTTTTTGTTACAAGTTCCCTGAAAGTAAGTAAAAAGAACAAACCATGGATACTTGATAGTGGTTGTTCTACACACATTATAGGTGATTTAAAAATACTGAAACACAAGGAAAATCAATATGGAGGTGTTTTTACCTTTGTAAATGATAGATCCTTATAAATCATAGAAATCAGAATGGTTGATATTGAAGCAGAAAAGTTGAAATCTAAGGATGTTTTATTTATTGAGGGGATAAAACATAACTCAGTTTGCATATGTAAACTTTTTGGAAATGGAAAGAACTAGAATTGGTAGTGAACCCAATTTAGTAATGTATTTTTTCTTCTATGATGGCCTTGGGAGTGAAGCTTTACAACTACGATAGTTTGTTTAGGGAAGTCATTCCATTATGAAAAAAGGAAATATACTGGTGATGGTGGTGTGTCCCACTTAGGAGGTGTAGTCGCCCCTGGAGTTCCCTGATAAGCCTTGAAAATAAGCCTTAAATACTATAGAAAGGATTTTTATACTTATATTTATTTCACCAATCTATGTCTTATTCCAATTTTAGGCTTTTGTGGCTCATTTTCATTGATTCTCTTAGGATTCATGTCTTACGAAATACCAATATTTCTTCCATGACTCGAGATTATGATCATTGATATGAAGTGTATGGTTTTCAAATGTTATACTCTTGTTCTCATACCTTTATGTTCATGTTATGATCATGTTTCTTCTGTATTTAACCTTACTAAGCATCTAAGCTCACCCTTTATTATGTTTCCCTTCCCCATGTTAGAAAAAAGGTTTTAATTAGGCTATGTTTATAAAGTATTATAAATGAGAATCCCTTTATGGGAATTGTTAAAGATTTTTTATGAATTAATAATAATTTATACCTAGTATCCAAAGACAAAAAACTATTATGGTATAAAGTATTTTGTTTGTGTAATGTCTTGAATATTAATCTAAAAATATTTAATATCCATATATGAAAATATTGGGTCACTATAGTTGGTATTGGAAGAATGGTTATTTAACCTTTATGAAATAGGATTGGAAACATTTAGACAAATACCTATGTACATTTCTAAGGATTTGTCTTGGGGATTTTCTATGGATAAGTCAAATTATGAGTCAATTTCAGGACCCATCCTAGAAGGGCATGTACTGTGACTACCCTAACTCACCTCCCATAGGCCAGGGGCTGGCGACTAGCACCGAGTAGGGATATCCCACTAATTGGAGGCATTTTCCTATGTACATGTACACATGCACATATCCCAATGAAAAAAGCCTTGAAACTGAAAACACTAAGTAAACAAACATGCATACCACTAAGATACTGACACAGATTATGATTTTAGAAAACTAAAAGTAAACTGAGACAAAATATTGGCCCAAAAAAAATGTAAAAGCACAATTCCTCAGAACTCCTGCCCAGAAAACCCTACCTGAAGGGTATTTACAGAAACAACACTCAGAAACCATAGAAGCACACCTCATCTGTCGGGTTTCTCTAAGAACCACCTGTGTAGGGGTGAGTAAAAAATACTCAATAGGACACCCTATAATATAAAGTAAAAGACCACAAATGGTAACATCACTAAGAAGGTACAATCATCTCAACACAGGTATATGTCCACAACACATATAAAAAAAGACCCAGGTATACTGGTACAGGATTTCATGACTCAAGGTAACCTCCATTGCTAGCCATATGGTTCTTCTCATAGCAATCTCATTTCAGGATATCTCACTCCTCAATCCATCTAATAGTTAGCACGTAGAACAGGTCTAGAAAAAGTATCCGAGAGAACACATGGTCTCAATACATCATGATGTTTCCCTAAGACATATTGTCTCGCATAGCAATGGAGTCACGAGATCACAACTAAAAATTTGCCACCAAATTTTTTTCTAGGCACTCTTATTTTGGGATAACTCACTCCTAGAGCCTTGATGCCATCTGAGACTCTTAAAAAGAGGTCCCGCTAATTTGGGCCCTACCCAAAGAGAAATATTGTAACAACCCAATGTTTTTCAATGGAAATTCCCTTCTTATATTTATGTCATAAAATCACATGAAAACAAAACATAATGAACTACTAAGTGATAAGTGACCTTGAAACATAGGGTTTTCACTTATGTGTTTTTAATTTTGAAAATTCGGCATACACGGTTATGTTCAAGATGTTTTTTGGAGTCAAATAAAACAAAAATTATTTTTTCTGAATAGTAACCTACCCCAATGAATAGTAACATAACCTTATGAATAGTGATATACCCTAATGAATAGTAACCTCACCTATGATAGTATAAAAATTAAATTTTAGTCGGAAGTACAATATACCTATGTTCTAGAATGAGTTAATGCATGTTTTAAATCTGGTTTTTGATAACAAATTATGATTATAATTAAATAATAAAATAATCTTATTTAGAAAATTATTTTTTAAAAATGGACTTCATTTTTGAATTCTACACATCGAGTAATTGTATGGGTGAATTTTTGGAATTTTTCTGAAATACTTGAAATTTTGATGAATAGTAGAATACGATAATTCGCAATAAATGCTAAATAATGGATTTATTGAGTCATCGATTATGTTATGCTGATGTAAGACCACTTGGTTCGAATTCACATGACCCATTAACTATTCATGGTCATGGAATACTTATTATTCCTTGTCTTGGGAAGAAATAATAAATTAATGATTATAATATCATCTAATCCCTCCTCTCCTCCACTATAAAAAACCCCTTCACTCCCTCTTCTCTTCACTCCTCTCAAGCTCCATGCCTTCTCTAATTTCTACCCAAATCACACCCCAAGGTCCTCCCACACTTACAGAAGCTCTCATCCTCCTAAATATACCAAAACATCTCCCCTTAAGTGGTTCTCTAAGGAGGAAGTCTCAAGAGGTAAATTTCTCTTCCCAAATTTCTTCTTTTCTTTTAAGTTCTTTCCTTTTTTTATTTTATTTCCTCACCACCCATGACCATAATAGTATGTTAAATCCATTAACATACATGTACTTGAATTTCTTCATGCTTTTGGTATATTTCATTATCTTCTCCCCTTTCCCCACCATTTTTTTAAAGATATGAAAGCACCGTTTGTGATGTGCTAATTTAGCACATTCAAGGACAACAATTTATCAATTTCTCTTATTATCATTAATTCATTTCATGAAACCATTTGTTTTATGGTTTAACCAGATTATTATATATTTAATATATCCTATTTTTGGTTCTGTAATCTTTTTGTACAAATAAAATTATGTTATAATGAAAAACACATTATTTGTAATCAAATCCACCGATTAACAAAAAACGGTTACCACTACGGTTATATATATAATAATTTGACATCAACCTAAGTAACCTAATTAAAATTAATACAATTTAATCTCATCGATATGGATTAAATAATATAAAATTAATTCTTGACAACCACTTTTCTCTTTCATATAATCCAAACTTGAATATAAGTGAACCGATCATTTAAAGCCAATTAAACAAATGAGCCGAACAATGAAATTGAACCTTATAAATAATAAAAAAGTATTTGAATGAACTAAAAGGGGTCATAATAAATAAATTAATTATATAAGAGGTTATGTAATTATTAATTAATAAGCCTAATTTTTTTATTCATGTCATTAATAATAAGTGGAGAACACCACAAGATTCAAGGAATGCGATCCTCTCCTTTTCTCTCTCAATCAAGATTGTCCTTTATAATATTCCTTTATATGTGTACTAGATAATTATGGGGTGTTCTTAATAACCTCCCCCATACATCCTTATGGATTTGAAAGTGATTAGAAACCCCATTTCTCTCTCATCAATTCCCCTTGGTCACACCCAACAACATGCCGATAAAATTGTAATGAATTCCTCCCGAACCTTCTTTGTTCTTTTTGGATGCCTTATCTTTATTTCAAAATTGTGTTATCTTATCTATCTATGATAGTCCTATAAATTCTGGTTATTTTTAAACATTCTTATATCAATACCCTTCCATCACATTCTTTTGGGGATATTCATGATTTTGAAAGATTCCATCCTAAGAACATTCTGATAAGGAAACTTGTTTTAAGGGGCTTCCCAAATTTTTACTCAAATTTCAAGTGCACTCTATCATATGTTTTAAAATACCATTGTATTTATAAAACAAATTTTTTATTATGAAAACCTTCTTGGTTAAATTCTGGTTTTATATAAAATAATGACTTTTTTTCTATTTGAAAATCTCTAGAGTGTTTTCCTTAAAACCGCATAAAAATGTTTTAATGCTAAAATTCCTAAAATACATTTTTTATATGTTGTAAATTATATTTGACACCACTTACCATGTTATATTCCTATTTTACCCTATGAATTTCCATGTATGTTCTAATTCCTTCCTTTCATGGACACTTTCGTGATACTCCTATTGGATATGATTTATGTCATGAATGTGGTATCCATTCATTCCATGGGTACCCTTATGTTTATATATTGTTGATTATGTATGATTATTTATGTGGAAAGATTATTTATGAGTCAACAATATTCATGAATATTTTGAGATTGGTGCGCCCAGATAGTACTCCAATTCATTGGGTAAGGTTAAGTCTCATGAGATGCGATGTGAAACAGGATTGGTGGTTAGCCTTGACCTGTACTGAAATGGGAAAAGGGATTGTCGGATAGCCATGAACCGTACTAAAGATATAATTTATGATTCTTCAAAATTTATATGATTCCATGTTTATGTGATCCCATGCTTATATTAAATGATTTTAAAAGTTTCATGTTTTGGATATCTTTATGTCATGCCTCCTAAATAATGTGATTGAGATGTATCCTTATGTTCATTCCATTACTGGGCATTTCTAGCTCATCCATTTGTTCATGTGTTCCCTAGGGTACCCAATGCTTATTTAAGAGCTAAAAGGTTGTTAGAAGCACTTTATGAATATTAAATAAAAAATTAGCCCCATATTTTATGTTATATGTACATAGTCTCCCAAGACACTAAACTAAACGATCATTGGCTTGTACTCTGATGATTAATTATGCTTGAAATAATGAAATGTTATATGTAAAAGGCTCGGGAAACTGTAAATACACTATCCAAGGTCATGATATACATAGAGGGGATTCATTCTAGAGAATACCAACAAACAAATCTATATTAATCCGCAACATAGGGGGGTTTTCTTAGAGAATACCCACAAACCTACTTATGTGGCTCGTAACGTATGGGATTCTTCACTAAGGATATCAGCTACCCTACCGATGTAGTTAACTGGATGGAGTATTAACACCCAGTGCTCAGAGGTCTCATCAATTCCCACAAAACCCCATCATGGGTGATAAAGGATCAATCAATTCTCAAGGGTGGATGCCACAACTCTATCCAGGACATGGCCTCTAGAAGGTATTACTATCTATTGATGTGGACGCAAAGGTGTATTGAACCATCGAGAAAAGATCCAAGGGTAACTCTTTACCTAAAATGGACCCAACTAAAAACCCATTATTCTATGTCAAAAAGAATTCCTCATCTCAAGGGTCCCAGCACCACATACGGCTCATCAAACAGACCATTTGTTTGAAAGTAACTACCCTTTTTGTAAAAATGGGCCGGTTAGTTCTGGGTCCATCCCGACCTAGTTCGGTTTGGGCAGGTCTAAACTTGCCTATTGGGCATGCTGGACCACATCCCGATTACTCCAACTTGGCCTACATAAGTGGGCAGTCCCTTCACTCACACGTGGCCTAGTCGCATGCAATGCTCAATCAATGAGGCCTCCACCTTCCAATGATGTCGCATTCCCCTAGCTCGCCTCATTTCACCTGCCCCTCAATCACCACCATTTTGGGGTCCACGTTGCTGGCCTCTGCATTCCACAGACTCTACCAAGTCTCAGTCATAGCCTATGGAATCCCTCCACTGTTGGCCCTCCTCTGGTGTAGTCACATTGGATCGTGCCCCTTCATCATCATCGACTGCCCTATTGGAAGCCTTGTTTTTTTTCACTTGCGGCCTCTGCCACCATGGTCCATCTCATTGTTGCTGTCCCACATGGACCACGAGTTGCAGCCGTCTTGTCTGGTCTGTCTGGCCCAGCCTCCCTGCCAGGATGGTACCACCTCCGGTCACCAACTCTCACTGCCACCACCACAATTTAGGATCGTTGATTTCAACACACCGGAAGAAATTTTAGTAGTCCACTGGGTATCCTATGATGCTTCATTTTTTCAAAATATAGGAACCTATGTGATCCTTGGTTTGTGTTCTTCTTCTCCCTAGTCTCAGATCAATATAGCAATGAATTCCTCCAAAAATTTATCAAAGGGTGATTACTCCTGAAACCTGTCAATTCATCTATGGCCATCATCAACACACCTTCTTCATGTCATCACGATGATTGATCTCTAATTTTGGGCCACTAGTCCAAGAAACGGATGTGAAATGAATTTGCATTCATATTTTCTTGAAGAAAACAATGAAAATGAAGAAAAATTGGGGGATAAATGCACAAATAGAAAACAGAGGAATGAACCTCATATTTTTTGTTTGCTCTAGCCTTGATCCATTCTATAAGAATGATCAAAATAAAAACCATAATAGAAATATTCCCCACCATAATTCCCAAAAATATTCCCTATTGCAAGAGTGAGTGAACTGGGTCAAACTATTTATGGGATGATCCATGTTCATCGTTTAACTCCAAGAATGGGGAATGTAGTATTTTAAAATGGACGCCCTACCTAGGGGTGGGATCAATCATTGAAGAATGTTCTTCATCATTGGTGATCCGTCCAGGAGCGATCTTGATCCTTTGTCTCGTCATCGTTCGTTGTTCTCCAATGAGAGGTTTCACCAACACCTTTATTCTCTAAAGCCTTTATATTTTTTCAATACGACTGTGGATATAATCCCATATCCCTGCAAATCTATTAAATTAAGAAAACATGTTTCAACATTGCTGCATTGCTGTGTTGCAGTGTCGTCACACTGTTTTATTTATGAAAGAAAATGGGTTTCCTCAACGTGGGATCATAGCATCACTACAATACTGGGAAATTTTAAAAGAAAGAAAATAAACTTTTTAATCTTATTTTATTCTCTTTTAAAATGTCCAGAAATTATATTTCTTAGTCATCTTGTGTCAGCTGAGGTTAGGCCTCACCTAAGGAAAACACCCCCTTATGAACTCAACAGCGGTCTCATATTTCCAATCTGATTTTCCATTTATGATTTACTAGCATTTAAAAAATAAAATAATTATTTTAATTATTTTATTTACAGTTATTTTATTTTTGGGGTTTTCCACATAATACCCATGCCGACTAATGTTTAGTCACGTCTTCGGTACACCCACTGCTATGAAATCAACAGAGTCCTCAAATTTCTGATCCATGCACCCATTTGGATGTTATTCAACTATTTCAGAAAATCACTCATGCATGCTATTAAAAAATTAACATTTTTTCCAAACCGTTTTAAGAACACCGAGCCTCAGAATTTCACACCGTCTTAGAACCTGTTCTCAGAATTTTTAGAAAAATATTTCTAAAAAAACGGGACAAATATGATTCATTTCATTCTCCCATCCTTAAATATTTATTCCCCTAAAATCAAAACCCAGGGATACCAAAACAGATCGTGGTTCCATGCATGAATCTAAGCCTCTCTCTCCCATGTGTTATCTGAGAGATTCTCTTGTTTCCACTGACCATACACTAAAGGAATAGTCATCCCACGAAGGATCCTCTCCTATCAATCCTTGATCTCCATGAACATGATGCAAAAATGATAATCCTAATCAGAAACTATCATTGATGGGATTCCATGGAGTTGAACTATCATATGTACATAGAAAGTCATCCCAATCTATCTATGGAATTATGATCCCAAAATACTAAGAAGTGGCTGACTTGGTGAGTCGGTCAACGATCACCAAGATTGTATCACATATCCTATATGTATATAGTAAACATGTCACAAATTCCATCGATATCATTTTCCACTTCCTTCTTAGCACCCCAAGAATGAATGGTAGAAATATCTTTCAAGAATATGGGTCTTGACATAGTGAGTTGATAAAACAAGAAATTTATTTAAACAAGCACTCAACATTCATATCAACTGGTAAGCCCATCATTAACCCGCTTCGTCGTCCCTATTGTCTGTTTTGACACCCACATGGCTATCCTGATGAATCTAACCACTCTAGGTGTCCATTTTTGTCATAAGAACCAGGAACACCATGGAAAAAAGGGGAATTTATGGAACAACCTCATAATTCCACCAACAACACCAGTGGTAATACTGTGCATCCACAAAAATAGAACAATCTGCTCCCCACCTTTGGAATATCAATCAGGGGTATTCCCTATGGACATATGAGAATATAAAGTCTCACTTTCGGTATCACTGAGCTATGCCTCCCCGACTCACTATAATAGTGGTGGGATAATGACAATAAACTAGAGGTAAGATGCTTAATCTCTATCTATGAAGGATAACTATAATTAGGATAACTACTTTGGAACCTCATTTAGTAACTCTAAACTGGATCTCTTGCTAAGAGAATTTTCCACCACTTCCCTATTCCTATGAGTATAGAGTACCTCAAAGTCATATTCATGGAGGAACTCTATCCTTCACATCTATATCTAGTTTATTTCCTACTGAGAGAAGATATTATTGAGACTCTTGTGATCAATGAAGCTGATAAACCACCTTCCCGTCAGGTAGTATCTCCACATATTCAATGTGAAGACAACCATTTACGTCAAAAGATCATGGGTCATGTAGCTCTACTCATGTGTTCTCAACAGGCATGAACCATGTGAAATCATCACTTGCCTCTGCATCAGGACACATCCATGTTTGGTCCCTGATGCATAACATAACACTACTTACTCAACTCGCTCTTCTAGAAATCTCAAAATCAAGAGGCTCGTCGAGCTGTATCTCTGCTATTGAAAATATTTAAAGCACCTCTCCATCAATAGGGAAGGTTTCCCCTTTCAAGTCAAGGTAAAAATATCCATTTCATGAGTCCCATGAACACTACTGGGGAATTCGTCACATCGAAGGGCATCCCTAAGTACTCATAGTGACCTTAGCAGCATCTAAAAGTCGTCTCCAGTATATCCTCATCTCGAACTCACAACTGGTGATAGACTGATCGAAGTTCAACCATCAAGAAACATTGTGTCCCATTCAAATGATCAAAGTGTTCATCAATCCATTGGTAGTGGGTAAAAATTATCTATAGTCCCTTGGATAAAGGTTCAGTAATCCATAGAAAACTCAAACATTGAGTCTTACTAATTCATTCCTCTACAAGTCCTCCAACTACACCCCCAGCTCGAGAAGCTCTTTGGAATTCATCTGATATACTGATACAGATATCAGTTCCATCCCGGAGTGTAAAAAAATTAACTATTATATCTTCTTATGGGGAGGTAATCCTAGAGCATCTTCACCGAAGACGTCATTGTACTCTACCACTACTGTTGGGAACTTTAATACTTATAAAATTTACTTCTCTAAGGGTAGGGCTATTCGACTCATGAATTATTGGCAAAAACTTCTTATGAATGATTCCATCCCATGTTTTTTAGGATTTATTTTTCTTCAACTAAGTAAAACCTTGTTCTATATCAATGGCCATACTACACCCTTTTGCCTAAAATAGTCAATCTGAGCATGGAATGTTGATAACCAATCCATTCCATGAATGACGTCGTAAGGCCTCGACCCTACCACCAAGAGGTTCCAACATAAACTCTAACCTCAATGGTCAGATCACACTGTCCGCATATGCTTTACTATTGAGTCTCCTCCTGTAAGTATCTCCAAACGTAAAGTTGAAGTCAACTATATAACCTGAAACTCTATGTCTTGAGCAAGATTTGTGAAAATAATTTTTGATTACACATGTGTCTATTAATACAGAAGCTAAGAGTAGACATAGAACATTCCAAAAATCATTCATAAATCCCTTGCGTCATGTGTCATGGTGCATCCATTTTTTCCCTACCTGTAGTATGACGGGCTAGACAATCTCTTGTGAGATGTCCCCTTCCTTACATGAAAATCATTTCCTCTCTCTAGGATGACTGGACTCACACTATGATCACTAATCTCTATATATCCTATTGAAATAACTCTACATATAACGTCTCACAAGTCCAATCTATGAGGCTAACGTCAGCTTCCTCCTCCTGAGGTCTCTACCCATTCATTCCATCTGCTGAAATTTACTGGTCATATCTTCTCTGCCAAGGGATTGTGAACCATAAAGGTTCTCTCTAGCACCCTATCATAAGTAGTAATGAATTGAGGAATAGCACTGGATCGAATGTCCCTAAACACACCTTGCTTAATGGTCTGATCCCTAAAGCATTGGTCATGTATTGTATTCATTGAGTACCTAGAAAGGTCGGTATGAATTTATGAGTACTCAGCTATTGACATGTCATCATAATCGTGCCACGTTGAAGGATCACCACTAGAACCACCATATGATTTGTCAATTCCCTGAATAGACGGAAAACTTGATGACCACCTCAAGACATTTCTCAACCACCTGAGGGGTCTCAGTCTATGAAACTCAGGAAGTGCGCTCAGCCTATGCATCTTATCCACTGGTACCATGTAAATCATGTGCTACTCTATAGGCGGGGGTATAGCTGCTAGACCACTCGGATGTGTTGTCTCTGTTACAAAGCACTATACCGATATCTCGTAACCCCATAGACTATCCTCGTGATCACTCAATGGAATCCTAACTGGATAACTATGTGGAAGGATATTGATGTAAAACAAGATGAACCACAGTTAATAGAGTATACTTGGTGAGATAACTCAAGAAGGACATGGAAAACACAACCCATACCTATATGATGCATATACCATCATTTTTCTCATACAACTAGTGTTTTAAGGTAATGATTTTAATTGTAAAATTTAGGGTCCTGGTGTATGGATACGTCGGTCATCGTACCAAACTAGATTCCTTGGCCTAAAAGCTGAACTCAAAATATTTAACTCTATTTCCCAAAACAAAAACACACAGACACATGGTCCTTAAGATAGTTTTGACCTACTCTGATACCACTCTTTCACGACCTGTCCCATAGGGGCATGTACTGTGACTACCCCAATCCCACCTCTCATAGGCCAGGGGCTGGTGACTAGAATTGAGTAAGCATATCCAAAAAATGGGAGGCATTTTCCTAAGTACCTATACAAACTCACACATCCACAATAAAAAATCACATGAACTAAAAACACTAAGTAAACAAATAGTCATACCACTGAGATACCAACACCGAGTACGACACTATAAAACTAAAAGTAAATAGGTCCAGAATACAAGCCCAACAAAAAAAAGAAAAAGTACACGTACATGTCCCTGGAACTCCTCCATAGAAAACCCTACTTATGGGTGGGTATAGAAATAGTTGTCTGTAGCGGCAAAAACAGACCTCATCTGTCAGGTCGTTCTAAGAACTACATGACCTTAGTCTACCAAGGAATCCATCAAGGCTTCGACCTTCTACACAAGACATTACATGTGTGGGAAAATTCCCTATAGGGGTGAGTAAAACAATACTCATCAGGACACCCTGAAACACAAAGTAAAAGACCACAAAGGGAACATCACTAAGAAGATACAGTCATCTCAACACAGGTATATGTATTCAACACATATAAAAACAACAAGGTATACTCGTAAATTATTCCAAGACTCAAGTTCTCCTCCACTTCTATCCATATGGTTCCGCTCACATTATGCTTGTTCTAGGAAATCTCACTCCTCTATCCATCTTATAGTAAGAACATAGAATAGGTATACCAAAATTATCTAAGAAAAAAACTACCATTGATATGTAAAAAAGTATCCCGAAGACATTAGATCTCACTAAGACACAGAGTCTTGTGATCACAACAAAACATTAGACACATATTATAATGTAGGCACACTTTATCCAAGAGAACTGACTCATTGAGCCTTGATGTTATTAGAGACTCTTACAAATAGGTCCCACTAATTTTTGCCCCACCCAAAGAGAAATACAATTGTCCATGTCATGATATACAGGGATGGGATTATTTCTAAAGAATATAGACAACACAATCTCTACTAATCCATAATGTAGGTTATTCTTCCTTAGGGAATACTAACAACCCAAGAGATGCGACTCATAGTGTAGGGGATCCTTCCCTGAGGATACCGACAACCCTATCGATACAGCACACTAGATTCAGTATTAACACTATGCACTTGGAGGTCATGTAAAATCCCACAAAAATCTATCAAGGGTGATAGTGGATATCTCTAATACCAAAGAGAGATGCCACAACTCTATCATAGACTCGACATATAGAGGGGATTATGATCCAGTGTAGTGGATGTAATGTCATACTGAACCTTAAAGGAAAGAACCAAGGGGAACTCCATGCCTAAAATGTTATATCTGAAAAAATACTAATCCACCTCAAAAGTATCACCTCATATAAAGGGTCCCAGCTTTGCAAGTGGCACACCAAATGAACCTTTTTTTTCAATGTTAGGTACCTTTTTGTAAAAAGATCTTGGTTGGGTTTTGGTCCAACATGACCCAGTTTTGTATGGGCTGGTCTGAATCGGTCCGTAGGGCCGGATCGACTGCGGCCCATCCATTTTTGTTTCTTGGTCAATGCGGGCACTACATTCTGCAGATGGTGCGTGCCCCCTGAGCCCACCTTGTTGTCTGCCCCATGGTCACTGCCACTATGGGGTCCATGTAGTTGGCCACCACATTATGTGACATTCAGTGAGGTCTTTCTAGACCGTTACGCATCACCTCCATCAATTTCCCTACTGGAGTCCTTTTCTTGTTGCTGCCCACAACCTCCTCCACTGCGGGCCATCTCGCCACCGCAGTCCTGCCTGGACTGTGGGTTGTCAGCGACCGTCTATTCGGGTCTGACTAACCTGGACTTCCTACAGGGCTGGTGCCACCTCCATCACCAGTGGTCTCACTGCGTTGCGCTCCACTTGAAATGGTTGGATCTGCCGCCTCCGACAATCGCCTCTTGCTTCCACCACTACGGTTTCAGATCATCGGTGATGGTGCACCGGTGGCCCCTTCCACAGGCCACCGGGTATCCTTCAGTGATCCGTTTTATCAAAAAAGAGGAACCTCTGTGATCCTCGGGTCATGTCATTCTTCACCCTAGTCTGGGATCAACGTTGTGATGCATTCTAATGAAAAATGATCGAATGGAGACTGCTCCCAAAACATATCAATCCGTCCTCCACCATCTTTATCACACCTCACCTAGGTCATTGTGATATTGGATCATTGATTTGAGGACATTGTGATAGGAAATTAATGCACAAAAAATTCCATTCAGATTACCACTAAGAACACATTGAACACAAAGAATTATTGTGGGAGAAATGTATAAGTAGAAACACGAGGAATTAACCCTAGTTGTCTTTTCATTCCCACATTAATCCATTCCGTAAGAAAGATCAAGATAAACAAACCATTGTAAAAATATTCCCCAACATAATTCTCACTACTAATCCCTCCCGCAGGAATGAGTGAATCAGGGGTCAACCTATTCGTGGGTTGATCAGCATTCGTCATTTAACTCAAAGAACAGGGAGAATAATGAATTTAAAATGCATTCCCTGAATACGGTGTGGATCGATCGGTGAAGAGCGTTCATCGTCGTTGGTGATCCATCCATAATTGATCTTGATGTTTTATCTTTATTTTATTCTTCATTCACCAACAAGTGTTTTTTCCAAGACTTTTCTCCTCTAGAGCTTCCAGAGAATTTCTTTAGGATTGTGAATCTAATCTTGTATCCCTACCAGTGTGCTGATTGAAGAAAAAACATTTCATCGTTGTTACATCACTATGTTGTTGCATCACCACACTATTCCATTTCTGAAAGAAAACACGTTACCATGTTGTGGCATCATAGTATCAGTGCAACACTAAGAAAAAATAGAATAAATAACATAAAATTTTTAAGTTTATTTTATTCTCCTCTAAAGTGACCAAAAATTATCATTCATAGATGGCCTATGCCAGCTGAGGATAGTCCTCTCCTAAGGAAAACCCCCCCAAACAAACTCAATGGTGGTCTCGAATTTCCAATATAAGACACTATTTATAAGTTATTAGAATTTAAAAAATAAAATAATTTTATTTAATTAATTTATATATGGTTAGGCCATTTTTTTGTTTTTCCAAAGAAGACTTGAACCGACAAAAGTTATGTCACACATTGGGTAAATCCATTACCCTAAGTTTAATGGTGCCCTCTAATTTATGATCTGATCACCCATTTGGATGTTATAACACTTTTTCAAAAAATTGCTCAAGCATGTTATTAGAAACTTAACATTTTTCATTGAACTGTTCTGGGCACACCGGGCCTCAGAATCATAAATCGTCTCAGTTACTAGTCTCATTTTTTTACATGAAATGTTTTAAAAAAAATCATGAAAAATACAATTCATTACAGTAAATTTATATAAAATGTTCTAGAGTTCTGGTAAATGATTGATCATGTGGTTTCCATGTAATTACATCTCTGTCAAGGTACTATTGGTGGATGTGGCTCTAGCATAGAGGTACCTAGGGGTAATAACCCTAAAAAGGGTAAATTCTTCTAGACTCAATAATCACTTAGTACATGAAAACGGGCCTTGTTGCACACTTGGTTTGACACTCCTAGGGGATATGCTTTTTAAATCACCAAACTCTTTATGAAACATCATAAATTATTTAAATAGATGATTACTATGAATGGCATAGGATAAAACTATGGTGTCATATATTAAATAAGTCATCATGATTTATACATCCTATAAGTGACTTTTCATGATTATATGGTTCTCTGTCATGGTTATTTTTTCTTACACTATGATTTTTGGTTTTAGTCAATGGTGGGAATTAGAAGGAACTGGGTTAACATTGAATGTGATGAAAAGTTTTATAATGATATGACAAATGGTATGATGAATGGAGTATATAATATTGTGATTATACCTAATCAGTTATCATATAACACTATTAACAACATGCACATTAACAAAGTCTTGGACTCACCAAAAAAGAGAAGGATAGAGTATACTGAGAGTTCGAGTAATGGAGACCATGATGGAAATAAGATTAAATTTCTTATATGTCCAGAAAATAGGAACAAGCACTCAATGGAATGTCTCGGAGTAATGAAAATATGTTTTGATTGTGGAAAAAAATGACACAGAGAAAGGAATTTCCTAGAAAAAAGGAAAAGATCATTTAACGCAATGGATGGGAATATTGGTCTCCCTAAGATATCATCGATGCTTGAATGTTAGAAATGTGTAAAGTATGGGAATTATATAAATCTAGGGGAAAATATAATGAAGAGGACTAAAAATGTTGTATGAGTAATGGTTATATGGTTGATGATGAAGATACCATGGATGACATATGAAAGGAAATCGGTATTAAAGAATGAGATGTTAAAGCCTAGTTAATGTCATAAGGATGAGGTGGAATAATTTATGTGTTTATGTATTGTAATTCCAAAAATATTGTATATGAATCATGAAATATATAATGATTGATTAGTATAAGTTATTCATTAAGGATTTCGAAGAATAAGTTGAATAATACTAAGGACCTAAAAATATGATTTAATGGAAAGGTAATATATTATGGAAAACACTTTATTAAGGGAAGATAACCCTTAAAATGTTCCCAATGTTGATAAAATGGTGTTTATTTTGGATAAGGATATGATTGACATAGATAAACTAAATTTGATAGTATTGATGACCTCAAAAATTATAAAATATTTGTTGACAAAGTAGTTTATGTTATCATTGATAGAGAATAAAACATTTTCATATTTAAGTAATATATAAAATAATCTATGTTTTATATAATTAACGAGGAATAATATATGTTTTAAATAAGGTTTTATGATAATTCAGGTTGTTACCATAATTCAAGATAATACACAGTGAAGGTATTCACATGTTTGGTATGTGATAATCAAGAGAAAAATTTGTTATATATGGTGGATTAATGTTAAGTTGATTTTGATAAATTTAGTAACCTTATTTATAATTTTTTAGTTTTCTAATGGTTATATGGTTATCCATTTATGAAATTGTTCTTCTGAAATTAAATGATATCCAGTACGTACATTTTCATATTTTCTTGGTCTGAATGGAAAATAAATTCGCCAATAATAGGAAAAGTATATTGAAATAAATCTTTGTCCTATTATCTTAATTTTTATGATATCAATGAAAATTTTCATACCTCTTTGGTTTATGTCTTCAAAGTCATTATCATTATCTTTAGCATGTTCTATATCACTCCCTATGAGTATTTGGGTATCAGTTTTCTCTTTTATGTCCATGTTTTCACATCCCACATATGTTCTTCTATTTGAAAACCTAGTATGTTTTGTTCTAGATGAATTTCACACGTACCTTTATATTTATTTGTAGGATGTTTTATTAATCCTTTTTAAAATTTTTGTTTCTATGAAGAAATCTTCAAATGTTAAACCTTTGATGACCAGGATGAATTTCGAGGGTGAAATTCATTTTAAGGGAGATAGAATGCAACACACATATATTTTTATGAAATATTATTTTTTTAAAATGAATTTAATCTTATCATAATTTTTCATTACACAAAACACTATGTTTATCTTGTATTATAAACAATACATAATTTTGTTTGTGTTGCATGCAATACCGAGTTTAGCATACATTACCCGCAACACTAAGTTTAGATTACGTTATATACAACACTGAGTTTTACTTATGTGGCATAAAAAACTAAGCTTGGATTTCATTACACATTAAATTGAGTTTATCTTGAATTACATAAAACATTATTTTAAGTTTGTGTTATAGAAAACACTCATTTTAGCATGCATTACATGCAACACAGAGTTTAAACAAATCATGACATACTATTAAAATATCATTATTTAATATGATAGTTATCGCCTAGTAGTTGGAATGGTGGGTATAAATAGGATTAACATAATTATGAAAATATATAGTTTACAAATGTTTATATAATGAATTCATTTCTGACCAATTAATTATAAATGAAAATAATAACCTTTTGAAAATAGAGGAAATCATTTTCAGAAAAATCTATTTTAATGAATATTAACATGTTTTACCCTAATAAATTAAATAAATCACTTTTAGTTAATGATTTAAATTAAATTTATATATTATATATTCAATAAAATTCTTAACATTCATCTTATTTGTTTTATATATAATAGATAATAATAAATCTAATTTTATGTTTAAAACTGCATTTTCAAAAAAGCAGTTTTGTTTCTTTTGGTACACTTTAAAATTATTTTTTTGCCAATTTTATAAAATTTATTTGAGTTAATAACCACCATTTATTAAATATTAATATAAAAAATATCCGAGGTTAATTATTTTTATTTTTTCAAAAGTTTTATTTTTTGATGAGTAGTTGAAAATATAGAATTTTAATTAAGAAATACCTTTCCATTAAAATTATTTATCAAGTTAAATTATATTTAAATTTTGTTTTATAGTATAATTAGATCAATTAAATATATTAATATTAATATAATTTAGTTCCTTGGTATAATTTTCATATTGAATTATGATATAAAATCGTTGTAAACTTTTGAAAATGTTCCGTTTGAAAACCAACTTTCTCATCGCTTCTGGGGGATTAATTTTGATGTAAATTTTTCCAAATTTGAGAATAAAATTTAAAAAATGTATTTAATATTTATAATAATAATTATTTATATTCTCTAATAATTATAAATTATTATTTTACCAAAATGAACAGTAAAAAAAATGCAACGCGGTTAAAGTAAAAACTTATTTACAAATGATTAAACTAAGAAGATAGGGATTAAAATGAACTAAAGACATTTAAAACATCCATTTTTTTACATTATTTATACCATATCCCATATATTATCAATAATGGTTCATTATTCGATCCTTTTGGTAGGTAAAAATGTGGGTACACCTAAATATTTTTTAAAAAAATTAAAAGTGTGCCACTCACCTCAATAATAAAATGTCACCCCATATCCTCTCTTCTTCACACCTTCAAACTCATTTGGATCAGAAAATACTTACCCAAATAACATCCCAAATTCACTAATATAATTTTATAATCCTTACTGTTTATTAAAATTCAACCTAGTAAGGATTTTGGTGCAAATTTAAGCAGGATCCCTGATGAATAGGTTATGTTCATCATCGAATGATTTATTTTATTTCTCCATCCACCCCCTTCAATTATTATTATACAATTAATATTTAATAAAATAATTATATTAAATATACATATATATATATATATATATTTATTTATATTAATTTAATGAGCTAAAACCATCTCCACTTCTATAAAATGGGTTACAAAATCATTGTTTGTGTGTGTGGAGAACTACCGCCTTGCAAACCGATGTCGTTTATTTTTTTCCATTACCTACTCTCACGGATAGATATAATGATGGATATAAAGTATATATATGATATATATATAACATAATTATACATCTGGATCTATTATATCATATATACCTTTCTTAATTTTAATTCTATAAGAGAGGCGATAACGTCGCTCGTGTGTATGGAAGACTACCGCCACAAGAAGCAATGTCATTCGTTTTCACTAGAGTCTTACATGGAAGATAATAAGGAATAAAATTAATGAATATATATGATATATATGAAATAATTATGATATTATGATCATTATGGAAATATAATATATTACTTACCTATTTTTCATAATGATCATTTAAAATGTAAATGTTACTCATGCGTATATAAGGCATACCGTCTCCATGATCGTAACATACTTCATTTCTCAAAAACGTTCTTCATGATTGGTATTAAAATAATAATTTTTGTATAAATATGATGATTATGTGATTATTATTAATCTATATATAATTTAACCATGATCAAATTAGGAGGACCAAAAATAATAAATAAAAATATATATGGAAAACATAGCGGTTATTACCCTAAACATGATTTTAACAAGGATTTGTAAATAAATAAGTAATAAAAGGACATAAGTATATTAAATATGGTATAAAATATGTATTTTTGGTTCTTTAATAGATTTAATTTAAACTCATATATATTATACTTGATATTTAAATGAGTATGAAGTAATTCAGGGGTTATGGTAAGTGATATCTAGTTTCTCATTTATTTCTAGGAGGATTATGCCATATTCAGTACATGTTTGTTTTTGTGTGGTGTATATATTAAACAATTTGAAATTTTATCTCATTATTATAATTATTTTAATGGTATTTAATGTTTCATTTTATGATAGACTTTATCCAGTATTATGATTCAAAATATTACTAATGAAGTGAGGTATTTGTGTCTCAACTTTCCTTCTTTGTGACTCATGTTATAGTATGCACCTATATTCATTTATAAGGTGTATGTAAAACCCATTTTAGGAATTAATATCATGAATTTATTTATCATCATAATATTTTATGTTTCATTTAATGTTAATCCATCATGGGGAATATTATTCAAGATTAAAAAAATTGTTAAAAATTTTATGTTATAATATCATCATATATCAAGATTGTTTATGATTATGTTTATAATGATAAAATACTATGATAAATATCTCAATAAACTCTTGAATTTTATTCACCTCTGAATATTCATGATATTTTCATGTAATAGTACAATTTTTCCACTCTCTAGTGCTTAAAATAATTGTTTTTTAATATGAATTTATTTCTCTCTTAATTCAGAAATATATTTTCTTCAAAAACCATGTTTTCTAAAAATATTTTCAAAAATGTTTTATTGTTATCCTATTATTTTTAATGATATTTTTATCCATGTTATTATTTTAAAAAAAATAAATGAATGTTCATGTCGTTTTCCAAACAGTGTCATTTGGATTTTATCGAAAATATAAAAGGAATCATTATTTTATCACGTACTACATGAAAAAAACATCCCATAATCAAAACCATCATTTGATTTGAATCTTCATTCATAATTTTTCAAGATTATTTTTAAATAATTATATTTTAAAAAATATATATGTTTAAAAAAGTTTTTTTCAAAGTGGAAAGGATATTTTCCTCAAGAAATGTTTTAAATGACTATTCAAAATCATTTTCCATCTAAGATAACATCAATTCATGTCACCTATACCTTACTAGGGATATTATCCAAGGATACCATTATTATTCATTCTATGAATAGTTTAATATTATTATGGAATGATATTTATGAAACTCGTTTCTATTCCACCAGTTATACAATGATAAAATTCTTATGATGCCCACTTCTTTATCCACATGTTATTCTATGATGAAATGAAAAAATGTTTACGAAACATATCCATTTTTCATAGTTTATGATATGATGAAAGTCTTATGATCTTATGGAACACATAAATATGGTTTTCATTATGATATGGGTGGGACCAATATCTCCTTCCAATGCATTAGAACAATATTTATATCTCATGAGATAAATAGGACTGGAATATGGAGTGAACTGGGTTCAGTAAGGGGCTTTGTCCACTATGATGGTCTTGGGGGTGAACATTGACTACTATGATGGTCTGGGGAGTGAGCCCATTCGACTATGACGAATGGGTTTCAATTAGGGATGATGGTGTGTCCTTCCCAAGAGGTGTTGATGCCTATAGAGTTCCTTGATAAGCCGTGTCATTAAGAATTGGATACTAAAGAAATGATTTTCTATGTTAATATGTATGGAAAAAATCTATGTATTATGACAATGATAGGCTCTCATGGATCGTGTTATTTGATTCCCATATGATTCATGTATTATGAACTACCAATCATTATTCCATGACTCAAAATTATGATATTTGATATGCATATTATGGTATTAAAATGTTATAACCATGTACTTATTAAATTATGTTCATGTTATGATTACACATCTCCCTTATTTACCCTTACTGAGCATCTGAGCTCACCCTTTCTCATTTTTCCTTCCCCTGGGTTATAAAGAAAGGATTTAAGGAAGCTTTGTTTATAAATAGTACTAAAGGATAAGGACTTTAGGGGAGATTTCTAATATATTTTATGAAATAATATGATTTTATACCTAGTCTATAAATATGCTAAACTATTATGTTCCTCAGGTGTTTGTTTTTTTAATGTCTTTAATATTCATCTAAAAAGATGTTATGAAAATTCTAGTCCTCCATTGTTAGTATTATAAGAAAATATTAGTTATCACTTGGAAACTAGGATGAGAAAAAATTAAATAAATCCCTATGGATATTTCTAAGGATATATATAGGGATGTCTCTAATGATAAGTCAAAGGATGAGTTAAAGTATTGTAAAATGACATTAAATTTTGGTAAAGGAAGGAGTATGTGGTTTCCAAGAAATAACATCCCTATCTGGATACTATAAGTGGACGTGGAACCAGTATAGAGGTACCTAGGGTTAATAAATATGAAAATGGTGCATTTTACTGGACTCAATCATCACCTAGTTCACAAAAACGATACTTGGTTCACACCTAGTTTGAGACTACCATGGGAAATGGTTTGAAATTCCACAAACACTTTACGAACAATATTGAAGGATTTAAATAGATTATGAATATGAATGGACTAGGATAAAACTAGGGGGTCATAGATTAAATAATTTTTCATTATTTATACATCTTATAAGTAATTTTTCATGATTATGTGGTTCCCCAGCATGATTATTATTTCATACAAAATTCTTTTTGGTTTTAGTCCACATTAGGAACCAGAGGAAAGTGGATTAACATATAATGTGATGGATAATTTGTTGATGGGAATTCAAATCATATTATTACTAGAGTGATGTATTTTATGATTATGCCTAATCAGTTATCACAAAATATTTTTAACTACATGTACCTTAACCAACACTCAGATTCACTAAGTAAGAGAAGGATGGAGTTTTTTAAGGGTTTGGGTAATGGATACTATGGAGGAAAGAATATTCATTTTCTTATATGTTGAGAATGGTGGACGAAACACTAAATGGAGTGTCTCAATGGAATGAGAGGATGTTTTTATTATGTAAAATAAGGACACAATAAAGTAATTTTGAGTAAAAAGGCAAATGTTAATTAACATAGTAGATGGGGATATTGGTCTCCCTAATATTTCATTGATGGTTGAATGTTTCAAATGTGGAAAGTATGAGAATTATGGTAATCAATTTCATAGGGTTAAATCTCATGAAGAGAATTAGCAAGGTGTTATAATTAATGGTTCTATGAAATCGTGACATTGCATTGGGTCTATGGGAGATGTTTGTGGGTTGCTTGGTCTTGGTATTATGGGATATGTAATGGGTCTCACTCTACCCAGATAAAAAGAAGTCTTTTATTTCTTAATAAATTTTAAATACTAACGGACTTAGATTTTTATTGATTTTTAGATAATCCCCCTTTTAAGGGTTCAGTGGAAACCCTTACATGACCATTAGGCCTAAGGCACAAGTCCCATACATGACCCGAAGACCAAGAGTTATAAGGCCCAATACATGACCTTGAAGGACCAAGACCAAACACACTTGAAACAAACACTCCCTAGAATATACATCTTGAAGGAACCTAACTCCCCACCTCACTTAAATGATCATCTAGAATTGCCTTACAAAGAGATGCACAGTTCCTAGTACCAATGTTAGTTGTCATCCCCTCTAATTATTCAAATCTTGTTATCTATACTCTGGAAGTTTCTAATTTTCTCTGAATCCTCTTCTAGGTTTCCCCCTATGTGGTCCATCCGGCTTACTTATTTGGTCTCAATAGACCAAAAAACCTATTTACAAATGTTAATTGGTGGCTCGAACGCCTGAATCCCAGATGTCCATTGGTGGCCTCAAGGCCCGGAGACCCATAAGCCCAAACCAATGGCCTGAAGGCCCAAATCAGACGAATAGTTCAGGCTTCTATAGTACCACACTGTACTTGATATAGTGACTACTATAGAACTACTATAGTAACCCGAAAATTCACCCACCCATATTTGATCCTAGGTCTTTTGATGCCAAGAAGGATCCTCTAACACTTGGGTACATTCTCATTAGCCTTTTCTCTCATAATAAAGGGATGCATGAACGACATATGAAAATAAATTTGTATTAACAAATAATATGATGAACCCTAGTTAATTACTTAAGGATGAGGTGTAATAGTTGAAGTGTTTATGTATTGGAATTATAGGGTTTTTTTATATGAATCTTGAAATATATAAGGATTATTCAGTATAATTTTTTTAAGGATATGTACGAATATGTTCAATATTACTAATTGCCAAAAAAAATTGATTTAATGGAATGGTAATATTTTATGGAAAACATGTGTTTAAGGGAATATAACCCTAAATATGTTCCTAAGGTTCGTAAAATTGTTTTTAGTTTTGATAATGTGATGATTGATATGGACAAAGTAAATTGGATAGTATTGATGACCTTGGAACAGATGATGGATTTTTTGACAAAGTGGATTATTTTATCATTGATGGAGTTTAAAGTATTTTTGGATTTAAGAAATATATCCAAAAATATATTTTTTACATAAGGATTGAGGAAGTATGTATGTTTTAAATAAGGTATTATGATAATTCTGGTAATTACCATGTTTTTAAAGAATACATGATGAAGGTATTCATGTGTTTGGTATGTGGTAATCAATAGCTACATTATGATATATAAGGGATTAATGTCAAATTTATTTTAAGAAAATTAAAAACCTTATTTATAAATTTCTATTTTTGTAAGGGTTATATGGTTAACCATTTATGGAATTGTTTAATTTAAACTTCGGATGTGGTTTTAGAGATTATCATATTACTTCACCATATGAAGATTTGTCCATATTTGATAATCAGTTATAACTTTATTAACAATATATAGAAGGAATGACTTTTGATTTTTTTATGGATAATATTTAGTGCTTTGGGAATGAAAAATCAATATCTTGGTGTAAGAGATTATGTAAAAATTGATCCAGGAACAACCAAAGGATGAAATTGTTCCTATCAAATAAAAAGATATCAGTTAAGTTCATTTTCATATGTTCTCGGTCTAGATGAAAAATAAATCCCCCAATATCTAGAAAGTGATATTAAATTAAACTTTTATCATTTTTTAATCATTTATTGTAATATAAATGACCTTTTTCATTCCTATTTCTTTTATGTATTTTTGGTTATTAGCTTTCTCCACACCATGCTCTTTATCACTATTTGTTAGTATTTGGGGGTTAATTTTCTCTTTTATATCCTTGTTTTCCCTTCCAACCTATGTTATCCCATTTCAAAACCTAGTATGTGCTATTCCAAAAAAAAATCACAAATTCTTTTCTATTTTTCTATAGTCTATTTTATTAACATTTTTTACAATGTGGGTTTCTATGAAAGAATTTTCAAATGTTAATACTTTGATGGCCGAGATGAATTTCGTGGGTGAAATTCATTTTAAAGGGGGTAGAATGTTTCACCCTGAGCTTTTGTGAAATATATTTTTTCAAATGAATTTGATCATTTCAGGATTTTTCATTACATGAAACACTGAGTTTATCCTATGTTACACACAATACTGAGTTCCGCCTGTGTTACACACAATACTGAGCTTCGCCTATGTTACATGCAACACTGAGTTTGGATTGTGTTACACGCAACACTAAGTTTAGCTTACATTACAAACAATGTTGAGTTTGGATTGAATTATTATAACACTAAGTTTATCTTTCACTACACAAAACATTATGTTTGTATTGTGTTACAGATAATTTCTAGTTTTGATTTCATGGCACACGACACCAAGTTTAAACGAAACATGACATTCTAATAAAATATTATTATTTTATATGACAGTTAACATCAAGCCTTTAGAATGATGGGTATTAATAGTATTAAATAAATTGTAAAAATATATTGTTTACCCATTTATATATAATTAATTCATTGGTGACCAATTAATTATAAATGAAAATAAAAACCTTTTAAAAATAAAGGAAATCATTGTTTAAAAATCTATTTTTTTGAACATAAACACATTTTACCTCAATAAATTAAAAATATCACTTTTATTGAACATTTTTAATGAAATTTCTATATTATACATTCAGTAAAATAATTATAATTCATTTTATGTGTTTCTTATATAATAGACAAGAATAAATCTAATTTTTTTCTTAAAACTGTATTTTCTAAAAATTAGTTTTCTCGCCTTTGATGCTCTTATTTTAAAAATAGTTTTAAAAAAATTTATAAAATTCATTTTAAAAAAATAAAATTCATTTTTTTAAATTATAATATCACAAATATCTTAGGATAATGTTTTAGGATTTTTCTGAAAAGTATCATTTTTCGATGAATAATGAAAAATACTAAATTTTAATTTAAAACTCACTTTTTATTTAAATTATTTATAAAGTTAAATTATATTTTATATTGGTATTAGAGTATCATTAGATATATTATATATATATTAATTAAATATAAATCATGGTAATCATTTTTATATTGAATTTTGAATTAAAAACATTGTAAACTTTTTAACATTTTCACTTTGAATTCATGCTTTCTTATCGCATCTACGGGGTTTGTTATAAATTGTTTTTTTCCTTATGTGAATATATTTTGAAAAAATGGATTAAATATTTTTAATCAGAATAATTTATATTATAAAAAGCTTCATATTAATTTTTTTACCAAAATTAATAGAAAAAGTAGTAAAAATTATTTATCACGGTTAAGGTAAAAACTGATTTACTTGGAGGTTAAACTAATAAGATTATGCTTATAAATGACCATAAACTTTAAAATAACCCATTGTATGATCATATTTATATCATATTACCTCAATAATCAACAATTTTACATTATTTGATCCTTTTGGTAAGTTAAAACATGGGTACACCGAAATATTTTTTAAAAAATTACAAATGTTTCACTCACATAACTTATAAATGACCACCCCTCTCCACTCTTATTCAAAAATTCAAACTCATTTGGTTCAGACAATAAATAACAAAATTACTTTCCAAATTCAATTATATCATCCAAAAATCCTTATTTTGGATGTATATCTAACCTAGGAATGATTTTGGTGCAATCCAAAGTAGGATCCCTGAAGAATAGGTAGCGTTCATCAACAAGTGATTTGATTTATTTCTCCCCCCATCTAATTTATTTATTATTATACCATGATGATATAATAAACAAATTGTAATAAATAAGATAATATATTTTTATGTTAATTTAATTACATAAAACCATCTCCACTTCCATCAAATGGGTTCTGAAATCATCATTTGTGTGTACGGCGGACTACCACCGCACGAACCGATATCATTCGTTTTTTCATTACCAACTGTCACGGTTCAGTATGATGATGGATATAAAGTATATATATGATATATATATATAACATAATTATACCAATGTATTCATTATATCATATATACATTTTTACTTTCTATTCTGTAGAGGATGTGATTACATTTCTCGTGTATACGACGGACTACCGACACATGAAGCGATGTGATTCATTTTACTAACACAATACATGGAAGATAATAAAGAATAAAGAAGATAGATATTTGTGATATAAATGAAATAATTATTATATTATGATAATTATGTAAATATAAGATATTACTTACCTCCTTTCCATAATGATCGTTGAAAAATGGAAACTTTACTCAAGTGTACGTACAACCTACCATCTCCATGATCATAATGTACATAATCTCTCAAAGCCATACTAAATGATTGGTCTTAAAAGTAGAAATGATATAAAAATATGAAAATTATTTCATTATTATTATTCTATATATAATTTTACTATGACCAAAGTAAGTGGATTTAAAGTATCAAATCAAATCATATATGAAAAATAAAGTTGTTATTACCCGAAACAAGATTTTAATAATGGGTTGTTAATAAACAGGTAATAAAATGTCATAAGTAAATCATACATGGTATGATATTTGTATGTGTAGTTTATTAATATATATATTATAAACTTATATTTATTATATATGAGGTTTAAATGAGTATGAGGGAATTCGAGACTTACTGTAAGGGAATTCTTGTCTCTCCTTTATTTCTGGAAGACTTATGTTATATTCCCCACACATTTATTTTTTGAGGTGAATATAATACCCCATTGACATGTTTTATCATGAATCAAAGAAAATTTCATTATAATTAAATTCTCATTTTATGTTATTGATGAACCTTTGTGATGTTTTTTCATAACAATGTTTTTTTAATTTTTTGACAACTAATATTTTGATAAAAAAATGTTTTTGAAAAACAGGTTAAAGATACTAAGGGGAGTCATCATTGAATAAATTCTATAATAATTGGAATTCCATATTAATTATGTTAAATTGGACTGACTCTGAGAATGAATATCAAACTAACTCTAAGAAGGATGTTCATAATGGATCTGAAAAGGAATATCAGACTAACTCTAAAAAGGAAGATCAGACTTGATATAAGAATGAAGATCATACTAACTCTTAAAATGAAGACATAAGTAACTATAAAGTGTACATTCAATCTTAATTACTTTGATGAAAAATTTCTATCCTAATGAGCATTGGGAGAAAGTTTTATCATAATGAGAATATGAATTATTTCATCGTAATTAGCAGAGGATGTTCGTTGTAATTTGATGAGGGAGTTGATCATACAAAAGTTGAGTAAGATAATCAGACTAAATATAAGAAATAAAATCAGACTAAAGCTAAGAAAGATAATCATACTAAAGATGACTAAGATAATCATACTAAATATGAGAAAAACAATAAGACTGTAGTTGAGAAGGATAATCATACTAAAGCTGATCAAGATAATCATATTGAAACAAATCAAGATAATCATACTGAAGCTGAGCTACATAATCAAACATAATATGAGAAAGACAATCTTAATGAAGCTGGTTAATATGATCATACTAAAGCATATCAAGTTAATTAGATGGAAGAAAATTTTTTATGTTCAAGAATATTAATTTTATAGAAATATTGAGAAGGTTTCAAGGAGTCAACGTTGATGTTTAATATGAGCGTTTTTTAGAATTTTGAAATTTGAGAAAGCGATAAAAGTTTTTCAGTTTCCTACCATTACTATTCTGAGTTGCCTATAAATAAAAGCAGAGTGCACAATTGATTTTTAAATATTACAAGAGTGGAAAAGACTGAGCACTAAGGAATTTTAGTAAGAGTTATTTTTTAATTGATATCTCATTAGAAGATTAACATCTGTTTTTTGTTTACCTAACTGATAAAAATTGTATTGAGATTAGCAAATTATGTTAATAGAACTCAGGAAATTCGAAGTGAGTATTTGAGTAGAGTTTGAGTAGTGTTTATTTTTAATGGGTTCATTATAGAAATACCATCAGACTAAATTCATCAGATTAAGTCCATTAGACCAATCCTCATTGAATTAAGAGAATTGGACCCAACCAAAACAAATGATCCAAACTGAAATTTTTTAGAGAAGCTTGAACAAATTATTTATTAATATTTTTTGGCTCAGTTGTTTTGTAAGAAAACATAATAAATTGATGGGATTCAGTATAATACTTCATATCATGAGATAGAATGTTTCTAACAGGAGTTATCAAAAGTTTTATTCACTTCTTCATAATAGTGATTTTCCTTATACCAAAGGGAGTGAATATGGAATGTATGTATGTTCTCACACTGAGTCACAACCTTGTAAATCTCATGTGATTTAAATTATTTCCAAATTGTTCATACATATGTATTTACTAAAATATGATAAGGATATAAAATTTAACAGGTTGCAGGGGTTAGGTTTCAAAAGTGTGAAAACATAAAAAAAGTGAACAACTGATTCACCACCCCACTTAGTTTTTATTCAATCCATTGAAACAACAATTAGTATTAGATTCAATGTTCCCTTATTGAATCCTTTTTATGGATAATCTCAATTAAATAAAAAGTTGATTAATTCATTCATTTGATAGATAAAATTATTATGGATGGAAAATTAGGATGATCCCTTATCTCCTATTTCTTGGAAAATTAGGATGATTCCTTATCTCCTATTCATAAGGATGCCCTGATGAATTTTGTTGGTAATATAAATATCAATGTTGATGAAAAATATAGAAATATTATCCTTATTTCTATACCAAAAAATGTTTATATAAAGGCTATGGGTCTCAAAAAATAAATTAATATGTGGGACAAGATTGAAATTATTTTTGAAGAGAATACTAAAGTAATGGAAGAAAAACTAATAATATGGAATATTATGTATGAAGATATAAAAATTATAGATGAAGAAACTATTGATGAATACTTCACTAGGGTAAATGAAATTGTTTGAAATGTCATATGATTCAATGATGTCATGGAATATTCTATAGTTGGGAATAAACTTATGATAATATTTTTGGATAAGTTTGATTATAAAATTTCTTCTTTAGAAGATAGGATGATTTATCACTTAATAAATTTCATAACATTCTTGTTTCTTATAATATTATAAAAGATACAATGTTTAAAAAGAATTTGAAAGATGAAATGTCTTTTTAATCTATGAGAAAAATTAAAATTAAATATGTTGAAGATGTTGATCCTTGAGACTTTGAAGATAAAGAGTATGGTGAGTTGAATGACAAAATCACATCTCTTATATCTAAGTACTGTCTAAGAGGAACAAGAAAGTATGGAGGTAAACTTCTCCTAAAATGTTTTGAGTATGGTAGAATTTGAAACTTTTCAATGAATTTAACTTAGTAGAAAGTTGGATAATATGAAGATGATTATGATGAAAACCCTTAATGGAATAAGTGGAACAAAATTTCTAAAGTAGAAAAGCCATCCGACAAATATAAGAACAAGTTCACTGGATAAAAAAAGAGAATGATGAATAAGAAATATGAGTCAGACTCAAATAATAACAATTATCCAAAGTATGAAATTTCAAAAAAATTTATAACTTATATTGTAAATTTTTACAATGTTAAAGACTCCTCAAATAGTGAAGAATAAGGGGAGAAAAATCTTATAGAGAGTATTAACTCAAAACAGAACATGTTGAGTTTCTGGAGAAAAACATAATTGTCAAGAATGAAATCAGAGTAATGAATAATGACAGGGAATAAGTTATTGTGGGTTGAAAATATATAATCTAGAAGGAATAAAAATACATTCAGGAGATCTTCAGTTTCAAACATATAATTTTTTAATACGGAAAGATAGTTTAAGATCATAGTAAGAAGCGGGAAGCTAAGGAAGAAGAAGTTAACAAGTTTCAATCAAAACATCTTGAGTCAGAAAATACAATGAGAAAAATGAATTTAAACCTCAAAAAATACATGTAAGTAATAATTTAGTCTTATAATGTTGCTAAGAAGGCTCAAATTAAGAATCATGTGAAATCGACACCATCCAAAAATAATGTTTCATCTGAATTTTCTGACATTTCTGGTTCTGAACAAAGTTTTTTGAATGCTTCGGTAGAAAAATGATGTCAGAAACCTATCACATCTACAAATGTTAAAAACACCATCATTGGGAAATTTGGTCCATGTCCAGTGTATGTTGAAACAAGAAGAGGTTTTCAATCTCTTCAAAGTTTCTATTGAGAAAGATGTTACTCCAATAAAAAATTAATATTTAATGGTTATTGTTAGTGTTGTGGAATCTATGGGAAGAATGCTTATGATTTTTAGCATAACTTTCCACATCCTGGAATAAATTTTTGGTAAAGGGGAAGTAATGGACGAAGGAGTATGAGTAACTTTCCTAACCTACATGAAGTTATAAAAGAAAAATCTCAAGATGTTATAAACTTCTTAATAAAAAATTAATTTAAATGTATAGAAGAATTTTCTGGAAGATGTGATCAGGATGGTGATCATTCTAAAAGATTTATGAAACTCTTTCCAGAACAAGTTTCTTATGAGGGAAAAGAAAGATAAACTGGAATGAATAATGTTGAGGAGAGAGGTATTGTTGTTAAAACTTCCTTGAAAGTAAGTAAAAAAATGGATATATGATAGTGTTTATTCTATACACATGAGAGGAAATTTAAATATATTGAAACATTTTGAAAATCATGATAGTGGTGTTGTTACCTTTTGGAATTATAGTTCCTTTAAAATCATAGAAATCAGAATGGTTGAGATTGAAGTAGAAAAGGTGAAATATAAGGAAGTTTTATTTATTAATAGGAAAAAACATAACTTAGTTAGTATAAGTCAACTTTTTGGTGATGGAAAAAAAGTGATCTTCAGAAAATATTCTTATTTCATCAAAAGTTAGAAAGATTAAAATTTTATTACAAAAGGGGAAAGAACAAGTGGGATTCTCTTCTAAATATGAGAATTTGACAACTCGTTTTACTTAAGTGATAAAGATTATAATAATTTGTAGCACCAAATACCCGGTCATATAGGGTAGAAAAACATAAAAAAACATTATAAGGTGGATTTTCCCATTAATTTATAGAATTGAAAAGAAGACATGAAGATGATTGTGCTACACGTCTAAAAGGGAAAATGACTAACAATAGTCATAAGAGAGATGAGATTTAGTCTACCATACCTCTTGAACTTATTCATTTTCGTTTATTTTGTCTAAAGAGACATCAATAAAAAATGGTTATTTATACTTTATCACTTTTATTGATGATTTCACACATATGGAAAACATCATGTTTATGAAACTTAATTCAGAGGTTATGGAAATGTTCAAGTTTTTTATAAAAGATGTTGAGAAAGAAATTAGGGTTTACACAAAGAAGTTGACAAAAGATTATGGTTGTGAATTCACAATAAATATTTTGGAATCTTATTTGAGAAATAATGGTATTAAACATCAGTATAGTGCTCTCTATACTCAAAAAAAATGGAGCATCAGAAAGAAATAATAGAATTTTGGTGGAAATGGTTAGAATTATTTTAAGAGAAATTAAACATTCAAAGTTCTATTAGAGAGAAGTAATTATAAATTCATTACATTATCAAAATATATGATTTTTGAGACTGGAAACCAACATGACATCTTATGAAATGTGGTTTTACAAAAAACCTTCATTAAATTACATTAATGATTTTGGAATTCCATGTTTACATGAAATAAAAAAACGGATCTAGGAATGTTTGATGAGGAAGTTATGGAAGGAAATTTCATGGGTTATCCACCTAATGGATAAAGTTAGAAATGTTGAAAAAAAATGTTTATAAATGTTGGGGTACACAAATGATGTGTATGTAATTAAAATTAGTTTTTTTTAAGAAAATTTGTTGAGAATGATGTGGAGGGTAAACGAGATATTTCCAACAATAGTGAAAGTATTTAAAAACATCCTTACCAATATTCAAATGAATTGTTTTATTAAGAAAGTAAATTTGGGAGAGAAATTTTGAAATATACTACCATTGAAAAACATGTTGAGTTCAAAAACATTATAGGAAATCAGATGCCACCCGTTCAGAACAGAAGAATTTTAAGATTAGAAAATCAGATTTCACTTATCTCAAAAGATGACCTGGAATCAATTTTAGATGTTATTCAACATAAATAAGAGGTAGATTCTATGAATGAAGAGTATTATTAGATTTATAAAAATGATACATAAGAAATATTTCCACATCCGACAAGTTAAAATGTTATTAAAACAAAGTGTTTTTATAAAAAAAAATTAATAAGCATAGATAATATTCAAGAAACAAAAGAAGTCTTGTTTGTAAAGGCTTTGAATAAATGGAATATGTGGATTTGGATGAAACATTTCCCCCATTTAATGGTTAGAAACTATTCAAATGTTTCTATAAGTGTCTTCTCATAGGAATTACAAAGTATATCAAATGGTTGTAAATTCAGAATTTCTCAATGGAAAAACTGAAGAAGAATTTTACATTGAATAACCTTGTGGGTTTCGACTTTATGTGGATGAAAACAATGACTTTAAACTGAATAAATATCTTTTTGGTCTGAAACAGGCTCTATATTCTTAGTATTCTATGCTTGAAAATTAGTTCATAATATTGAATTTTTCTAAAGGAAAATTTTATAGAAATTTATATGTGAAATATTTTGACTTTGAAACTCTATTTGTAATTTTTTATTTAGATCATACAAATTTTATGGCGATAGAGAAGTTTTTTGTAAAATAATTTCTAAAGAAATGAAGTTGAATTTTTAAATTTCATTTTTATTTAAATTGACTTTATTCATTGGTCTACAAGTTCAAAGAAAATACATTTTCTTATATCAGGAAAAGTATGTTGTGGAATTATTACCAAAAATTAGCATTGAAGAATCCAAATAAGTTTTTAATCCAATCTACATGAGAACAAAGTTGAGAAAATATTAGGTAAGAAAAAGTGTGAATTAGAATGAATTTTGGAAGTAGATAAGAAGTATAATTTACTTTATAGCCTTTAGGCTTGATATTGTTTATATTGTGAATTTGCGTGCTAGGTATCAATGTAATTTAAAAGAGTCACATATGTTGGCAGTAAAGTGAATTCTGAGATATTTCAATGGAACAACTTCACATGATTTGTTATATAAAAGAAATTGTGAAATAAATTTTCATGTTTATATTGATACCAATTGGGCTGGAGATTATAATTATATAAATTTAACCACAAGAGGAACATATTTATTGTTTGAATGTTGTGTGAGTTGTTATAGTAAGAAATAATTTTCTGTAACATTGAGCATAAAAGAATTAGAATATACAGTGTCTACTCAGGCTTGTACACAAATTTTGTAGATGAATGTTTAACTGGAATATTTGAAAGTAAATATTTCTACACCATTGAAGATAATTTTTGATAATCAAAGTGCAATTTTTCTTTCTAAAAATCCTATCAAACATTCATTATCAAAACATATTGATATAAATTTTCACATTATAAAAGAGAATGTTTTTTTGGAGATGTTTTGAAAGAGTATATCTCAACTGAGTATCAAATATTTGATATCTTCAAAAATGTGTTTCCAAATGAAAGATTTGTGGAATTGAGGCTTCCACATCATGTTCAGCCTCCTCCAATGACTTCCTAAAACTCAAAAGGAACGTCCCCTATAATGCTTTGGATTATGTTGATAAAGTGGGAGAGAAATTTACAAGTTTTTACTTTGTAGTGATTTTTTACATATCTTAATATTATGAATCTAAATCTGTTGTTATCATAGAATGGGGAGGGGAAAAAGAAAATTGGGAGAAAAAAAAGTGAGGGAAAAAGAAAAGTGAGGAAATATTATCTTTAGATGGCCACAAACTTTTCCTATCACTGAGGGATAAAATTTCTCCAAAAAATTACTTTATCCAGTAGTGTGGATTCATGACACTCACTTATGAGAAATGCTATGTTTTGGTAAAAGATGTTAAAGTTTGAGTTATGAAAACATTCTTGAGAGTTGAAAAAGCTGTTAATGAGTGTTGTCAAAAAATTACAAAGGGTGGATTGAATAATCATTGTGATGTTTTTTCTTAACATTATTTTTTTATTTTTTTAAAATTAATATTTTATTAAAATAATGTTTTTAAAAAGAATAGGAATGTTTCTAAGGGGAGTAACCGTTGAAAACATCCCATCATAATGGAAATTCCATCACAATGAAGTTCAATCAGACTAACTCTAAAAAGAAATGTTGAATTGAATCTGAGAAGGATAATCAGAATGACTTTAAAAAGGACGATCAAACTAACTCTAAGAAGGAAGATTAGACAGACATTGAGAAAGAATACCAGACTAAATTTGAGAATGAAGATCATACTAACTCTAAAGTGTAAAGTCAATTAGACTGAATCTAATGAATACATTCTATCATAATGAGAAGAGGAAGAAAGTTGGATCATAAACGGAAAATCAAGGAGTTCGTCGTAATGAGTTGAGGAAGTTCATTGTAATTGGTTGAGGACGTTGATCATGTTGAAGCTAAGTAAGATAATCATACTAAATATCATAATGATAATTAGACTGTATCTGAGTAAGATAATCATTATAAATATGAGAAAGATAGTTAGATTGATGATGAGCAAGATAATCGAACTAGAGCTCAAAAAGATAATTGTACTAAAGGTGTGAAATATAATCAGACACAAACTAAGAAAGATAATCCTTCTAAATTTGAGTAAGATTGTCATACTGAAGTTGAGAAAGATAATAAGAATGAAGATAAGCCAGATAATCATACTGAATTTGGTTATGATGATCAGAGTAAATCTGAGAAAGTTAATCAGACTAAATAAAATTTAGTATGTTCGATAAGACTAATTTTAGATAAATCTTGCGAATGTTTGTAGAAGGAAATTTTCATGTTTAATGTGTGAGTTTTTTGGTGTTTTAAAAAAAAATTTAATTGGGAAAACTTTTTCAGTTTCCCACATTTTCTGTTCTATGTAACCTATAAATACAAGCAGAGTACAATAGCACATGTAACTTTTATTAGATTAGAAAAGCCAAAGCACTGAGGACTTTGGGTAAGAGTTATTTCTAAATAGATATCTCATTATAAGATCAAACATATATTGTTTTTTACTGGACTAAGATAAATTTTATTGAGGAGATCAGATTGTTTCGATTGGACAAAGGAATATCAAACTGAGTATTTTAGTAGAGTTTGAGAAGTGTAGATTGTTAATGGGTTCATGATACTAAGACTATATGACTAAATTCATTAGAATCATTCCATTGGACCTTTCCTCATCAAACTGAGAGAATCGGACCAAGCCAAATTAGACTAAGGATCCCTATTAAACATTTGTAGAGTAGTTTGAACAAAGAATTTATTATTTTTTTGTGGCGTAATTTTTTTGTGAGAAAACATTGTAAACTGAATAGAGTTAGTATAATATTTTCTATTAGGAGATAGATGGTGTCAAATGGTAGTTGGAACCGTTTTAATACACATCTTCATGATAGGGAATTTCTATAAACCCATTTTAGTCACTATGGAAAGGATGTAGGTTCTATCATTGACGTTGATCCTTGTAAATCTAGTTTTATTTTATTGATTTCCTAATTATTCATGTATGAGTATTTACTAAAATATAGTATGGAAATAAACTTTAAAATTTTGCATCGGTTAAGTATTAAAAGTATTGAAACATAAAAAAATAACTAACAACCTCCCCCCTCTGTTATTAGTTGGTATTCGATCCTTTGTAACTTCAATTTATATGCTTTAACAGGGATTATGATTCATAATATTACTAACACAATTAGAGATTTAGGTCTCAATTTACCTTCTTTGAGACTTATATTATGGTATGAACCTATATTATTTTATGAGGTGTATATATAGACCCTTTGATATATAATATAATGAAATGTATTATCCTCATGATATTTTTTGTTTCATTTTATGTTTTTATTTCATAGAGATTACAATTTAAGAGTACTAAAATGGAAATGATTTTATATTATAATCTCATAATTTTTCAATATTTTTTATGATTTTGTTGACAAGGATTAAATATAATGATCCATCTCTCAATTAACACATGATTCTTATTCTCCTCTGGTTATTCATGATATTTTCAGGCAATATTTCTATTTTCTCACTCACTGGTAGATTAAATAATTGAGAAAATGTTTTCAAGAAAATATGACTTTATTTCTCTCTTCTATCAGAAGTTTTTTTTCTTCTAAAACCATGCTTTCTAAAAATATTTTCATTTTTTTTATTATTATTCTATTATTTTTAAAATACAATTTTACCTATTTTTTGTATTTTTATAAAAATATTTTTAAGTGAACCTTCATGTCATTTTCTAAACAATGCTCGTTTAGATTCTAGAAAAAATTTGAAAGGAATCTTTTTTTAACATGTATGGTATAAATGGATCATCTAGTCGTCATTACCGTTATTTTTGTTGAAGCTTCCTTTATATGTTTTCATGGTTATTTTCAAATAAAAATATTTTCAAAATATTTTCTCCTTTGAAAATTTTTTTTCAAAAAGGAAAGAATATTTTCTTCAATAAATGTTTTAAATGATCATTCAAAATAATTTTCTATTTAATATGGAATTAATTGATGTTAGTATTTCTTTATGGGAATATTATACAAGGATATAATTCATATTCGTTTTTCCAATGGTTTATGTTTATGATGGCATGATTTTTAAAAAACCTATTTCTCTTCTTTGATTTATACCATGATGAAATTATTATTTAAACCACTTCTTATTCCATGGGTAATTCTATGATCAAATTGTAAAATGATTAAGTAACCTATCTCTTCTCCATAAGTCATGATATGATGAAATGATTGTGAAACTGATTTCATTTCATAGGTTATGATATGAGGAATGTTTTATGCTCTTATAGAACACATAATTATGGTTTTCATTATGAGATGGGTTGGACCTATATCTCCCTCCAATTCATTGGGTAATGATATATATCTCAGGAGATAGGCAGGACTAGAAAAGGGAGGGAACCCAGTTCAGTAAGGGCCTTTGTCTACTATAATTGATTTGGGAGTGAACCTTGACATCTATAATTGTTTAAGGAGTGAATTCATTCCACTATAATGAAATGGATTCCACTGGGTATGGTGGTGTGTCCCCCTAGGAGATGTATCTTACAATGGATCTCCCTTATATGTCTTGGAAATGTGCCTTGAATCCTAAGGAAAGGATTTTCTATATTTATCTGTATGCAAAAAATCTATGTCTTATGCCAATGGTAGGATCTCATGGCTCTTTTTCTTGAATTCCTATACGACTCATGTCTTCTGAACTTCCAATATTTACTTCATGACTGAAGCTTGTGATCTTTGATATGTAGGGTGTGATTTTAAAATGTTATACTAATATTCTCATGCCCTTATGTTCATGATATTCATATATATCCCCCTTTCTTTCCCTTTCTAAGCTTATGAGCTCTGTCTTTCTTATGTTTCTTTTCCCTAGGTTATGAATAAATTTTTTACATAGGATATGTTTGTGAAGAGTACTAAAGGAGAAGGTATTTATGGGATCTATTGAAGATATTTTATAAATTAATAATATTATTTACCTTTTCTCCAAATACAATAAACTATTATGATACTTAGGAATCTTTTTGTGCAATGTATTAAATATTCATGTAAAAATGTATTATCAATGTATTAAAATACTGGGTTTCTATACGAATTGGGTCGGGGACATTACAAAGTGTTATTAAAGGTGGTTTATTTTATGTTTAGGTAATGTAGATAAGATAACAGGATGTGGTAAGGCTTGGTAATGAGATTGTTAATGGGTGTAGCTAAACCATATGTGGGGAAATCCAAGTTACCAATGATGGGATTGATTTTCCTGATATTCACATGTTACAATTTTCATGTTATTTCACCTTTGGTGAAATATATATTATGTGATGTTACTATTATATGAGATTTTACTCATGGGTCTGTATTTCATGATGTTTATATCAATTCATCATACTAGAAATTTATATAAGTATGTTATCATGTATGGATCATGCTAGGGATTCATATATTCACATGAAATTGCAGGACATTCTCGATAAAAGAAAAATAAATAAAATTAATCTATTAGAAAACAAGACAAGGAATAAAGTGACATTGTATATTTGGTCCTTTATTTCTTCTTGTCCTTCTGAGGTTGATCTTCTTATGCGTCGTGTTATAAGAGGATTGTGTTGACCCTTTGAGAGAAATTCCTTTGTGTCTTCTTCATATCGACCATTAGGAGAATCCTAATGAGCTCACACTTCACATAGTTGTGTCAGTGCCTCCTATGGCCCAAGGAAACTAATGGACAATCAACTCCATGATATTTTCATACGATCCAAGGGAAGCCTGGATGTGGTTATGACAACTGAAATTCCTTTAGGAGTGTGATTAGAGGGTATTAGGCATGGTAAGGATTGTTCTCTTGAAATTTGTAGCTATAGTTTCTTGTAGAATTTGTTTTTACTTGAAATTGAAGTATTCTATTAGATTCATGGAATATGTTGGTTAGTTTTTTACTAGGATCATATCATCTATTATTAGAGGTGGGTGACTTTCCTATCTTTAAATGGGGGTAGTTAAACCCATCATATAAAATGGGATCTTTAGGAAAATCATACTGGACCAATTCAGTACTTATTAGATTGTATCATGGGATAAGTAGTAAGCCCTATGATGGATGATGGTGAGTCACAACAATATACTTTTCCTCTAGTGGTGGACCACTTTCATAATGTATTTCTTGAATAATTATCTATCTTACCACTAGAGTTAGAGATCAAGTTCACTATAGATTTGGTGTCAAAATCTGAATGAGTTTTTATAAAACCTTATAGGATGGAGCCGGTAGACTTTTGAGAGTTAAAAGTGTGGATGGAAGATCTAGAAGATGAGGGATTCACAAATCCTAGTAATTAACTATGGGGTTATCCTATTTTATTTTCCAAGAATGGATATGGAATCTTGTACTTATGTGTAGATTATTAGGTACTAAACAAGATGATAGTCAAGAACCAATTTCCCCTTTAGTGCATTGATGATATCTTCAATCAACTGAGAGGTTCCTTGATATTCTCTAAGATTAAATTGAGATCAGGGTACCATAAATTGAGATTGAGACCATCAGACATACCTTAGAATTCTTTTAAGGGTAGATATGGATTTTATATGTACGTTGTAATGTCATTTTGTCTAACGAACACACCATAAGTATTAATGCTCTTGATGAATCAGATATTTCATCCGTACCTGGATTAGTTTTTGGTGGTTTTCTTCGATGAAATCTTAGTGCACTCTCAGTCTAGTTATTATCATTCCCAATATATTTACATCATCTTGAGTATGCTGAGAGGTCATAATAATTATGCAAAGCTATCTAAAAACCATTTCTGGATTGAAAATGTTCACTTCTTAGGCCATGTTATCTTAGAGGATAGAAAGTTATTAGATTTTAAGATGATGATAAGTATGGTATCATGGTAATGACTCGGGAATGTATTTTATATTTAGATCATATGGATTTAGCATTTTAATACTTGTGTTTCATCCAATATTTCTCCCATAAAGAAACATTGATGTTCGGTTTGACCAAGACAGGGGGGAAGTTAGTTTGGTCGAATTCTTGTGATGAGGTTTTCTATTAATTGAATATTAGTTTGGCCTCAACACCAATCCTCACCTAACCTTTGTTGGGTAAGGAGTTTAATATGTATTGTGATGCATTATGGGTTGATCATAGATTAGTTCAGATGTAGGAGGATTTAGTTATGGCTTATGTCTCATAATATTTCAGACCAGATGGGCATAATTATCCAACTCATGATCTGTATTTAGTTACATTGTTAAATTACCTTTGAACCTGATGGAATTATCTGATGGGTGAGAGATTTGTGGTGTACATGGACTAGAAGAGCTTATAATACTTATTCTTACAATGGTACATAAATCATCGACTAAGGAGGTTGGTTGAGTATATATATTCCTTCAACATTATCTTGGAATATATTGTTGAAAATGGAAATGTCATTGTTGATGATTTGTGTAGGAAGATTCAATCAGTGGTAGTGTGAAAATCTTGTGATGAGTGGTGGTTAATGGCACTCTTTGCAGAATTTCATTTGGATGTTCAGTAGTCTTAGAGGTGGGCCACATTTATATTAATTTATATTGTTGTCATGATTCTATATCGAATCAATATAATTTTGTTATCTAATCCAGAAGATTTAACCCTTAGGGACATCATATATGGTGGGGATCCACCATCGATATGGTCCCATTACAACAATGTGGTTTTTCATGTTCACAGTCGGATATAGGTTCCTATAGGTATGCATGAGGAGAGAATTAAATAATTACATGATTCTTAATGGGTGGTATATCTAGGTATGATAAATATGTATCATGATATCCATATGCAGTACTAGTGGTCTGGGATGAAGAAGGAGATATCAGTCTTTGTGGTGATATGCATCACCAGTCAGTAAGTGAAGGTTGAGCATTAGTGGCCTACTAGGTTGTTGTATCGTTTACCCATTCCAGAATGTAAGTGGGATTATATCACTTTTGAATTTTTGATAATATTACCCATAAAAACATAGAAAAATAATGTATTATGGGTGACCCTAGATCTACTGATGAAGATATCTCACTTCTTGCATATTAGGAAGACTTTCACCATTGATGATCTAGGTAATGGGTATGTATGGGAGATAGTTTTTCATCATGGTGTTCCATGGAGCATCATTTCATATTGAGATCCTAGTTTTATATCATGGTTCCAAAAGGGTATCTAGAAGGTGCTGGAATTATAACTTCTTTAAGTACGTTCTATCATCCTCAGACTTTTTGGCAATTTGAGTTGCCAATTAAAATTTCAGAGGATATTTTTCGAGCCTATGTTTTGAACTTTGGTGGTTCAGGGGAGAAACATTTAGCACATAGAGTTCTCACTTATAATAATTTATTATATTATTAAATACAACGTCTCTTTTTGAGTCTTTATATGGAATTCATGTCAGTCAACTTTATGTAATCTAGAGGTGGGTGGGTCCGTTCCTATTGGTCCTCGTCTCATACATAATATTTTTGAGCATGTTCAATTGATCAGAAAGCGGTTGGAAACATTACAAAGCAGGAATAAATCAAATTTTATATATCGGAGGTGACCAGTAATATTTTATTTTAGTCATTAAGTATTTTTTTGGGAGTCACCTAGGCTGGGGAAATGTTTTCTTTGAAAGTAAGGAATGTTAACACCAAGGTTTATTGGGTCTTTTGAGATAGTGTAGTGAATCACTCCTGTAACATACCGATTGAATATTCCACTGCACTATTTTTTCATGCACAACACATCTCATGTGTCATATCGTATAGGATATCGCACTGATCCTTCTCACATGATAGATATATATGATGTTAATCTTGATATCAATTCTTCCTTTGAGGAGCATATGATCCATATCATATATCATAGCGACAAGAATTTGTTAGCAAATCTTGTTCCCAGGGTGTGAGTATAGTGGTATATTTCTCATGTGCATGAGGATACCAAGAAGTTGGAATCTAATATTCAGGAGCAATGTCCCGAGTTGTTTGTTGATACTCCTCAGTTATGCATGGGAGCACAGCTTGGGTACACGTTGTTATATAGTGGGGAGGTTGACAGATCCCTCTCATCTGTAAGTACCTTATCTAAGATTCATTTAACTATTTTTTATTATGTAAATGATCCTTTTTCCTTGATTAAAATTATGTTTCGTAGTTTTTTTGAGGATTATGGAAGCCAAAATAGTAAAGTCTATTAGTGGCATGTAGATCGATTGATGTTGTAGTGCCACCATCTAGTCAATGTTGTCCACTATCTAGCCTGTAGGCAAGCCAATAGCCAGGAAATGCAATACTAATCCCACTAGACTTTTAGTGGATTCCCGAAAGAATGGTGTTCTACATGATACCCAATCACCAAACGGTGGAGGCCAATCAACCAATCGGTGTGGTTTCAAGCCATACGACCATTCTGGATAACACCACTAGCTAGTCGTTGGTAGCTGGTGGCACTGGGTAGGGACTAGTTAGGGAGGGGTAAATCATATTTTCTACCACCAAATATCATGTTTAAGTATCATAATCCCCTATTTGAACCCTAACATAGGATTTATGATTTGAAGGATTCTCGTAGACTTCCTTATATTTTACAAGTTCGACTCTCGACTCATTGATATATTCTTTGATATGGATGACATGCATCAATGAGTTTTTCTCAGTCTTAGTGAAAACATATTTCTTTCTCCTTGAATCTTCTTCATCCATACCTAATGTTGTTGATCTACCACTACATATAGGGGATCATGGTGGGATTCATTGATCCAAACATTCAATCTCGTAGTTTATTCTTCTCCACTTAATATGGGTGGTTTAAAATAACTCTATAAGGTATGATTTGTATTTCTAGTATGTGAAACCAATGTGATCATGTTGGTACACTTTGAGAACAACCAATTTTAATTTTAATTATCTTATAAAGCTTGAAATATCATTCTTGGACCTCCCATGGATCTCGTTGGGTCTGCTGATGATTGAGGATTATACTTGTGGTCACCTGAGAGGTGTGCCTACCCTTGACCTTGGATTAGAACCTGGAAATTATGACCCTATAATTTTTTATACAAATTGTGGAATTGGTTATATATTAAGATTAACTCACAAATTGATAATTTTTTTGGAGCATACAGATTATAAAAGAATCATTGGTACAGAATTGGAAAAGCGCATAATAGATTGATGACATAATGACATAATGACTTGAGAAATGGTAATTGGGTTTATGTGGAATGAGAATCATATTTTTCATACTTTTTCTGTGAATTGGTAACTTGGATTGAGTATTAAATACAAAGAAAAATAAATTGTCAAAATAATTAGTAATTATCATGATTTAACCAATATGAAATATATTAGTATATTTTTAATGTATGGTGATTTTATATGCATTGGATATTGATTTGATCTTGAGGTCGATACACATGTTTGTATGATTCCTTAGGGTGATATGCGGAAACACACACACACACACACAAACATATATATATATATAGATATATATATATATGGTTCATAAGGGTGATATGTGTGGTTTCTTAATGCCATAGGGAAAGATGTTAGGTTGTCTGATGCATAATGGCAAGGTGTATGGTGTATGTGATGCCCAAAGGAGAAATTATTGATTCTTTGGTTCCTAAGGGTGTGATGTGTAGTCATATGTGATGCATGGGTGTGAGAATGAAGGAAATTAAATACCTTCCTAATTATTTGCACTGGGGTGCAAGGATGGACCCATTTGGCATCGTGTCGAGGAAGGTTTGGGCAGACCCTAAGTGCCATCCTAGAGTTCAAGGGTCAGTGAGTTTATATTGATTGTGTGTATTAAATAATGAATTAAATCCCTTTTTTATCATGTTGTAGCATGAACTATTTCTTGGGCTTGATTTTTTTAGAATCTATTCATGGAGGAATATCAATTTTTACTCACACCTTGTTTGGACCACCAATTGGTACTCAGGAATACATTATAGATGATGGTTTGGACAAGGGAAAGAGGATATATTCTTGACTATTTGATTTGTTGATAAGACTAGATATTGGATATGGGACTGAGAATGTGGTTCAAGACTAGTGTTGGGAGTCATTATTTATATTTTTTATTTTAGTTTCATACTTTTATGACTTCAGAACAACATTTAGTTGGCATATAGTATGGTATTAGATGGTTATTATGAATTGAATAATTTTTACTTACCTTTTTTATCTAATGAAGTTTATTTATATAAAATATTTACTATATTTACTGTTATTTTTATTATTCAATACCACAGGGTATAGTCTCCCCACTATATATTTTATACCCTCATCACTAGTCATAACCCTCTAGCATACAGGGAGGCACACCTAAGGTCATGTGGCGACTCATCTCGGTTATGTGAGGGAGGACCTGGTCAGGGATATTACACATGGAGTACTCAAAAAAGGATTTCTTACTGGGGTTGAATGAAAAAAATATTAGGAAGATATAGGATCCTTATAAAGAGTTGGAAAGGATGTATAGGATTTATTATGTATCTTTTATAAGATCTATTATGTATTTTATTATATGTACTCGACCAGATGATTATTAGGCTTAAATAATATCCAGTAGATACCAATCTAATCCTAGTGAGAGTCTCTAAATTGTTGTAAAGAACGCTTCTAAAAAATCAATAATAAATAATGATATGTTCTTGGACTTTAAGGGATAGAATGAAATTTATGTAAATGGTTACATAGATGTCAGTCTCCAATCCGATAAAGATGACTTGAGATATCAATATTATGACAACTCTGATCTTTTATTACACAATTAAACATAGTTTATTAAATAAAAATAATTTCATTAAAAATAGAATATTGAGACGTATAGTGTCTTTGGGTTATATTATAATTACATAACAACTTAAAACATGAAAAAACATCTTTATTGAAAATTATTTTACATGGCCACTAAATTCCCTCAAACTTAGCATTGCATGGGATAACCTAATGGCATGCATAAAAAAGCGGTGAACTATAAATCCTAGTAATGGATTAATCATGGTAGAACATGAGGAATACATTACATGTTAGACAATAGGAATATCAATATAGCACAAGAGAAGCATAAACATTAAGGCATGATAAAACATGATAATCATAAAATGGAAATGTGGCAACAATGCTTAACATGGAATTAGCATGAGCCAATTCTCATTGCACATGGAGTATGAGTAAACCCTCATTGCACATGAATCATGAGTAAACCCTCGATGCACTTGAATTAGAATGATTCAACTCCCATTTCAAATTATGTGTCATGATTCTATACTTTACCCAATTCATTGGAGTTCTATTAGGGAACACCCTTCATAGACATTTCATTTCACGCATAATTGTGGCACACAGATCAGAAAACATTGAATCATTCAACATAATCATTTATTCCATGATAAAATAATTTAGAATAAATACATGAAACTCTTTAAAAATTAACTAAATTTGAAAAAAGTTTAATTCCCTTGATAGAGAAATGGGCATGGTATTCACTACATAATGACTTTGGCTTGGAATATCTCAGTGCAATTTCGGCCGCATAACGTCGTGACATAATAACTCATAAAAATGGTTGATGATAGAGAATGGGGTGTATCATAATAATTACATGAAAAGGACAGTAATGGGTAATATAAATACTTGTCCCAATACATGTAATGGAATTTATATTCATGATACAAAATAATTTCTTGAATGTAAATGAGGAGAGATAAATTCCTTTTGGAATTTCAACATAGTAACGGGTGTACATGGGAGGAATTTAATGAGAGAGAAAGGGGTATCCCATAATTAAAACATAATGTGGGATGTATGTGGGATGTTTAATCCACACCCCAACATTTATAATTGAAATTAAAAGGGCATAGAATTTTAAATAATATTGGACAAAAATGAGAAAATAAGAAATAACCCTTACTTGGGAGTGTGTTTCAAAAGGATTGGGAGTGGCTTGAGAGAGGCTTCTCGGGAGATTGGGGCACCTTGGGAGGATTATAGAGGGAGGAGGGAAGAGTTTGGAAGAACTCCAAAGGCTTTGAGGATGGAGGAAGTGGGAGCTTGGGTGGGTTTATATAGGAAAGGAGAGGAAATTGTTTATTATTTTGGTTTGGGTTACCTCATGTTAAATTAATTAAAACCACAAACCATCCGTTAGTTATTGCCCATGGTTTTTTCCAAAGGGGAGTGGAAAATAATATTTTATAAGGCCAATGTACTAAATTCTTAAAATAATGGGGTTGAATATGTGTAGGTGAGTCACACTCCCAAGGAAAACAATTTAAAAAGAAAAAATGTTTGATAAGTCTTGAAGGGTATACTAAAGCTTTGTAAAATAAATCTAACAAACCCAAAATCCCATTATTTTAATGTTAAAAAATATATTGGCAGAAAATAAATTTTATGGTATTTTTTTACATCACTATTGGGTCTTTATGATTTCATAAAACAAATTATATATTTAAACTTTATTTAATTTTTACCCAAAAATTTGACTGTCTAATAAAATTATGAAAAATTCACCATTGGATAATTTCGATTTCTAGATTCCAAAAATAATATTCATTTTATCTAAATAATTTTATAAATATTTTAATATTAACTTTTAGAATAAAAACTGACATTTATTGAAAATTCATGTGTACTAACAAATATGGATTTCAAACCTTAATAAAAATTAAAATTGCATTCATAAAATTATATGATCATATATATTTAATAAATATTAATTTAATAATAACAATAATATTTTATTTAAATATTATTTCATTTAAAAATACATTAATTCATCAAAATATATTTCTTATTTGAACATTAACTAAAAATAATATTTGTTATTTAAAAACTATTTAAAGGGTAACAATAATAAAATGAAAGTATGTTCATTATTATATACAAAAATAATGTACATAACCATAGTGATAAGGTCTTATTACAGAACCCGTTATAACACCCACATAATACCAATGAGTAAGGTGTGCGATGGTGACAGACTCTTGGGGTGGCTCGAATAACATCGCTTGGGTGGTAATCTCCATCAACTTTAACTTCTCTTGGAGATGGTTCCTCTCATGCTTAACGTGTTGAAGCTCGACATGAGCTTGGTCAAGATCGAAGCCCAATGATGCCACCTCCCTTCCACTCTCTGACAAATGGTATTTTTAAGGGGCACGTCTACTGGATGAGTCCCTTGCTTCCTTTTTCTGGAAAAATTGGATTTGCTAAAGCCATATATTTATACTAATCATGTGATCACTGTTCAGCGGCTATATTAGCAACAGTCACAATTCATTACATAAAACCAAAGAAGTTGATATTTTAAATAAAAAGTTTACATAAAGAGAAATTTAATTTGATCATTAGGTATTTCCATTAATGAATATTTGGGTCGTTACAATCTTCCCCCATTAAGAAATTTCACCCTCGAAATTTCCTTTTCCCACACTTAAATAGATTTGGGTAACTCTACTTCATCATTTCCTCAGATTCCCACATCGCTTCTTCAAACATGTGGTTTTTTCACAACACCATTATGAGGGTAATTGTCTTATTTTTTAGAACTTTTTCTGTACGATCTAAGGTCATCACTGGTTTCTCCTCATTGGAATGATCATCCTCTAATTGTACCACCTCTGAAGAGAGTATATGTGAAGGGTCTGGTTTGTACATACTTAAGAGGGATACATGAAGGAATCATGTACTTTAGCCATGGTAGGTGGAAGTTTTAGTTGATATGCCACATCCCCGACACGATCAAGAATCTCAAAGGGGCTGATGTACGTTGGAATTAACTTCCCTTTCTTTCCATACCTCATGACCTTATTCCATGGAGATATTCATAGAAATACCATGTCTCCAACTTTAAACACAAGGTCTCATCGCCGATTATCTGTATAACTCTTCTGTCGACTTTGGGCTACCATGATATGCTGCTGAATGGTTTTCACCTTCTCCACCATTTCTTCAACCATTTCTGGACCAAGCAGCTTACACTCATCGACGTCATCCCAACACGCTCGTGTTCTGCACCTTTCCCCATAAAGGGATTATTATGGTGTCATTTGGATGCTCGAGTGAAAACTATTATTATAAAAGTAATCAACCAGAGTAATATTTTTATCCCATTTTCCTTTAATGTCCATTGAGCACACTCTCAACATGTCCTCAAGTGTTTGGATAGTCCACTCGGATTGTCCATCTATTTGAGGATGATAGGTCGTATTGATGTTCAGTTCAGTATTCAATGAATGATGAAGACTCTTCCAAAACATAGAGGTGAATCTTGGATTTTGATCAGACACAATAGATAGGGGTACTACATGCATCCTTAGCACTTTCCTGATATATATTTGTTCCAGTTGATCTAGTGAGAAATCTTCCCAAATAGTAATGAACTATGCAACATTTGTAAGATGATCTAAAACAACCCAGACTGCATTATTTCCTTAGGATGTCTTTAGAAGTTCGGTGACAAAGTCCACGGTGATGTTATCCCATTTTCATTTTGGTATGTGCAGTGGTTACATCATCCCCTTAGACTTTTTCCCCTCTACCTTCACACTCTGACACAATGCTCTCAGAGATCTCGATACATCATTGTGTTTTCTGGGTGAACAAAGATATTTGAACTATGTGGATCATCCAAAAGTTCCTTTTTCAGCACCAGAAATTGATGGAACACATTGTCTTTTCCGAAATCTCATAATTTCTTCTACATTAACATTAAACTCTGAGGATTTTACTTTTCTGATAGCTTCCACTTTTACCTGAATTCCCACATCATCCTTTTGAGTATGCTTTAACCTTTCCAACAGTGATGGCTGAGCAATCATTTGTGAATGGATTGATGATGTTCCCTTATTAATGATTCTCATGTCCATATTCATCAAATCTAAGAATATTGGATCATTTTCAATTATCATCAATGATAGAATTGCTGGATCCTTTCTACATAAGGAATCTACCACCGTGTTTGCTTTCCCAAGGTGGTAATGTATCGAGAAGTCATAGTCTTTGATCAGCTTTAACAATATTCATTGGTGCATGTTCAACTCATTTTGTGTGAATATATACTTGGGACTTTTTTGGTCTATATATATTTCACACTTCTCACCAAAGAGATAATGCCGCCAAATTTTCAAAGAGATGATCACTGTATCCAACTCTTGGTCATGTTTTGGATAGTTGTTTTCATGAATATTCAATTTCCTTGAAGCACAAGCAATAACTTTTTCAATTTTCATCAACACAAATACCATGACCTTCTTGGAAGCATCAATAAATACCACAAAAAATTCTCCACTTGTGGGTAATGTGAGAAAAAGGTGCAATGATAAGCCTTATTTTAAACTCCTTGAATCTTTCATCACATTCATCACTCTATGAAAACGTTTTCCCTTCTGAGTTAGCTTTGTAAGAGGGTTGTACAGTTGCGATAAATTTCTCGCAAATTGTCGATAATATCCAGCTATCCCCAAGAAGCTACAGAAATCTATTACTGATGTTGGCCTCAGCCATCCTGAAATTGCATATGTTTTGGAGGGATCCATTGATATCTCATTGCTTGTGGTGATATGTCCCAAGAGTGAGAATTCCAACAACCAGAACTCACACTTGCTGTACTTTTCATAGAGCTTCTCCTTCTACAAGGTCTCGAGTATTGTTCATAGAGGCTCCTCATGATCATCCTTGGTTTTGTAGTATATCAGAATATCATCTATAAAGACTACCAAAAATGTGTCAAGGTAATATGTAAAGACTGTATTTATCAAGTCCATGAATATTTTTGTATAATTAGTGACTCTGAAAGAAATTACTTTGAATTCATAGTGCCCGTATCTTGTACGAAAAAAAATCTTGCGGATATCTACCTTCACCACCCTTACTTGGTAATGTACTGACCAAAAATACACATTGGATAATTATTGATCTCCACACAGCTGATCGAACAAGTAATCAATTAATGGGATGGGATACTTGTTCTTTATCATGATTTTTTTAAGCTTGCGATAATTGATGAAAAGGAGCATTGACCAATCCTTCTTCTTGAGGAGGGGGACTGGTGCTCCCCATGGTGAAGCACATGGGCATATAAACCCTTTATCCATATACTCATGTAGTTGTTTCTTAATCTCCTTATTCTCCACAACATCCATTCTATATAGAGTATTGGATATTGAAAATTTCCTATGTATAAGATCAGTTGAAAATTCAACATCTCTTCTAGGAGGAAGACCAGAAAATTGCTCATGAAAAACTTCAGCGAATTCCCTCACAATAGGGATGTCTTCAAGGATGGTTGTTTCCTTGGAATCAATCATCTAAGCCAGATACGCATGCTCATAGGGCAGTATTATCCATGCATGAGATAATAGAGCTAAGTAAGATTCATATTCCACCTTGCACTTGTATTGAATCAGGGCCCGATTATCCAAATGAAGAGTGATTTCCCTCTCTTGAAAATTTATGTTGGCTCTATATAAGGAAATACAATCCATGCCATTAATGGCATCAAAGTATACCCAAGGGAGTATGAAGAGGTACTTCGGGAAGATTAATCCATATATTATGATAGGGGATGAATTATATTCATCGGATGAAATGATTTCCCCATTTGATATACTCACTGACATCTTCACTTCCCTGATTTGTGGTGGTGCTGGTATTATTCTACTAAACATTAGAGATATAAAAGAATTCATAGATCCTGGAAAAAGTATGTTCGATATTATTTAATGAATAACTAGCATAACTATCACCACTTCGTTGTCTGGGTTCACATGGGCAGTAGTGATGGAAAAATCTTGCCCCTGCTGCCTTGGAGGTTTATGGTTGCCTCTAAAAACCCTTTGCTTAGGGCCTTGGTTTGAAAGATGCCCTAGTTCTTTCCAGTTGTAGCAGAGAACAACGCGTTGAGGATCGAACATAGCATTTCTCTCCTCTATTTTATCTATGGGGTTTTCTTACCGATAGTTAATATCCAGTTTCCCTTCTCTTCTACACATAAATAATTTTCTCGTACCCTTCAAGCAATTTCTACGGTGCTTCTTTCTACACTGTTGTCAAGTGGGGTGATAAATCTTCTTAGCAGCATTGAATTTATCCACCAGACCTCCAACATTGAATTCCACAGTACTATTATTATCCCCATGATACCCTTGAGATTCTCTGATCTCCATTTCGACATTGAGGGCTCATCGGACAATTTCTTCCTAGTTGTCGAAGTCACGGATCACCAGTTCATTCTGCAGGCTAGGTTTCATCCCACCAAAGAAGTGGTCAACCTTGAATTCAGGGGTAACGACAAATCTAGAATCATATCATGCAAGCCATGTCAAGTTTTCCTCATACACTCCCTCATATTTTATATCTTTTTTATTGAGGGAACGGAAGTCCTTTTCCATCTTAAGCTGGTGGGTGCACGGAAACTATTTATCGAAAAACAACTTCTAGAAATCCTTCCAGTCCAATGCCTCAATCTCCTGCTCAGGATTCTTATTTTTTTATCAACATCCACCATCGATCAGCTTCCCCCTATATTTGATAAGAATCTAGGAGAACCTTCCCTTGTCACGAACATTGAACGGAGGAGATGAACTTTTCAATGGAGTTGATCTATTGTTCAGCGATTGAGGGATCGAATGATCCATTAAACGTCAAAGGCCTTTATCTCATAATGCTCTCAAAATAGATTTGTTATTTAATTGGGGGGGGGGGGTTGAATGTTCCTATTGAACCATTTTTCTATTCAATGTTTGAGTTAGATTAGAGAGAAGCATGACCACATTTGTGATTCTCGCTCCCATTTCATTGGGCATCTCATTAGTACAGTCATCACATTGATCTCCACATTGGTTGTTATTCTGAGTCCTCCTATTACCGGACATTGGCTGGAATAAAATGAATTATTTGGGTAACACATAAAGTGTATTCCAAGGGAGAAATTGATAACTTATAAATAACTTTTATTTTCTTAACATATGAATCAATTGGCTTTAGTATAGGTTATCCATTATCTACTTTCTAACATATATTCTTAGGGAATTTTTTTGTCCTTTAATAATGGTTCATACTAATATTGTGAATTTACCAAAGTCTATCCCCCATGAGTGTCATAACAAAGATTGCAGGAAGGCCCATTGTCATGAACCAGTTCCCATTCGAGTCTATCTCAAAGCGGTGTTTTCTGGTTTTACACCTAGTATACATATGTTCCAGAGCTACATCTACCTACTCGTATCTAGATAGGGATGTATTAGCTTGATAAACCTCTTACTCAATACTCACCAATACATAGGAGTGTTTTTGTTATACTTTGTTATGTATCCATGGTTTTACTAGGATTTTCTAATCCTAATCCAGAAAATAACTAAACATATCCTCTGATACGAACTATAAAAACCCGGATCTTTTATTACAAATTTAAACATACATAATTACAAAAAGATCATTTCATACAAAATAGAAGATAGAAATTTCTAGTGTATTTTAGACTTATGATAATTATATAACAACTTAAAATATGAAAAACATCATCTTTATTGAAAACTTCCTTTAAATGACCACAACATTCCCTCGTACATAGCATTGCATGGGATAACCTGAGGACATTCATAAAAAAGGAGTGAGCTATAAATCCACGTAAGGGATTAATCATGGAATAAAATAAATGTTAGACAATAAGCATATCAATAGAGCACAAGATAAGCATAAACATGAAGGCATGATAAAACATGATAATAATAACATGGAAATGTGGAGACAACACTTTACATGGAATAATCATGGGCCAAGGCTCATTGCACATGAAGCATGAGTAAACCCACTTTGCACATGAAGCATGAGTAAATACTTGCCGCACATAAATTATCATGAGGCAATACCCATTTCATGTGATGTATCATGATACTATACTTTACCCAATACATTAGAGAACTATTAAGGCACACCCTTCTTAAACATTTCATTGCATGCATAAGTGTTCCACATGGATCCTAAAACATTGAATCATTCAACATAATAATTTACTCCATGATAAAATAATGTGGAATACATACATGAAACTCTTTAAAAAATATGTAAATGTGCATAAATCTGAATACCCTTGATATATAAATGGGAATGGTATTCACTACACAATGACTTTTGCTTGGAAAAGCGCGGTGCAATTTTGACAGCATAACGACGTGACATAAGAACTCATAAAAATGGTTGATGGGAGATAAAGGTATGTATAAAAATATTTACATGACATGGACAATAATGAGGTCATATAGATATATGTTCCAACAAATGAAATGGAATTTTGATTCATGATACAAAAGAATTGCTTGAATGTAAATGAGGAGAGCGAAATTTCTTTTGGAATTTCGGTATAGTAACAGGTGTACATGGGAGGAATTTAATAAGAGATAAAGGGGTATACCATCATTCAAACATAAATAAGGAAGTATGTGGGAGGTGATAAATCATACCCCAACAGTTATAAATGAAATTAAAAGGGAATAATAATTTAATGAATATTTGAAAAAAATGATAAGGGAAGAAAAAACCAGTATTTGGGAGTGTGCTTCCAAAGGCTTGAGAAAGGATTTAGAGAGACTTCTTGGGAGAATGGAGAGCCTTGGGAGGATTATAGAGAGATGAGGGAAGAGGTTAGATAAACTTTAAAGGCTTTGAGTGAGGAGGAAGTGTGAGATTGGGTGAGTTTATATAGGAAAGGAGAGGGAATTGTTTATTATTTAGGTTTGGACCCCTCACATTAAAATAACTGAAACCAAAAACCATCCCATGATTTTTTCCAATGGTTTTTTTTCAAAGGGGAGTGGGAAAAAATATTTTATAAGACTGAAGTACAAACTTCTTAAAATAATGGTGTTTCTTAAGTGGAGGTGAGTCACACTCTCAAGGAAAAAATTTTAAAATGAAAAAATGTTTAATAAGTCTTGAAGGGTTGACTAAAGCTTTATTAAATCAATCAAACAATCCCAAAATTGCAGTATTTTAATGAAAAAACATATATTTTATGAAAATAAAGTTTATAGTATTTTATTACGTAACTATTGGAAATTTTGATTTCATAAAACAGATTATATTTTTAAATAGTGTTTAATTTATATCCAAAAATTTGATTGTCTCAGAAAATTATGAAAAAATCACCATTGGATAATTTTGAAATCCTAATTCCAGAAATAATATTCATTTTATCTAAATAATTTTCTTAATATGTTAATTTTCACTTTTAAAATAAAAACCGACATTTATTGGAAATTCATGGGTTTTGACAAAAATCGCTTTTAAACCTTAATAAAATTTTCAATTGCATTCATAAAATTATAAGATAATTTATATTTAATAAAACGTAATTTAATAAAAATAAAAATATATTATTAAAATATTATTTAATTCAAAAATCCATTAATCCATCAAAATATATTTCTTAGTTGAACATTAACTAAAAATACTATTTTTTCTTTAAAAACTATTTACAATGTAACAATAATAAAATAAAAGTACATTCATTATTATATAAAAAAATAATTTACATAACCATAGTGCTAAGGTATTGTTACATAACCCCTTATAACACCTGCATAAGACTGAAAAGTAAGGTGTGCGATGGTGACAGACTCTTGGGGTGGTCTAGATAACATCGCTCTGGTGGTAATCTCTATCAACATCAACTTCTCACGTAGACGGTTACTCTCTAGCTCAATGTGTTCAAGCTTGGCATGAGAATGGTAAAGAGTGAAGCCTAATGATTCCACCTCCTTTCCATGCTCTAACAAATGGACTTCATATAGGGCACGTCTACTAGATGAGGCCATCGCTTCCCTTGTCTGAGTAAATTGGATTTGTTAAAGCCATATATTTATACTAATCATGTGATCACTGTTCAATGGATATATTAGCAACGATCACAATTCATAACATAAAACCAAGGAATTTTTAATATTATATAAACATTTTACATAATGAGACATTGAATTAGATCAATAGGGATTTCCATTAATAAAATTTTGCGTCGTTACAAATATGGATTTATTTTGTTCATAAACAGCAGAGATATTAGCTTGAAGAGTTCCACGAAATCCACCACAGTGGACTCAATAATAGAGGTGGTATAAATTGCAACATCAGATGTTATGAAGGAATCTCTTTGGATCAATAAGTTTACTATGGAACATGGATTCGTTCCTAGCCTCAACGAAGAAATTGAGCTATATTGTGGATAAAATGGTATTTTTGTTCAAGATAAGGAACTCCAATCTCACAGAAGGAAAAACATCCTTCTAAAATACCAAATCAAATGGGTGATTATTGAGACCAATGAGTAAATGTTTAGTAGGGTGGCTACAAAGGATAATATAGTAGATCTACTGATGAAACCACGATCACAACAACAATATGAAGGTCATATAAAAGTTATGAGTGTAAGTCACATGGGAGATTGGTTGAAATGGTTCTAAATATATCATTTTATTATAATAAATGAAATATTCAATTATCATTCAATCATGTGTGCTGCAATTAATTTTACATGAATGGTCAAATGATAATATCCACTCAAATAATAACACTGAGTTATCCCTTACTGATGATCATTACAAAGTATTATGTGTTTTAATGGTATGATCAATTTATCTATAATAGAATATTGTATTCATTATATATATTTATTATGATATACAAATAAGATACTTATGAGGTAATAAGTAGAAACTTATTGCATGGATTGACCCGCCAAAGTATATCTTAGGGAATATCATATTATCATCAATATAATTAGGAGTGTTTTCTTATTCTCAATCATTCTTACTTGAGGTTATAGATATATATAGCATGAGAACCTTTATACACTGCTACAAAATGGGTCTATAGCTATTCTCTTATTTCCATGGTGTATTAAAACTCTAGTAATAAGATATCTAATGCCACGATAAAAAGAAGTGGTGGTCATATACCTCCATCGATCCCCCACCCCACTTACCTTGTATGATTGAGAATTTCCATACCCTTACCCTTCACGGTTAAGAACCCCATTATGTTTTTTACGATCCCCCCCCCCCCGATCCTCTACAGATCACTCCAAGCTAACACACATGTCATGATCCCCATCATCTGCAGATATCTCCTGGTCAATGCTCGTGATAGACCCCCTCCCCCTATACTCCACATATATGTTCATGGCTGGTGATTCCTCCCTTCATGGTTGAGCTCTCTATCCTCTGCATGATTGAACTGACCTTCCCTGCCTCTTTCTCTCATGAAGAACCCAATTATCCCAATGCTCTTGTGAAATTGGATCACACAATATAACCCTACGCGCTCCCCACTCCATGGTCTCATGAAATCATAACCCTACCCACTCCCTTATCTTGTGGATGATTCCTTTATTCCAAGGGAAATAACTCCCCACTATTGTGATTCACACATTCCAGTAGCTAAACACAATTATTCTTTCCCTTTGAATAAAATGAAAAAAAATGTATTTCACCTCAGTCATTGGTGGATTTTTATTTAGTGATCCATTACATTTGAAGCCTAATGTAGATACCATGTAGATTCATAGATGCCTCACATTTCCTTGTTACACAGATACCAACTTTCCCAATTGTGAAACATTAATCCAAAATTGATTTCATTCCACAAATTTCTAAAACACAATACTCTACTTATTGCAAGTGAGTTCCATTTTTTTCATTCATTAAACTACTATTTCATTTTTCATTTAACAAAAAATACATTTTTATTCCAAATGAATACTTTATATTGGGGGTTTTCATATTTGGTATACTTGTTACATGCAAACTGCATATGTTTAATTTGAATTTTTCATATGTTTTATATGAATGCATACTTTATTAAAATTAATTTAAATTATCTATTCTATATTTTTTTCTTCCCTTATCTCTTTAATGCATGTAATATTATATCAATGTAATTATATAGACATTGAAACCTTGATACATTCATTATATATAAGCCTTGACATTAATTTATCCTCAATACTGAGCTCGTTTTGACACAATAGACCGCACATCACTATTTAATCCATAATATATTTATCCATACTTTTATTGAAATGAAATTTTGATATTTATAATAAGATTAAAATTTCCTCATTTCATTTATCCTAAGAAAAAAATCATATCAAAGCATGGTAATAAATTAATCATAAATACGGACTTCAAATCTACAAATATTTTTTACCATTAATAAGGATGTGACTATATCTCTCAAAATATTAATCAAATGAAGATCAATATATATGTGATGATATAGAAGAGGATTTAGAACAATTTATTTAAAAAAAATTATTAAAAATTCTTTAATCTAGTCCATAAATTCATTGTAAGATGGTATAATAGAATTTGATGATCATGATTGACTAAAATATTCAACATTACAATTTACACCATATCATAGTCTACAAATGAATAATATAATTGAAATTTTGAGGTAGAATTATTAATAGGAGGAAAAATATTTTAGGATTTCATGTTCATCTATTCAGATGACATAATTTTCAAACAAAAATCAAATTTTGTAAGGCTAATTTGAAAGTAAACTCAGCACTCATCTTTACTATAAATTTTCACCTCCACTTCCATTAAAGGGTGATAAAACCTCACCTTGTATGAATTATGAATTATAATAAACAACACTTGATTTAGGGTGGGTAATACATGAAAAAATCTATTTTTAAATAGAGATACCTCTCATCCACTTTTCATTAATCCTGATTTACTTAATTACATTATTGCAATCCCTTATCTTTTTTGGTAATTTGAATTTTAATGATAATTAATGTTTATTAATATTCTATAAACTATAATGACAATATATATATTCATATTTAGAATCCTAATTTAGAATAAATTCTTTTGAGACACTTTCCTTAAATCCAATTATAGTTCTATAACAAATATATGTAGTTTCTATTCAGTACAAATGTGTGAGTTTAGTTAGTTTAGATATTTTATTATACCTTTCTATTTTCATTTAATTTTTTAATAATATAAATTAGAATCTAAACTACCCTCCATTTTTAAGGATAATGAAACAATACATTCATGTGAGACCTTGGTAGGGGATGATAGCTCAGTTGAGAGAAGACATGTTTCATGATAGTAAACTTTACATTTTGTGACTTTGTCAAATGTGTTATTGATTATTCACATGTTTGATGGATTTTAGCAATAAATGGATTATTGGTTATCTTGGAACACAATGGTTGATGTATTATTGAACCATTCATAAAAAAATTGTGAAATTGATTAGTTCTAGAGTAGAGGCATGGATTATAACTCAAACATCATAGAAGTCTATTCCTTCACATATTATATTGTGAAGTATATTATTTTGTTACATTTTTCAATACATGACGATGTTAATTATTTAACCAACTACCCTTTCTTATTATATTGAATTTTCATAGAGTTTCATTCAAATGTAATATGCATTATTATTCTCAATTCTCTATAAAACCAAACCCATATTTCATCAAAAAACTATTTCTATAGATTCTATAATAATAATAATATCATTGAGGATTAGACACTGGTTACACTATATACATTATAATAGAGAAATTGAACATTGACATTCAATAAGATAAAATCATCCATGTTTCAGTATACTTCACTCAAATGATTCCATTTTTCTTGAATAACACTGACGTTATAAATCATTGAGTCACACACCATATCATCAAGTCCTTCCTGAGAAAAATTATTGAATATTATGATGATGATTTGGATGTTTTGTCCCCATGACATGATGATCATCTTGATGACCTTGAAATAGTTTTTAAGAAAACACAATAACACAACTTATAGATGAATCCATTGAAATGTGTTATTATGGAAATATCTGAGAATTTCCTCATCTTTTTGGTGTATGATATTGGCATCAAATTCAACAATAAAAATACCATGGAAATCTTCGATGTGAAACATCCAAAAAACACAATGAAATCAGAGGGAATTTAAGACATCATGCCTACAACATATTTTGTTTTGCTAACCTAATGGGTAATTACTCACCCTTAATAAAGATGATAAAGAAGTGATCCTCCTTTCCATGGGATGGATATTGCCGAAGAGACTTTAATTATCTTAAACAATAAATCCTGAGCTCCCAGGTACTGATGGCACTCACATAAATCCTGACCTCATAGGTAATGATCTCATAGGTATTGATCATTCATATTAATCATATCAAATACACCCTTTGTTATCCAATTTCATTTTTTATATATGAAAAAATTATGAACGGTTCATATATCACTAGATGTAATTTTATAAGAATACTTTATTCTTCTGAAATCATAAATTCTCCAAAAGTGCAACACCATACATAATATTTACAAAAACATCCAAATCATAGTGTGTGTTAATTTATCTTTTATATGAATCAATATATAATCAAATAATTTTCATGACCTATTCAACCATTCACAATGCATCTCTAGGAACATAAAAAATGACAAAAACTCTTTAAATCACGTTATAAAGAAAACGGATATTTACACAACTCTATCAACCTTACATACAAAGTATTTTTTTAATATTTACCCAATTTATAGTTCTTTAGTGACCATCACAATAATTTTAATTCTATACATAAATCAATCTCATCTTTATTTTCCTTCATTCATTATGTAGGTGATGTTCAGCACTGTATACAACAATCTTCATGCTCACTAACCTATAGATGTGCAAGTTAATTTTATTGTGAGAAGAATAATATCACATTTTACATTTATTGAATCAATAAATTAATAAACTCTTACACTATGTGGGAAATGTTGGGTGTAGAAATAAAGAGTGAATAATCTTGAAAACAATGTCTTCTATAAATAATGAAAAAGGTGTAACCAAAATTTTTTAGTTTCACTATGATAGATACCCTAAGAGGGGGCGAATCAAGGTATGAAATATTTAAACAAAGGACCCTTATAATCTTGTTTTTTTGTTAGAAAAAACCCTCTTCTCTCTCCTTCTGGTTGCATAGTATGAACAAACCTTAAAGCATGCATACGACATAACAATTTTACATGGTTCACCCTCTCTGGAAAAACATCCAAGGAGCATACACCAACGATGTGACGATGTACCAAATCCACTACAAGCGCACTATTTTTTACAAGTTTGAAGTGGAATCACTATCCCACCTTGTTTAGAACCAATGATAATATGATAACTCACTTCACTCTTAATTGAACTGAGCTCACTGCTTCTTCAGAATATCCAATCACATTTTAAATACATGTAGGTCCTTTCATTATCTATAAAGAGTACATCCCTCACTATATGTAGATTCTCTGTTGAAGTATAAATTTCATCCACCAATAAATACCCCTTTCCACTAAACAATGGACAATAACCTTAGAACAACCTTTGAAAAGTTCAATACTTTGCAAAGCTCCCCATTTTGGAAATCCCAAACCAGCCTTTGCAAAGCTCTGTTATGAAGCTCTGTTGAAAATATTTATTTCGAATCTTCATTTGAAAACATTGTGGTGAAGCTCAATTGCGAAGCTTGGTTGTGAAGCTCTATTGCAAAGCTCTGTTGAGAAGCTCTGTTTTGAAACACCATTGTGAATCTTAGTTGTGAAGCTCCATTACGAAGCTCTATTGTGAATCTCCATTGTGATGCTCTATTCTAAAGCTTCATTGTGACACTCTATTGTGATTCTCTATTTCAAATCTCTCTTGCAAAGCTTCATTGTGAATATCCCTTGCAATGCTCCCAATTTGTTAGCGCTCAAATAATCCACTGAGAAGCTCATCGTGAAGCTCCTTAGCAAAGCTACATCCCGAACATCCTTTGCTATTTGAGAGACTTAATATTTTTCGTGAAAAACTCTCAACTCTTCTCAAGGGGGTCGAGGCCTATTTATATGTGATTCCACCAACCCTTGATCCTTCTGTTCGAATTCAACACCACTTAACCCATTTGGAAATGCTCTGAAATTTTCAGATTGTGAAGCTTTGATGCGAAGCTCTTTAGCGAGGCTCATCATGACCACAAAGCTCATCATTAACATTATTTATATCATTTACAAAAACCCTTCATGAATACCAACTTTACAAAATTCATGATGTTTCCATATTTTGATGAGATCTTCATGAAAATATACTTTTTCAAGGCTCACCACTTCTATTCGTAAATCTCATCGTTATTGTAGAGCTCTCTATAATCATTCTTCATGTCTTTTCCAAATCCACTTCATAAAGATCATCTTCACGAAATTCAGGACTTTTCCATATTTTTAGGATATCTTCAATGAAATACACTTTTAAAAAATCTCACCCATAATTAAATTTTGTACCCCAAAAATTTTCATAACACTGGAAACCTATTCCAACTTGTATCTGTTCTTTTTATACCACCTCTGGATCTTCCATTCCTTGAGCTCTTACTTTGTCAACAAACACAACCAACCCATAAATACTGCAATGATACCATCAGGGACTTTTGACCACAAATCTCCCCCTTTGGGTGTGTTGACAACTATTCTCATTACAATTCTCTTCACTTTGATACCTCACTGAATCTCTTTCCATCATCTACCACTATTCGCCTCTTGCGATTCAGATAGAGACAAAAGATTTACTCACCACATACTATAATCCGACATGAGAAATGCTCAGTGTGAGAAAGAAGAGTATAATGAAAAGTTTATAAATGAATCACATCGTTTATGACACCAATTGTTGATACAATACTAATACCAATAAATTGATTTCATCATGAACCTCAGCTGTAGTGATATATCTTTTTTGATTAATCACTTCTAGCTTCATAAAATTTAATACTCTCCCCTATCTCATTTATCCCCCTATCTCATTGTTCCACCTGTCAGCTTCTCCCCATCTCTCAAATTAAGAAATTTACTCACATAAAAGACACATGTTATCCCCCTTGAACAACCACATTTTCTCCCCCTTTGTCAATGAACCCAAAGGTCACTCCTTTGCAGTCTGAAACAGAGTAGAGAACAAAGATCATCAAATTAGGGAAAAATAAACCATACCATAGGTAGAGGGGGAGGGTCCACATCCACATTGATTCAAATGTGGGGAGTCTACTAGACTCCCAGAGCTTGTCGATTTCTCTCAAAAGCTTCCTTGGGTAAGGAATTTGTCAGAATGTCTACAACCTGTAATTCAATAGGCACATACTCTATCTTCTCTAGGCCTTTCTACACCTTCACTTTGATAAAATTATATTTGATCTCAATTTAATTTGTCCTAGAGTAATGGACTGGATATTTTCTAAGATTTATAGAAATTGAATTATCATATAGGATTATGATCAGAGACTTTACTTTAATGCCCATATCATCAAGCTACTATTTCATCCATAATAATTTTATGCATGCTTCTGTGGCAGAAATATATTCAGATTCTATGGTGCTCAATAAAATAAAAGACTAATTCATTCTTACTCAAGAAGTACACAAACTACCCTGATAGAAATCACCCCCTAATGTTGATTTTTTGTTATCTGTTGAACCATCCCAATCTACATATGTATATCCCAACAACTCGGGCTGAAATTTTTCATTATACAATAAACTAAAATACATAGTTCCTTTGATATACCAAGTTATTCTTCTCACTATAAACATGTTTATTTCCTTGGTATTTCTTTTATATCACATGGCTTCTCCTGTGGTGAAAACAATACCAGTTATTGTCATTGTTAGGTATAGTAATATTCTAATAAACTACTTGTATTCTGTTACATTAACTGCCTTTTCATCATCATCTTCTGATAATTTCATCCAGGTAGCAACAAAAGTCCTCATCTCCTTGGAATTATCCATTCCATATATTCTTAGATCCTCGTTGGCATATATTTATTGAGAAATTAATGTGTCATTCCTTCCTTGAATTACCTGTAATCCATGAAAAAACATCGGTTCTCAAATCATTAACATTTCGAACTCACGTTTCATGAATTTGGAAAACTTTCTTCACTGTGCTTTATTTGATCCACAAAATATTATGTCATTGACATAAACTAGCACCATCATCTTTTTATTATTGTTGTTTTTGAAATAGATATTGTAATCAACACCACCACATTGAAAGCCATGCTTCTTCAAATACATATCAAGCCTTGAGTATCGTACTCTTGGTTGTTGTTTAAGCCCATATAGTGCTTTATTGAACTGAAATTTTTTTCTCATCATTATTAAGGATAAAACCATCTAGTTGCTCAATATAAACTTCATTTTCCAAAAACTCATTCCAAAATGCAGATTTGATGTCTATCAGGAACACTTTTCTTTTTCTAGGAGTATCCTTTGCACACTAGTCATGCTTTGTTTTGAATCATTGTGCCACATTCATTCATCTTGTTGTGAAAGACCCATTTAGTCTTCATCACATTCTTATCTACCAGCCTCAATACAATCTCCCACATTTGATTCTTCTAAATCTGATCTAGCTCTTCATTTGTATCATGATCCCAGCTTTCATCTTCACCTGCATCAGTAAAGCATTTAGGCTCTACTTGAGATAGGAAATATGTATACTGTAGTGATTTTATTATTCTTGTTTGAACTGAAGATGAATAATAACCAATGATATTATACATGTCAATTTCATCTTGACTCCTTGTCGTATTTGTAGATACCGATTTTACATCATATTGGTCATCATTAGTATCTTCTTCTAAGTAAGCATCAGCAATTTATTCTCCCCCAGTGTTGCTTTCCTCCTCATCATTTTCATCAAGAAATTATTCACTATTCTTTTGAATTCTCTCTTTATTCTCCAATACAGTGACATCATTTCTCTCAACTACTTTTCACAGCCTCTTATTAAAACATTCATAGGATTTTATTTTTCTTGAGTAGCGAAGGAATGTCCCTTAATCTCTTTTCGAATAAAATTTCAAGTGTTTTTCTTTGTTGAGAATAAATCACTTACTTATAAATATTCTAAAGTACTTCACTTTTTGTTTCATTCAATACCACATATCATACAGAGTCTTTCCTTCCTTTGGACACAACATATCCCTATTAGAAATGTAGACCAATGTCAAAACTTCTTCTTTCCAATACTTCTCTACTAGGTCTTTTTCAATGAGCATTATTCTGGCCATTTTTTAATGATCCGATTTCTCATTTAGACCACTCGATTCTGTTGGTAAATTCTCATTAAATAAACTTAATGCCTTATCCTATGTTTCTTGAGATAGTCTTCCACTAATCTATTTGTGAATTTCGTACCATTGTTAGCACGAAACTTCATATTTTTCTTCCCAATCATCCTTTCATATTCCCTTCAATGCTATTTTAGGAAATTTAACACATCAAACATATTGGTAATGATGAATACCCATGCCATTTTTATATATTCATGAATGAAAAGAAAGAAATATCTCTTCCTGTAAATGGATTTTGGTATGATAGGTCTACAAACATCAGCATATACAAATTCACACAATCTTGTTGATTTCTTTTCCTTTTCCTTGTAAGTCTTTCTGAGGATCTTCCCTTGTTAACATGAATTTCACATATGTGTACGATCATGTGATAGCATAGGGAGGTCTCTTGCTACATCACACTTTACCATACCTTCCATGGATGGTTGGAATAGATGACCAAGTCGTTTATTCCATACCTTGTTTTCTTCCTCTCAAGAAAAAAAGCATATATTGTCTTCTCCACTTACAAGGTAGATATTTCCCTTTATTATTTCTCCCTATAGGTCCACATCACCATATTTTCCTTTGATGGTACACATCTTATTAGTAAACCTTATAGAATAACCTGAGTGAAATAGTTGGATGACACCAAGAAAATTGAGACTGAGACCTTATACTAATAAAATGTTAGTACATCTCATCTCTATGCCCCCAAACCTGGCCTTTCCTGATCCAATAATCTTCAGGCATTCATCATTTTCAAACATAAAAACTTCTTCTTTTTCATACTTTATGCATGTCACAATATCCATATTACCAGTCATGCGAGATGTTCAACCACTATCAATGATCCATACACCATAATGGTCTGATTCATTAAGGGAAATTTATGCCACTAATATCTTCTCATCCTTTTTATTTTTGATCCATGTCTTTGACCTCACAATCGGTGTAGTTTGAAAATATTGATCTTCCTCAGAGTGTGATGGTCCAGATTCATCCTTCATAGCTGTAAATCAATTTTTCATTCTCAACTCACCTATGGTTAGATGATTTCATGCTTGTAACTGGTTTAGTTCTTCTTTGGCACATTCCTTTTCATGTTTGGTATACAGTTTCTACCCATATGTCCAAATCCTCTACAGATAAAAAAATATAACTCAAAATATATTCTAGAGTGTCAAGATATTTTTGGATTCCATTGTTTCTCTTGTCCTCTTCTATACCTATTGGCTATGGAACACACATTTTGTGAGTGTCCCATATTTCTATAGCAATGGAATGTGATATATGGCGCATTCATGCACATCACATTTTCACCATTGGTTCTCTCTTGGGTTATCTGAATCTTCATATTTTCCATCATACCCAAATCCACCTTCAATCTTAGAACGAGTGTTTGTGTTTTGACTTAAATTTTCAAAGATTTTTTTTTTGTTCAAGACCCAAATTATCTTTAGCATCTAAACATAATTTATTCTTCCTTTCTATGAAGCCACTATGCTCCACTTTCATTTTATCATAATCCTGAGTGATCTAAATTCCTGATGTCACAACATGAGTTAAATGTTTTTCTTGATCCTTAAATTTTTTTTACAAACTAACAACTTCTCCTTCATGTTCATCAATACGCTTGATTTGATCATTCTTTGTATTATTCAATCCATCATTCTCCCTTTTCTGTTCCTCAATATTTATTTTATACTCACTAATCAATTTTGAGTCTTCTAGTGTTGATGACTTTAGTTTCTAAATTTCTTCCACTAACTTAGCCTTCCCTTCTTCTTTCTGTTGCATATAGAGTTTGGATTCATGAACTACTTTGTTCTATTTCATTGTTTTGGCTCTCCAAACATCTATCTCTTAAAGAGCAGCCCCTAACTCCGGTTGCATATCAACTCTTTCTTGAACATCTTCTTCTTCATCAATGCTGATTTCTTCCTTTTTCTGAATACTACCAACAACAGCCACCATAGAATTTTCTCTATGATCATTGATGTTTTATATCCTTTCAACCACCTCAACCTCAGACTCATCTGAACTGTCACATTATTGTAAAAGAAGATTCTTCTTTTTAAAGGTATTTCTCTTGAACTTTTTCTTGCAATTCATGTAGGTTGAAGACTTCTTTTTGGGAATTTTGACTTTATCGACATCATTATCGTTTTGTAACTTTTTGTGGCACCTTGACACAAGATAACCAACCTTCCCATGTCTAAAGTAAGAAAGTGGAAGTTTCCCTTTAAACATTCCTTCTCCTCTTTGAAGATTTCAGGAAAGAAATGACATCACCTCATCTATCAATTCTTCTTCTTGGGAATCTTCGATAGTGAGATTCTTCATGGCTTTGAATTCCACCTCTTTGGATTTCACTTTTCCACAACATCATTATTATCATTTTTCATTTCATATTCTATAAGGGTACTAAGAAATTTATCTAGTGTCTACTCTTTTGGATTCTTGTCTTCAAATAATGAAACCTTTTTTTTGAAGTGAGGTGGAAGCATCCTTAGGGTCTGCTTGAAAATCTTTATGTCTTCAATGACTTCACCTGTAACACACTGATATTTTATGAAAAATATTCCTTTAATTTCATAAATGTCTTGTGCTACACCAAGATTACCTTGGCTATACACAACACCGTATTAGCTTGCAGTATACACAACACTATTCTTGGATCGTGTTACACACAATTTTGATAATAGTTATTCTACGCAACATTCAATATATATATATATATATGTATTCAATATATAAATGAAATATGGTAGGATTCTATTATACGAAACAACGAAGTATTCTTGCGCAACATGCAACCCTGATTTGGCTTGCATTACACGCAATCGCGACCTTCCTCGATAGTGTGTGTTGTACGCAATACTGGGTTTTAATAAAAAGCGATATATTATTATAATATTGTTATGAACTATCCGTTATAAATATTGTTAACTAAATTTTTAATTTTATTACATTATTATTCATCTTACACATTTCTAGGACATGGTATAAGAACAAAATAATTTTTTCGGGTAAAATAAGTATTTTTCAAAAAATACAGTTTTGCTGCCTTGTGATGGCGCACCCACATTAAATCTAGTTTTTGACATGTTTATAAGTTCAATTTGACAAAATAAAATTCTTCTTTTGAATCAGGATATAAAAATTTACATTAGATAATGTTTTTATATTTTTCTGATAACTTTCATATTTTAATGAATAGTAAAAACACACTATATTTTAATTAAAAACAACTTTTATCATCTTAATATCTTATGTGGTTAAATTATAATATTTAATGGTTTTAAAGTATAAATAGAATATATTTTTAGCATTTAATATAATTTTTGTCATTATCATTGATTTTACCTTGAATTTGTTTGTTAAATCAATTCAATTTTTGAAATGTTTTAAAGAAAAACCCGTTTTCTTTCGACAACGGGATTAATTTTAATTTAATTTCTGCAACTTTTGTGTATTGAATTTGGAAAAATGGATTCCATATTTGGAATCAGTGGATCCAAATTATGTTAATAAGCTACTTTTTTTTTGGGAATTATGAATAGTAACTACAGTAAATTTTATTTACCATAGTTAAAGGTAAATCGGGTAATTAAGGGTAAATATAATATTTTAAAATTACGCTAACAAATGTCAAAATCCTATTGGATGACTAAAGGTAGAACCATATCACCTAAGTGTTGGATTAGATTAATTTAATTAAATTTTTTCAATGAAAATAATTTAATTATTATTAAAACCAAAGAATGTGACAACATGTCACTTTCTTAAATCTTATAAGTATATTAATTTTAATCTAGTGATACAATTCATGAAACTTAGAAAATGAATAATCTAAAGAAATATAATACAATTATATATATCATAATAATTTATTTAGAATTTTTAGGGATTAAATAATTATCATTTATTATGACACAAAGATGATGCAGTAATTGTCTTATTAATGAAATACTGACATAATTGATGTTATAAATTCCCAAATAAATGTAATTTGAGACTTTTTATGACTTACACTAATTTTATAGGTTAATATGACATGTTATTGTTTATATAAGTAAATATTTTAGAACTTATCATTCTTTTATGAATTTAATAAAAATCATGTACCAAATACTGTCAAAATTGACAGAAATTAGTTTTTAAAACAAATATTATATTATTAATTGTTATTTTATTCCAAAAAATCTAAGGCTCGGCAAAATGACTTAGCTAAGATTATATATATGAATAATAAACAACTTGTGGTTCGTTTGGCTTGATAGAGTAAGTTTATTAAACATATAGTGTACGAAAACAAAAAGACACGGTAAAAGTTAAATTATTTAACTTAGAGTTAAATCTAATTGATAAGGTCAAAATAATAACCTCAACTTGTCTATATCCTATTGGATGAGAGTATTGCGACCCATCCCCCCTTTATCTTCGAAATAAGACCCTTTGGAACCATCATAAACCGAATTTGACCTTAATATAAAATAATATTTTGAGATTTTCTAAAGGACCCCCTCTCCTCCCTTATAAAAGGGCACCTCCTCCCCCTCTTCCTCACACCACTTTGAGCCTTCAAGATCGGCCAAAACATGAATATTTATCCTCTCCACTTCCCTAGCAATATACTAGAGGTTCTTGGATTCCTCAACGACCAATTTTAGTGCCCTTGGAGGAGGTCTCAAAGAGGCGCTTCAAAGAAGAGGTAATTTTCTTTACCGATTATTTCATCTTTATTTCTTTTTCCACTTCTTCTTCTTTATTTGTTTCATTATGAAGTAATAGCATCAGAATAAATCATATACTGATATGTTATTATAAGTAAGAAACAACCCTATTTCACTATCTATCCATCCTACGGAAAAAGAAATCACCGCGCGTGCGTACGTACGGAATACCGTCTCCACACCGTGGTGTAATCTATTATCCACCAACACCATACATGGATGGGTATAATGGTGTAAATACTGACTATATATGACTATTATAAGGTGATACTTATTCTGAAATAGTATACATACACTCCAATACAATTCCACGATCATAGGAATGATAACATCACTTGTGCATACGTACGGAATACCGTCTCCACGATGTGATGCGACTCGTTCTACATGATCTTAATTTCATAATGATTGTATAAATGAATTGAATGAATGATTATGATATATATTACACTAATAAAATTCTGGTAATGAGGTATCTGTAACCTAAAGAGATGAATATTAATTTATTCGACAAAACACGCATAAGAACAAAAAGTTATAAACACCCGAATAACAAGTAGCAATGAAATGTTACTACTAGAAGCTAAGAATATGACCATATATAATATCATAAAAATAAGTATGATTCTGTAATAAGTCAATAACATTATTTAAATCATTATACATGAGGTTTGGACACGTACAGAGAATATCGGACCTATGGTAAGGTAAATATCACAATCTCATTTTTATCCGAGATTGTTTATACTTTGGTATTTACTGGGATGTATTTTATCATCCAAATCCATGTTTCCTCAATATGTAATATTATTTCCATCCACCTACAATTGTTTAAATCTAATTTTACCGTTCTGTGAGTTTTTAGTAAAAGATATAAAAGGAATCTTTTGTCATTTTTCGTACGAGGTACTTTTTGACTTTTCCGACAAAAGTACGAAAAAGGTTTTTTAAACTTATACGACATGGATGGATTTTTAAAACATTATTTCCGAGAAGCTTCCTTTACAAGTTTTCAAGTTTATTTTTAATCAACTTCTTTTAGTTTATAATTGTATGACATGTTATGAAAGGAAAAGTGTTTTTGAAGAAGAAATGATATTTTCCTCAAGAATGGAGTTCAAGTGTTTTATCAAAATTATTTTCCATCTAAGATAACAAAGGGTTCTGTTTCTATCCTTATTATTACATTGATTTGACTATGTTTTGATGGAATTATTTTTATGAATTCCTTTATCTTATATGAATTGTTTTATGATGTCATGATGTTTAAGATTCCCATTTTTATTACATGAGTTATGCTATGATGTATGGTTTATGATTTTGTGGCACACATAAGAATGGTATAATTATGAGATGGGTGGGTCCTATATCTCCCTCCAATGCATTGGGTAAAGATTGTATATCTCATGAGATGGACATGGCTGGAAAGGTAGGTTATAGTGGTTCAGTGAAACAGGACTGAAACGAGGAGTGAACTCGGTTCAGAAAGGGACTTTGTCCACTAAGATAGTATTGGAAATGAGTCTTGACTAATAAGAAATGATTATATATGATTATGTGTATATTCCACAAAGTTTCATGTTTGATGTTATGATTATTGGGATTACATTTCACTACTATGATTTATCCCATGTTATGAAATTATGCTCTCTTTTGCAGGATAAGATTTCCAAAATGTTATGTTCTTATGAATATGATTTGATTTATATTTCTTTTGGTTACCCTCACTGAGCATTTGAGCTCACCCTTTTATGTTTTTTTCCCAGGATATAAAGAAGGGTTTTAGGTAGGAAAAAAAGGGAAGATCTTTATGGGAGATGTTGAAGATCTTTCGCCACAATTAGAAGATTATATTCCGAGTTTCCAAAGACACTAAACTATTACGGTCCTTGTGTGTGTGTTTTTGTTATGTAATAAGTATTCCGCAAATGTCATATAATTTCCTTATACGTTAAGCTTCGAGTCACTACAGTTGGTATCAGAGGAATGGTTTAGTCAACCTTTGGAAACTAGGATGTGAGAACGTTAGTGAGATCCCTAGAGATATTACTAAGGTATGTCTAGGGATGTCACTAAGGATAAGTATATGTATAGGATATAGTCCTAGAACTATGGTAACGATCCTAGAATTTAACCTAAGATGTTAGATATTGAAGTTACTCCCCCTTTATTATGATTTTTACCTCTAACACTATTCTTTTTGGGTTTTAGAAAATGGCTGGAAACAAGATGATTCACGATAATCGAGGATATTATGGACAATGGAATGATATTCTTCATGAGAAACCAAATGAAATTGGATTTGGAAGTCCAAACATAATTATTATGCCGAATCAGCAATCTCATAATATGATCAATAAAGTAAAATTTGGAAAGTTTCCTGACTCGGATAATAAGAGAAAGATGGAGTTTCATGATGATCATATAGGAAAGAACGTTTAATTTCCCCTATGTAAATCATGTGGGAAGAGGCATCAAGGAGAATATTTCAAAGGAACTGGAAGATGATTTGGGTGTGGAAAAGAAGGACACAAAGCCAGTAAGTGCAAAGGAAAAGGTTCAGTTAACACCAGGGATGAGGATAATGGTATTGCTATGACATCAACAATGGTTAAATGTTTTAAATGTGGAATGTACGGGCATTATGCAAACCAATGCCCTAAGGTAAAGTCTCATGAAGAGAATTAGTATAGTTGTATGGGTAGTATTTATATTGATGATGATGAAGAGACTACAAATGATATGTGAGATGAATGAATTGTTGAAGCTCGGTCAATGGATTAAGAATGTAGTGGAATGATTACATGTTTATCATGTGTAATGTTGTAAAAGTAATATTATGGTACTATGGAATAAAGAGACATCTACGGATTGTTACACTGTTGTCTTTCCTTGATTTTTGAAAGTGTATGATTAATGGTACCAGTATCCATGAAAGATTATTCAGGTATTTTTGGAATGTAGATGATATGCGCATAATGAAGGGATAAGGAGAAAATTAAATGTTTGATAGTATTAATGAGCTCATGGCTGATATAAGGAAATAGTTATATCATGGTTTGAGTATATAGAATTTTGGGTTTTTGGTATGTGGAATGCGTTAACTTTTGACAACACTTATGTTTTTTCTAAGATTCAATGTGTATTCATTTTCAAGAGATTACATGATTATTGTATTCACATGACTCGAATGTGACGAAAAAGATATATGAGGGATAAATGATGGCATTCACATGATCATTTTCTCTATACTATGAGCTTGGACCGATGTGTTTTGGATAAGCCTAAAGATTGGAATGGATTAAGTTGGACATAAGTTAGTATTGTTTAAGGATAGAACCTTTTTTCGATATTATTGATGGGATGATATAGTAATGTAGTTTTATAAAAAGGACAACCTGCAGGACGGGCGACAGCCCATCGCGTCGGACAAGGCTGTGGGAATCAAACCCACAACTGAAGTGCGACTGGCCTTTATCGCCTACCACTGGCCTACAGGAAGTCCCTAGTTAGTATAAACTAGTTTTATTTTATTAAGCGGTATGATATATGAAGTATAAGTTCATTTTTGGAACCATATACGATTAATATAACCATAAGATGGACTTATAACTTTTTCTAACCTTTTGTTTGAAAGAGATGGAATGACCCATCCTTCTATCACATGATCTGCTAACACATCACAAATAACAAATTCAACTTTATTTCTTTAAGGGATGAAGTGGAAATTGTTCAATTCACGAACAACAGTGAGATTCTACCAAAATCATTCAAGTATATCTTTTAATTCATCAACTTTAGTGAAATGATCTTGAAAACCAAAAATGTTGTCCTAGTTCCCTTATATCCGATTAATCAGGTGGTACCTTAGATCATCACAAATCAATAGCTTTGTGATTGTTGGGTTTTTCATAGCCATGTTCTCTACCACTCTCAATCAGAACATGATGGTTAGATTTTTCTTCCATATCCATATTTTCACCTATGTTCTCTTACATGGAAACCTCGTGATGAGTTAATTTGGGTAACCGTTACATTTCAAAATCCATGTTTTGGTATTCCTTTTTACGATGTGGGGTTCTATTAAACAAACTTTCGAGTAGTAAACCATTTAAAACCTCGATGAATTTTGAGGGCGAAATTCATTTTAAGGGGGGTAGAATGTAACACCCCAAGATTTTATGAAAAATATTCTTTTAATGTCATCAATGTCTTGTGCTACACCAAGATTACCTTGCGCTATACGCAACACCGTATTAGCTTACAGTATACGCAACACTATTCTTGGATCGTGTTACACACAATTTTGATAATAGTTATTCTACGCAACATTGAGTGTATATATATATATATTAAATGTATAAATGAAATATGGTTGGATTCTGTTATACGAAACAACGAAGGATTCTTGCGCAACACGCAACCCTGATTTGGGTTGCATTACACGCAATCACGACCTTAGTCGATAGTGTGTGTTGTACGCAATACTGGGTTTTACTAAACAACGATATATTATTATAATATTGTTATGAACTAGCCATTATGAATAGTGTTAAATAAATATTGAATTTTATAACATTATTATTCATCTTACACATTTCTAGAACATGGTATAAGAACAAAATAAATTTTTCGGGTAAAATAAGTATTTTTTAAAAAAATGCAGTTTCGCCGCCTTTTAATGGCGCACCCACTTTAAATCTAGATTTTGACATGTTTATAAGTTCAAGTTGACAAAATAAAATTATTCTTTTGAATCAGGATATAAAAATTTATATTAGATAATTTTTTGATATTTTTCTGATAACTTTCATATTTTAATGAATTGAAAAAACACGCTATATTTTAATTAAAAACAAATTTTTTAATCACAATATCTTATGTGGTTAAATTATAATATTGAATGGTTTTAAAGTATAAATAGAATATATTTTTACCATTTAATATAATTTATGTCATTAGAATTTATTTTACCTTGAATTCGTAGGTTAAATCAATTCAATCTTTTACAATGTTTTATAGAAAAACCCGTTTTCTTTCGACAACGAGATTAATTTTAATTTAATTTCTGAAACTTTTGTGTATTGAAATTGGAAAAATGGATTCAATATTTGGAATCATTGGATCCAAATTATGTTAGTAAGCTACTTTTTGTTTTTGGGAATTATGAATAGTAACTACGGTAAATTTTATTTACCATAGTTAATGGTAAATCTGGTAATTAAGGGTAAATATAATATTTTAAAATTACCCTAAAAAATTTCAAAATCCTATTGGATGACTAAAAGTCGACCCATATCACCTAAGGGTCGGATTAGATTCATTTAATTAAATTTTTTCAATGAAAATAATTTAATTATTATTAAAACCAAAGAATGTGACAACATGTCACTTTTTTAAATCTTATAAGTATAATAATTTTAATCTAGTGATAAACTTCATGAAACATAGAAAATTAATATTCTCCAGAAATATAATACAATTATATACATCATAGGAATTTATTTATAATTTTTAGGGATTAAATAGTTATCATTTATTATGACACAAAGATGATGCAGTAATTGTCTTATTAATGAAATATCGACATAATTGATGTTATAAATGCCCAAATAAATGTAATTTGAGACTTTTTATGACTTTAACTAATTTTATAGGTTAATATGACATGTTATTGTTGATTTAAGTAACTTGGTTCGAACTTATAATTCTGTATGAATTTCATAAAAATCCTGTACCAAATAGTGTCAAAATTGACATAAATTAGTTTTTAAAACAAATATTATATTATTAATTGTTATTTTATTCCCAAAAATATAAGGTTAGGTCAAATGAATTAGATAAGATTATATATATTAATAATAAACAACTTGGGGTTCTTTTGGCTTGATATAGTATGTTTATTAACAATATAGTGTAAGAAAACAAAAAGACACGGGAAAAGTTAAATTATTTAACTTAGAGTTACATCTAATTAATAAGGTTAAAATAATAACTTAAACTTGTCTAAATCCTATTGGATGAGAGGATTTCGACCCATACCCACTTTATCTTAGAAATAAGACACTTTTGAACCATTATAAACCGAATTTGACCTTAATATAAAATAATATTTTGAGATTTTCCAAAGGAGCCCCTCTCCTCCCTTATAAAAGGGCACCTCCTCCCCCTCTTCCTCACACCACTTTGAGCATTCAAGTTCGGCCAACCCCTGCCAAGTTATCCTCTCCACTTCCCTAGAAACATCCTAGAGGTTCTAGTCTTCCTCAAAGACCAATTTTAGTGCCCTAAGAGAAGGTCTCAAAGAGGCGCTTCAAAGAAGAGGTAATTTCCATTACCGATTCATTCATCTTTATTTCTTCATCCACTTCTTCTTATTTAGTTGTTTCATTATGAAGTAATAACATCAGTATCACTAATATACTGATATGTTATTATATGTATGAAACAACCCTATTTTCAACATCTATCCATCCTACGGAAAAAGAAATCATCGCGCGTGCGTACGTACGGAATACCGTCTCCACGCCGGGGTGTAATATTTTTTCCACCACCACCTTACATGGATGGGTATAATGGTGTAAATAATGACTATATATTACTATTATAAAGTGATACTGATTATGAAATAGTATACATACACTCCATTACAATTCCACGATCATAGGAACGATATCATCACTCGTGCGTACGTACGTAATACCGTCTCCACGATGTGATGCGACTCGTTCTACATGATCTTCATTTCATAATTATTATATAAATGAATTGAATGAATTAATATGATATATATTACACTAATAACATTCAGGTAATAAGGTATCTATATCCTAAAGAGATGAATAAGAATTTATTCGACAAAACACACATAAGAACAAAAAGTTATAAACACCCGAATAACAAGTAGCAATGAAATATTACTACTAAGAAGTTAAGAATATGACCTTATATGATATAAAAATAATAATTATGATTCTGTAAAAAGTCAATAACATTATTTAAATCATTATACAGGAGGTTCGGACACGTACAAAGCATATCAGACCTAAGGTAAGGGAAATATCACAATCTCATTTTTATCCGAGATTGTTTATACTTTGGTATTTACTGGGGTGTATTTTATCATCCACATCCATGTTTCCTCAATATGTAATATTATTTCCATCCACCTACTATTGTTTAAATCCAATTTTACCCTTTGGTGAGGTTTTAGTAAAAGATATGAACGGAATCTTTTGTCGTTTTTCGTACGAGGTACTTTTTGTCTTTTCCGACAAAAGTACGAAGAATGTTTTTTTTAACTTATACGACATGAATGGATTTTTAAAACATTATTTCCAAGAAGTTTACTTTACAAGTTTTCATGTTTATTTTTAATAAAATTCTTCTAGTTTATAATTGTATGACATGTTATGAAAGGAAAAGTGTTTTTGAAGAAGAAATGATATTTTCCTCAAGAATGGAGTTCAAGTGTTTTATCAAAATTATTTTCCATCTAAGATAATAAAGGGTTCTGTTTCTATCCCTATTGTTACATTGATTTGATTATGTTGTGATGGAATTATTTTTATGAATTCCTTTATCTTATATGGATTGTTTTATGATGTCATGATGTTTAAGATTCCCATTCTTATTACATGGTTTAGGCTATGATGTATGGTTTATGATTTTGTGCCACACATAAGAATGGTATCATTATTAGATGGGTGGGACCAATATCTCCATCCAATGCATTGGGTAATGATTTTATATATCATGAGATAGAAATGGCTGGAACGGTAGGTTATACCATTTCAGTGAAACAGGACTGAAACGAGGAGTGAAATCAGTTCAGAAAGGGACTTTGTCCACTAAGATAGTCTTGGAAATGAGTCTTGACTAATAAGAAATGATTCTCTATGATTATATGTGTATTCCACAAAGTTTCATGTTTTATGTTATGATTATTGGGATCACATTTCACTACTATGATTTATCCCTTGTTATGAAATTATGCTATCTTTTGCAGGTTAAGATTTCCAAAATGTTATGTTCTTATGAATATGATGTGATTGATATTTCTTTTGTTTACCCTTACTAAGCATTTGAGCTCACCCTTTTATGTTTTCTTTTCCCCAGGATATAAAGAAAGGTTTTAGGTAAGAAAAAAAGGGAAGATATTTATGGGAGAGGTTGAAGATCTTTCGCCACGATTAGAAGATTATATTCCGAGTTTCCAAACACACTAAACTATTACGGTCCTTGTGTGTGTGTTTTTTTTATGTAATAAGTATTCCGCAAAAGTAATGTAATGTCCTTTTACGTTAAGCTTCAGGTCTCTACATCACTAATACCCTGTATGTATTCCACTATAACATTTATTTTGTCAAAGAATTCATCAATATACTCATTCGGGTTCATTCATAGATCTTAATACTTGTTCCACAACACTTTCATATTTGCTTCTCTGGCCCTTGAATCTTTTTCATATATGTTCCAATGTTTTTTCCATATGGCATGTGATGTTTTTCATGACATCACCTTCTTATAGATAGCATTAGATAAGGCTACTGCTAAAGCATTGATTTCCTTAGAGTCAACATCCAATTATCTTCATTCGGCTTCCAATAATGCACCACTAATAATATCACCAGTTATACCAAGCATTACAGATGTAAACACATCAATTCCCAATGATCTGAAGTGGTGTTGCATCCAATTCTTCCATTGCTGAAATTTTTTTTTGTCAAAGATCGAAATCCATTTATGATCGGTGACCTCCATTAATGAAAGAAACATTGATATCAACCCTTTACTCTGATACTAATTATTTGGTCCACTAGGGTAGATACCCTAAGAGGGTGGTGAATCAGTGTTTGATTGATTAAAAAAACTCCCCCTTATGATCTAGTTTTATTATTAAACAAAACAATCTTCTATCTCCTTCGAGTTGCAGAGTATGAAAAAACCTTAAAGAATGCACTAAAAACAGAAATTTAATTTATTTCACCCTCACGGGGCTACGTCCATGGAGCATAAATCGGTGATGTGCTGAGGTACCAAATTCACTATAAGTGCACTGTTGTTTACAAGTTCAAAGTGGACTCATTGTCCCTCCTAGTTTACAACCAATCACAATTTGATAACTCACTTCTCTCTCAACTAAAGTGATCCAACTGCTTCTTCAGAAGTTACGATCGCAATTTAAAGACTTGTAGGTTCTTTAATTATCTCTAATGGGATAATCCTTTACTATTTGTAGATGCTCTATAGAAGTCCAAATTTTATCCATTGATGAATACCCCTTTTCCACTGAACACTGGGTAATAACCATGGAACACCATTTGCAAAGTTCACTAATTCTCAAAGCACCCCGTTTTTCACATCCCAAACTTTCCTTTGTAAAGATCCATTGTGAAGCTCCATTGCGAAGATCTATTCCAAAGCTCTGTTGTGATGCTCTGTTGTGATTCTCGGTTTTGAATCTCCGCTACAAATCTCTATTATGAAGCTCCATTGCGAACCTATGTTTCAAAGCTCAATTGTGAAGCTCCATTGTGAAGATATATTGTGAAGATCTATTTCAAACCTCTATTGTTAAGCTTCATTACAAAGCTCAGTTGCATTTCTCGATTGCAAAGCTCTATTGTGACGCTCCCTCGCGAAGCTCCCAATTTTGCAGCGCTCAAACTAGCCACTACAAAGCCCCTTAGCGAACTTCCTTTGCTATTCGAGAGACTTTAGATTTTTCATGAAAAACTATCTACTCATCCCAAGGGGGTTGAGGCCTATTTATAGGTGATTCCACCAACCTTTGAACCTTCAGTGCGAAGTCAATGCCACGTTATCCCATTTGGAAAAGCTATGAAATTTTCAGATTGTGAAGATCTTTAGCAAAGCTCATTGTAATCACAGAGCTAACCATCAAATTTTTTTTTAAATTACCAAAACCACTTCATGAATCCCATCTTCACAAAATTCATGCATTTTCCATGTTTTGATGATATCTTCAAGAAAATATACTTTTTTCAAATCTCGTCTCTTTCATTTCTGAAGCACATCATTATCACAGATCTCTCCATAAACATTCTTAATTTCTTTTGAAATCCACTTCATTAAGCCCTTCTTCATGAAATTAAGTCATTTGACATATTTTTAATAGATCTTCAAGGAAGTACACTTTTCAAAAACCTCATCAATCATCAAATTTTGGACCCCAAAATTTTTTCAAACACTTGAAATCAGCAACACCTTGTATTTTTCCATTTTGTACCACCTTTGGATCTTCCATTCCTTGAGTTCCTTCTTTGTCAACAAACACAACCAACCCAAAAATGATGCAATGTTTTCGTGAGGGTTTAATTACATAAAAAGTTTATTTTTATAGGGTTTTGACATATTTATTTAGTAAGAAATTTATAAACATCAGTCATATTCAATAAAAAAAATATTCGATTAAAAAATGGATCTATCCCATTTCTAACCATAGTTTTGTTTAGAATTCATTCTACATTATTAAATATATTTAATATAACACCAATCAGAAAGGGGAAAGCAATAAACATACCTCAAACATTAGTTTTATAAATTTTATCCAAAATTTTAGATTTTAACATGAAATAACAAAACCATGGAAACCTCACTTTGTTAATAGATCCCCCTGTATGCCCACCAATATTTTTCTACATTTTATACACTAAATATGTTAAATGTTCTTCATCAAAACTATTTCTCATTTTACTTCTGTGAGTGGACTATGCAAGAGTGTTGCAACAGAGACCTTCTACAAGTGGGACCTGCACAAACAAATTATGATTTTTAGTTTTGAGTCCAACTTATGTTGTTTCCTTTCATCTGTAATGAGTTAATTAGTGAGATTTTGTCTTTTTATTCACTTTTATTTTTTTTATCCGCAACTAAAAAATATTAATGTTGACTAGAAAGTTAAAATTTTCAAAACAAAACATTCTCTTAAAATATTCAAGGTTAGTGATCCCTCCCATAATGTTAACATAATAAAATGATGTATGCAGGTTCATGGGGATTAAGTTTTTCCCCTTCTATCACCTAAGAATAATTGATTAAAGTGGAGTTTGAGGCAATTTATAAAACTAAATAACTATTGGTGGTTCGTTGATGTTTTTTTCAAGAATCGTTGATGAAATATTTATATGTGTTTTACTTGTTTTTTTGTTTTATAGGTGTGGGAAGGTAGTGATAGAGGAATGGTAGTCATATTAACATTAGATTTTAAAACTGATGTTACTCTATATTTCATAGTACTAGTGTTAATTCATATAAAATTGTCCTATTTTTTAATATGCATATTTTTCTTGATTTCATTGTCTGATTGAGGATAAATTGCTCCAATTCACAAGTGTAGGAATGAGGATCTTATTGAAAGAGTTAAAATTGTTACTAACGGTATGTAATATAATTTTTTCACCTTTCATTTACTTCAACATTAAAAAATCATTCAAATAGATGTCTTTCACTTTATATTTCTATTTAGTTAGTGTTGTTCTTGTGATTCGATTATAAATAATTTATTGATGATTTAGGTCATGAGATATTATATAGGAGTGTCACCCCTACCTTAATCCATGAAATTCTTATAGAATCATCAATCCAATTAGTCACCAAAACCCACTAAGATACCTTCAACACACCTACTCACTAACCACTGGTGTTAACCTTTGACCACAATGAACTTTTAATTTTTACTTTGATGATAATATTTGGATTTTGGATTATGAGATATTTGTCTAAGATTTTAGTTTAGATTGATATTTACTTTGATCAGTTGTTCAAACGAATTACATAGATTCTATATATGAGCACCATTATGTGACAAACCATGTTACCCTATAAGTTTATTTAGGGAAAATAGATCTGGTTGTGTCACCCAACCATCATCCCGTATCTAGTAGCTTCCACATATAGAACACTTTGACCCAATATGAATCTCATTATGAACACCCATATCTATGTGCATTTTTTTCCATAAGTAACCCAATATCTCACATCCAAGAACCAAAAACCCATAACCACTTCTTGGTTGGGATCCAAAACACGTCACTCCCAACAAGTTCCATCATCACATGTTCATCTCTGTAACACCCCAAGCTTCTACGGTACGTTTCCCTTTGAATAATGCGATAACGTGTGTTGTACGCAACCTCGAGTTCTAACACACACCACAACAAATTAAACTAGCCGTTGTGAATAGTAATACCTACTTTTTGAAATCATATATATTTTATATTTCAAAATGGACTTCATTTTTGGATTCGGAATATTGAAATTATCCTAGGGTGAAATTTTGGTACTTTTCGGATAACTTTAATATTTTGATGAATAGTGAAAATTACTCAATTTTAATTAAAAACAACTTTTTTAATCAAAATAATTAATAGTGATAGATTGTGAATTTGAGTGGTTTTAAAGTATATTTAGAATATATTTTTACCATTTAATATAATGTTGGTCATTGTACATAATTTTACAATTAAACCGAACATAAACAAGTGTCAATCTTTTGATAGTTATTATCTCTTAAAAACACGCTTTTTGTTTTGACAGCGGGAATTAATTTTAAATTAATTTCTGCCACTTCTGTGTTTTGAATTTAGGAAAATGGATTCCATATTTGGAATCAGGATGTTCAAATTGTGTAAATAGGTAACTTTTATTTTTAGACATTTTGAATAGTTACTGTGGTAAATATTTTATTTACCATGGTTAAAGGGTAAATCCGGTAAATAAGGGTTAAAAAAATAATATTATAATAATAAAAATTTTCCCTAAAACGTGTCCTAACCTTATTGGTGGACACATACCCGACCATGGGCATCCTTGGGTCAATTTGGGGACCCCTTGGAGCCACTTGTATGTGGTAGGGACACATTATATTAATAAAGTTAAAATAAAAATAAAAATGGCATAAGCTTACATCTTTTAGAGGAACAATTTTTACATAGGGTTATACATGTTGGATTTTCGATTATAAATATTCATTAGAAAGCTAAAAAGATTTCCTACATAATGATATTTTATTTATAATTTTTAGACATCAAATAATTTAAATTAGTAATGACACAATAATGATGCAATGTTTACCTCATTAATAAATCATTTAAATAAATAAGATTATAATGATTAAAATATTATCTAAAACCTGTCCAATTCTTATTGGTTGATGTTATTTATAATATAAGTCATCTTATCTTCGACCTCAATGATTTTTGGACCATTATAAACCGAATATAATTATATTATAAAGTAATACTTTCACTCTTTCCTAAAGAGCCCCTCCTCCCCCTTATAAAAGGAGGCCACTTCTACTCATTCCTCACACCTCTCAAGCCACTTGGCTCGTCCAAACTCTGCCCAAATAAGCTCTCCACATCCCTCTCCTCCTCCTTGAAGCTTCCCCTTAGGCAGAAAGCATTTCAAGAAGTCATTTGGTTCCAACCAAAGTGAGTTACCTAAATTAAAGGTAACGTTTTCTCTTAAATTATTTTAATTTATTTTGCTTCTCCAACCCCCAAACTCTTTTTATTTACTTTCTTTTGTAACAACACCAGTATCCTCAATATACTAGGATGTTGTTATAAGAAGGATTCAAACTACACATACACACAACTCCATCTAATGGATGATGAACATAATGTTTCTGTGGATGGCAAACCAACGCCTCACGAAACGATGATTGTTCAAATACATCTTACCGCCTCTCATGGTGGACATTATGATGGCACTGTAATTAAATATGATATTAATGATATATATTTTATATATAAGCTTCTGTAATTCCATTTTATTTCATACCATTATTCGTTTCATGTTGTATATACATACGATAATTTCATTTGAGGAAGTGCGGACTACCGCCCCCTTAAAATGATATGACTCGTTCATACCACACATGGAACGTATAAAGGATGGTGTTAATTAACTTAAGTAACATATATAAAATATTATATTATACTGGAATAGTAATATACCAATGTATCATTTGGATTCAATTCTTTTAAAATAAAAATTAAATGGAAGTAGCATTCGTGCGTACGTACGGACTACCGTCTCCACGAACGCGATGAGATTCATTCTCCATCGTATCCATTCAAGTTTTATTCTCATTTTAGGGTTAAAAATAATGTTAATATCATTCTTATTATGAATAAGATTCAATCTATCCATTACAAACATGTCTTACGTAACCAAACATTTAAGAAGAACGAATCGATTATCACCCGAAACGACGATAATACTAAGATATTATTAATAAAGCAATGTTTAAAGATCATATATGATATCATATTAATGTATATGATTCTTGTATAATTTAATAACAATTATTTCACCATTATACAGGAGGTTAACCTACCCCAACAAAGGAAAAGTATAAGGTAAGGGTTATTTCACAATCTCTTCATTATCTGAGGTTGTATTATACGTAATAATCTACTGGGATATCTTTATCATCCACATCCATGTTTCTTAGAAATGTATTTCAAAACATTTTTACTATTTACAAGAATATGGGTTAAAGTCATTTATACCCTTGTTTGACTTTTTATAAGAGGTTTATAAAGGAATCTTTCCGTCGTTTTCCAAACAAGGTCCTTTTTAACCTTTTCGACAGAATTGAGGTAAGAATGTTTTTTTTAACTTATACGGCGGGTGCGGTTATTTTCCGCCGTTATAAAATCATCGAAGCTTTCCTTACAAGCTTATAAGAATATTTTCAAAGAAAATGTTTTATTTTATATGGATCTTAAATGATTTCAAAATAAAAGGAGATATTTCTTTAAAAAGAATTTTGATTTCATCTATGTCAACATCCTTTGATGGATTTTAAGATTATTTGAAGTTGATTTATTATGATACAAAACTTCTATATTGTATTGAAGGTTTTGTGATATGTTTGACTGTGGATGTGCTATTTTTATACCATTCATAGTTTATTGTGAAAGTATTGACATTTCGTATGCTAGTTTTAATACGAATGTTTATGTTATGTTTAAACCTTTTCATATGGGAATGCATTGGACTTAATAAGTGACGGGTGGAGCCCGCTATAGCTCCTCGATTCATCGGTAGGTCTCATGAGACAAACTAGTGTCTTGGCACAAGGCCTTGACAAAATCTTATTTGTAGTCTTGGCACGAGGCCTTGGCTATGTGGTTATGATAGTCTGGCATTATGCATTCCAACATTATGAAAGTGGTTATTGATTTTTGCATGTGATTATTCGATTAGTAGAATATCCATGTGAATAAGTAAATGGCATTTTTTCATTTTATTTATGCCATACCATGTTGAAAGTTCATATTTAAAAGGCTTTTGTTTTAGTAATGCATTGCCTTAAATGTTTATTCTTATTTATGAAAGTTTCCGCTATATTGTTATCCTTACTGGGCATTTGAGCTCACCCCTTTTCTATGTTTTATTTTTCCCAGGATGTGAAGAAGTAAGTTATGAATGACCTGCATGGATTTTATGAGGGGTTAATAGTGTGGATTGTGGAAACATTATGTTGTTGTATTAGTTTTTCATTTTATGATGTAATGTAAAACTTATGAATATATCTAGTGTTTCCAAGGCTACTAAACCAATCGGTCTTTCGAGATTTGATCTTTCTTGTGATCATGCCAATGTTATGTAATTAATGCACTGACTCTGGGTAGCTGGGGTCGGGGCGTTACAGTTGGTATCAGAGGAAGTTTAGTACAAACCTTGGAGGCTAGATTTAGATAAACTCTAATTAGAGCACATAGACCTAAGATGAACTTTGAGGATTAGTATAGAAGAACTTCCTAGAATTTTGGTATTGTAGAGACTTTGTGAGTTTTCCGAGCAATACATCCTTGTCTGGATACGAGCAGGGAGAGGTGGCTCTGGCACAGATGTACCTAGGGGTAAAACCCGAAAACAACGCTTTGAGCTAGACTCGAACGGGAACTGGTGCACGACAACGGGCCTTGCTGCACTCTTGGTTACGACACTCCCGGGGGATATGCTTAGGATAACTCTCACTTTCTTTAAAAATCATTATGAAGGGTTTATGAGTATATACATCCTCAAAGAAAACATATTTATGATTATGGATTATATCCATAGATAGTTCAATTTATGTTTAGTGTTTTATAAGTATGGGATTATGTATTTTGATGCATAAACTGATCTAGTTTATGCCATTTTTTTTAGAAATGGCGCCTAGTGGAAGAAATGGAAATCGTATCAATGCACGCACTCCATGTAGGGATTTCCCTCCTGCTCAAGATAATTATAGTGGGGCTGGTGATGCAACTGGTGCTGATCAGCTAATCACCATACTGGGACAACTTACTCAGGTTATGAATAATAACCTTACCCGTATGGAGCACCCTGATCCGCAACGTGGAGGATCAATGTTAGATCGATTCATGAGGCAACAACCACCAACGTTCAATGGGAATACAAATCCCTTAGTAGCTGAGCAATGGATATTTTCCCTAGAGAAAATATTTCAGGCTTTGGGGAGCAGTGAAAGGGAAAAAGTTATCATGGCAGTTTACCGCCTCACTGGAGATGCTGATCAATGGTGGTCATTGATTCAAAATACGAAGGAAGATGATGAAGTATCAAATATGGAATGGAGGGAGTTCAAAGATCTGTTTTTAGAAAAATACTTTCCTCGCGACCATCGAGCAGATATGGAAAGGCAATTTCTGAGTCTGAGACAAAAGGAGGATGATAATGTCACAAAGTATGAGGCTAACTTTACAAGGTTAGCGAGGTATGCTGGAGATTATATTCGCAACCCAAGAAGTAAGATTGATCGTTTCTTTGATGGGTTAAAACCATTTCTCCATCGAGCATTAGTCTCACAATCCTTTTCATCGTACGAAGACATTGTCTCATGTGCTATCAAGACCGAAAAGGAATTCTCTAAGTCTTATGACTTTAAAGCAAAGCAAGAGAAGAAGAGACCTGCTGATCAATCTGGGAATGGAAATAAGGGGAAGAAGGGAAAGGTTGAATATCCATCTTGTGGTAAGTGCGGGAAGAAACACCCCGGTGCTTGCCTGAAGGGAATGGGAGTCTGTTACAAGTGTGGTGAAAAAGGCCACCAAGCTCATGATTGCAAGGGGAAGAAGGAAGCTACCAACGTTCAGTGCTATAATTGCAGGGAGATGGGGCATTATGCAAATGCATGTCCTAAGCGTCAGGAGAACTTACATCAGAAAAGGCCAAGGGATCAAGGCCAGGCTTATGCTATCACTACTGCTGAGGTAGAAGATCCGAAAGACGTGGTGGCAGGTAATTTAATGGTTTCCTCAAGTTTAGAAAATGCATTATTTGATTCTGGATCATCGCATTGTTTCATATCTTCCCAGTTTGCTAAGAAAATTAGATATTTCCAATTTGATTTAATAAGGGAGTTGTCAGTTAAAACTCCTAAGGGAAGTATCGTTGCAACAAAGTTTTGTGAATCAGTCCCCATTAGAGCACATAAATTTTCTTTATCTGCTGATTTCATCGTCATACCTATGATTGAGTTTGATATAATCCTCGGTATGGACTGGCTTTCGGACTATGATGCGAAGATTTATTGTAAGAAGAAAGAGGTTACGATTCTTGATGATAATGATAAGGAGCACCTTATTTTTAGAGCAGAATCGTCACCACCTAATTCTTATTTAGATCCACCCCCTGTAGCTCAACTTAATTCAATTATCGGGGAGGAAGAGAATGAAATAACTTTCGGTGAGGAAAGGAATGTTCAAATAGAGGATGTACCTATTGTGAAAGAATTTGTAGATGTATTTCCGGAAGATTTACCTGGACATCCTCCAGAACGAGAAGTTGAGTTTTCTATTGATTTGATTCCTGGATCAAGGCCTATATCGAAGACCCCTTATAGAATGGCCACTGTAGAGCTAGTCGAACTAAAGAAACAACTAGATGAATTGAGTAATAAGGGATTTATTCGCCCTAGTGTTTCTCCATGGGGAGCCCCTGTTCTTTTTGTTAAAAAGAAATATGGATCTATGAGGTTATGTATCGATTACAGGGAGATCAATGCTATAACGATAAAGAACAAGTGTCCCCTACCTCGTATTGGTGATTTATTTGACCAACTGCATGGAGCTCAATACTTTTCAAAGATTGACCTTCGATCTGGATACCATCAGTTATGTGTAAAGAAGGAATACATTCCGAAAACAGCATTTTGAACCAGGTACGGGCATTACGAGTTTACTGTAATGCCGTTTGGATTGACTAATGCACCCTCTGTATTCATGGATCTGATGAATAGAGTTTTCAAGGAGTATCTCGATGAATTTGTGGTGGTATTTATTGATGATATCTTGGTATACTCCAAAACCTACAAAGATCATGAAAATCACTTGCGCATTATCTTGAAGACTCTGAGGAGGCATGAATTATATGGAAAGTTTAGCAAGTGTGAATTCTGGCTTCAGGAGATTTCTTTTCTTGGCCATATTGTCTCTAAAGATGGAATCTCTGTTGATCCTTCAAAGACCAAGGCAATCCAAGAATGGCCAGCACCTACGAGTATAACTGAGGTACGTAGTTTTATTGGTTTGGCAGGTTATTATCGACGTTTCGTCCAGAATTTTGCCCGATTGGCTAACCCATTAACGAAGCTCACACGTAAAGGGGTTAAATTTGTTTGGACAAAAGAGTGTGAAGAATGTTTCGAAGAACTGAAGAGAAGATTAGTCAATGCTCCTATATTGACTCTACCATCGGGGAATGATGGGTTCGTTATTTATAGTGATGCATCAAAGAAAGGACTTGGTTGTGTCCTTATGCAGAATGATAGAGTTATTGCCTATGCATCACGACAGTTGAAAATTCATGAACAAAACTATCCTACTCATGATCTCGAGTTAGCAGCTGTAATATTTGCTTTGAAGATATGGAGGCACTACCTCTATGGTGAAAAATGTGAGATTTATACTGATCACAAGAGTTTGAAGTATATTTTCTCACAAAAAGAACTCAACATGAGGCAAAGGAGATGGCTTGAATTACTCAAGGATTATGATTGTACGATACACTACCACCCGGGGAAGGCAAACAAGGTGGAAGATGCTTTGAGTAGAAAAGACCATGGAGTTTTGAACAATATGAGAATTGAAAGGGATCCAATTTTCATGGATCTAGTGAAGATGGACATGGGAATAACCAGGGAAGGTGAAACATCAATGCTTTTTCAAATGGTTGCCAAACCATCTTTACTAGAAATGATTAAGAGTTCTCAGACTGATGATGAAGAATTCCAAAAGAAGATTAAAGCTGTGAATGATGGGAGATTGAGAGACTTTACGTATGAAGGTGGAATTTTGAAATTCAGGAAGAGACTTTGTGTTCCCAATATACCTGATCTAAAAAGGGAATTGCTGGATGATGCTCATAGTTCCAATTTCTCTATACACCCTGGGAGCACCAAAATGTATAGAGATTTGAAGGAACATTTTTTGTGGGACAACATGAAGAGGGAGATTGCTGATTTTGTGTCAAAATGTATGGTCTGGAAGGCAACAGCCTGGAGGAGTCATGCAACCTCTTCCCATACCGGAGTGGAAATGGGACAATATTACAATGGACTTTGTCATGGGGCTACCAAAGACTCCTAGAAGGAACGATGCAATATGGGTTATTGTTGATCGTCTTACCAAGTCAGCACATTTTCTTGCTATAAGAGAAGATCTACCCCTGGAACGTCTAGCAAGACTATACATTAATGAAGTTGTGAGACTTCATGGAGTACCCCTATCGATTGTTTCTGATCGTGATCCCCGTTTTACTTCAAGATTTTGGAAAAGTCTTCAGAAATCCCTGGATATTGAACTTCATTTGAGCACTGCTTTCCACCCTCAGAGAGACGGACAATCAGAACGGACTATTCAGACCTTAGAAGACATGTTGAGATCTTGCTCACTTGATTTTCAGGGTATGTGGGATCAATATTTACCACTAGTAGAATTTTCCTATAACAATAGCTTCCATTCGAGTATTCAGATGGCACCATATGAAGCGTTATACGGAAAGAGATGTCGTACACCAACCTGTTGGGATGACGTTGGTGAAGGAAAACTTGTAGGCCCAGAACTGGTGGAGGAAACGGTGGAAAATGTGAAGGTAATCCAAAATCACATTAAAGCAGCTCAAAGTAGGCAGAAGAGCTATGCCGATAATCGAAGGAAGGATTTGGAATTTCAAGTCGGTGATCATGTTTTCCTAAAGGTATCTCCGTGGAAGGGAGTCATACATTTTGGTAAGAAAGGTAAATTGAGTCCCAGGTACATCGGACCTTTCGAAATTCTAGAACGAATTGGGGCTGTAGCTTACCGAATGGCAATGCCGCCAAGTCTCTCCAAAGTTCACGATGTGTTCCACGTATCTCTGTTGAGAAAATACATGCCTGACCCAACGCATGTACTCACCTATGAGGAATTAGAACTAGAACCTGATCTGTCTTATTGCGAAGAGCCTGTCAGGATTCTTGATACAAGAGAACAAGTACTGAGAAACCGGACGACGCGTCTGGTAAAAGTTTTGTGGAGGAATCATAAGATGGAAGAGGCAACGTGGGAACCCGAGGAACTTATGATGTAGACCCACCCGAGTCTTTTTATGCAGTAATACCCTAGAAATTGTGAGGACGCAATTATTTGAAGGAGGGGAGAATGTAACACCCCAATCTTCTACGGTACGTTTCCCTTTGAATAATGCGATAGCGTGTGTTCTACGCAACCTCGAGTTCTAACACACACCACAACTAATTAAACTAGCCGTTGTGAATAGTAATACCTACTTTTTGAAATTATATATATTTTATATTTCAAAATGGACTTCATTTTTGGATTCGGAATATTGAAATTAGCCTAGGGTGAAATTTTGGTACTTTTCGGATAACTTTAATATTTTGATGAATAGTGAAAATTACTCAATTTTAATTAAAAACAACTTTTTTAATCAAAATAATTAATAGTGATAGATTGTGAATTTGAGTGGTTTTAAAGTATATTTAGAATATATTTTTACCATTTAATATAATGTTGGTCATTGGACATAATTTTACAATTAAACCGAACATAAACAAGTGTCAATCTTTTGATAGTTATTATCTCTTAAAAACACGCTTTTTGTTTTGACAGCGGGAATTAATTTTAAATTAATTTCTGCCACTTCTGTGTTTTGAATTTAGTAAAATGGATTCCATATTTGGAATCAGGATGTTCAAATTGTGTAAATAGGTAACTTTTATTTTTAGACATTTTGAATAGTTACGGTGGTAAATATTTTATTTACCATGGTTAAAGGGTAAATCCGGTAAATAAGGGTTAAAAAAATAATATTATAATAATACAAATTTTCCCTAAAACGTGTCCTAACCTTATTGGTGGACAAATACCCGACCATGGGCATCCTTGGGTCAATTTGGGGACCCCTTGGAGCCACTTGTATGTGGTAGGGACACATTATATTAATAAAGTTAAAATAAAAATAAAAATGGCATAAGCTTACATCTTTTAGAGGAACAATTTTTACATAGGGTTATACATGTTGGATTTTCGATTATAAATATTCATTAGAAAGCTAAAAAGCTTTCCTACATAATGATATTTTATTTATAATTTTTAGACATCAAATAATTTTAATTATTAATGACATCATAATGATGCAATGTTTACCTCATTAATAAATCATTTAAATAAATAAGATTATAATGATTAAAATATTATCTAAAACCTGTCCAATTCTTATTGGTTGATGTTATTTAGAATATGAGTCATCTTATCTTCGACCTCAATGATTTTTGGACCATTATAAACCGAATATAATTATATTATAAAGTAATACTTTCACTCTTTCCTAAAGAGCCCCTCCTCCCCCTTATAAAAGGAGACCACTTCTACTCATTCCTCACACCTCTCAAGCCACTTGGCTCGTCCAAACTCTGACCAACTAAGCTCCCCACATCCCTCTCCTCCTCCTTGAAGCTTACCCTTAGGAAGAAAGCATTTCAAGAAGTCCTTTGGTTCCAACCAAAGTGAGTTACCTAAATTAAAGGTAACGTTTTCTCTTAAATTATTTTCATTTATTTTGCTTCTCCAACCCCCAAAATCTTTTTATTTCCTTTCTTTTGTAACAACACCAGTATCCTCAATATACTAGGATGTTGTTATAAGAAGGATTCAAACTACACATACACACAACTCCATCTAATGGATGATGAACATAATGTTTCTGTGGATGGAAAACTAACGCCTCACGAAACGATGATTGTTCAAATACATCTTACCGCCTCTCATGGTGGCCATTATGATGGCACTGTAATTAAATATGATATTAATGATATATATTTTATATATAAGCTTCTGTAATTCCATTTTATTTCATACCATTATTCGTTTCATGTTGTATATACATACGATAATTTCATTTGAGGAAGTGCGGACTACCGCCCCCTTAAAATGATATGACTCGTTCATACCACACATGGAACGTATAAAGGATGGTGTTAATTAACTTAAGTAACATATATAAAATATTATATTATACTGGAATAGTAATATACCAATGTATCATTTGGATTCAATTCTTTTAAAATAAAAATTAAATGGAAGTAGCATTCGTGCGTACGTACGGACTACCGTCTCCACGAACGCGATGAGATTCATTCTCCATCGTATCCATTCAAGTTTTATTCTCATTTTAGGGTTAAAAATAATGTTAATATCATTCTGATTATGAATAAGATTTAATCTATCCATTACAAACATGTCTTACGTAACCAAACATTTAAGAAGAACGAATCGATTATCACCCGAAACGACGATAATACTAAGATATTATTAATAAAGCAATGTTTAAAGATCATATATGATATCATATTAATGTATATGATTCTTGTATAATTTAATAAAAATTATTTCACCATTATACAGGAGGTTAACCTACCCCAACAAAGGAAAAGTATAAGGTAAGGGTTATTTCACAATCTCTTCATTATCCGAGGTTGTATTATACGTAATAATCTACTGGGATATCTTTATCATCCACATCCATGTTTCTTCGAAATGTATTTCAAAACATTTTTACTATTTACAAGAATATGGGTTAAAGTCATTTATACCCTTGTTTGACTTTTTATAAGAGGTTTATAAAGGAATCTTTCCGTCGTTTTCAAAACAAGGTCCTTTTTAACCTTTTCGACAGAATTGAGGTAAGAATGTTTTTTTTAACTTATACGGCGGGTGCGGTTATTTTCCGCCGTTATAAAATCATCGAAGCTTTCCTTACAAGCTTATAAGAATATTTTCAAAGAAAATGTTTTATTTTATATGGATCTTAAATGATTTCAAAATAAAAGGAGATATTTCTTTAAAAAGAATTTTGATTTCATCTATGTCAACATCCTTTGATGGATTTTAAGATTATTTGAAGTTGATTTATTATGATACAAAACTTCTATATTGTATTGAAGGTTTTTTGATATGTTTGATGTGGATGTGCTATTTTTATACCATTCATAGTTTATTGTGAAAGTATTGAGATTTCGTATGCTAGTTTTAATACGAATGTTTATGTTATGTTTAAACCTTTTCATATGGGAATGCATTGGACTTAATAAGTGACGGGTGGAGCCCGCTATAGCTCCTCGATGCATCGGTAGGTCTCATTAGACAAACTAGTGTCTTGGCACAAGGCCTTGACAAAATCTTATTTGTAGTCTTGGCACGAGGCCTTGGCTATGTGGTTATGATAGTCTGGCATTATGCATTCCAACATTATGAAAGTGGTTATTGATTTTTGCATGTGATTATTCGATTAGTAGAATATCCATGTGAATAAGTAAATGGAATTATTTCATTTTATTTATGCCATACCATGTTGAAAGTTCATATTTAAAAGGCTTTTGTTTTAGTAATGCATTGCCTTAAATGTTTATTCTTATTTATGAATGTTTCCGCTATATTGTTATCCTTACTGGGCATTTGAGCTCACCCCTTTTCTATGTTTTATTTTTCCCAGGATGTGAAGAAGTAAGTTATGAATGACCTGCAGGGATATTATGAGGGGTTAATAGTGTGGATTGTGGAAACATTATGTTGTTGTATTAGTTTTTCATTTTATGATGTAATGTAAAACTTATGAATATATCTAGTGTTTCCAAGGCTACTAAACCAATCGGTCTTTCGAGATTTGATCTTTCTTGTGATCATGCCAATGTTATGTAATTAATGCACCGACTCTGGGTAGCTGGGGTCGGGGCGTTACAATCTCTCCTCTTGAGCCTTGATCATCTATTTTTTAGTAAAACCAACCTGGGAACAAGCTCCTATAGTTCATACCATGACAATAAAATCTCTTTTTATGTCTCCAACATCAAAGAGGGCCTCCTCTCAACCTCATCATAACCTAAGTCTATAAAAAATGTTGGTATCTCAACCATTTCATTAGTCTCATCTCATTTTCAAAATTTATCAAAACCACTAGGATAAGCATCCAATTGAGCATAACATCCAAAAACCAACACAACTCAATGTATTACATTTAATAATCTATATCCTTTAGAAATTCGTTTCCTGCTATGAACCATGTTAAAATGACAATTCCCTTGAAATTACATGTTGAACTCACTTATAAAACCATTCATGTGCACCTCACACCTAATTAAATAGTAGCCCCACCATTCAGAGGTTAATCATTGGTTACATAACACCACATACCATATATTATAATCCAAATACCACAATAATACCCCATGAAATGAATGTTTCTTATTATATAAATTTTACACTCAATAGTTCCTTTTACCATTGAACCACGCCCATAAAACATTCACCATACTGATACCATGTTATACCAACATATACATCACCCTAAAATCATAACCCATCAATCATAGTCTTTACATCCTAATTACCAAGCTGACCAAGCCTTCAGTGCTTGTGAAACCCATCAAAACAGACGAACTACTCATACTCTCACATACACAACCCCTAAATGGGCGGCGTTGAGAGGTGGACGGTGACGACGAATCGACCGTCGATGGCGTGTTTGTGTTCGGCTCCGGCGAGGCGTTGATGGTGGCTGACATTGATGAGTGATGTCGACGACGTGATGATGGCGGTGAGGTGTTCGAGGGCTGGTCTCTCAGGCGGCTCAGCAGCAGGTGGTCTATAATCCGTTTTGACACCATCTTTGAATTTGAATATGAATTTTGAACATCTTTGGGCATGGTTCTTAAATGCTGCAGTTGTGGGATGAGATGTTCTGTTTCCTGGACTATAATGTTTTTTTACCAAATGTGTTGAATCTGGTGGTCTTATGTTAGGGTTCACACTCACCGCCTTAAAAGTTTTATTAGAAAATACAAAAATATCGACTGTGAGGACATTGTTGACACTGCTTTTTCATCACAGAGTCCAAAGGAATACAAAGGGAAATTACTTATCACAAATTGATTCATCCTTTGAAGAAAATATAAAAAATCGACAAATGGATGATCAAGGAGAACATTTCCCATAGGTCGCACAGGTTCCATCATAGTGGCGCAAGTCCACTTGCACGACGCATGATGGTCGCACAAGTGACTTTCACGACTTAAGTGATACCTGCCCGGGGTATTCTCCTACCTATAAATAGACCCTCTGGTCCCCCATTAGGAAGATGATTTTTTTTCCAAAAACTCAGATTTGAGTTCCCGACGCCCTAGTCTCTTCTCAAAGCTTCCGAAACACTTCTAAGGCAATTTCATACCTAGATCATAAGATCTAATGAGGGGGAGGATGGCCTAAGTGTTGAAACTCATCAACACTTGCACGCCTAAGTGGCCATACCTTAAGGGAAAAGGCCACACTTGTGTGCCGCCTTGCTCCTTCAATAGAACTTGTGTGCCCCTTTTCTGGAAGAACCTCAAGAGTATTATAAAGGCTTTAATCAAGATCCGCTCAAGTATTACCCTACTAGTTAACCGTCGTGAATGTACACCATGTTTGGAGCAGGCATACCTGCACGACCAGGACTTGAGCGCCCACGCAGTACCTGTGCGCCTGACAGGACGTGCACGCCCCTGCCTTTTTTGGGTTCCCTTCTTTCCCATTTCACCCGTCTTTATCCATTCCACATCTCCTATTCAGGATTTAATCCTCAAGACACTCTTCAAATCCCTTTATGGCATGATTTCTTGATTTTTGATTCCTTTTTTGAAAGGAACACTGTAGAATATCTCTCAAAACCTAGTGATTTACACATCTTTATGTCACTAAAGATTGAGATTTCACTCATTCAACCTCATCCTTTAAGATGAGAGAACTCAATCAACTTGGGCCTCCTTTTCAAGAGTAAGTACCAGTCATAATTCTTAACTTGGGCATCCTCCTTAGGAGTAAGCCCCAATTCTTAAAATTCCCAAATCCGGGCATCCTCCTTAAGAGTAAGCCCCAATCCCCAAATCTGGGCATCCTCCTCAGGAGTAAGCCCCAAACCTTAATTCCCTTAACCTGGGATTCCTTTTCAGGAATAGTCCCCTTTCATAATTCTCAAATCTAGGCATCCTCCTTAAGAGGAAGCCCCAATTCCTCATTAACCTGGGCCTACTTTTCAGGAATAAGCCCCAGTCCCCTAATTTGGGCATCCTCTTTAGGAGTAAGCCCTATGTCCCTTATTATTTAAAGTCTCTTAACATGGGCCTCCTTTTCAATAGTATGCCCCGGTCATAATTCCTCTTAACCAGTCCTAATTTACCTTTGATCTGGGATTCCTTCTTAGGAGTAAAAACCCAATCATAAGACCTCTTCTAATTTGGGCCTCCATTTCAGGAGTAAGTCCCAAGTTAGAGTATTCAAATATCTGTGAAGCACATATACATTTATGGACCCTGTTCTTGGATTTATTCCCTTAAGTAAATCCAAATCATCATTTATCTGGGCAGTCATACATACATAAGTCCCACCTTATTTCATATGAATGCATCTGTCATGGCACAATTGTCTTATTTTTTACCAATACCTCTTTTTTCTCACACCGAGCATGACTCACGTGCGCTTAGAGTGTAAAAGTAATTATGAAATCCTTTTTTGAGCCATCAATCATAAACATCATACTCCCTTACTAGAACTACGTGGGTTCTGATTCCTTTTCTAAACAAAGGATACGTAGGTAGCCCATCTACATGTTCGATCCAACTCGGAAATAATCCATGTCCTTCTGAATGACAATAAACTTCAAGTTCCCCACTAAGTGGCTTTAAAACCAGTATTTTCATCATAATGACCAAGAGACTTCTATATAAATGTGTCGAAGGGTACCATTGACCAAGAATCTCTAATAAATACAGATGATTCTCTATCGATGAAGAACCTCGAATACATATAAAATATTTTCTAAATTTCCAACATATTTAATCATTGATTGTCAGATCTGAAGGAAAGCTCATTTTATACTTGGTAATGTAATAAGGATTCACGAACATAACTTAAATCTATAAAGAGAGTCCCGTAGTAGACAATAATTCCCCTCAAAAAGGTGTGATGAGTCCGACCTCCAATCCTCTCGACCAATGAAAAATTCTAATCCTCATCACTCCACAAACTAATAAGCGAATACCGTTGGAAAGTAGGTCCGAATGGATGTGGAATCATTGGATTTTTCTGGTTCTACGAACAAACCTGTTAGAAACCGGTCGGAATGTTTGAACCCCCCATCAAAAGGAGGTCATCCCCCGTATCTGAGGGAAACAAATGTTGACGATCCTTTTTCGTCATAGAGTCCAAAGGAATGTAAAGGGAAATGACTTAGCACAAATTGATTCAACATTTGAAGAAAATATCATTAATCGACAAAGGCATGAACATGGAGAACATTGCCCATAGTTCGCGCATGTTCCCTCACAGTCACGCAAGTCAACTTGTTCGACGCATGATGGTTGTGAAAGTGACTTGTGTGACCTATGTGATAACCGCCCAGGGTCATCTCCTGCCTATAAATAGACCCTATGGGCCCCCCATTAGGAAGATGATTTTTTTCATCAGAAACTCAGATTTGAGATCCCGGTGCCCTAGTCTCTTCTCAAAGCTTCTAAAACACTTCTAAGGTAATTTGTTACCTAGAACGGAATATCTAAAAGGGGGGAGGAAGGCCTATGTGTTGAAACTCATCCACACTTGCGCGCCTAAGTGTCCAGCCCTTATGGGAAAAGGCCACACTTGCACGCTGCCTTGCTCCTTTAATAGAACTTGCACGCCCCTTTTCTGGAAGAACCTCAAGAGGATTCTAAGGGATTTAATCAAGAGGCGCTCATGTATTACCCTACTGGTTAACTATCGCGCAAGTACACCATGTGTTGCGCAGGCATACATGCGCGACCAGGACTTACGCACCCACGCAGTACATGCGTTCCTGACAGGACTTGTGCGCCCCTGCCTATTTGGGTGCCCTTCGTGCCCATTTCACCCCTCTTAAGCCATTCCACCTCTCCTATTAAAGATTCAATCTTCAAGACACTATTCAAAGCCATTTACGGAATGATTTCTTGATTTTTTATTCCTTATCTGAAAGGAACTCTACAGAATATCTCTCAAAACCTAGTGATTTACACAACTTTATGTCACTAAAGATTGAGATTTCATTCATTCACCCTCATCCTTTAAGACGAGAGAACTCAATCAACTTGGGCCTCCTTTTCAGGAGTAAGTCCCAGTCATAATTATTAAGTTGTGCATCTTTCTTAGGAGTAATCCCCAACTCTTAAAATTCCCAAATCTGGGCATCCTCCTTAGGAGTAAGCCCCAGTCCCCAAATCTGGGCATCCTCCTCAGGAGTAAGCCCCAAACCTTAATTCCCTTAACCTGGGCCTCCTTTTCAAGAATGATCCCCAGTCATAATTCTCAAATCTGGGCATCCTCCTTAGGAGTAAGCCCCAGGTCCTAATTAACATGGGCCTCCTTTTCAGGAATAAGCCCCAGTCCCCTAATTTGCGCATCCTCTTCAGGAGTAAGCCCCAAGTCCCTTATTTTTTCATGTCTCTTATCCTGGGCCTCCTTTTCAGGAGTATGCCCCAGTCTTAATTCCTCTTAACCAGTCCTAATTGACCATTGATCTGGGATTCCTTCTCAAGAGTAAAAACCCAATCATATGTTTTCTCTTAATTTGGGCCTCCTTTTAAGGAGTAAGTCCCAAGTTAGAGTATTCAAATCTCAGTGAAGCACATATACCTTTATAGACTTTATTCCTGGATTTCTTCCCTAAAGTAAATCCAAATCATCATTTATCTTGGTAGTTATACATACATAAGTCCCACCTTATTTCTTATGATTGCATCTTTCGTGGCACAATTGTCTGATTTTTTACCAATACCTCTTTTTTCTCACACCGAGCATGACTCACAGGATCTTAGAGTGTTAAAGTAATTATGGAATCCTTCTATGATCCATCAATCATAAACATCATACTCCCTTACTCGAACTACATGGGTTATGATTCCTTTTATAAACAAAGGATATGTAGGTAGCCCATCTGCGAGTTCGATCCCAACTCTGAATTAATCCATGTCATTCTGAATGACAATAAACTTCAAGTTCCCCACTGAGTGGCTTTAAAACCACCACGGTCATCATAATGACCTAGAGACCTCTATATAAATGTGTCGAAAGCTAACATTGACCAAGAATCTATAATAAGTACAGATGATTCTCTATTGATGAAGAACCTCAAATACTTATAAAAGATTCTCAAAATTTCCTACATATTTAATCATTAATGTCAGATCTGACGGAAATCTCATTTTATACTTGGTAATTTAATAAGGATTCACGAACATAACATAAATCTATAATGAGAGTCTAGGTGTAGACAATAATTCCCCTAAAAAAGGTGTGATGAGTCTGACCTCCCATCCTCTCGACCAATGCAAATTCCTAAGCCTCATCAGTCCACAAACTAATAAGAACCTACCTTTGGAATGTAGGTCCGAATGGATGTGGAATCATTGGATGTTTCCGGTTCTACGAACAAACCCATTAGAAACTGATTGGAATGTTTGAACCTCCAATCAAAAGAAATTCATCCCCGGAATCCGAGGGAAACAAAAATGGTGAACCTGATGTGAATCCTTAACCAATTTAAAATGATGTTTTACCTATTTTATTAGGCCCCTATTTTAAAACCCAATGAGACAGCCAACAAAATAAATCATTGACATATGTGCTCATCCAAAAAAAGTAGTGGCTGAATTTATCTTAATTACGTCTGTTATATCAAACAGGCACACTTTTCCAAGATCTTCTGCATTTCTAGAATGGGTGCTCTCAAGTTCACACAAGTGAATACTGCTACTGGAAATGACACTACTGCTACTCCTGCTGGATTGTCGTCCGCTCTAAGGACGATATCACCTACTCAGCATCTTCAACGCTGGGTATCAAACACACTAGTTAAGGAGTACCATCAACATGGTACCATCCCTACTCTGGAGGTTTCCTGCTAAGACCTCCAAGTAAACAACTCACAGTGGTCATCTAGACAACGACGACCAGTGATCAAGAAGTAGACTACCGTCTCCAACCGTTTTGGGTCGTTTTCCACAGAACTCAATCACAATTCGCTCCCTTATTCTGGGGAGGTGAATGAGCACCTCCCTTAGGGCCATAATTCAAACAGACAGGAGTCTTCCCGAGGGTACCCACCAACAATTGCCGATAGAATTGTGCGGCAGTGCACCCTCAACATGATGATGGTACCGACTCCAGGCATTCTGCTCAGGTTCCTCGAACCCGAGCAAGCAAGACGAACCACCAGAGGTGGAATCCGGTCAACAGTGAGCAGGTTCTTATCTCTTCCATCTCTGGATATGTCCACCAACCTAACTTGGTGGCAATCAACGAGCAGGAACGTACACCTGCCCATTTTAATTCCGCTGTCCAGTAGACTCGTCTAGCAGTATCACGCCAATCACGCCAGGCAATTCTGGCAGAGTACTATAGGCAGGAACATACACCTGTTTATACATCATCAGCTAGTCAGCAGGCTCATCTGACTACATATGATGGATCTAGTCAACCACATTTGGTGATGTGAAATCAGTAGGCACATACACCTGCTAGTATTTATCAAGACTATCAACAGTCTCGCTTGGTAGAATTCGGAGAAGTTAGTCGGAAAGCCCCGCTAACAAATAGGAGGCAGACTGAACTCTCTTCCCCCTCACTTGAGTACTGTCAGGATTCACTAACAGGAAAAGGAGGACAGGAGAAGGCACATACACCTTATCCAAGCTCGGAATGGACGTATATTCCCATTCCGGAAGCTGAATTAACCATGCATATTCTATCAATGGTGAAAGAGCAGAAAAAAATATCTGCTCATATTCTGGATGCCTGTAAGGATATTATAACAACTTCAGTGGCATCTCAGGGAATGAAACATAAATCTATCCCTACCAGTGGAGTGACACATCAACAATTAACTTCGGAACAGACACACACATCTGTTCCAGTCCAAGAGGGTTGTGGGGCATACTCCCCCATATCATACGGACAACCAAGTCAGGCACATACACCTAATTTGAGTAGTGATCGTCAGCCTAACCTGGCCATATTTCTTGATCAGGCATATACACCTGCTCAGAGCTGCCACATTCCTCAACAAGTGGTTTTCAAGGCGAGTTAGAAGGCGTCTAAGAAAAGACCCGCCCATCACAGTTAGGAGATCAAGAGCCAATATGTAACAAGGCCTTGCTCGATGCTGGAGTTCTTGAAGCCCTCAGACAATTATTTGTTGAAATTCAAGACTCTACTCCCTTTTTTCCAATAGTCGGAACATTAATTCCGAAGTTTTTCAATAGAAACTTCCTCATGGAGGCTTGATTTATGAAAATTCGGCCGATATCGAAGTTTCATATTTAAATGAGAGCCACAAGAATCCTCTGTGTGGTCAGAAGACCAAGGAGCAAGAGATCTCATCATTTGATGTAACCCATTATGGTGGTCCTCCCCATGATGATGAATTTCTCTGCGAAAGTCCTCTCTGCAGTAGTGATGCACATTGCCCGGAAAATGCTCCAGTTGACAATGTATTGCTGAGAAAGCCCTCTTATCTTGAGGCACTTGCAAATGTGAAACTAGTTATGTCTGAAACTTCATCACTAGCAGGTGAAATACTTTCTCAATCAAAAGATAGCCCAGGGTGTAGGTAATTCTCCGAACCACCCCTAAGTCATGCATCTTCTAGTTTGATAAATGATTTCTCTACCAATCTTGTTGAATCCAATGAAGCAACCAGGAAACACCAACTCTGGTCAAATCATGTAGAAGAATCTTTATCAAATGATAAAGAGGAAATTCTGAACATGAGCAAACAATTTGAGAAAGGTGAAGTGCCATTCATGTTTTGGCCTCTGGCTGACTCTCAGTATAATATTCCAGAAATGTTGACAGAAGATGAAATTCATGATATTCGTCTCAAAATATGGAAAACTATTTGTCTGTTAAAAAGGAAAGTATTATCTTATGATGAATATGAAAACCATCTTATGATAATATAAGGGTTATAATGTCAGATTGATTTGGCGTCTCTATCAGTCTCTCGATATCTGAAGGCTGAAAAGCAGCAGAGAGCCCTTCAACGTTCATGCCTTGGCACACTAAGAAGATTTCTTCAGTTAATTTCCAATTCCCCATATGGTATTCGTGTCAGAGGATGGGGTGTTCATGGAGAACTGCATTTCACGGTGCACTGCAGTCAGCAAAGCCTGCCGAAAATAGTCTAATGCAATGTTATTCCCCATGGCCGTCCACAGTCAATGGGCTTTGTTTGTAATCAAAAGCTTGCCCAAGAATAGTCTTCAACTAGTTCCTCTCAAAATCAAGAATACAAAGAACAAGTTGTTGAATTACTCTTTCATCAAGCAAATGAGAATATTAAACAGGCCTCTCGTTTGGAGCAATCACGTTACCAAGTGACAGAAGTGTCAGAAATCATCCAACGGTCTTTTGAACCGGGTGATAAAAGTGGATACATGTTAATCCATCCACCTAATTTCCGGACTAAGGTTCGCAAGATCCGGAGGACTTTCAAGAAAGTCTCAGACATAGCATGTCAAGAACCACCCCAGCTCGCCAGACTGGGGACTCTTTTAAACTAACCATCGGAATCAACAAAAAATATTTGGGGAGTAGAGCAAGAACAGAAGGAACAACCCTAGTCCAATGGACTGGGGTCTTTTTCAAATCATCAATCCCCTCCTTAGAGAATGTAGGTCTTTTCTCGATTGGGGAAGAATCCTCAAGAGGAACGAAGAGCCAAATTATCAGGAGATTACCTCCAAATTACGGTTCATCAAGAAGTTCCTAAGGGATCGAATCAACGAAAGGAAATGTCTCATCAAAGACAAGGAAGAAGACAATATCATAGAAATGCTGATAAAAGGGATGCGATGAGTTATGCATCAATCAATGTCATCAATACCATTGTTGCTGATCCAACAGATGATGCTCACTAAGGGGATTCAGATGTAGAGGTTCCTGCTCAAGAAGATGTACGCACCGACACAAATGAAGATGGTGTATGTACACAAAGTCAAAGGATTACTTAGAACCTTGGTAATCCTTTGAGTAACCCACTTCCCCATCTCCGAAAAGGATCCAACAAAGGGAAGGGAAAGAACCAGGTTACATATCCTTCCTCTGGATAAGGTCAATCACTCTCACTAGAGCAAAGTTTTGCACAATAGGAATAATAAATGAAGGAATTAAAGAAGTTTGATTGCAGAACTACTTCAGAGTAGTCTTCTTCTTAAGCATGCTGGAGTTAGTCAGCCAAAGGAATTTGTTGCAGCTACTAATATGGATCAAGAATATCCTCCTCTCTCAGTATACCCTCATAGGTCTAACCCTACGGGTCATGTTCAACAACAGTTGGCAGTGCTACCATCAGTTGCAGCACCAATCGCCACATCTGTCCAAGCTCCAGTCGTTGCTCCTACCCAAGTCCAAGTTCAACCAGATGTTTCTCAAAATTTAATAACTACTATTGAGTCATTAACAGCTCGGTTAGAAACTATGGAAGGGAAAAATGCGCAAGTTCAACCAGAAAATAACGTTTACCGTGAATGGGTAGATTCAATTTCTCCTCCATCCGATTTTGAGAACCCTGTATTCCCTATTTTCAAAGGACCAGGCGATCCTGAACAATATTTGACGCATTACGTGTCTTGTTGCGATCCTATTATGGGAACTCAGGATCAGCAAGAAGCAGTGAAACTGAGATGCTTTGTGTGAACCTTGTAAGGAACATATTATGTTTGGTATACAAACTTTAAATCCCGGTCAATTACCGGATGGGAGGATTTTCATCAATAATTCCTCCTTCAGTTTAGCTCAACTTTTCCAAAGACAACAGTTTTCAATCATACAAACTATAAGAAAAGGGAGAATGAAAGGGTCTCTGATTTCATTGCTCGATGGAAAGTATTAACATATTACTTGAGTTTAGCACTCCCTAAAGAAGAATTGTTTCCAATCTATGTGGAAAATCTTCGTGACGAATTACACACGCCGTTAATCCCTGTAAAATACACAGGAGAGTTTCAAGACCATACTTCAATCGCTCAGCATATTGGAGATTCCCTTATACAGGCTAAGGCTAAATCTCGTGTAATTCCATTAGCTTCAGGAAGGAGAATGGGTAATGCAGAAACTGCTACAGTTATGCTTAAACAAGCACATGTACCCGTTTCTACCTCAAAACCTTCATCTTATCGAAGGGCTCCACCTTCTGAGCGCCAACAACAAAGGCCTTTTTTGTCCAGAAGATCAAAAAGATAAAAGATGAAAAAAATTTGAGGATCTGAAGAGAAAAACATACTCTTTCCGAAATAAAAAAGTTCCTGGTTATTTATTTTCGGCTCTGGAAGACAATTTGGTTCAATTTCCAATACCCAAGAGGCCAAACAAGGAAGGATATGAAGACCATCCTAATTATTTACCTTTTCATCAAATGTTGGGGCATCCCATCCAGGAGTTTTTTGTCTTCTAAGACCTCCTTCAAAAGATGGTCGACTCGGGACAAGTCAAATTGAAAGGCTCCTCAGCCCAGGTAGCATGTGTCACTGCTACCGTTCCAGAGGAGGAAGGTGAATGGAAAGAAGTCAGAAGAAAAAATGCACAGAAGTATGATGATTGGATGGTCAGAAAGACAATCAATAAAACTCATGATATTTTGTGAACACTATTAAAGAAACCAATTGTGTCTTCTGCCACGAATGTTGCGGAAAAACCCTCTTTGTCAGAGGGAAAGTCCTCAAAGAAACGACATGATTTGCAGAAAGAAAAATAATCAGAAAAAGATGAGTATGTGTCAAAGCCTAAGTAATCTTTGACTTTGTCGGACTTCATGCCATCTACTTCAATGACACGGGCACCGCCCCACAAAAAGGAACAGCATAAATTGGCTAATCACACAGAGTCTTCATCAGATGAAGAGTTAATCTTTGGTTCTGTTAATATGATTCAATTTACAGATCCATATGCCAGTCGGATTTTCGATTTCAATGAGCCTGGATTCCCTTTATCAAACAGAGGAATCAGAGGAAGTTCCAGGGGCTCAGGATATAGGGGAAGACGTGGATCTTTCAGAAGCCACTATTCCAATTCTACCCCGGTTAGAACTGTGTACGCAGCAGATATTCGTGGTAGAGCCCTTCAGTGAGCTCATCAAGAACAAGAATTTTCTTCTACCAATAGAAAATTCAGCCCCGGCACAGCTATTTTGGAAGACCAGTTGAAGGTTCCATCTTCTTCCTCTCAGCATGTAAATGGATCTAATTGGTCTAATCTTCCAAAACCAGGATTATTTCCAACTTCTATCCCAATACATGATGCATAAACATCCAAAGCATCTGCTTCCAAGGTACCTTCTAAACCACATATTCCTATTGGGAAACACAGACATCTAGATCAAAAATATGATATATTGAAACACTTGGCCCAAGTACTAGCCATGTTATCAATTCTTGATGCTCTGAATCTGTCAAAAGATCTTCGGGAAACACTCGTCGAGGCTTTATCAAGTCCTCAAAAGTTTGAAACTGAAATTGCTGCAGCTAAAGTATATCACATAGAGAATAATCCTACAGAATGCCATGAAATAATATCCTTTACTGATAAAGATGAATATGATGTTGTGCATGTACATATTAGACCATGGTACTTGTTTGGAAAGGTCAATGGAGTGGATGTTCGAAGAGCTTTCATTGACAATGGTTTAGGAGCCAACCTCATGCCCATTCGTACACTTCGTCGATTAGGCCTCACAGAATCTGATTTATCTCCTTCCACAATGATGCTACAGGGATATGATAAAAATGAACAAGAACCACTGCGGTGATGTTACACTCAGAACTCAGTTTGGAGATCCTCTATCCAATTCAGATTTAATGGTTGTTGATCAAGACTCATCCTTCAACATCTTGCTTGGAAGACCCTGGCTACATCAACATGTGGATATCCCTTCATTATACCATCAATGTCTCAAATATTGTTTCGATTGTCAATGTGGGACATTGTATGGTGATAAGGCCTCGTTCAAGACATGTGAGTCTCAATACATTGAGGCAGAATTATATCACATGAAGAAAAGGAAGAAATCCATAACAAAGGAGATTACCAAAGTTAATGCTCTATATGGTTTGCAAAAAATTCCAGTAAATCCATTTACACATGTGAGTACAGATTATGTGTTTTCTATCAGTCAAATTGACAAGATAGTCCCAAATCAAAATACTATTATGGAAAGATCCATAATGTCAATTACGACAATCGAGCCAGACAACATGGGAGAAATTGGTAATCTACCAAGTATGGGTGAAAGCAAAAATGGTGATGTCTTCATTTCATCTGCTGAAATCCAACAACTCTATGCTTCGCCAATTAGGCTAGAAGAAGTTATTGCAACATCGGAGGTGAACAATGATGTCAATTCTCAATCCATCATCTCCTCTTTATTACCCAAGGAAGACCCTCCATCATCAATCGAGTAAGAAATGGAAGCTTCTTATTCAAGATATGCAAATTTTGAAATCTCTTCAGACCATGACAATTCTACTTTATCATCTAATATGCAAGTAGAAATGGAAGAAATAACACATGATGAAGAAGAAGAGGATGATCTCAGAGATTCTACTCCAGCAATTGAAAAGGGTATCTCTACCACTATGGATGAACTCATAGATATAAATCTGGGTACAAAAGGAGATCCACGCACCACTTTAATCAGTGCGGACATTAATATTGAAGAGAAAGAGATTTATATTTCTTTTCTAAAGAAAAATAGAGATATATTTGCCTGGAACTATACAGAAATGCCCGGTCTTGATCCTGATGTTGTTAACTCATCATTTGGGTCTACCAGAAGAACATCGAGGATTTAAGCAAGTCGCAAGAAGAACACACCCAACTTATGCTTCCAAAATTGAAGCTGAAGTGGATAAGTATATCAAAGCTAACTTCTTCAGAGAAGTTCAATATCCCAAATGGTTGGCTAATATTGTCCCTGTAAAGAAAACTAATGGAAAAATTCTAGTTTTCATTGATTTCCGAGATCTTAATCGGCATTGTCCTAAGAATGATTTCCCTGTTCCGATTATAGAACTACTAATTGATGCAACAGCTGGCTATGAAGCACTTTCCTTCATGGATGGATATTCTGGATATAATCAGATCTGAATGGCCCCAGAAGACGAGGAATGTACAGCCTTCAGAGCCCCTCAGGGTGTGTTTTTCTACCGGGTAATGCACTTCGGCTTAAAGAATGGAGGTGCAACTTATCAGCGTGCCATGCATCGTATCTTCAAACCCTTCTCATGGAAGTTTGTTGAATGCTATGTAGACGATTTGGTAGTTAAATCCAAACAAAGTTCTAATCACTTGGATGATTTGAAATTCATATTCTGCAAGCTTCGACAACATAATTTTAAGATGAACCCCTTAAAATGTGCTTTTGGGGTAACCTCAGGAAAATTTCTCTGCTTTGTTATACGCCATTGTGGCATTGAAGTCAATCCTGAGAAGACAAAGTCAATCCTTGGTATGTCACCTCCTCAAAATTTGAATGAATTAAGAGGACTTCAAGGACACTTAGCCTATATTCGGCTTTTCATCGCCAATTTTGCAGGAATAAGTTTACCCTTCACCAAATTGATGAAGAAGGGGGTCACTTACCAGTGGACTGAAGAATGTCAAGAAGAATTCGATATTATCAAGAAATATCTCTTGAGTACACCGGTACACATGACACCTGTTGTAGGGTGACCACTTATCCTCTATGTGACAGCTCTAGAGCGATCATTGGGTTCCTTTCTTGCTCAAAAGAATGATGCTGGGAATGAAAACAATCTCTACTATCACAGTAGAACCATGATTGAAGCAGAAAATCGGTATTCAAGTATTGAGAAGTGCTGCTTGGCATTAATCTTTGAAGTTCAGAAGTTGAGACACTACCTGCAACATCACGAGGTCCAATTGATATCTCGCAAAACCCGCTCAAATTTATCCTAAGTCGTTCAATGCTTACATGATGTATGGAAAGGTGGGAAGTTATTTTACAGCAATTCGACATTCAGTATGTGACTCAAAAGGCGATAAAGGGCCAAGCTCTAGCTGATTTCCTAGCTGAACACCCTTTAGTGGAAGACACATCTTCAGATATTGAACTCCCTGATGTGGAAGTCTTCTCTATTCAAGAATGTCCTCAGGTATGGGAAATTTATTTTGATAGTTCTTCCAGAAGTCCAACAGGGTGGAAAATGGAAAATCCTAAATTCAACAATGTTGGCTTAGGAATTGTGCTCATTTATCCAAAAAAAGCAGTGTTTCCTTATTCATTCTTATTGTGGGAAGGTGGTACCAATAATGATGCGGAATACCAAACTCTCGTCGTAGGTTTGTAATTAGCACTGCAAGCACAAGTGAATCACTTAAATGTGAAAGGTGATTCAGACCTGGTAATCAAACAAGTCGATGGGGATTATGCCATCAGAAAATAAGAACAAATCCCTTTGTATGATTATGTCATAGAGGTAATGGCGGAATTCTCCTTGGAACCATAATTTTATTTTGTCCCAAGATCACAAAATTCTCAAGCTGATGCATTGGCTAATATAGCCACAGCTCTGGCAGATCCAAATCGGGACGAGACAACCATCAGTATTGCTCACCGTCGTGCGATTTCACCTTATGTTCGAATCAGAACAGAGGAAATTAATGAAATTTGTCCCATTCCTGAACCGTATGGTCATACTACAGGATATATGTCACCTATCATTGAATACCTTCAAAATGGAACACTTCCTCTAGATAGAGCTGTAAAAGAACAAATCCGGCAACCTGTGGTTAATTTTACTCTGTATGATACCCCAGATCACCTAGAGAAAATTCTATACAAATGTGGTTTTGATGGAGTTTTCCTCAGATGCATTGATGGTGAAGAGACATAGGCTGTCATGAAAGAAGTGCATGCAAGAGTCTGTGGTGACCACCCGTCTGGACATAGACTGTCTGATCAGATTTGAAGGCGTGGATACTTTTGGACTTCAATGATACGAGATTGTGTCGATTTCACAAATAACTGTCATTCATGCCAAGCACATGCCAACTTCATTCATCATCCTCTAGATTTGCTTCATACAGCTAAATACTCATGGCCATTTTCCACATGGGGAATGGATGTGGTGGGACCTTACCCTTCGGCTACGGCCAAGCAGTTTAGGTACATTCTTACTGCTAATGACTTCTTTTCCAAATGGGAAGAGGCAATACCTCTCATGGAAGTCTGTTCTAAATGCATTTATAGCTTTATCAAGTCTAACATCATTGCCAGATTTGGTGTCCCCCATACCATATTGACAGACAATGGCACCAATTTCTGGTCATCCAATTTGAAGAAGTTGTATCAAGAATACACCAACAAATCCAACCATTCATCTCGGTATCATGCAGTGGCCAACAGCCAGATAGAAGTCTTTAACAAGACTATTTCAAATATACTGCAAAAGATGGTAGATAATGATAAGAGGTCATGGCATGATAAACTCTTTCATGCTTTATTGGCTTATCAGACTACCACCCGCATTGCAACTCGGTCAACTCTATATTCATTGGTATATAGAATGGAAGACGTCTTTCCCATTAAAGTTCAAATACCCTCACTCAGAGTTGCTATTTGTGATCAATCATCTATAGAAGAACAATCTCAAAAGCGATTAAATGAACTGGAATGGTTAGATGAGAAAAATTGTGCACTTTGCACCACTTGGAAGTCTATCAGAATCAAATAGCATGAGTTTTTAACAAAAAAGTTCGTCTTCATTCATTCACACAGGGAGAATTGGTATTAGTTCTCATAACTCCAATGATACCAGGAAAGAAACCTCCCAACCTTGAGCCAAAATGGGAAGGACCTTATTCAATACATAGGGTCTACTACAATGGAGCCTATTCATTAATCTCAATGTATGGAGAACTCATCACTACTCCAACCAATGCCATATTTTTTAAGAAGTATTTTGTATAAACTGCAAATTACCTTACTTTCATCCTTCCTATATGACATTATGCTATACAACAATGGTCCATACATATGACCTTAAACTATTTGTATTAATTTCGTCCCACACGATGTTAAACAGTGAAAAAGTTCCCTAAATGGTCTTGTATGACCTTAAACTACATCAATGGTCCAATATGAGCTTAAACTACATCATCAACAGTCCATGCATATGACCCTAAACTATTTGAGAGTCCCTCACGTCCATCAAGATGTTAAACTGTGATATCTTAACTACATGACACTAACCTGTATAGACGTCCCTTACGTCTGGAAAGACGTTAAACTACATAAGCATCAATGGTCCTATATGACCTTAAACTAAACTTTTGTCCAGCATGACATTAAACTGCACCATCCACGGTCCGTGCATATGACCATAAACTATTCGCACTTTCTTCCAACATGACGCTAAACTCTAGAAAATATCCCCAATGCGTCCAACATGACGTTAAACTGTGTACTCTTTTTTCCTCACTACATGAAATTAAAACTGCACAGTCCCCCTTTAGTCCAACATGACGTTAAACTCTATTGTCCCCATCGTCCTAACTACATGACGCTAAACTGTACAGAAAGTCCATTATACGTCTTACATGACATTAAAATGTATTTTGTCCCTGCTACATGACACTAAACTGTACAACACTAATAGTCCCAACTGCAAGACTTTAAACTGCATAGTCCCTTTATATGTCCTACATGACATTAAACTATGCATCGTTAAGGTTGTTGTTACCTCTTGTTTCTCACACCGAGTATGAATCATGTGAGTTTAGAGAAAACCTCAACCATAACACTCTCTTTGGGACATTAACCATGTGTAAGTCCCAACAACATCATTTTTAGGTCATTGTCCCCAAGAACAACTTGATCATTAATTCATTCTTTAATTGAACTACACGGACTTTGATGCTTTCCTTCTAGGATGGGTATGTAGGAAACATCCCAAGGTTCAAGCCCAAAACCAATCTCTTCACATCGGTTCATCTCCATCTCATACGATGTTAATTCGTGAAACCGCCCTTAGAATCAATATCTTTACATTGGTTCACTTTCATCCTTTTTATACGACGTTAAACTATATAACACTTTTTTCCAATATGAAAATAAACTACAATATTCTTTGATACCCTTACTTGGGAGGGATCCATTATTTACATTGATTTTTCAATCATGTTTCATCTCAAAGACTACGTGTATACATGGCAATGCCCAATCCTTTTATATTGGGTTAAGCCATCATTGTACTAAAGTCCCCTTTCACCCTTCACATGTACGAACCAAATTTGTTCAAAGGGTAATTCTAGAAATATGTGGGCTTGATTCCCTTCCTTATGGGACATGTAGGAACGTTCGAGTGTCCCTCAAATCCAGCCCCAAGTCATTGGGCCTAACCCCAAATTCCACTTTCAGTCCCTTGGCTGAAAATTCCCCATGAAAACACACACTGTGTATTTCTTATAATGGTCCAAGATTTATGACCCTAAACTAAGATCTATAATCCTTTTGTCCCACGAAACATTAAACTGTAATTTAAGAACTACGTTTGAGCTTGATTCCCATCCTTATGGGATTCGTAGTGAAGTCCACCATTTCAATTCAGGACCCAACCACAACATGATTATGGTTAGCATTGATCTGTGTATCTATGTATACATTGAACAATACCCATATTTATGTGTCATAATCCTAACATTAAATATTTTCAGATCTTTACAAACCCTTTTCATGACTTCTAGGTCACAGTAATGTCAATCTTCTAAGAATTATTTTGCCTGACTATGCAGCATGAGCCCATGGACGGCCTTGCATAAACAGTCTACATAACAGACTTGTTAGCCAAAAGATACGATTATCTGACTATGTAGCCAATGCCCTTTGGTGGCCCTGCATAATTCAACCACCTAACTGGTTTGTCGGATAGTGGTAACTTCATTGTTGGGAAGAATTCCTCTTTTGTCCTGAGTTGTCTTAAATGACAGTATGTAGGGATCCACAAAAATAGCCATCCTTAACATATTTGTCCCATATCCTTTTTCATGATCTGAAAGTATTCAAGTCTATGGTTTATATTATCCTTCCCTTAGTTTGGTTCATACCTTGGTAGGAGTGATATTCATCCAGTTCTTCGATAATCTTGTTTGGAAATATCTTCTCCATATTCAAGTACCTCTTTCCATACAGCAAACTCTATAATTTGGATGATTTGAATCTCCATAAACATTCACTGGCTTTTAGCACTAGGAAAATAAATTTCTGAGAGTTTTTTTTCCTGACTATGTAGCACATGCCCATAGGTGGCCTTGTATAAACAGTCTACATAACAGACTTGTTAGCCAAAAGATACTATTTTATTTAACTATATATCCAATTCCCTTATGTGGCCCTGCATAATTCAACCCCCTAACGGTTTTGTTAAATAATGGTAACTTAATTCTTGGAAACTACTTCTCCTAATGACTTTTAGCTCTTTTTCATATCATTCCTCTGATTCAAATATTCTTAAGTCATAGCTTACATATTTTCCCTCAAACTTGAGTATGGTAATATGTTTTCAGATGAATTTTTAAGGAATCGAGTCAATTCTAATCCATTTCGGTCAAAGCTATTTCGACCTTAAACATTTGCCTTTTTATTCCCAACGTGCATGATTTTAAACTACCCACAAAAGACAAGGGAACTCTCAATAAAAGTCATGTTCCCGGCTCACTAAACATACATTTTGTATGATTTAGGTAATATTGAGCAAATAAAAGGTTTGACGTTTGTAGGGTTATTTACATTAATCCTAGTAAAAATCAAACTATTCTTACTAGGCCCATTGTCTTAGGTAAATATAAAGCATATAGCAAAAGAGAATGTAGGTACAAATGAGTTAAGGTGAAAGTGTTTTTCATTGATGCAAAAGAGTTAGAAGGACATCCACAGATTGGAGTCTCTTCTCTTTCCAAAAGATATTACAAAAGGCTTTCAACATAACTCTTCATTTGATTTACGGCATCCCGAGATTCATTAGCAACCACCTGGAATTCATTCATTCGACTGGATACAATAAGAGTTGTAGTGATACTAGCTCTTCTTGGAAACATTTGTAAAAGAATGTTCTTGAGTGCAGTTTGAGAAAATTTTCTACTGATCATACAATGACTCTGTTTCTATCCAAGAGAGTTGGAAGATGGATACATGGATTTGAGAATTGAGCATTGGATGTAAAGAGCCATTTGGAGAGTACACTTCTCAGATATTTCTCTAATTTCATGTTTGTCCTCTCTCTACCAACCGGCAGCGGAAAACATTTTAGCCCATGGGTTTCCCATTTTCATATCTACAAGAAAATGACATGGAGGAAGAATTTGAATGTCCACACCATTGTTGTTGCTCTTAATGAACAACATAACTGAAATAGAGGAGTAGCAGTGCAGCTGCATTTCAGGCGCATAGTTCTCTACATCTGGAACATTGACTCCTTGCAGATGACCATGACCATATAGAGGCAGGTAGATGCTCTGTGGGAAATTAAGATGATATTTCTTAAAGTACTTAGCCAAATATGGGAGAGTGTTGTCGTAAATATCATAATAATCATGGCCAATGATGTTCATCATGTCATCAATCTTCTTGCTAGCCAGTTCATCAGCTGTTTTAATTCCCTTGGGAACCATTGCATCTGCACAAAATTTGAATAAACTAACTCTCAAATGGGTTTATTTTTCATAAAATTTGTGAAAGAATTCAGAAAAATGGAAAAGGAATTAAGGCGCGCATGTATAAAACTTGGCGTGCAAGTATGGATGGGACGCGCACGTATTTGAAGCCCAAGTACCACCACGCAGGCCCATATACCTTGACAGCAGTGCGCCATCAATGAAACACTGGAAAACAGAGTAACCTGCGTTGCGAGAGCTCGAAGGTTTGAAATCCAGAAATCTAGATTCTTTGTACGGAAGTGAGGCCCTCTATTTATAGAAGCGGCCGAGACCCTTTACGATCAAGGGACGTATCCTTGTGCACCAGAGCCTGCGTTCCTAAAGCTTATTTGCGCGCCCTAACCTTGCGCGCCCCACCTTTACTTTAGATGTATTATTTTTCCTCAGAGTCACATCCTCATTTTTTCGGATCCAACTCTGAGGGGGGACTTTTTTTGACCCTCCATTTTCGTCACAGAGTCCAAAGGAATGTAAAGGGAAATGAATTAGCACAAATTGATTCAACCTTTGAATAAAATATAAAAAATTGACAAAGAGATGAACAAGGAGAACATTTCCCATAGGTCGCGCAAGTTCCCTCATAGTCGCGCAAGTCCACTTGCGCAACGCATGATGGTCACACAAGTGACTTGCGTGACCTCAGTGATAACTGCCCGGGGTCTTCTCCTGCCTATAAATAGACCCTGTGGGCCCCCCATTCGGAAGAGGATTTTTTTCCAGAAACTCATATTTGAGCTCCCAGCACCCTAGACTCTTCTCAAAGCATCTGAAACACTTTTAAGGTAATTTCTTACCTATAACGGAAGATATAAAGAGGGGGAGGAAGACCTATGTGTTGAAACTCAATAACACGTGCGTGCCTGAGTTGCCAGTCCTTAAGGGAAAAGGCCACACTTGCACGACTCCTTGTTCCTTCAATAGAACTTGCGCGCCCCTTTTCTGGAAGAACCTTAAGAGGATTCTAGAGGATTTAATCAAGAGTCGCTCAAGTATTACCCTGCTGGTTAACCATCGCACAAGTACACCATGTGTTGTGCAGGCATACCTGCATGACCAGGACTTGCGCGCCCACACAGTACATGTGTGCCTAACAGGACTTGCCTGCCTCTACCTTTTTGGGTGCCCTTCTTGCCCATTTCACCCCTCTAAATCCATTCCACCTCTCCTATTCAAGATTCAATCTTCAAGACACTCTTCAAAGACATTTATGGCATGATTTCATGATTTTTGATTCCTTATCTAAAAGTAACTCTGTAGAATATCTCTCAAAACCTAGTGATTTACACATCTTTATGTCACTAAAGATTGAGATTTCATTTATTCAACCTCGTCCTTTAATATGAGAGAACTCAATCAACTTGGGCCTCCTTTTCAGGAGTAAGTCCCAGTCATAATTCATAAATTGGGCATCCTCTTTAGGAGTAAGCCCAAATTCTTAAAATTCCCAAATCTGGGAATCCTCCTTAAGAGTAAGCCCCAGTCCCCAAATCTGGGTATCCTCCTTACAAGTAAGCCCCAAACCTTAATTCCCTTAACCTGGGCCTCCTTTTCAAGAATAAGCCCGAGTCATAATTCTCAAACCTGGGCATCCTCATTAGGAGTAAGCCCCAATTCGTCATTAACCTGAGCCTCCCTTTCAGGAATAATCCCCAGTCCCCTAATGTGGGCTTCCTCTTCAGGAGTAAGCCCCATGTCCCTTATTTTTTCAAGTCTCTTAACCTGGGGCCCCTTTTCAGGAGTAACCCCTAGTATTAATTCCTCTTAACCAGTCCTAATTTACCTTTGATCTGGGAATCCTTCTCATGAGTAAAAACCCAATCATAAGTCCTCTCCTAATTTGGGCCTCCATTTCAGGAGTAAGTCCCAAGTAAGAGTATTCAAATCTTCATGAAGCACATATACCGTTATGGACCATGTTCTTATATTTATTCCCTGAAGTAAATCCATATATTCATTTATTTGGGCTGTTATACATACATAAGTCCCACCTTATTTCTTATGATTGCATCTTTCATGGCACAATTGTCTGATTTTTTACCAATACCTCTTGTTTCTCACACCAAGCATGACTCATGTGAGCTTATAGTGTAAAAGTTATTATGACATCCTTCTTTGAGCCATCAATCATAAACATCATACTCCCTTACTCGAACTACGTGGGTTCTGATTCCTTTTCTAAACAAAGGATACGTAGGTAGCCCATCTGCGGGTTCGATACCAACTCTGAAATAATCCATGTCCTTATGAATGACAATAAACTTCAAGTGCCCCACTGAGTGGATTTAAAACTAGCATGGTCATCAAAATGACCAAGAGACATCTATTTAAATGTGTCTAAGGGTACCATTGACCAAGAATATCTAATAAATACGGATGATTGTCTATTGATGATGAACCTAGAATACATATAAAAGATTCTCTAAATTTCCTACATATTTAATCATTGATTGTCAGATCTGAAGGAAAGATCATTTAATACTTTGTAATGTAATAAAGATTCACGAACATAACTTAAATCTACAAAGAGAGTCCCGGAGTAGACAATACTTCCCCTCAAAAATGTGTGATGAGTCCGACCTCCCATCCTCTCGACCGATGCAAATTCCTAAGCCTCATCAGTCCACAAACTAATAAGTGCCTACCTTTGGAAAGTAGGTCCGAATGGATGTGGAATCATTGGATGTTTCCGGTTCTATGATCAAACCCGTTAGAAACCGTTCGGAATGTTTGATCCTCCCATCAAAAGGAGGTCATCCCCGGAATCCGAGGGAAACAGGCATGTAGACTAATAAGGTGTGTATTTCCATGGAACTTCAAGTCATATAACTAAAAAATGATATTTTATTTCTCTACCTTATTTGTATACCATATTTATGGGATGAGAATATACTAAATGAGATACCTCAATCGGATCCCTAAAATACCCAGTGTTTCAGTTAGAGAGTTGCCCATGATGAAATCCTATTTAATATTTTTAATAACAAACAACTCCTAATGTCACAATGTTATAGGATATATGACATCTGATTTAGAGGATTATAATTTTTGTTGTCTGTGAACCTTTATGATATTTTGTAAATTTTTTAATTCATGCATGTGTATTTCAAATATTCAATATTTGACTAAAATTAATATTTTTAACTTCTTGATGTTTTAATTTTGAAAATATTCTTTTAAAATATGGATATTTCAAGAAAATATGCATGCTTGAGTGAAACCCATTGACTATTTTCTAGGAATGTATGGTATGTACATGCTTGAGGCTACCTTCAATTTGCACATATTGTTAGAATGCCAATTTATGCAATTTAGAACATGAGAATTAATGTAATTTTCTAAAATATGGACTTCATGTTGATAATTATTTTGATATGTTGAAAATATGAAATTATTTATACTGAACATAGTTTAGGAAGAGTAAAATTTGGACTGTTTATTGTGTTTTTGATGTGCATCATTGAGAATTTCATAGGAGCGCAATAAAAAAAGTGTGGGGGTGATTTAACATCACTTTATCAAAATTTTAATGTATAATTCATTGATTATATCCCATTTTGTTTCACATAATATGTGTATTTGTTGTGTATTTATAATATAGGTGCATTATGGTGAAATATTAGGTTTTTATTAACTTAATATATATTTTTAAAACGAGGGTCATGCTAATTTTTGACACTTGTGTGTTTTTAATTATATTTTTTCCTTTCCATGTAGGATAATTTCACATTTATAAGGGATGTATAAGTGTGAGTAATGAGTTCCAATTATCCAATACCCCATACCAATTTGACTTGTAGAACGATAAATGTGTACACATTGCCATCCAATTGGAACCCATGGCAGCTCGAACTAGATCCATGCCCTTGAACCTACAGCTCTAGGTTGAAACTAGCTAGAGTATATCATTCATGTAGAGATACCACAAAACTAACAAAAATTAAACATTCATCAATCAAAAACATGTATTCAACCAGACATATCTAAATCAACCAACTCTAAGTATTCAACATACAATGAAAAATGACTGTAATTACTTGATTGAACATGGTCCACCAAGCCAACCATGCTACTTAACCTATTGTGTATACATATATTGAACACTACTCTTCTATAGAATCCACCACCACCTCAATTCCTCTCCACTCCTAAAAAACCATAATACTAGAAGTCCCCCTTCCCATTTCTTACCTCACATTAGGTCAACCCCATTCAAGTTCTTACTAATCCTTGTTTCCGTACTTGAGAAGTTTTTTTGAGTGCCCTTGATCTGATCTTTCATATAATATTTAGTCTATGAAGTTATTCTTGTAAATGTGATGTTCTATCTATGAAACATCAATAAACATGCCAAAAAAGGTTCACAAACTAAACCAACTATACATATCAATCTAAATATTCTTTGTTCATTGTTGACTATTGAGTCATATTTCATTATTTAGGTATAGTTGACAAACTGATCATATACATATAAGAAGTCATTATATATAACTTCTTTTCCCAATATTTCCTCCTAGGTAGTTACTTATGATGCATGTTCATGGACAATTGACTTCTACAATAAGACCAATGATGTCTGTTTCATTAGAGTTACATCTTTCATTGCCCATATTTTGACCTTTTTTTGTTTCATAGTGATCTCTAAATTTTCAAATCATTTGTGAAGTTATTGTAGTGGTAAGAAAATATATTTTTGGTTTTTTTATTTCACTATAATAAAAGCACTGAGTATCGGTGGTTTCTTTGATTTAGCAGTGGATTCTGGTAAGCTTCGTAGAAATATTATTTAGCAGTGGTTATTTTCGTTCTTGTTGCATTTTCTTTGGGGGGATGAGGAATTAGAGGTGGTTTTAACGACTAATAAATCCCAATAATAATCCCCCACAAAATCTCTGTTAAAATGATTGAAACCGTTGCTAAATAGTAGACTGTTATAATTAGCAGTAGTTTTAACAACTAAAAAATAAATAAATTTTATAGTGGTGGTTTTAACCATCATGAATAAAAATATTTCATATTTAGTGGATATTTAAATCATTGATAAATGTTCAATTACAAAACAAAATGTCATTTGCAGATTGTACAGCCCAAGAACAAACCTGAAAAAAAAACAAATGCAAACCAACTATATTGCCTATTAGTAGAACATAAAATTCCTATTATAAGCACACAAAATTATACATATATAACAAATATGGAATGAATAAACAATTATATTATTTTACATCCAACCATAAATGGTTTCAGGTCTGTGTCACAAATAATACATCAAAAAAACCACTCATTCTATATTAGTCCAAGACATCAAAAAGACCAATAATCCATGCTAGATAAACTTTTCTCAACACCCTCTCCATATCCATCTCCATATTCAACTTCATCTATACTTCCTGATACCAGAACCTGTAAGAAAATTATATTGAAAATTTAATAGTGTGGTAAATTTATGTTTAACCTTAAAACCAACAAATTTTTGTGAACTAAATGAATTTTATGTTTGCTGATTTACCTAATAACCAACAATCATTGTTGAAATATCATAATGAAAATATCTGATCGTCTTCTGATATAAATCCACCAATCCTTTTAATGTTCAATTTTATTTTATAACATCAATAATTGGAATATGGAAAAACACTTGTACAAAAAGATTCATTTTGAAAATATTATAATTTAATAACATAATGACATTCAATTACACCATAATTTATTAAAATTGCCTTTATCTATGAATCAAAAACATCATTTTTTCAGGATGAAGAAATATATCTCCTATATTCATATGTAATCATAAGTGTAACCAGCTCCACCACTAGTTGGCCTGGAATCTGGCCAAATAATCTTGTAGTGTCATCCGTAGGGACCCCGTAGTAGTCAAATGGAAAAAATATCTTTAGTCTTCTAGAAATCAAAACTTTTTCTATTTTTCTCTATTTTATCATTATTTCAATCTTTTATGAAAAAAATTAGTATTATAAAAAAACTATAATAATTTTATTCATATTAAAATTTGTACCTATAGCAGTCACACTCTCATATCCTTATGAAGAATCAAGAGTAACCCATTGTCTCACTACTGAGGGATGAATGGTATCAATATAATGCGCCCTCTTTGGAATTCCAATCATTTATTCAAATATAAGTAACTTCAAAACATATATTTAAAAAAACATGTATAAAAAATAGAAATGATAAAAGATAAACGGTACTAACAAAAAAATATATGTAACTACGATAATGAATGTCTACACAAATGACATAAGTGGTCGATAAATGAATGTAAGACTTCACGTACAATCATTTTATCCTTCAATAATGTCATTTTAATGCTTAATCATTACTTCATCTACTTCATCCACCCTTTCAAGACTAATATTTTCAATATCATTATGGAAAAATAAGCTCGCTTCTTGATTTTGATGGGATTCAACGACAATGGTCAAATCATCCACTTCATCATGCATATCATAAAAATATCTTTGTTTTACATGAGCAACTACACTCCACCCTTCATCCATGACATCTTCCACATAATATACTATTTTTTATTGAAATGATAAGATATACAGATCATGTAATTCATGGTCACCAACATCCATAATGGGAGAGAGGTTCACATAAGTAAAGTGCAAGGAATATCTTTTAACACCCCTTAAAAATCGACACAATAACAATTGAATGAAATATCTAAAAAATGCCTGTAGTGGTTTAATTAAATAATAGTATTAAACTTTCCATAGTATCTCACTTCAGAAAATGTAAATACTCCACTATTATATGTTTTCATACCCATTTCCTGATCGACTATACGAAACTTAAAGTCATTCGCATTGTAAGCGTGGAACATTTTAGCCTTTTTAGAGGACCTATAGAAAAAAAATCAAATCTTCTAAAAGCACATCGCATGTATCGATATTAATGACCTATAAAAATTAATATACATTATTATATTTGAATAATATATGTGTTAACCTAATATCTATATTTATTGAAATATTTATGAACTTACACGTCATGTAAACCATTCTACAAGATCTTTATAATAGCTTTTTTTATATCTTTATCATTTCATGTTCGGCCTCCGATTTGTCCCTTTGATTGTATCCAAAACTATTCAATAAATTGTTCTGAAATTTCACTATTCAGTAGCACATATTTATGTGCCTGTTATAATTCAATTTCTTTCATTGTAACATTTGGGCTCCTCCAAACTGATCAGCCAATAGCAGGAAATATTTTTTATTTCCCATGTAGTTTATATTGAGTTAATGTCTCTCCAATATGAACAACTCAATTTAATCTTGTCTCAATATCATCAATGTATCTAGAACAATATTTAATAAACTCATCTTCCAGATATCCTTATGAAAAAGAGCCCTCAGGCTGAGCTTTATTTTTCACGTATGATCTGAAATGCCCCTGATATCTGTGAAATAAAAGAAAAAAACAGAATTGTGTATTTAATAAAGTTCAAATAATTTTTTACCAAAATGAAAAATATATAAATAAAATACCTTTCAATTGGATACATCCATTGATAATATATGGGGCCTCCTAATTTAGCTTCCCCAACCACATGCACAGTTAAATGCCTCATGAAAATAAAAAAACAGATGAAAGATCATATCCATTGCACAAAGTGTCAAGAAAAATCTCACTTGATGATTTTCAAGCTCAAATAGTTGTACAATTTTCCCACATATTTGTCGAAATAATGTGAAAAAATGGAGTACCAAATTAGTAACATTTTCATGTAAAAATGTATAAAATTACCATAGAGGCAACTACTATAAAACATTTGTGAATCATGACTTTTCAATCCATGTAGCCTAGTATACATTATGTCAAAAAACCTTGATATTTTACATTAATACCATAAAATAACTTTACATTTTTTAAAATATTAATGAATATATTTTTATCCATATTTTTAATTTAAAAATTTACCAGAGCATACTTTTCATTCTCATCTAGATAGAGATCATGATTTAAGTTCATTGATTGTCAGTCTTTTTGAGCATTGAGACGATCCTTCAATATTCCATGTTCAGTAAGAAATATGAAGATCAAATTATCACAAATATTCTTCTAAATATGCATAACATCATGATTATGCAGCAACACATTAAATGTCAAATATGAATGTTTGATGAATATACATTTTTTCTTCCATTATTACATTCTGATTTCACTTGATGATGCCCTTTGAACTTGTTTCCCGCTATCATTCAAATGATACACCTTCCCAAATTTTGTTTCAACATTTCCAAGTTTATCCAATATTTCAGAACCTATCAACAACTTCAGAGGTGGTCTACAATCAATAAAACCATTGAATGTTGACTTGTTAAATCAAAATCTATAAGATACATTGAGAAATATTTGGGTACAAAAGTAGCACCATATTCTATTATAAGTTAGTTTTTCCTGATCAAAATAAATGTTTCAAATAGGATAATCCAAACCCATGTAAGTGTTCCAACCATCTAAATTCACTAGTCCAGGGAAGTCACTAATGGTCCACATTAGTGAAACATACATTTTGAACATTGTTCTTGAAGATGCATCATATGTATCAGCATAGTTTCTCCATTACTTTTGTAATTCTTCAATTAAAGGATACAAGTATAAATCAATATCATTTCCATATATTGTTTTCAGGAATAATCATAAAAATGATAAAAGATGTTTGTTTCATACATCCATGGAGGCGTATTGTAAGGGATCAAAACAACTGGCCAAATTCTATAAATGGTGCTCAATGTCCCAAAGGGGTTGAATCCATCAGCAGCGAATCCCAATCACGCATTTCAAGTATCAGATGAGAAATACGGATGTAATGAATCAAATGTATTCCATGATTTTGAATCTATTGGATGTCACATTAACCTGTCATTTTTATTATCTACAAAATGTCACTTCATGTGTTCGGTGGTTTTTGATAACATGGCTAATCTTTTCAATTGAGGTTTTAAAGTAAAGTAATGAAAAAAATTTGTAGGTATGTTTCTTCTCTTATTCTTCATAGTTGTATGTTGATTCAGACATCCAACATCACTCAATGAATTCCATCTAGAAGAAGAAATTTTTTTGTAATTATGTCTACCTGAATCATCTCCCCAATAATGTATACAATAATTGGGACACTGATGTATTTTTGTATAATTAATTCAGACCAATATTGTTAACATATTTTGACATATAAAAAAAGATTCAGGAGTCATTGATTTAGGAAATACATCACGCAAAACATCCAATATCATGAATATCTCTTTATTTGTAATTCCACATTCGCATTTGATATGGTACAACAACAGAAAAAAAGAATGTTTTGAATATTTCTAACATCCACTACACAACTATTTATTTCCATCATCAAATAAACCATAAAATGTAACTTTCTACTTAGTTAAGTTTTCTCTTACATTAGTCTTCACAGAATCAATAGGAGGATCTAATGATATGTCACATTCTTGACCTAGTTGTCCTATAGTCTCGGAAACATCATCCATTTAATTATTATTTGTAGCACCCTCAATTGGTTGTTCTGATATGTTTTTACATTGATTTTGTTGTCTTGAAATGTCTAATGCATCATTAATAAGGTTATACATTTCATTGTCCATTGTCGACGTAGTTGGGATCTCATTATGTCAATTGACGTATGTGCTCAATGATTTGGTAATGTTTGAATCTCCATACCAAATCCAACACAAATATTTATCAATCATTCACTTCAATATCAAGTTTCCATAAACTTTATACCACTTCAAACATCTTCTAAATTTATATTTAGGACATGGACATCTTATTCTCCCATCAACAGATCGATTAGAAATTGAAAAATCTAAAAACTCTTCCAAACCCTTAGCATACTCTGGAGAGTTCCTAGATAATGTGATCCATCTTTTATCAATATATATCACAATATTCCTACACATTATCATAAATTATAACATTTAATTATTACAAAATAGGAAAAGAGATAAATGGAAGTGAAAAAACCACAAACCAAGTAGTTATAAGAAGAGTCATATAAGAAGATCCATATAAGTACTAGAGGGAATGTCACATAATGCTTGACTAGCACTGCTAGTGGTCGAGGACCTCAGGAATAAATCACTTAAATTTCCTAGTTTAATAACTTACTTTTTGTTAGTCATCATTAAATTTACTATATATGTAACTAGATAGTCTTATAGTAAATTTGTATTATTAAATGTTGAAGTTATTATAACAAGATAACTTAATACTTAGTAAATTATGTTTTTATTATATTCCATGCTCTAAAAATTACCTATATAAATATAACTAGTCCAATAAAATTAATGTAGGTTCAATGATTAACTTTAAATATGTATACAAATGTCTTATAGAAATTCATGCATAAACCAATAAGTTTTCTAAATCATTATAATTAACATCTACAAGAGGAAAAGAAATATGAAAACTATTTTAGAGAAAACCATGTTAAAGAAAAAATCTCAATAATCTATTCAGGTGATCAAATAGATTCCCCTAAACATGCACAAAAAATGGGATATAATGTCTAATGTATATTTAATGATACTATATTTTCAGGATGATTGTGTATTTGTATTCCAAAATTATACATAGTACTATGTGATCCACTTACCATACTGTACATATTACTATGTGATCCTATAAATACATATGGTAAATAATGAAGCATTCTAAAAAGGATAATTGAAATCCATGAAGTCTAGTTGGGAGAAAAATGGTGTGTAAAGGAGTTACATTTTCTATTTAATCTCCATTAAGAAACCCAAGAGGAAAACTACATGTTTAAATCTATTTTTATTAAAAATATTATTTTTATAAATCATTGAAAAAAGTATCCCAATCTAATTTCAATAATTGATATTCATGATATGAGTATGTACCATTTACTTATGAGGAATACATCATATCAAGGAAGTTACATTGGTAAAAAGTGTACCTCAAAACAATAAAATAGATATAATAAAAGAGTTCAATTGTGAAAATTATAGTGTCAAGTAACTTCCATGTGATCATAGATACATAAAAATTACCAATGCCATGTGTTGAGGTCATATATCATTGGATATTCCAAGTTATATTAGTGATACCATCGAAGATAAGAAAAATATAATAATAAATTTATAAATCCAAATTTTGTATCTACTATATACAAAATATTACGGACTCAGAGCACACATGATTCTTCATTGGATGCCCCTAGCATAAATTCAAATTTATTGGTATATTATAGTTGGGGTGTGAGTCTCTAAAATCCTAGAATAAATCTACACATTCTCATCATTCTACTTCAGATTCCCCATGACAAATCAATGTGGTGAGTGATATTTCAAGAAAAAGGGATCATAATAACAATCCTAAATGGAATAAAAATGAACAATAAACATTCCATTGGATGAAAAGATCCCATATCTCCTTACCCCCAAGATCCCTCAGTGACCAAAAACCTTATTTCAACAGCCATTATATTATCACCAAGAGCCATCCATTAAAGAAAACTATAAGTGAATGATTCATCAAGAATTCATTAAATAAGATAATTTAATTTCCATTATCAATAAGATAAAACATTTCATTCAGCCATTAATTTTATAAAAACCATTTATAATCTTTTACTTTAAATATGATTTTAATTCATTAAAAGGGCATTTGGGTAGAGAATATGAAAATTCTATGAAATGCCTTCAATGTTTTAGAATACCATACTATAAACAATTCAAAATAAATCACTGATTTTTTTTCTTTAAATAACTCCAAAACACATTTAAAGGCAACACACACATTAAAGAATATAGAATTAATATTATTTAATAAACATAATTTTATTAAAAGGAAAATTTATATTTTGATAATGAAATCCATCAAGATTAGTGAAAAAACTGATATAATTTCAAAACAATGGATTAAATCACTATATGAATGCATCCATGAAAAACACGATTTTCTAAAAAATTAGTCTTTTTTGGTTAAAAATTGACAAATTAGGATTAACCAATATCAAATGGAATAAGTTAAAAATATATCAGTAAATGAATCAAAATAAGAAGAAATTGCATAAAACACTTAGCTCAAGACGAGTATAATAATATATTGATGATCTAAAACCAATGATGAAGATGAGGGGGGCTAGTGGTGGGGCGATGACCAGGGGGAGTAGTGGAATTGGTGGTTCAGGGGAGAAAGAGATCAGTGGATAAGGATTGGGAATCGGGGGCTCAGGGGTGCGGGTGAGGGGGTGTCAACGGCTCGGGATCAGGAAGGGGGTGTCGGCGGGGGGAGTGGATGTCAGCAGCTCAAGATCAGGATCTGGTGTCAGTGGGGAGTGGGGGTATCATAGGCTGAGGATTGGACCAACGGTGTGGGGATTGGGATCAAGGGCTCGGGGGGCATGAGTGTGGGGGTGTTGGGTTTGAGGGGGTGAGGGTGTTTTGGGGAGGGGAGAAGAGTTCTGTTTAAAAAATCTAATTGTTTTAGCATCGGTTTTTTAAAAACTACAAGAAAATTATTTAAACAAAAGTTAACGTCGGTTTAAGTAGATGTCGCTAAAAAGACACCAAGAATTGTTGATTTCGATGTAGTATTGAGCCCATGTTTTTTGTCATAGCATTCACTTCCTGGTTTAAGCCCTACCCATTGATAAATTTAAATTCTATGGTTTCCTTTTCTTCTCACTTGCATTTCCTATTTTGATAGTTTTTCCCTTGGATTCTTTGCTGTTGTTCATCACCCATCTTCACTATCAACTTTCCCACCCTACTATCCCTTGGCCAGATTTTGGGTTCTTTTATATTGATCACATCCATCCATGTGTTTGATAGAGATTGAAACCAGGGTTTCTCATTATTGAGGGGTTGGTTAATGTGAGATTGATCATGGGGCATTGAATGTGTGAAAGAGGATATTATTGTCTTATGGATTATGAATATGAACATCAACTGACATGAGATTAAACTATTCATGATGGTGGATGCTTCTATCAATGTTATTTGTAATTAGTAACTGGCACTATACATATAATTTTATCTTACAATAGGTTAGGGTTGTTTTATGGTCTTTGGTAAGATCTTGTCTATACGTATAATTTCTCCTTGTTCACTTTTATAGTAAAAAAAATGTCATTATCCCATTTACATTTTTCCAATTTACTAAAGAATATAAATTATGGTGATTATTTATTACATTATTCACTATTTTATATTTTTTTATTTCATGGTTAGTGTTACTTATTAATGTGAGGGATGGTTTCTCTTGTGGAAAAAATTACATTGGTTAATCTTCATTTGTTTTGATGGTATATAGGTGTGGCCATATTTTTTATGGTCTATAAGACTGTTTTGGGTCCACTTATCCAGGAACATGTATGTTTTTTATGGAAACTGCTGGGGAGGATATGAGGTTGGAACATGGTGTTTTTTGGGGAATTCTAAGATTATAGCCACGGTTTGAAATTGTGGTAATAGTTCTGTTGCCATGGTTTTCACGTTGGTTATAGGTCTATAGCGACAATTTGAAACTATGGCTATATTTCTGCATAGCTAAATTTATTGACATGGTTCTAAACTATGGAAATATCCTTATTTCCCTGGGTCAAATTGTGGCTATAATGTTTTCCCGATTGCCACACCATTACAAGCCATGGTTTTTTAAACCGTGGATATTACCTATAGCCATGGTTTTTGGGTCTATACAAATGATTAAAAACTGTGGATATAAACATATTTTCTAGTAGTGATACTTTGAAACCTTGATTACACATGTTTTAAAAAACATATCTAATATAGGGGTGGTTTGTTATGTTTTTGATCAGGTCATTAGTTGGAGCACAACCAATATAGGATTTGTTTACTTGTATGACAAGTAAAGGTATCTAGAACATGATTTAATTTGACTAGGGAAATGAATTTACATGCTTAGTTGTGTTATGTATCAAGGGATAATCTACTTGGATGAGTGACCTTTGATGTACTCATTATATGGAAAAATGACGTTATGTATTCATCGACTTGGTTGGTCTTTATAAGAGAATTGAGAAAATATGAGTTTTCCATACTAGATTGAAATTTATCATATATAGTGGTCTCTCTATGTCATGGAAAAAAGTATTATATAGGTGTATATATGATGTATATGATATATCATTTGGTGGACATGTTCGTATAGTGATATGAGTATGTTTGAAGGAGATCACATTAGACCCCTTAGTAGCTTGAGTGACACTAATAATTTTCTAGTGGTTTCTCTTTTCTTATATCTATGAAATAATGATTTTATATTTTTTGACAATATTTCTATGTCCCAAAAGGTTACATAGTTAGGCCCTTGGATAAGGATAATTTTTTGACCAAGTGTTGGTTCAAAATGAAGAGAGTTAATTGAAACCCAATTCAATTGAGTTTGGATGGATTCATGAAGTGTTTTGAACTTTTTTCGTAATTAACTCATAGGGTATTAGTAAAAGTGGAGGATTTTTAGGTGAGCAATAAAAAGTACATGAATATAATTCATGAAGTGTCTGTGTATATAATATAAATGATATTATATATATAGTGTAAATTTAAATATCATGCACATGATGTACGGATAATAATATATACACATATATATGATATATATATATATTATATTTACATGAGATTCATATATAGTTTCATGTGATACAATAGTTTTCCCTCTCTCTCAAATGGTATATCATCAATTATGAACCAAAGAGTCGGTTCATTTAAGATATAAATTAATTCATTAAATTGTTCAATGAATGTTACACCCCAAGGTAAGTAACAGATTAGATGCATTGGGACGTCATTATCTAGCTATATAAAGATAATGTGTTTTATCTGTTGGGTGGTGGGTGTGATGGTTTTGTTCATTCAATGGATTTATTAGCATAGATTTCATGATAAGTTCCTGAACCTATGTTCTTCCTGAAATTTTTTCCATTATTCTAAAAAAATATACTAGAATATATTCTGTATTTGGGTATCCTCTTGATATGATGAAGGATCCATTGGTAGGTATATTACCTGAGAGGTACGAGTCATATATTTCATACCTTAGTGATCTTCCTCGAACACACTCAATCAGGATAAAGGAAGAAAGAATCTACTGTAATGGATGATTACCAGGTATTTTTAGTTTTCTATTTTTCATATTATTAACATGTTTAATTCTTGAAGATAGAGCTATCTATTATTTGTATTATTTTACACTACCTATAATCATTATATTATTAAACAAAACCCATCAGAAGGCATGTTATACATGGACTTGGTGAAGAGTTTAAGTCCCACAAAAGGAATTTCCTTGGTCTGATGAACATTTTACATGTTAAGATTCTTTAAAATCATGTTTAAAAATTATGAGGTTAGTAATATAATTGGAATATATTGTATACATTGGATGGAACCTCCAAATTAGGTCTCTCACCAATGATGTCAGTTAGGAAATCACTCTATATTATTATATTTTATAAGGTTTATTTTGGTTTATTTGATTACATGAATAATTTCCTAATGTTTAAGGGTGGGGATTGTTATTATTTATATTTTAAAATAGAGTTGGAGAGTTTTATATGGTATAATATGAACATGAAAAAAAAGGAATCCATAGAGTTAATCATAACGTGAGTCATTGGTAATGGAAATATGCATTTCATTGTAGTGGTTTCCAATTCATCACTTCAAAAAGAAAGAACATTAATCTATATTTAAATCCATTGAGATACTAATTATGATTGATACAAGAACTATATAATTTTAATCCTTTAAACGCTAGTTTTTTTGTTGAGTTTGATATTTCTTACTATATTTCCAATAATATATGGATAAATAATGGAAAACAGGCTTCCGTTAAGAATTGTATTATGAAAACATTCAATATTACTACTACATGTGAAAAAATATGGTCCATTCAACTTCCAATAATGGTGGACTTGTGATCAAATGGGAATTGAAATCTACAAAGAAAGATGATAAAGTGAGTGAATTTGACCCAATTACTGAAGATCCATCGTCAAGGGAGGTTATTGTGTTAGAATTGACAATAATGGATTCAACCATGAAGAATACTTTAGTGGATGGAGGGGATTACAGTTGATATGTTTAGGGACTTATCCCATTAGCCATGGTAGTCAATGAGTTATCTACTTTAAGTCTAAAATTACAAGATCTTCTTCATATTGTGACAAACCAAGGCTCTAGACCACCAGAATATATTATTTCATTGTAGGTGAAGAGTATTGGTGAATCAAGGGTTTAATGGGTCTATATATAGTAGAATCATCTATTGGGAAATAAGCAACTCGGATTTTGTCAGATTAAATAAATAATTTGAAATGTGCATGATGTGTGATGATATGACCAACAAAATTATTCCAATGAATTAACAAAGGGTCATGGAACCAAGAGGATATTATCATTTTAAATATATAATTAATTTAAAACACAAAAAGAATGATTACCTTAGTTTTGTGTCCTATATTCATTGATGGTGTTGTTCATTTGAATCCCATTTGGTGTATCATCATTGCATCATGGGGACCCAAAATAGAGCTCATCTAGTGGTGATACACACGCGCTTATTTCATCTTTGAACATAACAGATGAATCATTGAGTGCTAGCATGACTGATTAATTTACTTGTGTTATTTTTCTTGATTACATCATGTTCCTTCGATCTTGAAGGAATCTCTGTTGTTATTCTCAATATAAAGATAAAGAGAGGATTTGGAAGATGTTATTTCAAATTTAAGAGAAAACCATAAAGAAATTCATCCTTGGGAGAGAATTCTCTTTGTATAGAATGTTGCACATAATTATTAACCAATTCACAAATGATATAATGGTCTATTAATAGAGTCAATGTTTGAATTATAAATTTATAAATTTCACACTATCCCTTAATAATTAATTAAAACATAAAGAACCACTTGCCATGTAAAATAATAATAATATTATTTTATCTCATGGCATGCACATACCTATAAAATGATAAATAATTTTTTATATTATAGTAAAACAATATTTATCATCAGACCCAAAAATCAGTTTTTTATGTCCTTCTTATCATTTATTTAATTTTAGAATAAATGTTTAAATAATTATTATATTCACATTCTGGTAAATAGATATTTATTTTAGTATTTATGTAATAAAATATTTATTTAATAAATATTTATTATCTTGCGAATAACAAGATGTAAATAAAAATCTATATATTCACATAATTAAAAATAATATAAGTACAAATATATGTTTAAGAATATTGTCATTTTATATCAAGGTTATTGTTATTGTGGGGAACAACTTCTGACTTATTCAATGCAATATATATTATAAGACATTATCATATTAAATATATACAGAATAATAATCATGGTGCGATGAGGAATTTATTAATATTAAAACATATGAATATATAAGCAATATAAAGTATAAAGTAGTTAGTTCTTGGGAAGAAACTTCAATGGGGTTTCAATTATGCATCTAGAGTCAGAGTCAGAACTAATTCATGATCAATTGAATATGGATTCCCAGTTATAAATATATTCTTCTTCAGATGGGTTTTGAGAAGAAACATATCATCTCAATTATGATGATTCAAAATCAATTAAATATGGATTCCCAATAATACATAATTTTAAACATCGGTAACAATGTATAGTTTAAGTGTAGAGAAATAGTTTGGAATGGTGGTTTATTAATGGTATATATTTTATTATATTTCATTTAGTTCGATTATTTTTTACTCGTATTGGATTTTTATTTTTATTTTTCATGTGATCTATGATATAGTTCTATTATATGAATAATGTTATTATTCTTTTTTAAATTCATATAATAAGTGGAAAATTAGAAAAATTAAATAATTTATATTTAAACCAAATTAATTTGTATAAAAAATCATGAAAATGTAAAAACAAATGGAGTTTAAGTGGAAACATAAATTCTAAAGGAAATAAAATGATTTTGGCTAGCACATTTCTGTTAATTGGTCTAAAATTATAAAATATGGATATTTCTTCTAATTTTATAAATATTGTTCATATTGTGTGTTTATGTTTCCATAATTTTTTTACATATAATTGATATAAAAATAAAAAATGGGAAAAATAAATACTCACATCTTTTATTGACATGTGATAATTTCACCATTCCTCTTCATTTACCGACAATAATAAATTATAATGGTAAGTGATCAACGATGGTAATATAACAATAATTAGTTTTGTTTTTTTTATTTTTAGATGATGATATTTAGAAGTGATTTTATACACATACTATGTAACGCCCCGACCCTAGTTATCCAGAGTCGGTGCATTATTGCGTAACATTGGCATGACCACAAAAGATCACGTCTTGAAAGACCGATTAGTTTAGTTGCCTTGGAAACACTAGATACATTCATAAATGTTACATTAAATAATAAAGTGAAAAACTATAATAACAAAGTCTCCATAGTCCACACTCATATCCTCTTCTGACAATCCCTGCAGGCCATTCATAAAATACTTCTTAACATCCTGGAAAATATTAAAACATTGAAAGGGGTGAGATCAGATGCTCAGTAAGGATAACAATATAGCGGAAGATTTAATAAATAAACATAAACATTTAAGGCATTTTATAACTAAAACACTAGCATTTTAAACTTGAACGTGAACATAATATGGAAAAAGGAAAATGAGATAATTCTATTTAATTCTTCACATGGATATTCTACTGGTCGAATAATCACATGAAATATTAATAACCACTTTCATAATGATGGAATTCATAATGCCACACTATCATAACCATGTAGCCAAGGCCTTGTGCCAAGAAAACAAATAAGATTTTGTCAAGGCCTCATTCCAAGACACTAGTTTGTCTCATGAGACATGCCGATGCATCGAGGAGCTGTAGCGGGCTCCACCCGTCACTTATTAAGTCCAATGCATTCCTCATAAGAACAGGTTTAATCATATCATAAATCATAACATAATCATATCAAATAAAACATGCATAAAGGAAGCATAAAATTTGAACATTTCAATTACAAGATATCAATATAACACATTGATATAATAAAAAAAATTCAAAACCATTTTCAATACCAAAATAATAGAAAATTAAAACATTGTAATTATTTTCCATTTAAAAAAAGGTTATGGCTTGTAGAGGAAGGTGAAACTCAAATAATGGTCATGGCAGCAGAGAAGACGTTGTCGCCGTATACGTACAACAAGAAAAACATTCCTTTTTGTCGTTTAGTAAAACGCTTCATATAAAAAGATTCCTTTTGAATAAACATAAATGTCAAAGGCATTTATACACCGTATAAAAGAAATTTGTGTATAAAACAAAATATGCCTCAATGAATGGATATTGAGAAAAAGTACCTTACAAAGATCATTTTTTAAATAAAATAGATCTATGATGTGTATTCACTATAAGTACACATAATAAAATTAGAAATACAAGATAGGATATAATAATATCATGACATAATTTGAAAGTAGGAAATTAACCCAAAGAACGGAAATTGGGTTAAGAATTTCCCTTACCTCGTGTCCGACTTGACTAGACCGCTCTTTAACTTCCTGAATAATAAACTAGAGTTAATATCTACTTTCTTAAGAACCTTTTTCAAGCTCATTATCCCTTTTATATGACTTATTACAATGTTAGGAAAATTATATAGTCATTTATGTTAGTAACGGTCGTTTTGTCGATCTTTGTTACATGAGTCAACAATAAACATCTTATAATTACAAGTTGTTTATGTGGTATAATATCCATTATCTACAGATTTATATACATGATGTAGATATAATATATATACAATATATACATTCATTCATAATATTACGTAACATTTAGAGGTATGAAATGAAATGCACTGTTCATTGAGACGGTAAGCCGTACGTACGTATGAATGCTACGTTCATTTCTATTTCACATTTAATCGAATGAAGTTATAATTATATAAAGTTATAATATAATTCCAGTATAATATAATGTATAATACCATTTACTCCATCCTTTATACATCCCACATATGGCATTAACGATTCAAATCACTTCGAGGGGGCGGTAGTCCGCACTTCCTAAAATGAAATTATCGCGTTTACCCATAATGGAAATCGTAAAGGTATTCCATAAATGAAAAATACAGAATCATAAGGGAAAAAAATAATATATATCACATATAAAAATAGTTTCATCATAATGGCCACCATGAGAGGTGTTAAAATAAGATTGAACAATCATCGTTTCATGAGGCTGAAATTTTCCAACCACAGAAACAGTATGTTCTTTAACCATTAGATGAAGGTGTGTGTAAGTGTAAATAAAATCCCTCTCATAACAGCATCCTAATATATTGAATATACTGGTTTCCGAACAAAAGAATGGAATAAAACGAGTTTATGGGGTTGGAGAAGCAAAATAAAACAAAATAACATAAGAGAAGACATTACCTTAAAATCGGGTAACTCTTTTTTGATTTGAGCCAAAGGCTTCCTTGGGAAGAATTATGCCAAAAGTGAGGCTTATAAGAGTAATATAGGGATGTTGAGAGAGTATTTGGGCAGAGGTTGGCCGAGCCAAAAGGCTCTGAAGGTGTGAATAAGGTGGTAGTGGTGGGGGCCTTTTATAAGAGGAGAGGAGGGAACTCTTGGAAAGTTATAAAAGGCTAATTTATCATAAATGATTTTTGGATTTAAAAGGTCCCAAAATTATATATTTTTATGATAAGGTGATAAGAGTTCGAAATCCACACATAAAATAGGTTTTTTACATGTGTAGGTCTTATATTTTACATTATCTTTTCATTTTATTTAAATCCATAAATAATGAGGTAGTCGTTGCATGATCATGGCGTCAGAAATAATTTAATTTATATAATGTCTAAAAATTATTAAAAAACTATCGTGATCTATAAAATCTTTTTATCTTTCTAATTAATGTATATAGTCAATGATATGACTTGTATAACCCCATTTAAAAATTGTTTTAGTAAAACAACTCTTGTTTGTGACATTTTTATTTTAACATTAAATAAAAAGTTTTTAATGTCATTTTCCTACTGAAGTGGCTCCATGGGTTCCCCATGTTGACCCATAGATTTTATTGGTCGGAAATGACTTATCCAATAGTGTTAGGACATGTGTAATGGTATTTTCATATTTTTATAATATTATTTTTAACTTAAATTTCACTAATTACCTTTAATCGCGATTAATTAAACATAAAAGTTACTATTCACAAAATAATTATTTTAATCCCATTGAACCACATTTTACTTCCTAATGACAACCATTTATGTCGTATTTTTTAAAATCAAATCACAGAAGTGGTAATGTTTCATTTAAACGAAAAATCAGTTTTTTTACTACCACTTAGTGGTTTCACTATTCATAAAAAATTGAAATTTTTCAGAACAATGCCAAAATTTCACAGTAAGCTATAATTGATATTCCAAATTCAAAAATGATGTCTATTTTACAAAATTCAAAACATATAGTTTGAATTAATTAATTTTATAATTAATTCACGCTGTCACAACAAATAGCCTGTTTTTAAGGAACAATATATATCAAAAGATTGACAATTGTTTATGTCCAATTTCAAAGTGAAATTAATTGTAATGGCCACCATTGGATAAAATGGAAAAAAAAATATTATAATTACTCTTTAAAACCACTCAATAATATAATTTATCACTATAAATTATTTTCATTAAAAAGTTGTTTTTAAGTTTTTTTCACTATTCATAAAAAAATGGAAGTTCTTAGAAAAATACAAAAAATTCAACATAGGCTAATTTCGAAATTCCAAATCCAAAAATGAAGTCAATTTTGAAATATAAAATTTATATAGTTTCAAAAAGAGGGTATTACTTTACATAACTGCTACTTTTATTGGTCACGGTGTGTTAGAACTCGAGGTTGTTTACAACACACACTGCTCTATTATTCAAAGGGGAGTGTACCATGGAAGCTTGGGGTCTTACATTCTCCCCTCCTTCAACAAATTGCATCCTCGCAATTTGAAATTTTTATTTGAAAATAAAAGGTTGAAAATATAAAATACCTTTGTGGAAAACCCACATTGGAAATAAGGTTAATAAAAATATAAATTTAAAAAATGAAAGATAAGTACAAAGGTCACCCGAGATAGCCCATACTAGGATTATATGAAAATATGGATATGAACGCAAAAAAATCCATCAAGGTCTGATGGAGATTTATAGAAAACAGGATTAGGGGTAAGTTATCCACAAGAAAATCACAAACTTGTGATTGGTTAAATGGTTATTGAATCCCCAGTTGGAAAAGATAACCGGCAACGTTTTTGTTTTAAGTTACCTTTTATAAACGTGAGGAATTTATTTAGGAGATTTACTAATAACGTAAGGAAATATACTTACTTGTCATGTAGACTTTCATTCTTTAATAAATTATTACCACAATCCCATCATTCACTCCAAAAGGTTATAGAACTCAAAAATATGCTATTTATCATAATTGTATAAGGTTCCAAATATTAACACATACCATTTAGATTAGGAAAACTATTTTGTAATAACTAGGGACTTATTATAGGCCAGTGGTAGGTAATAAAGGCATGTCTCACAATGGTTGTGGGTTCAATTCCAACAGCTTTGTCTGACGCGATGGGTTATCCCCCAACCTGCAGGTTGTACTTTTCCAAAAACTATAGTATTATAATATTCCAAAAATAATAATCAGAAATGTTTTAACCTTAAAAAATAATATCCAAGGTTCAACTTAATCCATTCCAACCTTTATAGTTATCTAAAATACTTCTGTCCAAACTTTCTCTAAAAGGTCTCTAAATTCCTAAATCAATTGTATCATAAAATTCCTCAAACAAAGTAAAGTTTCTCTTATTGTCATATACAAAAATATGATTAACTTCATCATATTAAAACCTTAAGGAAAACAACAAGTACTGCAGTATAATCCTTATATATATCACAATATTCTTATAACCAGAATATAATCCTTGAGTCCAAAAGAACCAATACATTAATTATTCCACTTCAACTGTAGTAACAACATAATATTTTCATTGATCCCTTGTCCTTTTCTATGGTAATTTTCCCTGATGATTAGGACATTCATTTGAATAATGCCCCATTTCCCTACAATTGTAGCATTCAACATTGACAGCCTCTTTCTTTCCCTTGAAATCACGAGCCTGGTGACCTTTTTCTCCACATTTATTACAAACTCTCATTCCTTGTAGGCATGTACTGGGATGATTATTCCCACAATTATCACATAATGGAAAATCCTTCTTTCCCTTTTTCCCTTTATCTATATCTTGTTCCACCATTCTCCTCTTCTCTTGCTTTACTTTATTTTCATAAGATTTAGAGAATTCCTTTTCTGTCTTGATTGAACACGAGAAAATATCTTCATAAATTGAGAATGATTGTGATACTCAAGCTCGACGGAGAAATGGTTTTAACCCATCAAATAAATGATCAATATTACTTCTTGGGTTACGTATACAATCTGCAGCATGCCTCGCTAACCTTGTAAAGTTGGCCTCATACTTTGCGACATTCTCATCCTCCTTCTGCCTCAGACACAGAAATTGCTTTTCCATATATGCTATATGGTCATGTGGAAAGTATTTTTCTAAGAAAATTTCCTTAAACTCCCTCCATTCCACACTTGATACTTCTTCATCTTCCTTTGTGTTTTGAATCAGCGGCCACCATTGATCGACATCTCCAGTGAGGCTGTAGACTTCCATGACAACGTTCTCCCTTTCACTACTCCCCAAGGCATGGAATATTTTCTCTAAGGAGTTTATCCATTGCTCAGATACTAATGGATTTGTACCCCCATTAAATGTTGGTGGTTTTTTCCTCATTAAGTGGTCTAACATTGATCCTCCACATTGCGGATCAGGGTGCTCTATATGAGTAAGGTTATTATTCATAACCTGAGTGAGTTGTCCCAGTATGGTAATAAGTTGATCAACACCAGTTGTATCTCCAGATCGTCAATAATTATCTTGAGCAGGAGGGAAATCCCTACATGAAGTGCGTGCATTGATACGGTTTCCATTCCTCCCACTAGGCACCATTTCTATACAATGGCATAAACTAGATTAGTTTATGAATTAAAATACATAATTACAGACTTGTAAAACAATTAACATAAATTGAACTATTTATGGATATAATCCACAATCATAAAAATGTTTTCTTTGTGGAAGTATGTACTCACAATCCCTTCATAATGGTTTTTAAAGAAAATGATAATTATCCTAAGCATGTCCCCCGGGAGTGATGTAACCAAGAGTGCAGCAAGGCCCATTGTTGTGCACCAGTTCTCGTTCGAGTCTACCTCAAAGCAGTGTTTTCGGGTTTTACTCCTAGGTACATCTGTGCCAGAGCCGCCTCTACATGCTCGTATCCATAAAGGGATGTATTGTTCAGAAAACTCACAAAATCATTATAATACCGAAATTCTAGGATCTTCTTCTATACTAATCATCAAAGTCTATCTTCGGGCTATATGATCTAATCAGAGTTTATCTAACTCTAGATTCCTAGGATAGTACTAAACTGCCTCTGATACCAACTGTAATTTCCTGACCCCAGTTACCCAGAGTCGGTGCATTATTGTGTAACATTGGCATGATCACAAAAGATCAAGTCTCGAAAGACCGATGAGTTTAGTAGCCTTGGAAACACTAGATACATTCATAAATGTTACATTACATCATAAAGTGAAAAACTACAATAACAAAGTCTCCATAGTACACACTCATATCCTCTTCTGACTATCCCTGCAGGTCATTCATAAAATACTTCTTCACATCCTAGAAAATATTAAAACATTGAAAGGGGTGAGCTCAGATGCTCAGTAAGGATAACAATATAGCGGAAGCTTTCATAAATAAACATAAACATTTAAGGAAATGTATTACTAAAACAAAAGCCTTTTAAAATTGAACTTCAACATAATATGGAAAAAGTAAAATGAGATAATGCCATTTACTTCTTCACATGGATATTCTACTGGTCGAATAATCACAAGCAATATCAATAACCACTTTCATAATGATGTAATGCATAATTCCAGACTATCGTAACCACGTAGCCAAGGCCTCGTGCCAAGACTACAAATAAGATTTTGTCAAGGCCTCATGACAAGACACTAGTTTGTCTCATGAGACCTGTCGATGCATCGAGGAGCTATAGCGGGCTCCACCTGTCACTTATTAAGTCCAATGAATTCCTCATATGAACAGGTTTAAACATATCATAAACCATAACATAATCGTATCACATAAAACATGCATAAAAGAAACATAACATTTCCACATTTCAATTACTAGATATCAATACAACATATTGATATAATAAAAACATTTTCAAAACCATTTTCAATACCAAAATAAATGAAAATTAAAACTTTGTAATTATTTTTCATTAAAAAATGGTTATTGCTTGTAGAGGAAGCTGGAACTCAAATAATCGTCCTGACGGTGGAGAAGACGTTGTCTCCGCATACGTACAACAAGAAAAACATTCCTTTTTGTCATTTAGTAAAACAATTCGTATAAAAAGATTACTTTTGAATAAACGTAAAGGTCAAAGGGGTTTATACACCGTATAAAAGAAATTTGTGTATAAAATAAAATATGCCTCAATGAATGGAGATTGAGACAAAGTACCGTAAAAATATAATTTTTCAAAGAAAATAGATCTATTACGTGTATTCACAATAAGTACACATAATGAAATTACAAATACAAGATAGGATATAATAATATCATTACATAATATGAAAGTAGGAGATTAACCCAAATAACGGATATTGGGTTAAGAAGTTCCCTTACCTCGTGTCCGACTTTACTCGACCGCTCATTAACATCATGAATAATAAACTAGAATTAATCTCTACATTCATAAGATCCTTTTTCAATCTCATTATCCCTTTTATATCACTTATTACAATGTTACAAAAATTTTGTAGTCATTTAATTTAATAACGATCGTTTTGTCGATCTTTGGTACTTGAGTCAACAATAAAATTCTTATAATTACAAGTTGTTTATGTGGTAGAATATCCATTATCTCCAGAATTATATCCATGATGTAGATATCGTATATATCATATATATCCAATATATACATTCATTCATAATATTACGTAACATTTAGAGGTAAGAAATGAAATACATCGTTCATGGAGACGGTAAGCCATATGTATGCATGAAGTCTCCTTTCATTGATATTTCATATTTAATGGAATGAAGTTATAATTATATAAAGGTATAATATAATTTCAGTATAATACCATTTACTCCATCCTTTATACATCACACATATGGCATTAACGATTCAAATCACTTTGAGGGGTAGGTAGTCCGCACTTCCTAAAATGAAATTATCGTGTTTACCCATAATGGAAATCAAAATGGTATTCCATAAATGAAAAATACATAATCATAAGGAAAAAAAACATAATATATATCATATATAAAAATATTGTTATCATAATGGCCATCATTAGAGGTGTTAAAAGAATATTGAACAATCATCGTTTCGTGAGGCAGAATTTTGCCAACCACAGAAATAGTATGTTTATTAACCATTAAGAAAAAGATGTGTGTAAGTTTATATCAAATAAATCTCATAAAAACATCCTTTTATATTGAAGATACTGTTTTTGTTACAAAATAAAGGAATAAAAAGAGTTTATGGGGTTGGAGAATCACAATAAAACAAAATAACATAAGAGAAGACATTACCTTAAAATCGGGTAACTCTTTTTTGATTTCAGCCAAAGGTTTCCATGGAAAGAATTATACCCAAAGTGAGGATTCTAGGAGTAAGAGAGGGAAGCTGAGAGAGTATTTGGGCAGAGGTTGGCCGAGACAAAAGGCTTTGAATTTGTGAATAAGGTGGTAGTGGTGGGGGCCTTTTATAAGAGGAGAGGAGGGCACTCTTGCAAAGTTATAAAATGTTACTTTATCATAAAATGATTTTCAGATTTAAAAGGTCCCAATATTATATATTTCAAGGATAAGGTAATAAGATTTCTATATACACCCATCCAATAGGTTTTTGACCTGTTTAGGTCTTATATTTTACATTTTATTTTCATTTTATTTAAATCGTTAAATAATGAGGTAATCATTGCATCATCATACTGTCATACATATATTAATTTATATAATGTCTATAAATTATAAAAAAATATCATTATGTAGGAAAGAATTTTATATTTCTAATGAATATTTATAGTCAAAAATATATCTTGTATAACCCCATTTAAAAATTGTTTTAGTAAAACAACTCTTGTTTGTGACATTTTTATTTTAACATTAAATTAAAAGTTTTTAATGTCATTTTTCTACTAAAGTGGCTACATGGCTCCCCAAGCTGACCCATGGATTGTCTTGGTCGGCCATGACTCATCCAATAGGGGTAGGACAAGTGTAATGGTATTTTAATATTTTTATAATACTATTTTTACCTTAATTTTCACTAATTACCTTTAATCGCGATTAATTAAACTTAAAAGTTACTATTCACCAAAAAATTATTTTAATCCCATTGAACCACATTTTACTTCATAATGACAACCATGTATGTTGGATTTTTTTAAATCAAGTCGCAGAAGTTGTAATGTTTCATTTAAACGAAAAATCCGTTTTTTAACTACCACATAATGGTTTCACTATTCATAAAAATTGAAGTTTTTCAGAACAATGCCAAAATTTCACCCTAAACTATAATTGATATTCCGAATTAAAAAATGATGTCTATTTTAAAAAATTACAAACATATAATTTTCATTAATTAATTTTATAATTAATTCTCACTGTCACAACAAATAGCATGTTTTTAAGAAACAACATATATCAAAATATTGACAATTGTTTATGTCCAATTTCAAAGTGAAATTAATTCTAATGACCACCATTGGATAAAATTGTAAAAATATATTCTAATTACAATTTAAAACCACCCAATATTATAATTTATCACTATAAATTATTTGGATTAAAAAAGTATTTTTAAGTATTTTTCACTATTCATAAAAAATTGGAAGTTCCCAGAAAAATACCAAAAATTCAACATAGGCTAATTTTGATATTCCAAATCCAAAAATGAAGTCAATTTTGAAATATAGAATTTATATAATTGCAAAAATAGGGTATTACTATTCATAACTGCTACTTTTTTTTGTCACGGTGTGTTAGAACTCGAGGTTGCGTACAACACACGCTGCTCTATTATTCAAAGAGGAGTGTACCGTGGAAGCTTGGGGTGTTACATACTACAACAAGAAATGGTATAGGGACTCAACCCCGATACTGGTGCCCCACACCCCAGCCTACCTGCCACCCCAACCTCTTGCAGGGGCAATGTCATTTTTAGACAGTGATTAATTTTAACTATAACCTTTACATTTTTATTTTGACTATAATAAATAGTATTTGGATGTGATTGAATGGGTGAATTGGAACTATTGTGGGTTTACATTTCATAACAAAAAAATGAATAAAATCACATTGGAAAATGAAAATAATAAATTATATATTTATATACCTAATATTAATTAAAATTTCAGTTTAAAAAATTATCATATATTAAGTGGTCGATAGAAACATGATACCTAATGAATGACCAAGATTTAAATTATATATTTTTTTGAATGATAAATTAATGAATTGTTTCTTCCTATGTTATTTGAATGTTATAATTTCTTAATTTACACCTAGATATAATTTATATAAATATTTTTGTATTATATTTATTAAATATATCATGGTTTTTACATTGGTGAACTGTCTTGATTTTTATGGATATTGTGGAGACTTTCTTGTGCCACATTGATGTCGTGGCATAGAAAATTTCAATAATCAAATTATTAAAACTAAAATTAATAAAATTGTTTTTTGAAATTTGGTTATAAAAATAGCTTGGTATCATCCTAATTTGGCGCCCCACCGTGCTAATTTTATTAAAACCAAATAAATTTTGGGGTTCAGGCATGATCCTGAATGGATTGTCAATCCACCTTAAATGATGATTTGTGTGATCCAATAAAACATTGTTCTATGGAAATACAAGCGCACATATATAAAAGAAATAAAATAAATTAAAGGAGAAGATCGAAAAAAGTAAGACATCAATAATAAAGATCTTAATGTGAACTCATATTTTCTATGAGCATTGTACATCATAACACTTGTATCACACATTAATTTTAGATCATTAATCAATGGATCAAAATAAATATCAATATAATTTCCACGTTGTTTTTGTCTTAAAATAAATAAGGACAACATAATATACTTGAACCTCATGCATAACCGTAGTGGAATGTTATAATTTACCAATATAATCAGTCGTGTACTGCAAGGGATTCTATATACACTAAAAGGATTCATGTCCCCTATAAATAATACATGATGAAGGTTTTCTAACTCATTTCCTAATTTAGGATACTCATGGTCAATTTTATTCCACTGAGCATCATCTATTGGGTGACATTGTTTTTCATCTTGAGTTTATTTTTCTACCTGCCATTTCAATTAACATGTAGTCTCTACACATTCATATAGTCATCTAAGACATATAATTATTAAATGGTTCTATGAAACATTTGAATGACTTGATTGATTTTTCTTGTATCGAGTCACACCACACTTAGGTCATTTTCTAGGTGATTCATGATCCCTCTGAGACAATGTATAGTAATTTTTACATGTTTTAACTCTTTTATAGGCCATACATATTAAACATATCATCTATTTAGAGTCATATGTTTGACAAGGGAGCTCATTTTAATTTGGTAATATATCATTTAATAGAGATTTTTTGTAAAACCTATGTCACTCCATCTATTTTCATCTTTCATACTATATAGTTTTCATATGACTGATTTTATTGTATATTTACTACAATTGATAAATAGTGGTATCGTTTCATAGTTTACTAACTTCTTAAAAAACTTTTGACAATCATGCAAGTCATATTCAACTGTAATTGTAATATTCCTATCATGACCAATGTCATTGTATATAGTTGTACTTACATCCGACGATACATAAATCATATTGCTATCTTAATGGCTGGCTACATTCAGTCCTTCTCTGTGTTTAACCAAACGTTTATAAATTTGTTATATTCTATGAGAGATCAAGTGTTCCTTCAACTCAACTGAGAAAAATCATTCAAAATATCAATAACATAAACACAATACAATAATTTGAAAAGGGTCCTTTGCATGCTATTCTACAAACATGGTCAACTCTCTAACTCCTCAATGCCATCTTCATATTCTTTTTAGATAATATAAACATCCACCCACATTCAATTCATTTCTATTTTGTTTAATAGTATTCTTATTCCAATTTAGAAATTGATATAATGTATCATTTTTTATATACCTAAATTGTATGATTATATGAAGTATAAAGACAGAAATGTTAGAAACGATCACCCCTCTACTAACAAAAACCCTAAATGGTAGCCTTCAACCTATTTTCGCCTCGCCTCACCTCTACTGCATTAGTTGTCCTGAACCTCACCTCTACCTCCGCCCCCTTGGGTTTCCAAAATCCTTTTTTCATTTGATTAATATAATAATAATAATAATACTATTAATAATAATACTATTAATAATAATATAATTATTATTGTTAAACATTGTTTCCTAAAATTCTATTTTATTTAATTTTATCATTATTTTATATCACTTACTCTTAAAATAATAAATTTATTTATTTTAGATGTTGGGAAACTGCACGTCTCTTGTGCTCTCAAGCATGAGTTTGAGGTAACTGCACTTGAACCATGCCACTCGGCACTGACTGCTTACATGTTATAGTTGCATGATTGTCACACAATTTCATAACTCACTAGAAAGTCCCACATCAGTCAGGTCGGGGTGTGACAATTCTCCCCACCACAAACATTTTTTTCCCCTAGAAAGTCACCCAGTCCAATGATTGACAGAACTTGAATCCATACTCGATTGAAACCGAAATAAACAACAACACAACAAAATGAGAGGGCGTGAGGGGGTTCTCCCCACCACAAGAACTCAACTAGAGTGGAAATTAAAACCCATATATACCACCCCAAGGATGGGGTTCCATGTGGGAACTCCTAACCAAACTCATTCAACATCCCCGCACAACAAAACCATACCACCAAAGACATATACAAGAAACGCAAGCACCAATACAAGGATCAATTCTTCCACAAGTACTTACAACTTCGAATGAGCATAGCTAAATTGAGATCAACCCATATATGGGCCAAACACACATTTAATAAAATTGAGGATTTAGAAATACACATATAGATGAACATGACTGCATGGATTATAATAGAACAAGCTCATCACATTCTCCCATTGAAACGATGAACATACATTGGTGATAAAACTTTAACAGCATAAAAACAATAATGAAAAGGATTTAGGTGTTCCATTACCAACACATAACTCACAACTTGTACTAAGCCTTCACATCCCCGATAAATTCTGAATGTGTGTGAGATTATCCCAAAAACCTGAGGTTGAGGCTCTAATGGATGAAACATCTTATGCCTCACAGTCAGGTACTAGCATCTCCCGACCAGAACTCCTTCCTCAATAGCATAACTTTGAAGGGATGAGATATGATGGCCTACAATTCCCGAACTGGTCACTCTAGTGGTACGTAGGAGAACAATCCAATGATTCGTAAGCCCCCACTGACGAAAAAATCGAGAGCTTTCACACCATCCTCGCCAAATGGGGAACTTCCGAAAAAACTAACCACCGAAAACAACTCCATAACCTCAAACGATAAAGAGACACCCCAGCTTTACTAGATCAGAACTGAACCATCAAATAAATTTGTGACGGATCATTCCTTAAAGAACATGGGGTTTCCAAAAAAAATCATTTGTTTAATATAATAATAATAATACTATTAATAATAATTCTAATAATAATAATAATATTATTATTATTATTATTATTATTATTAAACATTATTTTATAAAATTCTATTTTATTTAATTTTATCTTTATATTATTTCACATACCCTTTAATTAGTCTATTTATTTCGGATGTTGGGAAACCACATGGCTTGCATGCCGTCAAGCGCAGGTTTGAGGGAACTATGCTCGAACTGTGCCACTCGGCATTGACCACTTATAGGTGTGAGCTCCCGGCTTGGTTCACAATTTCATAACTCACACGCAAGTCGAATGTCAATCAGGTCAGGGTGCGACAATTCTCCTCACCACAAACACATTTTTCCCTAAAAAAGTAACCCAATCAAACGATATATAGAACTTGAATCCATACCCAATAAAAACCAAAATAAACCACCACACATGACAACGGGAGGACTTGAGAGGGTTCTCCCCACCACAATAACTCAACTAGATTGTTAATTGAAACCCAGACATACCACCCCAAGGAGGGGGTCCCATGCGGGAACTCCGAACCAAACTCATTCAACATATCCACACAACCAAAGCATACCACCACGACTTAGACAAGAAACCCAAGAGCCACTACAAGAATCAATTCATCCGTGGGTACTTACGTCTCCGAATGAGAACAAGTAAACTGAGATCAACATATACAAGGACCAAACACACTTTTAAGAAAAACATCCAATTTAGAAAACCACATAAAGATGAAAATGACTGCTTGGATTATAATAGAACAAATTAATAACATTATCCCATTGAAACAATGAACTTACATTGGTGGTAAAACATTAACATCATAAAAATAAGAATGAAAAGGCTTTAGGTGTTCCAGTCCCAACACAAAAGTCACAACTCGGACCAAGTATTCACACCCCCTGAAAACTTCTGATTGTGTGCAAGATTCACCCCAAGACCTGAGGATGAGTCACTGATGGCTGAAGTATCTAATGCCTCATAGTCAGGTACCAGCATCCCCCAAACCAAACTCCTTACATGAATGACACTTCTTTCAGAACCTTTCCCCATGACTTGAAGAGTCACACGATAGCATAACTTCCAAGGGATGAGACAAAATGTCTTAGATTTCCCAAATTGCTCACACTAGTTGTACATAGGAGAACTGTCCAATGAATCGTAAGTCGAAACTGACAGAAAAGATCCTTTATAAATAGGTTCCTCTGATTCACCCCGCTCACCAAATGGGGAACATTCACAAAAATTGACCACCACCAACTACACCATAACCACCAATGACAAAGAGACACCCCATATTTAGTAGTTCAGAACTAAACCATCAAATAAACTTGAGACGACATGTTCCTTAATGACCCTGGGGTATCCAAAATATTTTTTCTCCATTTGATTAATATAATAATAATAAAACTATTAATAATAATAATGGTATTATCTTAATTATTATTATTATTATCAAAAATTGATTTATAAAATTCTATTCAATTTTATTTTATTTCACTAGCCCTTTAATTAATCAATTTATTTATTTCACATGTTGGAAAACCGCACAACTCAAATTCTGTCAAGTGTGAGTTTGAGGGAACTGTGATCGAACCATGCCACTTGGCACTGACCACTTACTTGTTTAAGTTTCATGCTTTTCACAGAGTTTCATAACTTGTGCACAAGTCGGAGGTCAATCAGGTTGGTGTGCGACAATTCTCAACAACAGAAACACTTTTTCCCCCAGAAAGCACCCAGTCAAATGATAAACAAAACTGGAATCTATACCCGATTGAAACTAAAAGAAACCACAACATAAGAGAATGAGTGGACAATATAGGGTTTTCCCCACCACAAAAAATCAACTTCTGTAGATATTAAAACCCCTACATACCACCCCAAGGAGGGGGTCCCATGCGGGAACTCCAAACCGAACTCATTCAACATTCCCGCACAACCAAACCATACCACCAATATTAGATAAAAAATCCAAGAACCAATAAATAGATCAATTCTTCCATGAGTACTTACATCTTTGAATGAGCAGAACTAATTTGAGATCAACCCATACAAAGGCCAAACACTTTTTTATGAAAAACACCTGATTTAGAAAACCACATACAGATGAACATGTCTGCTTGGATTATAATAGAAAAAATTCATCACATTATCCCATTGAAATGATGAACATGCATTGGCGATAAAGCTTTATCATCATAAAAACAAGAATGAAAAATCGATAGTTGTTCCAGTACCAATATAGAACTCACAACTCAGACTGAGGCCTCACACCCCTGACAACACCTGATTGTGTGCCGGATTCACCCTGATACCTGAGGTTGAGGCACTAATGGTCAATGTATCTTATGCATCACAGTCAGGTACTAGCATCCCCTAACTAGAACTCCTTCATCGAACAAAACTTCTTTTAGATCCTTTCGTAGTGACCCGAATGGTCACACGATAGTAGAACATCGAAGCGATGAGACAAGATGGCTTAGAATTCCCAAACCGGTCACTCTAGTGGTATGCAGGAGAACAGTCCAATGAATCGTAAGCCTACATCGATGAACAAGATTCTTTAGAAACAGGTTCCTCTGATGCACCCCGCTCACCAAATGGGGAACCTTCACAAAAACTGGCCACCGCCAACTACACCATAACCTCCAATGACAAAGAGACACCTCATATTTACTAGTTCAGAAATGAATCGTCAAATAAACATGAGACGACCCAGTCCATAACAACCCTGGAAGTTCTTAACAAACCAAAGACCCACTGAAATTCCACAAACCACACAACTTCCTTTAATGGAAATCAATTACATCGATAAATTAGAAACACCTATAAAGTACCGACAACTGGGCATAGTTCATTAACAATTTTTTGAGACTTTTTGGGAGGCATACTCATAACAACACAAAAACACCATTGAAACTGGAATTAAGCCAAAACTCAATCAACGCAAAAACTCAAGCCATGAGCTTCGACAAAATAATCCAAAAAAATACAAACACAAGAAACAATTATTTTTCATAAAACTATAGTTTCTCTAAAAATTTTAATGCTCGCCAATGGAACTGTATGAACCATCACATTTGTGTTCATCTAATCCCACTTACATCATCCACAGACATGTTCCCCCCCCCCCCACACATTCTATATGTACCCACACACATGTGACCCTCCATAAGGGGGTTCCAAGGTTCAACATCTCTTTTACTTATAAAATTCAAACACATACCTAAATTTTCTGAATTTAGACACATCCTCTTTAAAATCCACTATACCAATTTCCAAACTATTTGATGAATGCACTCCCATTCCAAAAAACATTTTCATTTTGAAAAAATATTTTCATGTCGAAATCCGACTTTACTATCAACAAACACTCACATAAGACAAAATCAAAATGAATCATAGCCAACGATAAACCATCAAAATGAGGAAATAGTGTCTATGCCTAATCTGGCGACATGCTGGTGAGCCATGCCCCAAGTAAGGAATGACCCTAACAAAACCTTGAACTAGGCACTTGGAATCCACTTGGGTCATTACCCCATGTGAGGTTGCATCATAACCTAGTTCACCTCCATTGTCATTCATCAATATAAATCAACTCATCAAAAAAGATTCAAATATCGGACTACCCCTGGTAACTTAAGGATCAACGCTAGCAAGAGATCGTGACGCTCTTCACGTACCTATCTCCCAAGTCCCGACAGTCTTAATCTCCATCTACCAGACACCCCAAATAACATAAGCCCCCCTTTGATAACATTTTTCATGAACCAATCTGGGTTGACCCTGAACTGGTCACCTGAGCCAGCCTGCAGTATGTTTCGAAGGGCGTTCACGATCCATTCAGAATGACAACTAGTGTTGAGCAACAAAATCTAACCATTGGAAAATATTTGTCCCATAGGTCACCACCAAACTCAGATCCATGCATGTTACAACATTGAGAAGCTGATCCTCTAACAGAAATGAAAAACTAAACATGCCACTAGAAATAAATAATATGTGTGATCACCGAACCAGCTCGTGTTATGTTCCGAAGGTCATTCTAGATCTCTTAGGGATGTAAACTATTGTCGATCATCAAAATCTAACCATTGGGAATGATTTGGCCCAGAGGTCACCACCCAACTCAAAAACAAACCTACTCTAATATTGAGCAACTGAACCAGGAACCTGAATAAGAAAATAAACATGAAATTGGAAATATATAATTGGCATGAGAACCGAGATGCCCAGTAGGAAATCATCCCAGTCCATTTCATTCTTATCCCAAAAATATTCTATTCGTGCCAGTTGAAATAAATTTACCAATATCTAAACCATTTGATGAAATCAATCCCATTATAAAATCATGTTCATTTTGAAAATATATTTTCATTTCAAAATCCCTCTTTACATTCCACAAACAGTCACATCAGTTGGAATAAAAATGAATCATATGAAATGATAAAACTTCATTATGAGGAACTAGTGTCTTTGCCTGTTCTGGTGACATGGTGGTGAGAAATTCCCCATGTATGGCATGACAACAAGAGAACCCTGAACCAGACACTTGGACTCCACATGGATCATTACCCCATGTGAGGCCACAACATCACCCATTTTTCCTCCATTGTCATCCCTAAATGAAAAAAAACTCAAGATAATAGATTCATATCCCGTAATACCCCTGGTAACATGAGGATCATAACAAGAAAGAATTCGTGATGACATTTATTCACCTATATCATGAGTTATGATAGTCCTAATATCCATCTACCAAACACCCCAAATAATAAGGCCCCCCCTTTGATACCATTTTTTAATGAACTAATCCAGGTAGACCCTGAACCGGTCACCCGAGCCGGCCCACAGTATATTCTGAAGGGCATTCTTGATCCCATGGGATGAAAACTAGTGTCGAGCAAGAATATATAACCATTGGGAATGATTTGGACAATAGGTCACCACCCAACTCAAAACCAAGCCTCCTACAACATTGAGGAATTGAACCAAGATCATGAACAAGAAACTGAACCAGCAACTGGAAAGATATAATAGGTGTGAGCGCCGAGATTCCCAGTAGGAAATCATCACATAGTCCATGCCATTCTTATCCCAAAATCATTCCAGTGGTATCTGTTGAAATACATTTTAAAAAAATAGACTTTTTATACATATATTACATTTTGAAAAATAACAAGAAACATGATCCATTACACACATATTTTAAATCAAGGCACAAGAAGGAAAATGGGAAATTGTGATTTTTTTGACATTCACTAAGAAATATTATTGTACCATCCAAATATTTTCAGTTTTCCAAAAAAAAAACGAAAACCAGGTGTAAGGAATATGATTCTACAAGGAGAGGAAAACGAAACTAGTAATACTCATAACTAGAAAACACGGGAAAAACTATGAACTCGGAGGAGACTAGTGCGTAATCTAAACTAGTGTTGCAATCACTCTCGATAAAACTATTTTCTAAGCTAGGTTCCCATGTATAGTTATCGGGCGGGGTGTTCCACACATCCAAACAATAATCCTCATATATATAACCAAACACATCACACAACCGTCACCACCTTGACCGCCCCATGGTTAGTCTTCCACCTTAAATAATAATTAACTAAAGGAGGTCCCATACCAAGGACCCTCCAATCTCATGATCTATCCGCAAGGAAAGAGACCTCACCCAAGAGGGGTTTTCCCAAAACCATTTCAAGGATGTCAAACAGGCCGCATAGAATTTTCACATGTCAACCCCTTTTTATGTAACCCTACAAAATGTGCCAATCATGCCTTTAGCTTTAACCATTCAAGGTACATTTACTAAAACATTTTTTAGAATAATTCTCAACAAATAGTGATGTCATTTTCACTATTCAATTCTCAAAAAACCTTTTAGTTTCACACACACACCATAACACATCACACTTTCCAAATGATCCTTTATTTCAAATCAACTTTACCTAACCATGTTGAAACCATTGATATTAACTCGATGGTGACAAACGGGATTTCAAACTTTTGAAGAAACAATAACCTTTTAATTGAAACCAATAATGTCATGAATTTCCACACTATTTTAATCACCTTAAGTCGTTTTGAAAGCAACAGAACCATTTATCAAAAGAAGGGAGGAAGGGGATTGAAAAAAATTCTTTTCAGAATACTAAGTTTCGAGGAATGGTCCTCTTCAAATAAAAAGAGACTATTTCCCAACCATTTTAAAGGGACTACACATAAACATCATCCACTAATGCATCAAAAATTTCACCAAGTGCCAATTTTCATAAGGCCACCCAATACAAAAAAAAATTCCATAAAAAATTTTCTATCAACAAACACCACCCAAGATATCTAACAATAAAATTTGAAAGGACAATACATTTATTCAAAACCAAAAAGGCAAATCATTTACATGTGCATAAAAGAAAAGAATCCATAAACCAAATTGTGACCAATTCAACCAACACGAAATCACTACTACAAATTAACTATCTAATAAAGGTGAGAAACAATTTTTAGAAATTAAATAACAATTTATAAGCACCACATGAATTGAAATTGGAATGAAGGGCAGGGAAACACCTACCTCAACACATACGAATGAAAAAAACCACAAAAAAGGGAATCTCATCACTCCACGGACCAATTTAATACCCTAGACACTGAGAAAGTCGTGAAAACACAACCTAATGTTTTAGAATTCTTGTACCTTGAAGGAAAACACCAAAAGAGTCGAAATAAAATTATACCGAAAGAGATGATGGCTTCTGGTGAGGGGAAAAATGGCCGCACCGAAGCAGGATGGAGGCATTGCACAAGAGGGTCTGGGCCACGCCGAAACAAGTTGTGGGTTGGGGTTCGGGTTGGTCTGTCGCGTGTCGAGCAGGGCAGAGAAAAGGAAGAGGAGATTTGTGCTGCGTCAGAGGAGGGGGAGAAGGGCCGATGGAGCTGTAAAAAGAGGTTAGCCCATGCTAGACATGGCTGGTCAGACTGGGGGGTAGGGCCCACAAGGGGGTTCGCCTTCGAGATCTGCGTCTATCAGGTACCAGGTGAGCAGGAGGCCATCGATAGAATGGAAGGGGGTTGGGGTTGCCAGCATGAGGGTGTCCCTGCAAGAGGGCAGGTGGGGCAGTTGTGAGCTACACAGAGGGAGAGAGGGCCCCTGGAAACCAGGCATACGGGGGACCGCCAGTAGGATGGAAAGGGGGAGGAGGACTTCTATGTGTTGGAGTGGGAGTCAAGAATTGGGGGTTGCACTGCAAAGCGCACCAAGGGGACTGCACCTCTAACGAAAGATGGAGAGGGGGTGACACACCACTAGGGTTTTCAAAATCATTTTTTCATCTAAATAATATAATAATAATACTAATACTAATAATAATAATAATCATCATCATCATCATAATATTATGATTATTATTATTATTAAAAAAAATCTAAAATTCTATTTTATTTATTTTTCTCTTTATTTTATTTCACTTACCCTTTAATTACTCAATTTATTTATTTCCGATGTCGGGAAACCGCACAACTCGTGTGCCATCTAGCATGTGTTTGAGTGAACTGTGCTCGAACCGTGACACCCGACACTGATTGCTTACAGGGTTGAGCTGCATGCTTGTTGCGCAGTTTCATAAATCGCACAAGTCGTAGGCCAATCAGGTTGGGGTGCAACAATGTGTTCCAAGACACAATGAGAGAAAGAGAGAATGAGTAAAATCCCATACACTTATATGATAGGATTAGTCATGAATTCCATGTTATGCAATAGAATTGATGTTTCCATTGCATTGAGCATGGTAGAAATATGTCAAGTAGTTATAAGAGAACAACATTTGACTGCAGTTACTGCTATCATTAAGTGCCTATGAAGAACTAAGGATATGTTCCTAGTGTATGGAAGAGACAAAGAGTTTTTCATCAAAGGGTATGCTAATGATAGAATTCAGATATATCAGAATGATATGACGTCACAATCTGGATAGGTTTTCTGTCTCAATGGAGGAGCTGTGAGCTAGAAGAGTTCAAAATAGTCATTTTTCTCTAATTCTACAGTGGAGTACGAGTATTTAGCGGCCTTTGATAGAGATAAGGAATCTATTTGGATTTGGAACTTTCTCCAGGAGCCTGAGGTGGAACCTAGCAGTAAATACCTTATCACATTGTATTGTGATAATAATGCAGTGACAAATCCTGTAAAAAATCCATGGTCACATAAACGAAAAAACACATACTTCAAATGTATCACCTCTTAAAGGATTTTCATCATAGGGGTGAAGTTGTAGTGAGTAGTGTTTCCACAAAATAGAACGTGGAGGGCCCCTTGATTAATGAACTCTCTCAGTATAATCATGAGTATAATGCGAGAGCTAGTAGACTGAAGGTTGTTAGCAGTTTACTCTAGTGAATGTGGGAGTCTGTTGGAGTTGGATCCCTAGGACCCACTGTTATGTAATTCATGATAACTTATATTAATGATTTTTTAATATCAATAAACTCTATCACATCATGATTGTTCTTTTGTGTAAAATTGAATGTGATAATATCTCAAGAGTAATTGTCGTACTAAAAGTTCCTAGAAGTTCCAAGCTATGATGAGAACTCGAAAGTACTATTTCACTATTCTTAAATATATGTTCTATGGTTGGATGATATTATTTGAGGGACACAAATTATACAGGCTATTAGGGGTGCAGACTCATAGGAATTTGATACACCTTCTTATGGTGTACGCCTTTGGTAATATCTAAGAGAATATTATGAGAATAAGACTCGATAGTAGGGAATCAATATTTATAAGTATCACTGGATGTTTCTATTTTCAGATGTGTGTATTGGTTGTTAGAATTTTAGATTTTTATTAATGGATATTATGAGTTGTGTTCTATGATGTATAGATTAAAATCGTGTTGATATATGTTCGCAGCAAGTTAGGATACGTTGGGTGCGTCACATGTAATATTTCATTAATGAATAATGTGAGAAAAAATTTATCCCTTCTGTTCACTAACAAAAGTTAATATCTCATGATTGATGAAAATGATAGAACCTAAATAAATCTATGGACACAATGTTTTATTGGAATGTTCTAGTTCTGGAAACATAAAGAAATACATATCGAGCATATAGGTTGATGACATTGACATGTAATCTGTACGGTTAGATATATTGTGATAAATGGATTATATTACATGGTAAATGTTCATATTAGGTGAAATGTCATTGCGGAATTAATTTCGTTCTTTATGGGTGCCTACATGTTGTTAGATGCTAACCTTGAACTTTAGGCTGCTTAGCCTCATGCCACTGAGAAAGAGTCCTAGAAGGTCACATACTAAGTGTTTTTAGAATCTCAGTTAAATAATTTATTATTTAAAAATTTGAATAAATATTATTCTCAGCTGTTAAATAATTATTCATGTATGACTGGTCGCATTTATTCTGTCACTACTTATTCTATAGAATATATTTTGTGTGAAATAATTAATAAATATTGAGGAGGATTGACAGAAAGACTTTAAGGGTCTTATGAGAAATAACAATATTGAATATTATTATATTAAATAATATTTAATTATAACTCACATGTTAAGTGCATGTCAAGAAATAATAATATTGCTATTATTATTTCACAAGGGGGTTTCTCTAGGATTAATAAAATAATTAAAATCTCCTCTTCAAATTATTTTATTATTACCCTAGTGAAATAAATTCCATATTATGATATTATCTCATTTGTCAAAGGTAGGATAAGAGATGCCAATTAAGTTAGGCACAACATTTTAGAGAAAACTTCTCAATCATAGATAATTATTTAATATCTAAGAACACTCTCAAGAACGAGTGTGATCCTCCAACAGGTCAAGGAGAATAGTTTAGAAGTGGTTATCAAGGCGATGTAATGGGGCGACGCAAACACATAGTCCTTCTGTGGTTTCCCCTGGAAACTCCAGCGGTATCTAGAGATTCTTGAAACTTTTTTGGATCACCACTATAAGAGATCTACCCATGATATTTACAACACAACAATGGTTCACTGAAAATCTCTGGCTGAACACATCAATTAATAAAGAATAAACCAAGGTAATTCTTATCTAACTAAATTAATTATAAAAAATATATGTTTTCCTCTATCATTGTTTTGGGTTTCTATTCCTTTCTATTTGTCTCTTTGATTAAATTTTTTGGATCACGACGTTCATCATTGAATATATTGTGAATTGTTCATTGAATTTGAAAAAACGAAAAGTTGACCACTGACACTGCCGTTTTTTCGCTGCTCTTGAATCCTTTAGTTATTACTTACATTTATTTGTGATTCCATTTTGATATATATTCTTGAGGGACTCTAATGGTTATAAATAGACCCAAGACAATGTTTCAAATGAAAAATATCTACTTGATGATCATTACTTTTCTTGATGGATTGGTTATGTTATGACTATACCCATGCAATGAGGTCAAAAATGTTATATTGAAGGATTAACAAGTCTTGAGGGATTGAAAATTTTAAACCTCTTTCCACAACATATATATACTAACCAAGAGGCTGAATATGTTACATATAAACATTAACTCTTCCTGAATGGTTGACTATATTACTCCACCTACATTATTCCAATGCATGTTAATAGCTAGGTAGAATAGATGTAATGTTTTATTATTATAATGGTGTAGAATATTATCTAATTTTGAAAGTTATAATGATTCACCAACAATGTAAAAAAGAATATGAGAGGTTCATGATTCATAGTTTCCTAGCCTGATAAGAGCACATTGAATCAAAATAGTTTGTATGACATCAATCACTACTTTTTATATGGTATTATACATGAACTCAAAAATATTTTCTATGCACCTTTTAATTGTTGATACTTGCTATTTTATTATAATGTTATATTGTGGTTCTATTTTGGTAAATTATTTTTTCTTTAAAAGAAAATTATATTTTTTCTTAGTTTTATTTAGTCAACTCTATGTAATAAAATTATTTTCTCTATTTTTTCTAAAACTAGAATATTTTGGTTTTCCTTTAAAAATAAATGGTATAAAATCATTGATGATATCCTACTGAAATCGTTTCTCACACCATACATATACACATTGGTGCGTGCATAGATTTAGTTGTCAATGATACAAATAAAAGGAAATGATCACATGTTTATAGTGGTGTTCCATAGTAACTTGATAAAGATATAAAGATAATGGGATGTAGTGGTTATTATAGGGAAAAAAGACAATATTCATTTTGTGTTATTTTAAAATATTTATTATAAAGTTCCTCCCTTGAAAATAAATTTATTTTTGGTTTACTTTTATATTTTTCATCATGTGTAAACCTTTTATAGATTTATAATTTATAAAATTATTGTTATTTTTTATACATTAATCTTTTAATAAGTGGATCTCTTGGGATTTTAATCTTTATGAAAATGACCAAGTGGATCTTTTAAGATGATTCATGTTTTTTGAATTGTATCGTAAAAAATTATATGGGTTCAACATACCATTTTTTGGTTTTAAATTGCTTTAAAATGTTTTCAACATTTTTTATAGACTTTGGAGACATGTCAAGTGTTTTCCAACTTACTCGATTTAATTTAATAAAAGGATGTGAGTGTTTTTAATGTCTATTTAATACTAATTTCAATTTAATAAAGGGTTATGTGATATTTTAAATGAAAATTTTAAAAATATAGAGGCTTATCCTTCATTTCATGTGTGATTTAATAAATAGTTTTCAAAGGAAATTTAAAATGTAGTTTCACCATAATATTTCAAGTTTATATTTTCATAGAATTAGGAAAACAATTACATTATATAGAGAAGAAAAGTATATTGATAATGAAACCATGATAAGGGAATGTCACTAACTCCATCCAAATTATAGGATATCCTCCATCATGATCTCACTCCTGTAAAATGTGAATTAATGTTTAACCCCATTGCGACCTATAAACCTACTTTACATCCAACATCTCCTACATGGTCTAAATTAAGGGAGTCCTCTACTATTAAATCTTATTTCTAGGTTTGTGTTAGCTTCTAAGAGGATGAATCCCAGACAAAAAAATTCCATAATAGCTATAATTCAAATTTTGAGTTCCCCTTATTTGAAATACCTTTTTGTGTATTTGTTTTGTTAAATATTAATATTATCAAATCAAATATGATGGATAAGAGTAACGAATTGATGGATACCGATTGTCTGATAGAATAGTATGAAGAGGGAGTGAAAGAGTTCATTTAGTTTTCAAAAGATCATGCATATGACTATTCTCAAATCTTGTTTCCATGTTAAAATTGTTTCTATATAAAGCTAATTAGTCCAGAGAAATTAGAATAACAGTTTATCTGTCACGGAATCGATCAAATTTATAAATTTTTAAATAAACATAGTGAAAAATCGAATGTAGCATGTGGTTGGGATATTCCCGCATTTTATGGATCATTTGACATGATTACATGTGTGGACAGTGAAAAAGTCTATATCGAGGATGTGATTATAGATGTGAGTGATGAAGAAGATCGTATTGAAGAAATGACATGGATAGTTGAAGATTAACTTCCTGATTTTCCAAAAATTCTTTGAGAAGTTAAAAAATTTCTATTACTTCATTGAATACTGGTTGCGCTAAATATACAGCATTGTCATCCACATAGAAACATTATAATTTAATAGCATAAAACTCTTGGATTGACACCATTTTAATAGAATTACTTTCTCTGTTGAATTCTAGGCCCCTAGAAGATAATGATATCCCGATCCAAACATACAACACTAAATGAATGTTGTGTTCGATGGGTGTGATCGTAGAAATAATAAACGCATATTCGAATGAATGTATAATGTTTCATAAAGACCATAAATCACTTACAGAATTTCCAATGTGTGGTTCCTCTCAATACAAGAAAATTGAATCCCGCCCTACAAAAGTTTTATGATGATTTCCAATAATTTCAACATTTAGGAGCCTCTATGGAAGTGAGGAGACTACATAGAAATTGACCTGACACCAAAATACTAGAATTAAATACAAGAAAATAAATCACCAAACAAACTCTCTTTAATGGAAGAGAATTGATCATGGATATCCTGAATTTGAAAATGATCTAAGAAACCATTGTCTTGTGTTATCTACAGATGGAGTGAATCATTTGGTTTTTCAAAGATGCACTCACCGTACATGACTGGTTATGTTGGTAAATTATAACTTGCCACTGTGGTTATTCATGAAACAATAAAAATCATCTTATCTATGTTTATATAATGACCTAAAAAATCAGGTAGTGATATTGATGTTTATTTGGCTCTATTCATAGAGTATTTGAAATTATTGTAGGATTTAGGTGTTACGTTTTATGATGCTAATAAAAATGAATATTTCACATTGAGAGCCATGTTGTATGGAATGATAAATGATTTTCCTACTTATAAAAGTTAGTTAGGATATAACATTTAAGGAACCAAAGAGTGTTCCATTTGCAAACAAGGTACGCAGTTAATTAGGTAGAATCATTTATAAAAAATCATGCTACTAGGATATCATAGATTTCTACCCCGACCACACAAGTATCGATCCTGGATGACATCCTTCAGTGGAAGTTTAGTAGAACGTTATACATCATCTACACTCATAGGTGATCAACTGTTTGAGAAATTTAAAGATTCTGACACTATTTTTTGTAAATTGTTTTTGAAAAACCTTACAAAGACCGATTGAAAAAAAGGGATTTATTCTTTTAATTACCATATTGGAATTTACTGTACGTCAGACATTTTCCTGATGTTATACATATTTTAAAAAATGTACATGAAGGTGTAATCGGCACGTTGCTAAATGCACATGACAAAAAATAATGGAATTAAGGAAAATTTGAACATGATTAACTTGAGAATACGAGAATAGAACGCACCAGTAAAGGGTGAAAATTGAACTTTTCTTCCTCTAGCAGTGTAAACACTTTCTAGGAAAGAGAGATAGATTTTTCAATTTCATGAATGATATAAAGGTTCCCGAGGGGTATTCATTGAATATCAAGAACATCACGTCAATAATAAATTTAAATTTAAAGGGTATGAATTTACATGAATGTCATGTTTTGAGGTAATATCAAATTCCTATATCGTTACGTTTCATTTTACCAACAAATTTTCATCATACATTAACCAAGATCTTTTTCTTTTTTAAAATTATATGTAACAATGTTATAGACTCGGCGAAATTTCAGACTAAAGCAAGAAAAATTGTTGACATTGTTGGCGCCAAAAATGTGGCCCGAAAGGAAGGAACGAAAAAGACAGCCGGCGCGCTGCCTCGCGAAGCCCAGCCGCGAAGCACAGCCGCGAAGCCCCGCCGTGAAGCACCCCAACCATGGAGACCCCGTGAAGCTCCAGGGGCCGTAATCCTCCGCGAACCCGTTTGACGTTCGCGAGCCGCTGTGAAGCTCCGGATGCGGTAATCCTCCGCGAACCTGTTTGACGTTCGCGAGCCGCCGCGAAGCACCGGAGGCGGCGCGCGAGCCCTGCTTCGCGGTGCCCCTTCCCTATAAACACTCGACTCCCCCTGAGTCCCGAGGACGGACAACACGACCTTTCGGATTCTCCTCTCTCGAATCGTGAATCACGCTTTTCCCCGGGAATCATGAGCTTCGCGAGGTATTTCTACTTCGCGAGACGACTCTGATTTGTTTCGTTTTGAGCCCCTCTTCCGAGAGGGATGCCCTTCGCGAAGCTCAAGGGCGTTCGCAAAGGAAGGGGATTCCCAAGGGAACCCGGGCAGCCGTGGAGCACTTGTGCTTCGCGAAACACCCAACCCATACGAGTGATCCCTATGCTAAGGCAGGATCGCTCCACTTCGCGAAGTACATTGCTTGGCAGGACCCTGCTTCGCGAACCATTCCTTCTTCGCGAGGCAGTGCTCCGCGAACACTGTTCCACATCGCGAAGCACCTCCCACTCCCACCTAGGCCCCATGATAAGGCCAAGGCACCCCACTTCCAAAATCACACTCCTCTGCTTAGCGATTCCTCTTTCCGTGCGACCCTCCAGGTTTGCACGTTGTGATTTCAAAGTCCCATGGACAACACCTCCCGTAGCGTTGCTTCGCCTAATGCTTCTTCGCATAGGCACGCTAATGGATATTTCTTCTTCGCATAGCCACGCTAACGTGGACCCCTCGATGGTTCATCCCTCGACCCCCATTTACCATGGCCTTACCGGCACCTTCCCTTCACCAAGGACTAGAGGGTACCGGTTATGTAAGCCCTAGGGGTGTGGAGTGAACCCACCTCGTCCGAGCTACAGGATGTTAAACTGCCAAGCACCACGTCCTCAACACATGATGTTAAACTGTGACCCAACCTCATCTCCCTCACGAAGGGTCCTCCCAGCTCGAACATTCATTACACCACTCGTCTCCACGGGAATGGAACTCTTCCGCACATGGAATGAGATCCTCCTTGTTGGAGTGGTGTATGTTCGCAGGGGAAGGGCTGCCTCAGAGCGTAAGCCCCTAACCTTTGGTACGGATGATTGTACCCGTGCATCTCTGTACTTTCCCACTACCATGGTCAGTGGAGGACGTGATATGGAATGAGGCACCTCCCATCATCGGACCAAGGTCCATCTTTCCCGCGCTTTGTCGCGCCATGGGCCTCCATCCTGGAGTAAGTCCCAACACCATGGGCCGCCCAACGCGTAAGCCCCTCTTCGCTTCTCACGGATGCACACTTCGCGATGTGATCGTCAGGTCCTTGCAACCACTTGTTTCTCACACCGAGCATGACTCACGTGGGCTTAGAGTGAGCACTGACCATGACAAACCCATTTGAAATACGAGGTCTTTGATCCATGTCAAGGCATGGTACGTAGGAAGCCTCCACGAGGTTCAAGCCACATTGCTCGGTCATTCATTCACGTCGAGTTTCACCTTCGTCCAGCATGACGTTAAACTGTATCCCCCCTTTTTTCCTGCATGACATGAAACTGCCCACCTAAACCCACCTGAACTACGAGGTCTTTGATCCATGTCAAGGCATGGTACGTAGGAAGCCTCCACGAGGTTCAAGCCCACCAACAGTGGACCAAGGTCTACTTTCACGTCGGTTCACCGGTGAAACCCCTTTGAACTACGAGGTCTTTGATCCATGTCAAGGCATGGTACGTAGGAAGCCTCCACGAGGTTCAAGCCCACCCGTCGCTCATTCACGTCGGGTCCCATTCCAGTCCAGCGGTAAGCCGTTGTGACCACTTGAACTACGAGGTCTTTGATCCGTGTCAAGGCATGGAACGTAGGAAGCCTCCACGAGGTTCAAGCCCACCCTTCGTTTATTCACGTCAGGGTTCACTATCGTCCCGCATGACTATAAACTGTATTCTCCGAACTACGAGGTCTTTGATCCGTGTCAAGGCATGGTACGTAGGAAGCCTTTATGAGGTTCAAGCCCACCACCCATTGGACCAAGGTCCACATTCATGTCGGTTCACCGACAAAACCCCTTTGAACTACGAGGTCTTTGATCCATGTCAAGGCATGGTACGTAAGAAGCCTCCACGAGGTTCAAGCCCACCCATCACCCAATTCACGTCGTGTTCTACCTACGTCCAGCATGACTTTAAACTACAATCTGGTCCAGTGGTAAGCCATTGCGACCCAACCATTTGAACTACGCGGACTTTGATACATGTCAAGGCATGGTACGTAGGAATCCTCCCAGAGGTTCAAGCCCAACTCCCCTCGGACCAAGGTCCAGCTTCACGTCGGTTTACCGGCACCATCCCGAACTACGTGGACTTTGATTCCCTGCCACGGGGATATGTAGGAAGCCTCGTCAAGGCTCAAGCCCAACTTCACTGTCGCCCCCCTGCGATGGTCCCATTTCACTCTCATCCGTCTCCACTAGACGTTAAACTCGCGGCATACCCTGTGTTGAACACGGGAAGCTGAGGAAAACCTCAGATACGTGTCTATGACATGTAATTCCCCACGCTCAATGTGGGATGCCTCAGGATTCCACGCCCTCGAGAAGCCTTGTGATCAAGGATAACAGACAGACATGCCAGGTACCCCAGCATCCAGACACGCTACTGATGCCTCAACGTGACTACTCCCCTGACCGAAGGTTGTTGCCCTAACTGGACCCTTTGGAATGTCCTGACAGAAGCGGTGTAATTAACCGGTGTCCATGGAAACATGGAACTGGGAAGACTTTCACGAACTACGTATTAAATCTATGAGGGAGACCCGGACTAGGTGACGAGTTCTGAGGAGGAATCCACGGAAGGGAGAACCGACATCCCATCATCCCGTTTCGATCAAGGAGCAGACGTACCTGAACAAGGAACAAATGCCACCCGCCTTTGGAAAGCGGGAATGCGGGGCAACAGAGCCGCGCGTCCCCCCTGACGGACGGATGCGCGCGCGCCCCGGCGAAAGCGTCGGAAACAGAAATGGTGAACCCGACGTGAAGTTCTTCTCCTCAATATGGATATTAGTAGCGTTCGAGACACCAGTAGATTCACGTGTCACCGGATCAAGATATCCGGTGCCTGGTCCTGCCAAACAAATAGCGGGCCTGTCGTGGAACTCACCGGAAGTCGGGGTAGTAGAGCGTGGGGCACTCCGCTCTGCAGCGTGTTGGCGTGGATCCATCTCACAGACATGGAGGATGGAAGAACGCTGGGGCACTGGCTGTCAATCCTTTTCCCCTCAGCACTGATGAGTTGATCCCTTCGTTTTCCAGGAACCAGGTTGCTATTTCAGAGATGCGGTCACCATCTGCTCCTCGCCCGCGCAGGGGCAGGAGCAACACCACGACGGCCACTCCACATGGCGCCACCACCGCCACGACGGCTGCCACATCACGGAATATGGGACGTTCACTTCCCCTTTCCCCATCAGAGGACATCCAACGAAGGGTGATCAACAGCCTCATGCGCAGGTATGAAGAACAAGGGGTCATCCCGACCAGGGATATGGCCCGCTTGGACCTGGAGGCCTCCAGGCCCCGCCGTCAACGCCGCCCTAACAGGCCGTGCAGGGAGCCCCTGCTCCCCACCCAGACATTCAATCGTTTCGGGAGCCTATCCCCGGAACGCCTTGACGACACTTTGCCTTACGCTGAAGAGGCAGGTGCTGTCCGGCTCAGTCCGCTCAGGGCCCCGACCCGGAGCCCCCAGGAGAGAGCTCCCGTCCGGCCGCATCAGCGCCGCCGTCCGGCCCCGCAGGAAGAGCAGGCAGACTACATCCCTGCACCACCTGCACCGGCTCGCCTAACCCGACGTCAGCGCCGGGCCCGGGCTGAGGACGCTCACCTAGGCGCGTCCACGTCGACAGCTACAGTGGCCCGAGCCACCGCCGGCGTACATTATGAATCCCCCGCGTACATTGAGCAGGGGCACCCCTTCGCCCAACCATGATCGAGACCCCAACCGCCCCACGGGCAGGCTGGGTTGACTCTCCGGGTTGCAGGCCCAAGTAGTGATCGCCGCGAGCTAACCCGCGGTGATGCCACCCCGTACGGAGGTCCTCCCCGTACCACTACTCCACAGAGCGTGGGCCTTCCCCGCTCCGAGGTTCGTCATGGAGGCATGCCTCGTGCTGCCCCCATCCTGCAGGAAGACCTGCCCCGTGGCAGTGATGCTCAGCGCAGAAACATTTCCCGCGCCCGCTGTACAGGGTATGGAGTCCATCCTTCTGAAGGCACCGTCCATCCGGTCCTTCTTCAACGTGGGGGTCCCCCCTACGTCCTCTCTGCGACTGGCGATGGTCCTCCTCGCCCCAGCAACTCAAGGAGTGAAGGTCAGCCTCGCTCCACTCGCATCGACCATGGAGGCCTTCCCCATGCTCCTGCCAGTTCCAACAGAGGCCCCGCCCACATGGGTACTGTTCATGGAGGTCCTCCCCATGTACCCTTTGACATTTGCCCTGGTGCCCCTCGCACCCCGGCTGTCTCGAGTGGGGGCCCTCTCCGCCACGGCGCCAGCGCCGCCCCAAGGCTGCCTGATAGGGGTCAACCCTGTCCCGAAGAGCCACCCAGGGGAAGAAGAGCGGGTCGTCGCCGCCACAAGAAGAATCCTGGGAAGGCCCAGGGGGAGATCAAACCTGCCCGCTTCTCCGATTCGGAAGCGGAATGCGATTCAGCGATGGAACCTTCTCCCAGCTCCTCCGTATCAAGGACTGGGGCAGGAACCAGACGCGTCAGCCTCGTTCTCCCAGAATTTGAGGTCCACCGGATTCCCGTCTCTCTCCGCAGGTACATCCAGGAGGAAGAAATCCTGGGAATTCCGCAGGTTTCGACCGCGCAGTCACCGCCATCGTCACCCAAAGCGCCCTCTACCTCTACTCGGGATCATGAGGAGCGGTTTTGGGGGTCAACGGTGGTAGAGCCACGACATGACCGGACACCGGTAACGGCGATTCTCGTACCCGAAGCAGTGGCTGTTAGCCCGTCCTATTGTGACATTATGGTCAGGTCACCTCGCTCTTCAGAGGAAGGCCCAGAATTCGGTGGCCAGTCTGCTCGCTCGCCGTATTCTCCACCGCCAAGTTTGCTATCCCAGAGGTCCGCCTCGGTACCGCTACCGGTCCCTCATCCACCCCCGGTTGATGAGTGGGGAAATGTAGGGTCGAACCCCGAGGACGAACCCAGGAGCTTCTGGAGTATTCTTGCAGCGGACTACTTCCCAGAGAAGTTCTGGCCCACGGCGGCGCTGAATTTCCGCGTACCCGAGTCGCTTACCCCTGAAAGTGGGATGCTTTTGTCGAACCCTGTGGGCGACGCACTTCTGCCTCCGCTGTGAATGGGTAGTATACCCCAGGAGTTGAGAGCACTTCGAGGAGATTGGCAAACAGTGCCGCCTGATTGATGCAGCGGCGCTCCTTGTGGCCCAGCACCCCGAGTCGCCCGGTCACCAGAGTGCCCTCCAACGAAAATGCATTCAGAGTTTCAAGGCACTCTGCAAGATCATCAGGGAAGCCACCCCCATGTGCAAGTCTGTGGTTGGGGACGCTATGCCGCTCTCCTCTTCGACCCTATCCGACGACAGCCCGATTCGCTATGCAACATTGAGGATATGACCTCAAGAGGGGTCACAGTCCACATGGTCGACGTTGTGGATAAGGAAGATGAGATTGAGTTCCTTGATGGGGACTTACCATCCGAGGGAGTACCGCCGCTTCTTGACCCGTCAGGGAGAGTTACCCGTCATCAGAGGAACCTGCTAGGCCTCCCCGTACCCACCGAGTCGCTGGCACTCGGTCGAAGCACTGGCAAGGGTAAGGAGCACGTCGGAATAGTCAAGCACTCCGACCCGTCCGCCTCTATGCAGAAAACGGACGAAGATCCTGGGAAGGCCACGTTGCGCCAGCAGCTTGCTGAGCAGAAGAGGCTGGTCGACGAACTCTTGGCTGAACGCGCCGCAGAGCGACGACCCGACTATGGTAATCCCAGGCCGGGGCAGCAGGGGCAGGAACAATTTCCCCCCGGTGAGATGCCTCCGGGAAACCCTGATCATGCTACTGCCGCGGACAGGGCGGAAGCCGGAACATACGGCAAGAGGGTGCGATATGTCTCGCCAAACCCCCCTGAGCGACGGGGCAATCTGAAGAATCCAACCCGGGTTCCCCCAGTCGCCCAGCAGGTCGTCCAGCCAGTTGACCCGCGAGCAGCCGAAGCCATCTACCGTGTTGAAGAACCTAACAATGCGCTTGTGGTTAGGGATCCCCGTCAAGACAGGGACCCCCACCCGGAGGACCTTATTTCGGCACTCACAGCCCGCCTCGAGGCGTTGGAAACACGGTAGGTGGCGGTCCCACCAAATGGAAAGCTTTATCCCGCGTGGGTGGATGATATGCCCGCGCCTCTGGGATTTGGGAACCCCACATTCTCGCCTTTTAACGGGACAGGGGACCCACCCCAGCACTTGGCTCATTTCTCTTCCAGGTGTGACCCCATGCTGGGGACCCCGGCTCAGCAAGAAGCCGCCAAGCTCCGATGTTTCGTACAGACATTGGAAGGTCCGACATTCGTCTGGTACAGCCAGCTCCCTATCGGATCGGTGACCGGTTGGGAGGATCTCCGCCGGCAGTTCTTATACCAGTTCAGCTCCACCACGCGAAAGACCAGAATTTCGGACCTCTTCCAATGAAAACAGAGGCCGGATGAGCGGGTTGCAGACTTCATCGCCCGGTGGAAAGGACTTACGTATTCCCTCGATATGCCACTGACTCAGGAGCAATTACTGACGATGTGTGTGGGGAACGTCAAGACAGAGCTGGTACCCTCCTTGATTACCCAGAACTATCCTGGAGGGTTCAGAGATTTCTCGGATAAGGCCCAGCGCCTCGAGGAGGCCCTGCAACAGGCTAGTCAGGCACGTTTTCTGCCTCCTATGATCCCAGCCAGGAGGGCCGCCAGGGATGAATCCGCCGCAGTGGCTCAAATAGAAGCCCCGAGGCAGCTGGAATTGGTACCGGCGGCACCACCCCCGCAACCCCGCAGAGGTCCTCCACCTCAAGCACAGGCTCCTGCCCAGCAGCAACCGCCTCAGAACCGACAGGTTCCCCCGTGCAATGCGCCGCCGCCACCTAGGCGAGACAACCGGGCGCCGCCTCCTCGGCAGGCCCCTCCGGTCCCTCGACAGGACCAGGCCTCCAGGGCTCCTTACCCGGAAAGAAAGTACCATACCTATTCGTTCAACGAAAATCAGGTCCCTGACTACTTCCGAAGTGCTCTAGAGCAAGGGATCGTGCGTCTGCCTGAGTGCAGGAGGCCGGCAGAGGCGCATCTCACTGATCACCCCAACTACTGCCCTTATCATCGGATCCTGGGGCACACCCTCAAGCAATGCTATGTGTTTAAAGACTGGCTTCAGGACCAGGTCAACAACAACATAGTCAAGTTGGGCCCAGCGCCAGCGCAAGTGGCAGGCGTCTTTGCGGGATCAGAAATCGGCAGCGACGACGAAGGTGAGTGGCAGCAGGTCCCTAGCCGCGGGTCCCAGAAATACGACAACTGGATGGCTCGAAAAATCGTCGCCCGTTCCCAGGGTATCATCCAGGCACGCCTGAAGCAGTCGGAACCTTCAGAAGAAGTAGCCGGTGCCTCAGCATCGTCTTCACAGTCGACCTCTGCCCAAAAGGGCAAGCAGCGGCGACGCAAGAAGAAGCAACGTGCACCGCCATTGCCGTCGTCATCCCGCACTCTCGGCGACTTTATGCCTCCCGAAATGGGAATTCCCCCCAGAATCCGCCCAGCGGTGGATGACTCTTCGAGCGACAGTCAAGGGTACGCTTCGGTTAACACCGTGGAGCTGGAAAAGCCCTATATGACCCCCGACGAGAGGGAACCCCAGGCAGACCTCACCAACGTTTCCAGCCGCCGTCAACGTCGGCGGAATCGCAATCGCGCCGGTCAGCGAAGTACGTCAGCGGGCACTTGTGACCAAGCCGTGCACGCTACCGAGACCAGGCAGCAGGCTCAGCGCGGATCTCAGCACGCGCAGACCCATCCAGCACCCTCGGTTCTACCTCCACCCCCGTTCGTGCTGCTGGATCGGGGGGAGCCGCCTCGTTCGTATTACAACCGGTCTTGCCCGGCGACTGGCCAGCCTCCGCTGTCCGATCTTAGTCTGGCGACTACTCTTCAGGCTTCTACTAGTAGGCAGCAAGATGTACCCAGTACTAGTTACTCGCCGGTTCAGCCAGCCGGACCCGCTATGCATCCAAATGCCGAATGACCTCCTGTAAGCAGAGGTTCGCGTTTGGCACGAAAGTACGATGTTCTGAAGCATCTGGCCGGCATCCCGGTGAGGCTTTCCATCCTCGAGGCCCTTCTCCTGTCATCTGAAATGCGCGAGGCACTTGCCGAGGCCCTAATGAGCCCCCTCCAGTTCGAGACGAAAGTGGCAGCTGCGGAAGCCTTCCATACCGAGACGATTGAAAACGCCGAATGTCAGGCGGTTATCTCGTTCTCCGGTGAAGATGAGGACCCCCCTATACAGGGGCACATTCGTCCACTGTATATCACTGGCCACTTCAACGGTGTGGAAGTCCGCCGATGCCTCGTCGACACGGGTTCTGGAATCAACTTAATTCCGACCCGGACGCTGCGAAAGCTGGGTCTGTCCGAAGGTGATTTAACTCCCTCTGACCTCAGGATCTAGGGGTACGACGGGACAGAGCAAACCCCGGTCGGCAAGATCCGCCTGAAGACTCAGTTCGGTGGCTTAATTGCCAGCACCGAGTTCATGGTTGTTTCTCAGGACACCACCTACAACGCATTGATGGGTAGGCCATGGCTCCATCTGCATGCAGCAGTCCCCTCGTCGTATCACCAGTGCCTTAAGTACTCGCTCAACGGTCGAGTAGGCGTGCTCCAAGGAGACGCGTCCCCTTTCGCTTCTTGTGAGGCCCGCTATCTGGATGCGGGTTATTACAATAGTAAGGACAAGAAAATCCTGGTAAGCGAGGATGAGCCCGCCCCGATCACAAGTGATCCCTGGGCAAGCATGGACGACGCCTACATCCTCTCGATCCACCGGTTGGAGGCCACAACCCCCGACATGGGACAATGTTTTGTTGTTTCGAGTACGCAAGGAAGGCATGTTCCCGTGTCCATGCGACGGCGGAAAATCACCTCGCACTCCTACATCAACCAGGCTCGGGTCATCCCGGATCCTCCTACCCCTGTACGGTACCGGGACGTCAAGCTCATGACAACGGAAGTGCGCCATACGTGCCTATTCCGCCGGGCTGGAATTAACCGACTCAGGCCGACACGTCACCACTACTTTTATATCATCAAGTGTGACCCCTTAGGCCGAAGGCCAGATGGGATCGGATCAAATGCATTCATTGCTATGGTCTCAATGACAAGTGGGTCTCCTGATGTGATGACCACTGCTACCCAAGCCGGCACCAGCTTCCCCTCTAGTTTTGAGAGCCCAGAAGTATCTTCCATCGCGGGAAGTTCCCCCATGGCTGGGGAGGAAGACTTGGAGGATGCTCCCCCAGCCCTTGAAGAAGGCGTCTCTACCACGGTTGATGAACTGGTACAGGTGAACCTTGGTAGCGAGGCAGATCCAAGACCCACATTGATCAGTGCGGCCATGTCCCTCGAGGAGCGGCAGCAGTATGTAGACTTCCTCAAACAGCACCGCGATGTGTTTTCCTGGAGTTACGATGAGATGCCAGGGCTGGATCCCCAAGTGGTCGTCCACCGTCTGGGTCTCCCGGCAAAACACCGTGGGTTCAAGCAGCCTCCCAGGAAAATGCACCCTTCTCATGGTGCTATGGTTGAGGCCGAAGTTGACAAGCTTATCAAAGCCAACTTCATTAAGGAGGTCCAGTACACCAAATGGCTCGCCAACATTGTTCCGGTCAGGAAGAAGAATGGGCAGATCAGAGTCTGCATCGACTTCCGCGATCTCAATCGCCACTGCCCAAAGGATGACTTCCCACTCCCAGTGACGGAGCTGTTGATTGACGCCACGGCCGGGTTCCAAGCCCTCTCTTTCATGGACGGGTATTCCGGGTATAACCAGATCCGGATGGCCCCCAAAGACGAGGAGTCCACTGCCTTCAGGGCTCCCCAGGGTACCTTTTGCTACCGGGTAATGCCATTCGGTTTGAAAAATGCAGGTGCCACTTATCAGAGGGCCATGCATCGCATATTCAAACCGATCCTTGGGACATTGGTGGAATGCTACGTGGATGACCTTGTAGTCAAATCATTCCAGCGCCAGGACCATCTCAAAGACCTTGAGGAAGTGTTCTGTTTCCTCCGTTCCCGTCACCTGAAGATGAACCCGCTGAAGTTTTCCGTTGGAGTCACCTTCGGGAAGTTTCTGGGCTTCGTTGTCAGATACCGAGGTATCGAGATCGACCCGGAGAAGATCAAGGCCATCAGCCAAATGCCTCCCCCGAGCAACATTCGGGAGCTTCGAGGCCTGCAAGGCCACTTAGCCTATATACGCCGATTCATTGCGAATCTGGCCGGCAAGTGTAAGCCCTTTTCCCGGCTCATGAAGAAAGACGCTGCCTACGAATGGGATGAGGAGTGTCGGGCCGCCTTCGAGGAAATCAAGCAGTATCTGGTCCAACCTCCGGTCTTGATGCCACCCTTCCCCGGAAAGCCGCTGGTCCTTTACGTGACCGCCCTGGAGAGATCCCTCGGTGCGCTGCTCGCCCAGAAGAATAACGAGGGCACTGAGAACAGTCTCTACTGTCTCAGCCGCATGCTTCTCGATACGGAGGTTAGATACTCCCCTATAGAAAAGAGCTGCCTTGCGCTCGTCTTCGCTGTGCAGAAGTTGCGGCACTACCTGCAACACCACGAGGTACAATTGATCTCTTGGGTAGATCCGCTGAAGTACATCCTGAACCGCCCCATGCTGACTGGCCGACTAGCACGGTGGGCGGTGATTCTCCAGCAGTTTGATATCAGGTTTATACCTCAGAAGGCCATTAAGGGACAGGCGTTGGCAGACTTTTTAGCTGCCCATCCAACCTCCGCGGATCAATCCCTGGACCTGGATTTTCCCGACGAGACGATCCTCTCAGTCGATCATGCTGCCCCATGTTGGCAAATTCATTTCGACGGCGCCTCCCGGAGCCCCACCGGTAGAAGGATCAACGACCCCAAGCTCAACAGAGTGGGTCTGGGCATTGTTTTCATTACCCCGGTGCAAGCCGTCCTGCCATACTCGTTTCTGTTGTCAGAAGGTTGTACGAACAACGAGGCAGAGTACCAGGCTCTCATCACCGGCCTCGAGTTGGCCCCTGAGATCCATGTTCCCCATCTGCATGTGAAGGGAGATTCCGAGCTGGTAATCAGACAGGTTAATGGAGACTACGTCGTCAGGAAGCAAGAGCTTGCACCGTTGCTGGAGTACACCCTCCTCCTAATGGCCCAGTTCTCTCCTCGGCCAGAGGTTACCCATGTCCCGCGGTCGCAGAACGGCCAAGCGGACGCCCTGGCTGGCTTAGCCGCGTCTCTCGCAGAACCCGAGCAAGATGATTTGGTCATACATGGGGCCCACTGGAGATTCATTTCTACCGTCACCCAAGAGGACCGTGATAGCCTGCGGGTAAGTCATCTCACCGCCGGACCCTCAATATCGGGAGTCCCGGGTTCTTCAGACGCAGTGGTTGAAACCACCCTCGACTGGAGAGCACCTTTTGTTGAGTACCTCCAAAATGGTCAGCTCCCGGACGACCGGGCCGAACGCGAGCAAATATGATGTCGCGCACTTCAATTCACCCTCCAGAGCGGCCCCAGTCTTGAGCAGATCCTCTATAAGCGGAGTTTCGATGGTGTCCTCCTCCATTGCATCCAGGGAGTAGAGATACCTCAAGTTATGCAAGAGGTTCACGCCGGTTCCTGTGGCGCCCATCAAGCTGGGCCGAAGCTGTCCCAGCAAATCCGGAGGTTAGGGTACTTCTGGCCCTCCATGATCCACGACTGTATTGGATACGCCAAGAGATTCCATGCGTGCCAAGTACACGCCATCTTCCTGCATCGGCCGCCAGAACCCCTCCACCCCACCAAATACTCTTGGCCATTTGCGGTATGGGTACTTGATGTAGTGGGACCGTATCCGCCGGCAACAGCCCGCCAGTGTAGGTTCATCCTGACTGCTAAAGATTTCTTCTCCAAGTGGGCAGAAGCAGTTCCGCTCAAAGAGGTCAAGGCCCGTTCCATCGTTGACTTTGTGAGCTCCAACATTATCCACCGGTTTGGAGTCCCTCACGCCGTCCTCACTGACAACGGCACCAACTTCTGAGTAGCTGAATTGAAGAAATTGTACGCTAAGTACGACATCCGGTAAAACCATACCTCCCGCTACCACGCGTAGGCGAATGGACAGATCGAGGCGTTCAACAAGACCCTTTATAACATTCTGCAGAAGTTGGTTGGTCAGAACAAGAAGAGTTGGCCTGACAAGCTCCCCAAAACCCTCTGGGCTTACCGGACGACGACTCGCAACTCTACCCAGGTGACCCCATATTCCCTGGTGTATGGAGCTGAGGCCGTCCTACCCATTGAGATCCAGCTTCCGTCGCTACGCACTGCAGTTTATGATCACCAGACATCAGATGAGGTAGCCGAGATCCGTCTAGCTGAGTTAGAGGCACTGGACGAGAACCGGCTTCATGCCCTGCACAATCTGGAAAGGCATCAGGACAAGATAGCGAGAGCTTTTGACAAGAAGGTTCGTCTCCGCTCTTTTCTACAGGGTGACCTGGTAATGGCCCTTCGAGCGCCAATGATTCCCGGTAGGAAACCACCCAAGTTAGAACCCAAATGGGAAGGGCCTTATATCATCCATACGGTTTACCCCAATGGAGCATACTCCTTGGTGACCACAGATGGAGAGCGTGTAACTCCTCCCACCAATGCCAAATTCCTCAAGCGATACTTTTCCTAGGGCAAAAAAGTGGTCCTGCACGACCCTAAATTGCGAGAGGGTCCTACACGACATTAAACTTCATTGGTCCTGCACGACCCTAAACTGCGACTTGGTCCCGCATGACCTTAAACTGCATCTACGTCCTCACTGCAAGATGTTAAACTGCAAGCCAGTCAGGTCTTCCTGACCGAGGCTCAGCCTCAAACCCCTCGGCCTCTTTAGGCCCCTGGCCCCGTCTCCACCGCGGTCTGGCCCCAGGCCCCCTCGTTTCTCTCCGACTTACCCTCTTACGGGATCATACGGTACGGTGTAGGACTACATCCTCACATTGGGATCATGTACAATACCGTACACATCCCCGAATGAGATGCCCCTCGTCCCACATGACGTTAAACTGCATGTCAAGAACTACGTAAGGCTTGATTCCCATCTTCATGGGATACGTAGGAACGCTCGGACGCCTCGTCTTGAGCCCAGCCCCAAGCATTTCTCTTCCGCTATTCCCCCTGGGGATAGTCTCCATGGAGGATCATTCTGTAGCAGGGAGTAGGCTTTCTTGGCCCCGCTCATGCAACCCCACTCACGCAAAGATTGTAAATGTCGCACCATGCGCCCACCCGCGTTCTTATACCCTCCCACGTCCTCACCGCATGACGCTAAACTGCGTGGCCTTCAAGAACTACGTATGGCTTGATTATCATCCTTGTGAGATACGTAGGAACGCTCGGACATTTCGTCCGTTGGCCCAGCCCAAAAGCCAAAATCTTCCCCTCGGGTCAAGACATGGCAGGGTGCACACTTTTTCCCCGACCCACGTCGAGAAAGCCTCGACCCGGCTGCACATTCCCCCTGGAGGTGTTTGCCCCGTTCGTGGATGAACGCAACTGAGCTTCACCAACTCCTTGACTAGGATTCAGTCACCTTTTCACACCCGGAGGGACCCCCGATAACGGCCTGGATACAATTCCCAAGGGCTCTCCTACCGATACGGGCCAACGCCCCCAAGGGTTTTCTTAAGAAACAAGTCGATACAAGTCCCGCGTTGCGAATTTGGTCAGCGGTCGACGCTCATTTGTTGCCCCCATGCGGGTCACCATAGGAACATTGTGTTTCGAACATGGTCAACAGTGTCCTGGATCTTCGGTCCACCCCGAGATGCCCTAGGCATCAAGAACAGTGATCCCCTCTGCCCCATCCCAAGGTGACAAACTTCCCCCAGGTGGTGCTAGCGATCCGGGCCACGGCCCAGGATTCCTCATAAGGGTGTACGGTGTGATGTAGGACTGCGTCCTCATTCACGTCGGGATCATGTACCATGCCGTACGCCCTCCCTTTACGAGGCTCAGCCTCAGGCCCTTTGGCCTCCTTGGGCCCCTGGCCCCTCGTCCTCATGTAAGACGTTAAACTACGAACCAGTCAGGCCTTCCTAACTGGTAACTTCCCCTTTTCTCCGGGCCACGGTCCAGGATTCCTCACCCGGAGTGTACGGTGTGGTGTGGGACTACGTCCTCATTCACGTCGGGATCATGTACCATGCCGTACGACTCCCCTTACGAGGCCCAGCCTCAGGCCCTTTGGCCTCCTTGGGCCCCTGGCCCCCCGTCCTCATGTAAGACGTTAATCTACAAACCAGTCAGACCTTCCTGACTGATGCTTGACCTTAGGCCCCTTGGCCTTTCCAGGTCACAGCTTAGGTCCCTTCTTACCCGGAGTGTACGGTGTTGTGTGGGACTACATCCTCATTCACGTCGGGATCATGTACCGTGCCGTGCAACTCCCTTTACGAGGCCCAACCTCAGGCCCCTTGGCCTCCTCGGGTCCCCGACCGCCGTCCTTATGTAAGACGTTAAACTACAAACCAGTCAGGCCTTCCTGACCGAGGCTCAGCCCCAGGCCCATTGGCCTTTCCGGGCCGCGGCCCAAAACCTATTTTATAGGATCGTATGGTGTGATGTAGGACTACGTCCTCATTCACGACGTCTTCTTTACCATGCCATACACCTCCCTTGATTAGGGGTATATTACTCCCCTCCTCGTCCAGTATGACGTTAAACTGCATTTCAAGAACTACGTGTGTCTTGATTCCCATCCTAATGGGATACGTAGGACCACCTGGATGTCCAAGATCCGGGTCCAGCCCCATCTCTCGGGAATCCTCATCCCATCTTGGCCCCTTGTCCCATCCTTCCTCCATGAGGGGGTCATATGGTGTGGTGTGGGATCATGTCCTCTGAGCTGTTTCGTCGATCCTTTTTCTTCGGCGGTTCACCAATGTGCTTAAGAGTACTCTGGTTTATTACCTGGAATGCCAAGCTTTACTCGGACACGTCCGCACTCGCTTTCCAGGCTTTACGTATCCCCGCATCAGGGCTTTCATCATCTTTCACACCCGGAGGGACCCCCAAGAATGGCCTGGATACAATGCCCAAGGGCTCTCCTGCCGATACGGGCCAACGCCCCCGAGGGTTTTGGACAACAAATCGATAAAATCCCGCGTTGCGAATATGGTCAGCGGTCGATGCTCATTTGTTGTTCCCACCTCAGGCTAACGCGATACAGACGCTGTGTTTCCATCATGGATAACAGTTTTCCTATGTCGTCATGCCAACCCATTAAGCCCAAATGCCGGGTACACAATTCACACCCTTCATCACTTCATCATGTCCAAGTAGAGTCTCGGGACTCTTGGTACTTTTCCCCCGTGCACGTCTGCGCGTTCGAGGAACAAGCTACATCAAAGGTGACCTTCAAAACTCTCTGCTGACTCCCCTTTGACGGACGCCCCAAGTATTGCGATGAGGATACCCCCCTTGTTTCCCACACCGAGTTTATCTCACGTGGGCTTAGGGATTGGTTTGACATCTGTGCTTACTCGGGAGGTGTCACCACCCATGGTCCGAGCTCTAAGACCATAAACTAAGACTCTCATCTGGAACTACGTTCAAGACCCCTTGTCTTCGGACCCAGCTTGTGTTCAGAAAATTTACCTCTCTAATCCTCTCTTCAGGACCCTGATCACAGGACTGCGTGGTGCAGTGTAGGAATACGTCCTCATTCACGTCGGGTATGCAATAGCTGCACCACGCACGCCCCCATTCTGAGGTTCATTCCTCCTGTTCCCTGTCCCGCATGACATTAAAAGGAACCCTTTAGAACTACGTATGGCTGGATTCCCATACTAATGGGATACGTAGGACCCCATGAATGTCTAAGATTCGGGTCCAGCCCCACCTCTGGGAGATCTCCTGATTTCCCGATCACCTAGGCCACTTGGTCCATCCCTCTCCAGCGGGGGGGTGTGTAGGTATGATACAAGGTTTTGGGCATCATGCCCCCCTTCCCCTGGGAATCTGCCATCTCTCTATCACCCTCAAGGTTGATTCCATTGGCTCCCCGTAGTGGTTCACCCATGTATTAAGAGCACTCTAGTCTAGGACCAAGAGTGTTAGATTCAACTTGATCAAGTTCCTTCCACTTGTCAAGCTTCGTGTTCCCCTCTATTCGGACTTCCATCATCTTTCACACCCGGAGGGACCCCCATGAACGGCCTGGATACTACGCCCAAGGGCTCTCCTACCGATACGGGCCAACACCCTCCAGGGTTTCGGACAACAAATCGATAAAATCCCGCGTTGCGAATATGGTCAGCGGTCGATGCTCGTTTTGTTAGTCCTCATTTCAAGCTAACGCGACAGGATGTTGTGTTGCGAACATGGTCAGCAGTAATCCTCTGTCGTCACGCCAGCCCCTTCAGTCCTTGAATGTTGGTTGCATTATTCACATCATTTTCCACCCCATCATGTCCAGGTGGAATCTCGACACTTTTGGCGCTATCCCTCAGTGCACCTTTGCATGCTAGGGGGACAAAGATGCAATCTGGCATCCTTTGGGAATCCCATGGTCCGAGCTCTAAGACCATAAAATAAGACCCATTCGGGACTATGTTCAAATTCCCATCCTCATGGGATACGTAGGACCGCCCAGATGCCCTGTCTCTGGGTACAACCCATTCAGGAAGCCAGTCTCTCTCCCTGTTTCACCTCCGGATGGCATACAATCTGATGTGGGATCATGTCTCCGTCAATTGTGTTTTATAACACTACGCACATTTCCCGCTTAGCATCGTCCCTGCTACGTCTGCGCTGCATGACGATAAAATGCATGCTTGGTCCTATCATACGACGCTAAACTGTGACATTATCGTCCTGGCCGCACAACGAAAAACGGCACCGCATTTTGGTGACCTCGCTGTAGAGGACATCACGTAGGGTATTGGTCATGTGCCATGCCATTTGTCAACGCCCATCACGGCTTGATTCTTGTGGCGATATCACGACCTAAAGTTCTAGGCCTATTGCTTCACAAAAAAAACCATTCACCTTAAAGAACAAACAAGATACATCAAATTCCGCTTCTTTAGTGCAAAGGCCACGTCCGCACTCCCCTTTTCCCCTGGCACTGGTACCTTACCGTGCCACATTCCAGAACTACGTATGGCTTGATTCTCATCCTTATGAGATACGTAGGAGCGCCCGGGTATTTCCCCATGGGCCCAGCCTAACCCTGGTGTTCGGTCCCTCGACTTGAGCATTTCCTCGGAGAACTCATAGTAAGCAGGACTATGTCCTCATTCACATCAGGTTTTGATGTCATGCGTCCCCTGATCCCTTTTTCCAATCCATGGTCCGAGTTCTATGACCCTAAACTATGATCTCCCCAAGGGAAAGGAATCTGCTCCCTCTCTAATACGTTTCGTTGACGTATTCAGATGTGTTTTGACAGAAAGCCCGAAGCATGGGATTTTCACAGGGAAATTCCCCTCATCTCATGACCAAGCTTCGTGAGCTCGCTATTTGGATCCTCATCCTCTTCCACATCCAAAAGGACCCTCGGACGACGTGGATACTAAGCTTAAGGGCTCTCCATGAATGCTGGACCTAAGGGCCCTTCAATCGTTTCGGGCCAACGTCCCCACGGATCTCTGACAACATTTGTGACATGGTCCCGTGTTTCGAACATGGTCAACGGTCGACCCTCATTTGTTTGTTCCCACCTCAGGCTAACGCGACATGATACTGTGTTGTGAACATGGTCAGCAGTAATCCTCCATCGTCACGCCACCATCATTGTGATCTGAATCTCGAGCACCATGATTCACACATTTCCACTCCCTCATGTTCAAGTGGAACTCCATTATACTCGGCTCTTTCTCTTCGCGCATCTAGGTGTGCTGAATGATCGTGTTAGTGTCATCGGGCCGGTAGTCACCGAGCATCCCTTTGCCCTAACCTTCCCCTCTCTGCGTCGGGAAATTCCCACCACTACTGCTTGTTTCCCACACCGAGCACGACTCACGTGGGCTTAGTAGTTTTGGCTGGATGTGTACCAACACGGTCAGGTTGCTCCTCGTCCAGTATGACGTTAAACTGCGCTTCATGAACTACGTGCGGCTTGATTCCCATCATCATGTGGGATACGTAGAGACACCCAGGCATTTCACCTAGGGTTCAGCCCCTGGAATCACGAAATCTTGTTCCTCCCCTTTTCCAGCCCTCGCCAGGGGCCCTGTCTGGAAGAAAGAATGATCCGTGATCAGGTCGATGCTCCCATATGGCGTACTCCCACCACGGTGGTGCAGCTACCGAAGTGTTGGATTCTGTTTGAGCAAACCACCACTCCATGTTCCACGCTTTGCGTGTCCCTTATTCGGACCCTCGTCCTCTTTCATGTCTGAAGGAACCCCCTAACGGCCTGGTCTTATGCCGCATCGGCTCACCTACCGTCCTGGGCCAACGTTCCGGAAGACTGGTCATGTCTGGAAGGACCCCCTAACAGTATGGATGTCTGACCTATGGTCCACCAACTTTCCTGGGCCAACGTCCGGAAAGATTTATCGACAACAAATTGATAAAATCCCGCGTTGCGAATATGGTCAGCGGTCGATGCTCATTTGTTGTCCCCATTTCAGGCTAACGCAGTAAGGATACCGTTTTTCCGCCACGGTTAGCGGTTGTCCTTTATTTTCACGCCATCCCCACAGTGTTCCTAATTTGGGCATCGTGATTCACACTTCCCATTTTCATCTGTTTGAACCGATTTCAGCGCCCCTAGCGTTGCCCCGTTCGTGCATAAGAGCACATTGAAGAAACGGTAATTCGGCTATCCTGGAAGTTCCTCCTCCGATCAAGCCTTCCCCATCTTTCGGGAATCTGGACTGGTTTGAGGGAATTTTCGTCAAACGTCCCGCAAACATTGTAGGGATGTAATAAGGCAATTCAACAGTGGAAATCGTGCGTGCTACGGAACTCAAAACAAAGGAGAAAGAAAGAGTTGAAGCACAAAAGTGTTAATAAAAGTTTCTTTCGGGTTCGCTACAATACTCGGGGGCTGACATCCCCCATGGACGGGTTGACTCCGTCAAAAGAGCGTTGCAGCTCTGCCACCCGCTGACTTGCGGCGTCCAAAGCCTGTTGCCGCTGATTCAACTCCTGCTCCCCTTCAGCAGATGCGGGGCATAATTCGTCAACTCTGGCCCTGGCCCTTTCTACCTCGGCCCGGACGGCAGCCATCCTTCCAGAGGTCTGCCCCACATGCTCCTCAACCTCTGCCAGCTGGGCCTTCAATCGTGAGACCAGCTCAGACTGCGCATCTAGAGTGGCTGAAAGCTCGTTGGCCCGGATCTGCATCTGTTGGACCTCGCCTTCAGCCTCCTGGAGCTTCCTAATTCTGGTCGCCTTCCTCCGCTGCCATCCCACGCTCAGCCCACGATCATGCTCCCGGATCTTCTCAGCCATGAGTTCTCGGATGAGCGCGTGAGGTTGTTGGGCATCCACTCCCCCGGCACACAGTTCGCGCAACTGCGAGCGGAGCCTATCCATTTCGGCCAGCCATTGCACTTGGGGAGTGTCCCTAATAAAGCGCGTGATCAGCTTCCACGACCGGCGGCGGACTATGCTGCTGTCTTCCTCATCAGAGGCCGTTTCGTCCCAATCTTCGTGGTCGGCAGGCTCGTACGCAGGATATGCCTGCAGGAATTCCTCAGCGGGATCTGCATCGGGTGTTGAGTCTGGTACGACACCTGACGCCGGCGCAGGCACGATAGGACTGGGACCGACCGGTTGATCCTCTTCCTCAGAGTCCACCTTGATGACTTCAGGTATGGCCCTGCTGGTGGTCCTGCCCGTGATGGTGTGCGCCGCAGCTTGAGGAGGTGAAGGGACTATCGTCACCATCACCGGCATGCCCCTGGGAGGGACGCCACCAGACATCCTGACCAGCCTCGCTGCAGCAGCCCACTCCAGTCGGAGAACAGTATGACAGAAAGAGACATAAAATTTACTTGGCATGGCCCACATGTGGCAACAAGGAGACCGGTGGAGGAGACTTTCGAAGATCGACTTCTGAGCGCTGCTCCTGGGCCGGTACTGATGGGACTCCGAGACGAGGCCCCCCGTATACTGTTGGAAGGCCTGGAGATTCCAGAGGAGCCACCTCAGACCCCCTGGTCCCACCAGATGCCGAACTAGACGCAGCCATAGGCGCGGGTTCTGAAGGTCCCGCATCGTCACCCGCCAAGGAGCGAGAACGAGGCCTATGAACAAGTTCCTCCTCCATGGCTCAAACATTGGTGAGAAGTCCGTAGGGACCCAAAAACGGGTCGTAAGGAGAGAAGTTTGGGATGCTACCTCGAGAGCCTCCGCGGAGTCGTCAGATTCTGAGCTTCGGTCTCCGACCTCGCCCTCCTCCAACGTGCTCCCTCCTACAGCCTCGTCCCCCTGAGAAGAGTCCCCGGATTCCTCCGGCAAGGGGAAGCACTCCCTCAGATCGGCAGCCGATAACTGTGGGGGCACCGTCTGATTCAACAGTACCCTCACCCGATCTGTCATTGGGAGAGGAACACCGCTGGAGTGGACGTAATCCTCCAGCTCGTTCAAGTGTTGCCTCGCCTCCGCCGGAGACACCATGAATCCAGCCCGAACTGGGCCTATGCCCGGCAGTTCCATCCCGAGGCGATTCAGGTGGGCCCACATCTCAGGTGGGCTGAGGAATTGCCGGTTGACATCCCAAATGTCCCAAGCCTCCGGAAAGACAGCATCTTCTGCCATATCGATGTGACACAGCCGCTTCCCCGGAGCCTGAGTGGGTATCCTACGGAACCCCCTCGGTGGCCGCCCCTCCGGATGACCCTGCTCTCCCGGAACCACCGGATCCGCCGCTGCTGCCATACCCTCGGCCGGTGCGGGTCTCGCCGCCATGGAAGCCCCGCTGCCGCGAGCGGCCCTAGCTGCCCTCCGACCTCGACCTCGAGATAAAGGAGGCCCACCGTCACCAACCCGGATCGTTGGTTGCTTCAGCATCTCCCCGGGATAAGCGGCCTCCCAGCTGATGGCGTACTCCTTCACTAAGCCGAAGGCGGCGGTGGATGGAGGCAATGTGATCTGCATCTTTCCATCCTCACGTGTGAATATGATCCACAGCTGCCTCATCACACACGGGTGCTCCTCGTGACGCACCTCCCAGTATACCTGCGGGGTCAGCCGCTGGAGGCACCGGAACTGCCTCGCAAAACGATGCGGGGTGTACGGTTCACAGATTGGATCACGATCTATCCGAGCCACCAAAACTCCACCTTGGAAGGCCAGGAGGTAAGCCCGATGTTCTTCCGTTCCCCTTCCATCATCAATAAGCCTCCCCGTCGGCAGTGGGAAGGGATGAAAGTTGAACTCGTCTGCCCTCCACACCCTATTCAGCACCATCGGAACGGCCAGTTTGAATGGGAAGATCCCAACTACGTTCAGAATGGAGGGGCGAAAGTCTGATCCCGGCGGCGAAATGGGGTTTGGATACTCGTAAATCCCCCTGATATGTGCCGTGATCCACCCATACAGGAGGTGGAAGGGCCCGCATTTTCTTGGCGGCTTCTTGCCCTCGCTAATACGCCGCAGCATTTTGTATAGTTTGGCGAGCATCGGGATCCCCAGGTTGATCCGCTGCCCCATGGCCAACATCGATGCCATGATGAATGAGCTGGGCCGTACCCCCATGCTTGTATCTCTCACTAGTAAGATCCACCCACAGATGAGAGCCGCGATGAACGCCGCCAGCCTGACTATTGGCTACTGTTCGGTGCTGATGCTGAAACCCCAAGTCTTCCATTGGCTGTCCTCCAAAACCCGCCAATACGAGTGTCCCTTGCCCCGCTGGGCTGCCCTCAGACAAGTTCGAGGCCTTGGAAGGAACTCTCGATCTTCTGGGAAGTTCAGGAAGCGTTTGAACCATCTTCTGAAGTGGACATACCTCACTGCTTCCTTGTCCTCTCCAGGGACAAGCGCTATCAGCGCTGACGCCAACCGTGGCATTTTCTCGGCATGTCCCCACACACTGCCAACGAGGAGGAACTCGTCATACATGGCCCCCAAGATCGGGACCCCAGAAACCTGGTAGACATCCTACAGGCTGATGCCCACCTCCCCGTGATGCAGGTGAAAAGTGTTGGTTCTGGACGACCATCTACTCAACAGTTCCAGCATCAATTTCTTTGGTTGGTAAATGTGGAACTGGGAGGCCCATGCCGCCTCATACAATCCCACTCTCCTCATCTCGTCCTCGAAATCCTCGCATGAGGCACCTACCCCGTAGGCCCAGGCCCAGTCATCGGTAAAGTTGCCGCCATGGCGCAGGTCCCACTCATCAGACCATCCCTTCTTTGGATCCTGCAGAGCCACTTTCAGCATGGTGTGGTAGAGAGGAGGGGACATCTCCGGTTGCAGTGGCCTCCCGTCAATGTCGTTCACATGATTGTAGAGGCAATCAGCGGTGACGGGTGTGAAATCCTCCTATGCATGACCATCGGCCGCCCTGAACCATTGGTGCTGGCATGGTGTGCTCCTGAACCAGCAAACTGGTTCATCCCTTCTTGCCTCAGGGATGAAGACGTCATCCCTCAGCCCGAAGCCGTACAACGGCAGTTTCTTGCACTGCGGGTAATCCGTCTGACCTTCCGACAGCAGGTCTGTCAAGGAAGTGTGGTCCGAGTGGCTCCGAACCATTTCCCCCAAGCCTGGACGGTTGTCCATCTCATCTCAACGAGCAGCATCTGCGAGGACCCCCAAGACAGCTTCTTGATGGGCCATTTTAACTCTGGCCCTCAGAAAAGGATTCTTTCGGATGGATCGCGAAGCTCGATCGCGAAGCTCGATCGCGAAGCCAGATCGCGAAGGTCGGTCGCAAGATCAAACCGCGAAGTCCGGCCAAGGCAGACAAGCAAAGGTTCGCTTGGCGCGGACGCAGAGTCGGAGACCCGCGGTTCGCCGCGAAGCTCGATTCGCGGAGGGCTGTCGCGGAGTACGCGGAGCTTCGCGAAATCGAGAGCACAAAAACACAAGGAAGGCACGTATAGACAAAAGAGGGCGGACCCCCTATTTATAGGCGACGACCGCGGAGCATCGCGGCGCGCCTCACCCGCGTGAAGCATCGCGGCGCGTCCGGATCCGCGGCCCCGACGAGCAGCGCGGGCCCCCCTTCGCGATGCTGCATCGCGAACCACCGACAGTTTGGGTGATTGTCCCTCAGACTTTGACCCTTCGCCCTCCGCGGCTCCAAGTCTGAGGGGGGGCATTTGTTGGCGCCAAAAATGTGTCCCGAAAGGAAGGAACGAAAAAGACAGCCGGCGCGCTGCCTCGCGAAGCCCAGCCGCGAAGCACAGCCGCGAAGCCCCGCCGCGAAGCGCCCCAACCATGGCGACCCCGCGAAGTTCCGAAGGCGGTAATCCTCCGCGAACCCGTTTGAAGTTCGCGAGCCGCCGTGAAGCTCCGGAGGCGGTAATCCTCCGCGAACCCGTTTGACGTTCGCGAACCGCCGCGAAGCACCGGAGGCGGCGTGCGAGCCCTGCTTCGCAGCGCCCCTTCCCTACAAATACTCGACTCCCCCTGAGTCCCGAGGACAGACAACCCGACCTTTCGGCTTCTCCTCTCCCGAATCGCGAAGCACGCTTTGCCTCGGGAATCATGAGCTCCGCGAGGTATTTCTACTTCGCGAGACGACTCTGATTTGTTTCGTTTTGAGCCCCTCTTCCGAGAGGGATGCCCTTCGCGAAGCTCAATGGCGTTCGCAAAGGAAGGGGATTCCCAAGGGAACCCGGGCAGCCGCGGAGCACTTGTGCTTCGCGAAACACCCAACCCATACGAGTGATCCCTATGCTAAGGCAGGATCGCTCCACTTCGCAAAGTACATTGCTTGGCAGGACCCTGTTTCGCGAACCATTCCTTCTTCGTGAGGCAGTGCTCCACGAACACTGTTCCACTTCGCGAAGCACCTCCCACTCCCACCTATGCCCCATGCTAAGGCCAAGGCACCCCACTTCGCAAAGCACACTCCTCTACTTAGCGATTCCTCTTTCCGTGCGACCCTCCAGGTTTGCACGATGTGATTTCAAAGTCCCATGGACAACACCAACCGTAACGTTGCTTCGCCTAATGCTTCTTCGCATAGGCATGCTAATGGCTATTGCTTCTTCGCATAGCCACGCTAACGTGGACCCCTCGATGGTTCATCCCTCGACCCCCATTTACCATGGCCTTACCGGCACCTTCCCTTCCCCAAGGACCAGAGGGTACCGGTTATGTAAGCCCTAGGGGTGTGGAGTGAACCCACCTCGTCTGAGCTGGAGGACGTTAAACTGCCAAGCACCACGTCCTCAACACATGACGTTAAACTGTGACCCAACCTCGTCTCCCTCTCGAAGGGTCCCCCCAGCTCGAACATTCATTACACCACTTGTCTCCACGGGAATGGAACTCTTCCGCACATGGAATGAGATCCTCCTTGTCGGAGTGGTGTATGTTCGCAGGGGAAGGGCTGCCTCAGAGCGTAAGCCCCTAACCTTTTGTACGGATGATTGCACCTGTGCATCTCTGTACTTCCCCACTACCAAGGTCAGTGGAGGACGTGATAGGGAACGAGGCACCTCCCATAGTCGGACCAAGGTCCATCTTTCCCGCGCTTTGTCGCGCCATGGGCCTCCATCCTGGAGTAAGTCCCAACACCATGGGCCGCCCAACGCGTAAGCCCCTCTTCACTTCTCACGGACGCACCCTTCACGACATGATCGTCAGGTCCTTGCAACCTCTTGTTTCTCACACCGAGCATGACTCACGTCGGATTAGAGTGAGAACTGACCCTGACAAACCCATTTGAACTATGAGGTCTTCGATCCATGTCAAAGCATGGTACGTAGGAAGCCTCCACGAGGTTCAAGCCACATTGCTCGGTCATTCATTCACGTCGAGTTTCGCCTTCGTCCAGCATGACGTTAAACTGTATCCCCCCTTTTGTCCTGCATGACATTAAACTGCCCACCTAAACCCACCAGAACTACGAGGTCTTTGATCCATGTCAAGGCATGGTACGTAGGAAGCCTCCACGAGGTTCAAGCCCACCTACAGTGGACCAAGGTCTACTTTCACGTCGGTTCACCGGCGAAACCCCTTTGAACTACGAGGTCTTTGATCCATGTCAAGGCATGGTACGTAGGAAGCCTCCACGAGGTTCAAGCGCACCCGTCGCTCATTCACGTCGGGTCCAATTCCAGTCCAGTGGTAAGCCGTTGTGACCACTTGAACTACGAGGTCTTTGATCCGTGTCAAGGAATGGTACGTAGGAAGCCTCCACGAGTTTCAAGCCCACCCGTCGTTTATTCACGTCAGGGATCACTATCGTCCAGCATGACGATAAACTGTATTCTCCGAACTACGAGGTCTTTGATCCGTGTCAAGGCATGGTACGTAGGAAGCCTTTATGAGGTTCAAGCCCACCACCCATTGGACCAAGGTCCACATTCATATCGGTTCACCGACAAAACCCCTTTGAACTACGAGGTCTTTGATCCATGTCAAGGCATGGTACGTAGGAAGCCTCCACGAGGTTCAAGCCCACCCATCACCCAATTCACGTCGTGTTCTACCTACGTCCAGCATGACGTTAAACTACAATCTGGTCCAGTGGTAAGCCATTGCGACCCAACCATTTGAACTACGAGGACTTTGATCCATGTCAAGGCATGGTACGTAGGAATCCTCCCAGAGGTTCAAGCCCAACTCCCCGCGGACCAAGGTCCAGCTTCACGTCGGTTTACCGGCACCATCCCGAACTATGCGGACTTTGATTCTCTGCCACGAGGATACGTAGGAAGCCTCGTCATGGCTCATGCCCAACTTCACTATCGCCCCCCTACGATGGTCCCATTTCACTCTCATCCGTCTCCGCTAGATGTTAAACTCACGGCATACCCTGTGTTGAACACGGGAAGCTGAGGAAAACCTCAGATACGTGTCTATGACATGTAATTCCCTGCGCTCAATGTGGGATGCCTCGGGCTTCCACGCCCTCGAGAAGCCCTGTGATCAAGGATAACATACAGACATGCCAGGTACCCCAGTATCCAGACACGCTACTGATGCCTCAACGTGACTACTCCCCTGACCGAAGGTTGCTGCCCTGACTGGACCCTTTGGAATGTCCCGACAGAAGCGGTGTAATTAACCGATGTCCATGGAAACATGGCACTAGGAAGAGTTTCACGAACTACGTATTAAATCTATGAGGGAGACCCGGACTAGGTGAAGAGTTCTGAGGAGGAATCCACGGAAGGAAGAACCGACATCCCATCATCCTGTTTCGATCAAGGAGCAGACGTACTTGAACAAGGAACGAATTCCGCCCACCTTTGGAAAGCGGGAATGCGGGGCAACAAAGCCGCGCGTCCCCCCTGACGGACGGATGCGCGCGCGCCCCGGCGAAAGCATCGGAAACAGACAAATTATGTGAATTTGAGATGTTATTCCCACCAAAATTCTTTTAAAAGTTCATTAATTTGATAGTTCATTTTATGGTTAATTTTATGAGAGATATTGGACTATGTATTCAGGTACACTATATATGGATGTACACAGTTGAATGATATATGAAGATTTTGAAACGGTATGTCAAAAATTAAATTTTCCTAAAGAGTTGTATTGTAGAGAGATATATTATTGAGAAAGCTATTAAATTCTGTACTGAATACCTATCTAGTCTGGAAAACATTGTTTTACCAAAATATTTTCACAAAGGGTTAATTTTGGTTGAAGGAATTAATGTAAGAGATGTTGTCACAATTAATATTATAGATCGAGAGTATAACCCCCTTTACTTTTTGCATAACAGTTTTGAGGTTGTCTCACAGGTTAAAACTCACAAATAAATTCTTATGCATTTGAGTTCATCAAGTGAGGAAAGATGGATATCAAATACACATATTCAATAGTTTGTAGGATGGTTTTGGGATTATATTTTTAAGGATTCAGATGAAAATTAGGATCCAATTTTAGAATGTCTTTGATGGCTAGTCAGATGATCAAATGTGTATATATGATCTTACAATGGTTATGTAATTTATGGTTTTATGTTCTATACAAATGAATAAAATAATGATAGTACTAGGAAAAATATCAGTGTTACACTTGTGGCTACACTGATGCTTGTGTCTATTACAAATGACATAAATCTAATTTACGTGAATATGCCATACTTTTGCATCATCAAACAAATATGCGTGTTGGATTATTTAACATTCCAAATTCTTATTTTTCAATGCAAGTTGGTTGATAACATGATTAATTTTAAAATAGATGAATTGAAATTCATCAAAGTTGATTTTAGTACGGAAGAATGCAAAGAGGAACTAATTATAATGACATCACAGAAATTATATGTTTTTTATCTTCCAGATATCACCAACTTAAAGTGGTCAATTATAATTTTATTGACAAAAACCACAGAAGGGTCGGATGAAAATTCAATTCCTAATTACCCTTTTATTGAGACGTAGAAGTCATTTCGCTGTAGTACCATTATAAATGGAATTTTGTATGTCAGAGGAGACCACAATTAACAGATTTTAATTCTCGATAGAGAGGTCCAATCCCTTCATCCTTTAAAAAATGTGATCAATAATCATGTTATATATTTTTTTGTTATATACATCATGTTACATCATTTCATTATCAGTTGCCTACTATATTTATGTACTCTAAATTATTAACCCAGTTCTACAGATAATGACTTTTGAAATTGCTGGTGCTCCCAATCCTGAGGAAGAACATGTCTCTAAACCTGTTGCTGCTCGCAGTGTTTAGAATTCATAGCACCAACAAGTATGGAAGCCATTATCTGAAAAATTTATTTAACATTTTATTTAAAGTATAAAATTTCAGCAGTGAAAAGATAATAAAAAAAGGTAACACAATGTATATAAAAAAATATAACATGATTATTGAACACTTTTTTAAAGGCTAAAGGGATTTGAATCTACTATCGATTATCCAAATACCTTCATTGTGGTCTCCTCTAACATACAAAACTCCATCTACATTTGGAATGCTATGAAATGATTGTGTTGTCCAAATAAATGGGCCATCCTGAGTTAAATTTTCATCTGACCATTTATTGGTTTTTGTTGATAACATAACAATTGACCACTTTTGGTTTGCGGGATATGAGATATAAAATATGTGTATTGTCAGTGATTCCATTATAAATGGTTCGTCTTTTTACACTTTCTTACTGAAATCAACTTTAATGAATCCTAATTTATCTACTTTAACAACCCTCCTCTTATCAACCCACATTTATTGAAATATCGGCACTTGGAATGTTGTATAATCCAACTTATTTATTTTTTTGATCATACCATAGTATGACATATTCGCATAATTTGTATTTTTATCCTTAGTACAAAAAACATGCATCACATCATCCATATGTGTAACTATGCTATTTTTAATGAAAATGTTTTTACGATGTTCATTTTTATAGAACTTATAACAATTAATTATATAACCATTATAAGATAATACATACACACTTGGTCATATAGTTAGGAATCGACGTCATTCTATAATTTATTCTGAATTTTTATCTGACTACATAAAAATATGGCCCAAAAAACATCCTTTAAATTATTGATTATGTGTATTTAATATCCATCTTTCAACCATTGATGAACACAAATGCCTAAGAATTTCTTTTTCGGTTTCAACATAAGGGGAAACCTCTAAATTGTTATGAAAAATCTTAAGATGGGTATGCTCCCAATATGTAAAATTGATTGTGACATCATCTATTCCAGAAATTATTTTACTCAAAATTCATCCATTATGATGAGACTTAGGTAGACCAATTCTTTCCACACAAGACAGGTATTTGAAACAAATTTCAGTGACTTTCTTAACAATATATCACTCTACAATACAACTATCTGGATGACTTCAATTTTTGACAAACCATTTCAAAATCATCATATATCGTTCAATGAGATACATCCATCTATAGTGCACATGATGACATATTCGAATCTCTCTCAGCAAATGAACCATCTTATCAATGAATGTTGTCCAGAAGAACACTTCCAATTCACATAATTTGATGACAATTTATCTTTTCATAGTCTGTAATTTTTCCGGGTCTATAACTTTTCTACATATATCTTTCAAGAAGAAAAAGATATTGGTTAATGTATGGAAAACATTATTGGGAAAAATTCATTGTAAAACTATAGGAATTATATATTGCATCAAAACATGACAATCATGTGATTTCAGACCCTTTAACATTAAATCCGTTATTAACATGATGTTCTTGATATTCTATAAATACACCTCTGGAACCTTGTCATCATTAAAGTTGTTTCAATATTGATATCCCTCCTACCTGGAAAGAGTGTAAGCAGTTGGAGGAAGAAAATTTCATTTTTCACCGTTCATTGGTGCCAACTCTACTGGTATTCTCATGTAAATAATGTCTAACCTCGCCTTAATTTAATCCCTTGTTTTTCAAGGTGCATTTTGCAACGTGTTGATAACTCTATAATTGCATACATTTTATTCAACATGAATTACATAAACAAAATGTCTGACGTACAGACTATTCCTGTATGTTAATTCAAAAAACAAGTGTTTTTTTTCAATTGGTTTTCGTAAGGTTTTTAAAAATGTTTCATCAAAAAGTAGTGTCCACATATTTTACATTCTTAAACAGTTGATTTCATGTTAGTGGAGAAAATGTTGTACATTATTCTAATCTTCCATAAAATGATGTCATCCAAGATTAGTACTTACGCCATCTGGGTGGAAATATGCGGTGTCCTAGAAGCATGATTTTTTATGAATGTTTCAATCTAATTGACTGTGTACCCTGTTCGTGAATGAGACACTCTTGAGTTCCTTTACCTCTATAGCCTGAAAATTTTCAATAAGAAAGAAAATCATTTATCGTCCCATACAACATATCTCTCAATGTGAAATGTTCATTCCTATTAGAATCATACAATGTAACATCTGAATCACACAATAATTTCAAATACTCGATCAATAGAGCCAAATAAATATCAATATCACTAATCAGTTGTTTTGGTCCTGAAAAAAGCATAGATAATATGATGTATTTTTGTTTCATGCATAACCATAGTGATAATTTAGAATTTACCAATATAACTAGACATTTATTGTGAGTGCTGCTTTGAAAACCAAAATGATTCACTTTATCTATAGATAACACAAGACCAAGGTTTTTTTTCTCATTTTCAAAATCAGGATACTCGTGATTAATTCTCTTACACTAAGGAGAGTCTGTCGAGTGACATAGTTTCCCATATTTAATTATTGTATCTGTATTCCACGTCTATTTCACTATAGTCTCATCACTTCTATACAGGTGATTAAACCTTAAAATAATTGGAATGTACCATACAACATTCACAGGACTAGATTCGTTTTTCTTATATCAAGAAACACCACACTTTGGGCATTTTGTATGTGATTTGTGGTCCTTGCGAAACAATATATAGTTATTCGAGAATACGAATATTCTTTCAGATATAACAACCATTGGGCATATCATTCTTATGAATTATTGATTTTACTAGTGATAGGGTTCGATTGTGTAAGGGACACATGTGATGGGTAGGGGATATTAAATAAGAGCAATTTTGTACTTTCTGGTAATTGGGTATAGGTGGGGCTGTTGGGACTAGCTAGGAATAATAAATATGTCCATGTGATAGTAGGTGGGGGGATTGTCTTGGATATTTTTTGGACTTCAGTAGCAGCTGTAGTAGATGCCTTGTCCTTGGCTTCGGGGCATGACCTCAGGGAGCCAGCCTCTTCTCCCACCTTCATTTCTTCTTCTTGTAATCTGGTTCTCCTACTGTAATTAATGATAACTGATAATAGAACACTAATCTCTTTAATTTATTTAGCACCAATGATTCATATCAAGCAGGCACAACCCATAGTTATTATAAGGTGCATACTAATATTTATAACTATATTGGTTTTATTTAAGGATTGGGGAAGAAATTTTTTTGTTTTTTGTTCTTTTGGACCAGTCACCTTCTCTTAATTTTGGAATGGTTCTAATTCTAAATTTTTTTATGAGTACCACTTTGTGGTTTCTCCTACCTATATGATTCCATGGTGTCTCTCTACTATACGTGAGTTTTTTTAAAAAAAATCTTATTACGAAAAACCCCATAAGGAGTTCAAAATTTTGTTATGTTGTTCTTGAAAATAAATCTATTAAAATTTTATATAAGCTGTCAAGATTCCTTACAAGAAGTTGTCATCAATGTTCACGCCCATTGTGATTTTAGGTATGCGATATGCAATTTTTTTATTATATTTTTCAAGTGTTTTGAGGCTTCATACTCCGTGTTTTGAGTTTAGTATTATGTATATGAAAAAAAATTATAGGTTTCATTTTTTTATTATGTTGTTATTTATTATATGTTTCTTAATTAGTGATATATGATCACTAGATTTTTTATGAAAATTAGAAATAAAAATAAACAATATAAGATACCAAGAACAATGATTTTACATTTCGGAGTATATCAGGATATCTTGAGCAATGGAAAATACCATCAAAGGATGATTTAGTGAATTTGTTTCAAATTTAAAATTTGGATTTCTTATTAACTCATGCAAGTTGATTAAATCATATATTTCTCATCAATATTCCCTTTTCCCTAACATTGAGGGATGACAATACGGAGTATAGACTTAACATTGTGTCATGCTAGGATATTTTATTAATGTGGGTTGGAATTTATGTTTTTTGTACTCTATTTATGGTGCAAATGAGCTTTTAAACCATGAATATCATTTTCCTTAATCTTCATCATGATTATAAAAAATTAAAATAATGTTGGCCAAAACATTAAATGTGATGCTTCCTTATTGTCATTACTTCAAAATCTCTATTCTTGCAGCACTTGATTTTTTAATAATTGTTGTCGACCAGAGATTTAGTGAATTTTAGGTTTCATCCTGAGATTCACTGCAATGAAAAGTATGGTTGATATTATTTGTTCATATTTAATTTTTTGTACATACTTGATTCTTTATCATGGGGAGCTCTCATTCTATTGACATTGGATAGAATCAATAATGTGATATCTCAAGGAATAAGTTGTGAGCACCATGACTACGGACTAGTGAATATAAATCATTGACCTTTCACATCCATTTTACTTACTACACGAAGGGATCCCCACATTATAATCCTTGATGTCCTCCTCCTCTTTTTCTTGCTTCGCGCACATTGTTGGTCGGTCAATGGTGTTGAATCATCATCGTTGGTTCATTTTTTACCTTGAATCGGTTTTAAATCTCAGGTATTTGAATCTCACTACTTTTTTAATATGTTTTATTATTATTTTTTATTTTTAATTTTGTGTTTCCCATAATTTTTATATGTTTCTCAAACTATCATATCATAAATGCACACATGATTTTGTACTCAGATATATAAACACACACGTGTGTGAATTCATATATATATATATAGTTATATGTATATACAAATATTTGTACAAACATTTTTATATATCTAAATGTCATATGTCAATATATATATTCCAAATTACGCATATGTATATATATATATTTAAAATTTACATCATAATCTATGTTTGGTTTATAAATCTTGATATATTTATAATTATGTTTATATTTTTTATTGAGAAAATTATCTAATAAAGGATATATATATATATATAAATATTTATGTATGTATGTTTTTTAGTGTATGTATGTCTTATACATCACACACATGTAAATATTATGCGTGTGTTATTATCTAAATATATTATTTTTATAAAATGGTTTGTATTTTGTTATAAATATATATGTATATAATTATGCATTGTTTATTGTATATATATTTATTCATATTATGTTTATGTTTATACATGTTTATATATATATATATATTTACATATACATTTTTGTGTATTTATTGTGTTGTATATATATGATTTATATAGCGTGTATATATATATACACATTTGTGTATATTAATTGTGTTTTGTAGAAATTTAGTTATATTAAATAGTTTTATTCTTTGTTTATGAAAATAGAATGGATTGAAAATGGATGAAAGTTAATCATTTAAATAGAGGGTATGAAGAAGTTGTTTCATAAAATTTGCAGTAGACAATGCAAGTGACCCATCCTGAATCTTATATATGTGTCTACGTTATTGAAAGAAAATTGGTCTAACTAAATTAGAAGAACATTTGATCTTCTACGAAATTGATCAGAGTTACAAATGTTGTATTTTTTATGGAGAAACAAGCCCTTCAAGGATAACATTTATAAATTTGGTTTAATAAATGATTATAATCCATTTTCAATGTAAGTTACACACAAGTAGTGCATTTTATATTTCATCTTTTCGTTTTTATTCATGGGTTTTATACTATGGTGAACTTGAGAATTCAGTATTTGATTTCTGAAAATATAAACTAGTTTTATTTTACTGAAACCCCTCAAATGTAACATCTTAAACTCAAAACACTTTTCACAGTCTCTATGATTATATGATAATCTCAAGTTCATAATATATGATGTGGATATTGGTAGAATTCCATAAATCTGTCAATATAGACAATTTACAAATTCAAACCAAATCAAATGTTAATGGAATCATCGAATCCAACATTTTGTATGCCACCCTATTAAACACAAACAATGGTAAATAAATTATCTATAGCTTCTTCTAATATGATAGGGAAAATCAGTCAGTGTATAGATATCTACATAATGAAATGGGTGAATTACCCCTAAATAAAATTTATTATCTCCGATCATGCAACATCATCAATCACAATATAAATGAATGATTAACCATAAAATATAATACATGCATATATAGAAAATATTCCCACTATACAATGTATGTTTATGATAAGTGAGCATATAAAAAATTTATCCCATACATATATAATACTGAATATAGAAGATACAAAGGTTATCATCATACTGGAAAATCAATACCATATTTTACATCATCCATTATCCTACTCTAACCACTTCAATATATAGATATTTATGGACACTAAAGTTAACAACGCATGGGTGCATATTGGGGTGTGCAATAATACCATGCATGACTCTAATAACATCTGGTCTCTATGTAAATTATAAATTATGTTTAGAAAAACCAACATCATAACACTACATAAGTAATCATAACAATATTGTGACTAGTTATTATCAAGATACTCATAGTTTACTTCACACTAACAAAATAATAATGTTTATGTGTTTGTGTATGCTATACCCACCATTATATATATATGAATAAGGAAGGGCCCTAGTGGAGTATGTTGAGTAGACAGCAATCAGGTGCCTATGACGAAGTCAGAACCCTAAACTATAGAGTAGTTTTAGTTGAAATAGTATACCTATATGAATTAATTTTAGTTGAAATAGTATATTCTTGATTTTGAATATAACAAATAATATTTTTTTTATGTACATATGTCTTTATTCATTTCTTCTTACATAATAAAGTCTTTACATTATTAATTCTCTACCAAATCCTTTTATATTGATCTAACCAAAATTCTTTCATTTGTAGACATTAAACTCGATATAAAGTAGAAAATTCAAAGAGCATATTTCCTTTATTTCAATTCTATTATCTCCCCTTCTATAATATATCTAATTATTGAAATCATAATATATTCCCTTCTTGTCATGGGTATCTATAAGATTCATATTTTCACCATGATTTTTGACATCATTATGTAACCCATTTCTTATTAATATAATTCATGTTTAGGATTTATGAATGTTTAATTAATATGTGGAACCCATATGCATGATATATTATGATGGGAGGTGGTTTTTGATTTATATATCCCTTTAAATGAATGAACAATGATTTATATCCAATGTTATCATTATATATGGCCATGGTATGATGAGCATTGCCCGTTATGTTATGATATTTTAGAAGTGAGCCCTGAACTATGTTTATGACATCTTAGTTGTGGGTTCTGATCTATGTTTGTGATGTTTTATTTTCCTTTGTTTATAATGACATGTCATCTATTTATGTTGTAGGTTCCGGGTATAGTAGAAGAACATTGGTGTGTGTACCCAACATTAATTTTTATCGTTAATGACGATTAATCCGAGATTTGTCACAATAATAAAATTCCAAATATTCGGAATAGGACGAAGAACGAAAGAAAATAGGGGAGTCCTGGAACCACATAGAGGATCATCAAATGTCAGATATAATTAATATAATTAAAAGACAAGAATTGCCTTTATAGAATTCTCTCTCCATCGATGTTTCCGATCACGATCTGATGTTATATATCATTGTGTCGTAGAATCCCAGTATATGATTCTTCTAGCGGTGATCCAAACATGGTCTGTGTGTCCCTGGATGTCGCTGAAGGGATCATCGGTTGTTATCCTGGAAGAGCCTTTTCTTGCGATGTATGCCTTCAATTGCCTTAATCCAATGGAGGAGGATCTCTCTCTCGTAGATTTAGAGCCTTCTTGGTGGAAAAATAATTCTCTATTGCCTTGAGAGCTTTTCCTAATCTGTTTTACATAACCAAAAAGAAATGGTTTGTCTAATGAGAGTTATATAATTGAGATTTTAATTACATAGAATAATGAAATGAAATCATTTATCAGAAAGAATTTATTTATTTTAATTAATTCTTAGTAATACCCTATGTCTAATAATAACAGTTGACTATTATTATTACTTCACATGTGCCCAATGAATTACACCTAATATTATTTAATTAAATAAATAATATTATTTCTCATAAATTCCTAGAATACACAGTGTGTATATTAATATATAAATGGCGTGAACTTTTTTTCCCATTCTCTTTATTTCATCGACCACATTTATTAGACCATGAATAATGGCTATTTATTTTTTCAAACAAATATCACTGCATTAATTGATAATAAATATATTATTTCACCCACAATATATTCTCTCGAATAACTAGTGTTGAAATAAATGCGACCAGACATCCTTGAATAATTATTAAACCAAAATCGAGAACAATATTTATTCAACTTGTAAAATTAATATTTAACTATGATACTTGGACACAATTAGTGTGTGACCCTCTAGGCCTCTTTCTCGGTGGCATTAGGAAGAGCTCGCTTAAAGTCCAAGGTTATCATCTACCAACATGACAAGGCACCCATAGTGAAAGATGCTAACTGTAGGGACCCATACCTTGATGTACATAGATATTAAATTACTTTTGAGTAATACTTAATAAATTAAAAAAACAGACACCCAAAGACCGTATTAGTTTCGTGTCTTTGGAAACTCGGAACATAATCTTCCAATCATGGTGAAAGATCTTCAACATCTTCCATAAAGATATTCCCCTTTGGATTTCTTATCTAAAACCTTTCATTATATCTTGCGAAAAATAAAACATAAAAAGGGTGAGCTTAAATTCTCTGTACGGGTAAACATGGAGAATATAAAAACAATATATAAACATTTGAACATAAAAACATGAACATAAAACATCAAAATCTTTAGCAATGACATAAATCATGGAAATACATAAGTAATTGATCATAAAGGAACATTAATCATGATAAAATAGCATGGGAATAATACATGTAATTCTGGAAAACCATTAAGAACATGTTATGATTTCCATAATAGCCATGGAATTGCTACCAAGACCATCATAGTGGACAAAGTACCTTACTGAATCGTGTTCAATCTTCATTCCAGTCCTGTATCACTGAACCGGATTAAGTTGACATTCCAGCCATTTCTATCTCATGAGATATAAATCTTTACCCAAAGAATTGGAGGGAGATATGGGTCTCACCCATCTCAAATTGAAATCATTATTACGTGTGCCACAACACAATCATAAATCATGCATCATAACCCAATGAATAAAATGGGTTTCATAAACATCATGTCATCATAACGTAATACATATAAAAGAAATGGATATCATTTTATCATATGAAAAATTAAACCATGTAAATAATAGAGACATTTCTCTTGAAACATAAACACACTAAATAATGTCATCTAAGATGGAAAATAGTTCTGATAAAACACTTGAAATTAATTATTCACGAAAATATCCTTTCTTCATCAAAATAATTATATTTATTCAAAATGTCATGTGATTTTAAATGAAAAGAATTTTGTTGAAAATAATCATGAAATCTTATAGAGTAAGATTCATGAAAATAAGGTGTTATGAAACCGTAAAAATCAGTTCATGCACTATAAGTTAAAAAAAGCCTTCTCCTCATACTATTGTTGAAAAAGTCAAAAGGTTCCTCGTATGGTAAAAAAATAAAGATTCCTTCCATAACACAAAGTAGAAGTCAAAGAGGGGTAAAAATGGAATTAATCATACATGGAAGAGTATTAAACACTTTATTAAAAACATTTTATTGGAATGGATGAAAAATATAACCCCAGTAAATACTTACATATAAGCAATCTTGAATAAAAATGTGATTGAAAAATTATCCCTTACCTTATATCCAATTTCTTCGGTAGGTGTAGAAGACTCATGTATAGTGGGTTTAAACATATTATTAACTTGTAACAAGACCATAATAATATTTATGATATCATATATGGTTAACTTATTACTTTATATTACCTGTTCTATTGTCAATTCCTTGTTAAAGAAGCCTTTTGGGTAAAATCGTTTCATTTATCACACATGTTTGGACTAGCAGTTCTTGATATAATTATTACTTAAATCATAATTTTCTTACTTCCATAGTGAAAAAATGATTTATATATCATATTTATTCAGTATATATATATCTATATATAATAGATAGATAAATGAAATGAAACACACCGTTCATGGAGACGGTAGGTCGTACCTACGTATGAACGATGTTTTCCTTTCCAATATTGACATGAATGGAAGTAAGTAGATGAAAAATATATATACATAAATATAGTAGCATTTTTATGTCATATATATCATTATTATTCATTATATATACTTTATAATCATTTTTGAATGGTTAATATGGAGAATGAATCTCATCGCGTTGTGGAGATGGTAATCCGTACGTACGCACAAGCGATGATATAGTTCCCATAATTATTGAATGGAATTGGGGTGGATGATATAATATCTCAGAATCAGTATTATGTTATAATAACCATATATAGTGATTATTTAAACCATTATACCCATCCATGTAAGGTGGTGGTAGAAAAATATATTACACCACGGTGTGGAGACGGTATTCCGTACGTACGCACGCGCGGTGATTTTGTTTTCCGTAATATGGATAGAAGGTGAAATGGGGTTCTTTAATATTTATATAGAATATCAGTATATTGTTTATACTGATTTAATTACTTTATAATGAAACAACTAAATAATAGGAAGTACAAGAATAATTAAACTTGAATGAATCGGTAGAATAGATTACCTATTCTTCAGCGCCCCTCTTCTTAACCTCCACTTCAGGCACAAAAGTTGGTCTTTGAAGAATACCAATACTTATAGTAGGTTTCTATGGAAGTGTAGAAGTGAAATTGTAAGGGTTTTTCCAAGCATTAAGGCTCAATGTTTTGTGAAGTGCAGAGGGAGGAGGTTCCCTTTTATAAGGGAGAAGAGGGGCACCTTAGGGAAAACATAAAATATTATTTTATAATAAATTCATATTCAGTTTATAATGTCTTCAAAATGACTTATTTCGAGGATAGGTTTGGGATGGGTTGAAATAATCTAAACCAATAGGTTTTAGATATGTTTAGGTTACCATTTTAACCTTATCGATTAGATTTATCTCTAAGTTAAATAATTTAACCTTTACCGTGTCTTCTTGTATTCTTACACTATATAGTTAATAAACATACTATAAATTGCCTATAGAACCGCAATAGGTTCATCAATGTCATATTTATTATTATATATGTCTTTTTACCGAACCATAGAATTTTAGGACCTTCATTTCAATTAATTATGTAATACTTGTTTTAAAAACACTTTTATGTCAATTTTGACACTACTAGGTATTTTGTTTTCTATAAATTCATAAAAGAATCTTTAATTCTTAAAAAATTTATCTAATCAACACAAATATGATATATTAACCTATAAATTTTTTTTAAATCATAAAAAGTTTCAAATTACATTTATTTGGGTATTTATAATATAAATCATTTTAATGTTTCATTAATTAGGTAATTACTACATCAACAATGTGTCAAAAATAAATTAAATTATTTAATGTCTAAAAATTATAAATAAAATATAATTATGTAGGAAATATCTATATCTTTATAATTAATATTTATAGTCTCTTTTATCTTCAGTATAACCCTATATTAAAAAGGTTTTAGTTATTAAACATTGATTTTAACTGTTTTAACTCTTCATTAAATAAAATAATTATAAATTTCATAATCAAATCCAATTGGATCTAAATGGTAATATTTTATTTATATGGTTTTTTTGTCGAATTACACTTATACAATAGAATTAGTACATTTTATAGGTTAATAATAATATAATTTTTACCCTTAATTACTCTATTTACTTTTAACCATGGTAAAGAAAAGTAAAAAGTTACTATTCACCAAAAATTATTTTTATCTTATTGAACAAAATTTTACTCATTGATATTAACGGTGTCTCTAATATTTTCGTAATTCCACTCACAGAAGCGGTAAAATTATGTTTTATGTAAACTTGAAAATTCTCCTAGGAGGTGGGTAAAAGGCGGTGAAAAGTTCAATAATGTTTTTATATATATAAAATTACTATAAAATGACACTAATGAATTAAATTGAACTTATATAGTTTTTATGTATCAATTTTGACCAAAAATAATTTAAAATAAAGATTATTTAAAAAAAATTCGGATTCAAGCTATAACTCAGTGTTTTTCAATAATCATTAAAAATTGTATGTTTTCAGAAAATACCCAAAATTCACCCTAGGATAACTTCGATATTCCAAATCAAAAATTAAAGTCCATTTTGAAATATAAAAAGTATAATATTTCAAAAAATGGGTATTACTATTCATAACATCTAGTTTATATAATATTTTAATAACATATCGTTGTTTAGTGAAACCCGGTATTGCGTACTACACACACTATCGAGGAAGGTCGTGATTGCATGTAATGTCAGCCAAGTCAAGCCTACGTGTAGTGAAAGCTTTCTTTGGTGTTGCGTATGACATAATCAAAACATATTTTGTTTATACAATAATCAAAATCTATACTTACTATTGCATAGAATAATTTCTAGAAAATGAACATGAAATTCTGTGTAACACAAGCCAAGAATATTGTGGCATATACTTAAAGTTAATACGGTATTGCGTATAGTACCAGATAATCTTGCTTTAGTGTACAATATAAGAAATCAAAGAAATTAAAATGAATATATCTCATAAAATCTCGGGGTGTTACATTAACGTCGCAATGACGTGTCAACTTCTATGAACGCTTACCGTGTAATGTAATCCCCTGGTCTCGATATCCCAAATCAAGTTGGTTGTATGCTATTTCCATCAACCCATGTGCTCTATTATTCTTTTTTGGATTTTCAGAATTGAACTTTCCCATTCATCAACACAGCCATGGACTTATTTAGACTATATCAATTCCATCAAAGGGCCTGAGATATCTACTTCTGTTATGGAACAAAAGGGAAAAATCCTTTCTCGCATTATCTATTAATGCAGTATCACTCGTGACACACGCAATGTATCCTACCTCACTGTGAACTGTGTGTCATCACAATTTTCATCAATACATCTCAGTGAATTAGTTTCAATTACCATTAATAATAATAATCTTAAAGTCTAAGAACCAATACACAAGTCCACAGATCAGAACACCCAATGACAAAATGAAATGTGGATTTTCTACTAGAGGGTCTCGTTCTCATAAAATCCTCATAGATATTTCCAAGGTCCCATACCATGAGAGGGTGCCTCAAAGTATTATGATCCCTCACCCCTAATGCCCTGTATTTTTTATGTCCCTCAATTAAAATCATCTAACCATATAACATATATTCACGAATAGAATTATGGAACTTTCAGGTTCTCATCATAGAAGGGATCCACTATGACCCTTCAATGCAATAGCTATCTTTAGGACATTATCACATTCATTTTCATGCAGAAGAACAATCAAGTTGTGATAAGTTTTTTACTAATTAATAAAGTACAATGTAGTTGGTTCCAGGCCACCAATTCTTACAGACTCCCACTTGGACTAGAGACAACTACTACCAACTTTTAACACTCTAGCTCTAACATGATATTAATGCTTCTGCTGAGACATGACTTTAGTCATGGGGTCTTCCACATTCTCTTCTGTGGACACTCTTCACACTACAATTTCACCCCTTTGATAGAAATATCTCAAGAGGTGATACTTTCAGTGTTTATGTATTTTCCATTGATGTGACCTTGTTTCTTTTGTAAGATCCACTGATGTAGTATTATCACAACTGAATGTGATGGGATCTTTAATGCTAGGAACCAAATAAAGATCCTAGACAATGTTCTGAATCCAGAATGCTTCTTTGGCTGCATCAGAAGCCGCTATATTTTTGGACTCCACTATAGAATCAGTGACAACTGGTTTCTTTGAACTCTTCTAACTCACAGCTCCTCCATTGAGATAGAAAACATATCCAGACTGTGACTTTAGATCATTATGATCTATCTGAAAACAATCATCAAAATACCCTCTGATGACAATCTCCACATCTCCTCTATACACCAAGAACATATCCTTAGTTCTTCTAAGAAACATAAGGATAGTCTTAAGAGCAGTCCAATGCGGTTCTCTGGGATCTTATTGATATCTTCCTACCATGCTCAGTGTATAGGAAACATCAAGCATGGTACATAACATGACATACATGATGGATCCTATAGACGAAGCATATGAGATCATACTCATTCTATTTTTCTCTTGTTGTGTCTAAGGACACATTTTCATAGAAATATGTAGGCCATGTGACACTGGAACCAATCCCCTATTGGATTGTTCTATACCAATTCTCTTTATTATCTGGCCAATGTATATACCCTGACGTAGTCCAAGCAGCCTCTTGTATCTATCAAGAATAATCTTGATTCCTAGAATGTAGGATGCTTCACCCATGTCCTTCATATAGAAACACTTGTTCAACCGTCCCCTAACTAACTGTAAAACTGATACATCATTTCTGAGAAGCAATATGTCATCAACATATAATACAATGATAAAGACCATATTCCCATTAAACTACTTATAAACACTTGGCTCACATTCATTCTTAATAAAACCAAATTCCATTATGGATTCATCAAAAATAATGATCCATGTTCTGGATTATTGATTTAATCTATAAATGGATTTCTCTAACATAAAAACTCATTTGGCTTCTCCTGGGGTCACAAACCCTTTTAGTTGTGTCATATAGACATCTTCCAAAAGGATCCTATTTAGGAATTCTATTTTGACATCCATTTCCAAAATCTCGTAATCATGGTAAGCCACTATGGAAAATGTGATTCTTGTGGATGTATAGATGGAAGATGGGGAAATGTTTTATCATATTCAATTCTGTAATGATATTTGAATCCTTTACCCACTTTCCTTACTTTATAGGTTCTAACTTGACCTTCCATGTCTGGTTTTCTCTTCAATACCCATTTGCGTCCATTAGGATTTACATCAACTGGCTCATCAACCAGAACCCAGACATGGTTCTAATACATGGAATCCATTTCAGAATTCATAGATTCTATCCATCTTACAGATTCTTAGCATTCTACTACTTCATTGTAGTAGAGAGGTTCATCATTTTCTAATAATGATGATTCACCATCCTCGGGGGCTAGGAAACCCAATCTCTCTCATTCAGTTACCTCTATTGAGATCTTACAATGTACTTGTGTTTTTAGAACCGCTTCCACGGGGACCTGTGGAACTTTTTCATGTACAAACTCTTGTATATATTGTGTATCAACTTCTTCGAAGTCAATTTTTCTCCCACTATACTTTTCGAGGATGTTCCCCCTCTCAAGAATGAGGGCTTTTCAAGTGACAATCACTTTCTTGTATGCATGGTTATATTGGTAATATCCTTTCGTTTCCTTGAGATATCCTAAAAAGATACACCTCATGCCTCGGGGTACTAGTTTGTTTCTTGAAAAGGCCTTAACAAAGGCCTCACATCCTCATACATGTTTGTGCAACAAAATGGGTTTCCCTCCATTCCATAACTCATAGGGAATCCTAGTTTCTGCATAAGTTGGTACTCAATTTAAAGTGTATGTTGCAGTTTGAAATGAATATCTCCAAAAAGATAATGGAAGATTGGAATGATTCATCATTGACCTCACCATGTCCAATAAGGTTTGGTTCCTCCTTTCACTTACACCATTCCTCTGCGTTCTATAAGGAGGAGTGAGATGAGATAGAATCCCAGAATCCCAGAGAAGATCAATGAACTCTTGATTCAGATATTCTACACCTCGATCCGATCAATGTTTCTTTATCTTATTATAGAGTTGATTCTCTACATTATTTTTGTATTCCATAAATTTCACTAAGGCTTCTGACTTATACCTCATTATGTAGAAATAGTGATATCTATTTAAATCATCATTAAATGTAATGATGTAAGAATATCCAACTATAGCTTCAACTGGAAATGGTCCACACACATCTGTGTGCACCTATCCTAGAATCTCTATGGACCTTTCACACTGTCCACTGAATGGCAGCTTGGTCATTTTACCTTGTAATCAAGCGTGACATCTATCATGTGGTTTTAGCTGAGTTGAGTTTAAATAACCATCTTGTTAGAGCTTCATCAAGCGTTTCTCGTTTACATGACCACGATAGTGATGCCACAACAAGGTGTTGTATTAGTCATGTTACTTTGTTTCGTTATCAATTTCCAACACCTGGTTTTCATAATTTAATACATACAAAGCATTATTCAAATGCGTCGTACCATAAAAAACATTGTTCTTATTAATGAGACAACACTTATTTCCAAACGTGAAAAATAAATCCATACATATTCAAAAATGATACAAAAATTATGTTTTTGGAAACACTAGGCACATAATAACAGTTTTATAAAACCAAAAACATCCCAATTGTCAATGAGAGGTGGTAATCGCCAATGTCCAATGCTGCCAGCCTTGCGCCATTGCAAACTCAAATATCCACATATTCTCTGACAATATTTCTAAATCTACTTTCTTCATACTTTTGAATAAATATGTGAGTCCCACAAGCTGTATCTAATACCCAATGTCTAAAAATGGAAGTATTACACTTGATAACGAATTCAACTTTAGCACCCCAATGCTTTTGGGTACAGTTCATCTTCTATTGGCCTTGCTTGACACATGAAAAACATACTGCCTCATGTTCCTTGCCCTGACTATAGATCTTATTCTTATTGGAGGGATGTTGCTCAGGTGCTTCAGATCATTTATCAATCCTTGGTACGTTTTCCCTATCACTCCTTTTCTTATTCACCATAAGGACTGCGAGTTTGTCATGCCCCATGTCTTTATCTTCTCGGAGAATCATGGTCAGAAGTTCTGATAGACTCGTATCATTGTTGTTGATTTTATAGTTGAGAATAATGCTATAGAAGGTCTTGGGTTTTGATGATAGGATGAGATCTGTATTCAACTCATCCGAGAACATAATCCCTAATATGCCCATGCATTTAATGTGGCCAATAAGCTTGACTACATGATGCCTAGCTAGTGCAGAATCTCTATGCATAGTTGTAAACAAAGTGTTAGAGATCTCATATCTTTCTTGTCTAGCCTTCTCTTGGCACATATCCTTAAGGCGAGACATCATGTTATACATGCCCATGTTTTCATGTTGCTTCGAGAGCTCATTAGACATGACCAATAGTATGAAACATTGGACTTCTGTGGAATCATCCATATGTTTCATATAGAGAAATAGTTCCTCATCACTTCCCTCTTTTCCAGAGGCAAATGGAACAGGCTCTTCTAGCACATACAATTTCCTCTCATGGTGAAGGATGACGCATAACCACCTCTACCATTCATTGAAATTGGTGCCAGTGAGAAGGTTTTTCCTTCTCGAGTATGGTTCGCGCGTATATGTTTGAAGTCATTTATCATTTCATTTCTATAAATTAAGATGATAAAGGTTTAGTACTTTATCATGATAAAACAGAGACAAATAAATAAATTAATACTTTTTAGTCTCCCACTATTTTATCAAAATCCAATAGCCCTCCCCATTGACTTTGAAATAATCTATTGCCTGAATATTCTAATGGCAAGGATCCATATTTCCCTTCGCATTACCCCAACTAAGGTTGGTCACGAATCTTGAATGGTTTTAGGTAGGCATTCCAAGTGCTAGATACATTAACTTGTAGCTCCTTGATCCATTGTGTGGACTCCCCAATTCTGAAACCCTTTTTATTTTGGATTTACTCAACATTTTCTTCTTGGTCACACCAAGTATTGTTGTGGTAGTAAAACCTTGATGAAAACCAAGTCATGTCAACCCAAAACCATGAATTAGAATTCCCCGATAATTAAAATCACCCCAACTAGGGTTCATCAAGCACTTTGAACTATGGTTCGATTCTAACTATGATTATGAAATACTCTACCGACTTGATATTTTTTTGAGGGATTTTATCCTTATATGTAAATTTCAATTTTATTATCTTTGAATACAAGATTTTTAATATTATTTGGGATATACTTAAGTGATTAATAATTTCTATGATAATATTTACATATAAGCCGGTCTTATTTTAGTTCCATCTTTCATGATTGTTTAATTCATTAATTGTGTGATCATGAAAACACACCCACAATAAATAAACCATGCAACTGACAGAAATAACATAAATAGTATGATTATGAGCTTGTTCTATTGGTTAGTTTATCTAGTGGTTGATAAACTAACCCAAGACCTAGGGGAGAAACACTTTGAACCTTTTGGGTTCATGTTTACATATTTACACCTTTTCACCTTTGTATCTCCTTGGATTTATATCACCTTTTATCCTAACTTGAGATACCTTCACTATCTTGGGAGATCCATCTATTACATATGGTTTTATCTCACATGCAGGTGAGGGGTAAAATAGGGTTTTATATAAAATAAATCTTGGGCGTGCAGACCAGACATATTAATTAGTAGAAGGCTCACAGGCCAACAAATTTAATTTAAAAAAATAAATTAAAAGGAACCATTCACATACAAAGGTTTTGGTCTATCTCATGATCACCCATACATGTAGTGATATTTCCGCATAAATAAAAATAGAATTCAATTATTTAATTGTTATTTTTAGGATAAACCACACTTGAATAATTAATTATCATTAATTAATCAATCCTTTTTTCTTAACCACTTTTATGAATTTTCGTCATATTTGCATCCATCATAATTTTAAACAAATAAATTCATTTAAAATTATCTTTTTACGTAACATGTACCTTGGAGATGACTTGGTAAATTCTCGTTCATAACTACCCAATGAGTCGAAATGAATATTACACAGATTTTAAATTAAAACCCATATATATAAAACACCTAGCACATGTTGTGTCTAAGAATTACGCATGCACTAAGATACACATCTCAAGGGTTTGTATAATATAATAATAAATTTCAATAAATCTATGTAATTTGGATGAGTACAAGGCATGTAGTTTCGACTACACGGCGTGTACTTTTGTTCACCATCCATATGAAGTACATGCCCCTGAGCATGACATGTAGATGTACTTTGTAAATCTTTGAACTACACAACATGTTCAGTGGGACCCACACAATGTAGTATCTGTGTTACACGGTTTCCAGTCGGGCAAGCCGTGTATGGGGTAAACGGTCCACCCCTAACCTGAAGAGACTACACGCCGTGTTCAGTGAACCACACAACGTGTAATCCGGAAACCGCATGCCACCTGTTCTAGGTCAACACACTGTGTCATTTAAGGCTTAGATATACCCTAACACTGGACCAAATTTGGAGGACCATTCTGATGCATTGAACCAGGAATACAAGGCGTGTACTGCTGAATACACGCCGTGTATTCTGGTGTTTTATATCCAGGAACATTTTGCACCTTCGGATGAGATCCTCTGATTTATTTTAATCAAAATTAAAAGAAAATGTTGTTTCTGTAAGGTTAACAAGAAACGAGAGACGATGAACATATCTTCAGATTTAGAGTTATAGAATGATAAACATGAATTGAAATAACTTCATTATTAAATACGTATATTACCAAAAAAAAGTAAATAATTATAATAAACGATTTGACCGCTCTGATACCACTTATAGGTTCTGGGAACAACAGAAGTGTATTATTGGGTGTAACCAACATTAATTTTTGTCGTTAATAATGTTTAATCTGATATCCATCACGATAATAAAATGCCAAATATTTTAAATAGAATGAAGAAATAAAAAAATAAGGGAGTCTCAGAACCATATAGAGGATCATCATGTGTTGGTTATAATTAATTTAATTAAAAGATGAGAATTACTTTGATGGAATTCTTTCTATTGATGTTCCCAATCACGAGATTATGTGATCCATCATTGCATCGTAGATTCCATGTGTAGCATTCTTCTTGTGTTCATCCACACGTGCTCCACGTATCTCTGGATGTCACTGAAGGGATCTCTGGGTTCTAGCACAGAAGAGACTTCTCTTGCGATGAACACCTTCAATCGCCTTGATCCGATGGAGGAGGATCTATCTCTCGTATTTTGAGTGTTCGTGGTGGAAAAAGAATTATCTCCTGGATTGAGAGCTTTTCCAAATCCATTTTGCACAACCACAGAAAAAAATTCTAGGCTAATGAAAATTATATAATTTGGATTCTAATTACATAGAACAATGAAATGAATTAATTTCCCAAAATCATTTTTTTCATTTCATTTAATTATTAGTAGTACCCCATCTATAATAATAACAGTGGAATATTATTTTTACTTGACATGTGCCCAACGAATTACACCTAATATTATTTAATTAAATTAATAATATTATTTCCCATAAATTCCCAGAATACACGGCGTGTATATTAATATATACACATCATGTACTTTTTTCCATTCTTTTTAATTCCTCCACCACATTTATTTGACCTTGAATAATGACTATTTATTTCTAAAATAAATATCATTGCATTAATCACTAATAAATATATTATTTCACCCATAATATATTCTCTCGTATAACTACTGTCAAAATAAATGCGATCACACTTCTTTGAAAATTATTATACCACACTCGGGAATAATCTGTATTCAACTTGTTAAATTAATATTTAACAGAGATACTTAGACACACTTAGTATGGGATCCTCTAGGCCTCTTTCTCAGTGGAATTAGGCGGAGCCTATCTAAAGTCCAAGGTTAGAATCTAGAAACATAGAATGGCACCCATAGAGAAAGAATTTAATGCCATAATGATGTGTCACCTCCTACGAATGCTTACGGGGTAATGTAATACCATTGTCTCGATATCTCAAATCAAACGGGTTCCATGATAGTGCCATCAACCCATGTGCTCGATCATTTTTTCTTTGAATTTTTGGAATTAAAAATTCCCACTCTTCACCATGTCCATGGATTAATTTAAACAATATGAAATCCATAAAAGGTCTTGAGATATCTACTTCCGTTATGTAACAGAAGGGAAAAATCCTTTCTCGCATTATCTATTAATGCAGTATCACTGATGAAGCACCCAATGTATCCTACCTCACTACGAACAGTGTGTTGTCACATTTTCCATCAATACATCTTTGCATGTGAGTTCTAATACCCATTAATAATAATATTTATTTATAAGAACCAGTACACATGTTCGTAGATAGGAACATCCAATGACACTATGAAATGATGATTTTCTACTGGAGGGTCTCATTCTCATAATATTCTCTAGGATATTACCAAGGGCGCACACCATGAGAAATTACCTCAATGTTATATGAGTCCTCACCCCTAAGGCCTTATATTATTTGTGTCCCTGAAATTACATCATCCATCCATATAACATATATTCAAGAATATTTTTATGGAACTTCCGAGTTCTCATCATAGTAGGGATCCTCTATGACCATTTAATGAAACGACTATCCTTAAGACATTATCAATGCATTGTAACACAGAAGAACAATCAAAATTTGATAACGTATTTATTATGAATAATGTACAATGTAGTTGGTTCTAGGACACAAACATTAACAGACTCTTACTTGGACTATATCCGACTTCTAACAAATTTTAACCCACTAGATCTAAAATGATATTCAAGCTTCTGCTGATATATGCCTTTAGTCATTGGGTCCATCACGTCCTCTTCCATGGACACACATCTCACTGAAACTTCACCCCTTTGGTAAAAAATCCCTCAAGAGGTGATAATTTTGGAGTATGTTCTTTGTCTGTTGATGTGACCTTGGTTCTTTTTCAAGAGCCACTGTTGTAGTATTATCACCATACAATGTGATAGGATCATTACTACTAGAAACCACATCAAACTCTTGGACAATGTTTCGAATCCATTCTACTTCCTTGGTAGCATCAGAAGCCACTATATATTCAGACTCTGTTGTATAATCATTGAAAACTGGTTTCTTTAAACTCTTCCAGCTCACAGCTCCTCCATTGGGACAAATAAAATATCTAGATTACAACTTGAGATCATTCAGATCTATCTGAAAACCAGAATCATCATACTCTCTGATGGAAAGCTCCTCATCTCCTCTATACACTAGGAACATATCCTTAGTTCTTCTCAGATACATAAGGATAGTCTTAAAATTATTCCCATGCATTATCTTAGATCTGTTTTATATTCTCCAACCATGCTCAGTGCATAGTCAACATCAAGGATGGTACTAACATGACATACATGATGGATCCTATAGGCGATGTATACAATATCATAATCATTCTATCTTTATAATGTTATGTATGAGGACACATTTTCTTAGAAAGATGTAGGCCATGTGACACAAGAACCAATCACCTCTTGGATTGTTCCATACCAAATCTGTTTAGTATCTGATCAAGGTTTGTACCCTGACTTAGTCCAAGCTACCTCTTAGATCTATCCTAAATGATCTTGATTCCTAGAATGTAGGCTGCTTCACCCATGTCCTTCATGGAAAAACACTTGTTCAGCCAGTCCTTAGCTGACTGTAAGACTAATACATCATTTCCAATAAGAAATATGTCATCAACATATACTACTAAAATAACGACTGTATTCCCATTAAACTGCTTATAAACATATCTCTCACATTCATTCTTAATCAAACCAAATTCCTTTATGGATTAATCCAATCGAATGTTCCATGACCTGGATTCTTTCTTTAATCCATAAATGGATTTCTGCAACTTGCAAACCCATTTGGCTTCACCTGGTGTCACAAACCCTTCTGGTTGTGTCATAGAGACATCTTCCTGAAGGGTCCTATTAAGTAATGTTGTTTTGAAATCCATTTTCAAAATCTCATAGTCGTGGTAAGATGCTATGGACATTATGATTCTTATAGATTTCAACATGGAAACTGGTAAAAAGGATTCATCATAGTCAATTCCTTGAAGTTTTATAAATCCGTTATCCACTAGCCTTACTTTACAGGTTCTAACATGACCTTCCATGTCCACTTTTCTCTTCAATACAAATTTACATCCCAAAGGCTTTACATCAACTCGCTCATCGACAAGAACCTAGACTTGGTTCTGATACATTGAATCTATCTCAAGATTAGTAGATTCTAGCCATCTTGTAACTTCAGAGCTTTCAACTTCTTCCTTGTAGGAGAGAGGTTCATCATTGTCTAACAATAATGATTCACCATCCTCGGTGACTCAGAAACCAAATCTCTCTGTTTCTCTTACCTCACTTGAGATCCTATGAAGTACATTTGTTTCTAGAACCTCTTCCATGGGGACCTATGGAACTTTTTCTTGTACCAACTCCTATGTATCTTGAGCATCAACTTCACCGAAGTAAATATTTCTCCCACTATCATTTTATAAAATGTGATCCCTCTCAATAAAGTTAGATTGTCTTTTGATAGTCACTTTCTTATATGAATGATTATATAGGTAATAACCTTTCGTTTCATTGTGATATCTTATAAAGATACACCTCATGCCATAGGTTGCTATTATGTTTCCTAAGAAGGCCTAAAAAAGTCATTGCATCCTCATACATGTGTGTGCGGAAAAATTGGTTTCTTTCCATTCCATAACTCGGAGGGAATTTCATTTTCCACATAATTTGGTACTCAATTTAATGTGTATGCTGCAATTTGAAATGCATATACCCCAAAGGATAGTGGAAGACCCGCATGACTCATTATTGACCTCAACATGTCTAACAAGGTGTGGTTCCTCCATTCACTAACACCATTCCACTATGGTGTATAATGAGGAGTGAGGTGAGATATAATCCTAGACACCCATAGAAGATCGATGAACTCTTGGTTCATATATTCTCTAACTCGATCTAATCGATGTTTCTTTATCTTCTTAGCAAACTGATTCTCTACTTAATTTTTGAATTCCTTAAATTTCTCTAAGTCTACTGATTTATACCTCATTAAGTAAACATATCCATATCTACTCAAATAATCAGTAAAAGTAATGATGTAAGAATATCCACCTCAAGCATCTACTTGAAATGGTCCACACACATCTTTGTGCACCAATCCTAGAAGCTTTGTGTCCCATTCAACCTAACCACCAAAAGGTGGCATTGTCATTTTACCTTGTAAACAGGCATGAAATCTATCAAGTGGTTTTAACACAGTAGAGTTTAAATAACCATCTTGGTAGAGCTTCATCAATCCCTTCTCATATACATGACTAGGATAGTGATTTCACAACTGGGTGATGTATGAGTCATGTGATTTTTTTTGTTTATCAATTGCCAACACATGGATTTCGAAATTTAATACATACAACCCATTATTGAAATTCTTCATACCATAACATTTGTTTTTATTATAAAAGAGACAACGCTTATTTCCAAACATCAAAATAAATCCATCCATATCCAAACAAGATACAAAAATTATTTTTTTGGAAACACTAGGAACATAATAATAGTTATGTAAATCCAAAATCATCCCAATTGGAAGTGAGAGGTGGTAATCGACAATGGCCAACACAACATGCCTCACACCATTGGCAACTCGAAGATCCACCTCTCCTCTGGAAATATTTATAAATATTCTTGATTTCATAATTTGAATATAGAAGTGATCCCCACAAGCTATATCTAATACCCAATGTGTAAAAGGGAATGAGTACACTCGATAATGAGTGCACCTTTAGCACCCCCATGCTTTTGGGTACAGTTCATCTTCTAGTGGCCATGCATGCCACATGAAAAACATACTCCATCCCATTCCTTTACATGCCTCTAGATCTTCCCCTTCTTGGAGGGACAATACTCAGGGGCTTTAGATTTTTTATGAATCCTTGGATCATATTCCTTGACCTTCCTTTTCTTATTCACCATAAGAACTGCGGGTTTGTCACGCCCCATGCCCTTATCTACCTGGTGAATCAAGTTCAAAAGTTCTGAGAGAATCTTCTCATTGATTCTCATGATATATTTGACAATAAATCTAGAGATGGTCTTGGGAAGTGTTGATAGGATGAGATCTAAATGCAACTCATCCGGGAAAGTAATCCCAAAGATGTCCATGCATTCAATGTGGCCAATAATATTGACTACCAGAGGCCCAGATGGCATAGACTCTTTAAGCATAATTGTAAAAAAAGTATTGGAGATCTCATATCTCTCATATCTCACCTTATTTTGGTAGAGATCCTTAAGGTGAGGCATCATTCTATACACATCTGTGTTTTCACGTTGCTTCAAGAACTCATTAGACATGACTGATAGTATGAAACATTTCACATCTGTGGAATCATCCATATGCTTCATATAGAGAGACAGTTCCTCATAACATTCCTCTTTTCCAGGAACAACTGGAATAATCTCTTCCATCACATACAATTTCCTCTCATGGGGAAGTATGATGCGTAAACGCCTCTGCCATTCCTTGAAATTGGTTCCGATGAGAAGGTTTTTCTTTCTCAAGTACGGTTCACAATAATATGCTTGAAGTAATTTTTCTTGTCCATTCTAAAAATTAAGATGAGAAAGGGTTTTGTAATTTATCATGAAAAAACCGAGACAAATAAATAAATTAGTATTTATTATTCTCCCACTATTTTATTGAAATCCAATAGCCCTCACCATTGAATTTGGAATATTATTTTTCCTGAATATTATAATGGAAAGGATCCATATTTCCATTCGCATTACCCCAACTAGGGTCAGTCAAGAAACATGAAGGGTTTTAGGTAGAATTACAAATTCCAACTGCATTAACTAGCAGCTCCTTGACCCGCTGAGTGGAATCCCCGATCCTAAGAACCTTTTTATTTTGGATTTCCTCAACCTATGCCTCTTGGTCACACCACGTCCTTCTGTGGAAGTCAACCATTGATGCAAACCAAGTGAATTCAACCCAAAACCTTGAATTAAAATTCCACTATAATTGAATGCACCCCAACTAGGGTTGTTCAAGCACTTTGAACTGTGGTTCGATTCTAACCAAGATTATGAAAGACTATACCAACTTGATATTTTTCTTTGTGGGATTTTATCCTTATACATAAATTTACATTTTATTATCTTTTATTACATGATGGTTAATATTAAGTGAGATATACCTAAGTGAATAACCATGTCTAAGATAATATTTACACATAATCTGGTCTTATTTTAGTTCCATATCACATGTTTGTTTAATTCATTAATTGTGTGATCGTGAAAACACACCCACAAGAAATAAACCAGGCAATGAAAGAAATAAAATAAATGGTATGATCCTGAGCTTGTTCTCATAGTTATTTTATCTAGTGGTTGATAAATTAACCCAATACCTTTGGGAGAAACACCTAGAACATTTTGGGTTCATGTTTACAGCTTTCCAGCTGTTCACCTTTGTATCACCTTGGATTAGTTTCACCTTGGTTCCTAACATGAGCCACCTTCACCAGATATGGAGCTCCAACCATTACATATGCTTTTATCTCAGATTCAAGTGAGGTGTAAAATAGGGTTTTATATAAAAGAAATTGTGGGCATGTAGACCCAACACATTAATGAGGAGAATGATCACAGGCTAAAAAATTTAATTTAAATAAATAAATTTAAAGAAACCATTCACTTATAAAGGATTTGGTATAGCTCATGATTATCCATACATGAAATTATATTTACGCATAAATAAAACTAGCATTCAATTCCTTAATCGTTCTTGTTTAAGATAAATCATGCTCAAATCAATTTATTATCTTTAACTAATCAATCCTTTTATCTTAAACCCTTTTCTGAATTTCCATGAGATTATCATCCATCATAATTTTAAACAAATTAATTCTTTTAAAATTATCATTCTATGTAACTTGTACCTTGGAAGAAAACACGGTGAATTCTCGTTCATAACTACCCAATGAGTAGAAAAGAACATTACATACATGTTAAATTAAGCATATTTATATAAAACACCTATCATGTGTTGGGCCTTGTCTTTACACCTGCTCTATGGTACATGTCTCAAGGGTTTGTAGAATATAATAAATATTTTTAATAAATCTATGTAATTTTGATGAGTACACGGTGTGTAGTTCCAACTACACGGCGTGTACTTTTGTTCACCATCCATCTTAAGTACAGGACTGGGGACATGTCATGTAGATGTACTTCGGAAATCATCATAGTGCATGACATGTTCAGTGAGACACACGCCGTGTAGTATCCGTGTTACACAGTTTCCACCTGATAAATCCATGTATGGGGTATACAGTCCAACCCTAACCCGAAGGGACTACACACCAAGTTCAGTGGACCACACGGTGTGTAATCTAGAAACTATAGGCCACCTATTCCTGGTCAACACATGGTGTCATTTAATCCTTAGAAATACTATAACACACGACCCGATTTGGTGGACCAGTCCAACGCATTGAAGCTAGACTACACGACATTTACTATCAAATACACGACGTGTATTCTCGTGTTGTATAGCCAGGAACATTTGGAACCTTTGGATAAGAACCCCAGTTTTATTTTAATCACAATTAAACGAAAAAGTCATTTCTCTAAGGTGAATGATGAACGAGAGTGAAGGAACATACTCAAGATTGAGAGTTATAGAAGGATCAACTTGAATTGAAATAATGAAGTTATTACATGCATAAATTACCAATGAAAAACTAAAGAATTATAATCAGTGATATGACCACTCTAATAATACTTATATGTTCCGAGTGTAGCATAAATGCATTGTAGGGTGTACCCAACATTAATTTTTTTCATTAACGATGTTTAATTCGAGATTCGTCATGATAATAAAACGTCGGATCTTCATAATTGAACGAAGAACGAAATTTAAGAGGGGATTAATGTATCCCTAAATAGAATCATCATATGATGGTTATAATTAATTTAATTAAAAGAAGAAAATTACCTTGATTGAATTGTCTCTCCGTTGATGTTTCCGATCATGATCTGATGTGATCCGTCACTGTGTCATAGAAGCCAATTGTAGGATTCCTCTAACAGTGATCCACACGTTCTCTATGAATATTTTTACATCAAGGAAGGGTTCTCTAGGTGCAAGCGTGAAAGTGTCTTTGCTTATGATGTCTGCCTTTGATTGCCTTGATCCAATGGATGAGGATCTCTCTCTCGTAGTTTGAGAGCATTCTGGGTGGAAAAATATTTATCTCCTGGATTGAGTGATTTTCCAAATCTGTTGTGCACAACCACAAAAAAAATGTCTACGCTAATGATAATTATATAATTGGGAATATAATTACATAGAAAAATGAAATGAATTAATTTCCCAAAATCATTTATAATTTTAATTGAATTCTTAGTAGTACCCCATGTCTAATAATAAGAGTTGATTATTATTATTACTTGACATGCGCCCAACGAATTACACCTAATATTATTTAATTAAACAAATAATATTATCTCTCAAAAATTACTAGAATTCACGGCATGTATCATAATATATAAACGGCGTGTACTTTTTTTTATATTCTCTTTATTTCTTCCACCACATTTACTAGACCTTGAATAATGACTATTTATTTCTCAAATAAATATCTCTGCATTACTCGCTAATAAATATATTATTTCACCCACTATATATTCTCTTGAATATCTAGTGTCGCAGAAAATGCAATCAGACATCCTTTACCAATTAATAGACCACAATTTGGAATAATATGTATTCAACTTGTTAAATTAATATTTAACTGAGATACATGGACACACTTAGTATGTGACCATCTAGGCCTCTTTCATAGTGGCATTAAGAGTAGCCTATGTAAATTCCAAGGTTAGCATCTAGCAACACGCCAAGGAACCCACAAATAAAGAAGTTAACGCCGCAATGGCATGTCACCTCCTACAAACGCTTACTGTGTAATGTAATCCCTTAGTGTCGATATCTCGAATCAAACGGGTTGCGTTCTAGTGCCATAAACCCATGGACATGGATTTATTTAGGCTATATCAAATTCATCAAAGGGAATGAGATATCTACTTCCATTATGGAATGGAAGGGACTAATCCTTTCTCACATTATCTATTAAGGTAGTATCACTCGTGACACACCCAACGTATCCTACCATGCTGTGAATAGTTTTTCATCATTTTTTTCATCAATATATCTATGTTTTCAAGTTTTAATACCCATTAATCACAATAATAATGTCTAAGTATGAAAAGACACATCTAAAGATATGAACATCCAATGATACTATGAAATAAGGATTTCCTACTACTGGGTCTTGTTCTCTTAATGTCCTCCTAGATATTAGCAAGGGTACACACCATGAGAAGGTGCCTCAATGTTTTATGATTCCTCACCCCTAATGCCCTGTGTTATCTATGTCCCTCAAATAACATCATTTTTTCATAGAACCTATATTCTAGAACAGTGTCATGACAATTCCTGGTTCTTATCATTACAGGGATCTACTATGACCCTTTAATGCAACAACTATCCTTATGACATTATCACATGCAATGTAATGTAGAATAACAATCAAGATGTGATAAGGTATTTATTAATGAATAAAGTACAAAGTAGTTGATTCTAGGCCACTCACTCCAACATATTCCACATTCTTATTTAACTCATGATTATCACAGTTCTATAACATCTTGCTTATAATGTCGTGTTTCCATGTGATGGGTTATGATCATTTACATTATTGATTTCATGTTATGATTATTGATTCTCATAATATTCTGTACCATGTTTTTATCTTATTTTACAAACTTATGGGTATTTTTGGAACACATATTATTTTATGTATGTGCTTGGGATATCCCATGAAATGATATGAGTAAAATAACATTAGGTGTATGTTGTGAAGATGAAAATAAAATATTGTATAGTTTTTATAAGGTGATGTAATATGATTTTAATTTCTCAAGGACATTAGACCTCTAGATTTTTCAGAGTTTTATGAATATTTATGTTTCAAATAATGTAATAACATATTTATACGATATAGGCCATTAGTGATGGAATTTATATTGTGGTCATTGTTATGATATGGTGCAGTTGTTGTTTTGACATGATAGTGTTGATGTTGTGGTGCTTACTTTGATTGTTAATTTAGTTTTTTAGTGATAGGATTAGTTGTTTCATAGTTTATATGAATATGAAAAGATATTAATTTGAAAAATAAATAATGGTTGGGGTCTAGTAATGTGAAACGTATGAGTCAGGTTGGGTTGGGCCAAGTCCATGTGATTTCAATCCCACAGAAGCTTGAACTTTTAAAAGCGCGCATGTCAAATGAGTGGATTTATCCTGCTTGCCCAGCCCCACAACATATGTGGGTTTTCCCATAGACAATCAACATCATAAATAATACAATAATACAAATATATTTTTAAAAATAAAAAATGTGAAATAAAATTGTAGTTTTTTTTAAATTTAAATGTTATAATGAATATTGAGATAAATGTGAATAACGAGATGTAGAGGGTGTATCAGGGGAGTTGGGATGACTATGCAGGTAGCTGATTCCATCAAATGTCCAGGGATTCACTATGCAGAAGGCTCCAATGGCAATTGGGCTTATAACCAATGATGGGTGGTTTTGTGTCGGGTCAAGAGTTGTGAGGTAGATGCTTGTGTTGATGAATCTTGGTAGTGTGGGATTAGAAGGAGGTGGGGAGACTAATGATGAAAAATGCGATGTTTCATGAGGAAGGTGATGACATGGAGTCATGATGCAATTTTTTGGAGGGTGGGAGGTTGGTCAGTACACCTAGACGGAGGGAGGTGTATTCCAGAGGAAGAAGGGCGGGTCGTGCATCTCAAAAATAGGCAAAGGTGAGGACGATGAGTATCTAGTACTTGTTTAGTGTGTCTGGTCGATGGGAAAAGGTGGGGATTACATCGATGAGAGAACTGAGACTGTCTGTGCATCTAGTGTGCATATGGGAGGGTATTGGGTGAATGTGAATTAAGTTTAATAGGGGGTGGCACAAACAAGACCTTGACAATTAGAGGGGGATATGTTTTGGGAGTGGTGGTGGTTGTTCACGCATGTGGGATGAATTGAAACCCATGTGATGGAATTCAAAATTGGGATAAGAAGAATTCCCCTATGAAACACACTTATTTGAGTTTTTTATTAAATTTTAAATCAATTTCTTGCAGGGTAACCTCTATCTGTGTGCCTAAACACGCACTGGTTAGCTTCTTGTGTGGGTTGTCTATATAAGATCATTTTCAATACAATTTCTTTTTAGGAAACAAACCCAATCGCAAATCTTTTCAATGCTCACTCGACTTGAGAGACTACAACCAATATCACATTTCTAGTGAGGTATGTGATAATATAAATGATACTGGAATGTTTGAATTGGTAAATAAATACAGTGATTAAATATTTTAATGAGATTTAATGGGTTAATGTTTATCGGAAATAATAAATAAATTAGTGAAGTGATAGGTACAAATCAGTAGTCAATATATGAAAGTGTTTATGTTATGAACATGATGGTATATGATATGTGATGAGTTGGATTAATAATGAAGAAATTTAAATATAAGTCATGACCCTCTCCCTCCAAAGCTACCACTTCTGATCTAGTAATGAAGGATGAAAGATAATGATCCCCAAACCTTGCCTCCAATAGGCCAAAACATGACGACTAGTATTGAGGGTATATTAATCACACATGAGACATTATCGTCATGAAAATTAAATGTAATAAGATGAGAAACCACAAACCAACACTACGCATAATTAAAGAAGCAATCTCAGTACATGTAATTTCATATATAAACCAATACAAAAGAAAAGAAAACTGTAATTATCAAGTAAATCCACAACAATTACTAAAAAGCTCTTACAACTCCTAAACAAATGCTCAAGCTAGTAACACCCAACTCGATCACCAACCAACTCCTGCTGACTTGAAAAAATAGATTATATATACATACACTGTGCATAACTTGTATACTCAGTAACATCCTCCCTGAATCCTCTCACACATAAATGTGAAAGATGAAAACTATATCCCAGTGAGTAATATAATGAATCTAACTCGTCACCCTAATAGTTAATACTAGTTCTCCATCCCCATAACAACTCACCAAGTAATGCATAAAACTAAATAGTTATGAAATATATATATATGTATAAATGAAGGCACCTCACTTAAACTTCTCTAAGGGTTTGTCACTCTCACACCCCAATGCCACACATACTGTGATTATTTATTTCAAAATAAATCTTGCATCTCATGCAATCGTATCATAGCCATTGACGCAACATATACAGCCTGACACTTCGTAATCATCAGATCCAGGTAACAACCAAGTGTATGATCGAAATCCGCTACAAACTATATAAATGAATTATACCCCAATCCATTATATCCCATGAATGTAAACTCATGGAATAGTGTATCCACAATGTCGGTATATAAGTATGTGTGTGCTATACCTCGGGTCGTTACAACTCGCACATAAATGTATAATAAAATCGTGAGCTATCACAACACAGGTTGGAACACATCATATATCGTAAGACATTATAGCTTGGGATACCCCTACACATACTATGTCTCTAGGGAGAGAGGTAGAGAGAGGGAATTCGCCCATATGTTCCCTCGTCATCCTTGATGTTCGAGAAAACAATCCTCAAAATATTTGAGCATCTGTTTCCTTGCTGATGTCGGTGAAGTAGCTTATTAAATATGAAAATATAAATAACATCACACAACAAAACTAAGGGAGACTATCTAGCCTTAGACTCGTCTACCTTTATCGTCTCACATGACTCTATGTTTCCACTGTTGTGGTCTCGATTCTAAAAAAAACATGCAATCATAAAGGTCACTATTAATTAATTAATTAACCTTTAATTAATATAACATAAAATTTATTCCCAATATTAACAATTTAATCTTAAAATATGTCATGATCATGAGTATCATCATGAACCATCCCCGTTCACTAATTAAGTTATTTACTATTTCATAGTTATTCAGGTTAGGACTCAGCCTAAGACACCCCAACAAAAATGCACTTATTGTGCAGAGACTAAAACTACATTAATCAATTGGTAACCATAAAAAACAATATCCAATAAATCTTCCATTTAACAGTATTATGCAAGAGCATAAGTCGAAAAGAAATCCCTACTCTGAACTCATCCAAACCGCCCCTGTGTCATTCCCACAACATTGTGCATAGTATAATCTATCTTTCCATTATTGCCATCAACCATCACTGAAACCTTGGGATCAAAGCCCATTACCCATCAATAATCACCAACTATAACATATTCATAACAAAACACATCAATGATTTACTTCCCAATATCATACATACATGACAACAAAATTATTTTCATTATGACACACTCATGGGCAAACTAAGGTCATAGAACTGAGACACACAATCCTTTCACAATAAGAACGAGCTCACTCATCCTCACAACATTTATCATTAGAAAAAAACCATTATAATTCCCATATTTAATTAAATGGTTTATTATGCATATGTTTTCCACATTAAGAAACCTATATGTAGTAGCTAATAACATCTATAAATTAACATAATCATTCTTCACACATTGTTTTATGTTCATCATTTTCCACAAAGGACAATAACTAATTTATCACACCTCTTTCACTATTAACTTAATATTATCGACTTTATGTTGTTTAACAAGTTCCAACAATTTAACCATGCTTAAAAAAGAAACAACTATAACAAAAGACACACTATCTAGTAAATCAAGTAACAATATTATGCAATCAATTCATAAAACACATGAGATAACAAAGTCCCATCCTTTCTCTCTCGGATCGCTCCTCTTTCTCTTGGCTACCCCTAGGGTTTCCTCTTGAAACCCTCTGCTGGAGGGGCGATGGTGCTCGTGAGAACGTTTTCCTTCACCCATTCCTTTTTTCACTTATTATTGCCTTCATTGGTCTTCTTCTTGCTCTGTACTCATGAAGACTCCATGGGTTCTGACCGGATTTTTCAATCATGCTCACTCCATGCCTGGGTTTCAGTGATGGTCGTGTGCTTTTAAAGCCCTTGGCTGCTCTTTCCCCTTCTCTAACCCCTTTTTTCTCTGTGCCTCTCAGATTCAGACATAAAGCGGGGGTAAAATAAGGGTTTTCAAATTTTTGGTCAGCAGTCAATGGGTTTCAAGGCATCGCCCCTGTGTTTAGCCTCGTCTTTGATGCCATCTCATGGAGTCATCGGCCGCTCATCCCCGCTCTAACCACACGTTCTACGGCTCCTCTCTAGGTCAGATCTAGAGCGGAAGTTACTATGAGGTTCTGGGTTGTGACATTCGGCAGCTATCACTGTTTCAGTTTCTCCCTCTCCAACATTGGAGATTTTCTGGGTTGGAAACAACTCTTCACTGGTGAGATTATGTGATCAATTTATTTCTGTTTTTTGGTTATTTGCATCTAGTTGTGGTGGTGGCCATCAGCGGTCTATGACGGTGATGCATTGATGTTGGTTATGTTATGTTAAGGATGTTTATTCGATGATGGCGGTTGTGTGTTTTTCTACGTTTTGTGTGGATTGTAAGTTGAATATGAAAGGTGACTTTGGTGGTTGAATTCGAAGAAGTAGATGCTGGTGTCGAGCGACGGGGACCACGAAGACAGTGACAGAAGCTCCAGTGATGCTGGTGATGGATGCTCTGGTGATGAAGACGATGGTAGTTCTAGGAGCGATGATGGTGGATGTAACTGGATGATTATTTCGACATCGGCTTGATGGAGGTGGGTGAGAAATTCAGTGTCTACACGACTCAAGGTGGCTCTTGGATTAACCCGAAATGATGACGGCTGACACGTGGACTGGAATGCTGTTTATGACTGTGAATTTTGATTCTGAAATCTCTGGTGCTGGCATGGCACTTTGGCTATGATGAAGGCGGGATGTGTGTTTTTGTAATGTGGTATAGTTTTTTAATTTTTTTATGTACGGTTACCACTTTTCAATTAAAGAGGCTCTTAGAAAATATTTAAAAATGGATTTGGATGGAAATATTAATTATCTTCAACTTATGATAATTCTAATTTCAATCATCAAATACCATGAATTATAAAACAATTCTTATAATAAAAATACGAATGAATAATAGCACAACATGCAGTTATCCTTTTTCCTCTTTCATGGATAATTTTCCTGATTATGAAAGCATAATACTTTATAATACAACATGAAAATTCCTTAAATTTTCATGATTAAAAATATTAACAATATTAATAATAAACATTGACATGTGATTTTCTAGACCAATTTTATCATCATATAACATGTGATTAATTCCAACAATTTAATTAAACAGTAGCATGTTGTAAATATAATTCTTCTTCCTTTACATATCTCCAGACTATTAAATAATCATTATTCATGTGATTATTTTTCAAATTATTCTCAAATTATGGTTAATTGCATTCATTTAAACAACAGAAACTAAATCCTAATATGATTACACATGCACTAAAATATATGAGAAGAAATAGATCTCTTACCTCATGGAAAAAATCTACAATGTTCTCTGAGCAAGAATGGATGACAGAGAATCAACACCCACCGATAGAAACACCACCAAAAACAACTGGAACACCAACCGGAACCTAAGTGCAACAAGCCATTGTAACAATGAATCCTAGGATTCCATCCATTTGGTACCCTACCCAACAAGTCACTCACCCTGAGGGTGTTCCTGATCCCCACGGTCTAAATACAAGCGCATGTGCATCACATGAACTGTCATTGGGTACAATTTTTCCCCCAATCGGTGTTAAATGACATCAGAACACTTATCGAAAGGCCCAACATAAACCATCCTTTCATTGTACGTCCATGCAGCATCAATCATATATATAACAAAAAAAAATGCATGCCAAATGTTTTGTAATGGCTCAGACCTCCCTGATCCATTACTTTGTGAAAAAAATGGTGTTTGTGGTGTTATTGGATGTCAAGGGGGATCTTTTCAACACTTGTGTGAAAAATTATCAGTTTTCCATGTTTTCCAATAGTGCCTCATGCCAACAGTGTCACACCCTAGTGGTGTCACCCTGATGGTAGTTCACCCTTGTGGTTGCTCACTGGAAGTGTCTCAGACTGGCGGTAGCTCACCCTGGTTGTGGCTCGCTGGTGGTGTCTTATCCTGATGGTGTCTCACCCTAGCGGTGACCCGCTGGTGGTGTCTCATCCTGACATTGTCTCATATTGGCAGTAGCTTACCCTAGCCGTGTCCTGTTGGCGCTAACACGTCTGGCGTTGCATTTTCTAACGGTTCATCATCTAGAGGTACCTCGCCCAGCGGTGCCTCATCTACTGGTTCCTCATCTGGTGGTGTCTCACCTGACGGTCTCTCACTGACGGTGGCAAGCGGTTCATCCTAACGGTGCCTCACTAACAACAGTGCCTCCTTTCCAATAGTTTTCCATTTCTCCAACCGTTGTCGGGTTTTTCCCATTTTATAACATAGAGAAATTGATCTTAATGAATACATTTATGGGTCGTAGTGTTTTTTCAAAATTTTGTAATTATATCTTTAATTCCATAAGAGTTCAGGGGCTTTGAATTGGTCAAAATTCAGGGTCTTGACCAGATTTTCCTTTATTGGGAAGTCAAAACTATACCTAATCCGTGACTCAGATCAGATCTTCCTAAAGCTGAAATATCCTTCCCCTTATTCATTCCTTCTTGCATTCTCTTACTATGGGATTCCAAGAATCCTTCTTTCCATAGGATTTGAGTAAACTACTACAACAGTGAGATCATGATTTTCCTGGAGGGTACCTATTGTACATGTCCCATGTTTTTGGCGCACTCAGAAAGTGTTGATCATTATTCTTTCAAGTAGGGTTTCCTTTGTCTCTTTTAATTTTGCATCATTCAGGATAAGTATATAGATGTTTTCCTTATAAATATATTTGATTCATAATTAATAAAGATAATTTAATTGGTTTAAAATCAATAAACAAGGGTCTTAGAAAGTGACACATATTTGGATGTTTTATTTTTTCTTTTGTTAATATTGTGAATTGTATGGGATAACTACCCACTAAAAATTATGTTGATTGGGGGTATCTGTTTATGCACTGGATGGTTTGTCGAATGCAGGTTTTTTAGTTTTTGTTGACTTCTTATATATAGAAGTTAGTTAACCACGTATATTTGGCTAATTAATGGATGCCCTAGGATCTTCCAATTTCTATGATAACCCCTAAATTAATATGTGAAATTAAATAATGGATGCCTTATTAAATCTGAAAATGTGTTTTCCATGTTATGTGGGGTGATGTGATGTGTATAATTGTTTTAATTTTTGTGTATGGGGGGGAATGGATGACATGTGGCTGTGTAGTGGGGATGTGATGGGTGTTGTGTGATTATGCAGTAGGGCTACGTTTTTTTGTTGTGATTTGGTGTGTTTTTGGATGTGGTTGTGAGTTGGGGGTTTGTTCTATTCATATGATGAGATGGGATGATGAGTTTGAAAGATAGTAGTGATTGGTATGAGTGTTTCACAATTGATAACATGCAGAAAGCATCACCCCATATCTAGAGGTCGTGGTACAATGTGTATTTAATGTGAAGTACATTAATTTACCATGACTGTTGTTGTGTTTTTGGAGGCGTGTCGTGCTTGATAGTTTCTCGAGTAGTGATGTAATAAATAATTATTTTTTTGATAAAGTTTGGAGTGACTTGGGTTGGTTTGGTTAATGAGATGGAAGTGGTTAATGAAATATTAAAATGATGGTTGTGTGATTAAACATGTTTGATGCTAAATGATGAAATGAACTGGTGTTGAACATAGAGTTAATGTAAATCCACCTTAATTTATCAGGGCCCTCCGCCTTCTAAAATGACTATTATAGTTTTTAATAAATGCATTTTGAGGTTACTTCAAAGGTAACAATGTCGTGATATTGTTGATTGTTTGAGAACCCATAGGTTGGGATGGAGTGTTTGACACTATATATATACTTGTATATTCTTGTGATTTCTATACACACCCACCCATGTTGAACGATATGTGTCGAACACCCATATCATCACATGGAGGTTGTTTTTCCAAACATTCGGTAAGGAGTATGTATGACTAAGTACCCACTCATTCATGTTCTCTCTTATAGGTGAGATAGCTATGTCACATGTTGTGATGGTCGGAGGTATGTTAGTGCATTAGATGGTGGTTGTGATGACCCAGGTGTCTTAGGGGGAGATGTGATAGCCTAGTTGTTTGCGGGCGAGGTGGTTTGTGTTGTCCCAGGATTCTTCGGGATGAGTTGTGATGTGTTTTCTTAGGTGTTTTTGAGATGAAATGGGTTGTGTGGTGAGGACCAGGTGTGTGCAAGGGGGATGTGTGGTGAGGCCCAGGTGTGTGCGGGTGGGATGTGTGGTTAGGCCCAGGTGTGCCTGGGCGGGATGTGTTGTGAGGCCCAGGTGTGTGTGTGTGTGTGTGGGATGTGATGTGGTGTACTAAAGGGATGGGAGAAGCAAGGTGTAATATGTTGGGCGGGAGCATCATACCAGTGGGAAGGTTGTGGGGGGTACCCTATCATTGATGTGTTTTACAATATATTACATTACATGGATTGTGCTATTTGATGAGTGTAACATGGTGAGGATGAGATGGTTAGTATACCTGTTTAGATGCTATTTGATTCTGATGTTTTCTCATAGGAGAATTAGTAGGATTATTTCAGATGTGCATGAGAGACTTTGGTTTTCCTACTAGGTATACTTATATACTCACCCTACATATATATAGTTGTTTTCAGGTTTCCAATAGGATTTCATATAGTGTGCTCGAACTTATTAGCTTGGATCTTGATAGTTTCTATGTCGCTACTTTAGCTTTAATTTTGGGTATTTACTTTGGAGAGTATTGTATTTGTTTCTGTTTCATTTTACACAAGCATGTGGGATGGTTTTGGCGTTCTTTATATTATGTCTTGGAGTTTCTTTGTGGGTGATCCATCATATCCCCGATCATGTTTCTTTATAATGGGTAATACCTCTCATATTGTGAGATTTGTTCACCCTTGGTGCTAGGTCACCAACCTGGGGCCCACCAAAGGCAAGACTGAGGGGTCATTATATCTATTTCTTCATTTCCATCCTAGAAGGGGTATCTCTGGAGGGAGGGGTTTGTGAAAGAGTGATACCAGAGGCGATGGTTGAGAGATATGATGAATAAAGGAGTTAGGAAAAATGGGGATTCCATGAGATGGTATGACAATAGTTCTTGTTGATGTTGGTGTGTGACATCGGACAAAGAGACCATCTAGGACAAATGATTTTAGGCCCCCCATGATCCAGTGCATAGACATGGTGTTTATTGAGATACCAAATAAGATAAACATGCTTGGAAGGTAGAGACCTAGGAAAGGTACATGAATCATAATCAATTTTGTTCTTGTTTGAATTGGGTAGTTTTAGAAGGTCAAAATGGATAAAAAACAAATAGTTTAAATGATTCTTAATGAAATTCCATACTACCGGTCTTAGGAAATATTTTTTTACCTTTTAGTAATGTCTCATGGTCGTCGTCTGCATGTGGCTCTGGCAGTGGAGGTTTAATAGGCTGATCTAGTTGATCATTGTAGGGTTGATTTGGTTGAAGAGGATGACCAGTGGTAGACTATGTTGCGTTCCTTCCAGCAGAAGGATTTGGGAAGTACAAGGGCAGTGTATCTGGTCCCTTTGATAGTTATTTAGATATGTGGTTCTGCGCATCAGTGGTGGATGTTTTACATGAAAGAGTAGAAGGAGTAAGACATTTTGGGAGTTGACTTCTATAAGTAGTTCCGGGCATAGTTCCATTCGTCAACCATGAAGGTTGAGAAGAGGCAGGAGCTACTCTCCCTTCAGTCGGGGAGTATGTCTGTGTAGGAGTTAGGAATCAAGTTCATGTTTCACAACCCCCTCCCCACAAGGTATACCCCTCCTAGGCCGGTAATGTGAGAAGAGATATTATGACCCCTGAGTCCCGCCTCTAGTAGGACTATGGTTTGCGACTATCACCATGGGTATAATAGTACACAAATAAAAGGAATCACCCTCTAAGAGAACACTTGAGAAAGAGAGAGAAAAGATATACACAAAAAAACTCCAACTCAAAATGAAATATAAAATAAAACCCACGTTCACATATGTAATGTCATGAAAAACTACTACAACTGAAAGGGGAAAACTACAAGTACCAAAGGAAAGAAAAAACTGCAAAAACCATAGGCCTAAATAGCTCCTACAACCCCAAGCTAGTAGAAACCAGCTTGATCTCAAACCTTCTCCAAGTGACCTGAAAACAGTTTATATATACATAGGATGAGTCTAACAATATACTCAGTAGGATCCTCCCTTGAATCTCTCATGAAAAACTAAAGGAAGCATGTTAAAGCTCAATGAACAACAAGTGAAACTAACTCGTCAGGTATACTATGTTCCTAACCTCACTATGTCTACTATCACCAAGTGTCACATACAAGAGTATATAATATAATAAGTAATATCAATGGTACCTTGCTTCTACTTCCCCACTGGTTTGCCTCTTTTCCCCAATGATTCACATCCTATGAATCTCTCTCCCAAAATGCTTACCCGCAACACCTAGGCGAAGCACCACAACATGTACCTCGTGCAACAAAACCACCACGTCCATATATGCAAAGTTACCAGGTAGTTTTTGGGAGCCATCACAACTCACATTACATGTTTCAAACAACGGGCATTATAACTCAAGGAATACAGTGTTCGACATTTACCATCTGGCATACAAAACATCAAGATACAAACTCTGCAGCTACACGGTTCAACCAAGGCCAGCAAAAGTTACTTCTCAAGGATCAGTACATATTTTTCACACCAGGATGAACCGCTAAAGGAGAACAATGGAACTCTTTGAGAACATTATTGTGCATCGCCAAAGGAACAAATATCCTTCTATTATACAACACTCGGTGTTGTTCATCCTCAGACCAACCATCAGGAGCCTCACCACAAACAACTCGGTCTCTCTAGACCTCCACCTTAAGATCCCCAAACTGGGACTCTTCTACTCGTTCCACCAGAGTTGACTGCACCATCATCTAAAAAATAAAACCTCTGCACCCAACTTCTCCCATATTGAGATGTAATGCTGAATGTTCTTCCATAACCCTTTAAGAATCACCAGATTCACGCACTGCATCATTACGTGACTTCCTTCTCAGTGCATCAGCTACAACATTCCCCTTCATAGGGGTATATGATATTTCGAATTTTTATTCCTATAAAAACCCCATCCACTGATTTTGTGTCAAGTTTATGTCATGCTGGGGGAAAACATACCTCAGGCTCTTATGATCGATGAAAACCACAAAGCGCTCACCCATGAGGTAATCCTCTAAAACTTCAGAGTAAACACCATAGCTACCATCTAAAGATCATGGGTGGAATAGTTATGTTCTTGGGGACACAATTATTGGGACACATAAGAAACAGCTGATCTCTTCTGTAACAGAACATAGCCTAACCCCAGATGTGAAGCATCGCAAAAAACATCCAACTGAACTACCTCTACTAGAAGAAAAAGAACTGGAGCACTTAATAACTTATTCTTTAGACACTATAAAGCTTCCTGACACTGATTAGTTCACATGAATGCCTGATACATCCTAGTAAATATCGTAAAAGAGTCTCAACTCGAGAGAAACCAGTTATGAAACTCCTTCAGTAGCCTGGATGAACAAGGAAACATCGCACCTCTTACACTGTCCAAGGGGATACCCATGTTACAAATGCTTCTATCTTCGATGGATTCATAGCTACTCCCTACTAGGACACGAGATGCCCCAAAAAAGGACTTATCAAGCCCAAAACTCACACTTTGACAACATCCCAAACCATTGATGTTAACGAAGAAAACCCATAACGGCATGTAGATGCTCTGCATACTCCTCCTCAAATGTGGAGTACAAAAAGATGTCATCGATGAATACCACCACAAAAATATCTAGGAACTCTTGGAGCACGGCATCCATCAATCCCATGAACACAACTAGAGCATTCATTACACCGAATGACATTACAACGAAATCATAATGCCTATAATGACATCAGAAAGTAGTCTTAAGGATATCCTCATCCTTCACATGCATCTAATGATATCCTGATCGAAAGATGTTATTTGAGAACCAAATTTCACCCTTAATTTGATCAAATAAATCATCATTCATTGGAAGATGTTAGAGATTCTTCACTATCACTTTGTTTAAGTTATGGTAACTGATACAAAACCGAAAACATCCATCAGCCACCTTCATGAAAAAAACTGGTGCATTACATGGATACACACTCGGATGAACAAAACCGCACTATAACAGACCATCAAGGTGTATATGTAGCTCCAGTAATTCAGAAGGGACCATCCTATACGGAGACATAGAGATAGGAGATGCTCCTTGTTGTATCTTAATCCCAAACTCGATGTCTCGTGGAGGGGGGTAATGCTAAAATCTATTCTAGAAAGGCGTTAGGGTACTCTTCTATGATCCAAGAAAACACCAACTATTAAACCTCTAAAGAACTCAACATTTGATCATACATCAAGGATGATAAGAATGGAACATGCCTCTAACCCATATGAGGGTCTCACTCGCCAAAAAACACCACTGGCTCTCTGCCCTCATCAAATAACACAACCTACCTCTGGAAGAAATCCACAATAGTCTGCACTGAATACAACCAATCCATGATGAGGATAAAATCATATGGTTGTATCCGTAAACATAGGAAATCTCCCCAGGAGTGGTGCTTCCACAACACCATCTCACAATCTCTACATACATCAAACAAGATAGCTTGACCTCTAACTGGCATAGTCAACACCAAGGGCACTAGAAGCCTATCTACCTCAAATCCCAAAGAATGGAAAAGGGTAGGTGATATGATGGAGTTTGTTACTCCTAAATCAAAAAAGGAATACACTAAAATAGAAAACAAGCGAAGGGTACCTTAAACGACGTCTGGATCACCTGGCGTTGACAACGCTATAACATGAAGTTGACCATGACCTCCTCCATGACCTCTCTGACCGTGATGATGACCACCACCATGGTCGTGCTCTGCAGTCTGAGGAAAAGGAGAGTCATGGGGTTGTCCTCTACCTGGCCTATCTTCACTCTGCTGATCCAAAGCTAGTGAAACATGCTGATGCTGCCTTGGCTGGAACTGCCTCAATGGAGGAACCTAGAGTGGAACACTTGGTGAACGATGATTTCTCTGAATGGATGAGAACTCTCACTATTGATGACCTTGACCACCATAAGAAAAACAAGAACCTGATCCCTTGGAATAGGCCCGAGAGCCGTTCCCCCCAAGGAAACTTGATGTTGAGGGCTGAGACCTACCCTCGACAGAACAAAAACTCTTTTACCCTAAAAACTGGGAACCCCATATCAAACTCTACATCAAGAGGAATCATGATTACTCCCCTCTATTGATGATCCAGTTCTAACCAATGTCCTCTCGATGAAATCTTCCCTTGCCAACTTCTCAAGATATGTCTTTAGAATAAATGGGGTGACCTGGCGCTAGTATATAGATTCAAATCCTCCGCAAAATGCCTCTCCCTGGCCTCCTCATCTGAAAATATGTTGGAAGCATTTCGTAAAAGTTTACTGAAATGGATTCAAACTCTCGCACACTGGAGCTCCTCTATTAAAGGGTAAGAAGCTCCTGGTGACTGGATGCCTTCACAGTCGATGAAAGAAACTCAACTCTAAACTTGTCTCAAAACTCCTCCCATGAGATCACCGACTCCTCGTGATCTCCAAGCAACAAGAACCACCACTAACTCACTGCTCCATGTAGCATCATCACAATCAAGGACACCCAACGATCCTTTTGAGAACAGATCGAATGGAAACCTATTTCAACCTCCTCCAGCCAGCCTTCTATTACTACATCTGAAATAAAGACCTCATATTTATGAAAACCCTAGCACCAGAACTCTTGGAGTTTCCTCCTCAATGTGTCATCGTCGTCGACCTCTACCCTGCGGCGATCTGCTGGCACAACCTACTGGGCATATTTTGTACAAACCTGATCTGGACATCGAACTAGAGTCATAACTGAAAAATAAAAAATATTTAGAGATACTACACCTAGAATATGAAAGAATCGACAATAATTAATTGATTATTTTATTTTATTAATTTAATGTTAACCTATCCCAAGGTATGCCCATTCAAACACATCCATAAAGAATAATTATTCATTTCCATTTCCTAGGTCTCTACCATGAAACTAGTATAACCTCATTTAGTAACCATTTTAAACATAAAGGTTTCTACATCAGATTATAGGGGGGGGGGGGGAAACCCATGTCTCACCCATTCTCCAGTGTTTACATCACTTTCTAAACATGACAGCAACTATTTCCCTACAAACCCATGCAAACTCACATGTTTGTAACACCAAACGCCATGCTATCCCTCAACCAAATCTCTTACACCACTCTGTCGCAACCCCCTCCCCCAAGGTGTACGCCTCTTTGTCCAGCAAGGTGAGAAGAGATCTAATGACACTTGAGTCCGGCCTTCAGTAGGACCGAGGTTGATGACTATCACTGAGGGTATAATAAAAACCCAAATGGGAGGTATTTCCCTCTAAGAGAACACATGATATATAGAGAGATAAGATAGAAACCAACAAACTAAAACTCATAATGAAATATAAAAGAAAACCTATGTTCACATATTTAATGTCATGAATAACTACTACAACTAAAAGGGGAAAACTGAAAGTACTAAAATAAAGTAAAAAACAGCAGCAACCACAAACCCGAACCGCTCCTGCATCCCCAAGCTAGTAGAAACCATCTGGATTTCCATCTTTCTCCAAGTGGCCAAAAAACAGTTTATATATACATTTGGTGAGTATAATAGTATACTCAGTAGGATCCTCCCTAGAGCCTCTGGTGAAGAAGTAAAGAAACCATGCTAAAACACAGTGAACAACAAGTGAATCTAGCTCTTCACCTAAACAAGTATACTAATTTCCCAGCCTCACCATCGATACTCTCACCAATTATTGCATACAAGAGTATAAAATATAATAAAGAATATCAAGGGTACCCTGCTAATACTACCCCACTAGTTTTCTGCTTTTCCCCAACATTGCACGTCCTAAGCATCTCTCTCCAAAAGGATTTCCCACAGACACCAGGGCGAAGCACCACAAAATGCACATCATGAAACAAAACCACCACATTCAAGTAAGAAAAGTAAACATGTACTTTTTGGGAGGGATTATAGCTCTCATAATGTGTATCATACGTCGGGCATTATACATCAAGCCATTAAAACCCATACACCTAGTAAAGATCCTCAAGCCATCATAAACTATACATGTTACACATATATTAGTCCTTAGGAAGCTATATCCATAATATATGTGTGTGGATAACCACAAGCCATTACATCCCTCTAACTAAATATATGGGAAAAAATAATCGGTGTGCCTACCAAAACATGTAACTACCAAGAGAAGAGAGCGAGACAAAGGGGGTACTCAGCCATCCATCCTCCCACCGGAATGTTGGGGAAACCACTCCCAGGACGAAAAACCCCCAAGGAGTCAGTTTTTCTAACTGTTGGGGAGGAGTAGCGTATAAAAACACAAAAAGTACATAATATACTATACCTCACAACCACACTGTGGGAATAACGTAGTATTAGACTCAACTGCTACTAACGTCTCTTGGAATCCCAACAGCCACTTCTAAGACTATGTATCCTATAAGCACACGACCATTTAAAGATCTTGATTACATACCTTCATTCCCTTTATTATCAATTTCACATTACCTTTATTAAGTATTTAAAAATTAAATAACTATTAAGAAATTCCACATTATATTTCATTAGCATCACAACCAAAGACCAATGTTACTTTAAATTGAGACCTCAATATTGTGTCCCAGCAAGCTCCAACCCCATGGTATAACATCATTTATTCAATCACTTATTAACAATATTATTACTTTACCTTATTCCTAGGCATTCAAGAAAAACATTCTAAGCTACAAAACATAAGGGGGTTTAACATGGTGAGTAGTTGAACTACCCATTGTGTCCTTGCCACCTATAACAAGAGCATAGAACCATCCTCCTTCTGGAAGATAAACATAGAAATCACGTGGCATACCCCGTGTGTCTTTACTACTTTTGGAAGGATGGTAAGCAGAACATCTGCCTGGAGTAGTGGGGAAAGTAAGGAAGATAAACAACTAAAAAGAAACATCATGCATCCAAACATTCACATACAACCTGTTCCATCTTCTTTGATGTCCTCCCCGATACCCACATGCATAAAATGATACATCTCGTAACTCTAGGCCTCATCTGCTTCCACAACCAATAGACCCCCATGCCCCCACATATCACAACTGCCTTCTAGACTCATATCACAATACAAGAAGTAGGAAAACAAAAATCATATCAACTGGGATTTTAGCCCTTGTGCAGTCAAGAGGGTAACTCAGAACCCTATGAGGCATTATCTAGTATCAAAGAACCAGTCATTTAATGCATCTGAAATTAATCAATTTATTATTTAGAGGTTTTAACTATGGGAATCCTAAACAGTAAGCTATCAAAAATAATTAATCATTCTTACTGTATCAATTTGATTAACCACAATTTACAAAAAGAAGATCCATATTCATTTTCATGCCTCTTTATCTATGACACATAATTTGATATTAATCCCAATTTATGTTCTTTACCAATTTCTATTAGGAAAAAAAGATAAACAAAGAAAGCATAAATATCACGCTACCTAGAAAAATAAGAGGCAATAACATACAATCAATATCAATTTATTTATCTAGTTCAAATATTTATTATGGCAATTTCATTGTGATATAGGGTGATAAAACATTCTAACTCTATAGTTGCACATAAAAGAATAGGGAAGTAATGAATCCCCTACCACAAAAAATTTCTGGTACTCTTTTAACAAACTAACAAAACAGATCATGATCACCTCTCTTGGAGGACTGCATCCACCTGAGGATACAGAGACACCACCACACCAGCCAACACCTAAAAAAATTCCATTAGGAACATGGAGACAACATTTCATAAAAGGTAAAAGATAAATATAAGGAGACTAGCCCAAAAGAATGATTATTTTTCATACCTTATGTCAATGATTGATTTATACTGCTTTGTTGCACACGAAAACAGTGGGTGCACATGTAGTAAGAAGTAATTCAAGGGGAACCAATCCAAGGTGGAATGTTTGATTTCACAACTCCTATAGGAAGGAATGAATGGTACGAGAATGTCACACCATAGAACATGGAGGAGGAATTAGGGAGGAAGATATCTCATCCTTTTATAATATTTAACAGAGAAACGGTTTATGATAACCTGGATTTTCCACTAAAATCATATTGCATTAAATCATGTGGTTTGACCAAGTAAAAGTATCCCATGACTTAAGAAAATTAATATAGGAGTTATGAAATTTGGATTGGCCTTAGATTCCTTAAAATGAGCCTTTAAATGCACATTACATCAAAGGAAATATAAAAGGGGCTAAACTATAGGAATCTGAAAACATTGTACACCAAACTAGAAATTTGGAAAAGGATATAAAGGCTACCATTAGGACCTCACTGGTCAGGAAACACTATTCATGAACTCAAAATTTTCCAATGGAAATAGAGGCTTCTGTTAGAACCTCACTGGTTTGGAAACACTATTCATGAACTCAAAATTTGGGAAAGGAAATAGAGGCTATTGTTAGAACCTAACTTGTTTGGAAACACTATTCATGAACGTAAATTTGGGAAATGGAAATAGAGGCTGTTATGAGATCATCACTAGTCTGGAAACACATCTCATGAACTCAAAATTTGGCAAAGAAAAAGTGGATATTGTTAGATCCTCACCATTCTGGAAACACTGTTCATGATCTCAAAATTTGTCAAAGGAAATAGAATCTATTATTTGAACCTTTCCATTTTAGAAACACTATTCATGAACATGAAATTTTAAAAAGGAAATAGATTCTCCTGTTGGAACCTCACCATTATAGGAACACTATTCATGAACTCGAAATTTGGCAATGGAAATAGATGCTCCTGTTGGAAACACAGTTCATGAACTAGAAATATGTCAGTGTTGGGAATAAGTTACCTTGACCTCCCAGAACACCTCAGACACCAGATTTCAGCAATGTAATGGACTGAAGAAGTCCAGGCCATTACATCAAGGACCTTCTACATTTTTTCCTTGATCATTTTTGAGATGAGGAGTCTTGTACGAGACGTCATGTGGAGGTACATCATCCTTATATCTAGTATAAAATTACTACTTTTACATTGCTGATGTATCTAGAGGTTTAGAAGAAGACAATGGTGATCAAGAATATTCATTCTCGAGGAGGTCTACCATGAGAGGGGAGCCAACAAAGTTCTTTTAGAGGTAGAGTTGTTAGAAAAATATCTAAGGCAGTATAACCATTATGGTTTCGACCGGTAGGGAGATGACCTCTACATCTTCCTTTATAGCCTTCTATTTCTAGTGGTTCCTATTCATTTACTGGGATCATTGCGCCATTGTGATTCAATTGTGGTGTTTGTGGTCACCACTAGAGCTAGTGCCATGTAGTTCCCTGAGCTCAGTTTGGTGGATGCAGACAAGATCAACTTCATCCTTAACAACAGCTTCCAATGAGACCATTTTAGTAGGAGGGGGAAGCAGGCTTTTTCTCCATCGAGGAGAGATGAAGTAGGTAGAGGTTGACCTCATGATTTTTCACATGTTTGGGAACCATGAACCATGTGTGGATGTGGAGGTGGTCATTAGCAGAGATTCATAGGAGTTCAACATTGTAAGTTGCACACAGTGTAGGCAATAGTTCCAGAGGGGCCAAAAATTATTAGAGGTATGATCAGTTTGTTTAGTACATTTTTTTGTGTCATTTTATGATTTAGGAGCTTCATAATCATTAGTTTCACCAACACTAGACCATGCTCAGGGACTAGACATAGAGAGACTTATCGTACCACATGGGGGTCTCTTCTGGAAAAAAATGAAGCCATATGATGCCATTCTTGACAACGATCGGTTGTTTTCCCAACATGCTATTATCGACTACTTGTAGAGGAGAGTCGTGTTTTTGGATGTGGATTGAAATTATGTAGTTTTCTTCAGTGAGAAGTGTTCTCAGGTGGGAAGTAGGATCATTGATCCCCTTCTTTCCTTGTTTACAGAGTTGTCAGTGGAATCAATAGACACAGGGATGGTAGAGGTTCCCAGGGTTGTTGGGGAGTTCCTGGATATTTTTCCTGAGGATGTTGTGATGATATACCCACAACATGATGTTGAGTTAGGTATAGACTTATAGCCCACTACTTCTCCAATTTCAAGGGATCCTTATCAGATGAAACCTTCTGAGTTGTGGGAGTTGAGGAATTAGATAAATGATATGATGAATAAGGGTTTCATCCGACCCAATATGTCACCGTGAGGTGATCCATTGATGTTCATAAAGAAGACAAATGGTGGTCTGAGACTATGCATAGAATATTAGATGTTGAATCGGTTGATGGTCAAAAACCGTTACCCTGTTCTAAAAATAGACAATCTATTCGACCAACTGATAGGGGAGATTTGGTTTTCTAAGATTGATCTTCACTCTGTATATCACCAGTTAAAGGGGAAGGGTAGTGATATCATGAATATTTCTTTTAGATGCTATTATGGGAAGTTCATGTTTGTAGTCATGCTATTCAGGGTTATGAACTCTGTGTTCTATGAGTTTTTGGATTAGTTCATCTTTGTATTCATTGATGATATCTTAATCCACTCGAAGTCATAGGAGGAGCTTTCCAAACATCTCTGAACATTCTTGCGGGTTCTTCAAAACCACCTGTTCAATGGAATGTTGTCCAAGTGCATGTTTTGGACATGAGATGTTCATTTTCATGGACCTATGGTGTCTCAACAGGGTGTGATAGTAGACCTGTAGAAGGTCAGAGCAGTTGTTTCTTTGGAATAACCCAATAACATGGCATAGGATGATAGTTTCCTTATTCTCGTAGGTTATTATCGCAGGTTTGTGCTCGATTTATCTTGAGTTTCATCCCCATTGAAGAATTTTACAAGGAAGGACCAAGATTTTTCATGGAGCGATCAGTGCCAAGCAGTGTTGAGTTTCATGAATGGGAATTTGGTCAGTGCTTCAGTGCTATGGTTTCCTAAGGAAGGGTTAATGTTGGAGGTGTTTTGTGACGCTTCCTATCTGGGATTGGGATTGATGCTGATGAAAAATAGATAAATGATCTCATATGGGTCTAGGAAGTTACATCCTCTTGAGCGTAACTATACAACCCACAATTTGGAACTACCAGCCAATGTGTTCATGCTGAAGTTGTGGTGAAATTACCTCATTGGGGAGAACTTTGTGGTCTTCATAGATCACAAGAGTTTGAGGTATATCTTTACCCAGTGTGAGCTGAATCTTTGACAGAAGAGGTGAATGAAGTTTCATTAGGACTATGAATTTCAAATCACTTACACCTCATGAAAGGAAAATATCATGACATATGATTTGAGTAGAAAGACACAGAAGGATGTTGTTTGGGAATCTACAGATTCTTGGAGAGAGAAGGTGGAGTTGACAGCCTTAAACTTAGCTTCAAGAGTATATGGTGGTAAATGATATTAGTTTCACATGATAGTGCATTCTTCTCTAATGCAGCCAGTGGAGGAGTCTCAGTGGGGAGACTCAAAGGTAGAGGTAATGCACAATCGTGTTGTTTATTCTCTAGAAGGATGGTCGGAACCATATGTTGTTTTGTGGAATGTTGTTTATTCCTTTGGAAATGTGTAGTGGAGTCCTTCATTATTTTCATAACACACCTCTGGTGGTACAACATGAATTTTCTAGGATATACCATGGATTAAATATGCAGTTTTGGTTGACCAGGATGAAATGGGAAATGGTGGAGTTGGTGGTGAAGTGCTTGGTTTTCCAGTATGTATAGGTCATGCCTCGTGTTCCTAGTGGTTTTTTGCAGTCCTTAGATGTTCCTAAGTGGAAATAAGATGACATATTTATGGATTTCTTCATAGGGTTAGCCAGATCTTATGGAGGTTGTGATGTTATCTAGGTGGTAGTGGATCAGTTGAAAAAATTGACCCAATTCTTATAGATCAAAGAGTTAGGCACAATATATTCTTGGCTAAGAGATATGTGGATGACGTGATGTAGATTCATGGAGTTCCGAGGTCCATTGTCTTGAATTGGGACACACGTTTTACCTCCTGAATCTGGAGGGGATTTCATTATACCCTTGACACCAACTTATGCCTCAACATTGCTTTCCACCCTCAGAGAGATGGGAAGATGAACTGGATGTACCAGATGTCAGCGAATATGCTGTGAGAGTGCATCCTGGACATTGGTGGATGTTGGGCATGTTGGATTGGTATAGCCCGATCTGATTGGGATGAATGCTTGTAGTAGCTCTGACCACTATTGCAGAGTTGACCGATCGACACCAACATGCACTATAGCAGTGCAGACATCAGAGTCAACTTTACTGTTCCACTTCTGACTTCATTTCGGCAACCACTGTATCACTTTTGACAAAGGCAGCCGCCGTTCACTGTAGCGACGTGGAATTACTGTACAAACAGTGGATCTTCTTCTCCATTTTATACCCCATTGTGGGGATAGAGTTACTACTATAAAACTCTGTATTTTTTCTCCCAATATAGGGAATTTTTTTCCTCTATGTAGACATAGGGATTATTCTAGAACCACTTAAATTGTTGTGTTTCTGTTTCTTTCCTTTATTCTATATTTATTTTCATTTCACATTTCTGTCGTTGCGACTTCTGACTATTCCACAATAGGGAATGACACTTTCCATTGGTAGAGTTTTTCTAAAATTATAATTTTCACTCTTCCATTAGCATGACACCATTTGAGGCGCTGTATGGGAGACTATAACATTCATTGTTGTGAAAAATAGAGGATTGGGATACAACTATTCTTGGTCCCAATGTGGTGCAATGCAGGACAGAAAAGGTTCATCTTGTTCCTGAGAGAATGAAAGCAGTGCAAGAATGGAAGAAGTCATATGTCGATCGCATAAGGAGGCCCTTGGTTTTCGAGGTTGTGGACCATGTGTTCTTGAAGGTTTCCCCTCGACATGGGAAACAATGGTTTGACAGAGGGAGTAAGATTTCTCCAAGGTTTTTTGGACCCTTTGAGTTGTTTGGGTTATTTGGAAAGGTAGTGTTTCATTTGGAATTGCCACTATGGTTAGAAAGGTTCCATGATGTCTTTCATGTCACTCAGCTTCATCAGTATCTTCAGGATAACTCCCATGTCATTGACTGGGGAGGGTTAGATATCGCAGATGACATGACATTTTTGGAATGACCAGTAGAGATGCAGGATCATCGAGAGATAGTGCTGCGTGGACAGACCATTGTTTTGGTTTATATGTTTTGGAGACATGGTAGCCAGGAGGAGAGTACTTAGGAGTGAGTGATGCAGATGCGTGCCTAGCACCTGATGTTTTTTTTTGAGTTTTTCCTTATTATTTTTTTCATTATGATCTGATGATTTAACGTTGTTGATTCTGAGATGAGCTATTTTCCTTCCTTTTTATATGTGTGGTGTGATGTGTGATAAATTCCTGGCATTTTAATAGGGGAGGACCTGATTCCTAATCAAGATGCATTCACTATGATTCGATGTAAATCATGCTACGGAGTCAGTTCCATCTAGAGCAGATGAAATCTTGTCATGGAGGAATAATTGTTTTAATTATTTTGTCTGGATGGTGTTGTTTTTGTGGCTGTGAAGATGTGTTTTGTGTTTGTTTGGGGGTGACGTGTCAACAACTACGATGATAAGGCATGGTTGTAAGATGATGGAGGTGGTGTTCTTTGGTGTAGAGGTTTTCACTCCTACTTTCAAACAACCCAAGGTGGTTTATCATTGAACATTGATGTGTTTAGTTGGTAGCATGTTTCAAGTGTGACGAGAACCTTAAGAGTTATCTCAGGGGATTGTTGTTCGTACCCTTCCTCTCTTTCATTCAATGTTGGTTTTGAATTATCTAGGGTGAGAATAGTTTGATAGGTATTTGATGTAATGGCCCAGAACTCTATGGTCAGTTACATTGTAGGAAATATGGTGTTTGAGGTGTCATGGGAATTCAAAGTGACTCCGTTTATCATTTTTCAAAATTATCAATTTTCCATGTTTTCCAATGGCGCATCATGCCAATTGTGTCTCACCCTGGTTGTGTCACCTGAATGGTAGCTCACCCTGGCAGTGTCTCAGTCTAGAGGATTCTCACCCGATGGTGTCTTGCTGGAAATGTCTTACCCTATGAGTATCTCACCCTGGCTGTGTCTTAGCCAAGTGGTAGCTCTCCTTGGAGTTGGCTCACTGGCGGTGTCTCAACCTGGTAGTATCTCACCCTACGGTGACTCGCTGTCGGTGGCTCGTTGTCAGTGGCTCGTTGGAGGTGGTTCACTAGAGGCGGCTCACATGAGGGGTTTTTTCAATGATATCTCACTGACAGTGGTAGGTGGTTCATCTTGATGGTGCGTCACTTCCAATGGTGCCTCATTTCCAACAGTTTGTCATTTCTGCTACCAGGGTCGGGTTGTCCCAATTTTATGACTTTTGTGATGAGAAATGGTTTTAATTACTAAATTTATGGTATTTAGAGTTGTTTCAAAATGTATAAATTGTATCATTAATTCCCTATGCATCTCTAGGATTTAAAATGTTCAAACTCTATGGCCTTAACCAGATTATCCATTATTGGAAAATTAAAATTATATCTAGTCTGTGACTCAGACCAAATCTTCCAAAACCCAAAACATCCTTTCCCTTTTTCATTAATTTTTGCATTCTCTTGCAATTGGAAACACCAAATCCTTCTTCCCATAGTATTCTATTAAACTACTATAGTAGTTGGATAGTTATTTTCCTAGAGGGTACCTGCATTACGTGTGCCCCAGTTTTTGGCGCACCCATAAAGTCTTGATCATTCTTATTCTAATTAGGCATTCCTTTTCCTTTCTTAATTTTCATCATGAGAGATGAGTATATAGATGTTTTCCTTTTAATTATAGTTGATTCCAAATTAATAATGATAGTAAAATGGGTTTAAAATCAAAAAATAATGGGTAAAGTGATGCATGTTTTGATGTTTTATTGTTTCTTTTTGTTAATATTGTGAACTGTATGGGCCAACTACCAACTGAAAATTGAGTCCATTGGGGGTACTTGTTTGCACAATTGGTGGTTTGTGAAATGCATGTTGATTGTTTTTTGCAGAATATTTATTTATAAAAGTTGGTTAACCATGTATATTCAGAGAATAAATGGATCCCACAGATCATTTAGTTTCTATGATACCCCCTAAATTAACAAGTGAAATTAAATAATGGATGTCTTATCAAATCTAAAAATGTGTTTTCCTTGGTATGTGAGGTGATGTGATGTCTGGAATTGTTGTGGTTTGTGTGTATAGGGGGGGGGGAATGGATGACATGTGGCTATGTAGTGGGGTTGTGATGGGTGTGGTGTGATTATGCAGTAGGGATATAGTTTTTGGTTGTGCTTTGGTGTGTTTTTGGATGTGGTTGTGAATTGGGGGTTGGTTCTGTTAATTTGATGAGTTGGGTGGATGATATTGAAGAAGGGAATTTGTGATTGGTATGGGTTTTTCACCATTGATTACATATTGAAATATTTACTCCTTATCAAGAGTTTGTGGTACGATATGCCTTTAATGTGAAGTGTATTAATTTACCTTGATTATTTCTATTTTTCTTGGGGTGTGTCGTGCTTGATAGTTGCTCGGGTAGTGATGGAATAAATAAATATTTCTTTGATAATGTTTAGAGTGGCTTGGGTTGGTTTGGTTAATGATATGGAAGTGGTTAATGAAATATTAAATTGATGGTTGTGTTATTAAACATGGTTGATGCTAAATGATGAAATGAATGGTTTTTGAATATATAGGTAATATGAATCCTCTTTAATTTTTTAGGGATCTTCACATTCTAAAATGACTATTATAATTAATAAATGCATTTTGAGGCGGCTGCGAAGGTGACAATTTCATGAGTAGGTTGTTTGTTTGAGAACCCATAGGTTGGACTAGAGTGTTTGATACTATACACATACTTTTATATTCTTGTAATTTCTATATTCACCCCACCCATCTTGAGCACTATGTGTTGAACACCCTCATCATTACACTGGAGGTGTTTTTCCCAACATCCGGTTAGGAGTATAGATGATTGGGTAGACACTATTTTTCTCTCTATCTTATAAGAGAGATAGTTATGGTATAGGTTGTGATTCCTAAAGGGTTTTTAGGCTTTCGATGGTGGTTTTGATGACCCATGTGTTTTCGTGTGAGATGTGATAGCCCAGGTGTTTGCATGCGAGGTGGTATATGTTGTCTCAGGTGTCTTCGGGATGAGTTGTGACATGATTTCCCAGGTGTTTTTGAGATGAGATATTATGTGTGGTGAGGCCCAGGTTTGTTCGAGCGGGATGTGTGGTGGAGCCCAAGTATAAGGCCCCAACCTTAAACCTTACATAATCGTGAGTTATTACAAGAGTACACCTTGAGGATCTTTTCATCTTTGGAGTTTTAGAGAATTAGATCATAAAACTTGCATTACATTCCACATTTAAACAAAGTGGTTACATAAAAGATAGTATTCTTTTTTCCCATCAATGGAAACATATTTAAAATAAAACATTGATTCTTTCTTGACACTTCCTTGACACTATCATCACATCATGTACCTTTCCCTTGACCTGTGAAAATCATTTCAAAAACTTGGGATGAGCATAAAATGCTCAGTAAGGGATATAAAAATATGGAAAGGAAACATGAGTAAATGAATACATAAGAATAAATGAAATCATACTCTACTCATAAAACATAAGCACTTTAACATACATCATCAAATCATGAATAAATCATAGAAATCATAATACATAAAGTTAACTTGAGGCATTCATGACATTATTACGTAGGGAGTAACCCTCTAGGTTACGTTTGGAATACCCATCAAAGTATATTCCCTAAATATCTTTGGAGAAACCTTAACGTTTAACTACTATGCATTACCCAATGCTTTGGAGAGATATATCGGGCTCACCTACCCTTATTTTATCATGGAACCACCCATCTTCATAACAATGCCCAAGAACCATAACATAATCGTATCACATAAAACATGCATAAAGGAAACCTAACATTACCACATTTCAATCACAAGATATCAATACAACACATTGATATAATAAAAACATTATGAAAACCCTTTTAAATACCAAAATAAATGAAAAGTAAAACATGGTATTTATTTTCCTTTTAAAAAAAGGTATGGCTTGTAGAGGAAGCTGAAACTCAAATAATGGTCACGACGGTGGAGAAGTCGTTGTTGCGCATACGTACGACAAAAACATTCCCTTTTGTCGTTTAGTAAAACGCTTCATATAAAAAATATTCCTTTTGGATAAATTTAAATGTTAAAGGGGGTTATACACCGTAAAAAGAAGGTTGTGTATAAAATAAAATATGCCCCAATGAAAGGAGATTGAGACGAAGTCTCATACCTCATATCCGACTTGACTTGATCGTTCTTTAATCGCCTGAATAATAAACTTGAGTTAATTTATAATTGTTTAAAAACCTTTTTCATGTTTATTATTCCTTTTATATCACTTATTTCCATGTCATTAACACTATGTAATTATTTAAGTTAATAACGGGCGTTTTAACGATCATTGGTACTTGAGTCAAAAAATAAACTCTTTATAATTACAAGTTGTTTATGTATCCATTATATCCATAGTCATACTCATGATGTAGATATCATATATATCATATATATCCAGTATATACATGCATTTATATTATTACATAACGTTTAGAGGTAAGAAATAAAATGCACCGTTCATGGAGACGGTAAGCTGTACGTACGCATGAACGCTACATTCATTTCTATTTTGTATTTTATAGAATGGAATCTTAATTATATAAAGGTATATTATAATTAAAATATAATATCATATATAATACCATTAATTACATCCTTTATACGTCCCACATATGGCATTAATGAATCAAATCACTTTGAGGGGGCGGTAGTCTTCACTTCCTAAAATGAAGATATCGTGTTTAACCATAATGGTAACCATAAAGGTATGCCATAAATAAAAAAAAAGAAGGATAAGTAAAACATAAAAATATTATATATCATACATAAATATAGTGTCATCTTAATGGCCACCTTTGAAGGTGCTAAAAGAATATTGAACAATCATCGTTTCGTGAGGCAGAAATTCGCCATCCACAGAAACAGTATGTTCTTTAACCATTACACGTAGGTGTGTGTAAGTGTAGCTCGAATAATTATTATAAAAACATCCTAGTATATGGAAGATACTTGTGTTGTTACAAAACAAATGAATAAAAAGAGTTTAGGCGGTTGGAGAAGCAAAATAAAACATAAGAACACAAGAGAAGACACTACCTTTAAATCAGGTAACTCTTTTTGATTTGAGCTCAATGGATTTCTTGGGAAGACTTCTGCCCAAAGTGAGGCTTATAAGAGTTAGATAGGGATTTTTAGAGACAAAACGGTCAGGGTTTGGCCGAGCCAAAGGCTTTGGAACTGTGGGTAAGGTGGTCGAGGTGGGGGCCTTTTATAAGAGGGGAGGAGGGGTACTCTTGGAAAGGTATAAAAGGATACTTTATTATAAAATTAATTTAAGATTAAAAAGGTCCCAAAATTATATATTTCTATTATAAGGTGATAATAGTTCTAAATCCACCCATCCAATAGGTTTCTAACATGTTTAAGTCTTAAATTTTACATTATCATTTCAAATTATTTAAATCGTTAAATAATGAGGTCATCACTGCATCATCATGGTGTCATTAATAATTTTATTTATTTAATGTATAAAAATTATAAAAAATATATCATGATGTAGGAAATCTTTTTATATTTATAATGAATATTTATAGTCAAAAATATGACTTGAATAACCCCATTTAAAAATTGTTTTAGTAAAACAACTAATGTTTATGTCATTTTTACTTGAACATTAAATAAAAAGATATTAATGTCATTTTCCTTCCAAAGTGGCTCCATGGGGTCCCCAAGATTACCCATGGATTTTCTTGGTCGGCCATAACACATCCAATAAGGGTTGGACATGTGTCAATATCATTTCTTAGTATTAAAACATTATTCTTAACTTAGATTACACTAATTACTTCTAATCGCGATAAAAAACATAAAAGTTACTATTCACCAAAAAATGATTTTAATCCCATTGAAGAACATTTTACTTCTTAATGACAACCATGTATGTCGGATTTTTGAAATTCAAAACTCAGAGGTGGTAAAATTTCATTTAAACGAAAAATCAGTTTTTTGAGTACCACTTAGCGGTTTCACTATTCATCAAAAATTGAAGTTTTTCAGAAAAATACCAAAACTTCACCCTATGATATATTTGATATTCCGTATTCAAAAATTATTTCTATTTTACAAAATTAAAAACTTATAAGTTAAATTAATTAATTTAATAATTAATTACAGGTGTCAGGCAAAATAGCGTGTTTTTTGAAATAATAAGTATCAAAAGATTAACACTAGTTTAAGTCCATTTTCAAAGTGAATTAATTTCAACAACCACTATTGGATTAAATGGTAAAAATATATTCTAATTGAACTTTAAAACCAATTAAAAGGATAATTTAATCATATAAATATATTAGATTAAAAAGAGGTTTTGAATTAAAATACAACATTTATCACTATTCATTAAAAAATGAACTTTATCGGAAAAATACAAAACATTTACCCAAAGTAAATTTCAATGTCCAATTAATAAAGAATAAGTTTATTTAGACCAATAGAGCTTATAAAATTGTAAAAATGTTGATTTAAAAATGTTTTTCCATCAAAAGGCAGTAAAACAATCTTTTAAAAATATTAGTGTATTCAATGCTTAAAATTGGATTTATTCTCATTTTAAGACCCTAAAACACTACCTAATTCATTAATAGACATAGATAAAAATATATATTATTCATAACTTACTTGGGATGTTACATCCTTCCCCCGTTTAGAAAATTGTTTCCCCATAATTTATTTTCTTATCGAATAAGTGGGGGTATTTAGCCCTCATTGTATTTTCAGATTCTCATGTTGCCTCTTAAATCATATGGTTTTCCAAAAAACATTTACCTGATGAATCACCTTATTCCACAACACTTTCTCCCTGTGGTCAAGAATCTAGACCGGTTGTTCCTCATAAGATAGGTTATCTTCCAACTAAACTACCTCTGGACTCAAAACATGAGATGGATCTGCCATGTACTTCCGTAACATTGTAACATGAAAAACATTGAGTACCTGAGATAAACTCAGAGGTAAATCCACTCGGTAAGAAACTGATCCAACTCCCTCCAAAATTTCATATGGTCCAATGAACCATGGACTCAGCTTTCCTTTCTTACCAAATTGCATCACACTTTTTCATGGTGAGACGTTGAGAAAAACATGATCATCTACTTCAAAAGAGATTTCCTTCCTCCTGTTGTCCGCATAACGCTTCTGCCTACTCTAAGCTGTTGTCATGTGTTTCTGTATCAGCTGAACTTTTTCTGCCAACTCTTCTACCAATTCTGGTCCCATCAGCTTCCTGTCACCCACTTCATCCCAGAAAGCTGGAGTTCGACACCGCTTCCCATATAACGCCTCAAATGGTGCCATCTGTATACTAGAATGAAAACTGTTATTATATGAAAATTCAACCAAAGAAAGATGTCAGTCCCTACATCCCTGATAATCAATCGAACAAGAACGTAGCATATCTTACAAAGTCTGAATTGTTCGTTCTGACTGCCCATCTTATTGAAGATGAAAAGCTGTACTAAAATTTAATTCAGTACCCATCGACTTCTAAAGGAATTTCCAAAAGTTAGAAGTAAACCTGGGATCACGATCAGATACAATGGATAGAGGAACTCCATGTAACATGAATATCATTTTAAGATACAAATGGGAAAGTTGATCTAGGGAAAAAGTATCTCGTATCGCAAGGAAATGAGCAGATTTTTTCAAGAGTTTAACAATAACCTAGATTGCATTATTACCTCGATGTGTCTTTGGCAATCCCACAACGAAGTCAATGGATATATTTTCCCATTTCCACTTTGGCACTGGTAAAGGCTGAAGCATCCCTTTCGGTAACTACCGCTCTGCTTTAACCTATTGAAAAGTCAAACACTTCACTGTAAAATCAGCAATATCTCTTTTCATTCCATCTCACCAGTAATACTCCCGTAGATCTCTGTACATCTTAGTACTTCCTGTATGAACTGAAAACGGAGAACTATGAGCTTCACATAACAAATCTCTATTCAACTGTGAATCACAAGTCACACACATTCTCTTCCCAAATCTCAAAACACAATCATTATCAATGTTGAATTCAGTCAACTTACCCTTCTAAACCAGCTCTACCTTTTTCTACAACTCACTGTCTTGCTTCTGTGCTTGCTTGATTCTGTCTGATAGAGATGATTTCACTGATACCTGAAACAAAACAGAAGGACATCAAGCACCAAAAACTTCTATTCCAAAGATCATCAAATCCTTAACCAAAGTATCATGTTCCAAACACAACATTGTTAATGAAGCATTAATTTTTCGACTCAAAGCATCAACCACTTTATTTGCTTTTCCCGGATGGTAATGAATTGTACAATCATAATCCATGATTAATTCTAAACATCTCCTCTGTCATAAGTTCAACTATTTCTGAGTGAATATATACTTTAAATTTTTTTGATCAGTATATATTTCACACTTTACTCCATGCAAATGATGCCTCCAAATTTTTAAAGCGAAAACAACAGTAGCTAATTCCAAATCATGTGTAGGATAATTTATCTCATGAGTTTTCAACTGACGTAAAGCATAAGCAATTACCTAATCATTCTGTATTAGGACACAACCAATTCCATTCAATGAAGCATCACTATAGATAAAAAAACTCACCATTCCTGGAATGTAGTGCAATAACTGGATCATTCACCAATCTTCTTTTCAACCCCTGAAAACAATAATCACATTCTTTTATCTAGATAAACATAACAACCTTCCGAGTTAGCTTAGCCATTGGACTACATTACTGGGAAAAATTTCTAAAAAATCATCAATAATAGCCTGCCAAACCAAAGATGCTACGAATCTCAGTTACATTTTTGGGTATTGGCCATTCTTCCACATCCTTTGTTTTTGCAGGATCAACAGTTATCCAATATTTAGAAACAATGTGACCAAGGAATGAAATTTGCTGCAACCAAAACTCACACTTTCTGAATTTTCCATACAATTTCTTTTCATTCAAGGTTTTCAAAATAACCCTTAAATGTCTTTCATGCTCTTTTTTTATTTTAGAAAACACCAAAATATCATCAATTAAAACAACAAAAACATATCCAAGAAATCATGGAAAATTCTATTAATTAAGTCCATGAATACAACAGGTGCATTGGTTAGCCCAAAAGGCATTACTACAAATTCATAATGGCCAAATCTTGTACGGAACGTGGTCTTCGGAATATCTGCTTCCTTTACCTTCAACAGATGGTACCCCGATCTCAGGTCAATCTTTGAAAATACTGAGCTCCCTGGAGCTGATCAAACAAATCATTGATATGAGGCAAAGGATATTTGTTCTTAACAGTGATGTTATTCAAGGCTCTATAATCAATGAAAATCCTCATAGGACCATCTTTCTTTTTAACAAATAAAACATGATCACCCCATCGTGATGTTCTAGGTCGAATGAAACCTTTCTCTAATAAATCTTGCAATTTCTCTTTCAACTCTAAAAGTTCAGTTTGAGCCATTCGATAAGGGGGTTTTGAAATTGGCTTAGCATCAGGAACTAAGTCAATAATAAATTCAACTTCCCAATCTGGTATTATTCCAGGAAACTCATCAGGAAAAACTTCAGGATACTCATTTATCACTAGCACATCATTAATCTTAACAGTTCTTTTATTTTCAATGATATGTGCAAGGTAACTTTTATTTCCATCATTTACATGTTTCTCGGCCTCTTGATATATCATCAATAGTCAGGGTTCATTCTTTTACACAAACTAAAAGTCTTTCTGATGAGAAACTTCTTTAGATCTACAGTCAATCTTAGCATGGTAAATAGAGAGCCAATCCATACCCAGGATAAAATCAAACTCTACTAGATGTAGAAAAATTATGTTTGCAAGTAGGTTCATTCCACAGATAATGATAGGAAGATTCTTATAAATTATTTTTGCCTCAACATTTCCCCCAGGTGTTTTTACCACAAGTTCAGGAGTCATTTCTTCAGATGGTATTCCCATTTTACTAGAAAAGGTTTCGGAGATGAAAGAATGTGTAGACACTGAATCAAAAAACACACTCGCATAATCTGAAAAAACAAACAATGTACCTGATACAACTTCATTTGATGGCCTGAAATCTACTAAAGTAGGTGAAATGGATTTCACCACCCCTTTCTGCTTGTAGTCTAACTACTTCCCATCACTCAAGCTCTTTGTTGGACACTAGTTTGCATGGTGACCCATCTCATTGCACTTAAAACATTTCACTAACTGTAAATCAAATTTGGTCTTACCATCACCTTGATCTTTTTCAGTGCAATCACGAGCCTTATGTCCCATCTTACCACATCGGTAGCACTTTCCAGAATTCAGAAGACATTCCCCAGCATACCTTTTACCACATTTATCACAAACTGGAAACATAGTTTTGTTACCATCTGACATTTTTGAAAAATTCATTCCTTTCTCCTACCTCCTCAGTCTCTTCTTTTGTTGGTATTTATAGAACACTTCATCATCGGAAAACTCCATTTACACCTTCTCAGCACATCGAACAAGCTTTTCATTACCTTTGATCTCACGAGAAGACAATTACCTTTGATATTTTGGAATTAATCCTGAGTAAAAATGATTGATTTTGTTATCAAGGTCTCAGATAAAATTTGGATCATACCTTGCCAATCGAGTGAACCTTTCTTCATAGGCAGCCATTGAGACTTCCTCTTGCCTCAATTACAAGAATTGCTTTTCCATCCTATGTCGAAATGCCTTAGGAAAATACTTGTCAAGAAACATACCTTTGAATTCATCCCAGTCGAGAGCATCAATATCATCAGCATCCTTGATATTTTTATCCATCGACCACCACTGATCTGCTTCACCCTCCAAATGGTAAATAGCAAGACTTACCTTTTGATTGTCTGAACGCCCCATGACATTGAAAATCTTCTATAGTGCTTTAATCCACCCTTTGGCTATCACAGGGTCCGATGATCCTCTGAATGATGGGGGATGTTTCCTCATGAAATGTTCCACCACTGACATGTTCCTCTACGGTTGATCTAGAAGATCTCATGATACCGCCACCATTTACTTCTTGAGTCAACTGTTCTATTACTGCAACAAACTGTTCAGTTCCAATTCTGACCATCTCAAGATGCTGATTCGGAAGGTTATTTCCTTGTGTATTCCTTTCTAGCACTACTTCCATGTTTCCTCTAGGGAAAACCATTCTGAACAAACATGTCTTAGATTAAGCAACATGTTAATCTCAAATGCTATATAATTTCAATTTGACCATAAAAAAATATTTTTGGATAATCATTTAATAAAATTCCAACTACTAAAGTCATCTAAACCAACCTATGATACCAACTATAAGGACCCAACCTTAAACCTTACTTAATCTTGAGTTATTACAAGAATACATCTTGAGGATCTTTTCAGATTTCTAGTTTTAGAAAATTAGATCCTAAAACTTTCATTACATTCAACATTTAAACAAATTGGTTACATAAAATATAGTAATCATTTTTCCTATCAATGGAAACATATTTAAAATAAAACATGGATTCTTTCTTGACACTTCCCTGACACTATCATCACATAATTTACCTTTCCCTTGACCTGTGAAAATCATTTCAAAAACTTGGGATGAGCATAAAAAGCATAGTAAGGGATATAAAAATATGGAAAGGAAACATGAGTACATGTATACATAAGAATCAATGAAATCATACTCTACTCATAAAACATAATCACTTTAACATACCACGTCAAATCATTAATAAATCATAGAAATCATAATACATAAAGGTAACTTGAGGCATTCATAAAATTCTTACGTAGGGAGTAACCCTCTTGGTTACGTTTGGAATACCCATCACAGTATATTCCCTAAATCTCTTCGGAGAAACCTTAACGTTTAACTCCTTCGCGTCACCCAATGCATTGGAGAGCTATATCGGGGTCACCTGCCCTTAGTTTATCCTGGAACCACCTGTCTTTATAACAATGCCCAAGAACTATAATATAATCGTATCACATAAAACATGCATAAAGGAAACATAAAATTTCCACATTTCAATCACAAGATATCAATACAACGCATTGATATAATAAAAACATTATGAAAACCCTTTTAAATACCAAAATAAATGAAAAGTAAAACATGTTATTTATTTCTTAAAAAAAGGCATGGCTTGTAGAGGAAGCCGAAACTCAAATAATGGTCACAGCAGCAGAAAAGTCGTTGTCGCCGCATATGTATGACAAAAAAATTCCCTTTTGTCGTTTAATAAAATGCTTCGTATAAGAATGATTCCTTTTGGATAAATGTAAAATTAAAAGGGGTTTAGACACCGTAAAAAGAAGGTTGTGTATAAAACAAAATATGCCTCAATGAAAGGAGATTGAGATGAAGTCCCATACCTCGTATCCGACTTGACTTGATCGTTCTTTAATCCTCTCAATAATAAACATGAGTTAATTTCAACTTGTTTGAGAACATTTTTCATGTTCATTATTCCTTTTATATCACTTATTTCCATGTCATGAACACTATGTAATTACGTAAGTTAATAACGGTCGTTTTAACGATCATTGGTACTTGAGTCAAAAATAAACTCTTTATAATTACAAGTTGTTCCTGTATCCATTATATCCAGAGTTATACTGATGATGTTAATATCATATATATCATATATATCTAGTATATACATGCATTTATATTATTACATAACGTTTAGAGGTAAGAAATGAAATGCACCCTTCATGGAGACAGTAAGTCGTACGTATGCATGAACGCTACTTTCATTTCTATTTCGTATTTTATGGAATGGAATCATAATGATATAAAGGTATATTATAATTCCAGTATAATATCATATATAATACCCTTAATTACATCCTTTATACATCCCACATATGGCATTAACGGATCAAATCACTTTGAGGGGGCGGTAGTCCACACTTCCTAAAACGAAGATATCTCGTTTACCAATAATGGAAACCAGAAAGGTATTCCATAAATGAAAAATAGAGAAGTTTAAGTAAAACATAAACATATTGGATATCATACATAAATATAGTTTCATCTTAATTTCCACCTGTTAAGGTGGTAAAAAAATATTGAACAATCATCGTTTTGTGAGGCAGAAATTCGCCATCCACGGAAACAATATGTTCATTAACCATTAGATGTAGGTGTGTGTAAGTGTATCTCGAATTCTTCTTATAACCAAATCCTATTATATGTAAGATACTGATTTTTTTTACAAAATAAATTAATAAAAAGAGTTTAGGGGGTTGGAGAAGCAAAATGAAACATAAGAACACAAGAGAAGACACTACCTTTAAATCGGGTAACTCTTTTTGATTTGAACTCAAAGGATTTATTGGGAAGACTTCTACCGAAAGTGAGGATTATATGAGTTATAGAGGGATGTGGAGAGACAAAATGGGTAGTGTTTGGCCAAGCCAAAGGCTTTGTATGTGTGGGTAAGGTGCTAGAGGTGGGGGCCTTTTATAACAGGAGAGGAGGGGAACTCTTGGAAAGGTATAAAAAGATACTTTATTATAAAATTATTTTCGGATTTAAAAGGTCCCAAAATTATATATTTCGAGGATAACGTGATAATAGTTCTAAATCCATCCATAAAATATGTTTTTTACATGTTTAGGTTTTATATTTTACAGTATCATTTCATTTTAGTTAAATCGTTAAAAGATGAGGTCATCGCTGCATCATCATGGTGTCATAAATAATTTAATTTATTTAATGTCTAAAAAGTATAATAAAAATATCATGATGTAGGAAATCTTTTTATATTTAAAATGAATATTTATAGTCAAAAATATGACTTTTATAACCCCATTTAAAAATTGTTTTAGTAAAACAACTCATGTTTGTGACATTTTTACATAAAAAGATATTAATGTCATTTTCCTTCCAAAGTGGCTCCATGGGGTACCCATGTTGACCCATGGATTTTCTTGGTCGGCCATGACACATCCAATAAGCTCAGTACATGTTTCATGTTCATTTCATATTATTAAAACATTATTCTTACCTTAGATTACACTAATTACCTATAATCGCGATTAAAAACTTAAAAGTTACTATTCACCAAAAAAATTATTTTAATCCCATTGAACCGAATCTTACTTCTTAATGACCACCATGTATGTCGGATTTTTTAAATTCAAAACACAGGGGTGGTAAAATTTCATTTAAACAAAAAATCTTTTTTTTAAGTACCACTTAGTGGTTTCACTATTCATCAAAAATTGAGGTTTTTCAGAAAAATACCAAAACATCAACCTAAGCTATATTTGATATTCCGAATTCAAAAATGATTTCTATTTTAAAAAATTCAAAAAATATAAGTTACATTAATTAATTTAATAGTTAATTCCCGCTATCAGAGCATATAACATGTTTTTATGAAACAATAAGTATCAAAAGATTGACACTAGTTTAAGTCCAATTTCAAAGTGAAATTAATTCCAACGACCACTATTGGAATAAATGGAAAATATATATTCTAATTTAACTTTAAAACCAATTAAAAATATAATCTTATAATATAAATAAATTATATTAAAAAGAGGTTTTGAATTAAAATACAACATTTTTCACTATTCATTAAAAAATGAACTTTATCGGAAAAAGTCCAAAAATTTACCCAAAGAAAATTTCAATGTCCCAATAATAAAGAATAAGATTATTTCTATAAATAGATCTTATAAAATTGTCAAAAGTTTGATTTAAAAATGGTTTTCCATCAAAAGGTAGTAAAATAATCCTTCAAAAATAATAGTGTATTCCATACTTAAGATTGGATTTATTCTCATTTTAAGCCTCTAAAACACTATCTAATTAATTAATAGACATAGACAAAAATATATATTATTCATTACTTACTTGGGATGTTACACCAAGTGTGTGTGGGTGGGATGTGTTGTGAGACCCATGTGTGTGCGGGCAGGATGTGATGTGGTGTACTGAAGGGATGAGAGCGTCAGGGCATATGACGTTGGGTGAGAGCGGCATAACAGTGGGAAAGTGGTGTAAGGTACCATATCTTCAATGAATTTTACTTTATATTATATTACATAGCTTTTGTTATTTAGTGAGTGTGCCTTTGAGTGGTTGGGATGGTTAGTATACTTGTTTACGTATTGTTTGGTTTGGTTGTTTTCTCGTAAGAGTATTATTATGCTTCATTCACATGGGAATTAGAGACTTTGGTTTTTCTAATTGGTATACTTCTATACTCAACCAACGTATATAAAACTATTTTCAGGTTTCTGGTAGGATTTTGTAGACTATGTAGGACCTTACTAGCTCAGATCTTGACAATTGTTGTGTCACTGCTTTATCTTTAATTTTGCGTATTTACTTTGGGGGATTTCGTATCTTTATCAGTTATATTTTTTACATTCATGTGGAATGGTTTTTGATTTCTATATATTATGTATCATAGTTTCATTGAGGATGATCCATCATATCACTTGATCTTGTTTCCCTATAAAGGGTAATTCCTTCCATATTGTGAGATTTGTACACCCTTGGGGCTAGTCACAAACCCAGGGCATACTGAAGGTGGGACTCATGGGACATTATCTCCCTTTCTTAATTACCAGTCCAGATGGGGTATCTATGTAGGGAAGGGGTCGTGATATGGGTCATAACCAACAACTTGTATTCAACCCAATGGCAAAAATAAAACAAATCATCCATTAAAATTCAATACAACATGGCACAACCAGATACAACATAAATAACTGAAAACATCTACAAGGGATGTCTATTGATCCAATTAAAATATTACCAAAACAAAACAAACTCAAACAAATCCCAAGCCTACTCCATCAAGCCTCTAGTTTCTCACCACCTCCCAACTCACCAAACATCGACCTCAAGATCAAAACACGATTCTAGAAGGATCATAGAATCTGTAATGTGTAGGTATGAGATAATCAACCCAATAGGTATCCACCCATTGAATCTATACAATATCTTTTATGATGCAATTCAAGACCATTATCAATTTGAAAAATATTCCTTTTTCTTAAATGAAAACAACCACATTAAAAATATTCCTTAGCATAAGTTACTTTTCTTCCAAAACACCAATTTTTAAATCCTCTTTAAAAACCCAACATGTGAGTCTTTAATTCAAAATGTGTTTTCCAAGAATTATTGAAAACCATTAGAATGGATATAACCCAGACACATTGATTCAAGTATACACAAAGTGGTTACCATAAGTCCAATTATAAACAATGAAGATACATAAGATAAGGGTACCACAACAATAAAAGTAATGGGAAGATACAACTAAACACAAAATGGTTATCTCCCATGTGAACCACTAATCAATAAATGAATATGTTGTGGATCAACCCTATGTACTAACATCATAAAAAATAAAACTTTATCAATTTCCCTATGGACCAACTATCGACATATGTTGAGTCCAAACAATCACAAGCCATCCGACTAGCCCACACTAGCCTCATCGCAATTGGGACCCCCTCTCAGGCCTAACACCTACCACAACTGGAGTGACACTAACAATGCATGAAACAACTAGTGTAACATAAATATATATTTCCCACTCAATACTCATGTTACCATGACTAAAAGTAATGTATATTCAAGTGAATAAGCAAGACAAGATCAGTACACAAGGCATAAGAAATAATATTCCCACACCTCCAACACCCTCACATAGAATACACCATTTTCACCTTCGAAATCCATGTCATATATGTATCACATCCCTCAAAAAGGGTGTAAAAATCATCACCTAGTGATAAACAACCCACTAAATGGGAAACAAACACCATGGGAAAATCAAGAGGGTCTCACAAGCATTAACCAAAATTATTTATAAAGTGTCAATTGGCCATTTACAAAAAAATATGACTTTAAAATCCATGTCATTTCTCATTTCACAAAAATTCACATTAAACATCCTTTGAAAATCCATTAAAACTTCACCCACCATTTATATTTCAAAGAATTCCTTTAAAATATGAGTTCTCATTTTTGAAATCTAAAATAATACTAAAGGAATTCCATTTCCATTAAACACAATTTAAATAGTCATTTAGGAATTTTCACAAGGTCTTAGCAACAAATTCATTTCAAAAAACATTTCAAATTCATCAAGAACTCCTTTTAAAATCATTTTGAGGTCAACACCTCTTTGTAAAACAAATATCTCTCTAAAACACAGTTTTCACCCTTTGAAAACCAAACAAGATAAAAAAAATGTACACCATTAAATCTATTCAAAAATCCTCATATATATTTTTAAAATGAATGACACATAAAGGCATTCCATTCTCAAAATAAAAACCTGGAATTTAAAAGAGAAACCCTTTATGTTAGACTCAAATTTTATAGAAAATATTAAAAAAACCACACATATATCAAAAATACACATCATTTCAATAAAAGGAGATTTATAAAGGTCAAACATACTTTCAATTACAAGATGAAATAATTTCATAGAGACACTTATGTTGACGATGTTGAATCCAAGAAAAAACATTTCTCCTTCGACAACGACCACCCGAATAGGTAAGGATACATCCTCTACAAGACATAAAAGACCCAAATCTTATGTTAGAACCATCTTGAACTCAATAACTATCTCACACAATGAATTAGGGTTCCTAGAGAAAGTGGCAACATTGTAGAGATGGAAGGAAGAAGAATATAAGGGAAAAGAGGAATGATTTACCTTGGAATCACATTAAAATCCCCAAAGATGACCTAAGAATCGAAGGGGGAGAAGGATGGTGCTCCCCCATGGGATCATTAGGGCCAATATAATGAATGAGGAGGGATGGGAGGTTCCTGAAGCTGAAAACCTAAGATAATAATAAGATAAAATCACGTTTAAAGTGATTCTGGGTAGGCCGCATGGTTTTACAAACCATGTGCTATCTGTATGGATGTACCCTTACCCACAAAACATGGAACACTGTTATCTGGGATTCTCTACATGGATTAAAAAATTGTGTGAAGACCATGAAAAAATAAATTGTCTCCATTATAGTACCATCCACATAGAGGGCAACGAATTACTACTAACATTGTAGGTAAATTATGAAACACGTAGAAACAATCAAAAACTCTAAATTTCTTACCTGAAAATTACTCAGACCCAAATGATGCGATATAATATAAAATAATACAAAATAACCAACTATAATGACATGACGGTGTCACGACCATCATAATGTCTTGCTCGTTTTTTAGCCCAAAAGAGAGGAATCCTTCCAAAATAAAATTTCAAAAAACATGTAAGAATATGGGGAACACATAACAGAGGAGAGGAGAGGAGAGGGTACCATTATCCATGAGACTTTGATCCAGATGAACCAAAGGGTTTGTCTCTCATGGAGAGGCAGCTTGAGGGTTGCGAGAGATCAAGGGTCCAACTAGGGTTTGGGGGAAAAGGAATAAATCCGAACCAAGGGTCATCCAACCCTCTACATATAGAGGAAGCATTGAAAGCCTCAACCATATTGTAGTAAATCACACTATGCCCATGGTAAACATTGGGCAATGGTCAATCTTCTTATTCAACGTTTGAATCAGTTTATCCCCCCTCCATGATTCTTGAGTGTTTTAAAAACTGCAGCTAAATACTTTGACCGCCAACATTACCTAGGTTATGACATAGTGGAATCCCCTAAGTAATTTTAACCATCCAAATCGAATACCATGATGTATAGATGATCGCACTGTGATTCATTATTTTATATCACTCTTACATCACTATGTTAAACTGATTTTGTATTGTAAATTCCAATTATTAAAAAAACATCATGTTTTATTCAATTATTTTTTTACCCACTTTTAAAAGGTGTAATTTCACTTGTTTGTATGATTTAATTTTTGGTGGAGGTGATTTGGAGGCCCATGAGGATGTTGAAGAAAAATGGGCCAAACTGTCCAAGATTCCATGAACACCTGTGGACTCAAATAGACACAATGAATAATATGTGAATTCAATTTCGGTGAAATGTTGTGGTCTGGTCTAAAATTCAATGGTATTCTACTATTCTAATGATACCCTAGCACAATTCATCTATTAATGGGACTAACCGAACTGATCTGTCTAGCGAACTGAATCTACTCGAAGTCAAAATATGTGCTTTGTATTTCATCCACCAGATGTGGTTTTCCAAATGGAGACTAATTTTTGGTGGAGATAGAAAATATTTGTAGTCAAAACTTTTTAGTTTTCTCCAAAGAGAGATAAGATTTTATGGATTCCTAAAACCATAGTCCACGTGGTTTTAATAAATAAGGGTGTCCAAAATATCCTTTCACTTTGCCTATAAAATGGAACCATGGGTACCCCATTTGAAGTTCGACTAGGAGGAAAAGATATGGAATTTTGGAGACCCAGAGGTATACTATCTTCATACAATAGTTTTTCAAGGCCCCTATCCTTATAGTTGGATCAAGGATGAAGGTAAAGTTCCACTCGAGCCTGCTCCGCCTCTCGATGAGGAGTTAAACGATGGAAGATCATTTCGTGGGAGATACACATACTTGGGAGGGATTTCCAGAAAATTGTTTTCTACTGGTATTGTTTAATTTGTTTGATAAATATTTCACTTATGTTTTATCTTAACACCCTTCTCATCTGAATGATTTGTTTGGTATAACTATGTGAAACACTTTTCATTTCAACAACGATTGGGTTGAGATTTCAGGTGGGAATCTTGGGTTGTATCGATTGGACAATTCAGGTATCCTTTTTCACATTCACATGCACGAGTTTTCATTATTATTTGGTAGCCCTCATTCCATGATTGAGGTTCAAACCTTAACAACATGATTGTTGTGTCAAGGGTTGGTTCTTTTGTGACATTTTAAGAGGGAAGAGGGGAATCAAGATCTTGACAACCCTCCACCAAATAATTCCATTAAACCATGTGAACTTTTCTAACAGTGAAATATCCATGTTGTGTAATGAACATGAAATGACATCCTTATCTCACAATTCAGAAAACACCAACTGAATTATAAATTTTTAAACTCTTTAAATTATTCTATTTTCTTAAAAAAAATTTCAAAACCACCCCTATAATTGTACTTTTTATTAAAAATACACACCCTAAACCTATCAATTCTCCTTTAGAGATGAAATAGGGTTCTCTATGGACTATAAGTCATATTAAAATCACAATCAATTTTATTTGTCATGAAAACACATTCATATTTTGGCATTGCTACTAAGGAAAGCTTTTTTTTAGCATGTGGTTTTTTTAAAAATTATTGTGTATTTTGTAATTATTTGTTCGCTTCTTTTCTTCCTTCATTTATAGTTGATTTCTAAATTATTCCTTTTTAGGCCTTTTGCATGAAGTGATATTCACCAGAGCAACTACTTACTTTTGAACATGAACCAGATATGATCTTATGTCATAGACACCAAGAAGTACCAAATGATACATTGAAGGAGGACACACACGACATCAAAACACTTATTGGTCCTTCTTCTTCTTCTTCTAAAACCAACATCAAGACTGAAACAAACTTGCATAATATGGATTAAAATAATCAAACATTAAAAGAAATAACCACACATTATGTTGATATCCAACCCACCTATATTAAAATACAAGGAGATGCACCCAATTTAAAACTTAAATCGAGTTTAATTCATGTATTACCATGATTCCATGGACTCATGGGAGAAGATACACAAAAGCATTTAATATAATTTCATACAATGTGTTCTATATTTAAACTTTCTAATTTGTATAAAGAAAAAGTAATGCTTATGGAATTCCATTTTTCATTATAAGAAACTACAAAAGATTGGATATATTATGTTAAATTCCCTATAAGTGGTTGGGCGGACATGAAACACCTTTTTCATGAAAAATACTTCTCATCCTCTCAAACTAAGACTATATGAAAAGAATATATGGAATAAGGCAATCAAAATGGGAAATACATCATGAATATTGGGAAAGATTTAAAAGGATATTTTCAGGTATCCCACACCACTAAATAAGTGATAAAATTTTAATACTATATTTTTATGATGTTTTAATTCCTATTGATCAAAACACGATTGATGTTGTTGTATATGGTGAACTAGTGGATAAGACCCCAATTGTTGCAAGGGCCCTCATTTAGAACATGGCACAAAACACTCAATAATTTGGTTCAAGGATGATTGCATCAATTCATGGTGTGCATGATGTGCAATGTTTTGAGTATGAGAAGATGGTGGACACAAAGATTGAAGAGGTAAGTAACCTTCTTCGACAACATTCTCTTCCCAAAGGGAAATCCCAATTTCATCCTCCCATCCATTATGGTATTTATTCTTCCAACGCCCACTATCCTGATCAATGTCCTCAACTAAGAGAATCATTTGAGAGTTATGAGGTAATCTTTACATGCCTCCCCTATAACCAACCATTTAAGAAAACCCTTACAATCCATCCAACCATGGGTGGAAGGACAACGAAGCCTATATGGAAGGGGGTATTCAAAACAACCTCAATAAGAATGGATTCAACCAGAGAAGAGTAGTCAACCACCACCACCTAGAAATCCTCAACCACCACAAAGGCCATTCCAAAACCCCCTAAAAATCTGATCCTATCCATGAATACATGATGAAACAAATAGCTACAAATAAAATCTAATTCTAACAAACCACCCAAGCGTTAAAACAAGACCTAAAAACACAATTAGGTAAACTCACCTACTCGGTAGGTGAAATCAAAAGTCATGGGTCGGATAAACTACTCTCTCAACCACTAGTCAGCCCTAGGTATAATGGAAGTGTTAGTTCCATAACCCTTAGGAGTGGAACAACACTAAAAATCCAAATGACCTCTCTATTAGAGTCATCCATCTCTATGGAAACCATCATCCCAATCACTGAAAATGGTCCAAATGTGGAAAATAAATTTTCTAAGATAATCCATTCCAAATGAAAGAATGTTTAATATGATGAACCGTCAAATAAAAACAGTCCTATTACATTACCTCAATGGTCCACCCAACCAAGGAAATAAAAATAAACCCACCTTGATAATGAAATCTTGGAAACATTTAGAAAGGTGTAGGTTAATATCCCCTTGATCAGTGCGGTGAATCAAATTCCAAGATACACAATGCTTCTCAAGGATATGTGTACACAACAAAGGATAATTTGAAGCAATGAAAAGTTGATATTGGAAAGGAATGTCTTAGAATTGATGGAGCCATCACTTCCCACAAAATGTAATGATCCCAGAACATTCCCGATTTCGTGCACCAAAGAGGAGTATTCCTTTTCCATTTCTATGATTGATTTGGGTGCTTTGATAAATGTGATGCCTCACTCTATTTATTCTTCATTACAAGTCATAGAACTAAATCTCATATGAATTGATATTCAACCCAAAAATCTGAGTACAAAACACCCCACCGGTGTGTTACAGGACATACTTGTGAGAGTGAAAATATTAATTTTTCCTACTAATTTTTATGTTCTAAAAATGGAAGATGATAGGATGAAGAGATACACCGAGACTATATTGGGGATGAATTTATTGAAAACCACAAAAAAGTAATTAATTTACATAATGTTACATTATCTATGGAGTTTGGTAGCGAAATTTTCCACTTCAACATCGTTGATGCCATGAAGCACCCCTTAGAAGAACATTCCTCACTTTCGGTTAATTCAATTGATATACTCCCTTCCCCTGAAAAAACTTCTTTTCATTCCCCTGATCCCCTTTATTAGTTTTCATCCTTGATATACATGCTAGGTAATGAATCATGCATAAAATGTTATACTAGTTTTGAAAAATGTAATGCACGTTTATTAATTGATGGTTTCGTGAACACTAAGGATCCCATGACCATCGATGATAATGCTAAAATAGTAAAATATTATTCATCATATAAGGAGGTTACCATTGAGAAATTAGATGAGATTATTTACCTCTCACTTTCACATTCACTCCCATTAATAACCCCCCCCCCCCGAATTAGAACATAAACAATTTCCTTATGATTTAAAATATTCATATCCTGGTAATAGAAAAATGATACCTAACATCATTTGTAGTTCACTCCCTCCATAGAATGAATTTAAACTGCTTGAACTGTTGAGGTAGTATAAAAAATCTTTGGGATGGAAACTTTCTAAGATTCTTTCTATTATCCCATAAATTTTCATAAATCGTATATTATTAAATGACGAGGCTAAAATTGTGATGCAGGCATGACGTTGAGTAAACCCAAACCTCATAGATGTTTATAAAAAGGTGGTAACTAAAATATTGGCTACGAGAATCATTTTCCCCATTTATGAATGCCAATGGGTTAATCTGGTACTAGTTATTCCTAAAAATGGTCTAAAAATAATAAAAAATGAAAACAATAAACTGGTCCCAACCCATGTGAAAAATATTTGGAATGTCTGTTTAGAGTATAATCAACTAAACCAACACACTAGGAAGAACTATTTCCCATTACTATTCATTATCCAGATGAAAGAGATGCTAGCGGGAAATTACTGCTACTGTTTTCATGATGGGTATTATGGATATTTTCAAATCCATATTTCTTCCTAGGAACAGAAAAAAAACAACCTTCACTTTCCGCATTGACACATTTACATATAATAGGATGCCATTTGGTCTCTGTAATGATCTAGGTACTTTCCAAAGATGCATGATTAGTATTTTTTTAGATTACTTGGAGAATTGCGTGGATGTATTTATTGATGATTTCACAATTTATGGGACCTCTTTTGATGAATTTTTGAGTAGTCTTGGTTCAGACCTACATTGATGTATTGAAAAGAATATTTTACTAAATTATAAGAAATGACATTTAACGGTGTGATAAGGTATAATTTTGGGACTTGTCATTTCTAGGGATGGTATCCAACTAGATAAATCAATAGGGGATATCATTTCTTCCTTACCATTCCCCAAAAATGTGCAGGATGTGCGGTCATTCTTAAGCCATGTTGGATTTTACCAATGTATCATTATTTACATTTATAATATTATATTCCCCCTCTCCCACTTACTATAAAAAGAAAAAGATTTTTTTATAAAGAATGTGAGGCTGATTTTAATAATGTGAAATAGAGTTTGACATCACCCCCTGTAATCCCACCACCTCAGTGGGAATTATCATTTGAGATCATGTGTGATGCCTCTAACTATGCATTTGGGGAGGTGTTATCACAAAGGGTTAATCGAGCTCTAAATGTCATAGCTTATGCCTCATGCACACTAGACCCTCCCATGCAAATTAAACGCAACTGAAAAGAATTCCTTACCAATGTGTTTTCCTTGGATAATTTTAGGTCATGCCTTTTAACGTCTGAAGTCATTATGTTATCTGATCATTCAGCCCCTCGGTATCTTCTTAAGAAAGTAGAATCCAAACAAATTCTCATTTGCTCGATGCTCCTCCTTCAAGAATTTAACATAGAAATTGGAGATAATAAAGAAAAAGATAATGTGGTGGATGACCATATTAGTAGGATACTACCATCCTCAGACATTGACTCATACCCCTGTATTCCCATAAATAACATGTTCCTCGATGAGAAATTGTATAGTATGCAAGATTCTATTCCTTGGTATGCTGAAATTGTAAATTATTTGGTAGGATCTTACATTCACATGGATTTCAACAAAAACTAAACTGACTGTTTAAAACCCGAGTCCCATTATTTCATTTGGGATGACTTCCTACCTTTGGTGAAAATATAGTTATTAGGTCCTCTAGCATTATGTTATCGATAGCGAGTTTCAATCTATCCTTAGGTTCTGCCACTCCCTTGCTTGTGGGGGCCACTTTCCTCCCCAACAGACCGCTCACAAGGTCCTCAATTCTGGTCTCTTTTGGCCAACATTATTTCTAGATGCCCATGATTTTTGTAAATATTTTACTCACTTTCAAAAAATGGGGAATGTATCTAAAAGAAATGAAATTCCACAACATCCCTTGACCATCCATGGAATTGTCGATGTTCGGGGCATTGAATTTATGGGGATATTTCCCAATTACATTGTCAACTTGTAAATTCTTATAATAGTTGATTACCTATCAAAATAGATATAGGTACAAGACACATGGAAAGATTATTCAAAGGTTGTTGTGTAATTTTTGAGATCCCAAATTTTATGTTGGGTTGGATTACTGAGATTCATCATCAGTGACCCGGGTTCTCATTTCTATAATCAAACAATGCAATCACTTTTTATCACTATGGGTTTGGGCCTAGAATGTCTACTACTTATCACCCACTAACCAATGGTCCATCTGAGGTGTCAAATAGAGAGTTAAATCAAATTATTGAAAAAAGGTTCAATCAAATAGAAAAGATTGGAGTATTAGACTCAATGATTCATTATGATATTACCATACTATCCTCAAAATTCACATTGTAATGTCTCCTTATTAGAATTTATTTCGAATGATTTTTAATCACCCTATTGAGATAGAGCATCAGGCCTACTGGGCCATTAATCAATGCAATTCTAAAATTTCTGGTGCAGGTGTACAAATAATGATGTAGATTTAGGAGTTAGATGAACTGAATAGAGATTTATATGAGAAGTCTTGGATTTATAAAGACTGTACCATGCCTACCCACAACTGTCTCATCCTTCATTGTCAATTCCAAATTGGGTAGAAGGTCCTCCTTTACAATGCAAGGCTGAAGATACATCCAGGTAATATTCATTCACACGTGTTTGTACCATACACTATTACTAATTTTTATCTAATTATTGTTGTTCATTTTCAAAATTAAGAAACCAAACAAATATTCACTTTCAATGGGTAGCAGTTGAATCACTTTCATAAAGACAATCCAGAGTCACCAATGGAGGAACTCCAAGTTCAAGAAGCAACGTACTATTGATAGCCACCAATTTTTATCCTTCCTTCCCACATTTTCTTTTATTATAGTGAGAACACTTCATACTGTTGGTGTTTGGGGATGGGCACATTCCCATGTTAGTTATGAATTTTCATCATCTTTCTTCTTTTTCTTTTTTTCTCTTACCAAATAGTATTGTTTTCATCCCACTCCCTTTTTTAACCCCTCACTTTTGTGACAGAATATTCATTTTTTATACACACATAATCATGGAAAATAATGTCCGCTTAATCATGAAAGTAATTAAAAATGCTTCAGGAATTTACCTATTTTAATTTTTTTCAACAAACAAAAAATCAATGAAAGAATGTTTGTTTTAGCATGAATCTATCATTGAGGTGTGGAATTTTCTTTAAAATTGGTTGTTTGTTGATGATATAAATGGTTGTTTCACTTTGAAACCTTTGAGAAGAATGATACCCTTTGTGTGAGTAATTTATGGGAAAATTGCACCATTTAATTTATCCACACATTTTTTAACCAAACCATGAAGTGTGATATTTTTATTACTCTATACAAGGTAAATATAAGTTAGGATAATATTTATCATCATTCCAAATTTATTTTCCCATATGTTTGTTCCTTATCTGATCTTTTTCATTATTGTACCGGATTAACCTATGAGTGTGTACCTATTATCGGACTATTGTACACCCTAAAAAACAAAAAAATGGGTTGTCTATTGTCTAGGTAAAAAACCACCCTTCATCAACCATTGATCATGTTATAACTATTACAATTAGTGTAGTGAGGAGATCAAACAAGAGTAGAGAGATGAGTGTGAGGTTTTTTCCAAGTGAAACTTAAAAAAACAATTATAATAAATGGAAGGAGTGATGAAATGTACAACATATGAAAATATCTATGTAGATATCATAAGGTTTGAATTCTGAGAATACTTAATTAAGTGGGTCTTGAAATTTTATTGAAAAGGGTGTAGGGAAGGTTTTGTGGAAAAAATCATTTAAGGATATTTTTTTAAAATAACTTATATTTACTAGATAGAAATTGTAACAAATATACTGATATGGTTTATAGACACACAAGTGGAGATTTAGTGAATTTTTGTTGAATTATTTTCTCAAATTTGTATTATTAATCTCCTTGAATTTCATTCTGAAACAATTTATGAGGCTTATGTTTCCATGATCACTAAGAATAACTCCTTGGTGTGATTTTTTCATTGATCACGTTGCTATCAAGGATTAAATTTCCATTGAATGTTAAATATTCATGAAATTGGGAATATATACATGAATAATTTTTAGAAACATGACATTACCTAGGAGTAAAAATGTTTACGTGTGGGGGTGTGATTAAACCATGATTCACTGTTTTATTTCACCCTAACATCACTATGTTAAACTAATTTTGTATTATAAGTTACAATTATTTTAAAAAAATTATCTTCATTTTTTATTCAATTATTTTGTGTTAGTAATTGTTAAAAATTATAATTTCACTTGTTTGTATGATTTCATTATAGTTGTTGGTGATTTGGAGTCCCGTGATGAATTTGAAGAAAAATATGCCAAATTGTGCATGATTCCATGAACACCAGTGGACTCAAATGGACACTACTACTAATTATTGAATCCAGTTGGGATGAAATTTTGTGTTACGGTCAAAAATTCAATTACACACAAATATTTTGAAGATAAAATAGCCCAATTCATCCATTATGGGGCCCAACTGAACAGAACATTCTAGGTAACAAAATCTGCTTAAATTCAAAAATATGTGTTCTATATTTCATCCATTTATCTAGATGTAGTTTTCTAAATGGAGCCATATTTTTGGTGGAGATATTAAAGATGTGGGGTCAAAACCTTTTAGATTTCTTCAAATTGAGATAAGACTGTCTAGATTCCTAAAACCATGGGCTAAGTAGTTTACAGAAATTTTTGTCCCAAAACCACATTCCACTTTGCCTATAAAATGACACATTGGACACCCCATTTTATGTTCAACTATGAGGAAAATATCTGGAATTTTAGAGACTCAAAGGATTCATCTCTTCATTATAAATGATCTGGAGGCCCCTATCTTCATAGGGGGATCAAGGATGAAGGTGAAGTTCCACTCAAACATCCTCCTCTTCTGGATGATGAGCTAAACAGTTGATGATCAGTTCGAGGGATTTAAACATAATTGGGAGGGAGTTTCAGCACATGTTCTTCTACTGGTTTTGTGTGATTTATGTGTCACATATTTCAATTATATTTTACCTTAACACCATTCTCTTCTGAATTATTTATTTTTGTATAACTAACTAAAACACTTTTCATTTCAACACATATTGGTTTGATATTTTAAGAGGGAATCTTGGGTTGTTCTGATCAGAAAACTCAAATATCATTTTTTCACATTCACATGGATGAGATTTCATTATGTTTTGGTATCCCTTGTTCCATTTTTTAAGTCCAAACCTTGACAACATGATTGTTGTGTAAAGGGATTGTTCTTTGTGTGTTGTTTTAAGAGGGAAGAGGGAAATCAAGATCTTGGCAACCCTAAACCAAATAATTCCACTAAACCATGTGAAATTTTCATAATAAAGAACTATCCATGTTGTGTCGTGAACATGAAATTACCTCCTTTTCTCATAAATTTTAAAACACCACCTTAATTATAAACTCTTTGACACTTAAAATTAAGTTATTTTCTTAGAGAAATTTTCCAAACCACCCCCCTCTTTTAGTAATTTTAGTTAAAAATTAACTCTCTAAACCAATCAATGATCCTTGATAGATGACCTAGGGTCTACCATAGAATATAAATTATCTTTAAATCATATTCAATTTGACGTGTCATGAAAACACCTTCAAGAGACACCCCCCACTTTCTGTTTTTTCCAGCTCCTTTCTCTGCTCATATCTTCCATGTCGCACACCATGCCTAAACTTCCATATTGTATAGAGAAGTCCCATTCTATTTCCTCTGCCTCATGTATAGATTGAGTGTGCCTCCCCAATGCTTCACATGCCACCATGCTTATCTCTCTGGCGTGGTGGTATCAAAACTACTTGTTTCACATCAGAATATTTTCTATGTGAAATGACCTTCAAAATGACAACCTTGGTTTGTTCACTTGCCACGGAGAAAACAATACCATGCCCCAACCACAAAACACTCACACTCACACAAGACAGATCAAATCCAGCTGCACCATTCCCACAACTCCAAATGTGCTCAAAATGACCAACACCACACCCACTGCTATGGGGTGATGACCCTCCAAATGCCCAAAACCCATATCTAACCTTCAGAAAACCATTGAGATTCCTCTCAACTCCTCAACGCCCAAATATAATAAAAAGGGAAGGGATCCATAAATCTATACCATTACATCAGATACCTCAAAAATAATTAATATCCCCAAAAATTTAAAACAAAAATTGAAAGAAGATAAAGGGGTCTGAAAAACCACCATGTGTGATACATCTCAAGGAACTCACTATAATTAAAAGACAAAAACAATTTGGTGGAACAAGTGCATAACCACTAAATATAAACAAATGAACTCAAAAACACTCCCTGGGTGGACACTTCTCAAATAAAATAAATCCACAGACAATCATCCCATCAATAAAGAGAAACAATCTCATAAAACATCATAAGGTTAAACACATTTTCTCAATAGAAAATAAACAATAAGCATCTCAACAAGGTAGATCAAACCTCAAAAAAATCATGATATTAAGCTCGTATTTGAAACTCCAAATCATATGTTCTATCCTCTAATCCACTATGGTTCTATAGGACATGAACCAAGGAAATAACATCGCTGCACAACACTTTCTCCTAATGGTCCTGAATCTCAATAGGATATTCGTCAAATGATTCAGTATATTCAACATCCATATATCCCTAATTGAAGTTGTTAGAATCATCAGGAAGATATCCATGAAACATTGATACATGAAATAAATCATGAATCCATATAATCTAAATGGGTAGTGTTAACTGATATGAAACAACTCTAATGCAAACCAATAACTTATATGGTCTAACGAACTGGGGGGAAAACATTCTCTTGTGACTGAACCACTGATGCCTATGATGAGGAGACACCTTCAAGAACTTGTTATCTCTAACAAAAAACTCATGATGCCCCCTCCTATGATAAACATAGGACTTATGATGATCCCATCATATCTTAATTTTCTTGTTGATCACTGATACATTCTCTGTCGTGCACTGCACCAGTTCTGGTCTGAGAATAGCTGACTATCTGACCTCAATCAAACATAATGAAGTTCAGAATGGCTGTCCATACAGTGTTTCGAATGGTTCCATTCCAATGGTAGAATTATTACTGTTATTGTAGGAAAAATCTATCAAAGGTATGTGTCTCACCCAAGAATCTCCAAAATCTAGAATGAACGCTCACAACATGTCATATAAATCCTAGATTGTTCGCTCTATCTAACATTATGTCTGCGGATGAAAAGAGGTGCTAAGGAAAAATCAAGAGCCAAAAGAACATTAAAGACCTCTCTACAGACAAGAGGTATAATGACAATCATGATCAGAGATGACTATCTTTGAAAATCAATGAAGCCTCCCCACCGACTCTAGCAAACCCCTCGACAGAACCTCCATTGAGATCAACACATTAATTGCTATGAAGAGAGTTGATTTCATCAAGAAGTCCATGATCACCCATATAACATCACTACCACTTTGATATCTAGGTTAACCGATGATGAAGCCCATCAAGATTTCTGCCACTTATATTAAGTAACATCATGCTGGTAAAGATAACTACTAGGAACACGATGCTCAAATTTCACCCTCTAAAAATCCAAACAATGAGAGATAAACTCTGCAACTAACTTCTTCATACCAAACCACAAAAACTAGCCTCTCATATCACAATGCATCATCATCACGCTAAATTGTACTTACAAGGAAGTACTATGGGACTCACAAAGAACCTCATCGTGAATCACCAAAGGTAAGAAAATATTCCTCATAAAAATTCGATATTGTCTATCCTTTGACCACCCCTCAGGAGCATCACTGAGAAAACTAAACCACAACAAACCTCTACACAAAAATTCCCCAGCTAGGGCTCCTCAACTTTTTGAAATAATGATGACTACACTGTCATCTGATAAAGACACCCTCGACACCAACTTATCTCATATCAAGGTACATCACAACAAACTCTTCCATCACTCTCTAAGAGTCTCCAGACTCACGCACCCCACTACCACATGACATTCTACATAATACATCCACCAAAACATTACCTTTACTGGGTGGAAAGGAAATATCAATGTTGTAGTCCTATAATAACTCTATCCACTATCACTGCCAAATATTCAAATTGCACTGGGAGAAGTCATACTTTAGACTTTTATGATCTAGTAAGACCACAAAACGTTCACTGATGAGATAAATACACTACCACATCATGGAAAACACTACTGTAATAAGATCTAGATTATTGGTGGGGTAGTTATATTCATAGGGTAGTAACCATGAGGATCCACAAGAAATGACCATCCTTTGATGTATTAACACACAATCCAAGCTATGTTGTGAAACATCACAGTAAGCCTCGAACACAACACCCTCCTTTAGCAGATGAAAAATTAGGGCACTGACTAGATTCTCCTTCAAATACTAAAAAATATCCTAACACCATTCAATTTACACGAATGACTGACCCATTCTTAACAAATTTGTCATGAGAGTCACAATTCGGGAGAAGTTGGGCGCATACCTCCTATAATAACCAGCATGACTAAGGAAACTATGGACTTGTGCAACATTCTTGGGGTCTAATCAAGTAACCACCACCTCAATCGTAGAAGGATATATGGCTATTCCACATCGAGATATGACATGCCACAAAAAATCACCTTAGAGTCCCATAACTCACACTTTAAAAGCATCCTAAATAGCTGAAAAAACAGAAAAACTCCCAACACAAGTCACATGTGTTCAGTGTGATCTTCCCTCAACTTAGAGAACACAAGGATTTCATTGATAAAGATTTCCAAGAACTAGTCCAGATACTCACAGAACACTACATTCACTTGTTCCATGAACATGGATTCATTGTACTTAACTTTCAAAAACATCACATTGAACATATAATTTTTATAATGACAATGAAAAGTAGTCATGGGGATATTCCCTTTCTTTACTCACATTTATGATATCCAAATGAAAGTAGATCTTTGAGAACTAGCTAGCTCCCTTCAAATGATCAAATAAATCATTAATCTATGGGGGAGGATAGCCATTATTCACAATCACGTGATTTAAACGATGAGAATTGACACACAACTGCATACATCCATCCGCCTTTATTAAAAACAGAACTACATCTCCTCAAACTAACACACTAGGTTGAATGAGTCCTCTCCACAAGATACCATCAATCTGTATCCACAACATTCACAACTCAGAAGGGGCCATTAGATACAAATACATCGATACCGAAGAAATAATTGGTTGTAGGATTATACCAAACTAATTTTTTCATTGAGGAAGTGTCACAACCTCTTCGAAGTAGATGTCAAGTTACTATTAAACAACCCCTAGAAGCACTACTAGCTAATCCTCTATAGAACTCAACATCACCCCGATCATCAAAGGAGATAGAGACTCAATACACCTCTGACCCATTTGAGGGTCTCACACACCAACAAAACTATTTAGTCTCCTCTAACATCATTGAATATTATGCGCATCATGATGTAATCCATGATATCCAACACCGAATACAACCAATCCATGTTGAGGATGATGATGCATGGTTGTATCTGTAAACATAGGACGTCTCCCCACACTACTACAATATATGCCTTAAATCCTGATGACCATTGTTAGTGCTTTTCTTTAGCGTTGTTAAAAATACCCTTTATCAGCGTTTTATTTTTTACACTGATAAATGTCAATAATAAAATAAAATAATTAAAAATATTAAAATAAAAAATTAGTAAATTAAAAAAATATTACAGAAATTATTAATTAAGTAATTATTGATAAAAATGAATAAAAATAACATATTAGATTTAAAATATAAATACTAATATATTTTATATATTAATTATATAGATATGTAAAATGAATAAAATAAAATAATTAAAAAATAAAAATAAGAAATGAGTAAATTTAGAATAATAATAATTTTTTTACTAATTAAATAATTATCGATAAAAATGAATAATTTTAATATACATTTATATTTATAGATTATAAATATTAATTAATGATATATATTAACTATAGATATATATGAATGTATATAATATTTCCTAAAAAATGATTTATATAACACAAAATATTTATAATTTACATTAAATAAGCCATATATTTAGTGAATAATGGTTAATACTTAAAAATTAATATGAATTAAAAATACTCTCACTAATTACATCGATTAATGTACACAATTGAATGTCATTTGATTTTTCAATTTGACATTTATCAAACATGTTCTTTATTGATTTCACATACATATACTTCATTAATATATATTTATATACAACACACACAGAGAGAGATTTTTACGTTATTATTGAAATCTTATATAGAAACACATATACCTAATCTTTATGCAATTTATTCAAATTTTAGTATAAATATTTGAATTTATTTATAAAATGATACATTTAATATATTTTATCCTTAATGTTTAATTATTATTTTTTTTATTTTTTATTATTTTATAATTAGGTATTGCTTTATTTTTAATATTTTTTATTTTTTATTTTCTATTTTATTAAAAGGTAATCATTTTCTATTATTTATTTTTATGTATTTATTTACCATGATTTAATATTTTCAATATTTATTCATCTTTATTTCTAGGTTACTATAGTAGTACAATAGTAGGTATTGTGCGGTACTGTAGCAGTAAGAACTATTCATCTAATTTAGGCAATTTGGCCACTAGTTTGGTCCTACAGGTCATAGGGCCTTCAGGACACCAAAGGCCTTTGGGCCACAAGTCCTTCATGCCACTAAGGGCCTTCATGCCATATGGATTTTAGGACACCAATGGCCTTTGGGTCATAGGTATTTCAGGCCACATATACCAAGAAGTAGCCCAGACAAACAACACAGCGGTAGACCTAGAAGAGGATTCAGAGTGAAATAGCAACTAGTAGAGTAGAGCTAATTGAATTGGAAGAATGAGAGGGTCTGACAACATCCATCTGTACCAGGAACCATGTAGCTATACACAAGGAAGGGCTAGTTGATCAGCCATGCGAGGTGGGAAGCTAGGCTCCTTCAAGATGCAAATTCTGGGGAGGGATAATTTAAAGTGTGTCGTGTATTGAGCCATCAAGGTCATGTAAAGAGGATTATGCCTTTGGGCCTTCAGGTCATGAATGGGCCTTGTGCCTTAGGCCTATGGGTCTTGTAAGGGTTCCCCCTCGACCCTTAAAAAAGTGGGATTAACCAAAAATCAATAAAAAAAGTATTTTTGTAAATATGTATAAATAAATATATTTATAAATATATATTTAATATATTTATAAATTTATATATCTATAATTATAAATAAATAATTATTATTTTATAAAAATTACTTATATAATTGTATATAAATAATTATATATATTTAAATAATTATAAAATTGTAATAAATTTATTAAAATAAGGATTATGTTTTCAATATTTATATTTATATTTATATATATTTACTAAATATATATATAGATAATTATATAAATATATACAATGATATATATATATATATATTAATTTTTAAAAAAGTATTTATATAATATTATATTTAAATAATTATTAAATTATAATAAATATATTTAAACAACTCTATAATTATAATAAAAATATCTAAATAATGAATATAATTACTATATTTATATTTATATTTATATATTTTTGTTATATATATATATAATTAAATAAATACAAAATGATATAAATATAATTATAATTACAAATTATAATAAATAACTTTAAATAATGTATATATATTTACTATATTTATATTTATATATATTTAGTAAATATATATATAATTATATAAATATGTATAATGATATAAATATATTTATGATTATAAATATATTTAGAAATATATTTATAAATGTATATTTACTATATTTATAAAATAATATATTTATAATTGTAAATAATAAATATATATTTTTCAAAAAGTATTTATATAATTAAAAATAATAATTATAAAATTATAATAAATATATATAATTATATAAATATAAATATATTTTTTATTTATTGATAATTATAATTATAAATCCTTTATCAACACGAAAGTTTTAGCACTGATAATGATGAAGCTTTATCACCGCTAAAAAATCCCTTATAAAATGTATCTTTATTAGTGCTAAAAAATTGCTAATAAAGATGCTTTTTATCAGTGCTTACTAATTTAAGGATGATAAAATGGGATCTTTATCTGTGCTTTTTTTGTTGCATTGATAAACATGACTCTAATCTATTTAATAACCTTAATCATGACCGAATCAGTCATGATTTCTCAATCTATCAACGGAAGCCACCACCTACCGGTGCACCATGACGAATCCAAGCTCGAATAAATTCTCAAATGAATCTAAGGCTTGGATGAATCAAGGATCAAAGAATCAATTGCTCAAATGATTCCAGGATTTCATGCGTGATATCTCTATTTCTCTCAGATGAATCAAAGCTTCGATTTAAGGTATAAAAATTTTTATCCTCCTCCTCACTCATTTTTCTTCTCTGACAACATCTTTTTTCATTTTTTGTTCATTATCCCTTGATATTCATAATCCATCATTACTTTCCCTTCATTAGTGGATTTTTAATTGGGGGTTTCTATGATTTTGGGTTTGTATTGATCCTTTAAGGGATTTTCTTTCTTCCTTTTAGTGTATTAAGACTTCTACACATCGATTTCATCCATTCTAGTAGGTGGCTCCATTTACTTTCCATTAAACATTGAATGATGAAGGATTTCATTTTTTGAATCTATTTTTTATCTGAATTAAATTCTATTATAATTATCCATGATGTATTTATCGATTTATAAGTGTTTTTATTATGTTTTCATTAAAATGAATGGAGCTTTTCAAAAGTTTAAATGTTTTGAACTTCCTTCCATTGAAATAACTCACACAAAGTGTTTGATAAATTTCCACCCATGTCTTTATTGAATAAATTGAAATAGATTTCATATAATTATTTTTTATGAATTATAATAATTTTCCATTTGGTTTTGATGAAGGATTTCTATGAATTTGACCATGATTGGCTATTTTTCAAGATTCTTTTTACGTTAGAAAAGAACATGGAAGTATTGTTTCCTTTCATTGTTTTAAATGTTTTGGATGGGTTTCAAATGAAAATTTGGATTTATTTTGTCATATTTTCAAAGAATGTAAGATATTTTTTATATGATTTCCCAATTAGATTAATATGATGTGTTATATACACCCTTGAAGTTAATCCCCTTATTGAATCATAAGTGAAAAGTTGTTTGTTACATGATTTCACAGAAAAAATTATTATGGTTCCATTTTATAATAATTGTATCACATATCAAATCTAAAACTAATATGCCTTAACTTTACATTATACATGAAATTATAATATTTTGAAATTGTTACTTCAGTTCCATAATTAATGGAAATAAGAGGTAGTGGAATATTACATAACATAAATTTCATTAATAAGTTTATGTTTCAATTTTTTACATTCTATATGTTGTAAAATTATCAAATTTTGAATCTAATGTTGAAAGTGAAATGTCTGTTTATTTCCCACCCTAGAGATGACAAAATCCTTAATCGTAAATTTATATCCAAATTTGGTTTGATAATATTCCATGAAGGTATTTAAACTTGAATTAGTGCATACTTATTGTAGTCAGGTAATCATTATAAAATAAACTTGAAATTTGTAGCCTTCTTTAACCATAAAAAAGTCTAATTATACATTTCCAATTATCCACACTAGCATTAATAGAATATGAACGTATTTGAAAACCCATGAATGTTATATTGGGTTTATTATATTATACCACAAACATTAAATAACAAATTACACTAGAATGTTAATGTTGTGATACTTCCATGTCTTTATTAATAAAAAAATTTAACACTATATTCAGATGGAATATTTTCATCTTTTAAATAGATTAGATCAAATGCATTAAAAATATTGAAAATATAATGAGAGTGACATAAATAATAACCCCACTATATATTCTTACTTTTATAATTAATATAACATCTATTATTCTAATTTTATTCATTTTAATTATAAAGGATAAATATTTATTCATCTCACAAATACTAGTCATGTTGTTTTTAAAACATAATTTATCATCCACATAGATACACATAATAAATTATTATTATTGTATGAACATTTAAAAAGTAAACATATCAATAATATTATGTAAAAATATATCAGACAAAATTATATAATCATACTTCTCATGATGTTTATATGTTTCTTTAATACCATAAGTATATTTAAATAATTTACCTAATTTATTTTAAATATATTATATATAAAACCTTAATATTACCCCATGTAAATTTCTTTATTTAAATTTTCATTTAAAATATATTTTAAATACTCGTTTAATGAAAACACAAATGATTTATCAAATTTAAATGAAAATAATATCCTTATTATCATAATTTAAACTAAATTAGTGTAAGTATCTAAATTACCAATCCATTTCATATTTTTGAAACCTTTTATTATTATTCATTCTTTAAAAACTTGAATATTATAATTGGAGTCATTCACGCTTCTAAATAGACATTTACAAACAATATGATTTGAATATTTTAAAATATTGTAAAGATACAAGTTTTATTTCTCATAATAAAATATATTTTATCATTAAATAATTATTTGTAGAACACTACATATTTTTAAGACAATTATTCTTTATATAACTTGAGATCATCATCTATGGTTACCACCATATTATATTTTTTCAGAATTTTTTTATGTTGATCTCTATTACTAAGTGAAATTAAGGATTTGAAATATATTAATTCATGATGTAGATATTTCTTCTTTCTAGGTCTTGTAGTCCATTTAGGTTTAACTCAGGAATAATATTTATTCTCTTCCATTATATCTTAACTAGATGAAAACATAGATATATGGATATGAGGAACAATTTTATTTTAATTATCTTTATAAAATTTATTCTTAAAAAGTTTATAACTCTATATTGAAAAATGAAATTATCTTCTATCTACATTATTCTATATGATTTATTATTATTTTTTATAGGAAAAGTACTTATTTAATTGTTTTAGTTATTTTAGGAATAGAATCTCTAAAAAATTCTAAGCACCCCAATTATTTAAGATAATAAAGGTTTGGTTTCATCATTATAAACATCATATACTGAATAGTTATTATTGTATTTTTTTCTTGAGATTCACCCCCATATGATCTATGTACTTAAACTACTCTAAGTAGTACTCATCCAATATCATAACCAGTACATAGTATGGGGTGATTACTACTTAGAGTGGTTCAGGAAACATAGGTGGATGTTCACAAGAGTTGGGGGATGAGTCTCTAGCATCAAAATGCAATAATATCTATTCAGGAGATGAATCTGATGAGGATGATAGTTGTTTATGAGTTTAACCTTTGGATGAATTTAGAGGATAACACCTACTATAGTGGAGTAATTCTTTTATTAAATTCAATTACACATTTCCATCAAAGAATACTGAAATTATTTGAAATAATAAAATATTAGGTTCCCCTTATTATAATTATACATAAATTTTACCTTTGATAATGAATATATTATGTGTATTTATTTATTTATTATTGAAAATGATTATTTTATTAACATAATATGTTGGATATGAATTGAAAATGGATGCAGGATAATCATTTGGAAAAATATTATGTTGATGGATTTAAAGAGTTAGTCAAGTTTGAAATAGAGCATGCATACGATCCTTCCCAAATCATATTTCCATGTTTATGTTGTTGCTATTCAAGATAAATTTTATTGAAATGGTTAGAAGAACACTTTATTTTTCATATAATTTATCATAGTGATAATATTTGGACTAAAAACAAGACAAAACTAAATGTTCACACTGATTGGGTTGATACTATAGTTTATGGATCATTTGATATGAATACTATAGTAAATGATGATGAAGATTGCATGGATTAAATTATAATGGAAATTGAAAGTGAATTTACTGATTATCAGAAGATGTTTGAGAAGTTAAATAGGTAAGATAAGATACCATTATATACCAGTTGTACTAAATACACAACATTGTCAGTTGTATTGAAGTTTTGTAATTTGAAAGTTGGCAGCAGATGGAGCCACACCAACATTACATTACTACTTGGTATCCTAAATGATATGGTTATAGAAGAAAATTAACTTCCATTATGAATGTATGATGACAAAAAAATGATACATTAAATGGTAATGATATATAAAAAATTACATACTTATATAAATGATTTCATATTGTTTCAAAAGGACCATTTATCAGTCATAAAATACCCTAAATGTGGAACATATTGATACAATAAAAATGAATTAATTCCTTCAAAATATGTTTGGTACTTTCCTACAATTACACATTTTAGAAGAATATATGGATTTCAATAAACCATTAGAAAATTGATATGACATGAAAATAAAATTATTAAATATTGGATCCTTCATTATCTAGAATATTTTCCTCAGTGGAATAAAATTGATTACGAGTATCTTGAAATTTGAAATGAGATGAGAAACTTTCATCTTGCATTATCTATATATAGAATAAATACATTTAGTGTATAGAGTTGAACACATAGTACATGGCCCGTCATGTTGGTAAATTATAACTTTCCTCCATGGTTATGCATGAAGCACAAATATATTATGTTGTCTCTGCTTATGTCTGCACCAAAGACACTCGGTAACGATATTGAAGTCTATTTGGCTCTTTGATCGAAGATATGAAATTGATGTGGGATACATCTATTACAATATATGATGATCATAGAAGTGAAGAATTCATATTGAGTTCCATGATGTACATGATGATAAATGACTTTTCTGCTTATGGAAATTTATCAGGCTATATCATTAATGGAATGTTGGAGTGTCCCATTTGTGAATAATTCACAAAATATGTTTGGTTAAAACATTATTTAATGAATATGTTTTTAGTACATTATAAATTTTTTCCTCAAAAACATGGATACTGATATTTGATGACAATAATCGATGGTAATATAGAACAAGGTACATCCCCATATCCACTAATGGGTAACTAATTATTTCATAATGTAAAAATATATCAGTAGTATTTTCAATAAACCAATTTTGAAAAACCATACAAAATCATGTTATATGAAGAGACCAGTTTTCCTTGATATTCCATATTGGAATTGTTTGTAGGCCAGAAATTATTGTGATGTCAAGCATGTAGAAAAAACATATTTGATAGTGTTATTGGAACATTAGTAAATGATCCAGAAAAAAAATATTTACAAAATCAAATCTAGGTTTCTCATTATTTACATGAGGATAATGGATGATTTGGCACCAGTGAAGGGTAAAGGGAATACTTTTCTTCCTCCAGCAGCTTACACTTTAACTAAATAGAGAAAGTTTCAAAAAATTTACTTAATAGTGTAAAAGATCCATCGGGGTATTAATCAAATATCACGAATGTTGTGTAAATGACTAATTTGAAGTTACATGGATTAAAATCACACGACTGTCATGTTTTGATGCAATATTTGATGCATGTTTCTTTCCACTTCATTCTTCCAAAAACTATATGACAAACATTAACCAGACTACTTATTTTTCAAATCCATATGTAGGATGAATAATTTCTGGGTCACTGTAGAAGTATTGTAGCAGGAACTGTATCGAGAACTGTTTGGCACTGTAGTAGCTGTTAATATACCTTTGTTTGGGCCTCCAGGCCACCGATTTTGTCCCTGAGTCCTTTAAGGCCTTTGGGCCACCCTGGCCATTGGGTTAGTAAGGCCTTCAGGACACCTCAAGGCCTTTGGGAAACCTTAAAGTGAAGAAGAAAACCAGACAAACTATAAGGAACAAGCTCTACATGGAGGATGAGTAAGGAGCTTTCATCACATCAGAAGCTAAACAGATTGAATGAGTGAGAGGATATGGAACCTGCCATCTAGACACACCATTGCATGAACATGAATGCCTATCCAAACAACCATGCGGAGGTGGACAGCTAATTTCACAATGAAAATGTTGGGGAGGAGAAGTTCAAAGTAGTTAGTAAATGTTTTCTGTAATGTTTGAATCCTAAGGTCAATGAATTCCTCTAAGGGCTACGAGAAATGTAATACATAAACCTACATGGATTGTAAGGGTTCCACCTCACCGCTTGAAAGGTGGATTATCAAAAATCAATAAAATTTGAAGGCCTTCGAGCCATTGGATGGATGGATATACCCCATGGAATGGAATATAGATATTTTGAAAGGCTATGTCAAGAATTAATGTTGGCCAGAAGTTTGTATTACAGAACGATATATTGTTAAAGACGCTGTTGAATTTTGTTCCAATTACCTATCAATGTCTTTTTCACATGATTATGTTACCAATCCCATTGAATAATAGACTATAATAAAGGAAACCATTTGGGAAGATGTAAAGGTAATGTTACGATATACTTTCTCTATTTTATTTAAAAATTATATAATGAAACATTGATTAAATTTTCATTATTACCTTCATAGTTTATTTACTTTAGAATATTTATGACCATATTTCATTACTTTTTTCAGCAAAACTTCCACATACTTATTATCCCTCAAAACATTTTTACCCCTACTGTGTTTGAATTTATCACTTTTCATCAAGTTCCCTCCACTACCTTTGATGGAAGAGAAACTAGACTACCTCTGTTCCATCACAAAGGCAATGTCGATGTTTTCATAGTAAAATAATTGTCCATATAAATAATGTATTGTTTATTATTTATGTTTAATTCATTTATTTTTAGTATTACTCATATGATAATTGTTTTCTTATATAGGTGGATTATTTTGTTCAAGTTTGGGTGGTTTGTTTGAAGCTGTAAATGATAATGAGATATTGGACTTTGAGGATGTAATTGAGATAATTACAATAAGTAAAATATTCAAGAATGTATACAACCAGCAATAAAAGTTTAATTCCTACTACTTATTTAATTAATTTTTTCATCATTTTATCTACTATTTGTAAGTAAATTTCATCAAAAAAATTATATAATACTTATTTTTTTCATATATCTTTTGGGAATTCATATTTTGATTTCAATTATTTGTAACAAGCCACAAAAGAGAAAATTTTTTCCTTTCTTCCAATTTTACCACACATTCCAATGCCTTTCATTATCAAATTGCCAACATTACATATTGGGTCGATGTTCTTAGCTAAAAACCATTCTTGTTATAGAAAACTAGAAGAGTAGAAGAAGCTCTTGTGCCTATAATATCAAGAAACATCACCAAAAACTCAAGAGATATGGTATAAAAACCATGCTTTTTATTACACACTTAAACATTATTTATTACATAAACATTCACATAATACAACCTAGAATATTGAGAGGTCTAGTGTATTTGGGGCTTAGGACCATTACATGACAACTTAAGACATAAAATAAAACATAATTATTGAAAAATAATTTTTCATGACCACAAAATTCTTTCATACTTAGCATTTCATGTGATAACCAAAGCACATACAATAAAAAATGGTGAGAAATCCCTTACGAAATTTCAGCATGGTAACGGGTGTACAAGGAAGGAATTAATGAGAGAGAAAGTGGTATCTGATCATTAAAGAATTAGGAGGTAATTATGAGTGTGGTGTGAAATCATACCCAAATATTATTAATTGAAAATAAAAGGGTATAACATCATAAATAAACTTGAATAAAAAAATGAAAAAGGAAGGAATCCCTTACGAAAATTCGGCATGTTAATGAGAGTACATAAGGGTTCATAAGATGGATAAATGAGAGAGAAAGGGGTTATAATGATTCATAAATAAAATGGAATGTATGTATAACTTTTAATAACATATCACAACATAGGAATAAAAGAAATTAAAGTCATAACTTAAAATGAATGTTTGGTAAAAGAGGAGGGTGGAAGATCCCTTACGAAATTTTGGCACAGTAACGGCTTAAGTAAGGGTAAAAGTGAGTGAGGATAACTAATTCCTCATTAAAATAACATAAAATGGATAGTAATATAATGATTATAAAGTAATTAAATTATAACCATTCCAAATTACAAGAACTACTTTTGAATAAGATTCTTGAATTTGAAAGAAGGAGAGGAAAGTGAGGATCCCTTACATGGAAGTGTGATCCCAAAGGCATAAGAAATGATTCTTGGGAGCTTAGGGTAACCTTGGGAGGACTATAAGTACTATGGGGTAGATTTTGGTAGAGATCCAAATGATTTTAGTGATGAATAATGGGAGATTGTCTGAGTTTATATAGGGAAGGAGAGGGAATTCTTTATTGCTTAAGTTTTGTACACTACACATATATCAAATCAAAACCACAAATCATTCCATGATTTATTACCATGGTTTCATCTAAATTAGAGTGGTATACAGTATTTTATAACTACAAGTTCCTAACAAATTAAAATATTTGTCTTGATTTTGTTGGGGAGAGTCACACTCTTAAGTAAATCATTTTAAAATGTTAAAATATTATATATGTCTTAGAGGGGCCACTAAGGCATTATAAAATTAATCAAAAAAATAAAAAATCCCAATATTTTAAAGGCAATAGATATTTTGTCCGAATATTACTTTTATAGTATATATTACATCACTATTGGGTTATTATGATGTCATAAAACACATTATATATTTATTTGGTATTTCATTTTTACCCAAAAATTCAAATGTCTCATAAATTTATGAAAAATTCATTGTTGGATAATTTTGATGTCATGATTCCAAAAATAATATTTAATTTATCTAACTAATTTTATTAATATGTTAATTTTCACTTTTAAAATTAAAAATCACATTTATTGAATATTCACGGGTTTTTAAAATAACGGTTTTCAATCCTTTATAAAAATTGCATTTGACTTCATAAAAATTATATACTATTTTATTATCAATGATATTAATTTATATATTTCTAAAATGTACCATTTTACCCAAAAAATAAATTTATCAAATTCAATATAATATTAATAAAAACTATTCTCATAAAGGAATCACTACTAGAAATAAGGGCTTTAGAGACCGCTAAAAGCCTTCGCTAAAACTCTATAGCGGAAAATTAGTGTCTTCCAAATGATGGATGTTTTTGGCATGTACCTAAATCCTTTATCATTATCCATTTGAGGGACACTAATGATCAACCCCAAAAAATCACGATATTTTGACCTGTGATGCCTTAGGCTACGTGGGTGTGGTTGGAGGGTTTCCACCGTGTTTGTTTCACAGGCCATGGAGGACGCACGGTGGCCGGGGTGGGTCGGGGTCGGTTAGTGGAATTTTTTGTGTGGTGAGGTGATGTTGGGGGTGACTATAAGGTTGCTAAAGGACAATTGGTGTGCCCAAGATGACTACAGATTATAAGGGTGGGGTGGAGTGTAGGGAGCGGTGGTGGCGGGCGGCGAACCAGCTACAGGGGAGTTGAAGGGCGTGTTGAAGAAGACAAGCAAAAGGAAGGGAAAATCTCACGTATTTTTAGTTCAATATTAGGGTCTGACATTTGGCGGTCACTAATACACCCTTTATCGACCATCATTTGGTAGTCGCAAATACACGGCAAGCACAAGGCGGGGAAAATCCTACCACTTTTTATTTTAGTATTAGCGTCTGCAATTTGGCAGTCTCTAATACCCCCTTTAGCGACTGCCGTTTGACAGTCATAAATACAGAGCAACCAAAAGGAAATAAAAAATCTGGCCAATTTTTATTACAGAATTATCATCCACCAGATGGCGTATTCTACTACTCCTTATAGAGACCGCCAAATGGCGGTCCCTTATACTCTCCCACTCTAACACGCATAATTTCCCAGAATACTAGTTGTGAATTGATGGAATAATAATTTTATTTATAAAATGGATTAAACAATCAGTAACTAATTCCTTGTTATATAACCCCTTATAACACCAACATATACCTAAGGGTAATGTTTGTGATGGTGATAGACTCTTGGGGTGCCTTAGATAACGTTGTTTGGGTGGTAATCTCTATTAACTTGTACTTATCCCATAGGAAATTCCGTTCAATTTTAACATGATGAAGCTCCTCTTGGGCTTGGTTATGATCAAATACTAGTGACACAACATCATTCCCGAGCTTTGAAAAATTAGCTTTGTATGGCCTGATTCTTCTAGATGAGGCCATCACCTCCTTTTTCTGTGTCGAAAGGATTTTTACAACCATGTACTTGTACTAGTCAATTGATCAATGTTCAACAGCTATATTATCAATTGTAATGATACTTAATATTCATTTAAATCCAATTGGATAAATGGTAAAAAAGTGAATGTGTTTTCTATATCCATAATTCATTTAATTAAATACAAGAAGATGAATTTTATTCATAAATGTTTGGGTCATTATAACCTTCTCCCCTTAACGAAATTTCTCCATTGAATTTTTATTTTCCCACTTTAAAAAAGATGAGGGTAACAATTCCTCATCACTTCCTCTGGTTCTCATGTTGCTTCTTCAGTCTTTTGGTTTCTCCAAAACACTTGGACAAGGGGCATTATATTATTTCATAGAACATTTTCCCTGTGATCTAGGATCTTCATCACATTCTCTTCATAAGAGAGTTATTCTCCAATTATACCACCTATGGATTGAGTACATGTTATGGGTCAGGTATGTACTTTCTAAAAAGTTATACATGGAATACATTATGTACTTGAGATAGGTTCTGTGGGAGTGCTACTTGATAGTCCACTGCTTCGATGCGATCAAGGATATCAAAAGGGCCGATGAACCTTGGACTAAGCATTCCCTTATTCCCTAATTTCATGAATATCTTCAATGAAGATATGTAGAGAGATACCATATCTCCAACATCAAACTCTAGGACTCCTTAATAATTTTCAGTATATCTATTTTGTCAACTCTAATCGGCTTTGATGTGTTGCAGGATGGTATTAACCTTCAACACAATTTCTTCAACAATTTAAGGACCTATATGTTTTCAATCACAAAACATCATCTCTACATGTTGGTGTTCCTCACCTCTTCTTATAAAGAGATTCATAAGGTGCCATTTGGATTATTAGGTGGAAACTGTTATTGTAAGAGAACTCAACTAGAGGATGATGTTGATCCCATCCTCCTTTGATGTCCATTGAGAATGATCTAAACATGTTTTCAAGTTTTTGGATAGTCTACTCAGATTAGCCATTAGTTTGAGGTTGATAAGACGTAATGAAGTTCAGCTCAGTATTCAGAGCATGTTTGAGAATCTTCTAGAACATAGAGATGAATCCTGGATCTTGATCAGATATAATCGATAGTGGTACACCATGAATCCTTTCCACTTATCTGATGTATATCCATGCTAGTTGATCCAATGATAAATCCTATTGAATTTCAATGATGTGTGCATTATTTGTAAGATGATCTAAAACAACCCAGATAGAATTGTTTCTATGGGCTATCTTCAGAAGTTCGGTGACAAAGTCCATGCTGATATTTTTCCATTTCTATATTAGTTTGGGTAATAGTTGCATCATCCCTGTAGAATTATACCTGCCAACCTTCACTTGTTAACATACCAGACACATTTATGTATACTCAAAGATCTCCTTTTTTATGTTATCCCACCAATAATGCTCTTTGGGATCTAGATACATCTTTTTGTTTCCTTGGTGAATGGAGAAATTTGACCTCTGAGAATCATCCAAAAGTTCATTAATTGACTATGGATTTTATGGAACACATAATCTTGACCCAAATATCACAATTATTTCTTCATTAAAATTTACCTCTAATAATTTCCATTTTATAATAGTTTCCACTTTCTTCTGAATTCCCACATCAACCTTTTAATCATCTTTTAACCTTTCTACAAGAGACGGTTGAGAAATCATTTGTGAAAGGATTGATGATATTCCCTTATTTATGATTCCCATGTCCATATTCATAAAATATAATAAGATTAGATCCTTTTGAATTATCATCAATAATAGAATCACTGGGTACTTTCTACATAGATAATCCGCCAACTTGTTCACTTTCCAAGGGTGGTAATGGATTGGGCAGTCATAGTTTTTGATCAGTACTAGCCATCATTGTTGGAACATATTCATCTCTTTCTATGTGAATATATATTTGTTACTTTTGTGATATATATATGTTTCACACTTCTCCCCAAAGAGATGATGCTACCATATTTTCAATGCAATGATCACAACTGCTAACTCCATATAATGGGTCGGATGGTTTTTCTCATGAATTTACAACTGCCTTGAGGAATAAGCAATGAAATTGTCATTTTTCCTCGAATTCCATCAAAGGGAGACATATAAAATTTTCAACAATAACAATCCCACAAACATCAACATGTGTTAAAACACTTATATATGATTTTCTCAAATTATTTAATATCATTTCTACTGGGGACTCCTTGTTATGAGAAAACATAAAGGATATACTAATAGTACATGAATTGAAATAAATTATGACATACACTACTTTGAAGTAGTGGTTACATGTAATTCATTCATCAATATCCATTTTAGCGTAATAATTCTTGTTCTCCCTTGATAATGGAGATTGTTGATGATCATTATTCTTTTCATCCCTTGAAATAGTGAATTGTCTTGGGTAATGCCTGACTTATCCACATTTATAGAATAGAATTGTGTTAGATGCCATAGATGGAACTTTGTTTCTATCCATAACATTATCCCTTATTTCATAGAAATTGGATACCCTGTTCCCTTCCTTTCCACACTTAAAACATCTCCTAGTCACTTTGTGACATTTCCCTTGGTGTTTTTTTCAACACTTACTACATGAAGGAAATTTGGACTTCTTTCCCTTATCACCATTATTTGATGAACTTTCATGAGATGTATCCTTCCTCTTCCTTTATTTAGTTGGGAATTCAACAAAGACCTAATTTTTAATCTTTATTTTTGATAGCTGGTTTGGAATAATAATGATATGTCCTACTTAAGGTACCATTTGATTGGGAACCTTGTTGGGACATTCATCACATTCCCCTTCACATTGGTTTTTATCCATATTCAATATATTACAAGCAATTGGCTAGAATAATTGGAAAATTAGGGATTATAATCTTAAAAAATTTAACACATAAAGGGGAATCCAATGACATTAAAGAGATAACATATAAATTACATGTATCTCCTTAACATATAAATTTCTTGGCTTGAAATTGTGTTATCCATGATATATCTCCTAATATATATTTGTATGGTTTTTTTCTCCCTTAATAATGGTTCGTGCTATGCTCATGAATCTTCCAAAGATTAACCCCCAAGAGTGTCGAACCAAGAGTTCAGTAATTCCCGTTTTCAGGCACTAGTTCCTGTTCGAGTCTAGCTCAAAGCGGTGTTTTCAGGTTTTCACCATGGATTCATTTGTGCCAGATCCACCTCTACTTTTTCGTATCTTGATAGGGATGTATTTTATTCATAAACCACTTACTCTATACCCATCAAAATTTATGGATGTTTTCCTTATATTTAGTATTATCCCTAAGGCTTTCACTAGGGTTTTCTAATCTTAATCCCAAAAATAACTAAACCTATCCTCCGATAGGAACTATACCAACCCTACTCTTTTTTACACATTTAATCATGATTTTTTACATAAACATGCACTTAATACATACTATAAGTTTGAGAGGTCTAGCATCTTTGGGTCTAAGGAACATTATATGGAAAATGAATACATAAAATACAACATCTTTATTAAAAACCTATTTTAGATGGCCACAAAATTTCTTCATACTTAGAATTGCATGGGATAACATAAGGATATACATAAGAAAATGGTGAGCTATAAATCACATTAAGGGAGTAAACATGGTATAATATGAAGAATACAATACAAGTTAGGCAATAGGCATATCAATGGAGCAGAAGATAAACCTGAAAATAATGTCAAGATATAGAATGAATTTAATAACATGGAAATGTGGAAACAACATACAACATGATATTAACATGATCCAAGCCTCATTATGTATGGATTAGCATTAGTAAACCCACATTTCATTTTAATGAGTATGAGTAAATCGTCATTGCACTTGAATCAGGAAGAGTAAAACCTCATTGTACATGAATAAACCTGAGTACACCATCATTGCACATTAATTAGCATGAGTAAACCCTCATTGTACATGGCATATCATTATACTAATCATTTTCCAATGCATTGGAGCGCTATCATGCCACACCCTTCACAAACATTTTATTTCATGCATAAGTGATCCACATGGATCATATAACATGGAATCATTCAACATCATAAGTTATCCCCTGATTAAGGAATGTGGAAAACATAAATTTATGTACCATTCAATAATTATATGTGCATAATGATTAATACCCTTGATAGAGAAATGGGTATGTTATTCACTACATGATTATTTTGGCTTGAAAAATTGTGGTGAAAATTTGGTAGCCTAACAGCATGACATAGAAAATTCATAAAAATGGATGATAAGAGAGAAAAATGAATCTCATAATATATACATGAAATGGATAGTATGGTTATTATGTTACATAATATACCAACATATGAATGTAATTTATATTCATAAAATGGGAGAGATACTTGAATAGAAATAATTAGAGAGAAATCCCTTACGCAATTTCAGCATGGTAACAGGTGTACACAGAAGGCATTAATGAGAGAGAAAGTTCTATATCGTCTTTAAAACATAAGGAGGTAAGTATGGGGGAGTTGTGAAATCATATCCCAACACTAGTAATTGAAAATAAAATGGAATAACAACATGAAAAATCATAAATAACAAATGAGAATGGAATGAATCCCTTACGCAAATTAGGCATGGAAACGATATTACATTAGGGTTCATAAGTGGGATAAATAAGATTGAAAGGGGTTCTCATGGTTTATAAATAAAATGTTTAGTAGGTATGATATTTAATAATATATCCTAACATATTAATAAAAGAAATTAAAATGAATAACTAGAAAAGAATGCTTGGTAAAATAGGAGGGTGGATGATCCCTTACGAAATGATGGAAAAGTAACGACTTTGTTTAGAATCAAAATTAGAGAGGATAAATAATACCTAATTATAATAACATAAAATGGAAATTAATATAATGATTATAAAATAATGACATTACAACCTTTCAAAATTACAATAACTGCTTTTGAATAAGATTCATGAATTTGAAAGGAGGAGAGGAAAGTGAGAATCCTTTACATAGAAGTGTGATCCCAAAGGCTTGAAAGATGCTTCTTGGGTGCATGAGGTGACTTGGAAGTAATCTAGGGAGTATGGGGTAGAGGTTGGTTGAGCTCCAAATGGTTTTAGTGAATATTAATGGGAGATTTTGTGGGTTTATGTAGGCAAGGAGAGGGAATTCTTTATTACGTAGGTTTTGGACTTAACACATTAAACTAATAAAACCCACAAACCATACCATGGTTTTTTACAATGGTTTCTAGAAAAGGTGAGTGTCATACAATATTTTATAATGCCAAGGGCCCAAAAAATTAGAATATTTGGCTTTATTATGTGGAGGTGAGTCACACTCTCAAGGATATAATTTTAAAATGTTAAAATATTTTATAAGTCATGTAGGCTCCACTATGGTATTATAAAATTAAGCAAACAAATAAAAAATACCAATATTTTAAAGATAAAACATATATTGGCAGAATATACCTATTATAGTTTTTTATTACAACACTATTGGGTTATTATGATGTCATAAAACACATTATATATTTATTCGTTATTTAATGTTTACCCAAAAATTCTACTGTCTCATAAAATTAAGAAAAATTCACCATTGGATAATTTAGACATAAGGATTCCAAAAACAATATTTAACTTATCTAAATAATTTTCTTTATATGTGAATTTTTACTGTTAAAATGAAAACTAACATTTATTGATAATTCACGGGTTTTGACAAAAACAGTTTTCAAACCTTCATAAAAATTGCATTTGACTTTATAAAAAATATATAATAATTTATTATTAATAAAAGTAATTTGATAAAATTATTTTATTAAGATATTAATTATTTAAATAATTCATTAATTCCCTAATATAAATTTTTTAATTAAAAATACAATTTCTTTTTTATCGTATCAAAATATAATTCTTATCAAACTGAATACTTATTCATTTATAGAGTAAAAAAATAAATTTAATAATCATTTATAATTAAACGGAATTTTATAATAACAATATTATAATAACATTATTAATAAAAAATTAGTTTAATATAATAATTTATATATTTATGAAAAGTACTATTTTACATGAAACATCAATTTATCTAATTCATTATATTTTTAGGAAAAACTATTCTCATAAACGAATTGATGGAATAATAATTTTATTTATAAAAGAAATTACACAATAAGTAACTAATTTCTTCTTACATAACACCTTATAACACCCACATATGATCTAAGGGTATGGTGTGTGTTAGTGACATACTCTTGGGGTAGCTTAGATAACATCGCTGGGGTGGTAATCCTTTTTAACTTGTACTTCTCTCATTGGTGATTATGTTAAAACCTAATGTGTTGAATATTGGATTGATCTTGGTCAATATAAAATACCAATGATGATACCTCATCCCCGAGCTCCAAGAATTGATCCTGGTATAACCTGAGTCTACTAGATGAGGCCATCACCCCCTTTGTCTATGTAGAAAGGATTTGTTACAACCTTGTATTTGTACTAGTCAAGTGATCACTATTCAATGGCTATATTATCAATGGTAATGATAATAAAAGATCATTTAAATAAAATTTGATAAAAGGAAAAAATTGAGTGTTTTTCTATATCTATAAGAAATTTAATTAAATAAAATACAGGGAATTTTATTCATGAATGTTCGGGTCGTTACACGGGGCAACACCTTCTGGGTACTCATTATCTTCGGAGTTCTGCCAACAACAAACAAAACTCAAATGATAATGAGTACCCAGAAGTGGTCTCTCTATCCCCTAGGTTTGTGGTGAAGTATTTTGATATAAATGGCACAAGGGATTTCTCCACCCTTCTAGTTTTCAACAACAAGAAATGTTTTTTTGGCTAAGAACATCGACTCAATATGCAATGTTGGTAGTTAAACAAAGAAATCCAATAGAAAGAGTGGTAACAATGGAATTTTGGATTGTTTTTATAATTTATTAAAAATATACATAAGTCATTGGGGACATGTAATAATTAACCACACCTCAATCCGAAACATGGTGTGACCGATATTACTTCAAGTGTTTCTTTTTATTTAAAATTGATATTTATTTTAGTAAAAAAGACAATTGACATACTCAAAATTGGGAAATTTTTTATTATTTTTTTTACTTTAAGAAAATGATCCAGATGTAATTTTTGGCATGTAAGAATGATACAAACCTCAATATGATACATGATGTGCCCTGTATGACTCAAAGTGTTCGTTATCTGTTTAAAAATGAGATTTTAGTTCAAAAAGACTCACTCATTGAAAAGTGATATAACATGATCAAATTATCTTGATAATTTACGAAAATGATCCATAAATTATTTTTGACATATATGAATCAGTTTCACGTAAAAATGATACACGATATGATCGGTATGACTCAAAGTGCGTGTTTCTAGTTTTAAATGACATTTTAGTAAAAAGGGTATGTGACATACTCAAAACTGAGAAAAAAATTCAAATTGTTTTGATACATAATGAAAATGATCCATAAGTCATTTGGGATATGATAGAATTTAAATTTCCTCAATCCGATACACGATGTAATAGTTATTACTCCATGTTTACCTTTTTATTTATAATTGACATTAATTTTAGTAAAAAAAAACTAACATTATCAAAACTATGAAAACACATTTAGATTGCTTTGATAATTTAGGAAAATGATCCATAAGTAATTTTTTGATGTGTAGAAATTAGTCACACCTTAATTTGATACAGGATGTGTCTGGTATGACTCATTTTGTCTGTTATTATTTTAAAATAATCATTTTAGTTCAATAATGTGTCACTCATTGAATCCAAGAAAACACACATGGACTGTCTTAATAATTTAGTACAATGAATCATAAGTCATTTTTGATGTTTAGGAATCATTATCAAGTCAATCTGACACATGATGAGACCAGTATGGCTCAAAATATATGTTTCCTATTTAAAATGAAATTTTAGTAAAAAAGACAAGTAACGCACTCAAAACCAAGAAAACACATTAGGATTGTTTTGATACTAAGAATGATCCATGAGTCATTTGAGACATGTAAGTGTCATCTGAACCTTAATCTGATGCACTTTGTGACCATTATAACTCCAAGTTATTCATTTTTTAATGTTTTTAATCGTTTTGTTAAAAAAGTTTAATACATATTTTATTTTATTTTTAAAAAATTATTTGTTAACATTTTTATGAAACATTTTTTAAAATGTTTTTATTTTTTTTCAAAACATTTTTTTAAAATGTCCTGTTAAATTTTTTTATTAAAACCTATTTCTTTGAAAAAAAAAATTATTTTTTTTTAATTTAAACCATTTTTCTAAAAAACATTCTGAATACTTTATTTAAAATTTTTTTAAAACAATTTTTTGAAACGTTTTTTTTAACATTGGTTTATATTTTTTAAAAAACATTTTTTAACATTTTTTACACATTTTTTCAAACATTTTTTCTACATTTTATATATGTTTTTTATTATTTATATTTTAGAAATATTTCCTAATGTAAAAATGTTTATTTTTTTATTAACATATTATAGTTGAAACGTTTTTGATTTAATGATCAATCATTTTACATGTTTTAAATTTCCCACTTCATTCATTTCTAAAAAATCTTCAACCTCAATGTCACATACCAATTATGATTATAATATTTTCATTAATTTAATATAAATATATAATATAATCCAATTAAAAAATAATTAAAGGTAAAACAATTTATTTAAAAATTTTCTATTAACAAAAACAAATATACGATGATTTCCCTATCTAAAAAAATATTAATCATCTTTATATATAACATTCATAATAATTATATATCATAAAATATACATAAAATATTTAATTTCAAGTTATTTTAAATAAATAATTGTATGAAAATTAAATGGAAAATAAATTAATATCGCATTTGACTATGTTTGATGGGTAGGTGATGCAAGAAGATGATGATGGCAACTATGTTTGTGGTTCTGATTGACCCCCGCTCGGTAGCGGGGGTGATTATGGTTTTGACAAAGACAGGCGTTTGGTGATCTCAGGTGAGAGTGACCAGATGGAAGCAGCTAGGTAGATATGATTGGAAACAATAGCTATGGGGCCATGGTGATATGCTCTATTGTTTCTCTAGTGATGGCGATGGGTCGATGGTGATCTAGGCGAGCATGTAGTGGTTACAGTTTGAGGGGGCAATGAATTCACCAGTGCAGGTCAATTGGATACAAAAGCGGTGTGTGATGTTGGTAGCTGATGCGGGGTCATCAGGACTGGTTGACAATGCTTCCTTCCAGATGACATTGGCGACCCAGCAGGAAGGTAGTGATGGTGGTGTCCAGACCGATGTTTGGGATTGTTGAACACCGCTCAATGGAGGGGTGGTGGTTCAGTGGTTGTCAATGTCAAAGACATGACTTCCAATGAGGTGATAAAAATTTGGTTTGTTGATTTTGGCATGGCGATCATGCAACACTTATCATGGTGGGACCTATCCATTTCTAGGTTTCCAGGGGGAGGCCCATTCAGTGGTGAAGACATTGCTTGGTGCTGACAAGAATCGAATGATTTCACAACAACACCATTGGGGTCACCAATTTAGAGGTTCATTGAGGTTGGGCCTATGGATAATAAATGATATAGTCTTATGGGTCATTATAAATGATTATTAAAATGGTTAATTGTGTAAGGGTTCTGTATAGGCCATGTTATAAATTTCAGATTGGGTGGGTTATCCCATGGAGGGTATGTCCTACTCGTTCAGCCTATAGGGTGTGAGGTGCGTGTGCGTGGTTTGGCATGAAATTATGCCCCCAAATATCTAATACATACACACGCACACACACACAAACAAATATATATATATATATATACTTTATTTTTTTAGTTTAAAATCAAGTGAACCCTCTAAATGAGTATGTAATAAGGATTTTGTAGTTTAAAATTAGGCACACCACCCAAACTGGTTGCTCCAGATGCAACCCTGAAAGATATTGGAAGGGGTTTTGAGCCTTCTTATCAATAGTTTCATAGTATTTAATTAGAGTTGCAAGGATTTTATGGGATGGGATTCATATGGGCCAAAGGTGGACTGGCCTGTCCTGGCCTGCCGGACTACCCACGGAGGTCCAGGCCTGGCCTGATGAATCATGAGCCTGAGCCCAACCTGATCTGAGTCAGGTCAGACCACTCGGGATTTCTTTTTGGTCCAATTGTGCTATCGGGACAAAATTATGTGCCTATCTCCTCCAAACACCTCTAATTGGACAAATGGAAAAGTAATCACCTGAGAAGTCACAATCCATTTCATTTTATACCACTTAAATGATTCTTATCCTTGATAATAAAAACCAAAACTTGAAAACAAAGGGGTTTGAAAAAACACTCTGTGAGATACCTCTCAAGGATCTTGTCACACCACAAATGATAACAATAGCCAAACATGTCAAACCAAATGTCCACAAAACATCTAACAAAACCTCATCACAACAAAACTATTTCAACATCCAGACATCCCAGACCAACGACTCCTAGAACCAACACACAACGCCACTCCAATCACATATTTCAAGGAATTACATTCTCCGTGTTAAGATATTTTCCACTATGGAAGGCATTGACTCAGTCATATGGGTTTGAATGCATTGTGGTATAAAAAATCTCTATTAGGATTCAGGTCCTCCTTTTTTCATATATCAAGGGTATTATTACACATCAAACATCAAGGGAAAACCACACATCTCATAACATAGAGAGATCCAAAAATCACATCATAATAAAAATAGAGAATATTAAAACTCAAAATAGAGCTGGGTACTGGGAAACCATATGCGTCTCTCAGCCCCATGTAATCTTCTCTAGGCCATCATTCCTTCATAACAAAATATCCAAGGGAATGGTCTACCAATACAACCCATTTTATTAATGATCCCAGATCTCTACTATTCGATCCATGAATGTTTTGTAATACTAAATATCTAACTCTCCTAAGTCAAAAATGTGATATTCATTGTGAAGATATTGATGAATCTGATACACATGAAAGAAATCTCAAATCTTCTCCAACTAGGGTGGAAACACCAACCAATAGACACCTCACCAACATGCCCCAACACCTTAAAGATCCCAAAAAACCTGGGAGAAAGCATAAATTCCATGCCAGACCTCCACTGTCACACTGAGGGTGGACTCTCAATAAAACATTGACTCTAACCTCGAACATCAGGGGTAGACTCCTACGATCATTATAGAACTTATGATGGTCCTGCGACACCATTATTTTCTCAAGAACCATCTGAATCTTCTTGTTCATGCTCTGTACCACATCGGGTCCAAAAACCACCAACTCTCTAACCTTCATCTATCATAGTGGAGAATGAAACGACAATCCATACAATGCCTTAAAAGGATCCATACCAATGGTGGAGTGATAACTAATTTTCTATGGAAACATGTCCAAAGGAAGGTGTTTTACCCAAAATCAACCACACACCAAGATGCATGCACACATCACATCCTCCATCATCAAGATAGTTCAATCTATTTTCTCATAATTTTAAGGGTGGAATGTGGTTCTAAGGTGAAACTAGGGTCCAAAAGTTTGTTCTATTCTCCTTAGGCGTCACAAGTTAAAATGATGATCTTGATAAAATATTATGGACCGTAGTACCCCATGAATCCTGACAACATCATCCACATACCACCTCATTAAAACATATATGACACTTGACTCACTAATCACTAGGAATTGAGATAATTTTGTTAGTCAGTCTACTATCACCCAAACCAAATCACATACTCCCTAATACTAGGGAAACCTTGTAAAAAATTTCATCAATATTTCTTCCCATTCCCACTTAGAGATATCCATGGACTACAAAAAATATCTCGGAACATAGTGATCTACATTCACCTGCTAAAAAACCAAACATTTTCCACAAAATCCGCCACTAACCATTTAATCCCCAACCACCAAAGATGTCTCCTCAAGCCATGATATTTCATTGTTACACAAAGATGTACTGCTAAAGGTGAGCTCTAAAAATCATTGATAACTCCCTCACGCAACACATGTGGGATAAAGAACCACTCCTCAAACAAGTCCCAATTATGATCACACACTGACCATCCCTCAAGAGAATCAATGTGGCCCTCACGATCACATGTCACCTATCACTATGAGTCTCCCCACTGAGACTCCTCCACCAGCCACATAGAATACGATTCCACTTTCATATTATGAAGAAAACCTCAACCACTCCTCTCCCCAACATCAAGATGCATCATTTCAATCCCCTCTATTCCTTTACAAACATCTGAAGACTCTTAAGCCATGTCCTCTTAGGATTTCTGACCCAAAAGATTTTCAACTAAATTACCCTTCCATGGGCTATAAGAGATATGAAAATTGTAATATTTAAGAAAATCCATCCACCTCTGCTGGAATAGATTAAGATCCCATTGAAAAAAAACATATGTTATGTTCTTGTAGTCTGTGAAAAACATAAAATGCTCACCAATGAGGTAATTCCACCCAAACTTCAGCATGAACACAACTATTTCCATCTCCGGGTCATGGGTTGCATAGTTATGCTCGTGGGGATGTAACACCCTAGACCCATAAGAGAACACTTATCCAGATTACATCAACACACATCCCAATACCAAAACTGATGCATCACAAAAAACATCAAACAATACACCCTCCCAACGAAACTAAAGAACTGGATCACTAAACAACTTCTTATTCAGGTATCTGAACATTTCCAAGAATTGATCTGTATAAAAAATTTCCATGTAATTCTTGTTCAATTCTGTTAGGAGAGTTGAAACTTAAGATAAATTGGGTACAAACCTTTAATAATAGCTTGTGATACCATTAAAACATCATACCTTTACCACATTAATTGGAGTTTACCATGAAAAAACCACATCAAACATTGATGGGTCCAATGAGACACCCTACTAAGACACAAAATATCTATGGAAACACACCTATCGCATCCAGAACTCACACTTGGACAACTTATCATAAATCTGGGGGGTGTCGAAGGACTGCAAAACAACTTTATGATGAATGACAAGCTCATACTTTGAGTTTGAGTATACCAAGATATGATCAATGAGTATAATGAAAAACTAGTCCATGAACAAATAGAACATGGAGTTCTTGATCCCCATGAACATTGATGGTGTATTCATGACACCTAATGAGATGACATAAAACTTGAATTTCGCATACCTTCATATGAAGGACGTAATCCAGACATTCTTATCTTCCAACCTCAACTTGTGATATCTAGACTGCATATCGATCATAGGGAACTAGATAGATCCTCTCAACTGGTTAAGTCGATCGTCGATCCTCGGAAGAGGGTAATGGTTCTTGACGGTTACATAATTCAACCTATTGTAGTCTACACACAACATCAGAATACCATATTCATTCATGTGAACAACACTAGAGCACCCCCACAGTGACATATTAGGATGATGAAACACCTATACATCAGATCATCCACCTATAACCTAAACCCACACAACTCCATGGGGTCCATCTGATAGGGATTCATCGAGATCAATGATTCACATGACTGCAACTCTATCATGAACTCGATATCACGTCAAGGGGGTAGGGCCATAAACTCATCTGGGAATGAATCCAGGAACTCCACAATAACGGGAACATCTCCATCCTAATATTATACTGACATATCTTTAATTGTGAAAAAAGAGTCTCCACATACCTACCACCCAAACAATAACCTCACTCCCTAAAAAATTACACTCTTTGTCTCTCCACATTAGAAAATGAAGCTCTTATCTAAAAGTAAACGATTACTACATGCATAGAATATAACCAATGAATAACAAGGCTAATATCATATGGATATTTTCACAATAAGAAGAATTACCTGACCAACTGGTGCTTCCCCAGCACCAGTCTACATCCTCAACACACATCAAACAAAGAAGAATGACCTCCAACTGGTGTAGATAACACCAGGTCCACTAGAAGCCTCTCTTAATATATTCCTAAATCATGTACTAATGAAGGAGTAACAAAATAGGACAAGTCTCCTGAATCAAACAAAGCACACATAAGGGTAAATGATAAACTAATCATACTTAAATCAAATCTTAGCTCTGTTGGCACTGTTGACTCTAACATGTGCATTTGACCATGCCAGCTCCTCCACCTATGTGCTGAAATCCTTCAAGGACGCGCTCTGGAATAGGATCCTATGGAAATGATATTCATGAGGCTTACTTCTTCCAAATACAATTTCTATAGGCTACTGAACAAAACATGCTTTCCCTAATGATGAAAATTCCTTAGAGGAAACTATTTCTACTTAAAAGTTGCCCAACCAACCATCTGAAACATACATCCATGATTGGTTGGGAACAAAGACTGTGGGTGACCATATCTCATGAAGATATGGAACAAAAATAGAAAAACCTTAGATGTTATTCAGAAACCACCTATCCCTGATGGTTAAGAAAAAAACTATTGTGGATGGTTCTCTGCTAAACAGAGCACAGACTTCTTAAACACTCATGGACAACTACTTAAACCCATTATCCTTAAAAAGAAATACTAACCACCCTATCGGGGCTTAAATACCAAGGTTAAAATCCACTAAATAACATTATCCTTTTTATGAACCTCTATATACATTGGGTTCATAAATATAGTGACCATATACTAGATCACTAGGTGACAAGATTCCTCCAAATGTCACGCTCTAGACTCATCATATGAGAAAACACCTTGCCCAATTTGTAAGATGTCCTTGAAATTGATTCCAAATTCCCACACACTCAGACCCCCCTACTTAAGGGAAATCAGGTCCTACCTCTTGGCTTCCCTCATCATCGATGACACAAAATCTTCTTAAAACTCTATTTTAAAGTCTTTCCACAACAGATATTCCTCTTTGTGATAACCAAGAAAAAATTTCCACCACTAATGAATAGATTCCCACATCAAACTATTTTCCAATGACTCCCCAAACTCAACTCATTCTTGGATCATACCAAAAGATATCTTGTGCTCCTCCATCTGCTGCTCCATATCATGTTCTGACACTGCCCTCATAATTACCCAAACACTACTGCTGAAAGGAACAAAAATCCCACTACGATGCCTCATCCTCCTCTACCTGGTTAACCCTCCGACAATCAACTTGATTAGACTGCTAAACCTCAACTACCCGGGAAACTCATGAATGATGAGAAGAAGCCATTCTAGAAAATGTGGTGAACATCCATATCCTGGTAGAAAGGTATTTTATAAAAGATTATCTATTTATTCATTTTATTTCCCTAAACATCCATTTAAAAGATGAGCACAAGTCAACATGATTCGTGTACCTCTCCTAGGTCTCTACACTACAAACAGGTCCACCTCAGTTGGTTATTTAATAAGATCAAAGTTCATGAACTGGATCACAGGTCCCCCTAAAATTATATATCCTAGTTGATCTCTCTCTATTATGTCATGCACCAAGATCAACTGACATTGATGCCATTCCAACCCATGAAAAACTCACTTTTCCAAACTCCAAACTCCATCACATATCTCAACCATCACCTCTAATACCACACTGTCACAGGCCCCTCCTGTTAAAGATACCATAATGAGGCGAGATAAATGACGACTCACTGTGTCCTACCTCCAGTAGGCCCCAGGTTGGTGACTAGCATAAAGGGTATAAAAATATCATAGAATGTGAGACATTACCCTCTACAAATGAAATAAGATTAGGAGATAGGATAAACAACCACCAAAACATCCAGAAGATAATATAAAGGTAAACCAAAAGCCATCCCACAATGGATGAATAATGTAAAAATGATACATATAAATGTCTCCAAGGTAAATACCAAAAAGACAAGTCTAAGGAAGCGACTCAAAAATAACTCCATCCCAACTTGTATGTCCAGTTTAGCCCCCAAAGTCCTCATAAAAATCAAAAAACCATTTATATATGTAGGGAGAACATAATAGATATACTCAATAAGGACATAACCAATGCCTCAAGTGAACATGTGAAAATATTATGCTAACAATCCAGTGAACAAAAAACAGGACCAACAAGAACCAAAACAGTTCATCTAACCAAACCTAGCCTCACCATGACATGATCAACAAATCACACATCCAATATAATAATATAGCATCGAGATCCTAACAAATAAAGGTTCTCCACGACCAATTCCTCACTAATTTACCCCTCTCACACAACAATGTCGAATGTAATATGCTTCCATCCCTTCCACACACATCACATCACTTCGCATCCCACATGAAGACACCCAGGCAGATCACATCATAGTACATCTCATCTCGCTCATATACACCTAGTCCACACATCACATCACATCAAATCACATCACATCTCGCTCGTAGACACCTATGCCACTCATCACAACTAAAACTTGAGTAGTAGGGTATCATGAACATGAAGGAAAAAAACATTATGCCCTCATGCCAGGAATGAACCCACCAAATATCACATCACACCACATCACTTCTCAACAATCGACACCAAGGACAACACATAGCATCATGTTGCATCCCACCCGCAGACACCTACGCCAATACATCACATCTCGCTTATAGACACCTGGGCTATCACATCACCATTGAAGGAAGAGTAGGGGAGGTGGGGTAGCTAGCCATATGTATCATTACCATAATTTATGTTAGGGAAAACACTAAGAACTCAACACCTCTGAGCACTGGTAAGGTTATCCATCTCATGTGGGGCACGTATAAGAATAACATAAACATACATGGTATATAGATAACAGACAATACCCAACTTGTGATTTCACATCAAAAGAAGTAGTTAATAACAAATCTACACCACATACAACACATAAATTTTCACAACCACTACCGCCACTATATGCAACACACTACACAACCACCACAAAATCCACATAACATTCCACATTCCACTTAAAATGTTTTACACTTATATTCAGTTTCCATTTCATCTCGTATCATAATACTCATTATTTTAGTCATTTCAGTTTATGAAAATTATCACACATCGATTTACAATCAACCTCATTTATCTACCAACCTATTTTGTTTCCATTACCATCATAGTTCATCCCATGGCTAACCAGAAAACTAACATAAAAATGTCTCACAAGAATTGGCCCAACACACCCAACCACCACCACAACACCACAAATCCACCATCGTCATCACATTAAATCACTCAAGTCATCTCATAACACAACCAAAACATAACTCTATCAACAAATACCACAAAAAATCCACTATGCCACAACCACTATGCTATAACCACTACGCCACAACCTCATTGAACCACAACCACCACACCACAACCACTATGCCACAACCACTACGGCACAACATCATCATACCACAACACACAACATTCCACATCGAATCCATGATAACCATCCTCTACATCATAGGAACACATATTACATGTCCCATTCGGTCACCTCCATCATCATAAAACATCCAAAACCATGTAATGCAATTACAACCAGTGCAATCATACAGAACATCACACAAACCGAATTCCAAAATTATTTAAGGAAATTATCATATATAATCTTTATTTAGAATGATCACAATCACACAAACCATAATCTAGCGGAAACATTTTATTATACAAATATACATTTTTTTACCTTTTATTCAGGGTGTGATCACACAACACATAAAGGTTTATCACAACATAACAACTACAACAGAAACAAGTATCCCAATAGTTTTTATTTTCAAAATTGGAAATAGGAATGCATAACAACATCAAAAAAATATATCAAAACAGTAAAGCATGAGGTAACTCCCCATACCCATCAAAACAAAAAATCATGTGAAAACTCCTCATACCCATACACCTTGTGAATTCAACTTTCAGGATGTGAATACATTTCATGGACTCCCCCATTTCCCACATACTAGCTGTGAAACCAGGTGACTATACAATATGTGAATAAAAAAAACTATGTGAATTCAATTCACAACGTGAACCACCACCTGTAGTAATCATGCAGCTTCAGCTACATCGATTCCTCTAGACCTTCTCAAAACACCTCTAATTGCCCAAATGGAAAAGTAACGGGCTAGAAAGGCACATTATGTTACATTAAATACCTGTCAAAAAATTCTCATCTTTGACAATCAAAACCAAAAATGTAAAAGGGAGGGATCTAAAAAACCACCACATGAGATACCTCTCAAGGTACTTCTCACACTATAAATGCTACCACTAGCTTATCTTGCCAAAAAAATGACCAAAAAACATCTCACACAACCTAATCACCAAAAACCATGTCCACCTCCACAAAACCCAAAATAAACACTTCTAAAACCGACACACAATGTTGTACTGGGCACATAAATAAGGGAACTGAATCCTCCATATCAAGATACTATCCTCTATGGATGACACTAACTCACTCGAATGAGTTTAATCGCAACATGGTATAATATTCCTCGATTAATATTCAAATCCGCCCCTTTTCATATGTCAAGGGTTTTATCACACATAAAACATCAAGGGGAAACAACAAATATTATAACATAGTGAGATACGAACGTCACATCAAAAGAAAAAATAGATAAAACTAAAACTCCAAAAAAATCCAAGTACTATGCATGAATTAGAATCTCTCACCCCCACGTACTATTCTCTAGGACAACATGCCTTCATAACAATCGAACTAGAGGAATGTTCTTCCCACCAATAAACATCTCTTGATGATCCTAGATCTTTTCCGGATGGTCCATGATTACTGAATCATCCTCGATATCTAAATATTCCCAGTTAATAATGTGAGAGTCATCATGAAGATACTGATGAATCTAGGACACATGAAAGATATAATTGGTCTTCTCCTTCAATAGTGAAAATTCCAACTGATATGACACCTCACCAATACACCCCAACACCTGAGAGGGCTATAAAAAATGGAACAAATCTTACTCCCTCCACTAATCCTCCATTGTGCACATGGATGGGAGACTCTTAAGAACACATGGTCTCCAAACATGAACTCCATGGGCCTCATCCAACAATAAGCATAGGCCTTTTGATGGTACTTACCCACCCTCATCTTCTCATGATCCAACTAGATCTTCTCAGTTGTTCTCTGCACCACATCATGACAAAAAACTGCAGACTCTCCAACTATCGTTTAGAATAATGGAGATTGAAAATACAACTAATAAAATTTCACAAACAAAAACATTCCAATCGAAGAGTGATATGTATTTTTTTATTAATACTTTATCAAAGGTATGTATTATAACCAATATCAAACAATTTCTAAGATGCATTACATCAACATATCCTCCAGTGTTTATATGGTCCGCTTCATCTACCAATCTATCTGAGGGTGGAAAGCCGTGAAAAGCCGCAACTGGGAGACATAAAAATACTATAATCCCGTCCATAATCATAAGGTAAAATAATGATATAAATTAGATATTATTTTCCTATATACCCAATGAAGAATAAACATGTCATCCACATATTGCCTCACCAAAAAATCCATGACACTCGACATAAGGATCACTAGGGAGTGAGCCAACTTTTTCAGTCAGTCTACTATCACCCAAACCACATCACACCCCCTAGAGCTTGGAAAAAACTTGTAACAGCATCCATCAGGATGTCTTCCCATTTCAAATTAGGGACACCCAAGGACTACAACAAAGATATCGATACATTGTGATCCATTTTCAAATACTAACAAACCAAAAATTTTTCCAGAGACTTAACCACTGACCATTTCATACCCAACCACCAAAGATACATCCTTAAGAATCAATAAATATTTTTTACAGTATGATTTACTGTTAAAGGTGATATGTGAAACTCAAAGAGATATCCCACATGCATCGACTACAGGACAAAAACCCTACACAGGAACAACACTCGATTCCAATCATCCTCTGACCATCCCTTAGGAGCATCACCATAGCCAAAATGATCTTATGCATCACCTCTTCCTCTAATTCTCCCCAACGAGACTCCTCCACTTACTGCATCAAAGATGACTCTGCTATCATCTAATGAAGACAACCTCGACCAATACTCTATCCAATGCCAAGATGCATCACTGAATGATCCTCCATTCCTTTCCCAAAAATCATTATACTCCCAAGCCACATCCAACCTAGTGTTCCAAATCAACACATCAACAACTAAAGTACCCATCCCATGGGTTTAAGATTTCTAAAAATAACAATTTTGAATAATCTCCATCCACCCACACTGGTGTAGATTCAAATAACAATTATAGAAAACATATCTCAGGCTCTTATGATCTATGAAAACCAAAAAATGATCATCGATGTGATAATTACACCACAAATTTAGCAGGGACACAACTACTTCCAACTCTAGATCATGGGTGGCATAGTTATTCTCATGGGGATATAACATCCTAGATCCATAAGAGATCATTGATCTCTATTGAATCCAGACACATCCTAAGCCTAGATGGGATACATCCTATAAAAAATCAAATATCACACCCTCCTCAGGAAACTGTAGTACTAAAGCACTAACCAACTTCTCTTTTAGGTAACCGTACGCTACCTGACACAGATCTGTCCACACATAATCCGGTTCCTTCTTGGTCAACACTATTACCGGGGCTACAACATGAAATAAGTCAGATATAAACCTTTTATAATAGCACATGAGACCAAGAAAACTATGAACCTCTAACACATTCTGGGAAATTTCCCAAGTTAAAACTACCTCAACCTTCATTGGATCCGTTTTTACTCTATAATGATACACTACATGTCCAAGGAAACACACCTCACGTATCTATAACTCCCACATGGAAAGAATTACATAAAGATGGTGGTGTGGAAGGTCCTATAAAATAACTCCAAGATACTCTGAATTATCCTCCATTAACATTGAGTAGACCAAGATATCATCGATGATTATAATAAAAACTGGTCTAGGAACTCACATAATATGATGTTCATATGCCCCATGAACATATCTGTTGTGTTTGTAACACCGAATGACATGACTATAAACTCGATGTTCACATATTAATCCTAAAGGAATTATTATGAACATACTCATATTTGAACCTCAACTAGTGATATAAAAACCAAATATCAATCTTAGAGAACCAAATAAATCCTGTCAACAGGTTGAATAGATCATCAATCCTTAGAAGATAGTAATAGTACTTGACCGTTACCTGATTCAACCTCCAGTGGTCTATACAGAACCTCAGAAAACTATCCACCTTCATAGAGAACAACACTGGAGAACCCCACGGTGACAAACTAGGTCAAGTAAAACCCATATTAATTGGATCATCAACCTACAACCTCATCTCACACAACCCTATGGGAGACATATGATAGGTAATCATTGTGATTAGAGAGGCTCCCAAATGAAACTCTATACTGAACTCGATATCAGGTTGATGGGGTAGGGAAATAAATTCCTTTGATAAAACATCCATGAACTCATAAAAACACATGGAACATCTAAAACCTAATATTATACTGAAAAATCTTCCAATTATGAAAAAAGGCTCCACTTTCCTACCACTAAACCAATAATCTCACTCACTAACGAATGACACTCGCTGGACCCCCACATCTGAAAATTAAACTCTTTTATAAAAGTAGTCAATTACTATAAGAATGTAATATGTCTAATTCATACCAAGGATAATACCATATTGGTGTTTTTTAACAAGAAGAAACCTCCCATTGATTGGTACTTCCCCATCACCAGTCTACAACCTCAGCACACATCATATAAATAAGCATAACCTACAACCAGTGTAAATAACACAGGGGGAACCAGAAGCCTCCCCAAATCCAGTCCTAAAGAATGGAATAAATAATTACTAATAAAGTATATTGATTCTCCTAAATTAAAAAAATAAACACAATGGTAGGTGATAAAATAATCTTATCTCAAATAACACCCGGCTCTACTGGTGTTGCTTCCTCTAACGTGTACATCTGATAACACCCAGCTACTCTGCTTCTCTGTTACTAGCCTCCACATCCATGATCTGAACCATGAAAATTTTGGATTTAGACCATCATGATTTTTCCCTTTTCCAACTCCACATACTATTTTATATCGAATAATAACATGCAGTTCTTACCGTTGAAACCGAGTTAGAGGAAACTATTGCTTCTGAAAAGAGACCTTACTTCCAATCTAAAAATAACCTCTACGAGTGGTCAAACAGTAATCATGGAATAGTCTATATCTCTTTAGAATGTGGTACGAAAACAAAAAAAACTGCCCATAAGGTTATTGGAAACCACTTTTCCCTGATGGTCGGGAAGTAAAATACCATGGAATGTACCCCGCTGAATGGAACCCTGACTGGATGAACACCTATGGACCACTATTTAAAGACCTTCTCCTAGAGACTCTTTGATGGGAACCCTAATGAGCCAAAAATCTCAAGGATTGAATCCATAATTTCATCATATTTATACATATCAAGATGAATTGGTAGCATAAAAAGAGTGATCACATACTTTATCTGTCCAACATTATAATTTTTATTCATCAAAGTGGGTGGGGGATTAGAGGACCGAATTGGAAAAAGAGAAACCCATATTATGGGGGCCAGAAATGATGTAGTCCAAGGGAATCACCCCGAATGAGGTTCAACCCCTCTGGTTTAAGAGAGGACACATTTGTGAGACACAACACCATGGTACCAAGGACTGCAAGAGATGCCATATAATCTGTCACTTTGTTCCCCTTGCGCCTCGTATGCGTAATTCTAACATTGTCATTGAGGAGATCCTTGCACACTCTAATTTTATAGGTGATTTACCCAAGAATTATACCTTTACCATGAATAGCATAATGAATAATCATAGAGTTTATTTCTATGTGGGTAATGGAAATGCTTCTGAGGCTACATAAGGATAGGCATGTAAGTACTGCCATCGCTTTTGCCCGTATAGCAGATCCGCTGCCATAATGCACTGTGAAAGATAGAAAAAGACTCTATTTGGAGTCCAAAATAATTCATCCTCCTCGCATGTCACCCAATACACAGGAGCTCTCAGTATTGAGCTTGAGCCCATCGCTGGGAGGAATCCAATGAATCCACCTTCCCTGCACCTCCTCACCATTCTGGGTGGCCCTCCTCAATGGATCCTACATCACAAAAAGGGATGGAATCTCCCTCCCGATGCCCACTATGCCAATCAATTCAATCAAAATGCAATAGGTACTTGCCACCACGGATCGGCCAGTGGAGCTCCTTCTCTCATATCTGGCTCGGTTCATGGATTGCCATAAGAACCAGCAGGCTACAATGATGATAGAGCCTCTCACCTTTGACTCCTCCATATACAAGATGGCCTCCTAGAACAAGTGCTCCATAAACATCACAATGTTATCCCCAATGGAAATGGATCCTGTATAGACTCCAAAGAACCTCGAAACGTGTTGATCCCATTCTCCCCCAATGAAAATGGGGTTCATTCCCTCTTTGCTTTTATTCCCGCAACATTGGTGACATGATGCACGACTGATACTAATCCATTTAATATGATCATCGGAGGGGATAACTTTATTATGGACCCTCCAGGTGAGGAAATTAAGTTTAGTTGGATTCTTGTTAAACTAGGCCATACTATTCCACCTATCATGTTGCCCCTATAGGGCATTCATCCGGTGGAAATCTTTTGAGATGAACCTCCTCGAGGTGGAAGGTGTATAGAAACATTTTTCATGCTCGGAGTTAATAACCACAGAGTCAATAACATATTTCTATAGAGAATCTAGGACCGACCTATGGAATAGGGGATACGAGCTTGCCTCCTTGAAGGCGATAGTGGGGGTCGGACTTCCTAGGTAGCCTAGTAAATCGCTTATCCAATTGTGGTGCTAGAAGAGTATGATACCTTCCACAATAATCCATTAAGATAAAGGGAGGAGAGTCGGTATAATGTTAAACCTTGAGGAACATAACGTTGTCCCCCTTGCTGAACCATAATCCTTATTGTACTTATATCTCCAAGACAACTGCATTTCCCACTATTAGTATTCTTCAATGGACTCCCATTCTAGCATTGCATGCATGAAGTAGATCATATCCGCCATACTCTTGAAATTAATTCCCTTTTCATAGATGGGTTGAACCATCTTACCTCACGACACCAATTGTCCCTTCCCCTCGCCTAACACATCACATATATATCAATCAAGAATCCTGTCGATGAACCTAATAACCCCCTTCATCACACTCGTAGAGGCCAAATCATGCATCGGGATTGCTGAGAGCACACTATTCACCAGGGTGATCCATCCTCCAAATGAGAGGAAGTGATTTTTCCAGTTCAAAATGAGATCCGCGATTCTGTTCACCACCTTGTCGAAGTCCATGTTACACAGTAATCTTGCAGATATAGGTGTAGTAAGGTATTCTAGGGGAAAGGAGTCTCTCCCCATTCCCAACATGTTTCCCATCATGGACACCCTACTTAGGTTGCATGAGACAAGAACATAGCATCTAGTCTTCTCCATGTTAGTGATTTTTACTCTCCAGAAGCAGTATTCTGCAGGGATCAAGTTCAGCACCTGTAGGGACCTCCACCCAGCATTCATGAAAACAATCGAGTCATTAGCAAACGTGATATGCGACACGGGGGGAGACTGTAATTCCTCTAGTATGGAAGAGTGGCTCCTCCACCAACTCCTTTATTGATCATCATACTTAGAGTGTCTTTAATGATGATAAATATACTCGGAGACATCAAATCACCATGCTCAATTCCATGAATAGTTTTGAATAATCCATGTGTTTTCCCCATAAATGATAACACCATCCACGGTGAACACACGCACCTGAAAATGATATCGTAGGCCTAGTGAGATACTCCCATCATTGTGAGGTCTCTGTTAATGAATCTACATTCCATCCTATCTTATGCATTATTCATGTCCAGCATGATAGCCACATTGGAGCCACAAGATAGGGTATTCAGGTTTTTCAATATCTCCTCTGTCATCGCCACGACTCCTTGAATCGATCGATATTTGACAATGCCGTGTTGCTCCAAGTCTATCCACTAAGGAAGGAAACGGGACATCCTCCTATTAAGGATACTCACCAGGACCGTGTAGGGAGAGTTACACATGCTCATGGGCTAGTAGTGGGAGAGGGAAGAATGATCTTTTGTCTTCAGCAAGAGGACCAAAGTGGTAAGAGATGTTATTTGTGAAAGTCCGGCCCCTCGAAAGAAATCTTGTATGGCCGAAATAATGTTGCATTTTTCCTCCTCCCAGAAGCCCCTATAAAATGAACCTAAAAACCATCAGGACCTTTCAAACTATCAGGATTCAGCTTTTACATAGCTACATGCACCACCCCTTCATCAGGGATTCCTTCCAGCAGGGCATTATCCTACATAGAGATGGTATACGAAATCCCCTCTCAAAGATTGGCCTCCCCCGAATGTTACCCTCAAGGAATGTTCTCATATATGACCGCAATGAGATCATTAAAGAACAATCATCCCAAACCTTTAGCCACCTCCGCGTCATCTAAAAACGAGCTATCCTCCATTTTGAGATTGGATTTCATAGCACACATCCTCTCCCTAATACTTTCATGAAAGTATTTTGTGTTATTGTCTACTTCCTTCATCCATTTGACCCTTGACTGGTCCCTTGCCTATCGCTTCGGAGTGAGAACCAAAACCTCCATAGAACTACTCAATTTCACATGTTCAACAAAACTCCCTTCATCCCATCTCTCCTCTATCCTCGCCTCCAGGCATTGGATGTCCTATTTTAACGCTTCCAACTCCTGGTCCAGGGGAGGACAAGACCTAACCCACTCGATTAGTTCTTGTTTTAAATTCCTAATCTTAGAGTGGACAAAAACCCATGCATGGACCCTAGAGGGGCTCTTTCGAGATCCTCTTGACCACTTTATGATATTCTAGATTACTCACCCACATGTTGGAGAACTTGAAATTCTCCTGGGCGACTTTTGTCCTACAAATAGATAACAAGACCATCGAATGATCAGAAATACATTGTGCCAGGTGGTTAACCTTCACATTCAAATACTTGTAGATGGAGTGGATAATAGAAATGCACCGGTTAAGCCTACTCCAAAATCGACTACTGCCCCTTCGATTATTGCACCAGGTAAATAGATCACCGGAATAACCAAGGTCCATTAACCCCTTACCTGCCATAAACTACACAAAGGACGTACTTTCCAAACTCATGAAATCACCCCACCCCTTCCTCTCATATGGTTGAATTATGATGTTGAAATCCCCTCCCACTATCAATGTCTAGTCCCTTGGGTCGAACCTATTGAGCTAAGACTACAACACCTCCCTCCTCTAGGCATCACTATTACCATAAATAAAGGAAATATACAACTATTCTCCACCACTCGTCATATTCGTCATGAAATGCTGATCCCTAGCCTAAATCAGATCCACTAAAACTTCCCTCTTCCAAAATATCCATATGTGGTTGTTAGTTGGGGTCGAATGCATTGACACATGCATTTTGAGCTTATAAGTGAACTCTTGGATCATGGAAATGTTCTTCTTGGGCTCAATAATCACCCCCATATTGAATCTGTGCTTCCTGGATTCTGAGGATATAAAATCATTCATCACCCTATCCCCGATACCTCGGGAATTACAGATTATGATAGAATCCATTAAAACAACATTGTCCGGGCTTTGGTCTTAGGTACTACGGTCGATTTAGTTAGAAAATAAAGGCTCTCATTTCCCTGTAGTTTCTTCTTCATCTACTGGGTGCACACTTTTGGACTTGAGTCCGAGATGGTTGAGGATGGAAAAAGTGGTGATAGAGGAGCCTTTGTTTTGGTCCCACCTACTGCCTTATGAGCTACCTGGGCCAGAGTCACCTCCCCAACTAGACCCCTACCCTCAGATAGACTCGTGGTAACAAATCATCCTCTTCTAGCTGATGAGGCAGTCATCGTAGGTGGACGATCATCGGGGGAGTTCTCTCGAGCACTTTGAGTACTATAGTTCGGCAGTCTAGGACCATCCTCGAACTCTACTAGGATAGGACATTCCCCTTGGACTCTGTCATACTTGAGGTGAGGGTTAACACTTGTACAAGAGGCCAAGGTTACACCTGGGAGCCGCCAGTCAGGGGGATCCAAAACGCCCTTGGTCACCCTAATATAGAAATTCAAAAACCCACATTTCAACTACTACTGCCCCGGATAGCGCTACTCAAAAAAAAAATATCCATGGGGTCCAGTGGGAAGCTTTGTGGAGAGAATGCAGCCACAACCCATCTTGGAGATCCTACCAAGCACTCGGAAGAAGTTCATGGCATCATGCCTTGAGGGATGGGTGGGGAGCATCCAGAGGGTCCAAAGTTCATATGTGAACCCAAGGGTGAGTCTGATCTTTGGAGAGATAGAGAGGAATTTACAAGTGGCTTGGGGCCGATGGTCGTGCGTTGATACCCTCTGGGTTGTCATTTACAGCAGTTCTAAAGCGAACGTCCCAACAATAAGTAAGACAGACAATACCTGGGGAACACTAGGTACACTAAATCCTGGTCCCAGACCAAGGACTCCGGCACTTTCAAAGTGATCATCTCCGAGACCAGTAGGGTGAGGTCTAGATCCACACCGATTCGTGCAGCTATGGCCTCCTCACCATGGAGAGTACGCTCATCCGAGCATAAGAATCCCCACAACACATCCCTGATGGCCATCAAGATTGCACCATTCTGGAATGGTAGAGTAAGACCAAGAAGACATACCCAAACCACCATAGGAGGGCTTTCCTTCTTCTTGTGAGCCTATTTCGACTAACAGGACAGGCTCAAGCACCAGTGGGAAACAACACTAAGAGCATGAAACTAGGCGTGAATGAAATCCACCATCGAGGGTAGTATTAAGCAGAGTGATCTTATATGGAAAACTGAGATGCGAGCCTCCCCCTTCATCCCCCAGGAATCCACCATCAATTAAATATCGGAAGAGAGGGTTTCTCATTGCTAAACCAAGACACTATAGTCCATTTCAAGCAAGAAGAAGCTTCGATAAACATTGTCTCAGGTGCCCCCAGCGACACCCGTGAGCCTTCCCTCACCACCGAGTGTGAGAACACTCCAATATATTGGATCCAAGGATGTGAAGCACCCTGATCCTACCAACCCATGACATCTCTGAAGGATCACACCACATTCCCCACCTTGGGAGGCACATCCGGTGACCCCCAGAATGAAGGGGGACAATTCTCCGGTGGGTCAGAGCCTGGGATGGACGTCGATGTGACTGAAGATGCTGCGGGAGGATGGAGCGATGCGGAAGTAATAGTCAGTATATTTTGAAAACCATAAGGCGAGTGAGGCGCATTCTCCAATTCGTTCATTTTTTCATTTGGATGTTTGGTTATCCACATTCTTTATCCCAGTGCATAATGCCTCCTCTAAACGTCGCGCTCCAGAATAATCAGCTGGGAAAACATCTAGAGGAAAGTGTAGAAGGTCCTTTATCCTAATCCCAAGCTCTCAAACACTCAGAATCCCATACCGGAGGGATATTAGATCCCACCTCATGGATTCCCTCATTATTGGTGATAGTAAATCTTCGTCAAACACCCTCTAAAAGCCAGGCCACAACACATCTGGATCCTTACGGTCACCAAGAAATAGTGTACACCGCTGTTGCAAAGCTCCCTAAATCTTACTAACTTCCAATGGTACCCAAAACTTATCTCATCCTCAGATCAAACCAAAATTGATCATGTTCTCCTCTATATGGTGCCCTATCTCTAGATTTGAGACACTCCCCTCATACTTACCCAAACTCTACCACTAAATGGAATGAAAATCCTGCTATCATGCCTCACCACCCTCTATCAGTTTGACCCTTAAATGAACAACTAGATCATCATTCTAAATCTTAAATACCTATGAAACTAATGGATGACGAAGATGATCCATTCCATAAATCAAGTGGAATATCCTAATTCCGATAACATTAAAATTTATCAAATATTATTTATCTATTTCTTTTTTCCCAAAAAAATGAATTAAAATGCAAAAAAATCATCATGATTCATATACATATCCTAGTTTTCTAACCTACAAATGGGTTCACTTCACTTGTTCATTCAATTAGCATAGAGTTCATGCAATGGATCGTAGGGGGACCTAAAATCCCATGTCCTAGCTGGTATCTTAGGCCTATGTCACACACAAATGTCAACGGGAAATGCTTCCATACTAAACCATGAAAACATCAATATTCCTAACTCTAAAACCGATCCCATCTCTCAGCCATTAACTCTGATACCATTGTAGTATGACCCCCTCTCTCTAAAGATACCACAACAAAGAGATAGAGATGATGAACCCCGCGTCTCACTTATATTAGGCCTTAGGTTTTTGACTAGAACTAAGGGTATAAAAGTATCATAGTTTATAAGACATTACCCTCTATAAATGCATCATGATAGAGAGATAAGATACAAAACCACCAAACAACTCCAGTAGAAAATATAAAGTTAAACCAAATAACATCTCACAATGCACGAATAATGTAAAACTAATACATAATAATGTTTATAAATTAAATAAAAAAAAGAAAAGTCTATGAAAGTAACTCAAAAAAGCTCCAAACTAGCATGTAATGTCTATTTAGGTCACCAATGTCCTCCTGAAAACCAAAAAATAGTTTATATATGTAGGGTGATCATAGATGGTATACCTAATAGGGGCATAACCAAGGCCCCAAGTGCACATGTTAAAATATCATGATAACACTAATGAATAAAAAGTAGAACAAAAAATAACCAATACAGTTAATCTATCCAAACCAATGCTCGTGATGACTCACTCACCAAAATTATAATTTAGCATCGAGATAATAACATAACAAGGTTACCCGCTACTGCTTCCCCAATGATTTTCCACTCTCATGCTTCAACATTGAACATCCAATTCTCACATCCCTTCCACATCACATCACATCACATCATATCACATCACATCCCCCCCACAGACATCTAGACTATACATCACATTAGATCACATCTCATATCATTCGAAGACATGTGGGCCACACATCACATCACATCTCTAGCATAGACACTTGGTCCACACATCACAACTAGAACCAGGCCAGTAGGGTATGATGACCATGAAGGAAATAAACATTGTTCTCTCTTCTTACCAAGATTTACCCCTAACACATATCACCTCACACCACATCATGTCATTCCCATTGACACCTCGACCAAAACATAACATATCACACGTAGAATCCTAGTCCATTACATCACTAATTAAGGATGAATTGGGTAGAGGGGGTATCCATCCATCCATATCGCTACCATCCTGGATATTGGGGAAAATACAAAAAACAAATATTTTCTGAGCATTGGTAAGGTTATCTAACATGGATGGGGTGCATATAAAAATAACATAAATATACATGGGATATAGATAGCACAAAATAACCAACCTATGAGTTCACATAAATAACACTAGAACAACCCACATCATCACCATTTTCCACACATAAACTATCACAACCACTACTACCACTATATGAAACACACTACATAACCACCACAAAAAGAAACACAACAATCCAATTTATAATTATAGGTTTCACCCCTTATATTCTTTATCAATTTCATTTCACATTAAACTTCTAATTATTTCATTCAATTGAGTTTAATACAATTATCAAACATATATTTCTAGTTCACCGCATTTATTTACCAACCTATTTTGTTTTGTGTACCATCATAGTTCATCACATGGATAACCTGGAAATTGACATACCATTCCACACAAGAACTATCCCAAATCACAATACCACCACCACAACATCACACATCCACAACCATCATCACGTCATGTAAGATCCCCTCTTTTCCAGGTAAATTTATCTCTAATTTTTTTCTTTTTTTAACCTTTGTGCACAAGTTTTGCTCGAATATGGAGAACCTTTGTTAGTGAAAATGAACTAATGTAATAGAAGGTATGATTTTTTTCAATTAATTGAGTCCATGTATGAATGAGTTAAGTGATAAAATTAGTTCTTGGTGAGTTGAGAGGATTTAAAGGGAAAATTGGATGAAAATAAACTACAGAAGATTTACACATTTTGTAAGGGGATTAAATTTTATGTAATTGTTTGTGGGATATAATAAAAATAAACTTGAAGTGATGATTGTTTCAGTAATAGATATTAAAAATATTTACACGATGTGTAACTGAATTAAATACCATGTAAATGTCCGACCTATAGTGTAAGGTGGTTTTGTAGATGATTTTTCATTGGAATAGGCTATAGATCTTCTCTTATAAACCAAGGGAGAAACTCTAGGAAATTTTAGAGTTCCATATCCCCTTCTAGATGTTCTGTTTACACAATCAATCCCTGGTAAGTCCTCTTGGATTGGTTTCTTCTTTCTCTTCTTTCTTCTCCAACCCATTGTGGTGAAATTGCTTGTCCAACAGTGTTGTTTGTTTTTATCATGAACAATATTGTTATAAGATCCCCACTTAAAATCATACAGACATTTTTCCATGTGGGCATTGGTAGTTGGAAATATTGGTTGGTCTTTAGTGAAAGGTAGGCGGTGTAATCTTCAGTTCCTGTAGTCATGAATTTTGTATGTATATGAAAATTGTAGGATTTTTAGTTTTCGTTAGAAATTTGAATTCCAAAATTGGGTTAATTAATACGGATGATTGATTTATTAAATCATTGATAAAATTTATAATTAATTGGGGAATCAGTTATGATATATATGGATTTTGATTTAGATAACTAATAAGGGGATTAATTATGAGATATTGAAGTGGTTATATTGAGATAATTAATTATTGATTTAATTATGTGCTTTAGATATTGTGTTATATATAATTAGTTTTTGAATTAATTAGAAATATTTGATATTGAAAATGAGATAAATAATTATAACAATAAATAAGTGGATTTGATTTTTGAAAATTTATTAATTAGTTGTTAAATTAATCAATGAATTCTATAAATTAATTCGTTGGTGAATTAATTAAGGGTAATTATGTGATAAACTAATTTTTTAATTAGTAATGTAAATTGTGTTGATAATTGATAGTTAAATTAATTATTTGTAAAAGAATGGGAACATGGTCATTCAATTAAAAAGTATACATGGTAACATGATCTTTATACTTGTGAGTAAAGGAATGGGAACATGGTCTTTCAATTGATAAGTATACATGGTACCATGGTCATTATAATTATGAGTAAAAAAATGGGATCATAGTCATTCAATTGAGAAGTATACGTGGTAACATGGTCATTATACTTATGTGTAATGAAATGGTAACATGGTCATTCAATTGGGAAGTATAAATGGCAACATGGTCATTATACCAGTGAATAAAAGAATGGGAACATGGTCAATATTTTGTGTGATCTTTGAGTTGTAACATGGGAATTCAATATTGAATTTAATAATGGTAAAATGAGAAATCAAGTTTGAACTAAGGAATGATGAAAAATGAACTCTAAGATATGGACTCACTTGAAAATACTCTGGGCATCAACATAAGTCGAAACATGTAATGACATATGATATCACCTTTGAATGCTTTAGGATCTGGTATGAGAAAAATTAGGTATTATGTTATGGTATTACTTAGAACACTTCAAGCAATGGCATGAGTTGAAGCTGTCATGAGGTACCAGTGTCCTAGTGAACCCTGGTGTTAATGTGGTTAAATAAAGAATAAATGATAATGTGATAATTTTTTACTAACACGTTATTCAAATTTCTTTATAGAACTGTATAAACTATTATTAGGCTGGATAATGTTTTAGATAGTGTTGATGGTGTTCTACTAATTTTTACTCACAACCTACTTCGGATTCCTATTCGATACCCAAATAGATTTTATTGTTGTATAATAGGCTAAGGGAAATGTCTATGTGTTAGACTATTGATTGGTAATGGAGCTTGGATAAGGGAACCAAATGTGGTTCAATACCCTCGTGGGAGTTGTCGGTGTCCTTATTTGTAGTTTTCATTTTAAACACTGGACACCTACATTAGCATGACACATTTCTACTCCAATTGGATATTGTATTTCCAGATATGGTTACCATGGGATATTGGTGTTGTTTATTGATATATATTTCTTCTTCTATTGTTTATAGTTCACAAAGGTGTATTACTCCGTTCAAAGAGGGTATAGTATCCCCATGAATGACTTATCAGACCCACACTGCTAGTCTGTAGCCTGTAGTGTATGAGGAGGCGCACATGAGGTCATGTGACTAACTGGAATGGAGAACCGATATGTGCCACCAAGCCTGGGACGTTACAAAGTGGTTTCATAGGAGTTTTATTTTTGTTTTATTTTTTCTTACTATTCGGGGAAAGGTAGACAAGAGACTAGAAAAATTCGGGACTTGGATATGAGACTGTGCGTGGGAGTTGTAAACCCATGTATAGGAGAAAACCCAATCACCCAGAGTGTAATTGTTGTTATTTTTGTTTGTTGTCACAATTGAATATTATTTTATTTTGGTGATGCACTTTTTGTGTGATGTGAAAATTGTTTTTGATGATTTTTTAGAATTGAATTGTGGAACCGAAAAACATGACATATGAGTCTACATACAACATTATAGGTACTCGGGATTATTTTGTGACATGAATCAGTCTAGGAACACACATGAAAATTAGGTTTGGGTAAGTTGTTGAACACAATTTTTTTCCTTGCTTTTAAAAATTAAATTGAATATGGTGCCTAATATAAAATTATAACTGTTAAAATGTTGTAATAATGGGAATAATTGGTTTGCTAAATGTGAAAATTTATTAATGATAATACCCTTGAGAACCAAGACTTAGGTTAATGGTGGTTAGGGGTAGTAATACCACCTCAGTTATGACCACATGGAAAGGATTGGGGAAAAGTCTTCTTATGATCATTCTTATTGGGTTTTTTGAGAGAAAGTTGTTTTATGAATCCTAATATACGTGTCTGGAATTATAGAGATATTTCTCTATTATGATTATTATTGAGAGAATGACAAGTGGTTACGATAGGTAATTCTCAACCAGTAGTAGAACATGATGCACTGATAGTACCAAGTGAGGAATAAGGGGAGATTTTATGAGAGAAATTTTCCCGCTTCATAATATTCATGGGCAGAGACATATGGTGGGTTCTGAAAAATATATCTAACCTAACGAGAGTGTTTTAGTTGCATCACCCTCCAACATTCACTAGAGATGATGGAATTGAAGGATTTGAGTTCTAGGTTGAGTCCACTAAGAAGATACTTGACCATTAAGAGACTCCTACTGAGAGGAGGTTCATGATTGCTACTTACATTCTACAAGGATCAACAAAGTACTAGTGTGACATTCAGGTATGGACTGGACAAACTAAAAATATGATTTGGAAGGAATTCTTGGAGTGGTTCTTGGAGTACTTTTATCCAGATACACTGATGCTGGAGAAAGTATTAATGTTCATGAAGCATACTCATGGGAGAAAGTTCATGATGGATTATGCTGGATGATTTTTAGAACTACAGTATATCTCTCTAGCATTGACATGTCAGGAAATTACTATGGTGCGATTATTTTAAGATGTACTTAAGTGAGATATTCAGTCAAATGTTAGCATCTTTCAGTTAAAGAAGTTTGCTGATGTAGTTGATTAGACTCTCATAGATGAGGGGAACCTAAAGGAGGATTCTAGTGCTGTAAAAATAGTTGCTACTAAAATATTTGGAGGTGAGTATTTTGAGAGTACGGAGCACCGTATTGAAAAAGTTATGCTGGCCAATGGGAAGAAAAGTTGACATAAAAGGCCCCAACCTTAATCAAAACTTAATCTTGATTTAATTCAATAATTTTACATTATTTCATATTGAGGATCTTTTCATGTTTATAGTTTTATATAATTATTACATAAATCATAAATAACAATTTAAATATTACAAAGTAGTCAATTCTACTCACTATCCATTATTTTCATAAAAACATTAAAAAGAAACATAGTTTTTTTTCATGTTTAAACTTCATAACTAATACTTGATCCCATCATTGAATCTATTATTATTTTAAAATTTTGATAAAACTTTCTAAGCATTGGATGAGAATAAAAATATTAGTTAGGGGTACACATATAAAAAAACTATTAGACTTTTGAAAACAGGCAAACAATGAAAATTGTATCATAAAGTAACACTTTTCACCTTTAAGAAGTAGTAAATACACTTCACCAAATATATGTTCATTTCATACCCTTTTTATAATAAAAATATTTCCTTAAAACCCTTAGAAAGCAATATATAACATATAAAGGTAACTTGGGACATAATCGTACTTAAATTGAATGACTATAAATTCAACTTCCACACATATCACTAAATGGAATAGCTATATGACCTACTTCCATACCCAAAGATTTAGAGGTTATAACATAACCACCCATCCGTGGTTTATCAAGAAATAATACATATTTGGTTTGTTACATAACCACAAATCTTTGGTTTATTAGGTAACCACCCATCAAATGTATATGCACCATTATATAATCATAACACATAAATGATTCCAATTATAAACATTTCACTCATAAAATTTCATTTACAATCACATGTAATAATTTCAAGATATTGAAATAGTAAATCCACTTTAAAAACCATTTTCAATATCAAAACACCCAAAAAGTGAATAATGTATTTCTTTTCCTTTTAATGACATTAATTCCTCTATAAGAATCCAAAAATCAAATAACGGTTATAGTGGTAGAGAAGTCGTTGTAGCTGAATTAGTTAAAAAATATTCCTCTTGACAATTTGTAAAGAAAGTAAAATGATTTTTATAAAAATATTACATTAAAAACCCTTGAAATGTACTAAAAGTAAAATTGGTTGAGTACACACCTTATAAAGGAAGGCGGTGTATAACATAAAAATATGCCTCAATGAAAGGAGATTGAGACAAAGTCCCTTACCTTGAGTTTAAATCATCTCATATGTTCTTTATCTTCCTAAATAATAAAAATAGGTTAATTTATAATTTATTGAGAAAATGTTCATGTTAATTATTCCTTTTATGTCACTTATTACCATTTATACAATTACATAATGATTTAATTTCACGTCGTACATTTTGTCGATATTCGGTACTTCAGTCGAAAATGAACATGGTATGATGTAAATAGACTATGTTTTTATAAAAACATCATCGAAAAATTATTATTCATTAAATTATTATCATTTTTATAAATTAATTATACCTTTAAATAAAACCATGAAGTGTGGTTATGAAAAATGGACAACTTTATAATCATGGACATTATAAGTCATACGAACTCATGAGTAACATTTTCTATTCTTTATTTATAATTATGGAAAGACGTTAAGTATTATTTTATATTTAAATAATTATAATATCATAATAGTAACATAAATGTAATTATATATATCATATAAGTGATATAATGAATAAAAATTAGTCACATCGCATCATGGAGGTGATAGTTCACATGTATGCACGAACTACATTATCATTTTTATACAAAAGGAAAGTAAGAATTTAACTGATATATTATTATCCTAGAATGATTAATATGTCATTAATATCACATATGAACATTAATTTAATTATTATAACCAGTCATGAGAGATAGTTATGAGAAATGAATTAGATCAATTGGTGGAGGTGATAGTTCACATGTACGCACGAACAATTAAATACTTTCCCAATTAATGGAAGTGGAGATATATTTAGTTGATGATATTATCATGATAATATAAAATTATATTGAGGATATTGGAGTTATTATTTCATCTAGGAATAAGTAGAATTGTAGGAAGTGGAAGAAAAAATAAAATAGAAACACTTAAATAAAATCATTAATTTTCCTTCAGATAATCACCTTTCTTGAAACATTACCACCACTAAGAAGGGTGTTATGAAAAAAATAAGGACTCAAGAATGTGTTTATGGATTATAAGAAGCGTTTTGGTTAGATATTGGCTAAATCTAAAGGATTTTAAATAGTAATTAATATAGAGGAATGAGTGCATTTTTATAGGAGTTGGGAGGGGCACCATTGGAATTAGAAAAATTACTGAATTGATATAAATTAAATTTCAATTCCAAATGTGTATAAACTCATTTAGTTAGAATATATGATAATTATGAGTCTAAATATAACCATACAATGCGACTTATACAAGTTTTGAATAATTTTTAATCCTTATCTTTTTGTTCTAACCTTTTTAACTCGTACTATTGTTTCAAGTAATTTATGCTTTGAGTGTTAAAATAATTACCAAATCACACAAAATAAAAAATTAAAGAGTCATTAATGAAAATTTTGGAATTATCTAAACTTTTTGGTAAAATCATGTATTATTATAAATTTTATATCATTTAATTAGATATTTTATATTTTAAGTTCTGAGTTATGTCAATTTTTACTCTATTCATTACTGTACTTTTTAAAAAAATCATAAAAATTGACTCCTTTAAAAAAACTCATCTATAACATGTCAAATTAATCCATAAAATTCTTGTATTGAATAAAATATTTCAAATTATATTCCTTTAAATATTGTTAATACCATATATTAGATTATTACTTAAACAATTCTGTTACCGCTTCATCTTTGTGTCATAAATAAATTTACTGACTTAATTCCTAAAAATTATAAATATATTACCATGATTTAGGTAATATTTATATATTTATAATGACTATTCATAGTGGAATATATCAGTTATATAACCTTATACTAAATATTTTTAGAAATAAGAAACATATTTGTGACATCTTTCCCTTTACATTAAATTAAATGTTATAAATGTCATAATTACACCAAAGTGGTATAAAAGATAAACATTTTGGCCAAAGGATGGTCAGGGTTGATAATATTTATCCAATAAGATTAGGAAATGTTTTAGGGTAATTATAATAATAATTTTACCATTAATTATCCTCTTTCCCTTTAACCGTGGTAAATAAAATACTAAAGTTACTATTCATAAAAATATTTTGATCCTATTAGACCAAATTTTTCATAATTATTAAAACAATGTATGCAGGATTTTAAAACTTCAATTCACAGAAGTGGTTGAATTAGGTTTAACCCTAATCCAGCTGACAGATCAAAAAAATATGTTTTTTAAGTAAAATGTTCAAAAGTTCAAATTGCATTTATATTTAATTTTAATTTGAAATTGCATCCAATCAAATACATTGGATTAAATGATAAAAACGTCATATAATTATACCTTAAAGCCATCTAATATGATAATATACCAATATAAATAAATTATATGAAAAAAAATTTGAAATTAAAATGCAGTATTTTTCACTTTTTATTAAAAATGAATTTTATCAAAAAAACACCAGAAATTGACCCAAAGTACATTTTTATGTCCCACATCAAAAGAATAAGTTTATTTTTTAAAATAGAACGTATAAAAGTGAAAAACATTATATTTAAAATGGGTTCACTGTCAAAAAGGCAGTAAAACTACCTTTTAAAAATATTAGAGTATTTTATGCTTAAAATTATATTTATTCTCATTTTAAGACTATAAAATTTATTGGAAGAAAGTAAAAATATTTAATAAACATGTGTAAACATAAAATAGTTAGTTATATTCATTCCTTCTAATACAAATACTAGGTGATAACTACCATTTTAAATAATATTATTAATAATATATTACTTTTCAGTATAACTCAATATTGTGTGCAACGTTGGATTTCAGAGAAACCCATTATTGCATGTCAAGTATGCTATTAGATGTAGAATCCCCTTTAATGTAAAATTAATATCTAGTACATAAATATTAATAAATATAAAAATTTATTATTCTATAATTACTTTGGATGTTATATCCTTCCCCCTTTTGGAATTTGTGTCCTCACAATTTTTATTCACTTATCAAATAAGTGGGGGTATTTCTCCCTCATAGAATTTTCAGATTCCCATGTTTCTTTTTAAACTATATGATTTTTTATAAAACCTTAACCTAATTAATTACCTTATTCCACAAGAATTTCTCTCTATGGTCATGAATTTTTACTTGTTACTATCATATGAATGATTCTCTTTCTACTGAACTATTCCTAGAGTCATACATGAGATGGATCTAGAATATACTTTATTAACACTAAAACATGAAAAATATTGTATACCTGAGATAAAATCAGAGGTAAGTCCCCTTTGTAGGAAACTGATCTAACATTATCAATCATTTCAAAAAGACCAATGAAACTTGGGCTCAGCTTCCCCTTCTTACAAAAACACGTCACACTTTTCTACGGAGAAACTTTGAAAAAGACATGATCATCTACCTCAAACAAAAGATCCTTCCTCTAGTTATTCGTGTAACTTTTCAGAGTCGTCTATGTTTTCCTCATGTGTCTCTGAATCAACTAAACTTTCTCTACCATTTCCTCCACCAATTATTGTCCCATCAACTTCCATTTACCAAATTCAGTACAAAAAGATGGAGTTCAACACTAATTTTCATATAATGCCTCATGTAGACCCATATTTATACTTGAATAAAAACTGTTATTATAATTAAACTCATCCAAATATGTTGATCCCAACTTCCATGGTAATCTATTGGACATGCACAGAGTATATCCTCCAATATCTAAATTGTTCTTTCCGAGTACCCATCTGATTTAGGATGAAAAGATGTACTAAAGATTAATTAAGTACCCAATAAATTTTAAAGGCATTTAAAAAATTTATAAGTGAACCTATGATCATGATCATATACAATAGAGAGGGGAACTCCATGTAACCAGACTATCTATTTAATATATAATCAAGAAAGGTGATCTAGTGATGAAATATTTCTAATAGGAAGAAAATGAGAAGATTTAGTCAGTCGATCAACAATAACCCAGATGACATTACTACCTTGAGAAGTCTTTGATAATCTCACAATGAATTCCATGGATACACTTTACCATTTCCAATCTAGAATTGGAAAAGTATGAAGCATCGATTTGGGTAACTACTACTCTGATTTAACCTATTGACAAATAAAACATCTAAGGGTAAATTCAGCAGTGTCTCTTTTTATTCCATCACACCAATAATAATTTTGAATGTCTATATACATCATAGTGTTGCCTGTATAAACTGAAAACGAAGAACTATGAGCTTCACATAATAAATATTTCATAAATTATGAATCACAAAGAACACATAATCTCTTTCCAAACCTAAAAAAATCATTATCAATGTTAAATTCAAGAAACATACCCTTATGAACCAATTCTACATTTTTCTGCGACTCACGTTCCTTGATCTACATTTTCTTAATTCTTTCTAATAGAGATGATTTCAATAAAACAAGAAAAAAATAGAGGAATTTACTGTACCAATAACCTTCAATTCAAAATTCATATAATCATTAACCATAGGATGTCGTTCCAAATGTAGAATTGTTTTCTTGACTCAAAGAATGAAGCACATTATTTGATTTTCATATATGCTAATGAATCATGAAATAATAATATTTGATTAATTTCATCCATCTCTTCTATATCATGATAAATTATTTTTTATTTAATATATACTTAATACTTTGTTGATCAATATATATTTCACACTTTACACTATTCAAATCGTGCCACTAAATTTTTAATTAAAAAAACAACAACTAATTACAAATCATGTGTAGGGTTATATAACCCATGAAGATTCAATTTATGTGAACATAAATAATTAACTAATCATTACATATTAGTACACAACCAATTCCTTTCAATGAAACATCACAGTAGTTAAAAAATTCACAATTCATAGAAGGTAGGGCCAAAACTACTGAATTTACAAATATTATTTTTAGTTCCTAAAAAAAATCATCACATTACCTTGTCTATATGAACTTAAATCCCTTACGCGTCTAATTAGTTAGTGGGATAGATAAACGATAAATTTTTTCATAAAATCTTTATTAATAACCCTCTAATCCAAGATAAATAAAAAACCACGTGACATTGATAGGTCTTGGCTATGATTCAACAAATTTTGCATTAGATGGGTCAATAGTTATTCCATCTTTAGAAACAATATGTCCGAGGAATGAATTTTGTTTCAACCAAAATTAACTCTTACTAAACATTCCATTTAGTTTCTTTTCTTTTAAGGATATAAAAAAAATCCTTATGTGACTTTCATGTTTCTCATGACTTTTAGAGTATACTAAAATATCATCTATAAACACAACCAAAAAATGATACAAAAACTGATGGGGGACTACATTCATGAGAATTATTAATATAGTAGGTGAATTTGATAATCCAAAGGTCATAACTAAAAAATCAAAATGCACATATATCTTTCAGAACACTATATTTGGAATATCATCCTCCTTCACCTTCAGCTAATTATACCTATACCTCAAATCATTCTTTGAAAAATACTGATCTCCTTGGAGCTGATCAAATAAATCATCAATATGAGGAAATAGATACTTGTTCTTAATAGTGATGTTATTCAAGGCTATGTAATCAATAAAAATTCTCAAACTACCCCATTTATTTTTCAAAAATAAAAGAGAAGCACCCCATGGTGAAGTGCTAGGTCAAATGAAACGTTTATCAAAAATTCATGCAACTATTTTTTAAATTCTACCAATTATACTTGTGCAATATGATAAGGGGGTTTAGAAATAGGCTTAGAATTAGAACCTAAATCAATACTAAATTCAACCTCCTGATTAGGCATAATACTAGGAAATTCGGAAAAACATCTACAAATTCATTCACTACTAGAATTTCACTAATCAAAACTATTTCTTTATTTTAATAAAAATCAGATAGATAACATTAAATTCCAAACTAAATCAATATCCCATCTTCTTATTATGTTATCCAAGATATTAAATCATTGAATAAAACATTCTTTGATTTTCAATCTATTTTAGGATAATAATTTTTAAGCCAATCCATACCCAAAATGATATCAAATTCTACTATGGGAAGTTCAACAATATTTTCAAGAAAGACCATTCCATTAATTATAACAAGATGACTACCATAATTTTTTTTTCTTTAATACATACACCCCAGTGTTTTTCCAAAAGTTCTATATCACATTCATGAGGTGATATTTCCAATTTACTTGCAATGCTCATAGAAAAAAAGTGAAGATATAGAGTCAAATAGAGTATTGGAATATTTTGAATAAAATCGCAACATACCTATCACCTCTTCATTTTATGGTCCCACATCAATCATAGTAGTAGAAAATAATTTTTCCATGCCCTTCTTCTTTCCATATTTCTAGTTTCCAACCTAGGTAATCAAATTTGGACACATATGGTCACAATTCCCAATCTCATTTCAACTAAAACATCTTACCACAAAATTTCCATTTATTGACTGATCCTCTTTCTTACAGTCATGAGTAATATGATCAGTCTTACCATATCAAAAGCACTTACCATATTTTAAGAGACATTATCCCTGAAGCTTTTTTCTGCACTTCTCACAAGATGTAAATTTAGTTTTCTTACCTCCAAACTTCTTTGAGGAATGATTTCCCATTACCTGCAAACTGAATCACTTTTTTTCATTCTCTCATTAAATACATGATCATTAGAAATCTATATTTATACTTTCTCATCACATCAGACATGTTTTCCATATCTTTTGAACTCATGATAAGCTACATCCATTTGATATTTTAGATTCAATACGAAGTAAAAAAAATATCTCACTATCAATATCTCAGAAAATATTTACTCCATACCTTAACAAATGGGTTAAATTTTCTTCACATGCAGACAAAAAATATTCTTCCTTTCCAAGATATGATTTTTTAAACTAAGGTGAAAATCCTTAGGAAAATTTTTCTCAAGGGAGATATTCTTAAATTCACCCCATTCCCTGACATCAAACTCTTCACTTTCTCTAATAATTTTAATCATTAACCACCACTGATTGGATTTACCTTCAAAATGATAAACAATAAGACTATCCTATTTATTGTTTGAACACCCCATTAAATCAAAAATATTTTCTAGTGCTTTAATCCATTCTTCAACTAGCACAAGGTTAGATGATCCTCTGAATGGTGGGGGGTGCTGCCTCATGAAATGTTCCACTACCAACATATACCTCTATAGTTTATCTGGTTGATCTCGTGTATATACACTAACACCATTTATCGATCGAGTCAACTGGGTCATCACAGTAACAAACTACTTAGTTATAATTCCAATGATCGTAGGATGTTGATTTGGAAGGCTGTTTCCCTCTTTATGCCTTCATATCATAGCTTCCCTATTTTCTCTGTGGAAAACCATTCTGAACAGACATATCTTAGAAAAAGAAAAACAGTTATATTCAAATTCTATATCATTAAAATTTTACCATAAATTAAAAATCATTTATGTATATTCTATTAACAATATATAAACTCCATAAATTATCTAAACTGACCCCTGATACGAACTATAAGCCCCCAACCATAAATATTACTTAATCTCGAGTTAAGTCAATAATTTGACTTTATTTTACATTGAGGATATTTTCAAGTTTATATCTTTAGAGAATTAGGCCATAAGTCACACATAATAAATTATATATTACAAAGTATACACTTCTACTCATTATCCATTTTTTCATAAAAATATTTTAAAAGAAATATTGTTTCATGTTACTTTTAAATATCATAACTTTTCCTTGATCCCATCCTTGAATCTATTTTTCATTAAATATTATGAAAAAAATTTCAAAACATAGCATCAGCATGAAAATCATGGTAAGGGATAAACAAAGAAGGAAAAATGTTAGTCTTGAAAAACATGTAAACCATGAATACTTTATCAAAATGTAACACTTTTCACCTTATGAAGTAGTAAATAAAATTCACTGAAGATAATCTCATTTATTAACCTTTTGGTAATCATAAGATTAACATAAAACCCATATAAATCAATATATAACATATAAAGGTAACATTGGACATAATCAAAGTTAAATGGAATAACTATATAGTCAACTTCCACATATATCATGAAATGGAATAGCCATACGAGCCACTTCCATACCCAATGCATTTGAGCTTATAACATAACCAAACATCATTGGTTTATCATGGAACCACCCATATTTGGAATATCACATGAACAACAGTCTTCAGTTCATCATGTAACCACCAGTAAAATGTCCATGTACTATTATATAATCATGACACATAAAAAATTTCACTTATTAAAATTTCACTCATAAAATTTCATTTAAAATCAAAAGAAATAATTTCTAGATATTTGAATATTAATTCCACTTTAAACCCGTTTTCTATAACTAAAACCCCAAAAGGTTATAAGGGGATTCTTTTCTTTTTAAAAACACTGAGCCTTATAGAGGAAGCCAAATATCAAATAATGGTTATGGTGATAGAGAAGTCATTATCACCGATTACGTTAAAAAAATCCCTTTTTTCAATTTATAAAGAAATTAAATTGATTCATATAAAAATATTCCTTTTTAAACCCTTTTAATGAATTAAAAGTCAAATTGGTTGATTAGACACCTTATAAAATATGGTGGTGTATAACATCAAAATATACCTCAATAAATGAAGATTGAGACGAAGACACTTACCTCGAGTTTGAATCATCTCGTATGTTCTTTATCACCCTGAAAAATAAAATATGAATAATTTATATTTTCTTCATACAATTTTTCATGTTCATTATTCCTTTCAATTCACTTATTACTATTCTATAACAATTGAATAATGATTTAATTTCTCTTCATAAGTTTTTTCGACATCTGGTACTTGAGTCGAAAATGATCTTGGTACGATGTCAACAGTCCATGTGGTCATAAGTCCTTCTTATCTAGAATGATATTCTTGAAATTATTAACATTTTTATACCTAAATTATACCTTTAAATAAAACCTTGATTTTTTTAGGAAAAATGAACAGTGTTATAATCATCGAGACGATAAGCCGTATGTACGCATGAGTAACGTTTTCAATTTTTAATTAATAATTATGAAAAGAAGTTAAGTATTATTTTAACATTAAATAATGATAATATCATCATTAATATCATATTAATAATTTAAATATACTTATATATATATATATATCTCATACAAGTGATATAATGAATAAAAACGAGTCACATCGCTTCATTGAGGTGATAGTTCATATGTACGCATGAATGACATTATCATTTTTGTACACAAGGAAAGTAATAATGTAATTGGTATATTATTATCAAAGAATGATTAATATGTAATGAATATTAAATATGAACATTAATTCCATTATTATAACCAGCCATGAGAGAGAGTTATGAAAAACTAATTTGATCGTTTCATGGAGGTGATAGTTCACATGTACGCAAGAACAATTATTTCATTTCCCATTTAATGGAAGTGGTTATGGATTTAGTTGATAATGTTATTATCATAACATCTTAGTATATTTATGATACTGTAGTTATTATTTCATCTTGGAATAGTAATATTTGAAGGAAGTGGAAGAATAAATAAAATAGAAGCACTTAAATAAAAACATTACCTTTCTTTAGGATGATCACATTTCTTGACACCTTAACACCTTTAAGAATGGTGTTTTGATTAATCTAAGGCCTCAGGAATATTTTTTGGGTGTATAATATGGGGTTTGGGTAGATATTGTCCTACAAAAATGTTTTGGAAGTGTGATTAATAGATAGGAATGACTATCTTTTTTGAAGGAGAGGGGAGGGACTCCATTGGAATTATTAAAAGTATTAAAGTAATATAAATTCAATTTCAATTCCAAATGGGTCCAAAATTAATTAGTTATAAAATAGGATGTGTATGGGTCAAAATATAATAATCCAATTAGAACTATACATGTTTTGACTAATTTTTAATCCTTATGTTTTTGTTTTAGACTTTTTAATTCATACCATTTTATTAAGTAATTAACACTTTGAGAGTTAAAATAATTACCAAATCATCCCAAATAACAAATGAAAGATTAATTAATGAAAGATTTGGACATATACAAACTTTTGCGTTGATTATTGGATTTTTATTAATTTTATATTATTTAATTATATATTTTATATTTTAATTTATGAATTATGTCAATTTTGACACGATTCATTACTTGACTTTTTTTGAAAAAATCATAACAAATTGATTACATCAAAACAAATACACTAAATAATCGATAACAATTCAAATTCATCCAAAAAATTCGTGGATGGCATAAAATATTTGAAATTATATTTATTTTAATATTATTAATATCATTTATTTGATTGTTTCTTTAAAAATCCTATTACTGCATCATCTTTATGTCATAATAAAATCTAATTATTTAATTCCTAAAAATTATTAATAAATTAACATGATGTAGGTAATATTTTTATCTTTTTAATTAATATTCATAGTCGAATATATAACTTTTATATCCCCATAATAATTTTTTTTAATTATAAGAAACATATTTATGACATCTTTGACTTTAAGTTAAATGTTATAAATTTCATAATCACACCCAAGCAGCTTTTAAAGGTCACAATTCTGTCCATAGTATGGTATTGGCCTATAATAATTCCCCCAATAATATTAGGAAAAGTTTTAGGGTAATTATAATAAACATTTTACCTTTAATTATCCCATTAACCTTTAACTGTGGTAAATAAAATACTAAAGTTACTGTTCACAAAAAAAAATATTTTGAAACCATTTGACCAAATTTTACATACTAATTACAACCATGTATTTATATTATTTAAAATTAAATTAATAGAAGTGGTTAAATTTGGTTTATCACTAATCCCATTGACGGATCGAAAAAACAAGTTTTTTAAGTAAAACGTTTAAATGTTCACAATGTGTTTATATTTATTTTTAATTTTAAATTGCATAAAATTAACTAAATTGGATTAATTGATACAAAATTCATCTAATTATACCTTAAAACCACGTAAAAGGGTAATCTAACAATATAAATAAATTATATGAAAAGGTAGTTTTCAATTAAAATGCAGTATTTTTCACTGTTCTTTAAAATTGAATACTATCAAAAAAATGACAAAAATTAAACCCATGTAAACATAATATAGATAGTTATATTAATCGTTTCCAATACAATTACAAGGAAATAACTACCTTTAAAATATGAATATTATGAATATATCATTTTTCATTATAACTCAATCTTGTGTGGAACACATGATTTCCGAGAAACCCAATGTTGCATGTCGAGTAAAATATCGAACATAGAATCCCATTTAAAGTAAAATTGTTATCTATTTCATAAATGTAAGAACCCAGATCTCTTTTCAGGTATGTTTTTCCTTTTTTGGAGTTTTTGAGAAAAATGAATTTTCTAGAAATTTCAGAAGTACACGACGTGTACTTTCTGAGTACACACCATGTACTTTCTGAGTACACGCCGTGTACTCTTCCCGGCTCGAAGCCGTGTGTTGGTCATGCCCGGACCACACACACGGTGTGCATGGATGAGGTGGAGGCCGTTTTTTTGGAGTACAGAAAAATTGAAGTACACGCCGTGTACTCAATAAGCACACACCGTGTACTTTCTTTTTTTTCATGAAACGGACAGGGGTCGCGTATAACCCCCAAAACCGTCTTCTTCTTCAGTTTTCGTCCATCTGAGGTGACATGTACGGCGGAATCTTCGACGAACTCCTGCCTCGCCGTCCGTTCTCTGATTCGAGTACGGTCAGTTTCATTGGAACTACGGCGGTGAGTTCTTCCTTCTCCTTTAGCCTTGTTTCTTGATTCCACCTCATTTCCATGTTATCGTGGGATGACCATTTTGTGCGTTTTCTCAGATCTATGTCATTCTATGGGGAATTTGTCATCAAGGTTCACGTATATCGATCTCCTAGGATTGAGCTAGCTGGTTTGTTCCTTTCCATATAAATTTGATGAATATATTGTGCAATTTCCTCCAATACCCTTGAACGGGGTATTGCGTGTTTCCTGTTTTGCCATTGCTACTTGCCTGCTTTGCTTTATTGCTTTAGTGGAGGTTATTGCTTGTGATTAGAGTATTTTTTTGTTCTCAGTTTGCTTTTCCATGCCTAGTTGTAGGATTTTGGACTGTTTTTTTATTATTGTTGTTGAGCCTTAGTTGATTTCCAAGTAGTTCTTGAGGATTACTTGGATGATATACATGCGCTGAGCATGTTTAGTTATACTCAGGAATATGAAAACCTAGAGTAGTAGACCAATGGGAGAATTGACGGAAGGGCTTCTCCAGAGTTTCTTTTTAATCACAATGCGGGGCCAAGGGGAGAATTGATGGAAGGGATTCACTAGAGTGTCTTTAACTATGACGCGAGCCACATGAGGAATTGACGTTGAGTGATTCCCCAGAGAGCCTTTATCACGATACGAGACTATAGGGGGAATTGATGGTGATTTCTTCCCCAGAGAGTCTGCTTAATTTACGTAGCTAAACCGGAGGGGTGATACTGAGTGTCCCTCCAAGGGGGTTTCTAGTACTTAGAGGTTGAACCATAGGGGTTAGACTGTGACAGCTACCTAGAGGGTTACCTATTTTCTTCTTGTTGTTGACTGCTTACTTGTGTGCTCTACTTGTTATAACTGTGGATTGTAGCTACTTGTGTTTTCTTGAATACTGCTTCTTGTTTATTTACTTCCATGTATTCACTGACTGTTAGGCACAAATCTTTGGGTGATTGCCTACTGGGATTGTATCTCACACACTTCTTCGACCATGATTTTGGGCCCAAGCAGACTATGTTGCTGCAGGTATAGACAAGGGAAAGCACCGTTCTACTTCAGGATCTTGACTACAACAGGAGCTGGGGAGCATGGGACCGAGCGGTGGATCGCGATGCTGAGGAGATTTCTTTGTTTTTCTTTTGCACTTGGTTTTGGTTGTATTCCAACACATTGTTGTGTTTGCTGCGATCCATAGATACTTGTACCTGCTGCATTATTGTCATCATTGTTAGATATCTACATTACTTCCGTTGTCTGGTTTCTTTTGTTATGAATGTTGGATACTGCTTCCGCTGTTTATTATTGTTTTCATACCTTTTATACCTTACCGAATGAGGGCATAGTTTCCCCACCGACTCACCAAGGCCCTCGCAGCTAGTTGGCAGCCTCTGGCATTCGGGGAAACACGCTTGAGGTCATGTGGCGAACCAGGTACGGGGCACCAGTGGAGGGTCTATGTAGATAATTCATGCTGTTGTGATAGATACTTGATACATTCTCTGTTTTTATGATAGAAAACTGTTTGTCTTGTTCCTTTCTTAAGAATTAACGCCAAATTTCATTTTTTGAGGTGTTATGGGCCCTCACAGATCGGAAATTGACATCGTTTCCCTTGTTTGTTGTGTTTCTGAAATTCTGCGTAGTTTCTGAGATACTGCCCAGAAAAACCCAGAATACACGGCATGTATTTTTTAGATACACGCCGTGTAGTTTTCAGGCCGTGTCACTAACCGTGTGATCAGAACACGGTGTCGTGGGAGTAACTTCAGAAACACATCGTGTACTATTGGTACACGCCGTGGGAGTTCAGAGCCGTGTACCTGGCCATGTCCCTAACAACACGATCTAGGGAAGCTCGGGTAGAACACGTCGTGTCTATAGGGAACATGTCGTGTGGTCCAGTCCAGGTACCCGGCCGTGTCACAAACAACACGGGCTGGCGTGACCATCTTTTCCACACACCATGTTTGTTCGTAACACGCCATGTAGTCTTTCCCAGGTACCCAGCTGTGTCACGAACAACACGAGACGGTGTCACCTTCGACAATACACTCCGTGTTTGTTCGGAGCATGTCGTGTAAGGTTCATCCGTGTAGACGGCCGTGTGCTTAACAATACAGGTCGTCGAAGCCTTTTCTAGTGCACGCTGGGTTTGTTTCGAACACGCCATGTAGTCTTGGGTTGAGTCGGACCGTGTGGTTTAGCAATGTAAGGAGACTCAGGTAGTGGAATAGTATTCAAGTACACACCGTGTGTTGGGGTCAACACACTGTGTAGTCTAAAGTGTACAGGACATGTAGGGTAGGGGTACACACCCATGTCAATGGTTTAAAAAGACACGCCATGTTGTTTTATACATGCCGTGTAGTTGTGTTTTCCAATCTTGGGTGTTTTTCTTTCCCTATTCCAATTTTGTGCTCTTCTGTTCTCTGTCCTTATTTTTCTTGATCTGAGATGTGCTTTTGATCATTCAGAGCTATGCCTCCCAGACGTCCTCCGGTCGTACGCCTGTCATCAGGAAGTGATCAGACGCCATACAGGGCTGATTGAGAACTTTTTGTCGATCCCCCAGCTGAGCCAGCCTTGGCACCAGTGGTTGTACCAGTCGCGGGCGCTGATGCGCAGTTGAGGGAAGGTTTCAGGAGGATGATGCAGTCCTTCCAAGGAGCACTTCCTCCTTCCTTGTCTATGGAAGACTTGACGCGGGTTTTCCAGCAATAGCATCCTCCCACGTTCTCGGGGAGGGAGGACCTCAGGCTGCGGAGTCATGGATGGAATCCATGCTAACTATCTTCGAGCATCTGGAGACGCCACCAGAAAGGAGGGTCATGCTCACCACCTATATTCTCCGAGTCTCCTCCAAGAGGTGGTGCGATGTGATCTCACAGGCGGGTTAGTAGTAGGATATGGCTTGGGAGGAGTTCCAGCGTGTGTTCTACGACTACTTATACCCGGAGACCTTGAGGGCCGATCGAGCCCGGATGTTCATGATCTTAGAGCAGGGTACTCTATCTGTCAATGGAGTATTCATCTCGTTTCACTGAGCTGCATCATTTTTCACCCCTTCGGTATGGGAGTGGGGTGTTCTTGGCGAGGAAGTTTGAGGATGGACTCAGGCAGGAGATCCACTCACAGGTGAACATCTTCCAGTTGACTTCCATTAATTCCATCGTCAACCAGGAACTGATTGCGGAGCGCAATCTGAGAGACTCTAGAGCTGCGAGCCAGGGAGGTTCTGCTTTTAGAGCTATCTTTTCTTCAGATGACAGTAAGAAGTGTCGTAGGGATCCTACGCGTGGTGATTCGAGGAAGCGAGACGCATCATCAGGCAGCCAGGTGACGTGCTATCAGTGTGGCCGGACAGGGCACATGAGGCCGCAGTGCTAGAGAGACCCTGGGGAGTTCCGATCGTGCGGCAAGATGGGTCACCTTCAGCGGTTATTCCAGGTTTTCTCACCAGTGGCTGGTGACCGGGGTTCTTCTATGACTCCTCGTTCAGGAGAAGCACCTCCCGCTTTTCACCAGTCGCGGAACTGGAGTTCTTCCGGCTGTTCGGGCCGAGGTGGAGGTCGAGGCTGTGGCAATCAGCCACCAGTTCATCAGCACCAGTAGGGAGGTTCATCTAAGAGTGGTCAGCCGGGGGCACAGGGCCGCATCACGAGCTAGTCTTTCTCAGTGGAGTAGACTTATCATGATCAAGATCCCAACCCTTCTACTATTCGAGGTACGATTTTAGTAGCCTCAGTTTTATCTTCATCTATTTTCGATACTGGTGCTACAGATATTTTTATCTCTGTTGTCGTTGTGGAGAGCCTTGGACTCTGCATCTTTTCTTATGCTGACTTGATGACAGTAGACACACCATTGGGAACAAGGACCTCTAGTGTACGACAGTGTAGAGAGTGCCCTCTCTAGATTGCAGTGTATCGTTTCTTATGGGATCTCTTTGTCCTAGAGATGACAGGCTATGATGTCATCCTTGGAATGGACTGGTTGATTCTCTTTCGTGAAGTCATCGACTTCTATCGCCACAGAGTGAGTTTCATTTCACCGGAGCATGAATCCTTCCTTCATAGAGGCAAATGGGATGTTTGGGTGAGTCGGGCAGGACTCGAGCATCTTGGGCTAGGAGGGGTGACAGCCCAGATTTCTAGTCTTTATCTGGATGATCAGGGGACTCCAAAGATGGACTTTCCACTAGTGGTGGATCGCTTCAGGGATGTCTTTCCAGAGGACTTTTCGGGTTTGCCTCCGAAGCGTGAGGTAGAATTCTCTATTGAGCTCGTGCCAAGTGTGGCACCAGTTTCCATTCATCCCTATAGGATGGCCACACCTGAGTTGCAGGAGCTCAAGAAGCAGTTGGAGGAGCTACAGGCTAAGGGTTTCATTTGACATTGTACTTCTCCTTGGGGATCGCCTGTTCTATTCGCGAAGAAGGAAGACGGTACCCTTTGGCTTCGTGTGGATTATCGAAAGCTGAACCAGTTGACGGTCAAAAACCGATATCCCTTTCCACGGATTGATGACCTTTTCGATTAGCTTCGAGGAGCCCGGGTGTTCTCGAAGATCGACTTGAGGTCCGGTTATCATCATTTATGCGTTAGACCATCAGATATACCTCTGACAGCCTTCAAAAGCAGGTATGGTATATACGAGTATGCAATCATGTCGTTCAGTCTCACGAACGCACCTGCAGTTTTCATGGCACTAATGAACCTAGTGTTCCATCCTTACATGGAATCCTTCGTCATGGTCTTGGAGGACGATATCTTGGTGTACTCTCACACTTGACACGACCATGCCACCCATATTGAGATCGTTATGAATACACTGTTAGAGCAACAACATTATGATAAACTCTCTAAGTACCACTTCTGTATGGATCAGATTCACTTCTTGGGTCATGTCATCTCAGAGGCAGGAGTATCTGTGGACCCAAAGAAAGTGAGATCTATAGTTTCCTGAGAGCATCCGAAGAACGTTTTTGAGGTACAGAGCTTCCTAGGGCTGGATGGATACTACATACGCTTTATTTGGGACTTTTCCCATTTAGAAGCACCTTTAACAGGTCTGACCAAGAAGGGGGCGATGTTCTTATGGTCATATTCTTGTGATCCAGCCTTTCAGGAGCTGAAAGGGAAGTTGACGTCAGAACCGATTCTAGTCTTTCCAAAGAGAGGCAAGATCTACACTGTTTGCGGTGATTCTTCGAGTATCGGTCTGGGAGCTGTTCTTATGCAGGGAGATGGAGTCATTGCGTATGGGTCTCGTCAGTTGAGGCCACATGAGAGGAACTACACTACACCCGATCTAGAGTTAGAAACTGTTGTTCATGCCTTGCGCTGTTGGAGACACTATCTTCTGGGAGAGAACTTTGTGGTCTTCACTGACCACAAGAGTCTCAAGTATATCTTCACTCAGTGTGATCTAAATCTGAGGCAGCACAGGTGGGTTCAGTATCTATAGTCTTTTGATTTCGAGCTTGCCTATACACCAGGAAACGGCAACGTCGTGGCTGATGCGTTGAGCAGGAGAACTCAGATTCAGGTAATTCAGGAGTCCAGTAGTGAGTGGCACCTGATGGCTCTGTTCTCTGAGATTCATTTGAGGTGCACGACAGACGTGGACAGACTTTTCTATATTCTGTAGTTGTTACCTCCATGCTACTTGATCGGGTATGGATGAGGTAGCTATCAGACTCAGAAGGCTTAGTCTTCCGGGAGAGTGTGTCAGGAGGTGACCCTCTTCCTATATGGACAATGGGCAAGGATGAGATCATGCATTTCCAAGGATGCGTATGGGTGTCAGCAGACATACGCAAGGAGATGATGCGGGATTTCCATTCCTCTGTTTGGGCAGTTCATCATGGCGTCACCAAGATGTATTGGGACCTTCATCTCCAATACTTGTGGCCAGGTATGAAGAAGGATGTTGCTAGTTTTGTAATGAGATGTTCTACTTGTCAGCAAGTGAATGTAGAACATCAGCGACCAGCGTGGCTTTTATAGAAATTACCCATTCCAGAGTGGAAGTAGAACGATGTTGTGATAGACTTCGTGACCGGGTTACCGAGGTCACCTCGGGGAAATGACGTTGTTTGGGTTACCATCGACAGACTTACGAAGGTTGCTCACTTCTTACAGGTCAAGGAGACCTTCAGTATCGATGATCTCGGATGACTTTACATCAGAGAGATCATTCATCTGCATGGAGTTTCTCACTCTATTGTTTCAGACAGAGATGCGCGTTTTACCTCTCGGTTCTGGCAGGGACTTCAGAAGGACTTGGGAATGCAGGTACTCTTGAGTACATCATACCATCCCCTGAATAATGGCCGGTCCGAGCGCATCATCCAGGTGCTTCATGATATGATCCAAACTTGAATCCTTAAAATTGGAGGTTCCTGGGAGAAGCATATTCCTATGGTGGAGTTCGCCTACAACAACAGTTTCCAGGTGACCATTCAGATGGCTCCATACGAGGCTTTGTACGGTAGGCCATGCTGATCACCCTTATGCTGGCTGGAGGCAGGAGAGGCAGCTTTGTTGGGACCTTGTCTTGTTCTGGAGACTTCAGAGCAGATAGAGCTGATTTGGAAGAGGATGGCTACATCGCAGTCTCAGTAGAAGTATTATGCTAATCAGCGGAGATGACCTCTGGAGTTCGAGGTCAGTGATCAGGTTTTCCTACGTGTTACACCGAGGTTGGGACACAAGTGGATTCAGAGATAGGGTAAGATTTCAACGCTGTACGTCTGTCCATTTGAGGTCTTGGAGAGAGTGGGGCCGGTCGGCAATCGGTTACTGCTACCTTAGAGTTATCGGGCCATGCATGCCGTCTTCCACATCTCTCAACTATGAATTTACTTTTCAGACCCATGTCACATCTTTCAGCCTGAAGAGGTCAAGCATGAAGCCGATGCTTCGTTCGAGGAGAATCCTATCTGGATTATCAATCGTAGTACGAATGTTCTCTGTGGGTGGTATGTTCCTCTGGTATGGGTGCTATGGAAGCAAGGGCGAGTATAGGATGAGACCTGGGAGAGGGAGGCCGATGTACGATCGTAGTGGCCAGAGCTGTTCGGGGATTCTTCTTCTCCACCACATTAGGGAAATTTGGGGACGAATTTCTTTAAGGGGGTGGGGGGGGGGAGTTTGTAAGAACCCGGATCTCTTTTCAGGTATGTTTTTCCTTTTCTGAAGTTTTTGAGAAAAATAAATTTTCTGGAAATTTCAGAAGTACACGCCGTGTACTTTCTATGTACACTCCGTGTGCGCTTCCCGGCTCGAAGCTGTGTGCTGGCCATGCCTGGGCCACACACACGGTGTGTAAGGATGAGGTGGAGGATGGTTTTTCGGAGTATGGAAAAATTGAAGTACATGTCGTGTACTCAAGAAGTACATGCCATGTACATTTTTTTCATGAAACGGACCAGGGTCGTGTCTAACCCACAAAACCGTCTTCTTCTTCAGTTTTCGTCCATCCGAGGTGACCCTTACGACCGAATCTTCGACGAACTCCACACTCACCGTCTGTTCTCTGATTCAAGCACGGTCAGTTGCATTGGAACAGTAGTGGTGATTTCTTCCTTCTACTTTAGCCTTGTTTCTTGATTTCTCCTCGTTTCAAAGTTATCGTGGGATGAATGTTTTGTGCATTTTCTCAGATCTACATCATTCTAAGGGGAATCTGTCGTCGAGGTTCACATATATTGATCTCTTAGGATCGAGGTTAGTGGTTTTTGCTTTTCCGTATAAAGTTGATGAATATTTTGTGAAATTTCCGCCAATTCCATGAACGGGGTATTGCGTGTTTCCTGTTTTTCTCTTTTTACTTTCTTGCTTTTCTTTATGGCTTTTGTAGAGGTTATCCCTTATGATTATAGTATTTTGTTTGTGCTCAGTTTTCTTTGTCATGCCTAGTTGTAGGATTTTGGACTATTGTTTTATTATTGTTGTAGAGCCTTATTTGATAGCCATGTAGTTCTTGAGGTTTACTTGGACGATATACGCGGGCTGAGCATGTTTAGTTATACTCAGGACTGTGAGAACTTAGAGTAGCCGAACAAAGGTTGAGTTGATGGAAGGGATTCTCCAGAGTGTCTTTTTAATCACGACGCGGGACCAAGGGGAGATTTTATGGAAGTTCTTATCCAGAGTTTCTTTAACTATGACTCGGGACACAGGGGGAATTGACATTGAGGGCTTCCCTAGAGAGCCATTATCACGATACGAGACTATAGGGGGAATTGACAGTGAGTGCTTCCCCAAAGAGTGTGCTTAATTTACGTAGCTGAAACAGAGAGGTGGGACTGAATGTGCCTCCCAGAGGGTTGATAGTACTTAGAGGTTGAACCATAGGGGTTAGACTGTTAGAGCTACCCAGAGGGTTACCTATTTTCTTCTTGTTGTTGACTCCTTAATTGTGTGCTCTACTTGTTAGAACTGTGGATTGTAGCTGCTTGTGTTTTATTTCTTACTGCTTCTTGTTTATTTACTTCCATGTATTCATTGACTGTTAGGCATAAATATTTGGGTGATTTCCTACTGGGATTGTATCTCACACCTTGTTTGGGCCATTCTTTTGGGCCCATGCAGACTATGTTGCTATAAGTATAGACAAGGGAAAGCGCCCTTCTACTTCAGGATCATGACTGCATCAAGAGTTGGGGAGCATGGGACCGAGCTGTGGCTCGTGATGTGGAGGAGATTTCTTTGTTTTTCTTTTACACTTGGTTTCAGTTGTATTCCAGCACGTTGTTGGGTTTGCTACTTTCCCTAGATACTTGTACCTGCTGCACTATTGTCATCATTGTTAGATATCTGCAATGATTCCGCTGTCTGGTTTCTTTTGTTATGAATGTTGATTACTGATTCTGTGGTTTATTGTTTATTTCATACCTTGTATACCTTACCGAATGAGGGCTTAGTTTCCCCACCGACTCACCAAGGCCCTCGCTGCTAGTCGGCAGACTCTGGTGTTTGGGGAAACGCGCTTGAGGTCATGTGGCGTACCTGGTACGGGGCACCAGTGGAGGGTCTCCAGACTCGGGACGTTACAATAAATACTAATAAATATGAAAAGGTATTATTATATAATTACCTGAGATATTATAGGATAAACAGGAGGATCGATTACACATGACCTTACTGGAGTGATCTTCCATCAGTGTGGTAGGTCTGGTCCCTATCGTCGACACTATCCCCATTATACAATAGAGTGTTGGTATTGAAGAATGGTGGGTAATCTATAGAAGTTATATAATAAATAATGATAGATGGTTACTGATGGTGGATATAGATAGAACCAGAGTACAAGAAGAGGGTCTTCTACACCAAATCGGTATGGAACCTAGAGTTCTACTGAACAAGGAAGTAAATGTGGTTGACATGGTGATTCTGGGAAAGAGCACCCATATCATTAGAGCTTTGTAAATCAGAAGAGTCACATAGTATCATAGAGAAGAGGGTCATGACAGTTGCATACAGTGCAACCTACACTTGTTGATAACGAGGCATGACCTTCGATAGTTAGAGGTACTATTCTTATAAATTCTACATTATCCAGTTCCTTATTTGATAATATTGACTCTCATTCCTTTATATATGAAATTTTTTTAATATATTGATCCTGATAGTGGAGTTTGTGAATAGGATAATGAATATTGATACACTATTGAATGTAGAATCTAGAGACTTCTGTATATGAAAGGGTTGTTATCTTGAAGTCATGGAGTAGCATTTTTGTAAGATATCTATATCCTTGACAAGTCAACATTTGAACGTATTATGGGTATGGATTGGCTAGTCCCATACTGATTCCACATTGATTGTCAGCAAATAAGAGTTACTTTTATGTCTCTTAAGGGAGACCAATTTATTCACCATGGGAAGTGGGATATCCAAGCAGGATGAGTATGGCTAATTTTCTAATCAATTGGGAGATCTCACAATCTAGGTTTCTATTTTAATACTAGATGATGGAGGTGTGAAGCAATATATCATTCCACCCATAGTGTAATGGTTTGAGGATGTTTTTCTTGAATACTTCTTTAGGGATTCCACCTGAGAGATATAAATAATTCACTATTTAGATTATGATGGGGGATAATCTAGTTTCTATTCCACCATATAGAATGACACCGACCATGCTTCAGGCTCTCAAGTATCAGATGGAGGAGTTTGAAGATAATATATTTATCCATCTAAGTACATCGACTTCAGTATCACCTATGTTGTTTTCAAATAAGGCTGGCAATAGTTTGAGCATTTATATTGATTACTGGAAGTTGAACACGATGAATGTGAAGAACCGTATCCTCTTCCACGTATCAAAGAAATATTTGACTAGTTAGTAGGATCTTCTGTGTTATTGAATATTGAATTGAGATCAGGGTATCATCATCTGAGAGTTTGGAATTATAATATACTGAGGACTACTTTTAGAAGTAGGTATGACCTATATGAATTCTTTGTAATTCTGTTTGGGTTGATGAACCCACCAATAGTTTTTATGTCCTTGATAAACATAATATTTCATCTATACCTAGATCAATTTATTGTAGTGTTCATGGATGATATATTGGTTTGATACAAAACTCATGATGATCGTTCCCAATATCATGACATCATTATGAGTACAGTGAGACAGCATTGGATATACACTAAGATATCTAAGTGCTAGTTTTGGATTGATCAGACACACTTATTGAGACACATCATCTTAGATGATGTTGTGTCAATGGAACCAAATATGGTTCAAGTAGTGTAATTTTGGGATAATACAAAGAATATGTTCAATATCCATAGTTTTTTGTGGTTAGAAAGATATTATCAAAGATTCATCCAAGACTTTTCCCAAATAGCAGAAGTACTTTATGGCTTCAAAAAAGAGGGGATAAAGTTTGATTTTTCAGAAGAATGTTAGAAATGATTCCATGAGTTCAAGAAATGCTAAACACTAACACTGATATTGATCCTACCTGATCCAGGTGAGGAGTATACAGTTTATTGTGATGCTTCTAGGATTGGACATGGAGTTTTGTTGATGCAGGGAGATTGAGTTGTGGTGCATGGGTCTCGGAGGATGAGGACACATGAATAGAACTACCCTATTCATGACCTCGAGCTAGCAGCAATGGTTTATTATTTGAAGTGTTGGAGGAAATATATGCTGGGAGATAATTTTACGGTTTTTACCGATCACAAGAGTTTAGGATACATCTTCTTGAAATAGGATTTGAATATTTGGTAGAGACGATGGGTTGATTATATGAAATGTTTTGTTTTTGAGATATAATATATTATTGGGAAAGGAAAAAACATTTTGGATTATTAGAGATGGAAAACATAGACTTAAGAAATTCAGAAGTCTAGTGTTGAGTGAAGGATGATGAACTTATCAGATGAGATGCATGTAGTGGTTCAAGGGAACCAAGAAGAGATGACTATTTTATTCGTTTCATTTGAGTATACACTTTTTATATGGATTTGATATAGGATATATAAGGTTCCATAGTTCTTGACCTTGGGGGAAATCGTTGAAGTTGGAGAGGCACATTCATACTAGAGAATAGATGGGGATAAGATCATCTATATTAGAAATCAAGTTGTTGTACCTATGAGCATGTGAGAGGATATCACAAAGTAATTTCTAGTCTATAACTGGGAATTACATACAAGTGTGAAAAAAATGGACCATGACCTATGATAACAATTTTGGTGCCCAGACATGATAAAAGAGGTACCAGGGTTCGTGATATGATCCTACACCTGTATGCAGGTGAAGGCAAAGCATCAACGACCTGGAGGATTTATAAAGTAATTACCCATTCCGATGTGGAAGTGGGATAACATAAAAAAGGACTTTGTGGTGGGAATTCCATTGATTCCAAAGAATAATGATTCTATCCATGTTATTGTTGATCAATTTATGAAAGAAGCACATTTCTTTCCAATAAAAAAGACTTTCTTAGTAGAGAAGCTGGGAGATTTGTATGTTTATGAGATAGTCCATCTGAATAGGGTTCCATATACTATTGTTTCATATCATGGCTCACATATCACATCACACTTCTAAAAAGGATTTCAAAAATTTCTTGGTACACTCGTATTATTGATTACAACTTTCCACCCACAGACAGATGGCTAGTTAGAGTGTATTATACTAGTTCTTGAGGATATACAAGGGGCGTGTGTGCGTGAATTTTGTGGATCTTGGGAGAAAAATTTGGTTTTAGGGTAGTTTTACTATAATAATTTTTATCAAGAAACTATACTGATGGAACCATATGACCCTCTTTATGGTAGGCCATGCAGATCATTGCTATGCTGGATGGAGACTGGTGAGTCAAAGTTATTGGGATTGAATCTCGTGCAAGAGACGTCAGAGCAGGTGTAGCTAATTCAAAAAGGTATGGTTATGGATTAGAGTAGGAATAAGTCATATACAAATAGACAGATACGACTAGTAATGTTTACAAATGGTGATTGTGTATTACTTTGGTCATTTCCTTGGTTGGTTCACCGTAGGATATCAAATCATGGAATGATGGCACCCATGTTCATTGGAATTTTTGTGATAGTGGAGAGAATCAATCCTGGGGTGTACCAATTAGATCTTCAACAATTGTTTTTTGGTATGATTGATGTTTTATAGGTATCATAATTTTGACAATAACATCATGAACCTTCTCATGTGATTGAGGTGGAGTATGTTGATCTTGAGATGGATTCATCCTATGAGGAGCATCCTATGCATGTGTTGGATTATAGTGAGAATGATATGTGGGGAATGAACATGCAAATATTTCATGTATTTTGGAAGCATGGATGTGTGTAGGATGAATCATGGGAAAGGGAAGAAGAAATGAAGTCTCAAGAGCTTGATATTTTTGACATAGAATCTTGTGGATGCTTGGGAGTACATCTGAAGGATGTGATACTATAAGGTGGGGGGGATTGTAAGATCCCATATTTTTCTAGATATATTTATCTCTATGTTTTTTTATTTTCTTTTTGAGACTTATTCTCAATGTCTCATTCAGAGATATAGATCCTTTGTTGGATAAAATTACCTAATGTTTGGGGGTGTATGTTTTTTTTTTGAATTAATCGATTCTAGGTAGGAATGGGTTATGTGATAAATGATTTTGTGGTGAGTTGAGAGGCTTTAAAGAAAAAATGATTTGAAAAATCAACTGCATAACATTTACACAACATTTAAGGTGATTATACATCATTTAATTGTTAATGGGTTTTAATAAAATAAATCTGAGGTGACGGTTTTTTTGGTGAAATCTATTAAAAATATTTACATGATGTGTAACTAAATTAAATTCCATGTAAATACCCATCCTATAATTTAAAGTGATTGTGTAGATGATTTTTTACTAGATTCCACTGTAGATCTTCTCCTCTAAACCTAGCAAGACCCTCCATGTAATTTTAGAGTGCCAAACCCCCTTCCATATTTCCCGTTAACATGATCAATCCCTAGTAAGTCCTCTTGGTTGGATTTATTCTTTCTTTTCATTCTTCTCCAACACATTGTGGTGAAATTCCTTGGCCAATTATGTTTTTGTCTTTGATCATGATCAATCATGATCTAGGATCCCCCTTGAAATCATCTTCCCCTTTTTTCCTTGTGGGTGTTCGATGTAGGAATCATTTTTCGATCTTTGGTTTAAGGTAGATGGTCTAATATTTAATTCTCATAGTTGTAAATTTGATATATGTATCAAAATTTTAGAATTTCTAGTGTTATTGAGCAATTTGAATTCTTAAATTTAGTCAGTTAATGTGACTAATTGATTTATTGATGCATTGTTAAAATCAATGATTAATTGGGGGAATTGGTTATGATATTTAGGGATTGTTATTTAGATAATTAACTAGTCGATTAATTATGAGATATTGAATTGGTTGAATAGAGATAATTAATTATGGATTTAATTATGTGCTAGATATTGTTTTATAGATAATTAATTATGTAATTAATTATAATGATTTGAGATTGAGAATGAGTAAATTAATTCTGAAAATTAATTATGGGATTCCAGTTGTGAAAATAGATTAATTAGTTGTGAAATTAATATATGAAATTGATAAATTAATTAATTGAAGAATTAATTAAGGGTGATTATGTGGTAAAATAATTGCCTAATTAGTAATGGAAATTGTGTTTTTAATTTATTTTTAAATTAATTATGTATAAAGGAATGAGAACATGGTCATTTAATTGATAAGTATACATGGTAACATGGTCATTAAATTGAGAAGTATACATGGTAACAAAGTCGTTATAATTGTGAGTAAAGGAATGGTAACATAGTCATTCAATTGAGAATTATACATGGTATCATGGTCATTATACTTATGTGTAATGGAATGGAAACAAGGTCATTCAATTGGGAAGTATACATTGTAACATGGTCATTATACTTGTGAATAAAAAAATGGGAACATGGCCAATCTTATGTGTTATGTTTGAGTGGTGACATGGGAATTCAAGCATGAATTTTTTAATGGTCAAATCAGAAATAAAGTATAATCTAATTAATGATAAAAAAGGTATTCCGGGATATGGCCTCACATGATAATACTTTGGAAAATGGCATGAGCCAAAATAGGTATTGAGATTTGATATAACCTTTGAATACTTTAGGCTCTAGATTGAGCCAATGAAATTATTACATTATGGTATTACCTAGAACACTTCATGCACCATCATGAGCTGAAGTTGGCATGAGGTAAGAGTGTCCTCAGGAACCCTGGAGTTAATGGATTTAAATAAAGAATAATTAATAATGTGATAACTATTTATTTTTTTATTGTACTAATTTCTTTATATAACTACATGCACTATTATCTGACTATATATATTTTTATACATTGTTGGTTGTGTCCTATTGAATTGTTCTCACACCTGACTCAGGCTACATGATCAGTACCCAAATAAACATTATTGCTCTAGGACATGCTAAGGGAAAAGGCCCTGGGTTTGACTGTTGATTGGGTATGCAGCTGGGATGAGGGAATGAGACATGGTTGAGGACCCTCTTGGTATTTTTCAATGTCCTTATTTTTAGTTTTCATTTTAGACATTTTTCACGTAGGATAGCATGACTTGTTTCTGCATTAATTGGATATTGTATTTCTTAATTTGGTTACCATGGGATATTGGTGTTGTTTATTTATATGTATTTCTTCCACTATTTTTTATTAATTTTTTATAGTGTATTAATTTTATCAAATAATATATAGTCTCCATATAAAAGAATTTTCAGACCCTCACTGCTAGTTGGAAGTCTCTGGCATATGGGTAGAAGCGTTTGAGGTCATTTGACAGACCAACACAGGGCACTAATGTGTGGCACCCAGACTAGGATATTACACATCAAGTCACCCAAGCCAACTCACAAAACAACCACCATATAACTCTATTACCACATACCAGAACAAAGCCACTGTGCCACAACCACTACATCACAACAACCATAACACCACCACTGTGTCACAACATTATTGCACCACAACCACAACCATAACCACTGGGCCACAACCACTACACCACAACTACATCGCCACAACCACTGCGCCCCAACCACTACACCATAACCTCATCACACCACAACACACAAATTCTGACATCACATCCATGATACTCAATATCTGCATCGCAAGCCCACACACTACACAACCCAAATAGTCACCATCATCACCATACAACAACCCAAACCACATAAGGCAATTAAAACATGCACAAGCATACAGAAAAACACACAAACCAGATTCTATAATTATTTAGTGGCATTATCACATATCTTATTTATATATCATGGGTATTATCAAACAAACCATAATCCAGGGTAAAGCCGTTATTATCCAAACATACATTTTCTAACACTTTATTCAGAGTGAGATCACACAAAAAGACAACGAGGGTCATAAAAACATAAAAACTAAAGTTCGGTCAATGCTTCTAGCAACCATTATTTTTTCAATTGAGAGTAGGCATGTATAACAACATCAACAACACATATTAAAATAATAAAACATACAATAACTCCCCATACCCATCAATTATATACATGAAAATTAATTATATAATTATGCTGACACATAATATACACAAAAAGGAAATAAAAACCATGAAAATATCACAAATAACACATTAAAAGGTGAGAAAGAGGATTCCCTACCTCAAGGAAGATTCCATATCTCACTACACATGCTAGAAAGAAGAAGAAACTACCCAATAACCACCTCTGCACGAGGAACATGAAAATAAACATACACCACATCAAAGGATTGTAAAAAATTCAACCCTTACACACCCCAAATCAAAACATCACCCCCATAGTGGATATCTAAATAATTACGGAAGGAAAACCACAAGAAAGAGAGGAGAACTCACAATGGATCATCAATTGGACTCCAACATAACCAAAGGATTGAGAAACGGGAAAAGGGTGATATAAGATATCATCAAGTATTCTAGGGTTCCTCTAGAACATGAGAGAGATGGAGGTATGTATGAATGAAAATAAATCTACCAAAAGGGTTATAAAATAATCTATAACCCGAAACCTTTACATCATGTAACAAATTCATGATGTGAATTATCAGTTTTCCAACTTCTCTATAAATTCACATCACCTATTGTATTAGTTAATTAAACATCATGAATTCACCATTAATTGTATGAATTAATTTCATATAATATCCCTTTCTTGAATAAAATCTATGAAACTGGCCATCTATACAAATCGTAAATCACCAACTCATGATATGAATCTAATTCACATCGTGAACCACCACCTACAGTACTCCTACAACTCCAAATCCACTGATCCCTATATACCTCCTCCAAACACCTCCAAATATCCATATATAAAATTAATGGTTCTGTAATTCAATAACAATTAAAAGGAAGATAATTTTGTTGCAGCTAAACAACATGAAAAAGTTCTTCAAAAGTGTGATAATGTTGATGTTTTATTGGGGGTAGATTATGAATCAGCCTGAGTAACAATCACATTCATCTCATCCTAGACTACGAAAATAATTTTAAGATAAAACATAATTGGAAATTAAGGGAAATTAGTTCAAACTAGAATAACATCAAGGCTTGTTTCACATATTTCCTTCTATTCATAGGTTGAGTGAAAAGATGTTGAAGAAGCAATGAAGCATCCAGAGTGGGAAGATTCCATGAATGAAGAGTTGAATCAGAATGAAAATAATGATTAATTAGAAATTGTTCTTAAACCCAACAATAAGAATTTGATTTGTATAAATTTGTTGTTCTGGAACATGTTGAATGAAAAATGGGATGTGATAAGAAACAAATCATGAATGGTTTGTAAATTTTACTCACAAATTGAAGGCATTGTCTTTGATGAGATGTTTTATCCAATTGAAAAATTTGAAACTATAATAATATTTACCACTATAACTGATAAATGAAGATATAAGATATTCCATATGGATTTCATGTCATCCTTTCTTAATGGAGATATTGATGAAGAAATTTATATTGAATAACTTTAAGGATTTGTGATTTGAAAAATGAAATCTATGTGTGAAATTTGAAGAAGGATTTGTATGAGTTGAAGTGATAGCTAAGATATTGAAATTATAAATTAGATACATGAACTAGGAAGATGAACCTAAGGAAAGTAAGAGTTTACATAACCTATGCATAAAATAAAATCAAATGGTTTCCCTCCATATGATTGTTTACATTGATGATATAATATTTTTGGGGAATGATGAAGAGACATGTGAATAGTTTATCAAGGATATGAAAAAGTAATTTTAAATTTCCATGCTTGGTGAAATGAAATAGCTTCATAGATTAAAAATATATCAAAATAAGAAATACATTTTCTAATCTCAAGATAACAATGCAACATAACTTCTAAATAAGATTGGAATAGAAGATTCAAATATATTTTCCACACATTTTTTTGGGGGAATTATTTTTTTAAAAGATGAATAAGGAAAATAGGTTGATACTAAAGAGTTTAGAAAGATAGCAGTAATCTTATTCTGTCTAATGTATTTTATACTAGATATAGTGTATGTTGTTACAATTTGTGCTAGGTATAAAAGTGCACCAAAGTAACATCATATCATGGATAAAAAGTGTTGAGCCCTCTGGATGATTGTTGAATTCTTCCTATGATTGCTGTTTTAATAATCACAAATCATCAATTACTTAATCCGGTTGGATTTCTCATATACATAATCACAATCTCTTAATGAATCTGTGTATATTTGTGGGATCATGTTTTTAACTCTTTGTTATTGATTTACAAGTATTCTGGGAGTCCTCTAGATCAAAGGACAATGGTCGCACCGATCTATACCAAAGGACAACGGTCGCACTGATCCATATCAAAGGACTACTGTCGCACCGATCCATTTCAAAGGACAACGGTCGCATTGATCCATATCAAAGGACAACAGTCGCACCCATCCATATCAAAGGACAATAGTCACACCGATTCATATAAAAGGACAATTGTCTCACTGATGCTAATCAAATGAGTTACCGAAGATGTCTAACTGATGCTGATCAAATGAGTCACCGAAGATGTGTCACTGATGCTGATCAAATGAGTCACTGAAGATGTCTCACCGATGCTGATCAAATGAGTCACCGAATATGTCTTGCTGATGCTGATCAAATGAGTCACCGAAGATGTCTCACCGATGCTGATCAAATGAGCCACCGAAGATGTCTCACCGATGCTGATCAAATGAGTCACTAAAGATGTCACACCGATGCTTATGACCCACCGATCACTTGACACACTGATAGTCATAAACAGCTATTTGAATTTCATTATATTTATTTAATCTAACCAATGGTCATATTAGGAATATTTTAAATGCTCTGTCATTTATTTTATGTGTGTTGATGGATGTCAGAGAACCGTACCTCGTACCTGCAAAAAGAAATCATTTCTCTTGCCGGAGCAAGTGCTTTAAATAATGGAAGGATGTGCTACTGCAAAGAGAGAGACACACAGACAAATAAAAAGACCGCAAGGTGTGTTGGAAGAACAACCAAGTGTGAATGCAAAGATACTACCAAACTTGCACGAGGAACTCATTCATCACTACTCACTAGTGAAGAGCTAAGAACGTGAACATAACACAAGAGCTTCATCGACTGTCTCTACACCTGAAAATCAAGGAAATAGATGATACTCTGTTTTCCAGACAAAAACCAGAAGAGGACTCAGAGTGAATTCTGATCAATCAAAGGAGTCCAGAACTGCACGACAATCACTAGAGCCATTCCCAAACTCTAAACATTTGCTCTATGATTTATCTTTTTACATATTGAGCAGTGTGTGTTATATGCTGCATTTTTACACACACTGTCTCCTATACTCTAACTAGAGGATTTTTCAATCCCCACTCACCTATATTACATTTTGTATTTCCCACTGAAATAGTGGTAGAGGTCATGTGACCTGAACAGCTGGTTGTTATTGTGTTTGTTCCCACGAATAACTGTGGTAGAGGTCTTTGACCTGGACAGCTGGTTGATGTTGTTATCCCCGATCCAGGGTGTGGATCATCTTTTATAAAATCTTTTGAGAGGACTAAGTCTCAGCTTGAGACTGAACCTCTTGGTTATATCTGCTATGCTATATCATTCAAAGTTATTCTTTTATTCCGCTACAAATTTATTTAAAACCAAAACTGTTTTAAAGTCACTTTGATAATTAAATTCGCAAGTGTTTATATCAGTTGTAAATCAGTATGTTTGTTTCAAAAGTTAATCAACCTTTCTGTTTTGATTAACTGGGTAATAATCAATCCCTTGAGAACCCAACCGAACCCTTACTTTGATATAAATTCACTACAGTTTAATTCAGAATTTTATTTGGGGGTTTTTAAGACAATGTTTTTTAAAACAGAAAATTTAATTGGAACTCAATTCACCCCCCTCTTGAGTATCCACTCCGACCAACAATTGGTATCAGAGGTAGATTTAAATATTTTCTAAAAGTTTTTTGTTTAACTATGATTTTAGTTGTATTTTAAAGCTCTTAACATTTCTGTTATTTCTAAATTTTTATCCTTTTAAAATCATTGCCTTAAGTAAGCTATCATGGATAATAAATTTGAAGGTGTTGTTACCAATAGACCACCATTTTTCAATGGAAGTAACTATGCTCAGTGGAAAATCAAGATGAAAATTCATTTAGAAAGCATGGGTTTTGTTATTTGGACTGCTATAGAATCTGAATATAAAATTCCTACTACTGTAAGAAATACTTGGAATGAAGCTACTAAGACATCCTACAATAATAACTGAAAAGATATGAATGCCTTGTACTATGCTCTAGTAGATGAGGAATTTAATACAATATCTACTTGTAAAACTGCTTATGAAATTTGGGATACCTTAGCTGTTTCTCATGAAGGAACAAGTAATGTTAAGGAAATAAGATTGAACACTTACACTATTAAGTATGATAATTTTAAGATGAAGCCTGATGAACCCATTTCTGACATGTATCTCAGGTTTAACGAAATTATCAACACAATGACTTCTCTAGGAAAGGATGTTCCAACAAAGGAACAAATTATGAGAATTCTGAGATGTCTACCTAAAAGATGGAGGGGAACTTCTGTCTCAATAATAGAATCATGTGATATTGGTGAACTAATAGTCAAGGAACTAATTGGAAAGTTGATGATGTATGAAGAGGAACTCAAGGTTAACAAATAAGAAGAAGATGAACCAAGAAGGAAGTCTGTTGCCTTCAAAACTATAACCTCAACGAATAAGGATAAGGAAAAGCGTCAAGCTATCTATGAAAGTTCAAGCTGTGAAGACAGTGAGAGTGATTCTGATAGTGATGTTGAGATGGCTCACATTTCTAGAATATTTAAAAAGATTTATAGGAAGAAGAAGTTTTTCATAAAGTCAAACTACAAAGGTAAGAATGACAACAAGGGACATTGGAAAAAGGATTGGAAGAAATTTGACAAATTAGATTAAGTTGTCTGCTATGAGTGCAAAAGAAAGGGACACATAAAAGCAGACTGTCCAAAGTTGAAATACAAGAAGAGGTATGATTACAAGGACAATAAGTACAAAAAGGATATGACGGCTACTTGGAGTGCTTCTGAGGATAACTCCACTGAATCTGAAATTTCTGAAACTGAGCACAGAAATAAGGCAAACATGTGTTTTATGACAAACACTTCTGAGGTAACTTTGGAAACTCCTTATTCTAATTCATATTATTCTGGAGATGATTCTAAATGTGATAACATGTCTAAATCTGAACTATTTTAAGATTGTGATATGTTAGAAGAAACATGTAATGATCTGAAAGACAAATACAAAGGTTTAAAGAAACACAATGCTTTAACTGTTAAACATAAATCTGATCTTGATATTGAAGTAGAAAAGAATGCTCAGTTTCTTAAAGAGAATACTGAACTAAAATTATCCAATGATAAACTCAAGAAAGACTTAAAGAAATTTACAAATGGTAAAGATACTCTTACTCAGATTCTAGGTAAGCAAATAGCACCTAGATATAATACTAGTATAGGATACCAACCTTGACAAAGGAAGATTACCAAAACAAAATTCATTCCTAAATCTGGACAAAATGTAGCTAGTTCTGAAACTTCATATGCTTCAACTAGATATATTCATAGTTATGGATCTTATAAAGTTTATCTCTCAATGTATGTTGATTCTACAACTCTCATTAGACCCATATGATAAATTTGGGTACCAAAAGCTCTGATTACTAACCTGTATGGACCCAAGAAGATATGGGTACCAAAATCATTTCCTATCTAAATATGTTTTGTAGGGAACCTGATAAAAGAGCTCATGTAGAATGCCTTGGTATTTGGAAATTGGATGTTCAAGACATATGTCTGGAGACTTCTCATGCTTTAAATGTTTAGTCAGAGTTGATCGAGGTTTTGTCAGCTTTGGTGATAATTCTAAAGGGAAAATCATCGGCTTAGGCCAGATTGGTAACACTGACTCAATACTAATTTCTAAAGTTTTATTTGTTGATGGACTTAAATACAATTTGTTATGTATTTCTCAGTTATGTGATGATGGATTTTATGTTAAATTTAAAAATGATTCTTGCAATGATTTTAATTCTAAAAATACTTTAGTGTTTTCTGCTTTATGAAATTAAAACTTTTATGATGTCGATTTAAATTCTTTAGCTAAGAAAAATATTATTGTTTAAATTATTTTCATAAAGAGTTTTGGCTCTGAGATTAGGACACTGCAATGTGCATTCAATTAGAAAACATACTAGGAAGAACTTAGTTAGAGACCTACCCAAACTTGATTTTCCAGCAGACAAAGTTTGTAATCCCTATCAAAAGGGAAAGCAACATAAAGTTTCTTTTAAATCAAATAAAGAAGTTTCAACTTCTCATCCTCTCGAGTTGGTTCACATGGATTTATTTGGACCTTCTAGAGTTTCTATTTTAAATGGGATTCATTATGACTATGTTCTTGTAGATGATTTTTCTAGATATACATGGGTATACTGTCTAGATCACAAAAGTGAAGCGTGTTCTTACTTTGTTAAATATTCCAAGTCTGTAGATAACCATAGCGGACTTAATATTAAAACCCTGAGAAGTGATCATGGTCGTGAGTTTGAAAATCATGAGTTTGAATCTTACTGCTCACACAGGGGCTATAGTCACAATTTCTCTGCCCCTAGGACACCTCAACATAATGGTGTAGTAGAAAGGAGAAATAGAACCCTACAAGAAATTTCTAGAACTATGCTTAATGAGTATGACCTACCTGTTTATTTTTGGGCTGAAGCTGTAAATACAGCTTGTTATGTTATCAATAGAGTCTTGATCAGGCCTGTTATTAAGATGACCCCTTATGAGTTATGGAAACATAGGAAACCTAAGGTTAACTACTTCAAAGTTTTTGGCTGCAAAGTCTTTATTCTTAATAATAAAGTTAATCATGATAAGTTTGCATCCATGAGTGATGATGGAATTTTTCTAGGTTACTCAACTTCCAGTAAAACCTATAGAGTTTTCAATAAAAGAACCAAATGTGTGGAAGAATCTGTTCACATCAAATTCGATGAAACTGGTCCACATGAACCTAAGACCTCTCTTGAAAATCTTGAAGATGATCTCTCGGGTTTGAACCTTAATGATAAAAACAGTGGACCTGTAGTTAAAACATCTAGTTCTATAAATTTTCTAGACCCTGCTTTTGTTGAACCTCAACCTGTAGATGGACTTGAAATCTCGAGCCCTACCTTTTCTAGATCAACTAGAATTCTGATGAATCATCCTTTAGATGCTGTTGTAGTAAATCTTGATAGAGGGACACAGACTAGAGCTTCTCTTAGAAATCAGGTTGAACATCAAGCCTTCTTGTCACAGCTAGAACCTAAAAATATCAATGATGCTATCAATGATGAATCTTGGGTAATGTCTATGCAAGAGGAACTAAATCAATTTGAAAGAAACAATGTATGTAGATTAGTAGAAAGACCTAAGGAAACTATAACCATAGGCACAAAATGGGTGTTTAGAAACAAATTTGATGAATCTGGAAACATCATTAGAAACAAAGCTAGGCTAGTTTCACAAGGTTATAATCAAGAAGAAGGAATTGACTATGAGGAAACCTTTGAACCTGTAGCTAGATTAGAGGCTATTAGGATCTTACTTGCCTATGCATCACATATGAATTTCAAATTATATAAAATGTATGTGAAAAGTGCTTTTTTAAATGGTTTTATTGTTGAAGATGTTTTTGTAGAAAAACCACCTGGTTTCAGAAACCTCATTTTCAAAATCATGTCTTTAAACTTTCTAAAGCTTTATATGGTTTAAAACAAGCTCCAAGAGCTTGGTATGAAAAACCTTCAAGCTTTATTATTTCAAAAGGATTTACAAATGGAATAGCTGATCCCACTCTTTCTATAAAAAGGATTTCAAAATATGTGTTAATAGTACAAATCTATGTTGATGATATTATTTTTGGATCTTCCAAAAATTCTTTATGTACTGAATTTTCACAGGTTATGCAAAATGAGTTTGAAATGAGATTAATGGGAGATATTAAGTATTTTCTTGGATTTCAAATCTTTCAAACTAAAGATGGTATTATTCAAAATCAAAGTAAATATACTAAGGATTTATTAAAACGTTTTGGTCTAGATAGTATTAAGGAAAGTGATATACCTATGAGTACTACCTGTAAATTGGTTATTGATGAAACTGGTAAACCGATTGATCAAACTAATTACATAGGTATGATTGGGAGTTTACTATATCTTACTGCTAGTCAACCAGATATTATGTTCCGTGTATGTATGTGTGCTAGATTTCAAACTAATCCTAAAGAATCACACTTACTGGCTGTTAAAAGGATTTTTAAATATCTTTGGTATACCATGAATTTATGTTTGTTTTATCCAAAAGGAAAATCATTTAAAATAACTAGTCATTCAGATGTTGACTTTGCTGGATGCAAGTTAGATAGGAAAATAACATCTGGAACATTCCATTTACTTGGAAAATCTCTAGTATCATGGTGTAGTAAGAAACAGAACTCAGTTGCATTGTCTACTACTGAAGCAGAATACATCGCTACTGGTAGTTGTTGTGCACATATTCTGTGAATGAAACACACTTTATTGGACTATGGATTTGATTTTAAATAGGTTTCAATTAACTGTGACAATACTAGTGCGATCAACAAATCTAAGAACCATGTGTCTCACTCTAGGACTAAGCACATTGATATTAGACATCACATTCTTAGAGATCATTATCAGAAAGGTGATATTTATCTAGAATTTAATAGTTCTGAACATCAATTAGCTGATATTTTTACAAAGCCTTTATGCTCTGAAAGAATGAATTCTATTAAACAAGAATTATGTATGATAGATCTGTGAAACTGATCTGTGAAAATGATCTGTGAAACTGATCTATGAAACTGATCTGAGAAACTGATCTGTAAAACCGATATTTCATTATATTACTTTTTATTTTGTAATTAATTATCTACTTTTATCTTTATTATGGGAACCCTAAATGATGAAATAAATGATACGCGACTCTTTCTATTCCCAAAACCATCGACCATTCATTTCTTTCCCGCCAAACCTTATTTGCACTCTTTTCCTCCACTTTGAACCTTTGAACTTTTGCTTTCCCCAGAATCGTCAAATGGCTAAGCAGAACAGACCGAGAAAAGGATCAGAAAGTCATGTACCTTCAAATCGTGCTCTAGGTGAGTCGAGTAGTACCACTCAAAGATCAGTAAATCCAAAACTGGAAACTCAGATTGTTGCTGTAGAAAAGGAAGTCAGCTCCGCCTGGAATTTGACAAGTAAGTCACTATTGTTACAAGTTTTAGATTCGCAAGGATAGAGAGCCTGGTTCTCAGATAACACTCATGTATACTACCCAAAGCCAGTGCATGTGTTTTATATAAATCTGCATGTTACGTTAGATGGTGTCGAGGCTGCCAGAATTTCTTCTGTAGTGAAAGGAAAGAAAATATCTTTTTTGTCTAAACAATGGGCTGAATGTTTGAATGTACCCCATGAGGGCCGGTATGAGGATTATGTTGGAAACATTCCTCCGACCACTGAATATTTACCTTATGAGTTAGCTTTAGAGCTTTTGACTGGAAAGAGGGAGTCAAGGAGAATCATAGCATCAGAGCTAGATGGTGAATGTAGAATTCTCTTTAAGTTTATTCAGCAGCAAATTTTCTCCAAGAAAGGAGATTTTCTTGCTGTAAGATACCAGGATGTTTTTCTATTGTTTTTACTAAAGACCCTTGAGAAGATCAATTTGTTTAGATATCTAATGGTGCACATATCTGGAATGGTGAATCATTCTAAGAAAGCCACTACCCTGTTCTATCCCAAAATGAACTCTACTATGTTAAAGAATATGGAATGTGTTGATGAAGCTGATGAGATAGCCGAATCTGATAGTGCTTTTTGTATTAACAAAGAAATTTGTAAACGGAAGAAAATAAACTGAAACCCATGGAAAAAATGATGGGTTGCTGATGATGACAAGTTGTATGAATCCTATAATCCCACTGATCATGGAAAGAGGCCGAAGGGTTTGAGCGACCCTGGTTTGAAATCAGATGAGGAGCCAATTTACTTTGATGATGAAGAAGAAGTAAATGTTGAAAGGAATAAAGACACTGAAGAGTCTAGTAAACAAGGGATGGAAGACGCTAAGACAGAAGAAGGAACTATGTCACCTCCTGATTATAGGAGTGATCCTGATACTGTGAGTCCTCAGAGAAGAATAGACTTTGGATCTGCCAGTACACCTTTACCCTTACCTGAATCAGAACCAGTTCTTGGTGACGAAGAATCTAGTGACACTGAAGTATCTGACAGTGACGTTTCTGTGAAGAATGGAAATGAAAATGGAGATGATGATGATAATGATGATGATGGTGATAACCGACCAGTGGATGGTCTTGTTGTACATCCAATGGAAACACATCAAACTGTACCAGAAATAGATGCCATTGGCCAGAGAGAATCTCTTGAAAACAGTGGAAGAGCATGTTATGATAAAATGAAATATACTGTGTGTGTTTCTGTCTAAGATGATTACCCTGGATTTGCTGTTTTGGGTTTAGAGTATTCTGAAGAAGAAGAAGAAGAATCAGAATCTACTGCGGTTATGATGGAAAGCCAACCAGTTGAGGCAAGGTATGCTAATGTTTTTGATGCTGCAGGTGCTCATCTAGCTAGTTCTACTGTCTCTCAGTCGGATTTTGACAAGTTCAAAATGGGGTTGCTTACTTCTGTGAGAGACACAGTCAGAGAAGAAATTTCAAATGCTATTAAACCAGACCTGGCCAATACTGGTGAGTTTTTTGGTAGGCACAGAGCCTCTTTAAATCAGATTCTGAAGGATCTACAATATGGGTTAGTCTCTTTATCCAACGAATTTAGATCAACCATCTCTGGTATGATGGAAGTGTTGAAAAATCTGATTGAACATCTTAAGAAGTATGATATGAGAATGTTGAAAGCTGAGATAACTCAGATAGTTGCTCAAGCCAGTACAGCCAAAGTAACCAAGATCACTACTCGTGAGCTAGAGGCTCTAAAGCAGATTGTGCATGATGAATTGGCCGCCATTAGGCAATTTCTTGATTTGGACTCGTTGAGGAAGTTGAAGGAGCACAATGATCACATTCATAAGATGGTAACAATATATTCAGCAGATGCCACTAAAGATCAGAGAGAGATCAAGGAAAATGTTGATCACTACTTTTTGAAAATCTATACCAAGCATGAGATGACCGCGAATTTCAAAGTGTTAGCTGAAAATCTAAGACTACCTCCAGTCAATGAAGCTTTCAAGACTCAAGTTCGACAGTTGCAAGATTTTACTCCAACCTTGGAACGGTTCATGGAAAATACGAATGATTTTGAGAAGGCTATGCAGTATGGTGCAGAAGTTATTCAGAATTTCATAAATCTTTCGAAGCCTTATCTGAATGCACAAGCCACTGCCATTGTGCTTACTACTGCTAACCCTCTCGGTGCCTCTGATGTTGCTTCACATCATCTCTCTATTGCTCAACCTCTCTCTCAACTCCGACCAGTTTCTCAGCAATCATCTCAACCAGCTCCTACAGCTCCACAACAAATCTCGGTGGCATCCTCTCCACCAACATCCAGAGTCATCTTACCACCGTTTCAAATTCGCCCAGTTCAACCTACCTCCATGCCTTCCAACATACCCACCGTTGATCCTTCTGACAAGGGAAAAGCCCCATTATACCCCCAGTAATAGTTGTGTATTGTTGTTGATAGGGTGAACCCTGTTGTGATTGTACTGTGACGTCTTATAAACTTTATTCTCTTTTCTTTTTATTCTCAATGCTGCCTTCTTTTAATCTCTTCTTTATCTATTTTCCCTCCTTTTTGATTATCCCAAAGGGGGAAAATCTGTATATCTATGGATCCATGGGAGATGTACGGTAGATGGGAGAAATCTGTATATCTATGGATCTATGGGAGATATGGGGGAGATTCATCTCTAAAGGGGGAGATTTGTATCTTTTTATGGCAATTCATGCATATGTATTTAAAGGCCTAATTTCAGGGGGAGATTTATATCTCATTATGTTTTAATCGTATTATGCCTTATTATTGATGATATCTTATATTTATTAATAGCTAATCATTGTGATTGGCTATGATTTGTGATTATCAAAAAGGGGGAGATTGTTGAGCCCTCTTGAAGATTGTTTAATTCTTCCTATGATTGCTGTTTTAATAATCAAAAATCATTAATTACTTAATCCAGTTGTATTTCTCATATACATAATCAAAATCTCTTAATGAATCTGTGTATTTTGGTAAGATCATGTTTTTATCTCTTTGTTATTGATTTACAAGTATTCTGGAAGTCCTCCGGATCATTGGACAATGGTCGCACCGATCCATATCAAAGGACAACGGTCGCACCGATCCATATCAAAGGACAACGGTTGCACCGTTCCATATCAAAGGACAATGGTCGCACCAATCCATATCAAAGGACAAAGGTCGCACCGATCCATATCAAAGGACAATGGTCACACCGATTCATATAAAAGGACAATTGTCTCACCGATGCTGATCAAATGAGTCATCGAAGATGTCTCACCGATGCTGATCAAATTAGTCATCGAAGATGTCTCACCGATGCTGATCAAATGAGTAACTTACGATGTCTCACTGATGCTGATAAAATGAGTCGCCGAAGATGTCCCACCGATGCTGATCAAATGAGTCACCGAAGATGTCTCACCGATACTGATGACCCACCGATCACTTGACACACTGATAGTCATAAAAAGCTGTTTTAATTTCTTTATCTTTATTTAATCTAACCAATGGTCATATTAGGAATATTTTAAATGCTCTGTCATTTATTTTATGTGTGTTGTTGGATGTCAGGGAACCGTACCTCGTACCCGCAAAAAGAAATCATTTCTCTTGCCAGAGAACGTGCTTTAAATAAAGGAAGGATGTGCTATTGAAAAGAGAGAGACACACAGACAAATAAAAAGACCACAAGGTGTGCTGGAAGAACAACCAAGTGTGAATGCAAAGAGACTACCGAACATACACGAGGAACTCATTCATCACTACTCACCAGTGAAGAGCTTAGAATGTGAACATAACACAAGAGCTTCATCGACTGTCTCTACAACTGGAAATCAAGGAAACAGACGATACACTATTTTCCGGACAAAAATCAGAAGAGGACTCAGAGTGAATTCTGATCAATCAAAGGAGTCCAGAACTGCACGACAATCACTAGAGCCATTCCCAAACTCTAAACATTTTCTCTGTGATTTATCTTTTTACATATTGGGCAGTGTGTGTTATATGCTGCATTTTTACACACACTGTCTCATGTACTCTAACTGGAGGATTTGTGAATCCTCACTCACCTCTCTTACATTTTGTATTTCCCACTGAAATAGTGGTAGAGGTCGTGTGACCTGAACAACTGGTTGTTGTTGTGTTTGTTCCCACGAATAATTGTGGTAGAGGTCTTGGACTTAGACAGCTGGTTGCTATTGTTATCCCTGATCCAGGGTGTGGATTATTATTTTATAAAAGCTTTTGAGATGACTAAGTCTCAGCTTGAGACTGATCCTCTTGGTTATATCTGATGTGCTATATCTTTCAAAGTTATTCTTTTATTCCACTGCTAATTTCTTTAAAACCAAAACTGTTTTAAAGTCACTTTGATAATTAAATTCGCAATTGTTTATATCAGTTGTAAATCAATAAGTTGGTTTCAAAAGTTAATAAACATTTCTGTTTTGATTAACTGGGAAATAATCAATCCCTTGAGAACCTAGCTGAACACTTACTTTGATATAAATTCACTATAGTTTAATTCAGTATTTTATTTGGGGGTTTTAAGACAATGTTTTTTAAAACAGAAATTTTAATTGGAACTCAATTCACCCCCCTCTTGAGTATCCAATCCGACCAACCAAAAGTGAATTCATTGATATATTAATGGCACAAATTTTATTGGTTTGAAATATGATAGCATAGGAAAGATTGATCTTTTTTGTTACAAAGATGCAGATTAGGTATGAATTGTCGATGATGAAAAATCCACATCTGGTGGAGTTTACCTCTTGGGAGAAAGATATTTCATCTATCATACAGAGAAACAATGTTCATTGAATCTCAGTATAGGATAAGTTGAATATGTAGGTGCTAATCATGTTTTAACATAGATTATATGGATGAGTACACAATTGGAATGTTTTTCGGTTTATGTGAAGTTAACCATTCTCTTAGGTTTTAATAATCAATTTTCTATAAATATCAATAAGAATCTAGTGAAAAATTATCATTCTAAGAACATTGATATCAAATATCACTTTATCAAAGATTATGTGGAAAATAATTAACTAAAGAAGGATTTTATTTCAACAATAGATCAAGTTTCTAATATATTCACTAAACTATTGTGGAATGACACATTTCATAAGAAGAGTTGGATAATGGGTGCTCAAACACAATCTCTTCAAGGATAAGGTTTGTTATTCCTATCCCTTATCCATCTTTTCTTTGGATAGTATTGTCAAATGGGGAGAAAAATTACATCAGATAAATTTATAAATTGGTATGTGTGTTACCTTAAAAGGGAAAACATGTATTTAGGGGGATATTTTAAAAGGGTAAGCTGTGATTTCAGTGTGTGTGAATAGTTATAACAAATTTTTGAAGTGGAGGCAAGAAAATTTATTCTTGTATTATGGATTTGTCTTTTTTTAAGACAGTTCCAAGTGGAATAAGAACTTGGAAATGTTTATATGAAATTTTTCTTATTAGGTGTACATTTATTTTCTAAAATCACTACTTATAGACAACATGGAATTACTTCCCAATGATTATTATTTCCAAAACCATGTTCGCTCATATAGGCTTAAAACTATTTGATAATTAATCCATTAAATGGATATAAAGTTTTAGTGATTTTTGTTCCCTGATTGACAAACAAATATAAAGGGGATATTTTTGGGGCCAAGATTTTTTTTGGATATGTACTGATAAGAAAATGTTGGTTATGTTTTTTATGAAAGAATATGGTTTTCGAAAAAAAATATCATTTGATGTATAAAATAAAGAACATTCCACTATTTTTATTTTTTATAAATTTGATCTAATTTATATTATCAGCTCGAGTCTATAAAAAAAACATTATTGAACTAAGGTAATTAGCCTAATTTGTGTAATGAATTCTTATCATATCCTTCTATCAAGGTCCATTAGAAAAAATGTTAAGTGCAGTTTAAAACTGGCGATGATTTTCTATTCTTAATGTTTACCAAATCATTTCTATTGAATGTTTTTATGTTCCATGATCATGTATAAAGGAGGATATTTGGTTCACGGTTTATGAAGATATGATGGCGTGACTCTATAGTGTTTATATTAAATGCCTAAGAAAATTTAGAGTTACTATGGTATAAAGGTTTATTAGTTAGACATTTATACAGTTTCTTGACAAGAATATTTTTTACAAAGTTTAAAAGTGATTTCATTGGGGAAGGCTATCAGATGAAAACCATAAGATGATCTCTTAATATTTCATCAGTATGATTCGGTCAGGTGAACAATTTTTTTACTTATGTGAAATGTTTATTAGATGGAAATGAATGAATTAGTGAAGTGAAGTTGTTACATGATGATATAATTGAATTCTCTAACCCATAGAACATATGGTTTTAGTTGAAGTCATTATATGGTTGTTTCTGTATGAAGTACATCGCCAGAGGTTGGCATGTGAAGGAAATAGTTGAAGAGTTATGATGAATGTTATTGGGTGGAGGAAGTGATAGGTGGAAGACATCCAAGATGTTATTATGAAGTAGTGTAGGAACACTGGATGTATTTTTATTAGTCGAAAGTGTTTCTATAATGTTTTTATGGGTATATGAGTGGTATAAATATGTACCGAATCAAAGGACCATAAAAATATTTCATAAAGTTATATAATGTGATGATGCTAAGATGGTTGTTCAACGTTCCTAAAATAATAGAGGAAGACCAAGATTCTAGATAAGTCTTAAAGATGTTTGAGTAGGTATGTTACTGTTGAGTCTTAATGAGGGTTTTTATTTTTAAGGAGAATTTAATGTGGTAAAAGGTAGGAGGTTTCCGAGTGGGATGCTAATTTTTTGAGCAAGAATATTGAAATAAATTTCACACATTTCCCTAAATTATTGGAGGTGATACACCTATATAAATGGGATTTTTACATTGAGGTTAATTTTGGAGTTTATATAAGTGAGGAAAAGCACTGTAGAAATGGAAATTAGATCCTATGAATAGGTTGAAGAGGCATTGATATGAAAGATACTAGATAGATTTTTCAATTAAGTGACATCATATAGATAGTGTGATGAGGTGATCAGACAAAAAAATGTTAAAGGTGGTTTCAATAAAAAATAATGCATCGGTTGACGTATACCATATAGACATCAGATGACATATACTGGATGAAATAATTAGATGAACTACTATCAGATTAAAGAACATTCTTTCCAGCTATTGTGTAATAATGTGAAGAAGAGGAAGATGTAGTTACTAGAAAATAAAGTTTAATGAAATTTCAATTAGTACATTAAAAACATACTAAATCCTATTAGTGAACATTCATATAGTTTCTACAAAAACTTTTTTATATCATATATCTATTCGAGGAGCACATGAACTGCAGATTGACTATTGTTCTTTAAAAGTGAAAGGATAATTCATGTTTGAGTTAACCACATTCAAAGGACGGTTTTCTACTGTTTCATGTGGTACTTTATTACTTATAAAACATTCTAAGTATAAAATATTCTTACTTAGTTGTGACCCTTGTAAATACCCATGTTCCCATTGTTTTTCTTGTTTTATAATATAATAATTTCCCACGAATAGGGAGAAAATGTTGTTTCATAAGATGAAAATTTTGAAAAGATAAGATCGTTGATTCATTACCTCTCCCTCTCAATGATCAAATAGATCCTTATTGGTACTCTCATTGTAAAATTTATGTTCCTTGCATCATATCTCATGAGAACCTAAAATCCCATGTCCTAGATAGTCTCCCTTGTGTACAATATGTACTAAGACCAACTAATACTATTTTCCTACCAACCCATGCAACCTCACTTGTGGCTAAATACAACCTCTATCCTATTGCACAAACATCATATTTGATAACAATTTACCAAAACCCCTCCCTCTAAATTTATCCCTCTGGGGTTGATAATGAAGGAAAAAAGATAATCACCCACATATCTTACCTCAAATAGTCCATGGGTTGATGACTAGAACTGAGGGTATATAAATCACACATATGAGGGACATTATCCTCATTAAAATTTAAGGAGTAAGATATAATATGTGAAATAACCCAAAAACACTATGCATAATTAAAGAAGTAATCCCAATACATGCAATGTCATACATAAACTGATACAATTGAAAAGAAAAATAAAAGAATCAAAAGTAAATCCTCTACATAGAACAAAAAACACCTATAAATCTTGAACACCTCCTCAAGCTAGTAACACCCACATAGATCACCCACCAACACATATTGACCTGAAAAATAGTTTATAAATACATAGGGTGAACATAACATGTATACTTAGTATGATCCATCTTGAAGCCTCTCTTGTAAAATTCGAAGGAAGCATACAAAAGAAAAGTGAGTAAAAAATAAAACTAACTCAAAACCTAGATGAGAAATACCAGTTCCCCATACTCTCCATTAATCACTCACCCAGTAATGTATATATTTAATTCAGTCTTCATCAAATTAATATATGTAAATGAAGGTACCTTGCTTCTACTTTTCCATTGGTTCGCTATTTTCATTATATAATGTTACACATCTGGTGCTCATCCCTTCCATAAGTCATCCTGAAACCTATGCAATCATATCATATTCATTTCTATATAATATATATCATAACACCTCATTATCATCATATACTATTAGAAGTTAAATATATGCTTGGAAGCCAGCACAACCTACGTAAATGAATTATACATCAATCCATCATTTACCATGAATATAGAACCATAGAAAATTGTAGCCCCCATGTCTAGATATGAGTATTTACTATATTTAAATTCCTTATATACCATTCATAAATATATAGTAAAATCGATATACTTCATAGATTGGGTAGGAACGTACTCTGTACCATAATTCATTATAGTCTAAGATACAAATACTCATACTACATCTAAAGAGAGAGCGATGTAGAAGGAGAAGCCAATAATCCATTCCCTCTACATCTTGGATGTTAGAAAAAATCCCCATAAAAACTTTGTGTTGTTGGTTTCCCTACTGACGTTGGTAGGGTAATATATGAAATCATAAGATTTAAATAATATCACACATAACCACACTAAGAGAAATTACATAGCCTTAGAATCACATGATGTTATTATAACACCCTCATTTTGTGGTATTTTCTATATTATTCATTTAATTTTATGTTGTTATCTAGTTGGGTTGTGTTTCAGGATGTTACATAAGGTTTGGAGATGTTCAATGAGGAGGAAGTTGAAGGAGCGTATGATTCTGGCTTTAGGAGATTGTTCAAAATATGTAATATTATTCATGTAGTGAAATATTATTCATGAAGTGAAAGATTTATGGGTAGTTTTTATTTAGATATAATATATATCCATTCATGATGTGAACTCAATTCACTCTATGAATGAGTTTTGGGATTTTAACGCTAAGGTTATTCAAACATTGGTGGATGGGTTCTCCAAGAATTTAAGACTTGATTTATTATTACAAATAATGAATCGTATAAGTTCTAGATAAATTTTTTAATTCTAATATCCCATTATCTCTCATTAATATATATCCTTTACTCTCAATATCCATGCTTCCCATGGCAATTTTGGGGATCCTATTCCTTCCAGAGGATTATTTTAATGGTTCTGCAAGCATTAGACATAAAGATTCAAAGGTAAAAATTTATTATTTTTCTTATAATTTGAAATACCATTGTTTTATTTTGGTAGAAACATTATACTATAGATTCCATTCATAGATCTATAGTATGTGGGTTGTTTTGAATGAAATTATTTGAGAATCATTAAAGGAATAAAAAAGCGTTCTTAGATATGTGAATTATGGAATGATTGTTCATGTAAAACACTTTAGAGGTAGATGGTATAATAATACATGCCTCACGGTACATTAATTTTCTAGGTTTGGGTGTTGGAGGTGTTCAAAAGAGTTTTTTTAGATTTTTTGGTTAAGGATGGAGCCACAACAGATCTGTTGTAGGATATTCACATCATGTATTGTTTAAATGACTTGTAACAGTGGTTCATGACTTGTATTGCTGGTGAATTCAAAATGTGAAAATAAAAAGAGGGGGAGACCATGCAATTGATTCACATCGTGTAATTGAAATTTATGATTTGTAATAAATAAATTCTGAGGAAACTGAATTTTTTGAAAAAAGATGGAAATTTTTAGAAACTCGAGGATGACACACCGTTTAATTATTAACAGATATGAAACTAATGGGTTTCCCTCTTTTAAGTAATTTTATTATCCTATTTTTATCATATTCGAGTGTCTCCTTCCCCTCTTATTCTAGAAATCCCCTAGGAACCCTAAGTAAATCATATATCCCCCTTCCTCCCGATTCGATCCATTGGTTCCATTTGATCTCTGCTGGCAATACGTGGAAAGTTATTCTCCCTTTATTTGGGGTTTCCTTCTATTATTCTCTTGGGGATTCACTATACGGATGTTTTTTTGGTTTGGGTGTGAGTTTGGGTGATTTTTAAGATCCTTTTATGCGGTATAGGTTTATCCACAGTTTCCTATGTACGGTTGTGGTTTGTGGGTGTTTCTTTATCACCTTATGGTGCAATGTGAGTTGAAAAAGCTTCTTCGAGGTAGGGATTCCCTCATTTCAATTTATTTTCTATCATGTAGAATGATTTTAATCTTTCACATCTATGGGTTATAGTTGTGATATCTTAATTAAAGATAATTAACTGGCTAACTAAAATTAAAGGTGGAAAGGTGAGTTTTTTCCAGGAATTTATAGCTTTGATATTACTATGATATTGTAATTGTAAATCTTGAATTCCCCACTGATAATTACGACCGTTGGGGGATATTTTTTTGCATGATGATATGTGCGGTGACTGCAATTTTTTTGTGATTGTTTGATAACATCCTAAAATAGAAATTTTCTAACCACTCATATTTGGCTAATGAAAATATTACACCAAGATTATGGCTTTTGTGATAATTCTCCTAAAATAAACAAGTAGAATGTGACAAAATTACCTTTGTAAATCCGTAAATTGATGTTTTATGTGTTGCGATGAGTGGTTGTGTTTTGGGGAACATATGTGTGGTTGTGATGTGGTGTCAGGTGATATGTGTTTGAATGGATGTGTTTTGGGGGTGGTGATGTGATAGTTGTTTGGCCATGATTTGAGGGTGCAAGGTGATGGTTTTTGGGATTTTCTTTTGGGGTTGGTGAGGTGATTCTTATTTGGCCATGATATGGGGGTGTTAAGGTGATGTTTATGAGGAAATTATTTTCGTGGAAGTAAGGTTATGTTTTTTCCCATGCTTTGGGGTGGTAAGATGATGTTTGTTTGGTCGTGCTTCTAGGGGCGATGGGGTGATGGTATTTTGGATGTTCTTTTTGAGAGGTGAGGTGATGATTTTTTTTTCATAATTTGGTGGTGGAAAAATGTTTATACAATAGGGATAATGTTGTGCTTTTTATGTGTCGTTTATTTGGGATGCATTACTCAATAATAATGGATTTTTAATAATGTAAAATTAAAATGTTTGGAGTTAGTTTGGTTAATGAGATGGAAATGGTTAATGAAAAAAATAAATGATAGGTTTTATGGTGAAATAATTTTGATTCTTAATAATGAAATTAATGGGTTGGATAATGGAATTGGTTGGAAATGAGAATTTTTTCCTGTGGCTTATGGCTTGCGCAGTGTTATGTATTTACAGGTTGAAGAAAAAGTGGAAATGTTGTGAGTTGGGTAGTGTTTGGTTGTGAACACATAGGTTGGGATTATGTGTGGCTATTTAAATATATATACACTTGTATATTCATTTTTATTTTTATACACATCCCACACGCATCGATCATTATGTGCTAACACCCAAAAAATCACACAATGGTGTTTTCTCCAACATACTAGTGATGAGGATGGATAGTTGGATACCCACTCTCTCTTATAGGTGAGTATATGTGCATAGGATCTGATGACCAGAAGTCTTTTAGTGCACTAAGAGATGTCCTAGTTGCCTTTTGGTGAGATTTTATGGCACAAGTTCCTTTGGGTGGGATGTGATATGACCATGTTATGGAGTGGCATATGGTGGGGGTCATTCATGGTAGGAGGGGGCACGAGGTTTATGTCCTTCAGGTTCATGATACCCTAATACTCTAGTTATAGAAGTTGTTGTGATGTGATAGACCAGGTTTCTTCAGGTGAGACATGATTTGATAAAACAAATGTTTTCAGGCAAGATATGATGTGAAAGAGCTTTGGGGGAAGTTTCCCAGGTGTCTGTTAGTGTGTTGTGAGGTGATCATGATTAGGGTGCAGTGATATATGTTATTCGAAATACATGGGAGTACAATGATGTATGACATTAGGTTGTTAGAGTGGAAAATTATTGGGAAAGTGTTGTGTGGAACCCTTGATCAAATATGATTTTGATTAGGTTACTATACTTGTCTTGCATTATTTAGTGAGTATACCATACTAAGGTTGAGATTTATAGTTTCCTGTTTAGGTGTTGTTGGTTCTATTGTTTTCTCATGGGTGCCTTAGTAAGCTTCTTTAAAATGTGAATGAATGAATTTGGATTCCCAACTGACTATACTTTTATGCTAATCCAATGTATATAAACCGATTTTCAAGTCTTGGGGAGGACAATGTGGACCATTATGGATATTACTAGCTCATCTCTTTTGATATTTATTGCATCACTACATTAGCTTTACTTTTGGGTATTTACTTTTGGAGACTTTTATTTGTACCGGTTTTATTTATACATGCATTGTGGGTTGGTTTTAGTTTATTTTTATATTATTTTATAGATTTATTTTTGTATTATCCATCTTATCTCCCAATCCTATTTTATTATAGAGGTTAATTCCCCTTATTTCATGAGATTTTTATACCCTTGGTGCTTGTCTCCAACCTAGGGCCTACTGGAGGCGGGACTCGGTGGTTATTATATATCTCCCCTCATTGCGGTATCGTTGGGGACAGAGTGTCATGAAAGAGTGGTACCAAAGGACAATGTTTGAGAGATAGAAAGGAGTTTGGAGTTATACATATTAAGGATTTCGTTGATTAGTATGTAAATAGTTCTTATTGACTATGGTGCATGATGTGGACCAAGGAGACCAAATAGGACATGGGATTTGAGGGCCCCCCGTGTTCTAGATCACAGTCAATAATCTTATTTAATGTCCAAGTGAGGTGGAACTACTTGTATGGTAGATACCTAAGAGAGGTACATGCTTCATGATAAATTGTGTTATTGTATTCTGGGGATTGTTTTGGGATTGTTAAAATGAATAAATTAAAATGAATCTAAATAAAATTACATACTACCTAGGATTAGGAAAGTCTTGTTTTCTTCTCATCTATGGATCATGTTCATCATCTTCATGAGGATCAGGAAGTTTATGTTCAACAGGATGATGTAGTTGATTTTTATAAGGTTGATCCACCAGAGGGAGATGACGCTTTGTCGAGGGAATTTTACATTTTCCAAACGCAGGATTTTGGGATGTATGAGGGAAGTGTTTTGGATGTAGATATAGAGAGATGGAAAGAAGAGATCAATATTGGTTTTAGTTTAATATGGTCCCCAATGGGATACATGGTCAATTTGACAGTTATTCATATTCAAGGAGTTATGCGTCAGTAGTGGATGTTGCATTTAGGTGAGCAGAAGGAGGCAATTGTTTTGTGGGTTGACTTTCAAAAAGAGTTCCAAGAAGAGTTACTTTCGTCAACCATGAAGGTAGTGAAGAGGTAGGAAATTATTTCTATTCAACATGTAAGCATGTTAGTATGGGATTTGGGAATAAATTTTAATGAAAATTTTCATTTTTCCTCAAATATTTTTATATATACGGAGTCTCATTTGATTCATCATTAGGAGGCACTTCATCCAACTATCTAGTATGCAGTTACTCCTTTTATGTTTATAATGTATTTAGTGGTTCAAAATAAGATAGAAGTGATTGGTCAGATGCAAACATGAGGAGGTTTACCATGAGAGGGGAATTAGAAGCATTGCTTGATGAGTATATTTTTTAAGTGGTAGGTTTTAAGCACCATGACCTTCATGGTTTTGACTCATAAAGAGTCGACTTCAATAACTTACTTTTCGACCTTCTAGGTCCAATTGTTTCCATTATTTTTCTAGGGACTTTATATTAGTGTGTTAATTTTGTGGGGTTTGTTTACATTTCAAGAATCAGTTCCCAACGGTTCTTCATGCTCAGTTCAATGGAGGTGGTTAGGTTCAGTTACAACCAATACAATAGTTTCCAGTGAGAATGATTTAGTAGTAGGGGTAATAGGATTTTGTTTCATTGAGGGGAGATAAAGTAGTAAGGGTCTAACCATATGACATTAATTGTGTTTAGAGACCTAAAAATTATCATGTTCATGGATGTGGCCTTTGGTAGAGAGGTAGAGAAGCTAAGAGTGGCTTGTTGCACGCAATGAAGGTAGTATCTCTAGAGGGGACAATGATTGTTCGAGGTACACTAAGTTTTTCTTCTACCATTTTTTGGTCCCTATTTTATTTGGGATCTCTGCACTCCTTTGTTTCACCATATCTAGTCTATTATTTGTGACTATATATATATAGGCTTCTTGTGCCCCTGGTGTGGACTATGCGAGTCGGAGGTCAGAATATCTTTTTTGACATGTGTCAGGGGTGTAGACTGATGATGGGTCCACATTAGTCCCATGGGGTTATTTTTTTACTACAAATTAAACCATGTAATATTATCCTCAATATAAAATGGTTGTATTTTGTATGTTCTATTATCAAATTATTTTGGTGGAGAGTTATCTTCTTAGATATGTGGATTACCAGCGTGTGGTTTTCATTAGAGAGTAGGGTGGTTAAGTGGGTAGTGAGTGTGTGAATCCCCTTATTTATTTTATGGATTAGTTGTCTATGGAATCAGCCTAGGATAACATAGTGGAGGTCCCTAGGGTCGTTGGGGGTGGGGTGGTTCTAGATGTTTCTACCTAGGGGTTATGAAGATACCACCTAAACATGATGTTGTGTTCAGGATATAATTTTAGCCTGGTGCTTATTCAATTTTGACGGATCCTTATCAGATAGATCCTTCTAAGTTATAGGAGTTGATGATTTAGATCAATGATCCAATTCAGAACGGTTTTTATCCATATCAGGGAGTCCCCATGGGGTGCTCTAGTGTTGTTCTCCCAAAAGGTGGATGATAGACTGAGATGGTGTATAGACTACCAGAGGTTGAATCAGGTAATAATCAAGAACTTGTACCCTCTTATGAGGATATACAATTTTCTTTTACCATATAAGAGGGGAGAATTGGTTTTTCAAGATCAGCATATGGTCTAGATATCACCAATTGAGGGTGAAGAAGTCAATATCCCAAAGATTATCTTCAAATGTAGGTATGTGCAGTTGGAGTTTTTAGTCATGTCATTTAATGTTATGAACGCACCATCTATACTCATGGGTCTTTTGAACTCCCTATTCAATGAGTTCATTGATCAGTTCTAATTCATATTCATCGATGATATCTTGATCTAATTGGAGTTATAGGGGGAGAATTTCAAGCATCTCAGAGATATATAGAAAGTTATTTGACGCTACCGGCTCTTTGGAAAGTTGTCCAAGTGTAAGTTTTAGATATAAGAGTTTCATTTCCTCATGTAATTGCTGTCTTGGTAGGGTGTTGTAGTATACCTATTGAGATTTGTGGCAGTACTTTCTTGATAATCACCCAAAAACGTGGAATAGGTTCATAGTTTTCTTGGTCATTCAAGATATTATCAGAGGTTTGTGAATGATTTCTCTTGATTTGAAGCTCCATTTATAGTGTTGACTAGGAAGTACTTTTATTTTGTATGAAGTAATCAGTAAAAGTGGAATATAGTTACCTGAAGGGGATGTTGGGTACTGATACAATGCTTTAGTTTCCCTTTGAGGGTGTGATATTTGAGGTGTTTTTTAACACTTCCCGTCTGGGATTAGAGTACATGTTGATGCATCATATAGAAATAATATCTTATGGGTCTAGGAATTTATGTATCTATGAGTGTAACTATACAATCCATGATCTTGAGTTGGAAGTATGTGTGTCTATACTAAATGTTTTGGGGAAATTACCTCATTTGGGAGAGATTTGTGGTCTTCACAGATCCTAAGAGTTTGAGGAATATCTTTTCTTAGAACGATGTGAATTTATAGTTATAGAGCTAAATATAGTTTCTTTAATATTATGATTTTGAGATCACATTCACCTTAGAAAAATGGAATTTCATGGATGATGCTTTGAACAGGAAGTCATGGAAGGGTTTTGTTCTGGAGATTGAGGAGTCTTGGAGAGGAATGGAGGAGTTTGAATCCTTTCACTTAGATGTAAGGGTGGATGATGGTAGGGGTTGTTTGTTTCAGATAATATTGAAGCCTTATCTGATGTGGAACATGGAGGGATCTCAATGGGGAGAATCAGAGGCATAGGTGTTGCAAGATTGTGTTGTTCATGGTGATTCATTGGAGGGATTGTAAGAGGATGGTCAGAACCGGATGTTGTTTAATGGTTGGTTTTTTGTTCTTATAGCTATGATTGAAGGAGTTTTTCATGATTTTATTATCTCTCCATTATTAGTACACCCAAGAGTATATAATATGTACCATATCTTGAGGATATGGATTCTGTAGCCTAGGATGAAATGAGTGGTGGTGGAGCTCATGAATAGGTGTTTGGATTTCCAACAGATAAAATATGAACATTGGGTTCCTGGTAGTTTGTTTCAACATTTGTAATTTTTCCATGTGGAAATGGGACGACATATCAATCAATTTAATCAATGGTTTACCCAATACTAGGATGTTTTTAATACTATATGGATTATCATGGATCATTTGATGAAATTTACCACTTTTTAGTGATTAAGGAATTAGGCGTAGTTGATTATTTGGATAAGAGGTATGTGGATAAGGTAGTGTGGTTGTTGTCTGTAGTGGATGTTGTTTTGGGTTGTATGGAGTTTTAATGTTTGTGGTAGTTTGGTTGTGTAGTAATGAGGTTGTGAAATATGTTTTATGGATGTTTGGTTTGGAATGTTTGGCTAGTGGTAGCATTTGGGGTATGACGAGATCCTTGAGTGGTATCCCATGTGATGGTTGTTTGGACCCATTTTCTACTAGGTTTGGTTTTGGATTTTCAAGGGAGATAATCATTTGATAGGTATCTGATGTAATATTAAGTTCCTTAATGGTCTATTAATTTTCTAGTTTTTGGGGTTGTAGGTGTTTGGGGGGAGGTTCAAGAGTTTTTGGTGGAGGCTGGAGTTACAGTAGAGCTAGTATAGGAAGTTTACATTGTGTATTTTTTTTCTCGATGTGTAATGGTGGTTTATAAATTGTACTAATGGTGAGTTCATTGCTTGTAAATTAGTAGAGGGGGAAACCATGAGATAAATTCATTTCGTTTAAGTGAAATTCATTATGTGTAGTAAATAAATGATGAGGAAAATGATTTTTTTGGAGAAAGCTATAAATTATAAAAAACCTAAGAATTGCACACCATGTAGTGGTTATATAATGTGAACCCGATGGGTTTCTAGATTTTATGTTCCTTTCTTAGTTGATTTTTCTCATTCATCCATATATTCTTACCCTCTCATTTCAGATAAACCCTAGGTTACCTAAGGAGATTTTCTTTCCCCCTTCCTCCTACTTAGATCTTTTGGTTCTAGTTGATCACCATTAGTAATATGTGTTATGTTCTTATCCTTTTCTTGGTTATTTTCATCCATTATTCTATTGGTAATTCAATATAGTGATGTTTTTTTGGTTTGAAATTTTATTTTGGATAAGTTTTGATGATCCTTTGATGAGGTTTTGGTTGATCTGCAGTTTCTAATGTGCATTTGTGGTTTGCGAGAATTTTTTATTTGTCTTGTAGTGTGCAGTGAGTCAATAATGTTTATTTGAGGTTGGGAATCCTACATTTCTATTTATTGTTTATCATGTTGTAGGGTTTAAATCTTGTCATCTCGGGTTATGGTTGAGCTAGATTAATTAAATATAAATAATTTTCAAATTAAAATTGCAGGGGTGAGGTGAAAATATTGACATACTTTTATAGATTTGAAATTATTGTAATATTATGATTGTATAGGATGAATGAACCATTAAAATCTGTGTTCGTTGGGGAATTTTTCTGTTCTGGATGATATGTTATATCACTGCTACATTTTTTGTGATTGTTTAATATCACCTTAAAATGGAAATTGAATAACCACTTATACTTTTCTAATGAAATGGTTACCCTGGGATTATGACTTGTGTGATAATACCGCTAAAATAAATAAGGGAATGTGATCAAAACCCATTTTTAAATCTATAAAATGATTTCTGATATGTTGTTATGTGTGGCCATGTTGTGGGGTGAATATGTGTTGTTGGGATGTGGTGTGGGGAGATATGTGGTTGTTTGGCCATTCTTTGGGGTGGTGAGGTGATGGTTGTTTGGACATGCTTTGGGTGTGGTGAGGTGATGGATATTTGGATATGCTTTTGGGGGTGGTGAGGTGATGGTTATTTGGCTATGATTTGGGGGAGTTGAGGTGATGTTTGTTTGGCCGTGATTTTGTGGGTGGTGAGGTGATGGTAGTTTGGTGGTGCATTAGGGGTGGCGAGGTGATGTTTTTTAGATGATATTTTAGGGGTGGCGAGGTGATGGTTGTTTATCCACGATTTGTGGGCAACAAGGTGATGGTTTGTTTGGATGTGCATTGGGGATGGTTAGGCGATGGTATGATGGGGATGATGTGTTGTTTTTTATGTGTGGTTTATTTATAGATGACTGAGTAGTAATTGAATTGTTTAATAATGTCAAATTGTAATGGATGGGGTTGGTTTGATTAGTGAGATAGAAATAGTTAATGAAAAAAATAAATTATGGGTTGTATAGTTAAATATGGTTGATGCTTAAAATAAAACAAATGGGATGGAGAGTTGAATTGGTTGGAAATGTTAATAGTGTCTTATGGATTGTGTGGTGTTATGATTTTAGAGGTTCCAGTGAAATTATAGATATTGTGAGTTGGTTAGTGTTTAGTTTTGAACCCATAGGATGGGCTTGTGTGTGGATATATTTATATAATTGTTTATTCCTTATGATTTCTATACGCACCCCACCCATGTCGATCATTATGTGCTGAAAACCACATATTCACACATGGGGTATTTAGCTAATATCCCAGTGATGAGGATGGATGGTTGGATACCCAATCTCTCTTCTAGGTGAGTAGATAAGTATAGTCTATGATGGATGGAGGCCTTTTAGTTCACTAGGTGATGGCCCCTGTGTATTCAGACGAGATATGATGGCCTAGGTGTCTTCGAGAGAGATGTGATAGACTAATTGCCTTCAGGAGATATGTGATATGACCATGTTGTTGGGAAGCTTATGTTGGGGATCATGTATTGTAGGAGGAGGGGAAAAGGTTGATTTTAGTCATATTCATGATACCCTACTACTTTTGTTATGTTAGTGGTTGTGATGTGACATCCTAGCTGTCTTCAAACAAGATGTGATATGATGGACCATGTATTTTTGGGTGGGATGTGAAGTAAGTATTCTTTGGGGGTGGTTCTCGGGTGTCTCTGGGTGTGATGTGATGTGACCATACATTAGGGGTGGTGGTATATGTTATTAAAAGGATATGGGATCACCATGATGTATGATGTTGGGGTGTGAGAGTGTAAAATCAGTGGGAAAGAAGTGCAGGGTACCCTTGATTGATATTCTTCTTATTATGTTATTATACTGGCTTGCTTTATTTTTTGTGCATTCCTTAGTGATTTTGTGATAAATTGTTGACATATTTATTTGTTGTTGGTTCTTTGGTTTTCTTAAGAGTGCATTAATATTATTTTTTCAAATGTGTAAAAGCGAATTTGGTTTTCCTATTTACTATACTTGTATGATCACCTTACATATATAAATATATTTTGAGGTTTTTGGGAGGACTACATGGATCATTATGGACATTTATAGCTCAAATATTTGGATAGTTGTTGTGTCAATACTTTATATTTTCTTCTGGGTATTTAATTTTTGTGACTTTTATCTTTACCTCTTTTATTTATACATGCTTAATGGGATGGTTTTTGTTCCTTTTTATATTTTTTCATGGAATTTTTTTGAATGATTCATCTGATCTCTCGATCCTATATTATTATAGAGGGTAATTCTAGAATATTTATGATATTATTATACTTTAGGATATTTTACCAACCCAGGGCCTACTGAAGGTGGGACATTCGGTCATTATCTATCTCCCCTCATTGTGGTATCATTATTGGAAGGGGGTTGGGACAGCTGTCCTCTCCCTATTTATATATTCTTCTTGAATGAGAAGGCTCTTGTTTTCTAACTAAATTTATACTTCTTTTTTGTTTGAAAAATCTTTTTAAATTCTTTTTGGAAACTCTCTTACTATTTTATAATTAAATCATGGGTTGTTGTTGAATCCCGCAACGTGTTCAATAAATTGATTTCATAGATTATAAAATGAAGAATGTTTCGGGTGTGATAACATGGAATAGACATGGTTAAAATATGTTCATGTGAATGTGGGAAGGGATTTGTGGGGTTGACATGTCCACAATTCCAATTATAGGACACATTGGATTATACCACCAAGTAATGACTTGATACTAGTGGGATGATCTTCCACTCATGAGTTAGACTGTACAATGGGCATATTAATACAAGAGATGCATTGGGTTTTTCAATTAATGAGTGTGTGGGTTCATTCCATGTGTATGTTTTGGTGTGAGTTATTTCAAATCTTTTTGTATAATCATCTTGATCATTGATGTCCATACTCTTTGCATATTTTATATTATAAATTTGAGCTAAAATGTTTTTATTTTAGTGACATGTTTGGGAAGTGTTAGGGTTTTCCAACCATGTTGATATACTCAACCACTACATATAAACCTTGGTCTTTCTGAAGATTCTATTAATCATGATACTGGTAAAGGTAATATTTAATACTTTTCTAATAGACCATATTGATGTTGTAGTATTTTTTTATTGGAGTTAGATCGTGATGATGGTTGAGTAATGGAGTCTGTGGTGGTACCACCTTAGTGTCTCGAGTCATTCATGTCTTGGGGTTGTAGACTTATGTCATGTGTTATCTTCTGCAACTACTTTGATTATCAACTTCATATGTTATTAGAGTTTTGTTTCAGTTTTATTTCATGCATAATATTTTGTATCTTTATTTTTGTATATTGAAATTCAAGTTTATATAAGGTAAAATCACCCCAATTATTTTTTCATTCCCTTGGAATTTATTATCAGACTTTGGTGTCTAGAGTACATCACCTAAGGTTAGTGGTATTTTGGTTTCTCGCATGCTAATGGATCAAGGAGGGGATGTTAAAACTATCATCGCAAAAGACACCTAATTTACACTGCTAAGTTATATGTTATAAACATTAATACAGTCCTCAGGTTACCTATTAATTAATTAATTATCCTTTAATTAATATGAATCTATATTTATTTCTAAGATTAACTCATTAATATTTAATCCAATATCCAATAAAACCACAATTCCATGCTTTTATTCTCAAGTATGTCATCATCATCTGTATCATCATGATTCAAATACGTTAACTTATTAATACATTTACCTTTTCACAGTAATATGGTATTCAAGGACTCAGCCAAAGATACCACAAAAAAATTCACTTACAGTGCATAGATTCAAACAACACAAATCATTTGGGATCCATAACAAATGATATATGGTTAATTGATCATTTTAATGTATCACAGAAGAACATAAGTCGATTTGAAAGCATCACCTTGAACCCACCCCGACCACCTTGATGTCATTCCCACACAATTGGAAACAATATAATCCATTTCACCATCACTAACATTGTAACAAAACCAACACCAATAACATGGATATACTGTCTTACTTTACTATAAATGTATAAAATAAATGAAATCAAATCCCAAAGGACTGAATAATTTAGTGGTCTTGGTAAACTAGATAGATTCAGGACTCAAATATTATATTTGAAAACACAAATTAAAACATAATTTTTTTTAGATAATCATTATTCCCTATAGCATATCATTTCATATCATTCTTATTACACATCTTGGATCTTTGGAATGGAAAAAAATAAGGTTGATCTCAAATTCTTAGTAAGAGTTAATTATAATATAAGCATTGATGAATCAATAAGAATAATCTTAACAAGGTAAATAATGTAACAAAAATTACATTAAAATAATTTGACTAGAATAATACATATGGAATAATAAATAACTGAAAATCCATGATATTAAATCAATAACCTGAATATTATAACATGATAAGGCATAATCAATATAAGGTAAATAACTGAAAACACATTCCATTTAATCAATAAGCTGAGAATGAAATGAATGCAAATATAATATCATTGTGAAAATATCATGGATAATAATAATTAGATTATTGAGAAATAAAATTTTTAATTATTAGACATCATGATACCATGAATCATGATACCTCTACCATCAAGACCTTTCACAAGACGGTTTAAAACTAAATGTAGAATCCTATTTAATGCAAGCATACTGATTCACCTCATGAGACTATCGATGCATCAATGGGCTATCTATAATTAGGACCCAACTATATCTTAATTTCCAAATCATTACAAATATATATAATTATATATTTAATTCTTGAACAATGTTCATTAGCATCAAATATCTATTTTGATAAAACAATAAAAATTTATCAATATTTCTCAATGAAAAATATATATTTCAACATAGAACATCATTTGTAGAAATTATATAAGGTTTTTTCAATAAAAATATTCATGTAAAATAATATGGATATTAAGGGGGAATTCAATATCCAATGATCATAATAAAGTGAATAAATCAAGATAAAGAGAATGACTTCAAAAATGAATCATGAAAGTGAATTACGATACTTTCCTTTGTCCAAATAATCATAAACCATCCAAAAATATAATAAGAATGGTATCAATACAACATATCCTTAGTTTAGTAAAAATAAAATAGATCGCTATTTTCAGTTATGAATAGAAATACAATAAAATATATATTTAAAAAACACTTTTCGAATATATCTATTTAAATATGAATATCACTTTTTAAAACTAAAAAATTATAGAATATTAGGAAAAAATTTTATTTTAAAAATAATCATTTAAAATTGTAATGGAAAATTCAATGAAATATGAGGTCATGATGGTAGAAAATTCCATACATGTCGTATAAGTTTAAAAAAAACATTCCTTTCATACTGTTGTAAAAGGTTAAAATGATCATTATTTAGTAAGCGACAAGAAGATTCATTTCAAATGATTTTGTAAAAATTAAAAATGGGTTAAACTATATTTAAGAAATCATTTGGAGAATTTTAAAAAAAATATTTTATTTTTAGAAAACATGGTTTTGGGCAAAAAACTCTTTATGATTGAACTGATAAATTAAGTCTGATTTTGCTAAAAAATGTTCTGAATCATTTTAAGTACCAAATACTGTAAAACTGGTACTATTACCTTAAAAAATCATGAATAACATTATTAGAATAAAATGTAATTGTTTTATTATTCAGTGATAAAATAATTTCTTTCAATGGATATTTGAGAATAAAGAATCCTGATGAAAATGATATTGTGAAATAAACCCTTTCAAAGATCATAACATTGAAGTGAGAATTAACCAATGAATTGATTATGTGCATCAAATTTAAATATATATTAAAAAAGAAAAAATACAACATAAGTGAATCAAAATTCACTACACACATAATCTTAAAATATTAAAGATAACAATGAAGAGATATAACCCAATTAAAGGAAAACGAGTTATGAAATTCTTTACCACTTAGTAACTTTTAATTCAAATACCCTTGGATGAAATAAATAAATTTAAAACATAAAATACCGTGAATTATTAATTAATCATGATATTAAATGTAATAGTGGAATTATATACACCATATAAAATAAATTAGGTGCATAACATTACAATAAGCCTCAATGATGGGAAATTGAGATGAAGTCCCTTACCTCACGCTTGGTTTTGGATGAACATGATTTAAAATTATGTTTAAGGGTTTTAAGAATGATTTTAATTTATAAAAAAACCATATTCATATTTATAATGTCATATATGATCTTTTTTTGACATTGCCACCCATTTTCTAATAATATTTCACTATTTTTATTGTTTTTCGTGTTAATTGCCTTGTTTTCTCATGTGTTTTTTTGTCATGAAAGTTCCATTTATTTTGTATATGATATAGATATATTATATACATAGTGATATTAAATTTACAAATATAATTTTTTTTCATTAGATACATTTTTATAATCATTATTGAAATTTGAACATGTAGAATGGATCACAACGCTTCGTAGAGACGACAGTTCGTATGTATGCACTAGTGACGTTATCATTTTCTTAACGGGTGAAAGGAAAAGAAATTGTATGATATATTAATTTTATATAATCATTATAATTTAATATATATTTCATATATTCATTAAATTTACACTTATTACATTCTATGAAAATTATAAGTGAAAAACAAATCACATTACTTCGTGAGGCGGTAGTCCACCGTACACAGGAGCAACATTAACATATTTTAAACGGAATGGAATGTAAGCTGTTATAAGTGATATTAAAATTAAATATGTATAATTATATCATAAATATAATATAAATATATTAAATCCATCATTATAACCATCTTTGAATGTTGGTTATGGTAAATGAATTATATCTGTTCGCGAGGTGGTATTCTAGTTCGGGAGGTGATAGTCCCCATACACATAGTTGACGGTTTTATTTATCATATGATGGAAGAGGAGATAGATATAGATTATTATATCAAAATAATAACATCTCAGTATATTTTAGATACTAATTTTATAATATTATCCTGATTAAATAATATTTTATGTAGATGGAATAAGAAATAAAATGAAAATGATTGTTTAAGAATGTTACATCTTCTTTTGGGAAAATCTTTTGGTTTGCACTAAAAGTCTTCCTAGTATGAATTTATGATCAAAAAAACATTTCTATTATGTTGGTTGGGGAGTAAAATTTTTTTTGGGTAGGTATTGGATGAAAAAATGTCTTTGTAATTGTGAATAGGGGAGGAGAGGGGGTGACCATTTATATGTAGGGGAGGGGACACATATAGAAATTTTTGAAAACATTCAATTCCACCTCCATGGTTATCATGAAACATGACTACAAAATGGTTCATTATAGACCCATATAGGTTATAATCTATAAATATTACCATAAAATTTGTTTTTACACGTTTTTATGTAATTTTTACCCTTATCATTTTGGTTTAACCCCTCGTTAAACCATTTTTCACCTTAACAATGAAAATTATTTTTCTACTACTTTTACTATTCACAGTTGTAAAAAATTAAGTTGAAATTATTAGATAATATATATTATTATTATTAAAAATATTTAATCCATTTTTTAAAATTAAATTTATATAAGTGTAAGAATCTAATTTAAAATTATACCCTCAAATGTGACAAAAAAGCAGGTTTTCAAAGAGAAAATTTTCATTTGTATATAAGACTTTAATATATAAATTAAATATGAAATTGATTTAAATTAATTAAAATAGTTAAATTTTATTATAATTTAACAAATTTCAAATTAAAACCAATTTAAAATTTAATTTTACCTTGTGAATTATTTAAACTAAAATGTATCTTTTAATAAAAATTAGAATGTCTCACTATACATTGAAAAAAGAAACAATTTAGAAAAATATAAAAAATTCACCCTAATCTAATTTTTATATACTGATTTAAAAATTATGTTCTTTTTATCAAATAATTATTTTAAAAGTTATAAAAATTAATTTTAAATAATGTTCTCAAAGAGAAACTAAATCGTCTTTTATAAAAAATACAATTTTTTAAAAAAAAATTTATAAATCATTCATATATTATATATAATAAATAGATAACCATAGATTTCAAAATTTATTTAGTAATATTAATACCCACCAATTTAATAGATATTTTATAATGGTATACTATATTACATTTCATTTAGACTCGGGATTGCGTGTTCTGCAAGCTATCAAAGAGATTAAATTTAATGAAATATATTTCAAATGTTGTTTAATCTAAGTGTTGCAAGTCGCATACACTATTGAATAAAATGTTCTTTTTTTTATAATTTTGGGATGTTACATTATCTCCACCTTAAATTAATTGTTTCATCATAATTTGATATTACTCTCAGAAATCAGGGGTTCGATATTTGAAAATTTCTTTTTTGAAAACCCAAATAATAAAAAGGGTTAATAAAAAATCCAATTAATAAGAGAGAAAAATAAGTATAAAGTTCATATGAAATAACACATAACTAGGTTTCGAAGTTGGAGAACATTGGTGATAAGTAAAGATATAGACATGAAATAAAATCATAAATAATTATAGAGAATGATAGAGGTCACTGATTATAATAAAGTGAATGATAAATTGAAAGGTAAGGACCTCAAAACCACAAATCTCTGATGATTTAAACATCTATTCGATTCATTAGATATGATGGTAATAGGATAACATTTTTTTTGCAAGATAATTTTCTTAAAAGGTGATGAATTAATTTTTTTGACTAAGAATATATGGAAATATACCTACTTGATATGTTTCTATTTCATAAGTACAATTTCATCCTTTGGTTATGTTTTGATAAATTTCAAATTCATTACTAACTCCAAGAGATGATTATCCAAAAATGATTTTTTATGTTGGAAGCAATAAAATTCACTTTTAATGGATAGTAAAATCCATAAAAGAGTGACACGTATTTTCATTTGTCTCTAACTATTTTCGAAAACCAATATAGTTAAAAAAAGTTATCCAATATAATACATTAATCTCTAAACATAAACAGTAACACTAGTGGTTTATAATTAATATTTTCTTCAAATTATTTACTAAAAACAATGAAATATTAAAGAGGGAATCATGTGGTGTAGTGGTACATGTTAAAACCTTATCGTTATTTAGTTATGGGTTCAAGCCAAATGTATTATCCAGATACAATGGGTTGTCACCCGGTATGCAAGTTTTATTTTTTCTAAAACCATATTTGTAATGTCCCGGTTCCGGAAGCCACCCAGAGGCGCCACGTACCAGATTGGTCACATGGCCTCAAGCGCATTTCCTCGAACACCAGAGGCTACCGACTAGCAGTGAGGGCCTTAGGTGTGATAACGGGGAAACTATGCCCTCATTGGAAGAGTACACAACAGAAGAAAAAAAATACATACAAGAGTGGAAACAGTAATAATACCATAAAAAAATAAACATCAGAAGATTGATAGAATAAACTGGAGCACATATATAAAATGATTCATGATGCATATTTCTATGAAATCTATGAACAATGTACATTGCTGAAATAAAGTACTAAACCATGTACAAAAGATAATAGTAATCAACTCTATAGAATCAAAAGCCTATGCATGGTCTCGTGATATCCAGCTCCACAACATGTCGAGTACCTGAAGTTGAAGGTTTCTTTCCCTTGTCTATATCAACAACAATATAATCTGTTTGGGCTAAAAAGCATGGCCCAAACAGGGTGTGAGACAAAATCCTAGTAGGAAACAACCACGAGATCTCTGCCTAATAGTAATTGAATACATGGTAGGTAAAAGTACAGAAAATAGTAAACATTAATGTACTCAATAGTAAACACTCCACAGTTTCAATATCATGCAACCACTAAACAAGCAGATAAACACAAAATGGTAACTCTCTAGGAAGTACTGACAACCTATTCCCTCTAGTTCTACCTAGAAAAAACATGCAAGCATCTAACACAAAGGTAAACCTCTGGAAAGTACCCACAACCTATCCCCTCTGGACCTACCTAACAAGTAAAAGCAACCCTCTTGTCATTACACTCAGTCTAAACCCTTTGGTTCAGCTGAAGCATATACTCTCTAAGGAAGCACTTGCCTTCAATTCCCCCTATAGTCTCGAATCATAACTAAAGGCGCTCTATGGAAGAACTTACATCACATTCCCTTTGTGGACTGCATTGAGGAACTATAGTCTCTTTGAGGAAGCACTCAATGTCAATTCCACTTGTGTTCTTGCATCGTAAGTAAAACAGACAATCTAGAGAAACCCTCAATGTCCATTCTCTTTATGGTCTATACATTAGGTTCTCATGGACCTGTGTAAGTCATGAAACTGTATAAGCACATATCACCCAAGATAAACCTCAAGAAATACTTGGCTAGCATTCTACACCATAAAGGCATAACAAAACAACAGTCACACCATCCTACAATACTAGGAATGGGAAAGTAAAGTGAAACCTAATAGGAAAACAAGACCGAAAGGTCAAAACAAGCAAAACATACAGGGGTGACACATCCAAAACACATAAATTCACCCTATTTACAATAAAATATCATCTACTCAGTCATACAATCATAGAAGACAAATAATAGGGCTAAAATAGTAAACATGTAATACCTCGTTCATGGGTATTGGGAAATTTGCATATAAAACTCAAATATGTTTAACAAAAAGGCACAAACCACCTACATCGACGTTGGGAGATCAATATACTTGAACCTAGAGGTTTGATTTAGCTTAGAATGTCGTAGATCAATGAAAATGTTTAGAACATTCAACCCACGATTACTCATGAATGATGAGAAAATAGAAGATCATGCTTTAGGAGAAGAGAGACATCACCGATTTGATTCCAATTCAACTGAAAGTGTTTGATTCGAAGGATGTATGTTCACTCGGGGGGTTCATTGAAGATCCACAGTCGTACGGTGCTCTTGATAGAAGGAGAGAACTCTGGTGATTAGACGCGACCCCTGTGCATTTAATGGAAAAAAGAAAGTACATGGTGTGTACCCGTCATTTCCGTACTCTACACTAGGAGGCCTCCAGGTCACCCCCACATGGCCCTATGCAGGTCCACTACATGGCCATCACACGACTAATTGTGGTAACTGAGTACACGATGTGTAATCATAATGTACACGCCATGTACTTTGAAAATTTCTTGAAAAACCCACTTTTTCTAAGAAATGACCAGAAAAGAAAAATCATACTAGAAAAGATGCCCTAGGTTCTTAAAAAATTCCCCCATTAATGAAATTCATCCCTGAACTCCCCTAGAATGGTGTAGAAGAATAAATCGCAAACTACTCTAGCCATTGTGCTCATACATCAGCCTCCCTCCCCCAAGTCTCATCATGTACTCACCCGTGCTACCATAGCACTCATACCAGAGGAACAGACCAACCACGGAGAACCTTTGTACTATGATTGACAATTTGGATAGGATACTCCTCGAAATATGAATCCACATCTAACTCAACCTCCTCGTGTTGGAAAACATGATATGGTTATCAAAAGTAATGTTGATGGTGAGAAATGTGGATGATGTCATACATAGGTTGGTACCACAGAGGTAACTACAACTGATAGGAAACCGTCCCAATTCATTCCAACGACTCATACGGCCCAACGTACCTCAGCGAAATCTTATGCTATCTCATAATCCTCTTGTGTCCCAACCTCGGTGTGACTCACAGGAAAACCTAACCCTCGACCTCGTACTCTAGAGGTCATCTCTACTGATCAACATAAGACTTCTGTCAAGACTGTGGAGTATTCATCCTCTTTCAAATAAACTCTATCTACTCTGTGGTATCCTGAACAAGATGAGGTCCCAAAAAAGCTACCTCTTCTGGCTATATCCCACATAAGGGTGATCGGTATGGCCTATCGTAAAAAGCATCATACGGTGCCATCTAAATAGTTTCTTCAAAACAATTGTTGCAGGAAAACTCCACAAAAGGTATATGGTTCTCCCAAGAACCTCCAAAATCCAAGATGCATGATCTAAGCATGTCCTCAAGCACCTGAAATGTTCACTTGGACTGGCCATTAGTCTGGAGGTGGTAAGCTGTACTCAAAAGTACCTGTGTACCCAATGCATTCTGTAGCCCATGCCAGACCCCAGAAGTAAAACATGCACCCCTATGTAAAAAGATGGACTGTGGAACTCCATGCATATGTAAAATCTCACAGATGTACAACTGTCCTAGCTCATCAACTCTGAAGGTCTCCTTCATCCGTATGAAGTGTGAAACCTTCGTGATTCTGTCAATGACAACCCAAACTGCATCATTCCCTCAATGCGACCTTTACAACCTTCTTAAGAAATCTATCGTGACATCATTCCACTTCCACTCCGGAATGAGTAACTACTTCAAAAGCCATGTTGGTCACTAATGCTCCTCCTTCACCTACTGGCAGGTGGAACACCTGTTGATGAAACCTGCAACATCCTTCGTTATACCTGGCCACCAATATTGACGGTGTAGATCACGATACATCTTGGTGACACGAGGATGAACTGTCCAAATAGAGGAATGAAATTATCGCATTAGCTACTCGCGTATGTCTGATGGCACCCATACATGCCCCTAGAAACACATGACCTCATCCTCACCTATGGTCCATCCTGGAATAGGTTTCTCTCCGGACACGCTCTCCCATAGGACTATTCCTTCTGAATCTGATAGTTACCTCATTCATACTCAATCAAGAAGAGTAGAGGTAATGACTACATAAGAATAGAATGTATACCCCTATCTGTTATGAACCTCCAAATGTATCTCAGAAAATAGATCCATAAGCATCCACTCACTGCTGTCCTCTTGAACTACTTGCATCCGAGTCCTCCTGCAAAACGCATCAACCACCACATTGTCTTTCCCATGTGTGTATGAAATATCAAAGTTAAAGTACTGAAGGTACTCAAACAACCTTCACTGTCACAAAATAAGATCACGCTGAGTGAAAATGTACTTGAGACTTTTATGGTTGGTTAAAACCACAAAATTCTCTCCGAGAAGATAATATATCCAACAACATAATGCATGAACAACTGCTGCGATCTTGAGATCGTGTGGTAGGTAGTTCCTCTCATGTGGCTTCAACTAATGAGACCCATACACAATGACACCTTCTCCCTACATAATCACAACTCCTAGCCTGATACCTGAAGAATCACAATAAATAGTATAGCACTTGCCTAGATCTGGAAATACTAGTATCAGTTCTGAATTCAACATACATTTCAGCTCATAAAAGGATGAATCAAATGAATTTGATCATAAGAACATCACACCCTACTTAGTAAAACCCGTGAGTGGTGCTGCTAAGCGTGAAAAGTCTTGTATGAAATGTCTATAGTGTCCAGACTTCCCTAGAAAAATGTGCACCTCAAATAATCTCTTCAGCTACTCCTAAGAAACTATTGCTCTAACATTCTCTATGTCTACTAATACTCCTGCCTCTGAGATAACATGACCCAAAAAGTTAATTGGATCCATACAAAAGTGGAATTTTGAGACCATAGCATATAACTATTGCTCTCTCAGTGTACTCAGAATGATCTTAATATGTGTAGAATGGTCGTGTCGACTGTGAGATTACACCAAGATATATTCCATGAAGAAAACCACGAATGAATCAAAGTATAGATGGAACACTCTGTTCATCAGTTCCATGAACATTGCAGGCACGTTCGTGAGATCAAATGGAATATATATATAATATTATAGACCATACATACTCTGGAAGCCAGTGAGAGGTATATTAGATGATATAACATGCAACTGATGATAATCGGACCTCATTTCAATTTTCGATAACACATGTGCTCCACGAAGCTGATCAAATAGATCATCAATCCATGGTAAAGGGTATCGGTTCTTGACTGTCAACTGGTTTAACTTCCAATAATCATCACAATGCCTGAGGGTGTCGTCTTACTTCTTCACAAACAGGACAAGCGAACCCCATGGAGAAGTACTGGGTTGAATGAATCCCTTTTCTTTCAAATCCTCAGACTACTTCGTGAGCTCTTGCAACCCTGTTGTAGCCATCTTATAAGGAGTAATGGACACCGGTGCTACTCCTGGCACAAGATAAATTGAAAAGAATACCTCACGCTTCGGAGGAAAACCTGAAAAGTCTTCTTGAAAGACATCTTCAAAATGATCCACCACTAGAGGAATGTCTAACCGTGATGTCCCTTGATCATCCAGATATAAACTAGCAATCTGGGTTGTAACTCAACCTAACCCATGATGCTCTGGACCCGCTCTGCTCGTCTAAACATCCCACTCGGCCTTATGAAGAAACTATATTCCATATAGTGACGTGAAACTCACCCAGAGATGATAACATTCGATGATTTCCTAGAAAGGGACTAACTAGTCAATTCAGAGAATGAAATCATAGCATGTTATATCTAGGACATAGAGGTCCCCATAAGAAGTGGCACCCACCAACCTCTAGAGGGAACTCCCTGCACTAATGTACACTAGTCATTCTATTCCCCAACAGAGTATCTAGCTTCAAAATATATGTAGAATAAAAGATGAAGTGCCCAAGGATCTCCACAACAACAACAAATATAAAGCTACGGGAATCCCCTATATCGAAAAGAGCTAAAGATAAAACTGAGGGAACTAGGATTGTACCTTGAACTGTAGAGGGTCCGGGATCCTCCTCCTGCTGGGTCTACTCCACTACAAAATTCTAGCCTGCTCCATGGCCCTGTGACCTTACCTAACAACTCTTAGCTAATCCACCCTACTATTGGTGAAATACCAGCAGCTGACCACCACGGCCACAACATCCACCTCAGCCTGAATAACCATAAGAGCTTCAGTTACCAGACTGGTGATAAACTGGCGGTGCTACTCCCGAATGCAGAGTCATAGAAGAACCCCTGTCACCAGTTTATGGTGTGAATATCTGACAAAAACATTGAAGGTGACCCATCTTGCCTCTGGATCAGAACTCCACTGGGTCTCTCAGGAAATGTGTCCTCATATGCCCTCTCTTCCCGCACTGGTAGGACACCACCTGGCTACTAGAAGAAGCATCTCACCTACTTTGATCACTATGCGCGGCTCCCTAAGACGCTTCTGACTGTCAGTAGGAGGAATACTAACCCCATATGTCGAGCCGCCCTGGCTCACAACTCCAGAATCCCTCAGATTTCACTATACGGTCAATGCATGTTTGATGATAGAAGTGATGGAAGTCAACCTGAAGATGTTTCAACTGTGAATGGATGTCTTTACTTAGACCATCCTCAAACTTCCTTGCCAGAAATATCTGATCACCTCCTAGAATAGGCATCAAGTGCTGCAGCTCGGTAAATCGTGAGGAATACCCTATAACATAATGAGTACCCTACTCTAGACTCATAAACTCCCCAACTCGATCGGCCCATCGGGTCTCCGGATAGAATTAATCACAGAAGATGCGCTGAAACTCGTCCCATGTCATAACCTGCTAGTGTCCTGCTTGTGAGATCACATCCCACCAACTCTTTTCAGAGTTTCGAAGCATATAGGTAGAGAGATTGACCCTACTATCTAGAGGCATCTCTAGATTCTCAAAGATCTTAAGCATGGCTTCTAGCGATGACTCTGCAGCCTATAGTCCTACTTCCCCTAAGAAAGTGGGAGGATGTTTCTACTGGAAAACTCATGTCAAATCTTCCATTGACGGGGCAGGATGCGGTGGTCCCTGAAAAGTATACATCATCCTCATGGAGGCTTCCTAGAACTATGCATCTTTATCAGTATCAGGTATAACTACTGGTGCCAAAACATGCACATTAGGAGGATCAGCTGGAAGTCCATGATCATCCATATTCGGTGTCTAATCACCACCATTGAACAGCCTTACATCCGGAGGATGTCTTGGTGGAATGACTTTGCAAGGTCAAGCACAAACCTTAGATCAACATTATCAAGGCCTGGAAAATAGATATCCTATAAGGGAAAAAGGAGAAAGGAAGCATTCTTGTTTTACAAAACACGACTACATGATGTGTATAACTTTTACATAGTGTGTTCCCTTATGTCATTCACCTTGCGTGTAATTCCTCCAAGACTAGTCGTGTATCACCCATCCCACACGTTGTGTTTTCAAAACACATGGTGTGTACTTTAATCCTCTTACCTTGCCCGAGCCCTTCTATATGGCTAAGCCACATGACTCTCCTAAGACAAGACTACACAGTGTGTTCAATATGGACAAAACGTGTACGTGGCAAGCATCCCTAGCCCGTGTTGTTTGTGACATGGCCTAACACACGACTCACACTACACGACGTGTTCCAAAAGGACACGATGTGTACGAGAAAGGATAAAACTGACCCGTGTTGCTCGTGACATGGTCGGGTACCTGGGTTAGAGTACACAACGTGTTTAGATGGGACATGGCATGTATAAAAAGAGACTCCACTGACCCGTGTTGTTAGCTACACGGACGTGTTACTAGTATTACACACCATGGTGTGTTCAAACCTAACACGACATGTATAACAAATTATCTATCTGTATGTTTTGTTAGTCACATAAGAAGACACAATGTCAACACCACACAATATACACAACAGGTACACATCATGTTCCCACAAAAAATATTCTTATCCCGTGTCTCTGCCCACACGGCCTATGACACGGTTAGAGACTACATGGCGTGTACATAATGTACACAATGTGTAATTAAGAAAAATAGTTTCTTCCTGAACAGAAGAACACATGTCTTGTAGTAAAAACTACACGGTATATATTATGGGTTTTTACAGATAGTATGCCTCAAAAACTACTCTGAAACCCAAACAACGCTGAAACGAACATTGAATGTGCCAAATTCTGATCCACGAGGGCCGATACTCCCAGCGAATCAATTCTAGGCATCATATACATTTTATAACAAGGTAAACAAGTCAATGATCCACCAAGTTCTATTTGATGAGGTCCCATAACACCTCAAGAACCAAATATTTTCATTCATCTAAACAAAACCATACAAAAACAATACCCTATAAATACATGTATTTTATCAAGGCATCTATCACAACAACATGAATATTGTACACAATATCTATCCCAAAATAACGAAATTTCTAATGCACCCTAAATGGAATGGAAATAATGCATGACATGTGATTTCTAGAAAGTTCATATATGATGCATGAGATCGAATACCCTCATCTCATCGGGTTGCGACAGAAATAGAAACTCAACAATATCAATGGTAACAGTGAAAAACAGGTGAATCTCCCAATAGTGAAATCAGTCAACTTTAAAATTGAAAAACTAGAAAAATTGCAATGAACGAGGTAGATTGGTTTTTCCCTGTACACGGGTTAGCTACTCTAGGGGGCATCTTATTACCAAGTACCTATTACATCCTATCCCTCTTTATATGCTACAAACACTCGGTGACGAAGAAAATAATTCTATTGATACCACTTTGTAACGTCCCGATTTTGGAAGCCACCTAGAGGTTCCCCGTACCCAATTGATCACATGACCTCAAGAGCATTTCATCGAACGTCAAAGGCTGCCGACTAGCAGTGAGGGACTCAATTGTGATAGTGGGGAAAATATTCCATCATTGGAAGAGTACATAGAAGAAGTAAAAAAATACATTCAAGAGCAAAAAAAGTAATAATACTATACAAAAATAAACAAAGGAAGATTGATAGAATAAACTGGAGAACATATATAAAATGATGCATGATACATATGTCTATGAAAGCAGCAAACAAATAACAATGCTAAAATACATTACTAAACTAATTACAAGAGATAATAGTAATCACCTCCACAGAATCACATGCCTAAGCTTGGTCCCATGCTCTCCAGATCCACAATTTATCAAGTACCTGAAGTAGAAGGGCGCTTTCCCATTTCGATACCTAAAACAATATAATCTGTTTGGGACTGAAAGCATGGCCGAAACAAGGTGTCAGACTAAATCCTAGTAGAAAACCACCACAAGATATTTTCCAAACATTCACGAATATATAGTAGGTAAAAGTACAGAAAATAGTAAATAGGAAAGTACTCAATAATATTCAATCCACTGTTTCAATATCAAGAAACAACTAAACATGAAGATAAAAACAAAATGGTAACCCTCTGGGAAGTATCCACATCCTATTTCCTCTGGTCCTACTAAGAGAAAACAATAATATAGCTAACACAAAGGTAACCCTCTGGGATGTACTCACAACCTATCCTCTCTAGTCCTACCTAACAGGTACATGAATCCCTCTATGTAGTACACTCAGTCTAACCCCTCTGGATCAGATTATGCATAGACTCTCAATGGAAGAACTCGCCATCAATTCCCCCTATAGTCTCGTATCGTAACCAAAGGTTCCCTAGGAAGCACTTACATCACATTCCCTCTGTGGCCCACATAGAGGTACTACAGACTCCATCAGGAAGCACTCAACGTCAATTCCCCCTATGGTCTCCCATCGTAAGTAAAACAGACACTCTGGAGATGCCCTCAACGTCCATTATTCTTATGGTCTATACACTAGGTTTTAACAGGCCCGGTGTAAGTCAAGAAAGTGTAGCGGTGCGTATCGGCCAAGGTAAACCTCAAGAACTACTTGGATAGCATTATAAAACATAAGAACACAATAGAACAATAGTCACCCCATCCTACAATACTAGGCAAGGGATGTAAATTGCAGCATATCCGGAAAACTACACCCAAATATCAAAATAAGAAAAACAGGCTTGGATATCACATCCAAAGTATAGAAATTCACCATATTTATAATAAAATATCATCTACATAATCATACAAGAATAGAAGACAAACAATTGGGATAAAATGGAAAACACGCAATACCATGTTCATGGGTATTGGGAAATTTTCACATAAAACTCAAAGACATTCAACAGAAAGGCACAAACCACCTACCTCGGCATTGGGAGATCAATATACTTGAACCTCGAGGCTTGAATGGCCTTAGAATATTGTAGATCTATGAAAACGTATAAAATATTCAACCCATGATAAGTCACGAAAGAGGAGAAAAAAAAAGATGATGCTCTATGAGAAGAGAGAACTCACGGATGGGATTCCAACGCAAGTAACGTTGTTCGATTCGGAGGACAGATGATCGCTTGGGGTTTGTCGAAGATCCATGGCCGTACGGAGGTATCGATATAATGAGACCTAGAAGGATAGCATTATGTTGATTAGACATGACCCTGGTGCGTTAAATTAAAAAAAGAAAGTACACGGCGTGTACTTTTGATGTACAAGGAATGTACTCGCCATTTTAGTAGTCCGCCTTAGGCGGCCTCGAGGTCACCCCCACATGGTTGAGTGCATGGCCGCTACATGGCCTGCACACATCTACTTGTGGTACCCGAGTATAGGGTGTGTGATCAAAAAGTACAAATAGTGTACTTTGAAAATATCCGGAACAACCTCTTTTTCTCAAAAACTACATGAAACGGAAAAAATAACTGAAAATATGGTCTGGGTTCTTTTACTATAATAGTCCCAATGTATAATAACGTATAATTACATTAATATAAAAAATAAGACAATCCATAAAGGTAACCAATAACTTTAAACATATACCCATTAATTTAAGGGTGGTCTTCCTTAAATAATATTTTTAGAAAAACATATACTAAACTAATAGGTTCTATTCCCATAAATATTTTCCGAAAATATCCTTAATCATGTTATATTACTTCCATATAAAATTTCAAATGGTGTGATTATGGATTTGAACTTATAATCAACCTTAATCTCATAAATCCATGATGTTGTCTATAATACTTATGTTAATGAATATTTATATATGCTTCTAAAATTTAACACAATCCTTAGATATTTGATAATTCTTAGCACCAAAATACCATTGGTAAAAAAGCTTCTAAAAGTTTAATTATTGAATCCCAATACATAAATACATTATCTCTTTTATTTATACCTAATTACATTCTTGATATAGTGGTTATTATTTATTAGAGTCCATTGTCTCATATAATTCCATGGTTCCCCTCCTTTAAGATAATGAACTATAAATGGATCCCTAGGATTAAATTTATTTCATACCATCATACTCTTCATTTTTCTAGAAATTAATTTCTTTATACCCATCTTTTCCACACAAAAAACATTTTCCCATTACATTCATGCACTTTCCTATTTTTCTATTTGCACATTTATGACCTAACGGAAATCAAGGCATCTTTCCTCCATGGTCTCTATCACTTGAGCTCTTAGAGAACTCCAAAATTCTCATATTCGGTGGGTTTGGGAGTTGTTTAAGGTATAGGTTGTTAATAATATTTCAAGATAATTGATTAGAAATAATAAGGATATCTTTCACTCCTCTCATCATACCATTTCTTTTCACATATCCACCACATTTTCCTTCATATTTAATGTTAACATGATTCCTTCGAGTTCCTACCATTGAATAAAACAAAAAACTATAGCGTGATAAATAATAATCATAGTGGGAAACCACATAATTATAAATAATCCTTTATAGGATGTCTAAATTATGACACAGTATTTTAAATATAATACTCATTAGGTTTAACCTATGTCATTAATTTTCATCATCTATTAAAATCCGTCATAATTAATGGTAAAGAAAATGTGAATTATCCAAAGTATATCAATCATGATTTTCAAACCACGTGCATATTAAGGCCTATTTTCATTCATAAATTGATGATATATTCTTTCTTAATTCACCTATTTTAGAGTTATTATCTCTAGGTAAAGTTGTGCCAGAACCACGTCTACTTTTTGTATCCATAAAGGGATGTATTTCTTGGAAAAACAACATACTCATTACCTTACCAAAACTATATGATGTTCCAATATACTTTTCCTCAATTTATATTATAGGGTTATGATACATAATATATTTTTTGATAAATATAGTTCTCAATATTTCTATTAAACATCCTTTGATGCAATCTATAACAACCCTGAATCCAGTAACCTGGAGCCGGTGCCTTACATTACTACATTGATATAAGATACAAGTAATCACATCAAGAAGGACTAAATCGTTTAGTATTATTGGTAAACATGTTACACACATGATTCCCATATGACATTTGAAAACAAAAATTAAAATGTTTTTTGATAATATACATATTCCCCCTAGAATATATTTCACAATCATTCTTATTACACATCCTAGATTCATATGAAAGGGGGAAAAATAAGGGAGATCTCAAATACTAAATAACGGTTAAGTATAATTAAAGCAATCATAAATAAATAAGTGTAATCATGGAATGTTAAAAAACTGAACACACATTCAATTTAAATAATTTTACACGAATAATAAACATAGTAATGTAAATAACTGAAAACACATTCCATTTAATCAATAACATGAATATCATAACTAGATAAGGTATAATCAATATAGTACGGTAAATAACTAAAAACAAAATCCATTTAATCAATAAATTAGGAATTAAATGCATCCTATGATAATATCATTATAATAATACCATGGATAATAATAAAAAAATTCTTGATGAACGAATTTTTTAATTATTGGTTGTCATGATCTCAAGAATCATGATACCTCCATCGTCATGTAGTTTTGTAAGATGGTTTAAAACTGTGAGTAGAAACCCATTTAATGATTAATTATTGATTCAACTTATGAGACTACCAATGCATCAAGGGGATATCTATAACTAGGCCCCATACATATTTTCATGTCCAAATAATTCCTTATATATATCGAATAATCGATTTAATTCATGAATAATGTGAATTATTATCAAAAATCCCTATTGAATAAAGAATATGAATTTATCAATGTTTTCCTAGATAAAAAAATAACATTAATTATAGAACAACATTTGTAGATATGATATATGGTTTGATTAATAAACATATCCATGGTAAATAATATGGATATTTAGGGTAAATTTAATGTCTAGTGGTCATAGAAACGTGACTATTTCAATGTAAAATGAATGAATACGAAATGTATCAATAAAGAGAATTTCAATACTTTATATTGTCAGAATGATCATAAACCATCCCAAAAAATGATAAGGAATGTATCAATAAAATATATACCCAGTAGAATATAAGTAAAATAAAGGCTCGTTGTCTTTGATAAATAGAAATACCATAAAAAGATATTTAAAAAAATTCTTGGGGAAAATACCCTTTTAAATTTAAAAATCACTTTTTGGAACTAAAATTTTTTAGAATATTTGGTAAACATATTAATTTAATAATAATATTTTAAAATTGTAAAGGAATATTCAATGAAATGAGTGTTCATAATGGAAGAAAATTCCCTACTTACTGTATTAGTTAAAAAATTCCTTTTACACTATTGTAAAATTATAAACATATCCTCATTAGAAAAGTGACAAGAAGATTACAATAAAACCATTTCTTAAAAATTAAACATGGGTAAAATTTCTTTTAGAAATCATTTGGATAATGTTAAAACATTTTTAAAAAACATGGTTTTGGAAGAAAAGATATTTTCGACTGAAAAGATAAATAGTCAGATAATGTTAAAAACATTTTCTCAATCATTTAAGTACCAAAGTGTAGAAAAATGATACTAATACTTGATAACTTCATGAATAACTAGAGTATAAGAAAATTATATGGGTTTATTATAAAATTATAAAATAATTTCATTTAACGGAAATTTGATGATAAATTATTCTAATTAAAATGAGATTATAAAATAAACCCTTATAATGATCATAATATTGAAGTGAGAATTAACCTATTAATTGATTATGTGTATAAAATGTAAATACAAATAAAACATATGGAAATAAAACATAAGATAATACAAATTCATTACTCACAAAGTCTTTGAGTATTGAAGATAATAGAGAAGTAATATAACCCAATAAATGAAACTTGAGTTATAAAATTCATTACCCATTGGTAAATTTTATGTCAAATCACCTTTGATAAAATAATTAAAATTAAAACATATAATACCATGAATTATTAATTAGTAAAGATATTACATGTCAAAGGGGGTATTATATACACCATATAAAATAAATTCGGTGCATAACATTAAAATATTCCTCAATGAAGGGAAATTGAGATGAAGTACCTTACCTCATGCTTCCTTTTGGTTGAACATGCATTAATTTTTTTTCATGAGCTGGAGGACAGCTTGTGACTCCAAATTTTAGGGAATGAACCAAGTATATTATGTGAATCCATATTACACATGGTTAAAGTATCAAATTTCAAACCCATTGAGATAGACGGGGTGAACACATTGCATGACATGAAATGTTTTATAAATAATTTCTTCCAAAGAAACAAACTATAAAATTCAGATATCCAAAATCATTGAAGAAATTTATAGATATGAAGTACACAGTGTGAATTCTACCGAAACATTTTGAATGTATAAATGCAGAAACCAGTTGAAGGAGTTATATGTTGTGAAACCCATTTGCACATTGTGTAATGCTTGGATATATATATATATATGTGTGTGTGTGTGTCCACCCCTCCATTTATATAAAGGCTCAGATACCAAAAATATTTTTATCCATTATTCTTATTTAATTTTTTGTTTTCTTACTAGTTTGTTTATATTTCTTTCTTTTTTTATTCATTATGTTGTTTCCTCTTTTGATTCTAATACTTGTTCCTTTCACATTGATGTTTCAATGATTTAATCCAATTAAATTTTTCATTAAAATTAGACTATTGTTTCATAATTTATTGTTTACTTATTCATGTTTGTATTTAGTCGACTTTATTTGAATTTAATCATGGATTTTATTGAATTTAACTATTTATTTATTATATTGTACATGTTTCCATCGGTTTTTCCGCTTTCATTTAATATGTATCTTGTGTGACTAATCCGCTTAGGGTTAGGGGTTGAGAGTAAGGGTGGATTTGACCCCAATGAATATATAAATTAAAACCTGTTAACCCTAAGGGCAACAATTAGGTTAAAAATTATTATTATTCTAATTATTTTTCATCTTCCATGAATATAAAAGATGAAATTGAATGACCTTGACCTAATTAGAGTTGAGCGAGATCTGACCAATAGCTCGTGATAATTTATACCTATAATAAAAGATTACATAACCTAGGTTTTGAATATATCTAGAATAAATAATATTTTTAACTTAGGTAGATCAAATTGGTCAGACCAAGATCAATTGGTGACCTTTTCACCCCTTCACATCTTAATCCATAGGTCTATTCCAAGCTAGATTTAGGATTATATTTTCCATAAAACCTGAATTTGACCCCAAAACCATATTTATCATCTATTTAAAAACCATGATACATAGTTTAAAAAAAAATAAATTGAATTTTTTTACCTGAACATTGATCTGGATTTTTCAACACTATGTTCCCTCCTCTCTTTGGGATCAAACCTGCACTGCCGATATGCTACGCCTTTATAGCAAGTGTAGTTTATAAAATATAAATATCTAATTTTATCATGATAAGAGGATTTAATGATGTCCTTAAGATTCATCAAATATTTATAATATCATATATTATCCTATTATAACATTTTACCACCCATTTTCTTAATAAAATTTCCTTACATTCATTGTTTTAGGTGTAAATTGTTATGTTTTTTCTTGTGTGTTCTGTCATAAAAGTTATGTTTATTATATATATGATATAGATAAATCATATTTAAAATTATATTAAGGTTATAAATATCATTTTTTTTAATTATATACATTTTTATAACCATTATTTAAATTTGAACATGGAGAATGGTTCACATCACTTCGTAGAGATGGTAGGCTGCACGTACACACAAGTGATGTTATATTTATCGTAATGGTTGAAAGGGTAAGGAAGTGTATTATATATTAATTTTATATAATAAATCTCATATAATATAAATCTCATATATTCGTTAAATTTATCCTTATTATATTCCATGTAAATATTAAGGGAAAAAGGAATCACATCACTTCACGAGGGGGTAGTCCGCCGCACACATGAGTGGCATTATCATATTTTAAACGGAATGGAACATGATATGTTACTTGTGATATTAAAATTAAATAAGTTTAATAATATCATATACATGTTTTAAATCCATAATTATATCTTACTATGAAAGGGGGTGATGGAAAATTAAATACATCAGTCCCGAATGCGGTAGTTCGTCGTTCACGTGATTAATGGTTTAGTTTTCTATTTGATGGAATAGGAGAATGATATAGGTTATTCTATGGACATATTAACATTTTATTATATGTTATATATTTGAATTATTATGTTAGTATGATTAAATACTATTTCCGGGAGGTGGGATAAGAAATAAATTAAAACGCTCATTTAAGAACGTTAACTCTTCATCGGGGAACTTCTTTTGGTTTGCTCCAAAATACTTAATAGGATGGATTTATGATAAAAAAATTTCTCTAAGTTGATTTTAGGGTATTAAGGAAGTTATATGGGTATTTATTGGCCAATATAAATTTATTTGGAAGTGTGAAGTGGGGAGAAGAGGGGGTGGGATTTTATAAGTGGGGTAGAGGACACACAAGATTATTTTAGAATTTTAAATTACACCCACATCTTTATCATACCAAAAACCTAAAAAATGTGTAATTATCAACCCTTATAGGTGATAAGGACGAAATATATTCATTAAATTAATTGTGGATAATTTATTATGTCATTTTAAACCTTATCATTTTAGTTTAACCTCTTGAAAAATCAGTTTTCACCTCAACTGCAATAATTAATCTTGTACTACTTTTTTATTCATAATGGTCAAAAATTAAGTTCAACTAATTAGATAATATAAATTATAAAGGTTATAAATTTGAAATCCAAATTTACAAATTCAAATCACATATGTTTTGTAATAAAATTTAAAATTATATCTGTAGACACGATGGAAAAGCGGGTTTTCAAAAATAAAATGCTAAAAAGTATATAAGGATTTAATATCAAAATTCGAAATGAAATTGATTCTAAAGAACTAAACTAATAAATTGTAGTGTAATTGAATTAATTGTACTTTAAAATCAATTTAATATATAATTTAAACTTGTGAATTATTTAAATAAAAATGTAGTTTTCAATAAATATTATTATTTTTCAGTATTCATAAAAAAATGAGACAATTTAGAAAAATCACAAAAAATCACCCTAAGATAATTTTGATGAGATTATTTAAAAATTAATTTAATTTTATTAAATTTAATTTATAAAGGTGTTAAAATTTAATTTTAAATTATGTGTGCAAAGTGTGACTAAGCACTATTTTAGAAAAAACACAGTTTTCCTAAAAAATTTCTTTTTATTTTAAATTATTATTATTTTAATTTTATGAAATAGATAACTATAATATTAATAATTTATTTAGTAAAATTCATACCCACAAATTTTACAGTTAGATTATAACGGAATACTATATTATATATTAATTAGACATGGGGTTACGTGTTCTATAAAAATATTACTCTAGGGATAGAGTCCCCTTTATTAGAATAAAAAAAAGGAAGAGCACAACAAGAAAGGAAGGATGGGGTTAGAAAAGGAAAACCTGCGCATATCAAGGCCATTAACAAACCAATATTTTTTCTAATATTAGATGCAATAACGTGTTCTTCATATCTCAAGTAATTTCAATCAATCCCTCAGTCGTGTTTACGTCCTTGGCCCCTAGTGTAATGCTCTTTGACTTTTTCCGCTTGCTAAAGAAGAATTTCAACGTTAGAGCAATTTGTGTCAAACTCTAAATGTGTTTCCTCTTTTTTGGAATCCCATTCAGCATGACCATATCATCTTCCCTAATTTTTAGATGATTCCTAATTTGTATGACTTGGTTTTCTACCAAGTCCGATCAAGATCTTGTACCTCCATTTCAAAATTTTCATATTTTATTAGATTCAGCATCTCAGTGTTAACAACTAAGGGTGAATAATTAGAAACCAAATTAAGGTTGTGTGTTCCACAAGATATAAAAGATATTAAATTTAATGAAATATATTTTGTGGGTATTTTAAACTCAGTGATTCTTATAACATATGCTATCAAATAAAATATTCTTTTTTTATAATTTCTGGGTGTTATAGACATCAACCATTGCTGTAGCCCTACGCTCGCAACCCATTGTTCATCAACGTCCCCCAACCAAAATTGGTTCACCACAAAACACATTAAGTCTCTACGTACCTATATCAGACACACATGAAAACATTATTTCCACCATGAAAAGTTCATTAGGAATCTATGGCTATGTAACTAAGGCATACAAACCTTTAATAACAAGAACATGCCTACTCAAGCCAAAAAAAATTATCTTTAAATACTCATTTAATTCCCATATTCAATCAACTTTTTTATTATCAATGAGTTTTCCACATTAAGAAACTTATAGGCAGTAGATAATACTAGCTAGAAATTAACATAAATACGATTCACATATTAATTCAATGTTCAATAGTTTTTATAAAGGACAATAATTAATTTATCATGCCTCTTTAACTATTAACTTAATATTACCAGCTTTATTTTTTTTAATATGTTCCAAATATTTACCAATTATAACACCCTAGATTCAATTATATTAAGTGAAAATTATATTTTAATAAAACTATAATACAATTTTTATCTTAATATTTCATGATAAAAAAATTCTAATTTGATAGGAAGAATATCATTTTTTAATTTACTTGGTCAAAATAAGCATCAAAGGAATTTTCAAAATTTTCCCACAGAAATCTAATTTTATGAATACTTGAAAATGAAGTATTTAAATATTCCAAATTTTATTTATTAAAATGTTTCATAATATCTGAAATTAAAAATTTATTTACTATCAATTTTTTATATATAAATATAAGATAATTTGGAGGTAAAACATGATATTTTTCTGAAAACTGTTAAAAAAAGGCATAATGGATTTTGATTTTAATGAATTAAAATAATATTTAATGATGAATTATTTCAATTAAATTTATAGGTTATATATATAACTATATGTATTTGAATCCATATAATGATAAATACTAGCTATATAGTTAATATATTATCATCTTATGCTTGAAAAATATATTTCTTGAAAAGTAGTTTTTTGACACGTTTTTTGGGTTTATTTTTATATTAAATTCTGCCAATTATATGAATTTAATTTGATAAAATGAATTCCATATTTTTAATAATCATAAGTAATAATATTTAATAAGTTCAACTTAATTTTTTATCATAATTAATATAAAAAACATTAAAAATAAATTCCCATAGTTAAGGTTAATACAAGTTTATCCGGGGGATAAACCAAAATTAACTTGAATATTTTCCAATTAAACTTCTAAAAATACTATTATATTTCTATTTATAGAACTTATGATATCAAAAATTATAATATATGTCCATTTTGAAACATTTTTCTTGAGAATGACAATCATTTTGTATTCTTTTAGTAAAGTTCCATACGGGATCCCTCTCCCACATATAAAAGGACACCTCCTCTCATCTACTCTACATAATTAAAGATTCCTTTTTTAGTTATTAACTTAAAAAAACCATTCCTTATATCACTCTTTTTGTAAATGAGTCCCTATTTTGATCAAAAAAAATAATAGGAAGGCTTTAGGTATAATCTTAAAGAGGGTGTCCAATGAAAAGTTATAGGTTTTAACCCTGAATTTTTATTTTATTTATTCTTATACCTCCTTTAAATCTTATTAAACCATTATGATATAATAACATAATTATATAACATATAATAAAATATTAGTATATAAATTTCATAACCTATATCAATATCCTCTTCCATCAAATGGGATACAAAATCGTTGATTGTGTGTAAGACAGACCACCACTTCGTGAACCGATGTAATTTTTTTCTATCATTGCCCCTCACAGATGGATGTAATGATGGATTTAATGTATATGTATGATATTTATGACATAATTATAATTTTTAATAATAATATCACATCAACCTTGTCATACCCTGATTTTTAATTTATTTTTATTTTATTCATTCATTGATTCGGTCAACCTCGTCGAGGTGTGGGTTGAGCACAAGACTAATTTTTTATGTTTAAATATTTTTAGTGGGTTTAGTACTCGTGAGCAGTCACTTCCTGGTGGCTAGTAGTCATGCGATCAGCCTAGGTGTTATACAGATGTCTATCACTTGAATGAAATAATTTTTTACACAAATATAATAATTAAAACATTTAATACATAATAATAATAATATATTATAGATTAGACAATAATATTATTATTAAGAATGGTTAATTAATTTTTTTTATTTAATTTTTTTATTAATATAATCATTAATAAATTATAATTTAATTTAATTGTAATTATTTATATTCAAATTGTTATTTTATTATTACTATACTATAATTATTTTAAAAATAATAATATTATTATTGTAATACTACTAAAAATATATTTTATATAAGAAGTTGAAAAAAAAGAGACAAGGTGGGGGTCAAAACCCTTGGGGGTGGTCACAATTCTCCTCCACATTATTCCCCCAATGGCACGACACAACAAAACACACCAGGCCCTCACCTCCTCCTTGCACCGGCCACACCCCTATGTGCTCTTCGCCTCTCGCACGGTGCATCTAGCTCCCACATCGCCTCTTCCCTTGCCGGCCCTCTTCCTTGGCCAACTAGCTGCGACGTAGACCACCACCCTATGATTTTGACTCCTAGCAACTACTTCATCCCATGATTCAGCCTCCATTTCTCTGTCTAGGCCACCTCCTCCCTCGACCCCCAGTACTATCCTCCCTTCATCCCTTTCCAACCACACCTTTAGGTGACCTGAACCCCCTACGTGACTCTTCCGGAAAACCAGAACCCCATTGTCTAGTGGTCTTCTGGTGCGAATCGTAGGGACTCTGCCTCCTCCCCGGAATAGGGTTTCCTCCCCTTTGATGTGTATTCCTTTTGAGTTTTTGTTTTCCTTAAATTTTACCTACCTTTAATGACACAATTGGTAATTCGTTCATTTTTCTCATGGTCTAGGTCGTGCATTTGGTCCGCGGGGCACTGTTATTCCTCCCACTGAAGTATCATTGCATCCGCACTTTCTTTGAGGTAGGCGGTTTTTGAATATTTTCTTTACTACATGATTCATGGAACTTGTATGTTTTAGAATTATTATTTTACAATGTTTTCACCTTTATTATTATTTTTCTTTAACTCATTTTATTGTTTTTGTATTATTTATAATTGTTAAAAATAGTTTTTTGATGAATTATCTGATTTGTTTTATGTAGTTTAGTGAATATAATTACTTGATAAATTATTTTTCATATCTTATTAACTTAGCATGTTTTCTAAATAAATTGTTTGTGGTGAACATAGTTTTTAATAAAATTTAACTTGTGTTCATTTTATTTTTGATATTATATTTGTATGGAATGAATTTTTTTTAGGAGAAAACCAATTTTGAGCTATATATTTGTTTTTATAAAGTGTAAAAATAGATCATTTGGTAGTGAATGTGGTGCGGGGTATGTTTTGAAAGGTGAAAAAGTTGTTTTTGATGTTTTTGGATATTCATTTGATGTTTAAATGGAATTTGTGTGTGAAGTTGGTAAAATAATGATTTAATCCTTTGTTGTGTCCTTTTGAAATGGATTTCTTAAATTAGTAAATGATTTATTAAATTATGGTTGAAATATTAATCATGGGTTCAAGGTGTTTCAATGTGTACTTGGGTTTGGTTTACAAATATTCTCTTTGGATTTTAGTGTGTCATTGGATGTCATAACATTACTGAGTGCACTAGGTGCAAACATGAAAGTGCCCTCAAATAAATATTGTACTAGTAAAGTGGTATTTATCTATATACCTCATTTTCCTAAATGTATTTTTAGGTTTCAAATAAATTTCTCCCCATTAAGTGGGTTTTAAGAATGTTTTATATGAGTTTTATAAAGTGTTTCTTCATGCTTTTTGAAAATCATGGTTTTTAAAGGTGTTCCAAAATGTTGGCTTGTTTGGATTTCAAATGTAAAAGTGGTGTTTTCTTAAAAGGTTTATGGTGTTTTTTTGGACATGGTGACTTAAAGGCCCATTTAGAACTTTCAATTAAAAAGGGATGTTTCTATGGGCTTTTAGAAAAGATTGTACCTTGATGAGCGAGTGTTCCCAGTTGGCAACCTGAAATGTTTTATGAAATCTTTAAATTATTATACGGTATAGCGTCCCAATTGGAACCATTGATGATATGATGTATATATATGGGGAACCTCTGTTGGGGGATATCCATTTAGGGGTTATAATATATAGTTTTTGTGTTTGGGGTTTCTAAGTGCGGTGAGATGAGTCATACATGTGAGGGCCTCCTACTCACACAGTATTATTATAACCACCATGGGTTTTTAGGCATCTTTTAAATGATAGAATGGCGGTTGCTGATCAACCCCAATTAGATGAGTTGGTACCCCCTAGATTAGTTGTTAGGATAGGTGGGGTTTTCCACTGGATTGGTAAGTTTTAGGGTGGCCAGTTGGTTATAGACATAGGAGCTTCACCATACGCCGACAGGTGGTTCCAAAACCTAGTATGTCCATGTGTATTCTAAGGATGTTTAGGATCACCCATGGTAACTCATTTATTTACATTGTTTGTTTAATCTCTTTAGTATTGGATTATTTACATCATTCCTTGTTTACCTATATTATTTTACCCAGCTTTGGTATCTTTTTTTCAGGTTTTGTTAATAAAATGAAAAATTGTTTTACTAAAATATCATGTAGCATTTTCTGAATTTCAGAATGGGAAAATCATGTTAATATTTTTTAAATTTAAAAACACTAATTTTATATTTTTATTTCAAACTTCTGCTAGTGGATAATTTTGGGAAAGGAGTCTTTGGATTCTGTGGTTTATCTTTACAACCATACTGAGTATTTTCAATGCTCACACATATTTTATTATTTCATTTACAGGTTTCCATTGATCATGTTATCGTAGATGAGTTTCTCATTATTGAAGAAAGGTTGACCTTTGGTTGGGTGGTGACCTGGCAGGTCACATGGAGGTATTTTGAGCTTTTCTATTTGATTCCTTTCTACAGTTAGAGTTCAGCTATATTCTTTTTTTATTCTTATTTATTCATTTATCTTTTATGGGCCAAATTGCTCCCAGTGATTAAATTTTGATGCCCGACACTAGTACCCAGCCCATGGGGATTGGGAAAACCCCTTCAAGATTTGTCGTAGACTAGCTTAGGTGACCGGTTCAGGGTTAACCTTGTTTGGTTTCTTACATACCTTCTTACCTTACAATCCATTGCAAAATTATGACGTTCCCCATGCATACTTGTGGATGATCACCTCTATGAAAAGATGTGATATGTTATTTTATTTTATTTTGATATGGATGATAGAAAGGATATATTTAATGCTCCTATGTGATATATATGATATAAAAAATATCTTTTGAAGGTGAATTATTATTTACCTTTCTTTTGTTTCATCCATCAACTAAATGGAAACAACGTTCATGCGTATGTATGACCTACCATCTCTATGAGTGGTTTAATACATTTTCCTATATCTACTTATATATATATATAATGAATATATATTATATTTATATCATTATTTAAACCTTATAGATGATGTAACCATGATAAAATTATAAGGAACAAAATTACTAAACCAAAACATATATGAAAAGAGCAGTTATTACCTGAAACAGTGATTTTAACAAATAATTATTAATAAAATGGTGATAAAAGGTTACAAGTAAAACATATATGGTATTATGAATATGAATATGGTTTCGGTATAAATTAATAACATGTTTAAAACCATTATATTATATTTTAATTCATTTTCATCTAAAGGAAAGCATGAGATAAGATATTTCGTCTTAATTTACACTCTATTGACACTCATTTGGAATTATACACATATTTACTTTTATGTGGGGTATATGATACCCATTTCATGTATTTAACATGAATACCTAGTTATTTATTATTAATAATTTTTTAATTCAGGTTTATTATTTCAAGGGGTTACAATTTAATAGTTACCAAATATGTAAAAATTTATTTTACAATCAACTTTTTTTAGACTACCTTAATTTTTGTTGAATGAATATCATAATCCATCCTTCATAAAATCCATATATTTTATTATTATCTATATATTTGGGAAGTTTACATATTTTCTTCCAGCTTTTACACTCTTTGACACTTGAATCAATAAATAAAATAAATAAAATAAAAAATAATTTTATTTCTCTTTAATCATATATATTTTTCTTCCATGTCGACATTTTTATAATTTGTTTTATAAAAGAATAATTTATTACCCAAAATATTTATTATGGTCATTTTAATTTGTCTTTGAATTTTAAATTGTTTTAAAATCATCTTTTTAGTGTTTTAAAATGGGTTCATTTTTTACATTCTTTACAAAAATTCAAAAAGAGTGTTTTTAATGTATACCACGTTAATTTAATTCCCTCCCAGCATAACTGTTTTATGATATTTAGATTATTCAATATGTTTTAAATTTTTTTTAAAAAACTCTATAATAAAATATTATTTTAATATTTCACTTCCATTTTCTTTTTTTTCCCAAAAGACATGTTTTTATTACAAAACCTATATTTCCGATGAATCAATGATTTTCTCTTATCCCTTATTAACTTTGTGGTCATTATCTTTATCTTGAATCATGCAATATCCTGTGATCATTAGATATTACATTTATCAAAAATAACCATATTATTTGTATCATGAAAATGATTATTTCCTAAACCATATACCTTTTTTACATATGATGTTTTACTATGAATGGTTTTTTATTATCCATGGGAAAAATTAATAAATACATATTATTTAATCAATAAGGGTATTTATTGATAATGAATACTATTTATAGATTTAATGTATAATTCAATATATGATAAATTCAATGGACATGTAGTGATGGGTTGGGCGCAGTTATAAATAGCCCCATGATTCATCTGTAGTCATATGAGATGAATCAGTTGGAATAATTAAATAGGTTTTTGGTGCATAGCTACCCATCGATCTTACTATCATGGTGCAATGTATTTATGGTATTGATATCATTATGCTTAAGATCATGATGTCCAATATTATTCATTTACTTAATTTAAAATTTAGTACTTATTATTCATAAGATTATAGAATTGATATCGTATATGGTTGCATTGCATGCTCAATTTATTGACTAAATGACATGTATTTTTAGTTACTTACCATTCCTTATTTATTATTCCTGATTTATTTATGATTTATTTCAATATATATAACCCTTACTGAGCAATTTATATCACCATTATTTTGTTTCCTTTCTATAGGATATGAAGATAATTTTTTTGATTGAGTCTTATGGATGAAGAGCATTTGATTTTATTATGTTTTACTTTCAATTCCAAATATAAAATGGTTATCATGTATGTGTCGAGTTCTTCATGTCTGATAAACTAGTCATACCTCAGAGATTACATACCTTATATCTATTCTAATGTAATAAAGTATACACAAAATCTTTGTTATTGGTTTTAGGGTTGTTATAGTCAGTATCAATGAAATTTTAGTAGAAATATTAAGAAATATATTTAGAAAATCATATATTAGGGAACATAACCATATAATAGACTTGGAGGATAATTTTAAGTATATGAAAACATCCTAATGTTTTGGTAAGGTATATATTATATGGTTTTCTTATAAATACATTTCTATCCAGATACTACAAGTGTATGTTGTTTTGGAAAATATGCATCTAGGGTTAATAACCCCCAATAGAGTTGGTTAAATATATATAGTCCACTATTCTGGTGCACGACGAATGGGTCCTTACTACACAATGACTTTGATATTCCCATGGGATATGATTTTATTAATCCACATTCTATTTAGAAACCATTAAGAAGGATTTGAAAATAATTTTATGATTTAAATATATTCCCAAAGAGTCCACATTTTTTATTTTGAGATTAACAATGTAGAAATTTTCAAATTATGTTAAGTGTTACATAATATTTATAATTATTCAATGTTATGAACTAAGTTAATATATTCCATTTTTTTAGAAATGGATCCTATTATATATAATGGTATCAATACTCATGAATAACGTAGAAATTTCCCTCTAATGCATGCCAATACAACTAGTGTTCAAACTGAGTTGATCATGGCTATATTAGAGCAGCTTACTCAGGTTATAACAAAAAATGTTACTCGAATGGAGTAAAATAGTATAGTAGAAAATGATTTTTCTACATTGGATTTATTTATGTGATAGAATCCCCTATCATTTTGTATAACTACTAATCTAGTGGTAGTTGAGAAATGGATTAAGTCCCTTGAAAATATATTTATATCCTTGGAATTCAATGAAAGGGTAAATGTTATACTTGTAGTACATTGTTTTGAAGGTGATTCTGATCAATATTCAACATTGATCCAAAATACTTTAGCGGAAATAGAAACTGAACACATGGAATGGAAAAATTCTAAAGAAACATTCTTTGATAAAAATTTACCTCATGAAAAATGAATTGAAATTAATAGAAAGTTCCTCATCTTAAAGAAAAAGGAAGAATAAAGTATTATGGATTATGAGGCTACCTTTACAAGACTAATCAGGTATAGTACATATTATATACATAATAAAAAAATTATATTGACAATTTATTAAAAGGGATTAATCCACTTATCCAAGGGGAACTAGTTTTCATTAAAAAAATTCATCATACGATGAAATAATATTTGGTTTCATCAAAATAGAGAATTAATTTTTATAGATCCTATATACTCTTGGGGAAAAAATAGAGGAAGAGGTTGGATGAACACCATAAAAAATTTAACACATCAAAGAAGAATAAAAAGATAAAACAATATTCATCCTGTGAAAATTTGGAAATAAAAATCCTAGAAAAAGCTTGACGTACATGGAAGATTGATGCATGTGTAGTTATAAGGATTATCTATATAATTAATGTAAGTATAAGAAAGATATAACTAATATACAGTGCATAATATATAAGGAAATGGGTCATTACTCAATCGAATATCCCATGAGTCAGTAGAATCTACCACAAAAAAGGACAAGGGGAGAATTCTAAGCTTATGAGATCCCTACAACTGAGGTTAAAGTTCCCAAATATGTGGTGGTGTGTACTTTAATCATATACTCAAATTTATCTAATGATTTATTTGATTCTATGTCCTCACACTCTTTTATATCTTCTTTTATTTCAAAAAAAAACATTTCCCTACAACATTAATAAGGGAGTTAGTTAAACCACTTATTGGATGTCCCCATACAATAAGGAAATGTCACAAAATCCCCATTATGACACATAACATGATATATTTGATGAATTTATTATTATACCAATGAATTACTTTGATATAATCCTTCGTATATACTAGATTTTAAAATATTATAAAAAATATTTTAAAGAGAATGGAATTATGATTTTTGATGAAGATGGGGAATATATTATCTTTAAAGGACATAATTCATCATCTATGTAATGTATAGATCCACCCCCAATAGCATTTATGAATAATATTCATAGGGATGAATTCCAAACACTATCTATGGATGGAAAATGTGATCTTTAGGATGAGGATATACCTATTGTATAATAATACATGAATGTATTTTATATGGAATTACATGGACATACACTAGAGGTTGATGTTGAGTTTTCAATTTATTTAATCCCTAACACAAAACCTATATCAACTGATCCCTATAGAATGACCACTATGGATTTTTTTAGTTGAATAAACTAATATATTAGTTGTGTGATAAAGGATTTATATTCCCTAGTCCTTCAACAAAAATAGCCCCTATTGTTTTCATTAAGAAGAAGGATGTATCTACAATTCTCTATATTTATTATTGAGAAATCAATGCTATTATGATAAAAAATTAATATCCTCCACCTAACATTGATGACTTATTTTATCAACTTCTTGGTTCTAAATATTTTTCAAATATTTACCTTCATTATGGGTGACATAAATTGTTGTTATAAAATGAATATATTTTGAAGAGAGTATTTTATATAAGGTATGAATATTACGAGTTTATAGTAATTCCACTTGGATTGACTAATGCATCCTATATTTTTATGGATCTAATGATAAGAGTATTCAAGGAATATATTGACTATTTTTTGTGTTATTCATTTATGATATATTAGTGTATTGTGAAATCTATGAGGACCATGATAATAACTTGTGGATCATTCTTGAGATAATTAAATTGAAAGAGTTATATGGTAAATTTAAAAAATGTGAATTCTAGCTTTTGTAAGTTTGTTTTCATGGCCAATTTGTCTCCATGGATGAAATATCAGTTAATCATGTGATTATAAATGAAGCCAAAAAATGACCTACAACAACAAACATAACTGAGACATGTAGTTTTATTGATTTTTCAAGTTACTATCGGTACTTTTCCAAAAACATATTCTGATTGGAGAACCCATTAACCAAATTACACATGAATGGATTAAGTTAATTAAAATATAAGGAAGGATTAACGAAATATGTGACCAAAATAAAGTAAAAAAAACAAGCTACAACCGTGGAAGTGTTTATGTGTGATGTATAATGAGAATCAAGTGCGATGAGAGAGAGAGAGACTAACTGGTAATGGAATTAGTGAAATCATACTGGTTTGAATCAATTTAAATTGTTTTTATCTATATAATATTCAATAAACAAAATTATTTCAATGTGTGAATATAGTGTTTTGGATTCCTAAATATCATTAGGTGATCTCCAGAGTACATTGATCATTGCTTAAAATGAGCAGTCAATCAAATTTAGAAAAGAATAGTTCATTGAAGGAGAACAGAGACAACATCTGTTTCCAATTTTTGGTAAATTTGATGATTTTCAAGAGTGAAAAGGTTTGTGATCATCACCAATAGAAAATTTTAATAGAACATAAATGATGATCATAAATATTTAAAATGAGATCACTATACAATTAAAATCACCGACAAAATTATGAAAATGAAATTGAATATATTTAATGATAATCAATTGATTACAATCCAAATACCATAATATAATTTAAGAAATAATGTTTATAAAAACTAAATCAAGAATCTATTTGTTGTAGTTTATCTTAAAATAGGAATAAAGAAAGAGTATAAAGAGAAAGGAATCTTCACTTTCGAAGTCGTCTTCTTCTCCAAGATCTATTTCCATTGATTTCTACTCTCAATGTGTTTCCCTATCCAAATTCATCATCCAATTAGAAAGCCTATATATAATACCATCTTCATGAATTCTATTATGTACCACTATTAATCAGTTGTTGATATCATTAAAAAAATAATTTTCCACCAACCTTGATTTTTCCAGCCTCACAGGTTAGTGTCTCGTCATTTTGACTGCAGTAAAAATTCATTAACTAAAATCCTCTTGAAAGTAATGTCTAATTGTCCCAACAATTAGAATAAAATTCATAATTTCAAGAATACACATTTCATCCAACTATACCATGCACCTTCTATTTTATTCCACCTAGAAGTGATATTCTTCATACAAAATTATTTGGTAGAAAATACCAAGATAACTTCACACTGGTAAAACTTCTAAAACCTGACTCTAATCAATCACTAATATCAATATCATATCTTCTTAGACACCCAAGAAATTTATCATCAATATATCCCTTGTCTTAAACAATTTCATGCTACCTATATTGAAACTCTTTATGCGAGTTACACAATCAAATTAGAGCTTTATTAATGCATTTTTTGAACAAAAATCATGAATTTATCATAAGAAATGTAGTTGGTGTGCTAGGGTTGAATGATGTACCCATGAATATTTAATTATTTATCAGGATTGAACAATAAACAACTCTAAAAAATGGACTGGTCCTCAAAATATTTGAAATCCCAATTTCAGATCTGAATCCTCATTCTTTTGTAACTCTAATGTTGAAATCTTTTTCTCCACATATAAACTTTGACTAGATCTTCGATGAAATATCTGATTTCATAAACTTCTTCAATAGATATCAATATCAAAGAGAAAAATCTTTGAACAAAATCATTGAATCATGATAGCTTTCCATGGTCTCACATCTCTATTTTAGCGAGCTTGGGTGGATTCACTCCGGTGTCTTGAATGGCATCAAAATTCATCTTCCCTTTGATCAACGCATTCCCTTCACTTTTGGTTTCACCATGTTGTCACTAGCTCCTCAGATTGAATATTCCTATTTCTATACAATACTGGTTCATCTTCATAAACCATCAATGAACTTAGATAAAACAAGATCTCAATATGGTTTTACTTCCATACATCAAAGCTCATCAAAATCCAAACCCTGATTTACATTCCTACATTTAAGCTCTTCTCTAATTCTAGTTTTCAACAGATTCTCATGGAAGCTTATTTCTTTTTTCGTGGTTATATGTGTCATAACGTTGGGGAAGGGGATCATATCCATGATCATTCTTGATATAAATCATTTCTTTACTTAGTTACATGGTTTTCAGTTTCTAGATTTTGCTACATGAGGGTTCTATATACCCAAAATTTGGATACGTAATTTTTCTATATAACTACCTTCTTCAAATCCATTATGTGAATGATATTAAAAACTGACTATGAAAATGTCTTATAAAAATAGATATGTGAGGTACACTTTGAATTTGGCTATGTGGGAAGCACATCATATTCAATTACAAGGGGTATTAAGAAATTATAGAATAAGATGATGCTACAACTAAAAACAATATACAATCACAAAAAAATGATTCATAAAAACAATTAAAATATAAAAATTCATTTTTTAAATAATTAAATACATAAATAAACAATAAATATAATAAATTCATAATAATTAATTTTCTAAAATAAAAAATTATTAAAAATTAAAAACAATCAACATAAAATAATTAACAAATTAATTAATTAACAAAATAAATAAAATTTACAAATTAGAAAATAATTTAATTATAATTTATTACTACTAATTATTAAATTATTTAAAAAATGATATTAAATTTAAAACCATAATTAATTAATTATTAAAATAATACGAATGAAAATAAAATGATAAATATTAAATATATAGAATATAAATAAATAAAAATCAAAGAAAAATAAAATAATCAACAATTAAGCAATTTATAAATTAAGAAAAGTTAATTTAAATAATGAACAATTGATATTTTAAATAATAAAATAGTCATTAATATTAATAATTTCATTAATTAACTTAATATACTGTAAAATAACTTTAAAGGCATAATTAACAAATTTAATGTCAAAACAGGCATTAAAACATAATTTAACAAAAAAAGTGATGTGACCAAAAGCATCAATTAAAGGCCACATGAAATTCACCCACAATTGAGGCATTTCATGTCATTAAAATATTTTAGTCACATTAAATGGTAGAAAATAAATCTCAAAATTGAAAATTTGTAATACCACTAAGAATATATTTTAATATCGATTTTCCCTGATGGATTCTACGTAGAAGTAAAATATGAATGCCATATCAAATTATATTTCTTATGTGAAAAATATATTACTATTTTAAAAAATTGATTTAAATTTAAGATTTTAAAGATAATTTAACAAACCTCAATTTTCAGCCAACTAAAAGTCCAAAATTTTCTTTACCACCAAGTGAACATACTAAAAAAATTTAAGATCACATAATAAATAGACTGACCATTTGATGATATGAATGAAAGAATTAGTTCAACATGGATTAGGATTTTCAGTTTATAATTCGTTTGGATGCATATTTTATGAGTTTAATTATAATAAAAAAGTTCAAAGTCAATGATTATTATATAACATTATCCCATGATTTTACAAAAATACATTTTTACTAGGGAAAGAAACATGATTTAACAAATAACATATTAGAGGAAATTAGGATTATCCTCCTCAAATTGGCATCACAACCCTCAAATTTGAGAGAAGGTTTCACCTAGTGAAAATTCCTAAGTGATGCCTCAAAATATAAAATAAAAAAAGGGGTTTTTCTGGGATCACATTGGAACACAGTTAAGAATATTTTAAGACCCCTCACCCACACTTAAAACCCATCATTTTTAGAAATTTTAAACATCATGGTGGAAAAACATTTAAGATAATTTATATTCAAATGGATTTTCAATTAAATAGTGATTGATTCATGTATAGGGTGACTATAAAGGTTCAAAAATTATTTTTACATAAAATATCAACAATCACAAAATGTATAAGGAATCCATTTGAAAAAATTTAGTTCAAAACAAAATAGGATATCGATAAATTATTCATGATTTTACACTTTAAATTCACGAAATATTTTAAAATGAACTCATCAAATTCCATGCACAAGCACTTTTCCAGTATATAAAATAGTTAAATAAAGAGGATTTGATCAACAGACTTAACAATAATTATCACATGCAGTATATAACTCTATAAATAATTTTTTTTTCAATTCAATCATAAGAAAAAAACAACATTTAAATTATATGGGGTATAATTTAAGAATACAGAATTAAAATGATAACTCCCTTACTATGAATAATATTTTCTCAATATCTTTTATTTAAAATACTCCCTTGTTTTATTTATGAACAAATAGTCTAGAAAAAAATATTAATCTCCTACAAAATTAGAAATATAGAACATGGGTATCCAGAAATTAATGTTCAATTAAGATTATAGCTATCATAAAAGAAATGGGAGCCTGAAGAAGGTTGTTCAATATTGTGTCTTCCATAATAGTGAATATCAGTTAAAAAATATACTTGTTAAAAAATAATTATTGGATCATTTGAATGAGAGACTGGGTAATTTTAGAGTTAGAATGAGACATATTTATAGACATTTATTATGAAAGAAAATCAAATAAAAATTTAAAAGTCGTGAGTTACATCCTATAAGGCGATAAATTTTACATCTACAACCTAACTCCTTCCATTGAATGTATAAATGATAATTAATATGAATGGTTGCGTTGATTAATGAAACATAATTATTATTTAAACGAACTTTATTACAATCTCCAAAAACCATAAGAACACTGACTTCAATCAAAAATTTAAAATTTTCCATAAAAAACTGAGAACTAAGTTTGTTGTCTATCCTTGGTACAATGATTAGATTTTCAAAAGTAATTCCATAAATTGATTACAATAACTCAAGAAAATATCTCAGAAAAATAGCATGACTCTCATGTTCCCATAACCCTTTGGGCTAGAAAACACTAAAAAAAGGTAAAACATAATGCAACTTTATCACTAAAAAAATAACTCTGCACAAACTATCTTTTGAAAATGAATACATAGTATTCTCTCACCTAAAAATTTTAAATTACACACAAAAAATAAAATTTTTAGAGTCTGCATGAGTATTGAATGAAGTGAATTTCTCAAAAATAGTTGAGAAAACATCAAGAATAGTTTAAAAAATAGCAGATGTGACACTTTTGAGAAAACATATTTGATTAAGTTGAAAAAATTTGATATTTTAAAGGGGACACAATTTATAAATGTATCTATTTTCAGATAGTTATAAAATCATAAATTAATCAGAAATAAAAATAATACATAGACTCACAAAACCCAGGAAAAATAAAATTCAGGTATGGGTAAAACTTTTATTCTTCTGAATGGGTTACTTCAAAAAATTATTGTAGAATGGGCAGACTGACAACCTGGGTTATACTCCCTAATATAACCTTTTTTTCAAGTTTAACCACCAAAATATTCTTATATATTATTTTACTAAGTTTTCTCACAAGCCTACCTATTATTTTTATCTTTCTCATGGATTCAAATTCAAAAACATTCACTTGAAAATTTTCATCAAAAAATTCTTTGTTTAAATCATCACAAGGGTGATGAACATCCTTTCTAATTTAATCTCTAATTACTTATTCAACAATATCTATCACCTTATAACTCAAAATGATAGGGGAATCTTAAAAATCATGAAAATCATCTTGATTCTCACTATATTTAAGGGTAAATTTTCCCTTAGAAACATCAATAATATCCCCAATAGTGGCTAAAAATGGTATTCAAAAAATTATTTGGACTTTACTATCACTTTCCATTTCATGAATGAAAAAATAAATAGGGAGTTTGAGCTTTCCTACATCAACTAACATGTCATATACCCTTCTATAAGGATAAGAAATTGACCTATAAACTAATTGTGGTGAAATTTATATTGGATTCAATGCTAAAAGTCCTAAATTTTTGAACACGGAGTAGGGAATAAGATTTTTTATTGTACCTAAGTCTCACAAGATCCTAATCTAATTACATTAATTTTACAAGATCTGATATAGTAACTAGAGTATTTTACTTTTGTGGGAATGTTTTTATGAACTATGAAACTATAATAATCATTAAAATTAATAGCTGACCACTTATCCCAATCCCACTTATTTTTTAAGAATATTTTGAGAAATTTAGTCCAATAAAGAACATTATTCACAGCCTCAACAAAAGAAATATTGATATTAAGTATTTTAAACATTTGAATTAATTTCATGTAACCTAGTTAATTTATTATTTTCTAAGCCTTTGTGGAAAAAGGATGGGAGGAACATAATTTTTTAAAATAGGTTGTTTACTCTCATCATCATTAAATATCACATTCTTCTCACACTCCTTAATTAGTTGCCACTTTATTTAATTTAATTATGTGTCTTTTTTTAGTTGAAAATTCACAATTTTCTTCATTTTGGACCTTGTTATCCAGATTTCAAGATTTGGATTTTTCAAGAATTTTACCCCCAAAATTAGTGTTTTCATCTAGTTTAACATCAATTTGCTTTTTAGTTATATGTTTTTGAGTTTTCAAACCGGACCTCATAGTTGTAACCATGAAATTTTACCTATGATTCTATACAATAGTTCTAGGTAACTTCTCATTATCTCTTCCTCTGAATTACCTAGAAAGTTATCCCCAATGGACTTTAAAATTATTAATGATAGAATGTTGTGATTATAAATTAGTGAAAAATGAATATCTAGTCCATCTAAATTATAATTTTAAATTAATGGTACAATAACACTTTTAAATTTATTTTTTGGATGATTTGAGTAGCTAGGGGAAACAATAGGATTCTATAAAAATTATTCTATTGAATAAATATTGGGGTGATTTTTATATCTAGAGTTATACTAATTATATAAAGGATCACTAACACCTTGATTAATATCCCAATAATTTACAAATTGGGTACTCTCCTCAAGTTGGATATGGAGGTAAATGTTTGTTCTACATCAAGTAGAATGAACAAACATCCCACAATGAGAGAACGACTCCCTAAGAACTCAATCATCAACAAAATTTTCATAATAGTTTGTTTCATCTCAATGAATAACTACCGTCCTTATGATTTTGTGTTGGGAAATTTGTGAAATTTTGTTAAAGGATTTTTTGAGCTCATCCACTATCATGTTTGAGAAATTACCGCCACATGATTGATCCAAAATATTTTGATTTTATAGACTGAGGATATTATAGAATGTATCTATCAAGAGATGGGGGCTATGTTGGTGATTAAGAAATTGTCTAATAAGTGATATAAACCCATCCCCTATATAATAGAAAAACTCATCCTTACCTTTAATGAACCAAGTGATTTTATGCCTCACTTTTCTGGTAGTTTTTCTAGGATTAAACTTCCCAAAAAATGAATTAAATAGCTGGTCCCAAGTATCAAATACTTCCTCATCTATGTTATGGAACCAACTTATAGCCTTACTCTTTAATCAAAATAAAAAGAAAGACCCTCAACCTAATCTCCGCCTCATTGAACCCATGTAAATGTAATTATTGTACCGAACCATAAATGTTTCTAATGAAATCAAGATAATCCTCACTGGGTAGACCCCAAAAAGGGATTAACATAGAGAGGTAAAATTGCTTCATCTCATAATTTCTAGATCTATAGGATAACCATATGCAATATGGATTATTTGAAGTAGATGGAATATAGAAATACATAACCCTAGTTCTCTCATCATTTTAATTCATAGTTTGAGGTGAAACCATATTTTTGTTTGTTCAAAATAGCTCTTTGAAGTAAGTAATTAGTTTTCATACTTTGTTTGAATTTTTAAGGAATAACTTTAATTTTTTTGTTTTTGTTTTATATTTTTTTTGTTGGACACACACTCCTTCCACGAAAATGGTTGCAAAAATTCTATACTTGTTTAGTCATTGATATGTAAGTCAAATTTAATTATTTTTAACATATAAACTACCAAAAAAATAGTTGTGAAAAAGTATCGAACCATAAGGATCAAAGAAATACGTGGCCAAAACATATAAAAACAAACAAAACAAACCGTAATAGTAGAATTTTTTCTATGTGATAGATAATGAGAAACAATATTGATGAGAGAGAGAGAGAGATTGATTGGTGATGGAATTAGTGGAATGAGACTCGTTTGAATTGATTTAAAATGATTTTCTATATTTAACAATCATTAAACTATACTATGAAAGTGTGTTAAGAAGGTTTTCTGAATTCCTAACATTCATTAGGTGAACTCCATCGTAAAATGTTATTTACTAAAAATGATTATTCATATAAATTTTAGGACAATAATATTTCATTGATAGAGAAGAGAGACACAATTGTTTTCCAATATTTGGTTCATCGGATAATTACGTAGGGTTAAAAGGTTCACTATAATCACCCATAGGTACTTAGAATAATTTAGAAATGACTCCCACCAATAATAAATAGAATACAACTATTCAATTAAGCTCCCTGTCATAATTATGAAAATTAAATCAAACAGAATGAAAGTTAATCATTTCATTCCAATCCAAACCCCCTAAGAAAATTTAATTAGTCGTGTTTATGGAAATTTAGATAAGAATATATTTAATTAATTACATCTGAAAATAGAAAAACTGAAAGAGGATAATGAAAAATGGAGTTTCTCTATGAAATATTCCTTCTTATTATCACTCCATCTCTACTGGTTTCTACTCTAAAAGTGTACCAATCTTTTACTTCATCCTCCGCTCAAAAATACTCTCTCGACCCATGTCTCCATGAATTATATTATTCTCCACCATTATTCTATTACTAATCTCATTTAAAATATATTTTCCACCAACATTAAATTTTCTAACCTCATAGGATAGTGTCTTTACAATGTGATTTTAGTAAAACATCTTAAACTAAAATCTTAATTTTTGAAAATAATAATCGACCCTACTATTAAACTAAAATTCATGATTTCATGAATCCATGGGTCAACCAACTATTCCCTACACCTTTAACTACCTTCCACCCAATAATGATATTCTTTATCAAAAATTATTTGGTTCGAAATTACAAGATAACTTCACATTGGTGGAACTTATAAGAATTAATTTTATCAATAAATAATCTCAATGTCATCTTTTATCACACACCTAGTTACTATTTCATCAGTATATACTTGGTCTTAGTCATGTTTGAGATCCTTGGTGTGAATCTTTAAATTTTTTGTGTGTAATAAAATTAGATCTTTATTGAAAATTTTCATTGACCAAAAAACATGAATTTATATTAAAAAATCTAGCTGGTGTACAATGGTTGAATGAAATCCATATCAATGTTCAAATATTATTTTGAACTAAATAATTAATAACTAGATAAAATGTGAAGGTCCTCAATGTATTCAAAATCCTAATTGTAGATCTGAATCTTCACTCTTTTGTAACTTTGATGTTCAATCCTTTATCTTCCCATCTCAGATTCAACAATATCTTTGAGGAAATAATCAATTTCAAAAACTTCTTCAATAGAGATATTGCTCGGATTGAAAAATCTATTAACCGAAAATTCTAATCCTGATAGCATCCCATGGTTTTTTTCTCCTTCTTGGTGAGCTTTAGTAGCTGGAATGACATCAGAAGTCAACTTCCATTTGATCAGTGGCTTCCCTTCGGTTTTGGTTTAACCATATTGGTGCCAGGTCCTTGGATCTTGAACACCTATTTCTAGATGATATTGGTTCATATTATTTATCCTTCAGAGAGACTAAATACAAAAAATATCTCAACATGGTTAATCTTCCTCACATATAAGTTCAAGCAGATCTATATCCCGATTTAACTTCTCGCTATTTAGATCCTCTAGGATTTGGGTCATCAATAGATTCTCATGAAATCTTTATCGATTGTACATGGTTTGACACAATATCATGATAGGTAGGGGGTTGGGATCCATGATTGAACTCAATCCAAATTAGGTATTTTCTTATCCACATGATATTATGATTCCATATTCAGCTATGTGAGTGTTCCACATAACCAAAATTTGGATATGTAATTTAGCTATGTAATTTCCTTCTTTGAATCCCATATGTAGATTCTATTCAAAATCGGCTATGTTAATGACTTATAAGTGAGGTGCACATTGAATTTGGATTGGTTTTCATCTCTTCCAATTCAACTATATGGGGCATTGATAAATTCTAGGGAAAAATGATTCTACATCTAAAAACAATATACAACCAATGAATAAAAGATACATAAAAATAATGTGAAATAAAATATTTATTTCATAAATACCTAGTTAAAAAATCTAGGGATATACTTATAACCCTAGTATTTTATCATAACATGGTTTAAATAGAGGAGTTTCAGGTCAAGGAAAAGTAAATAAATAAGTACGTAAATAAATAAATAAATTTACCATTTTTTCCATAACCACTTTTTAACTAAACACCTGACAACGATAAAGATTATATCATGCATAAGGAAAAATTATATTCTAGATTCAACGACGGTCTCAAATTGTTCATCTAAAACTCTAGTAGGGTGTAATTACATTATTTATGAAAAACAATACATTCATTATATAATATATTTAATATTTTTATCATATCAACACTGAGGCTCACCGGTACTCGTAATATCTTGTCGTCTTAACGCTTGGCTCCAGAAATATTTATTATAATATTCTAAAGTCTTAAAAGGAAAAAATATGGCCGTTACATATTTAAAATTGGTATATTTTTCCTATATGAACAAATTCCCTTTAATATTCAAATGGTTTCATATGAATCATTATATGGAAAGAGTTTTTGACTAAAATTTGTTGGGATGAAGTTGGTAAAATGAATCTTATTGGCTCAGAACATGTTGAGGATACAATGAAAAAGGTAAAGAATATTCAAACTCATATTAAAGCTTCTAAAATATAAAAAATATTTATGGAAATAACTAGAGGAAATATTTGAAATTTCATGTGGATGATCAAATATTCTTGAATGTATATCCATGGATGGGTTTTATATAGTTCAATAAGAAATGAAAACTAATCCCTAGGTACATCAAACAATTAGAAATTTTTGAGATAATTAGATAAATGAATTAATAATTGTAAATGACATTAGGTATCTATAAATTACATGATATGTTCAACATATCATTTTTAAGGAAGCACATTCCAGACCCAACACATGCTCTCGCCTTTGATGAAATAGAATTGAAACATGATCTATCTTACTAGGAAGTGCCTAACCAGATTATTTTCACTAGAGAACAAGTGTTGAGGAATAAGATTACTCAACTAGTAAAGTTAATTTAGTTAAATAATAAAATTAAATAATGAATTTGGGAACTATATGATGTTATAAATAAGAACCACCCTCATTTTTTTAGAATGTAATATCCATAAAAAGTTTAAAGAAGCATTTTTTGTAGGAGGAAAGAATGTAACACCCTATATTCAATTATAGTAAGTGGAAATTATAATTTAATAAAATTTTAATACAATAAACATATTAATATTTCATGGAACAAAAATTCTGATTTGATATAATTAATATTTATTTTGAACTTATTAACTCAAATTAAGTTTAGAATGAATTGTTGAAAATTTCCCTTAGAAATAATATTTTATGAATAATTAAAAATGTAGTATTTAACTATTACTAATTTTACATATAATAAAATTTTATAATACTTTCAATTAATAATTTATTTATTATCAATTTGATAGAAACAAAGATACGAGCATTTGGATGTAAAAGGGATATTTTTCAGAAATCCATTTAAAAAAGGCATAATCTCTTTCCAATTTTATTACTTAAAATAATATTTAAAAAAGAATTATTTAAATGAAATTTATAGATTATATATCTAATAATATTAATATAAATCTATATAATTATGATTAATATTCATATAGTTAATATAAGATCATCTTATGCTTGAAAAATACATTTCTTGAAAATCCATTTTTCGACACATTTTGCGGGTTTATTTTTAAATTAAATTCTACCACTTCTCTGAATGAAATTTGATTAAATGGATTACATATTTTTAATCAAAATAATTAATATTAGATAATAATGTCAAATTAATTTTTTTTCATAATGAATATTACAAATAGTAAAAATTAATAACTGTAGTTAAAGTTAAAATGAGTTTACCAGGGGGTTAAACCAAAATTTAAGGGTATGTTTTCCAATTAAACTTGTAAAAATACTATTTAATGGAAATATTTAGACCTTATTATATCCCACCATTAAATAAATATCCATTTAGAATATTTTTTCTTGAAAATGACTTTATCATCTTGTAATCTTTTAGGAAATTTATATGAGGGTCCCCTCCTCCACTTATAAAAGGTAACATTATCTCCAATAGGTTCACACTACAAGATCCTTTTAGATCATCCAAGACCTACCCAAATCCAATTTCTAAAAACTTCTATATTATTTAGAGTCATATTTTACGATAAAACCATCCTAGTAAGTCTTTAGGTATATTCATAAATAGGTTTTCAAAGAAGAGGTATAGTTCTTAACCATATGTTTTCATTTTATTACTTAATATACACCCTTAAAATCTTATTATACCTTTATTTTAGAGTAAAATTATTAGCTCAAATATAATTAAATGTAATTATGTTAATGGTATAACCTATATCTATATCCTATTCTATTAAATGAGTAAAAAAATCATCGATCGTGTGTACGGTGGACTACCTCCTCACAAACCAATGTATTTCATTTTCCAGCACTACCCCTATTTAATGGATATAATTATGTATTTAAAAAATATATATATTATTTATGAAAATACTTCTATATTTATAATACCACATATAACTTCTTATATTCCAATCCATTGGAGAGTGAGAACGTCGCTCTTGTGTGTGTGTGGACTACTGCCTATATGAAGGGATGTGATATGTTTTTATATCATTTTGACATGGATAATAATAAGGATAAATTTAATGAATATATATTATAAATATGATATAAAAATTATTCTATTAAATTTAATATTATTTACACTTCTTTCATTCCATCCATCTAAAAATGGAATCAATGTTCATGTATACGTACAACCTACCACCTCCATGGATTGTGTAATTTATTTTCCCATATATAATTTTATGGACGACTCAAAATATGTATATAATAAATATATATGATATATATTTCATTAATAACATTATGGATATTATGAATTTATGATCAATGTTTAGGAAACAAAACTATTGAATCAAAACATACATTAAAAAGTAGTTATTACAAACATAGTGATTTTAACAAATAATTGTTATCAAAAGGATGATAAAAGGTTATAATTAATTCATATATGTTATTATAAATATGAATATGGTTCTAGTATAATTTATTAACCTGTTTAAAAACATTATATAGTAGTTTAAAGAAAATTCAACTAAATGTAAGCGTGAGGTTAGAGATTTCATCTCAATTTCCATTCCAATAAGACTCTTTTGGTTTATGGACTTATTTAATTATATGTGGTGTATATAGTACCCCTTTTAATTATTTTATATGAGTAACTATTTATTAATTATTATTAATGTTTCAATTCATTTTTATTCTATTAATGGGTTATAATTTTAAAGTTACCAATGAGGTAAGGATTTATTTTACAATCTCAATTTTTTGGGATTTCCTTAATTTTAGTTAATGGAATCTTATAATACATCCTTCAGAAAATACATATATTTTATTTTCCTCTATATATTTGAAGATATTCCATTTTTATTTAAACTTTTCCTCTCCTTTTCGGTTTACTCAAGAAATAATATGATTAAAATAAAAAAGGATTTTATTTCACTTTAATCAAATATTTTTTTCCTTCCATGCCTATAAATATCTAAATCAATTTATATATGTCCATTTTTTCACTATATTTTAATTAAATTTTATGTTATCCATGTGTTTTAAATGGTTTTAATGGAATATTTATAATGTTTTCAGAATGGGTCATTTTTGAATTTCGTTACAAAAATTTAAATGGAATGTTTTTTAATATATACATCTTTAATAGACTTCCCGACCACCATTACCATTTTATGATATTTAGATTATTATAGATGTTTTAAAATTTTTACAAATAAAAAACATCAATTAAAGCATATTTTAATATTTCACTTATGTTTTATTTATTTTTTCAAAGGATATTTTTTTATTACAAAATCTATTTTTCTGCTGAATAGATGTTTATCCCTTATTCCTTATTAACTTTGAGGTCATAAAATTTCTCTTGAAACATTAAATTTCGTATATACACTTGAAATTATGTTTCTCTTAAACATCAATATTCTTTGAATCATGGATATCATTATTTCCTAAATCGTAATTTTTTTACATATGGTGTTTTACTATAAAAGCTATTAGAATGACTTGGAGAAATTTGGATAAATTAATATTCATTACTCAATATATATGTTTATTGATAAGTCATATTGTTTACAAATTGAATTGATCATTAAATATATGAGTAATATATTGAAAATGCAGTTATGGGTGGGGAACGTTTATATATTTTCCCTCAATTCATTGTTAGTCTCATGAGGTGAATTAGTTAGGCAAATAAAATGGGTTTTTGGTATATACCTACACATCAATTAAACTGTCCAGGAACAAGGAATTGATGGTATAGATATCAAGATATCTGTGATTAGGAAGTCCAATATAATGTATTTTCTTCATTGAGAATTCATTTATTATTATCCATGATATTATTGCATTGATATTATCCATGGATGTATTTTGTGATCAAGTTATTGGTTAAATGAGATTTGTTTTTAGTTATTTACCTTACCATATTGATTATGCATTATTTAATCATTATTTGTTTCTTTATATGTAACCCTTACTGAAAATTTGCGATAAACCTTATTATTTCCCCATTCCATAGGATATGAAGATAAATTATTTGAATGAGTCTCATGGATGATGAACATTTTCTTATATTTTGTTTTATATTATATTCCCAATGTAAAATGTGTATCATGTAGGTATTGGGTTCTCCAAGACTACTAAACTGAATGTTCCTTCAGTATTAGATCCCTTATATCTATTCCAATATAATAATGTTGGAACAATATTTAAATTAATGGATTCAGATTAGTAACAATAATGATTATAACAACATCAACCATTAAAAAAGATATCAGACTATCTAGTAAATCAAGAGGTAAAATTAAGAAATCAATTCATAAAACACATGTGATCGGAAAGACCAAACGTTTTTTTAATCTATATACCATGAAATAATAACTATCTTTATCTTGTGATAATTTCCATTTCAATTATCAAATACCCCAAAATTTAAAAAAATTATTACTTAAAAAACATGAATTAATAATACTACAACATGAGAATGTAATTTTTTCACTTTCTTTAATAGTTTTTTACATTATTATATCTTAATACATTAAGCTATAACATGAAAATTCCTTAAGTTTATATCATTGAAAATATTAAAAAAATATTTATAATACAATTATCCTTGAGATTTTCTAGACTAAATTTTTTCATCCTATAACAAGAAATTAATTAAAATATTTTAATTAAATTGAATCATTTGGTAATGATAATTCTCACTCTTCCTTGAAATATTTTATGATTTTTAAATGATCATTATTTGTGTGATTCTTTTCCTAATTATTATCTGATTATGTTTAATCACACATATTTAAAAAATTGAAATGAACGAAATATACGGTCAAACTTTCACTCAAACAAAATAGAATAAATAGATCCCATACCTTGTGGAAGGAAACTTCAATGCTCTTAGAGAAATAAATAATAATCAAGGATCAACTACCACAGAAGTAAACATGACAAAAAATGATCGAAGACCCACTGAAACCTAGGAACAACAAGACATCGTCTTTTTTTCTCAATTTACATCCCATAATAGATGAATCCTTCCAAAAAAAACATCTATAAAAATCAATAATTGGGGGAATGAAGAGTAGAGGAGAGAAGAGGGTTCCCTGATTTGCCAAAATTTGATATGGATGTACCAAATGGTTAGACTCTCAATGATAGGAATCTAGAAGGTGGAAAGATGTCAAGGGGTGTCCCAGGGTTTAAGAAAAAAATTATAAATCTAAAACAAGGGGTAGTTGACCCTCTAATTATAAAGGAATCATTGAAAGTCTCCACCAAAACATAATGAATCACACTATGCTAGTGGTGAACATCGGTCAAAGGTAAATCCACTTATTCAGAAATAGAATCAGTTTATTTTAACACCCCAAAATTTTAGTTTATTTGTAAAGTCCTGAAAATCCATGTAATTTTTTTAAATTGAATTGAATTATTCCAAGTTGCGATTTCTAACGGGACATGATTCATTGGCCCGGAGTTCCCGGAATGTTTTTCCGATGTTTGTATGTACGTTCAGAAAACATAAGAGTGGGTTTTGGTAACCTTAGAACCGGTGATCAGAATTGAAATCTGAGGGCACTGTTGAACTCGCAATTTAGACGATTGCTTATGGGGACCTTCACCTCAGCTATGTTTGGTCATGAACGGAAGTTGGTTTTCCAACCATTCGTGGAGGATAAAAAAGTGGAATAAAATAAAATTGTTTAAACTTAAATTTTATTTTATTCATATCTTTTTGAATTAAATTGAGGTCCACCTAATCTAAACCCCCCACCTTAATTCTTTCCACCCCCACCCACTTCATTAATTTAATTGATTAGGGGGAGACTCCTCAAATTGATGTGTTTGTTCCCCTCCTTTAAGAGTTGCCGTAATTGGTGTTTTGGCTATTGGAGGAAACCTTTGAGGAAGAACTCTTCTTCCACCAATGAAAAACATCTACTACTTCTTCGATCTCCTACTGGAACAAGGGAGGAAGCATCGTCCTTAAAGAATGCCAATGACATCATCGTTGACTTCATCATCTTCTTTCCCGATGTCAACGAATCCGACGTAGGGGTTCGAGCTTTGTTATTAATTTTTCATTCTTCGTTTTCCTTCGTGGATTAAGATTTGAAACTGCATGGTATCACTCTATCATGGAGGGTTTAAGTCTAACGAACACAGCCCGACCCCTTCACCTTACTTTGTGGATTTTGATGCAAATTGCGGAAGGAGTCGGGGTTGAGAAATTTTTGTCAACAATGGTTGCAGATCGAAGGCGACGTCCAGAGGAGTGCGCAACTACATCCGTAATGAGAATCGGACACCGTAACTCGTCTGGTGACCCACGAATGGTTCACCAGCGGTCAGAACCGACAAACATCACCAGTAGAACGAAGGTAAGGGCATCTGACACTCTAGATAACCATGTGTACGGAGGTGGTGCAACCGCACCGCAGGAGGAGTGGGCTGCGGTCGACAGGTCATGGTGCTGTTGCGGTGGCTGGCACAAGGCTGGCCGCGAGAAGAACCTACAGCATGGGCCACTGGTTTGTCGGGGAAGTCGCGGTGTAGCATGCGCCGCACGATGGATTGAGGGGCCACGATGACGGAGGATGGAAAGCCGATAGAGCCGACCATTGTAGGAGGTGGGGTGCAACTGCACCGCTTGGGAGGCTGCTGGCCGCTCGGCCAGCCGAGAACAGTGGGACACACCGCTTGGGTCCCGCATGACACGGACCAATGCCACATGGCACTGGATCAAAACCGTCTAAATGGATATGTTGTTTGGGACTCCAGGGGGAGCGGCCTTCCCCCTGGACGTGGCTTGGGTGGACCCCACGGGGGCGGCCAGCCGCGAGCCTTGCGCGGGCTGAGCCCAGCCCGTGCTAGACACAGCGCGGGGTGGACCCAGTGCAGGCCGAACCTAGAAGGGGCAAGTCTACCCTCACGGGCCTGGTCGGACCCGCAGACCAGGACGGACCCCGGTCCGGACCCAGGTCGGGCTGGGTCGGTCCGACCGGGCGAGATCGGACTCGCACCCGCTTTGACCTGTTTCCACTATTTTGCATGTAACTTGAGCTATGGATGTACGATTGATGAACCGTCTACAGTTATGGAAACCATGGAGACATATAGTTCTTTTGGTATATACCACTTGAGGTTTGGACATAGTTGTGGTATGACTGGGTTGGATCGAACGTAAATACAACCGAGCCCACGGAACGGAAATGCCAATAACTATCAGACCCAGCATCCGATTGATGGGCCTTCTGTCTCGTTGGGTTTCTTATAGAAGGAAGGATATTATGGATGCATCAAATTGGTACTTTGTGGCAGTTTATATATAGACACTTGGCTTGATGAGCGGGCCCTCTTGGAATCAAGCATGTTCTTTGTGCGGGAACCCTGTGTCTGGCTGTATTGTGATAAAAGGATCCTATGTGGGTTCGACATGAATGACTACTGTTCCAGGATCCTACATGGGTTTTACAACTCTGACTACTACTCTAGGATCCTACATGGGTTCAACAGCTCTTATTATTGTTCTAGGATTCTACCTGGGTTCGATAGCTCTATTTATTATACCAGGATCCTATATGGGTTTGACAGAGTAGATGATTCAGTGGCTACATCTAATCATCTATATCTCTCTAAATAATTTTTATACCTATCTGAGCTGACCCATGACATTATGTTGTTATCAAAGAGTTATATGTATTCCTTCTTGGAATGGGTTATGCGTCTGCTCTATTGTTGGAGCCTGATTATATTAGATTGGTTGGGTATATGTATGGGAACATACCTATGTAGGGTTGGATGATTCTTCGTGATTGTATTCTTACTACAGTTTTTATCCTTAGTGGATTCTTGGAGACCATTTGGGGTCTCGAGGTCCCTACTATGTGTCATTATACTTACCCTTGCATGAGCATCGCTCGCACCATTTGGTGTCCTGTTTAGATGACGGAAAACAATGATCGAGGCTAGGAGAGACAGATAGGAGGCTGCTCGAAGTTTGAATTAGACAAGACATACCTCAGGGATGACCTGATCGAGATCTGTGCCTACATGATCTATTTTCCATTTTTCCTGTACTTTTACTTCACTTTGCTTTGTATACTGGCCCATTTACATTCAACACTCTTTACATTATTAGTACTTTTTGTTTATCTCTAGTTGTGTACAGTCTATGTGAGTTACAGGTTTAAAGGCAATGCCTTCCATTTTCTTTGGGTTATTCCTTTATGTGCTAGACACCAGCCTCTGGCCTAAGGAAAGTGGGATTGGGGTAGTCATGGCACGAGACATGGACATGTCGTGATAAATTAGTATTAGAGAAGTCTGGTCTACCGTAGAACATTGGACTCTAATCTTTTAATGGCAATAGTGATATGTGTTTTGGGTGTGGTTATATATTTAGGGAAACTGGTGTTGGTGTGACGGCCAGCGTATCCATACACTAGGACTCTAACTTCTGATTTCCCACTCAATGCATGAAAACATAGATTGCATGTGTGATTCATTTGAAATTTTTTCTTTGTGATCTCTTGAGTCAGCTCACCAGGTATAACTTATTGATCGTGGCACACCTGTTTCTTTTCAGGGTGGCCCCATGCAAAGATCCATCCAGATTTCCTGGCTTTGAACGAGATGGAAGCCCAATGATCCATGAGGCCTCAGTGCAGGGCCCTATCACTACAGAGGCACCGGTAGTACCACTGCCCATTGGGACACCGATGCCACCGGCCCCAGCTTCTGAGAGTGCATGACTCCTTAGCGCTTTTCATGATTTCCAGCACCAGAGGCCTCCTAGGTTCAGGGGTGATACGGACCCACAGGCAGCTATGGATTGGCTGGAGGATATGTTGAGAGAATTCAGACTGGTAGGGACACCATCCAACCTTATGGTGATCCTTTCCATGAGTCTCCTTCTGTCAGCAGCAGGTAGATGGTGGAGGTTGATGCTTCAGGTGCATGGCGAGGCGACACATCTCTGTGAAAATTTCGAGAGCCTGTTTCAGGCATAGTTTGTCCCAGCCACCCTACGTGTTGTGAGGATACATGAGCTAATTCATCTATAGCAGGGCAACATGACAGTGGAATAGTACTCACCGAGGTTCACCGACCTCTCGTGCTAATCTACAGATATGGTGCGGGACACATTCTTCAGGGCCCAGACCATAGACCAAGGGATTAGATTAGAGATCAGGGCTTTTATGATCTCCCTCAACATACAAACGCTGGTGGAGGTGTTGGAGAGAGCCCACTTAGGTAATATTTTCCTTGTGGAGTAGTCACTAGCAGTGAGACCCACCACCGAGCATCACATAGTAGAGTCTTCTACAACTGGCAGCAGACTGATGTTGCCGAGATCCAAGCGGACCGGGCTATTTGGTAGACGAACTCAAGATACAGGTTCTGAGGTGAGGTGCACACAAGATAGATATATTCATATGAAGAGAAGACAGTTCTACGTATGCGATAGGTAGGGTCACATGGCTCGTGACTGTCTGACCCACCGTGCAGATGATCATCAGACGATCGAAGTACCGCCAAAACAGAGACATAGATTTGATCGAGCTGGTCTGTAGGGCACTGGTTGACGTGGCAGAGGAGCCAGTCGAACAACTGGTGGTGGTAAATGTTTTTAGGTGTTACTTCCACCCTCACCAGGAGGTCCACCCCGACTATAGGGAGTCGGGGGACAGTAGAGAGCTCTGCTCCATGCAATTAAGGCTTACGATCATGGTCCTCCGGAGATGATTCGAGGTACGGTCTGTGTCTACTCCACCAAATATGAAATACTTATAGACACATGTGACAATGACTCTTTCATTTTAACTATCCTCATTCGGATCTCAAAGATTCCAATGGAGTTTTTTGCTCGATCCTTACATCTAGAGAATCCTACAAGAGCATATTCGACAATTATGCACTCAGGCCGGTAGTGTGAGCTTACTCTAGGAGGCGAGAGATTCGGCTGGGATCTTCTAGTAGTGTTGTCTCCCAGTTAAGACATCACCAGGAAAGACTACCTGAAGGGTAGGTTCAGATCTCGATCATGTTGTCCATGAGGTATGTCTCGGCTAAGTCCAGCACCGAGCAGCCTCTCATCCATCTATCTCATCCTCAATTACTGCTGTACATCATTTGCAGAGATCATAACAAGGTGCAAGCGAAGCCCATGCAGGGTTGAGTATAACGATACCCATTATGGACTCCAAGACCCCCAAAGGTCTCCCAGAATCCACTAAGGATAAACCACGGTAGTAAGAATACAATCAGAAAGTATCATAAAAACAAACTTAGGTTGATGGCCATACATATACAAAAGTAATCAAATACAATCCTTCACTAACTCTTGATCACAAGAATAACTTGTTCCATGAAGGAATAATGTTAACTTGTTGATAATAACACAGAGTACAGGCTCAGCTCACACAGGTATACAACTTATTGAGAGAGATAAAGATGATTAGATGTAGCCACTGAATCATCTACTCTGTCGAACCCACGAAGGATCCGGGTATAGTAATCTGAGATGTCGAACCCACGTAGGATCTTGGAATAGTAATAAAAGCTGTCACACCCACATAGGATCCTGGAATAGTAGTCGGAGTTGTTGAATGCATATCGGATCCTGGATAACTATTCATTCCTGTCGAACCCACGTAAGATCCCTTTATCACAATGTATCCAGCCAAAGGGTTCCTGCACAAAGCACGCCTGATTCCATGAGGGCCCACACCTCAATCCAAGTTTCATTACATAAAATGCCACGAATTAGTATTTTATGTATATAGAAGATCCGTGTTTCCATAAGAAACCCAACATGACAGATGACACATCAATTGGTCTCCCGGCCTGAGAGTTATTGGCATTTCCATTCCAAGGGCCTGATTGGATTTACGTTCGATCCAACCCAGCCAAACCCCAACAGAGTCCAAAATTCAATTAGGGTATTCCAAAATAACTTCCTCTCTCCATGTTTTTTTGTTGCCATAGACTTTTCCTCAATTGGACGCTCATAACTCAAGTTACGGTAAAAAGATTTGAAATAGATCAAAGTTGATGTGGGTCCGATCCGGCCCAGTCGGACCGACCCGGCCGGACCCAGGTTTGGACAAGGTTCTGACCTGATCCACGGGTCCGACCCGGCCCGCATGGGCAGCCCGGCTGGTGCGGGCGGCCCGGCCCCTGCTGGTCCGGCATGCTCTCGGTCCGGCCCGCGCTAAGCACGGCCTGCGCAAGGCCTGAAGCTAGTGGCCCCCATGGGGTACGCCCTCACCGTGTGCAGGGGGAAGGCCGCACCCCCTGGAGTTTTGAACGGCATAACCATTCATTAAGTTTAGATCTGGTGCCATGGGGCAGCGGTGCGTGTCACGCGGGACCCCCACGGCAGGTCCCACTGTTCCTGACCGGCCGAGAGGCCAGCTGCCTCCCGCGTGGTGCGGTTGTGTCGCGACTCCTCCGGTGGTCGGCTCTAACAGCCGCCCCTCCTCCATCACTGTAGCCAAGGCCACAACCCCTCTCTCCACTATGCACTGCGCGTTGCGCCGTGCCTTCCCTGGAAACACGGTGGCCCGAGCAGCCGGTTCTTCTTGCGGTTGGCCTTATGTCGGCCTCTGCTGCACCGCTACAGCCGATCGGCCATTTCCCGCTCCTCTGGCTGCGTGGTTGCGCCAACACTGTCCACGCGGCTGGACGGAGTTCCAGCCACCATTCCCTTCATTCTACCAGTGATGTTCGTTGGTTCTGACCACCGGCGAACCTTCCGCGGGACACAAAATGTGTCATGTTGGCCCGATTCTCATTCTCGAAGTAGCTGCGCTCTCCTCAGGACGTCTCCTTCGATCCACAAATTTTTTTGATGAAAATAGATCAACCCAGACTCATTCCACGATTGGAGTCAAAATCCACAAAGTAACGAGGAGGGGTCAAGCCATGTTCATTCGGCCCACACCCTTCGCATTAGAGTGATAGCTTGAGGCTTCGAATCTTAATCCAGAAAGGAAAATGAAGAACAAGAAACAGATAAAAAATCTCAAACCCCTACCTCAGATTAGTTGACATCAGGAAAGAAGACGTAGAAGTCAAGGACGACATTGTGGCATTCTTCAATGATGGCTCTTCCTCCCATGTTCTGGTAGGAGATCAAAGAAAGAGAATATGTTCGTCCTTGGTAAAAGAAGAGTTCTTCCTCCAACGTTTCTTCCAACAGCCAAAAAACCTATTCTTAGAACACCCTAAGGAGCGGAACAAACACATCAATTTTAGGAGTCTCCCCCTAATCACTTCATTTAATTTATAAGGGGGGTTGGAAAGAATTAATGTGGGGGTTTATTTTGGGTGGACCACACTTTAATTCCAAAAGAATTGAATAAAATAAAATTTAATATTAAACATTTTTATTTTATTCCACTTTTTTTTATCCTCCACGAATGTTTGGAAAACCAACTTCTATTCATGACCAAAGGCAGCAGAGGTAAAGGTCTCCATAAGCAATCGCTGGCGATGTGAGTTCAATGGTGCCCACATATTTTAATTCCGAGAACTGGTTCTAAAGTTACCAAAGTCCACTCTTATTTTCACTTAAGGTACAAAGAAACTTCCGAAAAACATTTCGGCCACTTCGGGCCTCGAAATAACATGCCATTAGAAACTGCAGACTTAGAATAATTCCATACAATAAACATAATTACATCAATTTTTGGGTCTTCACATTCTCCCCACCTCAATGCTTTGCATCCCCAAAATCCATAACTCAAAAATTATGAAAAAAAGTGGGGGTACTGAGCACGAATATGAGCCTCTCACTTCCATGTGCTCTCTTAGAAGTTCTCATGCTTCCATCACACATGCACCAGAGGTATCATTTTCCCCCAAAAGACTCTCTCCTGTCGATCCTCAATCTCCACTAGATCCTCCAAAAAAAGACTCTCCATCGTCTATGTCACGATCACCCCAGTCTATAATGTGAGTAGGACCATGCATGTATCACCTCAGTAGGGAAACGTGAAAACCGTTATGCACTCGGTGCAACCGAGGGAAAAGTGCTAGGTGGTAAGCCACCTCGCCTACTCTACTTAGGACCTGGAAAGGTTCGATGAATCTTATAGATAACTTGTCACCTCAGATAAATCTTCACAGACCTCGTCGAGGTGCGACCTTTAGAAAGACTTGGTCGCCATCCTTGAACTCAAGAGGTCTATGACTCCTTTCAGCATAAGACTTATTCCTTCTCTGTGTAGTCTTCAACCGCTCCTGGATTATATGAACCTTCTCCGTGGTAGCACATACCATCTCTTGTCCCAATAGTGCTGACTCCCCTGGGTCTATCTAGCATAGTGGCGATCTGCATGTTTAACCATACAGGGCCTCAAAAGGTGCCATACCGATGGTGGAGTGATAGCTGTTATTGTATGCAAACTCCACTGAGAGGTATGGAGAGGTTCACATTCTAGGGAAAATCATCTCAGAGGATGTAGTTTTTGTGTATACAGTGAATATTGAGGTTTTTCTAGCTTTGGAGACACCCAGGAGTCTACGAGGACCTTCGAAGACCGCACTGGTGGCCAGGTATGAAGAAGTAAGTAGTGGAGTTTTTCCCTCGATGCCTCACTTTTCAGTAAGTGAAGGTGAAACACCATGTACCATCAGGCTTGTTTCAGCCTTTAGAGGTCCCAGAGTGGATGTGGGATGGGATATCCAGGGAATTTGTGATAGGATTTCCATGTACATCCAGGGGACATGACTCGATTTGGGTGATCATCGACTGATTCACCATGTCATCCCACTTCCTACCGATCAGAGAGTAGGGTTCAGTAGAGATCTTGGGACACCACTATGTGTAGGAGATTGTGTGGCTATATGTGGTACCTTTGACGACTGTCCTAGATCATGAAACACATTTCACATTCCCTCTGTGGAAGGGGTTGTATTAGGCTTTTAGGATGCAGCATTATATGAGCAACACCTTAAATCATCAGAAGGATGGCCAGACTAAGAGGGCCATTCAAACTCTCAAGGACATGATCTGTTCATGTGTCCTTGACTTAGGTCACATATGGGAGGACCACTTTCTGTTGGTGGAGTATTCAAACAATAAAAACTATCACTCCACCATCGGGATGGCACCTTTTGAGGCCTTGTATGGTCTACCATGCAGATGGCCACTGTGTTGGAAAGACCTAGGGGAGTCAGCACTAGTGGGACCAGAGATAGTATGGGCTACCACGGAGAATGAGTAGATCATCTAGGAGCAGATGAATACTGCACAGAGTAGGTAGAAGTCGAATGCTGACCGGAGGCAGAGACCTCTGGAGTTCGAGGATGGTGACCACATCTTTCTACGGGTCTCAAATTGATGAGGTCTGTGGAGGTTTGGCCAAGGCGGCATGTTATCTTTGAGATTCATCGGACGTTTCTAGGTCCTCAGTAGAGTAGGCGAGATGGCATACTACCAGGAACATCCCCCTCACTTGCACCGGGTGCAGGATGTTTTTCAAATATCCCATCTGAGGAGATACGTGCATGATCCTACTCACATCAAAGACGGGGGTGAGGTTGACATCGATGATGGGGATACTTTTCTTGAAGATCCAGTGGAGATCAAGGATTGATATGACAAAGTCTTTTATAGAAGAATGATACCTTTGGTGTGTGTGTGATGGCAGCACAGGAACCTCCAGGAGACCACATGGGAGCAGGATGTTCAAATTCATGATCTGTACCCCCACATGTTTTCCTAGTTTTTTAGTTGTCGATTTCGGGGATGCAAACTCTGAGTTGGGGAGAATGTGAAGACATGAAAATCCATGTAATTTTTTTAATTGTATGGAATTATACCGAGTCTGTGGTTTCTGACATCATGTGATTCTGAGGCCCGGAGTGCCGAGAATGTTTTTCTGATGTTTCTGAGTACGTTTACTAAAATTAAGAGCTAGTTCTGGTAACCTTGTAACCAGTGCTCAGAATTGAAATCTAAGGGCACTGTTGAACTCACAACACCGGTGATTTCATGTGGGGACCTTCACCTCTGTTGTGTTTGGTCGTGAACAAAAGCACGTTTTCCAACCTTTCGTGGAGGATAAAAAAAAGTGGAATAAAATAAAATTGTTTTAACATAAATTTTATTTTATTCAAATCATTTTGAATTAATGTGTGGTCCACCCAAAATAAACCACCACTTTAATTCCCACCAACCACCCTCCTTCATTAAAGGATGTGATTAGGGGGAGACTCCTCAAATTTATGTGTTTGTTCCCCTCCTCTGGGATTTGCGAGAATTGGTGTTTTTGCTGTTGGGGGAAACCTTGGAGGAAGAACTATTCTTTCACCAACGATGAACCTCTTCTCCTTCTTTGATATCCTACGGGAACAAGGGAGGAAGTTCCATCCATGAAGAAATCTGATGGCATTGTTCTCATCTTCTTCATATTCTTTCCCGATGTCAATGAATCCAAGGTAGGGGTTCGAGCTATGTTATTTGTTTCACGTTCTTCATTTTTAATTGTGGATTATGAATTGGAGCCGCATGCTATCACTCTAACACGGCGGGTGGGGGTTGAATGATCATGGCCCGACCCCTCTGCCATAATTTATTGATTTTGATGTCAATCATGACACGAGTCTGGGTTGAGAAATTTTCGTCAATGATGGTTGCAGATCGAAGGCGATATCCTGAGGAGTGTGTGGAAACTTCCAGAAAGGGAATCTGGCCACTGGAACTCATCTGGTGACCAAGAAAGGATCTTTGGTGGTCGTAACCGGCGAAAGTTGCTGGTAGAATGAAGAGAAGGGTGACCGACACTCTGGCAAGACGCGTGGATGGTGGCGGCGCAACTGCACTGCCGGAGGAGCGGGCCACGATCGACAGGCTGCGACGGTGCAGCGGTGGATACGCTAAGCTAGCATTGAGAATAACATGCGGCTTGGGATGAAAGGTTGTCAGGGATGGCACAACGTAGAGTACGCTGTGTAGTTGAGAGAGGGACTGTGGGGATGGAGGAGGGGCGGCCGGAAGATCCGGCTGCCAGAGGAGGCATGACGAAACTGTGCCACGTGGGAGGCTGCGTGCTGTTTGGCCAGCCAGGTATAGAGAGACCCGCTGCGTGGGTCCCACATGACACATTCTAGTGCCACATAAAACAAATATGAACCGCATGAACAGATAATCAATTTGGAACTCCAGGGGGTGTGGCCTTCCCCCCGGATGGGGCTAGGGCGGACCCTACAAGGGCCTCCAGCCACATGCCTCGTGCGGGCAGGACCCTGTGCGGGTCGGACCCAGCATGGGTCGGGCCACCCCCATAGGTCAGGATTTCCCTGCATGTTGTGTCAGACCTGTGGACTGGGTCGGACCCTGGTCCATACTAGGGTTGGGCCGGGTCGGTCCAACTAGGACTGACCAGACCCATACCCTCTTTCACCTGTTTCCACTCTTTTGCCCGTAACATAAGCTACAGGCGTCCGATTGACGAACTGTCTACGTCAACAGAAACCATGTAGGGATATATTTCCATTGGTATACCCCAATTGAGGTTTGGACGTAGTTGGGGTATGTCCTGGTTGGATCGAACATAAATTCAACTGGGTCCTTTGAACGAAAATACCAATAACTCTCAAACCGGGAGTCTGATTGACACGCCATCCATCAAGTTGGGTTTCTTATGAATCGATGGATCTCCAAGATACATCAACTTGGGACTTCATGGCTGTTGATGTATAGACACTTGGCATGAGTAGAGAACCATCTCGGAATCAATTGTTTTTTGTACGAGAACCTTGTGGCTGATAGTATTCTGATAAAGGGATCCTAAGTGGGTTCAATAGGACTGGCTACTATTCCAAGATCCTACATGGGTTCGATAGCTCCGACTACTGTTCCAGGATCCTACGTGGGTTCGACAGCTCTGATTACTATTCTAGTATCCAACGTGGGTCCGATAGCTCTGATTACTGTAACTGGATCCTACATGGGATCGACAGAGTAGATGATTCAATGGATACATATAATCATCTATATCTCACTACAAAAGTTGTATACCTATGTGAGATGTGCCTTGACTCTGTGTTTTTATCAACGAGTTATCTTTCTTCCTTATTGGAACGAGTTATGATTGGGCTCAATAGTTGGAGCCAGATTGTATTTTATTAATTAGATATATGTATGGGCATATACCTCAGTAGGTTTGGATGATACTATGTGATTGTATTCTAACTATTTTGATTTATCTTTAGTGGATTTTGGGAGACCTTCGGGGGTCTCGGGGTCCCTAATGAGTATCGTTACACTCACCCCTGCACGGGCATCACACGCACCTTGTTGTGTGTTGTGTGACGACAGACATCAGTGATTGAGGCGGAGAGTGACAGACGTGAGGCTTCTCGGAGCTGGACATAGATAGGACATACCACAGGGAAGACTTGATCGAGATCTATACCTCCCCTTCTGGTAGGATTTCCCAGTGGATGATCCAGGAGTTGTCTTCTTGTTTTTCCAGTACTTGTACTTCAGTTGGGTTTGTATAATGGAACATTTATTTTCAGCACTCTTTAAATTATTAATACTTTTTGGTTATCTCCGGTTGTGTACTGTTTGTGTGAGTTGCAATTTTAATGGAAATTTCTTCCCTTTTCTCTGGAATATACCTTCTAGTGCTAGTCGCCAGCCCCATAGTTACAGTACTTATTGACATAGGTGTCAGTCACTCTTTCATTGCCACTCCCTCGTTCAGAGCTCAGAGATTCCGACGGAGCGGTTGGCTCATTCCTTATGGCTAGAGACTCCTATGAGAGTGGATTCATAGATTACGCACTAGTGAAGGTAGTGTGAGATTACTCTAGGAGGCGAGATCTTCGGCTGGGATCTCCTAGTAGCAGCGTCGATGCCTTACGACGTCATCTTTGTTATGGATTGGTTATCTATAGTCCATGCTTAGATTGACTGTATTAGGTGCAATGTGTGGTGTTTCTGCATGGATGGGACCGGGTTTACCTTCACCGGTGAGAAGGGAGACTTTGCAGAAAAATATGGACTTACCCAGAGAAGGGGGTAACCGATTAATCATTAGTTGGATAACCTTATCCTTAGAATGTTTGATTTGTAGAGTCCAATCTATCCTATTGTGGTGGATCAGTATGCATATTTTTTTCCTGATATGGTGCTGGGACTACCTCTTCATAGATAGGAAGACATTTACCTCGACTTGTATCCCAGGACGACCCCAATATCTATTCCAAAGTATCAGATGGCTCTCGTGGAGCTTCGTGATCTGTGAGTACAGTTGGGGGACTTGCATGGAAAGGGGTTTGTCAGACCCAATGTTTCACCATGGGTAGCCCCAATTTTGTTCTCTAAGAAGGCGGATGAGAGTTTGAGGCTCTGTGTGGATTACCGATGCCTGAACCAAGTGACAATAAAGAACAAGTACCCACTCTTGAATATTGATTACCTATTTGATCAACTGAAGGGAGCACATTGGTTCTCAAAGATAAACCTCTGGACAGGATACCACCTGCTCAGAGTGCGGGACGAGGATGTGAAAAAGACTGATTTCAGATGTTGGTATGACCACTATGAGTTCCTGGTTATGCCATTCAGTGTAACCAACACACCAGCTGTGTTCATGGGACTTGTGAAAAATATCTTCTAGCCATACCATGATCTATTTATGGCAGTCTTCATCAATGACATTCTGATCTACTCAACTATAGAGGAGGAGCATTCCTATCATTTGTGGATAGTACTGGAAACATTCTGAGAGCACCAGCTTTACGGTAAGCTCTCAAAGTGAAAGTTCTATACCTGAGAGGTTCACATTCTGGGACACATTGTCTTTCAGGCTGGAGTTGATGTGTATCCAGCGATGATTGATGTTGTTCCAGCGTAGGATCCACCCAATAGTGTAATGGAGGTACAATGTTTCCTAGGTATGACTCGTTATTATCAGATATTTGTGCTATACTTTTCTAGAGTTGCAACACCATTATTGCCAATGAAAAATAATGCGTAATATTTTGTGTGGTCATGTAGGTGCTAGTGGAGTTTTCAAGAGCTAAGGAAGAGGCTGACTAGTGAATCCATCTTGAAGCCACCGGGGGAGGGAGTTGGGTACGTGGTATACTACGATGCATCAGTGATCGGGCTCAGATGCGTCTTAATGCAGGAGAGAGTAGTGATAGCCTAAGGTTCTCTTAATCTGAGACAACATGAGTAGAACTACACTACCAATGACATGGAGTTAGTAGGACTGGTCTTCTCCTTGAAGATGTGGCGACACTATTTGATGGGCGAGTGTTTCACAGTCTACTCTAACCACCAGAGTCTCAGGTATATCTTCTCGTAGAAGGACCTGAACATGAGACAATGGCATTGTCTTGAGTTCCTCCAGGACTAGGATTTCAAGATATTCTATACTTCTGGGTAGGTGAATGTTGTAGAAGATGCATTCAGTAGAAGATCATGTATTCACCTGCTAGAAGAGGTGACTTAGAAGCTGGCCGCATTGCAAATTTCTTATATGGATTGAGATGGAGCAGCTTTCCTGCAATCTCTTACAATAACACCCCCAATCCTTCAGGGAGTCATGGAGGCACAACGTGGGCATGCTAACTATGAGGATCGACAAGCACAAATATCCATAAAGTAGGCACCTGATGAATTTTCTGTAGGTGGGTAGCACGTCATCCACTTCAGAGGACATACGATGGTACCAGTGTCTCTTCGGGTGGTAGTTTTGAGGGAGTTCCACACATCACCTCTGGCAGCACATCCAGGTGTGGTGAAGATGTACCAATACCTTTGGTGACAAAACTAGTGTCCAGGTATAAAGAAGGAAGTAGCAGAGTTTATCTCTCAATGCCTCACTTGTCATCATGTGAAGGCGGAGCATCAGGTACCATCAGGCTAGATTAAGCCTTTAGAGGTCCCTGAGTGGAAGTGGGATGAGATATACATGGAATTGGTGATAGGAATTCCACTTACATATAGGGTAAATGACCCGATTTGGGTAATCGTCGACCGACTCACCAAGTCGTCCCACTTTCTACCGATTAGAGATAAGGGTTCAGTAAATATCTTGGGATGCCTCTATGTGCATGAGATTGTGCAGCTACATGGGGTAATTTCGATGATTGTCTCTGATTTTGATCCATGTTTCACTTCCCAGCTATGAAAGGGGATTCAGGAGGCTTTCGGGATGTATCTTTGTTTGAGCACCAACTTCCATCTTCAGACAGATGGATAGACTGATAGAACCATTCATACTCTTGAGGACATGATTTTTCTATGAGTCCTCGACATCAGCCACATCTAAGAGGACCACTTGACATTGGTGGAGTTTGCATATAATAAAATCTGTCACTCTACCATCGGGATGGAACCTTTTCAGGCCTTGTATGGTCAAACGTGCAGATCACTACTGTGCTGGAAAGACCCAGGGGATTCAGCACTAGTGGGACCAGAGATGGTACGGGCTACCACGGAGAAGGAGAAGATCATCCAGGAGCAGATAAATACTAAACAGAGTTGGTATAAGTCGTATGCGGACAAGAGGTGGAGACCTATGGAGTTCGAGGATGGCGACCAAGTCTTTCTATAGGCCTCACCTCGATGAGGTCTGCGGAGATCTGGCCAAGGAGGCAAGTTATCTCCGAGATTCATTACTCCTTTCTTGGTCCTCAGCAGATTATGCGAGGTGGATTACCCTTTGGCACATCCCCCTCAGTTTCACCGGGTGTACAACGTTTTTCACGTATCCCCGCTGAGGATATACGAGCATGATCCTACTCACATCATAAACTAGGGAGAGATTGACATCGACGATGTAGTGACTTTTTCAGAGGTTCTAGAGGAGATCGAGGATCGATATGAGAGGGTCCTTCATGGGAGAACGGTACCTATAGTGCATGTGCTATGGCATTATGGGAACCTCCGAGAGAGCACATTGGATCCAGAGTCTCAGATTCATGCTCAGTACCCCCACTTGTTTTCCTAGTTTTTGAGTTTTGGCTTTCGGGGATGCAAATCTCTGAGGTGGGGAGAATGTAAAGAACCGAAAATATATGTAATTTTTTTAATTGTATGGAATTATTTTGAGTTTGTGGTTTATGAAGGCACATGATTCTAAGGCCCAGAGTGCCTTGAATATTTTTTTGAAGTTTATGAGTACTTGTAGTGAACTTAAGAGCAGGTTTTGGTAACCTTAGAACCGGTGCTCAGAATTGAAATCTATGGGCACCGTTGAACTCGCAGTGCTAGTGATTTCTTATGGTGACTGTCACCTCAGCTTCGTTTAGTCATGAACGGAATTTGTTTTTCCAAACTTTTATGGAGGATAAAAAAAAGTGGGATAAAATAAAAAATTTTAAACAAAAATTTTATTTTATTCAAATCTTTTTGAATTAAAGTGGGGTCTACCTGAACTAAACCACCAATTTAATTCTTCCGAACCTCCCTCCTTTAATAAATTAAGTGATTAGTTGAAGACTCTTCAAATTGATGTGTTTTCCCCCTCCTTTGGGTGTAGTGGGAATTGGTGTTTTGGCTCTTGGAGGAAACCTTGGAGGAAGAACTCCTCTTCCGCCAACGATGAACATCTTCTCCTTCATTGATCTCCTATCAGAACAAGGGAGGAAGCACCATCCTTGAAGAACACCAACGACGTAGTTCTTGAATTATTCATCTTCTATCTCAACATCAATGAATCCGAGATAGGAATCCAAGATTTGTTATTTGTTTCTCATTATTAATTTTCCCTCGTGGATTAAGATTCGAAGCCGCGTACTGTCACTCTAATGTGGAGGGTGCGGGCCGAACGAACAAGGCCCACCCCTCTGCCTTACTTTGTGGATTTTGATGCCAATTGTGGAATTGTTCCATGTTGATGTATCTTCATCTACGATGGTTTCAGATCAAAGGTGATGTACCGAGAAGTGTTCAGCAACTTCCGGAATGAGAATCGGGCCACCGGAACTCGTCTGGGGACCCGGAGAAGGATCGTCGGTGGTCAGAACTGACGAACATCAACGGTTGAACAAAGGGAAGGGAAAAAGACACTCCTACCGGCCGCGTGGATGGCAGCAGCACAACCACACTATGATCGATGGGCTGCGGCGGTGCGGTGGTGGCCGGCCGCGAGAAGAACCGGCAACTCGGGCCGCATGGTTGCCGGGGAAGGCGTGGCGCAATGCATGTCACACGGTGGAGCGAGGGACCTCGGTGACAGAGGATGTGCAGTCAGCAGAGTCGGCCTCCAGATGATGCATGGCACAACCATGCCATGTGGGAGGTGGCTGGCCACTCAGCCGACCAGGAATAGTGGGACCCGATGAGGGGGTCCCCCGTGACACGGATCAGCACCACATGGCGCCAGATCTGTACCTAATGAATGACTAAGCCATTTGAGACTCCATGGGGTGTGACCTTCCCCCAGGGCATGGCTAGGGAGTACCCCATAGGGGCCGCTAGCCATGGGCCACACACAGGCGGAGCCCAGCACAGGCCGGTCCCAGCCTGGGCTGGACCTAGTATGGGTGGGACCCAGTGCGGCCCGGACCCAGCACCGGCCGGACCCAAAATGGGTCGGGCCGCCCCCATGGGCTGGGCCGCCCTCATGAGCCGTGTCAGACTATAAGATAGGGTCGAGCCCTAGTCCTGACCCGAGTTAGGCCAGGTCGATCCGACGAGGCCAGACTGGACCTGGACATGCTTTGACATGTTTCCACTCTTTTGCCCGTAACATGAGCTACTTGCGTCCGATTGACAAAACGTCTATAGAAACGGAATCCTTGGTGGGAGGCGGTTCTTTTGGTAAACCCCACATGAGGTTTGGAAGCATTTGGGTTATCGTCTGGTTGGATCAAACGTAAATCTAACGAGGGCCTCAGAACGGAAATTCCAATAACTCTCAGGATGATTCGTGGGGTACGGCCAGGTTTGACGCACTTTCGGTCAATAGCTCTGACTATTGTTAGAGGATCCTTCATGGATTCGACAGAGTAGATGATTCAGTGTCTACATATAATCATCTCTATCTCTCTACATAATTTGTATTCCTATGTGAGATGAGCCTTGACTTTGTGTTGTTATCAACGAGTAATCTTTCTTCCTTAATTTAATAGGTTATGCTTGGGCTCAAGAGTTGGAGTTGGATTATATTTGATTACTTAGGTATATATATAAGAATATACCTAATTAGGTTTGGATTATACATTGTGATTTTATCCTCGCTACTGTGGTTTATCCTTAGTGGATTCTGGGAGACCATTGAGGGTCTTGGGGTCCCTGCGGAGTATCGTTATACTCACCCTTGAATGAGATTTTCCCACACCTTGTTGTGTCATGTGATGAAAACAGACAAAAGTTATCGAGGCTGAGAGAGATGGATGGGAGGCTTCTCGGAGCGGGACTAAAATAGGACATACCTTAGGTACAACTTTATCGAGATCTGTACTTACCCTTCAGGTAGGATTTCCTGGTGGATGATCTTGGAGCTGTTTTCTCTTTTTCTTGTGCTTGTACTTATGTTAGGTTTGTATACTGGCCCATTTACATTCATGACTCTTTACATTATTAGTAACATTTGGTTATCTCTGGTTGTGTACAGTTTGTGTGAGTTGTAGGTTTGAAGGCAATGCCTTCCCTTTTCTCTAGGATATGCCTTTTTGTGCTAGTCGCCAGCCCCTAGCCTAAGGAAGGCGTCCTTTGGGTAGTCACGACAGAGGCTGTGGATGGGTCGTGACATTATATTCCCTTAAAAATATTAATATTATTGATAGTGTGTGTCATACACAACACCATGCTTATGTGAACCATGATATACTTTTGAAATATTATTATTCAAATATAACTGTTATAACATAGCCGTTAGTTTGGTGGGTATGAATAAGAGTAACCAAATTTTGAAATATATGTTGAAAATTTTTAGATATTCAAATTTATTGATTAATTCCTAGCAAATTAATATTAAATTTTAAATAATAAGAATTAAATTGAATAAGAACAAAACCTTTAATCATATAAAAGGGTTATTTTTTATAAAATCTGGCTTTCTTTTTTTTTAATTTAAAAGCTAAATATAATAATTTTAAATAATTTATTTGATAAAATCGGAATTATTTTTATATCATTATATCAAATATAACATAAGGGGAATTTTTGGTATTTTTCCGAAAAGATTGATTTTGAGGTGAATAATGAAAAATACCATTTTTATTAAAAATTTCATTTCTATTAAAGTGTTTAGAAAGTCCCATTATATTTTGGATTAGTTTTAAAGTAATACTGGAATCCTTTTTAAAACATAATTTAATTAATTCAACTATAATCAACATTGTAGTTGATTTTTGTATAAAATCATTTTTACGCTTAAAACATGTAAGTTTCAAAAAACAGTTTTTGATTTCATTTCACGCACTTATATTAAAATTATTTTTAACTAATTGTGAAAATTAAATCATAGAAAATTTATTTTATATTTGGAATCAACATATTCAAATTATGAAAAAATATTCAATTTCTTTTTTAGTAATAATGAATAGGATCCGTGGTAAAATTGTATTTTCATGGTAAAGGGTAAAGTGTGTTAAACGAGTTTAAAATTATGAAATAATGCTTAAAAATATATCAAAAAAATGACTGAATCTAATTAGATGCATGTATTTCTTCCATTATAATCATGAATTTTTAAATATGCATTTTTTATAATTTTTATTATTATTAACTATTTATTCGTTTAAGTAATTAAAAACTACAAAAATGTCACTCTCATTCTTTTTGTATCCCGAATATGTTTTCATGAGACTAATTTTTTTTTCGAGTGGTTATAAATGAATATTTAAAATAATAAAAAATTATTTTTATTATAGTAATTAGTTTTCATTTTTTGGTAATGGTATAACTACTTAAAACTCTTACGTATCTTTGATGTAGTTCTTGTGTAAGTGGATAAAAAATCAAAGTAAATAGTTTTAATATATTAAAATTGATGTGTTTTGGATAAGTTAAAGTATTTAATAAATTTTATGGATAAAAATGAATGGAAAATATTTGTTTAAATTTTAAAATTTATATTCCATAGTAATCATGTGGTTTTTAGGAGATAATTTATGTGGATAATGCTGAAAAAGACTTTAAGGATATTTTATGTTAGAAACTATTTAATTTTTTTTTTTAAATCATGAAAATTTTATATTTTTTCCATTGAATTGTAAATAGAAAATATTATCAACCATTTTACAATTATTATTCACATTAACATTGATAATGACATTAGTGACCCTTAAATACCAGGTATTTTGTTACCATAGTTAAGGCTTAAAAGGTTAACCAGGGGTGGGGGTAACTAAGTGATAAGGAAACAAATTCCACATAAAAGTGCATAAAAATTCTTTTTTTAATATATTACAACATTATAGTCTATATTTTTGATATATATGGAACTTTGGAGCCATTTTAAATTAGTTAGATACATATTATATATTAATATTTCATGTATTTACAAGATTTCTACCTACATCGCTTATGAAAATGAACCTCCTCTACTCTGTTCTACACACCATACTGAGCCACATATCTCGACCAAAACCTAACCAAACTATTTCCAACTTACCTATACACATTTTAGAGGTAATGTTCTTCCTAAAAGATAAACCCAATGGTCTTTAACAAGAGATCCAAATAAGGTTTCTCAAAGAATAAGTAATTATCTTCATTGAACCCATTTAACTTTATTTCTTTTCATAGCCCCTAAAAATAATATTTAAACATATTAATATATTTAAATTCCTACCATTATCTTATGAAAATGTTATTATGTTAATATAATAATCATTATATATTTATCATCCAACCCAATGGAAAATTAAAATGACATCGTGTGTACGTACGAACCACCATCTCTACGAACAATGTATTTTATTATTCCTCACCACATCCCACGGTTGGTTATATAGATGAATTTAATGATTATATATTATTTTTTTTAAAATATTTGGATTCAATAAAGATAAAATATTATCATTCTGCAGACCCTCCAACCGTTGTAAAATGATAACGTCGCTCGTTCATACATGTGGATCACCAATGCGATGAAGAAATTTGATTCATTTTTCATTTATAATTTATAAAAAAATTTATAAGGATATATGTATTGAACATATATGATATATATGATATAATTTTGATCACTGGTGAATTAATATTTACCATTCTTTCATTCTATCCATAAAAAAGTGAAAACCTAGATTATGTGTATGTACGAACAGTCGTCTCCATGAATTGATGTAATTAATTTCCCATCACAAACATATATGAATGGTTATAAAAGTGTATATAATGAATAAATATTATAATTATAACACGATTAATATTTTTTAAATGAGGAAACTCGGTCCAAGGTTCATGGACCAAAACTTGCAGACCGAAACATTAATGAAAAATGGAACAATAAGAACTTGAAATATTGATTTTATGGAGGAATTAATAATAAAGTTGTCATTAAAAATTATATGTCATTAATATATTGTAATTTAAGATTAAATATGGTATTTAATATATTTTTAATAAATATATTTTTAATATACATGTGTTTTGAACACATATGAAGCTCTATAGGACTTGAGGTAAGGGTTTCTCATCTCACTTTTATTTGTGTGAGACATATGTCATATTCACCAGTTATTTCATCTATGTAGTTTTTATAGATATCATGAATTTATTTAATGATGATTTTAATAAATATTATGGGGATTTATGAATCAATATTTGGATCCCCCTTTTATGATTGTTTGATTTAAATATTACAAAAACTATATTGGTTTATTATGTCCATATTGTTTCATTGAGAGGTGTTTCATGGTATGTACCCAATTGTGTATATATGGTGCGCATAATACCCCGTTGATACGTTATATCATTAATCTATTTATATTAATGGTATTAAAATTTTCATATGAAGTTATTTATTTTTGGGGGGTTATGATTTAAAATTACGAAAAGTTGTAAGGATTTATGTTGCAATCTAATTTTTAATCCGGGTGGCCCATTATTGAATCTCATTTGAGGAAATTATATGCTATTTGTATCATACACCTAATCTATTTTATTCACCTATGGTTATTTCATCAATTTTAAGTATTATTACCATTCCCCACTATTTGGTACATAAAAATATTGAGAAAACCTTTTTAGGAAGAACTGAATTTATTTCCGCTTTAGTCGATGATGTTTTTATTCTATGTCATTGTTCATTAAAATGTTTTCAAGAATGTTATTGTCTATGATGAAATCATTATTTAATGTCATTTTCAACCATATTTTAATTTCCTTAAAATATTTTAAAATAGAATTTTTATATTTTTTTCCATATAGGTTATTTGTGACTTTTTACAAGAAGTGTGAAAGGAATATCGGTTTTAATGTCTACCACATAAATGTATTTTCACACTATAATGTAAATTGTTTTCTTTGAACTTATTTTTTAACTTTTCATGGTAATTTTCAGTGAAAATATTTTTCTTAATATTTTTTTGGAATTTTGATTTAAATTTTTATCAAAATTAAAATATATTTTTCTCATGATTTTAAAGAAAAATCTAAATGTTATTTCAAATCAATTTTCATCCCTGTCAATAACCTTTTTAGAATTTTATGCTTTACCAAGAATACAATCTTATGATATCTTCATTTTTATTTATTCGGATGGATTATGATGATAATATTTTAAGGATGATTCTATAAGACTTAATAATTTCCCATGGGTTATTTAAGTTATTATGAAATCATCAAAAAACCTATTTCTTGTAAATGGGTCTATCAAATTATAAATGCAATGAGGGATATTTCTTTGGGTTTTATTATTAAATGAATGTTTTATTTTATTTATTCATGTTATGATTCTTGGAATTTTTTTATGATGATGCGTGAGCCTGATATAGATCATGATGATGGGTGAGCCTGATATTGATCTCTAATTCATTGTATAATGTGGTAGAGTTATCTGGATGGAAGTTACTCCTAAGAGACGATATAGTTTATTGAATATAAGTAGATCTTAAGAGATAATAGAGTTAATTTGATGAGATTTAATCCTAATATAATGTTGGAATTATTCAATTTAGGTTATTACATGATGAAATTATGATGTTCAAAGATACCGACATGATTTTCCTATGTTTTCATTGAGTTTTAATGGTCTCTTCAAACAAGATTTATTTCGCATAGTTCATGATTGTTGAATCATATGTGTAACATCTCAGGTAAAGATAAAATAATTCTTTTTAATATTTATTAATATTTATTAATTAGAGATAAATTTTACATTAAAATGGATGCTACTTCCAATAACATAACTGACACGCAATAATTAGTCTCACTGAAGTCTTGTGTTGCAAGCAAAAATGTGTTATACAAAAAGATAATATATTGTTAATATTCCTATTTAATATAAAAGTTATCTCCTTCTAATTGTATTAGACAAAATAAATATGAAAAACTATATTATGTTTACACATGTTTATAATTTTTTTTACTTTTAACTTATAAATTTTATAGGAAAAAGACAAGAATAAATCTAGTAGAATGGTTAAAAAGGTATTTTTCTAAAAAGTAGTGTTAACACCTTTTTTATGGTGCACCTAATTTAATACTAAATTTTGAAAATATTAAAATTATTATATTGAAAAATAAAATTAATTTTTGAAATATAAATATCAAAATTTAATTTGGTTTATTTTTTGATATTTTTCTGAGAACATTCATATTTTGATGAATAGTGAATAATACTGAATTTTAGTTCAAAACTTATTTTCCGTCCAATTTATTTATATAGTTAAATTAAGTTTTTAAATCGTTTAAAACTATAATAAGTTATATTTTATATCATTTATCCCATTTATTTCATTTGAAAAAATTTTCACATTAAATTTATATATAAAAACTCATCAATCTTGTGGCCATTTTTACCTTAAAAACCATCTTTGTTGTCTCGTCTAGAGGATTTATTTTAAATTAATTTTTACCACTGCTGTGATTTTAGTTTGGAAAAATGGTTTCAATTTTTTGAATTAGAATAATTTTTAATGTCTAATTTTCTCAACTTTGTTTTCGACCAAAAATAATGGTGAAAATATTTAAAATTAATTACAGCAATTCAGGTAAATTGTGGTTAAATAGTAGTTCAACTTTAATTGTAAGAGTCTAAATAACCGATATACATGTAAAAACCCAGTTTTATGGAAATTATTTGACCATAAAACCTCTTGAATCATATTGTGATAATTATTGGAGTCACATGATTTAATGGATACATATCAATAGTGTTTACATTTTTATATTTACAAGAATGTCACTCCCCACCACTATAAAAAGTCATTCACCCTTCCCATTCATTCACACCTATAAAGACCATTTGGAACATCCTAAACCTGACCAAATAATATACCCACATACATACACTCTACCTAGATGCCTCACCTTGGTCATAAATCCAACCAAGAAGTTCTTTGGTGAAAACCAAAAAGGGTTTCCCAAAAATAGGGAACATTATTGAATGTCCATTTATGTTTTATTTATTTATCTACTCCTTAATTTGTTATTATTCCATGAATATATAATAAAATTATTTTCCTAAATATACTGGGATTTTCTATGTTAATATTTATACCTACACCAATACACAATTCCATCAAATGGGTAAGTAAATTATTGTCCGTGTACGGAGAACAACCACCTCAGGTAACGATGTAATTTGTTTTTCCTTAACCACCTCACATGTTTGGTCATTATTATGGAAAAACATTTATATGAAATATATATTTTTTATGTTGTTTTAATACTTATTTAATTTTTATATAACACATACCTTCATGATTTTCATTTATTATAAATATGGTAACATCGCATGTGGACGCGTGGACTACCACATCTTCAAAGTGATGTGATACGATCACACATTACATGGAACATATTATGGATGGGTTTAATTAAAAATATGATAAATAAATAGAAAATATATGATAATAATTAAATAATTAACTTTCTGAAAATATAATATATCATTTTCCATATTACGCTTTCACACTCAACAAAAGTGATAACATCGTTCGTAGACTTGTGGACTACTTCTTCCACGACAAAACACTATTCCTTTTACATCACAAAAATTATATATATAAGTAAATATGATTAAATAAAATGATATTTATGATATAATTATAATTATATAAAGGTAAATTCTACTTAAATTATTTCCATACTGATCATTGAAAAATGGGAAGCATGCTCATGCATACGTACAACTTACCATCTCCACGATTGTAATGTGTGTTCATTTTTCATAAGAATATTTCATGATTGGTTTTTAAAAAATAATTTATGTATAAATATGATAAATATGAATTTATTATTAGTCTTTATATGTTTATATAATGAACCCTTTGGCCATAGTTGACCAACCAACGTTGTTTTTGACAAATAAAGTAAATATGGTCAAAATTCCCGACATAAACATAATTGTATAAGTAGTTGATTACAAAATTGTAATAAGTGAAGTAAAAGTAATGATTAACAAGAAAACGGTTCTGAAAAAATTAAATAATTAACATAGGTTTATTATTCTTGAATATGAATACACATGTGGGAAGTGAGACTCAAGGTAATAGATTTCGTCTCAATCTCATTTATTTGAGTAATTTCTTGATCATATGCACTTTTATTATTTTATAACGTATATATATATACCCTTTGAAATTATATATCCATATTTTATATATTATAATATTAACTAATGTCTTGTTAAAGGTTATTTTTATGGGGATTTTTATTTAAATTTCCAACATGCATGGGATGCTTTGAATGTTTAAAGAATCAATCATTTCCACCATTTCAATATTCTTGATATTATTTTACATATTTATTTATATTTATATAAAAAGGACTATAAAGGAAATTTTATGTCTATTTTGGTATTTGGATTCCTTTATAATCCTTCATGTTTTTAAAATAAAAATATACCTCTCTTTCCCATTTTGGGGTATTTTGTTATTGAAAATGGTTTTTGAAAATGGAGTGATTATTTAAATATCTTGAAATATTTTCTTCTGATTTAAAATACATTTTTATGAGGTAAATTATGAAAAATTAAATATTTTATATTTTATGATTATATATTGGTATATGGACATTTGATGGGTGGTTTTGTGATAAACTAATGAAGGGTGGTTCCATGATAAACCAACAACATGTGGGTCCATGATAGTTCTCTAATTCATTGGATATAGATTTTAGACATATGTCTATTCTATTTATAATAGTTATATGTATGTAAGTATAACTCATGATTATTCCATTTATAATAATGATAAGTACAATGATGTCAAAAGAAACCAATATGTTTAATCTATTCTTTCTATGGGTTTTATGGTAATATTGTGATTACAAAAAAATTATTAAATGAGTTTATTTTTAGAGGAAATTATTAACTACTTATTTAGTATAACATTATTAAAACAATTCACGGGTTTTAATTTTTATAAATGGACTAAAATATTCTTTCTTTTTTATATCCATTACTGAGCTATTTATGCTCATCCCATTTTTTTTAATATTTTAATAGAACATAAATATGAGTAAGGGATTGGAAGAATTCATGTTAAATTTCATGAATAGTATAATAATATAAAAGATTATTTATTTTAAATGTTTAGATTATAGAAAAAATAGATCTATTCGAAATTATAAAATTTTTATTTTATGGATTTGTTAGGTATGAGTTATTGCCTAATTCTCTAAAAATATAAACCTAAAAAGATCCCCAATGTGAAAGAAAGTAATTTCTTGAATAAAATTCAGGATTATATGATGTTCAATATCGGGGGCTTCAAGTTGGTTTTAATGGACAGTTTAAAAAAATTTTGAGGTTTGGATATTGTTAATAACATTCCCTTAGAAGAGTTTACCTGTTTCGTTATGTTATAATGATATTTAATTTAAATATTACCATGTTGCTTTGTCTAAAGTATTTTTTTTTAACAATTTTCTATAGAGGAAATTTGAGAGCTGTAGTCGGAAGGAACTAAAAGGAAAATATCCTACCAAATCAGCATCTCAAGATTGTTGGAATTGAAATAGAAATGTTTAATGTAGTTATGGATCAATTGAAAAATGAAATAAATGGTGGTGGTGTCTGTGAAAGAGAGAAACTAGATCTACTATAAGGGAACATGAAGATTGCAGAGCATTTTATGAGACAAAATATCCCATTATTCAGAGGACCATCTGACCCAGTTCTAGGTGAAGGATGGATTAAATAACTAGAAATGATATTCAATGTCATGGGTTGTTCAGATCAACAAAAGGTAACTCCTAAAATTTATCATTTTTTAGATGAATCCAATTAGTGGTGGTTAATGGTTAATAATATCAATGAAATTGAAGACATTAATACCTTAAAATGGGATGAATATAAGAATATTATCACTGAGAAATATTTTCCTAAGGCTGTTTGACATAGGATAGAAAAATAATTTTTGGATAATTTTTTAGTTCAGTTTATAGATGATATTTTGATATATTATAAAATCTAGGAGTAACATGAAATTATCTTAAGGATTGTTTTGAAAACCATCATTGAAAATAAACTATTTAGAAAGATTAGTAAGAGTTTATTTTGGTTGTAGAAAAATTCATTCCTTAGGAATATTATTTATAAATATTGAATAATTGTTTACCCTACTAAAATAAATTTTTTGGAATAGTGGAAAAGACCTACCAATGTCACTTAGATTCATACTTTTCATAGAGTATCTGGTTATTAATGATGGTTTTTTTTTGAAAACATTTCTCGATTATCTATCACACTAACTATGTTAAAACAAAAGGGATGTAGGATAGTATGGATAAGGGAATGTGATAATTTTTTTTAGGAACTAAAAATAAGATTAGTCAATGATCGTTTTATGGAGTTCCCTTATAGAAATGGTGAATTATTTATCTACAGTGATGCTTCATTGAAATGACTTGATTGTTTCATAATGCATAATGACAAGGTAATTTTTTATTCTTCACCTCCATTGTAATATCATGAGTTGAATTACACTACAAATGATTTGGAATTATCTTATTCCATTTTTTACTTTAATATTTCGAGGCATCATTTGTTTGGAGTAAAGTGTGAAATATATACTGATCATAAAAGTTTGAAGTATATATTCAATCAAAATGAATTGAACATGAGGAAAATAATATAGATGGAACTAATCAAGGATTATGATTTCACAATTCATTATCATCCTAAAAAATGATATTTATGATGCATTGAGTCGAAAAATTAATGCTAAATTAACCATGTTACATTTATAAAGTGACAGTTCGGTTAATTATTTGAGAAATTTTGGACTAGAAGATGTGGATGTCGGGACATCCTTAGTATTTTTTAGGTTTTAGTGTAGTCTACATTGTTAGAAATAATTAATATGACACTGAAGGTGGATCAATATATTGAAGAAAAGTTAATATCCTTTAATAATGGTAAGTCTCTTAATTTTTATATCGATGAATAAGGTATTTTATGATTATGGAAAAGATTATGTGTGCCTTGTGATTCACTATTGAGGGAAGAGTTGTTGATTTGAGCTCATTTTTCTCTATTTTATATTATACCCGGTAGAACTATGATTTACAAAGACCTTCAAGTGTATTATCAACGAGAGGAAACGAAAAGCGATATTGCAGAATTTACCATGAAGTGTTTGACTTGTCAATAGGTTAAAGAAGAGTAACAGTTACTAAAGGGTATGCTTCAACCATTTTCATTGTCAGAGTGGAAATGGGAGAATATATCAATGGATTTCCTGGTGGGATTCCCAAATAATTCCCTATATAATAATACGATTTGGGTTATTATTCATCTATTAACTAAATCTACACATTTCACTCCCATTTGAGATACAATATCTCTAGATAATATTTTTAGGCTTCATCTAATAGGAATTGTAAGGATACATGTGGTGCCTATCTCCATTATATCATATAGTGATCCCATGTTCATATCAAATTTTTGAAAAGGAATTCGAAATTCATTGGGTACTGAATTAAATTTCATAATGACTTTTCATCCTCAATCTGATGGATTGTCCAAGTGGATTTTTCAGACCTCAGAGGATATGCTTCGTTCTTGCTCAATGGATTACCACATAAGTTGGGATTGAAATAAATCTTTGGTTTAGTTTTCTTATAATATTCGTTTTAATTATAGTATACATATGGTAAATTCTGATACATGATATAGGCAGTGGTATCAAACACCAAATTTTTGGGATTATGTAGGAGAAAGGAAGTTAATGGGACTAGAGTCGGTAGAGGAAATGATAGATAAAGTTCAGATGATTTAGTGACAGATGAAGATAGCATATAGTGGGAAGAATATTTATCTCGATAACTATAGTGAAGATCATTATTTTGATTTATCTGATCATGTATTTTTAAAAGTTTCTCTATGGAAAAGTGTGATACATTTTGGTAAGAAGGGGATGTTGAGTCCACAGTTTATTAGACCATATGAAATCCTGAAGAAATTTGGATCAATTTCCTATTGAGTGGATCTACCTCCATTTATTACTCAGTATAAAAAATATTTCAGGTTTTAATGTTAACTAATTATGTACTTAATTCATCTCATGTCTTAAGTCCGGAAGTAGTTTAGCTGGAAGAGTGTCTTTCTTAGGAGGAAAAAGCAGTTCAGGCTCTTGGTTGAAAGTTTAAGTGTTGTAGAATAAGGTGATTCAACAATTTATGTATTTATGTAAAAAACTTATAGTTTTAGAGGAAACATGGGAATCTAAAAATTTTATGAGGGAAAAATATCCTCACTTATTTGATTAGTGAATAAAATTATGAAGATGCAATTTCTAAAAGGAGGAATGATGTAAAATCCCAGATAATGATAGAATATGTATTTTTTATACTTATTAATATATATTAATTATATAGTAATTTTACCTAAAAAGGGATTATATGTCCAATAGTGTACCTGGAACATAATAATCAGTTTATCTAAAGTCTTGCGTTGCACGCAAAACTGAGTTATACCGAACAATAATATATTGTTAATATTATTATTTAATATGACAGTTGTCTCCTAGTTTTTGTATCAGAGAAAATTAATTGGACTAAATATATTATGTTTACACATGTTTATAAATTTTTTTTAATTTCATCTAATAAATTTTATAGGAAAAATATAAGAATAAATCTAGTTTTATGCTAAAAATGGTATTTTTCTAAAAAGCAGTTTTACCGCCTTTTATTGGGGAACCTACATTAAATATAATTTTTGACACTTTTATAATTTTTAAATGAAAAAATAATCTTTATTTTCTAAATATAAATTTCAAATTTTAATTTGTGTGAATCTTTGTATTTTTCTAAGAGCTTTCATATTTTGATAAATAGTGAATAATACAGAATTTTAGTGCAAAACTTCTTTTTCATACAATTAGTTTATATAGTTAAATTATGTTATTAATTGATTTTAAGATATAAAAAGTTAAATTTTATAACATTAATGCAAATTTATATCATTTGAAACAATTTCACATTGAATTCAAATATAATAACATAGCGAACTTCTGATCAATTTTACCTTAAAACCCCACTTTGTCATCCTGTATGTGAGATTCATTTTAAATTAATTTATACCAATTTTTTTATTGGAATTTGAAAAAATGGATTAAATACTTTTAATTATAATAATTTATAATGTATATTAATTAATACTTATTTTTTGACCAAAAATATTAGTGAATGTAAATAAAAGTAATTATAGCGATCAAGGTAAAAATGTAGTTACTTAGTGGTTAAATTTTAATCTTAAGAGTCAAAATGAACTATAAAATTGTCCAAAACACATTTACTGGAAATTATTAGATCATATAAACTCTTTTATATAATTGGGATAATTATTAGAGTCACATTATGTATGTAAGACCTCCCAATAGTGTTTACCTTTTTATATTTAGATGAATGCCACTCCCCGTCCGCTATAAAAAAGATGTCACCCTTCCAATTTATTAACACCTCTCAAGAGACATGGAGTCACAGAAAACCCGAAACAAATAATATTAAATCATTACTATCCTCACACTTTATTTCCCACCTTGGTCATAAATCTTACTAAGAAGTCATTTGGTGAAAACCAAAAGGAGTTACCTGAAAAAGAGGTAACATTCTTCAACGTCGATTTATGTTTTATTTCATTATCCAACCCTTAATTTATTTTTATTAAATGATTATATGATAAAATAATTATCCTAAATATACTTATATTTCATTATGTTATGTTTTATACCTACACATACACACACTTCTATCAAATGGGTTACAAAATTATTGTTCATGTATGGAGAACTACCACCTCACATAATGATGTCGTTCGTTTTTCCTTTACCACCTCTCATGGTTGGTAATTATAATGGAGAAAATATTTTTATATGATATATATGATATTTATGTAGTATTAATAATTTTTTAATTATTATATGACACATACCTTCATAATTTCAATTTTTTTGTAAATACGATAACATCATCTGGGGGCATGAGGTCTATCGCCTCCTCAAAGCGATGTGATACGTTCATACGTTACATGGAATGTATTAAGGATGAGATTAATTAAAAATATGTTACATACATAACATAGATATTATATACATGATATAATTACCTTTATATAAATAAAATATATCATTTTCCTTATTACCCTTTCACAAACTGAAATAAGTGATAACATCGTTCATGGACGTATGGACTACCATCTCCTTGACTTGATGGGATTAATTTTACATATATAGAATTATATTTATAATTATATATGATTAAATAATATGTAATTTATGTTATAATGATAATTATATAATGTTAAATCTGAATTAATTTCTTTCCATAATTATTGTTTAAAAATTGGAATGTTACTCATGCGTACATACGACCTACAATCTTAATGAATGTAACATTGGTTCGTTTTTCACAACAAATTTTCATGATTGATTTTAAAAATAAAATTTATTTATAAATATTATAATTATTTCATTATTATTATTTTATATATGATTATATAATGACCCCTTTGACCATATTTTACCCACCATAGTAATTTTTGACACATAAACCGAATATTGTCCAAACAACTGACATAAACATAATTGTTTAAGTAGTTTTTTACAACAGTGTAATGAGTAAAATCAAAGTAATGATAAACCTGAAAAATATTTTTAATCAAGTAAATAATTAAAATTTGTTTATTATTCTGAAATATAAAGACACACTTGACAAGTCAGACTCAATATAAGAGATTTCCTCTCAATCTGCTTTCATTGAGGCATTTCTTAATCATATGCACCGTTATTTTTATATAATGTGTATATTCATACCCTTTGACATTCCATATACATATTTTATCTATTCTAATGTTATTTAACTTATTTTTATATTTTATTCTTTCATTGGGCTTATGATTTAAATTTACAAAGTGGTATGGGACATTTTGAATGTTTAATGATTTAATCATTTCATCCATTTCAATATTCTTGATATTATTTTACATATTTATTTATATGGGTATAAAATAGATAATAAATGTAATTTTATTTTTATTTTTTTATTTTTATTCTTTTACAAGCCTTTATGATTTTAAAAGAAAAATAAACACTTCTTTCCCTTTTTCTAGGCATTTTGTTATTGAAAATGGGTTTTGAAAATTGAGTGATTATTTCAATATATTGAAGTGTTTTCTTGTGATTGAAAATTAAATTTTATGGTTGAAAGGTTTAAAAATGAAACATTTTCAGGTATTATTATTATATAATTTTACTTTTACATTTGACATATGGTTCCGTGATAATCCAATGACGGGTGGTTCTATGATAAACCAACGACAGGTGGGACCGTGACAACCCTCAATTTTATTGAGTGTGGAAGATAGTAATATAGATATTCCATTTGTTAGAGTGAAATGTATGTAATTTGGCCCCATGGTTATTCAATTTATAATAGTAACAAGTATAATGATGTCCTAAGATACTAATATGTTTTATCTATTCTTTCTAGGGTTTTTATGGTAGTCTTTTTGTTACCAAAAGGTATAAAATGATATTATTTTCAATTAAATGTATTTACTACTAATTAAGGGTGAAAGTTATTACTTTATGATAAATGTTTCATGGGTTTTAATGTTTATAAATGTTATACTGGTTTTTTTCACCTTATATCACTTGCTATGATTTTTATGGGCATTCTACATTTTTTTAATGTTTTTCACAGGACTTAAGGATGAGTAAGGTATTGGAAGAATTCATGTTTAATGTCATGAAATGTATCATAATAGAGATCATGATTTGTTTTAAAAGTTTTATATTATAGAAAAATTGATACTGTTTGTACGTTTACACTTTCTATTTTATGGTTTTATTATGTACAAGTTATGGCCTAATTCTCCAAAACTATAAACCTAAAAATATCCTCAATGTGAAATAATGTATTTTCATAACTAAAAATCAATATTATGTCATGTTTAAAGTCATGGAATTATATTATTAATCATGTCATATGTTAAATATTTGTGATATGAATCATGTTTTATGATCTAGGTTTTGATGGGTATGTAATATCTTATAGTATGCTTATGAAATTTGATTATTAACTCATACCTCTATATATATCAAATACTTACATATTATCCTTGATTGATATCTCCTATATTTACTCATACTAATTATCTAATATCACCCTTTCCTATATTTTCATTTAATAGAATATGAATAATGATTTTATGTAAGATATCGCTAGAAGGGTGTCATGTGTGGATAATTGTGTAGGAGATGTTGAAATCTTTTAATATAATAATAAAATTAGAGTATAATGAGAAAAATACCCATTTGGTGAGAAAGACATGAGTTTTTCTTTACATAAAGGGTTTTTTTCCTTCAATCTCAAATAATCTAAACCTAAAAGGTATTGGGTATGTAAGTGACTCAATATTGGCTAGTGATATTATATTTATGGATGGTTAAAATGGGTCATTTTAGTTAGTGTCAAATCCAGTATATAAATAATGTGTTTCCACTAAATTTAAGTGTACATGTGTCAGTTTTTCTCTATTAGTACTAGTGTAGGATTTAGAAAACTTTTGGTGTTAGGAAGTTATCATCTAATGATAATTTAAGGGGTTAAGATACCATTATGTGTTGATATTTTCAAGGATGTTCATAAGATTAAATTAATAAATACCATTTAATGGTTTTATGTTATTATATTCTGGTTTAAGACCCCTCCACAATAAGGTCGATGTTGTGCCTGAGTGTTGCTCTTCTTCTTTCCTTACTCTATTCCATTTTTCTCTCCTCCTCCAAAATTCTTCTCGATCTGTATACATGGATTATTTGATTTCTGGTTTCTTATAGACAATGTAGACTTCTTTCAATGAGGTTTTGGGGTTTTGAAATAGGTGGTTGGTTGTTGAATACCTTGGGGTTTCCCCTGATTTGACCTCATGTTTCACTACTCCTCTCCAAGTTGGATATGGAGAAGAGGTAATGAAGGGGTTTTTAGATTTTTGGTTCAATGAATTACAAGTTTCAAGGTGCATCCAAAGTGGTCCAACATCTGTTTTGTTGGCTACTGGTTTTCTACATCATTGACGATTTTGTTGGTCGAAGCCATCAACTTCTCAAAGACCTACTCTAACTTGTCATTCAACTACTCCTCTCTAAGTTGGATCTAGAGTGGTGATAAGAATTAGGTTTTGGGATTGGTTTGGTGTTCATCATCGTTCCATGCATCTTCCCTTAGATTATGGCATCGTTCAAATTTGGTAATGACTATGCCATTAGAGAAGGTTATTGTTTTTTTTTATCCCTCAAACACATCATGACATTTTGTTAGTTATTCAAAAATCTCTTGATTCTGGTTCATCATTTATGTCAATTTGTGTCTGGTTTTTTATTATGCTTAGTGGTTTTAGAGATCCTTGGTGGCTTGGTATGGGTTTTTGTAGAATCCATGATGGTCTTTGGAGGATGGTAATTTTTGGAGTTTGGAGTGGTGTTGGAAGATGATGATGGTGTTGTAATAGTACAGTGATGTTGAATGGTGTAACTCATAATGATGATGGAAGGAATATTATTGGCTGATGTAGGATCTTCTATATTAATTTTATTAGTGGATTTTGTGTATCTAATGCATGTTTTGTTTGATTTTTTAATTTATAATCTGAATGTTATGATATATATAACACATGATGTTCTGGTTGCCGCTCAACCATAAAGTGGCATTTTGAAAATATAAAAAATAAATATTCAGTTAGTGTAATGTTATTTGGGAAGAATGTTATTGGGGACATAAGTTGAATGAAACATAGAATCTTTAAGGTTAGTATGTTTTTTGATGATGTCATAATTATAGTTAACTGGAATAAAGGGGTTATCATATTTTGGGAATATATGAGATTGAAAAGTAATTTGGTTTCTCATTGATTAAAGTTATTTTGGAGAAGTTCACATTTTTTTGAACATTATATGATTAAGGTAAACAAAATATTATTGGTTACGATGAGATTTTATGGGAGTTATAAAGGTTGAGTTAACTTTTGTATAACTATATTATTTTATTAGAGATTTATGGTTATTTGGGTTATTTTTGGAAATAGTTATCCTAATTTAGAGATTATATGGCATATACGTTTTTGGTATGTAACTTTATGAGTGATTGATGTTATTTAGAGATAAATTTTATGTTTTTCTTAGAAGAACATGAAATCAAATATTTCTGATTTTTCAGGTTTCAAATTTGGTCACATTTATTTTGATAAGTTTTATGGTTAGTTATTTATGGAATGTTTAAAATTGAACATTGGTTGTTAATTTTTTGGATTCGATGTTTAATATATCATTTCTTCACATGAAGGTTTATTTTTATTAGATATTATCTTATATTTTTTTTATCCATTTGTGATTTTCATCAAACGATAAAAGTAAAAGAAATAATATTTCACCCTTTTGTGTATCTTCTGATCTTTTTAAAGTTAATTTTACATCTTTAGGCATGAAAAATTCATCATTTAGAATATGAAAAGAAATAGAGGTGAAAAAATGCTCGAAACACAACTGAAGGATGAAATTATGCTTATGGTATGGAATTAGTCAAGTAAGTATAATTTCTCTTATTCTCTATCATAATGGTAATATAATTCCTCAACTTGAGCAAGAGGAAGAAAATTTAATGAGTATTACAGGGAAAATATCACTTATCTATGAAGGTAGGATTAATAATATTCTTTCACTATAATGAGTCTCATTATTGTAAAAGCATGGTTTAAGAAATGCTTAGGAAATGATAAGTTTCCTAGACTACAACAAGAAATTAACGTTCTTGTTAAAAGGAATTTTTATAAATTTGTATTAAATGGTATTTCCTTCCACTCATGTATATTCATCTTCCATATCATGGAATTGATTCTGGAAATGTTTAAACTATTTTAATTGGACATGAGATAAAATCAAGAGGACACAATTTCATTAATGGGGTAGAATGTAACAAACAAAATTTTTAGTTTATTTTACTTTAAAAATAACACTATGTTTGATAGTGTGTGATACCCAAAACACCCAATTTAAGTGAATTATAAAATATTATTGAAATATTATCATTTACATATGACTGTTACAATCTTGACGTTAGTTTTTCGAGTATGAATAAGAGTAACTGCATTATAAAATATATGATGAAATTTTTTCTTTATTAAAATCTATTTATCAGAGGTTATGAAATATGTACTCAATTTTTAATAATAAGAATTAAATCCAATAAGTATTAGAACCTTTAAAATTATAAAAATATTTTTTTTCTATAAAAGTTGGTTTTTCTTATATTTTGTATTTTCATTTAAATGATAAATGTATGAATTTTAGATTTTTTTTATAAAATAACAATAATTTTTTATATCATCTTATCAAATATATCTTAGAGTTGTTTTTTGGATATTTTTGAAAAGATTAATTTTTTGGGTGAATAGTGAAAAATACTTATTTTTATAAAAAATAGCATTTATTTTGGAGTGTTTAAAAACCTAATTATATATTATATTGTATTTAAAGTAAAATTAATAAAAAAATATAAATAATCCAATTAATTCAATCAGAATCAAGATTAGACATGATTTTGGTATAAAATCATTTTTATGCTTAAAACATGTTTTTCAAAATAGTGTTTCTCTGCGTTTCATGAACTTATATATTAAAATAAAATTTTACCACATATGGAAATTTAATAATAGAAAATTTAATCCATATTTAGAATCATTATATTCAAATTATTTAATAAAATGAATTTCATTTTTAGTTATAATGAATAGTAACCCTAATAAACGTTTATCACCATGATATACGGTATAGTGGGTTAAAAATTGAATTTTTTTTGGGAAAGGCTAAAAAATATTTAAAATAATTTTGAAAATATCATTTTATGTGTTTATTCACCCATCAAAATTATAAATTTGAAAATATGAAAAAAAACTCCACTTTCTTGTGATTATGACCTTATATTATTTTTAGTAATGAATAATTATAAAATGTCACTCTCTTTACTTTAATATATCTAATATTCTTTCATAAGATTAAAAAGATATTTAGAATATATATAAATGGTTATTTTTAAGATAAATAAATTATGTTTTTGATATTGATGTACTTTTAATTGTTTTTTATGATATAATTACATAAAACGCTTATGCATCCCTGATGTAGTGTTTGTGTAATTGGGTGAAAAATGATTGTAAATAGTTTTAAAAATATTAAAAGTGTCATGTTTTGGTTGATTTTAAGTATTTAATTATATTTTTGAATTAAAATTAATGTTAATTAATTTTTTAAATATTAATATTAGAACTCCATAATTATATTTCTGTTTTCAAAATCAAATTACACGAATAGTCCCAAAAAAGACATTAAGGATATTTGATGTTAAAAAATATTTAATAAATTGGTTTAAAAATCGTAAAAATATTATATTTTTTCATGTAAATGATAAATGGATTATAATATCAACCATTTTCAACTTTATATCCACTTTACCATTTAAAATGACATTATTGACCCTTAATGACCAAGTATTTTGTTATCATAGTTATGGTTAAAAGGGTTAATGAGAGGGGGTTAAACCTAGAGATAAGGATAAAATTGACACTTAATCTTATCTAAATATAATTCATTGAATTTATTTCTACCATAAACAATTTATATTCAAATATAGGACACTTTTTTATCCATTTTAATTTAGTAATGAACATATTATATTTTAATATTTCATGTATTCACACGATTTTCATCCACCACACTTATAAAAAGGAACCTCTTATAATCTCTTATACACGACTTATCATGAAACTAAACTCATGAAAACCCATATCCAAAACTCTTATAAAAATAAATTTTCACGTTTTATTGGGTTTGATATTATTTAAAAGCCAACTCAAGAGTCATTAAGAAGATATCCAATGGTTGTTTCTCAAAGAAGTGGAAATCATCTTCATCGAATCCTTTTAAGTTTATTTCTTATAAAAACTCCTAAAAATATTATATAACAATATTAATAGTGGTAAATCATTAAAATTATATTATTTAAATTTTATTATGTTTCTATAATAAACAATATCTTTTTATCATCCATCCTAATGGAAAATTAAAACGTCATTATGCATATACATGGAGGACTACCATCTCCACGAGCAACATATTTTATTTTTCATAACTGTCTCTCATGGTTGGTATATATATGGATTTAATGATTATATATCATATTAATAATAATATAATGATTATTTTATGATAAAATATTATATACCTTCCAACCCTACCATCTGTTTAAAGATGATAACATCACTCGTGCATACGCATGAACAATCACCTCTACATAAGGATGTGGTTACTTTTTCATTTATTCATTATAAAGATGGTAAAAAGGATAAATTTTATTAAAATATATGATATATATGATATAATAATTATTCTATAAATATTAAATACACTATTTTTATTTTAATTTTTGTCCATTAGAAAATAAAAAAATTACTTATTCATAAGTACGGACTACCATATCCATGAAGTGATGTAATTCATTTCTCATCACCACCATATATGAATAAATAAAAGTGAATTTAATGAATAAATATATAACTTATAACATGAATAATATTCTATAAATTTATAAATCATGACCAATGTGTATGGAATGGAACGTTCAATCCAAAATATGTATGAAAAACTGAACAGTGAACACCAAAAATGATGATTTTATGGAGGAATTATTAATAAATGAGTAATTAGAAATTATATGTGAATCATATTTACTACGATATGTATGAATATAGTTTTGTAATATTTTTATAATAAATCTATATTTTTCATGACCCACCCCCCAAAAAGTACCCCACTTAGGAGAAAAATGAGAAAAGGGAGATGATGACTACCTGAGTCACGCCTCAAGTTGGGCCCAGGTTGGTGAAAAGCACCGAGGGTATAATAAGAATAAATATAAGAGTCATTAACCTCTAGGAGAACATACAAAAGATATATATAATATTGATATACCAATAAATATCTTATCATATATATATATATAAAAGAAACCCAAATGCTTACGTGCAATGTCATACAGTACTAAAACAACAAAAAGGAAAACTAAAAGTACCAAAAAGGTAAAGACGACAGTGACCATAAATCCCAAAAAACTTTGGAAAAGCCAAAAGATAGTAATATCCATCCCAATATTTACATTTCACCCACTGATCGGAAAATTAGTATATGTATATGTTTTGTAATCAAAATATTATAATTAATAGGGTCCTCCCTAGATCCTCTCTTGCAAAAGATAATAAAGCATACTAAATATCAGTGAACAATACTGAAAATAACTCATCAAATAAATAGGTATACTAAGTTCCTATCCACACTATAGATAAATATCAATAATTATCATGTACAAGATTGTATATAATTAGTAATGAACCATCAATGGTACCTCACCATCACTTCCCCACTATTTTTTGGATTTTCCCCAATGTCACACATCCTCATCTATCTCTCTTAAAAATAATCAAGCCTACAAAGACATGGTATAAGTATCACAACATGAACCTCATGCATCAAATCATCAACTCATGCCATATTACATCATTATATTGTAATTATGTAGTTTCCTTGATCCACCAATGTAACATCCCCAACAATAAGGCCACTAAAATGGCGCCCTGAGTCAAGTCATCTCATGACCTCAAGCATGCCTCCCCATATGCTAGAGGCTTCCAACTAGTAGATAGGGTCTAATATATCACATGGGGAGACTATACCCTCTTAATAAAAGTAATCCAAAATAGATAAAACATGAAATAATGGAAGTAACAAACAATAAATAATAAACATGAATTACTGAACACTTCCCAAAAATGTGTATAATTCCATAATAAAATAGTAAATATGCCATGCCATTTTTAACAATGACAAGTGTGATAAAAATACAAAATAAATACAAATAGGATAATCCCCAATATAGGTCTTGACTCTAAGTCTGGATCCCTCATCCATGCACATCCCGCACCTAAATCAACCATCTAGAATATTGGTTTTGCCCTTGTCTTCACCCGTAGACATGAAATCTAATTAGGTACCCAATGGATGCCCAATCAGGGTGTGAGTACAACTCAGTAGACCACCACCAATGGTGTATAGAAAATATACAGTCTAAACATATTCTATATTCATGTGCTAAATAAATTAAAAGATAAAAAAATTGGCTGCCATTAATTAATAATATTCACCTAAACCATTTTAAACTTTTAATCCATGGGTTAGGCCATTCGTTTGTAACACAATGACCTATGCTATATAACTTATATGCATTAGGGGATAATGCATGTTATCTATCTCACTAGAGAAACCATTTTATAATCAATTACATCACCTGTACCTTTGATCCTCAGTCTAGGTAGTCTTATCCAATACAACCATTATAGAAATAGAGGCTCAGTATGACTCCCTATCACATGCATTCTAGGGGTGGGTTTTATAGCCTCAGTCCAACCTGAATCATGGGAATAGAACCTCAGGTCTATACCCCACGTACCATCAATCCATGTGCACATGATTCTTTAACCGTTTACAATGTATACCATTTCAAAAACCATACTCAATCAATAGACATAACATTCACAATTTATATTTCATTCAATGCATAATTCATTTTAATACATTATCCCATTTAAAAATTCTCATTACCATCCATAAGTCATTTAACACATTCAATTTTATTCATTTAACCCATTAAAAATGTTCCAAACAACCCCTTATGCCATGTCAAAGACTAGAAACGACTACCATTAAATCTTTTTTTAATTCAATATTGAATTTCATCATATCTATCATGGGATTTACATCATTACAAATCAATTGTATGATAATGATTAAAATTTTCCATGTTTGGGTGATGGAAAACCACATGGGTGGCCCTATAACTGGTCTAATCAACTTCAATGCATCCCACAAGGATCATTAGGGGTTCAATTCATCATTTAGCCAACCAATTTACCAAATATAACTAAAGGAGATAAATTCACAATAAGAAGGCACCATAGAAAAATCTAATACACATAAACAAAATGTCAACACTATGTTATAATACTTGTTGACCACCTACCTTGATTCTGAAGATGAACAATCACTTGAATTTGGTTCTTAACTAGGATTCAAAAACCCTTTGAAGCCCTAACATAAGATGTTCTATAAAAATAGGTTTTGGGGTTCATAATAAAAAGAACAACTACACAAGACATAATCCAAAAAAGAGAGGGACTAGGAGTTATAGAATCACCTAGAGCATCAATCTACACCCAACAGTGATTCAAATGGCTTCGAATAGAGGTAGATTGACCATTGAAAAGTCTAGGGCGATTTAGTTTTTCATTAGGACTAATGGGTGAAGAATAGGGGAAAATATAGAGTTAGAACACTTGAGGTCTAGGAGGAAAAATTGATAAAAAAAATACTTCTAAAGGGGACACATGGTTTTGATGCATGGTTAACCAAACTGTGCACCAACCATGTGCCACCCTCTGTCCGAGAGGGGTCTAGGCTGCATGGTTACCGGCGAAGCCTTCATGTCTTAAAAAACCATGAGATAACTATGTAGAATGGATCTATCCAAGAATTAATGGGATTTCCTTCCCCCTTTTATGGTTTCTTCAAACCATGCACCCCTCCTCCAGGAATGAAAAATTTGGGTGCACCGTTACTACTGACCATGAGCCAAACATGCAGTATTCCCTTCATTATTGTCTTGAAACCTCAGGGCACCCCTAATCCTTCTTATATACCTTATAAACATATAATTAACTAGATTTAATGTATTTAAACCCAAAACTTAAATGGGAACATACCATCATGATTTATGGGATCTAATGACCACCCCACCTTATAATGAATCATCCTTGAGTGGATCTTCCAAAGAATCATTGAGATTCTAAAGTAAAGGGATTTGGACAATGTGGCTACATATTCGTCTCCCTTTCCCAAGTCTCTTCCTAGATGTTACCATGCTACCACAAAATTCAAACCAAGGGAATGGTCTATCCTCACAATGATATCTCACGATGATCCAAATTACATAATGAATTCTCCTTAAAGGATGCTTCAGTTTTAATCCCAACATCTTCAATGTCAATCACATGAGAGGGTTTAGGGTGATACTGAAAAAGTTGTGACACATTAAAAACATCATGCATACCCTTATACCACTACGAAAGATCCAATTGATACACCACTGGTACAATCCTCCCTATAATCTCAAACAGCCCCACCTAACTACATGCCAACGTACCCCAGTTCTTAATCCTGCAGTGACCCATCTATTTTGACAACCAAAGAAATACATGATCACCCACTATAAACTCATGAGGTATAGAACACTGATCCACATTTGACTTCTACCTACTATGATCCATAACCATTCATTTACAAATAAAACAAACCTATTCTAATGTCCCCTACAAACATGTTTCCCCAGCCTCCACCCAACACAACAACGACTCGCATAGCCTACCGAAGACTACCTAATATGGTCCATATGAATTTTCACTTGGTATCTATTGTTAGAGGAAAACTCAACAAGTGCTAAGTGCTTCTACACTGATCCAAAAAAGTCTAGGATAAATGTTATCAACATGTCATATTGTACTTGAATAATATGCTCTGACTATCTATTTTTCTATGGGTGGAAATCTATACTCAAAAACACCTGAGTACCAAGCACCTTATGTAACCCCTTTTAGAAGCACGAAGTAAACTGCATATCATGATTTGAAACTATAGTTTGTGGAACCTCATTCAATAATACTATCTTATGAACATATAAATCACCCAAATGGTTCACAATGAAGGTCTCCCGTAACAACAATAAATGTACTACCTTGGTCAATTGGTCCATAATTACCCATATCACATCACTCTTCTGAGGCTTCCTAGGAAGACATGACATTATCCCGCTACAATTATAAAATGTTTAATGGCTATGAAATACTCTATGGCAACTGTTGCTCAGTGTTCACATGCTGAATGGTTTCACATTACTTCATGAAACCTTCAATTTCATTATTCATACATGGCCACCAATACTGCCTATGAAGATCACAATACATTTTGGTCAAAACAGGATGTGCCAGCCACTTCAATGCAATAAATTATCACATAAACTCCTCACACATACATGTAGGCATGAAAACCTAACCAAAAAAATAAACAATCTCATTTCCACCCATTTTCCAATAGGAAGTTGACTCCCCACATTCAAGACTTTCCCACAAATCCAAACACTCTATATCCTCATACTACCTCTGCTTGATCTTGGATAGAAGCATGGACTCGACTATGAAGTATATAAGTGTCATCTTATCATGTCCATCCCATACCTCAAGATGCATCTTATAAAACAATGACCTCATTCTCAACTCAAAACAGGATTCCTAAACTACATGATTTTGAGTCTTCTTACTCAATGAATCTACAAAACTATTTCCCTTTCCCGATGTGTATACCAGCTCAATACAAAGGACTACATGTACTCAACCCATCTTAACTACAGAAGATTCGAGTCACATTGGGATAAGATGTAATTATGGATTTTGTGATCGGTATACATGGTAAACCTCTATATCAAAAAATAATTCCACCACCATTTTAAGGAATAAACCACTGTGTCTAACTAAAGATCATACGTTAGATAATTTCGTTGATGAGGCCTTAAATTCCACAACCCATATTCCACAACCAAATAATTTTCTATCTAAAATTCTCCAAGTCCAACACTAGATACATCAAAAAACAAGGAATATCCCTTACCCAATTCATGTAGGATCAAAATCAGTGTAGAATTCAACTGCTTACTTAACTCCGGGATGACATTATCACATGACCCATACCATTAAACTTTATCCACAACTTGGTCAAGCCTGAAAGTGGTGCTGGTAAATTGGAAATGTCTTTGATGAACCTTCCATAATAGCCAACCAAACCCAAAAAAATATCCATGAAAAAAAGTACTGGGATTCTCCTAGGATACAAAAACTTACACCTTCTCTAAGTCTATATACATGCCTTCCTCGGAGATGATGTCATCCAAGAAATATACCATGTCAATCCAAAAAATAAATTTAGATATCTTTGTGTTTATACTATAGTCTCTTAGTGTAGTTACGATGATTTCAAGGTGTTTTCCATGATATTCATGAGTCTTGGAGTACACCAAGATGTCATCAAGAAAGAAAACTACAAATTGATTCAAGTATAGGTGAATGAATCAGTTCATTAGGGCTATAAATATTTCTGGTGTGTTTGTTAACCTAAATGACATCACAAAAAACTCATATAAACCATGCATACTCTTAAAAGAATACCTAGTTATATCATAATGGCTCACTTTCAGCTGATGATACACAGATCTCAGGTCAATCTTGTAAAACATAGAAGAACAACTAAATTAGTCCAAAATATCTTTAATTCTCAAAAGATGGTATTGATTATTAATCATCATCTAGTTTATCTTTCTATAATTGAAAAATAGTTTCCATGATCCATAATCATTATTTGAAAAAAAAACTACTGAAACCCAAGGAGTAATAAAAGGATGGATAAACCCCTTGTCCTCCAATTACTCGAACTGATTCATAAGTTCATAGAGTTATTTCGGTTCCATTTTGTATGGTGGAATAGGAACTAGTTCTGCCCCTAGCAGTAATTCCATCATGAAATCAACATATCTCTCAAGTGGTAGCCCTAAAAAAACATAGGGAACACATCATGGAAACTGATTCAACCTAGTTTGAAAGAAAAGGAAGTTCACTCCCCCATCATCAAGCATAAGTCAATCCACTTAGGTTGTCAGTTCACACAACCACTAACAAAATATCCCTACATTACCTTCTTGGTTATCCCATTCCCCTTGATAATTTTAGGTTTTCCCCTCTAGGGACGTGAATGTTACCCTATGATGGTAACAATCAATATGGTCTTGGTGATCCAATGCCCCTAAATTCCTAAGATCATATCAAAACCCTATATCTCTAGCACAAACATGTTCAATAGGAAATGGTACATTCCATGATTAAGGGTAGACTCCTTACATTGCCTGATATTTTCTACTCAAACCTAGAATGGTGTATCAATCAACATCACTCTACACATATGTTCCACTAATAGGCCCAACACAATAAAAAATTGAGTATATAGAAAAGAATGTGATGCACCTATATCAAATAAATCACTAGAAATCATGGAATATATAAGAATCGTACCTTGAACTATCGATGGTGTGGCCTCGCCTACTCTAGGTGAATGTTGAACCAAATGTATTTGACATGTCTCTCTTCCCTGGGCTTCAGTATATGTTCTTAATGCATCACTGGCCTAAGGATATGGATTCCCTTATCTTGGAGCACCATGTCAACTACACAAATAGGTGCGACCAGAAGATCTCCAATTGACCTCCTGATAATGGGTAATCAGCCCCTAACTAAAATCTATACTAGGCTTAGTCATCCATCATCACCCATACATTGAGTGTTCATATAGAACCTATACACATTCCACATATTTTTGTATGATTATTACTTTAGTGGTTTTTAAAGACACCAACCACACTTGTTTCCCAACCTACTGCACTGATAAAAAAACCATTTTCACTACTCCTAGAGGATGGTTCTATTTTATGAATACTTTATCCACTAAAACCCTAGTGAAAACTCTAAAAGTGGAGTTTCCTACCATCATAAGTCTCACCAATGGATCACCCAACTGGAACCATGTGTCCACCACTGAAAGCCTCCTTGAAATTTTCTAATGAAATAAGAAACTGATACACCAACTCAATTAACCTATTTAAATGGAAGATATTCACATGGGGCTAAATCTCATGTCTAATTCCATCATAGAAATGTGTTTCCATATCTTCCACATCCCCTTCCAACATTGGGATGAGGGTTTTTAGGTTAGTGAAGTAGAAAACAAAATCCATCACTATAATAGTCCCTGAATTCAAACTCCTAAACTCTATAGCCCTCCACATCCTCAAGTTCTCTAGATATAAATGCTCCAATTTTTTTCCTAGAATCCTTTCCACAGCATAACCTTTTACTTCTCATTACAAACCAAGATTTCCCACCAGTGCTTTGCATGTCCTCACAACATGTAAGCTGCCAAATTGGCTCTCTTATTAGGAGGAGTCTCTATGTACTCATGAATCATCTAGATAGAATCTATCGAGAACACATCTACCCCAGTTCCACCCTCTATTGAAAAATTATATGGGTGTTATATTTGAAACACTCTAATCAGCTCAAATATACTCAACATAACCCACCCTTGGTCCCATTACATTATTTGCATAAAACGAGACAAATTCTCATGGAAATGCTCTTCTCCTTTGTTACCCTATATCACTATTGTTTATTGATCCTCTTATGGAGAACCATTCTTAGTGATATCCTCTTTTCACACAACTGGAACACATCATCATGGAAAAATTTCCCTATAATTACAAATATACATACTAGTACACACAACATAAAAAATCCATAATTTTTAAAAAAGGCAATATAAAAAATCATTAGTTTTTCGATGTTTATTAGCAATTGTTCTATTAACCTACATTAAATAAATGTAGTTTTAAAAATTTTAATATAATGATGGTTTCATCAAACCATTACTAATTATTTTTAATAATTGGAGGATTTTTCCATTACACCACCACAAAATGTTTTAGAAACAGTATTTTCTTACCCTCCCCCACTCCCTCTATGTGAAACGACCTAGGACACTATCCCCCCCCCCCCCACTCCCCCCCGACCCTGCGACCCCCCACCCTGCGACCTCCCTCTCCCCAATGGTGACATGAACCCCCCCCCACCTCCTCTAACCTCCCTATATCATTGGCGGTGACCTCGACCCCATGACCCCCCTTAGACCTCCCTGTTCCCCATGATGATGTAAAACCCCCTCCGATATCACACTCCTAGGATGTTCCCTTCCTCAGTGGCGATGCGGACCCCCCCCCCCCCCCCCCCACTTTAACCTCCCTCTCAGGGTCTCGATTCCCCTTTTCCTAACCTAGTATGGTCTCTTTGTCCTTGTTGTGGTGATTTAGTGTCCCATGACATGAAAGTTTTAGATCAGAGTTTAGTTTTATCTATTACATAGTTCATTATATTAAAAAAACTAATTTCATTCCTCTTAAATCTAGGTTTTATATTCATAATTAAATTATTATATGTGTATATAAATCTATTTTAAATGGAAACCTTTTTTCAAATGTCCTTCATTGAATGTAAAGGTTTTTTATCAGAATAAATGTATTTAAATTTCATTTTTAACTAAAATGCACACCAATCATTTGATAGAACAATATAATGTATTATATAACATGAGTTAATTACATTAAAAGTTTTTTTGGTTTTTAAAATATTATTAATGGATACTCATGACTTACAAAGGTATGCATGGATTTTTAAGAACTAATGATGAGTTACCTTGAATATAATGACTTTATAATGATTGAGTATTTTTTAATATAATTTTTATAAATAGATTTCTCAAAGTGTATTCTCTAGTGGCCTCCATACCAAAAAACATTATTTTATTGGTTAAAATATACATAATTGAAATCTATTGATATTTCTTTATTTTATCAAAATAATTGGTGGAACAATGACACTTGGTTATACCATTATAATTTAATGTAAATTGTACACCCTGAGTGTTTTTGCCTCAATTTTCCTCTTTTCTCTAATTATTATAATCCTTGATATTGATTAAATTCATTCATTTAGTCTTCCTTCATTTTTCTTCCACAATAAATTCTTAATATTGGGATTGATGTTGAAATTTTATTCCCTAATTTTATAACTTTCTCTTCAGTAGAATATTCATTTATTAACATTGAATAATAAGAAGTTCCTATTAAAAAATAAATCCTAAAGAATATAAATGAAAAAAATGGGGTGAGAAAAAGACATGTATTAATCTATAAAACATAATCTTCCACTATATTCACAAGATACCTGGTAACCATTCCAAAAAATATGGCCAATATTCAAGAATCATTACTCATCTCATTGGATAAATTTTAGAATTTTAGACATGTTTCTTTGAAATCACTATCTAATAAGGCTTAGTATGTGTTTAGTAAAAGGTTCCCCTCCCCAGAAAGTTTTTTAGGAAATTTAGGTGCACATATTGAATAATCTTAAATGGTAGAATGAAGTATAAACACCTCTATCAACCTAAAGCTTCTATGTTTATCATTTTTAGCTATCAAATAGTGTGTGAAATCCAAATAAATTATAATTTTCATTCATATCATTAAAGGGGTCATTTTGTTCTTAGTTAGACCATGAGAAATGGTTCAGACGTTGTTCAATGTAGCTAATTTTTCAATGGAATGGACCCTCCATAGTTACAAAACTAAGGTAGAATACACCATTATCATTATCTCTAATAAAAATAATATCATTATATATAATAATAAAAATATCATCTAGATATAAAATATAAAAAATTGAAACGTATTTATCATCTTTAATTTAGAGTTTGTTTTCCAAACATCTATCATTAAATATTAATTGTTTCAAGCATGTATCTAACAACAAATATTATGATCTGGAGTCTTATTCTAACATGTATAGATTCTTATTTAATTTTAATTATACCTATTTGATTAAACATTTATATATTTATATTTGAATGTACATGAAGAATAAAATCCAATACCTATAGATAAAAGTTGGATTAATTTACCTTGCAACACACCTTGGTATGCCAAGGGATTGGAATAATTTTTTAGATTATGAAATTGAAAACTGATTAGTGGGTGGAAGAATAAAATATTCATGTCCTTATTTTAAATTAATGTGATGGTCAAATAGAAATAATGTATATGAGAATTTGATATTGAAATATTTTTCAACATGATATGTATGTTAGATTTTTCATACGAAATAAAATTTTATGGAAAGTCAAAAAAATGAAAATACTATCAATGAAATAAAAAGTGACCTGACAGAGGATAATTCCATTCAAATAATGTTAAATGAAGTTTCTTGTATTATATAATAAAATTTCAATGATCTAAATAAATCAATTGAACTTTTAGTTGATCCTGAGAAGGTTAATATTTCTATGTACTTCGGTGACCAAAAAATGATTTTTATGAATTAGTTGAAGATGGACAATAAGAACTGTATGATGTTTGTGCCAAGTATTCAAGGTTGAAATTTTTATTTATTTTATATCATATAAAGTATCTTTATGAAATTACTGACAAATTAATTTCCAGGATTTTAGAGTTTCATCGGGATTCATTTAGTTAATATAGTATCCCTGCATCCTTCTATGAGATGTGGAAATTCATAAACAAACTTGGACATGATTATACAATGATACATGCTTTCAATAATGATTGAATGATTTTTTGGGGATAATATTTTGATATATAATAATGTACATGATTTCATAAAAGAAGATGAAATTCAATGATAAAAATTAGCGAATAGAAAAATGCATACCTAAGAAGAAACAGAAGAAGAAAACTCCTACAAAGTTATTACATTGCTTTCCTTTGAAACCATGCTTGTAAATATTAATCATGTCATATATGATTACCGATGACATGAAGTGGGATGCTCAATATAGTAATAATGGATTGATGAGGCATCCAAAAGATTCAACATCATGGAATATGTTTGATTCACTATATCTATATTTTTCTTCAGATCATAGGAATTTATGTTTGGGAATAGCTTCTGATGGTTTTATCCCTTTTGTCACTTTAAGTACTAATTACATCATTTGTCTAGTTGTTTTGATCCCCTATAATCAACCTCCATGGATTTGTATAAATAAGACTTCCTTTATTATTTTGATGATTATTCCTGGAATCAAAATTTTGAGAAATGATATTGATGCATACCTTTAACCTCTAATCAATTAATTGAAAGAATTATTGGATGATAGAATGGAATCATATGATGCTTCCACAAGAAAACTATTTAAAATGCATGTTGCTTTAATGTAGACAATTAGTGACTTTCTTGGACAAGGAATTTTATTTGGTTAGAATACTCATATTAGATTGGCTTGTGTAGTTTGTAACAATTATTTTGAACCTCAATGATTTATTCACAAAATAAAATGGTGTTTTATTTGTCCTCATAAATTTATTGACGCTTCTCATAAATTAAATTTTAACTAGACGCAATTCAATGGATATATTGAAATGAAAAAGTCACACAAGGTGTTATCTAGTTTATAAGTCATTGGAAAATTAATGAATGTCACTACAGAATTTGTAAAATATCATTGGTTTAAAGAAGGGGGGAAAGGTTATGAGGTACGATATCTAAAGAAGATAGAACACAACAATGGGAGAGAAAGTGTATATTTTTTAAACTTTCTTATTGAGAGTTTAATTTGATATGTCATAATCATTGTGTAATGGATTTTGAGAAGAATATCTACGAAAATGTATTGCTTACATTGCATAATGAGAAGGGTAAATTAAATAATCCACTTAATTTTCATAAGAATTTTGAGTCAATGAATAAAAATCATGGTTTGTAGGAAAATGTGTACGAAAATTATGCTTTGGTTGTTTTTAGAATGAAAAATCATGAGAGAGATGTATTCTTGTGAGCTTTAAAGACTGTAAAAGTGCCCAATAGATATTCAAGTAACATATCAAGGTGCATTGACTTGAAATATAGATAGTTACTAGAATTTAAAACTCATAACTCACATATATTTATGGGTCAGTTTTTCCCTTGGATTTGTGTAATACTTTACCTAGAAGAGTAACTGCAGTTCTAGTTGAGTTTTGTACCATTTTATGAGATATTTATGAACAATTATTAAATCCAATCGATATTGATAAACTTCAAGAAATAATTTTTTTAACACTATGTCATTTGGAGATGTTATTTCCTCCTTTATTCTTCAGAGTCATGATTCATTTGACTATTAATTTAGTTGGAAAAGATATACTTGGTGGACCAGTACAATATAGATGGATGAATCCAATTGAGAGGTACATTGATATTTTTTTGTTAGTGATTTTAATTTTATCAAATCATTGCATAATTTTTTGAATATGTATCTTATTGTTTTCATCAGGTACTTAGGTCATTTGAAATCATATGTGAGGAATAAAACTCAACTAGAAGGCTCTACATTTGAGGGTTACATAGCTGAAGAGTTCATGAACTTTGTTTCTAGGTATTTATAGGTGATTAAGACTAGATTTAATCATCCTGGATGTGCGATGACATCTCCAATAATTTTAGATCCAAAAATCATTCATCAGTCTTTCCAACTATTGGATAACTAATTGGAAAGGGGTAAAATTTTACAATGAAATAATTGGAGTTAGTACAAGCACATTGATATGTGATACTCAATTGTGTTATTACAGATCCATTTATTTAAGAAAAATGACTACAAACAAAGTGAAAACTAAGGGGTCAATCTCAAAAAAAGTTGGAATTAACAAAATCTATAAATAAAGATCTTGTTGAATGGTTCACAAGTCTTGTTTGTATATACTCATATTTAATATTAGTTATGTGTAGTTATTTTTTCTATATTAAAAGTAAAAACATATCTTTTTTGTCTAGATAATGAATGTTGAAAATTGAGCCAAATTATTGGATGATTTGAAATTTTTGGATCGAAGTTCTTTAAGGAAGGATAGGAGATTCGATGATTATAATAGTCATGGACTTATGTTTCATACAATTTATCATGAAGAAGACCTAAAAACTCATAATATTGGTGTTTTTACTTTTTTAGAGGTGGGATACTATGGGAATATGATTGATATAATTTACGTAAACTATCATGGCCAATTATTAGTTGAATTATTCAAATGAAACTGGGTCAAAATGGATTAGGGTATAATTAAAGATTCGATACATTTAACTTCTATAATCTTCTATCTCTTGATGTATATTGGTGAGCATATAGAAAATGATCCATTTATTTTGTCTTCACAATAGAATATGTTTCATTATATGGATGATGAAATACATGAATGCTAGAGTGTTTTTGTATACTTAATGAAGATAGAATTATATGATATGGGCAATGAATATCACTTAGTTATTTATGATAGTGAACCTCACCAACCAAGAAATATTGAATAGTTATTTCATAAAAATATTGAAATGGTAGAACTTGCAAGAGAAGGTGAAAATGATGGACTGATTGCAATGGTGGTTGATAATAATTAAGATAAAGAAGATGAAAATATTTTAATGTATAAATTGGTAAAGAAATTATATTACAAGTTCTAAATTATAATTGTTTCGTACATATATATACATTGATCTAGTTTTTCTATTTTTTGTAAAAAGATTTTAGTTTTATATTATTTATATAGTTAATAAAACTTAACCGTTTGAAAGGAATGAATGTTATGAAAAAAAATTCAGGTTTCTAGCAGATCAGCATCTCGAAGCACACCACCGCCATCGTCATCTTCTATGGATCCTACTGATTCAATTATACATGAGATTGGTAGTTATCTATGTGTTTCCAATAATATTGTTGGTAGAACACCACCTAATTCACCTCTCAGGATGGAGCAGTTTTTCACCCCTCTTTCTAGAAGATACTGTCTGGTTACATTTATTGATATGTATGTCATTTTTTAAAAAATATATATATTTTTGTTAATTTCATAATTCATTTTCAAATAGATGAAGACAATCATAGAAGGGATGCAAATACGAACATAGAAGATGTATGAGACCTGAATTATTTCATGATTATCATTCCATTTGATGAGTTTGGGGTGCCCATCAGTTATGCAATCGAAATATATAGTTATATTATTGGGTAGCATTATTGTAAGACAATGATCGTTCCCATTAATTATTATGATTGGAGGCATATTCCTACAACATGTAAAAATGAGGTATTTGATACAAAAGTAAATGTAATATTAATTTGATATTCCTTGATAACTAATTTAAAATACATGATTAAATTTTTTAATATACATATAAAGTGTTATGTTTTTCTATTTCTAGATTTTTTTATTTTGATATCTCTTACTCCATTTCACACCCATGGATGTTTCAAATAACACATAAAACATCAATAAAAATCTAAAATGACACTTTTATATAAAAAAAAATTCATTTTGAGTTATGCTGACCACATATTTTTCTGTATTAATGTTTGGTTGATTTACACATATAAAAAATAAATTATAGATCATTATCCATATGTTTGAGAACAATTTGAGCTTGTTTGGTCAGTTTTGACTTGGTAAAAATTTAGGAAAGGTATAAAAGCCTTTAAAAATAAGGTTTTTTGGGGGGTCAAAACTTGGAAAACAATATTGGATTTTCCTAAAATCATGGGATAGAAACCATAGATTTAATTGTGAAATTTCGGAACAAACGATGCATTATTCCGAATGATGGTTTTCTCTTTATGAACATATATTCTTTTTTAGTGTTTTAAAATACTAAATCACGTTTAGATAGTTCAAAAACATAAAAAAATAATAAAATTGTACTTAAATAACGATATAATGACTGTAGATTTAATTTTCAAATATAGGAACTGATGACACATCATTCTAAAGGACAGTTTTCCCATTACTGATGTAAACATATTTTTAGTGTTTTAAAACATGAAAACGTGCATGAATCTATCAAAACCCAGAAAAATATATCAAATTGTCTTGAAATCAAGGTACAACCACTACTTAGTTGTTTTTTTCATGTACACACATACAAAATTTCAATCTGAGGTGTGGTGTGATCGAAATTAGTTGGTACACACTTATAAAATGTATAAAATCCATTAAAAACAAGTGTTAGGGGGCTCAAAAAAGGTAAACAATATCATATTATTATAAAATCATTACAAAATGACCATATAATTTAATGTCAAATTTATAAACCGGTGATACTTCATTCTGAATGACGTTTTTCCCATTATGGTCATAAATGCATTTATAGTGTTTTAAAACACTAAAACATGTGTGGAACAATCAAAAATAGGTAAAAAAATGTAATATTTTCATGAAAATTGGGGAAAAAGTACGAATTTAATTTTAAAATATAGGAATTATGGCACATCATTCCGAGTGACATTTTTCCTATTATGGTCATAAACACATCTAAAGTGTTTTAAAACAATAACACGTGAATTTAATGTTAAAACCAAGGAAACAATATCAAATTTTGCTGAAATTATAAGAAAAACTTTCTAGAAACTTTTTTGAAATGTAGGAACTGACTCCACATCGTTCTGAGTGATGGTTTTCAAGTTATGGTCGTAAATTAATTTTTACAGTTTTAAAACACCAAAACATGTGTGGAACGGTAAAAAATAGGAATTTGATGCCTTATTGTCAAAAAATAAAAGTAAAATATATATTATTTGTTTGGACATGTACGTGTAGACAAAATATCAATCTGATGTGTGGTGTGATGATAATTAATCAATGAACACTTATGAAAGGTTTAAAACCCTTTAAAAAGAGTTTTGGGGTCAAAACTATGGAAATGACATCATATTGTCTTAAAAATAGGGGGAAAGGATATTATATTTAATTTTGAAATATATGAATTGATGATATATCATTGCAAATGATGGTTTGTCTGTTATGGCCATAAATGCATTTATAGTGTTTTAAAACACTAAAACATGTGTGGAATGATAAAAACTAGGAAAATGATGACATATTGTCTTGAAATAAGTGGAAAATGATCTTAGATCTAATTTGGAAACGTAGAAACTTACAAGACATCATTTTGAGTGACAGTTTTCCCGTTATAGCCATAAACATGTTTCTAGTGTATTAAAACACTAAAAAGCATGTGGAATGGTCAGAACTAAGAAAATCACACCATATTATCCAAAACATAGGGTAAAATTGATGTATATTTAATTGGGAAATATATAAATTGATGTCATATAATTCTGAGAAATGGTTTTCCCGTTATGGTTATAAACACATTTTTAGTGTTTTAAAACTCTAAAATTTGGGTGGAATGGTCCAAAATATATAAAAAATGTCTTATTTTTATAAAATTAGTGGGAAAAGATTGTATATTTAATTGTGAAATTTATAAACTTACAATATTTCATTCTGAGTGGCGGTTTTCCCATTTTGGTCGTAAACCCATTTTAGGGTTTTAAAACACTAAAACATGTGTGAAATGTTAAAACCAGGAAAAAATGTTGAATTATCCTTAAATTAGGGTAAAATGTCTATAGATTAAATTTTAAAATATAGGAACTGATGACACATCATTTTGAGTGTTGATTTTCTTGTTATGGCCGTAAATGCATTTTTAGTTTTTTAAAGCACTAAAACATATGTATAATAGTAAAACTAGGAACATGATCTCAAATTGTCCCAAAATTAGGGGGAAACCACTATAGATTTAATTTTGAAATATTTGAACTGACAACACATCATTCTAAGTGATGGTTTTCCGATTATGACTGTAAACATGTTTTTAGTGTTTTGAAACACTAAAACGTGCATGGAATGGTAAAAACTAGGAAAATGATGTAACATTGGCATGAAATCAAGGGAAAATGGTCTTATATTTAATTTTTAAATATAGGAATCCACGACACATCATTCCAAATGATAGTTTTTTTATTTCTATAAATGAGTTTTTAGTTTTTAAAAAATCTAAAACATACGTAGTATGGTCAAAACTATAGAAAACAACCTCAGATTGATGTGAAATCATAGTAAAATCACTATATAGTGGTTTTTAAATTATAGGACATGTTCTAATATCAAAAACATTAAAATTAATTTATTAAATAAATTTCATGCACAGCACACATCACATTAAAAATAAATTAGAATGTTTATGTATCCATTTTCAGTTTCAAGTGTTGAAACTTATCTTAAATATGCATGTTACTATTTTAAAAATGTATTTCATTATATAATATTTTCATTATGTCAAATTTTCTTCTTTTTTATTAATAAAAAAATTATGTCGAGCATTTTGAATATATTTTGTGCCTTTTATCATTCAAATTTCTTTTCATGAATGTTTTGGTTTTCATTGTAGGTGGAAAATGCCGATAGTAGGAAAGAGGTTAACCATTCTGATCCACAAAATTATTCAGATTGTAGTTGTGATGGTTCTTAGTTTCCATGGTATGTCAAATTTTGTTCAATTATTCTACTGTAATCTTGATTTATTTTGTTTAGTCTTAATTTTTGTTTCATTTTTGGTTACAACTGATGAGATGATGTGGTTGGGTTCATTTGATGTGATAATGTGGAGGAAACTAGATGTACTGGAGGTTGTGATATCAATTTATATTGTTCATGATTATTTGTTTTACATATTATATATATATATATATATATTGATTATCAAGGTATTGGTTGATGTATGGGGTGACTGAGACATAAGTTACAATGATCAGTGTTGTTTGTATGACTGTGGATGTGTGATGTATGAATGATGGGTTTATAATATATTTATGTTTGAGCTTACAGAATGTCAAATTTTGTATATTTATAGTTTTTTATTAAATATTTTAAACAATCAAAATAGATTTTGTGGTGGTTTTTTGTAACTGACACTAAACAAATATTATTTTATGTATTTAGCAGCAGTTCAGATTAACCACCAATAAAAAAAATTCCACTAAATTTTTTCAAATGTTTATTTATTTTTATTTATATTCGTATAAAAAAAATTTATTAAGAAACTACCAAAAATTATATATCAAACTACAACTAAATTTTCAAAAAACAACACTTAAAAACATCCAGGAAATAAAATAAACTGCCGCTAATTAACTAGCGGTGGTGAAATACATGATTGTTTTAGGAAATACCCCTAAAAAATTTGGCAGTAGTTTAAACCAAAACTAGAAAAATAATTTACTACCTACTAACTATCATTGTTTTCTATTAATAGGATTCTCCACTTTCCATAGACAACCCATTATGCATACACTATCCCCAAAAACATAGTCAAATCTCTATCAGTATCCATATCCATATCTACCATGGATCATGGTCAACATGGGGTAAACCAACCCACACAACCACAATTCTTTTTATTAAACAACTACTTTTTATCTTTTTTCAACTCTATAATGTATATATTTCTCTTTTAGGATCCTCTCCATATATACAAATTGTTAAAACAAAAATTCTAACCCATTTATGACTTTTCATTAAACACTATTAGGCCAATCAATATGTTTCATTTTCAAAAGCGAATTTATGGGTTCCCGGTACCCCGCTACATGAGTCCAGTACAACCACATTCACGAAAACAAAATAACACGAAAAACCAGAAACCATGTTCAAGAAACCATGAACCATGGCACAAGAACATTATAAAGGCAGGACAAACCCACCAAGGATTACCTTAAGTGTCCCCCGGTGCGACCATCGACACCGACCCAAATCCTCCCATTGGAAAACACTAGAGTAATTTACCCAGCCTTAAAGTAATGAAATGGACCTCTTGGATCCACCCCCAAGGACATCAAAGAAATCTAGAATGAGGATCACCATATCCTGATTCCATTAGCACCCTGACCCGCAGACAACCGAAAATACCCACACAACCACTTTAAATGAAACGAGAGAAACAAACCCGATCAGTCCAGAGGTGAAGCCTCATAAGAAAATGAAAAGTTACCAAAGCATAGCCTTGGTCTATTAGTGATTTCCTCCTTATACATATTCCAATTCATTATCCATACCTTAATATCAGGATCTTCCCCAATAACATCTTCAAATTGGTCCGCCATTTAGTCCCATGTTCGGATATATTATTCATTGTTGATTTTTCGATCATTAAATCCTCTCATTAGGATCAAATCCTGATTTTCAATCAACTTAGCCTGGTCACTGTTGACATCCACTTTGATTGGTCTTCCCATCATATCAGCCTCTTTCTGTTGGATGTTAACATAAAAAAATTCCTCTACCATGTCCTCCTCAGAGAAAATGATAGGTTCTTTTATGTTTTTTACATTTCAATAGCTCCTCCCATTTAATTTTTATTCCTTGGACAAAACATGAGAATCCTATTTCATGAAAACCATGGAATATGACAATTAATTCTCACTTGGATTATATTTTTTACCTGACCGTTTATCCATCAACTTTGGAAAAAACGAGTAGTCCTTTCATTCTCTCCCTTTATTCTTCTTAAGAAACATCCCCTCCTCATGGGCCTTGTCAACTCCCGAACCCCCCTCAATCTGTCCATCCCCTCTAACCTGAGTAGACTAATTAGCATCCATACACCCAAGGGAGATGTATGTCATAACACCATCCTAGATCAAACACTTCCTTGTTGGTGTCTTGGTGCCCCTCGAAGAAGTAGCACACTTATCTATTGTGGTTTGAGACACCTACACCCCTCCTGTAAAATCCACTATTTCTATCTACAAATACAAAGTAGTCTCCTCAACACAATTGACCACAAAATTCCCCATTTTCGGAGCCCTCATATCATATTTGATCCGAGCAAAAACCTTCTCCTCGGAATATTTAGCCCCCTGCATTGAAACTGTTTTACTCTGCACCTCCTTTATCACAACCTGAAGAACATCATCAACCTTCCCTGCCCATATTAAGACCTTTCCCTGGTGAGCACCTCATCTGCAATCTACAGCCGTGTGACCCAGTTGGAAACAAGCATAACCGAACTCCACCCAGTGCTAAAAAACCACTGGTTTCTTCCACTGAACCTCTTCCCCAACATCAATCCATACCTACTCAACCGAAGCCTTTGACACATCAACCTCCACGAACATACGTGGGTTTATCGGGTGAATCAGAGAGGCAGTATGCGCATCAACACAGAGAAAGTGACCCACTAAATTACCTATAACACACATAACCACCTTATTTTGAAAAGGGAGAGGTAATTGAGGAAGACATACCAAAAATGGAATTGTTATAGAATCAAGATTCTTATAAATATCAAAGCTCCAACGAAAAATATAGAAGCCACATCCTTCGTACTTCCTGGGCGCAATCGACAAAGCTCGAGTCAGATCTTCTGATGTAGCACATCTCACCATCAACTATCTTTGATCCAAGAGATCGACAACTTCCCGTTCTCGAAGCCCCCAAGAATAAAAGATGAATCTTTCAAATTCACCCACTAAAGGCCTTTTATTCTTAAATCGCACAACTAATGAAAGATTAAGAATCCCCTCTGCCTCCGTAAACTCCAAAGTAGAATATGAAAACACGGGCTTGCCATCGCGAAGGACATGGACCTTCAGACAAAAGATAAACACCTGGAAAGATGGTATGGAACTAGGATCAGTGAAGGGGTGAAAATCACGCCTCTGGTCATTACGAGGAAAACAAGAATCCTCCCCCCTCTGTCTAATTAACAGCTGAGGGGGGGGGGGAGGGTTACCGAAATCATTAGGGTTATGCCATCCCCAGACGAAGCAACAGCCGAAGTGGAGGTTCACCCTCCAATATTGAGTAGTATCAATGTGGACTACATCATTAACCACAATTATTTAACAATTTTATCACATTCTTTCCATTTTTCAAATTTTCAAAATCATTATTAGACACCACTTCCTTCAAATTCTTCAATAAAAAATAAATGCATTCTCTCCTTCAAATCATGCCCATCCTCCCCTTGTGTTCCTAAAAAAGATTCATACCACCAATATCCATAGGTGACTATAATAATGAATTTATTCACAACCTCATGAAATTTTTACCATGAGAAAAATATCCTAAAATAGACACATAACACAACAAGTGCATCACCCAATGGTGAAATATCATACATCTGTAACAACACACATCAAGAATAATAATCCGACCCTCGGTACATGGGTTTTACATCATACAAAGGTTAACTAATCCCATGAACAAGCTTATTTACAAGGCCCAACATGTCATATTCTTCCATATATGGTTCCCAAATAGTAAAGCAACAAAACATATTCCACTCTTATTCTGCTTTGTAATGTCTCCAACCCAAAGGATACTAAACCAGTACCCCATGTCGGGTCAACATAAGACCTTAGGTGCCCCACACCATATGATAGAGGCTTAAAACTAGGAGTGAGGGTATAATAGATCAGGTGGGGGGGGACTATACCCTTTTAATCAGAGTAAGCCACAATAGATAAAACATGAAATAAAGGACGAAACAGACAAGAAACAATAAACATACATTACCAAACACTTCCCAAAACTGTGTACAGTCCCACAATCAAATAGTAAATATGATATTCCATGTCATAAGTTGGAAAGTGTGTGGAAAACCAAAATAAATACAATGAAAAGAATCCAAAAAATACGTCCCGACTCCATGTTCGAATCCCTCTTCCATGCACATCCCACATCCAAATCCACCATTTATAATAGGTAATTTTCCTTATCTCATCCTCCAACCACGAAATTTTCATGAGTACCTAATGGAGGCCTGAACAGGGTATGATTAAAACATCGCAAGCCATGACCAATAGTGTCTACGAAATATCAGTTCTAAATAGATATTGTATGCTTGTACTAAATGAATAAAAATAATATAAAAAGATAAATTGGGTTCCATTAGTTCAGATTAGTCACATAAACCATTTATATCATTCAATCCATGGGTTAGTCCATTCATTTGTAACACAACAACCTATGCCATAAAAATAATGTGTATAAGCAGATAAGTCAAGTTACCTATCTCACTAGGGAAAACATTCCACAATCAATTACATCACCCATACCATGGATGTAATGTCCAGACCCGACTTACCATTCAACCCGATAGCCGGACCGGTCGACACATGGCCTCAAGTGCATCTTCCCAAATGCCAGAGGCTGCAGACTAGCAATGAGGGACTAGGTGAGTCCATTGGAAGACTATGCCCTCATTAAAAAAGTATCATAGATTAATTACAAATATACAATAGCGGAAAAAGGTAACCAGTAGAAAACACATAGACAACAGAAATAGATAAAAAATAGAAGTATATGATATATAGAATGGTGAAAGTCAATAAAATACAATACAAGTATACAAAATTCCAAAAGAAACCAAAATATATCCCATGTCGCATCGCAAGCCTCAGCTTGGTCCCGTGCACTCTTACTCCAAGCATCATCCAAATAACTGTACTAGGGCGTTTTCCCTTCTCATTACCCGAAATCATATAATCTGCTTGGGACAAAAAACATGACCCAAATAGGGTGTGAGACTAAATCCTAGTAGGCAACCACAAATGATCCATGGTAATCTGTCAGTTAATATATAAAGCATGCAATGTCATATGGAAAGCAGTAAACAAGGAAACTAGAAAACCGACCCAAGCGTGTGCCTTGTCTTTGCGTCGCTTCATGTATCCCTTCATTTCATTATTCACTTTATTCATGTGTTCAATTATTCCTTGAACCTATTCACGGAGTACTCAATTCAGAGACCAGGCATCTTTTAGGGAGAAAATCCACCAACACCCTACAACCCCATTCCGACGAACCACCTAGGTACCCAGCCTCACTCTAGGAAAGGTATAGTCAGTCATCTAAGCTCATCCTCAGGATCCTATAAATAAGATCCAGGTATTTCCCATGACATTTCATGCCCTGTTGAGTCCTTCCATGGAATCTCACACTAGATCAATGATTCACTCGGCATTTCAGTAACAAGTCTCATATGATTATATCCATGGAAACTCACATTGGTTCCATAGTTCACCCATGACTTTGTTTCTTATTTTAAGCAGTTCAAATGTATTTAACTCACATGGGCTTGAAATTCAAGAATTAACATACAAGGGTCTAGGGGAAACACTCCATCCCATACCCGAAACCATTTCAATTACAATTTCTACTTATTGCAGTTCCATTCATATTTAATTTTCATTTTTAACAACCCACAATGGAATGAAAAGGCATGACTAAAAGGAATCCTAGGTAAAAAATCCATAAACAAGACATTCAAGGAAACGCACCCAAGGGGTGGTTCCTGTCCAAGGTGTACAACCTAACTCAAGCACATACCATCTAATTCATATTATCTACAACATGCTAGGTAATGACATGGTTAAATTCCAGGTTCAATAGACACCCCAAAAGTGGGCGTGTGGCACTTCCACATATATAAACATCCTGAAAAATAGCGAAAAGTACGAGACTACCTACCTTAGGCTTATAATAGATAGATCGTCTAGTATTACGCTCCGGTTCATCCTAATTTGGAAGAAATCTGAAGAACAGTTGAAGAATGAAAAATTAGGTCATATGAGCCTTAATCAAATCTGCGTTCTTTATAACCAGAAGAATCGAGAAGGATTAAAAGGGAATTGAGGACATACCATTGTGGATCTAACAAGATGAACGGTGTTAGAAATGGACTTCAGATGAAGAATCAGGCTCAAATACCTCTGTAGACTCTTTGAGAGCCCTCCCCCTTGTTGTACAGTTGAAGAGGGATATGCTTAGGTTTTTATAACATTTAATTAATGAAATTAAAAATTAATTAAACATCAAAATACTGCAGGTTGCACGGTTTACCTGCATTTCCTGGACAAACCAGGCAAAGACCGTGCAGAACATACTGGAAGGCAAGGGGAAACCACATGGGCACCCCGCACAGTTTCCCCAAACCATGCACAGGTCATGCTCCTACCTCTGCCAAGCCTGCACCAAGGCGCCCAGTTAAACCAGGCAGTGCACAGGCCTTGTGCAAACTGTGTGCTAGGCCATTTCTAGCCTAAAACATGGTTCTGGGTGAAGAAAAAGCCTTGGACACCTCCATAACTCCCTCGGTCAAGTTAGGCATCCTCTTTAGTCCTCAACAGAATAGTTAAACCGAAAATAAAAAAGGATCCATACCTCGTACGAAAACATGGGTTCTTACAATCTCCCACCCTTATATCAATTCATCCATGAATTTCTCTCTGAAGGGTGGTCAAGATTCTTCTGTGAAAAACATTGGCCACTGAGCACGTACATCAGCCTCCCACTCCCAAGCCTCATCCTGTAAACAGACGTACTTTCATAGCACCCGTACTAGGGGAACTGACCGACCTTATATAACCTTCATGCTCCTATAAACGATACATATCAGATGCTCCTCAAAGGATGCATCTACCTGAAAATTGACCTTATGAGGCTGGATGGTACGAGACGGGTCAGAATAGTATTGTCGTTACTGAGAAACATGGAACACATCATGCATAGATTAGTACCTATGAGTTAACTGCAACTGATAGGCTATCGGCCCAACCCTCTCCATAATATCAAAAGGATTAACATATCTCAGTGATAGCTTACCCTATCTCGTGATATGTCTGTGTCCCGATCTCAGTGAAATACGCAAGAAAACCTGATCCTTGACCTCAATCTCTAAGGGTCATCTCCAACGATCAACATATGACTTCTGACGAGACTATGTGGTATCCATCCACTTCCATATCAACTGGACCTGCTCAGAAGTCTCTTAAACAAGATGCGGTCCCAGTAAAGCTGCCTCACCTACCTCTAACCAACATAGGGGTGATCGGCATGGCTTACCATATAAATCCTTGTACGGTACCTTCTATATAGTGTCTTGATAACTGTTGTTATAGGAAAACTCAACTAGGTAAATATGCCACTCCCATGAGCCCCCAAAATCCAGTACGCATGCTTGCAACATTTCCTCAAGCACTTGTATCGTATTCTCTGGCCAGCCATCGGTCTGAGGGAGGTATGTTGTGCTTAGAAGCACCTTTGTACCCATCTCCCTATGAAAACTCTTCTAGATGTGTGACGTAAAATGAGCATCCCTTTCTGAAACAATGGTGAACATGACCACGTGGAGTCGTACTATCTCCCGGGTATACAACCTTCCCATATTATCCACACTGAACGTCTCTTTGATCGGTAAGTAATGTGAAACCTTCATGATCCTACCAACCACAACCTACACAGCATTGTTACCTCGAGGTGACCTTGGAAAACCAGTCATGATGTCCATCTCAACATCATCCCATTTCCACTATGGGATAGGTAACTACTGTAAAAGCCCAACATGCCACTGATGTTCTACATTCACCTGCAGATAGGTGGAACATCTCATGATAAAACTAGACACATCCCTCTTCATACCCAGCCACCATTACTATCAGTGCAAGTCACGATACATCTTAGTGACTCTGGGATGAACTGCCCAAACAGAAGCATGAAACTCCCACATCTTCTCCGCTCTAATATCACTATAACCCATACACGGTCATGGATATGAAGAACTTCATCCTCACCTATCTTCCACCCAGAAGGATGGTCCTCACCTGACACACCTTCTCGTAGAACTAGGCCTTCCGAATCTGATAGTAGTATCATCATTACTTTGTCCTGGAGGGTAGAAGTCACAACTAAGGATGATAGAAAAGAATACCCTTGGCTATTCTGCACAACAAGATGCATCCTAGAGAACAAGGAAATAATCATCCATTCATTCCTAACTTGTTTCAGTGCCTGTATTTGAGTACTCCTGCTCAATTCATTGGCCACTACATTACCCTTACCCGACATATAAGCAAGCTCGAAATAAAAGGATTGTATGTAATCCACCCATCGTCTCTTCCTAAGATTTAGATCATGCTGAGTAAAGATATATTTGAGGCTCTTGTGATCTGTGTACACCACAAAACGCTCTCCCAATAAATAGTGTCTCCAATAGTGCATCGCATGAACAACTGCTGCTAGCTCAAGATTGTGCGTCAGATAATTGCTCTCGTGTGGCCTCAGCTGCTGAGATTCGTACGCCAAAACTCGGTCTCCATGCATCAACACTTCATCCATCTCAACACCTGATGTGTCACAATATACTGTGTAACCCTTGCCATGTTCTGGTAGTATCAGGATTGGTGCTGATGTCAACCTTCCTTTCAGCTCCTGAAAGGCTTCTTCACAAGCATCGGTCCATACAAATTTCACGCCCTACTTAGTTAGGTATATCAATGGTGCTGCTATGCATGTTAAATCATGTATGAAATAAAGATAATAACTAGAATGTCCCTTGAAACTCCATATTTTAATGAAATTCATGGGCTGTTCCCAAGAAACCATAGCTCTGACCTTATTTGGGTCTATATACACTCCTGTCTCAAAGATAACATGGCCCAATAAGTGAATCTGATCAATCCAAAAGTGGAAATTAGAATGCTTTTCATATAACTGATGATCTCTTAGTGTATTCAGGACGATCCCAAGATGGTTATCATGGCCTTTTCGATTTCAAGAATAAACCAAAATATCATCCATGAAAACCACGATGAACAAGTCCATATAAGGATGGAACCCACAATTCATCAAAGCCATGAAAACTACATGAATATTCGTGAGACTGACCAGCATAACCAGATACTCATATAAAAAAAACATTCTACAAAAAGTTGTACGAGTTATGTCTACAGGTTGAACACGCACCTGGTGACACCCAGACCTCAAATCAATTTTCGAGAACACCATATCTCCTCGAAGCTGATCAAACAGGTCATCTATCCGCGACAATGGATATCGGTTTTTAACTATCAGTTGGTTCAGCTTCCGATAGTCCACAGATAGCCTAAGAGTCCAATCCTCCTTATTCACAAAAAGTTTTGGTGAACCCCAGAAATAAGTACTTGGTCGAATAAACCCCTTTTCCTTCAAATCATCGAGCTATTTCATGATCTCTTGCAACTCTGTCTTATCCATCCTGTAAGGAGGAATGGATACTGTTGCACCTCTTGGCAATAGCTCAATGGAGAACTCCACCCCTCTCTCTATAGGTAAACCTGAAAAGTAATCAGCAAAAAACATATCTGAAGTGCTCAACTACTAGAGGATGGTCCTTCTGACTTGCCCCCTAATCTTCAAGAAACAAACTAGAGATCAGGGCTATCATCTTTTCTAGCCCATGATTCTCTGGTTCAGCTTGGCTTTCCTAGAGATCTCACTCTCCCTTAAGATTATACAATGTACCCTCTGTTGATGTGAAAATCACCCTCTAGTAGTAACAATCAATGTAGGCTCTGTAAATTACTAGCCATTACATACTGATAATGACATCAGATCCTAACATTTCGATTACATAATGATCCCATACGTAGTGACACCCTCCATCCTCAATGGGGAACCCTCTACATTAGAATACTACCTCTTAACAAACTCCTCGTGGTGTTTCTAGCATCAAGATTCCATCAAAAGACAACACAACTAGCCCAAGGCTTTTCACAATCGGCGCAGATATAAAACTGTGTGATGCACCTGTATTAAAGAGGGTAGATGAAATAACATATGCTACTAAGATTGTAGCTCTCACCGTAGATGGTCCCGCTCCCTGATCCACAGAAGTAGGCTGCACTGAATACATCTTTCCTAAACCACATCCATGTGATACAACCTCACTACTCGGAACTGTCCCACGTTGATGTCTCGGTGTACCATATGCCTGTATACCAATGCAATGACCACTACCTCGGACAGATCGGCCATTCGCACCCCAACTCCCTGTCTGATGAGAAGCTTCCGACCCTGCTCCTGCATATGGAGTCTGTTCAGACACTTTATCACTGCCTTCGGGTGAAAACGTTCGGCAGAAACATTGAAGATGACCCATATTTCCACATGATCGGCGCTCGACTGTGTCCCTCGGACACTGCGGCTTCGTGTGTCCCATCCTACCACACTGGTAGCACCTCAGATTGCTAACTGAAGATAGGTTCTGACTTCTAGAATTATCATGTGGAAGCTCTAGAAGATACTTCCTACTAACAATCACTACAATACCTAATCTCGATGTCGAACTGCTCTGGATCGCACCTCCATCCTTACTCAGGTTACATTCTATGATTAGCGCCTGGTTCGCAATTCCAAAAATGGTAGTCAACCAGAAGATATATACCTGAGATCAGATGTCATATCTCAGACCATCCTTGAAACGTCCGGCCCTTGACAGCTCATCGCCCATCAGGATAGCTGTGAAGCACTGATGCTCATTAAAATGGGCAGAGTATTCCAGAACGTGGTCATCACCACTCTCCTGATGTATGACTGGAGGTCGCCGTGGTGGCATGACTCTGCAGTGACAAACACACTTCTCAGTTCATGATTTTGAATGAGATTCGAAAATCACGAGCATAAGAACCAGGACAGGACAGGTCAAGACCTTCTTAAAAACCACATCAACCCACAGCCTACTTTTAAATCTGGGACTACATAAGGAACAATCACCAAAAACCACTATAGTCACTATCTCTTTCCCACAAAGAAGCCGGGTCTAGGTCAGGCTCTATTTTTAACATTCATTCTTTTAACATACTTTTGTTCAAAAGCTTTAACTAATGGTCCACCAAGATCCGATCCTAGAGGGCCCATAACACCTCATGAATCAAAATTTGATGCCTGATTCACGCTCAAATTTACACAAAAGAAGAACGTAGGATGGGTTTTGTTGTCTAGTTTGGGTTGTCGAATCCTCAGAGACCTATGAAGTACCTATATACATGTGCATTCTATGGATTGTTTTTGGCTATGAAGTGGAAAACATAGGTTTATTTAAGATGGTTTTAAAGGATCACTAACTGATATAAGTTAATTCAAATTATGGTAATGATTTGATCCTAGGTTATCGCTCGGGGTGGATTGGATGAATTCCTTTTTTTGTGATTTCAATTTCTTATAGTTGAGATGGATTCATTTAAGAAGATCAAACTAAATCATCACTTACTGGTTTAATGCCTACAAACCATAATACTAATCACCTATACACTTGAAGGATCATTTTTTTGTGCACTCCAAGGTAGAGGTTTGTATTAGCACTTGAAATGTGTGACCTTAAATTCAATAAGGATGAAGAGGTTTTAAAATTATCAAATAAAAATATCATTTAAATGAATTTATTAGACATTAATGGAGTGATAAATAACATCCAATCCTTCCCTTTTCTACTCCCAAGGATCAACCTATAAAAGAGTTAGCCCACCATTTATGACATTTCTTCAACGGAAGCCGCAATTAGACCTACGAGGGTGGAATTGAAGAAGTAAAAACAACAACAAAAAAATCGATCACTCCTCCGTTGTGTGATAAATATCACAAAGTATGGTGTGAATGAATTCAAACCTTGAACCAATGGTATCAATGTGATATGTAGAAGAACATAATAATAGTATGTATGAACTTTTATTAATAATTTAAGGTGAATTAAACAACTTACATGAGAAAGAAATGTGATTACAAACACAAAGCGGCAGCATAACACTACAATGAAACCAATCACCAAAGATTATCAACTCATCCACCAACACTGACGTAAATAGGCATTTTTGAGTCCTTGGTTTTATTTTCCAACAGTCCAAGTCTTTTCAATTAATTTTGGTAGTCCATAGGTGGGTGTAAATTTGAGGGAGAGTTGATTTTCCACCCTTGACGCGAGGTGGCAGCCAGCTTTTATCCACCGAAACGATGCGCTTGGAAGACCTTCTAGATTGTCAAATCAGAGAGGGACATAGAAGAATAAAATGGATCCCCTAATATCTCCTATCTTCCTGTAAATTGTTTGCCTTTTTGGATTTGTATATTCAGATATATGATTATATTAGTGGGCTGTTTGTCTGGACCGCAGAATATGACCCATAATTTTATCTCTAACTTAGGACACCTAAATGGGCACCATGGAGGCCGAATAATCATTGTATCCTGAAGAGGTATTTCTTACTATACATGTCTTCTAGTATTCCAAGAAATTTGGGATTAATTGGGCCTGTATGTTGGGCCCCACAGTCTCATCAGTGGTCTGGTGTCCAATCTGACTTTTCCAGAATTGTTTCCTTTCATCAAAAAATATCCCCATCTATTCCATGAATTCTACATTGATCTCTGAATCAAACTTGTTCATATTTAAGTGTAACTACAGTTCCCAAAATATCAAATTAAAATATGGATAACTAAATTATTTAAAATCAGATGAATAATTCGGTACTTTAAATGATGTTCAAAAATGTACCACATAATAGTGCATTTTATGAAGGTATTGCAATCATAATGTGAAATGATGTTCAAAGTGTAAAATGCAATAAAATGGCGTTTATGAATAATAAATCACATTAATATTATATATATTAAAAATTTATATTATCCTCATTTAGTGGCTAATCACACCCCCAACTTGAGTTTTTCTAGTCCCGAGAAAAATGTATCTCAACAATATGAAATTCAAATTTCTTTTTCCAAAAACATTTTAATACAAAATGATCACAAAAAGAAATTATACCAGACAATCATGAAACCCATAAATATATTTTAATACATGATAGTTTCATATGCAGATCCCAATCCCAAGCCCATTCATTTGTTCAAATTCATTCCCATATTTCATCCAATATCAATTAAGTATGAGGATGTGTTATGCATCACAATAGACATGTGGAATCATCTTTATTCATGGGGTAAAGGACGGAAGTGCTAGGTGGAATCACATTTCAATATTAAGATGAGTATTCAAATTTTTTTTGTATCATATTTTTGTTGTTTTTGTTGTTGTTTTTTTTTCAATTTTTCCGTGGTAATTGAAATTGCACTCAAAATAGTCAACCCCTATAGCGAGACTTTGCCGATGACTCCTAGGCTCAAAGACCTTAGGGAACCAAGTGAAACCCACATACTCAGGCATCATCTTGAGTTAACTCAGTCAAAAAAAATTAAAATTTCCAAAAATAGAGATAAAATAACTAACTCTGGGCCAGACAACTAGCGAGTCATGATCCCCAAGTGTCAAAAGCCACGCATTAGGTCATTTCATTGCTCTACGTGCAAATTTATTGTTGTTTCTTTTAATTTTTTTGAATACTCATTTTAAAACTAAAATGATCACCAAAACTATGCTATTTAATTGGGGGACCCCATGAACTCAAACTAATACCCCACTATCCAAAGGACGTGCACTGTGATCTTTTTTTATTTGGATGGAAATATAAACAATAAAATATCACATTGGATAGCCACACTTTCCAAAATCAATGCTCATGAAATTATACAAGGATTAAAATCAGAATCAGGGCATGATAAATTATTTGATATTCAGTTTCAAAGTGTGCAATGTGTATTACTATGTTCAAAGATAAAGGAATTTTTCCTTCCATTTACACTTTTTTTTATAAATCATTCATTTTTTTGGACACAAAAGCATTTTTTATTTTATACCCCCCCCCCCAACATAAAATCATAATGTCCCTAGTGTTTAATGAAAATAAAATTTAGAAGGGTTAGAGGTAGGGAATTAATGTTCAAAAAGAAAATTGAAAATGAGGATCATGGAATGAATTCACCTGGTGGTTGAAGACGAAATTATTGATGCTCCCTTTTAATCCTTTGATATCCATGTCATTTGCAGAGTTCCCTAGTAGAAAAAGGAAAAAAATATACAAATAAAACAATACAATATATATATATATATATATTTTATATTCTTATTTTTCTTTTTTTGTTTTTATTTTAACCTTCAAAAACATTAAAATAAAACAAACTGATGATACATTGTCTACTTTTTAAATTTCTGTGTAAGGCATTACTCAAGGATCAAACCATGTGACACAGTTGAATATGGTGCTCCCCTTTCATACCCATCCATTCTCATAATAGAAGAACAAGTCAACAATCTATTTTTTTTAAATAAAAATGATTAATTAAAATATAAATTTTATTAAAACAAAAAAATGATAGGAAACTTGAAAACCATGGGTTGCCTCCCATTCAGTTCTTTGTTTAATGTCGTTAGCCCGACATGGATCCTAAATCAATCAATTTTTTTCCTGGTTCATAGATTGGATCAATTAACTCAACCTCTATTTCCTGTTTATTAAATGATTCAATGAATGGTTTTAAACATTTACCATTGAGCATAAAAATGAAACCACTTATAGGATCATGAATCTCTACTACCGCTTGGGGGTACACATGATGCACTATGAAAGATCTGGACCATCTAGACCATAACTTTCCTAGGTGTAAATGAAGTTTTGAACTATACAAGAGAACAAGTTTTCCTGGTTCAAAATGTTTAAACGTGATATTCCTAGATTGGTAGGCTTGAACTCTAGCTTTATTGATCCTTGAATTTTCATAAGCCCTTATCCTTAGTTCCTCCAGTTCATTGAGATCTAATTTCCTTTTGGTTCCAGCCAATGAGAGGTCACAATCCATTTTCATAATTTCCCAAAAGGCCTTATGCTCAATTTCAACAGGTAAATGGAATTCTTTTCCATAAACCAACCTATACGGTGACATTCCTAGGATGATTTTGTATGTTTTACGATATTCCCAAAGACCATCCAAGAGTTTCTCGGACCAATCTTTCCTAGAAGGATTGACAGTTTTCTCAAGAATTTGATTGATTTCAATATTGGCTAAATCAGCTTGACCATTGGTCTATAGATGTTATGCAGTGTAAAATTTATGATAAATCCCATACACAGACATGAGTGAAGAGAAAGGACGGCTGCAGAAATGGGTTCCTCGATCACTGATTATAGCCCTAAGAATTCAAAACCTAGATATGATGTTTTCCTTGAGAAATATAATCACAGTTTGATGACCATTGGATTTTGTAGGAATGGACTCAACCCATTTAGAGACATATTCTATAGCTAAGAGAATGTAATGATATCCCCTAGAGTTTTGGAAGGGACCCATGAAATCAATTCCCCAACAGTCAAATATTTCAACCAATAATATGTGAGTGAGTGGCATTTGATTCCTTTTTGTGATGGACCCTACTTGTTGACACCTAGGACAACTTTGACAAAATGTGTAGGAGTCCCTTGAAAGGGTGGGACAGAAGAGACCACATTGAAGAATCTTATAAGATGTTTTCTTAGAGGAAAAGTGACCTCCACATGCCTCAATTCGATATAATTTAAGGATGGACTCTTGTTCAGATTCTGGGACACACCTCCTAATGACTTGGTCAGGGCAGAACTTATAGAGGTATTGATCATCAAACACATAGTGTCTAACATCAGAAAGGAATTTCCATTGAGCTTGATTCCCTATGAATTTTGTAATGACTCCTGTAAATAAGAAATTGGCTATGTCAGCATACCAAGGGTAGTCACTCACAGAATATAGGTGTTCATCCGGAAATGAATCAGACACAGAAAGGTGATTGGAGTTATCTTTGAATTCCATCCTAGAGAGGTGATCAGCTAAAAAATTTTCAACACCCTTTTTATCCATTATTGTGAGGTCAAATTATTGTAAGAGAAGGACCCACCTAATCAGTCTAGCCTTAGCATCTTGTTTTTGGAAGAGTTATTTTAGTGCATAATGGTCAGCGAACACAGTGATGGGGGATTCTAAGAGGTAGGACCTAAACATCTCTAAATAAAACACAATATCAAGTAACCCCTTTTATGTAGTGGTGTAGTTTATTTGGGAATCATTTAAGGATTTCTGTTCATATGCAATGACATAATGAGTTTTATCACAATGTTGTCCTAACACAGCTCCAAAAGAAATGTCATTATCATCACAAAGAAGTTCAAAAGGAAGGTTCTAATTTGGAGATTTCACAAAGGGAGGAGAGGTGAAAGAGTATTTGAGGGTTGAGAATGAGCCCTCATAGCTTTTGGTCCAAACAAATTGATAATCCTTTACTTGGAGAGCACAAAGGGGACGGGATTTTGAAATAAAGTCTTTGATGAATCTTTTATAGAAACCGGCATGTCCTAATAAAGACCTCACTTACTTGACATTTTTGGGTGATGGAAGGTGACATATGATGTCATCTTTGAATTTATCAACTTCAATCCCCCTACCTAACACCAGATGTCCTAGAACTAGTCCCTCTTTAACCATGAAATGGAATTTTTTCCAGTTTAGGACCATATTCCTTTCTTAACATCTTCACAATACTCTCTCCACATTCTTTAGACATCTCTTAAATGTATCCCCAAAACATTGATAATTCATCCATGAAGACCTCAAGAAAATCCACTACCATGTCTGAGAAGATTCCCATCATGCACCATTGGAAGGTTCCTGGGGCATTGCATAACCCGAAGGGCAAGCGTTTGAATGCAAAGGTGCCGAATGGACATGTGAATATAGTCTTCCCGTGATTCTATAGGGAGTCCTCAATTTGATTATACCCCGAGTACCCATCTAAGAAACAGTAGAAGGCATGACCTGCCACTCTTTCAAGGACTTGGTCAATCAATGGAAAGGTGAAATAGTCCTACATGGTGAATGAGTTTAGCTTCCTATAGTCAATGCAGACCCTCCATCCACTACTCACCCTTGTTGGAGGAATCTCTCCATCCTCATTGGTTATCACTGTGATTCCTGCCTTTTTTGGAACCACTTGGATTGGGCTCACCCATTCACTCTCACCTATGGGGTATATGATACCATATTTTAAAAAATTTAGATGTTCTTTCCTTACTACCTTCATGATAATAGGATTGAGTCACCATTGAGGTTGATGACATGGCATTGAATCAAGTTCCAGAAAAATCCTATGAGTCCCAATAAGTGGGCTAATCCCGGGAATATCAAACAGGGTCCAACCAATGACTTTCTTACGTTTCCTAAGGATATAAAGAAGAATCCTCTCAGGATTGGATTCAAGAGAAGAAGAAATGAATATATGATGATTTTTATTGTCCCCTAGAAATGCATACTTGAGTTTAGCGGAAAGTTCCTTCAATTCAAGATCATGTTGGATCGGAATTTCCATAGAAGATTGGGACATTGGATCAAGTTCAATTTCTTTTTTTAGAGTTTCAGATAGGATTGATTCCCCACATGTATAATTTTCAGCTAATAGATTGGATAGATCAGATTTAGGGAAGGAAGTTTGATTAGTCTCCATGAAATTGGTTTCCTAAAAGGATTCACTGATTGTTGGACCAATGACTTCATCATAAGAGCAATTTGAAAATGATTCAAGCCAAGGAGATAAAATTTCTTCATGTGAACAAAGGAAATAACTCTCATCCTGACTTAAAAATTCATCAAATATTCCTTGATGTTCTATAGATTCTTTATCAATGTATCCAATCATGTTAACTTCATGAATGTCCTCGTCATCCCCTATTTGTGAGCTTGCATTAAAGATGTTCAAGTCTAGGATCATGTTCCCAAAGGTTATGGTCATGTTCCCATTTTGGACTCGGATAACAGAGTTGATTTTTGCAAGAAAAGTATGTCCAAGGATTATTGGGGTTTGTTCCTTATTTCCATTGTTTGGATGGTTGTCAAGGAAAATGAAGTCAGTAGGGTAGATAAAGATTTAAACCTTTACCAGAATTCCCTTTAAAATCCCCTTTGGAACCCTAATGCTACGATCAGTAAGTTGAAGTGTGACAGATGTGGGTTGGAGTTCTTCTAGGCCTAACTAGCAGTACACGACATATGGGATGAGATTGACACTAGCATCTAGATCACACAAGGCTTTGAAAAATTTGATTTCTCATAGTTGAACATTGATGTAAGGGCAACCTAGGTCATTCATCTTAGGAGGAATGGTCCCTTGAATGGTGGTACTCACATTAGCATCCAAAAGAACTTGGTTTTTATGTCAATATATTCTTTTAAAAGTGCACAAGTCCTTAAGGTACTTTGAGTAGGTAGGTATGGTTTGGATGACATTAAGAAGGGGAATTTTCAACTTGACTTGTGAAAATATTTCCCTCAATGTTTCACTCTGTTCAGGTTTGGGTTTCCCCGTCATGCGTTGAGGAAATGGTGCAGGTTGTGGGGTTGGTTGTTGAAGAGTTGTTTCTTTCACATTTTTATCAGTTTCCTCAGTTTGATCTTGTGGTTTATTTGAATTTTCATCCATGTTTGAATCTTCAGGTGGGTTCTGAATTAGTTCTTCAGGTTTCTCAATTTATTTCCAACTTCTTAAAACAGTTACAACCTTTAGTTTTTCATGAGTTGTTTGAGCACAACTTGACTCTCCCCTTGAAGTTGGGGATGGTGATACCTGAGTAGGCATGTGCGCCTTTCCTATTTTAATGGTTTGAAGTTCTTGTTTTAGGGAAGAGACTTCTAAGTTCATCCTCTCCATTTGTTTGCACAATTTTTCTATTAGGCTTTGTGGAATAGTTTGTGTTGGTGCTTCATAATATTGGTTTATCATAGGGGGATATTTTAGAGGTGGGATGGTTTGATGAAAATGGACTGGTTCTTGTTGGTATTGGATAGGTTGGGTTTGGAACTGGTTATGGGATTGGTAGTTCTGATGGGGATAAGGATTTTGTCCCTGTGGTTGGCTGGGTTGTTGGTTATCTTTCCAGCGGAATCCTGGGTGGTCATTATACCTTAGGTTGAATATGTTTTGGTATTGAGGATTTTGAAAGATCAAAGCATTACTTCAGCTGGGGTTCCTCCTAAAAGAACATCCTTGATGGATGGAATGGTTGGGCAGTTGTCTATCTTATGGTCATGTTTTTCACAAATTGTGAAAACAGGGTCAAGACTTTGGATTTCATGGACTTTCTTAAGGTCTATATATTCAAACTTCCTAGAGAGTTCTGTGATATTAGCCATAAGGATTTCTTCTTCTCTAAGTGTATTAATTCCATTAGTTCTTTGTGGCTTTTCAGAATAAGGTGAAGTTCCCCATGTTTGGTTTGGTTCAGAAAGGCTTTCTAGATACTCATAATCATCATTTGAGGCTTTGTTTTTAAATGTTCCATTACACATCATGTCAATGAATTGTTTTTTCCCCAAACCCAACCCTTTATAGAAAATTTTCACTTGTTCAGCAATAGAAAAACCATTGTGTAGAACCATGTTCAGAGTGTCTTTGAACCTCTCCCATGTTTCATAGAATGACTCTCCCTCTTTTTCAAAAAAGTTTTGGATACTCTTTTTAAGTGCAATTTTTTTTGTGGCGTGGAATGTGTTTTTTGTATAATTATCTTTGAAGTTGGTACCAAGAGTTTATAGATGATGATCTCAAATTTTTTAGCCAATTTTTAGATCGATCCTTTAATGAGAAATGAAATATCCTCATCATAGATGATTCTAGATGATTTGGGGGACACATGGTTTCTACAATGTTATTGAATTCCTTAATGCGAAGGTAGGGCATCTCAGACTCCATTCCATGGAATGTGGGAAGGTGGTTTAGGACATGGGGTTTAAATATTTAGTTTGCATCTATTAGGGAATTGTGTCTAATACATGAGGGGGCATTGGTCCAGGAAGTTGTGAGGTAGTCATTCATGGTGTGATCCATTTCATTCCCCAAGTTTGGGGCTGCCACATTTGGCTTTCCATTTTGGTTCCCACCCACGTTTATGAGTTGGTTTCGTTGATGACCATCCATTAAAATAGGCTCAATTTTTGACTCAGGAGTATTAGAAAGATTAGGATCTAACGGAAAGAGTTCCTTTGGTGTACTTGACTCCCCAACCCGAGGACTATCCACCCTAACTAGACGGTTCGATTGATCACGGGTGTAGGCAGATGTAGAGACCTGAAGCTTATCGTACATGGACATTACATTACTTTTGCAGAATACTTAGTACCTAACAAAAACACACACACAAGGATCGTAATAGTTTAGTGTCTTTGGAAACTCGGAACGTAATCTTCTAATCGTGGTGAAAGATCTTCAATATCTCCCATAAAGATCTTCCCTTTTTTTACCTATAAACCTTTCTTTATATCCTGGGGAAAAGAAAACATAAAAGGGTGAGCTCAAATGCTCAGTAAGGGTAAACAAAAGAAATATCAATCACATCATATACATAAGAACATAGCTTTTTGGAAATCATAACCTGCAAAAGATCTCATAATATCATAACATGGGATAAATCATAGAAGTGAAAATGAGATCCCCATAATCATAACATGAAACTTGAAACTTTGTGGCATGCACACATAATCATAGAAAATCATTTCTTGTTAGTCATGACTCATTGCCAAGACTATCTTAGTGGACAAAGTCCCTTTCTGAATCGAGTAACCCTCGTTTCAGTCCTGTTTCACTGAACCGGTATAACCTACCATTGCAGCCATGTCTATCTCATGAGATATAAAATCTTTACCCAATGTATTGGAGGGAGATATAGGTCCCACCCATCTTATAATGAATCCTTTCTTATGTGTGCCACAAAATCATAAATCATACATCATTTCATAACCCATGTAGTAAAAATGGGATTCGTAAACATCGTGACATCATAAAACAATTCATATAAGATAAAGGAATTCATAAAAATAATTCCATCACAACATAACCAAATCAATGTAATAATAGGGATAGAAACAGAACCCTATGTTATATTAGATAGAAAATAATTTTGATAAAATACTTGAAATGAATTCTTGAGGAAAATATCCTTTCTTCTTCAAAATCAATTTCTTTTCACAAAACGTCATGAAATTTTAAAAGAAAGAGATTTTATTGAAAATAGTCATGAAATATTTTGGAGTAAGCTTCATGAAAATAAGTCTTTATAAAACCGTAAAAATCCGTTCGTGCCGTATAAGTTAAAAAAAACATTCTTCGTACTTTGGTCGGAAAAGTCAAAAAGTACCTCGTACGAAAAACATCAAAAGATTCCTTTAATTTCTTTTACTAAAAACTCACCGAAGGGTAAAAATGGATTTAAACAATTGTAGGTGGATGGAAATAATATTACATATTGATGAAACATGGATTTGGATGATAAAATACACCCCAGTAAATACTTACGAATAAACAATCTCGGATAAAAATGAGATTGTGATATTTCCCTTACCTTAGGTCCGATTTGCTTTGTACGTGTCCGAAGCTCCTGTATAATGGTTTAAATAATTTCATTGACTTATTACATAATCATATTCATTGTTATGATATCATATATGGTTCACTTATGACATTATATTACCCGTTCTTTTGTAAATTCCATGTTAAAGAAGCGTTTTGGGTAAAATCGTTTCTTTTATCGTAGGTGTTTTGACTTGTTGTTATTGACATTATTATTACTTATATCATGATTTACTTACTTCCAGAATATAAAATATGATTTATATATCATATATATTCAGTATATATATATATATATATAATAGATAGATAAATGAAATGAAAAACACCGTTCATGGAGACGGTAGTCCGTACGTACGCATGAACGCTGTTTTCCTTTCCCTATTGTATTGAATGGAAGTAAGTAGATGACATACATATATATATATACATAAATCCAGTAGCTTTATATTGTCATATATTTCATTATTATTTCTTATATATACTTTATAATCATTCTTAAATGGTTAACATGGAGAATGAATCTCATCGCGTCGTGGAGACGGTAGTCCGTACGTACGCACGAGTGATGATATCATTTCCATAAATATTGAATTGAATTGGAGTGGATTATACAATATATCAGAATCAATATGATGTTTTAATAACTATGTATAGTTATTCTTTACACCATTATACCCATCCATGTAAGGTGGTGGTGGAAAATAGATTACACCACGGCGTGGAGACGGTATTCCGTACGTACGCACGCGCGGTGATTTTTTTTTCGTAGGATGGATAGATGGTGAAATAGGGTTGTTTCATACTTATAATAACATATCAGTATATGAGTGATTATGATGTTATTACTTCATAATGAAACAACCTAAGAAGAAGAAGTGGAAGAAGAAATAAAGATGAAAGAATTGGTAACGGTAATTACCTCTTCTTTGAAGCGCCTTTTGGAGACCTCCTCTTAGGGAACTAAAATTGGTCTTTGAGGAAGACCAGAACCTCTAGGATGTTGCTAGGGAAGTGGAGAAGAGATTTTGGCAGGGGTTGGCCGAGCTTGAGTGCTCAAATTGGTGTGAGGAGGAGGGGGAGGAGGTGTCCTTTTATAAGGGAGGAGAGGGGCACCTTAGGAATACCTCAAAATATTATTTTATATTAATGTCAAAATCGGTTTATAATGGTTCCAAAGGGTCTTATTTCGAAGATAAAGTGGGGATGGGTCGAAATCCTATCAACCAATAGGATTTAGACAAGTTTAAGTTTTTATTTTAACCTTATCAATTAGATTTAACTCTAAGTTAAATAATTTAACTTTTACCGTGTCTTTTTGTTTTCTTTCACTCTATGGTTAATACACTTACTATAACATGCCAAACGAACCCCAAATTGTTTATTATTAATATATATATCCTTATCTAAGTCATTTGGCCGAACCTTAGATTTTTAGGAATAAAATAACAATTAATAATATAATATTTGATTTAAAAACTATTTTGTGTCAATTTTGACACTATTTGATATATGATTTTTTTGAAAGTCATAACAGAATTATATGTTCGAACCAAGTTGATTAGATCCACAATAATATATCATAGTAACCTATAAAATTAGTGTAATTCATAAAAGTCTCAAATTATATTTATTTTGGTGTTTATAACATCAATTATGTCAATATTTCATTAATAAGATAATTACTGCATCATCATTGTGTCATAAATAAATTAAATTATTTGATGTCTAAAAATTACAAATAAAATACCATCATGTAGTAAATCTTTTTATATTTATAATGAATATTTACAATCGAATTTATCTTATGTATAACCCCATATTAAAAATGATTTACTTATTAAACTTTGATTTTAACTATTTTAACCCCTCTTTAAATAAATTAATAATAAATGTCCTAATCTAATCCAAGTGGGCCTAAATGGTCATATTTTATTCCTAAGTTTGTTTTTGGTCGAATTACACTTGTCCAATAGAATTAAGACATGTGTTAGGGGAATAGTAATATCATATTTAACCTTAGTTACCCTATTTACTATTAACCGTGGTAAAAAAAGTAAAAAGTTACTATTCACCAAAAATTATTTTCATCTCATTGAACAACATTTTACTTACTGACATCAACCGTGTCTCTCGGATTTTTGAAATTCCATTCACAGAAGCGGTAAAATTAAGTTTTATGAAAAATTTATTTTTTTTAACTACCACTTAGTAGTTTCACTATTCATCAAAAATTGATGTTTTTCAGAACAATGCCAAAATTTCATCCCAAGCTATATTTCATATTCCGAATTAAAAAATGAAGTCTATTTTACCAAATTCATAACATAGAAGTTGCATTAATTAATTTTATTATTAAATCCCGCTGTTAAAACAAATAGCGTGTTTTTAAGAAACAATATCTATCAAAAGATTGACACTTGTTTATGTCTGGTTTAAATGTGCAATTACATCCAATGACCAACATTGTATTAAATTGTAAAAATATATTCTAAATATACTTTAAAACTACTCCAATTAATAATTTATCACTATTAATTATTTCGATTAAAAAAGTTGTTTTTTTTAATTATAATTTAGTAATTTTCACTATTCATCAGAATATGAAAGTTATCCGAAATGTACCAAAATTTCACCTTAGGCTAAATTCGATACTCCGAATCCAAAAATGAAGGTCATTTTGAAAAATAAGATTTACAGAATTTTAAAAAGTGGTTATTACTATTCATACCGGCTAGTTTTAATAATATTTTAATAGCATATCGTTGTTTAGTGAAACTCGGTATTGCGTATTACACACGCTATCGAGGAAGGTCGCGATTGCGTGTAATGCAAGGCAAGTCAAGGATGCGTGTTGTGCAAGTTCCTTTTGGTGTAGCGTACATCACAAGACATTAATAAAATTAAAAAGAATATTTTTTATAAAATCTTGGGCTGTTACAATATACCCCCCTTAAAATGAATTTCGCCCTCGAAATTCGTCGGGGTTATAAATGGTTTACTATTTGAAAGTTTCTTTAATAGAAACCCACATCGTAAAAAGGAATATCAAAACCAATCATTAAAAACAAAAGTATGAAACGTAACGGTTACCCAAATAAACTAATCATTGGGTTTCCACATAGGTGAAAATATGGATATGGAAGAGAAATCTGACCATCATGTTCTGATGGAGAGTGGTAGAGAACGTGGCTATGGAAAAGACAATAATCACAAATCCATAAATTTGCGACGATCTAAGGTACCATCCGATTCATCAGGTATAAGATCACTAGGACAACATTTTTGGTTTTCAAGATCATTTCCCTAAAGTTGAAAATTTGAATTGGAATAAATACTTTCTTTATTTTGGTACAATCTCACTATTGTTCGTGCCTAGAAAAATTTCCACTTCATCTCTTAAATAAATGAAGTTGAATTTGTTATTCGTGAAGTGTTAGCAGATCATGTGATAGAATGACGGGTCATTCCATCTGTCTCAAACAAAAGGTTAGCAAAAATTATATACATAAGTCGATATATAGTGAGATTAATCATATATAGTTCCTAAAATGGACTTATACTTCATATATCATACGGCTTAATATAATAAAACTAGTTTCTACTAAACAGGGACTTCCTGTAGGTCAGTGGTAGGCGATAAAGGCCAGTCGCACTTCGGTTGTGGGTTCGATTCCCACAGCCTTGTCCGAAGCGATGGGCTGTCGCCCGTCCTGCAGGTTGTCCCTTTTCTAAAATTATATTACTATAACATCACATAAATAATATCGAAAAAACTTCTATCCTTAAACAATACTAACTTATGTCCAACATAATCCATTCCAATCTTTAGTCCTATCCATAATACTGCAGTCCATTCTCATAACATAGTGAAAACGATTACCAGAGATTTAATACAATCGTTGATCCCCATATATCATAAGATATATCTTGTTGGACACATTCCAAACATTCAAAGGCCTTAATCTTGTACTCTCTTGAATACCCATTGAACCTTAGTGAAAACTTGAATGCAGTTAAAAGTTAACACTTTCCACATACCAAAATCCTCAAAATTCTATATACTCAAACCATGATATCACTTTGTCCTTATATCAATCATGAGCTCATGAATACTGTTAAACATTTCATTTTCTCGTTTTCCCTTCATTATGCGCATAATATCTCAATCACTTTGAATACCACATTAGACCAATACATAAATATTCCAATATTCGATGATACAACATTATTTTGGAATCCCATTACATAAAAACTTAATCATTCCACCACATCGTTGTCATATTCAACATTGCCAATAGTGATCGCATGTGACTTCCCTTTGTCCTTTGCCTTAAGCGGTTGCTCATGTCGATCATCACTAACCCTTGGATTAGGGCATTTATTGGCATAATGTCCCATCTCCTTGCACTTGAAGCATTGAAGTGTTGGTTGTGCGTTCTCTGCAGTGTTTTCTTTATTCACTTCATTAGAATCCCTTTTTCCATTACTTCGACACTCAGCTGCTCGATGACCTTCTTTTCCACACTTAAAACATTTTTCTAGTCCCTTTAAGACAATCTCCACCATGATTCTTTCCACACTTTGTGCATAAGGAAACATTCATCTTCTTTTCACCATTATTCTGAGATTTCTCCTTGAACTCCATCTTTCGTTTCTTGTCAAAACCATGAGATGGATATGTAACACCAACTTCCATTTCTACCTTGATAGCACAACGCACAATTTCTTCATAGCTACTGAAGTCTCTTATAGCTAATGCCCTTCGAAGACTTGGTTTTAAGCCACTGAAAAATCGATCAACTTTACTTTCAGGTTGGATGATAATGCCAGATGCATTCCTTGAAAGTCTTGTAAAATTCGCTTCGTATATACCAACAGATTCATCATCCTTTTGCTTTAGTTCAAGAAACTCCTTCTCCATCTTCGTTCGAAGAATAAGAGGGAAGTACTTACTGAAAAACAAGTTCTTGAACTCGTCCCATTCCATGGAATCAATTTCATCTCTTTGCCTAGTATTCTTGATAAGATTCCACCATTGATCAACTTCACCTTCCAAACGATATACTGCTAAGATGACTTTATCATGTTCAGAACATTGAAGAACTGAAAATATCTTTTCAGTAGTACTAATCCATTGTTCAGCAACTAATGGATCAGTAGACCCACTGAAAGAAGGCGGACGCTGCCTCATGAAGGATTCAACAGAATGTTGCTCCTTCCTTTGCTCGTTTGGAAGTCCTGCATGATTCATAGGTTGAGAAAGTTGTGTGAGCATGGCTACAAGATTTTGCATTCCAGCTCCCATATCGTTTGGTTTCTCAGGGGGACAATCATTGCATTGTCCATTGCATTGATCAACATGGTTCCTTCGGGTTCCAGCCATCGTCTAAAACCCCAAAAGAATAGTGTGAGAGGCAAAAATCATGCTAGGGAAAACAACATAATAATGGGGTAGTACCCTCAATATCTAACATCTTAGGTTAAATTCTACGATCGTTAGAGCAATTCTAGGACTATAACCTATACGTATACTTAACCTTAGAGACATCCCTAGACATACCTTAGAAATATCTCTAGGGACCTCACTAACGTTTTCGCATCCTAGTTTCCAAAGGTTGACTAAACCTTTCCTCTGATACCAACTGTAGAGACCCGAAGCTTATCGTACATGGACATTACATTACTTTTGCAGAATACTTAGTACATAACAAAAACACACACACAAGGATCGTAATAGTTTAGTGTCTTTGGAAACTCGGAACGTAATCTTCTAATCGTGGTGAAAGATCTTCAATATCTCCCATAAAGATCTTCCCTTTTTTTTACCTATAAACCTTTCTTTATATCCTGGGGAAAAGAAAACATAAAAGGGTGAGCTCAAATGCTCAGTAAGGGTAAACAAAAGAAATATCAATCACATCATATACATAAGAACATAGCTTTTTGGAAATCTTAACCTGCAAAAGAGCTCATAATATCATAACATGGGATAAATCATAGAAGTGAAAATGAGATCCCCATAATCATAACATGAAACTTGAAACTTTGTGTCATGCACACATAATCATAGAAAATCATTTCTTGTTAGTCATGACTCATTGCCAAGACTATCTTAGTGGACAAAGTCCCTTTCTGAATCGAGTAACCCTCGTTTCAGTCCTGTTTCACTGAACTGGTATAACCTACCATTTCAGCCATGTCTATCTCATGAGATATAAAATATTTACCCAATGCATTGGAGGGAGATATAGGTCCCACCCATCTTATAATGAATCCTTTCTTATGTGTGCCACAAAATCATAAATCATACATCATTTCATAACCCATGTAGTAAAAATGGGATTCGTAAACATCGTGACATCATAAAACAATTCATATAAGATAAAGGAATTCATAAAAATAATTCCATCACAACATAACCAAATCAATGTAATAATAGGGATAGAAACAGAACCCTATGTTATCTTAGATGGAAAATAATTTTGATAAAATACTTGAAATGAATTCTTGAGGAAAATATCCTTTCTTCTTCAAAATCAATTTCTTTTCACAAAACGTCATGCAATTTTAAAAGAAAGAGATTTTATTGAAAATATTCATGAAATCTTTTGGAGGAAGATTCATGAAAATAAGTCTTTATAAAACCGTAAAAATCCGTTCGTGCTGTATAAGTTAAAAAAAACATTCTTCGTACTTTTGTCAGAAAAGTCAAAAAGTACCTCGTACGAAAAACATCAAAAGATTCCTTTCATTTCTTTTACTAAAAACTCACCGAAGGGTAAAAATGGATTTAAACAATTTTAGGTGGATGGAAATAATATTACATATTGATGAAACATGGATGTGGATGATAAAATACACCCCAGTAAATACTTACGAATAAACAATCTCGGATAAAAATGAGATTGTGATATTTCCCTTACCTTAGGTCCGATTTGCTTTGTACGTGTCCGAAGTTCCTGTATAATGGTTTAAATAAGGTCATTGACTTATTACAGAATCATATTCATTGTTATGATATCATATATGGTTCACTTATGACATTATATTACCCGTTCTTTTGTAAATTCCATGTTAAAGAAGCGTTTTGGGTAAAATCGTTTCTTTTATCGTAGGTGTTTTGACTTGTTGTTCTTGACATTATTATTACTTATATCATGATTTACTTACTTCCAGAATATAAAATATGATTTATATAACATATATATTCAGTATATATATATATAATAGATAGATAAATGAAATGAAAAACACCGTTCATGGAGACGGTAGTCCGTACGTACGCATGAACGCTGTTTTCCTTTCCCTATTGTATTGAATGGAAGTAAGTAGATGACATACATATATATATATACATAAATCCAGTAGCTTTATATTGTAATATATTTCATTATTATTTCTTATATATACTTTATAATCATTCTTAAATGGTTAACATGGAGAATGAATCTCATCGCGTCGTGGAGACGGTAGTCCGTAAGTACGCACGAGCGATGATATCATTTCCATAAATATTGAATTGAATTGGAGTGGATTATACAATATATCAGAATCAATATGATGTTTTAATAACTATGTATAGTTATTCTTTACACCATTATACCCATCCATGTAAGGTGGTGGTGGAAAATAGATTACACCACGGCGTGGAGACGGTATTCCGTACGTACGCACGCGCGGTGATTTCTTTTTTCGTAGGATGGATAGATGGTGAAATAGGGTTGTTTCATACTTATAATAACATATCAGTATATGAGTGATACTGATGTTATTACTTCATAATGAAACATCCTAAGAAGAAGAAGTGGAAGAAGAAATAAAGATGAAAGAATTGGTAACGGTAATTACCTCTTCTTTGAAGCGCCTTTTGGAGACCTCCTTTTAGGGAACTAAAATTGGTCTTTGAGGAAGACCAGAACCTCTAGGATGTTGCTAGGGAAGTGGAGAAGAGATTTTGGCAGGGGTTGGCCGAGCATGAGTGCTCAAATTGGTGTGAGGAGGAGGGGGAGGAGGTGTCCTTTTATAAGGGAGGAGAGGGGCACCTTAGGAATACCTCAAAATATTATTTTATATTAATCTCAAAATCGGTTTATAATGGTTCCAAAGGGTCTTATTTCGAAGCTAAAGTGGGTATGGGTCGAAATACTATCAACCAATAGTATTTAGACAAGTTTAGGTTATTATTTTAACCTTATCAATTAGATTTAACTCTAAGTTAAATAATTTAACTTTTACCGTGTCTTTTTGTTTTCTTTCACTATATGGTTAATACACTTACTATAACATGCTAAACGAACCCCAAATTGTTTATTATTAATATATATATCCTTATCTAAGTCATTTGGCCGAACCTTAGATTTTTAGGAATAAAATAACAATTAATAATATAATATTTGATTTAAAAACTATTTTGTGTCAATTTTGACACTATTTGATATATGATTTTTTTGAAAGTCATAACAGAGTTATATGTTCGAACCAAGTTGATTAGATCCACAATAATATATCATAGTAACCTAGAAAATTAGTGTAATTCATAAAAAGTCTCAAATTATATTTATTTTGGTGTTTATAACATCAATTATGTCAATATTTCATTAATAAGATAATTACTGCATCATCATTGTGTCATAAATAAATTAAATTATTTGATGTCTAAAAATTACAAATAAAATACCATCATGTATTAAATCTTTTTAGCTTTCTAATGAACATTTACAATCGAATTTATCTTATGTATAACCCCATATTAAAAATGATTTACTTAATAAACTTTGATTTTAACTATTTTAACCCTTCTTTAAATAAATTAATAATAAATGTCCTAATCTAATCCAAGTGGGCCTAAATGGTCATATTTTATTCCTAAGTTTGTTTTTGGTCTAATTACACTTGTCCAATAGAATTAAGACATGTGTTAGGGGAATAGTAATATCATATTTACCCTTAGTTACCCTATTTACTATTAACCGTGGTAAAAAAAAGTAAAAAGTTACTATTCACCAAAAATTATTTTCATCTCATTGAACCACATTTTACTTACTGACATCAACCGTGTCTCTCGGATTTTTGAAATTCCATTCACAGAAGCGGTAAAATTAAGTTTTATGAAAAATTTATTTATTTTTAACTACCACTTAGTAGTTTCACTATTCATCAAAAATTGATGTTTTTCAGAACAATGCCAAAATTTCATCCCAAGCTATATTTCATATTCCGAATTCAAAAATGAAGTCTATTTTACCAAATTCATAACATAGAAGTTGCATTAATTAATTTTATAATTAAATCCCGCTGTTAAAACAAATAGCGTGTTTTTAAGAAACAATATCTATCAAAAGATTGACACTTGTTTATGTCTGGTTTAAATGTGCAATTACATCCAATGACCAACATTGTATTAAATTGTAAAAATATATTCTAAATATAATTTAAAACTACTCCAATTAATAATTTATCACTATTAATTATTTCGATTAAAAAAGTTGTTGTTTTTAATTATAATTTAGTAATTTTCACTATTCATCAGAATCTGAAAGTTATCCGAAATGTACCAAAATTTCACCTTAGGCTAAATTCGAAACTCCGAATCCAAAAATGAAGTTCATTTTGAAAAATAATATTTACAGAATTTTAAAAAGTGGTTATTACTATTCATACCGGCTAGTTTTAATAATATTTTAATAGCATATCGTTGTTTAGTGAAACTCGGTATTGCGTATTACACACGCTATCGAGGAAGGTCGCGATTGCGTGTAATGCAAGGCAAGTCAAGGATGCGTGTTGTGCAAGCTCCTTTTGGTGTAGCATACAACACAAGACATTAATAAAATTAAAAAGAATATTTTTTATAAAATCTTGGGCTGTTACAGCAGACATGCGCCAAAAGAAAAAAAACGAGAAAGGGAAAAGATAAGAGAATTTGGATGAGAAAAGAAGAAATCGGGGAGAATAGAATTGGTGTTTATATGAATTACATGGGTCCCCAGAAATGGCTCCAATATTTGATTCACGCTCAAATTTTCCCAAAAGAAGAAGGTAGGATGGTCCTTATAGACTAGTTTGCGTTGTCGAATTCTCAGAGACCTAAGAAGTACCTACAGACACGTGCATTCTCTGGATTGTTTTTGGCTATGAAGTGGCCAAATTTGGTTGATTTAATATTGTTTTAAAGGATACCTAAACGATATAAGTTAATTCAAATTATGGTAATGATTTGATCCTTGGTTATCGCTCGGGGTGGATTGGATGAATTCCTTTTTTTATGATTTCAATTTCTTATAATTGGGAAGGATTTATTTAAGAAGACCAATAGAAATCATAAAATACTAGTTTAATGACTAAAAACCTTAATTCTAATAACTTATACACCTCAAGGATCAATGTTTTGAGCACTCTAAGGTCGAGGTTCATATTAGCACATGAAATGTGTGACTTTAAATTCAATAAGGATGAAGAGGTTATAAAATCATCAAATAAAAATCTCATTTAAAAGAAGTGATTTGTCATTAATGGAGTGATAAATAACTTACAATCCATACCCTTTATACTCCCTTGGATCAAACCATAAACTAGTTATCCCTCCATTGATTACATGTCTTCAACGAAAGTGGGAAGTAGACTTACGAGGGTGGAATTGAAGAAGTAAAAACAACAACAAAAATCGATCACTCCTTCGTTGTGTGATAAATATCACAATGTATGGTGTGAATGAATTCACACCTTGAACCAATGGTATCAAAGTGATATGTAGAAGAATAGAATAAGATTAAGGAATAACTTTTATTAATAAACAAATGTTTATTAGACAACTTACATGAGAAAGAAATGCGATTACAAATACAAAGCGGCAACATAACACTACAATGAATCAAATCACCAAATATTATAAGCTCTTACACCTCCACTGCCTTAAATAGGCATTTGTGAGCCCTTGGGTCGAGCCTACAATAGTCCAAGTCTTCTCAATTAATTGTGGTAGGCCATAGGTGGGTGGAATGTTGAGGGAGAGTTGATTTTCCACCCTTGACCCGAGGTGGCAGCCAACTTTTATCTACCGATCAGACGTGCTTGGAAGACCTTCTAGATGGCCGAATTAGAGTGGGACATAGAATAATAAAATGGATCCCCGTATATCTCCTAACCAAATGTAAAATTTTGGCCCATTCGGATTTACAGATTCGGAGATATGATTAGATTAGTGGGCTGTTTTTCTGGGCCACAGAATCTAGCTCATAATTTTATCTCTAACTTGGGCCGCCTAAATAGACACTATGGAGGCCGAATTAGCATTCGATCCTGAATAGGGATTTGTATCTCTACATGTATTCAAGCATACCACAAAATTTGGGATTTATTGGTCTTGTATGATGGGCCCCACAGTCTCATCAGTGGGCTGGTGTCCAATCCGACTTCTCCAGAATTGTTTCCTTTCATCACAAAATATCCCCATCTTCTTTCATGAATTCTCCATTGATCCCTGAATCAAACATGTTCATATTAAAGTGTAGATATAGTTCCCAAAATATCTAATTAAAATATGGATAAGTACATTCCTTAAAATCAGATGAATCATTGGGTACTTTAAATGATGTTAAAAAATGTACCACATAATACTGCATTTTAAGAAGGTATTATAATAATAATGTGAAATGATGTTCAAAGTGTAAAATGCACCAAAATTGTGTTTATGAATAATAATTCACACTAATATTATATATATTAACAATGACTATTATCATCATTTGATGGCTAATCAATTCCCATGCAACCATTCAATTCAATTTCATTTAGTATTTACATTCCATTGGTACGTCATTTCCAAATCCATAAGGGCCCATAAACCTTATGAATTGAATGATGACCTCCCACTTCGTTTATTTATCCCAATATAACACAACAGTAGGCACACATGTCAATTATCTATCAAAACAGAATGAAATAGCTATCACAACACCTATCACAATAGTGTGCAATATCTATTGCATCTTAGATAGCATGGCATAATGTAGGACAAGTGATTCCTAAAAAGGTGCCTATATTATGAAATAGATGGAAAACCCTTGTTTAATTGGGCTGCAATGAAATAAATCCCACAATAATATCAATAGTATTAGAAAAAACCATGTGTGTCACCCAACGGTGAAATCAGAACAACTGTAAAAATTAAACTCAGAAACAAAATTCCATACGAGGAAACATGGATTTTCCCTGTACACAGGTTTGCAACTCCCAAAAATAGTTTATTACCAAAGACCATTATCTTACTACATCTGTATATAGTCGCCAAATATTAAGTTAGATCATAAAATGAAATCCCTCTGATACCACTTTGTAACGTCCCGACCCAACTTACCATTCAACCTGGTAGACAGACTAGTCACCACATGGCCTCAAGGGCATCTCCCCAAACACCAGAGGCTACTGAATAGCAGAGAGGGCCTAGGTGAGTCTGTGGGGAGACTATGCACTCATTACCAAAGTATCACAGTGGAATTACAAACATATAATAGCAGAAGAAGATTACTTGTATACAACACATAGACATTTGAAATAGATAACAAATAGATGGATCCCATATATAGAATGGTGAAAGTCAATTAAATACAATACAAGTATAAAAAATACCAAAAGAAACCAAAATATATCACATGTCGCATCGCAAGCCGTAGCTTGGTCACGTACTCTCCTACTCCGAGAAGCAAGTCAAGTACCTATACTAGGGCGTTTTCCCATCTCATTACCTGAATTCATATAATCTTCTTTGGGTCCAAAAACATGACCCAAACAGGGTGTGAGACTAAATCCCAGTAGGCAACCGCCAAATATCCGTGCTAATATGTCAGTGAATATATAAATCAGGTAGTGTAATACAAAAAGCAGTAATCAAGGAAACTAGAAAGACCACACCAATCTTGGGTTTTGGCTTGGTGTTGCTTCAAGTATCCATTCCATTCATCAATCACATCATTCATGTGTTCAACCATTCCTTAAACCCATTCACGGAGTACTCAATTCGGAGAACAGGCATCGTTACGGATGAAAATTCACCAAAACCCAACATGCCCATTCCGGCGAACCTCCTAGGTACCCAACCTCGCTCTAGGTGAGGTGATGTCCTTCATCTGAGCTCATCCACGTGATCCTATAAATAAGATCTGGGTATCGCCCATGACATATCATGCCCTGTTGAGTCCGTCCATGGAATCTCACACTGGATCCATGATTCACTCAGCATTTTAGTAACATGTCTCGTATGAATCCATCCATGGAAACTCACATTGGTTCCATTGATCACCCATGACTTTGTTTAACATTTTCTGCAGTTCAAAGGAATTTAAATCATGTGGGATAGAAATTCTAGAATTAATATACAAGGCTCAAGGGGCAGCACTCCATCCCATACTAGAAACCATTTCAATTATAATTTCATCTTATTTCATTACCATTCATATTTAATTTCCATTTTTAACAACCCACAAGGGAAATAAAAGGAATTCCTCCTAGGAATCCTGGGTCAAAAATTCATAATGGAGCCATTGAAGGTAATGAATCCAAGTAGTGGTTCCTTTCCATGTTGTACAACCTAACTCAAGCACATACCATCCTATTCATGATTACCTACAACATGCTAATTAGTAACAGGGTTAAATTCCAGGTTCTTGCGACACCCTAAAAGTGGGCGTGCGACCCTCCAGCATATATAAACAGATTGACAAACAGTGAAAAGCATGAGAACACCTACCTTAGGATTGTACTAGATAACTCATCTATTATCATGCTCTTATTTCATCCTAATTTGGAAGAAATCTGAAGAACAGACAAAGAATGAAAAATTATAGTATATGAGCCTTAATACAATCTACGTTCATTATAACATGAAGAATTGAGAAGGATTAAAAAAGAATTGAGGATTTACTGTTGTAGATCTAACAAGATGAACAATGTTTGAAAAGGATATTGGACGAAGAAGCAGTCTCAAATCCCTCTGTAGCCTCCTTGAGAGCTCCCCCATTGCTATACGGTTGAAGAGGGATAGGTTTAGTTTTTTATAACATTTAATTAATTTAATTGAAAATTAATTAAATATCAAAATATTGCAGGTCGTACGGTTTTCCCGCAGGGCCTGTACAAACCGTGCGGAGACCGTGCAGACAATACTAAAAGGCAAGGGGAAACCGCACAGCCAAACCGCATGGTTTCCCCAAACCATGTATAGGCCGTGCTCCTACCTCTACCAAGCCTACACCAAGGCGCACGGTTTAACCATGCCCTGCGCTGGCCATGTGCAAATAGTGTGCCATGCCATTTCTAGACTAAAACATGGTTCCAGGCATCGAACAAGCTCTGGACACCTCCATAACTCCCTCAGTAAAGTTAGGCATCCACATTAAGCCTCAACAGAACAATTAAAATGAAAGGAAAAAGGATTTGTACCTGGTATGAAAATCTGAGCACTTATAATGGAGCCTCAATATAGGTAGTCTCATCCAATGTAATCATTTGGGTCATAGATGTAACACCCTGAGATTTTATAAAGAATATTCTTTTAATTTCATTGATGTCTTGTGTTGTACGCTACACCAAAATTAGTTTGTTCTATATGCGAGACCATATTAGCTTGTAGTATAGGCAACACTATTCTTGGCTCGTGTTTCAAACAATTTCACGTTCGTTTTGTAGAAATTATTCTACGCAACATTATGTATAGATTTTATTTAATGTATAAATGAAATAAGTTTTGAATTATTTTATATGAAATACCAAAGGGAGATTCCACTACACGAAACCTTGACCTGGCTTGCATTACACACAATCACAACCTTCCTCGATAGCGTGTGTTGTATGCAATAACAGGTTTCACTAAAGAATGATATATGGTTATAATATTATCACGAACTAGCCGTTATAAATAGTATTAACTACATTTTGAATTTTATAACATTATTATTCATCTTAATAATTTTTTTAGAACATGGTATGAGAATAAAATAAATATTTCGTGTAAAATACGTTTTTTTCAAAAAATACAGTTTTGCAGCCTTTTGAGGGTGTACCCACAATAAATATACTATTTGATGTGTTTATAAGTTCAATTTTACAAAATAAAATTATACTTTGGAATCAAGATATAAAATTTTACCTTGGATAAATTTTTCATATTATTCTGATAACTTTCATATTTTAATGAATAGTAAAAACCCGCTATATTTTAATTAAAAAGAACTTGTTTCACTGTAATAATTTATGTGGTTAAATTATAATATTAATTGGTTTTAAAGTATAAATAGAATATATTTTTACCATTTAATATAATTTATTTCATTAGCATTGATTTTACATTGAAATTATAGGTTAAAGCAATTCAATCTTTTGCAATGTTTAAAACAAAAACCCATTTTCTTTCGACAATGAGATTAATTTTAATTTAATTTATTAAAATTATGTGTATTGAATTTGTGAAAGTGGATTCCATATTTAGAATCAGTGGGTCAAAATTATATTAATAGACTACTTTTTATATTTGGGAATTATGAATAGTAACTACTGTAAATTTTATTTACCATAGTAAAAGGTAAATCAGGTAATTAAGGGTAAATGTAATATTATAAAATTACCCTAACACTTGTCTTAATACAATTGGATGATTATATTTCTTCCTAAGTCATATTTTGGTCTAAATGGAATCCATTATTACCCACTTGGAGGTGATTAAGACCTTTAGTTTATTTTATTTAAAGGAATGTGAAATATGTCTCACTTAAACTTTAATAATTAAAGTATTTTTCATATAAGGTTACACCGAATATAAATTAATTTATAAATATTCATTTTAAAGCTAATTTTTTTTATTTAACATGGTAGTTTATATTTAATTTTTAAGGGTTATTTAATTAACTTTTTTAGCTTATTCATTAATGAGGCAGAAATTATTTATTTAGTAAAAAAATAAATAATATTGTTTTTATTGAAATAGAAATACATATTCAAGGGCTCACAAACCTGAACAAAATTTATTGGTAGTGTATATATACACCATAAGCATCCAATGACCGAATCTATGACCGTTTGGAGTCTTATAAAAGTGATAATGACATTAATATTATTTTAGTTTATATGATGTCAAAGTTGTCACCTTCATAATTTTATAAATATATCATTTTAACATTTGGGTGTTTTAGAAGATAAATTATACTAAATGTATTCTTATGAAATATATTTGATTTACCTTCATCCTAGTATTTTTTTAATTTTTATTCAACAAATAAGTATATTTAATAATATACAAAAATGTTGTAGTAATTATTTTATTAAGAGAAATATCAAATAAATTGATTTAAAAATAGTAAAATAAATATTATATAAACAATTTCATGTGCTCCACTAATTTTATAGACTACTATGACATGTTAGGAACATATTAAATATTTTACATCAAATATATCTTCTATGTGGATTTTATTTAAATTTAAATAAACGAGTAGTGTCAAAATTGACACTATTGTTATTTTTTAAAATAACATATTATTAAATTGTTTGAAAATAACAAAAATATTTAAAAATTATAAATTGAATTTTATATAGTCTAAAATGTCATAAATTATCTAATTATGGATAATTAATAGCACATAAGTAATTATTTATTACAATTTAAAATATAGAATCTTATTACCACAAATAAAGGTTACTAGATTAAATAAAGATAAATCAAGTTAATAATGTTTAAAATAAATTCCCTACATGTCTAAATTGTATTTTTTGATAATATTACAACACTATATCATCTAATAATCTAATATTTGTAATTTTTGGTGGTTTTTAAGTGGGTTTAGATTTATTATAAATTAATATTTTTATGATTTCCAGAGGTGCCCTTCTCCTCCCTTATAAAAGGGCACCTTCTCCCTCTAATATTTACACAACATTGAGCCTTCATGCTCGGCCAAAACCTTACCATTTCCATTCTCAACTTCACTTGAAATTTTATAGAGGTCCTCGTCTTCTTCAAAGACCAATCCTTGTGCCCTAAGAGGAGGCTTCAAATAGGTGTGTCGAAAAAGAGGTAATACCCGTTACCGATTCTTTCAAATTTATTTCTTCTTCTTCTTCAACTTCTATAGTTGTTTAATTATGAATTAATAACATCAGTATCACTCATATACCTATATTTTATTATAAATATGAAACAAACATATTCCACATTCTATACATCCGAAAGGAAAACGAAATCATCGCGCATGCGTACGTACGGAATACCGTCTCCCCACCGTGGTGTAATCTATTATTCCACCACCACCTTTCTTGGATGGGTATAATGGTGTAAAGAATAACTACATAAGATTATTATAGAAACATACTGATTCAAATATATTATATCATTCACTCCAATTCCATTCAACAAATATGGGAATGATATCATCGCTTGTGCGTACGCACGGATTACCGTCTCCACGATGCGATGAGATTCATTTTCCATGTTAACAATTAAAGAATGATTATAAAGTATATATAATAAGTAATAATGAAATTTATGACATAATAATTCTACTGTATTTATGTATATAGAAATTTATGTCATCTACTTAATTCAATTCAATTCAATAAGGAATCAGAAATAGCATTCATGCGTACGTACGCCCAACCGTCTCCATAAATGGTGTATTTCTTTCCGTTTATCGATCTATTATATATATGTATATTCTTAATATATATTATATATAAATCATTTATTATATTTTGGAATTAAGTATTCATGATCTATGTAATCATATTAATAATTACAAGTCAATACACGGATGATAATTGAAACGATTTAACCCAAAATGCTACTTTAACATGAATTAGAAAAGAATGGGTAATATAATGTCATAAGTGAACAATATATGATATAATAACAATGAAGATGATTCTGTAAAAATTAAATGACATTATTTAAGTAATTATACAGGAGTTTCGGATACGTATGAAGCATTTCAGACCCAAGGAAAGGGATAACATTTCCAATCTCTTTTTTTTCGAGATTGTTTATTCATAAGTATTTACTGGGGTTATATTTATCATCCATGACCATATTTTCTAATTTTTTTTTCATAAAATGATTAGTATTCTTCCATGTATGTTTAAAGTCATTTTTACCCATTTATGACTTTTACCACATGGTTTGGAAGGAATTTTCCTTTTGTTTGGTTACCATACGAGGTACTTTTTGACTTTTCCGGAAAAAGTACAAGGAGAATGTTTTTTTCACATATACAGCACGAACAGATTTTTACATTTTCATAATGCCTAGTTTTCATGAAGCTTCCTCTACAAGATTTCATGACTATTTTCAGAAAAATCATTTTCTTTTAAAATTTCATGTCATTTTGTGAAAAGAAAATGATTTTGAAAAAGAATGGATATTTTCCTCAAGAATTCATTTCAAGTGTTTTGTCAAAATTATTTTCCATATAAGATGAAATTATTTCATATGTATATGTTTCAAGTATAATGTCTCTATTATTTACTTCGTTTGATTCTTCTTATGATGAAATGATATCCATTTGTTTTATATAGATTATTTTAAGATGGCATGATGTTTAAGAATCCCAATTTATTACATGGGTTATGCTATGATGTATGATTTTTGATTTTGTGGCAGAAGTAATAATGATTTCATTATGAGATGGGTGGGACCTATATCTCTCTCAAATTCATTGGGTAAAAATTTATATCTCATGAGATAGAAATGTATGGAACCACATGTACTTTCGGTTTAGTAATACAGGGCTGGAACGGCGAGTAAACCCAGTACAGTAAGGGAATTTATCCACTAAGATGGTCTTGGTAGCAATGCCTTGGCTAGTATGGAAATAATATCACGTGCTTAATGATTTTCCACAATTACAAGTTTTATTCCCATTGTATTTTATCATGATTGATGTCCCATTATGATCTATGCCTTATGTACATCCATGTTTTTTGTCATTGATCAAGGTTTTGATGTTTAAAAATTATGTTCAAGTTTTTAAGTTTAAATTTATATGGTATGGTTTATTTTCTCCATGATTACCCTTAATGAGCATTTGAGCTCACCCATTATATGTTTTCCTTTCCCCAGGATATAAATAAAGGTTTTAGGTAAGAAAACAAAAGGAGAAGATCGTTATGGGAGATGTTGAAGATCTTTCACCATGATTAGAAGATTATATTCCATGTTCCCAAAGACACTAAACTATTACGGTCCTTGTGTGTCTGTTATTGTTATGTATTAATTATTTCGTAAATTTAATGTAATTTCCATGTACATAAAGCTTTGGATCTCTACAGTTGGTATCAGTGGAATGGTTTAGTTAGCCATTGGAAACTAGGATGCGAAAACCTTACTGATATCCCTAGAGATATTTATAAGGTATATCTAGGAATGTCCCTAATTTTAAGTATAAGTATAGGTTATAGACCTAGAATTACAGTAATGATCATAGAATTAAACCTAAGATGTTAGATTTTGAAGGTACTTTCCCTTTATTTTGTTTTTTTCCTAGGATTATTGTTGTCTCTCACACTATTCTTTTTGGGTTTTAGAAAATGGATGGAAACATGAATATTCTTGATAATGGAGGATATGATGGACAATGGAATGATATTATTCATGATCAACCAAATGAAATGGGATTTGGAAGTCCAAACATCATTATTATACCTAATTAGCATTCTCATAATATGATCAATAATATCAACTTTGGTTAGTTTTCTGACTCGACTATTAAGAGATAGATGGTTTTTCATGATGATCATAGAGGAAAGAAAGTTCAATTTCTCTCATGTAAATCATGTAGGAAGAGGCATCAAGGAGAATGTTTCAACAGATCTAGAAGATGTTTTGTGTGTGGAAAAAAGGACACAAAGCTAGTAAGTGTAAAGGAAAAGGTTCAGTTAACACCATGGAAAAGGATAATGGCATTGCTACGACATCAACAACGATTTAATGTTTTAAATGTGGAATGTATGAGAATTATGCAAACCAATGCCCTAAGGGAAAGTCTCATGAAGAAAATAAGCATGGGCATATGGGTAGTAATTATGTTTGTGATGATGAAGAGACTACAAATGATATGTGAGATGAAAGGATTGTTCAATTTCAATCAATGGTTTAAGAAGGTAATGGAATTATTGTACGTTTATTAAGAGTAATGTTGTATAGGTAATTTAATGGTACTATGGAATAAAGAATCATCTAAGGATTGTTACACTGTGGTCTTTCCTTGAGTTTTTGAAAGTATATGATGAATGGTACCTGTAACCATGAAAGGTTATTCAAATATTTTTGGAAGGTAGATGATATGTGCATAATTAAAGGATAAAGAGATAAAGATATGTTTGATATTATTAATGATCTCATTACTCGTATAAGGACAATGTGTTACCATGGTTTGAGTATATCTAAATTTTGGGATTTTGGTATGTGGAATAGTTAACTTTTGACAGCATTCATGTTTTCAGTAAGGTTCAATGGGTATTCATTTTTCCTAAGAATACAAGATTAAGGTATTCAAATGTATGGAATGCGGTCTAAAAGATATATCTTTGGATATATGATTGATAAATGATAGTATTCACATGCTTGTTATATGACCTTTTTAGTAATTGTTCTCTTTATATTATAAGATTAGACAGACGTATTTTCGAAAATCCTAAAGGTTGGAATGGATTAAGTTGGACATCAGATAGTATTGTTTAAGGATAAATATTTTTTATATTATGATAGTATAGTTATAGAAAAAAGGAAAACCTGCAAGACGAGCGTCAACCCGTCGCGTCTGAAAAGGATGCGTGAATCAAACCCACAACCGAAGTGCGACATGACTTCATCGCCTACCATTGTTATACAGGAAGTCCCTGGTTTGTAGAAATTAGTTTTATTTTATTACATGGTATGATAGATGAACTATAAGTCCATTTTTAGAACCATGTACGATTAACCTCGCCATAGATGGACTTATGTATATTAAATATCTTATACTCAACTTTTATTGTGATAGAGACAGACATAATGACCTATCATTCTATCGCGTGATATTATAATACTTCAAGAATGTCAAATTCAACTTCATATCTTTAAATAAGAGATGAAGCGGAAATTGTTCATGGAATGACCAATGATGATTTTACACTGAAATCAAGTATGTATTTATCCTTATACAAAAAAAATCATCAACATTAGGAAAATGATTTTGAAAACCAAAAATTTTGTCCTAAAACTCTCATATCCGATGAATCTGATGGTACCTTAGATCATCACAAATATATGGGTTTGTGATTGTTGGATTTTTCATAGCCATGTTCTCTAACACTCTCCATCAGAACATGATGGTTAGATTTCTCTTCCAGATCCATATTTTTCACCTATGTTCTCCTATGTGGAAACCCAGTGATTAGTTAGTTTGGGTAACCGTTACATTTCATAATTTTGTTTTTTATGTTATGTTTTGGTATTCTTTTTTATGATGTGGGTTTCTATTAAAGAAACTTTCAAGTAGTAAACCATTTATAACCCCGAATAATTTAGAGGGTAAAATTCATTTTAAGGGGGGTAGAATGTAACACCCTGATCTTTTTTGAAGAATATTCTTTTAATTTCATTTATGTCATGTGTTGTATGCTACACCAAAATTAGCTTCTGCTATACGTGACACCGTATTAGATTGCATTATACACAACACTATTATCGGCTCGTGTTGCACACAATTTCACGTTCGTTTTCTAGAAATTATTCTACACAAGATTAAGTATAGATTTTGATTAATGTATAAATGAAATAAGTTTTGAATAATGTTATACGCAACACCAAAGGGAGATTGCACTACACACAACCCTGACCTGTCTTTCATTACACGCAATCGTGACCTTCCTCGATAGCGTGTGTTTTACAAAATACCGGGTTTCACTAAAATTAATCTTTGGAATCAGGATATAAAATTTTACCTTGGATAAAATTTTCATATTATTCTGATAACTTTCATATTTTAAGGAATAGTAAAAACACGCAATATTTAAATTAAAAACAACTATTTTCATCGTGATAATTTATGTGGTTAAATTATAATATTGAATGGTTTTAAAGTATAAATAGAATATATATTTACCATTTAATATAATGTATGTCATTAGCATTGATTTTACATTGAATTTGTAGGTTAAAGCAATGCAATTTTTTGTCATGTTTTAAACAAAAACCCATTTTCTTTCGACAACGAGATTAATTTTAATTTAATTTCTGAAACGTATTTGTATTGAATTGGAAAAAATGGATTCCAAATTTGAAATCAGTGGGTCCAAATTATATTAATACACTAATTTTTATTTTTAGGCATTATAAATAGTAACTACGGTAAATTTTATTTACCATAGTAAAAGGTAAATCAGGTAATTAAGGGTAAATATAATAATGTAAACTTACCCTAACTCTTGTCTTAACAAAATTGGATGATTATATTTCGTCCTAAGTCATATTTTTGTCTAAATGGAATCCATTAGAACTGACTTGGAGGTGATCAAGACCTTTAGTTTATTTTATTTAAAGAAAAGTGAAATATGTCTCACTCAATCTTTAATAATTAAATTATTTCTAAAATAAGGTTATACATAATATAAATTCGGTTATAAGTACTCATTTGAAATCTAAAATGTGTTTCTTTATCATGGTAATTTATTTGTAATTTTTAAGAGTTATTTAATTACCTTATTAGCTTATACATTAATGATGCAGAAATTATTTATTTAGTAAAAAATCAATAATATTGTTTTTATTGAATAGTAATACATATTAAAGGGTTCAAAAACCTGACCAAAAATTATTCTTAGTGTATATATACAGCATAATAATCCAATGACAGAATACATGACCGTTTGGAGTCTTATAAAAGTGATGATGACACTTATATTATTTTATTTTATATGATGTCAAAGTTGTCACCTTCATAATTTAATAAACATAACATTTTAAAATTTAGGTGTTTTAGAAGATAAATCCGACTAAATTTATTATTATGAACTATATAAGATTTTTATTCATTCTGGTATTTTAATTTTAATTTTTAAGCAGCAAATAAGTATATTTTACAATTTGTAAAACATCTTGTAGTAATTATCTTATTAAGATAAATATCAAAATAAATTGTATTACAAATAGTAAAATAAATATTATATTAAATATTTAATATGCTCCACTAATTTTCTAGATTTCTATGACATGTTAGGAACCTATTATATTTTTTATTTCGTATATATCCTCTGTGTGGATTTTATTTAAATTCAAATAAATGAATAGTGTCAAAATTGACAATATTTTTATTTTATAAAAATAACATATTATTAAATTGTTTAAAAATCATAAAAATATGTAAAAATTATAAATTGAAATTTATATAGTCTAAAATTTCACAAATTATCTAATTATGGATAATTCACAGCACATAAGTAATTATTTATAACATTTTAAAATTTAGAATCTTATTACCACAAAAAATTAATAGATTAAATACGGATAAATCAAGTTGATAATGTTTAAAATAAATTCCCTACATGTCTAAATATTGTTGTTTGATGAGATTAAAATCCTATATCATCTAATCTTTGAATATGTATAATTTTTGGAGGTTTTTATGTGGGGTTAGATTTATTATAAATTAATATTTTTAAGATTTCCAAAGGTTCCCCTCCCCTATCTTATATAAGGAAACCTCATCCCTCATATATTTACACAACCTTGAGCCTTTTAGCTCAGTAAAACCCTGCTCATAACTCTTCTAAACATCCATATAAATATTATAGAGGTCCTGGTCTTCTTCTAAGACCAATCACAGTTCCCTAAGAGGAGGTTTCAAAGAGGCGTGTCGAAGAAGAGGTAATGCCCATTACCGATTCTTTCAAATTTATTTCTTCTTCTTCTTCCACTTATTTAGATTTTTCATTATGAAGTAATAACAGCAGTATCACTAATATACTGATATGTTATTATAAATATTAAACAACCCTATTCCACATTCTATCAATCCTACGGAAAACGAAATCACCGTGCGTGCATACGTACGGAATACTGTCTCCATGCCTTGGTGTAATATGTTTTTCCACCACCACCTAACATGGATGAGTAAAATGATGTCAATAATTACTAAATATGATTATTATAACATCATAATTATTCTATGATATTATATCATTCACTCAAATTACATTCAATAAATATTTGAACGATATCATCGCTCGTGCGTACGTACGGATTACCGTCTCCACGACGCGATGAGATTCATTTTCCATGTTAACAATTGAAGAATGATTATAAAGTATATATAATAAGTAATCATGAAATATATGACATAATAATTCTACTGGATTTATGTATTTATATATATATATGTATGTCATTTACTTAATTCCATTCAATTCAATAAGGAAACGAAAACAGCGTTCATGCTTACGTACGGCCTACCGTCTCCATGAACGGTGTATTTCTTTCCATTTATCGATCTATTATATATATATATATATATTCTGAATATATATAATATATAAATCATGTTTTATATTCTATAATTAATTAATAATGATCTATGTAATCATATTAAGAATTAAAAGTCAAAAAACGAATGATAAATGAAACGATTTTACCCAAAACGATACTTTAACATGAATTTACAAAAGAATGGATAATAAAAAGTCATAAGTGAACCATATATTATATATTAACAATGAGGATGATTATATGATAATTCAATGACATTATTTAAATAATTATACAGGAGGTTCAGATACGTACGAAGCATATCGGACCCAAGGTAAGGGATAACATTTCTAATCTCGTTTTTATCCGAGATTGTATATTCGTAAGTATTTACTAGGGTTATATTTATCATCCATGTCCTTGTTTTATAAAAATGTTTTCATAAAATGTTTACTATTGTTCCATGTATGTTTAAATGCATTTTTACCCTTTTATGACTTTTACCACAAGGTTTGGAAGGAATATTTCTTTTGTTTGTTTACCATATGAGTTACTTTTTGACTTTTCTGGAAAAAGTATGAGGAGAATATTTTTTTAACATATACGGCATGACCGGATTTTTAAATTTTCATAACGCCTTGTTTTCATGAAGCATCCTATACAAGATTTCATGACTATTTTCATAAAATACCTTTCATTTAAAATTTAATGTCATTTTTTGAAAAGAAAATGATTTTGAAAAAGAATGTATATTTTCCTCAAGAATTCCTTTCAAGTGTTTTGTCAAAACTATTTTCCCTCTAAGATGACATTATTTCATATGTGAATGTTTCAAGTATAATGTCTCTATTATTTACTTGGTATGATTCTTCTTATGATGAAATTATATCCATTTTCTTTATATGGATTATGTTATGATGGCATGAAGTTTATGAATCCCAATTTATTGTATGGATTATGATATGATGTATGATTTATGATTTAGTGGCACAAGTAAGAATGATTTCATTATGAGGTGGGTGGGACCTATATCTCCCTCCAATTAATTTGGTAAATATTTATATATCATGAGATAGACATGGCTGGAATGGCAAGTAAATTCGGTTCAGTAATACAGGGATGGAATGACAAGTTAAACCCGTTCAGTAAGGGACATTGTCCACTAAGATAGTCTTGGTAGCAATGCCTTGGCTAATATGGAAATAATATCATGTGCTTAATGATTTTACACAATTAAATTTTTTATTCCCATGCTATTTTATCATGATTATGTCCCATTATGATCTATGCCTTACGTGCTTCCATGTTTTATGTCATTGCTCATGGTTTTGATGTTTAAACATTATGTTCATGTTTTTATGTTCAAATTTATAAGGTTTGTTTTATTTTAACCATGCTTACCCTTACTGAGAATTTGAGCTCAACCTTTATAGGTTTTCTTTTCCCCAGGATACAGAGAATGGTTATAGGTATGAAAAAATGGGAATATATTTATTGGAGATGTCGAAGATCTTTCACGACGATTAGAAGATTATATTCCAAGTTTCCGAATACACTAAACTATTACGGTCCTTGTGTGTCTGTTTTTGTTATCTATTAAGTATTCTGCAAACATAATGTAATTTACATGTACGTCATGCTTTGGGTCTCTACAATAGAGCCTCAATCCCACTACCAAAACCTTTCATTCTAGGGGTGTGATTTAGAGTTTCATTCCCACCCAACTCATGGGTGTAGAACTTCATGTCAATACCCCATATACCATCATGCCATGGGAACATGATTCTTTAACCATTTACTAATATACTATTTCACAAACCATATTAAATTAATACACATAACATTTAAAATTCATAGTTTATTCAATATATAGATCATCTTTATGTCTTATCCCATTTACGCACTCTCATTACAACCCATACGTCATTTAACACATTCACTTTTATTCATTTAACCCATTCAAAATACCCCAAACAACCCCTTATACCATGCCAATGGCTAGAAAAAACTAACATTAATGCCTTTTTATAAATCAAGATAACATTTCATCATATTTATTAGGGTATCTACTTCATCACAAACCAATTCTATGCTTATCATTACAATGTTTCGTTACTTGGTGATGGAACACACCATGGGTGGTCCTATAACCAATTTAATCAACCTCAATGCATCCCAAAGGGATCTTGTGGGGTTAAATTCATCATTTATCAATCCAATTTTCCAAATATAATTAAAGGAACCAACAATAAATCACCATAGAATAATCACATACACTTAAACCATATATCAAGACTATGGGATATAACTTGTAGACCACCTACCTCGATTCAGAAGATGAATGATCGCTTGACCTTAGTTCGTGACTCTGATTCAGAAACCCTTAAAATCCCAAACCAAAGATATGATGGAAAATAGGGTTTTGGGAATTCAGAATAATAATAATAACTACACAATCAATAATACAAAAAAAGAGAAGGATTGTGAGAGTTAGACTCACCCATAGCTTCTATCTACACCCATCAGTGCTCCAAACAGCTTAGAATCAAGGGAGATCAACACTTGGGGTGTCTAGAGAGATTTGGTTCACCAATAGGTCTACTGGGTGAGGAATATAAGGAAATAAAGAGTTATAAAACCTAAAACCCAAGAGTGAAAAATGGTAAAAACACACTCTTAAATGGTCTCACGGTTTGGCCGCATGGGTTTCAAAACTATTTGCAAATTGTGCACCACCCTTTGTTCAAGAGGGAGTAAGGACACATAGTTACCTTGGAATCTCAAAAAGTTTGACAAACCATGTGATGATAATGTTTAATGGCTCTATCCAAGGCCAAACTATTTTTCCTTACCCCTTGTAAGACTTCAAACCATGCACCCCTCCAAGAATTCACGGTTTAAGTGGTTGGTTACTACTAACCATACACCAACTATGAAACATTCCCTGGATCTTCCTATTGTCCCTTATTCTATGTTTTTAACTCTAGGGACACCCCCGTGATTCCTTATATACAATATAAACATATCATTAACTTAATGTAATGTATTTGAACCCAAAAATAAACAAGAATGTACCTTAAAAATGATCATTATCTTACAACCACAACTTGTATGATATGTATTATACATCAGTTATTATACCTCAAGCCATTAAAACCTATACACAGTGTTAGGTACCTCAATCCATAACATCATATACAATTCATTCCTATAATAACCATTAGGATACTGTATCTGAAGATATATGTGTGTGAAATATCCACAAGCCATCACACCCCTCTACACACATATATTGGTAAACTAACCATCATGATACTAGAACATAATACTACTAAGAAAAGAGAGTAGGGATAGAGGGGGATGTCATCCATCCATCCTGTCACCTGAATATTAGGGAAAACACCCTCCTAGATTCTAATGGGTGTCATTGTACCAAACCAACATGGGTGGTGTTGTTCATGAAATCACAAAATGTATAAGATATAATATATGTCACAACCACACTATGGGAATAACATAGTCCTAAATTCTACAGTAACTTTCATATTTTGGACACCCAAATGTCATTGTGAGGGACTAGGTATCGTAAAAGCACACAAGCATTTTAATGAGCTGCATTAATAAATTATTTTCTTTTTTCTAATTTCCTTTTGTAAATTAATTCATTATCCATTAATTAACCATCATAATTATTCCAAATTAAATATTATTATCCACAATTTTCAAGTCAATTCCGTACAGGCATAATACAAACCAAGTCCATTGTCTCTTAAGAGTAAAATTTCTTCTGAGATCCAACAAAAACAACCCCATTCTTTGACCATTTGTTATCCATTTACCACATCATTTCATAATTTCATAGTATTTTAGGAAAGCCATCCTAAGATATCATTAATAGGAAACATGAAATTAAGAAAATCCAGCTACCTCAAGTAGTTGGGAAATGAATGTAGATAAAATAAGAAACCAGTGCATCATCAATTAAAATGATTAATATAAATAAAGAATCTATAATTATTACATCAATGCATAATCTCTGATTTATCTCATTCCATCATCTCTGGTTCCACCCCTAACACCCTTTGTATATCCCAATGTATCTCCTCATCATAACTGTCAATTGTTGCAACATCATCTAGGCCTCCCCACCCCATATCATAACAACAATCCTAGGATAATCCATACCATTCTCATAAAACTTCACATTGAAAATATCACATCCATATTATATCACCAGGTAGCATGAATAAAATCATAAATGATAGGGAAATTGGGCCCTAAAACAAGGAATTCATACATTTCACACAAACATTCTCTCATCAACTCCAACATTGGGAATCCATCCTTTAAAAAAATTAGCACTTCTAGACCCGAACCTTTTTCTTTACCAAAAAATTGATTTTATTCCATCTTAAATTAACCAATTCATTATTAATAGGTTCTTACTATGAGATACCTAAGTCATCAATGATAACGAGCTATCAAAATTTTACCATGATCTTGGAATCAATTCAAGATTCAAAAAACATAGAGAAGATTCAATCTCTTTTAACATGACTTTTATTATTATCATCAATATTAATTAACATGATTCACATCCTTTATCAATTCCATAATACATGGTTGATCATAATCAATTAAACATTAAAATTGCATCAATTTGAATTACTATCAAATTACAAGAAGCACCAGATTCATTTAAACTTGCATCTTATTTAATTATTAATCCAATTAATAAATTAGTTACATCCTTATGTTGTTTAGAATTTTCCATGAATAAAAACATGATAATCCATTGAATAACCAAACAAGCTATAAATCATAACATATATAGAAAAATATCTTACAAAACAAGAGTCAAACTGTTATCATGGTCTCAAACATCGATAACATGAGGTCACTATTCAATTATTTATTAATAATGTTCAATATTATTAGTTTAATTCCATTACCATAAAAAGGGATAAAACATTTTAGAATTAAAATTTTATGTAAATAAATTTTATTATAAATGAATCACCATCCTCAAAAGCATTAATTTTCTTCACACAATAACAGACCAATGTTACAGATCCCAATCATCTATCTCAAAAGAAGCTACATCCCTACAAGGACACCATGAAACAATCATTCAAACAAAAAAAACTCATTAGAACATGGAGAGGAATCCTCCATAATGTTGAATGAAATAAAAGGTGGTAACATGATTAGACAAACACAAGAAAACAATGGACAACTATCCTTGGATCACTACATATCGAAGATGGAATCTGGGAATAAAAATCCTTTGATGGGAACATGATCTTTTAGAGAAGACATGCTGGATAATTGGAGGTTTGGAAAAAAATCCATAGGGTTTGAGAGAGGCAAGTTCACTTCAGGTTATAAACCGAACTGTATTGGACACATTTATAGCATAAATCATCCATTTAAGTAATAAATGTGTTGAATTTAAATTATGTTGAAAAAACATCACCTCAACCATATCATCTCATAGTTGATTTATGTAATGATTCTTAATTTTACAATGTAATGTATATGAGCCACACAAAACAACCCACAAACCACTTATTACGTAAACCCATCTTACACCATAAACCCATACATACATTGTATGTTCATTTTACTTATATGTTTTAGCATAAAACACCACCAAATCCCCACTAAGACATTTCCATGAAACATGGGCTTAAGAAACACACAAAGGGTCAGAATAGATGGATTAGGGACCCTTACACTAGATACCTCTCCAAAAATTATCATCCTCGAGAATATAAAACTAAACCTGAAGAGAATATGAAAAGGGTTGTCCAAACAACCACCCCATGAGGCACCTCTCAAGAGTCTCACAATAAAAAGTGCTCAAACACCTAAATATAGAAACTAAGAACAAAGCCACACAACCCCATAAACCAAATCCTACACACTATACCAGTGGATATACGACTCAAATGAGAGTAGGGCCACAACAAATAATAAGACAAAACTATCTCATAAACCAAAAAGGGTTCAACATCCACACCTAATGTTACAATAAGATAAGAGATAAACATTAAAAAGAATAAGAAACTGAGAAAATATATATGAATCATGTTCTCATATAATCCCCTATACGCCATCATGTCCCCACAAGACACAAAATAAGGTAATACATTATCATGTTACTCCTTCTCTTAATGGTATTGGATCTCCACAATCCTTTCCTAGAAGGTCGTATCATCACAAACATCAATCTTTGTTCAATTGATGATGGGAGGTTCATCATGAAGATAACTATAGAGCTAAAAAATATGAAAAACATCTTATATTAGGCTCACATACTGAGTAATTTCTATCCGATGCGTCATATATCCAACACGATCCAACAAATCGAAAGTCCGAACAGACCCTGGAGAATGCTTAAGCCCTTGACCAACCCATCACTACCCATAATGAGAAGTTACATTCAAGAACACATTATCTCCAATATTAAACTACATTGGTCTCCTCCTATGGCCATCATAGTTTTTCTGGAGACTCTTTACTTCTTTCAACTTTTCAAAACATAACCAACTTGTCTTTATTGTATTATATACTAGTTTCTACAAAAGAATTGATGAATTTACAAACCCATTTCATCAAAATAGAGAATGGAAAGGTTAACCCTAAAAATATTAAAATGGTCCCACAAAAATGTAGGAGTGGAAAATGTTATTGTATGATAACTCCGCCAATCATAGATGCCTCAAACATTAACCTCTAAAATCTAGGACACAAGATCACAACCTGTATTAAAATTTTTAGATGGTCTGCTCTTTATGAATTCCCATATGCAGATGAAAAGTAGTGATATGAATAACTATGATCTAAAAGGATGCTAGAGACCTCTCCATTATTTGGAGGTAAAATGGGAACCTCAATTAGATATGATCATCCTTGAAACTCCATGGAGTCTCACCACCACCTCTAGATACTTCCTCAACAAAACCTCCAATAAGATCGACTACATGATTATTATAAATTGGGGTGATTACATTAAATGATCCAGTATCACCCATATAACACCATAGATTCCCTAATCTTGAGTTAAACTGATAAAAATGTATATCAAGATGATATACCACTTCCACTGGGGAACATCTAATGGATGGATAATACAACTAGGGACACAATTCTCATACTTTACCTTTTGTCAGAACAAACATAGAGACACAAACTACGAAACAATATGCGATAATGGAGGCCACAAACACAGACCTATAAGAACTCAGTACATCTTTATCATGTTTTGATGTACCACCAAGGGTGATTTATGGAACTCACAGAGAACCATATTTGTCATTGCAGAAGGTAAAAAAATTATCCCCTGGAATAACACCTGATTTTGTTCAAACTCGGAACAACCATTAGGGGAATATCTAAAAATAACTCTGTCCCTCTAGAACTCCACCTTAGAATTCCCAAAACGGGATTCCTTCACCTGCTGCACTAGAGATGGCTACACTTTCATCTAGAAAATAAAATCCCAACCTATAATCTCTCCCATATCCAAATAAATCACTTATATCTCTTCCAACACTCTTCAAGAATCTATAGATTCAGGAAGGACATCACTATATGACTTTTTTACTCTTTGCATCTGCTAAAACATTTCCATTTCCTATCATATATGAAATATCAAATTTGTTAACCAACATGAATTCCATCCACCGATGATGTATAAATTTCAAGACCCTAGAGGAGAATACATAACTTAGGCTCTTATGATCAATGAAAACCCCAAAACTCTCACTAATGAGGTAATTGTTTCATAAATTCATGGAGGACACCTATGTGGAAAACTCATGATCATTGGTAAAATATTTATGCTCATGGGAATTTCACTATCAAGACATATAATAAAGTACTGATCTCTTCAACCTCATAACATAGCCTAATCTGATATGTGATGTGTCATAGGAAACATCAAACTAAACTCCCTCTACAAGAAAACAAAGGATTGAAGTGTTGACCATATTCTTCTTTAGGTACTTGAACGATACTTGACAATGGTCAGTCCACAAGAATGCATGATCCTTTATCGTGAAGGTTGTATGAGGATTAAAAAAATTGTATAAATTGGATAAAAACCTCATATGATAACCTTTAATTCCAAATAAACTCTACACCTCTTCCACTATCTTGACGGATTCTTAATAAACAACTACCTATATCTATGAAGTATCCATAACTAATCAATGTTGGGACATGACGTGACCTAAGAAAAAAACATCATGAGCCCAAAACTCACACTTAGACAACTTCCCAAACAGCTGTTGATAACAAAGAACTCCCAAAATGATACGTATATTCTCTACATGATCCTCCACATATGTGAAGTAAATGATAATTTCATTGATGAAAACCATCATGAATGTATTCTGGAACTTCCTAAAAACATATTTCATTAACCTGATGAACATGGATGGAGTTTTTGTAACACCAAACGACAGTCGATCCAACTGATAATTCCCATTAAGATAATGAATAGTAATTTTTATAATATCTTCATTTTTCACCTATATATGATGATATCTTGACCACATATCGATCTTATAGAACAAACTTGCTCCTTTTATGAGATCAAATAAATCCTTAATCATTGAAAGAGGATAATTTTTCTTCACCGTCACTTGGTTAAATCAATGATAATTAATAAAAAGATGAAAACTACCATCTTCCTTCTTCAAAAAATGGTGCACCATAAGATGACACACTCATCTATACAAAACCTCTCTACAATAGATCATCAAGTTGTACTCATAGCTATCAAAAATCAAAAGGCACAATCCTATATGGATACATCAATATAGGAGATATTTCGAGTTATATAACTACCATAAAATTGATCTCCCATCAAAGGGGTAATGCTACAACCTCCTCTAGAAATGCATAAAGGTACTCTCCCAAAATCCTTTGAAACATTGATGGCTGAACCACTAGTTAATTAAATATAAACTCATAAATTAAAGATGAAAAGGATGAAGAATGCCAACAACCCATACTAGGGTCCTTTTCACCAACGGAAACTACATTATCTCTATCAACATCACATAATAAAACCATCCACCAAAAGTAATCCATAATGGCCTACACCAAATAAAACCAATCTATATCAATGATAATTACGTAAGGTTGTATCAGCAGTTATAATAATCCTCCCCAAGGGAACTAGAAGCCTTTATTACATCCCAAATAATGGGAAAGGGCATGTGATATAAAATATTTCATAGTGCCTAAATAAACAAAACATGCACCCATGTATAAAATATGCATAGGGTTCCTTGAAAAAAAATATCTTTCTATACAATGGTAAATATATAGCTTGAATCTATCTATGACATGCTCGATATACTCTCCAATCCTAATTATGACAATGTAAATGGATATTCAATACACTTTTAGGATGCAGAGACTCTTGGGGATGCCCTTTTTTTCTCCATCTCATCTTTATTGATCCAAAATTGGAACACTATGCTTCTATTATCTCAGATGAAATTTCCTCTCTAGAGGAGCCTGAAATATAACACTTGTAGAATGCTGACTAATAATTTTTTTAGGAAATAATTTTGTTAATGAAATCATCCTCCATAATAAAAACAAAAATATTATCCCATGGCATAGGTATGATATCCACCACTCCCAGATAAACACGATGATGAGGGCTAGGACGTACCCCTAACTGAATAAAAAATATTTTATTTAGGAAACTAGGAATCTAGAACCATAAATTTCTCTCATGAGGAATCTTGATGACTCCCCTATCATGATTATTCAGTTCTATCCAACATCCTCTCAATAACTTATTCTCTCTCTAGTACTTTGATATATGTAAACAACATGAATGGTGTGATAGGGTGCTAGATCTATGGAGGCAAAGACACCTCAAAATGCCACATCTTGTCCTCCTCATATAGAAACAGTTCTAAATAATAATGCAGAAGTGTCCTAAAATGGTTTTTAACTCTTGTATGTTGTAAATCACTTATTGATGGGTAAGAAAATCCTAGTGACTATCCACATTCAGGGTTGAAGAAATAAACACTTCTCATAACTAGTATACAAACTTCTTTTATAAGATCATTGACTCCTCATGATCACTGAGGAAAAAGATCCACCATTTCCTCAATTCCCCACAAAATATCATCACAACTAATAAAACCCTGTTCTACTTCCATGCATGGATCAAACTGAAGGAAATCACAACCTACTCTAACCAGTCTTCTGTGAATGAATCTGAAATGGATCCCTCTCACATCTGCAAACATTGGTGTTGAAACTCTTGTAGTTTTCTCCTCTAAATGTCGTCGTTGACATCTCCTATGTGATGATCTTTTGGAACATCCTATTGAAAATATTTAGTGTGAACATTACAAGGCCATTGACCTTGATCCATCCATGAAAAAAGAATAAACAGTTAGATCTCCTAAACCTAGAATGTGGAATACTTAACATTAATTAATTAATTAATTAATTTTATATCATTTATTCTTTAACCTATCCCAAGGTCTAACAATTTCAAACATAAGTTCAAAGAATATTCATGCTAAAAACTTTCTTAGGTATCTACCCTTTTTTTCATTGTTTAATAGGTTTAGTAAACTTAAAGATATGTGCATCAGATTGTAGGGGTCCCTAATTCCCATCTCCTAGTCTGTCTCCCATGTTCACATCACTTACTAAACATAGATGGTTTTTTTTCAACTAACTCCTACAATATCACTTGGGCCTATCTCCAAAATCTATCTTATCCCTCAACATGAACATTTGATATGACTCTTTCATAATCCCCCTCCCCAAAGTGTACCACACCTGGGTCAGCAATGAGAGAAAGGAGATGGTGACTGCCTATGTCCCACTCTAGCTCGTATGATGTTTATCATACATTGGGTATTATACATCAATCCATTACCACCCATACATAATGTAATGTACCTCAATACATCATAACCTATGTATGTCTCAGCTATAATAACCATTTGGATACTATATCCAAAGATACACGTGTTTAAAATAACCACAATCCATCACAATCCATCACAACCCTCTATAAGCATTAAATATTAAACTAACCCCTGTGAATAACAACACATAATTCTACCAAGAGAGGAGAGAAGGGTTAGAAGGGGTAGTATTCCATCCATCCTCCCACTAGGAAGTTAGGGAAGACACCCTCCTAGAGTCTACTGGGTATTAGTCAATGTAACCAACATGGGTAGAGTAGCACATGAAATCAAAGAACATACAAAATATAATATAGCACATAACCACACTATGGGTATAACCTAATCCTAATATCAACTGAAACTATTATCTGTGAAACATCCATATGCCACTATTAGGGACTATATAGCATTTAATCACATAATATTTTTAAAGAGATAAATAATTATATTATTTAATTTTTATGGTTTCCTTTTTTAATTAATTCAGTATCCATTAATTACCCATTAACATTTTTCTTTATTAAACATTATTATCCACCAAATTCAAGTCTATGCACTCTTGTCATAATCCAAACCAAGTCCACAATGTCTGAAGAAAAATATTTATTTTGAATTCCAGAAACCCCAAACCCATGGTTTGAACATTTATTATTCATTAACAACATCATTCCATAATTTCGAGGAATTCTGAGAAAATTATCCTAAGATACTGACAAGAGGAAACATATAACCAAGAACATCTGACTACCTCATGTAATGGGAGAAGGAATGAAAATAAAGTAATAAACTTATCCATCGACCATAAATCATATTCATATAACAAATGAATCTTGATTTATCCCATAAATTGGTAATCCTTTCTTTAACATGTTCTATCATCTTCGGTTCCATCCCCAACACCCTCATGCATATCTTGATGCATCTTTCCATCATAGGAATCAACTACTACCACATAATTCTGGCCTCCCCACCCCATATCACATCATCCATCCTAGTCTCATTACAAATCACAGTGAAAAGCTCACATCCAAAGAACATCATAAGGGACCAATAAAATAAGAATAAATAATAGGAAAAATGGGATCCATAGAGCAATGAATTTGGCCCTTGCACTCAAATGGGATCTCATGGAATCCAACAAAAAGCATCAAATCCTTAATAAAATGTGAAATTCTTGCTCCAAATATTTAACTTTATCAAACAACCATTTATTATTCCATCTTGTTTTAACTGATTCATTTTTCAATGGTTCAAACTATGAGAAACCTAAGACATCAACTATAACAAGCTATAAAATTTTTAACATGATCTTAACATCAATTTTAGTTAAAAAAACATAAATAATTATCATTATAATTTAACATTAATTTTATTATTATATTAAATAATAATTAACATGATTCATATTATTTATCAATTTAATAACACATTATAGATCATAATCAATTAAACATGAATATTTCATCCACTTGAATTACCATAAAATTTTAAGAAACAATAGATTCATTTGAACAATACCCATCCCAAATTTTTAAGACAATTATTAAATTAAATATTTATTTATTTTATTTCTGAATTTCCATCAAGAACAATATGCTAATCCATATAATAATAAAACATTCTAACAAGAATTACATAGATAAAACACTAACTAAAAAAGTAAGATGCAAACTGTTATCATATCAAAAATATAAAACATGTGATTGATATCAAATTATTTATTAAAATAGTAATTTTTTTTATGTTAATTCCATTTACATTCAAAGGGATCAACAAGGCTAACTTTAATATTTCACAAAAATAAATAGAAGAAGCATTAGATCCCCCACCTCAAAAGCATCAATATTCTTTGCACAAGATTGGACCAACGTTGTAGATCCCGATCACCTCTCCTATAAGAAGCTCCATCCCTCTAAGGATTACATGCCACAACCATCCCAAAAATAATAAAACTACATTATAACATTTAAAGGAAACCATTGTTGATTCGAAATAAAGTAATAGGAGGAACAAGATTGGAGAAGCATAAGAAAACAAGTGATAACTAACCTTGGATCGGTATAGATCGAAGATAGAATTCCCAAATCGATACCCTTCGAAGATATATCAATCTCCAGGAAAATAATTTTTTGGATTCCTTGAGGTTCGAGAGAAAGGACATAGTGTTTATGAAGGCAAGGCCACTACAGGTTATAAACTGCACTCCATCGAGTACAATTACCATGTAAATCATCTATATACCTCTTAAATATGTCAAAATTATGCTTCACTAAAAAAAAGAATCAGGTAAACCATTTTGACTAATAATTGAATAAATTTTTTAATCTATGATTTATGATTTAAATCCCATGCGTATTATAACACAAGTCGTAACCCACTTATTCCCCCTCTTATATAGTAAACACATACTTATGTCATAAGTTCTCCCTAGTTCTAGATTTGGGCAGAAAAACAACACATGATCCCACTAAGAATCTTCCATGTTTTATGTTATTTGGACTCATAAAATGTTTTAGACTAAAAATATCTGGGGCCTTTAAAATATTTATTATGCAGGAGGTTCGAATACATACGAAGCAAAATGGTTCTTGAGGTAAAGGTTCCTCATCTCACTTTTATTTCTATGAGACATATGCAATATACAATAATTATTTCTTTTGTGTAGTGTATATACTACCCATGAATTAATTTTATGATGATTTTCATAAAAAATATGGTTATTTCCAAATCAATATGTGGTTACTTCTTTTATGTGGTTTTGATTATGAGATTACAAAAATTTTAAGGGTACTTCATCTTAATATTGTTTTGTTGAGACATATTTCATGTTATACACATAATTATGTTTATATGGTGTATAAACCACCCCTTTGAAATGTTATATTATGAATTTATTTGTATTTATACTATTTAAAGGTTCAATTTAAGTTATTTCTTTTAATGGGGTTATGATTTAAAATTTATGAATGTGGTAAGAGTTTATGTTGAAATATCATTTTTAATTTGGATTGTATATTATTGTTTCTAATTTGGTGGAATTATATGATATTTATCTCTTAAGACCCATATATTTTATTTTCTATAGTTTAATCTTGGTATTTTTACGTATTAGTACCATTTTCCTCTCTTTGGTCATTAAAAAGATAGGGAAATGTTTATAAGAAAAATCAACCTTATTTCCTCTTTGTTTGATATTTTTCTTTCATGTCCATGTTATTTAAAAATGTTTCAAGAATGTTATTTTCTATAATAAAAAGATTATTTAATGTCATTTTCAATCATATTATAATTTTCATTCAATTGTATATATAGTAATTTCTACAATTTTTTCTGAACATGTTATTTATGACTTTGTACAAAAATTATGAAAGGAATCTTTTTTTCAAGGTAAGCACAAGAATGTTTTTTACGTTACAATAGAAAATATTTTATTTAAAGCCTCATTTATAAGTTTCTAGGGTAATTTTAAATTAACAATATTTTCCAAATATTTTTTAAATTTTTATTTAAAATATTATCAAATGAAAAATATATTTTTATAATGTTTTCAAAGAAAAGTAAGAATGTTCTTTTGAAGGAACCCTTTAAGTATTGTTATGCTTCACTGGGGATATTATATTATGATACCATCCATGTTATTTCATTATATATTAATATGATGAAATTTTATATATAATTCTTTGACACTCATTACCTTCCAATGGGTTAGTTAATTTATCCTAAAATCACTGTGAAACCCATTTCTTTTCCATGGGCTAATAAAATTATGAATGGAATAGAGGTTGTTTCTTTGAATTTTTCAATGAAATGAAACATTTTTATAATTTATTCATGGTACGACTCTTATAAATTGTTGATGATGATTGATGATCTGGATATAGATTATGATGATGCATGAGCCAAATATGTCTCTCCAATGCATTGGGTAGTGCGACTGAGTTAACTGGATGAATGTTACTCCTAATAGATGACGAAACTTACTAAATATGAGCAGATTATAAGAGATAACAGAGTTTTCTAGATAAAATTTAATTTTAATATAATGTTGGAATTACACTTTTTAGGTGATTCCATGATGAAATTATGATATCCCGAGATACCAATACAATTTCTTTATGATTTCTATGAGTTTTAATGGTTCCTTTAAAAAATATTTATTTTAAATTGTTCATGATTTTTGACTCATGTGAATATATAATTATGTTAAACTTCATTCCATGAACTATGTTTTATTATCCATATTTTTATTTGTTATATTATACTCATATAATTTGAATATTCTTTCATACCCTTATACTAATCTTATGCTTATATATAATCATCAATTGATATCACCTATGTTTACAGTTATTGAGTATTAGAGATAACCCATTATTATGCTTATATTTCTCAGGTTATGAAGAATGATATTATGTATGACATGTCTATAATGTAATCATGTGTGGAGAATTTTGTGGGATATGATGATTCCTTATTACAGAATAAAAAATTATGGGTGCAATGGTGAAAATATCCATTTGATGGGAAAGACATGAGTTTTATTATATAAAGGTTTTTATCCCAATTCTCTAAAACTACAAACCTAAAAGGTATTATGTATATAATTGAGTGAATTTTGGCTATTCATGTTTCTATGTATGGTTAAAATTGGTTTATTTTAGTTTGTATCAAATCCCGTATGTAAAGAATATGTTTTAGCACCAGATTTGAGTGTATAGGTCTTGATATTTCTCATTTATCCCCTTGATTCTCATGAATTTTAAAAACTACCTTTAAAACATTTTACTAACACCATGCCTAAAGATACAATTTGGGGGAATCCTCTTATCCATTTCGACCTGCCATGCTGATGACCATGGTGTACAGACACCATTCACTCCCCATTTTCACAAACTTCTCATTCTTCTTGACTCCACCATGTTGCATTCCTCACTGAAACTTCCATGGTGTAAAGAGAAGACCCTAACATATCCTATGGATCACACATGGCTTGAGTGTGCTTCTCCAAGACAGTTCATTCCACGACACCCATCCCCCTATAGTGTGGTGGTCTCCACACTGCATGTTTCACACTTGTGGATGCTCTAAATGAAATAACCTCTAAAATATCCATCTTGTCCATCTCACTCACCATGGTTCACCTAGAACCAAACCTACAATTCTTAAATTCTCTCCCTCCTGTGATATATATCAAAACCATATCCACTACACTCGCAACCCCAAACATGCTCAAAACGGCCAACACCACTCCCACTATTATAGTTTTTGACTCTCCAAATGAAAAAAACATATCTAATCTTTGAATCAACTTTGATATGCTTAAAAATAATTCTCATACCTATGAATAAAAAAATTCGAGAGATACTAAAATATTGGATATTACAATTTATATAATTTTAATAGATGAATATAGTTAGAAAATATTTAATGTAATTTGGTTAATAATGTTAAAGTGGGAAATGAATACTATTTAGAAATAATGTTTGTTAAATATGAAATGTGATGAAAATTATTTAATGGTAAGTTTTGTAATTATTATAGATGTTGTGCAGAAATGATGGTATCGGTTCATATTTTTTCTAGAGGTGGAAACATTATTGTCGTGAACCATTTTTAGTTTTTGAGTCAATTATTAGGTAGTATAATAAAATTAGGATGAACTTGTGTTTATTCATATATATAAATTTAATTGTATTTATTAATATTTTATATGCATCATCACTTGATTCAGGTAACATAACCAATGACCATGTGAGGACTTAGCTTCTGGGTGTTTTTCATAACATTGTTATTATATAGGATATAGATGGACGACTAATACCCCTTCACCCCTCTTTATTCTAGTGCTATTTATTTTTGACTTGGTTTGAGATAACTCAAGGTTACAATGCATGGTATGTAATCACATAAGGTTATTGTGCATATGATTCAGGTGAATGGGGGTGGAATACATAGAATAACATGGGAGCGAGTTTGATTTCCTTCATAATTATGCACATTTACCATAATTGTACATGTGGTTATGGTTATGCATATGTGGTTGTGCGATTATGACATTGGGTGTGGGGATTATGTGATTATGTAGACATGGAAGGGATAAAAATCAATATACATAAGCCGTTAAAGAATAAGGGTGACTGGTTCAGCATGAAAGTGAATGTGTGGTACCTTTTCTTATAAATTATCATGAATAATATATTTGTCTACATTATTATGATATTGGGTGGGGAATGTCTTTGTGAGCTTAAGAAATTAGTTTTCTTGCTTTTGGTAATGATTTGGTTTCTCTCTTTTTTTATCAAGGCATTGGAATATTTTTTTCACATTTGCACAAAATGTTTTAAGAAGGATCCTATTGAGTGTAATTATATAGTAACCACTATATATATTTATATATGGGTATACATATATATATATATGTGTGTGTGTGTGTGTGTGTGTGTGATTGTGTGCGTATTTTGGTATGATTATCACATACGGGTGGAAGCATATTGGGTTGGTTCGGTTTTGACTAAAAACAAACCATACCATAATTTTCAATTTTGTTTTATATATAAAAAAAGAAACCATTTAATAGAGATTTGGTTTGGGTTAAAAAAATTTCAATCCTATGATTTTTGGTTTAGTTTGGTTCATATTTTTTCATGAAACAACCCTCCAAAGATTCCGTAATGAAGGGAACAATATAATGACACCCAAGTACTACTTTCAGTAGGCCCTGGGTTGGAGATTCTCACTAAGGGTATAAAAATTTCATGATATGGGAGGCATTACACTCTATATATAAACATGATCTGTAGATAAGATTAATCAACAACAATAAACTGTATGAAATAATATAAATGAAAGAAAAAAACATCCCACAATGCATGTATAAATAAATCAGGTACAGATTAAAGTATATAAAGTAATACCAAAAAGAAAGACTAAAGTAGTTATATATAAAAAACCCAAGGGTCCATGATAGTAATGTTCAACATTGTAATTATAATCCTCCCGGAGACATAAATATCAGTTTATATATGTAGGTTGAGCATACAAATATACTCATTAAGAAAACTAGAGTCTTTGATGCCTATGTCAAAGAAGGATACTATTACACCCATGAGAAAATAGACTATCCAACAGTACATTAAAAGGACAAATATCCATCCCAAACCTTACCAAGGCACACTCACCAAATAATTCATGCCAAGTATAATAACATAATAATAATCATACTGTTTAAAGGTACCCCGCACCACATTCCCACTGATTTTATACTCTCACACCATAACATCAAACATCATGATGCACTCGTCTCTGCTGCATAACATATACCACGACCCCATAACACGGTCACATCACATCTCATCTAAAGACACCTAGGCCACCTCTCTACAACACAATCACATATCATCAAACCCAAAGACACATGTTCCATCACATCACATCCATATCCATAGTATTAGGGTATCATGAACATGAAGTAAATCAACCTCATGACCACATCCCACATGGATGACCCCCACCATAAGCCAACCCAAAAGACGGTCACATCATATCTCACCTAAAGACACCTAGGACATCATCTAGTGAACTATCATACCTATGGACATCACATCCTATGAATATATACTTGAATGGAAGAGAATATAGGAAATAGTGGGTACCCAACCATCTATCCTTTTCATCTAGATGTTGGAAAAACACCCCCATCTTATAAAAGTATGGGTGTCAACACATAATTCATGATGAAGGTGGGGTTTTTATAGAAATAAAAAAAACATACAAGGTATGTATATATATATCCATACAAACAATACCAATCTATGGGTCCACAAAAATCACTAACCAAATAACAACATCCCTAATTTTTCTACCACCTGAAAATGAAAAAATTCACATAAAAACACAAAACACAAACCACTTCACACTTTTAATTAACAAACAAAATAATAAAAACGACCCATTAAATCCATCATTTATCAAAAACCAAATTTAATATAACTTCTCATTTTAATTTATTCATTAATCACATTCATCCAATTAGCCAAACCATCCCATGAAATTTTAAACATTATTAACCAGTTATTCCATCACTACTTGGGCACCTAGCACAACACAACCATCTTCCTCATGTTAACAACACATCATTGCAGCACATCATGGCCTCAAAAAATCACCACATCACCACCCCATAGAATAAAATCACAAAAACACCATCCCCACATTCCACAACCACACATTTATTCACCACAACAAGGACACACATAACAAAACATTTTACATATTAGCATGCAAATTTTTATTAATTTTAAATCTCTATTTTAGGGTCATTAACACACAAGCCATAAATATTGGGGAAAAAATTTTATTAACCAAATATAAGTGGTTAGGAAATTTCTATTTTAGGGAGATTCTAGACAGTCATAACAAGGCTCCATAATCAAAATAGTCACTCTGCAAAAAAATCCCCCAATGACCATGATTTTCAATGAGATGTTTATCTCGTACACTCACAATATCAAGATAACAATATCAAAGATATAAAAAACATGTGGGTCAAAAAACATTCCCCTTTAAATCCAATTGACAGAATAATTTATCTTGATTAAGCTAGAATAAACCATTTCCTATAGAAAAACTAGAGTAATCCCCTCCCACATGATAGAAAAAAGTGAGAAATAAGGGAAAACCTACCTCAAAGAAGCATTGTGGTCTCTCCACACACCATAAGGTGGAGAAGATATTCCCAAAAACCAAAAATGCAAGATAATCCCATGGATCATCCTATATCACATTAAGGGTTATAAAAAATGTAGACACAAAATCTCCCCAAACCAAAGCCAGACCACCATAGTGGACCTCCAAGACATGAATGGAAGTAAAAAATCAAGAAGAAAACTACTAAAAACTGGACATTAATGGTGTTGGTATTTACCAGTGTTAAAAAATGCAGATAAATGGAATATTTATTAGTGATAAGGAAATAAGTGATAAATTTATCCTTTTATCAGTTTTTTTAGCACTGATAAAGGGAAGCTTTATTAGTGCTTTATTTTTAGAATTGATAAAGGGTATCCTTAATTAGCGCTTTATTTTTAGAACTGATAAAGGGTTGAATTTATCAGTACTTTATTATTAGAAATGATAAGGGGTACCCTTTGTCAGCACTTTATTTTTTGTGCTGATAAATATTTATTTCATCAGTGAATTTTTATTGGTGATAAAGGTTTGAATAAATAAAATAAAATAATTAAATAAAACAAAAACAAAATTGATTTTATTACAAAAATATTACAAATTTTTTTAATTAAAAAATAATTGATAAAATTGAATAAATTTATTATACATCATTAAATATTAAATAGTTTATGAGATAGATAATTATGAAAATTAATGTTATTAAATTATATGTATTAAATATAAATATATATTAATGTATATAAATATGAATTATATATTACAAAATATTTAAGCGCTTTACATTAAATAGTCATATATTTATTGAATAATGGTTTATAATTAAAAATTAATATTAATTAAAAATATTGACTAATTGTATAGTACTCAACATATAATTGAATGTCGTTTGATTTTTTAATTTAACTTAGATCAAATATGTGTTATGTTGAATTCACATATATATAATTAATGAATTTTTATTTACAATGCAGACACATAAAACTTATCCATTTTTTCAATATTATTAAAGAGTACTCATTATTAATTTATTTAATTTCAATCATTTTTAAAATATATGCATGCACTTGAAATTAGATATTTATTAATATTGTTAAGAATATATTTTTTAAAAAATATTTATAAATAAATATATTTATAAATAAACATTTACTATATTTATAAAATTATTTATTTACAATTATAATTAAATATATATTTTTTAGAATTATTTATATAATTTTAAATAAATAATTAAATATATTTAAATAATTGTTAAATTTATAATCAATTTACTCAAATAATGAATATATTAACTATATCTGTATATATATATATATATTTATTATACATAAGTACAATTATATAAATATATATAATGATCTAAATATTATTTTTTAAAAATATTTCTATAATTATAAAGAAATAATTATAAAATTATAATAAATATATTTAAAAAATAATATATATACTATAGTTTTAATTATATATATTTATTAATTATATATAAATATATAATATTTGTTATTTATAATTATAATTTTAAATATGTTAACAGTGCTTAAGTAATAAGCGCCGATAAAAGCATCTTTATTAGATCTTTTTTCACGTTGATAAAGAGGAGACTTTATTAGTACTAAACAAAGCACTGATTAAATAAACATTTATTAGTACTACAAGTTTAACATTGATTAAGATTTATTTTATCAGCTCTAAATTTATAAGAATTTATAAAAAGGAATATTTATCAATGCTCTTTTATATGAGCTAACAAAAGTGTCCCGGTCTAATTAAAAACCCAAACCATTTTTGAACATGTCACAATATCAGATCATTTCTTTCAATGCCACCAATTGAAGGAACTCCTCCTCAGCGAATCAATCCTCGAATCACACCACTCAACTTCCTCCAATTTCTCAAACATCTCATCTAACATCCGGTGTTCGATAGTTGTTATGGTTTCCAAATAAGGTCTTAAATTTTCTTCAACCTAGTGAGTTATTCCTTCTGTTTTTTTTGTTTGTTTTTGTTTTATTTTTGATTTTGTATTCGATGATTTCATTATTTGTGTTTTGTTGATTGTATACTAGCGAGGTTGGCCTTCTTATTTTCTCAATTTCCAATTTTTATTCAACTCTTGATCTCTTAGGGAGATTTTATTGTTTTTGGACTCGATGGTGACACATAGAGTCACATAGAATTTAGTTGTTTTTTTATATTGTTTATATTTCCCAAATTTATTTCCCAAAGTTATCATACCTATTTTTATTCTTTATTTTATCAATTTATTCCATACATATGAAATTTTTGAAATTGAAACTATGGATTTTCTGTGTGAGGGAGTTGAAGGTAGGTTAAAGGATTTATTTTATATTATTCTACTTCATACATTCTTTTTTTTACATATCTAGGTTAGTGTGGTAATCCAATGTATGGATGAAACATTATAGTTTTTATTTAAATTTTATTTCAACTAGTTTTATTTATTTTTGGGGCCAAATCATGCACACTATGTTGTTTTTCATTCCTTGGTGTTTGTTGTCTGCTCGAGGGGGATCGAGAATGTCCTTAAGACACTATCATGTGCTAGATCGAGTGTTTGATATATGGTAGTCTTGGGATTCTTTTGGAAGTTATATCTATTGTTAAATGTGTTGTACCTTTTCTCAATAATCCAACTTCCTATGTCACTACACTTTTTAAAAAATCTATTTAATTTTTCTCCCTCTTTTGATTAATCCTACATTGTTTATAAATCCTTTTAATAAAAGTATATTAAATGATATACCTTGATTCTATGTACTCATTTACAACTACATTATAATTCTTCATCATCATCCTACCACCCCTCTCTCAATAATTTTTAAAAAATCCTTTTTATATTACCCCTTTATAGTTATACCACTTTATTTGAGACCTACATACCAATATAATACATTATAGTTTCTTGGTTGAAAATGTAGATTTTCAGGGATTTCTCCCCCATTTTGAGTATTTATTTTACTAATAATAAGTGTATTTCTATGGAATCACATTGATACCTAGATATATGACATGTATAAAAATACTATTTCAATCTTTTTTACTATAAAAAAAGTTGGGATATAATAAATCTCCCACACTTCATGATATAGATTGACATTCCACCCAAAAAATTTAATACTTTTATTCAATTTTCAATGGGTGTCAACAAAAGTTTTCAATATTCCTTTTGAAATCTATAAAACACTTCCCTCACATACATGGATTTGAAAATAATAATCCCATCAATTTCATGAGTCACCTATAAATGAAGGAAATTGTCAACTCACTAATTATCAACATTTAAACATTGGTTATTGTTAATGTAGAAAATTATTATCATAGTTCATCTCTTGAATATCTAAATCTTATTTCATTTACATTGATAAACACTTTCAATATATCTATAAAATTATTTTTTATGTAATTATTATGATCAATTCCTTATTTTTAAGTTAATTATTCATTTATAATTCATCTAACCGTCAATACCGAGCCCTTAGACTTTGTTTCAATTCATACATCACCCTTTTCAATTTATAAACATTATTCGCATATTAAAGAATGATAAAACTATCTATTTGTTTGATGTAATTCTTATTTGTGTAATCCATTTGTAAATTCTAATTTTACATCCAGTTGGAGTACCTTGAATTCCTAGGGATGGGTCAGTGTAGTGATATGACATCCCAAGAGTCATGATATGTTTTTAAATATTGATATACAGTTAATTTTAAATTTAATAATTCATTATGATGATACATCGCTTGTTCCAATACAATTTTATATCTTCTAGTTGATTGAATGGGAGTTTCTTATACTTGTTTATCATATTGGAGTTTCATAATACTCCAATGTTTCCTATATTATATTATCATTTATTTAGGGAATTTATGAATGATTTTATGCGGAGTAAATATTTTATGCAATTCAATTACCCATTTTCTTCAACATGATAAAATTCTTTGAAACAATCAAATGTTGAGTTTCCCTTATTATAATTTTCTATAACTTTCACTTTTGATAATGAATATCTTATGTTTATTTTGTTATATGTTGTATAAAATTAATATTTTATGAACCCAATAGGATGGATATGAAACAAAAAAGGATTCATGCTAATCGTTTGAAAAATTAATATGAAGATGGAGTTAAAATGTTCCTCATGTTTTCAAGGGACCACATATATGACCCTTCTAAAATCATTGGTCCATGTTTACATTGTTTTTATTCCATACAATTTAGTCTGGAAGAGTTGGAAGAATATTGATGTTTATTTGGATCCATTGATCAATGGATCCAAAAAAATAATTTGATGTACATCCCTCACAATGCTAATAACAAAACTAAGGATTCTCCATGCACTTCACAATTGTTTGTTAAATGCCTCTTAGCATAGAATCTGAAATGAAATTCCAAGCTTCCATCCCTGTGATGCTCTCATCCCACACATAGAGAGAAAAAACTAATTGGTTTATCAAACACAGAGAATAAATTTTCTAGCATAACCTAATTCATTTGGTAAAATTTGTAAGAACCTGTATCTTCCTTTGAGCTACGGGTCATTTTTTCATTTTCAGGTTTTTTAAGAGGAAACTGTGAATTTTGGGGGTTCTAGAAATTTTAGGGATACAGGATTTGTACTCTTAAGTACACACCATGTACCCTTGGTCGTGTGTGAAGGACATACATGGAAGGTAGTCCTATTAGCCGGGTAGAAAGATTTTATCAAGTACACACTGTGTAATATTTTTTCACGCTATGTAGTCTAGCCGTGTATGAGGGATATACATGGTGTGTGGGTTAGTAAGTGAGGAAGAGAAGAGAAACCAAGTACACACTATGTACTTCCTAGTACACACTATGTACCCAAGTTAGTAGGTTATGGAAAGTAATTCGGAGGAAAAATGATCACCATATTAATAGTAAAAGATCCTACATGGCGTGAATTCCTATGTACAAACCATGTATTTTCTTTTTTTTCACTTAAATCGGGTAGTAGCTAATTTATGAGGTTCTGGAAAGAACATCCTTCCTTCAGGCATCTGGGACTTCATTTTGATCATGTTTAATCATCTAAGGTCTAATTTGAACCTCATTTAATCCATTAGAACCCCCTCGGTAAGGCCTTGATTCCTCTGGATCCGTTCGTCTTGATTTTTGTTCTAAAAAGATTCATAAGGGTTTGAGTGGTTTTGATTCTTTTTTATATCTACCATGTTTTAGGTCAAATTATAGGCTGATACCGATGTAGGTTAATTGTACAAGTACGAGGTACGTGGTGAATAAATTGTTTTGTAATTTCGTGGATTTTTGGGTGGCATGGCCTTCAGCGCATCTTCATGTATTTTTGAGAAGGACCCATTTTATCTGCTATTGCATATTGAATTGATTTTTAGTCTTGTGGTATGATTTTGGGTATCCTCTTTTCCAATTTTTCTTGAGCAGGGTTGGGTGAGGGGTCGTTTCTCAATTGGGGAATTTTGGTTGGGTATGAAAAAATGTGTTAAAATGAATTGTTTTGATTAAAATACTAATTTTAATTTGTTAAAGTATGATATGAATTGTTTGAGACTTTAAAGTCCTCAGTGCTAGTATGGGAAAACACATGGATAGTGAATTTCAAATGTTTAGTTTGTTTTTCTTATTTTAAAGTGATCCTTTGATTATATATGTAATTTAGGAATTTCATATGCTGGAACCATTGGGTTGTGTTGGGCATGGCCTAGATATTTATTGAGTGATGTTTATCACAGTTTGGGGTTGGACCAGATTACTTAGGGTGGTTTTGACTATGGTTTTGGGCGTTGTGGACATTGGGATTTAGGTAGTGTGACTATTAGGTTAGGTATGGCCCATGGTACTTGGATAGAAAGGCCATCAGATACTAAGCGTCATGGTCACAGGGGCATGAGGTGCTAGAGATTTTGTGGATTGGGTACTATTTTTATGATTAATACTCTCCCAATATTTGAGTAGTGTGCACACGATGAGACTCTGTGATGATGTGGTTTTTACCACTATTGTGGCTAGAGGCCCTCGACAGTTGCGGTTTAGGTAATGTCAGTTTGTGGGTAGTTTCCATAGGAAGACACATGGAAGGTGAGGATCCTTTGAGAGATAGTGATGAGGCTATCAGGTTGGGGGCTAAGGCTTACTGTGATTGAGGTCGTGGGCCGGGACACATTATTTGAGGGTAGATATAGTTGTCCCTCCGATTACTTTATTTGAGGGATGATATCATTGTCCCTTTAGATACTTTATTTGAGTGCAAAAATCACTGTCTGTTTGGTAACTTATTTGACGATAGACATCGATGTTCCTCTAAGTTACTTTTGTTTGGGTGTGCCTTCGAGACATCGATTCATTGAGACACAATCTATCCGGAGGCACATGGTGTCGGGTTATGTGATTGTGTTGAGACTAGTGGGTTCACCTAGGATTTGTGACGACATGGGTACTTGGTCCATGGTTTAAGAACTCTATTTAATTCAGATATTCTGGATTTGGATGAAGTAGGTGACACTCCATGGGGGTTTCTGAGAACCAGTGAATGTTGTGTTTATTTATTACATTGAAAAGCTTACATTACATATAAGTACATGTCTTCTTAAACACATATACTAGGTACACACCATATGGGTGTTATCCTTCTGAGATTCGTATCACACCCTCCAAGGGCACTTTGGGATGGGTGTAGACTTTATGTTTTTATGTGCAAGTAAAGGATCCGCCTTAGGAGCTGGATCATAGTACCATTTGGCATGGAGACTAGTATGGAACATGAGGTCATTCCTTGTAAGAGTTTACTTGTTTAGTTTCCTTTTTGTATCATCATGGTTACTTGTTTTATAGCTATAGTTGGTTATCCATTGGTGCAATTTATATATATATATGTATGACCAGCTTTGGATGCATGTTTTTTTGTTTAGTAGTTGTTACACACGATACTCAACATGTTGTTCTATTTTCCTTTCACTGCAGTTGTTTATATATTACATCCTCTATTTATTGATATTGAATATGCATAATCTCTACGAGTCTGGTTTGAGTCTACTGAGTAATTTATTTCTACTGAAAATTTATTATTATACCCAGACCAATACCATTTTATTCCTCTAATAGGGTATAGACTCCACACTATACCTATTTAAACCCTCACTGCTAGTAGAAAGCCTTTGGCATTTGGGGATGTGCAGTTAAGGTAGTAACACTCGACATGTTTAGCACTGTTCAGGTGGATATTCAGGTCCAGAACATTACAATGGTTTTTTGTAAAGCTTATATGATTGAAGAAGAAACATGAAAAATCAGAAAATGAAATAAAGGAAAAATCTTCCCAATTGTTTAAATAATGTATAAAATTGATAGGATGATATGTAAAATTTAATTTTGAATGGTGATATGATAGACATGGTGGGGATCATGTGTGGGATGAGAGAATTACAGGGATTCCAAGTAGGAAGTTCATGTATGATTCTTTTCTAAGTGGTAGTAAACCAATAGCAGTGAAGTGCGGAAATAATCCTTAATTTTGTTATTAAATTTTTGAGTAATGCACAACTAATCCTTATTTCTGATCCACTAATCAATGGATCCAAATATAAATCAATATCATTTAATGTATTAATGTTTCCTTATATACATATAGTCTTATAAACCATAAATAAGTGCACAGGGAATCATTAGTTTTGTTATTCTCTTAATTCTAAAATAAAGAAACCCTTTATAAAGATGTAAAGGTAATTTTATGATATAATATCTCTATTTAATGAAAAATTATATAATGAAATTTTAATTTAATTTTCATTATTTTGTATAGATTTTATTTATTTAAGAAGATTTCATTCCATGTCTAATGACTTTGAAGGAAGAGCAACAACACTTTCTCTGTTCAATCATATAGGTATTATTGATTTTTTCACTATAAAATAATTGTCTACAGAATTAATATATTTTTTAATATTTATGTTTAAATTATTTCTTTTTAGTATTACTCATATAATAATTTTTTTCTTATACAAGTGTATTTTTTTGTTCGAGTTGGGGTTCTCTATCCATCTTTCATGCCTTTCTGCACTAAAACATTCAAAGACTTATTCTCCCTAAAACAATTTTCACCCATGTAGTGTTTCATTTATTAATTTCATTCAATTTCTCTCCACTACCTTGAAAGGAAGAGAAACAACTCCACCTATACTCAATTACAGAGTTAATATTAATTTTTTCGCATTAAAATCATTGTCTATAGAATTAATATATTTTTTTTCATATTTTTGTTTAATTTATTTCTTTTTAGTATTACTCACATAATAATTGTTTTCATATACAAGTTGATTATTTTGTACAAGTTGGGGTTTTCTTTCCGACATTCATGCTTCTTCTCCCTCAAAACCTTTTCACCCCTGTAGTGCTTCATGTATCACATTATTTAATGTTCTATTCACTGCCTTTTTAAGAAGAGAAATGGTGCTACCATTGCTCAATTATAGAGGTAATATTGATGTATTCACAATAAAATAATTTTCAATAGAATTAATTTATTGTTTCATATTTATGTTTAATCTATTTCTTTTTAGTATTACTTACATAATAATAATTTTCTTATACAGGTGGATTATTTTGTCCGAGTTGCGGTTCTTTGTCCATCATTGATACCTTTCTACACCAAAACATCCATAGAATTATTATACCTTAATACCATTCAACCCTGTAGTGTTGATATTTATCAATTTCCTTCAAGTTCCCTCCACTGCTCAATCATAGGGGAAATCATAATATTTAAACTATAAAATAATTGTCTATAGAATTAATGTATTAATTCATATTTATGTTTAATTTATTTCTTTTTAGTATTACTCAGAATATTTTTTTTCTCATATAGGTGGATTTTTTTTCATGTTGATTTTATTTTATTGAAGCATTTCATGCAGTATTGGCAATTGACAAATAAATACAATAGAAATAATGATAACATTGATAGTATGGATGGTTTTATGACTTTAGGATGTGAAGGCACCAGACAAACCTTAATCCAACACATGATGTGACCGGTATGACTCCAATTACTTTTATCTATTTTAGATTGACATTAATTATAATAAAACAGAAAAATGACTCAATGTATCCGTTATCATTTTAAAATCGATATTTGACAGTAAAAATATTCACTCATTAAAAATCAATCTAATGAACTCAAATTTTCTTGATAATTTAGGAAATCGATTCATAAATAATTTTTGAAATGTAAGAATCAGCCTCATCTCAAACCAAGACACAATGCGATCCTTATGAGTAAATGAGTGTGTTTCAAGTTTAAAATGATAATTTGCTAAAAAATACATGTGGAGTACACAAAACATATAAAAAACTTTCATATAATTTTTATACATTAGGAAAATAATCCATATGTGATTTGGAACATGTTTGAATTAGCCGAACCTCAATATGATGCATGGTGTGACCGGTATGACTCTAAGTGCGTCTTTATTTAAATTTGACATCAATTTTAGTAAAAAAACATCACCTACTCAAAACTAAAAAAACACATTCATATTTTTTGATACTTTAGGTAAATGATTAATAAGTTATTTCAAAAATGAATGAATTAGACACACATCAATACGATATATAGTGTGATTGATATGATTCTAACTGTGTGTGTTCTTATTTAAAATTGACATCAATTTTAGTAAAAAGGTAAGCTGACCTACATAATATGATACTCAATGTGATTGGTATGTCTCAAAATGCATGTTTAAATTTTAAAATGACATTTTAGTAAAAAAGAAAAGTGACATACTAAGAACTAAGAAAAATCATTCATATTGTTTCGAAAATATAGTAAAATTCTCCATATCTAATTTTGGATGTGTAGGAATCATCCAAACCCCAATCCGATGCATGGTGTGGCTGGTATGACTGAAAGAACATCTTTTTATTTAAAACTGGCATCAATTTTAGTAAAATGGAAATCTGTCCTACTCAAAATTGAGAAAAAACATTATGACTATTTTGATAAATTAAAATAATGATCCATAAGTCATTTTTGATGTGTAGTAATCATCCTCACATTAATATGATACACGATGTTCTCGGTGTGACTCAAACTATACGTAATCAGTTTAAAATTGACATTTTAGTTCAAAAAGTGTCACCCACTGATAACCGATCAAACACACTCAGATTTTCATGATAATTTAGGAGATTGATTCATTAGTCATATGTGAAATGTAGGAATATATTTCACATAAAACCTATAAAGGATGTGATCATAATAAGACAAAATTACATATTTTCGGTTTAAAATGATGTTTTAGTAAAAAAGAAATTTGACATATTCAAAACTAAGAAAACACATTAAGATTGTTTTGATTCATTTAGAAAACTATCCAAAAGTCATTTTAAACATGTTGGAGTTTGACTCACTTAAATTCGATTCATGGTGTGACTGTTGTGACTCCAAGTGCATCATTTTATGTAAAATTGACATAAATTTTAGTAAAATTAACACTTTTTGTTAATTTATTTATTAATAATATTACTAATATAATAATTTTTTTCTTCTACAAGTGCATTATTTTTCTCGAGAAGGGGTGGTTTGTTTGGAAACTGCATTAGTCAGTTCAGGATTAAAAGATAAAGAAATATTCATGTTTTTTAATGTATGTAATAATTTTTATTTATGTAATTGTATAAACCAATATTTGAAATGTCTCTAATATAGTGTTTTTTATTCAATATCACTCATACCTTGGCATAAAATGACTGATGTAGCTCTAACTCCATCGATCGACATCTATAATTCTATAAACACCTTTGAATTCCTGAAATTGGTTGAGTAACGGGCCAAGAAGGCAAGATCCATTACATCAGATACCTTTGAAAAATTTATGATGTTCCAGAATCAAAACCAAAATTTAATAAAAGTAGGGGGTCCAAACAACCACCCCATTAGATACCTCTCAAGTTTCTCATCACACATAAAATGCTACCACAATCCAAATACACCCACCAAAATACCCACGAACACCTCACATAACCACATCACCATGTGTCCACATCACTATGCGTCCACATCACCAACTATCACCAAAAACAACAACAATTCATATGATACCATCCATGAACTTCCATATCTCCACACAACCACCGCCCAACCGCCTCTCACTACACATCATCACCACATCACTTTACTGTTTGAAAAAGCATCTTAAAAACTATCCCAACCTCCACATATCTCAAACTAATAACCCTCATAACTAATAACCAATTCTACCTTGAATAAAAGGGTATCCCATCTTCCATGAAAAATGTTTATCCACTTTAGGTGGTATTTACTCACTCACAATAATATAATACTGTAAAAGTATTAGGTGTCTTGATTAGGATTGAGATCCCCAACCTTTCATATGACTGAAGGTTTATCACAAATCAAACATCACATAACAAGGAAACATAATATCTAACAATACGTCCAGATATATAATCATATCATAAGAAAAAATAGAGAAAATAAAAACTCAAAACAACTATGGGTATTGGGCACCCATATGTTTATCATGATCCCAAGTACTCTATTCCAGGCCACCACACCTACACAACATGTAATCTAAGGGAATGGTCCACCCAAAAAAACCTTCTCTCAGTGATCCTAGATCTCCAATGGATGCTCTAAAAATATCAGATCATCCTCAGTATCCAACTCTCTCAAGAAAATTAAAGGCCGTCATTTTGAAGATGCTGATTGAGATGAGAGACATTGAATACATTGTGGATCCTCTCCAGCTACTATGGAAATTCCAACTGATATTCCACGTCACTAAAATGCCCCAACACCGCAATGGTCCCAAAAAAACTAGGGAGAAATCTTACCCCCCACAAAACCAACATTTCCAACATTGAGGGGATACCTTCAAGAACATGTAGTCTCCAAACTCAAACTCCATGATTCTCCTTCCTCAATCATCACAAGACTTCTTCTGGTCTCACATTTCATTAAGAAATTTACATACATGATGAATATTTTCTATCATGATCTACACCACATAGATATTATGAACAAATTCCTCCCCAAACTACATACATCACAATGGAGAATGACATGACCACCTTCACAATGCCTCAAATGGATCATGCTAATGGAGGAGTGATATTTCTTTTTATAAGGAAAATCAACCAATGTATAATGACATATCCATGATCCACCAAATCATAGGATGCACATACACAACATATCATCCTACTTTTGGATATTCTACTCCATATACACATCCATATGAGGGTAGAAAGTAGTACTGAGGCGTAATTTATTGCAAAAAGCATGTTGTAATCCCCTCCATAATTTTGTGATAAAAATTTCATCCTGATTTATGAGAATGGATCTCATAACTTTAGGAAACTACACAACCTTATCCACATACCACCTTTCCAAAATATCCATGACACCCTACTCTTTGATTGATTAGAAATGGGATGATTTTCTCAAATGATACATGATTACAAATATAACAATAGAACCTCCCTGGGCTTGGGGTAACCATATGATGAGATCCATCATGATGTCATCCCATTTCCACTTAGGAACATCTAGAGGCTGTAAAAAACATCCAAAAACACAATTCTCAGCCTTTACCAATTGGAAAAACAAGCATCAATCCACAACCTCCACCACTACCCATTTCATCTTGGGTTACAAAAAATGCTTCCTCAAGACACATGTACACAAATGAACTTATCATAATTCATTGAGTGGAAATGTAATAAACAAAATTACATATTTATATATATATATATTATCTATTAATATTGATAAATATTCCATAAATATCATAATTATGACATGTATATCTCATATAATCATTAAAATTATCCTTATCACATTTTTTTGGGTAGAAATCCCTTAAAAAGCATTGAATAATTTTTTAGGTTGATTGTTTTTGTTGATAAAGAATGTTTCCAATGTATGTTGTGGAAATACAGAGAGATTATTAACATATTATATTGAAATATATCCAATACAAAGTAATGTATTCCCTAGAATCTATGAAAAAAATTGAATACACAAGGTGATGTTACTTCCTAGTGTTTGCTAAATTTTTTGGGTCCATAATTTGGCAGATAAATATCATAGTGAAAGATGGATTTCCATGAAGGCATTTTAAAAAATATGAAAAATGCCTAATTTTTTTGAATACTATGGATTATTAAGGAAATTTATTGAGTCATAAAAATTTTTATGGTGATCTCCATGATTACCAGAATCATCATGAACAGAGAATTTTATAAGAGATTCCTGAGACAGAGAGAACCATGAAAAAAATGAAGGAGAATCAAAAAATGGAGATGATGTGGACGGAAGCTTTTGGATTTAGTATAAATTCCTATAAATAAGCCTCTACCACCTTTAGAATAGTAGTGAAACAAAAAAAATATTTAATGACTCTAGATTCACAATGGTGGTTCACGAAGGTAGTTCTTTTTATAATTATTGTAAAGAATGTTGATTCGTGAAGGTGGTTCATGAAGGTTTTCTTATAGAAATGTTCAAGATTAAAGTTGATTTGAAAAGGCTATAAAATCCAATAGAAACTTTTTACCATCATGAAAGTAATGAAGTTCATGAAGCATATATAAATCTGAATGAAAGTTGTGTTCTTTGCAAAGGCAAAGTAAGCTTTGTGAGAGTGATTGAATATTACGAAAGGAGGAGGATTTGGGAAGGATGGTTGAGATTTGAAAAATGGTGAGTTTTGAAAAGATAGTGATCATCAAAAAAGTGTTGAAAAAAGATTTCCTAGTAAATTTTTGGTAATGTGGTATTCATCTAGTGGATGAATGTGGGAGTTTAATAGAGCATCTACCTATGAATTTATTATTGATAATTAAGGGACCTATAAATTTCATAAACTGTTTATGAATACCTTCCAAGATTAGTGAGTAAACAAAGAGAAAGTATCTAATACTTTCCACCTGTAGTGATCTAGAGAAAAAGACTCATGGGGGACCCTGTGGAATCTAGTGAGATGACCCTAACCCTTGTAAAGGCAGTGAGCATGAGCATAGAAGTGATATATCCTAAACATTGTAATTTGGTAGTAATACTTACTAGATTTGGTACATCATCACATCACCATTTTATTCTCCTTGGATATAGCACAGTGATGGTGAACCAAGTAAATTTTTTATTTCTCATACATGATTTCAATTCTGTTAATACATTGCTACAAGAAAGGGATAGAAGAGTGATTTGTTTAATGATGAAAGAGGATCCAAAGGGGAAGTTTTTTTAAATATGAACTGACCTGATTCAGCCCCTCTCTGTTTATTTGACCAAGTTGGCATAAAAACATTCAATGTTAAGTGTTAGGAAAAAATGGGTCACATGACTTCATGAGATGGTAGTCTGCCATACACACGAGTGATGATTTCATAACCCATTTGATGGAATTGATGGTGGTTTTAGGTCATGAAATTAACATAAAAAATATAATTATATGAAAAATTTTGAGGTTATCATATTAAGAAGGTTTAATAATAATGAATGTAGGTGTTGAAATAAATAAAATAAAACCACTCATTCAAAACTCTTGCCTCTTCTTTAGGTATCCTCCTTAGGATTCCACCAAATCCTTCATAGGTTGAATTTATACCCAAAAATAAAGATTATAAGATTAATTTATGGAATTTGGGAAGTAATTTGGGTAGGTCTTGGCCAATAAAAAGAGATTTCAAGGTTTTAATAATATAGGAGATGGGTGAACTTTTATAAGTGAGGTGAGTGGCACCGTTGTATTTTTTTGAAAATGATTCAATCATACCCACATTTTTATTCTGTCACAAGCCAAAAATAATGGGTCTTTATAGAACCCATTGAAGATAAGGTTATATTATTTCCATCTAATTGGTTTTTTAAAATTCAGTAGATCATTTTTAATCGTTTTCTTTCTAGATTTACCCGTAGTGAATCAATTTTTACCTTTGCTGTGGTAATTAATTCTTAATATTTTCACTATTCATTTAGGTAAAAAAATAATTTGACCATTTTATAAATTATAAATTATGATGATTAAAAATATAAAATCCATTTATTTATCTTAAATCATCATAAGTGGATAATTTTAATTTAAAATTAATCCCTCATACGTGATAAGAATGCATGTTTTTAAAGAGAAAATGTTCAAAAGTTTACAATGTTTTTATATCAAAATTCAATATAAAAATGAATAAAATAACATAAATTGTATTTATTGATATATAATTGACCTAATTTAAATTTAAATCCATTTAAATATATACTATAATATTATAAAATATTTAAATAAATAGGTATTTTTTAATTAAAATTCATTATTTTTCATAGTCATTAAAAAATGAATCTTTTTAAAAAAATCCAAAAAAATCACTATAACATAATTCTGATAGTGAAATTTATAAAATGAAGTTTAACTTTTCAAATTAAATTTCTAAAATTGTAAAAAATATATTCTAAAATATGTGCACAGAGTGTGAAAAAATTGTATTTTATAAAAATTGAAAATTTTCAAAAAAATATAATTTTTTCTTTTAAATGATTATTATATAATTAATATTCATTAGAGAACTAATAAAAATGCATAAAATATTTATTTTTATAAGTTAGTTAACCCTACTGATACCCTCTTTTCCAACATCTAGGAGATAATTATAAAAATAAATAATAATATAAATAGTATAATGTTGTTCGGTAAAACTCAGTCTTGGGTGTAACACAATATATAGAAGAAACTCATTTTTGATTTAACAAAAGATAAATTCAGTGTTGTGTGTAATATATTCTATCAAATTAAATGTTATTATTTTAGAATTTTGGGGTGTTACATTCTACATACCTTTAATAAATTACGTCCTGATAATTTAAAATTGGTCTTGGAAATAAATGGTTTGACTTTTGGAAATTCCTTTTTTGAGAAACCCACATTATAATAAGTGTTAATAAAACAACCTCTTAACAAGAGTGAATGTGACGTAAAAATGCCATATGGAATAATCACATAACTAGGTTTCTATGTTGGATAAAATTAGTGGATGGTTAAGATATACACATGGAAAAAAAGAATAAATAATTAAAGAGAGTAAAAGTGGTCATTGATCAAAAGAAAGTGAGAAATAAATGGATGGTTAGGGGCCCAAAACCATAAATATGTTATTATTTAAAAGACCTTTTAAATCATTGAATATTAATGTATTAGGATAAATTTTTGTTTCACAATACATTTTTCTAATGTTGAGAAATTCTATTATTGTATATGAATATTAGGAAATATTCTTTCTTGATATGTTTCTATTTCATAAGAACAATCTCATCATTTGGTTGCACTTCGATCAATTTCTAATTCATCGCTTACTCCAATAAATGAATATCGAATTTTTTTTATTTTTATTCTCAAAGCATTAAAATCAAATTTTAATTGATCATAATATTGATATTAGAATAATAATTCCCTCCTTTATTCTCTATTTATTATTATATAAAAATGGTTAACACTAGTTATCCAATATTTATAAATCTTCATATAGTGATGTAATACATTAACATCAAAAAGCTCATCCAATGTTCAAATTAATCCATTTCATAAATGGTTAGTATCATGTTGCTTCTAAAAATATTAATATCTAAAAATTTAAAAATAAGGTCATTGAATTTACAAAAATGAACTTATCATTAATACCCAAACAACATAAAGTATCTCTTAATTGTCACATACCAAATATGTGAATACCTTCATCATATATTTTCTTAAAAAAGTTAAATAAATTTAATTACCTTAAAAATGTATCAAAAACATGAATGCTTTCTTATACCTTAAGTAAAAAAAATATTATTGGATATGTTACTTACATCCAAAAAGGATATAAAATCCTTAAATGGTAGCATAAACCACTTTTTCAATAAATCATTAATCAGTTCCAAGGTAGTCAGTACTATCAAATTTAATTTATCTAAATCAGTCCATTATTTAACCCAAAATCATTATATCAATATTATTGACACATTAAGGGTTATATTTTCATTAGCAATGACTTTTTCAAGAAGTTAAACATGCCACTGAATAATATTTTTGGGTCATCAGTACCATTCAAAATATGCTTTCAATTTACTTAAGAAATATTATTGTAGTACTGTACTTATATATTTTGTAATTATTATAACCCAAATATCATTTATAAGTATTCCTATAATATAATTCATTATTTCAAAAAGAAAACATCATATATTGTAATATCATAAGATTTACCATGACCCGTTAGCTACTTTTTACGTATATTCACTTGGGGATTTTTTTTGCATATTGCCCTATCTTTTATAGTTGAACAATTGATCATTTAATACATTTTTAGACCTTAATAATAAGATATTTGGACATTATATCCACACTTCTATAAAATTTAAATTTAGTTTTGGAATGTACCAGGGTGTTTCTTTCCACAATTATCACATGTGGGAAAATCCTTTTTTCCCTTCAACCCTTTATCCATATTTTTCTCTATCATCCTCTAATTTTATTTCTTCCCGTAGAATCTATAATATTAATAAAATTACTTTTACATATTATTTATACATGATGATATGTCCTCATATGAAGAGAATTCTTGGGAGATTATTTCCCTTCAAAATATTGTCTTAAGCTCATCAAAGAAATGACCATTTTTACTCTTTATATTACAAACATTGATGTAGTTTCCATTACTTATGATAGGAGACATTTTTAAATGATGTAATAAACTAGATTAGATCATATAATTATTAAATATAATTTATAATCCCATGAAAACATGAAAATTTATGTGTATATAACATCATAATCACAAAATTGTTTTCTTTAGGGATGTCTCTATTTTCAAATCCATCATAAATTGTTTTTGTAAATAACATGTTAATTATCCTAATAATAACCCTCAAGAGTGTAAAATAGTTGTATAGTATGTCCTATTGAGTAAGGTACAATGTGAAATTTTTAGAGTTATTACCCATAGGTACATCTGTTCTAGAACCGTATCCACCTATAGTATCCATACAAAGATGTATTTTCTATGATAACCACATAATTACTTCATTACCCAAACATTAGTAAGTTCCTATAAACTTATCCTAAAATTCTATTTTAGGGTCATGATCCCTAATATATGGTTTTCTAAATCTAGTTCTAGGGTTTATACTAAAATTTATCTGATACAAACTATATAAACCCCAACTACAGTAACCTAGAGCCAATTTATACTTTAGTATATTTTCATAAGATACAAGAAATCACATCCTGAAGGACATAATAGTTTAATAGTCTTGGTAATCTAGATACATACATCAAATATACATTATAGTTTAAAACACAAAATTAACAAATAAGATTCTTTGATAATTTCATTATTACCATAATATTATCCTCATATATCAATCACAAAATACTTCCTAGTATCCTTAGGAAAATAAAAAATAAGAAAGGGTGGAGGTCAGATGCTCCGTAAGGGTAAGCGTACAATGGAAGCTATGAATAAATAAGTCATAATAAATATAAAATGTTAAATAACTAAAACAAAAGATATTTAATCGATAACATGAGCATAATATTTTAGGAATAAAATATGAAAAAATAATTCCATATAAATAATCATGATAGCTTGAAAATCGACCAAGGATATTATAACTAATAAAATAATCACATGGAATATCAATAACTGAATTTGTAATTATGGAATAAATAATTCTAGATATCTATAACATACCATCGATTCCTTATTCCCAGACACATAATACTATCAAGGCCTTGTATCAAGACATATAATAAATATGTAGGGCCTTGTCCAAATCTATATATAGTTCGTCTCATGAGACCTATTGATACTTCGAGGGGACATAGGGGACCCACCTATAACTGATAAAGTAAAATTCATTGCTCATATAAAAGGGGTGAAACATAATCAACATAAACATTCATATTGAAAATATAGCATATGAAATGTTAATACATTCCCTAATCAATAAACACAATCATAAACCTTTCAATGTAAAATAGTGAATGGAAATAAATATGTACATCCTTAATTAAACTAATAATAAAACTCCCAAAGAAATAAAAAGGATTATATCAAAACAATATATCCCCATTGGATCACAAGTAAATTAATGGGTAGTTGTTATTGGTGGATAAAAATAACAGAAAAATATATTTAAAAACATTTTTGAGGATAATATATTTTTCATTTTGGAAAAAAAATTTAAATCATAAAACATTTTGAAAATAAATTTATTTGAAAATTATTTTTAACAACCAATACTTTCCAGAATATTAAGAAATAATTTTCATTAAAATAACCTTGTAAATTTACAATGTAATATTCAAATAAATTCCATTTATGATGGTTGGTAATTATATACATGTCATAGAAGTTATAAAGAACATTCCTTTTGAACTGTAAAAAGGTTATACAAGTTCATCATTCAGAAAATTACAAAAAGATTTATTTAAAACCCTTTTATAAAAATTAAAACATGGGTAAAAAATCATTAATAAATCATTTCTATAATAATAAAAAAATTAAAATATTTTCAGAAAACTTGAGTTTTGATGAAAATGTTATTCCTACCAGAGAGTTAAATAAAGTCGGATTTTATAAAAACAATCTAAATAATTTTAATTATCAAATATTTATAAAATGGTACTATTCATTGAAAATATAATTAATAAATATATGAGGATAAAATTAAATGGGTATATTAGATAATGATCAAATAATTTTATTATATATAAATACAAGTATTGACAATCTCGATGAGAATGAGATCGAGAAATAAACACTTACAATGATTGTAATGTTAATGTGAGAATTAATAAAGTAATTGATTTTGTGGATTGACAATAAATAAAAATTCATTATACACATAGTCAACAACAATGAAGAAGTAATATAACCCAATGAACGGAAATTGGGTTATGAAATTCATTTCCACATGGTAACCTTTAAGTCAAATCTACTTAAATGAAATAATTCAAATTGAAAATTTAAATACAATGAATAAATTATTCCTAATATTACATGTTAAATTGGAAGCATATACACCGTATAAAAGGGAATTGGTGTATAATAACAAAAAATGTCTCAATGGAATTGAAATTGATATGAAATCGCTTACCTCACTTTTTTTTTGTTAAAAGTTATTTAACATCTTATATAGTGGTTTTAAAAATGTTAATAAATTATAAAATAACCATATTAATATTTCAATATCTTATATTATATTTTAATATCATCTTATCACCCATTAATTAATAATATTATATTATTTCTATTGTTTCGAGTGTTAATCATCTTGTTTTCTAATTCATGTTTTGTCATGGAATATATGGTTTTTTTACATATCATATAGTTTCATCATCTCTAGATTAATAATCAAGATAAAATTATAATATGTTTTAATAAATTATTATTTTAAAACAAATCATGAAATATGGTTATGAAAAATGTATGATGTTACAATCATAGAGACAGTAGATCGTACGTACACATGAGTAAGATTTCCATTTTTCAATAATCATTTTAGAAATATGGTAAGTGATATTTTATCTTTATAGAATGATCATAATATAATATATACAATATTATTTATTTTAATATACTTATATATGTCATCCATGTTGTGTGGTGATTAAAAGTGATTCATATCATCTTGTGAATGTGGTAGTCCATACATGCACGAATGATGTTGTCATATTTTATTGAGTGAAAACATAATAAAGAAAATTATATATATTTTTTCTTTTAAAAATAATAAATATGTAATTAATATGATATTTACTTAATTTATATCACATAAAATCCTTAAAAGTATCATTATTACATTCCATGTGAAGAGTTACTGAAAAATAAGTCACATTGCTTCGTGAGGTGGTAGTCCACCATACACAGGAACGATGATTTCATAAACCATTTAATGGAAGTGTAGGTGGTTGAAATTCATGACACTAAAATTAAAAAATATCATTATATGGAATATAATAATGTAATTATATCACCATGTTTTAATATGAGTTGAATTAAGTTGATGAATAAATAAAATGAAAATGCTTAATGAATAACATTACCTCTTTTTCGGGTATCCTCATAAGGTTTGCACCAAATCCTTCCTAGGTTAGATTTACTCACAAAATAAGGATTATAGGATTAATGGAGGTAATTTAGGAAGTTATTTGAGAAGTTATTAGATGAAAAAAGTTGTTTTAAGGTGTGAATAAGAGATTAGTGGGGGTTGCCTTTTATAAGTGAGTTGAGTGGCACTCTTGTAATTTTTTGAAAAGATTCAATCATACCCAAAATTTTATCATATAAGGATCCTAAAAATAAACTATACTAGTATCTATAAGATATAAGGTAAAAATATGGCTTTAAAATGGGTTTTTTATAAGTTTTAGGCCATTTTAAGCCTTATTTTCTTAGTTTAACCCTTGGTAAATCAATTTTCAACTTAATCGTGGTAATTATGTTTTACTATTTTCACAATTAATTTTGGTAAAACATACAGTTGAACTTATTATTAATTTTAAATTATTATGATTCCAAATATTTAATCCATTTTACCAAAGTAAATTCACATAAGTGGAAATTTTTAATTTAAAATTAATCCAACAGATGTGATGAGAAAACAGGGTTTTAAAGAGAAAATGTTCAAAAGTAGACAATGTTTTTATATAAATATTAAATATTAAACTGATTGAAATGAACTATATAGGATTATTTTATCTATAATTTTACTAATTGTATTTAATAACAATTCTAAATATAAATTTACATTATAAAATATTTAAACTAAATGATAGTTTTCAATTAAAATCAGTATTTTTAATTATTCATCAAAAAATATAAATATTCGGAAAAAATACAAAACATTCACCCTATGATAATTTTAATATTATGATTTAAAAAATGAAGTTTATTTTTTCAAATAAAATTTCAATAAAATATAAAAATTAATTTTAAATTATGTGTGTAATGTGTGAATAAACCTATTTTAGAAAATTACAGTTTTTTCAGAAAATATTTATTTTTATTTTCAATGATTCATATTTTATTAATAATAAGTTGATAAATAATAAAAATGAGTAAAATATATATATTTACAAGTTATTAAATCCTGTTAATACCCTCCATTTCAACATTTAGGAACTAAAATAATAATATTAATAATATATTTTTTTTCAGTAAAATAAGTATTGCGTATAATGAATGCTTTCAAAGAAACTCATTGTTGTTTGTAATGAAAGCTAAAATTAGTTTTGATTTAAATATTTTATATCAAATAAAATTTTATATTTTACAATTTTTTTTGTGTTATATATATTTTTCTATATCTACCGATCTATCTAAGTGTTGAAGCAGTGTTGAGGCATAATTGAGTGGTGAAAACATACTGTAATCCCCTCCAAAATTGTGTGGTATAACATTCATCAAATTCATGAAAATGGATATCAGCAATCCATGAAACCATACCACCTCATCTATAGTCTTTCTTTCTAAAACATCCATAGTGCTTTACTCCTTGATCATTAATAAGTTGGATAATTTCATAAACCAATCCACATTTTTCCTAATATCATCACAACCTCCTTGAGATTAGGGTAACCCTATGAAAAAATACATTGATGTTTTATCCCATTTTTACATCGTAACATCTAGATTCTACAAATAAAATATGAGGATATGATTCTCAACCTTTACCTACTGAAAAACCAAGCACCACAGAAAAACATCTATCACTGAACATTTCATCCTAGGCCACTAAAACTGCATTCTCAAGCCACAATACATTTTGGATATCCCTAGGTTTATAAATAAAGGTGATATATAATACTCAATAAGGAATCCCTCACAAATTTCTAGTAGAAAAAAATCCCCAAAACAACATTCAGTTATGAACATCCTCTAAACATCATTCTAGCGAATCACCATTGACAAAATGAAAATAGATCACCTCTACCTATATGTCTCCCCACTAAGACTCCTCCATATACTACATCGTTGAATAATATTTTCTCATCTAATAAAGGAAACCATTTCCACTACTCTCTCCCATGTATAGATTCATTGCTACGGTCTCGTCTATCCCATTCCAAGAATCCATAGACTCCCGAATAACATCCCTCTGTGAATTTATGATAGAAGTTTCGACCACAAAATCCCCCTTTCTTCAGGAGTAGGATATAAAAAAATTATAATAGTAAAGAAACTATATCCACATCCATTTATTTGATTTAGGTCTCACTGAGAAAATATGTAACTCAAACTCTTGTGATTCATGATGATAAAAAGTGCTCCCAATGAGCTCATTCCACCATAACATTAGATTAAAATGACCATTTCTTTTAGATGATAATGGGTGGTATAGTTTTTATTATGAGGAAATAAATATATATACCCATAAGATATGACCACTCCCTTCTACATCAACACACATACCACGATCAGATGGGATGTGTCATAAACACCTCAAACATCACCCCTCCTCTAAAAACTAGAGTACTAGATCAATGAAAATTTTCCCATTTTTGTAGCCAAATGATTCTTGAAGCTGATCACCAGACACAAAATCATGGTTCTTTTTTTTCAATAATATTAACGGTGATTAAAATTGAGATAAATCGTGCACAAACATCCAATAATATCCCACAAGACTAAGGAAACTATGAATCAGTACCATGTTTTTAGGTGATCCCCAAGAAACAACAACCTCAAACATTGATGGTTATACTACCATATCCTACTAAGAACCCACATGTATACGGAAATTATTCTATCATGTCCAAAAATTTCACATGGTGAAATTTACATCAAGTTGATGATATTGAATAATCTCCAAGGGTGCCCTGAGATGCTTGGCATCCTCCTCCTCTGAATTTGAGTACACTAATATTTCATCGATGGACATGACTATGAAAAGGTATATACATTCATGTCACATGGAGTTTATGATCCCCATAAACATGTCATTTGTTTTACTGATATCTAATGACATTAATATAAACACAAAGTGCCTATATCTACATCTAAAGGCAGTATTTAAGATATCACGCTCCTTCACCCTCAATTTGTGATACCCATACCATATATTGTTATTAGAAAACAAACAGTCCCTTATCAAGTGGACAAAAAGTTCATTTATCCTTGGAAGAGGGTAATTTTTCTTGAGTTTTATTTAATTAAACATTTTATAGTCTATAGACAACATCAAACTACCATCCTTCTTCATGGATAAAAACACTAGATCGTCCCACAATGACACATTGGATCAGATAATTTTTTTGCATTAGGTTATCCACATGGAACCAATACTCTCACAACATCATAAGAACTATATTATAATGAGACATTGAAATGAAGTAATCAATGGGCTATAAGTATATCCCAAAATCAATATCACATTTAGGGGGTAGTGTCACAACCTCCTTGTGGAAAGCATCCAAAAACTCACCAATGACCCTAAGAACCTCCACCATCCTAACAACCAATGATTCCATATAAAACTCATACATTAAAGAATAAGGGGATTCACACATCTACTACCCACATGAGAGCCCCACTCACTAACAAAAACCACACACTGGCCATCAACATCTAAGAACACAATCCTAATATAGAATTAGTCAATAATAGAGTGCACAAAATACAACAATCCTATGTCGATAATGACTTCATAAAAATTGATATAAAGTAAGAATAGGTATCCATAGGAGTAATGTGCCCCTATAATTATTATACACACCTAAAACACATCAAACAAGATCTTCTGCCCTCCAACTAGCATTGTCAATACTAGGGTCCTGAGAAGCCTCTCTATATCTTATCTCAGAACACTGACTAGATAGGGTAAAAAAAATTAGTACAAAGCTCCAGAATAAAAAAAGTAATAAAAAGGTGTGGATGAAAATATTAGTGTACCTCGAACTATCTTTGTATCCTCTAGTGTTACTAACTCCACTACCTACAACTAACCATGTCTAACTCCCCTACATCTATACTAATGGAAAACTCTATGGACATGCTTATGTTGAGTTCCTTAAACACGAGGAAAATCCTATGGTTGGCCTCTACCTTCTCCATATCCCCTTAGTGGAGGAAAATCTTATTTCTCATACAAATGAAATAACCTCATTAGAAACTGTAGCAGAGGATAGTGATGAACCAAACTACTTCCATCAAACTGGGTTTAGAGATCCACTGGGAACTAGTTCTGGCAATGTCCATGAACCCTAAATAATATCACACTATCCTGAAGTCCCTAAGAAAAGTATGAAAACCACTATCCCTAGAAGGAAAAAAAATAGACTACTAATTTTGACTCCACACAAATGGAAACATTTAAGAGCCCAGTACCCATGACCTAACACCAACACCACTAATCATTAAAAATCCACTCTGGATCCCATATCATGGTAATCTCCTCATGAGTGCATCCGCTCAATAACCTATGCTTTCTTCAGAAACTCCATATATGTTGGTAACATTAAATGAGTAAATACATGATGGATTTAAGGAAAAAGAACTTTCTTAAGATGTACCGTATGAGACTACTCATCTAGAATGAGTTATGGGAATACATAGAAGTTCATTAAACATAATTTTAAACTCATACAACAAAAACTCCCATTCTTATTAGAAAGAAGATATTACCTCTTCACTACCTTCATGGTTGATGAAAGAAAATTTTATAAGAACTCATTTTGGAAGTAAAACCATGAAATATATACATTCTTCATTCACCAAGGTATAAGTTCCAACATTGATGCATAGTTCCCCACATTTGAAAAACTTCTAGTTGGACCCAGCACCCCAGCAGAACCTAGAGTAAAATAACAGAAATCTCAAGATCCTCTAGAAAAATCATTATCTCTATATCGGAAATGATTCCCTCATACTACCACAAAGATCACATCTATAAAGTATGAAAGTTCCTCTACCAATAGTCATCCTCTCCTGCTCGATCAACCCTTTTATGATCAACTGGGTCATCTTACTAAACCTCCACTTCTTAAACAACATGAAAAAATTGAAAACATCCATATCTAAAAGGAAATTTTTTTTTTCATAATTCCAGGAAGTATAAAATTCTATCATGATTCATTTAATTCATTTTAATTATATTTTTTTAAATTCCTTAAATAATCTAATTAAACAAGGAACATAGGATATCATGATGAATGTACCTATCCTAGGTCACTACCCAACAAATATTTCTATATCACTTGGTCATTCAATAAGCTCAATGTCTATAAAATGGATCATGAGGGTCCTTAAAATCTCATTTCCTTATCAATCACCCCAGTCTATGTCATGTACCATGGTCAAATGACCTATTTCCATAACAGCCCACAGAATAATCACTATTCTTAACTCTAAAATCCATTATATCCATCAACCACCACATTGGATACCAATATATCACAACCCCCTCTAACCAAAGATAATGCAATGAAGGGAGACATATAATGACCCGCATTCCCTGCCTCTAGTAGACCCCTGGTTGGAATGTAGCACCAAGGATATAAAAATTTCATGATATCGGAGGAATTACCCTCTATATTGAAATAATATTGGGTGATAGGATAGTTAAACCAAATGAAACTCCATGGAATAATATAGAAGAAATACAAAAACCATCCCAAAATTCATGAATAATATATCATGTATAGATAGAAGTCTCCTAAGTAATTTCCCCAAAAACTAGAGCATCAACCCAATAATAGCCCTAGGTTTAAAGCTATAATCTTCATCATGGTCTTTGTAATCCTCCATGAAATATGAAAATCAGTTTATGTACATCGGGTGATCATACATGTATACTCTAAGAAAAACAAATTTATCTCATGCATATGTGAAATAAGAATACAAATGCACCCATGACAAAACAATACAACCAAAACACCTAAAAAAGTCAACTATACAACCCGAACAATACTAAGACACACTGAAAAAATAATTTTAGCCAAGTATAATAACATAATAAGAATGATATCAATGAAATGTACCCCGAACAACATTCCCAGTATTTTTCCACTCTCACACAGCAATATCATATGCCTTGGTGCTCAAATCTCTTCCACATAATGTATTACACCACCCCATAACAGAGTCACATCACATCTCACTTGAAGATACCTGGGCCACCTCCCCATATTATTGTTACATCTCATCTCGCCTGAAGACTCTTGAGACATTACATCACAAAAATAACCTGAGTAGTAGGGTATCATGTACATGAAAGACATAAACCCCATTCCCACCTCCTACCATGAAGGACCCCTACCATAATTCTCCTACAAATGATCACTTCACATATCACCTAAAGACACCTGGACCATCACCTAGTGAACTATTTAACCTTTGACCATCATTTTCTATGAATATATACTCACCTAGAAGAGAGACTAGGAATGAGAAAGTATCCAACCATCCATCTTCATCACTAGTATTTTGGTAAAAACAACCCTCGTATAAAAGTACATGTGTAAATAAAAAATTCTTGATGTTGGTGGGGGTATGTATATAAATCAAAAGGAATATATAAGGTATATATATAACTACTCACACAAGTGCAACCGATGGGTTAAAAGAACCGACCAACTCACAACATCTCCACTTTAACTACCACCTAAAAATGCCAAAAACCAAATAACAAACAAAATCCAAAAACCACTTCCCACTTTTCATTAGAAAATAATATCATTTAAATGACTTGTTCATTTCATTATTTATCAAAAAACATATTTAACCATAATTACCATTTTAATTCTTTCATTAACCAGTTTTATCCCATTAACCAAACCAACCCAAGCTATTTATGACATTATTAACTAGTCATTCAATCACTACCCGAGCACTTATCACAATGAAACTATATGCCACATGCCAACCACCCATTACTGCCTCATAGATTAGCCTTGTAAACTCATCACATCATTGACCCACAATAAGACCTTACAAACCCATCACCCCACATGCCATAACCATGCATCACCACCATACAACACGACCACACATCATATCATATCAAGGAACATTTTATAGATTAGTAATGGTTTTTTTGTGAATCCCACTTCTATATTTTTGGGGAATTAAGACAAAATCCCTAAATCTAAGGGAACCCATTTTATTTACCAAATATAAGTGGTCATACAATTTCTATTTTAGTTTGATTCTAAAAAGAATACAATAAGGTTCCACAATCACAATAAACCATTGTGCAAACAAATCTCCTAATGACTATGATTTTTAGGAGGAAATTTAGCATGTACAATCACAATATCAACAAAATAAGTTCAAAGATGTAAAAAACATCCATATCAAACCCATGTCTTATTCAATTACAATTAACCAATTAATTTATCCTGATTAGGGCATCAAAAACCACCCCATAGATCAAAAAAAGTAATCTCCACCCATTTGATAAAAAAAGGGATAAAGAAGGTAAACCCCACCTCAAAGTGGCTTTCTGATCTCGCTACACACCACATGGAAAAGAAGAAACATTTGTAAACCATAACAATATGAAAAACCCACAGATCAACCTATACTATATCAAAGGTTATAAAAAATATAGCCTCAAACTCTCCTAAAGACCAAGCCACACCCCTGGAAAATCTCTAAGAGATGAATGAAATAAAAAATATAATAATAAGAGAAGGGCATACCACATTTTATCAACAAACATCCATAAAAACCCAAGGATAAAAGTATGTGAAGAAGGACTAAAATATAATTCAAAATATCCGTAGGCTCCTCAAAAAATGAGAGGAAGAGGAAACATCTGAATGGGAAATAATCAGTTGAAAAAACTATTTCAAAACTGTCAATGTCTATATTATGGTGTAAATTACATTGTTACATTTTAATTTCTACAAGTTGTGGATTTTAGAGTGTAAAACCCACCTTTACACCATAAAACCCTTAAAACTCCAAAAAGGCTAAAAAACATGGTTCCTAGGTATCAATTTAACATAATACATAAAAAAATTCTTACAGAATTAACACATTTCATGCCGAGCCCCCAGCCAAACATAATCCATAAACCATCTGGCCAAACAAGTTGTAAACCACCATATTATACTATAAATTCTTCTTTTATAGAATAAAAATCTTACTATAGTTTTTTGGCAACTCCAACTCCACCGAACCTCATATGGCATCCTTAGAACACCTCTGAATGCATCAAATTTGTAATGTAATGGTCTAGGAAGGTATCATATGTTATAGATTTTATATTATCCTATTTTTTATGGAACCACACTATATACAAATCTATGTTATTTTATCATGATTTTTTGAAAATTGGAACAAAATTTTTATATAATCATCAACATAATGACATAATATAATCCATAACTTATTATAAATATAAAAAATTTATTCAACAATAGTATTTTAAAATAATATTTAAAAAAGGATTTGTATTAGGGAATCGATGAATTGTCTAAGACAATAGAAAAAAAAAAGAAAATTATGTTTTTTTAAAAACAGGTTCTATTTTGGTTAATAGATGTGGTTTATTTTAGAACATTAACCAAACCGCACACCTAAAAGGTCTATTAAACCTACACAATAAACTAAACTTCAAGAAAAAACTATTATTTCTATTTGGTTTGGTTCATTATATGAATTTTTTCTATTTGGGTAGTTTTTTCCAAACCCTATTTTCATGATGGTAGGGAAATATTGGTGAATGGGATAGACCTTAATAGTTTAGGGAAATTTTTAGTGATTGAAATGGTTCATTAGTTACCACCATATGAGTGTTCTCATCATGTTTCATTGGATGTTTTTTGTTTATTTATGACCTTACATGCCTTGTGGGATTAGTTTCGTTATTATATTATGAAGTTGATTGATGATACTTTTTTTATTCCTATGATTTATGAGGGTAGTTCCTCCCATATATGTGTTTTCAAAACCTTTATAGTAGACACCATCATAAAAAATATTTGAGGTGATATTTGGGTGCTAAAATTGTCTACACTATCAACCTAAGAAGAGTAATAGTAGGGGTGGGTCATGCTAATGATTTTTTATTTTTTTGGTACCTTTTATTTTGTTATGGTATTCCATTGTTATTTTGTAGAAAAAATAATTAAATCTAGTTACGTGCTAAATATTTATATTAATTATAGGTTTAGTGGTGAAACAAAATATTGAGTGGTGCTCAATTCCAGAACTAAATTTTAAATATCTTGGGTTCCAATCCCTGGTTGCACATATTTGACCCATGTAGCGGGTGTTTGTTGGTGGGATGGAATCATCAATGCTACTATGATGATAAAAGACGGGTTTCTCTTGGTTGGATTCCCTCTAATGATTAAGGTAGGCGGTCTCCAATGACAGTGAGTCTAACCAAAGATAGGTGATCATTGACATGAACAAGAAATCAAGGCGGTAGTCTCCAATGTGAGTGGGAATGACTATGGAATGGGGAAAAAACCCATCAATGATGAGACATTATTAGAATTGTTCAATTAGGGTGAATTATTTTTGTGCTCAATTGGATGGGATGACTAATGGTGAACTGGAAAATAGTTGTTGATGAAGGTAACTAATGATGAGGTGGGGTTACCCCTTCTTGGGTTCTATGGTGATGTTGTCAAGGGAATCAGTCTTTGATAGAGCAAGGAGCATGTGTGACGTTGGTAGATGATGATAAGTAGCAACTAATAAGTAGTCCTTGTGAACCGTGTAAGAGGATTAATTATATAGATATCATCCAATGTGTGGGTATTTTGTGGAAGGACTCGTGCAATGGTCAACTACCTCAAGTGAGAATGGAATATAGTTTGGATGTGGTGGTAGGGCTAGGGCTGGTGGACATGTATTAGAGGAGGGGCCTTTGGGATGTTATTCAGGAGGCCTTTAGGTGTGGAGAACATAAAATGTAGGACATTTGGGTCATGTTAAAGAGGGAATTTATAAAATATTGATGGGGTATATGGTCTATTTTCTTATAGGGTCTTCAGCACATTACATAATATGTTATGTGGAACTATATATATTAAATAAATAAAGAGGTTTTTATAGATGGGTTACCCTTTAAGGGGTCTAGAACATACCTTTTCAACCTATGGGTGTGAGGTGTGTGTATGTGTTTTATTGTAAATTTATCCCCAATATCTAATATATATTGGTTTATTTCATTAAAAATTCAATAAATGTAATTAATACATACATATATATTTTAAGGAAAAATATTTTTGAAAAAAATCATTGAAATCTTGGATAGTGAACACCATCTCAACCCTAACAAATTAGATTATAATATCTCTTCCTATATAAGGATTTATAATGAAATAGTTGTATAATGGGGTGAAAACTATTGTTTTATGTGAATTAGGTGAACGATATATATGTATCCTAACTTCCTTGAATATCAAGTGAGTATGATCTCAACTCATCCTATAATTTTGGATACTTTTTAGACATTCCATAAAATCAAGTATTATAAGAGTCTATGAGGTTTACCTTAATGTTCAAATACATTTGAATACTTATCTGAACCATTTTTGTGAATCAAGGATCATTATTAGATACTATTGATAATGGTTCACCATCAAGTCTCTTTACATCACTAAAATAATGTTCTAAAAAATTACACAGGTAAAGATCTTCTCATATCACTCGGAAATGGAGATAATTAGTAATGTGTTCTATGAGAACTAATTTTTCATCATTATTTTTAGAATTCTTATAAAGAAAAATTAAATATTCTATTGTGATATTAAACCACTTCCACATAGGAAAAGGAAGAGATTACATAACCAGTTTTAAAAATTTTCTTTCATCATTAACTTGATATAATAGTCAACATATTTCTATGGAGTAATGAATTTCACAATTCATGTTGTTCCAAGTGTTCATAATGATTTATATATGTCATGGTACCACAATAGGATATATAAAATTCTATGATGTGAGATTCATTTAAAAAACCCCTTCATTATCTATAGTACTATTGGTACACATAGTCTCTTATCAAACCTCAAGAATAATTCTTCAAGAATAAAATCCATTAACTTGCCATATTTTATAGATTTAATCTTTCTTTAGACCTTTAAGTAATTTTATTCCTTTTTTGATATTCTTATTACATATAATTGGTGAATTACTTGGGAATGGTATGATGTTTTCCCTTGCTTCATTATTCCCAAGTCCACCCCCACCAGATCCTAGAGTATTAGAACATTAACCATTCTCTTTATTTATAATACACCATTGATCATCTTACTCAATGCATCATCAATATTGTTTGGTTTTCTCGGATGATAGTGTATAAAAATGTTGTAGTCATTGTGTAATTATTTCCTTCTCCATTAGCTCATGTTGCGTTCTTTCTATGTGAATATATAACTCAAACATTTATGGTTCATATATACACTACAATATTCACCATAAAGGTAGTGGTGTTATATATCATATAAAATATTACTATTTCTAAATCAAATCAATTTATTAATAAATTTTGTTCATGGGGATTTAGTTTTTTTTATTTATAGTCTACAACCTTTTTTATTCCTTATAGGGATACACCATCACCCTCTCCTTAAGGCATTAAAATAGATAAAAATCATTACTTTTCGATTACTAATGTCAATACTGGTGTATTTGTTAATACTTTCTTTTGATATTCAAAACAATATTTGTAATTCCATAACCATATAAATATAACCTCTGTTTGTGTTAACTTGGGTAAAAGAATATCTAATCAGGTAAAATTCTCAATAAAGCACGGATAATAAAATTATATACAAAATAAATTATATAATATAGTTAAATTTGTTGTATTTGGATATTTATTAAATAACATGGTCTTTAAATGATAAACATATATAGTAGTATTGGTGATAATGCTTCCAAACAAAGGTACCTTTTTATTAATAAATTTATATTTATTGAACTTATCATATAACTCTATTTCTCTCAGAGTTTCATATATTGTTCATAAATTATATTCAAACTCTAAAATATTATATTATATGAGGATATAATCACTAAAAAATAATACAAATTTATCCATATATTCCTTATGAACTATATTCATAAAGTCTATAATTACAAAGATAACCAAAAAGGCCTAACCATGAATTCATAGGGGTTATACCATCTATATAATTTATCTCAGATATGAATTCTTTCCCCCCCTATAGTTACTAGTAAACTAAACAAAGATAAATTTTTAGAAATATTGATAATCTTCATATTAATAAAATAAGTAATCAATACATGTAAATGGGTAAATATTCTTTATAGTGATACTATTGATCTCCCTATAGTTAATGCACAACATCATTGACCCATCATTTTTCATTACAAATAACATAGGTGCTACCAAAACTGAAATAACATGTCAAATAAATAACTTAACCAACAATTATTTAGTTTTATTTTCTTAATTTCAATTAATTATAGTGGATCCATATGATACTATGACATAGATATGGGTTTTGTATCTATAATGTGATCAATATATATTTTTACTCCCCTATGTGGAGGAAATCTCGGTAATTAATTGATAAATATATTGATAAAATCGTGTATTATGGAATTTCATCATATTATCATATACCTTTCAACCATGATATTTTTTACATAATATAATTACACATAAAGTATTTTACTAATATGGAACAAAAGACGTGGTTCTTGGCATGGCTTATGAGAAAAAATATATGATCTAAAAATAAGAGATTGAATACCATTCTAAAAAATAGTTACCTCTTTATCTCTATAGTAAAGTTGATCTAAATAATTGGAGACCCAATCTATCCCCAATTTTATGTCAATGTTAGTCCTGGGTATTAAAACTAGATTTTCAACAAGGTAATTACCATTTATTGTAATCAACGTAATCCAATTTTGTTTTCTATCATGGTACCACCTATCATTCTAACTAATAATACCTAACATAACATATATTGTGACCCCTCAATATTATTTCGTAACATATAAAATATGAAATAATTCTTGGAACCATAATCAAATAATGTATAATATAACTTTAAATATATGATTATTATACCTGTAATGACATCATTTAGATATTATCCTTCATTTTTATCAGAGAATATTTCCTCCATACCCCTAGATTCTTCATGGGATGGATCCACTAATGATTATGGAAATTATTTGAATATTGTCCCATTTTCTTGTAGTTAAAAATTTGTACATTGGATGTATATTTATTTAAATTAAACTCGTGGTCACGGTGGCTGGTTTCTCTACACTTGGAAGATATGAACAAGCCTCTTAACCATTACTTAAGATGCTTCCTCCTTTTTTTCAAGTCATAAACTAAATTATTATTCTATTATCTCTTCTATTAGTTATTTATACATGTTGATCCACCATTATCATATTTAATACATTTCCTTTAAGAATGTATGCCATCAAAAATTCTTTCACAATCTTGATGGTAGTTCTTATAATATCTTCATATATGAAATATTTATAGAAGTTAATGGACTTAAAAACCCATAATGTCCCTAAAATGTATTTGTTTTAGTTATTTTTCAATTTAATTTATTTATTAAATTATTTGTAAATTTTTGGGGAAATATTTAAATTTTTCTAGAATTCACATCAAAAGATTCCATGCATTTTGATTATAGAGAGATAATAAAATGTTATAATGGATAATGTATGATCATCTTCATAGTTTGAATGATTGTGTAGTTGAATCATGATTCTTTTTTAAAACCCAGATATTTAATATTTATGTTTTTTAGAATCAACCCCAATTTCTATTATAATGTTTTCATATCTTATCTTGAGGTACTCCCCATATACAATCTGCCTCCAAATATTGGCTTGAGCCTTTGTGGTTACTTAGTTAAAAATACCTACTAAATTTTCAATTTTCCACCCATCTCCATTATTTCTTTTTTTCTTATTTTTTTCATCTTCTATAACGGTTTGATTATCATGGAAAATGTTTGTCTATCTTTATGGTTTTTTATTTATTTGGTGTGTGTGTTCGCTGTTAAGCCATAATTTACTTATATCATAAATATATTAATGTTTTTTTGTTTTATTATGAAATTATATACAAACATACATATTTGAAAAAATATTATATGTTTATGTGTCTATTATTATTTTTCCATGAAATGAGTCATTTTCTATTTTTTTACTTTGAATTTACATGAATTTTCATCCATGATCTATGAAATAAAAGTTCTATATAATGTTTTATTTATGATAAGTGTCAAAATTGTTCTATATTAGTGTTTTTATGTTAACATGATTAAAAATAGTGAAATTCACATATATTATACCAATAATGGATTTCATAAATGTCAGTTTTCTCCAATTATTGATTTATTAAGTTAATTTAAATGTGTTATTATATTTATTTCTTAAGTATTGTTTGACTATGACAGAAAGTAGGATTGAATTTTTTTCTATTTTTTGTGATTCTATAAATTATCCTATACTTATCTATTTATTTTTTTGGTATATAATGGTTAAATAGTGATAAAAAGTGGTTGTTTATTTATTTAAACGAATAAGGGATTACATGACTGATTTGGATAGGCGAATTTAATCTTAATTAATAATTAAAAAGAACAATAAGATTATAGTTTCAAGTACCTTATTAGAGGGAATATTTAGTAATAATTTTATTACACTAAATGTGAGACCCCAGATTCTAAAAACACATCCATTCCATTTTTCTAGGGTTTCGATGTATTGAGAGGGAGTTTAGAGGTGTTATGGGGTTTATAAAGGAGTTCTAGCATCAGAGGTGTTTTTGGGGGTTAAAAAGGAGTTATTTCCAAATAAAGGGGAACCATTCCAGGATAATGTTCATGATGATATCTATTTTAAATAATATTTATAGGATTAAGAATTAGGAATGTTGGTTAGTGTGCTTGGATTCACCATGATGAGTCAAATAGCCTAGACAACCTTTTCAACTAGAGTTTTTCATGGGGAATGGGGATACCACCTACAAAAAATGATCACGGGAAAAAAGGCCTAAGGATCCTATTTTTATGGTTTCATTGGGTGTGGTACATTCTTAATTTCCTTATAAAAAATAGTGAGTTATTGAATCACCATGTTATAGTTCTTGGGCATGGTGAAGTGAAACGACCATGTATATCTCCCTAAACCGTGGTAGGTCGGTCGTGGTGTGTGATGTGGTGGAGTCAGGAAAAGCGATGACTTGAGATAAAAGGTTTGTATGGGGTTTTCTTATATTGTGGTATTTAGTGTGGTGGGTAGAAAATGATATGTAAATTCCACCATGTCATATCCTTTGTCATGGTGGTAGACAAAATAGTTATACAAGGCTTTTAAAATGTGTAAGAATTGGGGGGAAAATTGATTCAAACACTGAATAAGAAGATATACCATTGATTGGTGATCAAAAAGGGTGAATTGTAATTCACTAAACCTTTTTTGAGGATTAATAATATTAATCTATAATTAGAGGGTCAAAATCCAATTATTTTGGATTTATGATTTTCCTCCCAAACCCTACCTAACCCTTTGACCTCTCACCCTTCTCTATCCATGCCCATGATAGTCTAAATTCTATAGATCATCATATCAATGTATTATAAATGAAGCTAACATGTAATATCCTCTCATATTCCTTACAACTATTATTCCTTTTTTTGAATGTTTTTTGCAGGTATTACTCTATTTTTCGCACTAATAGGGTATAGGTCACTTGGTGACCTGCACTTGTCAATGGACTCCATTTGGTGTGGGGTAGACGGTTCGACTCCAACCATCATGTCTTTCCCACTATTTATGGGTTGTGAGGATTTATCCATTATATATGGATGTGTGGGAGAAAATATTGGTGCTTCTAGCTGAAGACAACTCCAAACATGATTCATCACTGACGACAACTATGTGATAGTGCAATCCATGGAAGATGGCGGTCCAAATCTGATAATTGGCGATGATGGAGTGCATCATGCGGCATGTGTGGGTGCTGGGTTTGGTGGATGGTGGTGAAAAAATCTAATGTTCGACAAAATTTTAGGTAGAGGAAAGATAGAGTAAGGATCATAATGGACATGTGCATGATGATTACGGGGGACGGCTTCAAGCAGCGCATGACCGAGGTGGGTGGAAGTGCGGCTCTATGTCAAGTGATGATAGTTTTGGCAGGGGAAAGGTGGAGGATGGATTTCAATAGAAGATGATTTTAGGTAGACTCAAATGGGACTTTGGGTAGTAAAATCTGGTTTCATTCCTACTAGGTCTTCTTACAATCAATATATAAATAAATAAGTCTTGATTGGTGGGTCATCCCCTTGGGGGCTATAGTCTTCCTTTCCAGCTTGTGTGTGCTGTATGTGTTTGTTTAATTTTATTATACCCCTAAACACATAATATATATTACTCTATTCTGTTCTATAAATTATGAAATATGTAATAGTAACTCATCATGGATATGTTCCAGTGAGTCTTACTTCAGTTTTGAATGTGTTTCCTTCGATGGTGGTTGATCCTCAATTTTCCATTCTTAATAAGAAATTTTTTTAAATTATAATAGTGGTTGGGGATTTGATATATTTATTTAATTAGAGTGAAATATTGAGATTATCATTCTTTAATGTTTTGGGTAAGAATGGAATTAACATAATAATGATATTAACAAGGAATTAATAGATGAATTAATTTTGGAATTTGGTCTTCATGATCACATATGGTTTTATACATGTTTTTTTCTACTAAATTTTATAGATAGTGTGATATCTATTTATTTTAGTAGTGTTTGTTGTTTTTATCATTATTATGTTATTTTGAACTAATAATCAATGTAAATTTAGTATTATTATGTTATGGTTAATAAAAGAGGCATGCAAATTGATAATTTTTCTTCCTTGAAATGTGATAAAATATAAAAGTATTTCTAAAGGAATTGTTATGTTGATTCTTAACTATTGAAAACTAATAAATTATATTTTTATTTTTAATTAAAAAACATGATTAATGACACCATTATTTCAATATGTGACTTAAAATGGTTGTTTACTAAATAAAATATTTTGAGTCTGAGTGAGCCCGTTCTTGGTGTGAAAGGTTTGAATGCCCTGGATTTATAAACATAGTTTCCATATAATGGTTTCATTTTGGGAATAAATTTTTCCATGAATCAATTCTATAGGGAGTTAGATACATGATTTTTTTAAATTCATAACCCAATATGTTTGTAAATTTTTGGTCAGAAATGGGTAGGAGGAATGAGGCTATATTGATGGTTGGGAATGTTTGGAAAATAATGGGCTGGAGGCCCAAGGTGCGGTGACGTTTGATGATAGATATAGATGGAATGATTATAATATGAAAATCAGAATTGGAATATCCTTGGGGTGGTCAATATGATCTTAGACTATGGCTTGTTCTTTGACACATTCTTTCTTGATTATAGTTTGATGGCCAGTGGGCTGGATATTGTTTGATGTGGTTCCCAACTGCATGGAATTATTTGACTCCATGAAAATATGTACATCTTAAATGTGGTATTTAAGGACCCCCTCAACTGGTACCCCTCCTAATATTGTAGTGGATAGAAGGGGTGATCCGTTTAAGCCTAGACTCTATAAGCCCCATGTTGGCACCTATTAATAATGGTATAGGAAACTCAAATCTGAGTAATTTCCCTCAATATCCCTAGCTCATAACATAAAACATACAAAAAAAATTCACATACTATATAATAAATTAACCAAAACCCATTATAATAAATATCCCATGTAAATGAATATAAAATGTATACAAACATTTCCAAAGATAAAACAGAACAAAAAGTAAATCCTGTGGCAGTGACTGTAAAAACCCATACTTCGAGCTAATATTGAATTTCTTAACCAAAAAACCCTCGTAGAAACCTAAAAATAGTTTTTATATATATTGAGTGAGCATAACCTATAAACATAGTAGGATAATACCCATGATCTCTCATGAACAAGTTAAAAGGGAATAATAATAACCTAGTAATAAAATTGACCAAACTGACACCTACCCAAGTCAACTAATATTGTATCCTCACCAAAGTTCAATCACCAAAAAACACATCCAAATAAAATAAAATAATAATCATAGGTTACCCACAACCACTTTCCAGCTAATTTTCTTCTCTCAACCTGTAACATCCTAGTTAAAATGTGACACTTTTAATGGTTAAGTGCTTTTTATTTTGGATAGGAGGGGGTGAGAGTTTATTTTCGGATTTTATATAGAAAATATCCTGGCTTCATCCTACATTGAACATTTATGAAATAAATGAGTATTTTATGGTGTAAATACGTTTCTAGGCACAAGCTACGAAAATAGTTTTTGGCGTAAATCTATTTATGGCATTTATCAAAATTTTATGTCATAAATATGTCACATGGGATAAATTAACCCAAGGAGAAATTTTTTTGAACTATGTGAATTATAGGGACTTTACACCATAAATACATGATTTATGATGTAAAACACTCATGACCATTATGTTTTATTCACCACATTCTTGAATCCTAACTCATTCAGTTTCCTTCTTCCTCCATTGAACCATAGACTCTTCTAGGTGATTTTAGGTTTATTCTCCTCTTCTATATTTGTTTATTCAGTGCTAAATATATGGATTGGTTGTGTTTCTTTTCTCTGGGTAAGAATATTTTCTACTTATTTATTACTCATGTTGTGGTTGTGGCGTTGGGATGTATTTATAGATTATTTTTTCATGTGATTATGTTTGATTCTTCTAGATTCATTTCATGATATTCTCCCAAAGGAAATATTTGTCTTGGATGTTGTGTGACGTTCATGGTTCTCAAGGTATGTCTGACCTAACATCTCCATTAATCATTTTGGTTGTGGAATTAAATTACAAAATCTGGGAACCATTGATAGTTCCATCATTTTTTATTCTTCATTCCTTTTAGTAGTTTTGGATCACATCCCCTTGTGTGAGTAGTCGAGTTTGAGGTAGGTGGTTTCATACCTAGATTAGCCTAGGTGATCCTTGAAGGATATAATTATTATACATTATTTTATAAATTAATTTCACGACTTATTTATTTGTGTGTTTGTAAATGGGAATTTGTGATAGATGTTTTTCACCCTATGTTGGTAAAAGAAAAGATATTTCAAAGCATCATGAAATGGTATTATGAAATGGTTTTCAAATCATGGTTTTGATGAAACGATTTGGGACATGTAGCGCATGGGGATCCTTGGATACTTAGGTGTAAATTGTAGAAATAATCCTTATCCATTGATATTTTTAGGGGTTCACTCAAGGCATGTTCCTCTACTCCCTAGGTTGATTATTCTAGGAAATTTAGACACTATTAGGGGGTTCAATTTTTAATGTGCTCCTATTCTTCCAAGATTCCCTTCATATTTCTATGGTCTAGATTCACACACATATCCATGTTTGGTTACAATTAATCTAGTTAGTATGTCTTATAGTGATCCTTGTCATGATTTACCTATGGTTTGGATTTTACTATTATATTTGATTAACTACTTTGATAAATGTGATATGATTTGAAACTGTTTTACCTAACCGATTTTAAAACTACGGGGGAAGGGGATTTATTTTCCATGATTTTGATATAAAAACTCTTTAACTACTTATCATGCCATGTGTTTAGTAAATTGATTCGATTTGGATTATTGTTTAGAGACTTGATATGGAACACCTGGGTGGGATCCTATAATTCTTATTTAGCTCACACCATGAACACCTCGTAAAGAGTGTATAGACCTTGTTATGTATTTTAACATAAGAAAATGAAAGAATCCACATTGAGGTGTCTAGGATAGGTCATATAGGTATGGGTAGATGGAGGCAATATCGTGGGATGTTTCCCACTTATCAAAAGGAGTATCTATTGTTGGTTTTAGTTATCCTTTGTGCTTTCATTGGGCATGTACCTCTGGGTTTTATCTATTATTTTCAAGTTGTATCACTACCATTTATTTCCTTTATCCTCGAATATATCTTCTTTAGTTTTATATTTTTGTTCTTTATGATATGTATAAGTTCTATTTATCTTGTTTAAGTAGGATGAAATTGTTCCCTCTTGCCCGTGTTTGATGCCTAGGTGCAAGTCACCATCCCATGGGGGTCGTGAATTCCTTTCGTGTCTATAATGGATTGGATCGAGTACTAATTTTAGAGGGTAATATAGGTTGGATCAATAAAAATTGGTATCAAAGCATAGTTATGCCCAGTCTTGGGATGTTATTAGATGGGAGATCAGATTAACAGGATCTGAGAGGTAGGTTACGATGAGTGCTTGTACAACTCTTTCCATGAAGACCCTTAAGTAACCATGGGATATTGGGCTCTGTGGTTTCTATATTGAGTTTTGATTTTAATCTCAGTTTCATACTAAGGGTTTCTAGTTTAAACTGGAATTATTTTGTTGTATGATCATTTTTGTTTGTTTTTTGCACGTAGTAATATTCATTTGAGTCATCTTACATGGGATCCATAAGAGGGTAAAGTTGTAGGATCAAAATATGATCTAGAAGCTCAATATACAAGAGGGGGGCTGAATTGTGTCCTTTGAAAATTCATTTAGAACTTTTAAAGTTGATATAAAACAATCTATTGTTTAACAAAGTTAAACAAGGTAAATTCACAAGGCCTATTAGTTCTACAAACTTTCTAGGATTCAGATTTATGTTTCAGGAATGAAATATAAGAAAAGTTTACAAATACAATGATTCAACCTTAAAGACTATAAAATCATACTTATGAGAGTATGTAACACCCCAATATTTCATAGTACATTATTTCTTCAATGTAATTAAATAACTTTCACTACACGCAACACCGAGTTCAAGCGCACCACAAGATTACCAAAGAAGATGTTCAAAAGCGGTTATGAATAGTATTAACTAAATTTTGAACATCATATAATCCTTATAATTTTAGAATCCATATGATGAGTTTCTTAGAAATAATGTAAGAACTAATTCATCTTTTCAAAAAAAATAATTATTTTTAAAAATTTCACTTTTACAGTCATTTAATGGTAAACCCTTTTTAAATCCCATATTTGAAACATTTATTTATTCCATTTGACAAAATAAACTTCTTATTTAGAATCAGGACATAATAATTTAGTTTCAATAAAATTTTTTTGTATTTCTGATAACTTTCATATTTGGGTGAATAATGAAAAGTACTATATTTTAATTAAAAAAAAATTAATTGAAATAATTTATATTATTAAATTAAAAATTTAATTGGTTTGGAAGTATAAATAGATCATATTTTTACTATTTAATCCAATGCTAGTAATTGTATAAAATTTCACTTTGAAATTGGACATAAACAAGTGTCAATCTTTTGATAAATATTATTTATTAAAAATACCGCTTTTGGTTTTAACAACGGGAATTAATTTTAAATTAATAAATGAAAATTATATGTTTTTAATTTGGTAAAATAGACTTCATTTTTGAATTCGGAATATCAAAATTATCTTCGGTTGAATTTTCTTTATTTTTTTAAAAACATTCAATTTTTTATGAATATTAAAAAACACTTAGTTATAGTTTAAAACAAAATTTTTATTTAAATAATTATTTATTTTATTTAAAATAATTTATGTCAAAATAGATACATAATACTTAGATAAGTTCATTTTAATTCATTGGAGTCAGTTTCTAATAATTTTAGATATATAAAAATTTTATCGAACATTTCACTGTCTTTTACCCACCTCCTAAGAGAATTTTCAAATTCACATAAAACTTAACTGTACTGCTTCTGTGATTTGAATTTCCAGAATCCGAGAGACATGGTTAATATCAAGGCCTAAAATGTGGTTCAATAAGATAAAAATAATTTATGGTGAATAGTAACTTTTTTACTTTTATTTACCCCAGTTAAAGGTAAATAGGGTATCTCAAGTTAAAAAGAATATTGTAAAAATTAAGAATTACCTTAACACATTTCCTAACCTTATTGGACGAGTAATGGCCAACCATGGGCATCTTTGGTTCGATTTTCGGACCCCATGGAGAAACTTGTGAATGATAATAACACTTTAGATTAATTAATTTAAGGTAAAGGAAAAATTGACAAAAACAAAAACCATTTAGTAATTATTTTTTATATGGTGTTATATAAGTAATTTTTTTTACTATAAATATTCATAGGAAATATAAAAATATAACCTAAATAATATTATTTAATTTAAAATTTGAGACTTCGAATAAATTAAATTATTTAGGATAATGTAATGATGTATTATTAACCTCATTAATAAATGATTTAAATAAATTATATTTTAAATATTAAAATAATATCCAAAACATGTCCAATTATTATTGGATGATTTTATTTCGACCATGAGTCATATTATCTTCGACTCTATTGATTTTTGTACCTTTAGAAACTAAATGTCATTATATAATAAAATAATAGTTTCACATTTTCTTAAAGAGAACCTCCTCCCCCTTATAAAAGGATACCACTTCTAACCAATTCATCACACCTCTCAATCCTTTAGGCTCATCCAAAATATGCCCAATTAAGCTCCATGAATCCCTCTCCTCCTCCTATAAGCCTTTCCTTAGGCAAAAGGCACTTCAAGGAGTCCTTTTGGTTCAAACCAAAGGAAGTTACCCAAATTAAAGGTAATGATTTCGCTTAATTTCTTTGTTTTTATTTTACTCCTCCAACTCCTAAACACTTTTTATTAATTTTTTTATAACAACACCATTAACCTCAATATACTAGAATTTTTTTATGAGATGTATTTTAATTAAACTTACATAGACCTCCATCTAATGGTTGAAGAACATAATCTGTCTATTGATGGAAAACTAACGCCTCACGAACCGATGATTGTTCAATTACCTCCTACCACCTCTCATGGTGGCCATTAGGATGGAACTGTATTTATATATGATATATATTATGTTTTTTTCATGCTTTTGTATTTTTCTTTTATATCATACATTAATGGTTTCCATTATGAGTAATCACGATAATTTTATTTGAGAAAGTGCAGACTACCGCCCCCTCAAAGTGATATGAATCGTTAATACCATATGTGGGACTTATAAAGGATGGAGTTAATGATATTATATATGATATTATAGTGGAATTATAATATACCTATATTTCATTATGTTTTATATCAATTAAAATATGAAATAGAAATGAATGTAGAGTTCATGCGTACGTACGAACTACCTTCTCCATGTACAGTACATTTCATTCTTTCCCCAAAATGATATGTACTATTATAAATACATGTATATATATGACATATATGATATATATGATATCTACATCATGATTATCATTCTGGATATAATTATATTTTGACCATGTGAACAACTTGTAACTATAAGGTGTTCATTTTTGACTCAAGTGCCAAATATCGACAAAACGAAGGTTATTTACATAAATGATTACATAATGTTTATAACATGGTAATAAGTGATATAAAAGATATAAAAAACATGAAAAAGGGTTCTTAAGAAAGTATAAATTAACTTTAGTTTATTATTCAGGATGTTAAAGAACGAATGGCTCAAGTTGGACATGATGTAAGGGGTCTTCATCTCGCTCCTTATTCCCTTGAGATTCATGCCATATTGCCACTATTACCTTTTGTGTAGTGTATGTACCGACCATAATTGTATTCTTTGTGTAATAAACTTTAATTTATGTGTATTTACATATTCATTATATGATACCTCTTTCATTGGTTGTATGTTTTTTATGTTTCCAAATTGGTAAGGGTTTATTTCACAATCTCTTTATTATACGAGGTTGTTTTTACGTTACTATCTACTGGGACATATTTATTATCCATGTCCATGTTTTGTGAAAGAGTTTTAAAAGGGATTTTTTACGGTACTTTTTTTACTAAAACATCATTTCAAATGTTTTAAATATTTTTTCTTCTAAATCTTTCTCATTATTGTCCATGTCTTCAAAATGGTTTTTGAGGATTTATTTATATGGACATGAATGTTTTTAAAATGTTATTTCCTTTTGAACGTTTCAAAGTGGTATGGGACACTTTGGTTCAAAAATGTCTTTAAATGACTTCTTTTCTAAATTGTGTGACTTTTAAATGTTTTCATAAAAGGGGTATTTCTCTCAAAGAGTTTTATAAATCATTTTTATCTATGTTAAAATCCTTTAATGTATTTTAAAATTGTTTTGATGTTGATTTTTCATGATACAAATCTTCCATATTGTGTTGAAGGTTTTGTGATATGTTTGACGATGGATGTGCTATTTTTATACCATTCATGGTTTGTGGGTAAAGTATTGACATTTCATATGCTAGTTTTATTACATATGATTATGTTATGTTTAGACCTTTTCATATGAGGAATGTATTGGACATAGTATGTGATGGGTGGAGCCCGCTATAGCTCCTCTATGCATCGGCATGTCACATGAAGCAAACTAGTGTCTTGGAACAAGGCCTTGAGAAAATCCTATTTGTAGTCTTGGAATGAAGCTGTTACTATGTGGTTGTGATAGTCTGGCATTATGCATTCCATCATTATGAAAGTGGTTACTGATATTTCATGTGATTATTAGACTAGTATAATATCCATTAGAATAAGTAAATGAAATTACTTCATTTTATTTTTTCCATATTATGCTGAAGTTCATGTTTAATAGGCTTTTTGTTTTAGTTATAAATTGACTTAAATTTTTAGGCTTATTTATTAATGTTTTCGTTGTATTGTTATCCTTGCTGAGCATCTGAGCTCACCCCTATCTATGTTTTATTTTTCCTAGGATTCCAAGAAGTGTATTGTGATAGATATGTTGGGTTAATACCAGGGAATAATGGTGTTCGTAAAGGATTATTTTTTTGTATGTTATTAATTTTAATGTAACATTCATGTATGTAATCTATTTTCCAAGTCTGTTAAACCGATCATTCCTTTAGGACATGATTCCTTATAATCATGCCAATGTATTAAAATAATGCACCCACTCGGGGTAACTAGGGTCGGGGCATTACTGAGTATAAGTACACGAAAGTATATGATATTTATACATTCCTTAAATATAAAAATGCAGTGGAAAAAAACATAAAACAATACAAGTATAAAGTATAAAATCTTTTAACCCAAAGTGTTGGGTATCCAACAACCTTGGATAAAGGTCCCTTGATTTATACTTTCAAGAATGTTTGTCTTACCAATACTAGGGTAAGCCCTCGATAAGAATATCAAAGTATGTCTTACTATCCCTGGAAGCCCTCGAACTTCAAGTTAGTTGGCACCTCTTCCTACCTTATCAAGGAAGTTCATGAACTTTAAGGTAGTCAACACCTTTGTCTTTATATCCCTGGAATCCCTTGATTGTACACAGAAACAATCGAAGTCGCATGAAGCAATCTGAACAAGATGTTCAATATCCACAAAGCATGAGACTATCTATCTAGAAATCACTTTAACAACATGTAGTTTCTAGAGTTGTAGAATAGTAATCAAAATTATATAGTATTGTTGAGCTCATTGAAATGACTTCCTATTTATAGGAAAATTTCCAACGGTCCACTCCCACCTCTAACGGTCATATTTTTCCATGAATTTTGGAGGGTCCTATATATGTTTCACTCAATCAACAGTTGGTTAGAAATAGAATACATGACATAATTTTATAACAAGGGTATGTAAAATATGATTTCTCTACCAAATCTATTTTTTCGGAGAAAAAGAAAAAATTAAATTTGAAATCTAAGGAAAAAATTAGGAGTCTATATTACATAGATATTCAGATTCTATTTTCCATGGAATTCAAAATCAGAATTTTGTAGACATCAAAGTCTGAATTCTGAGGAATTAGGAGGCTGAATTTTTTGGAATATGAAACCTGAATTCTAAGGAATTTAGAGTCTGAATTATAAGGAATTAGATGTCTAAATTCTAAGGAATTTAGAGTTTTAATTCTAAGGAATTGGAATCAGAATTATTTAGATTTCAGAGTCTGAATTAGGAGGAATTAAGGGTCTGAATTCTAATGAATTCGAGTTCTGAATTCTATAGAATTCGGAACCTGAATTATAGGGAATTGGGAGTCTTAATTCAATGAAATTCAGTGTTATAATTTCAGAGAATTCATAGTCTGAATTCTAGGGACTTTAGATTTTTAATTTCATAGAATTTGGATTCTGAATTTCAGGGAATTCAGATTCTAAATTTCAGATAATTCAGATTCTAGATTTTAGAGAATTTAGAACATGAATTTCAGATAATTCAAAACCTAAATTTCTGAGAATTAGGATTTTGAATGTCAAAGAATTCAGAACTTGATTTTCAGAAAAATCGGATCCAGAAAACAAAATACTCTATATCTATGTATTTATTGAATTTAGATATTTTAGATCTGAAACAAAATTTTTCTCTTAGGAATAAAAAGAGTTAGATTTAGGGAGACTAAAATATGATCAATGATAAATAGTAAATGATAAATTTCCTTGGTGAAGAGAAATTATCGTTATTAAAGAAAAACATTAGGGAAATAAAATTTTCCATAAGATAGAGTGTTTGTTATTTTTAAAACCTAGAGGAATGAAAATGTAATAAGGAAACCATATTGACTCAAAAATCTCTCCCTTTTTGGAAAGCAGAAACATCCATACTAAAAGGAATGTAAGGGCCTTACAATTTTATGATCATGTAAATAAATACTTTTATGGATCAAAGTGAATATGAAAAACTCCCCCTTTGGATTTAGAAACACTAAGGATTGTCTTATAAATTTCTGGATTGATATTTTTCATTTTAATTCAAAAAAAAATCTTCATGATGAGAACTCCCCCTTATATGAACTCCCCCTTACTTAGAAAAAATTATTCCTTACTAAGAATTCTTTTTTTCACATTCCTTTCTCCCCCATTGTGATTTTAAAAAAGAAATATAGGGAATGAAATGGAAAACATGGCACCTGAAATATTAGTATTGAACTACCAAAAAATATGATGAGCGACTATAAATATATTCTGTTCGAAATAATTCGTACAGGTAGAGGAATACATCAATAGATCATATTTGGAAAAGAATATCCTTCCCTCTTCATTGACATCACCTTCTTCACAATAGTTTTTAACTTCTTGAGATCCTAGCGATCCTCTTCTGCGCGCTTGAGAAACTGATCAAAATCTTCTATTTCCTTCTCTAAGGATTTAATTTTTTCTTCTTGAGCCTTAAGATATTCTTCCTAGGCCTTTATAACTACATCGTGATTTTCAATCATCTCTTTAATCTAAATTTTGATATCCCTTTCCCTCTTCCAACTCTGAGCAACTGAAAACAATTTCCCATTCAAATCTTTCACTTCTTGCTTCAGAGTAGTTTCATCAAGAGATATCTTTTCTTCAAAAGTATTAGTAAGATCCTTGATCTTCAATTCTTCGGTGTCAAAAGAATCCTTGACAATATCATAAAATTAATCAATGATTCTCATTTCTTCTATTTTAATCCTTGACCAACTTGTCATCTTCTTGCAAGATATTTTATAAGAATCGTAACCAATGAGAAATGTATTACAGTGTTCCTCAAGACTGACACATTTATCCCTCACCATTGACACTGAATCCAATTTTTTATTTAACGTATGCTGAAGCATCTGACATCTTGGGTCTATACTAGGGAATATTGGAATAGTCACAACCATCTTCTTCGAAGACTGAAATACAAAGTCATGTCCAACAGAAGATGATTCTGAATCTGAGACATTGGTTTCTGAAGATTCTTTGTCAATCTTAGCAGCCTTAATTTTTTATGAAGCATTCACATCATTCTTCTTTACAAAAAATTTATAGGTGTATCTAAAACTAATTTTTTTCCTTTATCATCTTTCAGAATGATTTCTTCTTGATTAGGAGATTATTGTTCACTATCTGATAGATGAACAATTTTATCTTCATCAACTACTTTTTTCTCACCTCCTGCCTCAACACCCCCTGGGTGAATTGAATCATGTTTGCTACTTTCATTTTCAGAAAAATTATTCACTTCTTCCTCACCCTTCCCATCTTTTCATGGGGTAGCATGTTTTAAAGACTCGACTTCAGATTTTCGTATTTATAAATTCTCAAAAGGACTCTCTTTGACATGATAATATTCTACATTCGTTCTAATATCTTCATTATCACCACTCCCTTCTTCCTCTTCCTCTTCAACTTCTTCTTCAGGCACTATTTCTTCTACAAGATCTTGTTTCAGAATCAGTAACATCTTTCCTAGAGTCTTTGGTAATGTATCTATCAAAAACGATTCTGGTATTAGAGTTGGTTAATAGACTTTTTCAGTATCCTTAAGAAGGGACTTGACTATCTCAACCTCATACATCTTCTTCTTTTCATTTTCTCTTTTTGTTTCTTCTTAAGATCTTCAGCAGCCTTTATCTTCATGGATATTGCCTCAGCTTGATCCAAACCAAAATTAGGTTCCCCTGCATTCTTGTTATTTTTTTCCTCTATACATTTGACATCCACTTCATTTGTATACGTCTTTTTCTTGTTTGTTTTTGGGGGCGGATTGAGTTTCTTCCTCCACCGGTGTTTTTTCTTTTCCTTCTGGTTCTTTCACCTTCCTATTCCTTTCTCCCTTTTTAGAAGATTCAGCCACCTCATGTTTCTTTGAAAGAGCATCAACTTCCTTTTCAGATAGATCATAAAATTTTTCAGATGAATAATTAATGCCAAACTTAATCTTCCTTAGAGTATCAGCACATAAAAGAATCACCTTGAAATTTTGTATCTTAGAACTGAAAGGAATCTTGAAAGACTGAAGACGAAGAACAATAATTTTTTATAGAATGTCTGGATACATGATAATCTGAGACTATAGATTTCCATTATTTATATTCCCAATCGTAACCAAGATATGCCTAACTAGGATTATCTTTCTTAGGTTCACCATGAAATCCAGAATATAAATATCACTTTTCTTCAGGATATCCTTGTCCCCTTTTCTCGGAATGAGAAAACCCTGAACCCATAGCTGAAGAATCCAATGATTTGAAGAGAGATGAATAATTTTTAGAGTGTTTACCTTTGAAACATCGAGACAAGATATAACCCTTTTCTTGTCAAAATATTCTATTACATCACGTAGCTTGTGTTATAAAAACTCTGCTTCTCCTTTATATGGAATTCCTATCAGATTTTCTTTCATGTTATAAGAAAGAGAGTATGTATTTCCATATCTCTTCAATGAAAATTTATCACTTCCTCCATCATAATAAAACTAACAATCTCATAGAATTCAACTAGAAATTCCTAATACACCGGATCCTGTTATCTTGGTTTTAATATACATACACTATCACAATTAGTTTTCTTGATATTATTAGAAATAATGGAATCATACATGGAATAAAAATTTGGATCGAGTAACCTTTATCAGTAGATTTCCCACTCAGATATTTCCTTAACAGTTGAAATTTCTTTTTGATAAGAGGCTTTATCAGACATTCAGAAGTAAAGATACAATAAAAATCCAGAACAACGTTAAATATAGAGGTAGAGCTTCAGCACATGAAGTCTTGGGGTTCAATGTGGGATGATTATTTGGGGTCCTTTATATAGGTAATTGAATCGATGGTTTATCTTCTCTAATTGATCCAACAGTTTAAATCTTCTTGAGAAGATATGATGGTTGAGAAGATAGCAAAAGAAGGATTTTGATATATTTGGATTTTTTGAGGTTTTTTAAGAAAAAGATTTGGATTTAAGGAAAATTGAATCTGACGAGTTTATCCCGCAATTAAAAGATGATTACGAAAATTTAGGAATGGAAACATACCTTTCAGATTGATTTTAAGATTATTCGTAATGTGGAAAATTTTTCTTGGAGAACTTCATATTTCGAAAAATTTTGATTATGGACAAAAAATTAGATTATGAAAAAATTTAACTATGAAAATTTTAACTCTGACAATTTTGATTATGAAAATTTTACTACCATGAAAATGTACTCCCCCTTTGAAAAGTAGTTTGTTACTATAAAGAGATTGGTTTCAATAAGAAGTTAATATGGAAGATTACCTTACGATTATCAATCCTAACTTCAGTTTAATTTATTCAAATCTATCAAATGGTAAAGATTTTGTTAAAATATCAAACAGTTGATCTTGCATTCCAATAAATTGGAGAATGTTGACTACTTTTTATTGTATGATCCCTAAGAAAGTGAGGACTAATATCTATGTGTATTTCACAAGACTGATGTGCAGGTTTTTTTCTTAAGGCAATGGCACCAAGTCTTCTATGCTATAACCCTAAATGATCTTCCATTCCACTGACATAAGGTACATCTTGGATCCTATGGTCTTCTAAGTTTAATGTGTAAACATTCTCTTATATATGGACTGAAAGAATAAACTGTTCCTTAGAATTGATTACTAATCACTTGTGATTACTAAAATTAACAAGGTACCCTTAATCAAATAATTTAATTATTCTCATAAGGTTATTTTTAAGACACTTAAAAAATAAAAAATTTTAAATCAAGGTTTTTTCAAGAAGAACATTATTACCTATACCAATAATTTATCCCTGAGCATTATTGCCGAAAGTTAAATTTCCTCCTTTTGTCTTGATAATCTTTTCAAAGAAGCTTTTTTACCAGTCATATTCCAGGAACATCCACTATCCATGTACCATGTATTATTGTTGGTACTATCTGTACTTTCATGAAAATAAGAGTGGTAGACTTTTGTGAACCCAAACTTTCTTGGATCTCCAAACCTCATAATGAAAAATTTTAGGAATCCAAATTTTCTTTGAAAAATAATCTTTATGAAAACATAAAGACTGTTTTTTAAGGAACAATTTTTCCCAATGCCCACCATAATAACACTTAGTACAGAATGGAGCTCTTTTAGGATCAAAATAATTATTACCAAAAAACAGTTTTGAATGAGTATAACCAAATCCATAATTATTCCTTAGAGGTCAAATTTGGGAATAAATTCTATCCACATTTTCCATACCTAAGGTAATGTTTTAAAAACACTTCCTCAAAGAAAATATTTCTGACTTTAGCTTAATAACTAATTTTTTATACTAAAAAATGTTAGTTTTTTCACTAGAGTTAGTCTAGAAAAAAAATTTCTTTGAAATAACATATTCTAGATCCATTGAAAGTTTATCCTTATCAGAATTAACTTCCTAAATGTATTTTGAAATACATTCAAAATCATAAATTTTCATATCATGATCTTTAGAATGTTTTGATACTGCCTTAGTAAGAATAGAAATCCTTGAATTTTCCTTATCATGATTTTTCTTGACTTTAGAATTTTCATTCTCAAGGAGCATAGAAAACCTAGAAACTTCTTCAAAAGTAGGGAAAGTATTATATTTATCAGAAGAAGATTATTCATTCTAGGATTCATAATATTTACTATCACTATAATTAGAATTCAAGGATACATTGGTGATGGATTCATCATTGTGTACCTTTTCCATTAAATAATGATTTTCAAAAGGTATCTTGGTTAATATGCCAAGATTCTTCTATCTAGAAGATCCATACTCTGAGGATTCTTTAGAAGGGTCACCACCATGGGCACTCTATGCATAATTGGATTTCACAACATTTATATATTTATCCTTGTAATACTTCTTTCAATTCCTTTCAGAATGTTTTTAATTTCTATCTTTTATCTTAAGCATAAAACAATATGGCCTTATATTCCCTACTCTCTTGATTTCATAACAAGTAACTTCAGAGTCTTTCTTTTCCTTTCTTTTGATCTACTTATATCTAGATTTAATGTCTTTCTTCCAAACTATCTTGTTCATCCTTCGATCAAGATTGTCTTGTTCATTCTTAGAATGTTCACTTTCACTTGATTTGGATTGAAAAACAATCCTCTTAGATTTGGATCTTCAAACTCTCTCAAGAGTCCTGACATTCATATGATATGAAGTTATTGTAAAAGAAACACTTCCATTTCCATTCATATTCTTATTTAGATCAGCATATCTTTTCATTGTTTTCTCATGTTGAAGAAGAGTTCCAAAAAGCTCATCAAGCGTAATCTGTGAGACATTCCTATTCTCATCAATGACTGTTCTCTTTGATTCCCAATCATTAGTCATGATATCTATAATCTTGACCACAAGTGCCTCATCATCTAAAACATTCTCACCCTTGAATTTTAAACTATTAACAACAGTCATAAACCTCTGTAATACCATGGACACTGGTTCTCCATAAGGAAATAGAAATCCACAATATTCCACTCTAATCATAGCTCCTCTAGTTTCAATAACATTGGATGTTCCAAAGTGAGTGACCTCCAATTTCTTCTAAATACAATTTGAAGACTTACAAGAAGAAATCTAGTTATATATATTCCTCATCATGGAATAGATCAAAGTATTTCATACCATATAGTAAATTTGATATTCTAACTTTTCTTAATTAGTAATGGTTATGTATTATTTATCAGAAATATTGTAATCTCCAGTAAAAATTACAAAGTTGTTCACTCTGGTGTTAATGACCAAACTCATTATACGTTCTCTCCAATATTCATAATCATTACCATCAAATATAGGTGGTATAGTAGGATTAAGAATGTCAATCGAACCAACATTCATTCCTTCCATCTCAAAGAAAATATCATTCCACAAAAAATGATAGAAATAAAAGTTTGTAAACTAGGATAAAAATATCGCATGCAATATAAATATAGAATAAAGAGAACTTGAGCAAGAAAACTTATTTGTGAATATAAGTATTTTAGAGAGCTCCTTTGATAACAATTTTTGGATCGAAATATGATGTAGATGATCAATATAGAAGAGGGTGGGTGAATTGTATCCTTTAAAAATTCCTTTGGATCATTTAAATATAATATAAAACATTCTATTGTTTAACAAAGTTAAACAAGGTAAATTCAAAAGACCTCTTAGTTCTACAAACATGATAGATTTCAGAAATATGTTTCCAGAAATGAATCTTAAGAAAGGAAAAATATTATACCTTTAAGGGTATATAATCTTACTAATCAATTTACAAGTAAAAGAATGTATAAGAGAGTTATAATTTCGATAATAACCAAAATGTATTGAAAAAAACAAGAAAAAATACAAGTAACGTGTATGAAATCGTTTAGCCCAAATAGTAAGGTGTCCAAAACCTTTGATTTAGGTCCTTTGATTTATAATTTCATGAAATTCTGTCTTACCCACACCAGGGTAAGCCCTCAATAAGAATATCAGAGTGTATCTTGCTATCCCCAAAAGACCTTGAACTTCAAGGTAGTCAGCACCTTTATCTTCCTTATCATGGAATTTGTTGAACTTTAAGGTAGTCGGCACCACCGTCTTCCTATCCCCAGAATCCCTCAATTGTACACAACAACAATCCGAGGCGCACAATGAAATCTAAACAAGATGTTCAATACACACAAAGCATGAGAGTCTCTCTCTCTCTCTCTATAGAAATAACATTAGCATCACATAATCTCTAGAGTTGTAGAATTTTCATCAAGAGTCAGTAGTAGTGTTGAAATAGTTCAAATTAGCTCCTATTTATAAGCACATTTCCAATGGTCACCTCCATCCTCTAATGGTCATATTTTTCCTTGAATTTCGGTGGGACCATTACACGTGTCACTCAAACAATGGTTGCATAGAAACTGAATACACGCCATCATTTTATAACTTTAAAAAGGGTAAGTAAAAAATGGTTTCTCTATCAAATATATTATTTTGGAGTCAATGGAAATTTAATATATTGAATCTATAGAAAAACACTCGAAGTCTATATTACATGGGTATTCAGATTCTATTTTCTAAGGAATTCAGAATCAGAATTCTATAGATTTTAGAATCTGAATTCTGAGGAATTCGAAGTCTGAATTCTAAAGAATTTGGAGTCCTAATTCTATGGAATATAGAACCTAAATTCTCAAGAATCCGGAATCTTAATTATAAGAAATTCGGAGTCTGGATTCTACGGATTTCACAGTCTGAATTATAAGGAATTCGGAATCAGAAGTCTATAGACTTCAAAGTCTGAATTATGAGGAATTCAGAGTCTGAATTGTAAGGAATTCAGCATCGGAATTCTAAGGTATTTGAAGTCATAATTATAAGGAATTAGGAGTCTGAATTCTAAGGAATTCAAAGTCTGAATATCAAAGAATTCAGTGTTTGAATTTTAGAGAATTCAGAGTCTGAATTTCAGAAAATTTGAGTCTGAATTTCAGAAAATTTGTATTCTAATTTTTAGATAATTGTGATTCTAAATTTCAAGGAATTTTGATTCTGAATTTCAGATAATTAATAACATGAATTTTAATGAATTGAGAACATGAATTTTAGGGATTTCGGATTCTGAAATTCAGAGAAACGGAACCTGAATTTTAGAAAATTCAGAACCTAAATTTTGATCCTGAAAATAGAATACTCTATATCAATGTATTTATAGAATTCTGAGATTTTAAATGTGAAAATGAATTTTTCACTTAGGAATAAAAATAGTTAGATTTAGAGAGAATAAAATATGAACAATGAAAAATAGGTAAGGATAAATTTCCTTAGGGAAGGAAAATTTTCCTTATTAAGGGAAAACATCACAGAAATAATATTTTTCTTAAGATATAGTGTTTGGGATTTTCAAAACATGGTGGAATGGAAAATTCATAATGAAACCTTATTGGCTCAATATAAGTGAGAGATTCCCCTCAAGGGAATTATATTGTAGATAAAATCATATAAAGACAATACTATTGGAAGTTCGTTCCATGGACCAAAATGTACCAAGACTTCATGAACTATCTATTGATGAACATACAAGATTTTGAGAAGATAAATATCAATAAAGAGAGTTATTATGTCAGAATCCACCATTTTTAAGTGTACGAATGAACCCCAAGTGGATGATAAATAACATGAATAGATTTATGTGATCCTTGAATTTATGGATAAACCTAAGGATATCAAGGTGAAGTGTTAAACATTCAGTATCATGGGTCCAAGAAATTATTGTTGGGATTCTAGGTTATAGGAGGATCAACCATGGGACTAGATTGGATGGATTTCAAGACAACCTTTTCCAGTAGTACTGGATAGATTCTCAGATAATGAGAAAGTACATGGAGTTCCTATATTTGTAGCAAAGAGATATATTGGTGTCAAAATACACCAATCATTTTGTGGAGCTGGTTTGTTTTTCTCCAGAGTCAGTAAAAAATGATCAGATTAATTCTCATAAGTACTTTAAGGGTTTTCAACTGGATATTTGATCAAAAGTGTATATGCCAATGATATCTACATATGCTGACATGATGGACATGGATATCATGGAAGAGAAAAATCTGACAGTAAATATTAGTTACACTACCCTTTCTCTTCCACCTAGTGGATGTTTTAATGGCACACAGAAGAAGACGATAAAGTTTCAAGACAATAGAAGGAGTGGTGTAAGAGGTTCTTAGTAGTGGGACTCCTTTTCACCATTAACATCTTTGGGTAGTATACCCTTGACCTACTATTAATGTGGAAAGGTAGGAATCAACAACCATTTTTTTATTGTACCCTCAAATATTTGAAATATTGTGGATTATATGGCCATTTATAGAGGTTATTCTAGGCTAGTGCTATGCCACATTATAGTCTGGGATATTCATCTGCAAATAAAACTATGGTATATTCAAACGATTATAAGTATACAGGTCTCTACCCAAATAACTAAGGTGTGAATAACATTTATGCAGTATATGATTTTCTAATGTAGGTAGATTCAATTCTAACAACTCTGATAGGTTGCATTTTTATTTCCTCTTTTATAGAAACTTCTTTGTTGGATAATGGTGCCCCACACTCATTTATATCAATCCATTTTGTTTATGTGATAAAACTCTTAATAAAGAACATTTCTACTGTTATGCAGTTGGTGATGAAGGAGTAGGGTTCTTGTTGCCCATATTTTTCATTATCAATAACTAATGTACTGTTTGTTTGGGATTTTCTTGTTCATGATCTAGATTTATTTGATATCATCATCAGGATGGATTCGATAGTATCACATTGTGTTGATATTGATTATTATCATTGGTGTGTTCATTCCTTGCTATAGATGGGATATATCAGGTGTTTCAGGAAGAATGTTGTCAGAGGTCTTGTCATGAATGACCTCCCTACCTAGAGGTAAGGAGTTTGTTGTCTTCTATCACAGTTCATCCTGATGATGTTTCCTCTTTGGGAGATGTTTCTATGGTGGTCCAAGACTTTCCTGATGTCTTCTGAGATGAATTATCTAGTATTCATCTATAGAGGGATGTTGAGTTCATGATTGATCTACTATTTGGTACACAACAGATATTGATACCCTATTATCGTATAGAATCTACTGTGTTGAAATAACTCAATTTGTAGTTGGATTATCTACATGGGAAGGGATTTATTCATCCCAATGTTTCTCTATGAGTAGTTCCCATGATCATTACATGGAAGGATTTTGATTCACTTTATGTAGAGACTACCAAAATTTGAATAGGTTTATAGTTAAGAGAAAATATCATTTCCCCAGGTAGATTATTTGTTTGATCAATTAAAGGGGGTGCAGTGGTTTTCAAATATTAATCTTCGGTCAAGTTATCATTACATAATGGTTGGGAATCTCATATTATGAATACATATTTTAGGAGAAGGTATTGTGATGCCTTTTTTGAAAGACCTGACCCCAGTTTCCCGAAGACGATGCCTTATTTTATTACATTGGCATATAAACAAGAAATATGCATCCCAATGGGTCAAGTAGTTTAGTATATTTGTAAAAAATATACATACATAAGTTCAAAATTACAACATGAAATGAAAAACATAAAATAAGTTCAATTGGGAACATCCACCACTCTAAGAGTATCCCTACAAGTCAATCATAATATACCTATTCATGTCCTGGAAAAAAATGAATCATAAGAAGGGGTGAGATAAGATGCTCAGTAAGGGTAAGAAATATAGTGGATCATATCATAAACATAAACATTAGTCGTGGTGAATAATTGAATACACACACCTCTAATAATAAACTTGAACATATTATGGTAGGAATATGAGCTAAGTAATTATTCTCATAATAAAACATAATAATGGGTATTATAATTTTCAAATAAACACATGAAATATGAATTTATAGCATCAAAATGAGGTAAATTCATATTCCAGATATTTTGAAACATATAATCATGGCCTCGTCCAAAACATCTAAAAATGATTAAGGTGTCGGGCAAAACTATATCTAAAAATGGTCAAGGCCTCAGCCAAGTCTATATCTTTTGGTCTCATGAGACCTACCAATGCATCGTGGGTATATAGTGGGACCCACCCATCACATAATAAGTCCAATTAATTCCTTATATCAATAGGGGTAAACATAAACAACATATACATCCATATAGAAACTAACATATGAAGGGTAAAAAACATTCCCCAAACATTAATCCTAAACACTAACCATTTAGTGTAAATTCATAAATGGTTTTAAGATAGAACATCACGATCAAAATAATCAAAAACCATACAATTAAATATGATAAGTTATATCATAAATATTAATCCCAATAATACATAATAGTCTATAGTAGTGTGTAAATAGATGAAGATACTCTTATACAATTATCGAGTAATTCTTGAGATAAATACACATTTACTTTGAAAATAATTGGTTTTTTGGGAAAAGTGTTTGTATAAAACCAGAAATGAAGTAAGATATTATTTTTATAATAAAATGAGTTATTTTAGTTTGACAATGTTTTCTATAAAATATATTCAAGAGTTCCCCCAAAAATAGGTACGAATTTGTGAAATTCTCTTGAGTCGGGGTTGTATTTTGGGAAGAATTTTTAAAAGATCCTTTTAAAACATATTATTCACCATATATGAAGGCAGGATTATGGTTCATACAAATTTTTATAAAATTTAATCATAATTTATGAGGATTAAATATTAATGAATAATAATTTAATTGAGGTAAGTATATAATAAAAGTAACCCGAATGAAAATGGAGGTTCAGGTGGAAACCCTTACCTTAAGTTTGAAGGTGTTCCCCAAAAGATATTAAGGACATGAATAATAAAATTTAGGTTCATAAATTAATAAATAATGAAACTAATATACATTTACTTTATTTATTATAATTTTATTAGGTTCATTCACGTCCTTTTGATGGGTTAAGAGATTCAATTTCATTGTCTGAGAGCATTTTATTCCTTGGTTTTCATGATTAGTTTACTTATATTCATGTATGGATAAACATGTAGAATGAGAATGGTTGTATGGAATATATGTTGTATTTTATTATTTAACATCCATAATATTATGGTTAAAAATTATTTGGGTTATTTGGACTGAAGACGAATCATTATATAAAACTTCAATGATAATTGTTTGGGTAAATTTGTGGTTTTTGATCATAGTGTACTCATTTTGATTTATAAATTTATATCACATCTAAAAAAGTATTCCAAAATGATAAATGAGTAATAATACATATATTATTTTCTATTTCAATCATAAAAAATATTTTAGCTCCATAATTTAACACAGTAATAGAAATTTAAAACCCACTGTCCTTGAATATGACAAATTAACACATCTCGGACAATGTTTTCATTTCATGTATAAAATAAAGGGAAAGAAGAGATGATGAATAATTATTCCTTTATCATAAAAAAATACAGTACATTTATGGTACTAGATTAATCACAACATTTTGATTAAAGGAGGTGAGGTAATAAAAAGAAAAGAAATGAACTCGAAATAAATGAAATGGAAAGAGGAATTTAACTCTTGATGTAATCTTCCTTGAGAGCCTCTTTTGAGGATTTTTTTGGTCATTTTATGAGAACAATGGATTTTAGATATGTGGGAGGATCATAGGATGATTTTTTGGGAAGAATTTACACAAGGAAAGAGTCTTGAGAGCAGTGAAGAGAAGAGGGAGTGATGGGGGTTATAGTGGAGGAGTGGAGGGTTTTCCCATTATTTTACACATTATTTAATTATTTATTTCAAATAAAACCAATAATATTGATTATTGTGGAAAATAAAAGAAATTTTTCCAAGTTATTTTTTATAAATGATCATTTACATCAGCCATTACTCAAGCATGATGCAAAAATTCACTTAATTATCCTATTTTGAAAATTATTGAATTCCACTACTCACAAAAAAATTCAAGTATTTTAGAAAAATCTAAAAAATCCACCCTAATCATTTTAATATGTCTAGAATTAAGAAATTAAGTACATTTTTTGAAAATAATTATCTAAATATAAATAACATAATTTTTAAATAAAATCATAATTTATTTGAAAAAAAATTAAAACTATATTTCATTTTATATCACCTTGAAAAATTAATGAAGATCTCATTATCTTATGACCTTAAGAAAATAAAATAATAATATGATTTAATATTCATAAGGGTTATATTAATATTCATAAGGGTATGTTACTATTCACCAATAATTAAGTTTGTCTTATCAGACTCAAAATACCTCACTAAACTTAGCTGTGGATGTCAGTTTTTCGAAATTCAAATCACAAAGGTGGAAAAATTATGTTTACTGGCTAGGTTATAACAAAGTGGTGTTTTGTATAGACATAGTGTTTCATTCATTCAATATTAAATTTATTTTCAAAATCTTAGGATGATACATTATCCCCTCCTTACAAAAATTTCTTCCGTGAAATTACCTGAATGTTACCTCACAAAAAATTTGGGTAGTTCTTCATGATAAGCTCCTCATGATCCCTTGTTGCCTCTTAGATTTTATATTTTTTACAATGTATGTTTACCAGTCGAGTCATTCAATTCCTCAAAACTTGTTCTTTGTTGTCCAAAATCCAAATAGGCTCTTCATAGTATGATGGGTCAGGTTTCAATTCTATACCTTTATAAGTGAGGATATGTGTTGTGTATGGCATGTACTTTCTCAGCAATGAGACATGGAACACATTGTTCACTTTAGAAAGGCTAGGTGACATAGCCAAATGACATGAAACATCTCTGATTCACTCCAGAATTTTAAAAGGGCCTATGTACCTATGGCTCAATTTCCCTTTCATCCCAATTCTTATAACACCCTTCAAAGGATATACTTTTTAGAAAACATGATCTCCCACTTGCAATTCCAAATCCTTCCTTCTATTAACATAATATCTCTTTTGCCTTCTTTGAGATGCTTTGATATGGGTATGAATAGTCTTTACCTTCCCTATTGTTTCCTCAAATAGCTTGGGGCCCACAAGCTTCCCTTCTCCAACATCAACACGACAAGTTGGTGTACTACATCTCTTTCCGTACAATGCTTCATATGGCGCTATTTGAATACTGGAATGGAAACTATTATTGTTGGAAAACTCCACCAAGGGTAATTACTGATACCACATACCTTGAAAGTAAAGAGATCATGATCTCAACATTTCTTCTAAAGTTTAAATCCTCCATTTTGATTTCCCATCAATTTGATGATGATAAGAAGTACTCAAGTGAAGCATAGTATCCACAGATTTCTGAATACTTTTCCACAATTTTGATATAAATTGAGGATCACGATGAAACACTATTGAAAGAGGTGCTCCATGAAGTCGATCAAATAAACTATCAATACGAGGTTGGGGGTACATGTTTATTATTGTTATATCATTGATCTCCCTATAGTAAATGAACATACCCATAGATCCATATTTCTTCTTATTGAAAAGAATATGGGATCCCCTTGTAGAAACAAAAGGGAGAATAAATCCCTTATCACTAAATTCATCTAGTTGTATCTTTAGTTCAAATAATTCCATTGTGGAAATTATATAAGGGTTCTTTGATATGGGCCTTGAATCGGGAATTAAGTAAATGTAAAAATCAATTTCTTGATCTAGAGGATGTCTAGGTAAATCCTCTGGAATGACATCAACATATTCTTTCACAATAGGTATATCCTCAATTTAAACATTCTATTCCTCACCCATAGTTATTTCATTAACATACTCTCCAAAAATTGAATTCAGTAGAGCTACAAGGTTGGATCTAGATAAGAATCAGGTAGTGAGAGTTTTTCTCTAAAGACAACAGATTCAACACCATTATCAAAAAATCATAACTTCCCTCTTCTTGCAATAGATCTTCACATCATAACATGAAAGAAAACTCATACCAAGGATTATATCAAATTCAATCATTGGTTTGTTGATATGGTTATCCACCAAATCACATTTATGTTCTATGAGGGGGACTTATTGACACATCATTATTGCAATGATATATCCCCTAGGATTTTAGACTGATAACTCCTTTATTAAATCAAATTGAAGATGTCTAATTTTCTTGGAAAAATTGGATGATATAAAAAAAATTGATGATCCAAAATCAAATAAATCATTGTATTTGTTTGAGGTAATGATTAAAGTACCTGCCACAACATCATTAGGATCTTCAATATCATTAGTTCTGATTGCATATAATTTTTCATGCTCCCTTGGCCTTTTCTGAGGAACATTTCCTCGATGATTCGAACAATCATTATCATAGTGTCCCATTTACCAACAATTATAACATTGAATATTAATAGCTTATTTCTTCCCCTTGAAATCACTAGCTTGATGGAATTTCTTTACACACTTGTATCACACCCATTTTCCTTCTATATAGGCACGAGGGTGTTTCCTTCCAAAATTATCCCCGGGTGGAAAGTCAGCTCTTCCCTTCTTCCGCATTTCCATAATTCCATTATAGAGTTTTCAACATCCCTCTTCTTTTCTTGATTTCCCTTAAAATCATAGGACTTAGAGAATTATTTTTATGTCTTTATAGCACTTGATACTATATCTTCATATGATGAGAAACTTTGGGATAATAGGGACCTTCAGAGTAATGGTTTTAAACCATAAAATTACCAATCTATCTTGCTCCTTGGACTGCGTATGTAGTTCGTGGCATGTCTTGATAACCTTGTAAAGTTACCTTTATAATTTGCAACATTTTCATCCTCCTTTTTCCTCAGATTCAAAAACATCCTTTCTATATCTTCTCACTATTCATAAGGGAATTATTTTTCTAAGAATACTTCCTTAAAATCCCTTAATTCCATTTCTTCAATTTATTCCACCTCCTTTGTGTTTTGAATTAAATACCACCACTGATCTGAATCTCCCAATAGACAATTAACTATCATGATAACATTCCATATTTTGTTACATACCAATGTGAGAAATATTATCACTAATTAACTTATTCACTTCTTTGGTACAAATGGGTTTGTATTCCCATTAAATGAGAGAGTTTTTTTTTCATAAAGTGGTCTTGCACAGCTCCTCCACATTGTGGATTTGGATGCTCCATATGGGAAAGGTTATTGTTTATAACCTGGGTCAGCTATCCTAGTATAGTTATAAGTTGATCAGAACCAATAACATCACCAGAGCCAAAATCATTATCTTACATTAGAGAGAAATCCCTACAAGGGACACACACATTTATGTGGTTTCCACTCATTCCACTAGAAACCATTTCTAATGTATAAACTCAATGTAGAAAAATACTTGGAATAGATAATCTCATAATCATAAACATGGTTTCATTGAGGAAAATTTAAATTTAAATCCATCATAATGGCTTATAAAGAAAATGTGAATTATCCTAAGAATATCCCCTAGGAGTTACAAACTAGGTGCGTAGTAAGTGCCATTATCGTGTATCAGGATACCCCCAGTCAAGACCGAAACACCTTGTCAGATTTTTCTCACTTAGGTACATTTGCACCAAAACCACATCCACTTATATTATCCAGACAAGGATTTATTTTCTATAAGGTTCCATTTAAACTATTCCTTACCAAGATACCAAGATGTTCTTGTATAATTATCCTCAATGACTATATTAGGGATTTTTCCTTAACATACTTTTTCTAAATCTAGTTTTCATGTTTTCTAATAAACTTTCATTGATACCAACTGTAAAGACTCGACCCCAGTTTCCCGGAGCTAGTGACTTATTTTATTACATAGGAATATAAACATGGAATATCAATCCTGAAGGACTGATTAATTTAGTTTCTTTGGAAACATGATACATACACAAGTTCAACATTACAACATGAAATGAAAAAACAAACATGTTCCATTGGGAACATCCACCAGTCTTAGACTATCCCTGTAATTCAATCATAATACACCTTTTCATGTCTTTGTAAAAAAATGATACATAAGAAGGGGTGAGATCAGCTTCTGAGTAATGGTAAGAAATGCAGTGGAATAAATCATAAACATAAATATTATTCATGAAGAATAATTTAAAATTCATTCCGTTAATAATAATACTGAGCACATTATGTCAACAATAGTATTTGAGTAATTATTTCAATAATAAAATATAATCATGAGTAGTATACTAGTCGAATAACCACATGAACTATGAATTTATAGCATCATAATGAGAAAAATGAATATGCTAAACATTATGAAACATACCATCAAGTATTCGGACAAGACATTTAGAAAAAATTAAGGCCTCAGCCAAAACCATATATAAACATGTTCAAGGCCTTGGCCAAGTCCATATCTATTTGTCTCATGAGACATGTCGATTCATAGAGGGGATATAGTGGGCCCCAACCATAATATAATAAGTCAAATTAGTTCCTTATATGAATGGGTATAAACATAAAATACATATACATGCATATTGAAACTATCATATGTAACATAACTAACTTTCCCTGAACATTAAGTATAAACACTAACCATTCGTAGTAAATTGATGAATGGTTTTATGCCGCACATCACATTAAATATAATCATAAAACATTCAACTAAAAATGGTAGATGATATCATAAATATTAATACCAAAAATAAATAATAACAAACATGAGTTTTTAAATAGATTAAGATAGTCCTATAAATTCATCAATCAATTCTTCAGATAAATACTCTTTTACTTTGAAAAGAAGAGTTCTTTTGTGTTTCGGGAAGTATTTTTTAAAGATCCTTTTAAAACATATAATTACCCATTAATAATGGTAGTATTATGGATGGTACACATATATATAACATAAAAACAAAATTTATTATCATTACATATTAATGAATTAGAATTTAATTGAGGTATGTAGATAATAAAAGTAACCTGAATGAAAATGGAGATTCGGGTGGAAGCCCCTTACCATAAGTCTAAAGGTGTTCCTCACTTGATCTGAACAACCTGAATAATAAAATTTAGGTTTTAAAATTAATAATTCTAGAACCTACTATATATTTACTTGATTTATTATAACTTTATTAGGTTCATTCCTGGCCTTTTGATAGGTTAAGAGATTCAATTTGATTGTTTTGGAGCATTTTCTTCCTTAGTTTTCATGATCAGATTAATTATATTCAGGTATGGATAAAAATGAATAATTATAATGGTTTTACAGAATATAATTTTTATATTATTAGTGAAAAACGATAATATTAAATTTTTATAATTGTTTTGGGTTATTGTGAGTATAGATGAATCATTATATAAAACATGAATGACAATTGTTAGTGTTAATTGGTAGTTTTTGTATCACAATGAATTCATTTTGATTTATAAATTTATATCTTGTGTAAAAAATGATTAAAAAACCTTATATAAGTTATAATACAAATACTATAGTCTTTTTAAAACATCAAAATGATTTCATGTCCTCAATTTAAGATGGTAATAGAAATTGTAAACCCTTCGTCCTTAAATGTGATAAATAAACACATCTCAAACGATGTTTCCATTCCTATTATAGAATAAGGGTAAATAAGAGATGATGAAGAATTATTATTTATAAAAACAACATTATAATAAATTTAATGTAATTGAGTCATCACAACATTTGGATAAAAAGAGGTGAGGAAATAAAAAGAAAATAATTGTACTTGAAATAAAAGAAATGAAAAAGGAATTTACCTCTTAAAGCAATCTTCCTTGAGAGACTCTTTTGGGGAGAGTTTTTGGTCTTTTCATAAGACCAAGGGCTTCTAGACGTTGGGCAGGATATTGGGAGGATATTTGGTCAGAACATTGAGAAGGAACAAGGATTGGGAGTATTAAAGAGAAGAGGCAGTGAGGGGGTATTTTTAAAGTGAAGTAGAGGAAGGTTTTCTGATTATTTTACTCCTTGTTTAATTATTTTAACAAAGAAAACCAATAGTATTAATTATTGTGACCAAAAATAGTAATATGTGCATTTTAGTTCTGACCAATGGTCATTTACATTATCTATGTCTCAAGCATGAGGCAGAAATTCACTTATCCTATTTTGTAAATTATCAAATTTGACTATTCACTAAAAATTTAAGTATTTCAGAAAAATCCCAAAAAATTCACCCGAACTATTTTTTAAAGTTAAGAATTAAAAAATGAACTCCATTTTTTGAAAATAATTTTCTAAATAACATAAATTTATTTTTATTTAAAAATCAGACCTTATTTGAAAAATAACAATTTTAAAACTGTAATTTGTTTTATATCACCATGAAAAATTAATCAAGATCACATTATATTATAAAATTAAGATAATAAAATAATAATATGATTTACTATTAATAATTTTAATATTAATATTCATAAGGGTATGTTACTATTCACCGAAAATTATGTTTTTCATATCAGACTCTAAATATCTTACTCAACGCAACTGTTTATATCTGTTTTTCATAATTCAAATCATAGAGGTGGAAAATTAATGTTTACCCACTTGGTTAATAAAAAGTGGTGTTTTTTATAGACTTAGTGTTTCATGCATTCAATATTAAATTTATTTGAAAAATCTTGGGTTGTTACACTTTTGTTCTGTTTAATGATCCTATAGTTTTTATTTCATTAATGAATTAGTCTTTCTATCAGTATCTTGACACCTTTTTCATTGTGTTTATAGATGATATCTTGGTTTGTTCAAGATCCGATCATGAGAATGAGTAATATATGAATGTGGTTCTTGGAAAATTTTATGAGACACCAACTTTATGGAAAACACTGAAAATGAAATTTATGTATTCAAGAAGTGCTGTTATTGGGGAACATGATTTCTAAGAATGGACTCCTAGTTGATCTGGATAAGGTGAAGGCTTTATTTTTATGGGAGTATCCATAAAACATATTAAATAAATAGAGATTCATTGATCTTATTGTATACTATTTGTGGTTCATCACAGATTTCTCAAAGATGGAATCACCCTTGACTTCACATACTAAGAAAGTGGTGAAGTTTACAAGGGATAAAAAATGTAATATTTATGTTTATGAGTTGAAATAACTTTTAACATCATCTTCCATTCTAATCATACCTGATCCCAATAATTGGAATATGGTTTACTGTGATGCTTTTAATGCTAGTTTAGGTTTTGTGCTTATATAGGATGATCACATTGTGTCATATGGTTCTCATCCACTTTTCCCTCATAAGAAAAATTTTCCCACTAATGATATATATCGTTATATAGTCATGAATGATATTATATGTTAGTGGAACAATCATTTTGGGGAGAGATTCATGATCTTTTTTTATCATAATACTATAAGATATATCTTATATAAAAAGGAATGAATCCCAAGAATATATGGTGGGTGGAATACCTATAGACATTTGAATTCAACATCACCTACTACCTAGGGAGGGGGAATATCATTACTAACTTTCTCAATATGAAATATTCATCATAAGATTTTTTGGAATTGAATGAAGAGGGGAACCTAATGAGACTCTTCTCTTAGATGCATATGGAAGCACAAGATGATGATCATGATATAATTTTCACTAGTGGTAATTTATCATCATCTGTCCAAGTGTCTATTCGGTAGGGTCAGTTGTAGGATGGTTATTTTAGAGGTATCAAGGAATATTTAAATGGATGGGAGACCGATTTTGGTTGGTCTCTCCATTTTGATAGTTTTCCCCACATTTTGGATCATTTTTTCATCCCAAAATCTATGTATAATTCAATCTTTCATGATTTTCATATATTTTAATTATATATTAATCATAGTATTATGAATATTTATTCTTAAACATGATGATATTTATAGTTATCATATATGAATTAGGACATTCCTTAATATGTTTCTTGTTATTAAACCTACCAATAGATAAAGGCAGTGCATCTGATGCCTTCTGTTCTTCACCATCGTCATTTAGTGTTAGTTTGGAAATGGGATGAGGTATTGGATCTACATGGAATCCCCTAGGGAATCATTATTTCTTGTTGGTGATTGATTGTTTGAATAAATATAATCATTTAATTATGATTAGAGACAACACTATGTTTTATTATCTAGGTATGATGTGTGTGCAATTGATCATGAGGTTATATAGGGTTCCCTATGAATTTTTTTTTCAGACAGGAATCTTAATTTCAATTAAAAATTATTTAAAAGATTCTAGGTGGTGATGAGGACTTAGGTTTGGATGAGTAAAACTTATCATCCATAGAAGGATGGTCAGATGTATCATGTTATTCATATCTTGAAAGATATGCTCTATGTCTATATCTTGTATTTTGGTGGATTATGGGATAGCAATCTAATAATAGTCAAGTTTACCTATAAAAATAGTTATCTATACTATATAAAAATGGATCCCTTGTAGTATTTTTATATTTTCTTATACAAGTCAAATATTTGTTAGGTATTGGTGGGAGAGGCCTGCCTTGTGGGGGAAAGTCATGTTTAAGAGTTTTCAACAAGGATTCGTGATATAGATCGTTTCCTAATTATAAAATAGAGGTGGAAAAAATTTTATGTGGATCATCAAAATTGTCCTTTTGATTTTTCCATAGGTGAGTGGGTTTTCTTGAAATTTTATCCACAGTTGGGTCATGATCATCTTGTGAAATAGGTTAAGCTAGATCCATTATATATTAGACCATTTGAAGTCACTGAGTGGATTGGAGAGGTTTCAAATTGGTTATAATTCATATCATATTTTATGAGTTTCCATGATGTTTTCCACATATCACATCTCAAGAAGTACTATCCTAATTTTTATCATGATTACAGTTGGGAGGAGTTTGAGTTTGAGAAAAAATTTCCAACTGTAGAGAAACCAGTGGAGAATGATGATACCTAGGTGAAAGCATTTCTGAGTTATTCTATTCCATTTGCTAAAGTGTTTTGGCCGCATTAATTGTATTCCCAGGATATTTAAAAGAGTGAATCTTTGGTGAGGGAGTAGTGGCCTCACCTATTTCCAAATAACCCTTATTTTGCATGACTTAATGGGGAAGGAAATTACTATGGTGGGGAGATTATAACATCATGGTTAAAATTTATCTATTTTTAATGTTAAATATCTTATTATTTGGGATTATAGGGAAAATTTGTTTTTTTAGAGTTTATGAAGATCCTTAGATGGTAACAGTCTATAGGTAACATTCACAATGTAAATGTATAGTTTACGACATCAATTTGTTACTGGGAACAAGCCGTGAAGATGGTTTGTGATGTAAATATATTTATTCCATAAATAAACATTTTACATTATAAATATGTTTCCTATGATAAATAAACCCAAGGTGATGTATTTTTCGGTGTACGTGAATTATGGAGAATTTACACCATAAATCCCTTATTTTTTTTAAACCCCTCTTACCAAATAGGATTTATGTATAGCAATACTGAGTACTAAAAAATTTAGTTTCTTTCTCCCTATCTCAAACCCTATAATATTTTAGGTGATTTTGGGAGTCTCTTTATCTTCAGTATCACTTAGTTTAGTGCTTGATCTTCAGCTTGGTTTAGTTTCCTCTCTCTAGGTAAGAGGGATTTCCTCTTTTTCATTGATCTTTTTACAATTGTGGAATTGGGATGTGTTTATGGATCAGTTGACATTTTTTAAATTTTTAAATTGGTATGTGTAACCAAACCTCTCCATTGACGCTTATTGTTAAAGAATTCGATTATAAGATATGGTAATCCTTGATATGGATTTATTTTGTCATTATAAATTCTTTTTGGTGGTTATAGATCCCCTCGCTTTGAGTGTGTAGAATATTTTGAGGTAGGTGGTTTTGTCTTTATCCTGTGTATGGTGAACCTTGAATTATATAGTTTTTATAAATTAATTTATAAATTAATTTGTATGATTTATTTATTTTTTTGTGTAAAAATGGGATTTTCATAAAGTTGGTTTTCCCCTTGTTTTGGTAAAATAATAAGTATTATCAAATCATCGTGAAATGGATTTATGAAATGGTTTTTAAAGAACATTTTTGATTAAATTATTTGGGGAATGTATCACAGGGGATAACTTGGGTACTTATGTGGAAGGTATTGAAATAGGCATCATCTGTTGACACTGTCGAGGGGTTCACTCATTGGGAATTCCTCTTATCCCTAGGATTGGTGTCCTAGAGACTTTTTATACATTGTTAAGGGGTTTTCTCGGCACCCTAGATTGTATGCATAAGGAAAGGGTGTTGATGCACACACTTTTCAATGTTTATGTTTGAGTAATCTAGTTATGTTGACCTATAATAAACCTTGAAAGGATTTGTCTTTACTTTGGTTTGTAATATTTATCATTGATTAACTAATTTGATAAATATGATATGCTTTGAAACTATGTAGACCTTCTTATGACTTTCGATATAAGAAAAGTCAAGGCGCCGCTATGAGACAGTGAGGTTCAAGCTAGCTAGGTATGGGTAGGTGGTGTTGAGATAGTGGGGAATTGCACACTTATCACAAAAAGGAAAGAGTTTTTGTATTTATTTGTAATTTTTTGTTTTGTTAGACATGTATCACTGGGATTTATGTATTATTTTAGAGTTTTATCGCTTCTATTCATTTCCATTATTATGGAATATATATTATTTAGTTTTCTTCCACTGTTATTTATACTGTGTATATGTGTGATGTATCTTGATTCACGTTGGATGAAATCATCTTCTATGGTTTAGGTTTGTTTCTCAGTTATTATTTAACAGCCCTTGGGGATCAGGAATAACCTTCGGGTCTATGACAGATCTGGTTGGGTACTAGTGTTATAGGTTAATATGGATCATTTAATAACCTTCCCATTGATAAGGCATCCATTTCTCCAACCCCTTTCATATTCACTAATAACAACACCAACTATATATCATGCCTTGTGGCACCAACTACATATCATGTCTTTTATTATCAATCATATATCTAATATCAGGTAACCAATGTTTTTGGGTTTCATTAATGTATAGGGCATCAACCTCTTTCCTCCTCATACCAAGCATGACCCCAACTACATATCTCATTATCCACCGATGTTATCACCAAAATCTATTACTGATGGGATAGTGGGGGAGCTGGGGTAGTTATCCATCGATATCCTCTCCATCCTAGATGTTTGGGAAAACACCCCCAGGGTCTTTTTGTGTTGGTTAGGTTACCCGACTCGGGTGGGGTGCATAGAAAATTTATAAAATAATAAAATTACATGGTAGTATCAAAGAAGACCACACCTATGATTTCATATATGTTCCTCCACAAAAACCATCATTAGGTAAAAATTGACATTGTGCTACCAATCACTACCCCAAATGCGGAACATCCAACCACAAGCATCAGCCAAAGGGCCACAACCTAGGATATATTTATCATTATTTTATTTAACAAATCAACCGTAAATATTCATTCATTTAGTTATTAGTTTAAATTCACAGTAAAAATTTCGTTATACAAAACCACATTTATATATTCCAATATTATTCAATTTCCAATGATCCTCTATCTTGAAACTACCATGTTGAATTATTACGTCACAATCAAGGCCACCACTCCCTAAACAAGAAAGTTAAGAAAATAACATGAATATTTATCATAGTATTTTCATTTATTAGATTTAGGAATTTAACCATTTAAAGTATATTCTCAAATAAATCCATTACTCTAAATTGTGGCCTAATAACAGAAAAATATAATAAAACACATCAGAAACATCATGAAAATCGATAACCACATGTGTATCACACCATTCCTTTTAAATATCATTAGTCTAGTTTACTATATTTATTATAAAAAATTATTCCATCCACCCAAAATGAAATAAAAATCATGATAATTCTATAAGTGAACATAAAAATTGGATAATAATGATCCCTTACCTCGATTGGAGCTTCAAAGTGAAACACATTCATAATGGAAGAACCAAGGGATCAAACATCACTAAGAATAAAATGTAACCCTCCATAACATAACCACAAAATTAAATTACTAAAATATGTTAAGAAATCATCCCAATAATAGAAGAGTTTTCTACAATGAATCTTTAGATAAAAAGGGTATAATGAAACAGATAAAAGAATAATGAAGGTAACTTGAATCAATGGCACTCAATCCTCCATAATCTAAGAGGTAGGAACCCTAAAATAGATGATAAAATGGAAATAAGTTGGTTTGGAGTTGGTCAAATCATAGAGGAGAAGTAATGGAATAAAAATAATGGAGTTTAGACCCTCTATTTATAGAGGAAATTTCAAATGGCCTCCCCATGATGTGTAGATAGAAAGCTATTCCTTGGTCTCCCTTGGGAAAAGGATACTAGAATCTCTCATGACAATTCATCCCTATTTTTTCAATTTTTAAAAAATAATTTGACTATCATCACTACCTTTTCCATGTTGTGGTCAAAGGATTGTTGACTCTTATGATACCCTTCGTGACCATCCACTATCGTATAAAACAAAAATCTTCGTTTTTTTATCCTCACCATGCCCAAGACCCATACATGGTGAGCATCAACTCCAGAATTTACATTTGTGGTCTCCCAAAACACTATGACTAACACCATTAACTTCTCTAGGAATTTTCTATTTCATGTGTCACATATAGTGATTTCCTAATAACCATTCCTAACAACATGGCCACCAAGGCTGTTTTGATTTCCATGTCACATCCTTGAACCACACAGACAACCCCACAACAATCCTCCAAGAACCCAAGGACAAAATGGAAAGAGTTATGCCCACCACCATGGTGTGGTGACCCTATGAATGAAAAAATACCCCTAGCCTCTGGAACACCCCCATACTCTCACTCATCACCACAAAGACATAATTATACTTATATGGAGGTATTTTATAAATTTTTACCATCACATTAGATACCTATCAATGAATTATAATCCTTAATAATGAAAACCAAACCAATAAGGGAGAAAACCACTGGAACACCAACTCTCCCCTAAGAGATACCTCTCAAATAGAACAGAACCAATATCCAAAACACCTTAATGTAAAAAAGAATTAAAGGTACCAGTGTACAAAAAATAGAAGCCCATTAGATGAGGATTTTAAAATTTTCATCAGCGGATCAATATAAATTCATCGTCTCCAGTGATCTAAGTACCGATAGAGGTCTTAGGATCTATGGTGAATATTTCAAATTAAAAAATTAAATAAACAGTTACCTAGTTTGATTCGATCACTGTTCGACAGTGTCTTTTCACCAGTGACCATTGTGTGAAGGATCAAAAGTTGAACCCCCTTGATCATTCACACATGATTCCATAAGTTTGTTGTTCATCGAATTCCATATTCTATACTGAAGATTAAATGATTCCTTTAACATCACAATGATCACCTTGATCTCATGCCTTCGATCAATGAAGAAGTTCTCAGATTTCGTGTTTGGATAGGTAATTTCTCTTTCTATGATGTGGGAGGAGATACAATTTCATAATCTGTTGGAATGAATTGTGATTATAAATGATCTCCTCATCTGCTTATATGTTGGATGTCTAAAATACCCGGTACGGGTTCCCCAACCCCCTTATATTTAATTTTCAATAAAAATGTAATAAATAAATAATTTAGATAAATTAACTATTTCATAACTATTCTTTATATTTTATTATATACTTGTAATATATATTTAATATATTATGTTATAAAACCTGAGTTATTAACTTGACTCATAATTACCAATAATATTAAACAAAACATGAATATTAAAATATTATTTGTTCGTATAATAATATTACATGTGTTTACATAAACACTTTTAAACACTTTTAATAATTAAATTCAACACAATTATTCTATAATAAAATAATAATGAATTTATTTATTTTTTGGTGATCGACAAGTCATGGAAAACTCTCAGACCCCATGGTCGGGCTCACCGTGTCTTGTATAACTATTTAACAGTATATAGAAGTATATTGAATAAGATATTGTGTGTAACCCTCTAAGCAATTATCTCAATAACAGTGAATAATATTCATATACCAAGAGAGGTGTCTAGAAACCCATCAAATCCCCAAAAGAGAAAAGGAATAGTTATAACAAAAAAACCATCCTAAAAACACATACTGTATAATAAAATCTCTTTATCATATGATATCCCATAAATAAGGATGCACAATTATGTCATCATCCTTTCCGTGATTTATTATTTTTTGATCTAACTACATGGATTTACCATTGACCTCTATGGACTTGAATGTAATGAACATACTTATTGGTCAACTTGGAATGAGATATTACTTCCTCAAATTGAAAGCTACAAATCATATTTGATAATTCAACCAATTACATACCACCAATGAAGAACCCAACATAATATACCTTTCCACGACTTAATTATAATGGTTATTGACTTGCAGCAAGGTACTCGATAAAATGACACACATTGATAATGATATCAAGTTAAGAGAACAATACACATGTCCATAGATAGAAACAATCAATGACATGCAAAACATGTGGTGTTTATACTGGAATGTTTTTCCTTATGATCTAACCTACTAGAGATAACTAATTGTGAACTTCATGAGAAGAAGACTGAATGATTTTGATGCCCCAACACCTGATATCCAAACATAAACTCTATTTGGTTAGTATAATGTATCTAGAAAATAGGATATATCTTTAGGTTTACTATCATATTATCATTTGGTTCTCATTATATCCTGGGAACTACCATAACCTTTTGATATGAGATGTAATATAAGGAAATTACCATAAATATAGTGGATGTATAAGTATCAACACTATTTTTGTAAGATAAATACATGTATATACTCAATTTTATACATGTAATTGTAATAAAAGTACTAACACATGTTGGGTATAGGGGAACCCATTCAACAATCCTACTCGCATTAGAGCCAACCACTAACAAGTATCAATCTACTAGCTCTCACATGAGAATCATTATTTTGCTAGGAAATAGATTTAGTGAGGGGGTTTTCCACATTGTCTTATGTGGATACTATTCTAACAATGAATTCTCCTATCTGACTAAAATCAATCAAGATATGTAACTTCAAAAGCATATACTTTGTCCTGTGGTGTGACCTAGGATCCATGGAAAAACCACAACCATGGTATTATCACAATAAAATGGAATATGGTATGCACTACTAATAACAAAACAAATTTCTAGTACAATGTTTTGTATCCATACTACCTCCTTAGCAACATCTAAAGCCTCTATTTACTTAGATTCTACTATAGAGTTAGTGACCACTACGTACATTGATATTTTCCAACATAATGCACCGCCATTTTATAAAAAATACATAACTAAATTGTGGTTTAAAATCATCATAAACTATCTAGAAACTTTCATTACTGTATTCACTTACTAATATTTACTCATATCATCCATTCACCAATAACATTTCATTTGTATTCCTCAATTACTTCAGGATATTTATGAAAGATTTATAATTCATTTCTCTTGGATGAGTTTGATATAATCTCATAATATTTAAAGAAATGGAAACATCAAAACTAGATCATATCATGACAAACATGATAGATCTCTCAACTGAGGAATAATGGATTCTACTCATTATTTCAATCTCCTACTATTTTTGTGGGAAAATTTTATTGGAGGTATTAATACTATGTGACATGAGCTTCAACCCTCTCTTGGATTGTTCCATACCATATTTTTTATGTACCTTGTCAATATACCTACATTGAATTATCCCAAGACGACTCAGAAATCTATCTTGGTAGATCACGATTCCTAGAATGTAAGTTTCTTTACCTATGTCTTTCATAGAGAATGATTCATTTAACAAAGTTTTAACAGACTGTAAAAGTTTTTCTTCATTTACTATAATTAATATATCACCAATATATAATACTTGAAAAAAGATAGAATCCTCATTAACCTTCTTATAGGCAAAAGGATCACATTATTTTTTGAAAAAACCAAATTATATTTTGGCCTCATCACAATGAACATTCCATTATAGTCTATGCATTGATGTTGCCTTAATTCATTTTCTACCTATCTTGGCTTATAGGTGTTGACCTTACCATCCATGTTTAATTTTTTTAAAATTCATTTTTCTCCAACGGGGATTATAACAACTGTAGGTTCTACCAAAATACAAACTTGATTTTGATACATGGACATAGTCTTGGAATGAATGGAATCTTTCCATTTAGTAGAATCCTTGACTTATACTTATTCTATGTGTGTTAGATGTTCATCATCCTCAAGGAGTGTTGTCTCACCTAAACTGGTAATATGAAAACCATAATTATATGGTTCTATAACCTCTCAATTTGACCTAAGTAGTAGTTGTGACTTGAGAAAATTTGTATCTCCCACTGTCTCTTGTAAAGGTAATTCCCATAACAAATCTTGTGTATTTAGAGCATTCAGTTCAACAATTTAATTCTTTATCCCACAATTTACATTTTAAATGTATTCTCTTTCCATAAATTTGGCTTGTATTTCCAAAATCATATATATATAAAGAGTTATATAGGTAATATCATTTAGTTTCTTTAAGATAACCTATAAAATTTCACATTGTTCTTTGGGATGCTAATTTATCACTTGGTATAATCCTGAAAAAATACTTGAATCCACAAACACTTATGTGTGACAGACTGGGTTTCTTTCCATACCAAAACTTATATAAAATCTCATTTTTCGATTTAGTTGTTACTTAGTTAAGAGAATATTCCACTTTCTATAAGTTATATCCCCAAAAGATTAATCGAAGAGTTTCTTGACTCATCACTGATCTGAACATGTCTAGAAAAATAAGATTCCTCCTTTCACTAAAACCATTCCACTATTTTGTATAAGGTGTAGTGTGTTGGGATATTATACCATACTTCCTTAAGTGATCAATTAAATCTTGGTTAACATACTCTCTGCCTTGGTCTAAGTAAAGTGCCTTAATCTTATTAAAAATATGGTTTTCTAATTTTATCAAATATTTTTTAAACATCCAAAATGAATCTAACTTATACTTAATTACGTAGATATATCTATACCTACTATAGTAATTAGTAAAATTAATGAAGTATGAGAACCCATCCCATTCCTTTACTGAAAATGAACAACATGCATTAGTATGAATCAATTCCAGTAATTCTATAGCTCTTTCTCTTTTTCTATAAAAGGTTGATTTGGAGATTTCCCTTATAAACAAGCATGGAATACATCCACAGGTTTCAACTCGGTTGAATATAAATACCCTTCATAATTTAATTTATGTAAATGATTCTAATTTACAAGACCAAACCAAAAGTGCCATATGTGGTTGTCATATAAGTTATATTTTCTAGTTTGTCATTGATTTACGTGAACGGGTTTTCATGTTCATGTATATTTAATCCAATATTATGACGTTCCATATCATAACATATTCCATCCTTATAAAAGAGACAACATTTATTTCTAAACATGTAATAAAATCTCATAGTATCAAATCTGGAAACTAATTTTATGTTTTTGGTTACTCAAGAAACATAATAACAATTATTCAATACAAGAACCAGACCACTAAGAAATGTTAGGTGATAATATCCCACTACCAAGGCTACTAGTTTCACACCATTTGTAGCCTAGAGATCTACCTCACCTTTTTAAATATTCTTGAATATAGTTAGTACTTGTATTTAAATAAAATATTTGAGCCCCATGTTGTATCCAATACCAAGCTTATAGATGAAAATAAATTTTATTCAATAAAAAATACCTGATGTAGAGGTGTCACCATGCTTGATCTTCCTAGATCCATAATTATTCTTTCGGTTTGCTTTATTTCCATATGATAAGTAGATATCCTCCTTCTCATTTTCATAACTCTGTATCATTTTATTTTTTGAAGTATGGTTCTTAGGTGTTGGAGACTAATATTTAGCCTTAGATACCATAGCCTTTCCCTTCCTCTTACTTTCACCATATGGACAAAAATAATTAGTATTCTTCATATCCTTATTTGCATGGAGAACTAGATACAAAATATCTATAAGTGACTTTTCAAATTATTCATATTATAATTAATAATAAAATTCATCAAACATGGTGGTAAATATCAATGAATGAGATTATTTATTAGTTATTGATTCTGCATGAACCTGAGGGATTCAATTAACTCAAATGTACCTAATCATCTTGAGTATATGAGGTGCTGATTTATTTTCATCCTCAATCTTGTACCTATAAAATCTACTATATATCTCATAACTTTATTTTATTTCATTCTCCTTATATAATTCTTTGATACGAGTTGGTAACCTGTAGGAATATTTGTCATCATACATTTTCTACAATTGATTGGACATAGATGATAAAATGAAACATTGTACATTTAGTGCATAATCTACATGCATTTTATATTTATCATTATTATCATTTTTTTATCCTTTAGAGGGATCAAAAGGAATTGAGGATTCTAACACATAATGATTTATTTCTTGGAATAGTGTTACACTCAAGTTCCTATACCACTATTGGAAGTTATAACTGGCCAAGATATTTTATTTATCCATTATTGATCATAGTCATAATGTACTGATGGTGTTGGTGATTTCCATTTTTGATCTAAAACAAAAATTAAGTATTTATTACTTCATCGAAATTATCTCTTAGACATTTTGATTAACAAAATTTTTAAATATTTAAATGTATCTCTCTATTTTATTGAATTATTTATCCCTCACTAATAGAATTGGAATACTCCATCTCTTATGAAATATGGTGGAAAGGATAATTGAAACCTCAAATATTATTCTGCAATCAAAATCTAGACCACTAATTGGAGTGTTTCAAGGTAGGTACTAGGCTGGCCAATCGTATGAACTCAAAATTTCATGATCTATTTAGTAAATTACCAACTTATCTGATTATAAATCATGATTCCATTAATGATTTTCCTTTAATGTGAAATACATATAGCTATTTATACTTATTTTCTACCAAATATGGTTATTTAAACTCATCACCATCATAAGAACTCCTTGGTGGTAGGAGGCACCCCAACTATGGATGAAGGGAACCCCGTACACCGGGTTTTGTTCAAATTTGAGGGATGTAAGGTGTTCTTGAATTAATATTTCTTTGAGGGCGTTCTAATATTTTCAATGAATGTCATCATTTTAAATATAATATGGTTATAACATATTATTGTTCTCAAAATTAATACTCACTTAATATAATACATTCATCATTTATTTATACATTTCATCTGGTTATTATTTTTTGTGTCTTCACAAACATGAAAATGCATAAATAATAAACAATTCATAAAGGAAAGAAATTACCGGACCGGTCCAAAAATTTATTAATTGTTGATCTCTATAAATTTGATAGATCAATAAATTCCTAGGGAAATAATAACTAATCTAGTTCTTAACTCATGATATAGTTCATCCCCAGTTTAGTGTGACCATGTGTAATCTGAGGTATCGCCTCATCTTGATGGGGTTCGTGCCTTACATCGTCAGCATCGAAATACATGTATACTCACGCACATGCAATGTAGATATCCAAATCTTGACATACATGTACATTACATTACATTTTTATAATACCTAATACATAATAAAAACAGACACGAATGGACCATAATAGTTTAGTGTCTTTGGAAACTCGGAATATAATATTCAAATCTTGATAAAAGATCACAAACATCTCCTATAAAGATCATTTTTTCTTACCTAAAACCTTTATTTTTATCCTGGGGAAAAGAAAACATATAAAGGGTGAGCTCAAGTTCTTAGTAATGGTAATCATAGAGAAAATAAAACAAACCATATACATTTGAACTCCAAAACATGAACATAATGTTTACACATCAAAATCTTGACTTGTGAAATGATCCTAGGCATTACGTAAGGAATATGTCATAATGGATCATAAATCATGATAAAATATCATGGGAATAAATCATTTAATTTTGGAAACCATTAAGCACATGTTATGATTCCCATAGTACTGAAGGAATTCTGCCAAGACCATCATAGTGGGAAAAGTTCATTTCTGAATTGAGTACACTACTCGTTCCAGTCCTATATCAATAAACCAGATTAACTTATCATTCTAGACATGTCTATCTCAAGATATATAAATCATTACCCAATTAAGTGGAGGGAGATATAGGTCCCACCCATCTCATAATGAAATAATTCTTACATGTGCCACAACATAAACAAAAATCATTCATTGTATCCCAAAGAATAAAATGGGTTTCATAAACATCATTCCATCATAACATAATCCATATAAAACAAATGGATATCATTTAATCATATGAAAAGTGAAACCATGTAAATCATAGAGACATTATACTTGAAACAAACACATATGAAAATAATGTCATCTTAGATTGAAAATGGTTTTGATAAAACACATGAAATAAATTCATGAGAAAAATATCCTTTATTCATCAAAATCATTTTATTTTCACAAAATTCCATGCAATTTTAAATGAAAAGGATTTTTTTGAAAATAGACATGAAATCTCTAGGAATATGCTTCAGGAAAATAAGGCTTTATGAAACTGTAAAAATCCCTTCATCCTGTATAAGTTAAAAAACATTCTTTTCGTACTTTTGACGAAAAAGTCAAAAAGTACCTCATATGGTAAAAAAAGAAAGATGACCTACATATCAAGTAGTGAATGTAAAAAATTGGTAGATGAAATTTAATCATACATGAAAACATTTTTAGGAAATATGGACATGGATGATAATTATAACCCTAGTAAATACTTACGAATAAACAATCTCGGATAAAAATGAGATTGGAAATGGTATCCCTTACCTTAGGTCTGATATGCTTCGTACATATCTGAAACTACTGTATAATGATTTAAATAATGTAATTGACTTATTTAATAATCATAATCATTGTTATGATATCATATATGGATCAATTATAACTTTATATTACCCATTCTTTTGTAAATTCCATGTTAAAGCAGCGTTTTGGGTAAATGTTTTTCATTTATCGTACATGTTTCGACATTTTGTTCCTGATATTAATACTTATATCCAGATTTACTTAATTCTGGAATGTAAAACATTATTTATATATAATATATATTCATTATATAAATTAATATGATAGATCGATAAATGGAATGAAAAACACCGTTCATGGAGACGGTAGTTCGTGCGTACGAATGAACGCTGTTTTCGTTTCCTTATTGAATTAAATTGAATTAAGTAAATGAAACATATATGTACATAATTCCAGTATCATTATTATGTAATATATTTCATTATTATTTATTATATATACTTTATAATCATACTTTAAATGTAAATTATGGAAAATGAATCTCATCACGTTCGTGGAGACTGTAGTCCGTACGTATGCACAAGCGATGATATCATTCCCATGATCGTGGAATTGTATTGAAGTGTATGTATAATATTTCAGAATCAATATAAATTTACAATAATCATATATAGTTATTTATTTACACCATTATAAAAATCAATTAAGGTGATGGTGAAAACAGATTAGACCACGGCGTGGAGACGGTATTCCGTCTGTACACACACATAGTGATTCTGTTTTCCGTATGATTGATAGAAGATGAAATTGGGATGTTTCTTATTTATAATAATATATCAGTATATGATTTATACTGATGTTATTAATTTATGATGAAAAAAATAATGAAGAAGAAGTATAATAAGAAACAAATTGGAAAGAATCAGTAAAGGATATTACTTCTTCTTTGATGCACCTCTTCTTAACCTCCTCTTAAGGCACTACGGTTGGTCTTTTGAGGAGACAGGAACCACTATAATGTTTCTAGGGATTATGAGAAGGAAAATGGGAAGGGGTTGGTCTAGCATCAAGTATCAAAAGGGTGTGAAGAGTAGAGGGATGGGGTGCCCTTTTTATAAGGGAGGAGAGGGGAACCTTTGAAAAAACATAGAATATTATTTTATAATAAAGTCATATTGGGTTTATAATAGCAGAAAATTGATTTATTTAAAATATAAAGTGGTGGTGGGTCGAATTCCTCTCAACTAACAGGTTTTAGACAAGTTTAGGTTAATGTTATGTCCTTATCATTTAGATATAACTCTAAGTTAAATAACTTAACCTTTACAGTGTCTTCTTGATTACTTACACTATATGGTTAATAAATATACTATAACAAGCCAAACGAACACCTAGTGGTTCATTATTAATATATATAACATTATACAAGTCATTTGGCCGAATCATTGATTTTTAGGAATATAATGACAATTAATAATATAATATTTGTTTTACAAACTATTTTATGTCAATTTTGACACTATTTGGTAATTGATTTTTGTGAAACTCATAAAAGATTTATTAGTTCGAAAAAAGTTAATTTAATCCATAAAAACATGTCATATTATCCTATAAAATTATTTTAATTCATATAAAGTCTCAAATTACATTTATTTGGGTATTTATAACACCAATTATGTTAATATTTCATTTATAATGTAATTATTGCCTCATCATTGTCTCATAAATAAATTAAATTATATAATTTCAAAAAATTATAAATAAAATACCATTATTTATTTAATCATTTTAGTTTTCTAAAGAATATTTTTAGTCGATTTTATCTTATGTATATCAAGATATTAAAAAAAATTTAGTTATTAAACATTGATTTTAACTATTTTTACTCTTCTTTATATAAAATAATAATAAGTGTCCTAATCTAATCCAAGATGACCTAAATGGTAATATTTTATTTCTAAGCTTGTTTTTGGTCGAATTACACTTATAAAATAGAATTAGGACATGTGTTACGGTAATAATAATATCATTTTTACCCTTAATTACCCTATTTACTTTTAACTATGGTAAATAAAAGCAAAATGTTACTATTCAAAAAAATTATTTTTATCTTATTGAACCACATTTTACTCCTTGATATTAACCATGTCTCTCTAATTTTTAAAATTCCACTCACAGAAGCGGTAAAATTATGTTTCATGTAGATTTTCAAATTCTCTTAAGAGATGGGTAAAAGAAGGTGAAAAGTTCAATAAAATTTTTAAATATCTAAAATTATTATAAAATGACTGAAATTAATTACATTGAATTTATATAGGTATTATGTATCAATTTTGACCTAAAATATATTTAAATAAAAAAATAAGTTTTTAAATAAAAATTCGGGTTTTAAATAGTAACCCATTGTTTTCACTATTCATCAAAAATTGAAATTTTTCAGAAAAATACCAAAAATTCACCCTAGGATAATTTCGATATTCTGAATCCAAAAATGAAGTCCATTTTTAATGATAAAATTTCAAAAATTTCAAAAAGTGGGTATTACTATTCAGAATGGCTAGTTCATAATAATATTATAATAATATCTCGTTTAGTGAAACTTGGTATTGCGAACTACACACACTATCGAAGAAGTTCTTGATTGCATGCAATGCAATCCAAGTCAGGGATGCATGTATTGAATGATCTGTTTGGTGTTGTGTATAACATAATCAAAAAATATTAAACAAAATCTATACTTAATGTTGCATAAAATAATTTCGACAAAACGAACATGAAATTATGTGTAACACCAGCCATGAATAGTGTTGTGTATATTGCAAGCTAATAATGTGTTGCATATAGTACAAGATAATCCTGGTGTAGTGTATAATAGAATACATCAAATAAATTAAAAATAATAATACTCATAAAATCTCGGTTTGTTACATTCTACCCCCCTTAAAATGAATTACTCCCTCGAAATTCATCAGGGATATAAATGGTTTACAACTTGAAAGTTTCATTCATAGAAACCCACATCGTAAAAAGGAAAACTAAAACATAATTTGAAAAAGTGAAGTATGAAACATAACGGTTACCCAAATTGATTCATCACTGGGTTTCCACAGAAGAGAACATAGGTGAAAATATGGATATGGAAGAAAAATCTATCCATCATGTCATGATGGAGAGTGGTAGGGGACATGGCTATGGAAAATCCAACAATGAAAAAGCCAAAAATTTGTGATGATTTAAGGTACCATATGATTCATCGGATATAAGGACACTAGGACAATATTTTTTATTTTCAAGATCATTTCCCAAATGTTGAAGAATTTTTGAATTAAAAGAAATATTTACTTGATTTTGGTACAATATTACTGTTGTTTTTGCCTTGATCAATTTCCACTTCATCTCATAAAGAAATGAAGTTGAATTTGTCTTCGGTGAAGTGTTTTTAGGTCATGCGATATAATGATAGGTCATTCCATCTGTCTGAAACAAAAGTATAAGAAAAGTTATTAAATATACATAAGTCCATCTATAGTGACATTAATCGTATATGGTTCCTAAAATGGACTTATAATTCATATATCATACCGATTAATATAAAAAACATAGTTCCTACTAACCAGAGACTTCCTATAGGCCAGTTGTAGGCGATAAAGGCATGTCGCACTTTGGTTGTGGGTTCGATTCCCACAGCCTTGTCTAACGCGACGAGTTGTCGCCTGTCCTCTAGGTTGTCCTTTTTATAAAACTACATTATTATAACATTCCATCAATAATATCGAAAAATTTTATAGCCTTAAACAATACAAACCTATTCAAACATAATCAATTCCAATATTTAGGAATATCAAAAATACTATTGTCCAATATCATATTATAGTGAAAAATATTACAAGAGAGGTCAAATAACAAGCATGTGAATACCATCATTTATTCCTATATATCATAAGATATGTCTTGTTGGTCACATTCCAAACATTTGAAGGCCTTAATCAAGTATTCTCTTGAAAAATGAATACTCATTGAACATTAGTGAAAACATGAATGTATTTAAAAGTTAACACTTTCCACATACCAAAATCCCAAATATTCTATATACTCAATCCATGATATCACTTAGTCATTATATCAATAATGAGCTCACGATTACTATAAAACATGTTATTTTCTCCTTATCCATTCATTATGCGCATGTCATCTGATTTCCAAAATATTTGAATCACTTTTCATGGTTACCGGTACCATAAAATTATTAAGAACCACAATAGACTAATATATAAACATTCTAATATACCATAAAAGTACATAAACATCATTATTCATGAATACCAATACATAAACACTTAAATTCATATTCTTCACTGATTGTAACAGAATAAGTCCTTCCTTGATTTAGAAGTATCCTCTTAGGTCTGGGCATGGAGTTGGGAAATGCCCATGTTCTCCACAAATAAGACATTGAACTGCATAACAGTCCATCACTCTACGACCCTTTTATCCACACAGATAACATCTTCCCCTCCATTTGAGGTATTCCTCAAGTTTATTCTTCCATTCTTTAGAAATCTCAATCTTCCTTTCTCTATGCTCCTCACCATGAGAACTTGCATAAAATTACATCTTCCTCTTATTTGATGACTTAAAAATACCACCAAAGTTCACCTTGTTAATCATATATCGTTGGACTGATTCGGCATAATCACAACATCTTTCTCTTTAAGTTTTACCCAATTTTGTTGATCACAGTCACCAATTTTTCCATTGGAATCAATGTTAACTAAATTCCTTCTCGTTCCCTCCATTTACTAGAACTAGAAACCATAGTGTAAGAAAAAGTTAAAATAACGAGGAACCACATAATCATTAAAAGTCAATTATTTGATGTCTAACTTATCACACATTCTTTAATCCATGACACCATAGGTTCACCCTAGTTTATTCATGATTTTCAACATAACAATAGAAATGTAACCTATAGTTATACTAAACCTTAGGGACATCCCTAGACATAATTAGAAATATCTCTAGGGATCTCACTTAATTTTTCGCATCATAGTTTCCAATGGTTGACTAAACCATTCCTCTCATACCAACTGTAGAGACCCAAACCTTTAAGTATGTGAAAATTACATTACTTTTTTTAGAATACCTAATACATAACAAAAATAGACACCAAAGGACCATAATAGTTTAATTTCTTTGGAATCTTGGAGTATAATCTTCAAATCTTGGTGAAATATCTTGAACATCTCCCATAAAGATATACTTTTTTCTCCTACCTCAAACCTTTCTTTATATACTGTGTATAAGAAAAGATATAAAGGGTGATCTCAAATTCTCAGTAAGGGTAAGCATAGAGAAAATAAAACAAACTATATACATTTGAACTCCAAAACATGAACATAAAGTATACACATCGAAATCTTGAGATGTTAAATGAACCATGGAATTACCTAAGTAATATGTAATAATGGATCATCAATAATGATAAAATAGCATGGGAATAAATCATGTAATTGTGGCAACCACAAATCACATGTTATGATTTCAATAGTAGCCAAGGCATTACTGCCAAGATCATCCTAGTGGACAATGTCCCTTTCTGAATTGAGTTCACTCTTCATTCAAGGCCTGTATCAATGAACATGATTAACTTACTGTTCCATCCATGTCAATATATTGAGATATAAATCATTATCCAATGCATTGAGGGGAGATATAGGTCCCATCCATCTCATAATGAAATCATTCTTACTTATGCCACAACAAAAACATAAATCATCCATCATAACCCAAAGAATAAAATGGGTTTCATAAACATCATTCCATCGTAACATAATCCATATTAATCAAATTGATATCATTTCATCATAAGAAATGTGAAACCCTGAAAATCATAGAGACATTATACTTGAAACATACACATATGAAAATAATTTCATCTTAGATGGAAAATGGTTTTGATAAAACACATGAAATGAATTTTTGAGGAAAATATCCTTTCTTCTTCAAAATCATTTCCTTTTCAAAAAATTCTTTTCAATTTTAAAAGAAAAGGATTTTGTTTAAAATATCCATGAAATCTTGTGGAATAATCTCCATTAAAATAATTCATTATAAAACTGTAAAAATCCATTCATGCCGTATAAGTAATAAAAACAATCTTCTCGTACTTTTTCTAGAAAAGTCAAAAAGTACCTCATATGGTGAAAAAAATATTCCTTAAATACCATGTAGTAAAATTAAAAAATGGGTAAGAATAAATTTAAACATACATGAAACCATTTTTAGGAAATAGAGACATGGATGATAAATATAACCCTAGTAAATACATACGAATAAACAATCTTGGATAAAACGAGATTGGAAAATTTATACCTTAACTTATGTCTGATATGCTTCGTACGTATCTGAACCTCATGTATAATGATTTAATAGTGTCATAGACATATTACAGAATCATATTCATTGTTATGATATCATATATGGATCAATTATGACTTTATATTACCCGTTCTTTTGTAAATTCCATGTTAAAACAGCATTTTAGGTAAAATCATTTAATTTATCCTACGTGTTTCGACATGTTGTTCTTGATATTATTACTTATTTTATGATTTACATAATTAAATTATGTAAATAATGATTTATATATAATATATATTCAGTATATACATATATATGATAGATCAATAAATGGAATTAAATACACCATTCATGGAGACGGTAGGTCGTGCGTACCGATGAACGCTGTTTTCATTTCCTTATTTAATTAAATGTAATTAAGTAAATGAAACATATGTGTACATAAATCCAGTATCATTTTTAGGTAATATCATTCATGATAATTTATTATATATACTTTAAATCTTACTTGAATGGTTAATCATGGAAAATGAATCTCATCGCGTTCGTGGAGACGGTAGTCCGTACGTACACACGAGCGATGATATCATTCCCATGATCGTGGAATTATACTGAAGTGTATGTATAATATTTCATAATCAATATAAATTTACAATAATAATACACAGTTATTTATTTACACAATTATACCCATCCATGTAAGTTGGTGGTGGAAAACAGATTACACCACGGCGTGGAGATGGTATTCCGTACGTACGCACACGCGGTGATTTCGTTTTCCGTAGGATGGATAGAAGATGAAATTTGGTTGTTTCATATTTATAATAACATATAAATATATGAGTGATAATGATGATATTAATTTATTATGAATTAAATAAATAAGAAGAAGTAGAAGAAGAAATAAATTGGAAAGAATCAGTAAATGATATTACCTCTTCTTTGACGCGCATCTTCTTAACATCCTCTTAAGGAACTAGGGTTTGTATTTCTAGGAGCCTAGAACCGCTATAATGATTCTAGGAAAGATGATAATGGGAAATGGGCAGGGTTTGGATGATATTAATGGCTCAGAAGGTTGTGAAGAGAAGAGGGAAGAGGTGCCCTTTTTATAAGGGAGGAGAGGGGCACCTTTAGAAAAAACATAAAATATTATTTCATAACAAAGTCATGTTCGGTTTATAATAGTTCCAAATTTATTGATTTAGAAGAAAAAGTGGGTATGGGTCGAAATAATCTCAAAAAATAGGTTTTAGACAAGTTTATGTTTCTATTTTAACCCTACCATTTATATTTAAGTCTAAGTTAAATAATTTAACCTTTATCGTGTCTTCTTGTTTTCTTACACTATATAGTTAATAAACATATTATAAAAATAAAAACGAACCACAAGTGGTTAATTATTAATATATATAACCTTCTATAAGTCATTTGGCCGAACCTTATATTTTTTGGAATATAATAACAATTAATAATATAATAATTGTTTTAAAAACTATTTTATGTCAATTTTGAAACTATTTTGTAATTGATTTTTGTGAAACTCAAAACAACATGATTAGTTAGAAAAACGTTAATTGAATAAATACTAACATGTTATATTAACCTATAAAATCAGTTTAATTCATAAAAAGTCTCAAATTAAATTTATTTGGCTATTTATTACATCAATTATGTAAATATTTTATTAATAATGTAATTATTGCATCATCATTGTCTCATAAATAAATTAAATTTTTTAATGTATAAAAAATTATAAATAAAATACCATTATTTAGAAAATATTTTTATATTTCTAATTAATATTTATAGTCTAATTTATCTCATTTATATCCCCATATTAAAAATGTTTTAATTATTAATCTTTGATTTTAACTATTTAAACTCTTCTTTATATAAAATAATAATAAGTGTCCTAATCTAATCCAAGTGGACCTAAAGGGTAATATTTTATTTATCAGTTTGTTTCTGGTCGAATTTTACTTATACAATAGAATTAGGACATGTTTTAGGGTAATAATAATATCATTTTTACCCATAATTACACTATTTACTTTTAACCGTGGTAAATAAAAGTAAAAAGTTACTATTCACCAAAAATTATTTTTATCATGTTGAACCACATTTTACTCCTTTATATTAACTGTGTCTCTCATATTTTAGTAATTCCACTCCCATAAGTGGTTAAATTATGTGTTATGTAGATTTTCAAATTATCCTAAGAGGTGTGTAAATGACGGTGAAAAGTTAAATAAAAATTTTATATATCTAAAATTATTATAAAATGACTCAAATGAATTACATTGAACTTATATTTGTATTATGTATTAATTTTGACATAAAAAAATTTAGATAAAATAAATAATTTTTTAAATAAAAAGTCTGTTTTTAAATAGTAACCCAGTGTTTTCATTATTAATAAAAAATATAAAGTTTTCAGAAAAATATCAAAAATTCACCCAACACTAATTTAAATATTCCAAACCGAAAAATGAAGACCATTTTGAAATATAAAATTTATAAATTTTGAAAAAGTGGGTATTACTATTCATAACGGCCAGTTCATAATAATATTATAATAATATCTAATTTAGTGAAACATGGTATTGCGTACTACACACGGTATCGAAGAAGGTCGTGATTGTGTGTAATGAAAGCCATGTCAGGGCTGCATGTATTGAATGCTCCATTTGGAGTTGCATATAACATAATCAAAACTTATTAAACGATATATATACTTAATTTTGAGTAAAATAATTTCCACAAAACGACCATGAAATTGTGTATAACACGAGCCATGAATAGTGTTGTGTATACTACAAGCTAATACAGTGTTGCATATAGTACAAGCTAATCCTAGTGTAGTGTATAATAGAAGACATCAATGAAATTAAAAATAATAATTATCATAAAATATTGGGTTTTTACATGAAAGGGGGTCACGTGATCATAATATAAAATAGATAAATTGGACGTGTATGCCCTTATACATATTTAATGAAAAGATGGTGATGTGTAGACCATCATAAAATCCACAAAATATTACAAAAATCACATGTAATAAATAATGAACTAAATTATCCATACATACAAAGGTACATTAAATTTTTCAAGACTAGTCGGTATGAAAAGTAAATGCATGATAAAATTAAATTGAAATAAATTTAAATTTGAGGGCTTAAATATAAATTAAATTAATTATAAAATTAAAATAATATATATTCTCTAGTCCAAAGATTAATTTAATTTGTATTCCAAAATTTTAATCAATAAATTAATTTAATTTATTACAAAAATTAAATCAATTATTTTAAATAATAAAATTATTATTATTTATACCAATATTTTGATAAATTAATTTTCATTTGAAATAAAAAATTCGGGCCCAATATTCATGCCTAGGTCCATTGTGGATCGGGCCAAACCCATGTAGGGCTATTCTAGGTAGGGTAGATCATTCCTATGGCCTTCACAGTTTGAGAAGACACTATGGAGTGTGGTTTGACCCATTTCGGGTTAGTCTAATCCTGTTTTGACCCATTTCAAGTCCATATGCACTTGTTTGGATTTAATCCAGGTGCTGGAATAGCCATGAGATGTCAAATAGCTGTGAGATGCACACAAAAGATTGGTCTGTGGGGTTTCAACATGAAAAGGGTGGTATTGGTAGAGGAAAGCAGTTTCCCCATGCGGTATGGGATATAATCTATGGAGGTATTAGGATTGGGTGAGTCATGAGCCAGAGGATTTGGGTGCTGGAAGTGGGGCTCTCTATAGTGGATAGTGATGAAAATTGCCTTTGGTGAGTAGTGAAACGGTGTGGGTGGTTGGGCAGACATAGTAAAGTTGAAGGAAACACCACTGGTGTTCTGGAGAATAGTGGAGATGATCTGTGTGATGGATGGCCAATAGACCATTAGGATATTGATGGGGCTCAACAGTGGCTAGCCCTGGCAGGGCGGCACATTTTAGGAGGAGTATCATGTTGTTGTCAGCCTCGACTGAGGCGGTGAGAGGGAACCACAATAGAGATGAGGCATCATGATTTTGAGGAGGGAGTACAATAGACATGATGGGGCTGAGTGGGAATTGTTGAAGTCGATCCATGGATCATCTAAAGGCCATTTGTCGGTGGGAAACTGGTCTGTTAGATGATGGAGGAGGAGGCATGCATGAAGGGTAGAGGCAACCAGTGAAGAAGAGTGGAAACCATGTATTCATCCTCACAAAGCATTTCCTATTATTTTAAAAAATGACTAAAAGTAGCCTTTTTATAAAATGGATCTACCTAATTTGTTTTTGATGATAGACAACCAACCCTTATGTTTTTTCAAAATCCTATTAAATGGAATTCACATTTTTTTGTACAAATCTTCATTGGGAAGCAAGTATCACATGAAAAAAATAATGTTGTCGATGGTTTAATTCTCATCATAAATTGATCACGCAAATATAAAAAATACAAATAGATACATATTTATAATATTATTTAATTTTTAAATATTAATAACTATGTTTTAGATCTATACATAAAATTTCAGATAGAGATTAAAACAAATCAAGATCTAAGCTAGTACTGACACTATCAACCAACAAATCTCTCATAGAAACCCTAAAATGGTTTATATATATGTTGGGTGACTATAAAATGTATACTAATTAGATTAATACACACTATCTCTCATGGGAATGTGAAAAAGAATACTAATTTCATTGTGAACAAACAACAGAACTAACTAGCACGTACATAGGTCAACTAATCCCCTAATCACATTAAGGCCCACTCACCACGTAATAAATCAAAATATAATAAAATAATAACCACATGAAAATAATAATAGGTTCCCCAATTTTTATTCCCCACTGATTTTCCATTATCTCCCAATGAGAAAGCAAACGTTTCTCCTGTTCCTTCTATATATACTAATAATGACACCAAAAATATATCATATCTCATGGAACCAAATGTATATAATGTATAATGACACTAAGCACATATATTGTATCCAGTAACTAGGGAAATAGTGTATCTTGGATGTTTATGACATCAACCTTATGTCCTCCTCTTACTATGCAAGACCCCCACCACATATCTCATAATCCACCACCTGTGTTGCCAGAATCTATTTTAAAAGGGAGAGTAGGGAAAAGTAGTTGTTATCCATTCATATCCTCCCCATCATAGATGTTAAGGAAAACACCCTAGGTTCTTTGTGTGTGACTCCAGTTACAAAAAAATACCACACCTATGTGATCACCCAAGAAACACCACCACAAGCACTATTAGATCACTACTAAAATTTAATCCCCAGGAACTTCCTCTAATATATAAAATCCAACCATAATCATCACACAAATATCCACAACCCATGTTCCAATTCCAATTATTTTTTTTGGAAAAACATCAACCAATATTCATTCATTTATTTAAAAGTTTAAATTTTCACCAAAAAATTATTTATCCAAAACCACATTTATATATATCAATATTTCCCCACTTATATCAAACCACTATCAAGAAACCACCATGTCTAACTGATGTATCAAAAACAAGAACACCAAGCCACAAATAACTATTTCATGAAAAGAACAATCATAATCAAATTATTCTTTTAATTTTATGGATTTATGTATTTAACTATTTAAAGGGAATTCTCAAATCAAGTTATCACTACAATTAATAGTCCAATAACAAGAATATAACACAATACAATATCAGAAACATCATGAAAAATGGAAACCACATGCATATCACACTATTCCATTTAAAATTTATTAGTACGGTTTATTATATTTATTATTCCAATTCATAAAATCCAACCTATATAAATAAAAGGTATTATAATTCCATAGTTTCTCATGAAAAATATAATAAGGACCCCTAATTAAATTAGAGGGTTAAAGAGAACCATGATCACAATCGAATAACCAAGGGATCAAAATTCATCAAGCATGTAGGGTAACCTTCCATAACATAACCATAATATCCCATAACTAAATTTTTTTATAAATCCTACTAAATTAATGGGTTTCCCCCAATGAACATTAAGGTAAAAAAGGTATAAGAAAATGCATAAAAAGGGGAAACAAGGTACCTTGGAACAAGGAAACATGATGCTCCACAATCCAAGATGTTGGAACCCTCAAAAGAGATGATCAAATTGAACCAATAGGGTCAGAATTTGGAACAATCTTGGAGGGAAAGGAAGGGAATCAAAACAAGGGAGTTTGGGCCCTTGATTTATAGAAGAAATACTGAATGAAATTTCTATAATGTGGAGACAAATCACTATGTTGTTTTATCACTAGGTTAATGAAGATCCAAATCTCCCACAACTGTTCCCCCCTTTTTATTTGTTTTAAAAACTATTTTGAAGTTCAACATGGCCTCTTACATAGTGTGGTCCAAGGTGAGTTGGATAATTTGATTCTCACTATGAACAACCACTATATAATAACAGAAAATACTTGGTCATTTTTTCCTTACCATTCCCAATACCATGGTGTGGTGAGCTCTAAATCCTTATTTTAGATAGGTGGTATACTAAAACACCACACCCAATATTGGGGATATCATAAAAAATTTCCTACAAATTATGTTACATAGTAAAACCCCCCATGTTCCATGCATAATAACATGGATAACTATACCATTTCTATCACCATGGAATATTCCATCCCCACATAAAGAGCCCCGTGACCAACCTATAAGTACCAAAGTATAATCCAACCTAAACCACAACCACCACCTCAGCATGGTGACTCAAAAAATGGCATGAAATCTCCCCTAGGATTTATATCACCCCAAACATCATCATGTCACCACCAAGAACTATAAAAACATAAAGGGAGGTTTTTCAAAAATTACATCTCTCACATGGTATCTTAGGACGATTCATAGTCTATATGAATAATTCATAGAAAAAAATGAATAAATAAATAAACCCATGAGATGATATATTATGAGTATAAACATTGATAAATTATTTCCTTTTAATGGAAACCATGGGATGATTGAATGAGATATTCCAAACAAAATAAATTTTGAATTTGGAAATTTATAATATAATTCTATAAGGAATATTCACATGAAATTATAAAATGGGTTGATTGAATTAGAATAATTGTAATATTGAATAATGAAAAAATGGTTAATCTATATTTAATTATTGGAAAATGAGGCACGAGTGAAATGATATACTGTTAGTGTAATGAATAATAATTTTCCATTTAGTATGTTGAAATGGTCAATGATGAATGAGTCTAAACATTGGTGTGCTTCTATGTGCATGAGTTCACGGGACATTGTGGTGGTAGCCATGTGTCTTATGAGATGGTATCAAAAAATGTCTCAATGGCTCACTAATCTCCCATAGTGTAGTTTTGTGTGATATAAATTCAATATATATTTATTTCATATTTTTCACTATCATGTTGGTAGGGTATCCAATACCCAAATATTTTAGGGTTGGTTTTTACAATATACAAGATAATGATGGAATGAATGATTGAATTATCCCAAAACCCCCACTCTACCATTGGATTTAGTTATGTGTAAAAATGTCCTAGACTATAATGGATTATGATATAGGGTGAATTATTACTCGTGCTCTTATAAATATCAGTTTTAATATAAATTTATGTGAGGGATATAATGAATTGAGGTATAACGCATGATTTTATTTGGTTAGGGTGGTTATGACTTTACATGGGTGTATATACATGGGTTTTGATGATTTAAGGTCCAATGTATTTACATAATCTATAGTGGATTCCATGAATAAATATTTTAAAAAATATATGATGATGATGAGATGAACACATAGACTGATGAAAACATGATATTCTTGGCCTTTCACAAGAATAATTCATGATGCATTGAGGTCTGACTCAAATTAGGGATAACTTGATTTTTTTAAGGTATGATCACATATTGTGTGACACTGGGGAATGGGAGGAGAAAATTAATAGAGAAGTGGAATCAAGGTACCTACTATTACATATTGGTTTTTGATAAATAATTTTTTGGCTTTATGACATATTTAGTGACTGATCTATGGGAAGTATGATAAAAATAGTTTTACCATTTTTTGTGACATGTTAGTTTCATATATATATTCAATAGGATTCTATATGTTTCTTTTAGAATTATCATGAGAATATTCAGGGAGGATCCTACTGAGTATATATGATATTACCAACATATATATTTAAACTATTTTTCATGTATAAAGAATATGGTTGGAGAGTGAGCTGAGATATTCTAGCATGAAGAGTTTTTTAGGAGAGGTTGGAGCATCATGTCCATTTTTGAGGATTTACATTTGATAAATTTTTATGACATTATATATATTGTGATTTTGTATTTAGTTATACATGGTGGTGTTTAGTTCTTTCTTATCTAACCTTTTACTCTTTAAATAATTATAGAGGGTAATGCCTCTCATGTGTGTGATTTTTATATACTCTGAGTTCCAATTTCCAACATATGACCTATTAGAGGTGGGTTTCATGGGTAATTATCTATCTTTATTCATTTTCAACCCATGAGTGGTACCTTTGGAGAGAGGGGGTCATGAAAAAGTTGTATCAGATTTGATGGTTGAGTGATAGGTTGGTTCTTAGAGTCAGGAATTATTGAGGATGGATGGGTTGTCAAGACAATAATATCATATAGTCTTAGTACATGCTGTAAAGAAGAGATACTATCTAGGACATGAGTTTTTTGGGGTTCCCTTATGATCTGATACAAGGAACTTTAGGCTTACTAAATGTTCTAGGCAAAGTTATTTTTCTTGTTGATTAGATACATAGATAGGGGTCATGTATCATGATTTTATATTCTTGTATATGTATTAGGTAGAAAATATAAGAATTTGTTTAAATAAATAAATAAATTAACCTTAAAATATTATTTTATCCCAGTTTTAGGAGTTCCTAATGTTTTTTCTTTTATATATATTTCTCCTGTTTGATATCTCTATTATGTTTTTACTTAAGACATTCAATAAGAAATTTCAATAGATATTTTCATAGATGATGTCAATGGTGATAACACTTGGAGGAGGAAATTCTAAGAGTTTCATCACCAAGGTATGAAGAAGTATGAGGGATCCATTTCCCATTGGGTGATAGAATATTGTCTAGAAGAGGTGGGGATAAAATTTAGCTCAATTTATACTCAGAAGGATCACTAGGTTTCTTAATATATTAAGATATAGCATAGTTTAGCTGAATAATAATGAATTTTTTCCTCAAGGATCATGATGAGTAAGTTGTTTAATAGGATAAGTTCATGATTTATTTATAGAATGGTATTTTATCTTCTACCTCTAAGTTGTATTATCTTCAAAAGATGTTTACCTTCCAAAAGGGGGTTATTGTATGCAATAGTTTATTATCTAATATAAGATCTTCCTATATTATGTTTCTAACCTTATTACCAATGATGGGGATATATAGGGACAATGTAACGAGGTTTTTTCATCCATAGATCTAGTACCATGTCACTAAATTTATATCAAATTCATTTTTGATGCACTGGTAACAGTGAAATCCATTATGAGAATACTGTCTTGGAAAGGGTCACCATGATATTGGAGTTTCCAAGATCTTACCAAGAGAAAATCTATGACTTGATCTCATATTACTAGATATAAGAATAATTTTCTATCAACATGGATAAGGTTTTATCACTATTTAACTCATTTCACTAGAGATAATAGTTCTTGGAACCCTGATGGTGGCTAATGTGTAGTTTTTCTAATTTTAGAGGCCATCTACGTCATGATAGAGAGTAACTAACCTTATTTAGTAGTTAGTGTATGGCCAATTTACCATTTCAGGCCCAACTATTACAGTAGTCTCAGATGAGGTTACAGTATTAGCATGGTATCTTAACATATGATCAGTAGATAAGGTATGGGGTAGGAATATGGAAACCTCATGTTATACTTCAACCTCATGGACTAAAAGTAAACTGTACAAATAAATGTGCATACTATCAGGGATAGAGAGGTTTTGGTTTAGATGTGATCATATGCATGCTTTAGCATTACTAGCACCAGACAATCTAGATGTTGTATGAGGCACCATCTTATTGTTTTATATTTCGGGTTATGATTTTTTTATTCATAATCTACACACTCCTTTGTTTCGTGAAATCCATTCAATGCTTTGTGATTTTAGGTGGAGATACTTATAGTTTCCTTATCATTGACTATGCTATTTAGAGGTCAATCTAGTATATTTTACATGTGTTTAGACTTTGAGTTGGTTCTAGGGAAACCCAACCCTTGGGTTGACATTTTATATTTACAAATACTTCTATATAACATCATCCTCAACATGAAATAACCATATTAAGTGTAGGATGTCATGGATTTATTCAGAATTCATGTTATATCCTATGACACTAATAGAGACCAGATGGTGTTTGTTAGTGATACAGACCCTATGATGGGTTAGAGGCATTTTGAGTCTCTATTTTATTTCATGGATAGGTTAATGCTATTTTCATTGGAGATTCATATGATTGTTTTTCCTATGGTTTTTTAAGAATACCCTGATGTATACCTTGAAGTGGTTATGACACCACCCCTTGATGAAATATTGAGTTAATGATAAAAATAGGTGTTTCTAGAAATCAATGTATCTATATCATTTAACCCATTCTAAACCATGCGAGCTGGAGATTCAAATTGGTGATCTCTTGTAGAGAGGATTCATTAATCCTAGTGTGTTTCATTATGGATATCCTTCAATGTTTGTAGTGAAGGTATATGTAAGTCTACGGTTGTGGTTAAATTATCATTATTTGTATCTTGTAATTTTGAAGAACCACTATCATCTACCATAAAAAAATATTTATTCAATTAGTTGAAGGGATCTAATTGGTTCATTAAGATTTACTTATGGTATGAATATCATAAAATATGAGTGAAGGATGAGGATAACAGAAAGACTAATTTTAGATGTTATTAGGGGCATTAAATGTTCATTGTGTTGTCATTCAGTGTTATGAATTCTCCAATCATGTTCATGGGAGTGGTGAATACGATGTTCCCTGAGTTTCTGGACCAGTTTATGGTTGTTTTTATTAATGAAACCCATGAGTTACATAGGTTTAAGGTGTATAACATAGAACATATATGAGATAAATAAATATATATTTGTTTTTATCAGCTGTTTTGGAATCTAACAGTGTTGTAGTTTTGGGACTGTGATGTTTTTTTATTGGGGCATAACATATCTCAATGTGGAGTTGCCATAGAGCCTTCTAATATTGTGGCTAGGGTTTATTGGTTATCCCCTATGAATGTTTTATAGGTATGATGTTTACTTTTTATTTTTGAATATTTTATAAATTTTATGCTCAAATTCTAGAAAGGAACACTTTGAAATGATTTTATGGGAATTATGAGTTCATTTTTATGTCATTCAGTGTTATGAAAACTCTTGTAATGTTCATGGGAGTGATGAATATAGTGTTCCATGAGTTTATTGACTAATTTATGGTGTTTGTTTCAATTATATCCATATTTTCTCTAGGTTTTATGAGGAGAACATAGATAATCTATTATCTATATTGACAGTTATTCAATTTCATCAGAAATTTGGGAAGCTATCAAAGTTTCAGTTCTAGTCACAAGAGATTCATTTCATGGGGTATGCCATATCTAAATGTAGGGTATCCATAGATCCTTAAATTATTATATTTGTTTTTTCTTGGATATCCCAAATTAATGATGTAGAGGTACAAAATTTCCTTGGTGTTTATGAATATTATAGGAGTTTCATGCCCAACTTCTCTTGAATAGTGAATCCTATAATAGATATTACTATTATGGATTTTGATTTTTTGGACTGACTAGTTCTATGAAATATTCAAGTATTTAAATGTGAATCTAGTCAGTACTGAATTTATTCATCTTCCAAAAAAGGGAAATGCATTAAATGTTTATTGATATGTCTCAAATATTGAATTGGGTTTCATGTTTATTACGTAGAGGTTGGTTATATCTTATGATTCCTGGTTGAAAGGGTATAAATATGTTATAATTCTCCCAAGGGAGGTTTAAACATAAACAATGTCACATTAATTACTTATTATAAAGTTAAATTAAAATTAATTTCTATTTATTCTTTTTTTTGGGTTTCTCAAGATTTTATGGTGGAATTGGCGAGTTTTCATGAATTGGGCCAAACCGTGAGCCCAATTCCAGATTTAAAAATAAATTTTGTTTCTTTTATAACATTTTAATATTTTAATATTTTTTACCCATTCAAATTCCTAAATGGTCTCCACTTACATATTAACACCACCATTGTAGTTTGGAGCCTTTAGGAATCCATAATCGAAGTGTATCTTTGTTTTTATTTAAGGGATTGGGCTTGCTCGAAAGCCCAATTACAGTTTTAAAAATATTTTTTTTAATTAATAACTTATTCAATTTTAAGTTTTTTTCTATGATTCCAAGCCCCATACACACTCATTGAACCTGGCCGTGTGTCTAGTATCTTCCCACCCTCTTTAGAGTTTATTTGCATCGCGGTTTTGGTCGATTCTATTAAAGCACTCACATTTTGTCCATATTTAAAAAGGTAATTTGATTCCATCATAAATCTTTCATTATTATGTATTTTCACCAAATTATAGTTCTCAATTAACCTTATATTTCTTTTTCCAACAGCAATTTATTTTTTGGCTATTTTCAAATTCATCCACTAGTGTATTTGGGGCGATTTCTTCAAGAACCCTCATGTGAGTGAGTGTTTTTCATTCTTATTTGATTTTTCATTGGGTTTCATTCAATGTGCTTAGGGTTTCTTACCTTATTCATGACTTCCCAAAATTCAAGAGGGTAAGTACTCTGACCTATGGTTTAACTTTGGGTAATATTGATCCAATATTCTATTTTTAGGTTTGATCTACCCTCCTTGAGGTGCGGCGATGGTGCATTTGTGTTTTCGCACAAAGGATTCATGTGATTCATTTGATTTGTAGGTGAATCCAATGTTGATTCAATATTTTTGTTTTAGAATTCTGTATTTATCAAATTTTAAGGTTTATATCATTTTATTATTGCTGCAAAAATTGGTTCTAATGATATTTCTGTTGCAATTGATTTTTAAATTCCAATTTGGTGTGAAATTGGCAGTTTTGTAAAGAAATGTTGTATTTTTTTATTTGGGGATTCACTATAAATACTTAGTTGTTTTTATTGACCTTTACTAATGCTCAAAATAATCTTTATAATGTTTCTCCCATTTTTATTGCTGAAAAAATGTGTTTTAATTCTGTTTGTAAAGAAAATGATGTTTTGGTTCCCATTTTATGTTAAAATGAAGGTTTTACAAAGGTATCACTTCTTATTTAATATGGGGATTCCCAAAAATTGATTTTTTGTTTTAATTGAAATTTATTGGGATGCCTTTACTATTTTGGAAACATACAAGTGTGAACATAGATTACAAGTGGGGTTCTTAAGGGTTTTGTGTGCAAAACAACACGGGATTTTGAGAAATTGATTTATTCAAAATCAAAGTGTTTATTGTGTGTTTTAAGTGGTATAAAATGTTATAGCTACTGTATTTGGTTTATGTGACCAGTAGTGTTTTTTCCATTAAAATTTGTATGTGTTAAATTCTGAAATTGTTTGAGCACAAATGGGGAAGCCCGGGTACCTAGGTGGGGCGGATGTGTACAAGTACGGCTAGTGGACCGGATGGATTTTGTCCCTGTTTCACCTAGCATTTGGACAACGACATCTATATCTAAACTATGTGGAGGATTATTGGGAACCATTAGGTTATGGGTATGTTCACTACTAGTGAATCATTCATGAGAATGGATTTTACTATGGTTACATTACCCCGAGGTATGAGGTACATGGGGTCTGAGACTATCTAGTGCCTAGGGGTGTTCCATATTATTTCTCATTATATTTGTTGTATTTGACCTTGTATTTGGGTGTATTTGGAATTATATTTAAGTACATAACATTCCTATTTAAATGATTCAACATTCTGAATGTGTTAACGTAAATTTTTTTTTTCAATTTAATGTTTCATTTCATTGAATTTGTCACTGCTTTTCATTGCATATTAAAACTGCTTGCTTTTTCACCTTATATTGCAGGAACCTTGGAATAATTGGGTGGTATCCTATTGGGATTATTATCAAACCGTACTGAAACCCCTTCGGTGTAAGATTATATTATTTTATTTTTTCCTAGGTAAAGGAAAGGCATTGGGTTATGGTGGTTCGGGGTGTTATTTCTCATCCTTGGGGCGGAGTTGTGGAGATGACTGATGGGTGATGACCCCTTGTCCTGTGGAGTAATTTGGGTATTTTTCTGCTATATATTTGTGTCATTGGAAATTTTTTTACTCTATTTAAATCCATGTATTCAATTCTATTTTTTATTAACACTTGTTTGGCTACAAATTTAAGAATTTATATTATGGATTGTTTCAATGAATTTTTGCTTTCATAATCGACTAAATCGTTCCCAAAAATAATTTTTTGATACTTGGGCACTTGTTCCAGCCCGTGCCGATAGAGAACACCCTTCGGGACTTGTCAGAGGCTGGGTTTGGTGCCGTTTTTGGAGGCAACCAGATTCAGTTCGTGACAAAATGGTGTCAGATGAGGTTTGAGTTAACTCTTTGGGTCATGTTATTAGGGGAAGAGTCGGGATATTATGGAGTTAGGATTGTCGACACTTGGAATTCTTGTTATGGGTAGTATGCATGATCACCACACCTCATGATGGGATTCATGTTTCTAGGAGAAGTTGGAATTTATCTAATTCCTTTGGTTTTCTTGGTTCAATGATGATTAGAGGAAATGAAAAGAGAGTTGGGTTAATCATCTTAGTGAGCTCGCGGGGCCTGTAAAGCCATGTGGAACCAAGAATATTCCATAGAAAACTCTCTATGACAGTGAAGTGATTGGAATATGGCCGCCAACCATATGTTCAAGTCACCCACAGAAACTAGTTCCCCCTCGCATTTTTTTTGTGATTTAGTTTTGAAAACATGGAACTTTGGATTAAAGAAGCGTAATGTTTTTGTGAAATGATTTTCAAATAAAGAGGGAATTGTTTGATTTATGAAATGGTGGAAAACAATTTTCAGAATTGTTTTGAAATGGAAAATGGGGTGATTACACATATTTTATATGCGGGAACTATATTGAAGTTAGTTTTGAAAAGTGTTTCCAATAGAGTTTTCTTAACAATCAAAGGGTTTTTTAATGGGATGAGATGTTTTGAAATTGATGTGAATATCATGGAAGATAGTTATTTTCTAAATGGTTGTTCCTTTCTAAAATGTTTTGTAAGATGTGAATTGGGATTTTGATCTTGTGGTTAGCAGTTTTGAGAAAATGGATGTGTTGGTTGACTGTTTTGGTTTTGAAAAGTGGAAATAATTTTTTGTTTTAACCTTTAGTATTTCCGTGAGAAACCACATGCATGGGGTTATATGGGATGACGGATTTTTGATGGCAAAAATGGATGAGTTTCGGGATTTTTATGAGGATGGTGCCTAGTGTGGCACAGAAACATGCATGTGTAAGGCCCATGGGGTACCATTGGGGGATACGCTAACTGCTGAACCATTTGTTTTGAAGAAATGTTTTTAAATGAAAACATTATGTCTTGATGAATTTTTTGGTATTTCTTATATTATGTGTTTTTGGAAAATTTTGATATTGTGGGATGTTTTGATTCCAAGAACCCCTCCTGTTTTTATTGTGTTTTGGGTTTGTGTGTGGTCGGTAAGCTGTGTTGAAGGGCCGATTAGTGGTTTCTTTTGAGAAATGTTATGGGATTGTTTTATATTGTTTCTTTCATGTGTTTGGATCTGTTTTGTGGTATATCAAGACCAATGGACCATCTTGGTTGGGTCCTTAGGTTTAATCATTGGATAAGGTATTCCCCATTAAGGGTTAGTACATAATTGAAGTGCAACCCGGATTGTTTCTCCATTTAAAGACCCTCTAGTTGATCAATATAAGGTATATTTTTCTTGAGATTTTTAGATTGAGTCTACACCCTTTCCTTTCCTAGTTTTGTGTTTCCTTTTGTAGTGTAAGAGTTATCATTGAAGGTTGAAAGAGACCTTAGCTTCTTAAGTTTCCTGATTTGCTGAAGGTGGAAGTGGTCTGGGGTTGATAGAATGGATGAGTATCTAGATGGTGTCTAAGAGGTCCTCTCGGTCCATCGTAGTCTCTTCAAAGAAGTAGTCCACAATAAACTACCAATGTGGAAATCTGGTCACGAGATGATATTGTGGCCACTTTATAGAATTGTGTGTTGTTTGGGGATGTTGTATAAGGTCCCATAGCATGCATTGTTTATATCAGTCATAATGGTCATGTTTAGTAATTCCTTGTGATTTTGTGCACTAATTTGACTTTAAAGGTGAAAGTTGTGCAATCCTCTGAGAGTCTCTATTTTTTTGGGAGAATGTATCCCTTGGAAATACTTCAAAATCTTCTATTTTAGAGGAAGGTGATTATAAGTGTTATTTACTTGTATAGTTACTCACACGAAGAAACAAGGTGTGTTGTGTGTTCATTTTCTAAGCCCTTGTTTCAGTAAAATATCATCTAAGGGTAAAGTGAGTTTGAAATGTGTTATTTCATGGCCATCTTATCGGGGATTTTAGTATAGTTATTGGTGGAACCGAAAGAATAATTCGCATTTAGGGGGGATTCCAAAGCCTAACTACAAGGTCACAGATACTTCAATCATTTGAGCTCCAGCCATAGGCCTTGGAGAGAAGCGGAATCATAGTCGGGGGAAATCCCATGGATGTTTAAACCCATGTACAATGTCTTATCCTCAGAATGAAAGTTCGTAAGAACATAAACGTCTAGTTTCATCATATTTCATTAGTTTTCAACAATCAGTGGAAATCGGATGAGGGCCTTGTACCCATGTCATCACATAATGTAATTCGCTCCCCCTTTGGTTTCCATCGATCCATTAGAGAGTGGTGGGAAATTTGTATAGACGTGCTGAGGACATAGTTTTTGTCTGATTAGTCGTGACCATGTTCCAGGATGCTATGAGAAAAGAATGATTTGCACAGTTAGTGCAAAATTTCCCAAACTGTGTGGACTGACCCTGCACCCTTCCCAAATCATTAAAAAAAAGTGGGTCTTTCTATGTAGGCCCATGATGGTCGGTTAAGATAGTTTCCTCTTATGGTATGGTGCCTATTTGTGTCCCCCCAAACCAATATCTTAGATTTATCCATGGTATTGGATTTTTGGTAGGTAGTATCGTTCAGAACTATCTAAATACCAACTTCTTCCATGATTAAACGTTGGTATTGGAGAGCTCCCAATGGTTTAGTTATTGTTAGGTAAGTGTAACCTTGTTCGAAGTTGTTGTTCATTTGGGTGAATTGCTTGAGTCTTGCTCAGATAATTTTAGAGGAGTTTCATCTTGGGATAATGTATGAATGTTATTGATCATTTCATGAATGTGGAGTATGTTTTTGTTGTGAGATTAATCATTCCTTATTTGATCACTGGAGGTTTTTTGGCCCTTGGAGTCGAAGCTTGGCAAAGAAGTACATCTTGGTTTATCGATTGGGTTTGGATTTGGTATCTGGCCTTGTTATAGATTTCTGGGGATGGATTATTTTCATGGTGGGTAGAATTGTTACATAAATGAATTATTTTAAAGTTAAATTTAATTTAATTTCTATTTATTCATTGTTTTTGAGGTTTCTCAAGCTTTTATGGTGGAATGGGAGAGTTTTCATGGATTGGGCCAAACCGTGAGCTGAATTCCAGATTTAAAAATAAATATTGCTTCTTTTATAAAATTTTAATTTTTTAATATTTTTCACACATTAAAATTCTTAAATAGTCTTCCCTGACCTATTAACACCACCATTTTAGTTTGGAGCCTTTAGAAATCCGTATCCAAGGTGTATATGGGTTTTTATTTATGGGATTGGACCTGACTAAAAGCCAAATTCCAGTTTCAAAAATAAATTTTTTTTAATTAATAATTTATTCAATTTTAAGGATTTTTTTGGTGAGTCCAATCCCCACACACACCCATTGAACCCAGCCGCACGTCCAGTATCTTCCAACCCTATCTGGAGCTTATTGGCCTCACGGTTTAAGTCGAAGATTCTGAAGCACTCACATTTCATCCAGATTTAAAAAGGTAATTTTATTCCTTCATAAATATTTCATTATTCACTCTTCCCCCCCCCCCACATTACAGTTCTCAATTAACCTAATATTTCTTGTTCCATCCGTAATGGAATTTTTGTATGTTTTCAAATTCATCCACTAGTGTATTTGGGGGGATTTCTTCAAGAACCCTCAAGTGAGTGAGTCTCCTTCATTATTCTTTCATTTTTCGTAGGGTTTCATTCAACGTGCTTAGGGTTTCTTGCCTTATACATGAAGTCCCAAATTTCTAAAGGGTAAGGTGTAAATCCTAAGGATTAACCTTTGGTTTTCTTAGTCCAATTTTCTATTTTTTGGTTTGATCTACCCTCCATGAGGTGCGGCGGTGGTGTGTTGGTGTTTTCGCACAAAGGATTCAAGGGTTTCATTTGATTTGGTAGGTGATCCAATGTTTATGAAATCATTGTGAATTATCATGCTACATTTATCATATTTTCTGGTTTATATCATTTTATTATTGTTGCAAAAATTGGTTCTAATGATGTTTCTATTTCAATTTAATTTTAAATGCCAATTTGCTGTGCAATTGGGGGTTTTCCAAATAAATGTTTTATTTGATTATTTGGGGATGCCCTATAAATACCTAGTTGTTTTTATTGACCTTAATAATTCGTAAATACTGTTTATAATGTTTATCCCCTTTTTATTGTTTCATAAATGTGTTTTAATTTTTCTTGTAAAGAAGGTGAAGTTTTGGTTCCACTATTGTGTGAAAATGATGGTTTTACAAAGTTATCACATCTTGATTAACATGGGGATGACGGAAAATTGATTTGTTGTTATAATTGAAATTTATTGAGCTGCCATTACAGTTTTGGTAACTTAAAAGTGTGAACATAGTGTACATGTGGGATTCTTAAGGGGTTTTGTGTGCAAAACAGCATGGGATTTTGAGAAATTGTTTTATTCAAAATCAAAGTGTTTGTTGTGTGTTTTATGTGCTATAAAATGTGATATCAACTGTATTTGGTGTATGTGAAAAGTAGTGGTGTTTTCCATTAAAATTTAAATGTGTTTTGTTCTGAAATTGTTTGATCACAAAGGGGGAATCCTCGGTACCTAGGTGGGGCAGATGTGTACTAGTACAGCTAGTGGACCGGATGGGTTTTGTCCGTGTTTCACCTAGAATTTGGATAACGACAACTCTAACTAAACCATGTGGATGATGATTGGGGACCACTAGGTTATGGGTATATTCTTTACTAGTGTCTAGTGCATGAGTATTGATTTTACTATGAATACATTACACTGAGGTACAAGGTACATGGGGCCCAAGATAATCTAGTGCTGAGGGGTGTTCCGGATTTTGTTGCTCTTTGGATTTGTGGTATTTCCCCTTGTAGTTGGGTGTATTTGGAATTATATTGAAGTATAAAACATTAATAATTAAATGTGTTATCATTCTGAATGTTTTATTTGAATTTTTTATTCAATTTAAAGTTTCATTTATTAGAATTTTTCTCCGCTTCTCATTGAATATTAAAACTTCTTGCTTTTTCACCTTGTATTGCATGCACCTTGGAATCATTGGGTGGTATCTTATTGGGAATAATCTCAAACCCTACTTAAACAACTTGGGTATAATTAGAATTTATTATTTTTGACCCATGTAAAGGAAAGTCATTCGGTGATGGTGGTTTGGGGTGTTAGTACTCATCCCTGGGGCGGAGTTGTGGAGATGGCTAGTGGGTGATGACCCCATGTCGTGTGGAGTGCTTTGGTTTTTTTACTAATATATATTTGTGTCTTAGGACTTTTATTTACTATTTTTAAATCCATGTATTGAATTCTGGTCATTTTACAAAGCCCTGTTGGGCTATAAATTTCAGAAGTTATATTATGGATTGTTTTTAAGGTTTTATGCTTTCATACATAGGTAAATCGTTCCCAAAACAAATTGTTTGATACTCAAGAACTTGTTCCAGCCCGTGCGGATAGGGAACACCCCTTCAAGCCATCTCACAGGATGGATTTGGTACTAGTTTTGGAGGCGACCAAATTTGGTTCAGGACAAACAATCTCGAATAATGTTGATATTTTGAAATAAACCCTTAACACTTCAGGTAACTTTTGAATCGTAAGCCCCATGAGAGAAATAAATTAAAACTAAACATTAAATACACTGAATATAAATAGATTCATGATATACCTTATCAAAGTAGAAGTATATATACCACACTAAATGTAATAATTGATGAATATTTCATATATCTCTCCAAATAAATATCCAAGAAGATTTTTTAATTCCTAAAACAATAAAAATAACTTTTAACATATCCTAAAATCTATAAAAAAGTGAAAAGTCCTTCTGTATGTCCTTAGAAATTTACAAAAAAAAATGGTTAGTGTGAGTTATCCAATATAATATATTAATATCTAAACCTAAATAGTAACACAAAAATTTCAACTTAATCAAATCCATAAGTATTTATTCAACACATTGTTTAAGTGAAAATAATTTCATATCAACCAGAACACCACGTAGGTCAGTAGTAGGCACTAAAACCTTGTTAGCCATTGGTTGTAGGTGTAATCCCCGAAACCTTACCAGATGTGATGGGTTATCACCTAGTAGATATTATGTCCCTTTTGTAAAATATTATCATTATAATTCCTATAATTTTCCAAAAATTGGATGAATATCATCAAAAATAACATTGGTCCTAAAATCACATTTTAAAAGTTGAGGCTAAAGCCTCAGTTTATTTATGAAAGGGGATACAGTAAAAAGAAAATCATGCAACATACAACACATGGATGAACATAGTGAGACAAAGACTCAAGACCTCACCGAGACCCTTAGGGGTACCTCCCAACTGAGCTTCACCCTGGGGGCCTCAATTCACTTTTTAACAGCAAGGGTTTTCTATACGACTTATTCATTTACCTTGAAATTAGATAATATTAATTGACTATTATTACTTTAACATCAATGATTATATTGAGCCTAAACGTTATCAAGAAAATTAATATTATTTCCATAGAATGTAATGTAATTTTTAATAAATAAATTTTTCACTAAAACATATACTAAACTAATGAGTTTTATTTCTATATATATCCCGCCAAATATCCTCAATCTTGATAAACTCCCATCATATTACTCCTCAAAAAGGATTTTTAAGAAATTAAAGTTATAATCATATTTAAACTCATAAACCCATTATTTTATCCTTAATTCTAGAGTTAATCTTAGATGAAAACATATATGCTTCAAATAATTATCACAATCCTTAGAAGTTTCATGGTACTTATAACAAAAATACCATTGTTAAGAATACATCTAAAACATTTTTATTGAATCCAAATACATAGGTACTTTACTAATTCTAAATTGACTATATTAATATCATAATTTTGACCTTTACCCTTAGATATTCTTCTGTGGAATATTCCCTTGATTCTTGGGGCATTTGTTTGTATAGTGACCCATCTACTTACAGTTGAAACAGTGAACATTAAAAACTTCTTTTTTTAACTTGAAATAATGAGCCTGATGGACTTTTTCTCCATACTTGAAGAAAAATCCCATCCCCTTTAATATAGTACTAGGGTTTTTTATTCCAAAATTATCATGTGTGGGAAAAATCATTCTTTACATTATTATATTTATCCTACTTTTTACTATACCATCATATTCTTCCCTTTCTCCCTTTCAAATCCATAAGACTTAGAGAATTAATTCTCAGGTGTGGTATCACCTGATAATATTTCATCATATAATGATAAGGTTTTGTTGATTAGTTTCTTTTGAAGGATTGAATTAATCACACTAAAGAAACAGTCAACCTTACTATTTGGATTATATAGATTGTCTGCAACATTCCATGCTAACCACATAATGTTTTCTTCATACATAGAAACATTTCCTCTTCATTTTATATTAGAAATAAGAATTATCCCACCATATTTTCCATTTCTCTTGAGGGAAATATATTTCCTGGAAGAGTTACTTAAAATTATTCCACTCTATTTTTAATATTTATTATTCATCCTTAGTGGTTTTTATCAATTACCACCATCAATATAAATCTCATAAGAGATGATAAACTTCCATGACACCTTTGTCTATTTCATTACTTCCCAGAATGAGAAATATATTTTATAATGAACTTATGAAATAATCAACTAAAAATGGATTTGTAGTCCAATTTAATGGTGGGGGTTTTTTATGTCCAAAGTGATCTAATATTGTTACACCACATGGTGGATCAATATGATTCTTTATCTGGACAAGGTTAATTCCCATAACATAAGATATCTACCCCAATAAGGTTACAATTGGATCAGTTCTAGATAAACCTATAACTCTATATTTATTTTCATGAACATGAGAGAAATCCATACATAGAGTATTTTCATTGATATGGTTCCCATTACTTCAATTAGGAAGCATTTCAAAACAATGGAACACACTATATTAGGTTATACAATTATTAAAAATAATGTATAATCTAGAAACTAGTGAAATACATAAAATATATTGAAAATTTTATGCATAAATAATCTAATAATCATAAACATAGTTTCTTGGGCAGAAAATTCAAATCATAAAAATATTTTCAAATACTTTATAATGGTTTATAAATACAATGTAAATTATCCAAAGAATATACCTCAATAGTGTAAACCAGGTGCACAATAAGATCTGTTGTAGTGCACCACGTGACGATTGAGTCAAATACTGATTATCCATTTTCATAGTTATTACCCTAAGGTACAACTATGTCAAAACCACATATACTTGTAGTATCTAGACTGGTATGTATTTAATAGAAAAAAGACATAATCTCTTCCTCACCAAAAAAGTAAGATGTTCCTCTATAACTATATTTAAATTCTATCACAAGTTTATGTTCCATACTCCATGTTTTCCTAAATCTAGTTCCTAAGGGTTCTATAATAATTTCTATGATTCCAACTGTAAATACACAAAACCTTGTAGCCAAGATTCATTGGTTTCTTTATTAAACTGGTATGAGATACAAGTGATCACATCCCAAAGAATGGAATAGTTAAAAAGTTTTTTTAAAAATATATTTTCTTGAATTTAAAAATTCATTTTGAATACTAACATATAACATAGTATCTTATTTGAAAAAACTATTCTTTCATTTAGTATATCCCTATATATAATTTATAATTAACTTCTTGGTATCCTGGTGAAAATAATCAAAAGAAAAGGGGTGAGCTTAAATTATATGTAAATAAATGCATACAGTAGAGGCTATCATTAATAAACAATAAATAACCAATATGGAAAGATAAATATATTAAACACATTCCATATAACCAATAAATTAAACATGAAGAATAATATGGTATGAATAAAAGATTATCAAAATAATTCTATATAAATAATCAAATGAGTATAAAACATATCCATTGGTATTTTAACTAATTGATTAGTCATATAGAAATAAATAAATATACTCATAATGAGGAAAATCATAATTCTTGACAACATAACCATACTTTTAAGGCCTTGTTCCAAGACTTCTTACATAAACGAGTAATATATCAGCCAAAACCCAAGCTAGTTTGTCTTATGAGACTTATCCATGCATCAAGGGTCTATAAAAGGCCCCACCCATCACTTACTAAGTCAAATACATTACTCATATAAAAGGGTAGAAACATAATCATCATAAAAATTCATATTGAAAAACTAGTATATGAAATTCTAATAATCACCCTAACCAATAAACATAATCATTAACCATTGTGAGTAATATGAAAAATGGTATCAAAATAGTACCTCCCTTTAAAACCCATCATAAACCATGTAGAGAAATAATAAATATGGTATCACTAATAAATATTCCCATTAGAGAATAAGGTTAAATGAGGGTTATTATTGTTGATGAATAGAAATACCATAAACAATACATTAAAAACAATCTTGAGGAAAATATCCTCTTTAATTTAAACATTAATTTTAACAATTAAAAATTTATAGAATTTTAGGAAAAAAATAATTTTAAAATAAACATGGAAACATGTAATGGAATCTTCACAAAAATGTGTGGTCATGACGGAGGTTAATTATGTACTTGGTATATATGTTAAAAATAGTAATCATTTTACATTGTTCTGAAAAGGATAAAAATTATCTCATTCAAAAAATGATAGGAATATTCCTTTAAAAATTTTAAATTTTAGAAATTGTTAAAAATAAATATTATAGATAATTTTTAAAATGGTAAAAAAATATATTTTTTATAACATGGATATTAAAGAAAACAGATTTTCGACCAAAAAGAGAAGAAAAGTCATCTTTTTTGAAAAAAAATATTCTCAATAATTTTAAGTACCCAAGATAGGAAAATGATAATATTACATGAAATTTTCATTAATAATAAATGGATAAAAAATATATTTTTTTAAAGATTAAATATCAAACAATTCCCTCAAGGGAGGATTAAACAGAAAAATTCGTGAATAATGGTGAGATTGTGAAATAAATCCTTACGACATCGGTAACTTTTGAAGCATAATCCTAATGAAAGAAATAAATTAAAATGAAACATTAAATACCATGAATATAAATAGATTCATGATATGTCCTATATAATGTGAAATATATAAACTACAACAAAGGTAATAAGTGGTGAATATTTCATATGTCTAATGAAAGTAAAAGTGATATGAGAAACCCTTACCTTAGGTATGATTAAATTCATATGGGTTTGTACCTCATATATATAAAATATATTTTTATAATAAATCTATTAAAAATTGTACTAATATATTTCACGTAATATATTATTTACTTATAGTATTTTATGACCCATTTATTAATAATAGTTTGTTAAAATCATTGTTTTAGGCGATAATTTCTCCATTTTATGTATGTTTTTTTTGTAGATTCGATATTTTTAATTTAATCATGGTTAAATAATATATATTTTTTCATCCATGATATAAATATTATATATATAAATTATATAAGTATTTATAATAGGCTATAAAATTTTGAGATATGAAAATGAGTTACACCATTCATGGAGATGGTAGGTCGTACATATGCATGAATGCTATTCATATTTTCCAACAGATGGAATGTAAAAAATGGTAAATAATGTTTCAAATTTCATAAATCTTGTTAATATAAAATATTTTATTTTTACTCAATAAATATATCCTTATTACCATCCATGTGAAACTAAAATGAAAAACATTCCAAATTAATATGTGGAGATAGTAGTCCACAAGTACGCACATGCAATTTTATTATTTTACAATAGATTGAAATGTAAGAAGGTATATGTGATTTTATAATTAAATAAGTATAAAAATTTCATAAATATTATATAAATATTTTAAATCCATCATTATATCCAATCTAGTGAGGTAGTGATGGAAAACAAATTACATCAGTTCGCGAGGCGGTAGTCCACTGTATACATGTCCAACTGCTTCATATCCTATTTAATGGAAGATGAGATGGATATAAGTTATGAAATTAAAATAATAAAATTTGATTATATAGTATATATATTTATATATATTTATAAATTTTTTTAATATTTTAAGGAGTTATAAGAATAATTAAAATTAAAATTCATGGTTAAGAATTTTACCTCTTCTTCAGACAACATTTTTAAGATTATAACTAAATACTTAATAGATAAGATTTATGATCATTAAAATGACTCTAGGATTTAGGTAGTGATTTATGTGTTGAGTCAATAAGGGTTTCTTTATGAATTTTCCATTCATTCATACTTGAGGGAGATTGTAGTTCAATAAGGTTTCCTTATCACTTTACCATTCGTTCTTATTTTGAAAAATCAGAAACACCTTATCTTAAGGAAAATTTTCTTTTTCCCCTGAGTTTTACTTCTATTAGGAAAAATTTCCATCCCTATGTAAATTTATCCTTAACATGTTTTCATTATTCATATCATATTTTTTCTAAGTGTAAAATTTTCTTTGAAAACCAAAACCTTAGAATCCTATAAATACCTAGATATGAAGCATTCTACTATAGAATCTGAAATCTCAGAATTATTGTTACTATCCTTTCTGAGTTCTGACTTCGAATTATGAATCAGAATTCTGGTTACAAACTCTTCTGAATTCTTACTCCAAATTCTAATTACGAATTTTAGATATGAATTCTTCTGAGTTATGAATCCAAATTATGAATTAGAATTCTGGTAATGAAATTTGAGTTTTGAATCCGAATTTTGATTATGAATTCTGGATAAGAACTTACTGATTTCTGAATCTGAATTCTAATTACCAATTCTGGAAAAAAAATTTCTTGAGTTCTGTCTCCGAGTTCTCTAAATAAATACAACAAACACATATGTGTTATGACACCGAATTCTCATGAACTCTGACTCCAATCATTGTGAGTTTTGGTTCTGAATTCTTTTGAATCCAGACTCCGAATTTCCTTGAGATGAGGAATTCGCAATTCTATATAATTCAGTTTCCAAATCCCTAGAAAAGATAATCATAATATCCTTGTATTATAGACTCCGAATTCAATTATGGTTAGACTCTAAAATTTCCTTTCCTTACATTTTGAATATCAGTTTTTTGTTTTTCATACACTTGATTTGTTGTAAAACTATGTCATGCTTTCAGTTACTCACTAACTGTTATTTGAGTGACACATGTATAGGTCCCTCCAAAATTCAAGTAATAATAAAAATGTTGGAGGAGGGAGCTGACAATTGATGTAATGCATATAAATAGAATCTCATTTGAAAGAGATCACAAATTTTTTGACAGAAATTTTGGAAAATTATCTTCAGCTTTTGAAAAAGTGATGTTGATGTGATTTCTAGAGAGAGAGGATCTTATAAACTCTCCGGCTTCATGCAGAAAGTTTTTAACTGCTTGTTCAGACTTTGCTTCGTGGAGAATTTATTTTTGGGACTCCGATTCTTTCTGTGTACAATCGGGGGCTTCCAGGGATAGGAAGATAGAGGTGCGGACAACCTTTAAGTTGAGGGCTTCCTTGTTGAGGAAGATAGAGGTTTCGAGTACATTGATGTTGAAGGATTCCAGGGATAGCCAGACAAACTCCGATCATCATATCAAGGGCTTACCCTGGTGTTGGAAAGAGAGACTTTCGTGAAAGTATAAATCAAGGGACCTTTATCCATGCTTGTTAAATACACTTCTCTTTGGGATAAAAAAGTTACTACTTGTTATTGTTTTACAAGTTTTCCACTGCATTTATATTGTTAAGGAAAGTATAACTATCTTATACTTCCTTATACTTATACTCTATTTTAGATCAATTCTATAAACTTTGAGGTAGAATCATATTTTTTAAAACCTTTGTAAAGTTTTATTTCAAGAATCACTTTTCTAGAATCAAGAAAGTTATTAGAACATAGATGTGTTTTGAATTTTGGTTATGCAAAATTTCTGTAGGGATTTTTAAAGTTTACAATTCACCCCCTCTTGTATTTGAGAATATCATTACTACATATTCGATCCTACAATTGGTATAAGAGGCTGGAAACCTCATATCCTATACCAATCCAACAATTGGTATCACAGTAAGTCATCTCTGAATTAATCTCATGATTAGATTCAGAAGATAATCTTTCAGAATTGAATTTCTGGATTCATATTTTTTCAGAATAAGTTTTTTGGACTCGTATAGTGAATTTTTTTTTTCTTATACATACTATTGTTCTATATTTTTCTTACTTAGGAATATTTTCCTTTTTTACGAACTTTTCCTATTAACAAGTTTTTTGTGGAACGAACTTTCTTAAAGATGGCATGAATCAATGTTGGTTCCATAGACAATCTCAATCCAACTAGGCCACCTATCTTTAATGGAAATGAATATGAATATTGGAGAGATATCATGAATAAATTCATTATCAATACTGGAGTTTATAATTTTTTTATGTTTACTGGAGTATATAAAATTCCTGACAAAGAAGTTAGTACCTTTACCAATCAAGAAAATCATGAATATCAACTGAATTATAAGGTACGAAATACTTTTATTTGCTCTATGACTAGAAACATATATAAGCAAATTTCATCTTCTGAAGACAAAAATTCTTTTTGGATGAAAATTTATGTTACTCACTTTGGAACATCCAATGTTATTAAAATAAGAAGATCCATGCTCAGAACTGAATATCATGGTTTTAACTTTATGTATGGAGAACCCATATGTATGGTGAAATAATGGTTTATGAAAATTGTGAATAGATTATAGTCTATGTGATAAAAACATTTGGATGATGAGGCTCTTAGAGATAAGATCATAGACTTCATGCCAAATGAGTGGGAGTCCAAAAGGACAATAATTGATGAGAATAGAAGAGTCACTCAGATTTCCTTAGAAGAACATTTTGGAACTCTTCTTTTTCATAAGACAAGAATGAAGAGAGATACTGATAACATAATGAAGAAGAATGGAAATGGCAGTGTTTCTTTTACCACAGCTTTAAATCATATGAAAGCTAAGACTCCTGAGAGAGTTACTAGATCCAAATCTAAGAATGTTTTTATTCAATCTGAATCTAGTGGAAGTTAATCCTCATAAAATGAATTAGAAAATCTTGCTTGAAGGATGAACAAGATAGATGGAATGAGGAACATTCAATCCAGATACAAGAAGAAAGATAAGAAAGATAAGAAATATTCAGATGTCACATGTTCTGAATGTAAGAGAGCTTGACATATAAGACCTGATTTTCCTATTCTGAAGATAAAAGAAAGACATGAAAGTCATTAAAAGAGAAATAGACAGAAATATTACAAGGATAAGGAAAATAATGTTTTGAATGCTAATGACAACTAGAGTTCCAATGGTGGTGACTCTTCAGATGAATCTTCAGATTATGAACCTTCTAGATAAAAGAGTCATGGTCTAATTGCCCCACTACCGATTGAAAACCATTACTTTATGGATAAGGTACACAATAAAGAATCAATGACCAATGTTTCTTAGAATGATAATGATTGTAAATACTATAACCCTTTAGATGAATAATCTTCTTCTGATGAAGATAATACATTACATTCATATGAAGAAATTTCTAGGTTTTACAAACTTCTTGAGATTGAGAATTAAAAACTCATAAAAAAATATGATAAGGCAAAATCTAGGAATAATATTCTTAATAAGGAAATATCATATCTTTCTAAATATCTTCATATGAAAAATAATGATTGTGAAATAATTTCAAAAAATATTGAGGAAGTATATTCTGAGAAGGATAAACTTCATAAAGATCTAGAAAACATAGTTTCTAATAAAAATATTATCGAGCCTAGCTCTAGTTCAAAATCAAATGTTTTAGAAGATAAGAACTTGTTTATAAAACTCAAATATGAAATATTTTCCTTGATGAATTGTTTGTCAAGCTTTACCTTAGGTAAGGAAAATTTTGATAAAATGTATTCTCAAATTCAACCATAAAGGAATAGTTTTGGTTTTTGTTATACTAGTTCAAAATCCATTTTTAGTAACAATAACTTTGTTCCTCAAAGTTCTCCATTTTGCACAAAGTGTCACTATGGTGGACATTGGGAGAAGAATTTTTCTCTAAAAAAAACAAGTCCTTAGGTCTTCATAAAGCCTCTTTTTCTAAAAATATGTGGGTGCCCAAAAATTTGGTTTCTATGAATTCCAGATCCAAGAAAGTATGGATTCTGAAAACCTAACTTTTTCTTATTTTTAGGAAAATAGAGAAGGTACCAATATCAAAACATTGTACATGGATCGTGGATGTTCCTGTCATATGACTGGTAATAAAATCTATTTAGAAATGTTCATCAAGACGGAATAAGGAAAAGTAATTTTCAGAGATAATGCTCTGGGAGAAATTATTGGTATAGGTAACATCATTATTCTTGGAAAACATTGATTTCAAATGTTTTATTTATTAAGGGTCTTAAGCACAACCTCATTAGCATAAGTCAGTTATGTGATGAAGTTTACCTTGTCAATTTTATGAATGACAAGTGCTTAGTACACAATTCCAAAGAAGGGTTTATTATTTCTGCCCATAAGCGAGCGAATGTTTACACAATAAACATAGAAGACCTTAAGAGCCAACATCTACCTTTACTTAGTGAAATAGAGGATCATTCTTGGTTATGTAATAGATGGTTTGGTCACTGTAACCTTAGGAACTTATGAAAACTTTATAAGAAAATATTATTTAAGGATCTACCAGTGCTTAGATTTGATTCTTCAAAAGTCTCTAACCCTTGTCAATGTGGAAAGAAACATAAATCAAGTTCTAAATCAGTCAGTGAAGTCTCCACTACAGATGAATTATAGTTAGTTTATATGGATCTCTTTGGTCCTACAAAAACTGGAAGCATTGGGGGCAAGTATTATGTAGTTGTCTAGGATGATGATTGCACTAGATTTACGTGTGTATACTTTATTGATATGAAGTCTAAAGCTTTTTATTATTTCAATAGTTTTAGATCCCATGATAAAAATGAGAAAAACTATCCTTTAAAACTATTCATAGTGATCATGGTGGAGAATTTTTATATTCTGATTTTGAAACTATTTCTAGTAGAAAAGGTGTTACTCATAACTTCTCAGTACCCAGAACATGTCAAAAAAATTGTGTTGTTGAAAGAAGAAATATAATTATTCAAGAGATAACTAAAACCATGTTGAGTGAGTATTTTGTAGCCAAACATTTTTGGGGTGAAGCTATAAGTACGTCTTGTTATACTATAAATCGATTCTTGATTAGACCTTTTCTTTATAAAACTCATTATTAGTTATAGAATGGTAGAATACCTAGACATTCCTACTTTATGGTTTTTGGTTGCAAGGTATTCATTTTTAATAATAAAGATAATCCTCAATAATTCACAACAAAATAGGATGAATTAATTTTCTTAGGCTACTCCACAACTTCTAAGGCATATAGTGTTTTCAACAAAAACACTTGTACTGTTCAAGAGATAGTACATGTTAAATTTGATGAAACTGATCCTTTTATTTTTAAAAACCACCAACCTATATCCTTAGATGTGTTTTCAAAAACTGATTATCAACATATGATAGAAGATCCCTCTGATAAGGAAAATGTCTAAAAATATACTCCTGAAACAATAGCCCCAGAAGATTTCCTACCCTATGTTGATTAATAGGTTTTACAAAACAAAAATCAGTTGTTTCTTAAGAATAATCCATGTGATAGAATCATTGGTGATGTAAATCATCTTGTAAGGACTAGAAGTTCCTTAAGAAATATAGTAGAAAATCTATCATTCCATTCCCAATTAGAACCCAATAGCACTGATGAAGAATTCGGTGATGATGATTCGATAAAAACCATGACAGATGAACTAAATGAATTTGAAAGGAATAAAGACTGGAATGCGGTAGAAATACCTAAGAAAAAATCTATTATTGGTGTAAAATGGATATTTCTGAATATGTGTGTTGAAAATGGATTCATTTTAAAAATAAAGATATATTAGTTGCTAAAGGATATAATTAGCATGAAGTAATAGACTATGAACAAACCTATGCTCCTGTAGGTAGACTTTAATCTGTTCTTATTTTACTTGCCTTTAAAGCATTATTCAATTTCAAACATTTTCAAATGGATGTGAAATGTGTTTTCCCTAATGGTTATGTTCACGAGGATGTTTTTTTTGATCAACCTCCTGTGTTTGAAGATACAAAAAATCTTGATCATCTTTTAGACTTACCAAAGCTTTTAATGGACTTAAACAGGCCACTCGAGCCTGGTATGTTAGACTTACAAGATTTTAGCTTCAAAATAACTATGTTAAGGGAAATGCAGATCAAACCCTTTTTATAAAGAAAGATAAGAAAAACGTTTTTATTGTTCAAATTTATGTTGATGAAATTATATTTGGATCAACTCAGTAATCGATAAATGATTCCTTTGAGGATCTAATGAAATCTATGTTTGAAATGTGTATGATGGGTGAGTTAACATTTTTCCTTGGTTTTAAAATTTTTCCAAAACCAGAATGAATCTATATATCCCAACATAAGTACATTTAATATATTCTTAAAAATTATGGATATGACAACACTAAGAGTATAATTACTCCCATTGGTACATCAAACACACTTGATCTTGATGAAGCTGGGAAACCAGTAGATCAAACATCTTTTAGTGGTATGATAGGAAGCATACTTTACTTGATAGCTACTCTTCTAGACTTAATGTTTTCAGTATGATTATGTGCAAGATATCAATCAAATCATAAGGAATCACATTTAATGGCAGTGAAAAGAATTTTTCGCTACTTAAATGGAACCATGGATTTAGAACACTTTTATAACTTGGGAAATGATTATATTTTGACATGTTTTTCAGATGATGACTTTGGTGGATGTAGAATGGATATAAATAGTACATCATGAACTTGTTATTTCTTAATAGATTCATTAGTTTCTTCTTCATGCAAGAAGCAACACTCCATAGAACTTTCCACTGGTGAATCTAAATATGTATATACTATAAGCTGTTGTGCTCAAGTGTTGTGGATGTAACACACACTCACAGACTATAGTATGAGTTTTACCGAAACAACATTTATTTTTCTGATAATACTAGTTCAATTGACCATAGTAAAAACCCTACACATCACTCTCATGTAAAACACATAGATATTAGGCACAACTTTCTTAGGGATCACACACAAAAATGAGATATCATTATACAATTTATCGGAACGCAAGATCAACATGCGGATATTTTCACAAAATAATTATCCTCTGACTGATTTGAGTACATTAAATAGATGTTAGGAATGATAACCATAAGGTAGTCTTCCTCATTAACTTCATGTTGAACCAATAACCATACAGTAATAAACTCCTTTTCATAAGGCGAGTACATTTGTTTGAAATATTTTTATATTTTTCGTAATGAAGTTTTTTATATTTTTCGTAATGAAGTTTTTTATATTTTTCGTAATGAAGTTATTTGAGTTTTTCGTAATGATGTTTATCAAGTGTTTCATATTGTAGTACATCAATTTTTTTCGTAATGATGATTCTCGTACATGAAATCTCTGAAATGAAAATTCATATACATGAAATTTTTGTAATGGAAATTCTCTTAATTGAAATTTCCTTAATGGAAATTTTCATACATAAAATTTTCGTAGTAAATTTTTTCGTATTGAAGATTTACGTAAAGAAGATTTTCGTAATGGAAATTTTTGTAATGAAGATCTGTGTACACAATTTTTTTCATACTCAATATTTTTTTTAAAATCTAAAGATATCCAAGAAAAATTTTCCTCAATATGAATAATCTTATTGACAATCCGAAAGGTACGTTTCATTCTCGAGTTTTCGTAATAACCTTTTAATTGGTATTAGTTTTATTTGGTTTTAAAAATTTCTCAGATTCTAGTTTCCTTAAATTTGAATGTTTTTTTCTTTAAAAAACTCAAATGATCGGATTCTTCCAAATTTTTTCTACGGCTATCATTTCTACCGTTTGTTCAGATCTGAAGAATTATCTGCCATTGGATTGAAATGGGAAGATGAACTGTCGCTTCAACATCTATAAAAAGGGGACCCTCGATGTTCTTCCCACATCGGTTCTCAAGCTTGTGCGTGTCGAAGCTCTTTCCTTCTACAAAATCCCATTATGAATTTTTCAGAAGTGCTGAAACCGTAATGTCTGCAAAAATGCCTTCTCAAGATATGCCTACTGTTAAATGATTTCAGAGTGGATAATATATAGGGAGAGGTTGGTACATCAGAACTTATTTAATAAATATGACTCCATTATCTCCAAGAATATGAAGCTCAATGGATAGGAAAGTGTAGCTATTTCAAAGATAGGGGCTCAAGATGTTGTGTATCTGGATTTGCTGATAGAATTGTATGAATCAATTTTTTTTCATCAAGGACGATGGTAGGGAAAATTTTTCCTTCAAGAGTTATGGAAAAAGTTATGCTTTATCTTACACTAAGGCATCCAGCATAGTTGGAGATCCATATGAAGGGGAATCTGTGTTTTACTTCCACAATCTAATAGATGTTCAAGGATGTTTTGTAAAAGTGAAGGATATGCAAAGTCTTGGAATTACAGATGTGAAGACTACAAAGATTTATCACTTTTATAACAACAATCGGATCCTAGAGTTATGGGTTCAAGGCCTTATCGTACCGAGAGAGGGTGAAAAGGGCACTCGTAAAAAAAGTGATATGTATATCTTAAATTTTTTGGTAAATCTATGGAAAATAAACCTGTGGAAGCATAATTTCTTTATGATTGAGAATATCAAGAATGGGAATCTAAGAGCTCAGATAATCATGTATCCTTCCCTACTTTACAAATTGATAGTTTCGTGTCAAGAAACATTTAAGATCCCTTGCAATTCTAAGCCGAGTAATTACAAGGTGATTCTTATCAGTGATGATACCCTAAAGAGAATGAATTTTTTTCTAAGGAGTCAAGTGAATTTTATGATATAACATAGGATGAGGTAGAAGTCGTTCCAAAAAATACAGAAGTGGCTGAAACATCGAAAAAGGATGGAAAGAAAATAAAGTAGAAGGAAGATTAAGTTGAAGGTGAAACTTCTAGAGCTAAGGTTGTTCAATCCTATCCTACAAATTCCACAAAACAGAAAGCCTATCCAGATGAGGAAGTTTCCAAATGGAGGGATGATAAGATGAACTGGAAGGAAGGGGAACCACAGTTTGGCCTAGACCCTGCAGAGGTCAAAGCATTGAATGAAAAAGATGCTGATGATCTTGAGAAATAGGCCAAGGAAAATAATCTCATGAAAAAGATGTCAGAGGCAGAGATTGTGAAATCTCTTTAGAAGGCTACTGAAGTTGCATCTAATAATATTCTCCTACCAAAATCATTCCTAGTAAAAAAAATTACATGATACACTAGGGAAGAAGTACATGACTCTGGAAAAATCCAAAGAGAAGGATGCTGAAAAGGAAGCTGTGGAAGAATTAATTGGAGCTGAAATCACTTAAGATAACACTGATTTGATAAAGAAAGTATAAGACTTTCATGAGAAGGAAAGTGCTTCTGAGAAATTTTAATTAGGACTTCTCATGTCATATCATCAATAATTTCTACTCTTAGAGTTTATGTTAAGGCTGAAGAGGAAGTCAACAAGTTATCTGAGGAAGAGAGTCCTAATCATGACTTTATTCTTCCTGAAGACATTGAGGCTGGAGCTAAGAAAGAGAAAATTAATGAAGAAAAAATTGTTCAGTTTTCTAGGAGTGAGCATGAGTCCCCAGATGAGGAAGAAGTTCTGAGAACTAATAAATAAAAACAAGTGGTGTTTGATACCCCCAAAAAATATATTTTGAGGAAGAAAGAAGATGGTGTAACTTCTAAGAGGAAGCTGGTTTAGCTAGAAGAAGAACCATCACCACAAAAAAATGGAAGATTTGGAATCATCTACTTTGGGACATGATTTTGTGGTTCAGTCCATAAAGAAGCTAGTGGACACCATTACGATCTTTTCAACAATTGACTCTAGATACTAGATGCTCTATCATAGAATGAATCAGAAATAAGACTCTATATCCATGGTGATGGATAGGTGTTTAATGGTTGAGGCCGAATACAAGAATCATCTTATCATCCATGAAGCCCACAAAAGATATTGCAAGAAAATGACCAACTGGTCGAAGAAGATTGTTGAAGATTTGAGAGAGCTTGATCAAATTCCAGAAGATGTCAAGGAAGCTTTTGATACCGAAGACACAAAAATCAAAGATCTTACAAATAGCATTCAGGGAAAGCTAAATCTTGAGATGAACGCCCAGATTTAGTATGTCAAAGACCTAAATGCGAAGCTAAAGTTTGTTGTACGAAACTAGAAAACAGAAAGGGATCACCAGATTGTGGTTGAAGAAAAGATAGTGAAAGAAGAGTACTTGTTAAAATCTCAGGAAGAGGCTATAAAAGCTGAAGATGAATGGATAAAATCCATAGAAAAGAAAGGTGATGAGGATCAAAAAGAGCTAAAGAAGCTACAATCCAACTTGAAGATGATGATACCCAAGGAAAATGAATCAAAATAGATCCAAATCTGATCTTTTGTTGTATCTGTTTTTCCTTGTACAAATATTTCCAATCCTTATGAAATTTTGGTTGCATGTTTTGGATTGAATGTTTGTACTAATATTTCAGGTACCATATTTTTTCTTCATTCCCTCAAACTCTTTTTGAAAATCACAAAGGCAGCGAAAGAATAATAATTCTACGTAAAAGAAGAAATATCCGTCAGTAAGGGGGAGTTTATCAAATGGGGAATTATCATTAAGATGATTTCAACATTCAAATAAAAATGTCATTCTGGAATTCTAGAATATGATCCTTAGGGTTCCAAAGCCTAAGGTGGAGTTAGTCATATTCACCATTGTTCATATATAAAGGGAGATAAGTTTTATTTTTAATGTCTATATTTTTTTTGATATGACCTTATATTCTTTTTCGTAAGGATGATTGTGATTTACAAAAATGTAGAGATTATTGATATAATAAGGTTTTCCTTATGACATTTCTATTCCTTCATACTTGTGGGAGATTTTAAGTCAATAAGTTTTCCTTAGGACTTTACCATTTCTTCTTGTTATGAAAATCACACACACCTTATCTTAAGGGAAATTTTCTTTTTACCCTGAGTTTTACTTCGATAAGGAATGTTTTCCTTCCCAAAGGAAATTTATCCTTATCATATTTTCATTACACATATCATAATTTTTCTAAGTGTAAAATTCAGTTTGAAAACCAAAACCACGGAATCCTATAAATACCTAGATGTGAAGCATTCTATTTTAGAATATTAATTCTTAGAATTCTGGTTGTGAACTCTTCTGAGTTCGGACTCCGAATTCTAAATCAGAATTCTGGTTATGAACACTTCTAAGTTTTAACATTGAATTCCAATTATGAATTCTGTATACGAACTATTCTGAGTTCTGACTCTGAATTCTAAATCAGAATTATGGTTACGAACTTTCTGAGTTTTGACTCTGAATTCTGATTATGAATTCTGGATACAAACTTTCTCAGTTCTGATTTTGAATTTTGACTACAAATTCTGGATATGAATGTTCATTGTTCTGAATATGAGTTATCTGAATACAGACTGTGAACTCCTATGAGTTCTGAACCCAAATTTGCATGAACTCTGACTCAGAAATTTGTGAGTTTTGGTTCTGAAATCTTGTCAATTCAGACTCCAAATTTCCTTGAAATTGAGACTCTGTAATTCTATAGAATTCAGGTTCCGAATTCCTAGAAAACAAAATCCAAATATCCTTGTATTTTAGACTCCAAATTAAATTATGGATAGACTCCAAAATTTCATTTCCTTACATTCTGAATATCAGTTTTTAATTTTTTTCTTAAACTTGTTTTTTTATAAAATGATGTTGGGCTTTTAGTTACTCACTAACCGTTGTTTGAGTGACACATATACAGCTCCCTCATAAATTCAAGAAAAGAAATGACTGTTGGAGGTGGGATTAAACCGTTGAAGTCATGCCTATAAATAAGAGATCATTTGAAAGAGTTCACAACTTTTTTTACAGAACTTTTTGAACTTTAGCTTCGACTTTTTACAAAGTGCAGTTGAATGATTTCTAGAGAGAGAGGCTCTTATAAACTATCAGGCTTCATGTAGAATGTTTTGAACTGCGTGTTCAGTCTTTTTCTTCTTGCTGAATGGTTTTGTGAGACTCTGATTGTTATTGTGTACAAACAAGGGATTTCAAGGATAGGAAGATAGAGGTGCTGACTACCTTGATGTTGAGGGCTTCCTTACTGGGAAAGATAGAGGTGCTGACTACCTTGAAGTTGAGGACTAGTGGGGATAGAAAGGCAGACTCCGATCTTCATATCCAGGGCTTACCCTAGTATGGGTAAGATAGACATTCTTGAAAGTATAAATCAAGGGACCTTTATCAATGTTTGTTGGATACCCTTCACTTTGGGATAAAAGAGTTACAACTTGTTCTTGTCTTACATGTTTTCCACTTCATTTGTATTGTTAAGGAAATTATAACTATCTTATACTTCCTTATACTTATACTCTGATTTAGAGAGATTTTATATGTTTTAAGGTAGAATATTAGTTGTTGTAAACATTGATAAAGATTCATTTCCAGAATCACTTTTCCAGAATCAAGCACGTTATTAGAACATAGAGGTGTTTTGAATTTTGGTTACGCAAAATTTCCTTAGGGATTTTTAAACTATAAAATTCAACCCCCTCTTGTATTTGAGCATATCATTATTACATATTCGATCCTACAATAAGGAATATATTTTTTCATTTATTGGATGAACCAAAATGATTTGGTAGTTTTAATAGAGGAGAGGGTGTGGCCTTTTATAAGTGGGGGAGAGGAGACACTTGGATTTTTTGAGAAAAATGTAATACCCACATTTTCAAATAAAAAAAAGATGGAAATTGACTAATTCTAGAACCATATATGATATATGATCAAAAAGATTCTATATAATAGGATTTGAACACGTTTCTAGGTCATTTTAACCATAATCATTTAAGTTTAATCACAGGAAAACATGATTTAACCTTAACCACAATAATTAATTTTTACTATTTTTGATATTCATTATAGTCAAAAATTAATTTCAAGTTATTAAATATTATTATTAATTTTTATTAAAAATATTTAATCAATTTTTAAAAATATTATTCACAAAAGTGGAAAATTTAATTAAAAAAACCTACATATGCTATGAAAAGCAGTTTCTCAAAGAGAAAATTATCATTAGTATTGATAGTTTTAATATCAATATTAAATATGAAATTATTCCAATGAATTAATTGTATTTATTATAATATTATTTATATAATTTTACATTTAAATCAATTTTATATAAAATGGAAATTTCTATATTCTTTATATGAAAGTACTGTTTAAAAAAAGCATTATTTTTTCATTATTTTTAGAAAAATTTATCTTTTCATAAAATTATATGAAAAATAACTCTAATTTAATTTTTACATGATTATTAAAAAAATAATGTCCATTTTCAGAATAAATTTTCTAAAATTGTAAAAATTAATTTTAAAATATGTGTGTAAAACATGATGAAATCGCCTTTTAAAAAATATAGTTTGTTAGGAAACATTTATTTTACTTTAAAATGATTCTTATTTTATTTCTAATATATAGATAACTATTGAATTTATTTTATAAATGTTTAAACCATATAATTTTCATAATTTAGTTATTCCAATTCATACCCTACAATTTAATGGTTAGGTTATAATAGTATACAGTTTAATTAGACTAGGGGTTACGTGTATCACAACCTATCAAATAGATTAAATCTAAAGTAATATATTTTATGGATCATTTAAGCTTATTTTTCATGTCTAATACAGTATTTAACATGATTTTCATATTTTAAAATATCGGGGTGTTACATTGGTAGTTATGACCTCGTGAATATAACTATGTTACCTTTGATCTTGAGCATTCTATGTCGGTATTTGATTTGATGTTATTATGTCACTATCTCATCCATGAGTGATTCATGGTCTGAATATATCACAAGAGTCTAAATTATGTCTTCTCTCATGGTGACATGAATTTGTATCAGTGATAGTAGATAGAGTTCTTATTAAACTATGAGTAGGATATTTCATTTACAACAAAAAAAAAAGAAATGTTGTGGCTAATGGAACAAGCAAGATGTCTTGTGATGGGGTTGTATATGAGTCTAGAGTCTCTTCAAGAATGGTAAAATATTTGTTTGTCACGCACCATTATATAAGGAAATTTGACGGTAGTGTATGACTTTATCATATGATTGTGTAATCATCTTTTGTGTGGTAGGTGGAGAAATTTGAGTTGGGGGATACTGAGGAAGACGGTTGACATGATCAATTTTATTATAGTAGAACTCCTAAGTGATGTACTATGGATTAATGAAACTATGATCTATTACATGGAAAACTTTTAATTCCTCCGGTGATGTATGGGGTGGTTTTCTATATGATTTATATTTTACCCTTAGTGGTACATCTGGGTGTGGTGGGGAATTATCATGATATTAAGAGTTAGTTTTGTTGGTTTGACATGATGAATTATGTTTCATAGTTTTTCTCTACTCATATGGTTTTTTTAAGGGTTAATGATGATCATTGTATTCTTGGTGGTTTTATTTAGAAACATGATATTCCCCGGTGGAAGTCAATGGAAATCTTGATAAACCATTTCACTAGTTTTCCCAAATCTGAATGTTGTAATGATGTTATATGGGTGATCATGGACCATTTTATATAGTTAAATCATCTTCTATAAATTAAGTAGTATATCTCAATTTAGTTTTATTTTGATGAAATATATGGAGGACATAGCAAGGCTTCATGGGGTTCTGAAGTTGGTTATCATTTATTGTGATCCTCATTTTACCTATAGGGTATAGAGAGGACATCAACATGATTATGGTTATTAATTATGCCTTATAAACACTTTTCATATACATAAGGATGACCATATAGAGTGAACTAACAAAAATTCAAAGGACATGTTATGTGCATGTATTTTGGATTTTGGAGGTTTGAAGGTGAAAAACTTACCCTTGGTGGAGTTTTATTATAATAAAATTTATCATAATACCATTAATATGGCCTTGTTATATGTACAATATTTATGAATTTTCTAATCACCATTGTATGAACCAAGGTATGAGAGTAAGATATTTTTTCACTAGATTATGTGCAATGTATAGAAAATAGGATACAGGTGATCCATGAGAAAAATAAGGCATTGTAGGATCCTCAAGAATCCTATGTTGATCATAGGATGATGCCAATGGAGTTTTACATTGGAGATCACATGCTCTTGAAGGTATATCCTCATCATGGTTAGTATAGTTTTGGTTGTGGGAGTAATGTTACTCCCCTGTTCATTGAACCATTTGTGGTTTTTTCACATTTTTAAGTTATTGCATATTGTTTAGCACTATCCCCATAGATGATCCATGTTCATGATGTATTCTATATATCAAAAATTCCCTAATATCTTCATGATGATTATCACATACTCAAATAGGATGAGATATATGTGGAAAACAATACCACATTTGATGAATGCACTATTTAGATTGAATACCATTAGTAGAAGGTGTTGTATGATAACTCTATTCATTAGGTTCATATATTGTGGAGGTACAATAGCTTGGAAGAGTGTAATTAGGATCTAGAATTATAGATACATGCTCAAGATAAAGATTTGTATTGATGCTTTGTTTTATCCTTATTGAGATTTTTTGTTTGACCTTATATTTTTTATGAGATTGTTTAACTTACTCAATTTAAATATTTTGTTATTGAATTAGCCTTTTTTGATAGTTATCTCCCATGATGGTGCGATTTGAGGTTGGTTATTAAAGTTTCTCATTTGTGTGGTCTGTTCTTCTGTGGTTATGACTGTGTTCTGATTATAGAGACATACTTGAGAGATATCTCATGGGATAACTATTATAAACCCATTATATACTTCTTCTTTTTTTTAAAATTATCTAGGAAGATAATTATTTGATATTTATTTGACATAAGGACCAAAATTCCAAAAACACTTTTTGTTTTCCGTGGTGTTATAGGTGTTGGTAGGGAGTTTAGAGGAGTTAGAGAGGTTAGAAAGAAAAAAATCTCTATATAAAGGGTCACCAATCCATAATAGTGGTTGTGATGCTGACTATTTTAAATACATTTTAGAGGTTTTAGTGTGGGGAAATCAATTTTGGATACTGGTATTCACCATGATGAGTGATTTGGTCTGGCAAGCGGTTTCAATCGGTGTTTTGAATTGGTCACCCACCTGTATGAAATAACCAAGGGAAGAATGGAATGGGGTACCCATTATGAAGGAATCATTGTGATTGGTTCTTGTTGAGTCAACCTATATGAAGCATTGAGTGATGTATTCACCAGGATATATTAATTCGTCATTGTGAGGTGAAATTACCAAGTATTTATCCCTATTCAACGACAGGTTGGGTGTGTCATGCGATATAGCAGAGTCAAGAAGGGTGATGAACTTGGGAAAAAATGAGTGAAGGGTGTTCCTATTCTATGGGATTCAGTGTTGGGGTTCTAAATGATTTAATAAATTCTACCATGCCATATCCTAATTCATTGTGGTGGAAAAATGAATTGATGAGGTTTTTGAAATGTGTAAAAATCAGGGGGACAAATTGATTCAAACAGTGAATAAGTGGACTGGAATTTGATAGATGATCACAAAGAGTGTAATGAAATTCACTATGATTTTGTGGATTATTTAAAAGAGTATCACTCAATACTTCATGATATATCTATTTTAAAATAAATTCAATCTATTTGATATCTTGTGATTCATGCAACACCGGGTTTAAATAAAATGTGATACTTTATTAAAATATTATTATTTAAACATGGTCATTATAACCTATAAATTAAGTTAGTGGGTATGAATAGGAATAAAAAAATTATGAAACGTATATTTTACAGATCTGTAAAATAAATTCAATGGATATATATTTATTATAAATTAAATAATAACCATTGGAAAGATAAAGATATTTTTCTGGAAAAACTATATTTTTTCACTGAATGTTAGATTTGTCATGGTTTGCACATATAATTTATAATTAATTTGTACTAATGTTATAAAATATAATTTTAAAAAATAAATTCAATTTTAAATCATCATAACTATATTATCTTATGGTGAATTTTTGCGATTTTTCTAAAGGGTTTCATTTTTTGATGAATAGTTAAAATTACTATTTTTTATTATAAAATATCTTTTCATTTAAGTAATATACAACTAATTTTATTTTAATATGGTTTTAAAAGTAAAAATAGATCAATCCTATTTTAATTCATCCAAATGTGGTCATTGTAATCATTTTTATATTGAATTTTTTATATAATGTTTTTTCATCTTTTGAGAGTTTTTCTGTTGGAGAACTATTTGTTCAAGACGTATACTGGATTAATTTTAAATTATATTCTACCAATTATATGAATTGAATTTAAAAAAAATTGATTCTATATTTTGAATAATAAGAATATATATTATCTAATAAGGTCAAATTAATTTTTTCCCATAATGAATAGTCAAAACTAAAAAACCTATTTATCACAATTATTGTAAATTTAGTTTATCGGGGGTTAAACTAAACATATAAGGGTTAAATATGATTTAAATATTTTATAATTCCTATTGTATTGTCATATTTAGACATTATAACGTCTAATGTTATAAAATTTTCCTTTTTTGTTTTTAATTAGAAAAATGTGGTTGGAATTCTATCTTTTCGAAAATTCTATGTTTGTCCCCCTACATATAAAAGTCCACCCCCTCTCCTCTTCCTACATTCATAAAAAATAAATTTGTTCAATAAAACTGCCTAATTAACCTCCCAAAATCCATACCCTAATCCTAAAATCATTGGTTTGGTCATAAATCCATCCTATGAAGGGTTTTTGGTGCAAATCAAATGAAGTTGCTTTAAGAAGTGGCCTCATCCTTAACTGATGAATTTTATTTTATTTCACCCTCCAAAAAAATAAAATATTATTAAATCAAAATTATATAATAATATAAGTGTCTTAAATTTACATATATATTTATATTTAAATTTCATTACCTAAAAATACCTCTTACTCCCTCAAATGGGAAACGAAACCATTGATCGTGTGTGTGACAGACTACCACCTCAAGAAATAATGTAATTAATTTTCCATAACCACTTCTTATGGATGGATATAATGATGGATATAATTTTTATATATGATATTTATGATATAATTATAATAATATAATTATAATATATTATTTACCTTTTTTACTTTCTATTCCGTAGATAATACAATAACGTCGCACATGTGTACAGAGGACTACCGCCTCATGAAGTTATGTGATTCATTTTTCTCTTATGCTTTATATGAAAGGTAATACAGAAACATTATATGTTTATATATGATATTGATGAAATATTAACCATTATATAAAATTAATATATCATATACTTTCTTACCATATCATCGATTGAATAAATGATAATGTCATCCATGTGTATGTTAGACTGCCACTTCGTGAAGAGATGTGATTTATTTTTATTACTGCATAACATGAATGGTATGTGTAAGGTTATTTAAAGAAATAATATAATATTTATCATATAATTATTATATTTTAAACATCAAATAACACTTAACTACTATCCATCACAATCTTTGTAAAATTGAAATGTTACTCAAGTGTACATAAGACCTATCATCTCCATGTTTGTAATGAAGTTAATTTTTTATAACCACATCTAATGGTCGGTTTAAAAATATAATTTATGTATAAAAATTATAATTATATCATTTTTACCATTCTTTCTATGATTAATTAATAATCACTTTGACCTTATTCAGCTTACCAATGTGATTTTGTACATATGAGTCGTTTATTGTTAAAACATCCGATGTGGAATTAATTGGTTATGTAATTGAATATGATGAGGGAAAAAATTAAAAAAAATTAAAATTAAATTTTACAAATGATATTAATCTATTAAATATTTAAATTATGTTTATTATTCATGGAGATAAGATAATTCACATGAAAAGTCGGGCTCGAGGTAAGAAGACTCTTTAAATAACCATTTCCTTACAAACTTTCTCTCTATAACACACTATATATCTCTATTAATGTTTTGGAATGCTTATAAATTATTTATATATTCCTCTCATATATACCTATATTATTCTCCCCTAATTTTAAGGGGTAATAAATTCTTTATTATCATTTATCAAATTCCATCATTATGAAATTTCCTTTGTTTATGATATGAAACAAGATTATGAAACCATTTTTCATTCCATGTGTAATTTTTATGTTATTAATTATGATAAATAATTTATGTATAAAACATATATCAGTAACATGTTATGATAGGTGTTACTATATATCACTATAATGAAATTTTTAAATAATTAGTATCATGAGGTGTCATGTATGGGATTATGTAGTAAACATAATCCATTATTGGACTTTGTCTACCAAGTGATATTGTCTAGTTAGTTAGACTTAACTCATGTTTATATCATGTTATATGTTTTTCAATTTTTCTATATTTAAATGATATTATGATACCATGATATTTGTGTTATTATTCTACTTAATCACTCATATACCTTAACATTTATGATATCATGTTATACCTTTGACTCACATGTTATATTTCCTTAAAATGTTTATTCCCTTGTTGTTATTTTTAGCTCACCTGTTTTTTTGTATTCCCCAGTTAATACCATGATTTTTTAAGAGATCAAATGGATTTTGTGAGCTAACTATGGATAATAAAATAAGTATTACATGTTTTATGGTCCATTTTATGTAATATCAAACATGTTTTCTAAAGACACTATGCCTTTACGATTTTTGTGTTGTATTAATGGATATATATGTTTAAGAATCATGTAAATAATATGTGAAAAAGTCTTAGGACTCCATAATTGATATCATAGGAAAGGTTAAATTAACCTTTGGAACTTGGATAAGATAAAATCTAGTGAGAACCCTAGGGACAAGTATACGAATAACTCTATGGATAAATCTATGTATTTTAAAACATATTCAATTCTTAGTGAAGTATAAACTTAGTAGTTTTCATGAAAATACATCCTTGTCTAGATACTATAAGTGGATGTGGATCTAGGATAGAGGTACCAAGGGATAATAACCCTAAAAAGGGTGCATTGAGATAGAATCAATCATTACATGGTGAACGAAAACATTCTATGGTGCACACTTGGCTTGTCAATCCCGATGGATATGTTTTCCAAATTCAAAAACTCTTTATGCACCATTATGAATAACATGAAAAAATTATTAGGTTATATAACCTTATTGTGTAATTACTATGTATAACCTAGGTTAATACCTAGAGACTCATAATTTAGTATTTATTTATCATTTATAAGTTATTCCTTCCATGATTATAAGATTTCCTTGTGTATGATTATTAGTTAATGTATTCTCATTTTTTTCTTCTAGATAATGGTGAGAAATAAGAGAAACCATGACTAAAAAAAAGATAAGAAATATGATTATTTCCCCAATGATATAACTAATATCATGGGTACAATAAATGATAACTTTATGTTTGTACTAGATCAACTAGATCAAGTTATGAATTATAACCTGAATCATGTGGAACTCTATACTCCTCCTAAGAAAGACCAAGTTGCAGTTGCATTTTTTAGTAGAAAAGGACCCTTAAATTTAGTGGATCTTCTGATCATATCATTGATGAAAAACTAATTAACTCTATTTAGAAGATATTATCTATCCTCCTATCCATAGAGTAAGAGAATGTTCTGCTAGTTGTTTATTACATTGAGGGAGAAGCTGATCAGTGGTGGATATTAATCAAGAACATAAATTTCATAGAGTATATTGATTCCATTTAATGAGAATAATTCATGAAAATATTTTTAAATAAATATTTTCCCCAAACTTCCCATCATTATATGGAGAAGGAGTTCCTTAGTATGAATAAAAAGGAATAAGAGTCTATCGATTTGTATGACCCGAACATTACAAGGCCCACATGATATGACTTTGGTTTTGTTATCAGCATAGAAAGTATGGTTTGCCATTTATTTAGTGGGTTAAAGATGATTCTATAAAAATATTTGGAAATTAGAGACATTGATATTTATAAGGATAGTATACATTGTTCTCTCTCAGTTGAGATGGAGATAATTGAATCTCAGTGGCCTCATAATAATAGAGAAAATGAATTTAAAATGGTGTTTTATTTGGGTGTATCAATAGATAAATACCATAGAATAAATAAAACACAATATCCTACCTATCAAAACTGTAGAAATAATTATCATAAAATCTTCCTAAGGGGAACCAAAATATTCTTTAATTGCAGAAAAGTGGGGTATCTTACTAATTAGTTCCATAGGGAAATGAAAAATACCACTAATTAGGAAGATGAAAAAAAGGTTCAAATTAACCCTATTCCTATTGTATAGATTTTTAATAATAAAGAACATTTGAATTATGAAATACAATTGCCTAAACCAATGGTTGTCCGAGACAATCATCGATAACAACCTCCAAGGAAGTATGTAAGGGTGTATTCTAACAATAAGGCTAATCTGGACACCAGAAACTATGTGGCGACTTGTATTCTAGTTATTCATTAAATAATATAAAATATAAATTTTTATTTCGGTTCTACACAATCATTCATATCATTAATGTTTAGTAAAATTATTAAAAAACACCTCAAAACATGGGTGTTGATCTTTCTATGAGAATAGAAAATAGAGAGATGATTGTATCCCAATTTTTTAACTCCTCCAAAGTAAATTTTTGTGGAATTAATCTTCCAAAAAATATCATCTTTCATTATTTAGTATATTACAATGTTATTTTTTCCATGGATTGGTTATCCTTAAATAAATCCAACATCAACAATTGATATAGGGCGATTACTCTTCATATCCAATTCCATCCTCTAATTCAATAATAGTGTATGTAGAAGGATGAGTCTCCCCTGGAATATTCAATTCAAGTATGAATATTATATCCTTTTGAGAAACCATATATAGCCCAAATTATTGAGACAGTAGAGATAATCGTGAATGAATAAATTCCCATTGTGAGGGATTATACTGATATATTCCCTAAAGAGTTTCTTTATCTTCATTCTAATTGATAATCTGAGTTATCAATTGAAATTATACATGGATCATTACCCATATTCATGGCTATTTATAGAATTTCAACCATTGATTTGGAATAACTGAAGATGAAACTATAAGATAATCTAAAAAGGGGTCTTATATACCAGAGTTCTTCGCCATGGGATGATCCAATCATCTTCATCATGAAGAATGAGGGGTTAGTAAGTATATGTATTGATTATCATGAACTCAACAAAATCATGATAAATAACCATTATCCCCTTCCATAGATAGAAAAATTGTTCAATCAACTAAATGAAGCATAATATTTCTCTAAGGTAAACCATCATTCACGATATAATATATTAAGGGTGCAGAAAGAATATATTCCCAAAACTTCCTTTTGAACAAGGTATATAAAATATCAATTTTTAGTGATGCCTTTTAGACTCACTAATGCTCTTGTAATATTTATGGACATAATGAATAGAGTGTTAGGGACTACCTCATCCAATTTCTGGTAATCTTTATAGATTATAATTGTATATTCTCCAAAAGAAAAGAGGATCATGGGGGGCATTTAAATACTATGTTGACGTATTTGAGAAAGGATAATATATATGGAAAGTAGAGTAATTGTGAGTTTTAGATGAATTATATATCATTCTTGGGGCATATTACCACCAAAAAGGATATTTTTGGACCCTTTTAAGATGAAGTTAGTCGAGAACTATCCTAGAGAAAAATATGTAACATATATCGATAGTTTCACTGGACTAGATGGTTCTTATCAATGATTTTTTATTTTTTTCTATTATAAAACTCACTAACAAAGATAACCTGGAAGAGAGAAAATATTTTTGGACTAGTGAATGCAAATTGATCTTTAAGGAGTTTAAAAAGGGGGCTCATCACTGTAATAGTACTTATGATTTTTTTAAGTGGGGATCTTTTTTTGGGTTATAGTAATGATTCAATGAAGATATTAGGTCATGTACTAATGCAGAATGTTAATGTGATAGCCTATACATAAAGGTATTTGAAAGATCATGAGTAGATGTATCCCATGAATGACTTGAAGTCAGCTGAAGTGATCTTTTCATTGAAGATCCGGAAACAATATATATGTTAATAGAAGTATGAAATTTATATGGATCATAAGAGCCTAAAATATATATTCACATGGAGTGTGATTAATATGAAAAAAAAGATGGTTAGAGATGATCATGGACTATGACTACTAAATCCATTATTATCCTGGGAATGTAAACAAGGTTGAAGATTCTCTATGTAGAAAGGATCCAAAATTTTTATCAATGATGGGAGTTAAGAAGGATCCAATATTCGTTGATTTCAAAAGGATGGACATGGGAATAGTAAAAAGATCTTTATACTGCCTTTTCATTGATAATGGATCAACCATCCCTTCTTGAGAGGATCAAAGAGGCCCTAAAAGATGATGAGGTGCTATTGAAAAAGGTAGTGAATATTCCATAGTTCAAATTATTAGATTATAGAATTATAAGGTTTGAAACAAATATATGTGTCCCATAAAAACTAGATATAAGGAGAGATATTATAGATAATGTTCATAGTCTATCTCTATTCATTTGGTAAGAACTATGATGTATAATGATATAATGAAAAGCTTATGGTGGGATAACATGAAGAAGGAGATTGCAGAATTTGCATCTTAATGCTTTATTTTCAATCAAGTAATGTAAAAATGACAAAAGTTTAATTGTATTATGAAAACATTACCCAAAATAGTATGTAAATGGGAAACCAAACCATTTATTTCATTGCATGACTCCATAGGAAACCTAAATTAAATATCACTATCTAGGTGGTAGTCGAAAACCTTAAAAAGTTGCAAAATTTAATTGCTATTAAGAAAGGATTATCTCTAGAACAAATCACTAAAATAAAAATAATGGAAGTGGTAACATTTCATGGATTTCCACTTTGTATTGTATCTGATCAAGATTCAAGGTTTGACTCCAGGTTCTAGAAAATCCTTTAGCAAGAGTTGGATACAGAACTCATTTCCAACATTGCTTATCACCCTCATATAGATGCTCAGTCTCATATAACCATCCAAACACTAGAGGATATATTTAGTGTTTTCCAATGGACTTATAAGGATGATTGGATCATCACCATACCATAATAGAGTTCTCATATTACAATGGGTTCCATTCTAGAATTTAAATAGAACCTTATTAGGCTCTTTTTGGGAAGTGATGTTTTACTCTGACATACTAGGATAATATTAGAGAGCGGAAGATTATGAGAGATTATATTTTCTGATAGATGATAGAGAAGGTCCATAACATTCAACATTACATGAAATTTATTCGACGTCAATTGGAAATCTAAGAAAACAACAATATAAAAGAACAATAGTTTGAGGTTGGAGATAAGTTATCCTTCATATTTCACCATGGAAGAAATTCATGAGATTTTAACAGTAGGGAATGATTAATACTAGATACATCATCCCTTTTTAGATACTTGATCGCACTGGATAAGTGGTCCACCAACTACCACTCCCACTTAATCTATATCAATCACATGATGTGTTCCATGTATCTATCTTGAGGAAGTACATTACATACCCAGAACATGTAAAGAATCCAAAGGTGGTGCCATTTGGGAAAGTCCATTTAAATGAGGAGAAGCTGGGGAAGTTATTGGATCATAGAGACAAATTTATAAAAAAACAAGACAAGTCACCTAGTCAATGTTCTATGGAAAAAACAAAATATTGATGATGAAACTTGGGAAATAGAAGAGGTTAAGATGTACAAGAACCCTCACCTATTTTCACCTTGTATGAAATATGAAATTTTGAAGGTGAAATTATTTAATGGGATACTAATTGAACACCCCAATACAGTAATATATATTTATTTTAAAATATATTCAACCTATTTGATATCTTGTGATTCACATATCCCCAGTTTTAAATGAAACTTGATACTTTATTAATGTATTATTATTAAAAAGAGTCATTATAACCCATATATTAAGTTGGAGGGTATGAATCGGAAAAACTAAATTCTGAACCCTATTTTCTATATATTTATAAAATAAATTCAATGTTTATCTATTTATTAGAAATAAAATAATAAACCATTTGAAAGAGAAATAAATTTTTCCAAAAAAACTAATTTTTCTCGGAAAGGAGGAATAATTGTGCTTAAAAAACATAATTTAAATTTTTTTTAATAGTTTAATAAGTTTTGTAAAAAATAATTCAATTTTAAAACCATAAAATCAAAATTCTCTAAGGGTAACATTTCATGATTTTTCTAAAAAGTTTCATTTTTGATGAATAGTAAAAATTATGATTTTTATTAAAAATAACATTTTCATTTAATGAATTTAGAATATAATTTTAATTTTTATATTATTTAAAAGTAAAATTACTTTAGTTATATATTAATTAATCCAAATTTGTTCATTGGAATCAAATTCATATAAATTTTTTATATAAAACCCTTTTCAACATTTTCATTTTTTTCTTTTAGAAAATCATTTTTTCAGAACATCTCGATGTTAAATTATAAATGAGTTTTTTCCACTTATATGAGTTAAATTTTAAAAAATTTATTCCATATTATGAATAATTAAAATTTATATTATCTAATAAAGTCAATTTTTTTACTATAATGAATAGTGAAAATAATTAATATTATTTTCCACAATTTAGGTAAAAACGGGTTTGTCGGCATGTTAAACTAAAAAGATACAGGTTAAAAATATATTACATGTATAATTACTATTTTTTGGTAATATTTAGACCTTAAATATTATATATTCCAGAAATGTCTATTTATAGCCTTTTTATATCAGAAAAACATGGATATCATTCCTTCTTTTCAAAAATTCCAAGTCTGTCATCTCCCTTACTTTTAAAAGTCCACCCATTATCATCTCTTTTAAGTACTAAAAACCCAATTATTTTATCCAATAAATTATTAAATAAATTTTATAATCCCCTCCAATGATCATAGAATCATTTTTTTTCATAAAACTAACCATGGAACACTGTTGGTCAAACCAAAAGATGTTTTCCAAAGAAGAGTTAATATCCTCAATTGAGAATTTTTTTTCATTTATTCCTAAAGCTACGTAATATATTATTAAAACATTATTATATAATTACTATAGTATCTTAAATATAATTATATGTCTTTAGGTTAATTTTAGGACCTAAATCCATCTCCTCCTCCTTTAAATGGGAAAGAAAACCATTGATCGAGTGTACAGTAAGTTACTTCCTCATGAACTGATGTAATTTTTTTTCAATAACCGCTTCTCACAGATGGATATAATGATGTATTTAATATTTATATATATATATATATAATATTTACTATATAATTATACTTCATTAATTATAATGTCATATTTAAAATGTTATTTTCCATTACATAGAGAATACGATAATGTCGCTAATGTGTACCGTGGACTACCAACTCGGGAAGTGATGTGATTTGTTTTTAAATTACACGTTACTTTTAAGGTAATAAGGAATAATTTTATGTAGTTATATTATATTCATGAAATATTAAACTTTATTAAAAATTAATCGATTATCTGCCTTTTTACCTTTTCATCCATTGAAAAACTGATAATGGTGTTCATGTGTACGACATACTATCACCTCACGAAGAAATGTGATTTTTTTTTATTACTATATCACATGGATAATACATGTAGGGGTATTTTAATAAATAATATTATATTTATGATATAATTATAATCCTGTAAATTCAAAATAACTCATAACTTCATTCCATCATGATCTTTAAAAAATAGAAATGTTACTTTTTCAACCATCTCTATGATTGTAACATAGTTCATTTTTCATAAAAAAATTAAATTTTTTGTTTTAAAAGAATATTTTTTTTATAAAAATTATAATTATTTCATTTTTACCTTTTTGGGGATGATTAATTAATAATATATTTTATCTCATTCAACTTACCAAAGTGATTGTGGACATGATCTTCTAATCGTTATAACATCAGACGTGGAATTAATTGGTTAAGTAATTGTGTAAGACATAGTAACAATTAAAATTAAATAATAATAAATTTGAAAAATATTTGTAATAATGTAAATAATTAACTTAATATTATTATTTAGGGAGATGAAATAATGTATCTAACAAGTCAGGCTCAGTGTAAGGGGTCTCTCTAAACCACCCTTTACTTCAGGCTATGAACATTCTCTATATAACTCACTTTATTTATCTCTTAATGTTATGGAATAATTATAAATTTTTTTATATGACTATAATAATATTTTCACTTCTTTTTATAGGGTAATACATGCCTTATTATAATTTCCCAAATGTATTCATTTTGAAATTTACTTTGTTTATGATATAAAGTAATATTATGCAACCCATTTTATTTATATGGATAATTATTGTGTTATTCATTATGGTTGATTCTATTATATAGAACTATTATATATCTTGAACATGTTATTATGGGTGTACCCATATAGTGATCTAATGAATTGGTAAATCTTTTGTCTCACAAAGAATCATGTATGGGATTAGAGTGTAAACCTAATACATTATAGGACTTTGTTCACCATGTGATATTATCTAGGAAGTTAGCCATGTCTCATGTTTATAAAATTTTATATGTTATTTCCACATTTACTATGTTTCCATGATCTTATTATACCATTTTATTCATGTTATTTATCTGATTGATGACTTATTTTCCTTCTATTTTATGATATAATGTTATACATTTGACTCACATGTTATATTTCTTTATCAAGTTTATTACCATAGATATATTTTTAGATCACCCCTTGATTTATGTATTCACTAGGTTATCTCATTATATTTTAGGATATCATATCGATTTTAGGAGATCACCATGGATAATAAAATAAGGATTCCATGTTTTATGTTCCTTTTGATGTAATATGTACCTATTTTTCAAAGACACTAGGACTTTACAATCCTCGTGTTTTATTAGTGGATATTTATGTTTATTAATCATGTAATAATATATGAAAAAGACTTAGGTCGTCATCTTAATTTTCCACTTTAATTAGAGTGTTGGATACCCCTTGATTCCATTTTTTTCCCTTTCCAAACCATAGACAACCCCTTGAAATCTCACCCTTCATAAGTTGTTATCTTGAGATGATAAACTCCTTGGATCATTAGATAGAATTAATATGAATCAAGGTACCATATCCTCTCCTCTCATCTTAATTCCCCTTATTAGTCCATTTTCCATAAGTTCATTTTGTAAGGATTCCTTTGTTTTTGGGTTTGAAGTCAATTGAGTCTTAATAGTACATTGTTGTGGATAACTTCCTGTGAATCTTCCATCAGTTTTGGAAGTGTTCCCTTAAGTGGTTGTTGGTCATCAACAATGTTTTATTTCTTAAATAATATTTAACAATTATTAGAGTTATGGGATTCATTTATTTACTTTAATTAAAGTGAATTTTTGGTATTATCATTATTTAATATTTTTAGTAATTATTGAATTAACCTAATGAAGATATTAAAATAATAATTTAAGGAATAAGGAATTTTGGAATTATGTCACTTTGATCACATGTGGTTTATTATTGTTGTCTTTAACACTTTATTTCTATATAGTGCGTTATCTTATTATTTTTTCATCATGATTAAATTTCTATAAATTGATATAAAAGTATATAAATATGGGATTATAATGATATGATTAGTGAAAAAGGCTGGAAAATTGATAGTTTTTCTTCATTGAAACTAGATGAAATATTAAATTATTGTTAAATTATTGTTTATATCAATTCACTATTATTGATATATTATAAATTATAGGTTTCTAGTTGGTATAAATATTTTCAAAATTAACTCGATTATTTAATATAGTAATTAAAACGGTTTTTTCTAAATATAATTTTTTGAATTTGAGCAGGTCTGTTTTTATTGTGAAAGGAATAAATACCTTGTTTATATGGCCTTGGTTTCCCCATGAGTGTGTCATAGTAATAATAATTTTCTTTCCATGAATTCATGATTTAGGGAGTTATAAGATTTATGTTTTTTGATTGATAAGATAATATGGTTGTAAATTTTTGGTGAGTAATGGATGGGAGGCCCAAGGCTATATCGATGGTTGGAAATTTTTTAAGAGAAATGGGTTGGATACTCGGGGATACAATGATGGTTAATGTTGATTATTGTGGGATAGGTTATACTATGTGTAGTGGTCTGGTAATGCCACCAAAGTAGCTGAGAAGAGTTCGAAGTGGGTCTTTCTCGTCAACAAGTATAATTTATTAAGGCTTATCTAGAAACCGGTAGGCTAGATGTATTTTGATGTGGTTCCCAACTGCCTAATACAATTTGACTACACACACATATGTTCATCTTAATTTTTATAGGTTAAGATGTGTCATTGAGTACATAAATTATTCATGTAATGAAAATTAATTAATAAATAAATCCCTAGTATGGGGTTTTGTTAGTTGAAACAATGATAAATGATTACCATTTTTTTAGAAACCATGGGATGCTCAAAAGAACATGTGTTTTAAATATGGAAATTTATAATATAATTCATGAAATAATTTTGTCTTGAAATTATAATATGGATTGATTAAACCATGATAATTATAATGGTTTATAGTGAATGAAATAATTAGTCCACATATAATTATGGGATAATTAATCATGATTTAAATGATATAATATTAAACAAATGAATAGTAACTTGCTAATTAATAAATGGAAATGTTTAATGATGAATGAATCTAAAGACTTTTGTGATTATATAATCAGAAAGGTTTATGGATAGAGGGCGTTATCTAGAATGAGAAGATAAAAATGATCTATTAGATAGCCATTGGGATCCATCATCCATCCAGTGGAGTTTGCAGAAAACTGTAGATCTCACCAACCATCTAGTGGGGTTCACTGGAAGAAATAATTCTACAGAATGATCATCGGATCACCAATAGTGTTTTATTATGCCTATAGGGGACACAAGTATTACATTATATTTTTTAAATATGGATCCTTCACACTTTTATCTATCCTCTTTGACCTCAATCAACTCCAAACACCATAGTTATTCTCTCAAGAGAATATAGAGTGCTTATCTCTACATCCAACATCCATGTTCCCTGATCGAATGATAGATTGATCATGTGTTCTTCGTATGGTAAGTACATCTCCACTCTAGAAAGATTTTTTATATCTTGGTCAACATTGATCGTATACTTAGTTTAGCAATTGGATCATATGGTTTTGGATTGGATTAATAAGGGATTAATTGATAATTGATGAAATAATCACTCAGGTCAAAGGAATTGACATCTATGAAAATTTTGGGATAATACTTTTGTCGGCAGTGGATCACCTCGAGTATTTGGACCTTTAACTACCTTTAGGCAGTACATTCTTCTCATCCTTCATCCTAATATTTTAAATTTTTTGATTTGGGTTCCGGACTAGGATTTAATGGTGCATTTGGACATTGATGGGGACCCTTGACTCTGAACCATCATCGCATCTAAGGTACGAAACCCTTAAATTTAGCAGATGTTTTATATGGTTATTGTAATGATGGTTTATGTGTTTGAATTTCCTTAAGACCTATATTTTTTGATTGATCACATTATGTTTGTGTGTCTTGGAATTCCTATGCCTGATGATTTCGAACATATGTTGTTATAGTAGCGACCCTTTATTATTTCATGTGATGTTGATATGTTATACAATATAGATGTTTGTATGTACTGTTTTTGTTTATGTAGTTGATGAATGTGGATCTATATTGAATATCCCAGTCTAAGAGGTATCTGTCATATATTTATCAATATGTACATGGGTTATCCCCCCAGGAAGGGATCTTACATACATGTTTTTATAACAATATCATCATGGTATAGGATGTGTACGACATGACGAGTGATATTACTTCTAGAATACTGCTGAAGCGGGTAGATCTGGTCTTTAAGAACCTAACATGTGTATTTTAATTGTATGATAAATTTGTTGATTGTTTCCTACCATATTTACATTCATGTAATGAAATTTTATATCTTATACAATTATGTTATGGGTTATTGGTGGTGTCCTAATGAGCCTTGTACTCACAAATTACTCAGGAATATTGGTGTTATTTTAGATTTCATTCTCATGGATCTAGTGAAGGGAAAGGTCCAAGTTATTTATTGTTGACAAGGTCTACTGAGGAGGATGTGTATATTTTATGATTGACCACAAACTAGACGGTTTTTGTGGCTGTAGATTAGTTGTTTACCTTACAGGATATTCTCATTTATTTAGTTTTGGATTATGTATCTGACATACCATATTGATATTTTATGGGTTATCCATTTTATAAATGTTGACGATACATTTATGAATATTTATTTGTTCATTATTTTATGGTTTATTATTATAATTTTATATTACACTCTGATGTCTAGCAGAAACTGAGAGAATAGTATCCCCATGACCTTCCTTAGGACCTCTCCACTAGTTTGAAACCTATTACATATAGGGATGCACACATGAGGATATATGGAATCCCCAGCTCAGACCCGGTAGTTTGGGTTAGAGTGTTACAATATACTATAACATCACAAGGTTTGTTAACTTGTTTCTTATATTTTCAATGATTTAGGATAGGGTATAGAGAATATTAGATGATTAGGACATAGGTAGGGGAACTATGTCAGTGCCTGGACAACACTGTCAATTGGACCTCTAGATTTCTATGAGGGGGGGAATTATGTTTTTATTGTTTCCTGTTAGTTTTGATTATATTATCAATGACTGATACACTTAATTTTGACATGTTAATTTATGTAGATTAGTGTTTAGTTATTCATCTTGCTAGGAATGATTGTTAAAATTCCATATATACCTATTGTTTTCATTATATAAATCCCAAATGATTAAATTATTATGGAAATAATGATATGTTCTTTAGTGAATTATTTCTTACATTCCTTATTTGAGTTTTTTGAATTATATTCTTGATATTATATATGTGTGTCTAGGGCTGATGTGTAGGTACCAGAGGCCTGGATTTGGTTATGGGTAGTTCTTTGGGGGTTATGCCATGTTTTTTGGGTAACCACTTCGGTAGAACATTATTGTAAACCCTTTTTGAGTTATAAATGGTTTAGAGTCTTCTTATTTTCTATTATTGGTCTTCTCTATGTTTTGATCTATCAATTAAAAAAAAACCTCTTAGACATATTCCATGGCCAGTTACACCAGATATTGTGAATTAGGATATAACTAGGTAGGTTCCCTTTGTCACTTTAGTGGGTTAAGCTATATAACAAGTCCAACCAAGACACTTTCAAGTGGCACCCGTTCAGGGTAGAGGAATCCATAAAGGAAAGCTAGCAATGGTCGATTACACTCACAACTTCAAACTCCATCACCCTCATCCTTCTAGGGAATCCAAGGTCTTCAGTATGTGGAGAACTAAATACAGTTCATTTCGATGTTTTTTCGACCTAGTAGAGACCCTAGAAGATCAGAAAGTGAATCTAGATTCCATTATGATTCAATATACAATAAGATGACGGTGGTATGTTTTGTTTTATGCTAGTACATATGAAGATATTACATGGGTGACCTTCAAAGAACTATTATTCAAATATTTATTCCCAATAAAATGACGATGGATCAAGTATTGGAGTTTATGGAGATTTAGTGGAGGATGATGGTGGTTTCTACTTATTCAATGTGCTTCACTGAGTTGATCTTCTTTGATCCTATTCAGGAAAGAATGAAACACATAAGAATAAAAGTACGCAATTTGTGATTACTTAGATTACCAATTATAGGTCTGGAACATCAATTTGATGACCTATACTATAGTGGTTTATATGAAACTTATGATCTTGAAGGGAATTATATAAGAAAAATCTATAGATAATCTTATATTTTTTAGTGGTTACAAATGTACCTTTTATAGTGTAGTCCCATTTGCTCATTTTTTTTAAAAAGAGGAGGAAGCCAGAGGATGGAAACCAGTGTAGAAGATGTATGTTAGAGAAGAGATTACATTTTTAACACCCTATATATGAATTATTTCATCCAAGTGCTATAATTATGAGAGAAAGGGCCACTGTCTTAATAACTGTCTAGTTTCTCTCAAGACTTATCAACAGTGTGGAACGACTGGACATCTGAAGCAGTTTTTTGATACGTAATTGAGGATGTGAATAGTGAAATTAAGAAAAGGAACTCAATAGTAGGTGAATGTGTAAAGAACCTAAAATTTCAAAGAAATTTTTTTCATAATTTCTTTGGAATTTTACGAGTACGTAATTTCTGACGGCACCTAATTCGGAGGCCCGATGTGCCCAGAATAATTATCCAAAGATCAGCTAGGGTACATTCTATGAACGAATCAGCGGGTTTTTCTATCATTTGAACCGATGCTCGAAATTGAAATCCAAGGACACTGATGAACTCTCAACACCAGTAATTTCTTCTGAGGACCGTTACCGCAATTGCGTTTGCATAGGAGGAGAAGTTAAAATTTTTTGATTAAATAATAAGCGAATAAAATTGTGGAACAATTTTACTTTATATCTAATGGGGTTATATCTTACATGGGGGAGTTGGGGTGGGACCCATAAACACCTAACTACCCTTGTGAGGATATTTGTGAAGTGATTCCCACATGAGCCCCATCCTTTAACATTCCATAACCTCCTTAAACCCCACTACATTAATTTTTATCTCCTCTTTATGTGAGTAACTCTTCCTCTCCCTCTCTCACTCCATTAAAATTTTCCAACCTACCTCTTAATTAATTAAACAACTCTAAATTTAATAAATTAAGGGGATTTGATTTTTGAATTTTGAAATGCATGGAAAGTTTAATTAAAATAAGTGGTGGCCTTATTTTAATTGGGTTGTCTTATTGTGTGGGGAATTTGGGAGAACTCTTGTAAAGAAAAAAAAGTATTCCTCATTTGTTGAAGAAGATCATCCTCAATGAAGAATGGATCTTCTCCAACGAAAAAATCGACTATTCAACGTAGAATGACTCGATGACCACAATTCCTCATCCTCTTCTTCCTCGGTGACAAGGGAGAAGACACTGACGTGCAGAAATTTCCAACGACGACATGTATTATATTCTTTTCTCAGCATCAAGAGAGGAGACATAAATTCGTTGAACGCACTATGATGACGTCTATGAATCCTCACCTCACAACACCGTCTTCCGCGACACTGACGTACGACACCAATTGTTGAGGTAGGGTGAATTGATCCAATTATGTTGGAATAAAATTGTTCATTATGCTTCATGAAACCTTGTTCATTTTCTGTCGACTGTTACCCACTAACGCAGACGGCGCCAACACGCTGGCTATGTAGAAATAAACACGGCCCACTTTGCGGGCCGCGTCAGTGGAAGAACCGGCCAGACTGTCATCCGGCTGGGTGGAGGCGAGTTGCGGCGCCAGGAGGGCACCGCGCTGGAGAAACCAGTTGGCCCATCGGTCGCCCGGGCGGAGCTGAACCATGGCGCCACACAGGAAGATGTGCAGCCCGCCCATGCGGGCCGCTTGCACCAGAAGGCCGGACGACCATGCCGGTCGTTTTGGGGAGGGTGGCACCGCCAGTTCGTGCAGCCGGGGGCCACACCCCCACCTCGGAATGCGCGTCCTATGGGCCGAGCTAGCTAGCGTGGGCCGAGTTGGGACCCACCAGGCCGGGCTGGGCCACACCCCGCCAGGACAAGCCGTGCCTGGCCGCGCCACTTCGAGCAGGGCCACGACCCTTCAAGCCGGTCCACGTCCTTCAGAGAAAATTGCATTTTTCATTCAGACTAGTCCGACACACCTTCCGGGTCGGACCCGTCAAATTGGGTTAACCCGACCAGCAGTCCCACCAGGCTAAATGGGTCGGGCCCGTTATACACTTAAACGTTAATAACATAAAGACCATGCGTCCGATCGACACGTCGTCTACGGCACTGGGACACTTTTTGCGAGACCGTACTTTTGCGATACTCTAAGTGAGATTTGGACAGATTTGGAAAACCAACGGGTTTGGAATGAGCATATTTCCAACTGGGCCCTAGGAACGAAAAATCCAATATCTCCCAGACCAGGCGGCCGATTGACGCATCGTCTTTCGCATTGAGTTCCATTTGATGAGATGGAACTTCTGGATATGTCAACTCTGGACTTCATGAAAATTGATGTATTGACCCCCCATTACTCGAGGAGTGGACCCTCCCGGAATCGAGTAGGCTGTGTTTAGGAACCCTAGAGCTAGCTGTGACTCAACAACTACTGTACTGGAATCCTTCGTGGGTTCAACAGTGAAAAATACCATACTGAGATCCTCCGTGGTTTCGACGGTGATGACTACTATTCTAGTATCCTTTGTGGGTCCGGTAGTATTGACCTCTATACATGTATCCTGTGTGGGTCTAGCTGAGTAGTTGGTCTTGTATCCTATGTGGGTCTGACAGCTTAGCTGGACTTTTATCCCATGTGGGTCTGATAGCTTAGATGAATCAGTGACTACATATGACCATCTCTATTTCTATACGAAAGATGTATACCTGTGTGAGATGAGTCTTGGTTTTCAGTCAATATCATCGATGTGATTGACTTAACTTTTTGTGTGGACTGGGTTGTGATTTTCCATCTGGACTAGGTTGTATTTGGACTCGAGAGTTGGAGCTGAACTGGAATTGATGACTTAGGAATATGTATGGGCATATACCTAAGTGGAGTCGGTTGATACGTCGTGATTTTATTTTTCCTTTTTGGTTTATCCTTCATGGATTCTGAGAGACCTTGGGGGGTCTCGGGGTCCTTACAGAGTATCATATATTCATCCCTACACGGGCTATGCCCGCACTACGTTGTGTTTAATGTAGATGACAGAAAACACTGATCGTAGTGGAGGATTGATGAGCTAGTTAGTACCCGGAGGTGGACCACTTTGCGGGACTTACACGGAGCAGACGAGAAGACCTGGGGAGCTGAGGAGACTATATGTACCCACGCTTCAGGTGGGATTTCCAAAGGACAACTCGGTGTTTCTGTGTTAATTTACTACTATTGTACATTCTTTTCAACTGTACTATACTTTTAGTTGGGTTTTTATTCTATCCTATTTACTTTTCAACACTTACTTATGTACTTAGTTTACTTGGTTTTTACTCCATCTTGTATACTCTGTTATCTGTTTACCTCTCTAAAGGAAATTCCTTCCCTTTTATCAGGTTTTACTCCTTTGATGATAGTCGCCAGCCCATGTCCTATGGAAGGCGGGTTTGGGGTAGTCACGACACTGGCCCCGAGGAAGGGTCATTACAAATTGGTATCAGAGGAGTCGTTTCTACCACAGAACTCAGGACTCTGTTAATTTCTTCACTGGTATGAAATAGTGTTAAGAGTATTGAGTGTGGTTATCAGTCCAGGGAGTACAGTGTTGGTGCGGCGACCAACGTATCCATTCATCAGGACCCTGACTTCTGATTTCTGACTCAGTGCACAAAAACATTGATTGCATGTGCGTTTCAAAAGTCTTCTTTGTGATTTCTTTATATCACCTCACCGGGTATACTGTACTAACTGTGGAGCACCTGTTTCTATTCAGGATGTCCCAATGTAGGAAGCCATCTAGGGTTCCTAGTTACGTGCTGGATGGCAGCCCACCGAGTGACGAGGCCTTGGTACGATGCCCCATTATAGCGGATGCACCAGCGGTACCACTACCCTCTAGGCCACCGATACCACCAGCCCCAGCAGTGGAGATTAAAATCCGCCTGAGTGCGTTGCACGAGTTTCAGCTACAGAAGCCGCACATGTTCCACGGATTTACGGATCCTCAGGTATCCTAGGATTGGCTGGAGGTTATCGTCAGAGTCTTCAGATAAGGTAGGAAATATCACAGACCTTATGGTGATTCTTGCCGCGAGTCTCCTGCTAGAAGTAGCAGGTAGATTTTGGAGCATGATGCTCTCTGTGCACAACAAGATATCTCTACTTTGGACAGACTTCGAGAGCCTCTTACGCTCGGAGATTGTTATAACCACCCACCATGCGGTGTGTATCCATGAGTTACTACAGGTGCGGTAGGGAAGCATGACAACATCCCAGTATTGGGCATGATTTGCAAACCTCTCGCGCTACTCCACAGACATGGTACAAGATCCATTCTTCCATGCCCGAACCTTCGAGCAGGGACTAAGGCACAAGATCAGGGCTTCAATGATATCCCTCAGCATTCTGACGTCAGTAGGAGTACTACAGCGAGCCCTTCTTGTGGAGTGATTCCTTGCTGAGCCGACACCAACAGCGAGACCCACCGTAGGGTGACACAGAGCGGTGTCCTCTACCGCTAGTAGTCAACACATGTAGCTGTGATCCAAGTGGGGAAATCCATCAGGTGTGTAACCTTAGGATACAGGATCGGTTGTGCGGGCCCCCTGAAACAGAGCCAACCTTACGAAGAGCAGACAGAGATATGCATCCTGCGGTCACGGCCACATGGATCATGAATTCCTGACCCACCATGTAGATGAGCAGCAGACAGTGGATGGACCTCCCAAGCAGAGGAAGAGGTTCAACCGTGGCAGTCCTCAGGGAGCAGGCGAACAAGGCAGAGGAGTTGGCCGAGTAGCGGGTGGTGGAAAACACTTCGAGGCTCTACCACCACCACCCCCAGGAGGTCCACCCCGACCACAGGGAGCTGGCAGGCAGAGGCCAGATCAGCTCCAGGCAGCAGAGGCATACGACCACAGTGCACTTGAGATGATTGGAGGTATTATCGGTGTCTAATCCACCCTTGTTGCAGTTCTTATAGACACATGTGTTAGTCATTCCTTTATTTTCATTTCCATTTACAGAGGTCGGAGATTCCTACAGAGACGTTGGCTCGATCCTTATGGCTAGAGACTCCCACTAGAGTAGACTCGATGATTATGCACTGGTTCCGGCAGTGTGAGCTTACTCTAGGAGGTAAGATATTTAGTTGGGATCTTCTTGTAGCGGCATCATGCCTTTATGACGTCATCTTAGGTATGGAATGATTATCTACAGTTCATGCCCAGATGGACTGAATTAGCCACAAAGAGCAGTGTGTCTACATGGATGGGAACAAGTTCACCTTCACCGGCGAGAAGGGAGCCTTTGTAGCGTAAGATGGACATACGCAGAGTAGAGGGAAGCCAATCACACATAAGTTGGATTGTCTCATCCTCGGAGTAGCTGACATTCTGAGTCTGAGTTTTCCTATAGTGTGGGATTAGTATGCGGATGTTTTCCTTGAAGACGTTCGAGAAATAACTCCCCACAGAGAGGTAGATTTCAACATATAACTATCCCCCGAGACATCACCGATATCTACTCCAGCATATCGGATGGCTCCCGCCGAGCTTCGAGAGCTGTGGGTACAAATAGAGGACTAACAGGGAAAAGGTTTAATCCGACCTAGTGTTTCACCCTAGGCATCTCCAATTTTGTTCGCCAAGGAGGATGGGAGCTTGCGACTATGTGTCGACTACCATCTCCTAAACCATGTGACTGTGAGGAACAAGTACCCCCTTCTGAGGATTGATGACTTCTTCGATCAGCTCAAGGGAGAACGATGGTTCTCGAAGATAGACCTCATGCCAGGCTATCACCAGCTCAAGGTTCGAGATGAGGATGTGATGAAGACTGCCTTTAGGTATCGATATGGCCACTACGAGTTCATGGTTATGCCCTTCAGCGTGACCAACTCTCCAGCAGTGTTCATGAGTCTCCTGAACAAGATCATCCAGCCTTACCTAGATTGGTTTGTCATGGTGTTAATTGACTAAATACTGATTTACTTGACTACCGAGGAGGAGAACGACTACCACTTGCAGGATGTACTGGATACACTCCGAGAGCACCAAGATAATGGAATGTTCTCAAAGTGTCAGTTCTAGATTTGAGAGGTAAACTTCTTGGGGCACGTCATCTTAGATGCAGGAGTTGCAGTGGATCCCGTGAAGATCGAGGATGTACCTGCTTGGGAGCCACCTAAGAGCATGAAGGAGGTGCAGTGTTTCCTAGGACTGGCTAGGTACTATTGGAGATTTGTGCCATACTTCTCCAGAGTTGCAGCACCGCTCTCAGCATTGAAGAAGAAGGGTAAGCCCTTAGTGTGGTCAGACAGATTTCAGCAGAGCTTCCAAGAGTTGAGCCAGAGATTGAACAGTGTTCCCATCTTGAGGCTACCTGTAGAGGGAATTGGGTAAGTAGTTTACAACGATGCATCAGGGACCAGAAATGGGTGTGTATTGATGTAGGAGGGAGCGTTGATCTCTTACGGTTCACGGAAGATGAGGCAGCATGAGCAGAACTACACTACCCATGAACTAGAGTTAGCAGTAGTGGTATTCTCCCTTAACATGTGGTGGCACTATCTAATGGGAGAGTCCTTTACAATATACTCTTACCACCAGAGTCTCAGGTACATCTTCTCACAGAAGGACCTGAACCTGAGACAATAGTGATGGCTTGAGTTCCTCTAGGACTATGTCTTTGAGATAGTCTCTACTCCTAGGAAGGGGAACGTGGTAGCTGATGCTATCAATAGGAGGTCGGGAATTTAGTTACTTGGAGAAGCGACAATGCAGATAGCCGCATTGTAGATATCCTTCATGGATAGGGATGGAGCAGCCTTTCTAATGTCTCTCACAGTCACTCCTCGACTTCTTCAGCGGGTCAGGTAGGTAGAGCATGGGGACATCTACTGTGAGACTCGACATGAACAGATATCCACTGCACATGAACCTGATAGATTTTCTGATGGAGGAGATCATGTCCTCTTCAGGGGATGTACCATAGTACTATTTTCATTATAGGAGGAGGTGATACGGGAGTTTCAAACATCCCCTCTAGCAGTACATCCAAGAGTAGCAAAGATGTTCCATGATCTCAGATGACAGCACTGGTGCCTGGGTATGAAGAAGGTTGTAGCAGTGTTCGTTTCACGATGTGTCACCTGCCAGCATGTGAAGGCAGAGCACTGGGTACCAGATGGTTTGGTACAGCCCTTAGAGGTCCTAGAGTGGAAGTGTGACTATATATACATAGATTTTGTGACGGGGCTTCCACGTACTTCCAGAGTACACGACTCCATATGGGTGATTGTAGACCGACTCACCATGTTATCCCACTTCCTACTGATCAAAGATCAAGGCTCAATGGAGAGATTGAGACCCCTCTAGGTTCAGGAGATCGTATGGCTTCATGGTGTTCCATAGTCTATTATCTCTGATTGAGATGCTCACTTTACTTCTCGGCTATAGAAGGGGTTGCAGTAGGAATTTGGGATGCAGCTACACATGAGCACCGCCTTTCATCCTCATATGGATGACCAAACGAAGAGGTCCATTCAGAAACTCAAGTAAATGCCTCGTGCAAGTGTCTGTGACATTGGTCACAGGTGGCAGGATCACCTACCCTTTGTGGAGTTTGTGTACAAAAAAAGCTACCACTCCACCATCGGGATGCCACCATATGAGGCATTTGTACGGCTGGCCTTGCATATCACCTCTATGCTGGACTGGCCTTGGGGAGTCAGCACTCGTAGGACCAGAGACGGTTCATACTATGATGTAGAAGGTGAAAATCATCCAGGAGCGGATGAGGACTGCACAGAGAAGATAGAAGTCCGATGCTGATAGGAGATGGAGACCACTGTAGTTCGAGGATGTAGAACACGTTTTCATACGGGTCTCACCTCCACGTGGATTACGAAGATTTGGGGAGGGCAGAAAATTATCTCGGCGCTTCATCGAACCATTCTAGATCCTCACCAGGGTTGGCGTGGTGGCTTACTGCCTGGACCTTCCACCTCAGTTGCCCCGGGTGCACGACGTCTTCCACGGATCTCAGCTGAGGAGATACGTCCATGACCCGATACATATCATCGACCATAGGGAGCTGGACAATGATGACGTGGCTACATTCATTGAGGTCCCGGAGGAGATCAGGTATCGATAGGAGAAGGTCCTACGTGGATGTTAGATTCCTCTAGTGCACATTCGTTGGCAGCACAAGAACCTCCAGGAGAGCACACAGGAGTGGGAGGATTAGATGCGTGCTCATTACCCTCATTTTTTTCCCTAGTTTATGTTGTATCGTTATGGGGGCATAAAGCCCTAAGGGGGGAGTAATGTAAAGACCCATAAATTTCAAGGGAATTTTTTTCTTAAATTCATTGAAATTTTACGAGTACACAGTTTTTGACGGCACCTGATTCCGAGGCCCGGTGTACCAGGAATAATTATCCGAAGCTTAGCTCCGGCATATTCAATGAAAGAATGAGTGGGACTTTATATCAATGAACCGGTGCTCAAAATAGAAATCTGAGGGCACCGGTGAACTCCCAATGCTGGTAATTTCATAAGAGGACCTTTAATGCAGTTGTGTTTGCATGGGAGGAGAAGTTAAAATTTGTGGATTATATAAGAAATGAATAAAATTGTGGAACAATTTTATTTTATATCTAATGTGGTTATATCCTACATGGTGGAGTTGGGGTGGGACCCACAAGCACCTAACTACCCATGTGATGATATTTCTGAGGTGGGCCCCACATGAGCCCCAACCTTTCACATTCCCTAAACTCTTTAAACCCCCTAATTTAATTGTTAACTCCTCTTTAAGTGAGTAACTCTTCCTCTCCGTCTCTCACTCAATTAAATTTTTCCGACCTACCTCTTAATTAATTAAACAACTCTACATTTAATTAATTATGGGAATTTGATTTTTATATTTTTATATGCATGGAATTTTTAATTAAAATAAGGGGTGGACTTATTTTAATCGGGTTGGCTTGTTGGTTGGGTATTTTGGGAGAACATTTATGAAGAAAAAGAGGATTCCTCCTTTGTTGAAAAAGATCATCCTCAACGAAGAACGACTCTTCTCCAATGAAAAACATTGACTCTACAACGTAGAATGAATCGGCGACCATGATTCTCCATCCTCTACTTCCTCCGTGATAAGGGAGGAGTCACCGATGTGGGGAACTCGCCAATGATGACACATCTTATATTATTTTATCCGCATCAAGATGGGATACATCACTTCCTCAGATGCACTGCGATGACGTCTACAAATCCTCATCTCACGATGTCGTCTTCTGCGACGCTGACGTACGACATCAATTGATGAGGTAGGGTGAATTATTCCAATTTTATTTCAATAAAATTGTTTTTTGTGCTTCGTGAAACCTTGTTGATCTTCAGATGATTGTTACCAATTAACACGGATGGCACGTGCTGAACAAACACCGCCTGATGACCCTCCATTGTTTCTTGATCTTCTTGGAATCAGCGACCGAAGGTGGAGGAAGCACGGTGCCTTTGCGTTGTGCTGAGAACGCGGCGGAGGAAGACGACACTAACACACCAGCTATGTGGAAGGAACCACGGACCGCTTTGCGGGTCACATTGGATGAATAATTGGATGGCCCGTCGGCCGGCCTGGCGGAGCCGAACCACGACCCCAGGATGGCGCAGCGCTGGAAGACCCGCGGGGCACCCGTGCGGGCCGCTTGTGCCAGAATGCCGACCAACCAGATTGGGAAGGGCAATGCCGCTAGGCTCCACCGGTTCAGGAATCCGGGGGCCGTCCCCCCACCTCGGACCACTCAACCTAAGGTCTGAGCCACTCGACTAGCCAGTCCTGCCGCGTCGGGGAGGGCCGAGCCGGGCCGCGCCAGGCTGGGCTGGGCCACGCCCCGCCGTACTAGGCCACGCCAGGCCGGGACGGGCCCCGCCACATCGGGCCAGTCTGCGTCCATCAGACCGAATTGCATTTCTCCTTTGGACCGGTCAGACACTCCAACCAGGTCAGACCCCTCAAACAAGTTTAACCCGACCCACTGGCCCACCGGGCTAAATTGGTCAAGCCCATTATTCACTTAAACGTGGATAACATAAAGACCATGAATTCGATCGGCGCACCATCTGTTGCACGGGGACACTTTTTACGAGATAGTCCTTTTGTGATACTCTATGTGTGTTTTGGATAGCTTGGGTAAATGACCGAGTTTGGAATGAGCATATTTCGAACAGGGCCCCTCGACAGAAAAATCCAATATCTCTCAGACCAGGAGTCTGATTGAAGCATCGTCTGACGCATTGAGTTCCTTTTGACAAGAAAAAACATCGAGATACATCAACTATAGACTTCGTGATAGTTGATGTATCGACCCTCCTTTACTCGAGGATAGGACCTTCCTAAAATCGAGTTCGCTATCTGCGGGAACCCTAGAGCTGGATGCAACTCAACAACTACTGTACTGGAATCCTATGTGGGTTCGCCAGCGACGACTACCATACTGGGATCCTCCATGGGATTGATGGTGATGAATACTGTTCTTGTATCCTATGTGGGTCCGACAGTATTGACCGTTGTACTTTTATCCTGTGTTGGTTCGGTAGAGTATCTGGTCTTGTATCCTGTGTGGGTCTGACAACTTAGCTGGACTTGTATCCTATGTGGGTCTGATAGCTTCAATGAATCGGTGACTAGATCTGATCATCTTTGTCCCTATATGATAGATATATACCTGTGTGAGCTGAGTCTTTATTTTCAATCATTATCATCGATGTGATTGACTTACATTCAGGTACAGAATGGGTTTTGCTTTCTTGTGTGGACTAGGTTGTACATGGGCTCGAGAGTTGGAGCGAAACTAGGATTTATGACTTAGGTATATGTATGAGAATATTCCTAATTAGAGTTGGTTGATAATTCTTGATTGTATTTTTCCATTGTGGTTTAACCTTCGTGGATTCTGAGAGACCTCCAGGTGTATCGGGTTTCCTACTGAGTATTATATACTCACCCCTACATGGGCTATGCCCGCACTACATTGTGTTGGATGCAGACGATGTACACAACTGATCGAGTTGGAGGCTTGTGGAGGTGTATGGTACCCAGAGGAGGACCACATGGCGGGTCATACACAAAGCAGAAGGCTAGACCCGAGTAGCTAAGGAGACTATATGTACCCACCCTTCAGGTAGGATTTCCAGAGGATGACTCAGTTTAGCTGTTTTACTTTACTACTACTATACATTCTTGTCAGTTGTATTGTTCTTTCAGTTGGGTTTGTATTCTGGATCATTTACATTTCAACACTTACTTTTGTACTCAGTTTACTTTGTCTTTACTCCAGCTTGTGTACTCTGTTGTGTGTTTACATCTCTAAAGGCAATGCCATCCCTTTTATCAGGTTTTATGCCTCTGGTTCTAGTCACCATCCCCATGCCTATGGAGGGCGGGCTTGGGGTAGTCACGGCACGGGTCCTAAGGATGGGTCATGACAGGTTATTCATCCAAAAAACCCATAAAATACTCCACTATATCTTCACACAATAGGACAATAATATGAGGTATAAGTATGAGGTAGAGTACTATCTGTATTCCAACATTGAGATGACCTACACAAAAGGTAAATCTATCATCATTTCAAATACTTGTATCTATTTTCATAAGGTATCTCAGGATCATGATGAATGGAATTCAGAGGTGCATTAACCTCTAATGATCATGTTGGCTGATTGGTGGAAGAATGATTCCGAAGATTATGGATTATTGATTTTGTGATAATTTAGTGATCACATCTTTTCTAGTAGATGAGGTAATGGTTGGTCATAAATCTAACACAATGTGTGATTTGATATGGTAATGGCTATCATGTGGTGAACCCATACCTTTTTGTTTCCGGGATAGTGGGTATATCATCCAAGTAAATGGGAGAGTTTTTCTCCCTACTTACATGATGGATGAGTTGAAAACGTGATTCCATAACTATAAGTGGGTGGTTCATCATCATGTGAAAATGATGAATCGTTTCTTTAGGATATAGTTTTGGTGGTCAAGGATAAAGTGGGACATTGATGGATTTTTATTTTGATGTCTAGCCTTCCATAGGATAAATCTCAAGAACCAAAATCCATGTTGTTTACTCTAGACACATCTACTTCCCCATTGTTTATGAGGTAGGAAATCTTGATGAGCTTTTTGATTTAGTTTTCTAGGACACTAAAGGGCCATGATGCTGAATGGGTGATTTTCAATCAGCTAATGAATATATGTCATTTATCACGTATCCATAAGACTCGATTATTATTTGAGCATGGAAATCTAAATTTCAATGGGATAATAGGGTTTAATTTATTTCCATTGAGTATAGTATCTAATAGACATTAATAATTTACATCACAATTTTGGCATGGCTGATAGAATGCCTTAAGGACTCAGCTAACAATGTGAAAGTCATATTATCCTCAGCCAAATAGATTGTCAGATTGGAGGATCTGTATTCTAGAGGATATTTTTATGCACTATTTAATAGGCTTCATTTATCACAAGATGATCACATAGACCTAGGTGAGTTCACATACAACAACAACTTCTAGGATTTGAGTCAGATGGACCCATATGGGTCCCCATATTTTAGGCCATGTCATTCACTAGTTTATTGGAATGAGGATAGTGAAGTTGTAGTGGTTGGGCCCAGTATGGTACCTAAGTCCTTTGATAGAGTGAATCTGATTCAGAATAGGTTGATCACAACTCTTTTTAGGCATTGATATAATGTTTACCGCAAGATGATACCTATAATTTTTTTGTAGGTGACCATGTTTTTCTAACTGTGACTCCACAATTAAAAGACTAATATTTAAATAATGAAGAAAATAATTCTTGATGTTTTATGGGATCCATTAATAACATTAACAAATTTTGGATAATGAAATACCCTCTAAATCTTATTTCACATTTTTAAGGTATGTATGTTGAGTTTTATGTTATTTCTATTTGTAGGTACATGCTTGATCCCATTATATTTATCAAATGTGTGGAGGATGAGTTAGATCTCTACAAATAGTACATGGAGTTCCCCATGCAGATTTTAGTTTTGAAAATGAAAATTATATTGGGAATATTAATGCCAAAAATCTAGGTCTTATTAAATAATAGATGGGTCTAGAAGGATATATTTTAGTTGGAATCATTCAACCATGCTCATTGACCGGACTTTATCAAGCAGGACAATTATAGATGCTTCTTGAAGATGATATGTCCTAATTGGGGGATATTATAATGTCTTAAATTTTTTTGTTTCATGTATACTTTTTTTTCTTTATTCTCCTTTAATTTTTTGAGTTACACTATGATCGGCTAGAACCATTGGATCTTAGAGTAACTTGAGGGTCCTTAAATGAATCATGGAGAATTTTTTTTCCAAAACGGACACTTAAATACCCATGGTGAAAACTGTTTTTTTACCTTGGAGTATCATAGTGAAAAATGAAAATGGTAACATATTGTCCAATCTATGGTCAAGCATTGGTTATTAGGAAATTCTCATATTAGCCATGAATTACCAACACCATTCCTTTTTTGGAGTGTCTGGTGGAGGAAATCCCTTGGATAATGGGGACATGCCATAGGGCTATCAATTTTAGCATTGTATATTCATGTTAAGTATGGCCATGGCTCGGCGAAAGTGTAATAAATTTAAATGTTTGAATTTTTGAAATAGATAAATTCAATTCCAACTCCCTACTTAGATCATGATTAAACCAAAAGGAAAACTCATAGGTATTAGTTATGGGGTCTTTATATAGTTTAATAATTGATTCATTATCCTTATTAATAAAATATGAATCAATACATAATTATTTATTCATTCTACTATGATTTCAGACAAAACCAAGAAAAAACATCAAATTTTGTGTTTTTGGATCGATTTTCCTTGGTTTATTACTTTATTAGGTTAAACATTTCTTCTCCATGATCTTTCTATGGTTGTATCTCATCCACCATAAATGGTGCTTCTGATTTGGGGTCCTTTAGAGGATATCTTTAGTGGGTCTCTTAATTTGGACGAATTTTATCTCTTATTTATTTTACAATCATGGAATCTTGTTCTTATTGTATATATGATGATTCCTTGTGGTGTTTAGCAACATAATTTCAGCATTGGTTTATCAACATGTAATGTACCTGTCTGACATACCACTAAATTGGTAGTTGGATAAGTCATTATATGGCCTAAAGTGTGTCTCCATGTACACTAGAGGCTAAAAACTAGTAGCGAGGTTGTAAAGGTAGTTTACATGGAAGACTATACCTTCAATATCAATGTGTGTAATGGTCACATGTAGTAAAACTCAGATAATAGTTGAAGCTATATAATGAAATACATTAAATATAAGAATACCATTGTAATAACAACATATTATAGAAAATTTCAATCACCAGTATAAAAATTCATGAATGAAAGATGATGGTTCATATCAAAATTTAGTAAACATTAAATCATTATTTTCATTACAATACAATATAAAGAAAATATAGTAGTGCCAAAGGCAATCAATATGAGCTTCTTGAGATCTAACTCAGTCATTTTCTCTTAAATTCTAGATACAAGCAATATAAAACATAAAGGTCCAAAAACCTGTAAGTAGGTAGGCCTACTCGAGCAACAATGGTACCCATGAAAGGTGTGAGATGATAATATTAGTAGGTCGGTACATGTAGGGTCATGCACAATCTGTCATGTGAAATGAAAAACTAGTAGTGAAAATAGATATATATAGCAATAATGGAATTACTCAAAATTATCATCCTTCATATATAGGTATTAATTTAATACCCAGTTCATTTAACCAGAAGTAAACAATACAAATTATTGAATTTATATGTCTTGAGATTCGTCTTAGGACCGACATCCCTCGTATAACTGTAAGCACAACAGATGCCTCATAAGGATGTCTAAAAAATTAAAGTCTATACCAAATCCAATATTGTGATATGTCTTGGAAGACAAGTCATAAATTATTTTATTCAATATCCAATTTATAACTTGAGCATGTACTTAACATTCCTAAGATTGAATTCAAGTATCACTCGAGGTACAATTTCCACCAACACCCTACAAACCCATAGTGGCATACATATCAGGAACCCAATATACCTATACGTGTGGTATAAGTCCATATAAATAGATCCCATCCATGTAGATATTATTGGGAATCTCCATGTATCACTCATGACATACTATAAATTACTATTCAGCTAATACATCAAATTCCTGTAGGTATCCACGATTCACTTGGCATATAAGTATAGTCTCTATGATCCCATCCATTGCATCTCTCAATGGGTCCATGGTTCACTAATGGCTTAAACATAACAAACCATTTGATGTTGTCCATGGAATTATAAGATAATCCATGGTTTCCTCAATGAACGTGGTAAAATAGTCACAGGAGCCCATCCAGGGAATTCTAATCTGAATCCATGATTCACCTAGTGCTATATAGCATTTAATCATCCCAAAATATTTAATAATTCATTACCCATGCTAATTTCAAATTCAAAATAATCTAATACCACTAACCACCAAATGGTGTCTCATGTATACACCCACTTTATAATGTTTGGGCCTTCCATTTAATCACATGGGAAAATCCCTCATAACAAGGGAAACATGTAAATTAAACTATTAGATGGATTAAAAATCGTTTATCTCATTTGGGAATATCAATTTAAAATACATTTAAAAACTCACACAGTTTATTTCAATATAACAATCATAACAAGCCTCTCATAATATCATAGGGCATAATTGTTATTTAACCCACATGGGAAATTCTACTTAAAATATTGTCAATATTAAAAACCTAATACACAGTGTGTTAGTATCTATATTGTGTCGAAAAAATCCATACAAGGGATTTCATTCTTATTCAATCATTAATATAATAAGGTCTAAGGGTCTTAGTCACCCATCCCTTCCTATTATGTTCATTTAATTCACTAATTGATATAAAAATTGATTACCTATTCAACATCCCATGACATGGCCAAAAAATGGACACCTAAAGGTGTATAGTTCCAGTTTACACTCATGTAACATTTAACAAGAGAACCCGAAGGTGTAATTCACCATGAACAATCTATCTCATGGAATAGATTTAAATATAACCCACATGAAAAAAAAGAGATACAAAAGAATTACTTTCTTAATAACAACTACCTGGATAAGTCTCTGATTAAATCATGTTGGAGACATTATTTCATAACAACAAAGGGACCATGAATTAACAAATAATATAATAATACTGACATAAATACATATGTAAAACTAAAACCACAAGTTAGCATGATATAACACTATCACTACTTTTTAGATTGAAGGTAGTGTATATCTTCTGTAGGGGTTCTATTACAAAACATTATGTTATAAAAAATATACTAATTTATTATATTTAAGAATTTTATTCAATATATATACTTCCATTAAATAATAAATATCAAAAAAAAATTAAATATGAAAAAAAGGAAATATTAAATAAAAAGTTCAGTATAACGATCTTGCCTAAAGCATAGCTCACCAACGCTTCAGTACACGATGAATTCTAACTAAATATGTTAGACTTTGCACACACATACAGCAATATATATTTATATTTACCCTTAAATAAATTTTTGTATTCCTTAGTCCACGAAAAAAATGCACATAGAGGATACACATACTTATATATATACATTCATATATTACCTTGAGTCTTCCAAAGGTTCCAAAACTTGCTAAACATGAAAAATAGAACCCATAAAAATCATAAGGTTCTCTAATAGAGGGTTTTAAATGAACAATTATTTTAGGATCATACCCCTAAAATATAGCGGTGGTGATAAAAAACCTAAACCACCTCTCGTTCAGTGATGTTTGCTGAAACATAGACCCAAAAAACGCAAGAGGCCTTTTTCACAATAATAAATCATAAGAACTATGAAAATCAGGCCAATACATAAACTAGAGTTTGTGAAAAAACCTAGTAGGGAAATGGGATTTTTGAAATTAACTGGAAATATAGAGGAGATGGGACAGAGGGCTATACATCGATGAATGAGACCACCACTATGAAGGAACTGATGAAAACATGAAACCCTATAGGGTTTCAGGAAGAGGGTTTGCATGAAGAAGGGGGAACCATCCCTTGAAGGTGAATCACAATATGAGTAGTAGAGGTGTGATGGTTTATATTAGGTTTTCCTTTTTATTTTTATGTAATTTTATATTAATTCATTTTTTAAAACAAGGTAAAACGTATGGTTTCGCCTACATAGTTTTCCAAACTATGAACAAAGCGTGTAGTGAACATTGAAAATGTATGACCTCAAAAGACAAATTATGTGGGATAGGTGAAAAGTTTGGAAAACCATGTGTAACCAATGCACATGCCTCCATCCACTTGAATGAAGATGCGTGGTTTATGCCTCACTATTTAACAGACTCTGCACCTCCCGTGTACCCTCTACGGGGCCTTAAAAACCTTCCCTTTATGGTATGGAACTCCCTAAACTCCTCGAGCTACTCAGGAATGGTATTATTCCTTAAAACAAGTCAAAAATATCACTTTCAAACATCCAAACCTTTTTAATTACATTCCAGTTTTCTGTTTAAAAAAGGATCGGTATAGTAATTAAAAAAATTATAATTCCCAAGTAAATTCTTCTAGTTTAAAACACATATTCTTAAAAAATACATACCACATAACTTATCATCCCCAAGAATCCATGTGGATGACAACAAAGACCTCAACCAACCTTCTAGGGTGGAGAAGCTCCATTAAAACAGATGTGTCCAGTTCTCAAATGCATAACGCACCTCAAGTAATTGTGACTCACACGTTACTCATTCCACCAAAACTCAAACCAGTTCTCTATTTCCAAATGAAGTTTCTTAGTGGATATTACCAAAGACCCATTAAACAACAAACTATCACAAAGTTTTCATTAACAATTGGGCCAATGGAACTACCCAACTTTTGATTTATCATTTAAAAGAGGCCAATTCCAAATCAGAGCTAACTCCACATAGAAAGAATATCCTGAAAAACACACCACTAATCATTTACAATAGAAGAGTCCACCGATTATCACAACTGACTTTTAGTGACTTTTCAAGACCAAACCAAAATAGATCCTTCTAAATTAGTATATCCTCAGCACAATGAATGTAATTCATTGGTTCTAGCCCACTAGAATCTCTACCCTCAAAGCATCACATCCATGTCCAAAAACATGTTCGAGATAACCTCAAAGTCAATCCACTAGATACAAAGAAAATATCCCTATTTAGTTCAATCAACATTCTACAAAAGAGACATTAGTACAGAGCCAAGACATCCTCATAAAATACTAACTAACCCCAGAGTGACATCTGCCTGGCAGTCAGGCCAAATAAGTTGAAGGCAACCATGATCCTGCCCAAGAAGCTCCTACAAGGGATCCCAAGTATCACTCATGATTAACCAAGACTTATAAAAAACCATGCATCAAGAGGATAAGAATGAATAGATTATGATCTACCCTAATTGGTTCCAATCATTAGCATAGTGTATAACTGATTCTCTTTTAGTGCATGATGGATGAAATCATGATAGGGGACATTTTTGTATCATTCAGTTGAGTATACTAAGAGAAAACTAAAGATTAACAAGAAGATCAGTCAAACCACTGCTGTTCGACTCTTTACAACAAGCTCAGCTTTGCCTACTGATGCATCATCAACCAAACTATGATTCCTATACAACATGATGCATTCGTTTTGTTCAAATACTTACCATTTGAACACTCCCAATACCAATTGTGATTTTATAGTGATTCACATACCACCAACCATATCACAATCATACTTCCAGGATTGATAGGACATGTACACCTAAACCAACATGACAATTAACCAGAGAAACATTAAAGTAAATTAAATAATTTGGTCATAAATTCTATGATTCAGCTAACTGGATTATGAAAACAACCAAGTCATTGAAATTCTTCTGGGCAGTAGGGAAAACATGATTTTCATGCATTTGGATACTATACTCCACAGATGACCCAAAAAAACAAAATATATCAATGCTAAAAAATTTAACTGAATTCAAATGATTAATTTTCATTTTAACATCCAATAGTTACTACATATATGAACACAAACTACCCCATGTTTACTAGAAAAAATTGAATATCTGGAGTACTATACATAATTTTCCTTCCCTATGATATCATGTAACATATGGATCATGTAGAAACTGGATCAAAAGAAAATCAACCCAATAATCCATTAACATGTATTTGAATGTACCGAGTCAGCCATCACTAAATAAAAGATATGTTTACACAAACTCCTAAGCAGATAACCATTCCCTAGACATGTCTAAGCTTTTAAACTGATCATTCCCTAATGATCACTCCCATTTTAGGCTCAACATACAATGACCACTCCTGTGAACAAGGGTGTCCTGTTAAAAACAAAAATTCCAACTAAGGACAATGACACTGGATGCCACCTTTATCCGAAATCCCAAAACGGAAAGACAAAAATAATGCACTAAGGTTTATACCAACTCTTGAATGTCCCCTTATGAAGAATAAGCCTTGAACATATCCCTTGGTCACACAACATAAATTTCACTAGGCTCAATATCCCATTTAATTTCATGAAAATATAAAGGAAATATCCAACGGTGAAGCGCTCATGTATCTACTCTAAGGAATATCATCGAATAATTTAATCTAATCTTACATAATGGTCTAAAGAAAGGAAACCACCTCAAGATACAATTTATAATAGTTTCATAAATTAATTTCATCCTTTAAAAAATAGAATGTTTTTAACCATAACCTCATGCATCATTCTATATACAAAGTCACATGGAAAATGCTTTAGCTAACAGCTCAAAAACAAAAATCAGCAATTTAGAACATAAATACCTTTTTACAAAAAAAATTGACATCCAAGGCTCCCATTAATCCAACCAGGATTCTTCAGAAAAATAAAATCCAGTAGTAGTTTTATAACCATAGAATGCATAAACACCACTACCATTTATCTTATAATGTCATGACACCAACTGACCTACATGGGTCTAGATGTAAATTTTAAATGTAATCAACCACATTAAATTAAAAAGTCAAAATATTTCACATTTATAAAAATTTCTAGTTATTCCATGGTTATTCAAGGGCTCATTCACAAGGGTGTCCATCTATAAATCATTAAGGTTCCCAAACAATTTACAATTGGAATTTGGCTCCCATTAATTTAAAAAATTCCATTATAAGATTTAATATTAGAAACAATTTTCATTTAAATAACATCTATAAACATTTATAAAGATATAGGGTTTGTTTGGGTATATGCATTACCCATTTATACATACTAACGTTACCATACACCCAAAAATTTGAAATTGGCTCCTACCTACCTAAAAACCCACATTTTATCTTCATATTAACCAAATTTTATTTTCAAAACTAGCATGATAATAAAAGCGCAAAATCATGGAAAATATCATATAAATATGTTACACCACACAAAATACATGATAAATAAACCTAACTACTTACAGATTTACCAAAAAAGTATAAAATAGTGCATGGCAACAGTCAAGGCACACAATCATACTTAGTTGGAAACCTACTGATGTAGCTACATGGAATGAAATATGCATGAAATTTGAATTTATTAGTTCCTATAATATTAAATTTCATGTTACATACCTTCCATTCCTGGCCAAGAGAAAAAAATAAAAAATTTGGGAAATCCATAACCCATTGAAAACACACAATTCTCCAATGTTAAAAACACATCAATGGTAACATTGAACAATATAAATAGTAATTCCTAGACATGTACATTGTTTCATTTATTATAATTTTAGTGATAAATCCCAAGAAATAATATTTACCATGTGTTGAATTATTTATAGTCTCTTATATAGAAGCCCAAAACGGTAAGAAAAAAAGAAAAACAACATCTGATACCACATTGTAATGTCTCATCCTAAATTACCTCCAAACTAATAACTGGATCGATGAAAACATGACCTCAAGTGCGTGTCCTCCTATTCTAGAGGTTGTCGAGTTGCAGCGAGGCTGTAAAGTTAGTTCAATGTGGGGACTATACACTAAATATTAGAGAGCATAGTGGTAGCAGTTAGTAAAACTTTGATAACCATGAAATTAATATGAAACAACAACTAAAATAGGAGAAGACAGTTGTAATAACAATTTATGATTGAAAATTGTCATCACATGTTTAAACAATGCATGAATTCCATAAGAGAGAACATATATTAATGTAGTTAAAAATAAAACATTCCATTCATTATAATAAAAAATGAATAAATGATATCAAGGCCAAATGAAATCAAAGTGTGCATCTTGAGCACCATCATGGTTCTTTGCTCCAAACATCTAGATACTAGAAATATAGTATGATAATGTTGCAAATCCATCCAACAAGGGGGGTCTACTTGGGAACCAATGGTAACTGAGTGTATTATGAGACGATAATCTCTGTTTAATCCCAATACATTATGTTCCATTAAAAGCTAGCAGTGAAAACATATATATAAATATATAACAAGTAAGGAAGTAACTAAAAGAAACATAATTCATATAAAGGTACTCATTTAATATTCATTTCATTTATCCAATGTTATGAATCCAAATTATTGAATTTATATGTTTTTATATCAAGCTCAGGACTAGTATCCCCTATATAACGATTAGAATAACAGATTCCTAGGAAGGGAATATAAACAACAATAGTATAGACCTAATCTAGTATTGTGCATTGTATTGGAAGAAAAATCATAAATTATTTCATTCAATGTTCAATTTAAAATCTCATCTCATCCTTGACATTCATTTGTTAGAATTCAAGTATCACTTCAGGTGTAGTTTCCACAAACACCATACAATCCTGTCCTAGAATAAATCTCAATATCCCAGTATCATTATATGTGTGGTATTAAACCCTATAAACTAAGATCATTCTTGGGGGTCTTATATGGAATCCCCAAGTATCGCTAACGAAATAAAATCATTGCCTCTTGAGCCCATCCATGGTAGTTCAATAGGGATACATGATTCGCATGGCATATAAATATAGCCTCTATGATCCCATCCATGGAATCACTCAATGGATCCATGCTTCACTCTCGGATGAAACATAATAATCTCTTGGTTATCATCCATGGAATTCTAATATAATCCAGGGTTCACTCATAGAACTTGGTACTATAGCCATGTGAAACCATATATGGCATTATAATCTAAATCCATGATTCACCCATTTCTATATATCATATAATAATTCAAAAACATTTAAAAATAATTTGGAAAGATAATGTTTAAACAAAAACCATATAATAAAACTCACCACCAACGGGGGTCTCACCAAAGGACCAACCTTAAAAGGTATTGGACTTTAATCTACTCACATGGGAACATTTCTCATAAGAAGAAACACCTGTAAATTTACCTATTACATGTCTTAAACATCAATTAATTCATGTGGGAATATCAATTTAAAATAAATTAAAATACTAACATGGATGGTACCAATATAAAATGCCTAACAATCATCTCATGCTATCACAAGTGTTTATTATCATTTAACTCATATGGGAAATTCTATATAATAATCTTTTAATGATTAACAAACTACTACACAATGTGGTAGTATCTAACTCAATTGGGAAGATCCATTCATGGAAATTCATGCGTAATAAAGAATTTACATAATAAGGTACAATGGTCTTATTTACCCATCAATTCCCATTCAGTTCATTTAATTCATGAATTGATATAACAATCAATAACTTATTGAAGATCCCACGATATGGGGTAAAAAGGAACTCATAAAGGTGTCCATGTCAGAACACCATTGATGTTCCATTTTATAAGATAATTAAATGGGGTGATTCAACTTGAACACTAAATCTCATGGCATGGATGTAATGATAAATCACATGGTTAACAAGAGATATAAAATAATTACATTATTAATAACAATTATAGGACTAATTCCTCTATTAAATCACATGGGAAACAACATTTACTAACAAAAATTGGGTCGTGAGTTAACATATCATATATCAATAATAATAAAAATACCAATGGGAAACTCAAAGAAAAAGCAATAATTATATACCACTTTTATTATATTTCGGTTTGAAGGCAGTACACCTCTATTGGAGGGGTTTTATTACAAAAACCCGACATTATCAAAAAACAGATCATTTTTTTCTTTAATCACTTTATTCTAGATATGAAATTCTATTACACAATGAGTCTCACAGAAAACATATTTAAATAATCTCTTAATTAATAATTCAATAAATAATTTAAGATAGGGATACAACCTCAATCAGATAAAGCCGTCACTTTGGTACTCAAAACATTTTAACTCAAGATGTCATCTTATCTCTTTCACATACTTCTATATATATAAATACCCTTAACCCAATTCTTCTATTCTAGGTACCATGATGGAATAAATACCTAGATTATATACATACCTTTATATGTATACATACCTTTATATATTTCTATGAGTCTTCCAAAGGTTCTAATACTCACTACAAATTACAACTGGAACCTATAATTATATTAAGGTTATCAAATAGGAGGTGTGAAACAAAAAATAGGTTTAGGAGCTTTCACCAAAATGATAGTGGTGGAGTGAAAAAACCTATACCACCCCAAATTTAGAGGTGGATTCTAGAACATAGACCAACAACACTCGGGAGTCCATTTGAATATCCCTAAATCGTATGAATAAGGAAAATATGATGACATCCTTTTCTATGGTTTCAGACGAAGATTGTGGGGGAAAAAGGAAGTCAAAAAATCACCAAAATCTAATAGGATATGGGATGGAGCCATACGTTGATTAATTGGGGCACCACTGTGAATGAAAAGATCAAAACCAACAACTATAGAGGGAGTCGGGAAGAGGTGTCATGCATCATAGGGGGAACACTCCCCTGGTTGTGCGTCAAAATGCAGACAATTCTTGTAAGGTTTACAGTCTAGAAAACCATGTTCATGCCTTAGTCCACCTGAAACAAGAATCATAGTTCAGGATACATGGTTTAACATACTTTGTGCCACCCATGAACTATCTTCGTTTAATTAAAAACATACGCTTCTTATTTGAACACTTCTGAAACCTCTTTCGCTACCAAGAAAAGCTCTTAGGCTTTCAACGAAGACCACAATCCTCACATTTAAACATCTAATCTCTCAGAATTACATATTGAAGTTCCATTTAAAAAATTACACAAATAGTAATTACCAAAACTTCAATTTATCTTGTAATTTAATGTAGTTTATAACATGGGTTCTTACACAATCTTCTTCCTAATGGACACTTTTGTTCTTCAATGTCTTAGTGGAGAACCTCTTGGTGGATTATTCCTTGGTGACTCAATAACATTATAATAATCATATTTATCTTTAACCAAAATTATTTCCTATAATTGATAGTGGTTTTTGTTGGTTAAATGTTTTCCAAACCCTTGGATAATTATTCTTTTTTACTTTCTATTGAAATTGTATTCATTTATTTCAAACCTATTCTAGGATTTAGTGGCATGTGAACATGATTTGTTTAGTGTGAGATCATGGATCAATAGATGAAACCCCTGATTAACCTTTAAGTTTACATTAAAAAACATGATATAGTATGTTCTATATCTTATTAAGGTTGTGTACATTCTTGTTATCATGATATGACATTGCGTGTTGATATGCTTACGCCATTTTGAGTTTGATCAAATGTTTGTATATTTGGATTTTGTTCTTCATGCAGATATTATATGTTTTTTCTTCTATATAATATGTCATGTTTCCTAGTCTTCTACTTGCTATATTTTGTATTTTTTTCGATGCATGGTACCAACGTGATTGGTGGAACCATTTTGGATCGGGGGCCCTTGTGGCAGTACATGTTATGAATTACCTATGACATGATGATAAAATCATGTTAAATGATGGGGTATTAATGAATAGTGTGGCCAGAACAAGGGACATGATGGAGTATGTGACCAAACCCAAGAGGTGATAGTGGGGCCTGATAGACTTTATGAATTTTCCTAAGAGGAAATATTATGGTCTATGTGACTAAACCATTGAGACAACCACAAGTAATTATTATAGCGCCATGAGATTTTGTGAATTATTTTTTCTAATCTATTTTTTTGGATTTTTTATTTCAAATAAAACAAAAAAAATTTATATATATATATATTAAAACTCCTAGAAAAACATTCCATTCACTATACACATACTTTGATTGTACTACACGCATTAAAAACATTGCTTGTGCTACCTGCAACATTAACATGGCATATGTTACATGCAACACCATGTTTCTGTGAAGCATAATTTTATAGTTAATCTTTTTAAATGATATAATTATAACCTAAAAATTAAAATTATTTATATAAATATTATAAAATAATTTTTAAATATTTTATATAATGGTTTTACATAAATAAAACAAATTTATATTGAAATATTTAATTTATTGTAAAGTCCATATATTTTTAAATTTCACAGACTTTTATGAAAAACAATTAAATTAATATTAGACACATCTATAATATGAATTTGAATAAAATATAATCAATTTTTAATTTTTAATTCTGAAATTAGATAAGGGAGAAATTTTTGGATTTTTCTGAAATCATCATTTTTTATTGGATAGTGAAAAATACGTCTTTTTAGTTAAAAACTACCTTTTTGATTTAATAATTAATAATGTTAAATTATATTTTTAATTTTTTTAAAGGTTACACTATAAAAATTTAACATATATTAATATGATTTATTTCATTAGGATTAACTGTCCTATTAAATTGAATATAAAAACTTCATAAACTTTTAAACTTCTACCTATATTCAAACTCCATAATTTCATCCCATTAGCATGACAATCATTAATCATAATATTTCATCTTATTAGATTTGAATTTTGATAAAACGTCACCAATAATTGTAATCATTATAATATTTATGGTTTAATAAGATAAACATTATTTTCGTCATTAAATATTAGTAAATGTGAATAAAAATAATCACAAGGATTAAAGTCAAACAAATCTTATTTAGGGACAAAATCATAATATTAGGGACCTAAATAACCATGAAACTTTTCAAATCCCATTTTATGGAAATTTTTCATCCATTAACCTTCCATTAATTTTTTTGGTTTTTATTTCTTTTTTAGGTAATTATATGTGTACAGCTAACTTGTTTTCAAAAATACCAAATGATTACTTTTCATTCTATATAAAAGTCCACCTCCTCCACCACTACATCACACCTCTCAAAACTCCTAGGATTGGAAAATATCTTCACAATATGATTTTGAAAATCCCACCCTTACTCCTTGTTGCCTCTCATTTTTCCAATGGTCTTCAAAGGATGCCTTTTGGAACAAACTAAAAGCATTTACCCGATTAAGAGGTGACACCTTCTATCAAGCTCATTTTTTCATTTTAATTCTCCACCCCCTCCACTCTCTGTATTACCTTATTTTATTAAAATGATGTTATACTAAATATAATATGATATTTTTATTCTTATTATTCATCCTACACTGATACACACCTCCATCAAATGGGTAGTGGACATACATTGTTTGTGAACAGCGAACTACCTCCTAAAAAAACTACGATGGTTCAAGTTTTCATTACCACCTCTCACGGTGAAAATAATGATAGAAACGATATTAATATATTTCATATATATTATTTATTTCTTTATTCATAATTATGTATGTTTTAAACACATATATATTTTTTTACTTTCCTATTTTTGTTAAAACGTTAATTTCATTTGAGGAAGTGTGGACTGCAAACCTTCAAAGCAATATGATTTATTCATACACTACATGGATTTTATTAAGTATTTTTTAAGTAAAAATATATGTTATATATGATAGCATAAATCTAATTTTACTGATGATGATATATATATATATATATATTTTCCTTTTACATTTTTTCTTTCCACACGATAATTAAACATGAATAGCGTTATACATTCATACGACATATCGTCTCCATGAACAGTGTATTCTGTTTCATACTTATATATTTTATGGATTATTATAATTGATATATACATTATTTTCATGATATTTATATCATGTTTTACAATCTATACATCCTTATTTTTGTATAAGGACCAAATATGTAAAAAATTAAGTCACATGTGAAGAAAAAAGTGATTATTACCCAATCTGAAACCTTAGAGTTTGATTTTTATCAAGAGGGTAATATATGGTCATAATAAACGAATATATGGTATTATATATAATTCTATGGTTCTTTAAAAGATTTATAGTATATTTATATTAATTATACATGTGGATTGAGTGAGAACGATGAAAGTTAAGATACAATGCATGGGGATTTTTTTCACTATTTATTTTCATGAGATACATGTTATGTTCGCCACTCTTTACTTTTTTGTAGTGTATATACTTACCATTATTTTATTCCATTTATCTTAAAAATAAATTATAGGGTATTCACATATCAATTTTATTATTTTTATTTAATGGGTAATAATTTTAAAAAGTTATATAATTGGTGAAATAGTTTTTCATTAATTTCTCCTCTTTGAAACTCATGATATGTTATGCACAATAATAATCTTCGAGGTGTATATATTTACATTTTCCATGTTATATCATATATTTAGTTATTTTCATGATATATCTAGCTTAACTCAATTTTTGTTCTTACAAGGAGTGTATGATCCCATGATACTAGGCTCTAAACATTTATTGAAATAATCTTATCGATTTTCCAAATTTTTTATTTTTAGCTTTATTTGATAAAATGGTATGACCCAACTCTAAATAACATTCATGAATTTTATATTACAATTTTTATTAAGGATATATTCATATAATGGTACCATTTCTTATGCTCTTTGTTATATAATATATTTTCTTATGTATTTTAATGAAATCCTTATATTACCTTCTCTTTGGTTGGAACTGTATGTTTCTTTAAAATAATGTATTCCAAAAAGGTTTCCATGAATATTCCACTATTATCTAAGGATCATTAAAATAAATTTTTACCATTTTTGTCTTTTTCAACTATTTTCTTATTTTATCTAATCATCATTTTCTGAAAGAGTAATTGTTTGACCTTTCTATTGTGCCAATATAATTTTCTTTTTAACTCATTACAACATGTACTAATTAATCCACCATCAACACATTGATGCTTAATTTTCATTTTTACTATATTTTTTTTAAGAATATTATTTTACAATATTTTCTCAGAGAAAGGGGTTTCAAAATATTTTCAAGCTTCTTCAAATTTTTTTTTCCAGATATTCATTTTCAAAATTATTTCAATATTCATTTATATGTTTTCATGAAAAATTGTGTTCTAAAATGATTTCAAGAATTGTTTATAAGTTTTTAATGTATATTCAATGAAATCGTTTTGAAAAATATTTCATGCCTCTTTTTTATGTTTTTAAGGATAATTAATTTTCAAAATTTTTCCATGCCCTATTTATAATTTTTCCATGTATTTTCAAAGATATTGTATTAAAAACATTTTTAATCATTCATTATATGTTGTGATGTGTTTTCAAAGAAAAATTTTTTAATTTTTTTTGAATATTATTTTATATTTTTTCAAGGAAAATGTTTTCCAAAATTCTTCCAAATCAACTTTATATTTTTTTCAATTTTTTTAAGAAAATTATTTTCAATTTTTTTTACATATTAAAACTTCTTTTTCAAAGAAGAAACAGTTAAATAGTCAAGAAACACTTTTGAATAATTCATTAAAATTTATTTATATCAATGTTGAAATCCTAGGATGTTACTCATTAACATATATAAAAGGATCTAATGGTTCCATTCATATTAATTATATGATTGTTTCAAGCTTAATTTCATGGTATTTATATAACACGTTTCACTTACACAGGTTATATGTATATAAGACCTGTTTCTATTTTATGGGTTATTTGTTTATGAAACACATTTCTCATTAACAACTTATGTTTTCTTGAAACTCATTTCTTTTTTATGGGTTATATGTTTATGAAATCTTTTTATATTTCATGGGTTATGTTTTGATGAACCGATTATGAAACCTCTATTTTTCTAATAGATATGATATGATTACATTTTATGATCCCCATTTTATTTCATTGGTTTTGATATGATTATTTATAATCATGTGGAATATAAATCTATGATTTCTTTATGAGATGGGTGGAAAATATATCTACCTCTAATTCATTTTTTATAGATTTAGATCTCATGATATAGACTTTGATGGTCTTTTGTGTAAGCCTTGACTACTAAGACGTCCATGAGAGTGGACCATGACTATCATGATGGTATGAACAGTGAACTCATGATACTAATATGGACATGGGAGTGAAACATGACAAAAAATATGGTAATTGGTGAACCCATTATACTAATATGGTCCTGAAATAATTTCCTCGACCACTATGGAAACTATATTATATGTTTATTTTTCTATCAAATTCCATTGTTTATTCATATTTTATGATTTCAGGATTATGTTCTTTTTTATTTAAGATTATTTTAATATGAAATACTAATGTTTATGAAATCACTCATGTATATGTTCATTGATATATAGAGTATGATATTTTATTTTTATGATCTTGTTCTCATAAACTTATGCAAATGATTATGCCTTCATATCACCTTTTTACCATTTTTGAGCATTTGAGCTCATCCCTTTCTTATTTTTCCATTCCCTAAGTTATGAATAATGGTTTTAGGTATAAGTAATAAAGGTGGAGATATTTATGGCACATGTTGAAGATATTTCACCATTATAGAAAATTTAGATCCCATTTTTCCAAAGACACTAAACAATTATTGTACTTAGGTATGTATTTTTTTAATGTACTGAACATTAATATAAGATGAGGTAATATTCATATATGTAAAAAATGAGACTCTATAGTTGTTATAAATGGAATGATTTATTAAACCTTTGGAAATTACAATGAGAATGATTTAGTGACATATATAGGTATATTTATAAGGATATGTCTATGGATTTATCTACTAATAGGTATATAGATCAATTCACATTTAGGAAAATGTCCAGGAATTTTGGTAAAGGATAGTGAGAGTGGATTACTATAAATACATACATGTATGGATACTACCACTGGATGTGGATCTATAATATATTTACCTAGGGTTAACCACTCTGACATGATGTTCTAGGCCCGACACGAGGTAATCTTGTATATATCAATTGGCCTCGCTGCACAACTATTCTAACAATCCTAGGGGATATGATTTAGGAATTCAGAAAAACATCATGATCAATCCTAAAGGATATAAATATATGTTTTCTATGAATAATCTAGGATGATCCAAAGGATTTGTAGACTAAGGATGGTGTAAAGAATTAGACATCCGAAAAGAAAATATTTTCCAAACATTATGGTTTTTTGTATTGATAATTAATTCTCACACTATGATTTTAGTTTTAGTAAATGTAGGGAACCAGAAAGAATTTGATTAAGATTGAATGTGGTAGATGAATTTCTTATGGGATGGTAAGTGGGATGATCACTGGAGTCAAAATTTTTATGACCATGAATAATTATTCTTTAAATAAAATTATTAACAACATGTACCTTAACCAACTATCAGACTCACCAAAAATGAGAAAGGAGTTTGTTCATTGTTAGAGAAATGAACACCATGTAAGAAAGAAGATTTTTATTTAATTATGTCATGAATGTGGAAATAATCACCTAAGGTAATGTATTATATGAATAAGAAGATGTATTGACTATAGAAAATAATAACACAAAGAATGTTTCTACAAGGGAAAAATGAATATTTTGATAAAAAATGAATGATAATTTTTCCTACCAAAGAAATAATTGAAGGTTAATTGTTTTAAGAGTAGAGTAAATGGTCATTAAGCAACTCAATAACCATGGAATAAAGATTCTAAATGAAAAAATGAACGTGGAGTGAGAAAACGTCACATTCCTGGTGATGAAGAGATTACATATGAAATGTGAAAGGAAATATGTATTGTATAATAGGAGGATGTATCCTTGTAAATGCAATAAGGTTAATGTGGAATAATCAATGACTCTTTTTGATTGGAATAAAAAATTATGTTATATTAATGATTAAATATACTATGATTGTTCATCTTTTGTTTTCAGTTATTATTTACATGTTTGTGTTGATCGTTAATGATGGACTAGTGTAGGGATTCATTGACAAGGTGATATTTTTATAATGGAAGGGAACCGTTAATATGTACTTTATGTTAAGATAATGATGTTATGAATAAGTAAATTAGACGGTATTGAATACCCTAGAACTACAAATTTAAATGAAGACCAGTAGTTCATGGTATAATGGATGATTTTTAAAACTTCATATGTTTATATAATATATCTAGTTATCTATTGAATAATAAAGTATGAATGTTTTTCAAAAGGATTTATGTAAATTCTTGTTGTTACCATTTTCCATGCTAATTTACCATGAGGTTAATCACATGTTAAAAGTGTTACAAGAAATAACTATATTATGATATATGTGGGATCAATGATAATCTTATTTAATGAATTTTATTCTAAATTTTTTAATTTTCATCTTTTATAAGGGTTATAAGGTTACCCGTTCATGAAAAGATTAAGTTAAACATCCTAGGAAGTATTTATGCACTATTTTAGTATTTAAGACCATGGTTAAAAGGAGATTCTGTGATTATTGTTATTTCATGGATTTCTAAATTTTTTATTTTAGAAATTATATTAGTGGGGTTTTTAAAAAAGGACATTATGTATATCAGTTGACAAACAATAAATTCCAAAAATGCCCTCGGTCATGAACCCATGAATGAAGGATAATAAGGGTTTCACACCTACTACTAGCCAACACAATGTCATGATTAATGTATAAATTTTTTTAATCAATAATTTTTTATTACAAAACAATAGTGTTACACTATATTTTTAGAATTTAATTTATTCACCTAGTATATTATTAATAATAGTTATAGATAAATAGTTATGCTTTTCATTCTTTTATTGGCCATAAGATCAGCATACATTGTATTCTAGAGCGTAATGAATAAATGTTAATTGATTGATGTCCATTATATAATGTATGGGATGAATTATAAATTGATAAAATAAAAATTAAAAAATATTATTGTTTGAATAAAAATTATCAGGTAAGTATAATTCCTTGTATTCTGGTCAATAATAAAATAACTCAACAATAGGATAACGATCAAAATAATGTTTTTTCTATTACCTTAATTTTTATTGAACTGATTTCCTTACAAATCATCACAAATTTATAAATGTGATACCCATAACCTTTATTTTATCATTCTCTTGTTTTTGACGGATGACCTCAATCACTCCCTGTAAATATTTACGCATTTCCCCCATGTCTAATCTATAATCCCAACATATGTTCAACTATGTGGAAACCTATATATATGTCACATTGGGTAACCATTATGGTTCAAACATTCCCTTTTCAAGAGAAGTTTTTTTATTCATTATTATGATTTTTGTTTCTATGAATGAAACTTTTTATTATTAATACATATATATCCGAAATGAATTTCAGCGGTGAAATTCATTTAAAGGGGCTGGAATTTAACACAATGAGATTTTGTGAATTTTTATTTTTGGAAATAATGTTTTTATAATTTACATTTTACATTTTAGTGGAAATAGTATATATATATATATAAACACAAATTAATACATTCCTTTGACATGAAACTGACTTTGTTTTTTCTACAGGCAATACCAACTTGCCATATGATACCTCCAACTCTTACTTTACATAAATTACATGGAATAATATGTTTTTACACAAAATCATTTTATACGTTTAAAAATTCTCTGACCTATAATTCATGCACTTCTATGAAGCAAAATCTAAATTAATTTTCCACATATATAAATTTTATTTCTTAAAATATACTTCATTATGGAATTTATAAGGAGGAAATTATCTTAGGTTAAAAATGCGGTATTTTTCAGAGATACATAATTTTTAAAGGAATCATAAAAAATACTACTCATTAGTAAATAACATCATTTTTTTAATATGATTTTTAATTTTAAATAGTATTTTACGATTTTTAAGGTCACATTAGATCAATTTAACATCTAAAAATAAAATTTAGTTTATAAAATCAATTTATCTTTGAAATTGATTATAAAACATAATAAACTTTGGACCTTCTTTCAACCTTAAAACCCCATAGTTTCATCTTGTATGTGGGATTAACATTAATGTTATTTTTTATACGTCTATGAATTGAATTTTGATAAAACTATAAATAAAATTTTCATAATTATAATTAACGAATTTTAATAATATCAACATAAATTTTTCACCAAAAAGATTAGTAAAAGTGATTAAAATTAATCACAATGATTAAGGTCAAATTAAGCATAATAAGGGACAAATTGTTAATGTTAGTGGACAAAATAACCTAGGAAAATATTCAAATCATATTATATGTCCATTATTTATAAATATAACTTCAATTATCGATTTTTTGTTTTTCATGCATTTTTTAGGTAAGAACATGAGTACACCTAACTTGTTTTAAAAAATTCTGAGTGAGTCCTTTTCTTTCTCTATAAATGATCACCAACATTCCCACTTCTATAGACATATAAAAACTAATAGGTTCACCCAGTATCTTCCCAATACATATCCCAATATCCCTACCATCCTCCTTGAATCCCCCCTTTGGGTAGAAGGTCTTCCATGGAAACATTTTGTCACAAACCAAAAGGAGTTATCTGATTAAGTGGTAACACCTTCTCTGAAGCTCCCTCCATTTATTTTCCTTCTACACCCCTCCACTATATGTATTTAATTATTTAATAAAAAAACCAGTATCCTCAGTATAATGTTTCGTTGTTATTATATTGATTCTATCTACAATTACACACACCTCTATCTTATGGGTAACAAATATACAATTTATATATACGGTGAACTACTGCCTCACAATATTATGACTATTCAATTTTTTATTAACACCTCTTATGATGGACATTATGATGGAAAATTTATTTTTATATCACATATATTATATTTCTTATATATTTATGAATTCTTATTCTATTTATAGTACATTTATTTTAAGATTCCTTTTTGTGTTAATACAAAAATATCTTTTGAGGAAGTGTGGACTACAACCCCATCAAAGTTATATGATTCATTCAAACAGTACATGGACTGTATAATGGATGATTTTAGTGAATATATATGACATATATGATTTCATAATATGTCACGACCCGCCCTTGGGGTCCGTGTCGTGACTACCCCAAGCCCGCCTTCCATAGGCCAGGGGCTGGCGACTAGCACCAAGGCGTAAATCCCGGTAAAAAGGGAAGGCATTGCCTTTGTAAAGTAAACAAAAAAAAACACAGAGTAAGCAAGCGGAAAGTAAACACTAAACAAAAGCAGAGTACAACTGAAAGTGAGGAAAAGTAAATGGGCCAGTATACAAACCCAAAATGGAAGTAAAGTTCAACTCGAAAGGGAAAACAGAAACTGAAAAGTAAAAGCCGCTACACCGAGCTGTCTACTGAAATCCCACCTGAAGGGTGGGTACAGATAGCTCCTCTACTCCACGGGTCCCGCCGTCCGCTCTGAGCACGTCCCGCCCAGTGGTCCACCTCCGGGTACCGTCCCTCTCTGCAAGCCTCAGCAAAGATCAACGCTGTCTGTCGTCTGCAACCAACACAATGTAGTGCGGGCAAAGCCCGTGCAGGGGTGAGTATAAGCTACTCAGTAGGGACCCCGAGACCCCTGGAGGTCTCTCAAATCCACAAAGGATAAACCACGAAGAAAGGTACAATCGCGAAGTAACAACCGACACTGCTTAGGTATATGCCCATACATATACCTAAGTCATAAATTCAAATACGCTTCATCCTCCGAGCCCAAGTACTACTCAGTCCACACAGGAAAGTACACGTATTCCACACAGGAAAGCAAAACGTATTCCACACAGGATTGCACAACACAATCCACACAGGAAAGCAATATGTTTCAGCTCACACAGGTATACATCTTCGAAAGATGATAAAGATGATCTCGGATCCATCTAAGTCATCGGACCCACGAAGGATCGATAGGTAACTAACCCCCGCAAAAGACCCACACAGGATCGGGTCCACGTAGGACCTGTAGGCGCTGGTTCACACAGGACCGCTGAGCGCAAGGACCCACACAGGATTGGACGCACACAGGATCAGGCCCACACAGGACCTGTAGCACTGATCCACGTAGGATCGCTGAGTGCTGAAGTCATCGTCGTTGACTCCACACAGGATATCGGTACTGTCGTCGTCACAGTCACAGTAGCAGAAGTAGTAGTAGTAGCAGTAGTAGCAGTCACAGTCACAGCCAGCACTAGGGTTCCCGCACACAGCAAGCTCGTTCGGAGGGTCCGCTCCACGAGCCGAGAGGCTGATACATCAACTGTCACGAAGTCCAGAGTTGATGTATCCAAAAGTTCCGTATCGTCAACAGGAACTCAACGCAACAGACGACGCGTCGATCGGACGCCCGGTCTGAGAGTTATTGGCATTTTCGTCCCCGGGGCGCGGTTGGTTTTTAAGTCAAAACCAACCCGACCGTACTCCACCTGCGTCCAAACCTCGGGCGGAGTATGCCAAAAGATCCGTCTCACTAAGAGGAACACAACGCGGATGACGGCATGTCAATCGGACGTCCGTAGCTCAAGATATGAGTGTTTCCGCTCCGAAGGCCCAGTTGGTTTCGTGAATGAACCAACCCGGCCGGACTCAAAGTAATCCGAAACCTTGAGTGCGATATACTGAAACGACCGCCTCGATCCAAGGATCGTGTTTCCGTAGACGGTTCGTCGATCAGAGGTCCGTGGATCAAGTTATGGACAAAAGACCGAAACTGATTCGAAACGGGGGGGTCTGGGTCCGGGCCGACCCGACCCGGCGCCGCATGGAGGCAGCACGCGGGGGGGCAAAGCCCCCCGCTTGATTGGGATGGCGGCACGGAAATCAGTCGCGCCCCTTTGTTTTAAACCCCCCCCCCCCCCCCACGTGGGGGGCCTGCTTGAGCGGAAACCGGGGGGCCGCCTGCCCCCCCTCAAGAAACCGCCTCCCCCAATTAAGTGGGGGGGGGGGCTTTATTGCTGGCCGGGGGATTAATTTCCCCCGGATTTGACCATCCGGCCGGCCAGCTGGCCGGCCGGTTTTCTCCTACGGGACCGGAAAAATCCGGTCCCCTTTTCGGCTTCCGGCACCGGCGGCCCGGCCGCCGATCTCCTCGTTCCGCCGCGGCCCGGAACTGGCCGCGGTGTTCGTCGTCCGGCGCGGTGCGACGGCACCGCGCCCCTCCGCCGCACCGTGATTTCTTCAACGCGGCGCGACAGCGTCGCGTTCTTGATGATTCTTCCATGGCGCGCACGCGACGGCGTCGCGTAATAAGATTTGGGAGAATATCCGCGTGGTGCGACGGCACCACGCCACCTTGATTCATCCGCAAAATAAAACACCAAGAACGAAGGAGGGGGTTCGGCCGTGTTCATGCGTTCCGGCCCCCTCACGTTAAAACACAACTTAAATATTCAAAATCCTCACGTTAGCCATGCGAACCACGAGCAAGAATAAAATAATTAAACAATAATCAACAACCCCTACCTTGGGTATAGGTTCGAAGATTTGTCAACGTCCCACGGAAGACAACGTCGCGGTGGTCGGGCGTCGCGATAGTCGTTCGTCAAATCCGTTGACGAAGAGATACGCCCGAAGAGATACGTCGTTGGAGAATCTTCGTATGCCGACGAAGAAGGTCCGAGGAGGAAGCGGCGTTCTCTCTCGTTGACACAGAAGACGAAGAAGAGAGGAGCGGCGTTCTTCGTCAAGTTGAGCGTTCTTCGTCAAGTTGAGCGTTCTTCGTCAAGTTGAGCGTTCTTCGTCAAGTTGAGCGTTCTTCGTCAAGTTGAAGAAGAAGGAGGAGGAGCTCTCAAAAATCCTCACAAGTTGGCTAAACAAAACTAACCAAATAAAATAAGGTTCCTCCTTATTTTATTTACCAAGCCAAGGAATTCAAAACTTAAAATTCAAAAACATAACACTTAATTAATTATACATGTCATGTGTAATTAATTAGATGTTAAGTTAACAAACTTTTAAGAGGGAGAGAGGGGAGTTTAAGGGGGAAGATGAGAGGTTTAGGTTCGTGTGGGTCCCACCACACTTAATCCTCTCAAGGGTGGTTAAGTGGGTGTGGGTCCCACCCCTAACTCCCTTTGAGAGGAGTTAACCAACAAAAGTGAAATAAAAATAATTCCACATTTTTTTTATTCAACTTTTTATAATTCCCCCAAAAACTAACTTTCGTCCCGCAACAAACGCAACTTCCGAAAAGGTCTCTTTAAGCGAATATCGGCGCTGTGAGTTCATCGGTGCCCTCGGATTTCAATTCCGAGCACCGGATCAAAAGTTAGGAATTCCCGCTCGTTCGTTCACTGAACGTACCCGAGCCAAACTTCGGAAATTGATTCCGGGCACTCCGGGCCTCGGAATCAGGTGCCGTCTGAAGCAGCGCTCTTGTAAAATTCTAAAGAAAATTAAGAAAAAATTTCCCTTTAATTTTACGGGTCTTTACATTACTTCCACCTCAGGGCTTTACGTCCCCGTAAAGATACATCAAAAACTAGGGAAACAAATGAGGGTACTGAGAACGCATCTGAGCCTCCCGCTCCCATGTGCTCTCCTGGAGATTCCCGTGCTTCCATCTGATGCGCACAAGAGGAATCGATCGCCCACGCAGGACCCGCTCCTGTCGATCCTCTATCTCCACCGGGACCTCCGTAAAAGTCACCCCATCATCAATGTCAAGCTCCCCATGGTCAATGATGTGCGTCGGGTCGTGCACGTATCTCCTCAGCTGGGATACGTGGAAGACGTCGTGCACCCGGTGCAACTGAGGTGGCCGAGCTAGGCGATAAGCCACCTCACCAATCCTGCTGAGGACCTGGAAGGGTCCGATGAAGCGCGGAGATAACTTACCGCCTCGGCCAAATTTCCGAATACCACGTCGAGGTGAGACCCGTAAGAAGATGTGGTCGCCATCCTCGAACTCTAGTGGCCTCCGCCTCCTGGCAGCATATGACTTCTGCCGGCTCTGAGCTGTCCTCATCCACTCCTGGATGACCTGGACCTTCTCTGTCGTGGCCTGGACCATCTCCGGTCCCACCAGTGCTGACTCTCCAGGGTCTGTCTAGCACAAAGGATATCTACAAGGTCGGACGTACAATGCCTCGTACGGTGCCATCCGATGGTGGAGTGGTAGCTGTTGTTGTACGCAGACTCCACCAAGGGTAGGTGGTCCTCCCAGCTATGACCAAAGTCGAGAACACATGCGCAGAGCTTGTCCTCGAGAGTCTGAATGGTCCTCTCCGTCTGACCATCTGTCTGAGGGTGAAAGGCTTTTCTCAGACGTAGCTACGTCCCGAACGCCTCATGTAACCCCTTCCAAAGCCGGTAAGTAAAGCGAGCATCTCGATCGGAGACGATAGATGATGGAACGCCGTGGAGCCGCACAATCTCCTGAACGTAGAGACATCCCAAGCTCTCTACTGAGCCCTGCTCTCTGATGGGTAAGAAGTGTGCCGACTTGGTGAGTCGGTCAACAATCACCCAGATGGAGTCGTGACCTCTGGAAGTACGTGGTAGTCCAGTCACGAAGTCCATAGATATGTCGTCCCACTTCCACTCCGGGACCTCCAAGGGCTGTACCAAGCCTGCTGGTACCTGATTCTCTGCCTTCACCTGCTGGCAGGTGAGGCATCGAGAAACGTACTCTGCTACTGCCTTCTTCATGCCCAGCCACCAGTGCTGTCATCTGAGGTCCTGGTACATCTTCGCCACTCCAGGATGTACCGCCAAAGGAGAAGTGTGAAACTCTCTCAGCACTTCCTCTCGCAAAGCGACTGGTACCATGGTACGTCCTCTGAAAAGGATGTCGTGCTCTGCTCCATGGGAGAAACCATCAGGTGCTTGTCCCGAGGATATCTGAGCACGTCGTGTCTCACAGTCAGCGTCCTCACGCTATGCCTCTCTGACTCGCTGCAGTAGTGGAGGATTGACTGTGAGAGACTGAAGGAAGGCTGCTCCATCTCTATCCACGAAGGATATCTGCAAAGAGGCTAGATGCTCTGTCGCCTCCTCAAGTAGCTGAATGCCCGTCCTCCTGATGAGGGCATCAGCTACTACGTTCCCCTTCCCAGGAGTATAGACTATCTCAAAGTCATAGTCCTGGAGGAACTCGAGCCATCGCTGCTGTCTCAGGTTCAGGTCCTTCTGCGAGAAGATATACCTGAGACTCTGATGATCGGAAAAGACTATAAAGCGCTCGCCCATCAGATAGTGTCGCCATGTCTTCAGAGCGAAGACCACTGCTGCTAACTCCAGGTCATGGGTAGCATAGTTCTGTTCATGCGGCCTCAACTGACGTGATCCGTAGGCGATCATTGCCCGCTCCTGCATCAGAACACATCCGAGTCCGGTCCCTGATGCATCGCAGTAGACTACGTACCCTACTCCCTCCTCGGGAAACCTCAAGATGGGTGCGCTAGTCAATCTCTGTCTCAGCTCCTGGAAGCTCTTCTGACATCATTCTGACCACACGAAGGGTTTCCCCTTCTTCGTCAAAGCTGTGAGTGATTCCGCAACTCTAGAGAAGTCTGGCACGAATCTCCGATAGTATCCAGCTAGTCCCAAGAAACTCCGAACCTCAGTCACGCTCCTGGGTGGCTCCCAAGCTAACACAGCCTCAATCTTCGCGGGATCCACTGCAACTCCCGCCTCAGAGATAACGTGTCCCAAGAAGTGGACCTCACGTATCCAGAACTGGCACTTCGAGAGCTTACCATAAAGCTGGTGCTCTCGGAGTGTGTCTAGAATAACTCGCAAGTGATAGGCGTGCTCCTCCTCTGGCGTAGAGTAAATCAGAATGTCGTCGATGAAGACCACGAAAAACCGATCGAGGTATGGCTAAAAGATACTGTTCATGAGAGCCATGAACACTGATGAAGAATTGGTTACACCAAAAGGCATAACCACGAACTCATAGTGGCCATACCGACATCTGAAGGCTGTCTTCTGTAAATCCTCGTCTCTGACTCTGAGCTGATGATAGCCTGACCTGAGGTCTATCTTCGAGAACCACCGTGCTCCCTTGAGCTGATCGAAGAGGTCATCATTCCTCGGTTGCGGATACATGTTCCTCACTGTCACCTGGTTCAGGCGACGATAGTCAACACAAAGTCGCAATCTCCCGTCTGCCTTCTTGGCGAACAAAATCGGGGAAGCCCAGGGTGAAACACTGGGTCGGATGAACCCCTTGCCCTGCAAGTCCTCCAACTGTACCCGTAGCTCTTGAAGCTCAGCGGGGGCCATCCGATATGCTGGAGTGGATATCGTGGCTGTCCCGGGGTACAGGTCAATATAAAAGTCTACCTCTCTGCGAGGAGGTAGCCCTGGAACATCATCGGGAAAAACGTCCGCAAACTGATCCACCACTGCAGGAAAACCAGGACTCCACACGTCAACTGCTCCAAGGATAAGGCTAGCCAACTGATAAGTGATGGGCTGTCCTCTCCTCCGCGGAAGTCCATCCTGTGCTGCTAAGGCTCCCTTCTCTCCGGTGAAGGTGAACCTGCTCCCGTCGGTGCGTACACATCGCACCTTGCGCCTAAAACAGTCAATCTGTGCATGGACCGTAGATAGCCAATCCATGCCCAAGATGACGTCGTAAGGCCTCGACGCTGCTACAAGAAGATCCCAGCCGAAGCTCTCGCCTCATAGAGTAAGCTCACACTGCCGGAACCAGTGCGTAATCGTCGAGTCTGCTCCCGTAGGAGTCTCTAGCCGTAAGGATCGAGCCAACGGCTCTGTCGGAATCTTCGAGCTCCGAACAAGGGCAGCGCATATGAAAGAGTGACTTTCTCCTGTGTCTATAAGAACTGCAGCAAGGGTGGAATAGACACAGATAGTACCTCGAATCATCTCGGGTGCGCCGTGGTCGAAGGCCTCTGCTGCCTGGAGATGTGCCTGTCTCTGCCCGCCAGCTCCCTGTGGTCGGGGTGGACCTCCTGGTGGTGGTGGTGGCAGAGCCTCAAAGTGTCACCCACCACCGTCTGCTCGTCCAGCTCCTCTGCCTCGTCCGCCTCCTCCCTGCGGACCGCCACAGTCGACCCTCTGGCTCTGCCTCGGTGGTCCCTCAACCGTCTGCTGCTCCTCGGCACGGCGGGTCGGGCAGTCACGAGCCATGTGGCCCTGCCCGCCGCACGAGTAGCACTGTCTGCCTCTCGAAAGACTAGCTCTGCGCTGTGTGCCCCGCACTGCTGAGCCTGTGTCCTGTGGTCGTCTGCCCGAAGTTCTGGTCTTTCTGGACCCCTGAGTCATCCGCCGACTCCCTGCTGCAGATGACTCTGCCACGTGCCGCCCTGCGGTGGGTCTCTGCGCTGGTGTAGACTCAGCAAGGAAGCTCTCGATCAGAAGGGCCCGCTCCAGTACTCCTGTCTGAGTCGGTATGCTGAGGGAGATCAGCGATGACCTGATCTCGTGTCTCAAACCCTTCTCGAAGGTCCGGGCCCGAAAGAATGGGTCTCGTACCATGTCGGTCGAGTAGCGCGAGAGATCAGTAAATCTCGCCGAGTACTGAGAGACCGTCATGCTGCCCTGCCGCAGCTGAAGAAGATTCTGGATACGCACCACACGAAGGGTGGCTGGGACGAACTCTGAGCGGAAGAGGCTCTCAAAGTCCTTCCAAAGTAGAGATGCCTCATCGTGCACCTGGAGCATCAAGCTACACCATCGTCCTGCTGCTGCGTGTAGTAGGCTCACAACGAGGATCACCATGAGGTCTGATGGTGTCCTCACTAGCCTAAACACTCGTACCACAGCCTCCAGCCAGTCCTCTGCTGCCTGGGGATCCATCTCCCCGCGAAACCTGGGCCGTCGCTGGCGCTGAAACTCATGAAGTGCGCTGAGGCGACGTGCATCATCAGCGGCTGCTGCTGGAAGCATCGGGGGCTCGATGGGTAGAGCTACCGCCGGTGCCACTGCTGACAAAGGGCCCTGCACAGAGGCCTCGTCGCTCGGTGGGCTGTCGTCACGCTCGACTCTCGGAACCCTAGCTGGCTGCCGTCGTGGGGCCATCCTGAAAAGGAAACATGTCCGCCATGGTCAGAACAGTATACCTGGTGAGCTGATATAAGTAATCACAAAAAAAAACTTTGAAACACACACACAATCAATGTTTTCGTGCATTAATTCGGAAATCAGAAGTCAGGGTCCTGGTGTACGGATACGTCGGCCGCCGCACCAACACCGGACTCCCTGGACTGATAACCACACTCAATACGCTAAACATTATTGCTTCACATAGAAAAGATCAGAGTTCGTGGTAGAACCGAACTCCTTTGATACCAATTTGTCACGACCCGCCCTCGGGGTCCATGCCGTGACTACCCCAAGCCCGCCTTCCATAGGCCAGGGGCTGGCGACTAGCACCAAGGCGCAAATCCCGGTAAAAAGGGAAGGCATTGCCTTTGTAAAGTAAACAAAAAAAAACACAGAGTAAGCAAGCGGAAAGTAAACACTAAACAAAAGCAGAGTACAACTGAAAGTGCGGAAAAGTAAATGGGCCATTATACAAACCCAAACTGGAAGTAAAGTACAACTCGAAAGGGAAAACAACAACTGAAAAGTAAAAGCCGCTACACCGAGCTGTCTACTGGAAATCCCACCTGAAGGGTGGGTACAGATAGCTCCTCTGCTCCACGGGTCCCGCCGTCCGCTCCGAGCACGTCCCACCCAGTGGTCCACCTCCGGGTACCGTCCCGCTCTGCAAGCCTCAGCTAAGATCAACGCTGTCCGTCATCTGCAACCAACACAACGTAGTGCGGGAAAAGCCCGTGCAGGGGTGAGTATAAGCTACTCAGTAGGGACACCGAGACCCCTGGAGGTCTCTCAAATCCACAAAGTATAAACCACGAAGAAATGTACAATCACGAAGTAACAACCGACACTGCTTAGGTATATGCCCATACATATACCTAAGTCATAAATTCAAATATGCTTCAACCTCCGAGCCCAAGTACAACTCAGTTCACATAGGAAAGTACACGTATTCGACACAAGAAAGCAAAACGTATTCCACACATGATTGCACAACACAATCCACACAAGAAAGCAATAGGTTTCAGCTCAAACAGGTATACATCTTCGAAAGACGATAAAGATGATCTCTGATCCATCTAAGTCGTCGGACCCACGAAGGATCGATAGGTAACTAACCCCCGCAAAAGACCCACACAGGGTCGGGCCCACATAGGACCTGTAGGCGCTGGTTCACACAGGACCGCTGAGCGCAAGGACCCACACAGGATCGGGCCCACACAGGATCGGGCCCACACAGGACATGTAGCACTGATCCAAGTAGGATCGCTGAGTGCTGAAGTCGTCGTCGTCGAATCCACACAGTATCTCGGTACTGTCGTCGTCGCAGTCACAGTAGCAGAAGTAGCAGTAGTAGCAGTCACAGTCGCAGCCATCACTAGGGTTCCCGCACACAGCAAGCTCGTTCCGAGGGTCCGCTCCACGAGCCGAGAGGCTGATACATCAACTATCACAAAGTCCAGATTTGATGTATCCAGAAGTTCCGTATCGTCAACAGGAACTCAACGCAACAGACGGCGCGTCGATCGGACGCCCGGTCTGAGAGTTACTGGCATTTTCTTCCCCGGGGCCCAGTTGGTTTTTAAGGCAAAACCAACCCGACCGTACTCCACCTCCGTCCAAACCTCGGGCGGAGTATGCCAAAAGATCCGTCTCACTAAGAGGAACACAACGCGGCTGACGGTACGTCAATCGGACGTCCGTAGCTCAAGATATGAGCGTTTCTGTTCCGAAGGCCCGGTTGGTTTCGTGAACGAACAAACCCGGTCGGACTCAAAGTAATCCGAAACCTTGAGTGCGATATACCGAAACGACCGTCTCGATCCAAGGATCGCGTTTCCATAGACGGTTCGTCGATCGGAGGTACGTGGCTCATGTTATGGCCAAAAGACCGAAACTGATTCGAAACGGGGGGGTCCGGGTCCGGGCCGACCGCCCGGCGGCGCGGCGGCGCGGCGGCCCGGCGCCGTACGGAGGCAGCACACGGGGGGGCAAAGCCCCCCGCTTGATTGGGATGGCGGCGCGACAATCAGCCGCGCCCCTTTGTTTGAAAAACGCCCCCCCCCCCACTTGGGGGGCCTGCTTGAGCGGAAACCGGGGGGCAGCCTCCCCCCCTCAAGAAACCGCCTCCCCCAATTAAGTGGGGGGGGGGGGCTTTATTGCTGGCCGGGGGATTAATTTCCCCCGGATTTGACCATCCGGACGGCCAGCTGGCCGGCCGGTTTTCTCCAATGGGACCGGAAACATCCGGTCCCCTTTTTGGCTTCCGGCGCCGGCGGCCCGGCTGCCGGTCTCCTCATTCCGCCGCGGCCCGGAACCGGCCGCGGTGTTCATCGTCCGACACGGTGCGACGGCACTGCGCCCCTCCGCCGCACCTTGATTTCTTCAACGCGGCGCGACGGCGTCGCGTTCTTGATGATTCTTCCATGGTGCGCGCGCGACGGCGTCGCGTAATAAGATTTGGGCGAATATCCGCGTGGTGCGATGGCACCACGCCACTTTGATTCATCCGCAAAATAAAACACCAAGAACAAAGGAGGGGGTTCGGCCGTGTTCTTGCGGTCCGGCCCCCTCACGTTAAAACACAACTTAAATATTCAAAATCCTCACGTTAGCCATGCGAACCACGAGCAAGAATAAAATAATTAAACAATAATCAACAACCCCTACCTTGGGTATAGGTTCGATGATTTGTCAACGTCCCGCGGAAGACAACGTCGCGGTGGTCGGGCGTCGCGGTAGTCGTTCGTCAAATCCGTTGACGAAGAGATACGCTTGAAGAGATACGTCGTTGGCAAATCTTCGTATGCCGACGAAGAAGGTCTGAGGAGGAAGCGGCGTTCCCTCTCGTTGACACGGAAGACAAAGAAGAGAGGAGCGGTGTTCTTCGTCAAGTTGAGCGTTCTTCGTCAATTTGAGCATTCTTCGTCAAGTTGAGTGTTCTTCGTCAAGTTGAAGAAGGAGGAGGAGGAGCTCTCAAAAATCCTCACAAGTTGGCTAAACAAAACTAACCAAATAAAATAAGGTTCCTCATTATTTTATTTACCAAGCCAAGGAATTCAAAACTTAAAATTCAAAAACATAACACTTAACTAATTATACATGTCATGTGTAATTAATTAGATGTTAAGTTAACAAACTTTTAAGAGGGAGAGAGGGGAGTTTAAGGGGGAAGATGAGAGGTTTAGGTTCATGTGGTTCCCACCACACTTAATCCTCTCAAGGGAGGTTATGTGGGTGTGGGTCCCACCCCTAACTCCCTTTGAGAGGAGTTAACCTACAAAAGTGAAATAAAAAGAATTCCACATTTTTTTATTCAACTTTTTATAATTTCCCCAAAAACTAACTTTCGTCCCGCAACAAACGCAACTTCCGAAAAGGTCTCTTTAAGAGAATATCGGCGTTGCGAGTTCATCAGTGCCCTCGGATTTCAATTCCGAGCACCGGATCAAAAGTTAGGAATTCCCGCTCGTTCGTTCACTGAACGTACCCGAGCCAAACTTCGGAAATTGATTCCGGGCACTCCGGGCCTCGGAATCAGGTGCCGTCTGAAACCGCGCTCTTGTAAAATTCTAAAGAAAATTAAGAAAAATTTTCCCTTGAATTTTATGGGTCATTACATAATACTACTATAATAATTATATATATATATATCTGTGTGTGTGTGTGTGTTGAAATTGGTTTCCTTCAACACGATAAATCAATTATAATAGCGTTTATGACTCAGTACATCCTACGGTCTCCGTGAATGGTGTATTCTGTTTCATACATACATATATTATATACATTAATATAATAAAAATATTGTGAAAAATAAATTCTATTTATATCATGGTTTATATTCTGGAAATAATGATATAAATTTAAGGACCAATGATATAACAAATTAAGACACATGTCAAGAATGAAGCGAATGTTAACCAAAGTGAATCCTAAACATAAGATGGTTAAAAAGTTGGTAATGTAAGGTCATGATAAAACCATATATGGTATTATTAATGATTATTTGGTTTTTTAAAATATTTATTTTAAAATTATATTTATTATACCATTTGTTTGAATGAGTATAATAAGAGTCAAGATATAAGGTGGGGGACTTTAAATCCCTTTTAATTTTCATGAGATACAGGCTAAGTTCACCACACTTTCCATTTTATTTGTGTGTGTACTCTCCATGATTTTATTACATGAAAAATATAATTAAATTTATGGATATTAAAATAAACATTTTATTATATATAGTTTCATGGGGTATATGTTTAAAAATTGACCAAATCAGTGAAATAGTTTTGTCTCAATTTTCCTTTTTTTGAGACCCATTCTTTGTTATGCACCTAAATTCCCTTCGAGTTGCATATACATAAATTTTAGATGTTATATCATAAAATTAATTATTTTAATGATATTTTAAGCTTCACGAAATTTTATTTTCTTACATGGATAGTATGATCCCATGTAACCATGTTATCAGATTTTTCGAGTCAATCTTTTCACTTTTAAAAACATTAAATGTTTATGATTCCTATGACAAAATATTATGACATATATCTCACGAAAATACACAACATATCTTATTCTAAGGTTATTAATGATTTATTCCTATATTGGAACCATTTATTCTTCTCTTTGGTATATAATACAGTTATGAAATTATTGTTAATAAATCCCATCATTAACTACTCTTCGGTAATAAATCCATCTTCCATTGAAATTTTTTTTTCCAAAGAGGGTTCAAATAGAATTATACTATTATATGATGACAATTATAAGAATTTTTGACCTTTTTTTATTTTTCCAATGTTTCCAATGTAACCTTCTTTTCAGATTACTAATGGGTCATTTTTACCATTTTTATCAAAAAAAGGAATGTTATTTTTTCATCATACGACATATAATGATTTTTCCTCTATTAGTCCAACGAAACATTATATTCACGTTCAAAGATAAATTTTTATGAATTTTTTTAAAATAATTTTCAATTAAATGGTTTCCAAATTATTTTTATGATTATTTTATAAGTTATCGTGGAAAAAGTTTTTCAAATATTTTTCAACTTTTAATTAATAGTTTTCAAGGAAAACTGTTTTTGATATGATTTTAATCCATTTTAATATGTTTTAATGTATTTTCAATGATATGGGTTTCAAAATGTCTCAAATATCCTTTTATTTTAATTCAATGAGTTTTTATTAATTTTTTTTCAAGAATTATTTATATGTTTTCAATGTATATTCAATGATATGTTTTTCAAAACCCTTTTATACATTCTTAATAATAATTAAATGTTATTTAGAAGAATTTTATTAAAATGATTTGAATCTTATATTATTTTTTTTTAAGGAAAAATGTTTTGAAAATTATTTCAAGTCATATTTATATGTTTTAGTGTTATTTTATAAGAAAATAATTTCAAAATAGTTTAAAGTATTAAAAATAGTTTTTTAAGAGGATGGGTTATTTACCTCTAGAAACAATTTTGAAAGATATTTAAAAATTATATTACTTATAAGATAAAATCTGTTGATGTTACTCATGCTCTTCTAGGATTTCATATAGTGGTTCTATTTATATTTATTCAGTGAATGGGTTATGATTAATATTAGGGTCTTTATGAAACTCATTTATCTTTTATGGGTTATATGTTTATAAAGCCCATTTATCTTTCATAGGTTAAATTTTACGAAACAAATTTCTATTTCATGGGTTATATGTTTTTGAAACCAGTTTCTCTTTCCCTGGTTATATGTTTATGAAATCCATTTCTCTTTCATGGGTTATGATTTTGATGAAATGATAATAAAACCCTTCATTTTCTACAATTTAGGATATTATTAGTTGTTTATGATACCCATTGCATTTCATGGTTTCTGATATGATCATTTATGATCTTGTGTAACATGTATGTGTGATTTAATTATGAGTAGGGTTAGACATATATCTCCCTTATATGCATTGGGAAAAGTTTTTTATCTCATGAGAGATACTAAGATGGTCATGGGAGTAATCATTGACTACTAAGATACGCATGGGAGTAAACCATGTAAACCAAGATGGTATTATGAGTTAAACCATGCTACTATAATGGGAATGGGAGTGAACCATGACTACTAATATGGTATAGTGAGTGAACCCATACTACTAATATGGTCTTAGAATTGATGGATTAGATACTATTTAAATTATAATGTGTGATTATGTGTCTACCACAATTCCATGTTTTCTTCCAATTTTATGATTTTAGGGAATATGTTATTTATTTCATTAAGATTAATTCCTTTTAAATTACAAATTTTTATTACATGACGCATGTATATGATATTTGATATGTGTGGTATGACCTCGTTTTTTCATTATCATGTTCTCATACCCTTATTCTCAAGATTATACTTATATATCTCCCTTGTCTAACGTTGATGGAATTTGATCTCACCCCTTTTTTATGTTTCCTTTCCCCATGTTATGTTGACAATTTTTAGGATATATTAAGTATGTTGGAGATCATTATGGGAGATTTTGAAGATATATCACAAGGATAGAAGATTGTTCTCCTTGTTTCCAAAGTCACTAAACTATTACGGTCCTCGGGAATTAATGTTTGAATATATAGATTATTCAACTAAATTGATGTACTATCCATGTATTTCAAGCATGTGACACTATAATTATGGCTTAAAGTGGTCTGACATAGAGGCCTTATGTATGTATATAATGTAAATATCAATGAGGTGGGCTCTTTTTCTTGATACAGTTGCACAACCACTCAGATTTTTTTTGGTATGGATATAACGCTAGTGAAAGGAAGGATTATGGAAGCTTGGTTAGAGAAATGATGCTTGGAATGGTTTTTGTACTTATGAGATAATTTTTTAATATCATAATTTATAAATTTATGCATTCTTAATCTTGTTGAGGATGAAATGGTGGTGTCTTATTGGGTTTTATTACTCACACCCAACTCCTATATCTAGATTCACATGAAGAATTCATGTTTAGGGATCCTGGAATGGTAAGGGGCATATGGTAGATATTTTACCATAGGAACGTGGAGTTAGGATAAATAATAGTACATAATAGATTAGTGTGTCATAGTTTATTTATTTATTATTTCATGATATATACTATGGTTTTTATTATCACATTGGGTGCATGTTTTTTATAATATATAATGTGTATGATAACATAATATTTACTTTTTTCTTGTTTATTATGATTTTTTGTATTTTATTCATATTTTTGGGGATAGAATATAAAACTGGTAGTAAAGTATCCTCATTGATGGTGTTCATAACCTCGCTTCTAGATGGAATCCTCTTATGTATGAGGAGGAATGCCTGAGGTTTTGTGTCTCTCTGGATTGAAATCAGTGGTTTGGGTTAGGTCATTACATGATTAATTATAAATAACACAGTATTTATGGAATCAAGTCTAAAATATTTTTGGGAAATTTAATTTATTTAAAAGTGTTCACGTGATTTCTTGTATTGTTTGATTTAATCCCTCTACTACCTCATTTTTTTGGGGGTGGGGGTGGGGTTGAAGAATAAAAAAATGAATTATTATATATTTTAGAATATAAACATTTCTAAAATTTATTGTATTCAAATTCACTTCCATGATGACTTTGAATATAAATAGTTTGATATCAATTTTCGTTTCCCGCCTTTTTAGAAAATTTGATGAATACATTGTAAGTTTCTATTTTATGAGGTAATAAGTAATCCCATGTTAATATTTTAAATTCATAAATAATAAAAAAAAGTATATGATTTACCTATAATACATTCAATTTGTGAATATATAAAATGAATCAAGTTGAATTAATTCTAGATCTTTAAATGATGAAATACGATTTTTATATTTAAATGAATATTTCTATTAGATTCCATATTGGTCTCTATAATAAACCATGTATTATTTAAAATGAAATTTAGGTCAATCTCATTCTATTTGATAAATTTGGAATTCTAAAATTGAATGTTAAGTATTGTGATTATGGTGGCTATTCCAAATACACATCTCACTAAACATTTCTTCTAATAATTTGATATTTTGGATTATGAATGATTTTAAATTCATTTTATAAAAATCATAAAAGTGAGAAGAGATAAATAAAATATTTCTATTTGACTATAAAAAATTAAGAAAATAGATTTTTCTAAATAGCTATAACATAATTTAATAATTTTTAGAAAATTATTTCTCAAACCCATGAAATTTTAAATTTTATTTAATAACAACTTAGTTGTAAAAATGGATGGTACCTTCAGAAATCGTATTATGATTAGATTTATCACCAATGGTGATGTAACCTATTGATTTATTTATTTTATTAATTTTGGAGAGGTTTCAACGCATTTTTATTCAGTAACCACTATCAAGGTACCATATTCATTCTTTTTCATTAATCTCAAGTCATTTTATTTACACAAATCAAAACAATAATGGATTTTTACCAAAAAACATGGGTTCACTAATGATAGGTAATAATGATTTAGGTTTTTTGATATATTCAGTAAAATATTTTATTTTGGAAATAATTTTTGAAAGGGTAACTTATTTAGGATTCCCATATCATTTACTCTTTAAATATAATTCATAAATAAAATTTTCAGTTCCTTTACAATCATTGAAAAACATATCTTGTGAGAAACCTTTAATAAATGTTGTTTTCAATGATTTTTTAGGTTCTTTATTTATTTTTGAAACTTAGATTAACCCATTATTTTACATATATTTGAGATCCCAATATTACATTTTTAAAATCAACACATTGGGTGAATTTATAATGATTGATGTTAAAATCTTTTATTGTTGATTCAATATTATTATCATATAGTTGATTTGTAATGTTTATGAATTATAATTTATTTTCCTTGAAGATTTAATTATTATATTTTGGAATAAATTTTTTAATGATTAACTTTATTGTATTTATTATCAAGTTATTTTTACAATTAATAAATTTCTTGAAATCTGATTTCGCATTGATCATGAATTTATTTTAGGACATAGTAATTTTGGTGACATGAGGAATAGGATGAATAAGAAGGAGGGATATAATTAAGAGAACAAAAGAAGAGAAAAGAATGAGATTAAGAAAACTAAAATAAATGTGATTATATGTATTTTATATGTCACTTAGAACCTATGTAACATTATTTTGTTAAGGTTACAATGTTCATTAAGTCATCACATATACTCTGAGTTGTAACATTGAGATACTTCAACCATGTTTCTCTTAGTTATCCTTATTTTAATATACAGTTTACCTTGGTTTTATGGGAAATTTTTAACGGAATTTATATAATGTCACCATTAGTTTTTGAATATAAATTTACTATATTATTTCAATTGGAAGATAAATTTTTTATTATGAATTTTTTCACATTCTTGGAATGTAGTGAAAATTATTAAACCTCACCTATGGATGATTATTTTTTGGTAACATTGAAATATATATTATTTATTATATAATTGGATTCATTGGCATCAGTCTTTTATTTTCACTTAACATAAATTTCACACATCATTAGATATATGATATGCTCTTCAACTATCATATTCTTTACATCCTTCATTTTTTTATAGTCACGACCATATGTGCCCTATTTATTTTTAGGATTTTTGGTATATTTTCTTCAATGGTATCTATCGAAAAATCAACAACAATAGAATTTTGACCATCTAATATATCAGTGAAACACGTGAAAAAACTACAAATTCATTTGTTTGGATTCCTAGAGAAGATATTAAAATAACCCAAAAACATTTATAAGCTATTATCTTTACATTTGTTGGTTCCTTCATGATTAAATTAATTTAATATACATATTTCATGGTCTATTTTACATGTAGATACACTCTTCAATTCATTTCAATCATGATTGAAATGTAGGATGTTCATTGATTTTTCATTAATATAAATGTTTTTAATACCATTATATTTACACTTATCTTAATTTAATTTAGTAGGAGTGTCACATGCATGACTTATTTTAAATTTATTTTACATTTAACTTCCATTCTTTCTTTTTTTGGGGTTCCCAATATTTTTTTGAGGAAAGGTTGTGTTTTCAAGATTTTGGAAAAACCGTGTGCCCATTTCAATACTTAAAATCCAATTTTATTTATTTTATAACATTTTCATTGTTTAATATTTTTTACCCATTCCAATTCATAAAGAGAATAAAAAAATATATGAATACCCAAATTTCAATTTGGTCCCTTTAGTAGTCCATAATAATTTTGGACACGCGTTTTTATTTAAGGAATTGGTCCAGCTCGAAATCCCATTTCTAGTTTAAAAATATTGTTTAATTAATAACATGTTCCATTTTAAAGATTTTTCAGTGATTCTAAGTACCACCTACGCCCACTTAACCCAATAATGCACCCCTATTCGTTCCCCCCTCTTTGAAGCTTGTTTCCATAGAGATTTTGTATAGAACATCATAGGGTTTCTCAAATGGACCAGATTTGAATATGTAACTTTTTCATTTTTAACTCTCTCAATTATTACTCATTTTACTCCATTCCAATTCCTAATTCGACCGTTACACATTCCATATGAAGCTAAAATCTATTATATCCCGTTAAGGCAATAAAATCCTCTTTGGAACCCCATTTGAATGGTCGTTTGGTGGAGGAACTTCAAATAATCTCAAGTAAGTTTCTCTTCTCCATAGTTCAACCCCTTTCCATAAACTTTCTTTCAATTTACATGAAGTGTAAAATTAAATGGGGTATTTTTTAGAACCATGTATTTAACCTTGGGTTTATAGGTCAATTATTTTGGTTTTAGGTTCGATATAAGTCTCTCTTGGGGAGATAGTGGTGCGACTTGATTTTTACACGGTGATTCAAGGGTTTCATTGGATTTGGTAGGAGATTACAATGTTTATGAAATAATTGTGTATTATCATGCTATAATTATCATATCTACTAGTTTATATGATTTTATGATTTCTGATAAAAAATAGTTTTACTGGTGTTTTTATTGCTATTGAATTTTAATTGCCAATTTGGTGTGAAATTGGGAGTTTTCGTAAGAATGGGTTTATTGGATTATTTGGGGATAACCTATAAATACATTGTTTTTTTATTGAACTGTAATAGGGCTAAAAATACTGTGTAGAATTTGTATCCCCTTTTTTTCTGAAAAAATGGGTTTTAATGGTGTTTGTAATGAATGTGATGTTTTGGTAACACTTTTGTGTGAAAATGGAGGTTTTAGAAAGATATCACTTATTATTTAACATGGGGCTTAAATAAAATTGAGTTGTTGTTTTAATTCAAATTTATTGGGCTTATGTTACTACTTTGGTAACCTAAAAGTGTGAACATAGTGTATAAGTGGTGTTTATAAGGGGTTTTGTGTACAAAACAATGCTGGATTTTGAGAAATTGTTTCATTAAAAATCCAAGTGTTTGTTGTGTATTTTAAGTGTAATAAAATTAGATAGAAATTGTAATAGGTGTATGTGACCTATAGTGGTATTTTACATGAAAATTTATATGTTTTGGATGCTTAAATTTTTTTATCACAAATGGGGAAGCTCGTGTACCTAGGTGGGGTGGATGTGTACTAGTTCGGCTAGTGGACCAGATGGGTTTTCTCCTTGTTTCACCTAGAATTTGGATAATTAAAACACTAACTAGATTGTTAGGATGATTATTTGGGACCAATAGGTAATGATTATGTTCCATACTTGTGGCTCTATCATGAGAATGCGTTTTACTATGGTTACAATACCCCGAGGTATCAAGTACATGGGGCCCGAGACTATCTAATGCCTAGGGGTGTTCTCGATTTTGTTTGTCATGTTATTTGTTCTATTTTCCCTTGTATTGGGGTGTTTTTCAATGTAAATTTTAGTAGGTAAAATTTCTATTTAAATTCTTTATCATTATGAAAATTTTATCCGGAAAACTATTTTCAATTGAATGTTGCATTTCATGGAAGTTATCAATGATTTTCATTGCTTATTAAAACTGATTTCTGTTTCACAATGTATTACATTCTCCTTAGAATCATTTGGTGGAATATTATTTTTCTTATTATAAAACCCTAATTACACCCCTTGGTTTTAATTAGAATTTATTATTCCTGACTCAGGTAAAGGGGAGACTATGGGTGATGGCGGTTCAGGGTGTTAGTTCTCATCCATTGTGCGGAGTTGTGGATACGGCTTGTGGGTGATAACCCCATGTTATGTGGAGTCCTTGTGTCCATTTTGATGTTATTTACTTGTGTATTTAGTACTTCTTTAGTGAATTTGAACTATTGTATTCAGTTCTGGATTTCTGTATAATCCCTATTTGGTATGAATTTTTCAGATTCAGTTTATCAAATGTTTTTGATGTTTTATGTTTTCATATTCGGGTAAATCATTCCCAAACCAACATAAATGATACACGATCACTTGTTCCAGTCCTTGGGGATAGGGAAATCTCTTAGGGCCTTTTCAAGGGCTGGGGTTGGTGCTGGTATTGGTGGTGACCTGATTTTGTTCGTGACAAATTGGTATTAGAAGAGGTTTGCTCTATTTGGGTCATGTTATTTGTGGAACGGTTGGGATAGTATTGAGTTAGGATTGTTGGGACATGGAATTGTGGTTATGAGTAATGTTAATGATCAGAACACATCATTCCTAGATTCATGTCGCATGGGGAAGTTGGGACTTTTCTAAGTCCTTAGCTTTTCTGGGATTGAGGATGATTAGGGGAAATGAAATGAGAGTTGGGTTAATGGCCTCAGTGAGCTCATAGGGTCTGGAACGCCATGTGGAATTTGGTGTATTTCTCTAGAACACACTCTCTGATGGTGAATTTATTGGTGTATGGCCACCAACTATATGTTTATGTCACTCACCAGAGCTAGTTTCCCCATGCATTGTTTCGTGTCCTTTAGTTTTGAAATATTGAATTTAGGTTTTAAAACAAAAATGACATGGTTTTAAGAAGAATACGTTTTATTTTCATATAATTTTCTAATAAATATGTAAATTATAGAATTTTGAAATGGTGGAACTAGGTTCTCATAATTTTTTTGAAATGGAAAATGGTGTGTTTACACCTCTTTTGAGAGCAGAAAACTGCATTAACGTTGGTTTCGAATAAGTGTTTTCAATAGAGTTATCTAAATTAATGAGAGGTGTTTTAATGGGATGAGATGTTTTGAAATTAATGTGTATGACTTGAAACTAAGTTTTCATTAAAATTATTTTACCTTTCTGAAAATTCTTGTTATCTGTAATTTGGTTTTGATTACGTGGTTAGCGGTTTTGAGAAGAAGGAGGTTTTGGTTGACTATTTTGGTTTCAAAAAGTGGAATGAATTTTTATTTTAAAATTTATTATTTCTATGAGCGACCACATTCATGGGGTTATATGGGATGATGGATGGTTGATGGCATGGATGGATTATTTCTAGGTTGGATTTGAGGAGGGTACCCAGTGTAGCACAGAAACATGCATGTGTGAGGCCCATGGGGTTACATTGGTAGATACTCTAACCACTGAACCATTTATTTTCAAAAAGATGATTTTAAAAGAATAAATTTATGTCTTGATAACTTGTTTGAGAAGGTTTTTATTATGTTCATTTTAAAATATTGAAGCTGTGGGATTTTGTGAGTCCAATAACCCCTCGAATTTGAACTGTGTTTTCGGTTTGGGTTTGATCGATAATCTGTGTTAAAGGGCCAGTTAGTGGTCTCATCTGATAAAACTTTTGGGAAACCTTTGCAGTGGTTACCTTTTAGAGTTTAGATCTGGTTTTTGGTATATATTGACCAATGTACCGTCATGGTTGGGTCCTTGGGTTCAATCATTGGTTAAGGTACACCCCATTAAGGGTATGTGCACAACTGAAGTGCATCCCGGATTGTTTCTCCATTCGAAGACCCTCCAGTTGATCCATATAAGGAATATTTTTCTAGATATTTGTAGATTGAGTCTAAGCCCTTTCCATTCTTTGTTTTTTGTATCCTCTAGTAGCTGGCGATATATCGTGGAAGGTATAAAGAGACCTTAGCTTCTTATGTTTTCTGGTTTTTTAAAGGTGGAAGTGGTCTGGTGTTGTTAGCATAGATGAGTATCTAGATGGTGTCTAAGAGGTCCTCTTAGTCCTTCATCGTATCTTAGAAGAAAGATTTCATGTTAAACTACCAGTGTGGGAAATATGGTCACAAGTGGATATTGTGACCACTTTCTAGAATTTTGTGTTGTTTGGGAATGTTGTATAAGGTCCCTCTAAATTGCATTGTTTATATCAGTCATAATGGTCATGTTCGGTGACACTATGAGATGTCATGTGCCCGATTGACCGCAATGGTGAATGTCGTGCAATCCTCGAAGACTCTCTGTTATGTTGGGAGAATGTATCCCTTGTAAAAAATAAAAATCATCCATTTTAGAGGAATTCGAGTAGAGGTGTTCTTTACTTATATTGATTCTCACCCGAAGAAAGAAGGTGTGATGTGTGTGATTCTTCTAAACCCTATTTTCTGTGAAATATCGGGTTAGGGTAAAGTGAGTTTGGAATGTGTTTTATCTTGGAAATAATAAGGGGGTTTTCAGTGTAGTTTTCCGTGGAACTAAAAAAAGATTTATCATTCATCAGGTTTCCAAATCCTAATAGTGAGGCCGAAGATGCTTCAATCATTTGTGCTCCAACCATAGGTGTCATAGAGAAGATGACATGTAGTCATGGGAAATATCAGGGTTGTTTAAACCCTTGTATGAAGTTTGATACTTATTATGAAGTATAGTAAGAGTTTAAACCTTTAGTGTCATCATATTTCTTATGTTGTTTCTCTTCAGTAGACATATGTGGAGGTCCTTGAACCCATGTCATTGCCCAATGATATTCCCTCCCCCTTTGGATTCGATTGAGTCTTTGAAGAATGGTTGGAAATTTGTCTAGACAGGATGAGTACACAATTTTTTCACAATTCTTAGTGACCATTTTCTAGGAATCCATGAAAAAAGAATGATCATAACTATTACTGCATGGTTTCCCAAACCATGCAAACTTTTCGTGCAGCCTTCTGAAATCTTTAAAATGTTGGGTCTTTCTATGTCTGCCCATGGTGGTTGGTTATTATGGTGGGGAGACCCACTATTATTCTCATGTATGTTCCTTAATTAATTCTAAATAGAATTATACCATTTATACCATAGATTCAATTCATCCCTCCCCTATTAGTATCATAATTAAGTCTGAAGAAAAATATAGGTTGTCTCTTATGTTGGGGAGCCTATTTGGGTCTCATCATAACAATAACTCATTTTTATCCATGGTCTTGTCTTGGAAGTAGTTATTCTTGTTTGGATCTATCTAGCTACCAACATCATTCTTGAGTAATCGTTTGGATTGGAGTGTTCCCAATGGTTTAGTTAAAGTAATATATGTATAACCTTTTTCGAAGTTGTTGTTCATTTGGGTGAATTTATTGAGTCTTTTTTAGATAGTGTTTGTTGATTATTATTTTGGGATAAATTATGAATGTGATTGATCATTTTAGGAATGTTTTGTATGTGTTATTATTGAGAGTAATTCTTCCTTAATTTATCTCATTTGGTGTTTTGGCCTTTGTGGGCGAATCTTGGAAAATAAGTACATCATAGTTTATCGATTGGGTTTTGTTTTTTGTATTCAGCCTTGTTGTGGCTTTATGGGGATGGAATGTTTTCATTGTGGGGAGTATTTTTACATCCATTAATTCTTTTAAATTTATTTTTCATTTAGATTCCACTTTTTCTGGGTTTTACCAATCATTTTTTGAATAAAGGGTGAGTTTTCTTGATTTAGGCCAAACCATGAGCCCATTTCCAGATTTTGAAACAAATTTAATTCCTTTTATAAAATTTGCATTTTTTTAATAATTTTCACCCATTCCAATTCCTAAATGTCCTCTGTATACCTATTAACACCATAATTTAAATTTGGGCCCATTATATATCCATAATAGTTGTGGAAATGTGTTTTTATTTAAGGAATTGGGCTAGCCTGAAAGCCCACTTCCTGTTTAAAAAAACTAATTAATAGCATATTTAATTTTAAGTATTTTTTGGTTATTCCAAGTACCAACCATGACCAATAATCCCAGCCGTGTGCCCCTACTCTTTCCCCCTCTTTGGAGCTCGTTTCCATTACGATTTAGTACAGACAATCATAGGGTTTCACAAATTGACCAGATCTGAAGAGGTCAATTCTTCCATTCTAAACTCTCTCAATTGTTACTCTTTTTTCTATATTCTAATTTCTAATTTGATTCTTCCTCATAATATTCGATTCTAAAATCCATGGAATCCCACCAAGGTGCTCAAAACCTCATTGTAACCCCATTTGAAGGGTGGTTTAGTGAAGGAAATTAAAAAAATCTCAAGTAAGTGTATCTCCTCCTTAGTTCCTCCCCTTTCCATGATGTTTCATTCAATTTACTTGATGTTACAAATGACCAGGGGTAGGGTATTGATCCTAGGGTTAAAACAGGAGTTTATGGGTCAATTCTGGTGGTTTTTGGTTCGATATATGTCTCTCTTGGTGCGACGGTGGTGCGACATGATTTTCGAATGGTGAGTTAGGGGTTTTCTTTGATTTGGTAGGTGATTCCAATGTTTATGAAATCATTGTGTATTATCATGCTATATTTTTCATATTTTCATGTTTATCTCATTGTATTATACCTTAAAAAATTAGTTTTAGTGGTGTTCTTATTACAATTGAATTTTAAATGCCAATTATGTGTGAAATTGGGGGTTTTCCAAGGAAATGTTTTATTTGTTTATTTGGGAATGACCTATAAATATTTTATTGATGAAAAATAAAAAGGATGAAAATATTGTTTTTAACGTTTATAACATTTTTTTGTTTCTGCAAAAATGGGTTTTAATGGTGTTAGTAATGAAAGTGATGTTTTAAGGACACTTTTCTATGAAAATAGAGGTTTTACAAAGTTATCACTTCTTGCTTAACATGGGGATGCCCTAAAATTGTTTTTTTGTTCTCATTGAAATTTATTAGGCTGTATATACTATTTATGTAACTTAAAGGTGAACACATAGTGTAAATTTGGGGTTCAAAAGGGGTTTTATGCAAAAAAATGCTGAATTTTGAGAAATTGTTTCTTTAAAAATCAAATTGTTTTGTGTGTGTTATAAGTTATATAAAATGAGATAGATACTATACTAGGTGTATGTGACCAGTAGTGGAATTTTACATGAAAATGCATATGTGTTTCATGCCTAAATTGTTTGAGCACAAAGTGGGAAGCCTGGGTAACTAGGTGGGGCGGATGTGTACTAGTACGACTAGTGGAACAGAAGGGTTTTGTCCATGTTTCGCCTAGAATTTGGATAATGTAAACTATAACTAAACTATGTGGATGACGATTGGGGACCACTAGGTAATGGTTATGTTCCCTACTAGTAGATCTTTCTTGAGAATGAGTTATGATATGGTTAATTTACACTGAGGTATGAGGTACATGGGTCCCGAGACTATCTAGTGCCTAAGGGTGTTCCTAATTTTTCTACTCATTGTATTTGTGGTATTTTACCATATCATTGGGTGTTCATGAAATTACATTAATGTATATAACATGTATATTTAAATGTGTTAAAATTATGAAAATTTTATCTGGAAAACTATTTTCAATTGAAAGTTGCATTTCGTGGAAGTTATCACTACTTTTATTTGCATATTAAAACCGCTTTCTTTTTTACATTGTATTCCATGCTCTTTGGAATAATTGGGTGTAGTCCTATTGATCTTAGGCTCACACACAACTAACACCCAATGGGAGTAAGTATAATTTATTATTCTTGACTCAAGTAAAGGGAAGGATGTGCGCGAGGGTGGTTCAGGGTGTTAGTTCTTATCCTTAGGGGGAGTTGTAGAGACAACTTGTGGGTGATGACCCCAAGTCGTGTGGAGTCCTTGTGTCTGTTTTTCTGTTGTTTATTTGTTTATTTGGGACATTTTTAGTGCATTTGAACTTATGTATTTAGTTCTGTATTTATTTATAAACCATGTTTGGTATGAATTCTTCAGATTCAATTTATCAAATGTTTTTGATGTTTTATGTATCCATATTCAGTTAAATCGTTCCCAAACTAAGATAAATGATACCTGAGTGCTGGTGCAAGCCCATGGGGATAGGGAAAACTCATCGGTTCTTTTCATGGGCCGAGTCTTGTGCCAGTATTGGTGATGACCAGATTCAGTTCATGACATGGAGTATATTCATGCATAACCATTTTCTTTACAGTGTATCTTTCACTACTAGTATATGGTTACATGTGATTTTTGCAAAAGGAATGATCAGTTCCACAAAAAACAGGTGTGTCTGAAAAATATTTTGATTCCACTATAAAAATAAAAAATTAATCAAATCGAATTATGGATTTTTTGTTAAACAATTTTTTTAACATAAACGAATAGAATTATTTTATACCAATTATTTGTCAGATAATTATAACATGGGGGTGAGTGGGTATAATTCCGTTTAAAAACCTAAAACAAAATCTAAAGAAAACATAAAATGAAATTGATATTGATGGGGAATTTTTTCATATTTATTTAAAATTTATTTTAAATATAAATTTAGTTAGTATGCACTATAGAATTGGAACAATAAAATTTATGTAATTTGGTGTATTGAGTTTCAATGCTGCACATCAAAAATTGGAAGAGAGAGAAAACACCATTTTATATAGGAGTTCATTAATTTCTCACTATGAATTTCTACATATCCTCTACTCAAATTGTTAGGTTCGTATACTTCTCCTAGGATATTGGTGGTGGTTAAGAAACCTGTCATGTCCCAATAATTTATAAATGAAAGTTTTTTTTTCAAAATATAAAAGAATTATTATCTAATGTAGTTTTAGAACACATAGTAACTAATTTTTTTTATTTTTGGATAATTGTAAGTTATTTCATATTGGATTTTGAAAAACATTATGTATAATAACCATTGATGGTAATGATGTTATAAAGCGATAAAAATATATAAATATATATATGTATGTATATATAGGTTTATGATAAATCTATTTGACATAAACAATATAAGAAATGGCCTCGATATATATATATATATATATATATATATATATATATATCTATGTATATATATCTATGTATATATAACCAATGCACATCTCACTCTTTGGTCATTCACTAGTATAATAATGTTATATGTTACTAAAACCTAGCAGTACGAATTTTAATTTTAATTTCTTATAAAACAATGATGATATTTATAAATTTTTAATAGTTCATTTTAATTTATTAAAAATGGTGTTTCCTAAAAAACCTATGTTTGATACCATGGAACACGAATTGTATTTTTTGGAAAAATAATTTTTCAATCAAGATAATATTTTTTATGAAATTTCATTTTTTGTAAAATAAAATATATATTTTTGTAAAATATAATTATTAAATAATATTTATTAAATATGAATTAAAATATACTTTTACAAAATCAGATGTAACCAAAATAAGGTCCAGAAAACTATTATTGTAAAAAAATATTTTTCAAAATAAATGGGTTTTTTGATTTAAAAAACTAAATTTTAATATTTATAGAATAATTTTGATGAAATAAATATTATTTTTTAAAATCTTCTTATTGAAATTATCCAAAGATGAGTTTTTCATAATTCTTAGATATAGTCAAATTTTGGGGTAAAAATTATTATGATATAATTATATGATATGAATTATGATATCATAAAAGACTAAAAGTGATGTAATAAATCATATAATGATGACACATGGCTAAAATTATTTTTAAAATTAAGAATAATTTATTTTATTTTACTAATTTTATAAAGTCTTGATAAATCATTTGAAATCGACTTTATATTTTATGATTTTATAATAAATCCTTTATAAACACAACTCACTTATTAATCACCAAGGGTATTATTTTAATGAGTACAGTTCATAGAAATATAAAATAATGAAAAACAACATCATTAGTAGAAATAATTCTATGCTCTCTTTTTTTAATAACTTTATCATAGAGAGTAAACAACATATGATTGTAAATTAATAAAGAGTTATCATATCTAGTTTTTTATAAACAAACCCAAACCCCTATACCTCTTCACTCAATTCTCTTAGATAATTAATTTACTCTAATAATAAATACCTATATCCCTCTGAGGGTTCCCCCATTATCTTAATTATCTAATTCCAAACATTAATAATTACACTCTCAATGTAGAAGAACCTATACTTCTCCTTTTTATTCAAGCACCTTATTTATTTAATATCTTTTTTTTTCAATTGATAATGTTGGGATATGTTTTAAACATACCTCTTACAGTCATTATTATTTCCAGGTAATGTGATACATATTACATTTTGATTCACATATTTTATAAACTCTTATGTACACTCGTTATGCTGTCAAAATTATTATACAATTTTCCAAGCCACACATTTGTGTAGTGAATACCTGTATCTATTTTCAACTAAATGTTATTAATAATGTTTTAAAAATCCATAATTTATTGGGTATTTACATGTATATATCCCACACACCTTATTCAAAAGGTTAAAATTGATAAAATACATCATTGTGGTGTCTGATCTATGTTGAACACTTATGAATGTACATGAAATGATTGTGATGGTTGGACCCAGGATTAAATATCCCTCTAATGAGTTGGTTAAAATTTTTATCTCATTAGATGCAATGTATGGTGTATGTGAGGTACCTATAATAACATTATGTAATGTTTTCTGGATAGTTATCCTTGACATATGTATATGATTTTAGGTTTTATGTTTTTTCCACATTCATATGTTTACTTAATGTTATCATATTATATCATTTCTAACTATTGAATATTGTGATTCTAACACATATCATGTTACATTGGTATGCCTATTATCTCATGTGTACTACTTTAATTAATTATATGTTTTTTTTATTCCATTATTGGGATTTAATGTTTGCATATTTCTTACACACTCACCCTAGTTATCCCATGCAGTTTTAGAAGATTCAATTAAAATAGGGGCATGTTTCAGATTTTTTAATTAATGATATTATAAACATGGTTCAAGTTAATGTTATATATACCTAATTACAAAAATAAACTAGCCATCTCAATAATCTAGGGCTTTATTGAACATATGTTTATATAATAAATATTGAATTGTAATGTAATAAAATATGGGTTATCATAGTAGGAAAATGAGAAAAGTATATTTTTTTTGGAGAAGAGGATTAGAAAACTCTAATGAAAGCCTTATGGTTACGAATAAACATATTAAGTATTCCTAAACATTATTAAATTAATGAGTATGTGGTTTCCATGAAAATATATCCATATCTGGATACTAAATGTGGATGTGTCCTTAACATAGTTGTACCTAGGAGATATCCCTAAAAACAACACATTGATTTGGAATAAATCATCACATGGGGAATGATAAATGGACGTTCTACATATATTTTCTGACATTCCAATGTTATATACTTTGGTAAATTCACAAGATCATTATGAACCATTATTAGGGGGGATTTCCATAATAATTTCTGTTTGTAAATATTCTTTTGATATCATATATTGAAACATAGAAATTCTTAGGTTATGTAATAGATGTCCTTTATGAGTTATCCCTTTAGTGTACATAGTTTATAATTTATACATTTAATAGTTTAAAAAAATTAAGGTGTTTTCTCATTTTATTTTTTTCAATGGATTTAAGTATTGGGAACCTAGTCCAAAAACATTTTTATGAGAAATGTGTAAGCTACCCACATGAGATTCATAATATTATTTAGGCTAATGAAATACATATTATTATTATTCCAAATTAGTTGTCCCAAATTGAGATCAATAACTGTCACATTTTTTATTTTCAATCACATCAAATAATAATAGAAAAATTCCGCATGTAAGGTAATTTAAAAAGATTATAATGCAAATATTATTCAATTTCATGCGTTTCCAAAATGTGGAATGTGGTAATAAGGGAAATTTTATTAAGAAGCTGGAATATGTTTTATATATGGAAAAATAGAGCATAAAGTAGATAATTATCATCGAAAATTTAATAATTTAGATAACATTAAGGGAGAGAATAATGATCAATCCAATGTATCATTAATAGTTGTATGTCATAAATTTTGAGACCATGGGAATTATCCAAGACAATTATATTTTCTGTAGGATGAAAAAGTTAATGAGAACAAATTATTTATAGAGTGTGTACATGATAATAATATAAGGGTCTAAATACCTCCTCGTATAAATGATTTCTCAAACATCTACTCTTGAGAAGATCAAGAGGATCTTAACAATGAAGAGATTATTTATAAAAATTTAGTGAATATTACATAGTTCAAAATTCATATATATGGATTTACATGGTTTGAACTTAGATATGTGTCCCATAAAAACAGAATTAAAGAGGTAACATCGGGATGATGTGCATAGCTCATCCATCTCCATTTATACAAGAATCGGGAATCTGTATAGAGTTTGATGAAAAACTAATGATGGTATAACAGGATGAAGTATATTATAGAGTTCTTATCTCAACACTTTGTATTCCAAAAATCAAAAGAGTAATGATAAAAGTTTAAAGGTATTATGAAACCATTCCCCATACCAGTATAGAAATGGGAAAATCCATTTATTTTATTGTTGGACTCCCCAAGACACCTAATGAAAATAACACAATTTGGTTAGTATTATATCACATTATAATGATGGAACTTTTAATTACAATAAAGTAATAATTATCATTTTACTCACCCACATACATATACATAATTGTTGTGGTAAGACTCTATAGAGTTACACACTTTATTGAATACAATTGAGATCATAGGGTTACCTTGATGATTTTGAGAAACCTTCCGAATGTTTTGAATGAATAACTTTTTTTAGTACTAATTATCACCCACATACAGATGGTAAATCTAAATAAACAATTAAAATTGTAGATTATATTTTTATTATTATGATTGAGGTATTTGAAAATTTGTTGGGATCAACACCTTTACCATGTGGAGTTATAAGTTAACAATAGTTTTTACTCTAGTATTCTAATCGAACCTTTTGAGGATCTGTATCTTAAGAAGTGTTAGACTCCAACATGATGGGTTGAAGTTAGATGGAGAAAGCTGATGAGACTTGATCCATCCATGAAATGACATAGAAGGTTCATTCCATTTACTGTTCCATGAAATCATCACAAATTTGATAGAAAAATTAGAAGACAATCATTAATGATAACAGGATTTTGAGGTATTATAAAAAGTGTTCCTTCTTTAAACATCATAGACTAATGTCATTATTTATTGAAATAAGGGAACTATTTGTTTGAGATACATTGTCCCCTTTTATCCATGATCGAATTAGATTAGTGACATATCCACTAGCACTCCCACCCAACACAACTTATGTACATGATGGGTTATATGTATCACTATTGTGGAAGTACATAACAAACCCCTCACTTGTTATGAATCCTGATGTGGTGACATAGGAGAATGATATTTCATATGAGGAGCATTTGGTGGAGATCCTATATCATAGAGAAAAAGTTATATGAAACAAGGGAACTCATATGTTCAAAGAGTGGTGGAAGAACAATGAGTTTGAGGAAGAAACCAAGGAACTAAATGGAAATGATGAATTTTAATTACTATCATATATTTTATTGTGTGAAATGATAATTTTGAGTGAAATTTTTTGAATAGGTGAATAATATTATGACATTAAAACATATAAATGAAATAACCTTTTTGAATGAATAAAATAATTATTATGTAATGTAGTTATAGAAATCACCTAAACTACTTTAGTTAGTTTAGAACATTATAATTTATATAAATTTTGGAATTATAAGACCATTAAACATAATATTCATTAATATTATATCCATTATGTAGTTTTTATATGATTATTATATATATATATTGGGTTATGATAAATCCATTTGAAAAAGACAAAGGAGGTGATGGCCTCAACCAGTATGATCATACCCTCTGAAGCCCATTTATAAGAGCTTCCGAAGGAGATAACATCACTGATAAATTCCCTTAACAATGCACATATTGAGATTTAATAAATAAATCATGAGTGAAAATAATTATTGTAGAAGTCCAAGATCATCAATATCATAACCAAAACCATGTTCATTAAACAACCCTGTGAAAATCTATCCATTGCACATCATACTCTTCATAATTTCACTTGTGTAATTAAGGGAACTCTATGTAGACGCTAACAATATTAATTATTATAATTTATTTATTATAAAACTATTATTTCACTAATCCCATTTTATATTACATATTAATGGATTAAATAATGAGTTTGATAAAAAAATAATATTTTGATTTGATGAAATTGGAAATGAATTTTTGATAAATATATTGTTTCAATCATGACACACAATTTAATTAATTAAATTATTATTTCATTAAAATATATCTTATTAATATAATATTATTAAATTATATTTATTAGAAATAAATTATAATATATTTTTTGAAGTTAAATGTAATTTTTAAGTGTCAGAAAATAATTATATTCGAAAACAACTTGTATTTTTTAATAAATGTGTATTTTTTATTTAAAAATATAAATTTTCATATTTAGATAATAATATTGAGAAAATAAATATTAGTTTCAAAATTATCCAATGGTTAGTTTTTCTACATTTTATCTGATAGTCCAACTTTTGGGTAAAAATTAAATAATATATAATAATACAATATGTATTATAACGTCACAAAAGTGAAAAAGTTATATAATAAATAATATAAAGTGTATCCATGAAAAAATATAATGTTTCCACATGAAAATAATTTTTTATGTCATTTTATTAATTCTATAAATCCTTATTGAAACCTCCAAACCCAATATTATATTTTAAGGTTTTGAAAATCAATTATTTATAAGAATGACTGAATTCCACATCACAAGGGGTGTTATTTTAATGAGTTAGGTTCTCATAATTATATAATAATTTAAATAAATCATATATTGTAATCCCATTAAAAATCTCCTTGAAATGTTTGTGTATTTTATTAAATTATCTTATAGACTCCAAAATCAATGTTTGGAAATTAATATTGATTTCTTCTATATTTTTCTATATAAACCAACCCATCATCCCCTACCTCTTCATAAAAAAACTACAAGATCATGACATAACTCGAACCATGTTTCTCTACACCCCACACAAGGATCATCTAATCTATTAAGAATCATCTCCAAAGATTCAAGAATAACATTCTCATGGTAGGTGATCTTCTCCATATCCTCTTTATTCTATCAACTTATTTGTGTCTTGACATTTGATTTACAATTTTTATTATTGTAATGTTTTTTAAACATCCCACTTATTGACATTATGACTCCCAAGGAATTATATACCCCATTATCTCTCATCACCACATATATAAACCTGTATGTACACCCTTATGCTACCTAAATTATCAAGAAATGCTCCATGCCAAACATTTGTACTGTGAATAACTATAATCATTTCATCTCAAGGGTATTTAAATAGTTAATCATATCATTCATTTAATATGTGTTTATATGTATTCAACCCTCACACCTTTATCACAAGGTTATAATTATTGGAATACATCATTATGTTTTATTGTTTTTGTGGAACACTTCTGCATGAACATGATATGAATGTGATGGGTGAAACAAAACTTGTATATCCCACCAATGCATTGGGTTATGTTCTTATATCATTAGATTCCATGAATGGTGAATTATAGATTATTCAAAACAAATTATTTTTTTTTATCTTGGTGGTTATCCTTATTTAATTTTTGTATATCATGATTTATATTATTTCCACATTTTGATGAATTTTTTATGCTAGCATCTAAAATCATGCCTCTTTATTAAGTATTATGATTATAATACATCTTATATTACCATAATATTTATATTTACTCAAACTAATTACTTTAACTTATGATATGTTTATTTTATTAGTTTACTAGTATATATAGATCACCCTTTATTATAAACATCATCAGGTTGTCCCATGTAGTCTTATAATTTCTATGTAATATAAAAGAACATTTCAGAGTTCTTAAATAATTATACTGCACACATGTTTCATGTTACTATCCTATGGACCTATTTTCCAAAATAAACTATATCTTGTTATCTTATGGGGTTGTATTAAGTTTATCATTATGTAATAAATAATCAATTAAGATGAAATTTTTTTTTTGGTTGTCATGAAAATTGTATAACAAAATTATGGATTGTGAGTACCATCTTGAAAATAATCATTAGGAAAGAATCCCATTACTCACATTTAATGAAGTGAGAACCATTATAGATGGATATGAGATTAGTAGAGGTTTTCATGTCACGAACACATTACATTAAATTTGTATAATATGTTATATATATTTTTATAATTGATATGAGATATAAAGTGATGATAGAAGAATATAGAAATTTAGATTAACGAATAATTGAGATTATATTTTGATAAAACATTGAGAGTATCTAAAATATCTTATCCTGTCAAGATCCAAACATTGATCAAGGATTTTACTCACAATTGATGATTTTCCATTAACTATTTTGGACAAGGTAGGCCTTCCATTCCACCTATGTGACCTATTTTTTATATCTTATGGGTCTAAAAAACAACATGATTTCATTTGATTAATAATTAATCATAAATCAGAATTTATGAACTATATGGTCCATTAAAATAAATAAATTTTACATGATGGATTGATGCCACCACTTATACATACGATCACATCATCTTTCCAGTTGGATTATTGGGGATTTTATCACTCTTCATGATTCAACCAACTGGATGGTTCTCCTATACTATGTTACTAGTGGACTCCTGCTTCCTGAGTTGTCTATCCACCACCATCAGGTTGCAGGTGCCTCTACATGGACTAGAGAGTGATATCATCATTTCACTAAGAATAACATTATCCCTTCAACAACCATCCATGACTTCAGTTGAATTTTATATATTCCTTAAATTAGTTTTACAACATGATAATTGATAGTTCCAAGATATTAAAAAGTTATTCATGATGCATTTTAATAGTCTTTAATAACTTCATTTAGTCCATAAAAATTCATAAATATGATACTAAAAATAACTCAAATGTTAATGCTAGAATCCTAAATGTGTGTTTGTGATCATGGAAAAAAATACAACGGTGGGGGTGTATCATATAATTCATAGTGAGTGTTAATATGTGGTTATTTTCATTTTTATATATATTATACCTTTTTTTGGAACCTTGACACCATAAAAGGTAATAATATTTTTATTTTGGAAATCATTCTTAGTAGAACTGAGGAAGAATCATAGAGGGTGACATAAAAAGTTATTCTATTGATATCAATTAAATTTTATCTATAAATAGTTATTAGAATAAATATTATTCACGAGATCGAGAAGTGATAATTATTTAGTATTTATGGATCATAAATATTAAATAAATATTTATTCACAAGATAGTTGTTTTATTTCATAGAAAAATATAACATTCATTTATCTATTGTTATTCTCATTGTCATAAATAATTATTTATTGATTAATACATAATTTATTTAAATACATTATTTTGAATGTTATTATTTTAATCACTCAGAAATAAAATATTTATTTATTTGTTTTTTGAATGTATAATATTTTTCTCTAATTATTCACAATGTAATAAATAATTTTTTATTAACAATAAAATTGTTTAATTACATGAATATTAAAATGAATATTTTTTATTCTCTATTCCATAAATATTTTATTTATGATAAATAAATTTTTATTTTGGAAATAAATAAATATCAAAGAGGAAAAGGGGACCTAGTTATTTTCCAGATGATAAATAGTTAATTACTATACTATAAATAGAATTTATCGTTGTGTGGATTATTACATTCAATGGAATAAAAAATATTATTCTTTTACTTGGAATGAAATTCATTATTTGTTTAACTAATTTTTAAGGGAATTAATGCGATTAATTAATGTTTGACCTATCATTGGTTCTATAAATAGAAAATGTTGAGAATTATGAGTGGTGGTTTGTTATTTACAACATTCATACCACAAGATAATGATTCCTTAATAGAGGACATATCTTGTTATTTTTTGAAATATCAAAATATTATCTATTCCTCCTTCACAAATTTTAAAGATGGTGAGATGAAGAAATGATCCTTATAGTGTAGAGGTATAATGGTAGTGATCTAGGGTGTGACATAATATGGTTGGTACCATTATCTACAACCAACAATATAATATGCAAAATTTAAGGTAGAAAAGGATAATATGTGGATCATTGATATAAGGGATTCATTTTGGTCATCATCAATTCAAGAAAAAATAATAATAAAACTTAAGGATGTTCAAATGATCAAAACCATTATCAATGAATGAAATAAAAGATGAGGTATTTTTTATTTTTTTTAAATTAATTATAAATTAATGTCAAAATAACCATTCTCTTAGTTCTGTTAAAATTATTTTTCAACAGTCATTATAAAATTTCATTATCCATGATGTTCATATTCGAATACATTGTGGATTGTCTATTGAATCAACTAATTTCTGATTATTCCATAGGATTAATTTTCAATTCCACTGTATTTGATACTATCTTTAAATAATATGAGATAATATTATAGTTTATGCACTAGTGACCCTATATATTTTTAATTCAACTTTTGAAAAGAGTGAGGGTGTGATATAAGATTAAATCAAAAAAATAGACAAAATATTTGATGTTTAAATCATAATAAAATAATTAATTTCTGGTTAGACATTAATGTGTATACCATGATACACTCTATCTAAGAATCACACAATTTTAAAGTGAATCATGAAATGAATGATGTTTTTATTTCATGGAGCATGTGTGAATTGAAATATAGATTCATATTAAATAATGATATTTCAATAAATAACATTTTATTATTCTTATCACCTATTTCATTTATTAATGTTTTGATTTTTTAAATGAACGTTTTATATAAACCACATCAAAATATTATATGTAATTCTCACCATGAAGATAAAAAATCAAATAAATGTAAATCATTATTTCCTATAGTAAAAAATAATAATGAAATGGTAAAAAAGGAAAATGGAATGTGTGACACCGATGGAACATTTTCAATGTATTTTAATATAACCAAATATATATTTAGATTTTATAGAATAAAAAATAAATTTTATTATTATGTGGAAGGAAAGGTAACTATAAGATAAATTAAAATGATATTATTTATACTCAATAAATAAATTCTACTTTTGTAATTTTAATCATTTAAAATGAATAAATCATTTATACCTCATGGGTAATAAATTAAATATTCATATCATGAATTTATATTTAAATAAATGATTCAATAGATTGTATAAAATTAGTAGATGTTAAGGTGATTTATCCAAGTATCTAAGGAATGGTGTTACATATATCGGTGGTGATAGGAATAGAATTTTTATTTCCAATTGGGATGATTCTTGTGAAAGTATAATTGTTAATTAGTAGTTAATAAAATATTTTTTAAATATTCATTAAGAATCAATAATACATTATTATTTTTGGAATGAAAATTTTTATGATGTTTCATAAAAAATTATTCTTAAATAATAGTTGAATTATCCCGAATAAATGATGAATATATATGTAATGATTAGTAATACCGAGACATGAAATGAGAATTCATTTTTATGAAAAACTAAAAGTATTTATCGATGATATAATCACTATGTTGTTAATATTATTTTGAGATAAAAAACATATGTATTATAAACACACATACAAATTGATACTTAGATGAATAAAATAATTGAAAATAATGATAAATCATATGTTTGTAGGACTATTTAAATATTATATATGTGTAAAATTTCAAGTAAAATGTTGAGGTAAATTCTTATATTTTAAGATATTCCTTTTACAAAATTTATGGAATGTGTGAGTAAGGTTATGACCATGCATGATTTTATGATATTATTTTCTTTAGGCTTGTGATCCAATGAATATTACAGCCTAGTATATTTCTATTATTAAAAAATATATAATTTATTCCTAAAATCCTATTTCCTTTAAACATTAGGTGAATGATGTTAGTCAATGTATTGTTGATTATGAGTCTTATAAGAATTCATTAACTATAATTATTTAGAGTTTATTAATTACAATACACACATTATAACAAAAACTTCAAATATGTAATATCCTACTACCCTGGACCATAGATCGGTGCTCAATATGGAAGAATGTTACATGCCCTCAACTGTGACTCCCATTATTTCAGAGGATAATAACAATCATCGAGGATTAATGAGTATACTTTGGGGATAATATACCCTCTACCAATTTTTTTAATAATATCATAAATAAATAAAACATATAACCCAGCCATAAAAAACCATCACAAATAAACAAGAAAGTGTGATAAAATAAACCAAAAAACATATTTTTATAAAATGGGTATTCCATACATGCCCCAATAGGTCCCCTTTTGATGGATCATGTGGAATTATAATAGAAAACAAAATTAAATAGAACTAAAACACAGCCCAAACTATTCGTGGGTTTGGAAAAGTACAAAAATCTCCATAGACTACCATAGCATGCTTAGAAACCCTCTTGTAGCATTCCCTTCCCCAAAACTATGACTGAAGACAACATAATAATGGCTTCTAGGGTTAAAAATTTTTATGGGGACCCAATCATGGTGAATTTATAACTTATTATGCCACCCAAAATGATATACCTAACATAAAAAGTCTAAAATATGTGATTTTTTGTAAGTCTCCTCAATCTAATAGTTATAAATTAAAGAATGTGAAAATTTAAATAAAAATGCAGAAAATAAACAACAAAACATTTATTTGGATTTACCATTGGATTTTTACAAACCATATTTGGCTCGTTTCATGGTGTTTCTAAGAACCTAGAAATGATCATTCCAACCCATATCCCACCAGGGGTAACATACCCATCACCAGTCTATTATCTAGCATTGGGATGTAATATTACCAAACCCATAGTGAAAACTGCATCCAACTAGTGTCTGTGTTCATCAGGGGTATAAAAATATATCCCACCATCCACTAGGTGATTGTGTTTATACCATGCTTAATCATAACAACTGAATTCAATTCCATTTACTTTAATATTGGAAAATAAATTTTCCATCATTTAATACGCATAGTAGTATTAAGGAATAAAGTTAATTTTTAATTTTACAATATAAAAAAGTCCAACCCAAAGGGGTTTTTTAATTATATTTAAATAATTTCAACTCCAAACCATTTCATCACAAAAATACTACATTCACTAAATTAATAAAATACAACTTAAATACATATGTAAGTAATAGCATTCACATATCTATTTTGCTGACCAAGCCAAACTAACTATTTATGGATCCCATTTCCAAATAACAATTATGAATATAATTTTATGTACTATTTACTAAAATATTTTCTCCAGGATACGATCACATGATATTAAATCCATTAAATTTTTTCATTTTATGAACGAAATCTGAGTTAATATATGTAGATAATTATTTTAAACCAAAATGAATTTAGATTTTTAAAATCCCAATACAATGGTTCCAATATCAAATACCATTTTCAAGAGTCACACAATATTAAATATATAAGGCCAAAAAAAAGGTCATCCAATTTCAAATCACAATAATAATTAAATGGTTTCATTTAATGTTCAATTCCATTTCCCCAAACTAATGGTTGTGAAATGTTATTTAACAATCATCGGTTCAAACCAAAATTCCCATATAAATACAATTTTAACACCGATTACTATATTAATATAAGAGACAAACATAGGGAAGTCATTCAAAATTTGAAATATTAATTTTTTAAACACAATTAAATACATTAAAAATGAATTCTATGTTACAGATGAATAGTTGACTTGACCACACAATCTATGCACTAAGATATTTATATGATACTATGGGTTGGGTATGTAGGAAAATTTTTATATACTTATACAATCATGAAAGTAAAATATCATCAAATATTTGGGTTTGAGTCTTGAGAAAATGATTTTTTAATAATACTTCATTGTAAATATGCAATTTTATCTAAATGTGTTGATATAATACAAGATAGTGAACAATGATAAGAATGTAAAGTGACTGACACAATGTTGTACCCCTAAATTTTATTTTCAACTGAAGAAACAATAAATGGTTAGATCTAATGGGAGAACCATGATGGATGAATATAGGATTAAGGGTGAAGAATGTATAAGGGTTATATCATAGAATGAGGGGAATATTGGGTTTAAGGGTATAGATGTCAGAAATGATTTTTTTGTAAATAATCATTTTTTAAAGGGGCCTATGATTTTTCCGTAAGGTTTTCCAAAATATCCACCAATCGTGTGGTCAGAAATGCCGCACCACACCTTTCCTCACATGTTTTCTCTAGAAAGTTCAAACACCATGTGATAGCTATTCAATTCTACTTTGGAACTCTCTGAAACAATTCACAAGTTTTATCTACAATGATGAAAAAATTGTACACCAAGTCCTAGGGCCATGCCACATCACTTGGTTTACACTAATTTTTTCATGGATTAACTTAAACCATGATCTAATCATACAAAACAACCATTATCTATATAATTCTAACTTAAAATTGATCTACACACAAGCTGACGCATGGTTTCTCCTAAACTATGCACACCAAACCATTCTCTTGTTACAAAAACCAACGGAAAGTTACAAAATTAAATCAAAAGATATAGAGGCATATATGACCACCATAAACACCTCTCAAGACTCAAAACAAAATAAAAACACAAATTTATTGTATTAAAAATCAAAGTTTATCAATCAAACATATATTTTGAAGAGAAACTCATAAACTAAACCAAAAACACAAATTATTTGTATGGTTCAAATTCATATATAGATGATGGGATTACAAGATCCCCACAATAACACCTATCAAACCCAAAGTTTTTGTGTATTATTAGCATCACCCAACCCAAATCAATGGTAAAACTAATTCCAAATGGTTGTGTTATGCTTTTTAATGACTGACACACTTCACGGATGGTACTTTCAAATCCATGATGCTCTAGAACCACAACCTGGACAACTAGTTTCATTAATGTTTTAACATATAGGTGGTTATTAATGAGGCTCCCCATGACAATGTATGATGGTACAATATTTAAATTGATTAAACTACCTATGGTTCTCCCCACCATAGGACATAGCTCATAAGGGGATTCTAATACTCAATATCTCCCACTGACAAATTATTCTTACCGAAACCACCTTCTTAAGTTTAAACAATACATTTGGTGCCATTTCCAAAGAACTTCACTCGGAACACTTGTGAATGGACGTCCAACATTGATTCTCACCTCCACTTTGGCAATTACAATAAAAAAATTTGTACCTTTTCTACCCATGGACAACCCAGACATACCATATTATCAACCTCAAAGATTCCTAACCAAGTCCCAGAATTCATGCTTTGTATCGATACGACCTACCCAATGCATTTCCAATTCACCACATCTATTTAAATTCTTGATATCCATGCAAACTTCATCTACATAACCCACAACATTATCACTTAGATGCTAACCCTGATGCATAGTTAACCATCAAAGCACGATGAATTGAATTTAAGAGCTCCTCTAGACTATTAAAACCCACCATGTTTGAAGAGTAACCTCTATATATAAATTCCTTTGTTGATTCAATTAATACCCAATCTATTAACTATCCCTTTATCTAATAAAATTATGTCATTGAATTGATTTAAACCATGATCACACACATTTAACCCATTTCTGAATAAAACTCATAGGATCTAACCAGCCCACCTCAAAATCAACCTATGTAAATTCTTGAAGAACAAATATTACATTAGAACCAGATGGGATGTGGAATTGGGTGCCATGAAAACCATCCAAATAACAGTCCCATTTATCAATGAACATATTTATTATGATTCGAGCATGACCTTTGCCAATATCATGTGCCCATCCTAGAATCGAATCATACTCTTGGAATAATGAATTAACTCATCAGATTTATCCTTGATTCTTTATCAAATCCTAGAAACCGTACACATAGAAAAGATAATTTAATAACCACCTAACTTCATTGGTGTCATTTCCCAAAATTGGGGTGCTTCCACTAAAAAATATTTTACTTTTTCCAACAGGGGTGTATCTGTTGGTAAAAGAGCATTTTATGTTGGTAAAATGTTTTACCAATATATATGTCTCTGTCACAAAAATGTCGGTAAAAACTCTATCGCTAAATGTTTTTGTGACAGATAAAATCATTCTGTTACAATTATAATAATACCAACCGATTATATATATGTTGGTCAAAAGTTTTAGCAACATGTACAAATGACTATTTATTCTGTTGGTAATAATATTACCAACATATAATATCTATTTATTAATTACATTTGAATAAAAATTATAAATTTTTATTTCTAATAAAATATCATATTATATTTATTAATTTATCATTTATAACACATCTTTTTAAATTATTAAAGAGATGAATATTTTCACACATATTATAAATTAGAAACAATAAAATTAATTATATTAATAATCGAATTTAACACCAAATTAATCAATAAAAAATTCATTGCCCAATAAGATCAATCAAACACCCCAACAACACACATCCCACCCCCACCCCCATGCCCGCAACCCATTTGGGCCACCCTAGGGACCAGTGAGCACTAGCAGCACATCGATGCCCCATGACCAGTGAGCTAGTAGCAACTCATCTACACCAATTAGGAAACAAAAGCTCATACATGCCACACTAGGAGAAAGCGTTCACAATACACCCATCCATCAATTACCCAAGATCAGTAATTGATTATGCTCATCAAATAATTCATAGTCAGAGCATAATCAATCAAGGAAGACGTATGTGAAATGTTAAAATGAAACAGTTGTATGCTCGGTCCATCACCATGCAGCCACTCTACCTGAAAAATTAATAAAGGACTAAATAATAATTTTTACTTATGAAACCCATTAAAAAATAACTATAAGTGAATGAGTAAAAAGATAACCATGATAAATCCAAATTAATAATCTAACGTCAGGTTTTACATAAATGTAATTCATGAACTTTAAGGATCTTGAACTAACATTAGAATTTGTTTGATCTTATAACAGAAGGTATTTTTTAACATAATAAAATTTAAAAGACCCAACCTTGACCTCAAGTTAAATAATTATTGAAAAGAAGTCATAACACTACCTACCCATGTGGCCCAACATATCTTGAAGATATTCTCTATAGATGCAGCAACAAATCTGGTCTCAAAAGTAGTTAACCCAAAAATATGAGTTCACATAAAACATAAAAGATCCTGGGAATGAAAAATTTATCTGAAAAAATTGTTATGGAATACCAATGAAACTAGCCATTTGAGCTTATCTTAATGACTAGATGAGTCCTTCAAGCCACTTTATCAATTTTGTGCATACCTCTCATAGTACTGAATATCAATCAGACCTCCACTTTCATTCCATGACATGAAAAGTAATAAAAAGATACAATTTAGAAGACTACTTATTACAAAAGGATTAATACAACTACTAGCACTACAGTCCAGAATTATGTAAAGGTTGTGCCCATACAGGTGACAATGAAGCTTTCCCCCTTACCATAGTGATTCTCACATAGTAGAACAATCACATCATAGAATTTTCAAAGCTGAAAGAATAAGAAACTTATACAGGATCAATTCCATTGTCAATCTAAATACTCAGTATACATTTGATAAAAATTTCAAAATCCTATGTCCACATGAGTTGATCAACATAATAACATACCAATAAATGAACAGACACAGCATTCAATCAGCTTATTTTTTTAATTTTTCCAATAATTTATAAAAAATGAGTGTAATTCTTGAAAAATATTAATAATAATAAAAAGGAAACATCAACTTTGATATTTTTTACAAGCAGCTCATTATGAACAATATGAAAAAGAAGATATGAGAAAATGAAATGATGAAATAAACCAAAGTAATTTATCTATTTTTTCCAAATAAAACACAAATAAATTGAATTAAAAACAATTAATAATATACTGCAGATTATTTTACTAGAGAAATATAAATTTAGTCAAAGAAATCATGAAAAAGAGAACGAAAATGAACTCACACATTCTAACCTAATCAAATTCAATAAGATGCCCACTATGCCTCAAAGAATATCCGAGCCATGAGTGTGGTATTATAGGGGCACATAATCTAGAAAGTGTTTCATTCTTCAAATCTAGTCTATAACTAATTTTTGACAGAATAAATAGTTTAAATCATTAATATTAACATCATACATACATAATATTAAAAATGTATTATAAAAATCATACAACTAATATATAGTCTATGAAAACAAGCTCCGAATCAATGTGTAACAAGGTAATTTCCATGAATGTTCCCCGAAAAAGAATAATTTATAAATTTCACCTTATCATCATTTTAGATAATCATACAATGAATGCTTTAAGAACAACTAGAATCTCACCAAATATACCTAATATATGAAATTTTATAAAAAAAATTCAACACAGCCACATTAATATGTCTATTGTCTTTATTCATATTTATATCAATAATCACACTAATAAATCATATCATGATGTTCCGTATGAAGAAACAACATAAGTGATGTTGAAGAAGAAATATTGGTAAGCGGTGAGGGGGCGAAGTAGGGACACCTGGTCTCCTATATCCATCCTAGAACCCTTTCTTAACATGGATTCTTGGGAAGATAAATAGACCATTCGAAGATTTTCCCTTCCTCGAACTATTGGAGTCCATCTGCATTACAATTCCATAACCATGGTAGATCTCCGCATGAAAAACAACACAGATGAACAGATTGAGAATAATGCATAGTTGGTTCTTAATATCTAACCTGAAATCCGACCATTTTGGGTTAAAATAGTATTAAAATCCATTTATAGTTAGTAAATATATTCCTTTCAGAAACCATGAATGATCCTTCTATAAATTGTTCCCCAAGCACATCAAGATCACAATACTCTTTCTCAGCGTTAGAAGATGATTTAGTGAGTTTTTTATGGAACATGGAATTTTGATGACGTATATCCCATGTTTTTATGGATACAATAGAAGATGGATTTTCTTTGCTGGTGGTATTATAACTATCACAATACAACTCATACAACATCAGGAATTACAGCCAATGTAATCAAAAATTGAAATTTAACAAGGATCAAAACCAAACTTGGAAAATCTTGAACAAGTACACCGTCATAATGTATGTCTGAATCTTCTCCTTCGATATAAATTTTAGACCTAATCAATTTAACCTCAAACAAACACCAGATCTATCACATATCCCCACTAAATTCATATAAAAACAGACTAATTGAAATTGAAAACTAGGGTATTAATGTACCACCCTTCACTAATAGGCCAATCCTGCTATGGGATGGGGGGATCTCCTTCAAGACCTTGCCATCCCACTAGAAATGACAACATCATCCACCCATAGTGACGTCCATTTTTTCGATCTTGCGATCGAAATAGTATGAAACATTGAAATCAAAACTAGTTGAAGTGTAAATCAAAATACCCCAAATCCAAATTGATAAAGGGAATATAAAATCTATTTGAGGTTTGATCTGAAATTATAGGGAAGAAAATATAATGAGAGAACACCACAATAAATCTAAACAACACCGAAATCACTCTACGGGATCGACCCCACAGAGCATCGTGAGTAAGAAGAACGTGTTACCAAATGTGATTGGAGATATAAATAAATTGGGAGTAGGATTCAAAGCAAGACAGGGGCAAGTCAATGGGATATGGGACAATGGTCGGTAGGCCAGAGCTGGCCAGAGCTAACCGGCGGGACGTGAGGCTTGATAGCGGGATGTGAGGCTGAACACGAAACAGGGGATGAAGATGCCTTGAGGAAGAATAGGGTTTTAGTTGTGTTGATTTTTTTAAAATTTATTTAAATATTTATTGAATAAATAATATTAAATTATATTAAAATAGTTAATATTTCATGAAAACTAAATAACAAATATTGAAAAATATAAAAACATTTAATACTTCACTAATATTGAAAAATCAAAATCAATTATTTGGTGTTTTTAAACACCATGAAATCAAATTTTACCTTGATAATAAAAATAATATATATAAAAACATTGTTTATCTTGATTAGTTATTGATAATATATATATTTTTTATTATTTAATGTTTCTAGTATCATTTTTTATTTACGGAAAATTATTTTTTGTTAATAGCATTATTAATAACATATTCACGTGTGAATAAAAAAATGTTGGAATTAGTATGACAAAGCAATAGATTCAACTATTGGTAAATGATATGTGGGTATTGAATTATAAATATCAACAGGTATATATGTTGTAAAAAGATGTTTTGGTATTAAAAATTAATACTAATAGAACTTAATATCTATTGGAATTGCTCATTTTTATGAACAGATATATTTTCTATCAATAAATTTCAGTTGGTATAAGCCATTTTTTGTAGTGTTCCATTTGATTACAATTAATACCAAAAGATCATATATAATTGATAGGGTTATTCGTATGAGTTAATTTATTCATTATATATTACCTTCTTATAGTGAAATGGCTCTTTGGGTTTCATATCCATAACCAATTCATCACGTAACAACATCAAATATACACCTGTCACATAAGATAATGTATTTTCCCAAACATTTTATATCTAAATTAATTTTATAGAATATACTATCCACATCTTGGGGTTACCCTATGTATTTCTATAAAATGACTCAATAAAACCCTGAGTCACATTAGAAATGTCACCAGGTATTCACACCTAGTCTTTCAACCGTGGTCTCACTAAATCCATAGCTCACATGATAGCACTCAATCCCATTTCATGTGATATGGAATCCAACAAGCCAAAACACCACTTTAGGGTCCCAACACATAATCTCGACTCCAGCCAATCCTACCCACACTCATGTTGAACATAAACCACAAGACACAATAGGATTCCACTACCCATATTAGATTATCAAAATCCTAAAAGTTAATATCTCACAATGATAACATAGCAGGTATAATATTTATAATTCATCACACCACGCACAATAATGTTCCTTAATCTGTTCTCTCTATCTTTCCCCAACCTTTACATTGATCAGGGAAACACTATATAAACCTATAATACAACATGAACAAAAGGGTCCATATAAACATGTAACACCCTATGATTTTATGAAATATTTTTGAAAATATATTTTATTTGATATGTAGATAGAAATATATACAAAATAAGGTTGTAATGAAATGCATGAAACGATTAACATTATTTTTTTAATCATGATTTTTATTACATAGCTGTTAAACTTGTCATTATTCGTAGGAATAAAAACATTTTAAAATTTATGTATAAGAGTTTCATATAAATTAATAATATTGATAAAAATATACTTAATATTTAATAAAGTCTTTAAATGTTTCAAAAATACATTTTTCACAAAAAAAATTAATTTGTATTAATATTTATGAAAATATTATAAAATTAATTTTTGAACTATTTATAAATGTATTTAAAAAAAAGAAATTCAATTTTAAAATTGACATTTCATAATTATAATTGGGTAATTTTTTGTGTTTTTATGAAATGATTAATGTTTCGATGAATAGGGAAAAATTATATTTTATATTTAAAATTATCGTGTCATTTAAAGGTTTTAAAAGGTTCCTTTTTTCAAAAAAATAGCTTTAAAGTAAAATTATATTAAATATATTATAATAAATAAAATATACATCGCTTTTATCAATTTAATATTTAATTCTCATATACAGTCTTTTTAAACATTTAAAAGATTCACTTTAGAAAACATCTTTTCCATCACGCATGAGGGATTAATAATAAATTTAATTATGACACTTATGTGAATTTAATTCAATGTTATGGATTAAATATTTTTTATAACGAAAATTTATATTATATTACAAGGTAAAATTAATTAATTTTCTTAAATATTAATAATGGAAATAAAAGTTAATTACCACTATTAGGTTTCAAAAAGGGGTTTGAGCACTACATGTCCTTGTATTAAAAATAATTTTCTCCCCACATTGTATTTTTTTAATAAATTTTATATAATAATTTGAATAATTGGGTGTATATTATCTAATATAGATAATTTTAATTCTAATAATAAGATATTAATTACCTTGGAAATGTAAAACAACAAGTTACCATGGTGAAAACTAAAATTGAAATATTTCGTAAACATAAAAAATAATGAATATAATGTTAAAAAAAATTCAATTTTTCAGGTTATTATAAACCATATCGTATCTAAAATTTATTATTTATCAATTTTCTTGTCACATAGGGTGTGCGTTACATCCCATTATTGAATATTTTTGGGTATTTAAAAAAATGTCACACCTCAATTATAATGTGGAATATACCTCACTTATTCATAACTATTCATCTCTTTTTCTAAAGAAAACCATACCATTATCCATTTTATTGAACCAAGATTCTATGGTACACTTCTTTTTGAATAATACAATAGCTTGTGTTGTATGTTGCTCTGAGTTCTAGCACACCACGACCAATCAGACTAGTGATTCAAAAAGAAAATATGAATAGTAATACACACATTTTGAAATTTTAAATAATTTATAGTTTAAAATTGTCTTCATTATTGGGTTTTTTATTTCAAAATTAGATTAGGTTGATATATTGGTATTTTTTAAAATATCATTCAATTTGTGATGAATTGTGAAAAACACTACGTTATAGTTTAAAACTAACATTTTATTTAAATAATTGTTTATAATTTAAATTTATTTATAATCTAAATAGATACATAATACCTATATGAATCCAATTTAAATAATTGGAGCCATTTTATAGTAATATTAGATATATAAAATTTTATTGAACATTTTAACATCTTTTAACCACCTTCTAACAATATTTGGAAATGTCTCTAAAACATAATTTTTCTGCTTATATGAGCTGAATTTCATAAATCCAATAGAAATGTTTGGTATAAGTAGGTAAAATGAAGATAAAGTGGATGAAAATGATTTTTGGGGAATAGTTATTTCTGAATTTTATATACCATGGTTACAAGTATAATAGGTAATTGATGTTAAAAATAATATTATAATAAAACAAAATTACCCCGACACATTTCCTAATTCTATTGGATATGTGTTTTTCAACCAAAAAAACTTAATTAGGAAAAAACTATGATCTTTTTTTATCCACATGGATTATATTAGGACATTTATTATATTTTATTTAAAGAATAGTTAAACGTGTTAAATTCAAATTTTAATAACTAAAAAAAATTTATTTAGAGAAACACATAAGATATATTAGACTCTAAATATTAATTAGAAGGATACAAATATTACAAACATCATGGTATTTGTTTTTATAATTTCCAGACATTAAAAAATTTTTTTTTGACATAATAATGAATAAAAAATTACTTTATTAATGAATGATTTAAATTAATGATATTAATAATATTAAAATAAATATAATATGAATTAATTAATGACATCCAATTATTTTATAGATAACATAGAAATTATGGTGAAACATTTTAAGTATTGTTTCAATGTTATCATGTTGAGTTGATATTTTTAAAAATTATAATATTGATTAGTAACAAAATTGACAAAAATGAAATTTTTAAATAAATTCTATTTTATTAAATGATATAAAAGTCATAAAAATATAAATTTTGGAAAAATTACATTTATAGTTAATAAAATTTCTTGAATTATCCACTCTGTGTTCATTTGAATATTTATAGTTAATATAATAACAATTTAGTATAAAAATACAACAAGACACGGTAAGAGTTATACTATTTAACCAAGGGTTAAATATATAAGATAATGTTAATTTTATTACCTAACCATGTCTAAAATAAATTGGTAGAGATGGTTTCTATCTATACCCATCATAGCCTCAAAATAATTAAATTTGTATCTTTTATAAACCATAAATAATTTTAAAATAAATTAATATTCTATGCTTTTCCTAAAGTGACCCTCACCTCTCTTATAAAAGGGCACTTCACCTTATCTTAAATTCACTCCTCCAAAGACATTTTTATGAGACAAACCCTTTTGAAATATTCTCTCCACTAGACTCACTTAAAACTAATGGCGTTAAATTGATCATAAATCCAAATTAAGGAGACATATTATTCAAATCAAAAGGATGCACGAGAAGGACATGTAATTATTTGGTCACCTCTTTCAATGTTATTTTCTTCTTATAATCTACCTTTCTCTGTTGTTTCCATACTAATATAATAAATCTAGAAAATTCCACAGAAGAAAATATTATTATAAACATGATACTTCCAAATTCATTATTCTATCAATATTATGAACGAAAAAGCCACCATGTGCGCGTACGTACGGCTTACCATCTCCTCGTCGTGGTGTAGTTTGTTATTCCACACTACATTTTTTGGATAGGAATAAAAATTAGTATAATTGATCAAAATAAAAATAGTACACATTAGTTGTTTTTTATTTATAATATACCATCCAATTACATACTATTTCACCAACAATATAAGAATATTGTCGCTCACGCATACGTACGACTTACTGTCTGCAGGACGGGATTAGATTCATTCTCCATTGTAACCATTCAAGAATAATTCTCAGTTGATGATTAAAAATAATTTTATTAATTTAATATAATTATGTATATGAAAAAAAAATTATATCCATAACAAACAAGACTAACATAATAAAACCTATAAAGAAAAACAAATCAATTATCACCCAAAACAATGATAAAACTAAATTTTTTTTAACAAAGATATATTACAAGATCATATATGATATCACATTTATGTATGTGGTTATTTTATAATTTAAAAAAATACATTAAACATTATACAGGAGGTTAATGTACCCTCAACAATGGAAAAGTACAAGGTAAGGTATAATTTTAAAATCTCTCTCTTATCCGAGGTTGTTTATACGTAAGTATCTACTAAAAATTCTTTATCATCAACATATGTGTTTCATAAAATTGTATTTCAATACATTATTACTATTTCTAAGACTATGGGTAAAATTCATTTATACCCATGTTTGACTTTTTCAATTTTTTATTGAATGGAATCATTCCGTCATCTTACAATCAATATACATTATTACCTTTTTGAGAAATTATGTAATGAATGTTTTTTAACATATATGATGGATGTGGCTATTTTCAATAGTTATAACAGCTTCAAAACGTACCTTTCAATCTTATAGTAATATTTTCCAACTAGATTTTTTCATTTATAATAATGAAACTTTAAATGATTTCGAAGTAGAATGATATATTTCCCTCAAATGGTTTTTGGATTGATTTCATCTGTGTCAACATCTATTGTAGGATTTTATGTTTTATTGAAGTTGATTTATTAAGGAAAAAACAGTTCATATTTTATTGATAGTTTTATGGTATGTTTGAATCTAGATGTGATCTTTTGATGTCCTTCACAGTTTATAGTTTACGTATGAATATTTCGTATAATTATTTAATATAAATGTTTAGGTTATGTTTCGCCATTTTCATAAGATGCTTGTATTCGACTTAGTAAGTGACGAGCAGGGCAAGTTATAGCCACTAGATGCATCGTTACACCTAAAGAGATATAATAGTGTCTTGGAATTGGCCCATGAAAATATTGTTATTTACAGTCCTGGAACGAGCCCTTCATATGAGGTTATGACGTCTTCTATTATGCATTCCATAATTATGAGATTAGATATTGATATTACAAGTGATTATTTGTCTAGTCGAATATCTGTGTGAATAAGTAAATGGAATTATTTGATTTAACATTTTCATATTATATTTAAGTTTATGTTTAAAATTATTTTGTTTTAGTCTTATATATTGTATTAATATTTTATGCTTATATATGTTTGTTTTCGATATATTGTTATCCTTACTGAGCATCTGAGCTTACCTCTTTCTTAGGTTTTATTTCTCCTAGGATATGAAGATGTATATTATGACTGACCTATAGGGATATAATATGGGATATGAGTGTGTTCAAAGGAGACACAATGTTTTTCTGATTTAATAATGTGATGTAAAACTTATGTATGTATCTAGTACATCAAAGGCTACTAAATTGATTGGTCTTTCGAGACATGATTCTTTGTATCTTTCCAATGTATTTAAAAAATGCACTAGCACCACGCTATTGGGTTTGGTGCATTACAACCATCCCCATTAACTTTATATGCATTCTATATATTTTGGTCATCCCAAAATGCTTCCCTATGGTCCTCAAAAAGAGATCCAAAGATGTTTTTTCTAAGCTAAGGTAACTTTTTTTGCTAAACACTTTCATTTTTACTTCTTATCATTACACCGCAATTCAGGTATTAATATTTAAAATATTATAAAACCATTATATATAATATATTGATTTGTTATTATGTTTAGGAAATAACTTGTACCCATCTCCTCTTCCATTTAATGGGACATGAAATCATCCATCATGTGTAGTGCAGACCGCCTTCTCACAAACTGATGCAATTCATTTTCCATCACCACATCTCACTGCTAGATATAATTATGTATTAAGTGTTTATATATGATATTTAGTATATTTATATAATTATAATATTATAATTTAACTTATATATTCATATATTATATAATGATGGAATACGATGACATCACTCATGTGTACGACGAACAACCCCCTTGCGAAACAATGTGATTCATTTTTTACTTATGATTTAAATGGAAGGTAAAAAATGGATAACCATAATAAATTTATGTGATATAAATGGTTCAAAAATAAATATGGAAATTTCTTAAATTTTTTATCTTTTTTTCATTTTATCCATCAAAAAATGTAAAAAGTGTTCATGCGTACATACAAATTACCATCTTCATGAACTGTTTAATTCATTTTCTATCATCACATTTAATGGATAACAATTGAAAAATATATAATTAATATATATGATATTTATATAATTATTATTATTATATAGATTATGGAATTTTGATCATAATTAATGGAATAGAGATACCAAACCAAAATGAACCTGAAAAATGAAGCAGTTATTACACAAAATGGGATTTTAACAAAGAAGTGTTAACAAATAGGTAATAAAGGGCCATAGGTAAATCATATATGTTATGATACTTATGAGTATTTATATTTTTTATATTTAAAATATATGAGTATTTATTATATATATGGATCAAATTTCTATGAATGATGTTGATATTTAAGGTAATCTATTTCTTGTATCTCTATTATTTATGGGAGAAATATGTCATATTGTCAATTTGTTTCTTTCGTGTAGTGTATACAGTACCCATTTGACATGTTATATCATTAATATAATTATTTTAATGAAATTTAATGTTTCATTTGAGGTTATTATTAATGGATATTATGGTTCAAAATATTAAAAAAGAGGTACTAGATTTTCCTCACAATTTATCTTCTTTGGGACATACATTCTATCATGAACCTATCATCTTTAATAACAAATATCAATATCCCATCTAACATATAATATGAAAAACATATTTATCCTCATAAAATTTTACATTTTAGTTAATTTTATTCTTCTATTTTCCATAACATTAAATGTTACCAAAGTGATAATAGATTTAGGATGAATAGTCGTCATTTATCAGTATTGTTTATATTGTGGTTTTTGATGTTGAAATAGTCTAATATATCTATTATGAAAATAATGTATTTCATTCCAATGTTTATTCTAGGAAAGAACAATTTTCCATTTAATTTTCATCCCTTTATATTCTCAAAACATCAATATAATGTTTTTTTTGGAAAACAAACTTTATTTCTCTCCTCGGTCAAAAATCATTTTTCATCCATATCAATTACTTATAAAAAAATTTTATCATTTTTTAATAAACTCCAAGTATTTTTATGCTTATATTTTCTATTTTATACTTTATATAAATTTTTTATAAGGATTCTTTCTGTTTTTTTAAATATGGCCCATTTAGCTTTTATTAAAAATGTGGAAGAATCTTTGCATTTATTTGTATGTTATGAACATAATTTCCACTAAAATTTAGACATAATTTTTTAAGGATTAGTTAATATGTTTGAAATTTTATTTTGAGAGAAAACTATTTCAAATATTATATATGAATTTTTAGTTTCTAAAAAATTATTTTCATATTGAAAATGTTTTTTCTCTCAATTAATGTTCACTTTTATATTTCAAAATCATTTTCCATATATGATTACCTCCATTGATGTTACATAACAATTAATAGGGATATAATCCAAATTTACTATAATTATTCATTATATGTAAGGTTTATTTATATGATTAAACTATTTTTATGAAACCCTTTTCATTTCAATGGTTTGTAATTTGATTAAATGTTTATTAGAATATGATATTTTTTTAGGTTAATATATGATGACTGTTTAATGATCCTTTCAATCACAAATATATGGATTATGAGAAAGGTGGAACTTATTTCTCCCTCTAATTAATTGGGTAATGATAAATGATTTATGGTCTCAAAGGGTACAAGCGAAGTTAATCCAAACCCGAAATTGGGTATATAAAAGGTTATCCCAAGAAAAAAAATATGTTACACTAGATATTATTCCATGCATAAGGAATGCACATGAGATGTTATCCAATGCCTAAGATGTTATTAATTTTACCATGGATGTATTTGATTTACGAATTTATATTCTGATGTGTATAAAATAAATATATATCATTTTCTAATGTCTTGATATAACTGATAACATTTTTTGACTCTTTCATGATTGATATCATATTGAATACCAAGATTTATGCCATGAATCAAGTTTATATTCTATGATATGAATAGTATATTTTTATATATTTCATTATCATTTTTTCATATAACAACCCTCACTTTTGAAACATTAAAATTATATCAATTTTCTGGAATACTTAATACGTTACCCAAAGGGATGTCCAAAGATCATACTAGAATAGTACATTTCAAAACATGGAATCATAAACACTAATACTTATTGAGATTCAATATATCCCAATATGTTCTTCATTACTAGAACACATCTTATTCACATCATATATAATGCATATCTTCAAAACATAGGGAGAGGAATCTTAAAAAGCGGAGAGCTCAGATGGTCGATAAGGGTAAAAATGAAGAAATATAAGCATAAATATGATCATAATGGTTTAATAACGAGATAATGATTTTAATATATCATATACTACATAAATATTATAATAAAAATTAATCATGGCATCAATATCAGTATTTCAAAAAACATGAATCATAAAAGAATCAATGCATAATCCATAAATTCATAATACAAGAATAATGAAATAGAATTTTTTGTAGATACATATGAATATAAATGATTTACATATTATTCAAGGATTAAAAGGTAATATTATTAGTAAGTGTTCACCCTCATACCACCTTTTCAGTCATGGAGAACATCTATGAACATCTTAAAAGATGTGGTCCACTCCCAAGACCATAATAGCGGACAAAGTCCTGTACTAAATTGAGTTCACTCCCCATTCTATCCATGTAAATCTCATGATATATAAATCATTACACAAATCATTTAAGGAAGATATATTTCCCACCAATATCATAATGAAGTAATAAATACATTTTCCACAAGATCATAAATAATAATATCATAACCCATGAAAAAAAATTAGAATCATAAACATGTAATCATGTCATAACTTGTTGAAAATTTGACAGGTTTCAAAATAATTTCATAAATAAATAACCTATGAAAAGAAGTCTGTTTCATAAAAATATAACCCATGAAAGGTAAATGGGTTTCATAAACATATAACCATGAATGTTAAAAATGTTTCATGAGTATATTGTAATCAAAACATAAACCATTTAGATATAGAATATGGATGGATCATTTGGATCATTTCTTATAATAGTGTGAGTAACACCAATGAATTCCATACTATATGTAAAATCATTTGTAAATATCCTTATAAAAACATTCCTTTTGGAAAATATCAATTTTTTTAAATGGTTTAAAATCATAAATCCTTTTAAAAAGAAATCATTCAAAACATAAAATGGATACTTGGAAACATTTTGAAAACCATTTTCCATGAAATCTTCTAAAAAAAATTTGATTTTTTTTTGAAAATAATTTCATTGAAAATGAAGCATGAAAACATATTTTAAAACCATTTCCATGAAAATAAATTTAGAAGAAATTTTTTAAATTAATTTAATTAAAAAAGAATATTTAAGACATTCTTTTAAAACAATTTCATAGAAAATACATTTAAAACATATAATAGAATATTTGAAAAGAATAAAGAAATATATAGTAATTTTTTCATGAAAATGATCTTTATATAATATTTAAAAATATATTAATTTTTTTTTCAAAATCTATATTTTTGAAATAAATATATTTTCAATCGAAAAGACAAAGGGGAATTGATTTTCTACAAAACATATTCTTAATTTTCTTAAGTACATAATATTGTAAATTGTTTACCAATAAATGAAGATATAATGAATTAATAGAGAATAAGAAAATTCATGAGGGTAATTGGGGGATGGATCATAATATTTCACCAATGAAAGCATAATTGTAAACAATCCTGATGAATGATGAGAATGTTTCAATAGACACATACCACATGGTAACATTAAATAATAATCACTATTTAAGAAAATGAAATGAAATGAATCATTAAATATCATTAAAATAATGATATTAATGATAAAAAATGTTAAATGGTAGTATATAGACCTTGGGAAAGAATACAGGTGTATAACAAATAGTGTGTCTCCAAGAAGGAAAATTGAGACAACACTGTCTTACTGATTTGGTATATTTTGAATGGTAAAACCCAATGAAAGAGGGATTATAAAATGGATATGTAAATAGAAATAAATTTAATGATAATAACCTAGTAATACACTCTTGGTTAGTACATAAAACACAGAAATGAATGAATGGTGAATAAATCCCCAGTCTCGTGGAAATAAATGTTAGACTAGAGATCCCCTTACATTATGTATTGACTATAGTCATTATCATAAAATAATCATATAAAATAAATATAAGTTTATTATAAATATACTAAATAACCATATTCATATATCTAAAATTATAAGTGAAATTATTATTAATTTATATTACTCATTCGTTTACAATTTCATGTAAGCGTTACGTTTTAGGTAATACTTGTGTTGTTTTTTGTATATGCTTTGAAATGTTATAATTGATAGTATTTCATATATAATGATTTAATTAAATAAATAATGTAATAAATGATATAAAAATCATATATATTTACTTTAATTTTTTTTAATAATCTATAAAAAATAATTATATGAAATGGACTACACCATTCTTAGAGACAGTAGGTTGTAGGTATGCATGAACATTGTTTTTGTTTAATTAACATTTTGAAATAATGATTTTAAATGATATATTTATATATATATATATATAATAATTAAAGTATAGCTATTATTTTATATATATCATTTACATTTACGAAACCATTCCTTAATACATTCCATTTAGAGTGTGAACAAATGACATTGCTTTAGGGAGGTGGTAGTCCAAACTTCCAAAAATGAAGATAGCATATTTAGTGAAAATGTGAATAATGAAGGTAAGATTTATATAATTAATAAATAAGTATAAATAAATCATAAATATAATATACACCATATAAAAATATAGTGCACGTCATAATTCCCACCCATGAAAGGTGATAATTGAAAAACAATCATTGTTTCATGTGGTGGTAGTTCGTTGTACACGAAAACGGTAAGTTCGTTACCAATTAGATGATGGTATGTGTAAGTATAGATAGAAGAATTAGAATTAAAAAATATCAGTATATTTATTATAATTATTTTTTTATATAATATTGTAATTATAATATTTTTGGTGTTGGAGAATGACAATAAAACAATGTATCTTGTTTAAGGATATCTCCTCTTCTTTGGGTAGATCCTCTTAGTTTGTACCAAAGGTCTTCCTTGTTTAGATTATTTTAGAAAATTTTCGAATTATAGGTTGAATTTGGGCGTTTTTGAAAGATATTTGTGACTTTTTAGGCTGAGAAAAAGTTTCTTTAGGAATTTAAGGAAGTGAGGGGCGTGTTCCCTTTAATAATAGAGGATGAGTGGAAATCATTTAAATATAAATGGTAAAAATTATTGATAGATTTCCCTTACATATTGTCAATCCAATAATTGATAAAAATTTATCTAAGAGGTTAAATTAACTAAAAATTTCCATCCAATGGTTTTTTCCACGTGTATGGGTTATTTGGTCCCTTAAAACTAACCATTAACCATTTCATAAGCTAATTTTTCTCTTATTCATTGTAATAAATTTCAATCAATTTCACTAATATTTACAGTAAAAACATAATTTTAAATTATCATATATTATATATTATCATGATCCTAATTATTGAATTAATTATTCAAAATTCTTATAACATAAGTGGATAAAGTAAATTTAAAATCAATTATTTAGAGGTGTCACAATACCGTTATTTTATGTGAAAATTTTAAAAAGATTGAAAAAAATTTATATCTAATTTCAATGTGAAATTATTTTAAATTACCTAAAATGGATTAAATTATGTGAATTTATCTTATTAAACTTTTAAACCAAATTAAAATAGATTTCAACTATAAAACATAAATAGAATAAAATTCAGTTTTGAATTAAATTTCCCCTTTTTTCAGTATTCATCAAAAACAATTCGTCCTTAATATTCATATTAATAATTTTAATGTATAGTTTGTAACTATATTGATTAAATAATCACAATAATAAATTATTTTTTCATAGAAACTAAGTGTTTTTTTATTACAAGCCATGTTGGTGTGGCATGTAACCTAAGGTCTTCGTATCATAACTTATCATGAATGTTTAACATAGTGTAGCGTGCAATTTATGACATCAAAGTAAAATTAATTTATTAAATAAAGGATCCTAAAAACATATGTTGTTACATTCTCCCCCATTAATATTAATTTCTCCCTCAAAATGTTTCATTATGATAAAAAAAATATAATTCTACCTCATTACATCCTTAAGTTAACATATAGCTTCTTTTAACTAGTGGTTTATCCAAAAATATATGACTTGGTGTGTGATCTTGTTTTTTAGAACATTTTATATGTGATCAATAATTTCTAATGGTCATTACTTGTATATAATATCTTGTTCTGGAAGTATGACATATGGGTTGAGTACATGATAAGGGTCATGAAATTACATCATTAGGAGAGATACACGGAACACTTCTTGGACATGAGAGAGATTTAAAGAAAGTTATAAAAAATAGGCTATCATCCTAATAAGAAAAATAATTTCAAATGGACTGATACACATAGGTATTATTTTCCCTTTCATTCCAAATACCATAATCTCTTTCTAGGTAGATATTTATTGAAAACTCTTATTTACAACTTCATATTCAAGATCACACTGATAGTTAACAACATAACTTTTCATCCAACTTAGAGATTCCTTGGTATAATATTGTATTGACCAAATTTTTCATTTTATATATTCATATATCTTAGGTCCCAATATGTTTTTTTCTCGAACTTCATCCCTACACATTCTAGATCTACAATTCTTCCCCTACATGTCTTCATATGGATCCATCTGAATGATTGATTGAATGAAATTTTTATATGAAATCTAAAGTAGAGGAAGGTGTTAATGCCAACAACCATCAAAATAGAAATAACTATATCTCAAAATATAGTATAGGTTTTTAATTTTTCATTTTAAATTACCATCCTTATGAGGATTATAAGAGTTGTTGAAACTAAATTCTTTTATCAAGTGCTTGCTGAAAACTTCACCAGATAATTCAATAATTCCTTAGATCCTAACCAGAAACAATACAATGTCTTACTCCATGAAACATTACCAAATCCATAATGCATGTCTTGGAAATCTGATCTAAGGAGAAGTCTTCTCTAATAGTATTTAGGTGTGTTTCCATAGTAAGGTGATGGACTACAAACCATAGAACATTAAACCCTTTAGAGGTTTTGGGTTGTCAAACTACAAAATACATAATTATTTTCTCTCATTTCCATTTTGGTATGGGTAATTGATGAAACATACTTTAAAGTTTTTTCCTTTCTTCCTCAACTTTCTTGCATACCATGAGTCGAGATGCCAACTATGTGATATCTATCTTCATTCCATCCAACCAAAAATATAGTTTCAATTATCTTTACGTCTTCGTACTATGAGGTTGAATTGAGAATGAATAAATAAGAGATTATAAAGATATCTTCTTATTCAAATATGTTATCAAAGAAACATAAACATGGTTCTAAAACCTTATCATTCCACACTTATAAATGTTAAACTCTAGAAAATGTATTTCCTTCTTTTGTAACTGTGTAAGATTATTATTTTCTTATTTAATATTAACATGGACATGGGGTTGAGAATTCAATTGAGAAAAATATTATATTACCCATTCTTTAATATTTTAAGAACAATACTTTTAAAATATAGAAATATTATATCCTTTATGATCCTCATTCCTGGATAAGCATGCATGATCCATTTGACTAAAAACCTTGGCCGCCATGTTCACTTATCTGGGGTGGTAATTATTGAGTTGTCAAAATATTTTTCCAGCCCTATTCATTTACTCCAGTTAATGTTCAACTCCTTCAATGTGAATATATATTTTTTAATTTTATTATTAGTATATATATCACAATTTAATCCATATAAATAAAATATCAACATATTTAATTCAAAAAACACTACAGCTAACTCTAAAACATGAGTTGGTTAAATTTTATTGTTAATATTTTATTGTGATGAAGCATAGTCTATAACCATGTTATTATATATAATAATACATCACAATCACTTCCTGGTTTCATTACAATATATTTCAAACCCTTCTTCATTATAGGGTAACATAAGAATATGTTTTCTGACGAACCTTCTATTCAGTTCGTTGATATTTTTTTCACATTCCACTGTCTAGAGGAACATTCCACTATTTCAAGTTAACATAGTGTTAGGATTAGATATTTATTAGAAATTCTCCACAATCTATTGATAATATATAGATAAACCAAAAATTCTATGGAGCTTAATCGTCATGGTAAGAATAGGAGAACATTCAATATACACCATCATTGATGGATCTATTGAAATACCCTCTATTGAGATTATATGACCTAAAAATGATGCTTTTTGAAGCCAAAATTCACAGTTTGTAAATTTTTCGTACATTTTCCCCTTCCTTAGGTTATTCAGTTCAATTATCCTATTTTATTTTAGCTCCTCCTAGATCATTGATTAGATAATAATTTCATCTATTAATATTTACAAAAACAGGTCATGGTAATCTCTAAAAACACTATTCATAACTTCCATAAAGATAATTGGAGAATTATTATTACCAAAAGAATCACTCTATATTCCTAGTGATCATTTCTCGTACATAATGAAGTCTTGGGTATATCCTTCGTCTTGACACTCAATTGATGATATCTAAAACGAATGTCAAACATTGAAAAGTGTTTATCTCTACACTGTTGATCAATGAAATCATGAATATATGGAAGATGATAATTTTTACTGATAGTTATATTTGTACACTCCCAATAATCAATGAAGAGTTTCATTGATCCGTCACTCTTTTTTCAAAAAAGGGAAAGGGAACCCCAAGGGGACACACATGGCCAAATGAATCACTTATCAAGGTTTTCCTAGATTTTCTTATTTCATTTCTGTTACTCAATTTGGGAAATTATATATGGAGTCATTTAAATTTATGTGAAAACAATTATGATCTCTATTGAGAGATCTACTTCATGTATTTGTGGACATATGGGAAACTCTTCTCGAAGGACATCAAAAATGTCATGAACAATTGAAATATCATTTAAGGGGGTTTTCTCACAAACCATTTGAGATAATATTCCCTTATGAATTTGGATTAATACACATACACATTATGTAATCTCCATAGGATGTTCATACTTATCATTACTTTGAAAGTTGATCATGGGATTATTTGAAATTCCAAATGTAACATTCTGTCCTATACAATTAATGTGGGATTGATGAAGAGAAATATAATACATGCCTAAGATGACATCCAAATCAACCAAAGGAAGAATGAAATGATTTAAAGGAAGAACATTTCCATAAACATCCATCAGAGATGAATCATATACATGAGATGCAATAAACCTACCAGTAGGGGGTTTACTTTGATAATTTAACTTCTAATCATTCAAGAGGAATATAAATACCCATATCAAAATTTATAAAATAACGTGTGGGTATATCCATAATAATATAAGACATTAGAAGTCCAAGAGAATATTATTAGTGAACCTTTCAACAGGTTATTATCGCACCCTCATAAAAAATAGTGAATGCATGAGATTTACCATCTTCCATTGGATTAAGAGGTTCTTGAGATTGATCAACACCACCAACCCTTGGGTATGATAAATAGTTAATGTAATACAAACTGTCCTTACATTTGTAGAACTGAAGTAGGGGAGGTGTATTCTTTTAAAATTTACATACATTTATATTTTTAGATGAGTTCATTCTATAAATGCTATAGTAAAATTCCTAATCACCTTCCCATTCACTCATAAAACACTTATTAGACTCCTTAATACAATGTATTACATGAATATTCCCACACATAAAAAATAATAGAAATATAATCTTCTTCTCATCATGGTTTTTATATTTTCATTTTAACACCTTCTTTATGTTTAGTCTAAACAATGTGATTAATACGTAACTCAGACCTCCATTTTAACCATTATTTTAAAATTCACAATATATTCATATCTACTAATGTCTATTATTTCAAATGAATATTTTAGACCAATCTTTAATCCATTTAAGTACCTATTAAACCTTAATTTGGGTTAGATGATAAAAAATGAAGCATACATTGAATGTCTTGTGAAATAATCCTCATAGGTATGAATAGATTCATCATCCCATTACATTAACTCAAGAATCTATTTATCCATATTGTAAAAATTATATGAAGATATAATGTAATGAATAAAATTTATTTAACATTTAAAATACTTGGATTCAATTTATTATTGAATCCTCATATTCTTGACAGGAGTCTAGTACTTGTCTACTAATCCCTCAGAAGATAAACATCCAGAATTAATTTATCTTGGTTTGAACAATACTAGACATAGAATATCTATTTATTGGTACTACTCCATAATTTCACAATAGGTGTATCATAAGACCAAATTAATGATGGGTGACATTTTCACATGTGGAACTCAAAGATTGTTATTTCCTCCTTTTCAAATCTGGACATGTAGCATGATTCATATCATGAGAAAGATTCTCGAACATATAAATGAGGGTTTTCATTCAATCTATCATAGAATTTATATGATAAAGAAAAATATAATTTTATTTTTCACTACAATCACTATTGATTCATTCAATTCTGGTGTCATCCATTGACTGAAACCAACTTGTATAGAGTAAGAAATAGTTAGGGGAGTGAGGAGCCACATAATCATGAAAAACCACTTAGAAAATGTAAAAATTATAACACCTAATTTAATCTATGACACATTAGGATTATCAAAGGTTATAAATATTCATATTAAATTTAAATATTTCATGAATTATCCAGGAGTTTTTGTAAATTTAGAATAGATATCCCCATGGAGTGTCAAAAAAGGTGTGCAGAAAGGCTCATTATAGTCTACCAAGTTATTCTTGAGTAAGGACTGACACATAATTTTATTGTTTTTAACCCAATGTAAATCTATTCCAATGTCATATCCACATTTAGTTTCCAAAGAAGGATTTATTTCTAGGAAACAACTCACTCTATCATTTACTAATTTTCTGGGACATTTTCAAATAATTTTCATTATCTATAGAAATATTACTAAATATGTCCATAGGGGTATCAAAAATATTATATCATCTTAGTTTACAAATGTTAACAAATTTTTTTATATAATACCAACTGTAAGGACCCTCACTTTTCAAACATTAACATTACATCACTTTTTATCAATACTTATTACATTACACAAACATACACCCTAAGACTATACAGGTACAATTCCTTTGGAACTTGGAAACATAAAAACTAGTGTATAAGTGAGCATAATTATCATTCAATAGGTTCATGATAATAATATCCCTTCTTAGAAACATCATACATAATAAATATCTTCATAATTTGGAGAGATGAATCAAAAAAGGGGTATTCTCAGATGCTCTATAAGGGTAAACAAATGATATATGTAAGCATGAACATTAGCATAAGGGTATGAGAATGTGATCATCATATTATAATATATTCCCCCATATAGATAAGATCATATACGGAAATCAATTAAAAAATATAGGTAGTTCTTAAGACATGAATCGTAAGGGAGTCAGAATCAGAAGCCATGAATTTATAACATTGGATAAACACATGAAATTTGTTATAGACACATAAGCATATAAATTCTCTCCATAGATGTCAAGGAATATCTTCCAAGTCCATCATATTAGTATCGGTTCACTCCACATACCTTATAGGATGTCATAGATCACTCCCATAACAATATTAGTAGTTAAGGTTCACCCCCATAACCATCGTAGTTGAAAAGGTCCATTAATAAATACAGTTCTCTCCTTATTCTAACCATATCGATCATCTGAGATATAAATCATTACCCAATGCACTATAAATATATATAGGTTCCACCAATATCATTATTAAATCATTCATATATGATCCAAAAAACCATAACCAACCATATCATAACCCATTAAATGAGATTTGTATCATAATCATGTAATCATATCATAAGTTGTGAAAAAATAGACAGGTTTCATATAACTTAATCAAATAATTTCCCATTAAAATAATCATTTTTCCTAATAATATACCCCATGAAAGATAAATGGTTTGATAATCATATAACCAGTGAAAAAATATGTGTCTCATAAACATCATCTAATCAAAACATAAACCATTCATAGAAAGAATATTGTTGTAGCCTTTAGAAAACATTCCATAAAATAATTAGTAACACCGACCAATGTAATCAGAGATGTAAAATAATTTTTAAATATCTTTTTAGAAGCATTTATTGAGAAAAATATCCATTTTTGTTATAAAATAATTCAAAACATAATTTCTTTGGGAAACAGTATCCCTGAATGTATAAAATGGATTCTTGAAAAGATTTAGAAACCCGTTATCATTGAAATATTATAAAAGAATATAGATAAAATTTTGAAAATTATTTCATTAAAATGATAGCTTGAATTTTTTTTGAAATTCATTTATTTTAAAATAATGCTTCCAATTTTTTTTTGAAAACCATTTCATTCAAAAAGAAGTTTGACAACATTTTTGAAAAATATTTATTTAAAAATTCATTAAAAACATATAAAACTATCCATGAAAACCATACAAAATTTTTCAAATCCCATTTCATTAAATATATAAGATGATGATATTTTTTAAAATAGTTTTTATTTTTTTTAACATGTATTTTCTATATAATCCAATTTATAACCAGAATGAAAAACGAGATAGGATTTTTTTAAAATCATTTTATTAATAATATTATGTTCTAAAATGTTGGAAAATATTATCAATACATGATGATATCATAAATTACTAGAGTATATGAAAAATCATGATTTTTTATGAGATGTGGATCATATTATTTCTTCCAAAAAAGATTAATCATAAACAATCATGAAATAAGATGAGATTGATTCAATAGTCTCATATCACTTGGTAATGTTGACTCTTACTCCCCAAGTGAGAAAATAAAATTACAATGAGCTTAAAATCTCATGAATAGCGGTATATTTTTTATATAACATGTCAAATGATAGTATATACACCTCTTATATGAATATAGGTGTATAAAAAAACATGTGTCTTAGAATGTCCTGAATGGCCCTAAGGCCTTCATTTTTATTGATTCTTGATAACCCCCCTTTCAAAGGATGAGGGGGAACCCTTACAAGGCCCGTAGGCTCAGAGATTACATGGCCCATAGGCCTAAGAGAATACATGACCCGAAGGTCTTAGGAAATTCAACTAGACTATCTTAAAGGAACTACCCCTCCCAAGCATCTGCATCATAATAGTATCTCTCCACCTTCGTATAATCGTCTGACTAGGCTTCCCGTGGAAGCATAGGCTGGTCCCGATGACATAGCCATAACCTCTCATTCAAGCAATTCCATTTGAATTTTCTCTAGTGAGTGCACCTACTATGAATCCTCTTCTCAGGCTGATCCTTTTTTGGTAGTGTGTCTGGGAAAGTTGCTTGTGGCCTGAAGGCCTTGAGGTGGCCTGAAGGCCTTAAAGGTGGCCTGAAAGCCCTGCTGACATGAAGTCTTTGGTGGCCCAAAATTATTAAGTACTAAAAGCCTAAACTGGAGGCCCAAGGTGAATAGTTATATCCACTACAGTACCAAACAATACCTGCTACATTTCCTGCTACAATACATGCATAGCGTATAGTTCTACTACAGTACTTGTATAGTGTACATTCTGCTACAGTACAGGTATTCTATACAGTCCTGCTATAGTACATGCACAGTGTACCATACTGCTACAGTCTATTCTACAACACCTGATACAGTACATCTTACGTACCCCAAAAATATGCATATACCTGGTTTTTGAACCTGGGTCATGTGGATGCACGTAATGTTTCCTCACCAACTAGGTTTATTCTCATGTGTGAAAACATGTGTCTCCAACAAGGGAAACTGAAACCAAACTATTATATTGATTTGGTAACATTTGAATGGTCAAACCCCATAAAATAGGGATCATAAAATGGATATGTGAATACCAATAAATTGATGTATAATATAAATATAATACAATTATGGGAATTATATACACTACACAAAAGAATTAATGGTGAATAAATGATAAGTCTCATAAAAATAAACGTGAGACTGGAAATCCGCATACCTTCTATCTTGGATTTCATCATACTCAGAAAAACCCCTTGTATAATAAATATTAATTTATTATAAATAAATTATTGAACTATATTCTTATATATAATAATGTATATGATTTTATTATGACAATATATTACACTTTTTCTTTGAGATTCATACTTCGATGGGATTTCATCCTTAGGGTTTTACTTCTTCTAGGGTTTTAAAGATTTTCTTAATAGACAACCCAGGGTTTACACATTTTTTTAGTCTTCCATAAAAACTCTTTATATTTTCCACATCCCTAACGGAGAATGGGCCTACTTTATAGAGTAATGTTGTCCTTTGGTGTTTCATATCACCGGATTCTTAGGAACTCACATTGGTGTAGAGGATGATTGGTAGGGTTCATTGCACTGTAAAGTTTATTCACATCTAGGAAGGTGGTTGGTGTCTTGTATATGGGATTTGACATCTACAAGATGTCCTATTGATAATGTTAAAATTATAATCCAAATATATGTAGTTTGGTTCACATATTTTATGTTCAGGTGACTGCACCCATCCATGTAGGTTGACGTTATGCAATAAGGAAGAAAGCATCAGGCTCGGTCCTCGATTTTTAAACCTATGTATCATTTTTTTGAAAAGAATAATAGTCTATTATGATCATAAAACAAACATCTATTCCATGATAGATACGATAATAGAGGCCCTAGGAGAGACTTATTTATAAAGAAATTCCCTTGATTTCTTCTTCAGGAGTAAGCCTCTTTGAGGAATGATGAGATTCAATCAATCTTTCATCGCAATGAATGTACACCCATGGGGTATTATCACCATGTTGTTGGTACAATCATCAACATTCTCCAATACCATGTGAGTCATGATCGACATGAAAAAAATAGATGGAGGTAGAAGAAACATAGTTCATGAGTGGATATTTGACCAGGGATCGTACACATTAAATATTCCCTTTGAGAGTCATGATTTCCCATCTCCTAGAGGATGTGACATGGATCACATGCCTTACTAAGGAGTCCAACATATAATTTTTTTAATAGAAACAAAAGTCTTCTTATTTAGGTTTCCCTCTACCTGATGATGGGTTTGATGTACTTAAGGGAATGATTGGGGATTATACCTAAAATTGTATTTTTGTATGATATCACTTTTCATCGTCTAATCTATAAGTAAGAGTGATAAATCTATGAGAATGAGAGGATATTTATGGTTGGAATGTTAGATACACGAGGTGACTTATAATGAAGTGGAGACATATTTGATATTGGTCAATAGAAAGGTATCATATATATATTGGTTATTACTGGAGTCAAATTCTCAAAGACCATTCTTCCCTTAGATCACATATCTGATACAGTGGATGCTAATTCATATAGGCGTTATGGTTATCCCCTAGGTTTTAGGAATGTTATAAGCCTATAAAATGATGTATTTATTTTGTTCATGGATTAAAAACTAATGATTCCCTTATATGTGGGACATATCTTGTTATTTTGTTGATCATAGATTACACATAGTGGTTTCCTATAAGAATACTAATAATTTATTTCTTAACGCACTAAAAAGAGATGATTATGACCTTCAAATTTATACCCAATAGCATTAAATTTATAAGGCCACATTACTGTGTAACACTAGATCATCAGGGACACTTCCTAGAAAAAAGGATACGAACCTGGAGGTTCCTGGACTGGTCCTAATGGCATGTGTGCAAGTGGGGGTTTTTTCCAATGGAATACATGTATGAAGGGATTTTCTTTAGTAGTCTTGGATGTCTACTCGACATTTCTTGATGTTACAATTTACCTTTATGGGTGTCCACCCTATCATAGAAGACATGTCCAATAGTTTTAGTACAATCAACTTACTTTCCTTGGATGTCCCTACATAAGTAAGGAAGACATGTATCATGTCTTGCAGCTGATAATCTAAAAAATATAAGATTACTTCACATGATTAAATATATTATATCCAATATACTTGAAATAATCTAAGAGGAGATGTCTTGGGTCTTGTTCCTGAACTAAATAGAGAAAACTAAATGATGTTTCAATATCAACCTAAATCATCATCAAACTATTACATGAATGTGGAGAAATTTCATGGGGAAATCACAATATAATGATGATAAGCTACAATGAGACACTACATAATTGCCTAGAGTCAGTCATGTAACAATAAGTATATATAAATGGGTTATTTCTTGATCAATTGGGCTTATCTTAGGACTACAGTATAATAATAGTGACATTCCATCCAACTGTCATCTGATCAACTAAATTTTCCAAGGCCTGTCTTGTGACCAACATGAAATGTACCAGGCATCTAGATGATATAATGGAATCAATGTAGATTCCTATAAAAATGTTTACATAAACTAATCACTTTTTAGGATCTCACATACATGTTTAGGATGTTGTGTTTTTTTGGGAATTTTTTTGGTTCATGTCCAGAGGGATCATTCCTTATGTTTCATTGGTATTGATAAATTTCCGAGTTTGAATGATTATAGTGTACTCCATATAGTTTTTATGGAATAATGAGTTCTTTTTTGTAGGCTCATATCATCGTCTATTGGTAACTCACATGATTACCCTTTTCTCATGCGATTCACATGAACTCCAAAGGGACTTGCGAGGGAGTCTTTGAACATTTCCTGAGGATTCCCAAAAACACCACAATCTTGGGTAAGGGTCCATGGTGAAAAATGATTGGGGGTTTCCCATCTGACTACTTCTTTTTAGAAGGTTGTCTCCCTGACACCACATGATGTCCATACATAGATGATTTTTATGACCTTTAGAAGATAATTTTATAGGTGATGGGTTTATGTGATGAGAATTATTATCAAGCTATAGTGTGAATGGTGTTAGGAATTTCACATAGAATTGGAGTTCATAACATGTGTGGTGAATTTTCTTAATCCAATAGCTTTATGATGAGTAGAGGACATCATGGTTATAAGGCTGCAGCCTTAAAAATTACTTAATCCTGAGATATTTCAAGAATACACCTTGAGGATCTTTTCAGGTTTATAGTTTTAGAGAATTATATCATAAAACTTGCATTTAATCCCACATTTAAACAAAGTGGTTACAATAAAAGATAGCATTCAGTTTTTCCCAACAACGGAAACATATTTAAAATAATACATGGATTCTTTCTTGACACTTCCTTGACACTATCATCATATCATGTACCCTTCCCTTGACCTGTGAAAAACATTTCAAAAACATGGGATGAGCATAAAAAGCTAAGTAAAGGATAAAAAAATATGGAAAGGAAACATGAGTACATGTATACATAAGAATCAATGAAATCATACTCTACTCATAAAACATAGGCACTTTAACATAACTCATCAAATCATGAATAAATCATAGAAATCATAAGACATAAAGGTAACTTGAGGCATTCATAACATTATTACGTAGGGAGTAACCCTCTTCGTTACATTTGGAATACCCATCACAGTATATTCCCTAAATCTCTTCGGAGAAACCTTAACGATTAACTCCTTTATGTTACCCAATGCATTGGAGAGCTATATCAGGCTCACCTGCCCTTAATTTATCACGGAACCACCCGTCTTCATAACAATTCCCAAGAACTATAACATAATTGTACCACATAATACATGCATAAAGGAAACAAAACATTTCCACATTTCAATCACAAGATATCAATACAACACATTGATATAAAAAACATTATGAAAACTATTTTCAATACCAAAATAAAAGAAAAGTAAAACATGGTATTTATATTTCTTTTAAAAAAACTGTATGGCTTGTAAAGGAAGCCGAAACTCAAATAATGGTCATGGCGGCGGAGAAGTCGTTGTCGCCGCATACGTACGACAAAAAATAATCCATTTTGTCATTTAGTAAACACTTGGTATAAAAAATATTCCTTTTGAATAAATGTAAAAGTCAAAGGGATTTATACACCGTATAAAAGAAATTTGTGTATAAATCAAAATATGCCTCAATGAATGGAGATTGCGACGAAGTCCCTTACATCGGGTCCGACTTGACTCGATCGTTCTTTTAACATCATGAATAATAAACATGAGTTAATATATACTTTCTTAAGAACCTTTTTCAAGTTCATTATTCCTTTTATATAACTTATTACCATGTCATGAACACTATGTAATTATTTAAGTTAATGACGGTCATTTTAACGATCATTGGTACTTGAGTAAAAAATAATCACTTTATAATTACAAGTTGTTGATGTATCCTTTATATACAGAGTTATACTCATGATTTAGATATTATATATATCATATATATCTAGTATATATATGAATTTATTCTATTACATAACGTTTAGAGGTATGAAATGAAATGCACCATTCATGGAGACGGTAAGCCGTACGTACGCATGAACACTACTTTCGTTTCTATTTTCGTATTTTATGGAATGGAAACATAATGATATAAAGGTATATTATAATTCCTGTATAATATCATACATAATATCATTGATTACATCCTTTGTACGTCCCACATATGGAATTAACAAATCAAATCACGTTGAGGGGGCGGTAGTCCGCACTTCCTAAAATGAAGATATCGCGTTTACCCATAATGGAAACCATAAAGGTATGCCATAAATGAAAAATACAGAAGCTTAATTAAAACATAATCATATTATATATCATATATAAATATATTGACATCTTAATTTCCACCTTTAAAGGTGTTATATGAGTGTTGAACAATCATCGTTTCGTGAGGCAGAAATTCACCATCCACAGAAACAGTATGTTCTTTAACCATTAGATGTAGGTGTGTGTAAGTGTAGTGAAAATACTTCTTATAAAAATATCCTAGTATATGGATGATACTGGTGTTGTTTCAAAAGAAATTAATAAAAAGAGTTTATGGGGTTGGAGAAGCAAAATAAAACATAAGAACACAAGAGAAGACACTACCTTTAAATTAGGTAACTCTTTTTGATTTGAGCTCAAAGGCTTCAATGGGAAGACTTCTTCCCAAAGTGAGGCTTCTATGAGTTAGAGAGGGATGTGGGGAGAAAAAATGGGAAGGGGTTGGCCGAGCCAAATTATTTTTAAGTGTGGGTAAGGTGGTAGAGGCTTTTATAAGAGGAGAGGAGGGGCACTCTTTGAATGTTAAGAAAAGATACTTTCTTATAAAATTACTTTCGAATAACAAAAGGTCCCATAATTATAAATTTCTAGGATAAGGTGATAAGGGTTCAAAATCCACCCATACAATTGGTTTTTGACATGTGAAGGTCTTATATTTTCTATTATCTTTTCATTTTATTAAATCGTTAAATAATGAGGTAATCACTACATCATAATTATGTCATAAATTATTTAATTTATTTAATGTCTAAAATTATAAAAAATATATCATGATGTAGGAAATATTTTTATCTTTCTAATGAATATTTATAGTCAAAACTATGACTTGTATAACCCCATGTAAAAATTGTTTTAGTAAAACAACTCATGTTTGAGTCATTTTTACTTTTAAATTAAATAAAAAGAATTAATGTCTTTATCTTACCCAAGTGGCTCCATGGGGTCCTAAAAATCGACCACTGGGTTTTCTTGTTCGGCAATGACACATCCAATAAGGGTAGGACATGTGTCTAGGTTTTTTCATTTTATTATAATATCATTTTTCCTTAAATTGCACTAATTACCTCTAATCGCGATTAAAAACATAAAAGTTACTATTCACCAAAAAATTATTTTAATCCCATTCAACCACTTTTTACATCATAATGACAACCATGTATGTTGGATTTTTGAAATTCAAAACACAGATGTGGTAAATTTTCATTTAAACGAATAATCAGTTTTTTTAAGTACCACTTAGTGGTTTCACAATTAATCAAAAATTGTAGTTTTTCAGAAAAATACCAAAACATTACCCTAAGCTATATTTTATATTCCGGAATAAAAAATGATGTCTATTTTAAAAAATTCAAAACATATAAGTTACATTAATTATTTTAATAATTAATTTCCGTTGTCAAAGCAAATATCGTGTTTTTATGGAACAATAAGTATCAAAAGATTGACACAAGTTTAAGTCCAATTTCAAAGTGAAATTAATTCCAATGACCAATATTGGATGAAATGTTAAAAATATATTCAAATTTAACATTAAAAAAAATTCAACAGATAATCTAACCGTATAATTAAATTAGATTAAAAAGAGGTTTTGAATTAAAATAAAACATTTTTCACTATTTATTAAAAAATGAACTTTATCGGAAAAATAACAAAAATTTACCAAAAGTAAATTTCAATGTCCCAATAATAAAGAATAAGTTTATCTTGACAAATAGAGATTATAAAATTGTCAAAATATTTATTTAAAAAATGGTTTTCCATCGAAAGGCTGTAAAATAATATTTTAAAAATATTAGTGTATTCCATGCTTAAGATTGGATTAATTCTCATTATAAGCCTCTAAAACACTATCTAAATAATTAATAGACATAGATAAAAAACATCTATTATTCATTACTTACTTGGGATGTTACATCCTTCCCCCCTTTAGAAAAGTGTGTCCCCACAATCTATGTACTTATCGAATAAGTGGGGGTATTTAGCCCTCATTGCATTTTTAGATTCCCATGTTGCCTCTTCAACCATGTGGTTTTTCCAAAAAACCATTTCCTAACGAATCACCGTATTCCGTAACACTTGCTCCCTATGGTCAGGAATCTGGACCGGTTGTTCCTCATAAGAGAGATTCTATTCCAATTGAACTACCTCTTGGCTCAAAACAAGAAATGGATCTCGCATGTACTTCCTTAACATTGAAACATGAAAAACATTGTGTACCTGAGATAAACTCGGAGGTAAAGCCACTCAGTAAGAAACTGATCCAACTGTCTCTAGAATTTCATATGGTCCAATGAACCTTGGACTCAACTTTCCTTTCTTAGCAAATCGCATCACACTTTTACATGGTGAAACATTGAAAAAAACATGATCACCTACCTCAAAAGATAGATCCTTCCTCCTGTTATCTGCATAACTTTTCTGTCTGTTCTGAGATGTTCTCATGTGTTTCTGAATCAACTGAACTTTTTCTGCCACCTCTTCTACCAATTCTAGTCCCATCAGCTTTCTTTCACCCACTTCATCCCAAAAAGCTGGAGTTCGTCACCGCTTCCCATATAATGCCTCAAATGGTTCCATATGTATACTGGAATGAAAACTGTAATTATAAGAAAGCTCAACCAAAGAAAGGTGTTGGTCCCAACTTCCCTGATAATCCATTGAACAAGAACGTAGCATATCTTCCAATGTCTGAATTGTTCGTTCTGACTTCCTATCTGATTGAGGATGAAAAACTGTAATAAAATTTAATTCAGTACCCAACGACTTATGAAAGACTTTCCAAAAGTTAGAAGCAAACCTGGGATCACGATCAGATAAAATGGAGAGAGGAAATCTATGTAACCTGACTATCTCTTTAAGATACAAATGGGAAAGTTGATCTAGGGAAAAAGTATCTCGTATAGCAAGGAAATGATCAGATTTAGTCAATCGATCAACAATAACCCAGATTTCATTATTACCTGTAGATGTCTTCGGTAATCCCACAACAAATTCCATGGATATATTTTCCCATTTCCACTCTGGCACTGGTAAAGGCTGAAGTATCACTTTTGGTAACTGCCACTCTTCTTTAACCTGCTGAAAAGTCAAACACTTCAATGTAAAATCAGTAATATCTCTATTCATTCCATCCCACCAGTAATACTCCCGTAGATCTGTGTACATATTAGTACTGCCAGGATAAACTGAAAATGGGGAACTATAAGCCTCACATAACAACTCAGTCTTCAACTTTGAATCACAAGGCACAAATAATCTCTTCCCAAACCTCAAAACACAATCATTATCAATGTATAATTCAGGAAACATACCCTTCTAAACTATCTATACCTTTTTCTGCAACTCACTGTCTTGCTTATGTGCTTTCTAAATTCTATCTGATAGAGATGATCTCACTGATACCTGAAACAAAATAGATGAACATCCTGCACCAAAAACTTATATTCCAATTTTCATCAAATCCATAACTAAAGGATCACATTCCAAATGCAACATTATTAATGAAGCATAACATTTTCGACTCAAAGAATCATCCACTTTATTTTCTTTTCCCGGATATTAATGAATTGTACAATCATAATCCTTGATTAATTCTAGCCATCTCCTCTATCTTTTGATCAATTATTTCTGAGTGAATATATACTTTAAACTTTTATGATCGGTATATATTTCACACTTTACTCCATACCAATGATTCCTCAAAATTTTTAAAGTGAAAACAACAGCAGCTAATTCCAAATCATGTGTAGGGTAATTTAAATCATGAGTTTTCAACTGTCGTGAAGCATAAGAAATTACCTTATCATTCTGCATTAGGACACAACCATGTCCTTTCAATGAAGCATCACTATAGATAACAAACTCACCATTCCTTGAAGGTAGTGCCAAATCTGGAGCATTCACCAATCTTCTTTTCAAATCCTGAAAACAATCATCACATTCTTCTGTCTATATAAACATAACACCATTCCGAGTTAGCTTCTTCATTGAACTAGATAGCCGTGAAAAATTTGTAACAACCCTTTGTTAATAGCCTACCAAACCAAGGAAACTACGAATCTCAGTTACATTTGTGGGTCTTGGACATTCTTCCACAACCTTTTTTTGTAGGATCAACAGTTATCCTATCTTTAGAAACAAAATGACAAAGGAATGAAATGTGTTGCAACCAAAACTCACAGTCACTGAATTTCCCATACAATTTCATTTCTTTCAAGGTTTGGAAAATAACCCCTAAATGTCTTTCATGCTCCTCTTTACTTTTAGAAAACACCAAAATATCATCAATGAAAACAACCACAAACATATCCAAGAACTCATGGAAAATTCAATTCATTAAGTCCATGAATACAGCAGGTGCATTGGTTATCCCAAAAGACATTACTACAAATTCATAATGGCCATATCGTGTACGAAATTCAGTCTTCGGAATATCTGCTTCCTTTACCTTCAACTGATGGTACCCCGATCTCAGTTCAATCTTTGAAAAATACTGACCTCCCTGGAGCTGATCAAACAAATCATCGATATGAGGCAAAGGATATTTGTTCTTAACAATGATGTTATTCAATCTCTATAATCAATGAAAATTCTCATAGAACCATATTTATTTTTAACAAATAAAATAGGATCGCCCCATGGTGATGTGCTAGGTCGAATGAAACCTTTCTATATTAAATCTTGAAATTTCTCCTTCAACTCTAAAAGTTCACTTTGAGCCATTCGATTAGGGGGTTTTGAAATTGGCTTAGCATCAGGAACTAAGTCAATAGTAAATTCAACATCTCGATATGGTATTATTCTAGGTAACTCTTCAGGAAAAACATCAGGATATTCATTTACCACTGGTACATCATTAATCTGAAGAGTTCCTTTGTTTTCAACAATATGTGCAAGGTAACATCCATTTCTATCTTTTACAAGTTTCTCAACCTCTTGATAAGTTATCAATAGTAAGGGTTCATTCTTGTACGCAAACTGAAAGCCTTTCTGAAATGAAACTTCTTTAGTTCTACAGTAAATCATTGTATGGTAAATAGAGAGCTAATCCATAACCAGGATAACATCAAACTCTACTATAGGTAAACCAATAAGGTTCGCAAGTAGGTTTTTTTCACAGATAAGGATTGGAAGATTCTAATAAATTGTTTTTGCCTCAACATTTCCCCCAAGTGTTTTTACCAATATTCCAGGAGTCATTTCTTGAGATGGTATTCCGATTTTACTAGAAATGTTTTTAGAGATGAAAGATTGTGTAGACCCCGAATCAAGCAACACACTGGAATAATATGAAAAAAACAAAGTACCTGATACAACTTAATTTGATGGCCCGACATCTGCTGAAGTAGTTGCAAAGGATTTCATCACCCATTTCTTCTTGTAGTCTAACTGCTTCCCATCACTCAAGCTCTTTGTCGGACACTCGTTTCCATAGTGACCCATCTCTTTGCACTTAAAACATTTCACTAACTGTAAATCGAATTTGGACTTACCTTCACCTTGATCTTTTTCAGTGCAATCACGAGCCTTATGTCCCATCTTACCACATGGTTATCACTTTCTAGAATTCAGAAGACATTCTCCAGCATGCCTTTTCGCACATTTATCACATACTAGAAACTTAGTTTTCTTACCATCAGACTTTTTGGAAGAATTGTTCTCTTTCTCCTGCCAACTCGGTCTATTCTTCTGTTTGTTGTTATAGAACACTTGATCATCGGAAAACTCAATTTCCACCTTCTCAGCACATCGAACAAGCTTTTCATAACTTTTGAACTCACATGAAGCTAAATCCCTTCGATATTTTGTCTTTAATCCTGAGTAAAAACAATTGATTTTACAATCAAGGTCTCAGATAAAATTTGGAGCATACCTTTCCAATCGAGTGAACCTTTCTTCACAGGAAGCCACAAAATCTTTCTCTTACCTCAATTCCAGGAATTTTTTTTCCATCCTAAGTCGAAAAGTCTTAGGAAAATACTTCTCAAGAAACATATATTTGAATTCATCCCTATCGAGAGCATCAATCTCATCAGCGTCCCTGATATTTTTAACCATCGACCACCACTGATCTTCTTCACCCTCCAAACGGTAAATAACAAGACAAACCTTTTGTTTGTCTGAACACCCCATGACATCAAAAATCTTCTCTAGTGCTTTAATCCACCCTTAAGCTAGCACATGGTCAGAAGATCCTTTGAATGATGGGGGATGTTGCCTCATGAAATGTTCCACCACTGAAATGTTCCTCTGTGGTTGATCTGGATGATCTCATGCATGGATAACACCACCATTTATCGTTGAGTCAACTGCGCCATTACTGCAACAAACTGTTAAGTTCCAATTCCTACCATCTCAGGATGCTGATTCAGAAGGTTATTTCCTTCTGTATGCCTTCATAGCACTGCTTCCCTATTTCCTCTAGGGAAAACCATTCTGAACAAACATGTCTTAGATGAAGCAACATGGTAATCTTCAAATACTATCTCATTTCAATTTGACCATAAAAAAATATTTTTGGATAATCATTTAATAATATTCTAACTCCTAATGTTATCTCAACAGACCTCTGATACCAACTATAAGGCACCATCCATAAACATTACTTAATCTTGAGATATTTCAAGAATACACCATGAGGATCTTTTCAGGTTTAGTGTTTTAGAGAATTTGATCATAAAACTTGCATTACATCCCACATTTAAACAAAGTGGCTACAATAAAAGTCAGTATTCATTTTTTCCCATCAACAGAAACATATTTAAAAGAAAACATGGATTCTTTCTTGAGACTTCCTTGACACTATCATCATATCATGTACCCTTACCTTGACATGTAAAAAACATTTCAAAAACATGGGATGAGCATAAAAACCTCAGTAAGGTATATAAAAATATGGAAAGGAAACATGAGTACATGTATACAAAAGAATCAATGAAATCACACTCTAGTCATAAAACATAAGAACCTTAACATACCTCATCAAATAATGAATAAATCATAGAAATCATAAGACATAATGGTTACTTGAGGCATTCATAACATTCTTACATAGGGAGTAACCCTCTTGGTTATGTTTGAAATACACATCACAGTATATTCCCTAAATCTCTTCGGAGAAAGCTTAACATTTAACTCCTTCATGTTACCCAATGCATTGGAGAGCTATATCGGGATCACCCGTCCTTAGTTTATCACGGAACCACCCGTCTTCATAACAATGCCCAAGATCCACAACATAATCGTACCACATAATAAATGCATAAAGGAAACAAAACATTTCCACATTTCAATAAAAAGATATCAATACAACACATTGATAAAAAAATATTATGAAAACCATTTTCAATACCAAAATAAATGAAAAGTAAAACATGGTATTTATTTTTCTTTTAAAAAAACGGTATGGCTTGTAGAGGAAGCCAATACTCAAATAATGGTCACGGCGGTGGAGAAGTCATTGTTGCCGCATACGTACGAGAAAAACATTCCTTTTTGTCGTTTCATAAAGGATTCATATAAAAAAGATTCCTTTTGAATAAACTTAAATGTAAAATGGGTTTATACACCGTATAAAATAAAGTTGTGTATAAAACAAAATATGCCTCAAGGAATGGAGATTGAGACGAAGTCCCTTACCTCGGGTCCGACTTGACTCGATCGTTCTTTTATCGTCCTGAATAATAAACTTGAGTTAATTTATACATGGTTAAGTACCTTTTTCATGTTCATTATTCCTTTTATATCACTTATTACCATGTCCTGAACACTATGTAATTATTTAAGTTAATAACGTCCGTTTTAACGATCATTGGTACTTGAGTCAAAAATAAACTCATTATAATTACAAGTTGTTCATGTATACATTATATCCAGAGTTATAATCATGATGTAGATATCATATATATCAAATATATCCAGTATATACATGCATTTATAATATTACATAACGTTTAGAGGTAAGAAATGAAATGCACCGTTCATGGAGACGGTAAGCCGTATGTACGCATTAACGCTACTTTCATTTCTATTTTGTATTTTATGGAATGGAATCATCATGATATAAAGGTATATTATAATTCCAGTATAATATAATATATAATATCATTAATTATATCCTTTATACATCCCACATAGGGCATTAACGAATCAAATCACTTTGAGGGGGAGATAGTCCGCACTTCCTAAAATGAAGATATCATGTTTACCCATAAGGGAAACCATAAAGGTATGCCATAAATGAAAGATACAGAAGCTTAAGTAAAACATAAACATATTATATATCATATATAAATATAGTGACATCTTAATGGACACCTTTAAATGTGTTATATGAGTGTTGAATAATCATCGTTTCGTGAGGCAGAAATTCGCCATCCACAGAAACAGTATGTTCTTTAACAATTAAATGTAGGTGTGTGTAAGTGTAGATCTAATCCTTCTTATAACAACATCCAAGTATATGGAAGATATTGGTGTTGTTACAATATAAATGAATAAAAAGAGTTTAGGGGGATGGAGATGCAAAATAAAACATAAGAACACAAGAGAAGACACTACCATTAAATCGGGTAACTCTTTTTGATTTGAGCCCAAAGGCTTCCTTGGGAAGACTTCTGCCCAAAGTGAGGCTTCTAAGAGTTATATAGGGATTTTAGGAGAACAAATGGGCAGGGGTTGGCCAAGACAAAGGCTTTGTATGTGTGGGTAGGGTGGTAGAGGTGGGGGCCTTTTATAAGAGGAGAGGAGGGGCACTCTTGGAAAGTTAAGAAAAGATACTTTGTTATAAAATGATTCTCGGATAAACAAAGGTCCCAAAATTATAAATTTCAAGGATAAGGTGATATGGGTTCAAAATCCACCCATACAATAGGTTTATGACTTGTGTAGGTCTTAGATTTTACATTATCTTTTCATTTTTTTAAATCGTTAAATAATGAGGTAATCGTTTCATCATCATTATGTCATAAATAATTTAATTTATTTAATTTCTAAATATTATAAAACATATATCATGATGTAGGAAATATTATTAGCTTTCTAATGAATATTTATAGTCAAAACTATGACTTAAATAACCCCATGTAAAAATTGTTTGAGTAAAACAACTCATGTTTGTGTCATTTTTACTTTCACATTAAATACAAAGAATTAATGTCTTTATCTTACCCAAGTGGCTCCATGGGGTCCCACAAATCAACAAATAGGTTGTCTTGGTCGTCCATGACACATCCAATAAGGGTATGACATGTGTCTGGGTTTTTTAATTTCATTATAACATTTCTTTTTTGCATTAAATTGCACTAATTCCCTCTAATCGCGATTAAAAACTTAAAAGTTACTATTCACCAAAAAATTATTTTAATCCCATTGAACCACATTTTACTTCTTAATGACAGCCATGTATGTTGGAATTTTGAAATTCAATACACAGAGGTGGTAACATTTCATTTAAACGAAAAATCCGTTTTTTTAAGTACAACTTAGTGGTTTCACTATTCATCAAATATTGAAGCTTTTCATAAAAATACCAAAACATCACCCTAAGCTATTTTTAATATTACAGATTCAAAAATGTTGTCTATTTTACAAAATTCAAAACATATATGTTACATTAACTAATTTAATAATTAATTCCCGCTGTCAGAGCAAATAGCGTGTTTTTATGAAACACTAAGTATCAAAAGATTGACACTTGTTTAAGTCCAATTTCAATGTGAAAATAATTACAACGACCACTATCGTATTAAATTGTAAAGATATATTCTAATTTAAATTTAAAACCAATTCAAAAGATAATCTACCCATATAATTAAATTATATTAAAAAGTTGTTTTGAATTAAAATACAACATTTTTCAGTATTCATTAGAAAATGAACTTTATCGGAAAAATACCAAAATTTTACCCAAAGTAAATTTCAATGTCCCAATCATAACGAATAAGTTTATCTTGAAAAATAGAGCTTATAAAATTTTCAAAAGTTTTATTTAAAAATGGTTTTCCATCAAAAGGCTGTAAAACAATCTTTTAAAAATATTAGTGTATTACATGCTTAAGATTGGATTTATTCTCATTTAAAGCCTCTAAAAGACTATATAATTCATTAATAGACATAGATAAAAAAATATCTATTATTCATTAAAAACTTGGTATGTCACAACGGTAATAAGATTATTTCATTTTTTCAAAACTAGGTACCCACAGTGTGTAGCATATTGAATCCCTTACTTCAAAATGTATATACAAGAATCATGAGGCTTTGATATTGCAACCTTATAAGAAACTTTTATACTAAAAACTGGGATTCATGGATGGTTTTTCACTACATTGACAAGGGTGAATGATAAATGGGGGATTATGTCCTTGTGCATGCACCACAAGACCATGCAAGGGTGAATCAAGAGATCGAGGAATCGCGGCACCACAGGGCTCATGTCCACTGCTGTATTCCCCCAGACACTAGAAGGAGTGTGTTGTACATCCAATGAATTTTACTTCCATATAATAGGATTTTTTATCACTCATGATACATTATGATCTATATAGAGGCCTTTTATGAGATCTTGTAAACATTCAGAGGGGGTTCATATTAGGTTTTCTTGTATGGGAGAAGGTTCTGGTTGGAGAGGTCACCAACCTGATGGGGTATCACATGATTGTGTGAATAACTCGAGTGAACCATGAATCTAATAAAATTAATTTCATCATGAAATTTCTTTATCTTAAAAATATGACATGATAGATTATCAAAATCACCTGAGGAAGTTCTCTTGGGATGATCAAAGGTGGGAAACACTCCTCCTCCTTCCTTCATTCATATAACTCCCTCTCCACTCCATCATGTGTGTATTCTTATGAAAGGTTGTAGTGTATATATAAGAGATGTATACTAATTATTATGTCACATTGTTTGGAAAGAATACAACATAAACTAGATGAGGTGGTGGAAAAATCACGGGATCAACATCACCATATCCCCAAACAGTATGTTCTTCATCACATGATCATTTCATTTGATCATATGATGATTAAGTTTCCTTATGCAATTTCATGTGACATCCTTATATAAATAAAATATAATTCTGTTAAGAATCATTTATACGGAGGAACATTTTTTATTTTTAAACATCTCATGATGATCCAAGAGATTTTATTTACATTGATCACTTGAGTAATGGATGATCATGAATTGTCCTCGAGAACTTGTTGGTGTTATGTCGGCATGCCATAGGAGTTATCAATTAGATCTTGTAGTGGCCATTATTGGTTTAATTAGAATTAGTTATTTATTAGTGATGGATCAGATACGGTGGTGGTGGTGATCAAAAAGTAATTATGTGAGCGACATCTATCCTTGTAAACCCGTCGGTGCTGGAGAGTAGAAGATGAATGAGAGGTTGAAGATGGAGTTATTTTGCTAAATTGAATTTATTTGAATTTTCGTAGTGTGGGATTAACATAATAAAAACATGTGACTCACGGGATTGAAGAAGTCCATTGATACTGATGGGTGTCTTGATCAGATGGTTTTTATTTCATCATGTCAATAGTACGTAGAACGATTTTGTCCCGCATGGAAATTTCCATGGTGTATCCCTTCGATATATAAGTAATGGAACTTCTACTATTGGGTAGATCTGGAAAATGGGTTTATAACCCAGAACACCTACACCCACCTCCACCCAAGCTTCATCGATAAGTGATTTTTACCCACGCTATGTGTGACTTTGACCTCATGCACTATAGTCCCTATACACAGGCATGCCAACCATTGGATGGAAAAATGCTCCCTATTTCCATAAAGGTCCAACCTTCAAAACAAATGTGTTATTCAAAGGTGCTCCCCTATTTTATATATAATGTCATTATTTTTTTATTGCAATAAAAATTATGAAATTTCTAATGGGAACGTTTAATATGTGAAATTATGATATCATAAAAGATGCCCCTATTAGAATGAGATTCATTCCAGATGATAAGAATCTGATTCTATTTTAAATGTAGATCACATTGTTAAATATGATAATATATAATGTTCAATGATACTAATCCCCATGAGAAGAATTTTTCATAGTGCTTACTGAGGAATTCTCAGGTGTTATGAATATGAGACATCAATCCATAAATCTCTAGATGAAAACAATATAGGAAGTATATTTTATATGGGTCATGGATATCATGAAATTACTATTTACATGAATTATATAGTGGAAAAGTGATTGGGAGAAGAGAAACTTGTGGCTGGATCCGATGTAGGGTACTTGGACATCGCTACTTATCCCACGAGGATTGAAATCAAGCCATATGTAGTTCTGCAATATACAACTTTTCATATCAAACTCGCACATAGGGAACACAGTTTCGTGGATAAATAAACCTATGATGAATTTCCTTATGTATATCCTGATCATACATAGGAATGGTAATGTCACTATTTTTTATGAAATACTCGGTAGAGAACCATGTTTCGGTGGGTATGTTACTTGTATCATCCATGACACCCATCCTTTTGGCGTAATACTGAATAGATACAATAATTTGTAATTAAGTTTATAAATATCCAATGGATTCTCTTCAAAATATTTCATGAATTACCACTTCTATAAAATTATTCATTAATACACCTAATCCTATTTCTTTAATATTGACTAATTTATAAGAATAATTTGGGCACAATATCCTTCTTAGAGATAGAACACTATAATGTCTAATTAATCCATGTACAGTCATATAGGGTCTTCTATATTGAACATTGTTATGATATAGTTTAGGGTCTTCTATTTTGGACCATTTAAGTGTTGTATTTAAGGGTATTCTATCATTAATCTTTGTTGTGATGTATTTTATGGTCTTCTATCACATACCTGATGTATGATTATTGAAAATTGGGTAAGAAAACTAGTGATTACTCAAAATAGTGTCCGGTGTTGAGTTTAGTGCTAGTGTTTACCAGGCTCATTAGGATTTTATTTCCTTTATTATAAGGATTATATACCTCTGGTTGAATGTCAATAGTCTTAGGCATCTCCATCATGTCCAAAAAAGGGGTATACACTCTTTTCCAACAGTCATGGATGATTTAAGGGAGAAAAGTTTTTTGATGGTCAAATTATAGGGTTTCTAGGTCCACCGACATAGTTTGAGAATTGGTGATATAAATTATTTTCTTGTGATATTGAATTTATTGGTAATTGAATGGTGCATATATATTAGGGATGACACAAAACACGCTAGGGTACTGAGTTCCATCGTGGCGTCACTGAGGGTCCAAATGATTGGGGGCCCTTTGCATCATAGTGGATATGCCTCTTATTGCTATATCAAGTCACTTATGCATGATCTTATAGGGATTACTTGTATGTACATGTAAAATAAATCCCCACTCTTTTTCTAGGTCTATGGAGTTTTATTAAAGACTTATGAATCTTAAAAATGATGTTGGTAATGGACGAAAAGCAATCCAAGAAGGGTTTTGTGAACTGGTTCGAATTTGGCTCTTAATGTGAAGCGTGAGACCTATGCCCAGTGGTTTCGAATCCAACGATGAGGTCCATTAAAGGTATGTGAATTGAGGGTTTCATTCCTACTTCGATAAAGAGAACATAAAATAGTGACATAACATCAAGGATTTTGAATCAACTTGAATAGTATAGTTAAGGGAACTGTAATGAATAGTCAAAAGTGCTCAGTTCATGAGGAAGGTATGGGTAAATAAATGTGTGGATGAACCAAAACACCCTCACGTACTGAGTTCATCCACAAAGACATTATGGTGAAATATATTATGAATCTGTCTTTATAGTGACAATATTTCTCTGGTTTTTGGGTTTGAGACCAAGTTCATCAAAATCAAGAATTAGTTGGGAGATATTTATTCCTTTAAAATATCCAAGAAAGGATTGATACACCCCAAACTGCACAAATCAGGGTGTGTTAATTATATAAAATTTAATATCCAATAATGGTTTGAGAAAAGTAAAAGTTGTGTTGCCTCCAAGAGAGTAAATTATTTTATCTAGGGGAAGTGAAATGTCATTTCCCTAATAATTTCATGGACCATGCGGTCAAGAGAGAACTAATTGGGTTTTATTTAGTCTACAAAGTAGGCCTTATGAAATTTATGAATTATTTATTAGCACTATAATTTTTTCCTTAAATATAGTGATGATGAATTTAGAAAGTGAATAACTGATTGTTTCTCAGGACACCCTTTGTTGGTTTTCATCCTGACATGTTTTATTCCTCTTTTGTTATTATTTTAATGTCTTGTGATTTGGACCATCATATAACATATATTAAGTTCGTAAAAGTATTAACAATGTGTATGAAATATATATTCATTAAACTGATAGACCATATATGGGGGATGTTACACAAGATCCCAATTATGATACCGAAGACCAAGATTATTTCAATATCTTTCTGAGAGAAAGATGAAGATGTTGTAAATCTTAGATCAAGGTTAGTATGCCATGAGTAATGATATCCGACAATCATATTATGGATGAACTAAAATACCATTATGCACTGAGTTCCTCCACATCGACGTCAAGATCATAAGGAATATAAATCCATCATTACATAGCCTATAAGTATTTAGTTGTTGGGTCTATGCCCCTCTATATACATATAATGGACAAACCGAGAGATCTAATTTCCTTTCCATGTGTCATGAATGGATTGAGGGAACCAAAGGAACATAAGACAAGATGTTTGATATATTGTTTGAGTTATTTTAAATGATGGTGTAGGGACACCATACTTTAGTTTAATGGGGTAAGGATCATGTGGTTATTTAATATTGAATGATAATTAGTGATGGTCTGTATAGTTCAGCTCAATGTTGTGGGGAATTACATGCTTATGTGTAGTTTAATTTCCCATGTGGTAATGATGTGTTCTGTGTAGATTATTTTCATGTGGTAAGTATAAATTTTATGCATCTTAACATTATGTGTTAATATCTTTCTTTTTCTGAGGTTTCGATTTCATGCCACCAGATCATTCACCGTAATGATTAATGTTGTTTGGTAAAGATGTGTTCACTGACGTGAAATATTTATGTATGAAATATTGTGTTTATAATAAATTTTAACGTACATATGGATTGTATGTAGGAAAAAAAATTTTCTTTAATCAATCCAAATGTAGATGGGGTACAGTTTTTCAATTGTTACAGCTTGGCCCAGGATTGCTGATTTGAAAGTTAGTATATATCATGTGATGATCAGAATCAAGTCATACAAAGTTCATGAATGAGAAACGCTTTACGCTGTCCTGAACCCTATGTAGATGGGGGAATTAATTCGATTGATCAATGTAGATTCACTATGTATTAGATATCTAGGTTTCACTATGCATCCTTGGAAGACAATAATCTTAACATATGTTGTTCTTGAGGGAATGTTCAGTTTGACATCATTCTAAAAGGACATTTGATTCATGATAAAAAAGGGGGATAACAGCTGGACACAAATATTAAGATCTTTGCATCACTATGTTTCTTATGGAAATAAGGATCATAAAAAACATAGTTATTGAAGAATTAATTTCATACATGTGTCGGGACTATTTTTTAGGAAGGGGAATTTTGTATAATTAGGTGGCAAGACCATGATATTTGATCGAGCTGTCGTTTTTACATCTCATTAACAATAATAATCAATACATATGTAGTTCTAGGAAACCAACAATGTTTAATGTAATACAGATATGAAATATTCCATGTATATTATTTTCACAAGATAAGGTAATTGATCACTAAACATGAATGAGGAAAGTAATTTTTTTTATACTTACAGTTTTACATCATGTGATAGGGATGAGAATAAAATGAAATGAAAAGAATGTAATATTGTGGATAATCCCCATATTATTTGTTTGGGTATCACTATGTATCCTATAATGGCAGGAATATATCCACAAATTGTTCTACAATCCCATTTAGCTAAATTTCATGGGTTAAGGACTTCATCCTTTCATTTTAACATCATGTAGTAATGTTGTTGGTTGCCATGATGTTTAAATTACTACTACCAAGATGGGATTGTGTAGTTTAATTTCATCTAAATAGGATGAAGTATGTATTGTTTAATGTCATGTTCTTAATACAATCTATTTTCATTCAAGTATCATATAGTTAGGAAGAAATCCATAAAATTTAACATCATGTGGTCAGTATAGACATTGAAATAACCTTTTCAACTTTGGGACCTTGTAATTGGATGTGGAAATGGGTCTGAGCATTTTTGGGAGGATTCAGGAATCTAACAATATCTATATCCACATTTCAAACAAGTTTTCATCAGATCTATATGTCTATTCCTGGTCAAAACATAGAGGATTCCTCTCTCGGTCTCCTTCTGAGCACAATGAATTGCAGCTGATGGTTTATTGGGGTTTTATATTTAGTTAACCCAGATTTATCAAGCATCTCTCAATATAAAGATATCTGAGTTTTAGAAACACCTCTATATAGAGGATCCTGTTGGGGGGGTATGACAACCCTGCTTTTTTATTACAATATAAACATGAATTATTACATAAAACTTCACTTGATACAACAATGAAGATCGAGAGGTTTAGTGACATTGGGGTTTAGAATCATTACATAAAAACTTGAAACATGAAATGCAAAATCTTTATTGAAAACCTCCTTTACATGACCACTACATTCCCTCTTACATAGAATTGCATGGGATAACTTGAGGACATGCATAAGAAAAGAGTGAGCTATAAAGCCCTGTAAGGGAATACAAATTGAATAACATGAGGAGTATAGTACATGTTAGACATTAGGCATATCAATAGATGACAAGAGAAACATGAACATAAAGGCATGATGAAGCATGATAATCCTAACATAGAAATGTGGCAACAACACTTTACATTGAATTAGCATGAGCCAAGGCTCATTGCACATGGAGAATGTGTAAATTCTCATTGCACATGAAGCATGAGTAAACCCTCATTTCACTTGAATTAGAATGTGTAAACACTCATTGCACATGACGTATCATGATACCATTCTTTACCCAATGCATTGGAGCGATATAAGGGATCACCCTTCTTAAACATTTCATTTCATGCATAAGTGTGCCACATGGATCACAAAACATGGATTCATAAAACATAATCATTTATTCCACAATAAAGGAATATGGAATTAATACATCAAACTTTATAATCAATAAGTAAATTTTAATAATGGTTAATAACCTTTCTAGAGAAATGGGTATGGTATTCATTACACAATGGCATTGGCTTAGAAAATTGGTGCTATTTCGGCTTCGTAACGGTGTGACTTAAGAATTCATAAAAATGGTTGATGAGAGGGAAAGGGATTACTCATAATATTTATATGTAATGGAAGGTAAGGAGGCTATATAGATACGTGTACCAACAATAGTAATGTAATTTAGATTCATGATACAAAAGTATTTCATGAATGTAAATGATGAGGGAGAAGTTCCTTTCAGAATTTCGGCATAGTAACGGGTGTACATGGGAGGCATTTAATGTGAGAGAAAGGGTCTCCCATCATTCAAACATAAATATGGTCGTATGAGGGAGATGAGAAACCATATCCCAACATTCATAATTGAAATTAAAAGGGAAAAACAACTTTAAGAAAATTGGACAAAAATGAGAAAGGAAGAAAAAACCCTTACTTGGATGTGTGCTTCCAAAGGCTAGAGAGAGGCTTGTGAGAGGCTTATTGGGAGATTGGGGCACCTTGGGAGAATTCTAGAGAGAGTAAGGAAGAGTTTGGATGAACTCCAAAGGCTTTGAGTGAGGAGGAAGTGGGAGCTTGGGTGGGTTTATATAGGAATGGTGAAGGAATTATTTATTATTCAGGTTTGGGACGACTTATATTAAATTAATCCAAACCACAAACCATCACATGGTTTTTTCCCTTGGTTTTAGGCAAAGGGAAGAGGAAAAATATATTTTATAAGGCCAAAGTACGAACTTTTTAAAATAATAGGGTTGCTTATGTGGAGGTGAGTCACACTCCCATGGAAATTAATTTAAACGGACAAGGTGTTTAAGAAGTCTTGAGAGGTGCATTAATGCTATAAAAAGGAAGTCAAAAAAACCCAAAATCACATTATTTTAATGGTAAAACATGTATTGGCCGAACATAAAGATTATATTATTTTATTACATCACTATTGGGTCATTATGATGTCATAAAACACATTATATATTTAAACGATATTTAATTTTTTCCCAAAAATTTGAATGTCTCAGAAAATTATGAAAAATTCACCATTGTATAATTTCGACATCATGATTCCAGAAATAAAATTTACATTATCTAAATAATTATCTAAATATGTTAATATTCACTTTTAAAATAAAACATGACATTTATCGAAAACTCATGGGTTTTGACAGAAATGGCTTTCAATCCTTAATAAAAATTATAATTTCATTTATAAAATTATAAGATCATTTATATTTAATAAAAATTAATTTAATAATAATAATAATATTTTATTAAAATATTATTTATTTAAAAAATCCCTTAATTTTAAAAAATAGAATTCTTAATTAAATAATAACTAAAAATGCTATTTGTACTTTAAAAACTATTTACAATGTATTGATAATGACAAGAAGATATATTTATTATTATATACAAAAATAATATACATGAACATAATACTAGCGATTTGTTACATAACCCCTTCAAACAGCCGCATAAGACAAAAGGGTAAGCTATGCGATGGTGATAGACTCTTGGGGTGGCTCAGATAACATTGCTCAAGTGGTAATTTTGTTCAACTTCCACTTCTCCCATAGACGGTCTCGTTTGAGCATGACATGATGAAGATCAGCATGGGATTGGTCAAGAGCTAGCTTAAGGATTCCACCTATTTTTTGAGCTCTGACAAATGGGATTCGTATGGAGCAATTCTACTAGATGAGGCCATTACTTCTTTTGTCTGAGTAAATTGGATTTGTTGAAGCCCTATATTTATACTAATCATGTGATAAATGTTCAACAACTATATTTAAAACGGTCAAAATTCTTAACATAAAACCAATGAAGTTGTCATTTTATAAAAACATTTTATATAAAGAGAAATTTAATAAGATCAAGAGGTATTACCATTAATGAAACATTGAGTCATTACAATATTCCCCCATTAAGAAATTTCACCCTCGAAATTTCCTTTTTCCCACACTAAAACAGATGTGGGTAACTCAGCTTCATCATTTCCTCTAATTCCCAAGTCACTTCTTCAAACATGTGGTTTCTCCAAAACACCTTGACGATGGGCATTGTCTTATTTCATAGAACCTTTCCTCTATGATCTAAGATATTCACTGGTTGCTCCTCATAAGAAATATCATCTTCCAATTCTACCACCTCCGAAGAGAGTACATGTGAAGGGTCCGATGTGTATTTCTTTAATAGGGATACATGAAATACATCATGTACTTTTTCCATGGTAGGTGGAAGTGCTAGTCGATAGGCCACAACCCCGACATGATCATGAATCTCTAAGGGGATGATGTACCTTGGAGTTAATTTCCCCTTATTTCCAAACCTCAGGACCTTCTTCCATGGAGATATGCATAGAAAAACCATATCCCCAAATTTATACTCAAGGTCTCATCGACGGTTATCTGCATAACTCTTCTGTCAACTCTGGGCTTCCTTGATATGCTACTAAATGGTTTTCACCTTCTCCACCATTTCTTCGACCATTTCAGTTCCGAGTAGCCTAGGTTCACAGGACTCTTCCCAACATGCCGGTGTTTTGCACCTTTTCCCATACAGGGCTTTATATGGTTCCATTTGTATTCTCGAGTGGAAACTATTGTTATAATAGAACTCGAAAAGAGGAAGATTTTGATCTCGTCATCATTTAAATTTCATTGAGGACGCTCTCAACATGTCCTCAAGTTTTTGGATAGTCCACTCGGATTGGCCATCAATTTGAGGATGATAGGTTGTACTGATTTCTAGTTCAGTATTCAGAACATTTTGAAGACTCTTCCAAAACATAGAGGTGAATCTTGGATCTCAATGAGATACAATAGATAGTGGTACACCATCCAGCCTTACCACTTCCTTGATATATATTTGTTCCATTTGATCCAAAGAGAAATCCTACTAAATATCAATGAAGTGTGCAGTCTTTTTAAGACGATCCACAACAACCCAGATTGAATTGTTTCCTTTGGATGTCCTTGGAAGTCTGGTGACAAATTCCAAGGTGATGTTCTCCCATTTCTATTCTGGTATGTGCAATGGTTGTGTCATCCCCATAGACTTCTGCCTCTCTGCCTTCACTTGCTGACAAACTAGGCACTTTGATGTATATTCAGTGATCTCCTTATTCATATTTTCCCATTAAAAGTTTTCTCTGAAATCTTGATAAATCGTTGTGCTCCCTGGGTGATTAGAGAAATTTGAACTATGTGCATCATCCAAAAGTTCATACTTCAGCTCCAGACTTGATAGAACACATAGTCTCTTCTCAAATCACACAATTCCTTCTTCATTAACATTAAAAACCGAGGATTTCCCTTTTCCGATATCTTCCACTTTTTCTTGAATTCCCACATCATCTTTTTGAGCATCCTTTAACCATTCCAAAAGATACGGTTGAGCAAAAATATTTGAATTGATTGATGATGTTCCCTTATTTATGATTCCAATGTCCATCTTCATCAAGTGTATGAATATTGGATCCATCTCAATTCTCATCATTGATAGAATTGCTGGGTCCATTCTACTTAGGGCATCTGCCACATTGTTTTCATTCCCAGGGTGGTAATGTATTGAACAGTCATAATCCTTGATGAGTTATATCCATCTTCTCTAGAGCATATTAAGCTCTTTCTACAAGAATATATATTTAAGACTCTTATGGTCAGTATATATCTCACATTTCTCCCCATATAGATAATGCCACCAGATTTTCAAGCCAAAGATCACCACTACTAACTCCAGATGAAGCGTTGGATAGTTTCGCTCACATATTTTCAACTGCCTTGAGGCATAGAATATCACTTTATCATTCTATATCAGCACACAACCTAAGCCCTTCTTCGAAGCATCACTGAATATAGCAGAAATTCCCCCACTTGTGGGTAAAGTGAGCACGAGAGTAGTGATAAGCCTCCTTTTCAACTCCTTGAAGCTTTCTTCACATTCATCAATCCAAGAAAACTTTACTCCCTTTAGAGTTATCTTGGTAAGAGGGTTTTAAATTCATGATAAATTTCTCACAAATCGCCGATAATATCAAACTAATCCCAAGAAGCTAAGGATATCCATTACCGATGTTGGCCTCGGCCATCCCTCAATTGCATCTGTTTTGGAGGGTTCCACAAATATCCCATTACTTGTGATGATATGGCCCATGAATGAGACCTCCTTTAACCAGTACTCACACATTCTATACTTTTCATATATATTATCCTTGCACAAAGTCTCTAGTACTATTCTTAAATTCATCTCATGATCCTCCATGGTATTAGAGTATATTAGAATATCATCTATAAAGGCTACCACAAATTTGTCGAGGTAATCTCTAAAGACTCTATTCACCAATTCCATGAAGATTGTGGGAGTATTAGTGATCCCGAAAGGCATTACTATGAATTCATAGTGCCTGTATCTTATACGAAAAGCAGTCTTGGGGATATCTTCCATATTCACCCTTACCTGATAATATCCCGACCGCAAGTCCACCTTGGAGAAGTATTGTGCTCCATGTAGCTGATCAAACAAGTCATCAATTATTGGGAGAGGATACACGTTCTTTGTCATGATTTTGTTAAGTTCACGATAATCGATTGAAAGCTGCATTGACCCATCCTTCTTCTTGATGAAGAGGATAGGTGCACCCCTTGGTGAAGCACTTGGGCGTATAAACCCTTTATCTAGATTCTCTTGTAGTTGTTTCTTCAGCTCTCCAAGCTCTACAACAGCCATTCTATATGGAGTCTTGGATATTGGTAATGCCCTGGGTATAAGTCCAATTGATAATTCAACATCTCTTCTAGGAGGAAGACCATGTAGTTCCTTGGGAAAAACATTAGTGAATTCCTTCACAATAGGCATTTATTCTAGGATGGTTTCTTCCATGGACCCAATCATCTGAGCCAAATACGAATGCTCGTAAGGAAGTAATATCAATGCATGAGATGATGGAGCTAAAGGAGATTCATCTTCATCCTTACACTTTTAAATAATTGGTGGTCGATTCTCTATATGGAGTGTGATTCCCCTCTCCTGACAATTTATGTTGGCTTTATATAAGGAAAGTCAATCCATGCTAATAATTGCATGAAATTCCACCAGAGGGAGTTTGACGAAGTTCTCCAGGAAATTAAATCCACATATTATAACTGAGGAGGAATTATATTCATGGGATGCAATGATTTCCCCATTTTCCATAGTCACTGACATCTTCACTTCCATGATTTGTGGTGGTGCTGGGATTGTTCTACTTAACTTCAGAGAAATAAAAGAATAAGTAGAACTTGAATCAAAAAGTATGTTCGCTATTATTTAATGAATAACTAGCGTACATGTCACCACTTCATTGTCGGGGTTCACTTCAGCAGAAGTGATGGAAAAAGCTCTTCCTTGCTGCCTTGGAGGTTGTTGATTACCTCCGAAAACCCTTGGATTTGGGAACTGATTTGAAAAATGACCCGGTTCTTTGCATTTGTAGCATTGAAAAACGCGTTGTGGTTAGAAAGGAGCATTACTCTCTTCTGTCACAGCCGAGGGTCTTTCTTGCCGACATTTAATAGCCAGGTGCCCTTCTCTTCCACACCTGAAGCATTTCCTCATCCCCTTAAAGAAATTTCTAGGGTTCTTCTTTCTGCTATTTTGGAAATTGGGGTGCTGGATCTTTTTAGAACCATTGGATTTATCCATCAGACCACCAAAATTGCAGCCCACCTTACGCTTCTTATCCCCATGATACCCTTGTGATTTTCCGATCTCCATTTTGACCTTGAGGGCTCATCGGACAATTTCCTCGTAGTAGTCGAACTCACGGATTGCTAATGCTTTCTCTAGGCTAGGTTTCAACCCACCAAAGAAGCGGTGAACTTTGCATTCGGGGGTAACGAAAAATATAAAAGCATATTGTGCAATCCTTTTGAAGTTTTCCTCGTACGCTCCAATAGATTATTTTTCTTTTTTCATGAGGGAAAGGAAGTCCCTTTCCATCTTAAGCCAGAGGGTGCACGAAAAATATTTATCAAAAAACATATTATGGAAATCCTTCCATTCTAATGCCTCGATCTCCTCCTCAGGCATCACATTTTTGATCAACTATTACCACTGATTAGCATCACCCTTCGTACAATAATCAGTCAGGAGAACCTTCTCTTGTTCAAAACATTGATGGATGGAGAAGTTCTTTTCAATGTAGTTGATCTATTGTTCTGGTATCGTGGTATCAGATGATCCACGAAATGTAGGAGGCCTTTGTCTCATGAAGCACTCTATATTGACTTTTCTTTCTTAGAGGGGGTTGAACGTTCTTCTTGAACCGTGTTTCTATTCAATACTTGAGTTAGCTAAGAGAGAATCGTGACAAAGTTCGCTATTACCACTCCCATTGGATTGGGAATCTCGTTAGTATAGTCATCACACTGATCTTCACACCGGCTGTTAGCCCTAGTCCTCCTATTACCGGCCATTGGATGGAATAAAAGGAAAGTTAGGGTAACACATAAAGGGTAATCCAAAGACAAAACTTGATAACTTATAAATAAAATTTTATTTCCTTAACTCATGAGTCTATAGGCTTCAATTTAGGCATTTCATGGTCTACCTTCTAACAGATATTCTTAGGGGAATTTTTTTAATTCCATTAATAAGGGTTCATACTAAGCTTCTGAATTTATCAAAAAATATCCCTTGGGAGTTTCGTAACCAAGAGTGCATCATGGCCCATTGTCGTGCACCAGTTCCCATTCGAGTCTAGCTCAAAGCGGTGTTTTCGGGTTTTACCCCTAGGATACATCAGTGCCAGAGCCGCCTCTACCTTCTCATATCCAGACATGGATGTTTTGATTTGATAAACCCCTTACTCAGTACATACCAAAACATAGGGTTGTGTTTATTATACGTAGTCTTGTCCTTAAGGCTTTACAAGGGATTTCTAATCCTAATCCCAAAAATAACCAAACCTATCCTCTGATACCAACTATGACAAACCTGCTTTTTATTACAACATAAACATGAATTATTACATAAAATATCACATGATAAAACAGAGAAGATCGAGAGGTTTAGTGTCTATGGGGCTGAGGATCATTACATAAAAACTTGAAACATGAAATACAACATATTTATTGAAAACTTCCTTTACATGACCACTAGATTCCCTCATACTTAGCATTGCATTGGATAACCTGAGGACATGCATAAGAAAAGGGTGAGCTATAAAGTCCACTAAGGTAAAACACATGGAATAAAACAAGGATTACAATACATGTTAGAAAATAGGCATATCAATATATCACAAGGGAAAAATGAATATAAAGTCATGATAAAACATGATAATCATAACATGGAAATGTGGCAACAACACTTACCATGGAATTAGCATGAGCCAAGGATCATTGCACATGGAGAATGAGTAAATTCTCATTGCACATGAAGTACGAGTAAACCCTAGTTTTACATGAATTAGCATGAGTAAACACACATTTCACATGATGTATCATGATACTAAAATTTAACCAATGCATTGGAGCACTATAAGGGCACACCCTTCTTAAATATTTCATTTCATGCATAGGTGTGCCACATGGATCATAATACATGGATTCATAAAACATAATCATTTATTCCTCGATAAAGGAATGTAGAATTAATACATGAAACATTATAATCAATAAGTAAATGTGCATAATGGTGAATACCCTTGATGGAGACATGGGTATGTTATTCACTAGACAGTGGCATTGGCTTAGAAAATCAGTGCGATTTCGACAGCGTAACAGTGTGACATAAAGAATTCATAAAAAACGTTGATGAGAGAGAAAGGGGTTCCTCCTAATATTTACATGTAATTGAAAGTAATTAGGTAATATAGATACATGTACCAACAATTGTAATGGAATTCATATTCATGATACAATAGTATTTCATGAATGTAAATGAGGAGAGAGAAGTTCCTTTCGGAATTTCGGCATAGTAACAGGTGTACATGGGAGGCATTTAATGAGAGAGAAGGGGTCTCCCATCGTTAAAACATAAATAGGGCAGTATGAATGAGGTTCTAAACCATACCCCAACTTTCATAATTGAAATTAAAATGTCAAAACAACTTAAAGAAAATTGGACAAAAATGAGAAAGGAAGAAAAAACCTTACATGGAATTGTGCTTCCAAATGCTAAAGAGAGGCTTTTGAGAGGCCTCATGGGAGCTTGGGGCACCTTGAGAGGATTTTAGAGAGAGTAGGACAAAGGTTGGATGAACTAAATAGTCTTTGAGTGTGGATTAAGTGGGATCTTGGGTGGGTTTATATACGAAATGTGAGGGAATTATTTATTATTTAGGTTTGGGACACCTTACATTAAATTAATCCGAACCAAAAACCATACCATGGTTTTTTCCCATGGTTTTTGGAAAAGGGAATAGGAATACAATATTTTATATGTCCAAAGTCCTAACTTCATAAAATAATAGGGTTGCTTATGTGGAGGAGAGTCACACTCCCATGGAAATTAATTTAAAAAGACAAGGTGGTTAATATGTCTCGATGGGTCCATTAATGCATTGAAATATAAGTAAAACAACCCCAAAATCACATTATTTTAATGGTGAAATAGTTATTGGCCTAACATAAATATTATAGTATTTTATTACATCACTATTGGGTCATTATGATGTCATAAAACACATTATATATTTAAACGGTATTAAATTTTTACCCAAAAATTTGACTGTCTCAAAATATTATGAAAAAATCATTGTTGGGTAATTTCGACGTCCTGATTCTAAAAATAAAATTTATTTTATCTAAATAATTTTATAAATATGTTAATTTTCACTTTTAAAATAAAAACCGACAATTATCGGAAATTCATGGGTTTTGACAGAAATGGATTTCAAATCATAATAAAAATTATAATTGCATTCATAAAATTATAGGATCAATTATATTAAATAAAAATTAATTTAATAAGAATAATAATATTTTATTAAAATATTATTTAATTCAAAAATCACTTAATTTTAAACAATATAATTATTCATTAAATAATAACTAAAAACACTATTTGTACTTTAAAAACTATTTACAATGTATTGATAATGACAAGAAGGTATATTTATTATTATATAAAAAATTATATACATGAACATAGTACTAGTGATTTTTTACATAACCCCTTAAAACAGCTGCATAAGACCTAAGGGTAAGGTGTGCGATGGTGACAGACTCATGGGGTGGCTCAGATAACATCGCTCGAGTTGTAATTTCTATCAACTTCCACTTATCCAGTAGACGACCCCGTTCGAGCTTGACAGGATGAAGCTCAGCTTGGGCTTGGTCAAGAAAAAATCCCAATGATGCCACCTCTTTTCCGAGCTCCGACAAATCGGCTTCGTATGGATCAATTCTACTGGATGAGGCCATCGCTTCTTTCGTCTGATTAAATAGGAATTGTTAAAGTTCTATATTTATACTAATCATGTGATCACTATTCAACGACAATATTAGCAACTGTCAAAATTTTTAACATAAAACAAATGAAGTTCACATTTTATAAAAAAAAATTATATAAAGAGACATTTAATAATATCAAGATTGATTTCCATTATTGAAACTTTGGGTCGTTACAGGGGGGTTCATTGTCCATGGGAGATATCACCATGGGGAGGTTGACAACATGTATATCAGGAGTAGAGTCCTTGTTATTCATCTACACACTACCATGAGGAGAAAATTCATGGTAATGTTCATCTTCCTCTATGTTTAAATAGTTTATACACACTTGTGTTGTTGAGAATGTGTCTCAAACAACCTCAAGGACCCTGGCATTGAGAATATTTTGAATATGGATCATGTTCTGCATTGTGGTTGGAATATGTCGAGTTTCCTTTAATCATTTTTCTATAATATGAGATTATGGTTTGTAGGATTCTATTATTTATTGATAACAATCTGGTGTTGTTGGAATATTAGCCCATTGCTAACAAGCAACTAGATTATTACAATAATCTTCTTAAATAGGTATATGATCCCATCCCTAGGAGTGTTGTACTCTCACATTATGGGCCACAACCAGAAAATGAATATAAGACCGATCCTGGACCTTTATAATAATTCTCTAGTCCTTCTTAGTATGAGTATGATCCCACCAAGAGGCATGTACCACTCTCACATAGTGAGCCCCGATTGGAAAAAGAATATGATCCTATTCTGAATATGAATTCCACATCAAAATGTGACAATTTTCCTCCAAAATGGGAGAAGGGAGATGGGACTCCTCCTATAATTCCTTGGAATTATGCTCATGTAGTTCTTCATCGATTAAAGTTGAAATGTACAACTCGCATACATAATCTACTAAAATATGCCTGGTAGATTAAATTATAGAAATATATCCATCTCCAGAGGTATGTTCCACTATCACTTTGCTTCCCCAAAACCAAAATAATGATATGATAAAAGTATTAGGCCCTTGGAATATGATTCTAGTCATCTTCGACAAGAATATGAGCCTATCTCCATGAATTTTACCCTCTCACTAGGTGATATCCATTTTGAACGGGGATATGAGATCGATCATTATGTTGTGACCTTGATCATAATACGATTATAATCCTATTGGATGGTAGAAATGATATTTTCTTTCCCTAGTGTAGTCACTCATTCGTACTGATCAGAGTTTTTTTAAACTATACATTACCTAATAGGAATATAGTCTTATCCCTGTATCATTAAAATAATATACTGGGGGAGCTCCTCTATTGATGAAATGAAGCACCATCACTTCAATTGGGTATGAATATAATATATGGATGTACTCTCATAGTTTCAAATATATGTTCATCTGTGTCTTTGATTGAAGTGAGGATATATTCTTGCACATTTCCCCCTTATGCCATCAGAAAATATTTATGGAATTAATGCATGGGTGCTTGGATGTATACCTTCTCTAAATTTGATTTATGGATATGATAGTGGGTATTTTTTGAACTAGTAGTTGTATGACCCTTCCTTTTATGGTTTGTTTTTACACAATTTAAAAGGTGTCCTTAATGCTTAAATATGAATAATTTGGGGGTGAAATGTCACAGAACTCCCTCAGTAGGTTACTATGATGTATTTTGAGTTTTTTTATGTAGATAGGATCGAGGTTTTATTGTATTAGTGGGGATTCTTGAAACTGTAATTTGAACCGGATGTTGGTGATGACTCCCAGTGATTTTGATGTTGAACAGTATATTATCCCGTGACTAGTATTTCCTGCATGGATTTTATCAACATGTTGTAAGTGAAGGTTCTGGGCACAGCGGAAGTGTGGTTGGGATGAATCGAATATTAATTTCTACCAAGATCAATGATAATTCTAGTATCAATATAATGATGAATTCCAATCTCCACAAAATAGAATCAATGATTTTGATAAAAACATAATAGGCATTAAACCTTTAAAGATTATCTTAAAAATCAAGTTTATAATTGATTTATTTAATTTCATTAATAAAATAATACCTTGATCATTGGTATTTTCTTCATTGATGATGCTGATCATTCGAAATGACCCTTTTGGATTACCATGTAGAGCATGCAATGATCGAAACTAAAATCCCTCCAGTGGTGATCCACACATTCTCTAATGGAATTCGATCGACACAACTCATTATCTGGGTGCAAGCACGGTGAAGCTAGTGTCATGAGTTTGTCATTCATGATCTCTTTTTCTTCATCCTTGAAGTATGTCTCTGGTTCTTGAGGGGGTGGGGGTGGGGTATGATTAGATAAAGAAATTGTTAATCCCAACAATTCCCAATTCACCAAGCATGTTGTGTGTTCACTGTGGCACAATAGATGTACATGTCTATTTATATACATGGAACATCAGGGACAATATTTAATTACATAATAGTAATTAAATAAATTCCCGAACTTAGAAAAAACTCATGCCAATAATAACAATACTGCATCATTATTTATGGTGCTCCGACATGCACAAAATAGAATTACGAATAAAATTACACATCACAAAATAATATCAGCGTCATTATTATTTTAACATGTGCCAATTAATAATTATTAACCATCTTGAAAATAATTATTTTTCTACTAAACATGTCTTGGACAGCTCGAACTCCACTTCCATTTATTGAACACCCGAATATATAAATAAATACTTTAGTCTCTTAAATAATTTTTTTTATAGAATAAAAAATAAATAATTATTTAATATTCAATAAAATATATTAATATATTTTATTTAATTTATGCCTTCATCTTAACATGAATTAAATTATTCAACTATCTTCAGAATAACATTTACTTTATTAATTAAATTCAAATAGAAATTAACTATGACGACAGAAAACACTAAGTGAGTAACCCCCAAGGATTCTTTATCATTGGAATTAGGCGAGATTTCCCAAATTCCAAGAGTGTTATCTAGAAACGGGTCATGACACCCAACAGAAAGAATATAATGTCGCAACAATGACATCCACATACGAATGAGCACTGTGTAATATAATCCCTTTGTCTCAGTATCTCATCCAGAAGGTTTCATGATAGTGTCATAAACAATTATTCTTGATACATTGTTCTTTGATTATTAGAAATAAACTAGTCGACACACCATGGGCATAAAATATCATGTTACTGTTCTATTTCAATCAAAGGGTCGAGGTAAAAACATCCATAAATGGAGGGAAAAATCCTTCCTTTAATTTTCCATTAATATCATGTCACTCATGATGTAACCAATGTACCCTACTTCCTGAAAACTATCTGCATGATGGTTTTCGTTAGTAAATCAAAGTGGGTGAGTCATGGCATGTATTAATGAACATATTAATGTCTGAGGATATTTACATATGCTCACAGATAAAAATATCTGATGACACCAAAACATGTGGAATTCCTACTGGTGGGTCTGTTCTTATAATATCATGTCTTGAAGATTACCATGTGACATATTCAAGAGATGAAAGCTCATATGCTTATGTGTACTCTCACCCAATAGTCAGCATTCTATGTGTCCCTTCATAGTACATCAACCATTCATAGAACTTTATTTATAAATGTTGTTATAGCATTTCAATGGTATCATCATAGCGGGGAACTGCCATGAACTTTTCAATACAACAAATACTCAAGTAAATTTTAACATCATAGTCATGTATAACAATGAAAAATATTTAATAATATTTATAATATTTAAATACATTATATATCCATGTAATCAATGGACAACCAGTTGGTTCTGGGAAAAAAACTATTACAAACTCCCACTTGGACTAGAGCCAACTCCCTATGGCTTTCAATATCCTAGACCTCTGATGTTATTAATATTTTCATGACTTATTATATAATACCTTTATTGATTTTATATTAAATGTTCATAATGTGTGTGAAATATTAATATTTTAAAACTAAGTATGATTTTTGAGCATTTTTAGAAGTAGTCTAATTGAGTCAGTTTAATATTTTATTTATAACTCTCACCCTACTGATCCAAATTGTGTGGTTCTTGTTTATTAGCATTCATAATTCAATATAAAACATTTCAATATAAGGGATAATGGGATAATTATTCCCTTTTAGTGCCCATATAGACCACACAAGGAGGCCTACCGAATCTATGATGAAACTGGACCAGCCCTGATGACTTAATTTATGGGATCAGTCAAGAAGTCCAAATTCTTTTATTCTAATCTAATATTTGGGGAATAATTAAAGGAGTATTGGATAAAATTTCAAGGCCCAACTCTAAATACAACGTTCCCAACAATTTCATTGAATCTCAGCCACATTTTTTGCAGGAATTAAAATCAGTACAGTGTTGATGGCATGGATCCTGATCTAGAAATCATTTTCATCTCAGAGTTTTCAGTGGGAAAGAGGATATATTAATGTCCTACGTGTTTTATGAAATAATTCGGTTTTGAAGGAATCTTCCTATTCAAAAACACTTTCCAATTTTGGACTTCAAAAATATTGGATCGAAATGGACAGATTAAATTTGTTTAATCATGCGGCCATTACATTGGATCCATATTCCATATGACTCCATATTTTGCGAGAGGTCTTCCAACATTATTATCAACAACATTTAATAAAAATATATCTCAAGATTCGGCTGTATTAATAGCCAACTTGGCGATTCAATTGGAGGGACAAATTTGGAATGAAAGCAGTCCACTTCCTTGGACTATAAATGAATCCCCCTCCTCTCTTTCAAGGGGGTTGGAATTTCAGAAGAGAGGAGATCATATTGGCACGACCAAGGCATTGACAATGGCTTGGTAGAACCTACCATAATAATGTTTTCACATGAGATACCTTTTTTCCTCTCTTTGTTTTCATTTACTTTTATGTTCTTCATTGTTGTAATTTTGTAAGACCTTTCTTTTGTATATCTGTTTTAATGAATATTTCTTCTTCAATATCTCTTCTTACCATCCACCTTATGTAGTTTAATATTAATGTTATAATTTTTTTTAAATAGAGTTGAATCCCCTTCCCTTATTTTGCTTCCTCATTCAATCGAAAATATGTTTTTAATAATCATCATTGTTCGCGTGTGTGTTCGACACACCACTCTTTTCTTATCTTTTCCTTTTTATTCACTTCTTAAATTATAATCATCATCATTATAACCAGATTTGTAAAATCCCAAATTTTTGAGTAAATATCTCATTGGGGTGAGTTATAATTTAGGTATGTTAAGTGATTGAGAGATTTTTCACGATGAATATTCTTTGAATTAAAATTTTGTATGTTGGACTTAACATGTCATGGAATAATGACTTGTTTTGATTAACATGTGGTTTCCATGGATTATTGGAACCATAAATACACTACCATCAATAAGATCTGATTGAGATTAGAACCTTAATTTATGTTAATTCTTGGATTAAAGCCTTAACACTTAGTAATTCTAATCAAATTCATCTTGTGACATGGGTGTTAATTTAATGCAATATAAAGCAAATCTCAAGGATATCACAAGCTTAACTACATAAAGATGAAATCACCCCCATATTCATCAATTTGTTAAATCAATTATAGTCAGTCAATCATTTCAATTAAGTACTCCAAACAATGCCCCTAATAAAAATACAATCAACAAAAAACAAATGACTATTACAAAGTATCATCGCTGGGGATTCGACCCATGTGATGCTATACACATTAGCAGAGAACCAAAAATGTGACCGGTTGATAGGTGACAATCAGCCATGAATTTAAAATGGCGTCATTTCTGGGGATGGTGAATTATGTATTCCTTAGTTTCTGGTTATTGTATTAAAAATAAAAAAAACCAAAATTGGAAAAAAAAATTTGAAAAAAAACACAAAAAAAAACTCATCTTCTCATAAAAATCATAAACTAGAAAAAAAAACAATGAAAAACACATATTCCCCTTTCTTTCAAAATCTATCTGAATGCCCCATAGCCTTCGAAACAATACCTCAAATTTATTTGACCCTAAAATTGAGTGAAATATTCACCAACTTAGGAGAATCTTAAGAGATAATCATCTCATCCAAGAACCAGTCCTTGTCCAACCAGTTGAATAAGATATATCTAATCTTAGGGAACAAACACTTAAATAACTTTCTTCCCTTGATATGAATTAGCAACTTCTTGGAATTAGATATCCAAACAAGGATTCTGATTTCGAACTCAAATCGGGTATAATTCATCGACTCCCTCATTTCCATGGGCTAGTCGATGAGGATCCACATCTCCACCTTAATGAGATCCAAGTGGCGTGCTCTACCATGAAGCCTCAAAGGGTTTCAGAGGAACAAATCAAACTCAGAGCATTCCCTTTCTCCCTAAATGACACTGCTAATTGATGGATTTACTGCATCCTTCCTGGTTCCATAAACACATGGAATCACATGAAGTGACTTCTATTAGAAAAATTCATTCCAGCTTCTCGTACTGCTTCTATCTGAAAGGAAATAAGTGGTATCTGGTAGTTCCCCAGTGAATCACTCCTTGAATATTGGAAGAGGTTCGAAAATCTTGTTGCAACTCGCCCACACCACCAAATCCCTGACCAACTATTGATTCAATACTTCTATGAGGGGTTATTGGAAATGGAGATAACTCTCATTGATGTTGCAAGTGGCAGTTCTCTTGTTGATAAAACTCCTGCATCAGCAAGAGATCTCATAAGAAACATGGATGAAAACACACAACAATTACATAATAGAGAACCAGATCATGTAATGAAAGATCATGATAATCAATCAATTGAGCCAATACACATAACTGAGTGGATGAGTGAACTTACAGGTCTTGTGCAACAACTAGTTGTGGTATCCAAATACCCAACCTCGTATTCTCTGCAATAAATGTTTTTTGGACCTGTCAAAAACTGTGGAATCTGCAACTCTCCATCTCATCCAACTGACACATGTCCAAAACGTCAAGAGGATCAATCTGATTCATATTGACCAATGGAGATCAATGCAGCATATTCTTAAAGGAAAAAAATCCCTCAACAATAAGTTCAGTTCATTAGAAACTTCAACCCACCCCACTCTGAGCCCTTCTCTTCTCATTATAACCCTATCTTGAGAAATGGGAATCCCATTTCTCATCATCCTCAATTCCCTCCTCAAAACCAAAACCTGTTTCCATAGGTTCAAGGTGTTGGTATCTTCCATCAACAATATCCTTTTATTACTCAACCTTAAAGGAACAATCCTCCTACTAGATTCTACTATCCCAATGAGCCTTCCCAACTCCCAAACCAATACAATCACTTTCCCAATGACCAATATTAAGGAAATCCCAATTCGGGAAAAGCCTCTTCTTCCAAGCAACCATGGGAAAGTGCAGTTGAAGATCTTGCCTCTTTCACCCATTCCACCCTTAAAAATATAGAAACCAAATTGGTAAACTCTCATCCCACCTATGTCAGTAGCAACCATCAAATTATTCCCAACTCCCAGCTCAACCACTACTCAACCCCAAGGGTAATATAATTGCAATTTCAATTAGATCGGGAATGAAAGTTTATATGACTCAAGATAAGTCCTATAACCCTCATTTAAATGTTGACCATGAAAATGAAAAGAAAAATAAACTTGAAAAGGATCCTGAATCCATTCCCTCACCACCTTTTATTCCACATAGGATCCCAATTCATTTTCCTCAAGCCGTTTCTAAGCCAAATAAGCCCTTTGAACCTGATCCTGAAATTCTCAACATGTTTAGACGTGTTGATGACAACATTCCCCTCTTAGATTCAATAAAAAAATTCCTATGTATGCCATTTTTCTCAAGGAGTTGTGTACCCACATGCGGAAACATAGGTCCTTCGGAAATGTTTAAACCCCAGATTCCATACCCATTAAGTGCAAAGATCTAGGGACATTTACATTTCCATGACAAATTGGATGTTCCAACTTTGATGATGCACTCATAGACCTAAGAGCCTAAATTAATGTCATGGTAAAATCCATCTTCTCCATAAATGGTCTAGATACCATAAATCCATCAGGTGTTGTCATTCAATTAGCCAATCGAAGCACAACCAGTCCTGATGGAATAATTGAGGATGTCCTTGTTCGAGTCAATGATCTTATCTTCCCTACTGATTTCAATGTCCTTGACATGAAAGGTGAGATAAACTATTCTCGATCTCCCCTAATTCTAGGAAGACCATTCCTCATGATTTATAGAACTAATATTGATGTCCATTCAGGCATCATATCCATGGAATTTGGTGACAAACTGGTCAAAATCAATATTTTTCAATCCAGACGATACCCATCAAAGAATGAATACACATTAACTATCCATTAGTCTAAAAGTATATCTGATGGTGTGTTGAATCCCAATCCATCATGTTCTTCATGTTGTACTGATAGAGGAGTTTGTGAATATTTCATCCTCATTTACCATGTGATTAATGGAGAAGTTGATGTTGACATTACTAATGAAAACTCAATTGATCTATGGGATCTTGAAAACTCTTTGGAATCTCATATCACCTCTGACCTCCAATGCTCCAACATGGATGGTAATAAATATAATGAACTATAACTCTCATTTGTTGATTCAAATCGTATAATCCCACATTAATCATTTCCTAAAAATGATTCTGAAAATCCTTTTATTTGTGAGGTGAACCCCAAACCAATGTGTTTATATTGTCTTAATGGGAGTGAATGTTGTGGAATTTGTTCCCTAATTAATAATGTGATCACTGGTTAGGTTGAAATTGAAAATTCTTTGGTGAACAACATTGAAATAATGGATATTTAAAAATTTATTCTGTCTTATGACTTCATTGATCATCATTACTCTACATCAGTAAGTGATGGAATAAATGAGTCAAAAAAATTTGTATCTCATACTGTGGTTTTGTGTTATCTGAACTTTACATAAATGAACCATTAGAATTGTGACATCTTTCTGAATTTACAAGCATAGAAAACAGTCACATTTTGGATAAAATCATTACTCAAATTGAATACCTAAGGGAGGATAGTCGTGTTCTCTTTCCACCTCCATTTATTTGCAAGAACCACATTAAGGAAGGGGAGAAATTATCCAATGAAAAATCAGGAAATCCAAATGAGAAGTTTCTTTGTAAGCACACCGGAGTTGAGAAAATACGATGGCCACTGTCAGACTATGGGTAGTCCATTGAAACTATCTAGATGTAGACAAATAAATGCAGCGCTTCTTGGGAGGCAACCCATGTTTTCTTTTAATTTTGTGAAATTTCAATTTCTTTTTAGTTTTTCATTATATGAATAATGATTTTTCTTTTTCAGGTAACATCCCACAATCATATAACCACATCGACTTCAATCAGATTCCCAAGTTCTGCAGTTGAACCACCACTGGATAGATATTCAAACACACCAAATCGAAACCATGGGGCACCTCATTCCCTTTAACTATCTCTCTCTCTCTCTTTCTACTTCTTCCACCATCATTCTAATTTTTTTACCACCTTCCCCATCAAACTTTTCTTTATTTACTATGTCTCTTTTTTAGGGTTTGTCTTTATAAAAAAACTAAAAAAACCTATAAAACAAAAAAAATCCAAAAAAAAAATATGAAACAATATGAAAAATCAAGAGTCATGCTTACTCACCCTAAAATTTTCTAATTTTCTCAAACCATTTTTGTTAGGTAACAGAATTGTTTTCATCTCATTTTTTTTTATTTTCATCATGCCATTTGATACAGAATTTTGTGTCAAAAAAACAAATTATTAATGCTCAATTTATGATTTTGAAAATGATTTTCCTCAAGCGTGAGAACCAACATTATCTTTCATGAAAAGTCTCCATATGGCCATATTTTCAAAATGAGTGTTTTTTCACACCTATTTGTGAATCTTGAGTTTGTGGTCCTTCGACCTGAATTTCCTACTTTATTTTGCATTAATATGATAGAGGCATTTTTCTGAACCACATGAGAGTCATAATATCCAAATAGCCTCCCATTAACAATACATTAATCCCCCTTTTGAAATCCCCTTTGAGAATATAAAAACCTTTTCCTTGGGAGCCACATTACAAGCCCAATACCTTTTCCCACCCAATATCAACATGGATTTTAAATTCAATTTTTTTTGAAATTTAACTGTGGGGGAATGTATTTCATTGTTTGGGTACCCTATTATCGATTTTCAATATGTTATCATCTTCTTGAGGTCAAGAATCCATTTCAGTTTGAGGGAGAGGTTTTCATTCAGTGTGTTTTGGGGAATATAATGTAATTAAATTATTTAATTTTATAAATGTTATTGATAAGTGTTCCAAAAAATCAAAATTTATGAAAAAAATAAAAAAAAAATTGAGAAAATGCGCTGTGTCTTGGGTAGTTCAAAAAAATCATCCTAAACCTTAGATCTTGTCATAAATAATATAACTAGTGTTGTGATGAGATCAAACATGAATAGGGTAATTAGTGTGAGATCAGTTTCAAGGTTATCTTTTGAAAAAAAATAACACTTGCATTATATTCTAATGTCATTGGGTGAAGTTTTGTGCTTTGTAAATATTTCATCATCTCATCCCCTTAAAATTTCCATCCTCTATTGTTTCTTTCATTGCACAATCATTCCCTTGTAAATATGTGTTTTCATTCCCTCCCATGTTTTATTTCAAAAAAAAGATCATTGTTTTTCTATGTTGGTGTTTTACCCCTCTTCTTATCTCTCTTTGACATCATGTTCATACAGTCCCATAGCCACAGAATAACCCATTAAAAAGAACTCTTGATTATTTTACACTTTGGATAGGGATTGGATGCTGAGAGCTCTTTCAAACTCTAAGATGTTCACTTTTGGTTGGTGATAGATTGAACCTCCACAAATGAATTTTATCATCTTGAGAGGTGTGAGATTTGAGAGTCGACATTTTTAGTTTTTAAATTTGAGCATGAAAAAATGAATTAGTTTTGGAACATTATTTCTGTATCAACTTGTGGTGGAATTCAAAATGGATGAGTGAAATAGTCTAAACCTCCCCTGATTGGAGAAAACAAAATTTTAATATTTGTTTGTGAGTGAAAATGATTTCGTCATGTTTTTATATTTTTTTCACATGAGGACATGAACAAAAAAAATTGTTTAAGATTTGATGTTATTATTATTTCCATGACTTATTTTATACTCCAATTACTAATTTTATATTAAATGTGAATAATGTGTGTGAAATATTAATATTTTAATTCTATGTATAATTTTTGAGCATTTTTAAAGTAATCCAATTGAGTCAGTTTACTATTTTATTTATAACTCCCCACATACTATTCTTAATTGTGTGGTTATCATTTTTTAGGATTACTAGTTAAATATAAAACACTCCATTATAAGGGATCATGGGATAATTCTTCCATTTTAATTCCCATATGGACAACACAAGGAGGCCTATAGAATCCATGATGAAACTGGACCCGCCATGGAGATTTAATTTCTGGGCTCAATCTGGAAGTCCAAATTTTTATATTCTCCTCCCAATTTTGGGGTATAATTAATGGAGTATTGGTTAAAAATTTCAAGGCCCAACACTAAAAGACAAGGGGCCCAACTAATTCATTGAAACTCAGCCCATATTTTGTTCCGGAATTAAAATCAGTACATTTTTATGACATGGATCCTGATCTAAAAATCATTTTGAGCTCAAAAGTTTCATTGAAAAATAGGATATATAGAAGGCTGATTTTTTTGAAGACATAATTCATTTTTGAAGGAATATTTCTATTAAAAACCCTTTCACATTTTGGACATCAAAAAGATTGGATTGAAATGGACAGATTAAATGTGATTAATAAACCACCCATAACATTGGATCCATAAGTCCACAATACTCAATATTTTTGGAGAGGTCGGAAAAATTTATTATCTAAAACTTTGAAGAAGGAGATATCTCGAGATTCGGTTGTCTCTATAGTCAACATGGTGATGAAATTGGAGGGACAGATTGTGAATGAAAACAGTCCACTGCCTTGTGCTATAAATGCATCCCCCTCATCTCCATCAAGGGGGGTGGAATTTCAGAAAATATGAGATCATATTGGCACTACCAAATCCTTGAAAAAGGCTTGTTAGGACCTTCCATACTCATGTTTTCAGATTAGAGACCTTTTATCCTCTTTTTGTTTTAATTTACTTTTATGTTCTTCATTGTTGTAATTTTGTATGTCCATTCTTTTGTAATTCTTTATTAACGCAACTTTGTTCATCAATATCTCTTATTCTCATCCAACTTATGCAGTGTAATATTAATTTTTTTAAAATATGTTAAATATATTTGAATCCCCTTCCCTTATTTTGCTTCCTCATTCAATCGAAAATCTGTTTTTAATTATCATCATTGTCTGTGTGTGTGTTCGACGCACCACTCTTTTCTTGTACCTTCATTTTTCTTCTCTTTTTAAATTATAATCATAATAATTATAACCAGATTAGTAAACAACCAAATGGATGAGTAAATATCTCATTGGGTAGTGTTATAATATAGGTATGTTAAGGGATTGATAGATTTTTCTTGATGAATATTCTTTTAATTAATATTGTGTATGTTGGACGTACCATGTCATGGATTAATGACTTGTTTTGTTTAACATGTAGTTTCTATGGATTATTGGAACCAAAAACACAACACCATGAATAAGCTATGATTGAGATTAGAACCTTAAGTTATGTTAAGACTAGGATGAATGAATTAATACTTAGTAATTCTAATCAACGTCATCTTGTGGCATTTGTGTTAATTTAATGCAATATAAAGCAATGCTCAAGGATATCACAAGTTAAAATACATAATGATGAACTCACCCCAATCTTCATCAATTTGTTAAATCAATTATAATTAATCAATAATTTCAATTATAATCTGCAAACAAACCCCGTAATCAAAATACAATCAACTAAAAACAAACGACTATTACAAAGTATCATCACCGAGGATTCGACCCGAGTGCTACTATACAAATTAGAAGAGCAGAGGAAATTTTACTGGTCGATGGGAGACAATCGACCAAGTGTTTCAGCCTCACAATGTGATCATGTTTCTGTTGAGTCATGGCTATAGTAAAGGGGTCTACCCCTTTGTATTCCATGCAAATACTTCTCAGTACAACTTCATATCTATAAGAAAAATCCATCAAGAGATGATACTTCCAATGTATGTGTTTCTTCCACTGATGTGACCTTGGATATTTTGCAAGAACCACCATTGTAATATTACCACAATACAATGTGATGAGATCTTTACTACTAGGTATCACATCTAGCTCCAAGATGATGAATCACATCTAGACTACTTCATTAGCTTCATCAGAAGAAACAATATACTTGGACTCTGCTGTAGAATCTCCCACCACATTCTGCTTTATGTTCTTTCATCTCACTGCACCTCTATTCGATGTGAAGATGTATCCTGTCTGTGACTTTATGTCATCTTGATAAGTATTGAAACTAGAATCTGTATATCCTATGATAACTAGTTCCTCATCCCCTCCATAAACCAAGAACATATCCTTAGTAATCCTCATATACCTTAAGATAATCATGACTGCCATCTAATGGCAGTCACTAGGGTCATCTTGATATCTGCTTACCATACTTATGCATAGGCGATATCCAGCCCAGTACATAGCATAGAATACATTATTGACCCAATCACTAGTGTTTATGAAGTACTTTATATTATCAATCTTTCCTCATGTGTATATGGAAACATTTTCTGGGAAAGATTAATTCCATGTGACGCTGGAAAAAATCCCTTATTGGATGCTTCCATACTGAATATCTTTAGTATCTTATCAAAATATGTACTTTGACTTCTGCCGAACAATATCTTGGATCTATCACAATGAATGGTGATCCCAAGAATATATTCTCCCTCTCCCATGTCCTTCATTGATAAGCATTGATTCAAACATGTCTTAACAGACTATAAAATTGGAATCTTTTTTCTAATAAGGAATATTTCATCAACATATACTATTAGAAAAATAAATGCAATCCCACTAAACCTTTTTTAGACACAAGGATCACATTCATTCTTTATAAAAACGAAATTATTTTATGGATTCATCAAAATGAATTCTCTATGACCCGGATGCATTCTTTAATCTATAAATGGATTTCTACAACTTGCCTACCTTATTGGAATCCTTTGGAGTCATAAACCCTTTATGTTGTGTCAATTAGACATATTCCATAAGGAATCCATTATGAATGTTTGTTTTGATGCCCATTTTCCAAATCTCATAGTCATGGTGTGTGGTAATGTATAATAGAATTTTGATGGATTTTAGTATTGAAACTGGTGAAAAGGATTCATTGTAGTCAATGGCTTGACACTGCTTGACCCCTTTTTCAACCAGTCATGCATTATAGATGTTAAATTTTCCTTCAATGTCTAGTTTTTATTGAATACCGATTTAAAACCAACATGATTTACATCAACTGGAGGATCTACCCAAATCCAGACATGGTTTTGGTACATGGATTCCATTTTAGAATTCATGGTTTCTTGCCACATGGAATATTCTATGCCACTTACTTCTTTCTTGTAGAATATATGATCATTATTATAAACTAATAATGAGACACTATCATTAGTAACTAGAATACAATACCATTCTTGTTCTCTAACATTTCTTGTACTCCTATGCAACTATTATGTCTCTGGAATAGTTCTTTCTTCCATGAGGCTCTGTGGAATCTATTTGTGTACCAACCCCTGTGTTCCTTGACCATCGACTTCCTCAAACACTATCATGATCCCACTATCTCTTTGGGAGATGTTCTCCCTCTTAAAAAATATGGCATGTATTACCACTATAACCTTTTTTAAGGGGTTGTATATGTAATATCCCATTATTTACATGGGGTATCCTATAATGGTACACATTTTTCCTCAGGGTGTGATTTTGTTACCTAAATAGGCCTTAACAAATGCTTCTCTACCCAACACATGTAAATTCAACAACATGTCTTTCACCCCACTCTAGAACTCATATGAAATACCATTTATTGATTTAGTTGGTACCTAGTTTAGTATGTGTGCAACTGTTATTAATGAATATCCCCAAATGGATAATGAAAGTATCTTATTACTCATTATTGATCTCACCATGTCCAACAGGGTTTTGTTCCACCTTTTTATCACACCATTCCACTAGGGAGTGTTTGGAGGAGTTATTCGGGATATGATCCAAAACTCCTATAAGTAATCAATGAATTCATGATTGTGATATTCTTCACACTGGTTAGAGTTGAGTTTCTTAATCTTCTTACAATGCTGGTTCCCAACTTCATTCTTGTATTCATGGAATTTATCAACAGAATCCAATATATACCTCATTAAGAAGATATATCCATATTAACTAAAATCATTCGTAAATGTTATGAATTACGAGTACCATCCCCTAGCTTCAACTGGAAATGGTTCACACACATTGGTATGAACCATTTGAAGAAGTTATTTATCTCATTGCTAATTCTCACTAAATGGGGCTTTGGTCATTTTCCCTTTTAAACATGCATAACATACGCCATGTGGTTTTAGTTCAGAAGAATCTAAATACACATCTTGAGGTAACAATGTCCATAATTTCTCATTTAAATGACCTAGAAGGTGATGTCAAGGTTGGTTGTGGTATGAGTCACGTGATGTATCTTTGTTATTGATTTCCATTACTTTGATTGTATATTTTAACACCTAAAGATCATAGTATAAATGTCCTCAACAAAAAGAAATTCTACCTTGGTAAAAGGAGAATCATTTATTTCCAAACATGAAAAAAGTCCATCTGTATCTATTGTAGATACATAAATAATTTTTTTTTGTAATATAAGGCCCATAATAACATCCCTATATCACTAAGATCATCTAATTTGGAAATATGAGGTGGTATTCCTCGATTGCTAAAATAGAAAGTCTGGCTCCGTTGGTTACTCATAGATCTGCCAACCCTCAGTAAATCTTCTTGAATCTACTTGGTTTCGTTATTTGGATACATATGTTATCACCTCATGTTATATATAATACTCAATTTTTAGAAAAAATATATTTCATTTGGTAAAAAAGACACACAAATCTCACCCTTTCATCTTAGGATAGGTGAAATTCTTCTTCAAATGGACCTTCATTCCACATGTGAAACAAACAGCCTACTATTGCATTACCTCCAATTTGATCTCACTTTTCATGGAAGTCCATGAAGAAGCTTTGGGATTAAATCTCTTTACCATCCCTTTCCTCTTATTCAACATAAGTATTGAAGGCATTTCACACTTTATATTTTTGTCCACATGGAGAAGTATGAGAAGAAGATCAAATAGAGACTTCTCAATGTTGTTCAAATGTAAATTGAAAACAATGTTAGAAAAGCTCTGAGGGAGTTATGAGAGAATGATATCGTTGCCCATGGTGTGTTATCCAGAAATCAAGTTCCACCTGTTCCTAGGCAACATACATAGGGTTTATGACTTAAACAAACTCCAATGAAATGGCTTGGTTTACGGACTAGACTAGATGCATTGAACCTTTTCTAAGTGGAGTGTACTACTGAGTACACATCATGTGTTCTTGTATTATAAATCCAGGAACCTTCGGCACGTACGAATGATATCTTTTGTATTATTTTACTTCAAACTAAGATAAATGTTTGTTTATGTAAGGTGAACGGGAAATGAAAGTAGAGGAAAAGATCTCACAATTTAGATTTATAGAATTATTTACTTTAATTGAAAATACTAAATTATTAAATGCATAAATCATCATCAAAATATTTAATAATTATGAACTATGATGTAACAGCTATGATAGTACTTGAAGGTTCCGGGCCCAGTAGAAACGTGGTTGGGATGAAACCTAACACTAATGTTTACAATGATCAACGATTATTCCTGGATCAATAAGATGATGAAAGCTATTCTCCATGGAATAGAATTAATGATTTAGATAAAGAAGGAAGAGGTCCAAAATCTCTGTAGAGGATCTTTCACATCTTGTTTATAATTAATTTAATTAATTTAATAAATAAAATAATACCTGGATCTTCAGTATTTTCTTCGTTAATTATGTTGATCGTTCGGAATGACCCTTCCAGATTATCTCGTCATGCATGCGGGGACCCAAACTAGAATCTCTATAGTAGTGATCCACAATTGCTTTAGCGCCCTCTGATCGACACCACTCATTATCCAGTTTCATGCATGGTGAAGAAGGTGTCTTTTTCCAGTTGTTCTTGATCAATTTTTTTTTCTTCCGTGAAGAACATCTCTCATTCATAAGAGGTGGAGAATATTTGAGAGAGAAATTGTTTAGCTCCATAATTCTCAATTCACCAAGCGTGCAGTGTGTACGATACGGTACAATAGATGTTCTTTTTTATTTATATGCATGGAACATCTGTTAAAATATTTAATTGCACAACAATAATTAAATACATTCATGAAATAAGAAAAACCCATGTTTATAATAATAATACCATGTAATTATTTACAGGGCACCAACCTGTGCAAAACAAAATTATGAATAAAATTCTGCGTCATAAAATAATAGTAGCGTCATTATTCTATTAAATTTTTCCAACTATTAATTATTTACCACCTTCCAAATAATTATTTCACTACCGGACTAACCATGGTCCTCTCAAACTGCACTTTCATTTATTAAACACAAAAATAAATAAATAATTATTGTATAATATTAAATAATTATTTTATTTCAAACTAGTAAATAAATATTCATTAAATTTCAAATAAATTAAATAAATATATTTTATTTTATTTACGTGATCATCATAACTTGAATAAAATTATTCCACAATCTTGAGAATAAAATTTATTTCATTAATTTAATTCAAATAGAATTTAACTAAGACCACCCAAAACACCAATTGTGTGACCTTCTATGATTCATTCTTGTTGGCAGTAGGCGGGCTTATATAATGTCCAAGAGTACTATCTAGAAACCGGTCAAGTCACTCAAGTAAAATAACATAAATTCTCAACAAAGACATCCTCATATGAATGCTCACTGTGTAATATAATCCCTTTAGGTAAATATCTCATCATGCATGTTTCATGATGGTGTCATCATCCATTATACTTGATACATCATTTATTGACTACCTGAAATATACTCGTCCTTAAACTATGTCCATGGAATTTCACGTGACAATTTTATTTCAATCAGTGGGCTGAGATATCAACTTCTATAAATTTTAGGGTTTAATCCTTCCCCGACTTACCCATTAATATCATATCACTTGTGACACACCCAACGTACCCTACTTCCCTCCAATTGTCTGTGTGATAGTTTTCGTCAGTAAACCAATATGCATGAGTCATGAAAAATATTAATGATAATCATAAAGTCTATGGATCATTACACACATTCATAGATAGAAACATCCAAGGACACCAAAACATGTGGAATTTCTACCGGTGGGTCTATTCTTATCATCTCCAATCTCAGTGATTACGAAGTGAGAACATCATGATAGGAAGTCTCATCTACTTACAAGTACTCACACGCGATGATCTGAATGCATTGTGTCCCTTTGTAGTATCTAATCCAACAACAAAACTATATTTAAGAATATTGTTATAGCATTTCAGGTTTATCTTCATAGCTGGGAACTTCCATGGCCTTATCAATGCAACTAATTCTCTAGGGAATTATTACATCATAGTCAGGAAGAACAATGAATAATATGTAATAATATATTTAATATTTAAATACATTAAATATCCATGTAATCAAACTATAACCAATTTGTTCTATGACATCAACTCTTACTATAAGGACATAAATATACATTTTTTAAAATGAAACTAGATCTAGAATCCATACATATTTCATTAGGATGAGAATCCAATTGTATGTAGTTTTTGAAAACTCTTGATGTTTAATGTCTTGCAGAAAATACATAAATAGGTTAATTTATCATCTTGTTGTAAGGATATAAATATAAGTGGTCAGGTTAAGATATAGGATCTGAAATAAACTACATATATCATTTGGATGAGATTGATGCCAGTATTTGATCTATAAAACCCAAGGAATTTATTTTAATATGGAAAAGACATTACCCATGTGGTTTTAAGGACCTGTGGTCAGGATATGGTCCCTGAATTTTATCATCTTGTTGTAAGGATGATGGAAATGGAGTTTAATGTATTTTTGTATGGATGTTTATATTGAATTTAATTTCTAGTGTGAAGGATAACAACCACACAGTTTAACATTTTTCATTGAGGATGAAAACCATGATGTTTAATGTCTTATGGTAAGAATGACATCCACAACTTGTTCAGGAAGGTATCTCACCCGTTGGAGATTAGATAACTCTTATACTTGTTTAATTTATTTCGATATCCTTCAATTCTATCAATCCTTCTCATACTAATTTCTTGAAACAATCCTTGCAGATAAATAATCTCTCTATTGCATGCTTGTGACGTCGATGGTATGGGAAATTATTTTCATTATTGTTCAATACAACTTCATTAGGATTTCTAATATCTTGATGTTCCATATATCCATTTTCAATTGAAGTATCAAAGTAACTTAAAACATGTTTTGTTTTTAAGGAAAATTCTCTTTGTTATCTATATTCAAGATATCAGGGACCATGCTGCTTCTACCAGAAATTATTTATTACTCTGTGGGACTAAGAGCATGGCTGAGTCGGAAGCCCAAGGTAGAGAGTCCAAATCATTGTTTGTTCAAGGGAAGGTGATAATGTATTTGGGTTCTTGGATGATATAGATTCGTGGCCCTTATTAAAAGATCTAGAATCTCTTGAAGGTTTTTTTCATCATCCGAGGTTTTATGGATTCCAAAATATCCCCGATGTTGGGACAAAAAATATTGAAATTCCCCCATACATTTTGGTGGGGTTCTTAAAAATATTATAATTCTCATAGCTATGTGGGATATGGTGAGGTGGAACAATTTATCGATTTCTCCTAATGAGGGGAAATAATATAGAAATTCCCCCCATCTCTATGGGAAGGGGAACCTCACTACAAAACAGGCTGCCAAAAGAAAGTACTTCTATATCATCATGAGTTAGAGATCTCATGAATATTCACAACAATTTTACCTAAAAATACCTATTCTATTTTTGTAGTTAAAATATCCACTCTTAACTGGAAATTTCCTTCTCATATTCAAGGGATTGGTTGGAAGGATCTATCACAATAACCTCCCCTCTATTTGTGGTGGGGTGAGTAGATGATGACAGGTGTTCAAATGTGGATCCCAGAGACTAAACCAACTACAACACCTATACTTTTCATTATTTTGATTAACCTATAAAATATTAGAATGGTCACTAAAACCTTCTGTAGATTCCTTAACGATACCTTTGATCCTTTATTTTTATGCATCAGCAACATATTGTATGCTAACTAGCTATGAATCAAATAAAAACAAGAGGGTATGATTTTACACATTAATAATGGTCCCATACCGATCTAATTAAAAGTCTTAATGTTTGATCTTTATCATTTTGAATAAGACACAAGTGGTTTTGTGGGTCCCCTTGATGATGTATTTTGTTTGGCGGGTTTGTTCCTATTGTTCTGTTTCTTTTTATATTTCTATGGTACAATTTCAAGGATTAGTTTTGAGGAAACCGTTCGATGGGTAGGATGCCATGGTTCCATTTGAGTTGTTTGTGACCATATTGAGGATGATCTTATGGTTAAGTATGATAAATATTCCCCCAGCCCTGTAAGCTGGGATGCCCCTTAGGATCCCATAGACACTAAGGCTAGTTTTTGTTGAGTGAGATCCTTCTGGCTAGTGATGATTTAAGATTGATTCTGGACTGATATCAGGTTGCACTAGTGGGACTCAAATATATTGGAGTATGTAGGGATGTAATCCTTATTTAATGTCGTATTGTTTGGATACCCCTACATAGATCTCCTACTAGGTTTCCCAACATTGATATCTAGTGTAGGAATAACCATCTCTATAGCTCCATATTTAATCAAAGTTGAATGTCAGTGATAATGACACAAATGGATGGGAGACCTCTTAATAAGCTCCATGGTGATTGATCTAACATGATTTTTTCCTCATAAACCTTCTTGGGTTAGGGATGTTATGATTTTTAGTGCTCTAGGGATAATCTCCCAAAGCATTTGAATTTTGAAACAAGGGCCACTTCCCCTCCTATGGCATGTCGGAGGAATGAAAACCATTGAGAATTCATCTTATGAAGGATTTCATTGTCCTCTTGTAAATTAAGATTTATTGGTTGATGTGGTATTCCCAAAACAAGATGTTAACCAACAGATACTGCAAGTTGTGTGTGGGTGAAAACATATATCCGGGGTAAATCATCTTGTCCAGCATTCTCAGAAACCATTAGTACATTCGATGATTTTGTTTTGGTTGTGTGGAATCTGAGATGTCCGGATATGAAACAGAACACATTTTTCATACAAAATAATATATAAGGGTACATGATCAATCAAAAACATTCACAATTAAAACGTTAAAGAGTAGGTCCTTTATTTTTATGCATGGTTATATGCAGTTAAGAGGAACCTTCTAGATTCAATTTTTTTGTGTAATGATCATAGAATAAATGGCCCTGACAGGAACTATACAACCTATCCTTTTTATCCAGTGAAATGGATATTATAGTTAAACAATTTCATGTTAGGTTTAATATCACTATTTCATCACGAATAAGACAGGGATAGAATTTTATCCTAATGGTTTGATTGATTATTGTTGGATTAAGGCATATCAATGTTTCTCACATCGAGTTTTCCATTTTTTTAGTCTTCCATAGAAACTCTTAATGATTCCCACATCACAAATGAGTATGGACATGGGTACCAAAAGAATGTAGTCCTTTGTTTATTCATGCCAAATGATTTTTATCAACTCACATTGGTCTATGGGATGGTATGTTGGGATCAATGCACCGTTTTGGGGGGAATTGTTTCCCACAACAGAAATCTATTATAGATTTAATAAATGTTCATTTATTCCTTCTCATACTCTAATAAAGGTCTGATTACCCCAATTTCCACATCTAGATTATGAAGATAAATTAATACAAATGACTGTGTTCATATCACTTGTTCTATTTCACTCTATTTTTTATTAAATATGATTTGGGTTATGGACATATTAGAGCAATCTATAGATTATTTCAATCTAGGAGGGTGGATGGTTTCATTGGGATGGTATTAGAATTCAAAAATACATCCTAAATATCCGACAAAAATAGGAATCAATACCCATGTAGTTCTTTTGACATAATTTAAGTTCGTGTGATGACCCATCCATGCAGTTTAACATCATGCAGTAAATAAATATGAATTGGGAATAATCCACGGTCAGACATCCTACAAATATTGTTTGATACATGAATATGATTTTAAATGTTTCATATAATTGGATTATTTTTCATGATATAAATTCCAATATATGTCCTAGGCACGACTTATTCATTTTGGACTTCCTATGATTGATTATTTGTGAGTAGGACACATCGAGTAAGGATGAGATGTAATAATAGTTATATCCCAATGATGGTCCCTCCCTAGGGGGTTCCCTCCATGATGTTTCACTAATAATCACTAATATCTAAGACCATATGATTCATGCTGGATTTGATAAACAATAGGTGGTTGAGAATATGGTGCAATGCATGATAGGATATTTGAACAGGGGGAATACACATTAATGGTTCCCTTTAAGAGGTATTATTTCCTATATAATGGAATAAGTGGTGTAGAGATCAGGGATTATTAATAAATCCGATGTGTCCTATTTTATTTTAGCAATCATATTCATCGTATTTTAGTTCATCCCCCAACCCGTTGTAGGGTTTGAGGTAATTGAGGGCACAATGAGTGGATCTTCATAAAATAATGTGCATGTATGATATCACAAATCATCCGTTTATGGATGAGGAAGAGTGGTCATCCCATCGTAATGATCAAGTCTTGATGGATGGAATTTTAGACACATTAGAGGGAATACACTAAAGCGGAGTCCAATTTGAGATCAATCCTTAGAAATTTGTCATATGTATCCTATTTATTGCATGAATCCAAGTTTCTGTAGTTCACACATTTATTTTTCCGATTGATGGGATACTGTATATGATTATTATTAGTCACATTATACTTATCTCTGTGGTTTTAGGAATGTAATGGGGTTATAATAGGAAGGATTGCCTGTGTTCGGGGATTACACCATGCAGTAACCCTTATATGGGGGACATATCATGTTGTCTTTGATTGGGTCATACACACTGAGTTTTCCCGTATGCATACTCATCATTTATCATATGAAAGAATAAAGAGAGATTATTATGGAATCAAAAGGTCTTCCCGATATCATATAATTGGTATGGTCATATTTGTTTGTAACCCTAGATCAGTAAGGAATCTTCCCTGAATAGTGTGTACATGGACAAAAGTTCATGGAAAGGGTCCTCATGGAAGGAGTTCATGTGGGGTTTTTGACAAATCAAACATGTTTGAGGGGTGTTTTCTGAAATTTCATCGAAACATATTGTATATGACATGATTGTACATTGGATTAGTATGGGGTGGAATCCTATCATGGAAGACACATCCAAGTGTGTCTATCGAGTCAACTTACTTGTCATTGATGACTCATCATAAGTAAAGATGGATTTTCTATGGTATTATGAATGATCAGTTGACTTGTCCTAGATTCCTTCATAGAGGTGATGTGGGAATATCCAAAGTGCTTTAAATAAGTGAAGTGGACAAGTTTGGGTTCTTGTAAAAGACCGAAAGAGACATGAATTTGTGCTATCACATGGTCAACTAGACTCGTCATCGGACTTTCTCATGAAAATATTGACATGTCAATAGGAAATCACATGATCATGTAGAAAATATAATTTGATATCATCCATCCTTGTCTAGACTCTATTTGCTGAAATTTCAGTCATGTTAAGGGTTGTCCCCTAATAAATTTGTCTTTTATTTCGACTACCATATAAAAATAGTGATAGGGTAACTAGAATTCATGAGATCTACCTATACTATACAAGGATTATTTCGTGACTAACATGACATGTCTATGGATTCGTGATGGAATCTTGAGATCAATGAAGACTCTTGTGATCATGTTTCCTTAAACTACTCATGTGCAGTTATCTTATAAAAATGTTTAGAATATTGTGATTTCTTTAATATCATAGATTAACATCCAAATGTATCCTTCCTTATGTTTCCCATTTAAGGATACATGCCTGAATGTGTATGTTGAGGGTGTACACCATATTCCATGTATGGAAGAAAGAGGTATTGTCTATAGGATTGTATTCTCACTAATAATGAACTCACATGTTAACCCTATATCATTTAAGATATCTGAACTCATAAGGGTCTTGTGAGGGTTTCTAAGAACATTTACATATCCTTTCCAATTACACCACAAGAATGGGTAAGGGTCCATAGTTCACACTACTAAGGGGATTCCCTTTCCTTACTCACATTTCGAGAGGTGTCTTCGTAACACCGCATGATGTACACACTTATGGGATTAACGTCACCGATATAAGGTTCAATTTTTGGTCAATTGTTTATGCATTGGGGATTCATATCAAGAAAAAATGTGCATTATTATGGGAATTATGTGGAGAAGATGAGTTCATGCCATTTGTATGGAACATCCTAAATCCCACTCCATGAGCCCGAGTATGGGACATCACGAGACCAGGATTGATTCCCTATTGCATAACAAATCACCCACAAGGTGATCCATACTAAATACATATATTTTGAATATATTTTCGAGAATCATTAGGCTTAGGGTTTTTGGTATTACAATATTCATGGGTACTAATTTTTGGTATTCATGCACAGGTTTTTAAATTCATAGAGATGTAGGGAGGGTATAACATGGGGGGGATTTCCTCATGTCACCACCATGAGTTCGAATAGTGGTGCACCGTGAGATTAAAGTTTCACAACACCGCACAGTGAATTTCCATTGGTGTAAGCCTTTAGAAACTAATATGAGTGGGTTTTACACCCAAGGAACTACACTGCCAGGGCATATGAGGTTTTGTCACTCATACGACTACATGATCTGATGATAGGACTTTCAAGAGCTCATACAAAAATTCATATGGGTTTAATACCAAGGATGTTAGTGTGGGAGAAGGATCCTCTTAGAGAGGTCACCAACCTGATGGGGGTATCATATAGTCTCACTAACATATCATATAAATCAAGAATTGCATGATGCTCAGTTCATTATGTGCTCATATAAACTTCCAAAGACAAGTGGTAGGTTTTCACAATTATCAGAGGAAGTTCTTTGGGGATGATATTCAGAGCTCGATAGTCATCCACTATCAATATTTAATACTTCTCCCTCTCCACTCACTCATATTTGTATTTTATGAAGGGGATAAGTGTATTTATAGGTGAATTCATTTAGATGGTGGATCCACATTGTACAAGGAGGATGTTGGGTTCACCAGCTGAAGCAGTAGAATCATTATTGGAATGATATCATGTAATCATGAGACAACATGTTATTAATATAATGATCATTTCATTTATCATGTTATTCTTTAGTTTACTTATGAAATGTCACGAGGAATCCTTTAAAAAATCCTATTTAATTATATTGAAAATAATTTAGATAGTTGAAGGATTTTCATTCATTAACTTCTTGTAATGATCATACCAGCATTATTTACATCGATCACAAAATCAAAGGATGATAATGAGATGTCCTATAGCACTGGTTGGAGTTATCTCAACATGCCACTGGTTTTTTTCGAATGGATCTTGTGGTGTCAAATGTTGCTTTTAATAGACTAACATGGTTATACCTGAAGAAATAGATATGAAGGATGTAGTGATCACTGAGTGATCATGTGAGCAGAATCCTTCAATGTCGAACCAGTGGTGTTAGAGAGAAACCAATGATATGGAGGTCAAACATGTAGTTCTTGTGCGGTTAAAATATTATTTGAATTTACACAGCATGAGATTGACTTAATTTGAAATTGAGATGAACTGTATTGAAGCAGATGGATGAGATAAATGTGAGGAATGATCAACTGGTTTTTAATTCTTTATGTGAATAGTATATGGGTAAATTGTATCCCACACCAAAATCTCTATGGCGCATCCCTTCAATATAAAATCAATGTAGTGACTACTACTATGTTGAGACTACAGTGTGGTTCGACACTCTTATTGCCAACACACAACTCCATGACGATTCATCCCAATAGGCTTTTGTTCCCATGCTATGTAAATCTTATACCTCATATTTCATGGTCCATATATATGTTTTATCCCACTTTTGGAAATAACTATGCTACCTCGTGCAATCCTCTTGTTGGCCCAGGATGGCTCCAATTGGGTGTGGTAGACCATGGTCCCACATTAACCTATGGTAGAGCCTTGACTTTTCCACTATGGAGATGGATATTATTTTTGGAAAATTCTGGGAATAATACCCCCCACTAACAATAAAATTGTTAAAATGAGTGCAATAATGTCCCAACAGTTACATTAAAGTTTTTCTTCAATGATACACCCCTCTTTTACGAACAATATCACTATTTTTTCATTGCATGAAAACATTCTAAATCCATAATGGAAAAGCTAACGATGCAAAATTATGGGTTAAAACATACTAATTTGTTAACAATTTTTGGTTAACATTACATTTAATAAAGTATGTACATTATTTTTCATATATGATTTGATTTTTTTATTCTAGATACTCTTAAATAGATCATGATTTACATATTTAATGAATATAAAATATGATATAAATATCGTTTATTTTCATTATATAAATATTTATAAAAATATATAAAATATATAATTATGAAATGAAATACACCTTCTATGGACATCGTAGGTTCAACTTATGCATGAATGATGGTTCTATTAAATTAATGTTTTAAGGGAAAAGGTATATTAAATATTTGTGTCAATATGGATATAATAATTCATGTAGCATTTTTAAGTCACATATATCAAATAAATTTACTAAAATCACCCTTAATACATTTCATGTAGATTGTGAATGAATCACAGTTTTTTGAGGAGGCGATAGTCCACATATCCAGAAACGAAGTTATCATATTTACACATAATGGAAAGCATAATGGTAGGCATTAAATAATGTCTAAATAAGAATAAATACATTATAAATATAATATATATCATATAAAAATATATTTTTTATCATAAGGATCACCCATTAGAGGTGGTAGTGGAAAAAATTAACAATATTACTTTGTGAGGCGGTCGTTCACCGTACAAAAAAACGGTAAGTTTGTTACCCATTAGATGGAAGTGTCTCTAAGTGTAGATATAACCCATAGAATAAAAATATCTCTATATATTGAGGATACTATAGTAATTGTATATTCATGGAATGTAAAATTTTTAGGTGGAAGAAAATGAGAATAATTCATAGGATCTTGAGGAAGGATGTTACCTCTTCGTTGGGTAAATCCTCTTGGTTTTCAACAAATGGATTACTTGGTTTGATTTTTTCCAAAATGAGGCTTCTAGGTAAAAATAAGGGATGTTATGAAGAGATTTTGGTATGTTTAGGATGATCCAATATGGATTTGGAGGTGTAGGTATGTGAGGAGGTGAGTTCACTTTTAGGGGATTAACAAGACAATATAATTTCTTATATTTTATCAAGAAACATTGTTCTAATGTTACAAGTATGTGATAATGTAAATATAACCATTATGAAAAAGATTAATCGGTATAATTGTTATTTTTTTTAGTTTTATAAGGTATACTTTTAAATATTTGTAAGTTAAATATTAATACGTTTAATCCTACCTATAAAGGTATAAAATAAGGGAAAATTCATGGGACAATTAATTCCCCCAAATTGGATTAATTCTATCCCATATATCTAAATATCTATAAAGAGAATCAAGTGTATGGTGAACCCCATTGAATAAATCATTTTTATCTAAAAAATAAAATTTTTCCCACAATCATTTCAATGTTAATAGGACATAGTTTCTCCATAATAAAAACTGTGTGTAAAGACATAATATTAATCATGTTTTTAGAGCACATGTTGATGATCAAGAGAGATCTAAATTTAGTTCCATTGATAAGTAATTTTCAAACGTTAGAATAAATTAGTTAAATAAAAAAATGTTATGGTTTATATTTTTATTTAAATTTCTTAATTTAAGTCATACATGATCTTTGGGATGACTACCTTGTGATGCATCATTATTAATGAAGATATGACGTAAATCTAGTGGAGTATTTTTTAATTTCATGTATTTTTCCAATTCTACTATGAGAATGGAGGAAATTTTATCTCTATGAAGGGAAGTCTGATATATATATATATACTAACAAAAAAATCATAATAAATATATTAAAAAATATAGACATGAATATGAATCAAAGCAGATGCTATTAGTTAATAAATTATTATGATTGATCAATATATTATTATGCGGGGACCGAAAACAAGGTTACTGTTGTTATATTTAAAAAGAATTATGTTTCCATATATGTGACAGGGATTGAGAGAGATACAATCCTTGTTGACAAGTAAATGATAGACAAGAAAATTAAAAGGGATGGGATGAAATCCAATATCACAGAAATTATTTCTTAACCATTCTTTTATATAATGAATAATTTGGGACAAAATGAAAATGTATAAGTATAAAATATAGTTTAAAATACTCCATGTATTCACCAAGAAAAATATAGAGTTATAAGATCTGGAAGGAAAATATTTTTCCTATCCATTCCATAATATAATAGAATTATTTCAGATGACACATATAGCTCATCAGACTTTATTAAACCAATAATCAAAAAGATATATAGTGAACTAAAGGGAACCGTTGGTGGATAACAAGATTAGGTAAATTATAGAGTATATATATTGAATCCTGGTCTACTACAAAGACCATAAGAAACCATAAAATATAATTTAAATATTTTAAAATCACCCAAAATTATATATAAGTGAGTTGACATCACTATAGACCTCAATATTGTTATTCACAAGACATAAAAAGGAAACAATTACACCAGGGGAATGGGTAAACAACTTAATTTTTTTGCATAATTTATCACAATTCCCTAGAAATTATCACATGATCAACATGATAAAATATACATAAATGAAGTTGTGGGATACATGGATTTTTTATTACAAATATATATGATTAAGATTGAATATTTACATCAAAGTTCTATAGAATACTCTAACATGAATTGCATACATAAATAAACATTATCTTGGATTATGATCCTAAAATGGATAGGTAATATAATGTAACCATTAAAAATTTCAAATATCTATTATGATCATATTCATTGGAAATAAAGGGATAATAGGGTCAATATCTTTATCTGTTCATGTTTTCATATAACAATATATTATATTTTAGAAATTCAATGTCACCATCCGGGGCCCTATATGGGAAGAATTGTTGGAAACTAACAGGATATGATGATGTTAGAGAGATTATGTTATTGATAGAATATCATTCCCAGGAAATGACAATTAATTCTTTTATATTCAGTGATGTGTTGATGTAGTGAAAATTTTATTGAATATCCATACAGATAATTCTTGAATTGATCTGGAGTTCAAGGCTGGCCAAAATTTATTCCATTAACTATCACTATGGATGAGGGTTATGATATTTGAAAAAAAAATTGTAAAAATGATCCCTTGGCACGTTTTAACACCAAAATATTTTATGATATATTTCTATTTAAAAAAGTTTATTTTTTTATATCATTCCTTACAAGAACATTTAGTGTAAACAAACTGTGATATACTCTTGAAATATTATTATTTAATTTTAAATTCATCGCCTATATATTATATTGGAGTGTATTAATATTACTAAATAAAGTATGTGAAATTAGTTTTTACACATTTTGAAAATAATTTTTTTTTTCAATTGGACATATATGATAAATAAAAATATTTTGAAAGTAAAAATGAATTATTTCTTCGTTAAAACAACATTTTTATTCATGAAATCTGTTTTTATCTTAATAAATTAAATAAATAGATATTTATTAATAATTATAATGAAATATTAATATTTTATATTCTATAAAATATCCTAAAATCATATAATATTTTTTACATGTCAAAGAATGAAGGTAAATTAATTTTTTATATTTTAAATGTGTGTTTATAAAAATAGTTTTGATTCCATTTCATATTTATATTTAATTTACCTTATCCTAGTGATAATTTTTTTGTTTTATAAAATTCATTCCATATTTTTAATGATAATTTACAAATTTTTAATGATTCCAAATTTATTTTTTATCATATTTAGTATTAAAACAATGAAAACATGTTAACATTGTTAAGGTTAAAAGAGTACACTAGGGGGTTAAATTTTGTGATAAGTGTAAATATACCACATAAAAATGTATAAATATAATTGTATTAATATATTTAGACCTCATATTATCTTAATCGTGATTTATTGTCCACTTTTTGACACTTTCTCATGAATTTAACTTTATTTTATTTAAATATTTTAAGTAATTCCATGTGTCCCTAACCTCACTGATAAATTGGAACCTCCTTCCCACCCATATTCAAAAACATTGATTCCACTATATTTGATACTATGTTTAATAAAAACATCATAAATTAATTCCCATAATTCTTGAGCTCTTGGTATTACCCTATGACTATCCTAAGATGGATTATGGTATAAGCAAAAGGAGGTATCTCAAAGAAGATGTAATCGTCTAACTCAGCTATTTCAATCATTATATCTTATTATAATTCCTTTAAATATATTTAATCCATCTAAAATATGTAATATATATGTATAATTATACAAATATGTTATTATGATTATGGTACAACCATTTTCTACATATGTTCTGTCAAATGGGAAATGAAAGTCTCGCTCATACGTGCGTGTGTATTGTAACCTCTTCATAGTGGTACGATTCATTTTCCACAGCTTCATCCCATAAATGGTTATAATTATTGATTTAAAAAAAATATTCTTTATTTATGATATAAATTTTAATTACGATAAAATATTATTTACTTTATTTTCATCTTTATCATTGTGAGATAGAATTAATGTTTAGGTGTGTGTAAGGACTACTGTATCCATGAATTACAGATTCTATTTTAAATATATTCAATTTTATAGATAGTTTTAAAATTTTATTTAATGGCTAAATAGATTACTAACTGAACAAATAATCTACTTTAAATTTTATGTTATCTTTATACCATAGAATGTTCTTAGTCATTCAGTCATTGAAAGATAGTCTTTTTAAGTTGGTTTTACTAATAACATGAGTGAGGTTATACTATTTATGACATGAATGGTTACGAAATTTTAAATAATATTGATATTATGAAATAATATGACCTAAATTAAACGATTGAAATTTTATATGTATGATTGAACTATGATCAATGTGAAACGAACATATCTTTAAATCAAAACATGCCTGAAAAATGAAACAGTATTCACAGTAAATAATTATTCTAATAAATAATTATTAATTAATTGGTGGTAAGATGCCATAAGTATAAAAATATTGGTATTACAAGTAATAATATCGATCTAGTGTAAAATAATAATAAATTTAAATTTATTATATAGGATTTCAGAGCTTTTATAAAGTATGTAAGACCTGAGGTAATGGATTACGATATAATATCATTTCTTTTTTGGATTTCTATATTGAATTTATGTTAGGTGAAATTATAAGGAAGTTATCTAAAAATACCCAAATATATTATTCCTGAATGTTTATTACTGAATGTCTTATATAATAATATCATTTTAATCACACAGTTATTTAAAATGATTGATATTTTTAATGAAAAAATGTCCTTATTTTCTCATTAGTCGTGATTTTTTTTTTCAATGAGATTGTTCATTAGTATATATTCAATTATGTATGATATAATAATTTTTTAAATTCAGTTTTATCCTAATTATAATTTAATTTCAATGTTTTTAATATTAAAATTTTATATTGTTTTCTGAACAGGTAATTTTTGCCTTTTTAGAAAATGTGTGAAAGGAATCTTGGTTTTAATGCATACCACAAAAAAAAAAGAATTCCAATCATCGTAAAGAATATTTTATATGAATATTTTTTTAAAATCATTAAGGTTTATTTTAAATTTAATTCTTTTTCTAAAAAAATTTAGAAATATTTTTTTGGTATATTTTAAGGAAAGGGTAATTTAATTATTTCCAAATAATTTTTCAAATGCTTTTATAAAATTATTTTTCATAAATGTGAACATTATTTACAAAATTTTATGCTTCACTAGATATATGATCATAATATTCCATTAAATCATGTTCTATGTATGTATTATTATGATTTTTAAATTATTTTATGAAACATGATTCATTTATTGGGGATATGATATGATGAATTAATGTACATTTTAGGATTATACATCACACATATGTATATTTTTAATTATGTTTTGTATGTGCCTAAAACTATATAGCCCTTTTATGTATTGGTTTTAGAATTATATCACATGAGATTATATGAATTCGAATGGTAATGGATCCCAATTTAATAAATGACTATATCAAATATGATAATATTTGGAGTGAACCTTGAATATGGAAATGAAATATGGTGAGTCCACCCAATTCAATTTGATAGTTTTAGAAGCGATCCTTGAATATGAAATTATTTTATATTTTTATACGTATTACAAAAACTTGTGTATTATTTTTAGCATATGTTGTCATGGATCATTATTTATTATTGATGATTCCACAGTTTTTTGACTTATGTATTTTTTAATGAAAAATAATTATTCAATGATTCATGATTAATAATATTTCATTTATTAAGTGTGACTTACATAATTCATGATTATGTTTTCATTCATATATACTTATCTTATTCACGCTTACAATAATTTATTGACATCTCATTTTTGTTCCCTTATTGATCATCTAAAATCAAAGTTTCTTATGCTTTCATTTTCCCCAGGTTATGAAAACAGTTTTAAGTAAAAATGTAAAATAAGGGTTTTATGAGAAAATATATGTGTTAAAGACATTGATGATATTTTATTAAATGAGATGATTATATATATATCCCTCAATTACACTAAACCATCGTGATTTTGTGTCTTTTTTTATTATGATATGTATTTAATATTCATCTTAAATGTTGTAATATTTATATATGTCATGCTTGGATTTCTTAATGATGTATCAGAGCATGGTATAGTTAATGTTAGAGATATTATTAGATAAATTTACTGAAAACCATTGGATATGTTTATGTACAAGATACCATTTGGAATATTTTTTATTGTATATGGTCCTATGACTACACATACGACTATACACTCTCAGATGATATGTTTGGATTAAATGAAATTTTATTTATAAAACATTATAAATTGATTTTAATAGATAATGACCCTAAATGAAAAAGGTTAACCTTTAGGTATCATAGATTTAAAAAATGTGTAATGATTCCGGAATCTTATGAATGATGTTCAATTATTAAATGATTACTCAATGTGATTATTTTTTGTTATAATATGATTTTTTGTTTTAGTCAATGATTAGAAACTGGAAGAGTCATGTTAGAACTAAATATGAATGATAATACAACAATTTAATTCCAATGAAACTTAATATTATATAAGAGAGAATAAAAAATACTATAGTTATTCTTGTGAAACATTCCCATGATATGAATGACACTAATCGTCCAAAAAAGCAAATGAGGTAACAATATATTATCGATTCCATCATGAGGAAACATACACCTTATTTTGTTGTTTATGTGGATCCAACAATTTCTAAGAAATGCATTAGTACCTATGAAAATATATTTTTTGTTCCCAAGTGTTTCTAGAATGAAATATTTATATTAATTGTTAATCATTTGTAAGTAGAAGAAGATCAGTGGTGGGATCTTATAAAGAACATTAGGTAACAAGAATAAATTTACTCTATTAAATGGGAAGATTTTTTGAGTCTATTTTTTTAATAATTTCATCCCATATATTCTTCTTATGATAATTGATAAATAATAACTTGATCAAATGAAGAGAGATGATGAGTACATTATTTGTTATGAGAAATCCTTTACCATAATTTATTGTTATAATTTATGTATTATCATTGACTATGGAATTAATATTGATCAATTAATTTGTTTCATAAAATTAATATTCGAAAATTGGTTATTTATAATAGACTTCAATATCTATGAACAAATAAGTCAATTATTTCTCATGGATGAAATATATATCATAGTAACCCATCAATTTCATTGTTTTTATTAGATGAAAATGTTAAAATTCAGATGAAATTATACTTCTAAAAACAATTAAAGGATGGGTTTGAGTCTTACGTTTTTCCAAAATAACGGAAATAAACATGGTCAAAATTTCCTTTATTGGGTTTGTTAAATTATTTATCTATAGAAAATAAGGTCATTCTGTAAAATAATGTCAAATTGATGTGAATTAGCCATTTATTGTTAATTAGAATGCTCAAAGGAATGTTCCACCCACACTTCAATGCTATGATATAATGGATTATATAAATTATTCCAATATTATCATTAATCCAAGGGTTTATGTTAGAAATAGAAATTGGGATACCTTAAGAAAATATATAAGGGAAAATCTCATGTGATCACAACTACTAAATTAGGTAATGAGAACGAAGTAGTTAAAGGTGAACTTACTATCCACTATGAAACTAAAAATATAATATTCGATTTTGGATCTACCCATCCTTTTATGTGTGATTAAATTTACATTGTTTTCACATCATGACATCAATAATTATATGTTGAGTTATAAATTTATAATTTTTAGGGTTTGAGGATCACATATCATATCTATAACCACTCTCTAATAAGATATTGTGGGAATGTTCTTCTGATTGATATAGGGATTCTATCTATAGTGAAAGATGGTGGTACTTTAGAAATTTATTGAATTAATTTATATAGATCCCATGTAATTTTAAAATGATGATAAGTCACATTTCCTATTCCAGATTAAAATTTGATCATATTTTGTCATGTAGATATATGTATAGTTAGAATAGATATTACATTTATTATATTTTTATTTCTACCAATTGTTTAGAAAAATTTATCTCAAATGGATGGAGTGAAACTAAATATGGAATATATTCATATTATTCAAGAATATCCTTTTTTATTTCATTAATAATTACTTTGTATTTCCTCGAAAAATGAGGTATATTTTTTAAAATAACCCATACATGGTGTCATGTCAATTTCAAAGGTTCTTTATATAATAGACCTGATGGAGTAATAGGAATTAAAGAATAAGATATTGGATAATATGGAATGTTAATTAATATGATTGAGTTAATAACCATTGTTTTTTCATATTTTTTATTAGTAGTAAATAAATGTTAATAAAACATTTCATTGATTATTGATATCTAAATAGGATCACTATCAAAGGGAATAAAATATTTACCTCATATTGATAATTTTTTTTAGCAATATAAAGAAGGTAAACAAAAACCAATGACTGAAATTTTTATATATATCAACAATTGACGATTAAGATTAAGGATATACCCAAGGTAACCATCCATACAAGGCATGATCATTATAAATTTATTGGGGTTCCATTTGGAATCACTAGTGACCCTGATTTCATCATGTATTTAGCGAATAATGTATTTAGATATTACCATAATTAGTTTATGGTAAAACTTATATATGATATTGTTATTTATACTGAGTCCAAGTTAGAGAATAGAGATTATTTAAGGGATATGTTGAAGACTATAAGGAAGGAGAAGTTTTATTCCATATTTATAATGTTTGAATTATGGATAAAAATATTCATCATTAGATCATATAATATTTGGAAATGGAATATCCATATATCCATTAAAGATATAAGTTATTGATAAATGAACAATAAAAAGCAAAGTAACCAAGATCTATAGTTTCATCGATCAGATGGAAACTAAAAAAACATTCTGAGATATTTCTCATTAATATATAATCCACAAACCATGTACAAATGGAAGGGATTCAAGTTCCCATTGATAGTGAAATGTGAGGAAAATATAATAATGCTTAAACTAAGGTCTATTAGTGAACCTATGCTTATAGTAACTGTAATTTAATAAGGTTCTGTGAGATAAATTGATTAATTGATAAAGGTAGCATGATTAATCCTTTTGTTGAATAATATGGTGATATATTATTCCACACAGCAATTGAAAAATATAGAGAATATTTACATGACTCATGGTTTAATGTTGGAAGTGGTTAATGTTTTTTTAATAATTTGGGGTAATTATCATTTGTGTTAAATATATTACATATATGATAATAATAAAATTTTAAATTAAATATTCTCCAAGAAATATTTTAATACTTAGTAGAGAATCCCATTATAGTTGATTAAATATTATTAATACTCAATACATTGTCACTCTAGAAAGGTGAACAAGGTTGTTAATTGCCTGAGTCAAAGATTTCATGAAATGTTATCTATTATTTCTATCATATGAGATAATAAGATTATGAATTTTCAAAAAATGGACCATGAAATCTTTGAGGAATGAAAAAATATTATTTTATTCAAATCAATGTTCAAACATCTATTCATGTGAGGATTATAGTGGCATAAAATAAAGATGATAAACTATAGTAGAAGGTGAGGAATTTTCTTATATTTTATCATGATTATTATAGATTGATAATGATTAGGAACTGTGTGTGTTTTACTTTAATACCAAATATGAATAAATAGATATTGGAGGAATCTCATTGTTCATCTATCCTAATTCATCCTCAATCTGTAAAGGTGCATAATAATATGAAATATCCTTTTGTGTGTGCAAAATATTAAATGGGATATTATATAGTATAATTCATGAAACATGGTATGTCGGTATGTTATGGTTAAGTAATCATTTTTAAATAATCTACTATCATTTACTATTCTATAATGGAAATGAGATAACGTCACCATGTATTTCATGGTGAGCCCCCCAAAAATATATAAAGGGGATAATGATATTTGGGTTTTAGTCCATCACATTATGAAGTTAGAAAATTTCATTTCAATCAAGGAATATTTATAAATTTATTAACATAAATGGTTATACATTAACATGTAAAATGATCTCATAGAGTACAACATTTGATTGTATCTGACTGAGATCCAATGATTACCTCATAGTTATGGAATTTTCATCAACATACCTAGAATACATTATTAATATTTAACCCTACATTTCATCCATATACAGATGGTTATCCTAAAAGAACCATTAAAAACCTAAAAGATATGTTGATATCCTATTCTTCAGATTTCAAATGTGCTGGGGATCAACACCTTCCTTTGGAACAATTTTATTACAGTAGTAGATCTCACTCAAGCATTCAGATGGATCATTTTGAATCCCTCTAAGGAAGGAAGTGAATAATTCCAAATTTGTGGTATGATGATTTATAAATAAACCTACTAGGACTTGAGCTAGATGAGGAAATAGAAGATAATGGTAGAACTATTTTTCAGTACATCATTGTAGCTTAGAGTTGACAGAAAATTTGAATTGAAAATATTCATGGAGACATAGAGTTCACAGTTGGTGAAAATGAATTCCTATGAACATACCCCTGGAAGAAAGTAGTTATATTTACATAGAATGGATATATAATGCCTATATATATTTTTCCCTTATAAATTCATAATTGAGTTGAAAATGTATCTTATCACTATGCAATTCCACTAAAACTCCCACAATTTTTGGATGTGTTCCATGTATCTCTCCTAAGGAAGTACATACTAGATCTTTTAAATGTATTATAATCAGAGGCCACACCACTGGATCATGATATCTTTTATGATAAATTATTGGTGGGGAGTTATAATCAAATAGATGAAGTGTTTTAGAAAAAGACTACTCACATAGTCATAGAATTATGGTGAAACCATAAATTTGAGGAAGATATATGGGACCATAATTATGTGGTGAAGAAGTATCCTCATTTTCTACATCAATCAAAAAAATTAAATGGTTGAATTCATTCAAGGGAGAAGAATGTAACACCCCATGATTTATTTATATATTTATTATTAAATAAATTGCATTTCTTTGATAGTGGTCTTTACACACTAAACATATTTTATGAGAACTATGATATACTATTAAAATAGTATTATTTAATGTGATAGTAATCACTTTGTTGTTGGATTAGAGGGTATGGGTGTGAATAAATATATTATGAAAAACTATTTTTTTTCACATATTGAAAATAAAATCATTGAAAATCAAAATTTTTATATTAAAATTAAATCATTTCAAACTGAAAAAAGAGATGTTTTTTTAAACTATGTTTTTATATGCAATTTGGTTTAATATTAATAAACTAAAAATTAAAAATTTATTAATATTTATAATTAAATATTTATAATATATTCTATAAAATAATTTTTAATCCATCTCATATATTTTACATGGTATTGAATGAATATAAATTATTCTTTATTCTAAAAAATACATTTTTTAAAAAATATTTTTCTATAGGTTTTATGAACTTATTTTATAGTTCATTTTAACAAATTATAAAATTCAAATTTCATAAATTGTATTAAATATTTTCAATAATCTTCCAAAAAATTTCCAATTGGTGTTCTTTCATTCTTTGTCAAAATGAATAGTAATAATAGGAAAGATTTATTACCAAGGATAAGGATAAAAGGGGTTACCAGTTGGGTGGGTTAAACTAATAGATAATGGTAAAAATATCAATTAAAATAATATAAATATTATTTAACGATATTTAGAACTTATATTACCTTAACATCTATGTTTTGGACATTTTTTAAATTTTCACCAGAAAATGAGTTTATATTACTTAAACATTTTATGTAATTCCATGACTCTCCTTCCTCCCACATATAAAAATAAACCTACTATCCAAACTTGATTACAAACTATTATCCATATTTATCATGATATTCTACCGAAAAACATCCTATATTCCATCCATATTTTCTTCAAATCTTGTTCTCACCCTAAGACCAACCTAATAAGCATTATGGTCTTATAAAATAGAGGTATTTTAAAGAATATGTAATTATCTTACATGAATATTTCTAGTCTATTTTATCATATATATCGCCTAAACCAATTTTAACAATCCTAACATAATGAATATATTATCATAAATATATTTATATGTCCTTATTGTTATGGTAAAACCATTTTACACCAATATTCCATCTATGGGGAAATGAATGTTTCTCTCATCTTCATAAGGGGACTACCTCCTCCATAGAGTGATATTACTCATTTTACATCACATAATCCCAATTATAGTTTTAATAATGGATATAATAAATATATATCATATTTATGAAATAAAATCTATTTTTATATATTAAATATTATCTATTTCCCCTTTTTCAAATAATAAGATGAAATAATTTTTTATGTGTTCATACAGACTAATATTTCCATGAGTGATATATTTCATTTTCAATTCCATCCTTTATGGTTTGTTATATAATTTTATATAATTATTATATATAACACTACTAACATGAAAAATATTATATAAATGTTATATTAACATTATGCCTTAGCATGTGTTAACTCATTCAATATTTATAACACACTATTTTTTAATTCCGTTTTATACCAACATGAGTGATGTTGTAATTATTGTGAAATTAATGATATTGGAATGTTAAATATTGAATATATAATATAATAATATTATATAAATTATGTTATTAAAAAATATATATGATGAAACCATGATCAATGTGCGTGGATAAAATCATCCAAACTAAAACATTCATTAAAAAATGGAACAATTTTCAAATGAAACACTGAATTTAATAAAAACTACTAATTAATGGGTGATAATATTTTTGGACTATTAATTTTTATTCAACATATACCACATACTTTAGGGTTTGAACATCTAAAATTCTCTTCATAATTTATAGATGATTTTTTTCTCAAATATGCTTATCAGTATTGAACAATATTTTAAGTGATTAATATACTAAATAATTAAATTTTCAATATAGAATGTTCATGATGAAATTAATCTATATCTAGGAAATCAGATACTTGATGTATTCGGCTATATAGATAAATGGACAAATAATAATTTAGTAATGTAAATATTCTATGTGAAGGACTTCCTTATGTCAATTGGTTATATCATGGAATTTCATTTTGAAATTCGCCTATGTCATTCAAATGGATATATTAGAAAGTATCTAGGTATATAAATTAGTTTTAGGAACTAGTTAAACAGATAAATCACCTATGTCAATCAAATTCATTGTGAAATTATCTTTGTAGATACATTCATCACTGTTAGATTTGAGTATGTGAGTAAAAAGTGAATCAATTTGGATACATGATTTAGGATATATTTGAAAATTGGTTATGTAAGGATAATAAACTATATTAATAAGAAAAATTTATGCAATTAAAATATATGGATAAAATCTACTATATGAATTCAAATGAATATTTCCCCTTTGAAGTGATCTAAAAATTTCCACGCCTTATTAGAAACTATATTTCTTATCACTGAAGAACATGAGTGTGAATTTAATTATATTTTACATTAATTAAATGTTGGAATACCTCCTTATTGGAAAAATTGTTTTAATAAGAGTATTGTATTATGGACACAAACAAGGGTAATAATAATTTATTTATTTTCTATTTCTGAGCTATTTTTAAGAAAAGGACATGTCTTTGATATTGGATTTTATAGATTGATTGTTATGTGTTAAAGTAATTATTTTTTACCTTAATTCCAATATAGTACTCATGTGTGGAAAAAAAATATAGTTTACGATAATATATTACTAAATACAAAATAATTATTTCTTCTTTGAAATTTCGTCATGATGTGAATATTTTTGTAAATAATATGAGGAATCATCATGATATAATTTTTTTCATATTGATCATCTTTGATATAATTTATAAAGAATATCTTCAAGATTATATATTTTATGATAATATATCATGAAGATTTATTCTTTATTATAGATATATCTTATAATTATGTGTTGAACCTAAAATATCTTTATTTTCTTATCTCTTATTGTAATGGTTCTTGATAAAAGATCCTAAAGGTTATTCGTTGTATATCATTTCTTGAGCTTGATTGAAAGATCATTTTGTATTTCAACTAGTGCTGGCTACTTTCCATTTGGTATTATGTACTTATAAAATAGATTATAAGTCTCTTATAGAGGAATAATCTAGATAAAATTACTGAACTTTTGGGTTAGCGGATTGGTCGAGTGGACTAGGGGACTTTTATAACATAACCATTATAAATGTCAATGTTATATTCATTAATTTAATGTATTTAATTTAGTCTACTATTTTTGTTTAATACAATATTATAAGAAAAACTTTTCAAAAATTTGGTGGTTTTTAATGAAAATAAAATGTCAAGAACTCAATTCCATCCCCCAATTGAATCCTTTTCAAACTATTCATGACAACAAATTCTATCAAGAATAATTACTCTTGAGTTCATAGCTGTTAATGGTTTATTTCTAAATATCATTTTGAAAATTCATTAAATCACTGATAACATTGAATGTATTTCGATAGTAAGTGATCCAAACATAATGGTGAATATTATGGCTACTAAATGTCATGAATAATAATATCTCTAAATATCCCTGGTCTGATGTTTTATCTTAATGGTGTGAATCCTTAAGAATTTTAAAAAACACAACCATAAACATGGGATGATAATTTTGAATCTAGTTAATATATAATTTATAAATATATGAATACTATAATTTTTGAAATAGTTCGATATGATTTCAAAAGATTTTCTCCTTTCCAAACATCCCATGAAATGTGGACTACCATTTAAATTGCTTATGGGGGTACATATAATTTGAGGGATATCAGATATAATCAATCCATGATATTGTTTGATACGTTTTGAATTATGTATGTATAGACAATTTTGGAATTAAATATAATTCTTTTTGATATTGTAAAGATTGATGTTTCCTTGGTAGCACAAATTAGTAAACCAGATCAATTCACTAAAGGTTCTAATAATTCCACCACCATGATGGATCTAGATCTCAACCACTCATAGATAATCTATAGAGGTCAACAATATCAAAATAAAATAACTTATTGGAACTCTAACGATATATTAGGTATATATGAAAGTTGAATATGGAGAACATAAATTTGTTGATAAGGATAATGCTTCATTAAAATTATCAATTTCAAAATATGATAAGAAGTGAAATTTAATTCCAATAATTGTGTCATCCGGTTAAGATATATCTACTTTTAGTTATTTAGGCAATTATATTACTCAATTTTATATAATGTTCAAAATGTTATATAAAAATTTAATAGGTTTTAAGAAACAATTCAAAAAATATAAAAATATGACGGAAATTAAAAATATGTCATATGATATGAATGAATAAATATTTGACACATCAAACCAGAGTATTCATAGGTAGAAGATAACAACAATGTAGTGAAAAGTATTTCAAAAATGGTCATTATATGGAGAAATAAAATAAATACAATAAATCTACATGGAGTGCTATTGAATATTACAGGGATGTAACATGTTTTAAATTTGAAGTAGGACATTCAAATTTGAAGGCCAACATGTGCTTTATTGAACACTCTAAGGAGTTATATTCATGTTATTATTCTCATAAAGAGTCTGAAATTTGAAAAAAAAATTATTATATGAAATACTAAGTGAATATTTTACAATTATATAAACTAATTAAAAATACTTGAAAAAAATAAACCTATTAAAAGTTCCAATAGTGATATGGTAGTTGAAAAAGATGAGATAAACAAAAAAAAAATTATTTGAAGAACAAGAAAGAAATTGGTTGCATCATATATTTAAAATGCCTATAAGATTGGAAAATTTCAAAAAGAGATTTTAGAATTCAAGGATAGTGTATTTGTTTTTACAAAATATCATTATTATTTTAAACATTTTTTTGGAATAAAAAAACATTAAAAATAAATTTGTAATCAGAAGAAAATGTGGGAAGTTAACATCATTTAAATTTATTTTCAATTTCCAATAACAAATAAATTTATGAAATGACTTTTAAAATTTTGAATAGTAAAGGTATTATTCCTAAATGTTTTGTCTCCTAATACCACAATTCATTATAGTTAAAAATTATTTTCATTAAATTTTTTTAAAAAAATCAGTGTTGGAATTTTTGGATAGTACATATGGATTTTGGTTACAAAATATTTAATTTCTAAAATTGGTAGACACATGAAAATGTTGGTAATAAAATTTCTAGTTTTATTAGTTATTTTATTGAATAAGTTCTACGATAATCAATGATAAATTCTCTTTGAATAGTCGGCGATCCTATAATATCAATGGAGATTTGTTTAATTTTTTCACTTTATAAAAGATTTATATAATCTATTACACCACTGCTGACAATTCCAAAGGAATAATGTATGTGATTTGGATTTTTTGGTAATACAAGTTGATTCCTCATTAAAAAAGTTCATTATATGGAAGTGTTAAAGAATAAACTAATTATAATTTCTCAACATTTTCATATAGATTAATTTTTTTTTAAAATAATTCCAATTAACTTTTCGTGGATAAAATTCATAAATGAAAGACACATAGAAAATTGAATGTCTATACTATAGATATTAATTCCTTCATTGGACAAATAGTGAAATTTTTAAATTCAAAAAATGAATCATTTATTTTGAATATAATATTGGGACCCTATAATGATTATTTTTTGATAAAATTATCAAAATAGAATTTATATTGATATTCAACTCACCTTAAATTTAATAAAAAGAATCTATCTATTGCATACTAAATAGGGAATTAACACAAGTAATATATTAGACCAATTAAATATGTTTCTATTTCTAGAATCCCAAAGCAGTTTCACATGTACTTTTTTGCACTGTCTAGAATTGAAAACCTATGTGGGGAATACATTTTTTATCTATTTGTTAATGATATATCTTGATTTTATGGGATATTTTATATAATGTTTTTAGAGTGAGTTGTGATCTATTATTATAAATTTTTTAAAACTAGTACATAATTAGAAATATGCCAAAATTACATTTTTAAGAATTTACCATAGAATAGAATAATAAAAAAATGAATTCAATTCCAATTGTTAAAAACATTTTATTAAACACACTTTTTCTTCCCCAATGAAACCTAAAAAAATTATTTTTTGAATGGAGGGATATAAATTATCATTAAATTTATAGAAGAATGTTATGTGAATACAAAATGCCTACTAATTTTTCAGATGAATCCATAAAATAATCATGTTATTTAATAAATAGTTTTCCAATAAGACATATTTTAATGAAAACACTCTATTAGATACAAAATAATAAGAATAATTTTTTTTTACATTAATGTATTTGGATGCCACATGTATATTCTAAACACCAAGGATAATCTTGATTAATTGGATCAAAATGATGGTAAAGGAACATTATATGTATATTATAATAATTACAAGGATTATAGAGTGTTAAATAGAAGTTATAATATTATTAAATAATCAAATCATGTGATATTAGTAGAATTCGATTCTTTAGATCGCAAAAAAACTCAAACTAATGAACATATTGGTTTTTCTTAAAACAACAAACCTGAAATTAAAATTGATGAAAATTTGTAAGTTGAATTTCCTCAACCAAGTCTTAATACTTTGGACACTAGGGATTCATAAAGTGTGCTTCATAAAAATACTATAAACCTTATGATATATCCCTTATAAAATGTTATAGGAAGCATAAATGAATGGATTTTTAATATGAGGATTGTAGGAAATCATTGAGATTTGTCTTCCATACAATATCAATAGGATCCTAATACAATAAAATTATCCTTAACATAAGAGAGATGGGTCGTAGTAATGCTATAAGAATTCAACCCGTTTAAGGGAATATTTTTTGAGAATTTGTTAGCAAACCATATGACCATCCTGTTATAGGAACAAAATCAGTTTATATGAATAAATAGGATGATAACTGTGTGTTCACATTGAATAAGTATAGTCTTGTAGATAAATGTTACAATTAGAATATGTCATAGATTATGAAGAGGCCTTTTCACCTATATAGAGATTTGACGTAATTAGGATTCTCTTATAGAATTGAACACATATAAATTTGAAAATATATTCGGTGGATGAAAAATCAAATTTTCTAAATGGTTTCTTAAATTAAGGTGTTTATATTGAAAAACCTCATGGTTTTTAACATCCATATTATTAAAATTAGTTTTTTAAACATTAAATATATCATTATGGATGTAAATATCACCAATATCATAGTACAAGGGAAGATGTTATTTTATTTTGTAAAATGATTTTTTAGTAGGTATGGTAGATCTTGATATATTTATGAAAACATTGTCTTCAAATATATTTTTAGTTCATATTTTTTTTCATGGTGTGTTTTTTGGATCAAAAAATATATTTCTGTAGTGAATTTTTAAGACACATGTAAAAATAATTTCAAACGAAAAATATGGGTGAGTTATGTTTTTGTTATATGTTATAAAATATATCAAAATGATATTGTAAATGTTCTGAATCAATGAAAATACCTACATGTCATTCTTATAATAATTAGACTCAAAACTGGTAAAGTATATACAATACCTATGAGTTCAAGTGAAATACATGACTTGGGTAAACCGGGAAACCTATTGACAACAATATTTTGAGTGGATTAATTAGAATCTTATAATAATTGAATTCAAATAAATGATATATTATGTATTTAGCGTGTCTCTGTGAAAGATTTCAATAAAATCTAAAACAATCTAATTTTAATGTTTCTAGAATAATATTAATGGATTTAAAGGTAAAATTTTAACTATAATTAATATGTCCATATACGTATTTTTGTAATTTAAATTTTCATTTGGATGAAAACAGATGGTTTTCATAGATTAGAAAAGATTGATAATTTATGAACCTGTGAATTTCTTGGGAAATACATGCTATCTGAGTGTAGTAAAAAATAAATCATTCTTTAATTATCTACTACTGAAGCACAATAAATGTTTTTGGGAAGTTATTGATCTCAATTAATTTAGAAAAAACACATATTGATGGGTTTTTTATTCAATTATAATCATGTATTAATTCATTTTTATAAATTTTGTTCTACCAACATTTCTAATAATCTAATAAATCATTCTTGAAAAAATAATATATTTATAAGGTATAATTTTTTAAAAGATCATGAATAAAATGAAATTATTACTCATTAGTTTATCTTAAATGATAATTAGTTGGAAGATATTTTTACTGAGACACATGTGTGTATATATTTTTTGTTTATCCAAATAGAATTGGGTTTATTCAATTTTAAATTAAATTTATTTATATTTTTTTTATTTTGTGATTTTAATATTTATTTTTATTTATTTAATTTATGATATATTGAAATTAATTAGTATAATATTTTATCTTTTTAATTGTTTGGTGCATTGAAAATGAAATTTCATTAATTTAAATTTTATTTTTATTTACTTATTTATTAATTATAATCAACCAAAAAACCATTTTCGGTATGTAATCATTTTGGAAATAGTTTCATTGACCTAAAATTACATTAACACATGACCCAGTTCCAATTCACATATATATTATCTTATAAAATCAAAAACACCTCCCTGATCCTCTAAATTGTCTCATGAAAATATTATTATAATGTTTTCCATTGGAAATTGAAATAAATGTGATCAAGGATGTTCTGTTTCTTATAATGAATCAATATAATGTGTAGAGGAAATATTACTATTTGGAAACACTGTTTATCTGCTATGTCTAATGGGTACCGAGATTTTTCTATAGAATGTGATTCAGTAATAGGGTTGGGATATTCCCTTTAATGAGAAATATTCTACTTCCTTATCCAGGAAGAGGTAAATGTGTTTATATTGAATTCATGTTCTAGTTCAATCAAACAGTTGATGTTTACACTTTGAATATATATGGTTAAGATATTTTTTTATTCGAATAAATTAGATGATTTTATATAATCTATATGAAGAGGAATTAAAATTCAGTCAAACTCTTATTTGACCAACCTTAATTAGATCAATAAAGTTGTTCATTTTTTTGTTTAGTACCTATACTTTTGAGAAGAAACTTCTAAAGGATTTTCCATTAGAGTTTTAACAACCCTGCTCTTTATATCACACATTTGCATAATATATTACATAAAATATTCACATAACACAAAAAAGAATATTATGTGGTCTAGTGTGTTTAGATCTTAGTAAGATTACATAACAACAAAAAACATGAAATACAAATCATTATTGAAAACCTTTTTTACATGACCACACACATTCCTTCATACCTAGTATTAAATGGGATAACATGAGTAAATACATAAGATAAGGGTGATCTTTAAAGCCCAATAAAGTTGTTAAAAAGGTATAACATGAAAAATATAATACATGTTAGGAAATAGGAATATCAATGGATCATAATAAAAAAATGAACATAAACGCAAGATATTGCATGATTATCATTACATGGAAATGTGGCATCTACATTTAAAATGATATTAGAATGGGAAATGGGTCATTGCACATGGAGAATGAGTAAACACTAATTTCACATGAATTTCCATGATTAAACCCTCATTTCACTTGACATATCATGATACAAATATTTACCGAATGCATTGGAACGCTATCAGTGCATACCTTTTATAAACATTTCATTTTAGGCATAAGTGTTCTATATGGATCATTCAACATGGATTAATTAAACATCATAATATAGTAAGAAAACAAAAGATATGGAATACATAAATTTAATTCAAAATTAAGAATGTACATGTGCATAATGCTAAATACAATTGATAGAAAAATCAGTGTGGTATTCACTTAAACAATAATTTTTGCATAGGAATTTTGGTTTAACTTCGACATCCTAACGGCGTCAAATAGAAATTGTAAAAGGTGTTGATAAAAGAGAAAGGGTATATAATAATTTATACATGAAATGGATAGTAAGGGGTTCATAGAACATAATATTCGAACATATGTAATTAAATTTCGGTTCATAATATAAAATAATTGCATAAATGTAAAGAAGGAGTAATAAATTCCTTACTAAATTTCGGATTTGTAACCATTGTACATGGGAGGCCCTAATGAGAGGGAAATAGGTATATCATCATTCAAAAATAATGAGGGAAGTATATGTAGGTTCAAAATCATACCCCAACATTTTTAATTGAAAATTAAATGGTATAACAACATAAAAAAACATGGAAAAATTTGAAAGGAAGAATCCCTTACATAGAAATGTGGCCCAAAAGATGGGGAGAGGCTTGAGAGATGCTTCTTGGGAGCTTGGGGTGACTTGGGAGGATTTTAGAAAGAGAATGTAAGAGTATGAACTTTCTCTAAGCGTTTGGAGTGACGAAAAGTGGGAGCATTGGTGGGATTGTATAGGAAAATAGATAGGATAGATTATTATTTTAGTTTTGGACACCTCACATTAAAATAATCAAAAACACAATCCCTCCAATGGTTTTTTCTCATGGTTTTTTCCAAAGGGTAGTGGAAATCATTATTTTAAATGGACAATGGCTGAGATTTTTAAAATATTAGTCTTTCTAATTTAGAGGTGAGTCACACAATCAACGAAATAATTTTAAAAGTTAAAATGTTCTATAAGTATTAGAAGGATCACTAAAGAACCATAAAATTAATCAAAAAAAAAATCATATTATTTTAAAGATAAACCTTATATTTTCCAAAAATAATTTTTATAGTATTTTTTACACCACTATTGGGTCATTATGATGTCATAAAACACTTTATATATATACGGTATTTAATTTTTACCCAAAATTTTCACTCTCTGATAAAATTATGAAAAATTATCTATTAGATAATTTCATTATTTTGATTCAAAAATTAACATTAATTTAATATAAATAATTTTATTTCTTTTATTTTCAATTTTATAATAAAAATTACATTTATAAAAAATTAATGTTTTTTGAAAATATAACATTCAAACCTTAATGAAAATTACAATTGTGTTCAAAACATATTATAAGATAATTTATATTTAATGAAATGTAATTTAGAAATAATATTTTATTGAATTATTATTTAATTAAAAAACGCATTAATTCATCAAAATAGATTTATTTATTGAATATTAACTAATAATACTATTTTTTATTAAAATATATTTACAAACTAACAATAATAAAATTAATTTATATTCTCTACAAAGAAATAGTTCACATAATCATAGTGCTAGGGTCTTGTTACATAGCCCCTTAAAAGACCCGCATAAGACCTAAGAGTATGGTGTTCAATGGTGACTGACTAATGGGTAGTATTAGATAACATCGCTTGGGTAGTAATATCTATTAACATTCACTTATCACTGGGGTGTTTCTTTTCAAACTTAATGTGTTGATGCTCATCTTGGGTTGGTAAAAAGTGAATCCCAATGACACCACCACCATTCTGTGCTCTGAAAAATGGGCTTTGTAAGGAGGAATTCTATTGGATAAGGCAATTGCTTCCTTTTTCTGAGTGAATTAGATTTGTTACACCCATATATTTATTCTAATCAAGTGGTCACTGTTCAATGGATATATTATCAATGATAAAAATTTAATAATGGTATATTAAAATTAAAAAACATAAAACCAAGGAAGTTCAAATGATATATAATAATTTTACATAATAAGAAATTTATTTATATAAAGAAAAAATTTTATTAATAAAAGATTGGGACTTTACAATCTTACCCCATTAAAAAATATAAATATAAAATTTTCTTTTTCCAAAAATAAAATAGATGAGGGTTACTATGCATCATCACATCCTCTTATTTTGACATTTCTTCTTCAAACTTTTGGTTTCTCCACAACACATTGAAAAGGGTCATTGTCTTATTTCGTAGAACTTTTCCCCTATAATCTATGAACTTGACTGACTGCTCTTCATAGGAGAGTTCATTCCCCAATGGTACCACATTTGGATTGAGTACATGTGATGGGTCAGGTATCGACATACCCAAGAGTGATACATGGAATACATAATGTAACTAAGATAGGGTTGGTGGGAGTGCTAGTCGATAGACCACTTCTCTAATATAATCAAGGATCTCAAAAGGACTGAAGTATCTTGGACTAGGCTTTTCCTTCTTCCCAAATATCGTAACTCTCTTCCATGGTAATATAAAGGGGAATATCATGTCATCAAGATCGAAATTTAGGTATCATCGATTATTATCAGCATAACTCTTTTGACATCTTTGAGTTACATTAATGCGTTGCGGGATGGTATTAACCTTCCCCACCATTTCTTCATCCATTTCTGTACCAAAGAATTTTTTCTCACCATCTTCATCCCAACATGATGATGTTCTAAACCTCTTCCCATAAAGGGATTCATAAAGAGCCATTTGGATTCTTAAGTGGAGACTATTATTATAAAGGAACTCAACCAGAGAAATATGTTCATACCATCCACCATTTAAGGACATTAATCATGATATCAACATTTCCTCTAGTGTATAAATAGTACAATTAGATTTTCCATCATATTGAAGATGATAAGTCATACTGATGTTTAGTTCAATATTCTATAATGTTGAATAATCTTTCAAAACATAGAGGTGGATCTTAGATCTCCATTAGATACAATAGATAGTGGAACTCCATGAATCATTACAACATATCTGATATACATTTGTTCAAGTAAGTGCAATGGGAAATCTATCGAATTTCAATGAAGTGTGCAGTATTTGTAAGATGATCCCCAACAACCCTGATAACATTATTTACTTTGGATGTCTTCGGAAGTTCAGTGCCAAAGTCGGTGGGGTTGTTCTCTCAATTCCATGATTGTATGGGTAATGGCTCCATCATCCCCATAGACTTTTTATCTCAACAATGACTTTCTAACATACTAGGAACATTGATGTATATTCATAAATCGCATTCTTCATGATACCCCACCAATAATTCTCTCGGAGATCTCGATACATCTTTGTGCTTTATAGGTGAAAGGAGAAATTCAAACATTGTGCATCATCCAAATGTCCATTAACTAACAGTAGATAAGATGGAACACATAGTCTTGTCCCTAATCTCACAATTACATCTTCATTAACATCATAATCCGATGATTTCCCTTTTTTGATAATTTCCAATTTCTTCTGAATTCCCACATCATCCTTTTGAGAATCCATTAACCTTTCTAAAAAAGACGTTTGAGATATAATTTGTGAAATTATTCAATATTATTTCCTTCTTTATCATTCCCCTGTCTGTATTCATCAAATCTAACAAGATCAGATACTCTTTATTTATGATAAATGATAAAATCATTGGGTATTTTCTACTAAGATAATATTACCCCTTATTCACTTTCCTATAATGGTAATGGATTGGGAATTTATAGTCATTGTTCATCTCTATCCATCTTCATTGGCTCATGATTAACTCTTTCTATGTGAATATATAATTGAGGATTCTTTAATATTTATATATTTGACCATTCTCCCCAAATAAGTAATAGAGCCAAAATTTTGAAGCAAAGATTATTGTATCCTACTCCAGATAATGTGTTGGATAGTTCTACACATGGACATTAAATTGACTTGAAGTATAGGAAATGAATTTTTCATTTTCCCTTAACATACATCTTAGGAACTTCTTCGAATCATCACGGAATACCACAAAAATTTCTCCACATGTGGGTAGTGTAAGAACGAGTATAGTGATAAGCCTCCATTTCAAAACCTTGAAGATATATTTTCTTTAATCACTCCATCCAAACACTACTCCCATCTGAGATAGCTTAGTAAGATGGTTGGAAAATCATGAAAAATTGCTCACAAATCAGTGATAATATCAAGCTAACCCCTTGAATCTATGGATATCTGTTATAGGTGTTGGCCTCAGTCATCACTCAATTACAGATATTTTGTTGTCATGCACAGATATCCCATTAATGTTGGCATTGGTTTTGGTGTATATTATAATATCATCTATAAAGAATACCAATTTTTAGGTAATCTCTAAAGACTCTATTCATAAAATCCATTAAGATTGATGAATCATTGTTGACGCTCCTTTCGTCACAGAATCTAAAGATCGGAAAAGGGGGAATATCTGAGCTCAAAGTGATTCATCCTTTGAAGAAACATCAAAAATCGACAAAGGGATGAACAAAGAGAACATTGCCCATAGGCCGCGCAAGTTCCCTCATGGTCGCGCAAGTACACTTGCGCGCCGCCTAGTGGTCGTGCAAGTACTTGCGCGATGCCTTATGGTCGTGCAAGTGACTTGTGCGACCTAAGTGATAACCGCCCGGTTACCGCCCGGTAACCGCCCAGGGTCTTCTTTTGCCTATAAATAGACCCTGTGGTCCCCCCATTCGAGAGGATCTCTTTCCAGAAACTCGGATCAAAGCTCCCGATGCCCAAGTCTCTTCTCAAAGCTTCCAGAACACTTCTAAGGTAATCTCTTACCTAGAACGGAAGATCTAAAGAGAAGAAGGAAGGCCCAAGTGTTGAAACTTATCAAACACTTGCGCGCCAACTTAATTCCTTCAATATAACTTGCGCGTCCCTTCTCTGGAAGAACCTCAAGAGGATTATAAAGGGTTTAATAAAGAGTCGCTCAAGTATTTCAACTCTGGTTGAAAATCGCGCAAGTATCCCTCATGTCGCGCAAGTATACTTGCGCGACCAACACTTGCGCGCCGACGCAGGACTTGCGCGACCTTCAAGACTTGCGCGCCCCTATCTTTTTGGGTGCCCATCTTGCCCATTTTTACCCCTATTAAGCCATTTAACCCTTCCTATTCAAGATTCAGTCTTCAAGATACTCTTCAAAGACATTTATGGCATGATTTCTTGATTTGACATCCTTATCTGAAAGGAATTCTGTGAAATATCTCTCAAAACCTAGTGATTTAAACATCTTTATGTCACCAAAGATTGAGAGTTCATTCATTCAACCTCATCCTTTAAGATGAGAGAATCCTAACCTGGGTCTCCTTTTCAGGAATAATCCCCAGTTATAAAACCTCTGATTTGGGCATCTTCCTCAGGAGTAAGCCCCAATCAAATCCTCTAATCTTGAGCATCTTTCTTAAGAATAAGCCTCAACCTCAAATTTGGGCATCCTCCTCAGGAGTAAGCCCCAAACCTTAATCCCTAACCTGGGTCTCCTTTTCAGGAATAATCCCCAGTTATAAAACCTTTGATCTGGGCATCTTTCTTAAAAATAAGCCCCAATCAAGTCCTTTAATCTTGGGCATCCTCCTCAGGAGTAAGCCCCAAACCTTAATCCCTAACCTGGGTCTCCTTTTCAGGAATAAGACTCAGTCATAACCTTGGGCTTCCTTTTTAGGAGTAAGCCCCAAGTCCCCTAACCTAGGCTTCCTTCTCAGGAATAAGTCCTAGTCATAAATCTTGGGCATCCTTCTTAGGAGTAAGCCCCAAGTCTCTTAAAATTTCTCTTAACCAGTCATAAATTACCTTTGATTTGGGTTTCCTTTTCAGGAATAAAACCCAATCATAAGTCCCCTCCTAACTTGGGCATCCTCTTTAGGAGTAAGCCCCAAGATTAGAGTATTCAAATCTCCATGAAGTACATATAACTTTGTGGACCCTGTTCTTGGATTTTCTCCCTAAAAGTAAATCCTAAACCTTCGTCTATCTGGGCAGTCATCTATACATAAGCCCCAAAACAAATTCTTATGATTGCATCTTTTATGGCACAATTGTCTAAATTTTACCAATACCTCTTGTTTCTCACACCGAGCATGACTCACGTGAGCTTAGAGTGTAAAAGTAATTATGACATTCATCTTTGAGCCATCAATCATAAAACATCATATCCCATTCCTCGAACTACGTGGGTTCTGATTCTTATTTTAAAAAACAAAGGATACGTAGGTAGCCCATTTATGGGTTCGATCCCAACATTGATATAAACTTTGTCCTTCTGAATGACGATAAACTTCAAGTGCCCCACTGAGTGGCTTTAAAACCAGCCTGGTCATCAAAATGACCAAGAGACTTTTATATAAATGTTTTGAAGGATACCATTGACCAAGAATCTCTAAACAAATATAGATGATTCTATATTGATGAAGAACCTCGAATACATATAAAAGATTCTCTAAATTTCTTGCATATTTAATCATTGATTGTTAAAACTAAAGGAAAGCTCATTTTATACTTGGTAATGTAATAAGGATTCACGAACTTAACTTAAATCTATAAAGAGAGTCCCGGAGTAGACAATAATTCCCCTCAAAAAGGTGTGATGAGTCCAACCTCCCATCCTCTCGACCAATGCAAATTCCTAAGCCTAATTTGCCCACAAGCTAATGAGCGCCTGCCTTTGGAAAGTAGGTCCAAACGGATGTGGAATCATTGGATGTTTCCGGTTCTACGAACAAACCCGTTAGAAACCGATCAGAACGTTTGAATCTCCCGTCCAGGAGGTCATCCCCGGATTCCGCGCGAAACAAAAAATGGTGAACCCGACGTGAATCCTTAACCAAGTTAAAGTGATGTTCTTCTTATCTGTTAGGCCCTTTGGGCCAACAAGGCAATCATTGACATATGATCATCCAAAAGATGCAGTAGCCGGATTCATCTGGATTATGTCTGTTACATGGAACAGGCACTCTTTTTTTTTCAAAGATCTTCTACAAAAATGGATTTCCTTAAGTTCACCCCTGTGAATACTGCTGCTGGGAACACCTCTACTGTGAGGTCTGCTGCTGTGAAAACCAATGCTGCTACTCCTGCTGGAACGTCATCCGCTCTGAGGATGACATCACCAACTCAGCGTCTTCAACGCTGTGTTTCTAATGCACTGGTTAAGGAGTACCGTCGTAACGGTACTATCCCAACTCTGGAGGCCGCTCATCAAGCCCTCCAAGTTAACAATTCTACCTGGTCGTCCGGACAACGACGACCAGCAATCAAGAAGCAGGTGGTGCTGACTACCGTCTCCAACCGTTTCGGGTCGTTATCCCCGGAACGCAATTTCCATTCACTCCCTTATTCTGAGGAAGTGAATGAGCAGGTCCCGCAGGACCTTAATTCAAAGAGACAGGAGTCCTTATCAAGGGCTCCCATCAACAATCGCCGCCAGACTCGTGCGGTAGTGCGCCCTCAACATGATGAGGGTACCGACTCCAGGCATTCAGCTCAGGTTCCTCGAACCCGAGCAGGCAAGATGAACCGCCAGAGACGGAATCCGGTTAACAATAGGCTGGTTGTCATCCCTGCCATCTCCGGAGAAGTCCACCAACCTAACTTGGTGGCAAACAATGAACAGGCACACACACCTTCCCGTTTTAATCCCGCTGTCTAGCAGACTCGTCTGGCAGCATCAAGCCGATCCCGCCAGGCAATTCCGGCGGAGTACCATAGGCAGGAACATACACCTGCTTATACATCAGCAGTTAGTCAGCAGGCTCGTCTGACTACATATGATGGATCTTGTCAACCGCGTTTGGAGAAGTGTAATTAGCAGGCACATACACCTGCTAATACTAATCAAGCCTATCAACAGTCTCGCTTGGTAGCGCCCGGAGAAGTCAGTCGGAAAGCCCCGACAACAAACAGGAGGCAGACTAAACTCTCTGCCTCCACACTTGAGTACTGTCAGGATTCACTGACAGGAAAAGGAGGACAGGAGCAGGCACATACACCTACTCCAAGCCCGGAATGGACGTATATCCCTGTTCCGGCGGCTGAAGTCACCAAACATATTTTGTCAATGGTGAAAGAGCAGAAGCAAATTCCTGCTCATATTCTGGATGCTTGCCAGGATATCATAACAGCTTCAACATCATCTCAGGGACAGACACATAAATATATCCCTAGCAGTGGAGTGACACATCAACAACTCACTCCGGAACAGACACGCACATCTGTTCCAGTCCAAGAGGGTTATGGGGCATACTCCCCCATATCATACGGACAACCAAGTCAGGCACATACACCTGATTTGAGCGATGATTGTCAGCATAACCTGACCATCTTTCCTGATCAGGCACATACACCTGCTCAGAGCAATCACTTTCGTCATCAAGTGGTTTCTAAAGCGAGTAAGAAGGCATCTAAGAAAAAGATCCGCCCAGCACAGTCAGGAGATCAAAGGCCAATCTGCAACAAGGCCTTGCTCGATGCTGGAGTTCTTGAAGCCCTCAGACATTTATCTGTCGGAATTCAAGATTCTACTCCCTCAATTCCCAATATCAGGAACATTAATCCCGAAGGTCTTCAACAGACACTTCCTCATGAAGACTTGCTTCATGAAAATTCGGTCAATCTTGAAGTTTCTTCTTCAGATGAGAGCCACAGGAACCCTCTGTGTGGTCAGAAGACCAAGGAGCAAGAGATTTCATCTTTTGCTGTAACCCATCATGAAGGTCCTCCTCATGGTGATGAACTTCGCTGTGAAAGTCCTCTCCGCAGTAGTGATTCACATTGTCTCGAAAATTCTTCAGAAGGCAATGTAGTGACGAGAAAGCCCTCCTATCTCGAGGCACTTGCAAACGTAAAGCCAGTCATGTCTGATGCTTTACTATCGGCAGGTGAAACTCTTTCTCCATCAGAAGATAGCCTGGGGTTTAGGTTATTCTCCGAACCATCCCCAGGTCATTCATCTTCCAGCATGAATAGTGATTCTTCTACCAATCCTGTTGAATCCGATGAAGCAACAAGGAAACACCAACTCTGGTCCAAACATGTAGAAGAATCTTCATTTAATGATAAAGAGGAAATGCTGAACATGAGGAAAAAACTGGCAAAATGTGAAGTACCAGTCATGTTTTGGCCTTTGGCTGACTCCCAGTACGACATTCCGAAGATGTTGACGGATGATGGAATCCATGATATTCGTCTCAACATATGGAAGACTCTTTGTCAATTGAAGAAGAGGGTATTATCTTACGATAAATATGAAAATCATCTTAAGATAATAGAAGGGTTACAACGCCAGATTGATTTGACATCTCTATCAGTCTCTCGGTATCCGAAGGCTGAAAAGCAACAGAGAACCCTTCAACGTTCATGCCTTGGCGCGCTGGGAAAATTGCGTCAGTTAATTTCCAATGCTCCATTTAATGTTCATATCAGAGGATGGGGTATTCACGGAGCACTACATTTCACAGTGCTTTCCGGTCAGCAAAGCCCGCCGAAAATGGTCTCATGCAATGTTATTGCCCATGGCCGGCCACAGTCAATGGGTTTTGTTCATAATCAAAAGCTTGCTCGAGATCAAACTTCAACTAGTTCCTCTCAAAGTCAAGTATATAGAGAACAAGTTTTTGAATTGCTCCTACATCAAGCAGGCGAGAATATTGCACAAGCCTCTCGTCTGGAGCAAACACGTCATCAAATGACAGAAGTTTCGGAAATCATCCAACGGTCTGTTGAACCAGGTGATAAAAGTGGATACAGGTTAATGCATCCAGCTAATTTCCGAACTAAGATTCGCAAGATCAAGAGAGATTTCAAGAAGATCTCAGACATAGCATGTCAAGAGACACCCCAGCTTGCCAGACTGGGGACTTCTCTAACCCAACCCTCAGAGTCAACAAATGGTATTCGAGGAGTTGGGCGGAAGCAGCAGGAATATCCCCAGTCCACCGGACTGGGGAATTTTTCAAATCCTCAATCCCTCCCTCAGAGAAAGTCAGTATTCTCTTGATTAGGGAAGAAGCCTCAAGAGGAACGAAGAGCCAAGATGTCAGGAGATTCTCTCCAAGTGACGATTCTCCAAGAAATTCCTGAGGGATCAAGTCAACGGAATGCCATGTCTTATCATGGACATAAAAGGAGACAATATCACAGAAATGCTGATAGAAAGGATTCCATGAAATATGCATCCATTAATGTCATCACTGCCGTTGCTGCTGATTCACCATATGAGGCTCAATCAGAGGGATCAGATAAAGAGGTTCCTGCTCAAGAAGTTGCGCACACAGACCTAAATGAAGAAGGTGTGCGCACACGTAATCAAAGGCTTACCCAAAATCTGGGTATTCCTTCAAGTAACCCACTTCCCCCTCTCCGAAAAGGATCCAATAAGGGGAAAGGAAAGAATCAGGTTACTTCTCACCCTTCCTCTGAAGGAGGTCAATCGCTCTCATTAGAGCAAAAGCTTGCACAATAGGAGGAAGAAATGAAAGAATTAAGAAGGTTGAATGCAGAACTACTTCAGAGTAGTCTTCTTCTTAAGAATGCTGATGTCCGATAGCCGAAGGAATTTGTTGTAACTACTGAGATGGATCAAGAATATCCTCCTTTGTCAGTACGCCTACAGAGGTCTAATCCTACGGGTCAAACGCAACAACGGTTGGCAGCACTACCATCAGTTGCAGCACCAACCACCACGTCTGTCCAAGCTCCATTCATTGCACCTACCCAAAACCAAGTTCAACCTGACGTTTCTCAAAAGTTAATAACTACTATTGAGTCATTAACAGCTCGGTTAGAAACTATGGAAGGGAAACGGGCGCAAGTTCAACCAGAAAAGAAAGTTTACCCTGAATGGGTAGATTCAATTTCTCCTCCATCCAGTTTTGGAAACCATATTTTCCCTACTTTCAATGGATCAGGCGACCCTGAACAACATTTGACGCATTACGTGTCTTGTTGTGATCCTATGATGGTAACTCCAGAACAACAAGAAGCAGTGAAACTCAGATGCTTCATGCGAACCTTGCAAGGACCAGCTTTTGTCTAGTATACAAGCTTGCAATCCCGGTCAGTCATCGGATGGGAGGATCTTCATCAAAAATTCCTTCTTCAGTTTAGCTCAACTTTGCCAAAAACGACAGTTTTCGATCTTACAAACTGCAAGCAAAGGGAGAATGAAAGAGTTTCTGATTTCATTGCTCGTTGGAAGGGATTAACGTATTCCTTGAGTTTATCACTCCCTCAGGAGGAATTGTTGCCAATCTGTGTGGCAAATTTGCGTGACGAATTACGCACGCCATTGATCCCTGTTAAATACACAGGAGGGTTTCGAGGCCTTACATCAATCGCTCAACAGATTGAAGATTCCCTTATGCAGGCTAAGGTTAAATCTCGTGTAATTCCATCAGCTCCAGGAAGAAGAATGGGTAAAGCAGAAACTTCTACAGTTATGCTTAAACAGGCACCTGTACCTATTTCTACTTCAAAACCTTCATCTTCTCGAAGGGCTCCACCTCCTGAACGCCAACAACAAAGGCTGTTTCGTCCAAATGATCAAAAAGATCAACGATGAAAACAATTTGAGGATATGAAGAGTAAAACATACTCTTTCCGAAGTGAGCAAGTTCCTGGTTACTTCATTTCAGCTCTGGAAAATAATTTGGTTCAATTACCAGTGCCGAAGAGACCAAACAAGGAAGGAGATGAAGACCGTCCCAATTATTGTCCCTTTCATCAAATGTTGGGACATCCCATCCAGGAATGTTTTGTCTTTAAAGACCTCCTGCAAAAGATGGTCGACTTGGGACAAGTCAAATTGAAGGGTTCTTCAGCTCATGTAGCGTGTATTACCGCTACAGATCCAGAAGAAGGAGGCGAGTGGCAGGAAGTCAAAAGCAAAACTGCAAAAAAATATGATGATTGGATGGTCAGAAAGACAATCAATCGGACCCATTCCATTTTGCGAACACAATTGAAAAAGCCAATTGTGTCTCCTACAAAAGCTGCAGTAAAGCCTCCATCAAAGGATAAAACCTCAAAAGGGCAGCACAATTCAAAGAAGAAAGATGAATCAGGAGAAGATGAGTATGTATCAAAGCCTAAATTGTCTTTGACTCTGGCAGATTTCATGCCATCTACTTCAAAGCCACGGGCACCGTCCCACCAAACGGCACAGCCTAAACAGGCCAACCAGGCAGAATCTTTATCAGATGAAGAATTGATCTTTGGTTCTGTTAATATGATTCAATTAACAGATTCATATTCCAGTCTTGATGAACCTGAATTCCCTGTATCAAATAAAGGAACCCGAGGAAGTTCTAGAGGTTTAGGATATAGGGGAAGACGTGGATCTTTCTGAAGCCACTACTCTAATTCTACCCCTGCTAGCACTGTATATGCAGCAGAAACTCGTGGTAGAGCCCTTCAGCGAGCTCAAAATGAACAAGCAAGTTCTTCTGCCAATGGCCAACTCAGCTTCGGCACAGTTATTTTGGAAGACCGATTAAATGTTCCATTTTCTTTATCTCAGCAAGCAAATGGATCTAATCAGTCTAATTTTCCAAAACCAAGGATGTTGCGAACTTCAATACAAGATGCATCAGCTTCCAAAGCATCTGCTTCCAAGGTACCTGCTAAACCGCATATTCCTATTGGGAAACATAGGCCTCTAGATCAAAAGTATGATATATTGAAACACTTGGCCCAAGTACCAGCCAAATTATCAATTTTGGATGCTTTGAATCTATCAAGAGATCTTCGGGAAGCACTCATCGAAGCTTTGTCAAGTCCTCAAGAGTTTGAAGCTGAGATTGCTGCAGCTGAAATTTATCACATAGAGAATAATCCTGCAGAATGCCATGCAGTGATATCTTTTACTGATAAAGATGAAGATGATGTTGTGCATGGGCACATAAAACCTTTGTACCTATCTGGCAAAGTCAATGGTATAGATGTTCGAAGAGCTTTTATTGACAATGGTTCAGGAGTCAACCTCATGCCCATTCGCACACTTCGTCGATTGGGCCTCACAGAATCTGATTTATCTCCTTCTACCATGATGTTGCAAGGATATGATAAAAATGAACAAGAACCACTGGGAGAAGTTACGCTCAGAACTCAGTTTGGAGATCTTGTTTCCAATTCGGATTTCATGATTGTTGATCAAGACTCAGCTTTCAATATCTTGCTTGGAAGACCCTGGTTACATCAGCATGCATCTATTCCGTCATCATACCATCAATGTCTCAAATACTGTTTCTATGGTCAAGTTGGAACATTGTATGGTGATAAGGCCCCGTTCAAGACATGTGAGTCTCAATACATTGAGGCGGAATTTTATCACATGAAGGGAAGAGAAAAATCTACAATGAAGGAAATTACCAAAGTTAATGATCTATATGGTTTGGAAAAAATTCCAATAAATCCATTTTCACATGTGAGTACAGATTATGTGTTACCTATCAGTCAAATTGACAAAATAGGCCCAAATCAAAATACACTTATGGAAAGATCCATAATTTCAATTACGGCAATCGAGCCAGACAACATGGGAGAAATTGGTAACTTACCAAGCAGTGATGAAAGCATAAGTGGTGACGTTTTCATTTCGTCTGCTGAAATCCAACAAGTCTATACTTCGCTAATCAGGCCAGAAGAAGTTATAGCATCACCAGAGGTGAATATTGATGTCGATTCTCAATCCATAATCTCCTCTTTGATTCCCAAAGAAGACCCTTTTTCATCAATAGGGTCGGAAATGGAAGCTTCTTCTTCAAAATGTGAAAATTTTGACATCTCTTATGATCATGAGAATTTCGTTTTTTCATCTACATTGCAAGTAGAAACGGGAGAAATAACACAAGATGAAGAGGAAGAGGAAGATCTTAGAGATGCTCCTCCAGCATTTGAAGAGGGTATCTCTACCACTGTGGATGAACTCAGATAAGTAAATCTGGGTACAGAGAAAGATCCACGCCCCACTTTAATTAGTGCGGCCATGAACCTTGAAGAACAAGAGATGTATATTTCTTTTCTAAAGCAAAATAAAGATATTTTTGCTTGGAATTATACAGAGATGCCTGGCCTTGATCCTGATGTTTCCACCCATCATTTGGGTTTGCCAAAAGAACATCGAGGATTCAAGCAAGCCGCAAGAAGAACACACCCAACCTATGCTTCCAAAATCGAGGCTGAAGTGGATAAGCTTATCAAAGCTAACTTCGTCAGAGAAGTTCAATATCCCAAGTGGTTGGCTAATATTGTCCCTGTAAAGAAAAAGAATGGACAAATTAGGGTTTGCATCGATTTCATAGATCTTAATCGGTATTGTCCCAAAGATGATTTTCCAGTTCCGATTACAGAACTCTTAATTGATGTGACGGCTGGCTATGAAGTACTTTCTTTCATGGATGGATATTTTGGATATAATCAGATCTGAATGGCCCCAGAAGATGAGGAATATACAGCCTTCAGAGCTCCTCAAGGTGTGTTTTGTTACCGGGTGATGCCCTTTGGTTTAAAGAATGCAGGTGCAACATATCAACGCGCCATGCATCGTATCTTCAAACCTTTTCTAGGGAAATTTGTTGAATGCTATGTAGATGATCTGGTGGTTAAATCCAAACAATGTTTTGATCACTTGGCTGATTTGGAAGTCATATTCCACAAGCTTTGACAACATAATTTGAAGATGAACCCCTTAAAATGTGCTTTTGGGGTAACCTCAGGAAAATTCCTCGGCTTTGTTGTACGCCATCGTGGTATTGAAGTCGATCCTGAGAAGACCAAATCAATCCTTGGTATGTCACCTCCTCAGAATTTGAAAGAATTAAGAGGACTTCAAGGACACTTAGCCTATATTCGGCGTTTCATCGCCAATTTGGCAGGAAAAAGTTTACCCTTTACCAAATTATTGAAGAAAGGAGTCACTTACCAGTGGACTAAAGAATGTCGAGAAGCATTTGATGTTCTCAAAAAATACCTCTTGAGTCCACCAGTACTCATGCCACCTGTTGAGGGTAGGCCTCTTATCCTCTATGTGACAGTTTTAGAGCGATCATTAGGTGCCTTTCTTGCTCAAAAGAATGATGCTGGGAATGAAAATAGTCTCTACTATCTCAGTAGAACTATGCTTGAAGCAGAAACCCGGTATTCGAGTATTGAAAAATGCTGCCTAGCATTAATCATTGCAGTTCAGAAACTGAGACACTACCTGCAACATCACGAGGTCCAATTGCTATCTCGTAGTAATCCACTCAAATTCATCCTTAGTCGTCCAATGCTTACAGGACGTCTGGAAAGGTGGGCGGTTATTTTACAGCAGTTCGACATCCAGTATGTGTCTCAAAAGGCAATTAAGGGCCAAGATCTGGCTGATTTCCTGGCTGAACACCCTTCAGTGGAAGACACATATTCTGATATCGAACTCCCTGATGAGGAAGTTTTTTCTATTCAAGAGAGTCCTCAAACATGGGAAATGTATTTTGATGGTGCTTCTAGAAGTCCAACAGGGAAGAAAATGGAAAATCCTAAATTCAACAAAGTTGGTTTAGGAATTGTGCTCATTTCTCCAGATAAGGCAGTGTTACCTTATTCCTTTTTGTTGTGGGAAGGTGGTACCAATAATTAAGCTGAATACCAAGCTCTCATTGCAGGCTTGGAGTTAGCACTTCAAGCACAAGTGAATCACTTAAAGGTGAAAGGTGATTCAGACCTGGTAATCAAACAAGTCAATGGGGATTATGCCATCAGAAAAGAAGAATTAATCCCTTTGTATGATTACGTCAGAGAGTTAATGTCAGAATTCCCTTCAGAACCGACATTTTCTTATGTCCCAAGATCACAAAATGCTCAAGCTGATGCACTGGCTAATATAGCCACAGCTTTAGCAGATCCAAATCGGGACGAGACAACCATCTGTATTGCCCACCGTCGTGCAATTTCACCTTATGTTCAAATCAGAACAGAGGAAATTAATGAAATTAGTCCCATTCCTGAACCATATGGTCATACTACAGGATGTATGTCACCTATCAGGGAATACCTTCAAAATGGAACACTTCCACCTGATAGAGCCGAGAGAGAACAAATTCGGCGACGTGTGGTCAATTTTACTCTTTATGATGGTCCAAACCACCTTGAGAAAATTCTCTACAAACGTGGTTTTGATGGAGTTATCTTCAGATGTATTGATGGTGAAGAGACAATGGATGTCATAAAAGAAGTGCATGCAGGAGTCTGTGGTGCCCACCAGTCTGGACATAGATTGTCTGATCAAATTCGAAGGCTTGGATACTTCTGGACTTCAATGATACAAGATTGTGTTAATTTCACAAAGAAGTGTCATTCATGCCAAGTATATTCCAACATCATTCATCAACCTCCAGAGTTGCTTCATACAGCTAAATACTCATGGCCATTTTCCACATGGGGAATGGATGTGGTGGGACCTTACCCTTCAGCTACGGCCAAGCAGTTTAAGCACATTCTTACTGCTACTGATTTCTTTTCCAAATGGGCAGAGGCAGTACCTCTCAAAGAAGTCAGTTCTAAATGCATTGTTAGATTCATCAAGTCTAACATCATTACTAGATTTGGTGTCCCTCATACCATATTGACAGACAACGGCACCAACTTCTGTTCTTCTGAGGTAAAGAAATTGTATCAAGAATACAACATTAAGTCCAACCATTCATCTCGATATCATGCAGCGGCTAATGGCCAGATAGAGGCCTTCAACAAGACTCTTTCAAATATACTGCAAAAGATGGTGGATAAAGATAAGAGGTCATGGCCTGATAAACTCTATCATGCTTTATGGGCTTATCGGACTACCACTCGCAATGCAACGCGGTCTACTCCATATTCATTGGTATATGGAACAGAAGCAGCCTTGCCAATTGAAGTTCAATTGCCCTCACTCAGAATAGCCATTTGTGATCAGTTATCAACAGATGAGCAATCCCAAAAGCGGTTGAATGAATTGGAACAGTTAGATGAGAAAAGATTGTGCACATTGCACCACTTGGAAATCTATCAGAATCGAATAGCACGAGATTTTAACAAAAAAGTTCGTCTTCGTTCATTCATTCAGGGAGAATTGGTATTGGTTCTCAGAACACCAATGATTCCAGGAAAGAAGCCTCCCAAGCTTGAACCAAAAAGGGAAGGACCTTATTCAATACATAAGGTCTACTCCAATGGAGCGTATTCTCTGATTTCAATGGATGGAGAACACATCACGACTCCAACTAATGCCAGATTTCTGAAGAAGTATTTTGTATAAACACAAAATATTGTTCCCAGAACCAAGACTCTTACATTTGGTTCATACAGCAATGGTCCAGTATGACCTTAAACTACAACTTCGTCCAACATGACATTAAACTGTGTCACACTATGGTCCAGTATGACCTTAAACTACAACTACGTCCAGCATGACGATAAACTGTACGGTCCATGCATATGACCTTAAACTATTCGCACTTATGTCCCAGAAACATGACACTAAACTGTGCAGCACCAATAGTCCTAACTGCAAGACTTTAAAACTGCATAGTCCCTGATTTTGTCCTACATGACAATAAACTGTATAGAAGTTCCTATATTTTGTCCGAGATGACATTAAACTATATTGTGTCCTAGCAACATGACATTAAACTGTGTGGCACTTTCATCGTCCAGCATGACATTAAACTGTAAAAAATCCCCAGAACTGATATCCTCATATTGGTTCACCTTATGTCCCTGCAACATGACACTAAACTGTGCAGCACCAATAGTCCTAACTACAAGACTTTAAAACTCCATAGTCCCTGATTTTGTCCTACATGACAATAAACTGTATAGAAGTTCCTATATTTTGTCCAAGATGACATTAAACTATATTGTGTCCTAGCAACATGACATTAAACTGTGTGGCACTTTCATCGTCCAGCATGACATTAAACTGTAAAAAATCCCCAGAACTGATATCCTCATATTAGTTCACCTTAGTCCTAACTACATGACTTTAAACTGTACAACACCAGTTCGTCCTTGCTATATGACATTAAACTATACAGCAATGGTCCCGTATGACTTTAAACTGCATCATCCCTGGTCCATGTATATGACCATAAACTATTTGCAAATCCCTTATGTCCAGCAAGACGTTAAACTGGGACGTCCTAACTACATGACGCTAAACTGTATAAAAGTCCCTCACGTCCGGAAAGACGTTAAACTATATAATCTCAAAAGTCCAGTATGACATTAAACTGCACCATTCAGGGTCCATGCATATGACCTTAAACTGTTCGCACTTTCGTCCAACATGATGTTAAAATGGCACACTCTTTTGTCCTTACTACATGACATTAAACTGCACAATCCCCCTTTTTTCGTCCAATATGACGTTAAACTATTTTATCCCCATCGTCCTAACTACATGACGCTAAACTGTACAGAAAGTCCTTGATATGTCCTACATGACATTAAACTGTGCATCGTTAAGGTTGTTATTACCTCTTGTTTCTCACACCGAGTATGACTCATGTGAGCTTAGAGCGAACATCAACCATAACACTCCCTTTAGGCCACTAACCATGTGCAAGTCCCAACAACATTTTAATTAGATCGTTGTCCCCAAGTACAACTTGATCATTAATTCATTCTTTAATTGAACTACATAGACTTTGATCCTTGCCCTCCAGGCTGGGTATGTAGGCAACCTCCCAAGGTTCAAGCCCAAAAACAATCTCTTCACATTGGTTCACCACCATCTCATATGATGATGATTTGTGAACCCACCCCTGGAATCAATATCTTTACATTGATTCACTTTCGTCCTTGTTATATGACGTTAAACTATACAACACTTTTGTCCGGTACGACAATAAACTACAATATTCTTTGATTTCCTCATTTGAGAAGGAACCATTATTAACATTGATTCTTTTTCAATCATGGTTTTCATTTTCAAAAGACTACATACATACATGGTAATGCCTAAACTTTTTATCTTAGGTTAAAACCATCATTGCACTAAAGTCCCCTTTCACCCTTCACATGTACGAACCAAATTTGTACAAAAGGTAGCTCTAGAACTACGTGGACTTGATTCTCATCCTTATGGGATACGTAGGAACATTCGAGTGTCCCTCGAATACAGTCCCAAGTCTTTTGGGCCTAACCCCAAATTTCACTTTCAGTCCCTTGGCTGAAAAGTCCTCATGAAAACACACACTGTGTATTCATTATTATGGTCCGAATTCTATGACCCTAAACTAAGATTACTCATTCTTTCATCCTGCACGACGTTAAACTACATTTCAAGAACTACGTATGGCTTGATTCTCATTCTTATGAGATACTTAGTGAAGTCCAAGTTTCAATTCAGGACCCATCCACAACATGATTATGGTTTTCATTGACCTATGTATCTCTATATACATTGGAAAATACCCGTCTTTATGTATTATAATCCTAACCTTAAATATTTTCAGATCTTCATAACCCTTTTCATGACTTCTAGTCACAAAAATGTCAAAATTCTGAGAATTCTTTTTCCTGACTATGCAGCACGTGCCCATAGGTGGCCTTGCATAAACAGTCCACATAACAGACTTGTCAGCCAAAAGATGCTATTTTATTTGACTATGCAGCCAATGCCCATAGGTGGCCCTGCATATTTCAACCCCCTAACGGGTTTTGTTAAATAATAGTAACTTCATTCTTGGGAAGAATGCCTCTTTTGTCCTTATTTGTCTTAAACGACAGTATGTAGGGATCCGCAAAAATAGCCATCCTTAACGTATTTGTCCCATATCCTTTTTCATGATCTGAAAGTATTCGAGTCTATGGTTTATTATTCTTCCCTACGTTTGGGTCAGACCTTCGTAGGAGTGATATTCATCCAGTTCTTCGATATTCTTGTTTGGAAATATCTTCTCCATATTCAAGTACCTCTCTCCATACAACAAACTCTATGCTTTAGAAAATTTGAATCTCCATAAACTTTCACTAGCTTTTAGCACTAGGAAAGTAAATTTCTGGGAGTTCTTTTGCCTGACTATGCAGCACGTGCCCATAGGTGGCCTTCCATAAACAGTCCACATAACAGACTTGTCATCCAAAAGATGCTATTTTATTTGACTATGCAGCCAATGCCCATAGGTGGCCCTGCATATTTCAACCCCCTAACGGGTTTTGTTAAATAATAGTAACTTCATTCTTGGAAACTACTTCTTCTAATGCCTTTTAGCTCTTTTTCATATCATTCCTCAGATTCAAATATTCTTAAGCCATAGTTTACATTTTTTCCCTCATACTTGAGTATGGTAATATGTTTTCAGATAAATTGTCAAGGAATTGAATCCATTTTTTAATCCATTTTTTTTGGTCAAAGCTATTTCGACCTTAAACATTAGCCCCTTTATGTCCGGCGTGCATGAATTTAAACTGCCCACACAAAAGACAAAGGAACTCTGAAAAAAAGTCATGTTCCAGCACACTTGCGCGCTGCCCTCTATGCACTAAAGACTTACACGCCACCCTTTTCCTTTGGAGGAATTCGATATCCTCAGAGTCAAATCCTCATTTCTCTCCGGATCCAACTCTGAGGGGGGACTTTTGTTGACGCTCCTTTCGTCACAGAATCTAAAGATCGGAAAAGGGGGAATATCTGAGCTCAAAGTGATTCATCCTTTGAAGAAACATCAAAAATCGACAAAGGGATGAACAAGGAGAACATTTCCCATAGGCCGCGCAAGTTCCCTCATGGTCGCGCAAGTACACTTGCGCGCCGCCTAGTGGTCGTGCAAGTACTTGCGCGACGCCTTATGGTCGTGCAAGTGACTTGCGCGAGCTAAGTGATAACCGCCCGGTAACCGCCCGGTAACCGCCCAGGGTCTTCTTTTGCCTATAAATAGACCCTGTGGTCCCCCCATTCGAGAGGATCTCTTTCCAGAAACTCGGATCAAAGCTCCCGACGCCCAAGTCTCTTCTCAAAGCTTCCGGAACACTTCTAAGGTAATCTCTTACCTAGAACGGAAGATCTAAAGAGAAGAAGGAAGGCCCAAGTGTTGAAACTTATCAAACACTTGCGCGCCAACTTAATTCCTTCAATATAACTTGCGCGTCCCTTCTCTGGAAGAACCTCAAGAGGATTATAAAGGGTTTAATAAAGAGTCGCTCAAGTATTTCAACTCTGGTTGAAAATCGCGCAAGTATCCCTCATGTCGCGCAAGTATACTTGCGCGACCAACACTTGCGCGCCGACGCAGGACTTGCGCGACCTTCAAGACTTGCGCGCCCCTATCTTTTTGGGTGCCCATCTTGCCCATTTTTACCCCTATTAATCCATTTCAACCTTCCTATTCAAGATTCAGTCTTCAAGATACTCTTCAAATCCATTTATGGCATGATTTCTTGATTTGACATCCTTATCTGAAAGGAATTCTGTGAAATATCTCTCAAAACCTAGTGATTTAAACATCTTTATGTCACCAAAGATTGAGAGTTCATTCATTCAACCTCATCCTTTAAGATGAGAGAATCCTAACCTGGGTCTCCTTTTCAGGAATAATCCCCAGTTATAAAACCTCTGATTTGGGCATCTTCCTCAGGAGTAAGCCCCAATCAAATCCTCTAATCTTGAGCATCTTTCTTAAGAATAAGCCTCAACCTCAAATTTGGGCATCCTCCTCAGGAGTATGCCCCAAACCTTAATCCCTAACCTGGGTCTCCTTTTCAGGAATAATCCCCAGTTATAAAACCTTTGATCTGGGCATCTTTCTTAAAAATAAGCCCCAATCAAGTCCTTTAATCTTGGGAATCCTCCTCAGGAGTAAGCCCCAAACCTTAATCCCTAACCTGGGTCTCCTTTTCAGGAATAAGACTCAGTCATAACCTTGGGCTTCCTTTTTAGGAGTAAGCCCCAAGTCCCCTAACCTAGGCTTCCTTCTCAGGAATAAGTCCTAGTCATAAATCTTGGGCATCCTTCTTAGGAGTAAGCCCCAAGTCTCTTAAAATTTCTCTTAACCAGTCATAAATTACCTTTGATTTGGGTTTCCTTTTCAGGAATAAAACCCAATCATAAGTCCCCTCCTAACTTGGGCATCCTCCTTAGGAGTAAGCCCCAAGATTAGAGTATTCAAATCTCCATGAAGTACATATAACTTTGTGGACCCTGTTCTTGGATTTTCTCCCTAAAAGTAAATCCTAAACCTTCATCTATCTGGGCAGTCATCTATACATAAGCCCCAAAACAAATTCTTAAGATTGCATCTTTTATGGCACAATTGTCTAAATTTTACCAATACCTCTTGTTTCTCACACCGAGCATGACTCACGTGAGCTTAGAGTGTAAAAGTAATTATGACATTCATCTTTGAGCCATCAATCATAAAACATCATATCCCATTCCTCGAACTACGTGGGTTCTGATTCCTTTTTTAAAAAACAAAGGATACGTAGGTAGCCCATTTATGGGTTCGATCCCAACATTGAAATAAACTTTGTCCTTCTGAATGACGATAAACTTCAAGTGCCCCACTGAGTGGCTTTAAAACCAGCCTGGTCATCAAAATGACCAAGAGACTTTTATATAAATGTTTTGAAGGATACCATTGACCAAGAATCTCTAAACAAATATAGATGATTCTATATTGATGAAGAACCTCGAATACATATAAAAGATTCTCTAAATTTCTTGAATATTTCATCATTGATTGTTAAAACTAAAGGAAAGCTCATTTTATACTTGGTAATGTAATAAGGATTCACGAACTTAACTTAAATCTATAAAGAGAGTCCCGGAGTAGACAATAATTCCCCTCAAAAAGGTGTGATGAGTCCGACCTCCCATCCTCTCGACCAATGCAAATTCCTAAGCCTCATTAGCCCACAAGCTAATGAGCGCCTGCCTTTGGAAAGTAGGTCCAAACGGATGTGGAATCATTGGATGTTTCCGGTTCTATGAACAAACCCGTTAGAAACCGATCGGAACGTTTGAATCTCCCGTCCAGGAGGTCATCCCCGGATTCCGCGCGAAACAATCATTAATTAGTCCAAAACACAATACTATGAATTCATAGTGCCTGTATATTGTTCGAAAAGAAGTCTTGGGGATATCCTCCTTCTTCACCATTACTTGGTAATATCATGAATGAAAATCCTCCTTGGATATGTATTGTCCTACACATATGTGAAGGAACAAGTCATCAATTCGTGGTAGAGGATACTTTTTCTTTATCATGATTTTGTTGAGATCATGATAATTAGTGAAAAAGTGCATTGAACAGTCATTATTCTTGAAGAATCGGATTGTTGTAACCCATTGTGAAGCTCTTGGGATTATAAACCCTTTATCTAGATTCTCATACAGTTGTTTCTTCTGCTCCTCAATCTCTTCAACATCTATTCTATATGGAGTCTAGGATATTGGAAATTCATCAAGTATAAGATGTATTGATAATTCAACATCTCTTCTAAGATAAGGACCCATAAATTACTTGGGAAACACTTCATTGATTTCCCACACAATAGGTAGGTCATCATGGATAGTTTATTCCTTACACTCAATCATTTGAGCAAGATACACATTCTCATAGGGATGAAATATCCTTGCTTGAGAATATGGTGCTAAAGAAGATTCATCCTCATCCTTTCACTTGTACATAATCGGGGGTCAATTCTCCATATGGAGAGTGATTTTCATCTCACTAAAATTTATGTTAACTCTATATAAATAAATCCAATACATCCTAATAATTGCATCATATTCCACCATAGGGAGTATAATGAGGTCCTATCAGAATTTCAATCTAGAAATTATAATAGGGATGGAATTATATTAATGGGATGGAATGATTTATCAATTTTCCATCCTCACTGACATCATTACATCCATGATTTGTGGTGGTGTGGAGAAGGTTCTACAATACATTTGGGATATAAAATAATACGTAAAACCAGAATAAAAAAGTCTGTTCTCTATTATTGAATGAACAACTAGCGTACATGTCACCACTTTGTTTTCTGGTCTCATTTTGGTTCTAGTGATTGTAAAAGCTCTCCAATGCATCCTTGGAGGTTTTTAGTTTCCTCATAAAACCCATGGACTGGGGAAATTTTTTGAAAAGTGTTGTGGTTCGTTAAATTTTATGCAATTAAAAATGTGTTGAGGGTCGAACTGAGAATTCCTCTCCTCTATCGCATCTACATGTTATTATTATTATGAGTTAGTTATCATGTGGCCTTCTCTTCTACAGCTAACGAATTTCCTCATCCCCTTTATGAAATTTTTTAATTTATTATTTTTGAACCATTAGAAAATGGGGTGATGGATTTTCTTATCACTGTTGGATTTATCCATCAGAACACTAGAATTAAATTCCACCTTACTCTTCTTATCCCCACGATACCCCTATGTTTTTTCGAACTCCATTTCGACCTTGAGGACAAATCAGACAATTTCACCATATCTCTTAATGTCACTAAATGTTATTGATATATGTAAGATAGGATTTATCCCACCATAGAAGTGGGAAAACTTGTATTCAGTGGTAATGACAAAGCCCGAGGTGTATTATGAATGCCTTGTGAAGTTTTCCTCGTACGCTCTGATTGATTTTTTTTATTTTTTCATAAGGTAAATGAAATACCTTTTTATCTTAAATTAGAGGTTGTGAGGAATATATTTATTGATTTTTTCTAGAAATCCTTCCATTCAAACACCTCGATCTCCTCCTTCGGAATTATATTTTATATCATACTCCTCTATTAATTAGCTTCACCCTCCATCAGATAAGAATCTGGATGTTCCTTCTCTTGTTTAAAAAATTTATTGATGGAGAAGATCTTATAAAGAGAGTTGATCCGTTGTTCAGTGTTTAATGGATCAGATGATCCATTAAAATTCAGAGGCATTTATCTCATTAAGATCTCGATTGTGGCTTGTTATTTGGGGGGGGGGGTGGGTTAGCGTTCCTCGTGACCAATGTTTTTATTAAAAACATGACTTAACTAAGTGAGTATCATTACAAAGTTACAGATCCCCAATGCCATTAGATTGGGATTCTTATTAGAATAGTCATTGCCTTGATCTTCACACAATATTTTCTCCCAAGTTCTCCTATTACCAGCCATTAGCTGGAATAAAAGGATTGTTAGGGAAAAAACATAAAGGGGAATCCAATGAAAAAATGGATAACTTATAAATTACTTTTATTTCCTTAAAATATCTATGTTATCCATGATCTACTTCACATCATATATTCATAGGGGATTTTTGTAATTCACATAATAATGGATCATAATAAGAATATGAATTTACCAAAGAATATCCCCCTACAACGTCATTTCAAAGAGTTCAAAAAGTCTTGTTGTCGTGTGCTAGTTCCAATTCGTGACTAGCTTAAAGCCTTATTTTCGGGTTCTACCCCTACTTCCATCTGTGCCAGAGCCACCTCAACCTGTTTGTATCCAAAAAACGATATATTTTCTTGATAAACCACTTACTCAATATTCACCGAAATTTATGTATTTTTTATTATACTTATTGTTATCCCTAAGGATTTCATTAGGAGTTTCTAATCATAATCTTAATAATTCCTACGCCTATCCTCTGATACCACCAATATAAATTTGGTTATTTATTTCACACATAAACATAATTTATTACATAAACTACTCACTTGATGGAGCATAGAATATTGAGAGGTATATTGTCATTGTGGATTCAGAACAATACCTGACAACTTAAATAATGAAATACACATCTTCATTAAAAAATATTTTATAAGACCACAAACATTCTATGGTAGATAGAATAACATGGGACAATGTGACGAAATGGGTATGAAAATGGTGATATATAAAGCCCATTACGGGAGTAACTATGTAATAACATGAATAATAGAGTACATGTTAGGTAATAGTAATATCAATGGAGAATAAGAAAACTTGAACATAAAGGCATGGTATAGTATTACTATCATAACATTTTAATGTGGAGTCAATATTGAACATGATATTAGCATGAAACAATAGTCATTGAACATCGAGAATGAGTAAACCCTCATTTCTATTTAATTATCATGCGTAAACACTCACATAACGTGACATATCAGGATACTAATCTTTACCCAATGCATTGGAGCACTATCAAGGAACACCATGTATAAACATTTCATTTCAGGAATAAGTGTGTCGCATGGATCCTTCAATATAGATTTATTTATCATCTTAATTTATTACATGAACAAGATATGTGGAAAACATTAATGTAAGTCCTAAATCAAAAATAACATGTACATAATGGTAAGTACTCTTGATAGAGAAATTTGTATTGAATTCCCTTACAAGATTATTTTTGCATGGAAAATTTGGTGTAACTTCTATAGCATAATGTCGTCAAATAGAAATATTAAATTGGTTTGATGAGAGATAAATAGGTATCTAAAAATTTATATATGAAATGAAATGTAAGTGGTTTATATAACATAATATAACAATATATGTAATGTAATTTAGAAGGATTGTATAAAATAATTTCTTAAATGCCAATGAGGAGAGAGAAATTCCTTATAGAATTTCAGAATGGTAACAAGTCTATGTGGGGTGAAATAATGAGAGTGAAAGAGGTATATCGTAATTAAAATCTAAGTATGAAAGTATTGGGAGGTTATAAATCATAACCAAAAATTTGTAATTGAAAATGAAATAGTATAACAACACAATGAGACTAGGAATAAAATAGAAAGGAAGAAATCCCTTAATTAGAAGTGTGATCCAGAGGCTTGAGAGAGGCTTCTTGGGTGATTGGGTGCCTTTGGAGGATATTAGAGAGAGGAGGTAATAATAGGGATGTTTTACAAGGGGCTTTAGAGTAGATAAGTGGGGCTAGGTAGGGTTTATAAATGAAAGGAGAGGCAATTATTTATTATTTAGGTCTGGGACACCATATATTAAACTAATAAAAATACCAAACCTACCCATGGTTTTGCCCATGGGTTTTTCCAAAGGGGATTAGAGAACATTTTTTATAAGGCAATGGATGAACTTCATAAAATATTAGGCTTGCTTATATGGAGATGATTCACGCTCTGAAGGTAATAATATTAAAAATAAATATGTTTTATAAGTCTTGGAGGGTCCACTATGGCACCATAAAATTAATCAAAAAATATAAAATCACATTATTTTAATGGTGAAATATTTATTTTCAGAAATAAATTTTTATAGTTTTTATTATGTCATTATTGGGTAATTATTATGTCATAAAACACATTATATATTTAAACAGTTTAAAATTTTTCCCCAAAATTCGACTATGATAGAAAATAATGAATAATTAACCATTGGATAATTTCGACATCCTAATTCGAAATAAAATTTAATTTTATCTAAATAATTTTCTATGTATGTTAAATTTTACTTTTAAAATAAAAGCAAACATTTATAAACAATTCATGGGTTTTGACAAAAACAACATTCAAACATTAATAAAAATTACAAACGTACTAATAAAAAATCATTCAATTATTTATATTAAAAAAAATTTAATTTAGTAATAACATTTTATTAAAATATTATTTAATTCATAAATCAATTAATTTATGAAAATAGATTTCTTAAATGAATATTAACTAAATATACTATTTATTCTTTAAAATCTATTCAAAAAGTAACAATAATAAAATGAATGTATATTATCTGTATAAAAATTATGATCACAATCATAGTGATTCCGTTTTGTTATGTAAACCCTTAAAACCCCCCACATAATACCTAAGGGTAAGTTGTGATATGGTGACATACTCTTGGGGAGTCTCAGATAACATCTCTCATGTGGTAATCTCTATTAATTACCACTTTTCTTGTACGTTGTCCCGTTCAAGCTTAACATGTTGAAGCTCTGCTTGGGATTGGTTAAGAGAATATCCCAGTGATGCTAGCTCCCTTCAGAGCTTCAACAAATGGTCTTCTTATAGGGAAATTCTACTGGATGAGGTCATCAATTCCATTATCAGAGTAAATTGGATTTGTTAAAGCCCTATATTTTTACTAATCATGTGTTCAATATTCAACAGTTATATTAGCAATGGTATCAATTTTTAATGGTATTTTAAAATCCAAAAACATAAAACAAAGGAATTGAATATGTTAGTAACCATTTTCCATAATAATACATTTAATTAGATCAAGAGTAATTTTTATTAATAAATGTTTGGGTTGTTACAAGAGTGGATCTTTTTGTATAGGTTAGTGAAAACTATGATATATTAGAGATATGGTGTGATAGAGAAGTTCAAATTTTTTGATATGTAATGACTTCTTATTCCAATAAATATTCTAAAATTGGATTTTCTTAGGTACATGATGCACTTTATAAGTCATTTCAATAAAAGAAAAGGTAATGTTAAATATTATTTATTAAGTAAAAAGTTATACTTATTATTAATGAGAAAATAATTGGATCATAATGAGGGAGATGAACTGATGTGTCACAAGAGTAATACCCTATCTGTTGTTTTTCTAAAAAAATTTAGGTTTGTTTGGAACTCTCCAAATGATTTCTTGATTCCCACTGGATAAGAATGTTTGGATCGTTGGGATAAATCTAAAGCCTCACCGCCTACGGATATAGAACATAAAATATGGTTATTTCGACGAATGTGGAAGATATATTGTCTACCAAAAATGAACAGCAGTTTCCCATGGTAGGTCCTATTATATTTGATCTAATTCAAAGTCATGAAGTTGAGGCTTTTTAGAAGAATGTTTTTGAAGTTGTTCATCATTATGAAATAGTTGTTGATGCTACTTTTTTGTTCATAATGATAATTTTGTTAGGGATGTGTTTAGTATTTCTAATTTTCAGCATTCTCACACACCACCTACCTAATCACAAGAAATAGTTGTTCATGAAGAAGTATCCTTAGTATGTAAGTACCCAGTTAGTTCAAAAATTTAATCTTTTTCTACTGAATTAATGGAGAATTTCCATAATGATTATAATTCCCTAAGCCCTCTCTTTTAGACTCAATTTTCAAGAATACAGTGAAAATTTTTTTTTATAAAAGTAATTGAATGATTAAATGACACATTGAACAAGAGAGGTAATTTTATCGGTCTATGTTAACGTGGATTAGACAAAACATTAAATTTATCAAATTTGAACAAAAATACAAAATTATTCCATCTACGCTTCCATGAACAAATGAAAAAATTGTAGACGTCCTTTTTAGAACATCTATAATTCCTATGAAATTCATTTAAAAACAAAAGGGTGATCTTTTAGTTGCCCAGTAAGGTGTTAAAAAATCGATGACATACTCTAACAATTAAATCCTTGAAAATAAAATTCAAAATGATCTTTGGATAATAACATAAAATTCATCCTGAAATACTCTTTTAAATCAATAATTGAAATTACGTTAATTGAGAATAATATACCACATTTGAATTTAAATTTGTACAAAAAACCTATTTAAAGGTAATCTAGTGATTTTTAAAAACACTATGTAAGATTTTCAAAACTAAATAAGGTGTCTTTTATGAACATGAAACATTGAAGTCTATCTTTGGCTTACCCATTTGTTGAGGTATTGGGTTCAGTTTTCAATGCCCAGGCATATTTACAACGTCCAAGTGCCAGATTTTCTAAATTATTTTCTTTCTTTCTTGACATTCATATACATTTCTAATATGGTTTTATGCTTTGATATTCACAGAATTATATATAATCATTTCAGAATATATATAATTCTAATAAAACAACATTTAACATTCATTATATATTAATTCATTTCATAAACTCATGAAACCATATATATATATATATATATATATCTATTTCATACATACTATGATAAATATATATATAATCACACATGAAATATATATGTTAACTTTTATTTTTATAATTATATAAATACTAATATTTATTGTATATTCAATGTTTGACACAACCAAATCTCATTCTACAAAATCCTTGCATAACATGGATGATTAATTATTCTTCACATACATAAAATTTCTTCCTTAATACCATAAAAATCCATTAATGAAATGTTTATTCAATACTCATGAATATATCAATATACATATATATGAAAGAAAAAATTCCATGATAACAAAATAATTTATGTATAGCCATAACCATTTGTTTTATATAACATGTATATAACATGATAAAATTATAATATTCTTAACAAATATCATAATTTATTTTAAAATATTTATTAACATGAAAATTATATAACTAAATAAATTTCATCATCATCATCATTTATTTATTTATTCAATAGGATAAGGACATAAAGGTTCAAGATAAAGGCACTAGGGTGGCCTAAAATAATAAAAACATACGACATCCCCTCTGATAATGTTTCCCCCTCAGGGACCAGGAAGCCTATATTATAAAAGCATCAAACACCTCATTAATGAATGGAATGAGAAGAAAGGTGATCTTCCACATTATTCACCTCATGACACGTCTGAACCATTCAAATGTTAGTGGAAAGAATACCTTGGCATTTTCTGATGATATATTCAATTGAGCATAGAGTATATCTGATCCTTTGTAAGGTATTAAAGAGGATGAAGGAATCGGTCTTAACGTCAGAAATAGATATGTGTCCCAGTTGAAAAAGGATGAGACCAGTGAGGAGGGAATGAGCCTCTACCTGGAGGGAAGTTACATTGCCAAAGTGAGTAGTGAAAGCCAAGATAACTAAGCCCCATGTGTCATGGAAAATTATTCCTCCTCTCATCACCTGATAGATATTGGGGAAGTCCGTATTAAGCTTCAATCCCTTGGGAAGGGGAAGTCACCAGATCCATAGGTTATGAATAAGTATGCCACTCGGATGGGAGGTATGGGTAAAGAAGGAAAGTAGTGGGAGGGTTAGAGCATCCTCTCATTTTCATGAGATCCTGAATAGATAAATAAAGAGTTTTATGACTCTAGAAATGATACCTGATAATGTGTAGTGAACCCCTAATATCTCACTTTGTTTCTAATCATCCAAGAGCTCCAACATACAGTACGCATGATGACAGAACATGCAATTTTCTCCGGACCTCTATCACCTAATAACTTAAACCAGAAGTCAAGAAACGATGCTCTACTTAGTTCATAGGAAGAGACGGTCGAAATTCTTCTGAAGAAGGACCAGACATGATGTGCCCATGCTCCCTTGAAGAAGATATGAGACGCGCCTTCCACATTGTCATTGGTGTAACATCGGCAGCATGAAGCCATCTATATTCAACATTTTCTAATGTTATCATCAGTGTGAATCACATATTTTATAATCCTACACAAAAGAAAGCTGAGATTAATGGGGTTTTAATTCATCTATAACATTTCGTTCCAACTATTCATATGTCAATGGAGGAAAAGAGTGACAACAGTCATTTGCATAGAATGTCCCTAAGGATGATAGAGAAAAACACAAAAATCTAGTTCCAAGTTGAGCTTGATAATGTTAAAGAGGGATTTTTGTTCAACGTTCCATACTTCCCTAATGGAAACTGGGTAATTACTCGCCTCCTTGAATGAAATTCTAGTGGCAGGGCAGCCCGGAAAACCAAGCATCGTACCAGCCCATTTTTGATGCCAGAATGACAGATCCCCATCTCTAATTATATAGTGGATTTGAGGAAACAGATCTGAAAATGAGAGAGATTTCTGGAACTAAAGGAGATGCATACCATCTGTTTCTCTATGAAAAATAATCACTATTGTTAAACCAACCATTCCCCAGAGTTTTCTACGTTCACAGATTTCCCATGCCAACATTGAATGCCTGCAAAGTAAAATTTCTACAAGGCTACAAACATTGATTCAACTTTCCAAGATGGACCTCTCCATATTATCCTAGGACACCCAATGGAGTTTTCCATTCGAAATGGCATCCAAAATTAAGTGTACCAGGGGCATGCCAATATTGATGATGGATTTTTGGGTACATTGATAGAGGAAATTTCATGGACAATATAGGCTAGGAGAACACTATTTACAAACTCAGTCCTTCAACCAAACAATAGAAATATATTCTTCCAGTTGGGTATTGAATCAGTAATCTTATTGGTGATGTGATAAAAATCATGAAATCGAAGACTACCTGATGATATTGGATCCCCATGGTATTCCAGGGGAAGGATTCCTCATGGTATATCTAGAATATGGACAAAGGTGGAACCCCAGCTAGATGAACATCTACTCTAGATAAAGAAATTACTCCTAGACATGTTAATATCATTCTCACTCCAATGATACTAATCCTCCATACCCTTGAGGAAACCTAAAACCGAACTATTATTTCCATTCATGAAGATGAAAGTGTCATCCTCAAACAAAAGGTCGGAGATAGATGGGATATTAATCCTTTTATATAATGGGAGGATCTTTCCATTACATATGATTATATGTATGAGGCATCTAATAATGTCCTAGGTGAGGATGAAAGACATGGTGATAATGGATCTCCCTATCTAAGGCTACAAGTCCCCATAAAGAATCCATGAAACATCTCCATGAAGGAAACATCCAACCATGAGAAGCTGAAACATATAAACAAGAGACCAGTAACCCTGGGAGAGAAGCCCATACATGATAGAACCATGTTGATAAATCTCCATTATAGTCTATCATAAGTTGTGTTCATGTCCACTTTTATTTCGAGGATTGAGCCATGAGTCTTAGTGTTCACATCCCTCATCATCTTCTGGGATAATGCAATGGACCCTTGAATTGAGCGGCCCAACACAAAGCCATGTTGTTTAATAGAGACAATCTGGGGGAGGAGAGTGGAAATCCTTGAATTAAAGATGCTTTCCAACACATTATAAGCGATGTTACGCATGTTAACCTATCTATAGTGCAAGATGGAATATGGGTTTTTGGATTTGGGAATGATCCCATGTGTAGTGGCACTTTCCACTCAACGAAAACTACCTCCCCTAAAAAAGCCTAATATGGACACTTACAAATCGTTTTTAACCACATCCCAATAGTCTCTATAGAACATACATAGAAAATCATCTGGGTCTAGAGAGCTATAAAATTTAAGATTCATTGATTCCTCATAGATTTATTTCTCATTTTGGATGCCCATCATCTTTTCACTATCATAGATAGAATCATGGACATAAATAGAGTCCATGAATCCTGCATCGCCTCACGGGAAACCATTCAACATTATTGGGTTCTATCTAGAAAGAAGTTCATTGAAGAAGGAATGAGCAATGGACCACACAACATCCTTGTCATTCATGTATGTACCTCCATCCACCATGATAATTGGAAGGTCATACCATTTACTCAATTTGATAACGTCATGAAAGTAGGCAGTGTTCCAATCCCCATAACAAATCCATCTGATCCTTTTTTTCTCCCTCAACAAGCATTCTTATTTATGGATCTTGTCTGGGAGTGTTTTCTTCCAGTAGCCAAGTTCCTCAAAGATACCTTCATTATATGCCCCCTCTAATAAATATTCAAGATGGTCAATGTCTTGCGTGAGTGATTCGAATTCCCTATAACTATGAGGAATGTCTTTTTCCCAAACATGAAGTGTGATTTTTAGCATCCATATTTTGTTATGGAATGCTGATGAAATATTCCAACATGTTGGATCATTCCATGAGTATCTAACTAGATTTTGATAACCAGGGTGTCCAGTCCATTGTGGAGAAAATTTAAATCGATTATGAAATTCCTATCTCTTAGAGAGAGAGATCAGAATCAGAGAGTGATCCAAGATCACACACAACAAGTGTCTGGCCATGATGTTGGATTAATGTGTGATGGATTTTATGTTTTCAAGAAATCTGTCCAACCATCTCCACAAACTTTTATCCCTATGTTGGTTATTAAACTAGGTGAAAGCATCTCCCAAGTATCCACAGTCCATGAGACATTTTATATCCCTAAAATGAGTAAATTCCAAGCTAGCTTATCTGGGGAATGGAACCATGCCCCTGTCTTCCTCTGGGATGGAAATGACATTAAATTATCCCCCAACAAGCCAGGTAAGGCTACCCTAATCAAAAGCATTACGTTCCGGCCATAAATGTTCTTTTTCTGTGGCTGCACAACTCCATTAAATAAAGGGAACAAAGAAGGATCCATTTTCATGAGTGACCTTGGTTATTATATACTAGTCACCAGCCTTAATCGGATCCACAAAAAAATTCTTGTGCCAAAATATCCATATATGATGGTTCGTTGTATCCGCATGCATGGATCAATTTAGATTAATTTTTCATTAAAACCCCTTGTTCATAGAGATGTTATGCTTATACTCGAGGGAAATTTAAAGATTAACCTTGTGTTGGTGGATTGTAGGGGAGTGTAAATCCATTTGGATATTGTCACCAAGGCCATCAGAATTCCAAATAAGGATGGGAATCATTGATTCAAAAGAACCCTGGCACTGGATCTTGGGTTCTTTGCCTTTTTATGATGGGAGGAGGACCATTCCCTTAGTTTCTTTGACTTGGATCTAGTTCACATACCTGGATTTATGGAGGGAGGTGAAACATAAGGTGTAGAGACATCTAGGGGAATAAAAATCTCTATAATTCTGAAAGGAGATGATGTCCAAGGCTCGGAAGCATCGGTCTGTTCAAAGGAGCCAACCACGGGCTGATAGGAGGAATTTCAGGGGGACTATATCACTTTCTCAACTGTAGGGAAAAATGGGGGGGGGGGATTCTTCCATGAGCCAAGATTGAATGGAGAAAATAGGGAGCGGGACTGAGGCCAATAAGGGAATGGAAAGAGAATGGGGAAGGGATATGGAAGGGACCCTCATATTTCTCATTATCCCAGAGTCAATCCCCATAATGATCTTGTGAACATAATAGTCATAAGGCTTATCGAGATGGGGTAAACGACCCCTGCTGGAGGAGGGGATCATGATAGGTCAATGAAGAAAAGCAGAAAATGGAAAAGTGTAGGAGCAGAAGATGAAATATAAAATGGAAGCATAGAAGAGTCCCCCTATAAGAGGGTGGGTGAAAGGGGAACATCATGGGGGACTAGAATATGATCCCTAAAAGGAAACATTTGAGGATGGCATGAGATCCTGCCCTTGTGATGCTTCCTACACAACTGGATAGTGTGTCCTTCGAGTTGACAAGAAGAACATAACTTCCGGAAAATGGGGTAGAGGATATCCTAGTACCAGTAGAAAAAATCCATCACCTGGAGATAGATTCTATTGGGAGGATGGTTAAATAAATATTAGAGGAGGGTTACTCATAGTTTTATGAGAAATTCACAAGGATTATTACTCTATTTATAGTCTTAATCCCTTATATATAAAAATAAGTTTAAAATAATAGATGATATAAATCATTTAAGGAATTTTATTCTTCTAATTGATTAAAAAATGCTTTTGAACAGATATAAAAAATAAACATATATGGTTTAGTTATTATTATTTCTGAGAAATCATATATCCAAATTGAGAATATACTATATAATATATATCAAAATACATCATTTCAACTGAAAAAAAACAAATTGGATGACCAGTACATTTAATCAGAAAATATATTATATTCAGATTGATTAATGGTTCGTCATGATGAATTTATTTGAATCCACAAAAAACCATCAATTCTTGAGTAGTAAGAGGGACTAATAACAAATGACCACCCTTAGACAAAAGTTAAAAAAAACCTATTGAAGTCATAATTATTGAAATCCATGAAAAACATGAAAATAATTAAATACTAGATATGGACAGAAGATGTCATGTGGATGAAATTGATAAACTAGGTCACTCAATATATCTCAATAAGACTTTTGACATTAAAGAAAACATCAATAAACATATCCCTCTTGCATCATTTTGGATATTTTCAAACCAAATGTCGACATCGGTTAAGAAGAAAAATATAGAAAATGAAGAATACAAATTTATTAAAACAAAAACAAATCAAAATATTAGATCCAGATAATTGAAGCAATATAAACATAGAAATCTCAAGATTGATACCATAACGGCATATGTACATCGATATTGTCATTGGAAATTGAAAATGGAACCCCAAACATGATTAAACTCTGACAACAGATCTTAGTCTGCAACCACCATTGAAGTGAAATCTTCGGGCTCGCCTCTCGGTCATTCTCAATCAACCGACTCTCACTTACCTCTGGTCATTGTGAACAATCTCAGAGACATCTTCTCGATCGATTCCTATGCTTGAACTGACCCCCAATGATTCTTTTCCGAATTCGAGAAACCCATTAGACTTGAAATCACAATTCCTTGAAATTGTTTTTATTTTTTTAAAATCATATAAATAATTCTCTTTCATCGTTATATAATCATTATATATTAACCTAATTATTTTTATTTTTATATCATAATTCATAATTCTAATTTTATAAAAAAAAATTAATAATTTTTACTTCTAATAATATTATTAATTAGTTTATAAATTTGATTTGTTGAAAAAAATAAAAATAAGTCAAATATTAATTTGAACATTCATTTTAGATTTTATTTATAATGTTTTAATAATTCTTGTCATTATTGAATTTATTTAGATTTTTATATTATATAAAATACTTATTTTCAAAACAAATAATGATGAAATTAATGTATATAAATTTGGTAATTCAATATAACACTCATATCTAAAATAACTAAATCCTGTAATGAACTATAAAAATTATTAACAATATTTAATATCAAAATGAAAGTAAACATAATATTTTGTTTTAATTTTTTTTTCAGAAATATTTATGAATAACATATTTATTCCAAAATTTATTTCTCACATAATAAAATATTGATTTAAATATTACCATTATGTATTTTAATTTATTAATACAATACATTAGAAAACGTTATTTTATGAAAACTATATATTAGAAAAGTATATTTAATTTATATAATTTCAATATATCATCATTTATGTAAATAGTGACATTGTAAAAAATAATTACTGTAAATATGAAAAATAATACAAATTAATGTAAAAAAATTCATTTTGATTAAATAAAGTTACACAGCTTTATAAAAATATTTGAAAAGATAATTTATTTAAAATTATAATTCATAAATTTATTACTAAAAATATATGGGTGGTCACATCCCCCCCCCCCTAAAGGAAGTGCACCCTCAAAATTTGTGTGTCGGACTTATGAAAATTCTAAATTTTTAATTTTATAATTAAATAATGACTATGAGGACGTAACTAACAAAAGAAAATTCTAATGCATAGATTTATTTATTCATCATTAGAAAACATCTAATCTCCAAAGATTCCTAGACCATTCCTTTAATACCAATTATAACACCTTGAACCAACTCTTTTGGACTGATTGCTTGAAAATGATGTTAAAAGTTTTACGTATAAATGAAACTGAAAAACTACACGACATATTAAACAAGATTGGACCTCCTACCAGTCTAGGATCAAGACGACTAGAAAAACCATACATTTATTAGAGTTTAACGATGATAAAAAAATTTCCAACTATGCTTTCGTACACTAACACTAAAAGAATGAATGTTTGATTTATAACTTATATTATTCCTATGAAAATAAATATAAAAAAGGGGTTAGAAATCAATCTCCCAATAAGGGATTTGAAAATAGTAGACCTAAATTTAAAAATTTATTCTCTGAAAATAACATTCATAAATTTCATTGGATAATAACATAAAATACTTTTTTAAATACCCTTTGAATAACATAATTGAAACTACTTGCGTTGAGAATTATAATACACTTTTGAATTTACTTACATAAAATAATCACATTAAAAGTAATATAGTGATTTTTCTAAAAACAATATGCATGCTTTTGGATAAAAAAATATTGTTACTTATAGAAACTTGAAACATTGGAGGCTATCTTGGGCCAACCCATTGGTTAAGGTATTGGGTTCACTTCCCAAGGCCCTACCATATTTACAACATCCAATTTACAGATTTTTTAAAATCATTCTCAATAATTCTTAACCCTTATATACATTTATCATTGGGTTTTTATCTTTGAAACCCCTGAAATTATATAAAAGCATTTCTTAGTACATAGAATTATAATAAAACCACATTTAACATTCATGAAATATTAATTCATTTCCATAAATCATGAAACTATATATATATATATATATTGCATACATACTCTAATATATATATATATATAATCACAAATGAAATAAACATGTTCAATTTTATTTTATAATTCTTTAAATAATAATTATAATTGGAAATTCAATGTTGGATATGACCAAATCTCATGCTACAAAAAGATTTCATAAAGTTGATGATTAATTTTTATTCTCGTACTTAAAATTTTATTCTGAATACCATAGAAATCCATTTAGTTAATACTTATTCAATACTAATGCAAATATCTATATTCATATATATGCATGAATAAATTCCTTGATAACTCAATCATTGATGTATATACATAACCATGATTTTTATATGACACGTATATAACATGAGAAAATTATGATATTCATAAATTATGACATCATTTATTTTAAAATAATTATCAACATGAAAATTATTCAAGTAAATAAATATGTTCCATATAATAATATAATAAATTAATTTTCGAATAAAGATTCAATAAATAGAGTCATCCCATAGAATTTCAATCATGAAAACAAATTAAAACTTTGATACATATATAGATATATACCTCTCATTAATAAAGATGATTCTAAAATATAATAATTTTTGAACACATATCTAGATAATAATTAAAATTTTTTCAAAAATAATTTTCCCTTGAGTCAAATTTTTCGTGAACATAGATAAATAAATAATCTCACTAATTCAAGAATTACGAAACAAAATTCAGATTCATGGAATATAAATATATTCATTACGTAAAATTAGATAATTAAATTCATAATTTTGAAATTAAAAAACCAACTATCATATATTAATAATTAGGAAATATAAAATTTTAAAATAAAATTAAACTATCCCTTTGTAAAATAATAATGAATTTTTAATGAAAGTATAAATAAATACACTACCTTGTTTGTAAACTAGTGATAGTTGCAATAATGGTTGATGTTGAAAAATATTAGAGGAGTGTTACTCACATCTTCTGATTGATTAAAATACTGGTTTTAAATAGATAAGAAAAATCAATATATAGTTATTAGTTATTCTTCTTTCCATGAAATCATATATCCAGATTGAGAATATAATATCTATATACATATATTTATTTCCACTAAATAACAAAATTTGGACAACCACTACCTTTAATCAGATTTTATATTATATTAAGACTTATTTATGATTCATCATGGATCTTAGATTTAAATCCAATAAAATCCATCAATGCTTGAGAAGTTAGATGGATCGATAACAAATCAACACCGATAGACAAAAATTAATGTAAAATTGATCTAAGACATATTGATTGTAATAAATAACAAATATGAAAATGATTCAATAAAATATATTGACATCAGTTGTTGGGAGGATGATATCGATAAACTGGGTCACTCAACAGTTCTCAATAAGATTCGGACATTAAATAATTATTTAATAAAAAAATCATTCTTGCATCACAGAGGAGATTTCCAAACTGAAAGTCGATATCAGTTAAGAATAAAAATGAAGAAAATGAAAGTTATGAATTTATTACAGAAGAAACAAATCATACGGTGAGATCCGGAAAACAGATGCAAGATAAATATAAAAATCCGAAGATTGAAACACTAACGACATCTATACCTCGACCTTGACATTTCAAATTGAGTTTGGAACACTAAACACGATAGAACTCCAATGATAGTTCTCGGTCTGCAGCCGTCGCTGTCCAAAAACCTTCGAACTCAACTCACGGTCATGTTCAATCACCTAAATCGTCCTTTCCTTTCATATTTTCTCCTGATCTCAGTATGATATTTCAGCTCGACTCATATGCTCAAGAAAACCCATTATGATTATTTTCTAAATTTCGAAACCCCTTTAGTCCTGAAATCACGATACCTTTAAACCATTTGTCATTTTTTACTTAAATAATTTTAATATTTCTATTTCATCATTATATATTCATTATATATATTTATACATAAATAGTTTTATTTTTATACCATAATTCATAATTCTAATTTTATAAAATTAATTTTCATAATTTACTTTCTTAATAATTTTATTATTTTTTTAGAAATTTGAATCATATGAAATAATTAATAATAATTATTATATTAATTTATCATTCATTTTAGATTTTATTTATAAAATTATATTAATTATAATAATTTATTTAATTTAGTCAGTTTTTTTTATAATATTAAAAATATTATCTTCAAATCAAATCATAATGAAATTAACATATATAAATTTTATAATTCGAAATAACACTCATATTCAATGAAATAAATCCTTTTAAGAACCTTAATACTTATTACCATTATTTAATATCACAATGAATGTAAATATAATATTATTTTACAAATATTTTTCTTCTAAATTATTTAATACTATAATTATTCAAAACAATATTTATCACATAATAAAATATTGTTTTTAATATTACCTTTAATTATTCAAATTTTTAAAAAGAATACATTGGAAAATGTTATTTCATGAAAATTATATTTCAAAAAAGTATAATTAATTTATATAATTTCTCTAAGAAATGATGTATTTAAATACTAAAAAATGGAAAAATAATTAATAAAAACCTGAATATTAATAAAAATTAATGTATACAAATTTTATTCTTAATAAATTAAATTAAATTTCTTTATAAAAAAAATCATAACATTATTTATTTAAAATTATAATTCATTAATTAATGACTAAAAATATCTTGGTTATTACAATGTTAGAGTATATTATTATGATTTGAAGGTTTAGTTTGTTTCTTCTATTTATGATATTGGACAACTAAAATATTCCTCTTTCTATAACAAAGATTTTGATAATTTTGTTGGTTTTTTGGCTACCCAAATAGAGTTGATAAATATTTTACAATTTGACCCTATAGATCCATATGCTTCTTATGATGTATGTTCAAAGGAACATAAATAAATGAAATCATTAGTAAGATTATTGAAATATGTATTGCATTCCAAATCAAATATCAATGAAATTGGTGTTAATTTCTAATCTATTAGAGACACCCTAAAAATATTCCAATGTTTCAATTAGGGATGTCTCAATAAGGCCTTCATATAATTAATTTAATTATGATTAAAATAAAGTAAATCATTAATGATTCATAATGTTTTGGGTTAATCTAATTATAATTAATTTAGACGTTTTATTACATTACTACTTGTCCCCTAGAACATTTAGTTTTTCAGTATTTTCAAATTGGATTTGATTGGATTCTTTTATAGTTGAATTCTATTTCTTCCAATATCTAGTTAATTACTTGTGACCTGATTAAAGCATCTATTTTTATATAGTTTAAGAAGGATCTTATGGTGGAGTCCAATAGCACAACTGAAGCTATTGGGAAACTTGGTATGGTATCTTATTTTTCAATAAAAAATGTATTGGGTTACTTTGATTAATATTATAGAAATTTGTTGTTTATTCTAGATATGTATAAATATATTCAACATATAGTTGTTAGGGAACTTGGTTCCGTGACTAGGAACAATAAATGTTTATTTTATTTTATTTATAAAGACTATAGGGTGTTGACAGACTAAAAACATGTTCTATGGAAGTTTGCTTAGGTTAAAAATATACTGAATTTTTAGTTGAGCATGTTTCATCAACATGTAAAGAGATGGGTGTATATAGACCTCCAAGATTTATTACATTAATGAAACCTATTTCTACTAATCCTATCATAACTATTCTTTTTGAACACTACAACTAGAATAGTTTTTAAAAGTTATTTATAGAAAGTAGAAATTATAGATAGATATATTAAGCCAGTGAATAGAAGAATGATTGATATACAGTGTTTAGTGGAGAGGATCCTAAAGAATATTTTATTATAGATCCTATAAGTTCTATTACCTTTTCATTTCTCTTTGATTGGTCTTATTTTAGTCAGTGCTCATTAATGATTTTCATCATGATTTCAAAAATTCTAAAACATAATTCTCATCTATGGTTTATCTTCTATTTCTAAAATGTATAAAGAGGTCACTTTATTTATTATTTAATTTGACAATTCAGAAATTGTTTGTAGGATTTACATGTGTGTTGTATCCTTGTTTAATATAATAATAAGAATGAATCTTGGAATAAATGATCCTGATACATTGATATGTACTATATAGAAAATTAAATTTGTTTATGTTCTATATTAAGTAAAATATAAAGAGAAATCAAATATTGATGAAGTATAATCTATTGAGTTGTTTTAAGAAGGAACCTAGTCATATGAACCTCTAAAGAGAGTAACTTATTGGGTTAATGGAAATTATTTTTTTCATTGTAGTTCAAGTTGATCTTTAAAATGCTATTAGTATCCTTATTCACCAAATGTATGTAAAATAATCTATTAGATCAGAACATGGTTATACTTCAATTCTATGTAAGGATGTGTTTCAATAAGAAATCGAGACTCTAACCACCTCCCAAACAGAAACTACATTCATGATTACATAACCGAAACAACCTACAATGATTGAAATATTTGTGACCCTGTGTATTTTGAATTTTATATATTAATTATATTTTTTATGGGTGTTGAGTTGATTAAATTTGTGAAAAATTCAAAATCAAAGAAATACCACTTTCTTTGCCTATATTGTCTTTCTTAGGGATTATTTTCATTTAACGACATTCATCATTATTCACATCCCATGTTTTTCATTGTTATTGATTTTAATTAATGTTTTTTTAATATTTTTATTTTACTAAATAAATTAGATTTCTTCTATCATCATATCATTAATTTCTGCCCAGTAATAAATTTGTTCATTACTCTACGTGTAATATTAATAGTGTTTTTATGTTTTCCCTTTCTTTTTAATGAAACAAAAAAATTTATATGTTTGATATGTTTACCCTAAGAGAAATTATTAGTGGTAAATTATTAAAAATATAGTAAGGGTATAAGTGTATATGGGGGAGAAACAATACACTTTAAAAGTCAAATATATATTATATAGTTTTTTGAAAAAAAACACGATTCAAAAATTAAAAATATTATGCATAATATCTAATAGAATTTTTTGATCCTAAAAAAGGGGGGACATTTTGTCTACTAATCATGTTCATATATATCCCATGTACTTTAGGTTTTGGTGATCTCAAATAACCTTCACAATTTACTAATGATTTTGTTTATAAGTATGGTCATCATGATTTATATAAATATTATGTGATTTTGTTCTGAAATCCTTAAATCATCAATTATAGAAGTTCTTTCTCAAGTATTTCACTCTCCGAAAAACCAGCTACTTAGGGCATCTAAAAATGCAGTGAAACAGTTATGTGAGCACTCAATTATGTAAATCACCAATAAGTAGGATTCTCTGAGTTAAATAGACTAGATCATGGAATAACATGAAATCAATTTTCTTATTTCATTCAATAACTATGTGATAAATAAACTAAACTAATCGATCAATAACATGAATTAGTGACGTGTAGTAATCAGCTATGTGAATCAGATACGTGGTGAAATCGGTTATGTGGTTCCATTTGGATACAACAGATTTGGATAAATGAGTAATAAGTCTACATGAATCTATTTGGGTATATAAATTTAGATTCAAGGATAAATTGGAATTTTGAGGAAATTTTCTATGTGAATAAGTCCTATGTAGATAATTTATCCACATACGTCAAATCAGATAACTTAATAAAAAAAATATTTATCTTATTTGATGATATACAGTCATCTATAGCGTTTTACAACCTGTATTATTTACTAATGAAGAACATGAGTTAGATTTTAATTCTGTAGTTCAATATTTAAATTTTGGAATAAATATTTATGAAAAAATGATTACAACACTAGAAAATAACCATTAAAGTAAACATATATTGGGATATTTATTTTTCATTATATTAATGAGGCTTTTAAAAGAAAAGGGCATGTCTCTAATCCGAATTCTTTTATCATGTGTTGTGTTTTTAATTAATGAGTATTGAAAATATTTAAATATAGATCTCTTGTGTAAAAATAAATATACAGAGAAAAGAGTAGTATATTATAAATATAGATGAATTCTTTCTTTCCATAAGTTCATGAATGTTTCACTACTGTTCTTGAGAAAATAAAAAGAACCAATGTGATCTACATTTGTGCGATATTGATCATATTTGGTGTTTTTTTTCTAAAAAATAAACTTGATCTTATATATTTTGTAATCATCTATCAATGATATATCTTCATTCTATAGGTTGTATCTTACAACTGTGTGCTAAACCTGTAATCTCTTTTCTTTCTATCATTGGAAAGGTTCCGAGTAAAATAACCTTAAGGATATTTGTTATAAATCATTGTTGGAACCTATTTAAAAGGTCATGTTCTATTTTAACATTTTTTGAATACTTTTATTCACATATGTGGTCTATAAAAAATGGATAAATAGTCCTCGAAAAAATTATTGATCTGGTTAAAATCAAAAAAAAATCATGGAGATGTGGGTTGGTGGAGTGGACTATTGAAATTCTATTCCCCACAACACTATAAATGTCTATATTAGATTTATTCCATTTATATTATTTATTTCCAATTCTTCCTATGTTTAAGAAAATATTGTAAGTTATTCATATGCAAAATAGTGTGGTTTTCTATGAATATAAATGTTCAAAACTCAATTCACCACACCTCTTTAGACTTTTGCATACTGTTTGGGACAATTAATAAGTTATAATTAAACCATTAATTTTATTATAAGTATGAATATATTTCTATTATAGAATTATGATAAATTTAAATTAATAATATATGAGTTTATAATTCTTACTAAGAAAGTCTAACTTCAGGTATGGTTAAATATTTTTATCTTATTTATTTACAATATTTTTCAAGGTTATATTTTCATTGAGGGAAATTATATAGATTTTTTCACTTAACCCCAAATTATATTCTTAATCTCTAGTAATTACTGAACATTTTTATATGTAGAATCATTTTTCCCTAATTGGTAATTAAAATGACACATACATTTTTTCCATAAAATCGGACCTCATTTCCTCTTTGGACGGTGAACATTATCTTCCATGTCCATGTTTATAAATGATTTCAACAATGTTATTTTATATGATCCAATTATTGTGTAAATTCATTTTCAACCATAATCTAATTTCATTTAAGTGTTTTAAATTTTACATTTTTCACATTTTATTGATTTCGATATTTATGACTTTTTATAAACAAAAATGTTAAAGGAATCTTTATTTTAACATTTTCCACACAAAAACATTCTCCACATCAAGATTATTCATTTATTTGAATATTAATTTATATTTTTATTATTTTATTCAATGAAATTTTTTTCTCAATATTCTATGAATATTTTCTCTTAAAATATAGAGAAAAAATAGTATTTTTCAGGTTTTAAAAGAAATGTAAAAATTCAATTCAAAATGTATTTTTCTTCTATGTCGAAAAACATTTTTTATTTTTATCATTTACGATACATAATATCTTCAAGTGCCATCCACATTCATTATATGGATGGATTATGATGATTTAGTGATTATTCTAAGAAAACTAATTGTATTCTCTATGATAAACTATAATAGAGTTATGGAATGTTTAGGAAACATAATACCGTTACTCAATCTATTATATGATGAATTTATAAATGTTTTATGATACTGTGGAACATATATTTATATATATAGTTTTCATTGTGTTATGGGTGGACCCAAATTTATATATTCCCCAATTAATTATGTAAATGTTGAGATATCCTGAGATAATATGCACTATAATGGGGAGTGAACTCATTCCATTAGAGGTATCTCTCTTGTATTATTGTTTTTTGAGTGAAATTTGACTAAAGAAATGATGGAATGTGGAGTGAACACACTCCACTATGACAGTCTTGGCAACGATACATGGCTAGTTAAATGATATTCTATGAATATTTGTTTGAAAAAAACTAATTTTTTATACTTTTATATCATAACATGGATAATAATTGATGATTGATGATTCAAAACTCCTATAGATTATTTATTTAGGAAAAATCTTTATTTGAGGATTCATTATTAATGATATTTGACTTATTTTATAGGGATTTATTTAATTAATGATCATGTCATAATGACCTTATGATTAACTTATTCTCACTTTTGGACATTGATTGATATCTCTTATCATTACCCAAACTGACCAGTTGGGCCCACCTTTCTTAGGTTTCATCTTTTCCATGATTATGAAAAATGATTTTATACATATTTTTCTATGAAGGGTATTGTAGGGGAAGATATTTATAAGTGATATTGAAGATTTTTTATGAAACAGGATTATTATATATTAGATATTCAAAGAGAGTAAACCATTATTGTTTTGGCGTGTGTATTATTATGGGATTTTTTGAATATTAATCAAAATAAATTTAATAATAATTCATGTTATGCATAGTTTACCTCATATGTAATGACCTATCCTTTTGAATTATATTTTTCCCTGAAAATGTATGGTTTAATAGTCCATAATAATTTAAACTATATAAATTGAATTAAAATGCAACCATCAAGTTCTGATAAATATATGATTGTTGGTTAAAATGGCCATTGGAAACAATAATAATTAATAATGGTATAATTAATGTTTTAAATTTGAATGGATATATAATAAAGAAGGAAGATTATATGTCCTATAACAGTAGAAACACTCCATACAAAGACATTTTTTTGGAGATTGGGAAGGTGGTAGCATCACTAGGATTTTCCTTGGACCTAGCCCAAGAAGAGATTCCAAATTTTCAGCTTGAATGAAATCGCATATGGGAGAAGTTCATGTTGAGGGAAATCATTACACATGTAATGTTGTCCATGCCACCCAAAAATGATATCCCATTTTCACACCTATCTCATAGGACATATGCATGTGTTATATGATGTTATGTAATAAGGCCTCAGGTACTTATGTAATCAATTTTTATTAATAAAATAGTTATTTCTTATTATGGTAAAAAAACATCTTTTTTTTGAATTTCAAATGTAAAAATAAATCTATGTTGATTTTTTTTATTTTTATAAGAATATTCATTTTATTTTTAAATTTTGAAAAAAAAAGTATTTATAAATATTTTTTATAATTTAAATATTTGATAGTGTGAAATTATTTTAGAAAAAGAGACTTATTTGGTTGTGATTAGTAAGAAATTTAGTGTCTATTAAGATCAATTAAATTTTTCTAAAGAGTAACTTATAAATAGTACATTTTCAATTAAGAACAATAATATGAACAATGGAATAGAATCAAATCCTAACAATGTATAAATTTAATTTATTCATCTTGAATGGTAATGTGATATAATAGTAAATAACTTTTTTGAAATTATTAGTTATGTATTAGTTTTTTCATGTAAATAGTGATTGTTCTTAAAATTTAAATTTTCCTTATTTTGAAATTTTATTCATAATATTGAGTAAATTTTTAAAAATATAATGTTGATATTAGGTTAGGTTGAATTTAGGATATTTTTAATAAATGGTTTGTTTTTTGTGAATATTAAGAATGTCATTTTTTAGTTTTCAGTGTGTTTTATGATATAATAATGATGTAATACGTAATTTAAAATTCTCGTCAACTCATAGTGAATAAAATATTATATGATGTGTATAATTATGTTAAAACCATGAATAAATAACATTTTAAGACCCATGTTTTTTCAAATACAACCGATGAGGTGTCCTCGAAAATTAAAAAAAACTCCCTCACTTTTACTATAAATACCAATCAATTCCTTCATTTTATTTCATTCCAAAATATTCCCCTTAAAATCTATGAAATTATTACCGACAAATAATACCTTCCAAGGATTCCTCAATCCCTCATGGTCTTCATCTAGGGTTTTAGAAGATACTCTTCATGTTAAGGGAATTCCCAACTTCATTTTCCTTTTATGTTCTCATTTTTTAGGAATATAACTAAATTTCCAAACCATGTTATTATTTCAATTTAATTATATCCATAAACAATAGTATGCGTCTTTTATCAATTGTTTACCCCTTAAACCTCTTTTTTTAATGTTTTCTAGAAACATTTTTCATTGCTGGTAGGCTGCATAATTTTCGTCTCAAAATCTCTCTCTTTTTCTCAAGAAATTCATTTTTTACAATGCTAAATACCCAAAACACTATCTTCTCCAAGTTTATTAACATGTTTTTTTAAATTATAAATTTAATATTATTAATTAAAATATATTAAACCAAATTACTTTTTATTGGGATTTAAATGGTAAAAGGAACTTATTATTATGCACTTTTTAATATTCTATGATTTTGACATGAAACCCTTTTCTTTAATTTTATATGGGTTGTTTATGAAATGTTTATTTATGATCTTTGTGGATTACATGAAAATAAATATATATTAATGGAGAAACATGTTATTTCACTAATTTATTTGGTAATGTAATTAATCTCTATTGTTGACATGTTTTACGATACCTTGGTGAATAACCTTGTTTTGTTTTATAACACCTTGGGGATGGACCTTGGTGATATTCTTATAAATATCTAAAGTAAATGTTTTACCCCCATTTTCAAGTTAAGTTTCATGTTATTATAATTATTATACACCTATTTATGATTATTTTATGACATTTCTCATATTCTCATATACATCACTCAAGATCACAAGTAAACTATATCATTTGTCTTTCCCATACTTGGCCTTCTGCTCACCCTTTCCAATGATGTAAGTCCACAGGTTATGAGTTGGAGTAATTATACTTGTTATGAACAATTTAATGATCCTTTCAAGTGGATTGGAATAATTATATATGTTTTCATGTATTATTTACCAATTTCCACAATGGAAATATTTAAAGATGCAATGATTGTAAAAAGTAATGCAATGTTATATAATAAAAATTCGAGATGATATATCATACAGCAGTCCAATCTAGATTACTTACATAGGTGGACTACATCCTATCAACTATAACGTTCAAAAAATATCTCCCATGTATATGATCTACACCATTCATCAGTTTAATGTATTTTTATACCAGATTCATCACTTGTATTGATGTTAGTGGTTCGTAATATTTAAAATGAAATACATTACAAGGAATAAGTAGTAGTGTTATTATATCATTATGATAATGTTCAATGAAACATGAACACGTGAATTATGAGTGGTCTACAGATAAATCAATTCCTTAAATAATTGACATCATAACCTCATTATTTAATGCAATAAAATTAACCTCAACTATTTTCACTAGGGTAATCACATCTCAAATGATTTATTTATGGTTGGGGGACCATAATACCACAAACTTCTAGCATGAATCTTCTTTTAAATAAATAAATCTTTTTTGAATCATTTGATAAATGAAACACCAAAATAAAAATGATAGTGAATTATACTATAATGGTAAAAAATTACTATAAAATAAATAGTAATATATTAAAAGATAATTAACACAATAATAATTAGAAAAATTAAAATAATAAAAAAACAAAAAATAAATTCAAAAGGATGGAAATAAACCCCCATCGTGATATCCAATAAATATTATACCATCGATGATGACTTTAGATGCAATATTATAAGTTCAAAATATAAAAAACATATTGAGAAATTAAATGAAGGAATAATGATAATGATTTATAAGTAAGTAAATATATATATATATGAATGAAATGTATTAGTTATATTGAAATTTGGTGTGAATAGTTTTGTCGTCAATACCTTAGAACCAACATATATGTTATTTATGATTACATATATTCATGGTTTTAGAATATCAATAAACTCTTTGTCAAATGATAATTATTCCTCTACGTATGTTATAATGTCCCAAGTGTAGTTGTCACGTGAAAAGGTCATAGAAGATACCCACTATGACAAGAACATGGAAGTGTTGTAAAACTATTCATAGATATATGTTCTATAGCAAGATGATATGCTTTTAGGGACACACATGATATAGGCTATCAGGGGTGGTGACTCAAACGACGTTGAGGTAACTTCGAATGGTGTACACCCTTGGTGATATCCCGTAGGATATTATGAGAATGAGACCCAATAGTAGGAAATATACATATTTAGGTTTTATTTGTTGTTTATATCTATAGATAAGTATATTGGTCCTTAGACATTAATATTATTACTCATGGAAGTTATGAGTCGCAATCTTTGATTTATTTATGAAAACCATGGTGAGATATGTTTGTCGTGAGGTAGGATATGTTGGGTGCCTCACGAGTAATATTTCATTAATGAATAATGATATAAAGGATTTATCCCTTATGTTCACTAATAAAAGTTAATAGCTTAGTCCCTTTGAGGGATATGATAATGTTGAAATAAATCAATAAACATAGTGTTCTATATGCATCTTCTATTTACATAATGTCAAAGAAATATATAGTGAGCCTAATGGTTGAGGCCACCATCGTTCAACCTGTACGATTAGATATATTTTGATAAAGGGATTGTATTACAATGTAAACGTTCATATGAGGTAAAATTTCATTGCAACATTCACTTCATTCTCTATGGGTTCCTTGGTGTTTTATTAGAAACTATCCATGGAATTTAGTCTTCTCCCCCTAATGCCATAGACAAAGATACGTAGAGAGTCACCCACTATGTGTATCCAAAACCAAAGTTAAATAATATATTATTTTACAAGTTGCATAAATATTATTCCAATTCATCGTATAATAATTAATCATGTTTGAAAGATTTCATTTATTCCATTATAAGTTATTTGTGAGAATATATTGTGGGCGGAATAATTAATAAATATTCTAGAAGATTTTCTGAGCGAGTTTAATGATCCAATGAAAAATTTTAATCTGGAATATTATTTGACTAAGAAATATTTAATTATAACTCGCATGTTAATCTCAAGGTAAAAAATACTAATATTGTTATTATTTAACATAGTGGTTTCACTATGAGTAATGAAATAATTAATGTCACTTGGGAAAATTATTTTATTAATACACTAGTGAAATAAACTCGTGGTTATATAATTCATATTATTATCCAAGGGAAAGATAAACAATTATAATTTTTTGTGCACAACAATTTGGAGAAAATATCTAAAGTGTAGACATTTATTTATTGACCAAGAATGCTCTTAAGAATGAAATTGATCCTACTCCACCAGATCAAATATAATGCATTGGATGTTCTTATCAATGTGATCTATGGTGGATGATGCTTGTGAAAGGATAATCCATTCTAGCAACAGAATACTCCTTCGGTAGAATCTGGAGATTTGTGGAACACATGTGTGTCACCACTAGAAGAGATGTATCATTGATGTCTACAATGGAACAATGGTGAACTTCAGATCTATGGCATGGAATATCAACAAAGAAAGAATAAACCATGCAGGGAATTTTTATTTAATTAAATTAACTACATACAATATATGTTGTTCCAGTATATTGGTTCCAGGTTTCTATTACTTTATCATATTTCTCTGATTCAATTATGTGGATCACAACCTTCATCGTTGCATAGATCCCATATTTTTAATTGATCATGGAAAAAATATAGTTCAAAATCATCCCTCATGTACTTCTTTTACAGCCAAAACATTCAATTGGTATTAGAGGGGGTATATTGTTGTTTATAAATATTTAAATTCATTGGCGATTTATGCATTTATAATTTAGTTCTACAATTAATGTTTAATTGTTCATTAAATATGAATTACAATATCTATATCATCCTCCATCATTTAAATCATATCTAATAGAAGTGATCAATTACATGATTACAATAAAATTGAGGAACTCATCCAGTGGTTCCCAATATTCTACCTGGATCACACAGCAGTACACACGTTGAAATCCGAGATATAGGTTGTGCTGTTGAGATTAATAAACCAAAAGTTAATTCCAAAATTAATCAGCCGATGTGTATCAAATAAATTTAGTGTTGTTATTTATTAAACTGTGATTTTATTAGGATAGACTGGTGAATGGTCAATCCGACTACACACCATGTGGACAACTGGGCATGGCATGTAGTCACTTTAGGGTCAAGGTCATGCCGGGTATACCATACATGGCTTAGCTGACTGGTGAACCAGAAATGCAGAGTCAACATAGTTTGTGACCCATTGGAAACGTTGTGTACTCCAATAATTCTGATGTACGCCAAAATTATCGAGTCCCTAGGTGTGTACTTTGGATAGATTGTGAAGGTATTAAATGTTGTGTTTATAGGGTCATCACAAACTATACTATTACCTAATTATACAGAATTAAAAAATTAATATTTTCATAATGTTCTGATCCGCTCGTCATGTATAATTTCAATTTCAAATATTATTCTGTGTGCATTAAATCATGACACGTTACTGAAAAATCATGTAATTCTTGTAATAATCTGTGAGACACATGTAATTAAAGTTAGTGGTAAGTAGTTCATGCTATATGATAGAAATAATAATTTGTATAAATGTATAAAATATGTTTGTTTGATTTGAAAGAGTATTCACTAGGTTTCCTCCATGGTACATTATGTATATGGATAATTTTAAATGAATATTAATTTTTTTATAATTATAATATATGATAATCTCAATGAAAATTTGAAATGTATTAACATAAAAGGATTGATTTGTTAAAGATAAACATCAATCTATTCGAACACGATTTGTCATAAATAACAATGATTAAAGAATTTAATGATAGTTTTATTTAATATGTAATTTATTTCATTCATGTGGATAATCATGATCTAGATGAAACCTTTTTATCCGATTAGTTTCCTTTTAATTTGTAATTAAATTTAACTGTGGACCTCTGTTTCTTCATTTCTCATTAATATATAGGGTCTGCATTGGCCAAGGATTCTTTTATGTAAACACCCATTTGTTCCTCACCTATGTGTGAGTAAAATGATATGTATTGTATGGATATCCCAGGATAGTGAAAGAAGTTTAAGTTAGGAGCCAAGGAAAAACCAATCCAAGGAGATACCAAGGTGGAAAGGTAGAAATCAGTAAAAATAACCTTAAATGGTTTAACGTGTTTTACCCCTAGGTAAGCTGTAAGTTTATCTACCCATAGATAAACATACCATTAAAACAAGCTCATGATTATACCCTTTATTTTATTTCTGTCATTTTTGTTGTTATTCATTAAGGATTCTTTGTTCTGATCACATGATTATTGAGTTAAAAAAATGCGTGATAGAACTAAAATAAATTTTCTTGTATGTGAATATTTTCTATGATATGGTTAATCACTTAAGAATATCTACCTTAATATTAAGAAGCATGTGAAAAGATAACAATTATAAATCTAAACATAACATATAAAATCCATCAATTAAATATTATGCAGTTATATTCTTTCATTACATTGGTTAGAATTGAACCATAGTTCAATGTGCATAACTAGAAAATATTGTGGTGTTTAAAATTATCGGGGATATCTAATTTGAGGTTTCAGGATGAATTAAATTGGTTGACATCAAGGGTTGACTTCTAAAGAATCAATTTGTGTTACAAAGAGAAAAATGTTGATAAAATATAAATTATTAATTTAAGGATTGGGGAGACTACTCAATGGATCAAGGAACTATAATTTAATGTATTTGTCATTTGAAATGCCTAAATAAAACCATTCATGTTTCATGACCATCCAATGATGGGGTAATGATAATGGAATATTGATCCTTTACATATTAATATACAAGAACTAGGATATTATAAAGACAATGTTGAGTGATATTAGGTTTGATAATATAGTGGGAGACTAATAACAAAATATATTTTTTTCAATTTTATCTGATTAAGTGCTAAAATTACACTCATTTTATTAGTAGAAAAAACATAAAAAATTACATCAAACATATAGTTGTGATCTATAATCAAGAGTAAAACCCTTCTCATTAGAACTAATTTCTATGAGTGGATATGTCAACAAAGGGTTATCATTATCTATAATAAGAAAACTATAAGTTCTAGAAGAACCATTACCAGTTGTGCCTATAAATGAGGCTACTAATGAATAGTTATCTCTATAATAGAAACATCATAATGATGTGATAGATATATAGTGCTTCATGTTATCATTCATGTACAATGATATCTTAAAACAATATGAGGAAATGTATTCTTATATCATGATGTCTCACCTTCAGAATCTCTATCAGGATAAGGGGAGACAAGAGAGTTATGTGATCGAAAAAATATTGTTCATTAATATTATTGAATAGTCATTGATAGTTGGGACTCATGAAGTCATGATTATTGGATACATTGAACATATGGGCATCATAGATATTATTTACCCTGATGAGTTGCATACAGATCTCATAATTCATCACGTGACAAGGCATTCTGTAGTTTTATTGTGAATTAAATTATGATCCATAATTGGATGAGTCTATCAGAACATCTGGCCATGATTCACCAACTGGATAAGAACATGGGGCATGACAACCCCACAATCCTTATAATGAATATGAGTATGAATGACAAGGAAAATTGGGCTAAGACTTATACATTGTCTAATAACCCTTAGCACTCTCCGACCATGAAGAATAAGACCCAATGGAAAGGCAAGGAAATGGAGGCAGTATGTTTATTATAAGGACCCAACCTTAAAACAGTACATAATAATGAATTAAATGAATAATTCACATTGAGTATTTTTTAGGTTTTAGGGTTTTATAGAATTAGGACATAACTGTTACATCTCAAACAATACAAAGTAGACAGATCTACTCAGTTTCTATTTTTTTTTCAAAAAATATAAACTCTTGAACAAAAGTGTCATGTCTACTTCGGTGTTCTAGACATCCTGACATTTCCATAATCCCATCCTTGACCGTATTCCACTTTATGTTATGTGGAAAACATTTCAAAGACTTGGGATGAGAATAAAAAGCTCAGTAAGGGTTATAACATAATGAAAGAAAATTTTAACCCATAAAAAATAAAATTTGATGAAAACATAGTTTTCAATCATAACATACCATCTAAAGTAAGAAAATTTATGAATAACACATAGTAATCACAATTCATAAATGTTACTTAAGTAATACATAACATACATACATTGTAGCTATCATAGCTACATAGGGAGTCACATTTGGAATTCTCATCATAGTATATTACCTAAATCTCTTTGGTGAAACATTCATGTTCACCTCCTTCACATTACCCAATGAATTGGAGAGCTATCTCGGGCTCACCCACTCTCGGTTTATCATGGAACCACCTGTATACGTAACAATGTCCCAGAACCATAACATAATCATAACACATAACTTAAGCTTAAATGAAAGATAAAATTCCAACATTGCAATAACAATATAACATTTTACAAAATTGAAAACCCATTCTTAAAAACCATTTTCAATACCAAAATACATTTAGAGAGTGTATGGTATTTTTTTCCTTTTTAAAACATTACATCTTGTTAAGGAAGCCATAGATAAAATAATACTCGCAGAGGTTGAAAAGGTCTTTGTCACCACTTGTATTAAAAAAACATTCCTCTTTGTTGTTTAGTAAAAAACTTCATATAGAAAAGATTCCCATTGAATGAAATCAAAATTAAAAAGGGTTTTATACACCGTATAAAATAATGTTGTATAGAAATCAAAAGATGCCTCAATGAAAGGAGATTGAGATAAAGTCCCATACAATAATGATATCCTTAGATTAAGGATAAATAAATTACTTAATTATGTGTGACAAATAAAAATACTCATAATATAAGTTTATATTAAGTGTAAAACAGTCAGAGGTCATCCACACTTATTCATAGCACGACATAATCATGAAGTAGAGGTTTAACCCAAAGAATTGAAATTGGGTTAAGAAATCCCCTTCCAGAAACATGACAGCCAAATCACGCCCCTTTATAGTTCAAAAAATGAGTTGATGAGTGATAAAATGTGTTTATCATCACTTGGACATAACATTTACAGAAAATAGGATATATAATAACATATCCCAACATAAGAAGATGAAAATTAAGTTACCTAACAAAAAATGAAGTCTTTTTAAAAAGAGGAGGGTTAAATGTTCCATTACCAATTTGGGGAACTTTCCAAACGTACACCTCATGAAATAAGGGTCACACAATGAAGATTTAAGTACCCATAAATTAAAGAATATCACAAAAAGGACACAACCATGGGCAGTACATACACCACAATAAAAGAAAATATTGGAAAATGTAGCATGAATCTCACGGGATCACAAAGTGATATAAAATACCCTTACCTCGTTGTGATCAATCGAGTCATATAAAAAAAGATAACAGAAACCAAATGTATCACATAATACCATTAATATAAATAGAATCCTGATAATATATATGAAATGGAAGTAAAAAATACCACATGCAATAAATAAGTGGCGAACAATGGAAATCTCACGGAATTAAATCTGAGATAAGAAATCCCTTACGAAATTTCGACAGCCTAACGACACCACAAAAAACTTCAAAAAATGGACTGATGAGATCAAATAGGGTCTCTAATTATATGAAAACAAAAATTACATTAAGATTAATATAAAATAACATCCTCAACATAAGAAATAAGAGCTTAAAATAAATGACCTAAAAGAGAGTACTTAAAAAGAAAGAGAGAGGTAGGATCCCTTACCTCAAGTCCAACTTGTCTTGTTCATTTCATTACATTCCTAAATAATAAATAGTGATCAATTTACAATTTATTAAGGACCTAATTTAAATTTTATTATTAAATTCATATCACATATTATAATTTTATAATAATTATTTAATTATGTGAGTTCATATCAGACGTTTTTGTCGATGTTCGGTATATGAGTCAAAAAAATGAACATGTTTGAAAAGAATTATCCATGTAGTTATAAGTACACCATCTCCAGAATAGTATTAATGATTTAAATATCACATATATCCAGTATATATTCATTTTATACTATTCCATAATATTAGGAGATAAAAAATTAAATGCACCGTTCATGGAGATGGTAGGTCGTTCGTAGGCACAAACGCTACTTTCATTTCTTTGTCATATTAATGGAATTAAAATTAAATGAGCGAGATATATTTATTATAATTCCAGAATTATATTCATCATTTATATGTAATATATATCATATATATCCATTATATATAAATGTACTTATAATAGTACATAACATTTGGAGATTAGAAATTAAATGTACCATTCATTGAGATGGTAAGCCGTACGTGTGCATGAATGCTACTTTCATTTATATTTCATATTTAATGGAATGAGAACATAATTATAAATAGGTATATTATAATTATATTATAATATCATATATAATATCATTAACTCCTCTTTTATACTGAAGGTTCCAGGCGAAGCTGAAGCGCATTTGTGGATTTCCCACTTGGCTTTTTGTCAATAACAATGATCAATCCAGGATCAATACGATGATAAACGCCAGTCTCCACGAATAGAATCACAGAAATGGAAAAAGAAATAAAATTCCCGGAACCGCAAAGTAGGATCGTTACATGTTGATTAGAATTAATTTAATCAATTGAAAAGATATACCTTTTGGGTGTTCTTTCTATGTTGATGTTACTGATCACATTCCGATGTGATTCTTCGTTGCGTCAGAGAAGCCAAGTGTAGACTTCCTGTAGTGGTGATCCACACGTGTACCTCGTATATCGGGACGTCGCCAAAGGAGTTTCCTGGTGATAGCGTGGAGAAACATTTTCTTGAATTTTCTGCCTTAGATCGTCTTGATCTGATGGAAGAGGGTCTCTCTCAGTCGTGAGAGCATTCTTTGAGGAAGTGGTTCTTTCGGCCTTGAAAGAGTTCTCCAGAGTTATTGTGCACAATGATTATCTTGTGTGTTGGAAAAGATTTGGGGTTGTGAGGATATTTATAATCAGGTTTGGGGTTGTAGAGTTGTGACAATAAATAAATATGTTACACATTTTATTTATTTCATTGACCCTTATTTAAACCACCCTTGTCGAATAATTAATTTCTTGACATGCACCCACGCTGATTATAATATATATCATTTAAAACAATATTATATCCTCAAAATACAGTCTTGAAAAACTACCCGATGTGTACTTTTTTTCATTGAAAACTACACAGCGTATACATTCAATGTATACAGTGTGTATATATTGTTTTTATTTATTCATTTACTTTCCATAAAGAAAACTACACGGCGTATATTTATAAATACACGTCATGTACTTGTTTTCCATGAAAACTACATGGCGTGTAATCTTTAATACATGATGTTTATATCGTGTTTTCATTTCCTTCTTCCTCAATCATTAAAATGATTTAGGATTCCTTGTATAATTAATAAACCACGTACGGTAATAATCTTTATTCTACTTGAGATACTTGAATACACTTAGTGTGTGACCCTCTAGGCCACTTTCTCGTTGTCATTAGGAGAGCTTTCATAAAGTCCAAGATTACTATCTAGAAACGGGTCAAGGCACCCAAGAGAAATAAGTTGACGCCGTATTGACGTATCACCTCATACGAAAGCTTACTATGTAATTTAATCCATCTGTCTTGATATCTCATCAAGAAAGTTTCATGGTAGTGTCATAAACCTATATTCTTGATCCATCATTCTTTGACATCCTGAAATAGACTCATCGTTTACACCATGGCCATAGAATTTAATGTGACAGTTCTATTTCAATCAAAGGGACGAAATATCAGCATCCATAAATGGAAGGGACAAATCCTTCCTCGACTTCTCCATTAACAACATGACACTCATGAGGCACCCAACATACCCTACATCCCACCAACTGTCTGTGTGACGATTTTCATTAGTAAATCTAAGTATGTGAGTCATGACATGAGTTAATGTAAATCTTACAGTCTAAGGACCATTACACATGCTCTCATATAGTAATGTCTGATGATACCAAGACATGCTGAATTACTACTGGCGGGTCTATTCTCATAATCTCCCATCTTGGAGATTACCCAGTGCGAACTCCATGAGAGAGAGTCTCGTCTTCTTACGAGTACTTGCACATGGCAGTATGTATACTATGTTTCCTATCATAGTATGTCATCCAACCATAGAACTTTATTTAAGATTATTATTATAGAATTTTCAGGTTATCATCATTGTGGGGATCTTCTATGACCTTATTAATGAAACAAATATTCAAGGAAATTGTTATATTATAGTCATGCAGAACAATGAACAACATATAATAAGTGAACATTCATGTAATCAATGTACAAAACAGTTGGTTCTCAAGACACCAACCCTTAAATACTCCCGCATAGACTAGAGACAACTTCCTACGTCTTTTAGTCAGATAGATCTCACATGATAATCATGTTTCTGCTGAGTCAAGGATTTAGTCATGGGGTCCGCCACGTTGTCTATCATGGAAATTCTGCTCATTGCAACTTCACCTCATAGAGAAATATCCCTAAAGATATGATACTTCTGAAGTATGTTCTTTTCCTGATGATGTGACCTTGGATCTTTTTCAAGTGTCACCACTTTAGTATTATCACAATAGAGTGTGATAGGATCTTTATTTCTCAGTACTACATCCAACTCTTGGGTGAAGCTTCGCATCCATACTGCTTCTTTAGCTGCCTCAGAATCTACGATATACTCGGACTCTACTGTAGAATCTGCCACCACAGATTGCTTTGAGCACTTCCAGCTCACTGCACCTCCATTCAAACTGAAGATGTATCCAATCTGCGACTTCATCTCATCTTGATCAGTATGGAAACTATCATCTACATGTCCTATGATGACTAGTTCTTCATCACCTCCATAAACCAAGAACATATCCTTAGTACATCTCAGATACTTAAGGATAGTCTTGACTGCCATCCAATCGAAGTCTCCTCGATCATCTTGATATCTGCCTACTGCACTTAATGCGTAATCAACATCTAACCTCATACATAGAATAGCATACATGACTGACCCAATCTCGGTTGCATTAGGGATTATTTCCATTCTCTTTTTTTCCTCATGTGTCTAAGTACACATTTTCATGGAAAGATAAATGCCATGTGACACTGGAAACAATCCCCTCTTGGACTGTTCCATACTGAATCTCTTCAGTATCATGTCAATGTATGTACCTTGACTCAGGACCAACATTATCATGGATCTATCATGAAGGGTCTTGATCACAATAATTTATGCTTCCTCGCCTAAGTCATTAATATAGAAGCATTTATGCAACCATGACTTAACTGATGGTAAGAAAGGTACTTCGTTTCCAATTAGTAGTATGTCATCAACATATACTATTTGGAAAACGACTACTCTTCCAATAAACCTCTTGTTGACACAAGGCTCTCATTCATTCTTAACAAAGACAAACTCCGTTACAGCTTCATCAAAATGAATGTTCCATGACCTTGATGCTTTCTTTATTCGATAAATGGATTTCTGGAACTTGCATACTTTGTTGGCATCCATTGGAGTCACAAACCCATTAGGTTATTTTATATGGACATATTCCTAGAGGTTCCCATTAAGGAATGGTATTTTGACATCCATTTTACAAATTCCAAAGTCATGGTAAAAAACAATGGCCTATAGGATTTTGATGGATTTCAGCATCGCAACTGGTGAAAAGGTTTCATCATAGTCAATTCCTTGATAATTTCTAAAACCTTTTGCAACCAGTCATTCCTTATAGATGATGACTTGCCACTCCATGTCGAGTTTCTTCTTGAATACAAATTTATTACCAACAATAATTACATCAATTAGAGGATCTACAGAAATCTAGTCTTGGTTTTGGTACATGGAATCCTTTTCAGAATTCCTAGCTTCTTGCAACTTGGAAGCTTCTATGCCTACAACTACTTCATTTTGGTAAGAGGATCATCATTGTCAACCAATAATGATTCACCATCCTCGGTGTAAAAAAACCATATCGTTCAAGTTCTCACACCTCTATCGTGCTCTTACATAGTTCTTGTGTCTCTGGAACAGATTGTTCATCCATGGGGATTTGTGGAATCTATTCTTGTACAAACTCCTGTGTATCTTGAACCTCAAATTCATCTAAGTCTATCTCGCTCCCACCATCTCTTTTGGAGATGTGCTCCCTCACATGGAATATGGAGTGTCCTTCCTCTGTAACCATCTTGTCTGAGGGGTTGTATAGGTAATATCCCATTGTTTAATTGGGATATCCTATAAAGATACACCTTGTTCATCAGGGTTAATGTTTGTTACCTGAAGAGACCTTAACAAATGCATTGCAACCCCAAACATGTATATTCGATAACATGGATTTGCGTCCACTCTATAACTTGTATGGAATACCTTTTACCAATTTAGTTGGTACTTGGTTTAGTATGTGTGCTTCTGTTTGTAATCCATATCCCCAAAAGGATAATGGAAAACTTGCATGAATCATCATTGATCTCACCATGTCCAACAGGGTGTGGTTCCTCCTTTTACTCACACCATTCCACTGAGGTGTGTAAGGAAGAGTGAGTTGAGATAGAATCCCAAACACCTCTAAGAAATCAATGAAGTCCTGATTAAGATATTCTCCTCCTCTTTCTATGTGGAGTTTCTTAATCTTCTTACCATGCTGGTTCTCTTCTTCGTTCTTGTATTCCTTGAATCGATCAAAAGTATATGACTTATATCTCATTAAGTAGATATATCCATATCTACTAAAATCATCAGTAAAAGTTATGATGTATGAGAACACACCCCTTGCTTCAACTAGAAATGGTCCACACACATATGTCTGAACTAATTCTAGAATCTCTTTAGCTCTTTCACCTTTCCCACTAAATGGGGCTTTGGTCATTTTGCCTTGTAAGGACGCGTGGCATACACCAAGTGGTTTTAGTTTGTAAGAATCTAAATACCCATCTTGATGTAATTTTGTCAAATGTTTCTCATTGTCATGACTTAGCCGGTGTTTCCAAATTTGGGTGTGGTATGATTCTTGTGAATTAACTTTTTCATCGATTTCAATTACTTGGTTTGTGTAGTCTAACACATAAAGGCCGTTATATAAATGTTCCCTACCAAAACTAATGATATCTTTATAAAATTAGCAACATCCAAATGCAAACTTGATGATGAATCCATCAGTATCTAATCTAGATACTGAAATAATTTTTTTGGTTACAGAGGGTACATAATAACATCCTTTCAAAACCAATACCATCCCAGTAGGCAATGTGATATGGTAGTCTCTGACAGCTACAACAGCGAGTCTGGCTCCGTCGGCTGCTCGTAGATCCACCTCACCTTAGTCAATCTTTCTGAATCTACTTGGTTCATGTATTTGGATACAAATGTGAGCGCCACATGTAGTATATAATACCCAATTAGTATAAGTAGATAGATTGCATTAGATAACAAACGTACTTGAATCTTCCCCTTGCTTCCTTGGCTGGGTGTAGTTTTTCTTCTTGTGGACCTTCTTTCCACATGTGAAACAAACATCATCATGTTCCTTTGCCTCCCCTTTGATCTTACTTTTCTTGGAAGGCCTTGAAGAATCTTTAGGCTTAAAGCGGTTCGCCTTCACTTTCCTTTTATTCACCATAAGGATATAAGGGTTTTCACACTTCTTGTCATTATCCACTTGGGGAATAAGGATAAGAAGATCCGATAGAGAATTATCAATGTTGTTCAGGATGAGGTTCACAACAATATTTGAGAAGCTCTGGGGGAGTGATGCGAGAATGAGATCGGTACCCATATCTTCGAGGAGTTTAATCCCTAGAACCTCCAATTGCTCAATATAGCCAATGATCTTGACTATATGAGGCCCGGCTAGGGAACCCTCTCAAACATGCTTTGAAATGGAGCCTTGGAGATCTCAAACCTTTCCTATCTTGCTCTCTCATGGTATAAACCACGGAGGTGCTCGAGCATGTTGTAGGCATCCATGTCTTCTGGGATATCATGAGCTCACTAGACATAGATGACAGCATCAAACATTAAACGTTGAGTGCGTCATTAAAATTTTTATCATAGATTAGGAAATCTTCATCACTCGCCCCTAGGGTAAGAGAATCAGGAAGTGGGGACTCCAACACGTAAAAATTCTGTTCATGGCATAGTATAACCCGAAGGCACCTAAAACATTACTGAAGGTTACTACTGGTGAGGATATTGTCTCTATCCAGAATTGATCGCAGAGAAAATGTGGTTGATGAGTTTGTCATTTCGATTCTACTATTAAAAGAGCAGATTTATCAGTACATTCTTGGTTACATTTTATGAGAAATAATAAAAATTTTATTAATTCTCCCACTATTTTATCATGTCCCAATGTCCCTCACCATTGAACTTGGAATGTCCAGTTTCTTTGACAATCAGGTGTCAAGGATCCATATTCCCCTTCGCATAACCCCAACAAGGGTTGGTCAAGTTATTTGATGTTATTTAGGTAGGCAGGTCTTTACCAAATGTGAGCTTACAGTTCCTTGATCTGTTAAGTGGACTCCCCAATCCTGAAATCCTGAGTTGGATTTCCTCAACTCTTGCCTGCAATATTACAACATGACTATAAAGGGCTACTCATCTTGATGTAATATTGTTAAGACTACCTGAAACCTTTCATAAGGGATTCCATTATAAAAGTAAGTGTCCCAACAAGGGTTGGTCAAACACATAGTTTTATTGAGTCTTTCTCTTAATCATGTAATAGAAGGCTTGGTCTGACTTAATAAGGTATTGAAGGATTTTAATATTTATGTATAGTTTCTCATTATCACATTCTTGTTAATATTAAGTGATGATTGGTTATGTGATTAACCATATTCTGATAATGTTTACGTATAGTCCAGTTTTATTTTATTCCATCCTTTCATGCTTGTTTATTTAATTAATTATATGATCGTTAAAACACATACATAATAAATAAACCATGCAATCAGACAGAAATAAAATAATATGGTAGGATCATGAGTTTCTATTGGTTAGCTTATCTATCGGTTTGATAAGCTAACCCTGACCTAGGGAAACACACCTTGAACCGATGGATCGTGTTTTGCAGCTCCCACCTGTTTAACATTGTATCTTATTGGGTTGGTTTCGCCTCATCTTCAGGTTTTGAACCGTCTCATTTGGCTTGGGAGATCCTCCATAACGTCGGTTTACATTAAAGAAACCATGGGCACATAGGCCCTATATTTTATTGGAAGAAGGCTCGCAGGACAAAAAATTCAAATTAAACAAATTTAAATGAAATCATACACACATAAAAATGGTCGGTGGTCTAGCTCCTGATCATCCATAGCATGAAATGACATTTACGTATATTTTGAATTCAAATTCATTTAATCATTCTTTCATTTAAGTTATGTCTCACTCTAATTCAATAAATTATGATCTTATAATTAATAAATTATTTATCTTAAAATCCTTTTTGAATTTACTTGGGATTCTTCTCATCCATATTCCTGGTACGGGTCTTTGTACATTGGAGGAAACATGGTGAAATTCCATTTCTGGAATGTCCACATCTTGTAGTTTATATTTACACGGTGTGTATTTCTTTTCACATTTTATCCAAAGTGCATGCCGAGGGCTTTTTCATGTTCTCTGTACTTTGTAAATTTTGGAGTACACGGCGTGTAAATGAATCATACATGGCGTGTACTTCCTTGATACGTGGTAACTAGCATGGCGATCCCGTTTACGTGGTGCGTGGCTTATCTTTGTGCATTGTTTCACCTGGGCCGCAACGGACTACATGGAGTGTTGCTCCAACATACACACCATGTATTCTGATTCGACACGCCGTTCAATTCTGGTCAACACGACGTGATTAATACTTAGGAATATTCAATTTACATGGCGTGGTTTGGTGGACCATTGCATGTTCATTGAACGTAAGTACATGGTGTGTAGTTTTAATTACATGTCGTGTAATCCCTTGTTGTACTGACAGAAATAGAAGCTCCTCCGAATGAGTTCAAAATTTTTATTTTAATAAAAAATTAAAATTAAAAGGTTGTTTCTATGATATTAATTGAGAAATGAAGGAGGAAAAATAGATATCATTTATTCAGATTAATAGAATGATATATTTCGAATTTAATCAAATATAGTTTCATAAATTATCACTGAAAATTAAATAACTATAATCAACATTGTATCCTCGCTCTGATACCAATTGAAGGTTTTGGGTGCAGTTGAAGTGCATGGGTGGATTTTCCCACTTGGGTTTTTTTCATTAACAATGATCAATCCAGGATCAATACGACGATAAACGCCAGCCTCCACGGATCGAATCACAGAAATGGACAATTAAAGAAAAGTCATAAAACCACAAAGTAGGATCGTTACAGGTTGATTATAATTATTTTAATTAACTGAAAAGAAATAAATTTTGGGTGTCCTTTCTTTGTTGATGTTCTTGATAACATTCTGAGGTGATTCGTCATTGCGTCGCAGAAGCCATGTTTAGACTTCATGTAGCGGTGATCCACACATTTACCTCGTATTTTGGGACATCAGAAAAGGAGTCTCCGGGTGATAGCTTGGAGAAACCTTTGCTTGAGTTGTCCACCTTAGATCATCTTGATCTGATGGAATAGGGTCTCTCTTGGTCTTGAGATCATTCTTGGAGTAAGAGGTTCATTCGGCTTTGAAAGAATTTTCCAAAGTTGTTGTGCACAACGATTATCCTTTGTGTTGGAAAAGGGTTTGGGTTGTGAGGATATTTATAATCAGGTTTGATGTTGTAGTGTTATGACAATAAATAAACACATTACGCATTTTAATTATTTCATCGAATCTTATTTAAAACCCCCATGTCGAATAATTAATTCTCTAACAAGCGCCCACACTTATTATAATAAATATCATTTAAAACAATATTATATCCTCAAAATATTGTCTGGAAAAACTACACGTCATTTATTAATAACTTCACGGTGTGTACTTGTTTTTCATTGAAAACTATATGGTGTGTACATTCAATTTATATGGCGTGTATGTCTTGTTTTCATTTATTCATTTCCTTTCCATAAAGAAAACTACACGGTGTGTAATTATTAATACATGGTGGGTACTTCTTTTCCGTGAAAACTAAATGGCGTGTAATCTTTATTACACGACATCTATATCTTGTTTTCATTTCCTTCTTCATCCATCATTAAAATGATTTAGTCTTCCTTGAATAATTATTAAACCATGTACATGAATAATCTTTATTCTACATGATATACATGAATACACTTAGTGTGTGACCCTCTAGGCCTCTTTCTCGTTGGAAGTAGGGGATCTTGCCTAAAGTCTAAGATTAAAGTCTAGAAACGGGTCAAGGCACCCAAGGGAAAGAAGTTGACGCCGCATTGACGTATCCCCTCATACGAACACTTACTGTGTAATTTAATCCCTTTGTCTCAATATCTCATCAAGCAGGTTTCATGGTAGTGTCATAAACCTATATGTTTGATCTGTCATTCTTTGACATCCAGAAATAGACTCATCGGTTACACAATGGACATGGAATTTAATGAGACAATTCTATTTCAATAAAAGGGACAAGATATCAATTTCCATAAATGGAAGGGGAAAATCCTTCCTTGACTCATCCATTAACAACATGTCACTTGTGACGCACCCAACATACACTACTTCCCGCCAACTGTCTGTGTGGAAGTTTTCGTCAGTAAATATTAGTGCGGAAGACATGAAATGAGTTCATGATAAACTTCCAATATAGGTACCATTACACACGCTCGGAGATTGTAATTTCCGATGACACCAGGACATGTAGAATTACTACTTGAGGGTCTGTTCTCATAATCTCCAATCTTGGAGATTAACAAGTGTGAACTCCATGAGAGAGAGTCTTGTCTTCTTATGAGTACTCGCACATGAAATCCTATATACTATGTGTCCTATCATAGTATGTCATCCAACTGCAGAAATTTATTTAAAAATATTGTTATAGCATTTCAAGGTTCTCATCATAGCGAGGATCTGCCAAGACCTTATTAATGCAACAAATATTCCAGGACATTATTATATTATAGTCATGCAAAACAATGAACAACATATAATAATTGAACATTCATGTAATCAATGTACAAAAAAGTTGGTTCTTAGGACACCAACCCTTTCATATACATCCCACATATGGAAATAAGGATTCAAATCACTTTGAGGGGGCAGTAGTCCACACTTCCTAAAATGAAATTATCACGTATAACCACTATGGAAACCATAAATGTATGGAATAAATGAAAAATAAAGAAGAATAATGAAAATATAAACATAACATATATATCATATATAAATACAGTGAAATCTTTATGGCCACCATGAGAGGTGTAAAAATAATATTGAACAATCATCGTCTCATGAGCCAGTAATCTTCCACCCACAGAAAGAGTATGTTCCTTAACCATTAGAGGGAGGTGTGTATAAGTGTGGCCCAAATAATTATCATAAAAACATCCTAATATAATTAATATACATTTTTTGATACAAAATAATCTAATAAAAAGATCTTATGGAGTTGGATAATCTAATTAAAACAAAATAACATAAGAGAAGACATTACCTTCAAATCGGGAAACTCTTTTTTTATTTGAGCTCAAAGGCTACCTTGGAAACACTTCTGCCTAAAGTGAGGCTTCTAGGAGTAATAGAAGGATTTGTACAGAAAATATAAGTAGATTTGGGATAATCCAAGTTCTTGAGATGTGTGGGTATGGGGGTAGAGGCGGGGGCCTTTTATAAGAGGGAGGAGGGGCTCTCTTGGAATGTCATGAAATGTTACTTTATTATAAATCATTTTCAGATTTTAATGGTCCCAAAATTATATATTTCGAGGATAAGGTGATAAGGGTTCAAAATCCACCCATCCAACAGGTTTTTTCCATGTGTATATCTTATATTTTACCTTTTCGTATCATTTTATTTTAATCATTCATCAATGAGGTAATCACGTCATCATCATGGTGTCATAAATAAATTTTCTTATTTAATGTCTAAAATTATAAAAAAATTCCCATCATGAATGGAATAATTTTTTTTCCCAATGACTATTTATAGTCAAAGAGATAATTTATGTAAATGAAATTAAAAGTTTTTTACTTAGGATATACAAACCTTTGTTATATTTCCTTTCTTTAAAAATTAATATGATAAAAAGTCACTATGACACTAAAGTGATTCCATGGGGCCCCAAAGTTGGCACAAGGAATCCCATGGTTGGTCATGACACCATAGAAATCATTAGTACACATGTTGGGGTCATTTTATTATTTTTATGATATTATTTTAATACCCTTAACTACTCGATTAATAAATAAGCATGATAATTAAAGAGAACTTTCGTCGTTGCTATTCCTAATTTCCAAAAACAAAAGATTATTAATTACATAATTTGGAAAATCTGATTCCAAATGTGGAATTATTTTTACGAAATTCAAAACACATAAATTGTAGTAATGAATTTAAAAGTAAATCCCATTGTCAAAACAAAATACAGGTTTTTAAGAAGTAAAATTTATCAAAAGATTGATGTGTTTTTACATCCAATTGAAAAGTGAAATTACCTCCAATGAACAAAGTTACATTAAGTGACAAAAAAATTCAATTATACTTAAAAATTTTAAAATTATAATCTATCTATACAAATAAATTGGATGAAAAGGTAATTTTAAATTAAAATGTTGTATTTTTCACTATTCATTGAAAAAATGATCATTATCAGAAAAATACAAAAAATCACCCTAAGATATATTTGATATTCCAAATTAAAAAATGATATCAATTTTACCAAATTGAAAACATAGAAGTTGCATTAATTAAATTTATAATCAATTCCCACTATCAAAACAAATAGCGTGTTCTTAAAAATCAATATCTATTAAAAGATTGACATTTGTTTATATCCAGTTTCAAAGTGAAATTATTTAAAATCACCACAATTGGATTAAATTGTAAAAATATATTTTAATTACACTTTAAATACAATTAAAAATATATTCTTACATTATAAATAAATTAGATTAAATGGTGGTTTTGATTTAAAATACAACATTTTTCACTAAAAATGATCTTTATCAGAAAATAAAAAAAATTAAAAAAACTAAATTTTGATGCTTTGATTCTAAAGAAGGATTTTATTTTTTCAAATATAACATATAAAAGTGACAAAAAATTGATTTAAAAAGGAATCTCCATCAAAAGGCAGTTAATCGGCCTTTTAAATAATTTTAGAATATTTATACCTAAAATTGGATTCATTTTCATTTTAAGGTAGTAACATTTATTGGATATATTTAAAAAAATATTTAACAAACATATATAATCACTTTTTGGTTTGTTATGTTCATTCCCGCAATTACATCAGTTAGGTGTTTACTACCATTTACAATAATATTATTATATTATTAGTGTGCATAGTGAGATTTCAAAGAAACTCGTTGTTGCGTATTGGGTACACCATCGAACATATCATTCCCTTTAAAGTAATATTAACATTTCATTTACAAATATTGATAAATATGAGAATGTCATATTCTTTATTTACTCGGGATGTTACACCCTTCTTCCATTTTTGGAATATCTTCCTCCCAATTTTATAATTGGGCTCGAAAACTTGATTGAAAGCCCCACATCGGAAAAGGAGTAAATTAAACTATCACATTAAATGTAAGAGAGAAAAGTAAAATGGTTACACAACACAACAGATACTAGGATTCCATGAAAACATGGATATGGAGGAGAAAACAAACGATCAAGTTCTGATGGAGAGTGATGGGAAAATATGACTAGGATAAAGTTAACCACCAGAAAATCACAAACGTGTGATGGGTTAAATGGTATTTGATTCCCCAGTAGAAAAAGTTAACAGATAGTGTTTTTGTTTTAAATTACATTTCATTGAGGGATTTATTTATGGGTTTAACTAAAACATAAGGAAACATATTTAATTGTCATGTAGACTTTCATCTCTTACTATATTTCTTACACAAACCGATATTTTCTCCAAAAGGTAAGTATTTAGGATGACTTGTTCACATTAAGATCCCTATAATCTACTTCTAGAGAATCACATAATCCATACAAGATTAACTATATATTTAAAATTTCTTAGGACCTTAACCAAAACCAAAAAAAGGTTAGTACAAGATCAGATAATCCCCTTTAAAGGATAATCCCTTATTAAAAGAAAATATATTCTAAATCTCCAAAATTTGTCCAGAAAAACCCAAAGTTCAACAAAGACCATTCGATAAAAAATTGTACATAAAATTCTTCAAAGTAAACAAACTAAGACTGAAACCCAAATCTCTGAAGCATTTAATCACATAGTCATCCAAGGTAAATCTTAACATTTATCTCCAAATAACATCAGTTTCTCTTAAAGTATCATATTAAAAATTAATTAACCTAATCATATATCCTCCATGATAGGTCAATAATTTCAATAGATAACCCTAAATCAACTTATTCATGATTCATAAGATCATATAACTAAAAATAATTAGTCATAATAACCAGGGACTTCACGTAGTCTAGTGGTAGGTGATAAATACCAGTGGCACTTTGGTTGTGGGTTCGATTCCTGTAGCTTCGTCCGACACGACGGGTTGTGACACGGTCTGCGTGTTGTACTTTTTCAAAAACTATACAATTCTTAAAAGATTCCACAAAAAGAGATTAAATACTCAAAAATAACCATACCATAATTTATCCTCATGTTTATCTCATGCGTTTCATCATAACATATAGTAATCCATAATTACCTCAAAAGTAAGGGTCATATAAACAAAAATTGTTACCTTTATAATTATTACCTTAACTTTCACATTGGGTTGGTTCTCTCATTCATGATGCATTAGAGAACTCACCAAGATTCAAGTGGTTAATCCTGACTCCTGTTAGTTGGTTTATAATAACAATATGATTTCTCATTGAATCACCCATTTCATCCAGTCTCCTAATCAGAGAACCACCACAGTTTCCTTCAAACCCATTGTCACTTTAGTTCCTTCTAGATCCATCCATTTACTAAATCCAAAAAATTGTCAGTGTGAGTATATAAACAAAATCATCATGTAATAATGAGTAAGATAAAAACCATGATATACTTATCCACATTATCTCATTCTCATTATATCTTTCAAAAATAACAATGACTTCATCTAATATACTAACCATTTTGTTTATATACAACTTGTCACTTATACTTAAACAACAATCTATCCTCTAAAGTAATCTAAAATTACCGTTGACACAAAATATAAAGAACCAGCCTTAAAACATTACATAATCTTGAATTAAATGAATAATTCACATTGATGATCTTTTCAGGTTTAGAGTTTTAGAGAATTAGGACATAACTATTACATCTCAATTATTACAAAGTAGACACATCTACTCAGTTTCGATTTTTTTTCTCAAAATATAAACTCTTGAACAAAAAAGTCATGTTTACTTCCATGTTTTAGACATCATTTCATTTCCTTGATCCCATCCTTGAATGTATTCCACTTTTTGTCATGTGAAAAATATTTCAAAAACTTGGGATAAGCATAAAAATCTCAGTAAGGGTTATAACATAATGAAAGGAAACATTAACCCATAAAAAATACAAATCAATGAAAACATAATTTTCAATCATATCATACCTTCTAAAATCATAATATTTATGAATATCACAATGTAATCACTATTCATAAATGTATCTTAAGGAAAATATTACATACTTACATTGTATCTATCATAGCTACATAGGGAGTCACATTTAGAATACCAATCATAGTATATTCCCTTAATCTCTTCGGAGAAACATTCAAATTTACCACCTTCACGTAAACCAATACATTAGAGAGCTATCTCGGGCTCACCCACTCTTGGATTATCACGGAACCACCTGTATATGTAACAATGGCCAAGAACCATAACATAATCATAACACATAACATAAGCATAAAGGGAAGATAGAATTCCCACACTGCAATAACAATATAACATTTTAAGACATTGAAAATCCATTCTTAAAACCCATTTTAAATACCAAAATACATTAAAATAGTGTATGGTATTTATTTTTTCTTTTTAAAACATTATGGCTTGTTAAGGAAGTCATAGATCAAATAATACTCTTGGAGGTGGAAAAGGTTGTTTCCAACGCATACGTTAAAAAAACATTCCTCTTTATCGTTTAGTAAAACAATTCATATATAAAATATTCCCTTTGAATGAAATGAAAAGTCAAAAGCGTTTTATACACCGTATAAAATAATTTCGTGTAGAAATAAAAAGATGCCTCAATGAAAGGATATTGAGATGATGTCCCGTACAATGATGGTATCCTTAGATTAAGGATAAATAAATTATATAATTATGTGCTACAAATACAAATAAACCAAATATAAGTGGATATTAAGTGAAAAAAATCATAGGTCATCCACAAAAATTCATATCATGACATAATCATGAAGTATAGGTTTAACCCAAAGAATTGAAATTGGGTTTAGAATTTTCCTTACAAAAACTCGACAGCCTAACAACATCACTTTAATGTTCCGAAAATGATTTGATAAGTGATAAAAAGTGTATCTCATAACATGGACATACAATTTACAAAAAAAGGATATATAAGAACATATCCCAACATAAGAATATGTAAATTAAAATACCTACCAAAAAATGAAGTCTTTTTAAAAAGACGAGGGTGAAAGGTTCCCTTACCGATTTGGGTAACTTTTGAAACGTACACCCCATGAAATAAGGGTCATACAATGAAGATGTAAATACCCATAAATTAAATTATATCACACAAAGGATACAATCATGGGCAGTACATACACCACAAAAAACGAAATAGTGGTAAATGTGGCATGAATCTCACGGAAACACAAAGTGAGATAAAAACCTTTTACCTCATTGTGATCAATCGAGTCGTATGACCAAAAGAAAATAGACACCAAATGAATCACATAATAACATGAATATAAATAGAATCATGATAATATATATGAAAGGTAAGTACACAAAACCACATGCAATAAATACATGGTGAACAATGGAAATCTCATGGAATTAAAAGTGAGATAAGAAATCCCTTACAAAATTTTGACAGCCTAACGACACCACTTAAAACATCCAAAAATGGATTGAAGAGATCAAATAGGGTCTCTCATCATATGAACAAAAAAAAATTAAAGCAAGATGAATATAAAATAACATCCCCAAAATAACAAAGAGTATCTTAAAAGAAATGACCTAAAAGAGATTACTTGAAAAGAAAGAGAGAGGTAGGATCCCTTACCTCAAGTCCGACTTGCCTTGTTTGTTTCATTATATTCTTGAATAATAAATTGTGGTAAATTTAAAATTCCATAAGGAAATAAATTAAATTTTATTATTCAATTCATATCACATATTATAATGTTATAATAATTAGTTAATTATGTGACTTCATATCAGATGTTTTTGTCGATGTTCTGTATATGAGTAAAAAAATGAACTTGTTTTAAAATAATATTCCATATAGTTATAAGTACACCACCCAAAGAATATTATTAATGATTTAAATATCATATATATATATATTATATATTCCTTTTATACTACTCCATAACATTTGGAGGTAAAAAATTAAATGCACCATTCATGGAGACGGTAGGCCATACGTACGCATGGACGCTACTTTCATTTCTTTGTCATATTAATGGAATTAAAACTAAATGAGAGAGATATATATATATATATATATTATAATTCCAGAATTATATTCAAAATTTAGATGTAATATATATCATATATATATATATATCCATTATATATATGTACTTATAATAGTACATAACATTTGGAGATAAGAAATGAAATGTACAGTTCATGGAGATGGTAAGCCGTACGTGCACATGAACACTACTTTCATTTATATTTCTTGCATTAGTGGAATGAAAACATAAATATACATAGTTATTATATAATTACAGTATAATATAATATATAATATCATTAACTCCATCATTTATACATCCCATATATGGCATTAATGATTCAAATCACTTTGAGGGGGCGGTTGTCCGCACTTACTAAAATGAAATTATCATGTTTACCCATTATAGAAACCATAAAGGTATGGAATAAATCAAAAATATAGAAGAAAAAGGAAAAAATAAACATAACATATATATCATATATAAATACATTGACATATTAAGGGCCACCATGAGAGGTGTTAAAAGAAGATTGAACAATCATCATTTCTTGAGGCAGAAATGTTCCACCCACAGAAACAGTATATTCAAAAACCATTAGATGGAGGTGTGTATAAGTGTCCCTCGAATTCATCCCATAAAAAATTCCTAGTATATTTAATATACCGTTGTTGTTACAAAAGATAGGAATAAAAAGATTTTAGGCGGTTGGAGAATCAAAATAAAACAAAAGAACATAAGAGATGACATTACCTTCAAATCGGGTAACTCATTTTGATTTGAGCCCAAAGGCTTTCTTGGAAATACTTCTACACAAATTGAAGATTCTTGGAGTAATAGAGGTATTTTTATAGACAATATGAGTAGAGTATTTATTAGACAGGATCTTGAGAGGTATGGGTATGGGGTTGATGTGGGGGCCTTTTATAAGAGGGAGGAGGGGCATTCATGGAAAGTAATGAAATGTTACTTTATTATAAAATTATTTTCGGATTTTAAAGGACCCACAATTATATATTTCGAGGATAAGGTGACAAGGGTTCTAAATACACCCATCCAACAGGTTTTTGAAAAGTCTATGTCTTAGATTATACATTATCTTTTCAATTGGTTTAAATCATTCATTAATAAGGTAATCACTGCATCATCTCGGTGTCATAATTAAATTTTTTTATTTAATGTATAAATATTATAAAAAAATTTCCATCATGTAGAAAATATTATTAGATTTCAAATGACTATTTATATTCAAATATATCATTTATTTAAGCCAAATTAAAATTGTTTTTCATAGGATATTCAAACCTTTGTTATATTTCCTTTCTTTAAACAATAATATGATAAAAATTCACTATCAACCTAAAGTGATTACATGGGGCCCCAAAGCTGTCAAATTGAATCCCATCGTCAGCCATTACACTACCAAAAGAATTAGGACACATTTTGGGGTAATTTATAACTACTCGATTACTAATTAAACACGATAATTAAAGATAATTATCATCGTTACTATTCATAATGTCCAAAAACAAAAGATTATTAATTACATAATTTAAAACATCTTGATTACAAATGTGGACCCATTTTACCAAATTCAAATCATAGAAATAGAATTAATTAATTTAAAAGTAAATCACGTTTTCAAAACAAAAGATTTGTTTTTATGAAGTAAAATTTATCAAAATATTGACTTCTTTTGACATCCAATTGAAAAGTGAAATTACTTCCAATGAACAAGATTATATTTAGTGACAAAAACATAATTTAAATATAATTTAAAATCAATTAAAATGACAATATAACTATATAAACAAATTTGATGAAAATGCAGTTTTGAATCAAAATGTTGTATTTTTCACTATTCATTGCAAATGAACATTATAAGAAATATTCCAAAATTTCACCCTAAGGTATATTTGATATTGAAAATTAAAATATGATATAAATTTTACCAAATTCAAACCATATAATTTTCATTTATTATTTTTATAATCAATTCCCGTTGTCAAAACAAATAGTGTGTTTTTAAGAAACAATATCTATTAAAATATTGACACTTGTTTATGTCCAGTTACAAATTGAAATTAATTCAAATGACCACCATTGGATTAAATGATAAAAATATATTTTAATTAAACTTTAAACTAATTAAAAATATAATCTTACAATATAAATAAATTAGATTAAAAGAAGGTTTTGAATTAAAATAAAACATTTTTCACTAAAAATGATCTTTATAAAAAAAATAACAAAAATTTACCCAAAATAAATTTTGATGTCTTGATTATAAAGAAGGATTTTATTTTTTCAAATAATACATATAAAAGTGACAAATATTATATTTAAAAAGGGTTCGCTATCAAAAGGCAGTTAATCGGCCTTTTAAAGAATATTGGAATATTTATTATTTAAATTTGGATTCATTTGAATTTTAAGCTTTTAACATTAATTAGATAAATGTAAGAAAAAATTAAACAAACATATATAATAAATTTTTAGTTAGTTCTGTTCATTCCCGCCATTACATCGGCTTGAAGTTTACTACCATTTACAATAATATTATTATATTACTAGTGTTCATCATATGATTTCAAAAAAAAACTCGTTGTTGCATATTGGGTACGACATTGAAAAAATAATTACTTTTAAAGTAATATTAACATTTCATTCACAAATATTGATATATATGAGAATTTCATATTCTTTATTTACCCGGGATGTTACATTTTTCATGTGTAATGTCATGCCACTTGAAGTGGAGATTCTCCCAAAGTCAAGGGGAAGAAAATGGTTTGTTCATTACCAAGTGTAATATTTCCATTTTTACACATTTGGTATTTGATACTACATGTGGTTCTCACATATATATTCAAATATTAGAACCATGGAGAATTTTAAAAATTCCCAGCAAAGTGGTGGATCTACGTGTTTCTAATAGTGCGAGGTTGGATTCTCTAACCATTGGTGACTACTATATTTTCTTACTGACAAGAATGATTTTGGTATTGAAAGATTGTTATTATGTACCTAATATTACTGGAAACATAATTCTTGTATCAATTTTAGATAAAAATGGTTTAATTTTTATTTTTCGAAATAAAATTTGTTTCTTTTATAAGGAATTCATATGTTATGGTATGAAATATTTAAATAACATTCTGTATGTATTATTTTATGAAAACAAGTTATTGTCAATCAATAACAAATCAGGATCACATAACTCCTAAAACACCTAGTTTTTGTATCACCACCTTGGTGTTGTAAACGAGAAGCACCTAACAATGTTATGTGAATAAGGTTATTTGAACTCTTATGATATAAATCCACTTGATAAATGTCATGAAATATTATAAGGGAAAATGACTAACCCACCATTTTGTGGATCGGGATAAAGGGCCACAGAGACTCTTGGATTGGTACATATTGATGTGTGTGGACCATTTCATGTAGAATATGGAGGTAGATATTCTTACTTCATAACATTACTGATGACTTGAGTAGATATGAATTTATTTACTTCATGAGGTATAATTCATAGTACATTGAGTAATTTGATGAGATTGATGAAAGAAGAAGAGGATTAGTTTGGTAATAAGATAATTATGTTTCAATCATATTGAGGTAGGGAATATCTTAACAAAGAGTTCACCGACATTCTATGAGCGATTGAGATTCCATCTCAACTCACTCCACCGTATACACCATAATGTAATGGTGTCATTGAAAGATTGAACCATTCCTAGTTGAAAATTGTAAGTGTGATGATGAGTCATGTTATACTACAATTATTTTTTGGGGATATACATTATATACTATGACATACACGTTAAATTGAGTACCATCTAAAGAGGAAAACAAAATCCCCTTCGATCTATAGAGTTTAATGAAAACCATTTTTTCGAACACATGTGTATGTGGGTGTGATGGGTTTTTAAGGATTTCTCAGAAAACATACTATCACCCCAAGGCATGAGGTGTATATTTATAAGGTATCCCAAGGAAACAAAGGGGTACTAACTAGTAAAACCCCCATACAATAAAGTGACTTTCACCAGACCAGCCATATTTCTTGAAAGGGATAACATCCTCCAAATGTGTAGTGAGAGAATGATTGAAATTGATTATGTTGATGGTCAATTTACAAAGGATTAGGTAAATGAACATGTTCCATGGGTTCCCATGGAAGAAGTTGTTCCTAAAACACATGTACTCTGTAGGATTTTAAAATCCGTACGGTATCCAGAGAGATATGGTTTTCTATTCATCGTGGATGGTGACTCATTATTGTTGGACAATGATGAACCTCTCTCCAAAAATTTGGGTGTATAGATCTCAGAAGTTGTATGATGGCTAGAATCTAGGTATTATGAGATGGATTCAATGTATCAGAACCATGTTTGGGATCTAGTCAATGCTCCAATTGTTGTAAGGACTATTTTTTGTAATTGGGTATTCGTGAGGAACATCACATGGAAGGTAAAGTTAGTACCTATTTAGAAAGGATAGTGGCTAGAGGGTTATAACATAATCAAGGAATTAACAATGATGAATTCATTTTCTAGTTCGATTTTGAAATCCATTAGAATCATACATTCCAATGTAGATTACCATGACAATGAGATTAGAAGAAGGAATTCAAAACTGAATTTCTAAATAAGATCGCTATAGAAGATGATATATGACACCACTATAACGTTTTGTGACATCAGGTAGTGCCAAAAGTATTTCAAGTTTCATAGATCCATTTATGGACTTAAGAAAGCATTTAGGTTATGAAACATTCGATTGGATGAATCTATAAGATAATTTCATTTCATTAAAGATGAATTCTAGTCATGTGTTTATAAACGGTTTTGTTTGAATGCATTCATTTTCCTAGTATTATATGTTGAAGACCTATTAGTTGTTTTAAATGACATACTAATCATACTTTTAGTTAAGGAAAGGTTGAACAAGTGCCTCTCTATGAAATACTTAGATGAAGAAACCTACATAATAGGTTTCCAAATCATTCAAGATAGACTCAAGAGGTTTCCTCGACTAAATCAATTTACATGTATTGACCAAAAACTGAAGGGATTTAGTATGGAAAATTCTAAGAGGGGATTATTTCTAGTGTCACATGGATCACATCTGTCTAAGAAAATGTGTCCCCAAACACAACAAGAGAAAGATAAATTTATTAAGATCTCATATGCTTCAGCGATAGGATAAATAATGTATTCGATGTTATGTACTATACATTATGTTACCTATGCAATGAGAATGGTAGGAATATATAATTACGATCTCAAAGAATATATTTAGACTATTGTAATGAATATCCTTAAGTATTCTAGATGAACTATGATTAATTTTCTAGTGTATGGAGTAGACATAGAGCTTGTCATCAGAGGGATTTCTGGTTTTTTGAAAGATCAAAATGATATGAATTTGAATTCACGTTATATTTTCAATATCAACATAGGATCCGTGAGATAGAAGAGGTCAAAGCTACCAATTGTTGCGATTAAACGGATGATCCTGAGTATATAACATCTTCTTATGCAACCAAGGAATATATTTGCATTCATAATATTTTCTAGGAGAATGATGTGGTACCTATAATTAAATACTCTATCACTTTTTATTGTGATAAAACATAGCTAGTGGCTCTTGAAAAAGATCCAAGGTCCCAACAACGAATTAAGAACATACTATGAATGTATCTCCTCTTGTAGTATTTTCAACATTGGGGTGATGTTATAGTGAGAAGAATATGCCTGGAAGAGAACATCAAATACCCCCTGACTAACATCCAATCCCAGTAGAATCATGTGTATTATGCAAGATTATTAATATTAAAGGTTGTTAGTACTTTTCTCTAGTGAAAGTGGGATTATTTAATATATGGTGCTTTAGAAAAAGTTTCTATGTACTTTATGATAACTTATATTTAGGGTTTTTAAATATCAGTTACTCTTTATCACATCGTGACTATTTTTCTACATAACATTGATAATCTCCCAAATGTAGTTGTCTCACTAAAAGGTCATAGTAGTTCCCCACTATGAGGGTAATCCAAATATACTATGACTATATTTATAGATATATTTTCTATGTCCAGATGAAAAAATTTGAGGGACCCAAATGATTTAGGATATCATTGGTGGAGAATAATAGGACTTTTAGGCACCTTATCATGGTGTAAGACATTGGTGATATCCCATTGTTTATTATGAGAACAAGACAAGTCAATAGGAAATCAAAATTTTTATGTTTCATTGGATGTTCCAATCTGTGGATGGGTGTATTGGTCCTTATACATTAATATTATTATTAATGGATATTATGAGTCACATAATATTATGTATTTATGAAAACCAAAATCACATATTTTTCAGAGATATAAGATAAGTTGTGTGTGTCACCTGTAATATTTTATTAAAGAATAATGATATTAATGATCTTTTTCTTATGTTATCTTATGAAAGTTAATATCTCATCACCATTGATATAAATTATATATCATAAATAAATCCATGTTCATGGTGTTCTATAGGAACGTTTTATTTTTGAAAAGTCAATTGAAGAGATATCGAGCATAAAAGGTTGATGGCATTGTCATGCAACATACATGATTAAAGATATTGTGGTAAAGAGATTATATTACATGGTAAACATTATTATGAGGTGACATGTCATTGTATCATTAACATATTCCTCTCTGGGTTCTTTAGAATGTTACTAGATGTTATCCATGGACTTTAGGCAAGATCTCCTAATTCCACTGAGAATGAATCCCAGAGGGTCACACACTAAGTGTATCTAGAATCTCGGTTTAGTAATTTTTTATTTAACAAGTTGAATAAATATTATTCTCATTTATGGTTTAATAATTATTTAAATATGACTTGTCACATATATTCTTCCACTAGTTATTCAAGATAATATATTGTGGGTGTTTTTATTAATAAATATTGAGGAGGATTGGAATACATAGTTTACTGGTATAGTGAGAAATAATAATATTTAATATCATTTCATTAAAGAATATTTAATTATATATTTCTAGTTATTTTCATGCTCGAAAAGAAAAATATGGTTGTTATAATTTTGACAGGTGTGTTTCTCTATGATTAATTAAATACGCAATGTAAATTATGAAATATTATTTTATTTTTAACCTGGTGAAATAAATTCCGGGTTATATTATTCTCCAATTATCCAAGGGCAGTATAATTTACTCCAATTTTTTTGTAATTTTTTTTTTCGAGAAACCAGCTCAAGACTATAATGTTATTTCTTCTTAAATATTCCTCTCAATAATGAGTGCAATCCTCTTCCACTAGATCAAGTAGAACTCATTGTCAGCAGTTCTTAGGGAGATCAAATCCGGATGATACTAGCGCATGGATATTCCATTCATGCACCCATATAATCCATAAACAATGTCTGGTGATTCATAAAAATCATGTGGATAATCTCTATAGTAGATGTACCCTTCATATATACATTGCAATGATGGTGAAGTAAAAATATTTATTCGAAAACATCAATGAAGAAAGAATAAACCCTAATGGTAATTCTTTTTAAATTAAATTAATTATAAACAATATATGTTGATCCTCTATCTTGGATATGGGTTTCTATTCATTTGTTTTAATTAATTGATTTGTTTTTGTGAATAACGGTTTTCATCATCGCATAGATCAGAGATTGTTAATTGATTTTGTAAAAAATAAATTTAGGAACCATCCTACTTGCACTTCCACTAGTCTGGAACGTTTATATAGTCATTGGGCTTATATGGTCATTTAGAAAATAAAGAAATTTAGTATATAACATCATTATATTTAAGAATATTCTGAGATAAAATAAAACTTCCTGCTCAATAAAAATAATTATAAATATTATCATTTTAATCATATTTTTTTATTGTTTATATAAATAAAAGTAATCACATTAGTAAATTTATATAGAATTATAGAATTTATGTAATCAATACTATATTTATTCCATATGAAGATCATTTTTTTGACCTCGGTAAGGAATAAACACAACTGAGGTTTTCCCTAGGTCAAGAATAAGATAAAAAGCAACAAAAATGACATGAGATGAATCGGTTGTGGGAGAAAAAAACATCAGAATGGAAACTAGGAATGTACAAATGAAAATAATGTGTCATCTAGAAAAGCTTCCACTTCTGTGTTTGATCAATCTATATTGTATTCAGGCATTTCATTGGAAAATAATGATGTTGTTTCATCAATAGATATCATCTAATCCCGGGGGTGCGGTAATGGTTGGATTCCTAATCATGTTCAAAATCATCATATAGGTTCACATATATTTTTTTAGTGCTACATCACAATATTTATGATTATCATTTCAATATATATATGATTTCTATGGAAATAGCAGAAGTCAAAATGAAGGTGAATATTTCTAGTGGGTATAATGAATAGAGGGTATTGGATTTTAACATTGAGACATCCTCCTTGTATATTGACTGTATGGTATCCACTTGAGGCACAAATGTAGATCCAACCTCACCAACTAAAATAAATAATGAAGATATTAAACCATTGGATCTTGATTTAGATATTTTTTACATTGATAGCATACTCTATAAAGCAGAAGGCCTAAAATAGAGATATTCCAAGGGTCGTAGTCAAGGAAGTGGTCATGAAGTTGATGGGGATGCTTTGTGAGTATAAGAACATAGAATTAAAAGTAATATTAGGAAATAAATTATTATTTATTTTCCTTGATGAGTGAAGTGATGCTTTTCTAGGCCTTATTTACCCCTTTTTGGTTTTGATTTTTCTTCACTAAAAGGTTCTCTTCCCTCTACCTTTCTAGAGAAACAATGTGACCATCATTTTTACTTATCTGAACCATAGTTACTATGAAAATGTATTGAGAAGCTTTATAAGTAAATGTTAAGATGAAATAAACATATAATTATTATTCTAATAAATTATATTTAGCATATTATGTATTATTATTATAATATATATTTTTAAAATAATTCAAAATTTCTATAAAATTTAATACTTAAAATAAATGATATTAGATTAATAAATTTATTATATTAAAAGATTAATTTTACTATAAATTAATTTATTAATATATCATTACGGTTAAAAAGTAAATTTTAAGGAAAATGAGATAATTTCATTTAATATTAGATAAAGATGTTCTTTAAATTAAAAAAGATGTTTATTTTTTACCCTAATAAATCATATTGGTCAGTATTTAAGAATTATATTGTTGAAAATTACTATATATATAAATCAACATTCATCTATTTATTCATAAATGTTGTGGAATAAGATTTAATCCATTAATATTCATAATAATATTTTTTATTTTTTATCATGGGTTTTTACATTAAAATAATTTTTAATAACTTTTAGATATTAGATTATTAATATCTAATTTTTATTTTTAAATATTATCTAAAAATTAGGGAATGAGATCAAATTCATGTAATGAAAATTATATAAGTTACCGGTTTAAAAGTGAGTTCCCATAGTAATATTTAAATAAGGGTAAATGGATCAAATAAGATATAATTTTACAATTAGTTTCCCAAAATTACTTTTAAATGTGTGTATGAGTGAATTATATTTCTCTCCTAATCCCTATTTCATTATTCATCCACTTTTATTGTATAATTAAATTCATTACATATTAAAAAATCTGTATATGAAGAAATTACACTCAAAATCACCTAAAAAGGACTTCACTTATGACAACCTCAAATAAAAATATTTTTTGATATCATTATAAAAACCTACAAAAACTCTCTCTATAATCATTCTATCTCGTGTTGGGTTGATTTTGGTAAAAATATGGAGTCCATATTCCTTCATTTCAAAAAGGGATTTGAGGAGAATATTCGACACATTTGTATATGTTTTATCTTCTTTTTAATAATTTCTCATTATCATTTTAATATTACCCATATCCAAATGGATTTAAAACCATAATAAAATGTATATTAAATCTTTATTATTTTATAAATTAATTTTTAAAATATCACAATAACATATTCTTACTCATTAATTTTTTATAAAACGTTCATTTTTGTTTCGGTTTTACCAACTATGTGAATGATTATATAACTTAATCATCATGTGTGATTATAAAAAATTAAACACTCATATTAGGTTTATATAACAAAAAATGTTAGATATTTTTTTATTTATGGAATTTTAATAGACATGTGTATGTTCATAAATAAATTTTATTCTTTTTATTGATTCAATATCCACCAAAGATGTATTTTTAACTGTTCATAAAAAATTTTATCATAACATTTATTAATTATCATATAATTTAATAACATTATAAAAAATATATTTAATCTCCATGAACATTATTGAGGTAAGGAAAACAAGGGAAATGGGAAAGGACCAAAATCACTATATTGAAGAAAGCATTGAGTGGGCGATAAAAATTAATACATAACGATGAATTTTATCAATGAACAATTAATAAATGTGTAACAAAAAATGGAAATGATTTTTTAATAATTAAAATATATATAAATTATTTTTTATGTAGTTAAATATTAAACATAAATTTAATATACTGGGAGCCAGCGTGCATGTGAGTATATAGGAAACTGGGGTAAAGGTTTTTTAAACTCAATCTCCTTTTCATTAGTCATAATGATAATTTTTTGACTATTTACTTACATGTTAGATTTGTTATGAATATTATATATCTTGTGTTATGTTTCTATTTATTTCTGAGGAAATAAAATTTTTATTTCATAATATTATTCTTTATTTTATAATGGTCTGGGTCATAGACATTATTTATTGTATATTATACATTTTATAACATCGTTTATTGAAGAACATTCATTTCCATGGATTTTTACCATGCCCTAAAATTTTAAATCATCACACATGGAATGATCATGACTTTAGTGTTACTGATTCATATCCCTACGAAATACTTTTTTATTATTTTTCACTATATTTTGATATTCTTCACTGCCCAAAAGAAGTCGCATGACCACCTCTATAATGAATATTTCTCCAACATGAACATATTAATTCATACTAAAAACTATTATTTTATTATTTTTCATGATAAATATATATTATCTTATTTACCAATAAAATTTCTCATTATCTCTTATCAAAAACAATTATAAGTCATTATATCAATATGGGTTTCTTTAAAATTGTTAAAATTTCTTAAAATGATTTTCCTTCTTATTCCATATATATTGTGTCCCAAAATTTATATTTCTTATTTTTTTACCTTTTTGTTTAATTATGTTTACATAATTCATATGTTTACTTTTAATGTAATATTTTAATGTATTTTATCACCTTTTGAAAATGATTTTGAAAGTAATGTACAATGTTTTTTTACAAACACATCACCAAAACATTAGGAAAACAATTTTATTTATTTATCATCTATTATCCTCTATTTCTCTAAATAAACATTAATATGTTGAATTATTGTTTATTTACCCCCTATATTTCTCATTTAATAATTTATATTTTTTGATTAAAAATTATGTATCATCTGATCCAATTCCTAATTTCTTGTTTTGTAATATATTAAGAAAATGTAGTGAACCCATTTTATTTCCAATTTTCAATTATGATTTTTGTTTTTATATATTTAAAATGGAACATATAAATATGTTTTATCATTAAATTATTGTCTCTCATTGATTTATATATCCCTCCAATGTATTTTGTATATTTTTATACCATATAGATCACTATACGATGAAATTAGCAATTCCTGATCCATTATTGGTTGTTGATACTATTTTCTGACACATTATGTTTTGTAGAATTTATAGTGATACATTTTCCACTATATTATTATAGTCTAGGTACACAACCCTAACATATGTTTGTATTTTATATGATTATTTTTGTACGACATTAAATATTATATCATTATAACTCATGTTTATTCTTGTGATTTCACATTAAAATTAAATGATATGGGTTATTCCGTCATGATAAAACTTTTATTGACCGTTATTCCTCTTATATGATATTTGATAATGTTATTATGCATTATTATTACTTCAAATTTGTAACACCCCAACCTCAGTGTCCCAGAGTCGGTGCATTATTACATAACATTGGCATGATCACAAGAAAGATCAAATATCGAAAGACCGATTGGTTTAGTAGTCTTGGAAACACTAGATATATTCATAAGGTTTACATTACATCATAAAATTAAAACTACAGAAACATAGTCTCCATATTCCACAATCTTATCCCCTCACACTATCTCTACAAGTCATTCATAAATTACTTCTTCACATCATGGGAAAAATAAAACATAGAAAATAGGTGAGCTCAAATGCCCAGTAAGGATAAAAATATAGCGAAAACTTTCATAACTAAGAATAAACATTTAAGGCAATGTATAACTAAAACAAAAGCATTTTAAACTTGAACATCAACATAGTATGGAAAATGTAAAATGAAATAATTCCATTACTTATTCACATGGATATTCTACTAATCAAATAATAACATGCAATATCAATAACCACTTTCATAATGATGGATTGCATAATGCTAGTTTATCATAACCACATAGCCAAGGCCTCATCCCAAGACTACAAATAAGATTTTTTCAAGGCCTTGTGCCAAGAAACTAGTTTGTCCCATGAGACCTACCGATGCATCCAGGAGCTATAGCGGGCTCCACCCGTCACATATTAAGTCCAATGCATTCCCATATGAAAAGGCTTAAACATAACATACACATTCGTATTAAAACTAACATACGAAATGTAAATACATTCACCATAAACCATGAATGGTATAAAAATATCACATCCACAGTCAAACATATCACAAAACCTTCAATACAATATAGAAGTTTTGTATCATAATAAATCAACTTCAAATAAGCGTAAAATCCATCAAAGGATGTTGACAAAGATGAAATCAAAACTCTTTTTAGAGAAATATCTCTTTCTATTTTGAAATAATTTAAGAGTCATTTATTTATAAAATAAAACATTTTCATTGAAAATGTTCTTATAAGCTTGTAAGGGAAGCTTCGACGATTTTATAACGGCGGAAAATAACCGCACCCGCCGTATAAGTTAAAAAAACATTCTTACCTTAATTCTGTCGAAAATGATAAAAAGTACCTTATTTGGAAAATGACAGAATGATTCCTTAATAAAACTCTTATAAAAAGTCAAAAAATGGTATAAATGAATTTAACCCATATTATTTTAAATATTAGAAATGTTTTGAAATACATTTTTTTAAAACATAGATTTGGATGATAAAGAGATCCCAGTAGATTATTACGTATAAACAACCTCGGATAATGAAGAGATTGTGAAATAACCCTTAACTTGTGCATTTCCTTGGTTGTGTTAGGTTAACCTCCTGTATAATGGTGAAATTATTGTTATTAAATTATACAAGAATCATATACATTAATATGATATCATATATGATCTTTTAACAATGCTTTGTTAATAATATCTTAGTATTATCGTTGTTTCGGGTGTTAACTTACTCATTTTCTTTTATATGTTTTGTTAAGTAAGCCATGTTTGTAATGGATATGTTGTATCATAATCATATCCAGAATGATATCAAGTCCTTAGATACTATTATTAATCATAAAATGAGAATTATACTTGAATGGATACGATGGAGAATGAATCTCATCGCGTTCGTGGAGACGGTAGTCCGTACGTACGCACGAGCGACAATATCATTATTTTGATATTAATATATAAATGGATGGTATAACATATATACAGAATCATTATCATGTTATATTTATTATTTACATGAGTTACACATGATTATTATACCTATCCAAATAATAATTTATTGAATAACAATTACACCACGACATGGAGATGGTAAGCTGTACGTACACACATATGGTGACATGTTATTCAAAGAATGGATAGAATACTGAATATGGTTGTACCATATATATAATAACATCACAGTATATATATGATACTAAAGTTATTATTTTAGAATGGTAATAACAAAGACGGAAGAAGTGGAAGAAGAAAGGAACTTGGAAAAGGGTGATGAAATCATTACCTCTTCTACGGGTTCTTCCTTTTGATTTGATCAAAATGGCTCTTAGGATGGATTTATTACTAAAGGAAGGCCTCTAGGATGAAGTGAGGGAAGTTTATAGAGTATTTGGGCAGAGTTTGGCCGAACCAAAAAGCTTTTAAGGTGTGAAGTAATGAGAAGGGGGAGTGCCTTTTTATAAGAGGGGTGAGGGGCACCTTTGGAAAAGCTAGAAATATTAATTTATAATAAATTATAATTTGGTTTCTAATGGATCCAAAGTAGATTATTTAAAGTTTAAGGTGGGGATGGGTCGAAAAACACTCAACAAATAGAATTTAGACAGGTTTGGGTTACTATATTAACCTTATCTTTTAGTTTTAACTCTTAGTTAATTAGTTTGACATTTACCATGTCACTTGGTATTTTTATATTTTATAGTAAATAAACATACTATATCCATCCAAGATACCCTCAAGTGGTCCATTAATTATTCATATATCAGGATATAAGTCTCCTGGCCGAACCATATATTTTTAGAAATTTAATATCAATTAATAATATAATATTTGTTTTAAAAACTATTTTATGTCAATTTTGACACTATTCAGTAATTGATTTTCTGTGAAACTTATAACAAAATTATTACTTCAAAAAAATTCCATTAAATCAATCCTAATAGGTCATATTATCCTTTAAAATTAGTGTAATTCATTAAAAGTTTCAAATTATATTTATTTGGGTATTTATAATATCAATTATTTTAATTTTTCACTATTATGGTAATTACTGCATCATAATTGTGTCATAAATAAATTAAATTATTTAATGTCTAAAAATTATAAATAAAATATCATTATGTAGAAAATATTTTTATATTTCTAATGAATATTTACAATCGAATTTATCTTATTTATTACCCTATATTAAAAATGTTTTAGTAAATAAACTTTGATTCTATCTCTTTTAACTCTTCTTTGAATTAAATAATAATAAATGTCCTAATCTAATCCAAGTGGACCAAAATGATAATATTGTATTCCTAAGGTTGTTTTTGGTCATGATACACTTGTCCAATAGAATTAGGACATGTGTTAGGGTAATATTAATATCATTTTTACCCTTAATTACCCTATTTACTTTTAACCGTGGTAAATATTAGTAAAAAGTTACTATTCACCAAAAATTATTTTCATCTCATTGAACTAAATTTTACTTCTTGATATTATCCGTGTCTCTTGGATTTTCGGTGTTCCATTCACAGAAGTGGTAAAATTAAGTTTTATAAAAAATTCAGTTTTTTAACTACCACTTAGTAGTTTCACTATTCATCAAAAATTGAAGTTTTTCAGATCAATGCCAAAATTTCACTCTAAGCTATATTTGATATTCCGAATTCAAAAATGATGTCTAATTTAAAAAATTCCAAACATATAAGTTACGTTAATTAATTTTATAATTAATTCCCGCTGTCAAAAAAATAGCGTTGTTTTTGAGAAACAATATATACCAAAAGATTGACAATTGTTTAGGTCCAATTTCCAAGTGAAATTAATTCTAATGAACACCATTGGATAAAATGGTAAAAATATATTCTAATTATACTTTAAAAACACTCAATAATATAATTTATCACTATAAATTATTTTTATTAAAAACGTTGTTTTTTTGTATTTTTCACTATTCAAAAAAATTGGAAGTTCTCAGAAAAATACAAAAACATCAGCTTAGGATAATTTCAATATTCCAAAACCAAAAATTAAGTCCATTTTGAAATATAAAATATATATATAATTTCAAAAAGTAGGTATTACTATTCATAACGGCTAGTTTGATTAGTTGTGGTGTGTTAGAACTCGATGTTGCGTACAACACACGCTATCACATTATTCAAAGAGAAGCGTACCGTAGAAGAATGGGGTGTTACATTCTCTCCTCCTTCAAATAATTTAATCCTCAAAATTTCCATAATACTACCACATGAAAAGACTCTGGTGGTTCTTCATCATAAGTTCCTCGGGTTCCCACGTTCCCTCTTTCATCTTATGGTTTCTCCACAAACCATTTAGCAGACGCGTCGTCCGGTTTCTCAGTACTTGTTCTCTTGTATCAAGAATCCTGACGGGCTCTTCACAATAAGATAGATCGGGTTCCAGTTCTAATTCTTCATAGGTGAGTACATGCATTGGGTCAGGCTTGTATTTCGTCAACAGAGATACGTGGAACACATCGTAAACTTTGGAGAGACTTGGCGGCATTGCAAATCGGTAAGTTACAGCCCCAATTCGTTCTAGAATTTCGAAAGGTATGATGTACATGTGACTCAATTTACCTTTTTTACCAAAACGTATGACTCCCTTCCATGGAGATACATTCAGGAAATCATGATCACCGACTTGAAATTCCAAATCCTTCCTTTGATTATCGGCATAACTATTTTACCTACTTTGAGCTACTTTGATGTGATTTTGGATTACCTTCACCTTTTTCATCGTTTCCTCCACCAGTTCTGGACCTATAAGTTTTCTTTCTCCAACGTCATCCCAACAGGTTGGTGTGTGACATCTCTTTCCGTACAACGCTTCATATGGTGCCATCTGAATACTCGAATAGAAGCTATTGTTATAGGAAAATTCTACCAAAGGTAAATATTGATCCCACATACCCTGAATGTCAAGTGAACAAGATCTCAGCATGTCTTCTAAGGTTTTAATAGTCTGTTCTGATTTTCCGTCTATCTGTGGGTGGTAGGCAGTGCTCAAATGAAGTTCAGTATCCAGGTATTTCTGAAGACTCTTCCAGAATCATGAAGTAAAAAGCGGATCACGATCAGAAACAATTGATATGGGTACTTCATGAAGTCTCACAACATCATTAATATATAGTCTTGCTAGACATTCCAGTGGTAGATCCTCTCTTATAGAATGAAAATGTGCTAACTTGGTAAGACGAGCAACAATAACCCATATTTCATCATTCCTTCTAGGTGTCTTTTGTAGTCCCATGACAATGTCCATCATAATATTTTCCCATTTCAAATCAGGTATGGGAAGAGTTTGCAATACTCTACCAGGCTGTTGCCTTCCAGCTTTCACTTGTTGACAAACCATACATCTTGACACAAAATTGGAAATCTCCCTATTCATGTTGTCCCACCAAAAATGTTCCTTCAAATCTCTATACATTTTGGTGCTCCAAGGGTGTATAGAGAAATTGGAACTATGAGCACCATCCAGCAATTCCCTTTTTAGATCAGGTATATCGGGAACACAAAGCCTCTTCCCGAATTTCAAAATTCCATCTTCATACACAAAATCTCTCAATCTCCCACCATTCACAGCATTAATCTTCTTTTTAAATTCTCCATCATCAGTCTCAAAACTATTAATCCTTTCTAGTAAAGATGGTTTGGAAACCATTTGAAAAACAATTGATGTTTCACCTTCCCTGGTTATTCCCATGTCCATCTTCACTAGATCTATGAAAATTGGATCCCTTTCCATTCTCATCAAGTTCAAAACTCCACGGTCTTTTCTGATCAAAGCATCTGCCACCTTGTTTTCTTTCCTCGGGTGGTAGTGTATCGTACAATAATAATCCTTGAGTGATTCAAGCCATCTCCTTTGCATCATGTTGAGTTCTTTTTGTGTGAAAATGTACTTAAAACTCTTGTGATCAGTATAAATCTCACATTTTTCACCATAGAGGTACTGCCTCTATATCATCAAAGCATAGATCACAGCTGCTAACTCGAGATCATGAGTAGTATAGTTTTGTTCATGAATTTTCAACTGTCGTGATGCATAGGTAATAACACTATCATTCTGCATAAGGACACAACCATGTCCTTTCTTCGATGCATCACTATAAATAACGAACCCATCATTCCCCGATGGTAGATTCAATATAGGAGCATTGAATAATCTTCTCTTCAATTCATCAAAACATTCTTCACACTATTTTTTCCAAACAAATTTAACCGCCTTACGTGTGAGCTTCGTTAATGGGTTAGCAAATCGGGCAAAATTCTGGACGAAACATCGATAATAACCTGCTAAACCAATAAAACTACGTACCTCAGTTATTTTCGTAGGTGCTGGACATTCATGGATTGCCTTGGTCTTAGAATGATAAATAGAGATTCCTTCTTTAGAGACAATATGGAAAAGAAAAAAAATCTCCTAAAGCCAGAATTCACACTTGCTAAACTTCCCATATAATTCATGTCTTCACAGAGTCATCAAGATAATGCGCAAGTGATTTTCATGATCTTCGTAGATTTTTGACTATACCAAGATATCATCAATAAATACCACCTCAAATTCATCGAGCTATTCCTTGAAAACTCTATTCATCAGATCCATGAATACAGAGGGGGAATTAGTCAATCCAAAAGGCATTACTGTAAACTCATAATGCCCGTACCTGGTTCAAAATGTCGTCTTCGGAATGTCTTCCTTCTTCACACACAACTAATGGTATCTAGATCGAAGGTCAATCTTTGAAAAGTATTGATCTCCATGCAGTTGGTCAAATAAATCATCAATGCCAGGTAGGGGATACTTGTTCTTTATTTCCCTAGCATTGATCTCCCTGTAGTTGATACATAACCTCATAGATCCATCTTTCGTTTTAACAAAAAGAATAGGGTCTCCCCATGGAGAAACACTAGGGAGAAAAAATCCCTTATTACTCAATTCCTCTAGTTTTTTATTTAGTTCAAATAATTCTACAGTGGCCATTCTATAAGGGGTCTTCGATATAGGCCTTGATCCAGGAATTAAATCAATGGAAAACTCAACATCTCGTTCTGGAGGATGTCTAGGTAAATCGTCTGGAAACACATCTATATATTTTTTAACAACAGGTACATCCTCTCTTTGAACATTCCTTTCCTCACCCACTATAATTTCATCCTCTTCATCCTCAATAATTGAATTTAGTTGAGCTACTGGGGGTGGATCTAGATAAGAATTAGGTAGTGACGATTCTGCTCTAAAGATAAGGTGTTCCTTATCATCATCATCAAGAATCGTAGCCTCTTTAATCTTACAATAAATTTTCGCATCATAGTCTGAAATCCAGTCCATACTGAGGATTATATAAAACTCAATCATATGTATGACGATGAGATCATCAGATAAAGAACATTTTTGTGCTCTAATGGGACTGATTCACAAAACATTGATGCAATGATACTTCCCTTAGGAGTTTTAACTGACAACTCCCTTGTTAAATCAAATTGGAAATATCTAAATTTCTCATCAAACTGGGAAGATATTAAACAATGAGATGATTCCGAATCAAATAATGCATTTTCTAAACTTGAGGAAAAATTAAATTACCTGCCTCCATGTCTTTCGGAGCTTCTACCTCTGCGGTAGTGATAGCATAAGCTTGGCCTTGATCCCTTGGAATTTTCTGAGGTATGTTCCCCTGACACTTAGGACATTCATTTGCATAATGCCCCATCTCCCTACAATTGTAGCACTGCACATTGGTAGCTTCCTTCTTCCCTTTTCAATCACGAGCTTGGTGGCCTTTTTCACCACACTTATAACAAACTTCCGTTCCCTTCAAGAAAGTATTGAGGTGTTTCTTCCCACATTTACCACAGTATGGATATTCAACATTTCCCTTATTCCGCTTATTTCCATTCCCAGATTGATCAGCAGATCTCTTCTCTTCCTTTTCTTTAAAGTCATAAGACCTAGTGAATTCATTTTCGTTCTTGATAGCACATGAGACAATGTCATCGTACGACGAGAAGGATTGTGAGACTAATGCTCGACGGAGAAATGGTTTTAACCCATCAATTAAATGATCAATATTACTTCTTGGGTTATGTATATAATCTCTAGAATACCTTGCTAACCTTGTAAAGTTATCCTCAAACTTTGTGACTTTCTCATCCTCCTTTTGTCTCAGACTCAGAAACTGCCTTTCCATATCTCCTCAATGGTCGTGAGGAAAGTATTTTTATAAAAACAGATCTTTGAACTCCCTTCATTCCATATTTGATACTTCATCATCTTCCTTTGTATTTTGAATCAATGACCTCCATTTATCATCATCTCCAGTGAGGCGGTAATCTGCCATGATAACTTTTTCCCTTTCACTACTCCCCAAAGACTGAAATATTTTCTCCAGGGAAAATATCCATTGCTCGTCTACTAAGGGATTTTTAATCCCATTGAACGTTAGTGGTTGTTGCCTCATGAAGCCATCTAACATTGATCCTCCACGTTGTGGATCAGGGTGATCCATACGGGTAAGGTTATTATTCATAACCTGAGTAAGTTTTCCCAGTATGGTGATTAGCTGATCGGCACCAGTTGCATCACCAGCTCCACTATAATTATCTTGAATAGGTGGTAAATCCCTACATAGAGTGCGTGCATTGATACAGTTTCCATTTCTTCCACTAACCTCCATTTCTAAACAATGTGATAAACTAGATCAGTTTATGAATAAAAATACATAATCCCATACTTATAAAACACTTAACATAAATTGAACTATTTATGGATATAATCCATAATCATAAGAATGTTTTCTTTGAGTAAGCATATACTCATAAACCCTTCATAATGATATGTAAATATAATGAGAGTTATCCTAAGAATATCCCCTGGGAGTGTCGTAACCAAGAGTGCAGCAAGGCCCATTGTCAGGAACTAGTTCCCGTTCGAGTCTACCTCAAAGCGGTGTTTTTGGGTTTTACCCCTAGGTACATCTGTGCCAGAGCCGCCTCTACCTTCTCGTATCTAGACACGGATGTATTGCTCGGAAACATCACAAAATCTCTACAATACCAAAATTATAGGAAGTTCTTCAATACTAATCCTCAAAGTCCATCTTAAATCTATGTGCTCTAATCAGAGTTTATCTAAATATAGCTTCCAAGGTTTGTACAAAACTTCCTCTGATACCAACTGTAACGCCCCAACCCCAGTGACCCAGAGTTAGTGCATTATTACATAACACTGGCATGATCACAAGAAAGATCAAATCTCGAAAGACTTATTGGTTTAGTAGCCTTGAAAACACTAGATATACACATAAGTTTTACATTACATCATAAAATGAAAACTACAACAACATAGTCTCCATAGTCCACACTCTTATCCCCTCACACTATCCCTGGAGGTCATTCATTAATTACTTCTTCACATCCTGGGAAAAATAAAACATAGAAAATATGTGAGCTCAAATGCCCAGTAAGGATAACAGTATAGTAGAAACATTCATAAATAAGAATAAACATTTAAGGCAATGTATAACTAAAACAAAAGCCTTTTAAACTTGAACATCAACATAGTATGGAAAAAGTATAATTAAATAATGCCATTTACTTATTCACATGGATATTCTTCTAATCGAATAATCACATGAAATATCAATAACCACCTTCATAATGATGGAATGCATAATGCCAGACTATCATAACCACATAGCCAAGGCCTCGTGCCATGACTACAAATAAGATTTTGTCAAAGCCTTGTGCCAAGACACTATTTTGTCTCATGAGACCTACCGATGCATCGAGGAACTATAGCAGGCTCCACCCGTTACATATTAAGTCCAATGCATTCCCATATGAAAAGGTTTAAACATAACATACACATTCGTATTAAAAATAGCATACTAAATGTCAATACTTTCACTATAAACCATGAATGGTATAAAAATAGAACATGCACAGTCAAACATATCACAAAACATTAAATACAATATAGAAGTTTTGTATCATAATAAATCAACTTCAAATAAGCATAAAATCCATCAAAGGATGTTGACATAGATGAAATCAAAACACTTTTTAGAGAAATATATCTTTCTATTTTGAAATCATTTAAGAGTCATATATTTATAAAATTAAAAATTTTATTTGAAAATATTCTAATAAGCTTGTAAGGGAAGCTTCGATGATTTTATAATGGCGGAAAATAACCGCACCCGCCGTATAAGTTAAAAAAACATTCTTAGCTTAATTATGTCGAAAAGGTTAAAAAGCACCTTATTTGGAAAACGGCGGAATGATTCCTTTATGAAACTCTTATAAAAATTCAAACAATGGTGTAAATGACTTTAACCCATATTCTTTTAAATATTAGAAATGTTTTGAAATACATTTTTTTTTAAAAAATAGATGTGAATGATATAGAGATCCCAGTAGATTATTACGTGTAAACAACCTCGGATAATGAAGAGATTGTGAAATAACCCTTACCTTTTACTTTTCCATGGTTGGGTTAGGTTAATCTCCTGTATAATGGTGAAATGACTGTTATTAAATTATACAAGAATCATATACATTAATATGATATCACATATGATCTTTTAACATTGCTTTTTTAATAATATCTTAGTATTATCGTTGTTTCGGGTGTTAACTTACTCGTTTTCTTTTATATGTTTTGTTAGGTAAGCCATGTTTGTAATGTATAGGTTGTATCTTAATAACATCCAGAATGATATCAAGTCCATAGATACTATTATTAATCATCAAATGACAATTATACTTGAATGGATACGATGGAAAATGAATCTCATCGTGTTCGTGGAGACGGTAGTCCGTACGTACGCACGAGCGACAATATAATTCTTTTGATATTAATATATAAATGGATGTTATAACATATATACATAATCATTATCATGTTATATTTATTATTTACATGAGTTACATCTCATTATTATACCCATCCAAATAATAATTTATTGAATAACAATTACACCATGACGTGGAGACGGTAAGCCGTACGTACGCACGTATGGTGAGATGATATTAAAAGGATGGATAGAATACTGAATATGGTTGTACCATATTTATAATAACATCACAGTATATATAAGATACTGGAGTTATTATTTTAGAATGGTAATAACAAAGATTGAAGAAGTGGAAGAAGAAAGGAACTTGGAAAAGGGTGGTGAAATCATTACCTCTTCTTCGGGTTCTTCCTTTTGATTTGATCAAAAGGGATCTTAAGTTGGATTTATGACTAAAGTAAGGCCTCTAGGATGATGTGAGGGAAGTTTAGAGAGTATTTGGGCAGAGTTTGGCCGATCCAAAAGGCTTTGAAGGTGTGAAGTAATGAGAAGGGGGAGTGCCTTTTTATAAGAGGGGTGAGGGGCACCTTCGGAAAAGCTAGAAATATTAATTTATAATAAATTCATATTCGGTTTCTAATGGCTCCAAAGTTGATCCATTAATGATACAACTATCAGTATATAAGGCTCTCGACCAAACCTTAGATTTTTATGAATTTAATATCAATTAATAATATAATATTTGTTTTAAAAACTCTTTTATGTCAATTTTGACACTATTCAATAGTTGATTTTTTTTTCAACTTATAACATAATGATTACTTCAAAAAAAGTCAATTAAATCAATCCTAATTTGTCATATTATCCCTGAAAATTAGTTTAATTCATTAAAAGTCTTAAATTATATTTATTTGGGTATTTATTATATCAATTATTTTAATTTTTCACTATTATGGTAATTAATGCATCATCATTGTGTCATAAATAAATTTAATTATATAATGTCTAAAAATTATAAATAAAATATAATTAAGTAGTAAATCTTTTTATCTTTCTAATTAATATTTAAAATCGAATTTATCTTATGTATAACCCTATATTAAAAATGTTTTAGTAAATAAACTTTAATTTTAACTCTTTTAACTCTTCTTTGAATTAAATAATAATAAAAGTCCTAATCTAATCCAAGTGGACCTAAATGATAATATTTTATTCCTAAGGTTGTTTTGGGTCGAGATAAACTTGTACAATATAATTAGGACATGTGTTAGGGTAATATTAACATCATTTTTACCCTTAATTACCCTATTTACTTTTAACCGTGGTAAATAAAAGTAAAAAGTTACTATTCACCAAAAATTATTTTTATCTCATTGAACCACATTTTACTTCTTGATATTAACCATGTCTCTCGGATTTTCGAAATTCCATTCACAGAAGTGGTGAAATTATGCTTTATGAAAAATTCAGTTTTTTAACAACCACTTAGTAGTTTAACTATTCATCAAAAATTGATGTTTTTCAGAACAATGCCAAAATTTCACCCTAAGCTATAATTGATATTCCGATTTCAAAAATGATTTTTATTTTTCAAAATTCCAAACATATATGTTGTGTTAATAAATTTTATAATTAATTCCCGCAGTCACAACAAATAGCATGTTTTTAAGAAACAATATATACCAAAAGATTGACAATTGTTTAGGTCCAATTTCAAAGTGAAATTAATTCTAATGACCACCATTGGATAAAATGGTAAAAATATATTCTAATTATACTTTAAAACCACTCAATAATATAATTTATCACTATAAATTATTTTGATTAAAAAATTTGTTTAAAGTATTTTTCACTATTCATAAAAATTGGAAGTTCTCAGAAAAATACCATAAATTCATCTTAGGATAATTTCGATAATCAGAAACCAAAAATGAAGTCCATTTTGAAATATAAACTATATATATAATTTCAAAAAGTAGGTATTACTATTCATAAGGGCTAGTTTGATTGGTTGTGGTGTGTTAGAACTCGATGTTGCATACAACACACGCTATCACATTATTCAAAGAGAAGCGTACCGTAGAAGCTTGGGGTGTTACACAATTATTAAATAATATCATATCCTTAATAAAGAATTTCTCACATGCTCATGTAATATGATATGTTTATGATTTAATCTTCTATGATTCGTTAATATGAATTTTCTCATACTAAGTGTTTGATGTCAACCTTTTTATTTTATTTCCCATTCCTATAAGTATTTAATAATAGTATTATGTATGATATTTTTTTGATAGAAATCATATGAGGAATTTTTAGGGTATTTTATATATTAATTTATTAATAAAATGGTTATAAATATAATCACTAGTGGAACTAATCATTAGTGTTCTAGGAGTTTTTTTTATCACTGATCGATGATGTAAAAATATTGAAACAAACTATTAATGTATTTTATTCTTCTGTAGTCATAGATACACCGAGGAAATATCAAATTGAAAAACCAATATTTGGATATTTTATTCAATTACAAATTCATGGTTATTCATTTAGACCCCAAATTTAATTTACATCTTAGAAGGCCATTACATTACTTATATTAATTACTACACACTTCATTACATAAATATTTATAATTCAATATTGATTTTAAAATTTATGAAATTTATAGTGATAAATATCTTTGTGAATTGTTTGAATGCATTGATAAATTAAATTAAAAATGGAAGGGAAATAACCATAGATTTGGAATATAATAAAGGTCATAGGTCCTAATGAATTAGAATCCACCATTGTTATCCCACTGAATCATTTTAATAAATCTTATTTATCTCAAAACATTATATGGAATAAAAGAATATGTACCTATGTAATTAGATGAGACAACAAGATAGGGGAAAATATACAAAAGTATACTTTTAATCTTATAAAATAATTAAAGATTAATATATTGATCCATCTCTGTTTATAAGAGAAAATATTATATTTTAATATCTCTAAATGATTCCAAATTTGAGAATATTTATCGGATCATTTGATTTAATGATATTATGTAAACATATCAATGATAATTAAATGAGATGAGAGTATATCGTTAATATACAAATCAAGAAATTATGAACTATATTTTTAAATGTGAGGAATTTTTTGATCCTAAGGGAAATTATCCTACCTCCATTAAATGATTTCTAAACGGGATTCGAAAATTACAATAAAAACACATTATATTTTATATAGTAATCTATCCTTTACTCTTATAAGTGATTATACTGATAAACACACATATTTCCAACTATTGATTTAAAAAGAAATATCACCTAATATTTGTTAGCTTAGTCAATAAATTCATTATTTTAGTAATAAAAAATCATGTTTATGATGTTTGTATTCTATAAAATCATTTATAAATGATAATTATTTTTCTTGAAAATACTACAATATTCTGAAGTCATGAATCAACCGGAATTTCTAGCCAGATAGACTATCGACTATATGTCCAAAGGGTAAAAATTATTAATGTATCAGATCGAATAAAAGTTATGTGAATTTAGTTTATGAAAAATTAATAAACATTTAATTGTATCTCATGTGACCATAATGATTAATATTTTTTCAAAGGAATGGATCGACCACAAGGCTGGTAGATCAACAACTGGTCTGACAAATTGACCATAGGTGTTTTGTTGCAAACTCTTGGATCTATTGAAAGGTAAGTTATATCGAACACACTAGAAACCTTGAGACCAATAAATAAAAGTTAAGAGACTGATCATTTGTAAAATATTAAAAAATAATTTAAATTACCATATGAAAAAAATAATATATTTCATAATATTCCAATCAACCACAAATTAAAAGAAAGAAACTGTCTGATAAAGGTGGATTTATGGAAATGTAATGATTCTTTTTTAGTAAAAAAAACGAATTTGATAGAATGTGATCCACCATATGTTGACGAGATCAAAAATTAGTTGAATTGATCAACCCTATAGATTATTAAGATATCCTTCCATAATTATTGAAAACTATTGATTCTACTAGGGGTACTGATGTGGAATACTTGTTGAGACTATATACAAATGTATGTATGATATTCTTGAATATATTAATATAGCCACATTTTTATAAAGATTTATATTCAAGCCACAAGCACTTTTTGAGATCATATTTTCTGTTGAGTATGTGGATCACTAATAATTATTTTTCAATTTCATTGGATAATGTATTAATCTTTTATATTGCTAAGGATACAGAAATTATAGGTTGTGACATATATACATTAGGATTCATCATGAAAAATGATTTAGAACCAAATCCATATTATCAATAAAAATATTCTTTTTTCCCAAAAATATTAAATGAAAAACTAAAGAACTACCTATTTTCTCCACAGAGCATTCCAAAATGAAAAAGAGGACATCGAGAGGAGAATAATATTCTATTTAAAAAAGAAAATACATCCTCTATAGTGTAATATTTTCTCAAATCATTATATATTATTATAAAACATTTGATATGTGCCTTTTAACTATATATATTTCAGTAAATCTATGATTTTATATATTAGAGAGTATGAGAAACTATTTAACATTACTTATTATTAACTCTACTCCCATTAAGAACTGATGAAGAGGCCTTGTGTAGCCCAGATTTGTTTCATAGAGTTGTTTCTTTTTTATTATCTCACATAGAACCATAGAAGATGATATGTATCCTAGAAATTATATGTTTATTTTTCTTCTTATAAAACCCTATAAATGTTTTCAATTAATTTATTTTATTGAAAAACTTATTTATAGTGGGTGATTTCCAAGTGGATTAGGACTATGTTTCAAAATGACAGTAAACCTTTTGTTGAATTATGTTGTCCGTTTTATTTTTTTTACAATAATTATATTTAAAAATATATATATAAATCATTTTTCAAAATAATCATAGTTTAATTGATATATTTTTAATTTTTTAGAATAATTTTCCTAATACATGTAAATAAATTTCAAAAGATAATAGAGTTTTAAATTTGTTTGAAATGACTTGTGATCGAACTTATTAGTTGATTTTATAAAAATCAAATTATATACTTTTACTTCAGTATTTATGTAGGATGATTATATTATAATATTGGTGATTTAGTTTTAGACCATTTTTAATATAAATTTTTATTGAAAACTCAATTCACCCCTTCTTTTGTTGTCCACTCCAACAAAATTTTCATATAAGAAGAGTAAATTTTTTAACAATGATATATTGTTACCTAAATGATCCATTTTATTAATTTATAAATTTATATCATTACTAAAAATAACAGGCTTGAAAAGACTATAAAAAACATGCCTCTAATATGAATGGATCTAGATATGCTTAGTTGAATATTAAAATGAAATTATATATTGGTGGTAGGATATTTTATATTTTGACTATAATAGAAAAAAAAATATTCAAAACCAATATCTTCTAGTGATGAGTGGAGTGATACTAGTAACTCCTTATATGATTGTAACTATAATTCCAATAATTCCTTTTACTGTTCATTAGGGAATGAAAATTTTAACAAAATTTATGCTTGTTTAACTAGATTTGAAATTTGGTATACACTTTTTGTTTCCCATGGAGGTGAATTAATATTTAAATAGATACACCCAAAATCCTATACTATTAAATGTGATATATTAATGATGAAATGCGATGAATCCATTTTGGACATACAATATAGGTTCAATGGAATTAGGAATATGACATTTGTGATAGGGAATAAAATTAAAGGTAATGATCATGTGATAGGACTCCTCCGATGATTACTAGATAGGTGGAGAGGAACATTTATTTACATTAGATAATATTGAAGTATATATTTAATATCAGTTAGGTATAAGATTTTAAAAATCATGATGTTCAATTAACAATTTAATGTCAATTTAGAAGAATATGATCTTAAATTAAAATAAATTTATTTCAAGTCTTATGAACAAAAAATGATGGAGCAGATCAAAGATGGTAGTTTATAGGTGGATTAATTTCCTTATAACTATGAGGTGGAAATGGTAAAAGTAGATTATAGATTTCAAAATTTATAATGTGATATGAAATTCCTTAAGAAGTAAAATTATCGAGGAAATCTTGATAAAAGAGGAAATTGGAAGAAAAAAAGAATCCATCTTGTGAAGTGATCTATTATAAATAATAAATAAAAGGTAATATAAGTTAAAAATAGGATATGAATGAAACAAAATATACAAGGAGTTCCTGAAGGATATCTCTGGGGATAGTGACTCATTTAGATTTGAAAAAGCCACTAGAGATAATATGTGTTTTATGAAACACACATCAGAGATAATAACTAATTTTTCTACATATTCAATTCAAATTTCTAATTTTTATGAAAATGAATACAACGAACAACAAATGAGATGTTAATATCTAGTCAAATACTAAAATGTCATGGAATAATCATTCAAATATATTAAGAAAAATACAAATGATTTAGATAGTATAACCCTTTACATATTTTGGTTAAATCTATACACTGTGAATAAAAAATGATTAGTTATTAAAAAAATGAACATATAATATTAAATGAGTAAATTAAAAAGGATCTAGGAATTATTAAAAATTATAGTGAAACCTTGACTATGATTCTAGGTAAATAGATCTCACGCAAGTATACAACAGTGATTGGATACCATATCAAAGAGAATGAAATTTATACAAATAAATTTATTCTTAAATAATGTTTTTATAAATTTGTATTGAATTCATATTATTTTGGAACTAATAATGTTTTTAAATCTAAAATTATTAAGTTTATTTATATTACACCGGTTAAATATCATGGGATTCCTAAATCATTGTTACTAGTATTTATGTACCCTAGAATGTGTGGGTAAAAAACCATTCCTAGTTTTATTTTGATATAGGAAAACCATTGGAAGTGTACCATTAAACAATTATATTGTATACATAATGTATTTTTTATACGTGAGATTGGTTATAACCTTTTATTTAAAATTATTATCTTTAATGACGATGGACATGTGAATTTTAGTTACAATATCAATGATAAAATATTAGGACCCGATCAAATATGTTATTAGAATTCTATTTTAACATCTATTGTCTTATTAGTTGGTGGGTCAAAGAGTTATAATATTATAATCTCAATGCTACATGATAATTGTTATAATGTCATGTATTGGAAAAAATGATTTAATGATTTAGGATGCTAAACATGCTTTGTTTTTTACTAGCATGGGAAATGATAAAAATTATTTAGTTGATTTAGAATATTTATTTTATCAAAATATTTCTTATTTAAGTTCAATTCAAAAATAATCATGGATATGGAATATGTTACTAGGATATTGTAACCTTTTTTATCTTAGATTGATAACTAGGAAAGGTTTCATAAAGTATCTTTCTAAAGGAGAATTACAAAAATGAAAACATTATAAAACACGGCAAAAAGAGATCAAACATAATATCACCTTCAAATAAGTTAGAAAAGATTCAAACTCTCACAACCTAAATGTGGTTTACATGTAATATTTTATACCTTATATATTTTCATGATTAAATGAGATGAATTATTCATATGTTCTTGTAGATGTCTATTATTGATAAACAAGGGTATTCGTTCTAGCTTAACAATTTAAGCATGTTAATATTTTCCAATATGAAAAATCCATATAAAATAATAGTGGAATATATCTTATGAACTTAACGAGTGATCTTGGATGTGGGTTTTATAATCAATAAATTAAATATTTATCCCCAAAATAGGGGTACAATCCCATGTTTTATACTCGAAGGACTCTTTATCAGAATAAGACTCTATAATGAAATAATAAAACTCTATTATGATATTTTTCAAACAATGATTATTTTTTATAAACTACCTGTTTTTTTCTGGGTATAATTTCAATATATATCTTGATATATTATAAATAGGGTTTTTATTAGACCTATAATAATGAAGAAACCATATGAATTACGTAATTGATGAATACCAAATGTTATATAATATAAATATTTTTGGTTGCAGGGACATTAAACTCAATATAAAAGATAATTTAAATGATTTTTCATCAAAAAGTTATTAATGATTTTTTATTAATTATTATTCCACTAATAAATAATACATTATATCAAATAAATTAACTGATACTTTGTAAGAATATTTAAATGAAAAATTTGATGAAATAAATATATGTGAGTCATATAATTATTTAGAAAACATTTATGATTTCAATTATAATTTGAATGTAAATACCTCAACCAAACATAATGGTGTTTATATAATACATGTTATAGTAAAATTACATAGTTATGGGGAATTTATTAAACAGAAAAATAAATTGAAAAATGAAGTATGAAGTACTTATATCTCTAGTAACATTAGAACATATAGAGACTGTATTTTAGATGATCTAGTTAGAGATCTAGATAGATGTACATATTCTAGAGATTATATTAGAAACAAATTTGAACATAAATCCTTATTGTTAAAGATTAAATGTAAAAATATCACTGATGTGATAGATGATCATTTTAACAAATGGATTTGAAAAATGAGAGTTCAATCACTTTGAAAGAAACCATGTTTGTAAACTAATAGAATTTCCTAAGGACCTTCTAATGAATGTGTAGATAAATGACACACTATGAATCATAAGGTTTCTCAAGGTTGAGACGTATGATGTGGTAAAAATCATAACTCTAATGTGAAATTTTAAATGGAATATGACAAAGTACCCATGACTCATACCGTTCTTCAAATAATGAGCAAATCTGGTCAGAGAGAGTTACCATTGATGGAGGTTTTGAAGAGTAAAATAAAAAACCAATCAGTTCATGTCTTATTAGGGAGGTGGTTGATATAGAACTAAGTAAACACATTGAAGGATTATCTAAAGGTGATCCAGTGTAGGGTCTTGTAATAGATGTAGTCATGTTATCTAATGATCAACAGAAGGTCCCTGGGTATGAGTAAAATGATTATAAATCTAGACAATTAGTTGGAGATACAGATGATGATGGTTTGGGAAATAGGTTTCAAAGCCCAAGGTGAAGCATGATCCATAGGGGAATTCGAATAGGGATAGTGGAATATTCATATTTTCCACTAACTATAGAGACTTTATCTGTTAAGAAGAAAAAAGCTATGATGGTGGAAACTGAACCCACCAAAGTTGTTTCCCAACAGGTGGAGTCTAGTGCAATGCATGATCAATCATTAGATATTTTATGAACTTGAGTGAAGAGATTCTAGAAACTATTTTGATGATTAATGCTACTGATGAAGATTCCAATATGGTGACGAGTAGTTTATTGAAAGTATCTTATACTGAGGTGAAATGTTATTGGATTAACAAGAACTTTCTGATAATGACAAGTGGGTTCAATGATTTTTTGATAAACGTAGAGGATTATATGTAGTCCTAAGACAAGATGGTGTTCCAGTTCGAATATCTATTAATCGATGAACTAGAAATTTAAGTAAACACTAACTCCTAAAAATTATTTCGATAGATTAAATCCATTAGACTTATATTTTTATTTAATGGATTTTTTATTTCTTTTTGTGATGGAACATTGGGATTCTCACTTTTTTCTCAAAAGTGTTTAATAAAAAAAAGTTAATTATTTATTTTTATAACTAACTTGTTGTTTAGGAAAATGGTTGATGAGTGATGATATATAATAATGAATGATTCTAGACTTGTAGAATAAGGGTATAATCATGGAGAAGGCATTAAATTTAAAGAAACCATTGTATCGGTAGTAATACATTAATCCCTTAGGTTATTTCTTGTATATGCAGCACATATAAATATTTAATTATATAAAATAGATATTAATAGTTCTTCCCTTAATTAATATATTATAGAGGATTTTTTTGAACAACCCCCAATATTTGAAGACCCTCTTTTTCAGAAACCATGTTTTTAAATAACTAAATCTCTATATTGTTTAAATAAAGAACTTATATATTTGAATGATAAAATCTGCATATTTCTTATTTAACATTATTTTTGATATTTTTCTAATGATAATAAATTATTTATTAAAATATCATGGAAAAAATTTTGTAGTAAAAACTTATGTTAATGAAATTATTATTGTATCATCTAAAAAATAATTGTATTCTTAATTTACCAAACATCAGCAAAAATAATTTTAAATGAGTTTGATGGGGGAACAAAAATATATTATTCATTTTAAAATATTTCAATATAAAGTTAAAATTATATTAAACTAAATAACCTACACAAAATATATTTTTAAAACATTTCTCTTGGATAGAACAAAAGGAAGTGATGCTCTTATGAGTGTCACCTGTAAAATAAAACAAGAAGAAACCATAAAAATAGATAAACAAACCACTTATAGATGTACGATTATGATTTTTCATTACATAAATTCATGTAATCCTAATATTATGTTTATTGTGTGTATGTGGGAACTATTTTATGAAAACCCCCAAGAAATATAATTTAACTACTTTTAAATATATTTTCAAAAACCTCAAAAATACTACCAATATAGAATATTTTTATTTTAGAAGAAATTATATTAATTGATTTTGCCCTTAAAATGATGTTTTCAATGGATTTAAGTTATAAATAAAAAGAACCATTGGAATATGCCACATTTTAGACATGTGACTAGTTTCATTTTTTTGTAAGAAAAAATGGGGTTTTTTTTTGACTACTACTAAATATGAACAGATAATTCCAGGTTTTTGTTGTCCTCACGTTCTATGGATGAAATAAATATTACTAGATTATGAATACCAAAACATTAATGTACCACTAAATTGTGATTAATAAATATCTATTAAAGGTTATAAAAATAAAAAATATCACTCAAGGAAAATACATATTGTTATACGAAATCACATTTTGGAAGATCACGTTCAAAATAGTGATATCACTAAAGAATTCATTGTCCTGAATTATTATATTACTGAAACATTTACGATTCCTATGAATAATGAGAGATGAAATTATACCATACAATATTTTTTAAAAATTTATTTTTCTTAAAATGATTTATGGAATCATATTCTTATCAATACTATTATAAATATGTATTGTTGTATAAGTTCTTCTGATATCAAATATAATTTTTCTTGTTTCATTTTTAAAAAATATATTTTCTGTTATTAAATATGTATATTTATTTCCCTACGTTTTATTGTTTAAAAAAGGGACACCAAATGATTGAAATAACCAAAATTAGAATCTAAATCACCCACTCCCATTTATCTCAAACAAAAGAATCCATCAGACCTTCCCTTACGAGAACCTAGATTTCTATTCTTTAAATCATAGAGAAAGTTTTCAAGTAGAATATATTTTTTGAAAAACATTATATAGAATCAATTAATTCCCATAAGAATGTAAAATAATTTATGGGTGGATATAATATGCTTAGAAATCCCTATATCCTTTCTTATGAAGTCATGTATAAAAATGATGTCAACGTCAAATTGTATAAAACCATTCGTGCCTTGGTTTGATGATCCATTCTTCACCACGGATGGATAAGTTGGATTCATGATGAGATTCATCCCTTATATACTAATTTGTTAAAATACATATACATGAACATGGTTTTTTAAGCTATAAATCACTTGGATGTGATTGAAACATTTATAATGGGTAATGAATATAAATTTTATTTGACCTTTTAGGATGATTTTTATGAGTTTCACATCTTATAAAATATTAGGATAATTATAATTCATATCATGTGAATCATCCAAAAATTAAAATTTGGAATGTGAACGAATAGATGATAGTTAACAAATCTTATGGATGAGAAGGTGAAAATGACCTATGTGGATAATGTACGCTGTAGTTAAATATTATACACTACTACATCTACACTTAAATCAGATAGTTTTTCTCTAGTAGGTAGCTTGATATTTCATTTCCATACAATACGGTTCATGGTCTCCAAATTAGGCGTCTTAGATTATTAATGAATCCTATGGAAGGATGCTATTATTATTACTTATGATTCAAAACACTTCCATACCAAAATTTCTTATCTGTTATGTTGAAAAATAAAGGGTTAATTCATAAGGGTGTTGAGATTTAATGATATTATATTTCTATCCTATTAAATCAAAAATCACGAAAAGGGATATTGGTTAATATTAATCCATTGAATATTATATGGGCTGGTGAAGGGGAAAAGTGTATGAGATGTTCAATCTAATTTTTAATCCCTAAAAACTACGAGATATCACTAATCATGTCTTGGAACAAGAATAAATTTTCGATGACAACTATTCTTATGATGAGTATGGTTCTCAAGATATATTTCATATAACCAAAGAAGAAAGACATTTGTACAAATATAGGCTAGATGGATCTCATGTTCGTGCATATCTAAGTAAATTTGATGTTGTTGATGAGGTAAAAATTATTGGAAAGAATTATCTTATACTCAAGAAGAATCAAGGGAATATGAATTTCTATTTCCAATGGTTTCCTTTTGGGGGAGAGTAGTGTCTCATAAGGGGGAGGAAACACATAGGTCATTTTTTCATGGATCTATTGTCACTGATTCTGATTGTGATAAACGAGATAATCTATAATTTGATAGTCCCCCAATTTTATATATTTCGATAAAACCTATATTTTACTACACCACATCATGAGGATTAATTGTTACCTGAAAATAACTTTTAAAATAAGGATTTTTCTTATCTTATCAAGAATGGGGATGATAAGAGTAATGATGATAATAATGATCATGATTATTATAAAAATCCACCAAGATTAGAATGTGATTCAATTCTTGTTACATAACATATGGTTACAAGGATTTATTCTCTAATGATAGAGATTTTTGATAACTATTCTAATCTCATTAGATATCTCACCACACCATCCTCTCAAGATTCTACTTCATAGAACATTTATCAGGGAGAACCAGTTTATGCCTTTTCACCCAGAATATAAGTAGTGGTTATGGAATATTTAAGGGAAGAGTCATATACCAATCATTTATAATTTGAAAACCCCTTACCCCCTACTGTTTTCTCTTCTAATCGATACTAATGGAGAATAAAATAATATTTTGATATCGTTGAATGAAGCTCTTCACCGTTCTAATAACCATCTCTTGGACCTCTAGAAGTTTATATTGAACTCTTGTAGTCTAAGACTTCTCAGCAAAGATGGACCTTCAATTGCACCACCTTCATTGATAAATTAAGTATACATCATATATATTAAGAATAATCTATTATAAATATTAATTAAAGTGTGTTTAATAATTTTCCAGGAAAATAATCATGAATGGAAGAAAGTTATTTCGTACACTATTGAGAGTGTTTTTCACTTATCTAGGTGATGTTTTTCCTCAATATAGATCATATGAATCATGATATTTCATGTTTCATAACTGATATATATAATTTTATATGTCAAATTTGATCCCTACGAGATGATTTGAATGATACGTTAGATAAAATGGACATAAGGTATCTATAAATTACTAAAAGCCCTTCTAGGTCCAATATATTAGCCTCAAGGCCTTATACTTAAGTCTCTGTTAATTAAGATCTTATTAAAAGATTAATACATGATGAATTTAATAATTTCCTTGAAAACATAATAGATGTTTTGAATGAATTGGAAATGGATTCTATAGAACATTTTGGAAATTTGTATGATATGGTTAGAGCCAAATCAATCAATACTGGAAAAGACATGGGTGTGATCATTGGTGCAATCAATTACTATCTAAGAAGAATTTACACCAAGGAATATATCAAAACTCATTTTATTTTATCATAAAGAGAGCATTAAATGTATCCTCTTATTACAACATCTAAATAAATTATATATATGTTTTTATTCAATACTTCTCTTCTAAATCAGTTTATGTCTAAAAATGATTTATTCATTAATATTATGGATCTTGCGACAAGGGTTGTGACTAATATTACCAAAATGTTAAAGTCTTATATGTATATTGAAAATTACCTAATTCTATATATTAATTCCTTAACTATTTTTGAAATCACAATTACTTATTCTCAATTACTCTATAGAATCTTCAACATCTGTTTTTACAGCTTCCTCTACTACAAAATCTACCCCCCTTGCAACATAGCCTACCAGACCATTTGGTGAGACCCTTTTTTAGTCTATGAATAATATCCAACCAATAATCATTAGAAAAAAATTTCTAGGGGCTACTAAAATTTATCATAGTTCACCTTTATTTCTAGTTATTTGGAAAGGGAAGAACCCTTTTGTCCCTTCTACCCTTCTCGAGCCCGAGGTTTCAAATTTTGATAGGTTCCATTGAATATAATTAATAAAAAAATATATTTATCATTAATGAAATATCTCTTTATTATTCCATATTTATTTTTAGTATTGTATTTTAAATTTTAATCTTATATATACACCTCACATTTTATTATTATCTATTTTTGGTAATAATATATAGGGGGGTAAATTTGGTAATAATAACATTGAATTGTGTAATTAAATCCCGAGGAGCTATAATGTTTTATTAATTTCAAAAATATTTTATTAATTGGTTAAATATTTATGTATGGTTACCATTTTCATGATTTGTCTCCATTAATAATTGGTATATTGTTTAATTATTCAAGATTATTCTTATTTTAATAATCACAAATAATGTTTATTTTTATTTTAATGTATTCTATGTTTTATGAAAGATAACTCTTTTTAGGAAAATAATATAATTTTTCAATGTTATGAATGGAATTTAAATATATTCTAGATAGGTTTTCATCCATAAGTCTAATGTGGAAAAGTTCACAATGTATCAATAATCAGTAAGGTAAAAGAATTTACTATAAAGAAAAATTATGTGACAACTTATTATATATCAAGTCACCATAGTGATTAATATTTTCAATAAGGAATTTATTGAAAGAATTACCACTAGATTGGCCACACGCCGACATATTGAACATAGTTTATGGGACAAAAAATCATTGATTGAACTCAAGGAATGTTATATATACAGAATAAGAATCCTTCCAACCAAAAACCCAAGGGAATGGGATGTCACATTTTCTAAATTTCATATTGAATTTTATCAACCACATGAATAAAATCTATGGTTCAATAAGATTACAATTGACCAAAAATTGAATGAAATAATATTTATATGAAATTTTTATTTATTTAAAATTGATGAATTGAAATCATTACATATTGAACTGATCATAGTATTATATTGGAATTTCTAAATATGCAATTGTCCATAAGTTCAATATATTGACAACAATTTCAGGTGTTTGACCATAAAACATTTCAGGAGATTAGGCCAATGTTTTCTCAAAATATTGAGTCATTATAGATAATGATGTGGGAGAATTAAAATTATATATCGCAAAGATAGTATTATATTTTAAATTCTGTTAATCCAAACACGTTTTTTGGATGAATTAAATGATGGTCAGAAGAAATAATTAAGATTTGATTTCATTTCATGTACTAGGATATCCGAACATAAATTTTCAATGGATCTTTTTGGGGAAATTTTTTTAAAAATATTAACAAAGATATTGAAAATATTGATTATGGTATATAGATATAAATACATTTATAAACTAGAAATGATATAGAAATTTAGAGTTTTTCAGGAAAATGACAATTAGTTTTTCTCCAAATCATTAGAGAAGGATAAGAGAACTAACTTATGTCACCATAATTAATATAAAAATAAAAATAAGACATTGATAAAAGAATTATATTCTACGAAATAAGAAAAAACATCCAGCTTAGTGAAATATTATATATTATCTTTCCCAGTTATTTTTACACTTTTTTGTTGTATTTGTATTTAACTGTATATATTTCTAGTACTCTCTACATTATTATAATAATGATTAGAAGAAATTTTTTATCATTACTTATTATAATCCTTATTTCCATAAAGAACTATTGAATAATCCCTATGTATTTGGGGCTGCCTGCCTATAGTAGTTTTTCTTTAATTATCCCATATAGAATTTTGCAATAGGCTATGTAGCTTGGTATATCTATGTATTATTTTGTAATTAAAATATAATATAGGTAGTGGATTGATTTATTTCATTAATAAACTCTATCACTATAGGTTATTACAAAGTGGAGAGGATTATGTCTTAGCTTTAGACTATCTCTTATTTTATTCCATGACATTTTTTCCTATTTTGTTTATTCTATTTTAGAAAGAAATCTATTTCAGTTTTCAAAAGACAGTATAAAAACACTAAATTTAATGTTATCTTTAAATGTTTTTTTATATAATGAATTTGATTCATGTAAATGTATTTTAAAATATTAAATACTTTTAAAACATTTTTAGTTCAGTTGTGCTCAATCTTATAAGATTTTTTTGAAAGATAATGCTATATACATCTATTACATTAGGTAACAATATTAATTATTTTATAAGGTGGAAGATTTATTTTTAAACATTTTTTTATTAAGAATTTTTTTTGAATCCTCAATTGTCATATTTTACGTTTTCCACTATGACAAACACAATTTATTTTTTAACTAATGTTTATTAAGTACCCATGATGATTCATTATCAGCACTAATTAGTGAAACCAAGATTTGAAGAGTGTAATGGTAATAAATTTTCTTTCTCAATAAAAATTATTAATAATTAATATAATTATATATATATATATTCTATTATTATATCCTTAACTATATGTTCATAACTTAGTTCTACAATCAATTTTTATTGATACAAATAAGAAACAATTTCGATGAATATATCTTATAGTGCCAAAGTTGAGATAGAGGTTGATTAATTGATCAGAGTTAATTTTCAATGATAATAAAAATACTACAACTAACTTGTTGAAATTTTATTTATTATGAATAATAATGGAATAATTATGGTTTAAATCATCTTGTTGTAGGGAAATCTTCATTTCATAATGGATTATTTTCTGTGTTCAAATCATATTAGTTCTTATTGAAATAATAACTACAATTCATGATCTCCCATTCATATATGGGTATTGTATCAATAACTACGTATTAATAGACTCTAATAATCAAAAACATTTGAATTTAGGGAACCCAATAGAGTATACTCTAACATGGTGATGCCTTTTGGTTTGAAAATTTCAATTACCACTTATCAGATAGTCATACATAAAATTATTAAACCATTACCAACAAGACTATTGAATGTTTAGTTGACGATATACGTAGAAATTAATGTAAGTGTAAGGTTCACATTATTGATCTAGAATTATTGTTTTACAATCTATGGTTCGTTGACCAAATATAGAAACCCTTAATTTTCAAAAAATTAACATTACATTACTTTTTGGAAATACTTAAACATTATTAAAATAGATTCACAAATACCACAAATGGTCTAGTGCCTTTGGAAACACGGAAACATATACACTAGTACCTATGTGATCTATTTTATCTCCCACTACGTTCTCCATTACTAGCACACTTCAAATATATTTCATGCTTACTAAATATCTTCACAACCTAGGTAAAGAAACATAAAAAGGGGTGATATAAAATGCTCAATAATTGTAATATATGTATCCCTGCAAGCCTAAAAATTAGTGTAGGGTCATGATAACATGATAAAAACGTTATAAAAACATACCATGCATGTCAAAGATACTTAACATGAATCATTGTATTGATTTTGGCAGTTGATATGAAATGATTCATAAGTAAATAAAGGACAAAATCAGTGAAATCATTACAAAGGAATAAAGCATGTAACATAGTAGACATGTAACCATATAATATGATTTCCCCAGTATCAAATACAACACTACAAAGTCCATCATAGTAGTATGGGTTCACTACCCATACCATCATAGTAGTCATGGGATACTCACATGGCCATCTGAGAAGCATGATTTTAATCATCATACCATCATGGTAGTTATGGTCTTGCCCAATAGCAATCTTATAAGAATTATTTCAATCCAGATACCATCTTTGTAGTCATGGTTCATTCCTATAGACATCACAGTTGTCAAGTTACATTACCATGAAGATACTAGTCACTCTCAAGGGATATAAATCATTACCCAATGCAATGGAGGGAGATATAGGTCCCACATGTCTCATAATCAAATCATTCTTACATGTCCAAAAATATCATTAATAATTATATAAGAAGATATGAAAAGAAATGGTTATTATAAACTTGTAAACATATTATAAACTGTAAATTTTTTTATCATAATAGAATCATCATTAACATACCCCATGAAAAGAAGAGGGGTTTACAAGAATATAACCCATGAAATAGAAATGAGTTTCATAAAGACCCTGACAGTAAGTGTAATCCATTAATAAAATGAATATGAATGGGAACATTATATCATTTCCTAAAAGTTCATGAGTTATCTCAATAGAAATAATCATCTATGGAAATTTTTATCGAAGTTTCTTTCAAAAACAATAATTAAGAAAAATAAAATGTCCTTGTTGAAAATGGATTTTTTGTACCTATAATATTAATCCTTGAAAATTCCTTGAAAAATAATAAAGAGTAATTAAATGAATTTAGAAAATTTTCTTCCTAGAAAACATATAATATAGGCTTTATAACATATTAAAATCTTTTTTCTTTAAATACAAATTGAAAAATATTAAGGAAGATTGAAAATGTTTTGAAAACTGTTTTCACTTGAGTACATATGAAATAATATAGAAAAAAATTTCAAAACAATTTTCCATAAAAATAAATTGAAAATATAAAAGGAATCTTGAAAATTTTATGAAATACATTTACTTGAAAATCCATCACAAAAATATAAATTATTATTGAAAATATTTTGAAAAAAATTATATGAAATTACTTGTAAAACTTATAAATAATTCTTGATTTTTCATTGAAAACCATTTCATCGAAAATACTATTAAAATATATAAAAAATTTTGAAAACGTTTTGAATACTTTTAAAAACGTTAATCATTTTTAAGAATATTGATATATAAAACTAAATTAAAACTGATGAATATCCAAAATTTTATGAGATCATATTATTTTAAAAATGATTACTTTTTAAACATTTAAATTAATATTCCTAGTAATTATAGAGATGAAATTCATATATGTCCTACGAGGTGAAAGGAACATTCCTTTAGAACATTATAGAGGATAGAATATTGCCTCCTTCATAATGTGACAAGACTAATGCATTGAAAAAACCTGGTAAATAAAAAGGTTAAAAGTGAATTTTAATGATCATAGGAGATTAGTAGAATATTCTTGGAAACCCTATTTAGGAAACTTGGTTTTGAAGGAACACATATTTCTGACCAAATAGAGGGTAAATTAATGAATTCATAGAAAGACTTTGTTAACTAAATTATGTACCTATGAGTATAAAATTGTACCAATACATGAATATAGCATGAATAACCATTTTATTATTAATTTGAAGAATTGTTTTGAGAGCTTGAATTCAATTATTCATCAAAGAAGGCATAAAGATAAACAATCTTGGAAAATTATAATTTTCATTCAATGAAATATTTTAAATTGGTAAAATGGGATCATACTATAAATTTATGAAATTAAAATTTCATGAATCCTAAAATATAATTAAATTAATTAGGTTTATGATATATAATTTATTATGGGTGTATATACAATAAATAATAATTTAGGTGCATAACAAAAGAAGAGTATCAAAGAATGAAATTTGATACAAAACTATTTTTCCATTTTTAAATTTTGAAACATTAATCCCATGAAATAAATTTCATAAAATAGATTTTTATATACGTATATATTTTACTATAAGAAACAATGAACACATTAGTTGTCATTATACATACCACAAAAACGTTGTGGGTGGTGAAAAAGGCCTGTATATGATGGAAATAAAATGTGATATGAAATCCCCTTACCTTGAGTCCAGACTCTCCTCATAACCTCACAATATTCCTATATAATATAACTATTTTTATTATAAATATTTTACCAAATAATATTATTATATATAATTCCATTTTTTGTTTTATTGTGTCTTTATATTACCCATTTGTTAACGATCTTATATTAAGTTTTCACTTCATGTTATATTCTCTTTATTCTTCGCATGTGTCTTAATTTGTTATATTATTTTTCCTCAAAAATATATCATGATTCCATGATTTAAATTACAACATAAATATCATTTATTTATTTTATATTTATATTATAGTAATATTTATCACAATGAATTACGAAATGGAATACATAGTTCATGGAGATGGTAAGCAGTTTGCACACATAAATATTGTTTCTGTTTTTATTATCATATTAAAATAATGTATGTAAATGACATGTAAAAATATATATATCATTATTATAATATCTTTATTATATCATACATGTTTACTAAACTCATCCTTAATATGTTCTATATGGTGTGTGAATGATTAAAATCACTCTGAGGGGTCGTAGTCCACACATCATCAAACAAGATTTTTTTTATTAACACAAAATGGAAAGTAAAAAAGGTAAGATTAATTAATATTGATACAAAAAATTAATGAAATACTAAATATTTTATATAAAATATCTAGATAGAGTTTCCATCATAATGACCATCAAGAATTTTGGTAATGGTAAACTGACCAATCATCATTTAATGAGGTAGTAATTCTCCATAGAAAGAAATAATATGATTGATATCCATTAGATGGATGTGTGTGCAAGTTTAGTTATAAAAGTTAGATTTATAATTCATAGTATATTGAGGAAACTATTGTTTTCATTCAATAATGGAATAAATATATTGGTGAAGTGGTGAAGTAAAATAATGGAAAGGATATTGAGAGAATATGTTACCTCTTAATTGGGATACTCATTTTCATTTGCTCAAAAAGCATTAATTGAGATTAATTATGACCGTGTTAAGGATTATCAGATGATGTGACTGAGATTTGGAGATTATTTTATAAGATTTTAATTGATCAAATGGTCTTTAGATGGTTTAGGATGTGGGTAATTGTGGTGGCCTTTTATAGGGAAGGGAAAAAACACACTTTTAATTTTTTGAAATCATGTTAGGATTACCCATGTTTTTTCCAAAAAAAACCATTAAAACATTAAAAAATCAATATTTTAAGGTCATGGAATAATAATGGCCAGAAAATGGATTTCGGACAAGTGTCTAGGTTGTTCTAGATCTAATATTTCTGATTTATTACATTATTAATCTTTTATTTCTCTTAACTGATAAATTTGATTTTATCATTTTCACTAATATTTTTTGTCAAAACCAATGTTGAATTTATTAGATATCATAAATTATTTTAATTTCAAATATTTAATGCAATTTTTCTAATTCTATTGACATATGTTGCAGGAAATAAATTAAACTTAATCCAGTTGTCAGGATGACACTGTGGATTTTTAACGTAAAAACATCCAAACATTTGCAATGTTTTTATTTCCAATTTCATTGTAAAATTGTATAAAATGACATAAATTGGATTAATTTATAAAAATATCATATTTCTAAAAAATAAAAAAATTAAAATTGTAATTTTACAATACAAAAAAATTATACGAAATCGATATTTTGAATTAAAGTCTAGTATTTTTTACTATTTATTAAAATATGAATCCTTACATAAAAAATACAAAAAAAATATCCTAATAAAATTTTTATGTTATTCATACAAAGTGAAATTATATTTTGACAAATTAAATCTAAAAAAAATTATAAAAAATATATTTAAAACGGGTTCTCCATTAAAGGTGGTAACAATGCCTTAATAAAAATATAGGGTTTTATAGATAAAATTGTGTTGTTATTATCTTAAGTTTAAAAAAGCTATTGTATGAATATATAAAATATTGTATTGGATATATAATATTTATTTCATTAATATTACTCACCAATTTTAATTAATTAAATTCATTAGGTTAAAATATCTTCATGATTATAATAATATTTTTCATTATATGAAATCATTTTTAATATTCATTTCTAATTTATTTTTATCCTATGAGTTCATCTTATATATGTTTAAACCACATATTTTCATAATTTAATCAATAATATCCATATTCATCAACTTAAAATCTAGGTTAATTTTATTATAATAATATTTTTAATTATTTTTTATAGTTACGTAATACTTGGTCTAGCATGTCACACAAGCCATCATGGAACATCAATCTTGCATGTAATGTATGTTAGCCATGTTTCTTCATGTAACATAAAAAAAATTATTGTTTCTTATAACTTAATGTAAGATGGTGTAGAATTAATGTAATGATTGACTTAGTGAAATCATATTATTAGTGTCTCATTAAATTAAAAATACCAAAAGATTAAATTATTTTTACATTAATATTTCCCAAAATGGTGGGGTGTTAAATTCTACACCCATTAAAATGATTTTTTCCATAAAAATTCAGATGGGTAATCAAATGGTTAATACATTAAACAATCATTCATAGAAACCTGCATCGTAAAAATGGATACTAAAACGTCCCTTGAAAAAGAAATGTTTAACTATAATGGTTACTCAAAGTAACATATAACAAGCATTCCAGAGAGGAGAACATAGGTTGGGATTGAATATTCGAAATGGAGAGAAATAGTAAATATTTATAAAGAATGATTGATTTCATATATCACAATCTAGTAAAAGATAAATGAAAAGTTGAGGGCCACAAATTCATATATCTTTGATAATTTCAGATGTTTTCTGTTGAAATAAATTTAATGTATTAAGACAACATTATTTTTTATCACTTTTGGAATATTGATTAATTCCTAATATAATTTTTAAAACAAATTTCCTTCTTTGATTATGCTCTGATCATTTTCTAATACATCCATTCCCTCATAGAATTAATTTCCAAAAATTAACATTGATGCAAAAATCAGTAAAATACGCTTTTAAAGGATCATAAGGCCTATAAAAGAAATGAAAAGTCTAATTATTTTTTAATTTTAATTAATCTATAAACCTAAAAAGTAAAACTAATTATTCATAATTAATATTTATTCTTCAAAAATAAATAAAAATTATCCCATAATAGCATAGGGTAGTTGTAGGCCTGAAAAACTTATCGTCCTTTGGTTATGGGTTCAGGACCCACAACCTTGTTGTACATTATTGGTTTTCACCCAACATACATGATTTCCATTTCTAAAACCGCAGTACTAAAATTTCTAAAATTTATGAGATGAAAATCAAAGAAATAAGGTTAATCACTAAAAGAAAATTTAACCAATGTTTTCAATATAATCTCAGTAAACATATTCATCTTCCCATGTTTAAATTATTCTTTTCATGAATTGTTAACCATATAACACTTCTCATATAAAAAAATCCATAATAATAAAAAGAGGCTCAAAAATTGGCTAAACATTGATTCATATTTATAACACATTGTAGCTCTTCATTGTAACATTTCAATTATGTGAATACCCTCACCATCTATTCTCTCAAAACGTGGTAATAACATGAATTACCATAAATCCTTTTGGAATACATGCATAATTCATTATTCTAAAGTATATTTTATTTATTTCTTAAATCCAAAATTTTGTAAACATAATAAATTCTAACATAAATGAAATATCAACACATTATTGCATACTTACAAGGAAATTAGTGATCTCATTTACTTATCCATATCCCATGTATAATTTTTGCATACCTCATTATATTAACATAAAAAACATATTAATCATTACCTTCCCTTAGTCAAAATATCACTTTATCATTAAATCACATCAGCAGTCATAAGGATAATTCAACATAAACCTGTAAATATAGAGTGAAAAAATAAGTACTGTAATCATTGTATATTTCATCATTCACAACTATTGATTACAAATAGATATAAACATTGATTACTTAATCATTAATCCATTGACAATGATACCTCATCCTATTAAATAAAACCTCATTACTTTCACATTTCGTATGGAGTATCGTCATCTTCCACAATAGAGCCATTACTCACACCACCTTGTTGCTTCTCATTAGGATCATTACGCTTGGCACATAGGGTTTCATAATGACCATTTTCTCTACACATAAAACACTAATCATTCAATGGTTTCATAGGGAAACCAATATAGACATCCATGTCATTAACATAACTTTTCATTATTCCCAGGTAGTATCATTATTTTTGTCCAACTTTACCCCAATCAAGACAACTTAGTTTCCCTATAAGGCGTTCATTTAGGTGATTGTTATAAAACACATGACACAAAGGAAACTGAATCTTATTTCTTCAATGGTCTCCATTACCCGAAAACCCTTCAACATCCTTCTATCTCTTCCTCATTGAGTTTGAGAGTTTATTAAGGTAAACATTGTTAATCATGTTCTGTAAAAAATTGAATAGGCATGATTCAAACAAATTTCACTCTAGTGACCAACCAACTAGACAACTCATCAAAACAATTTCCATCATATTCAATATTAATCTAGTTCCTTAAGTTACCACCATTTACCAAAACTAGAAGCATAATATAGGCCTTAATTATTATAAAATAAAACAACATATTCATGAAAATAATTAATAGTTATAGATTATCAGGATGCCTTACATAATCTATGACACCCTACGATCATCCTGGGTTATTAATATACAACTAATATTTAAATCCTTCATGATTTTTTGTGAATATTTTATGACTTTTCAAATAATTCCTACTGGTATTGTCAAACGAGGTGTGTTACAAGGCCCTTTTTCATGTACTAGGTTACCCTGAGTCTGGTTTAGAACATCTTGTCAAACTCATTACCCATAGGTATATCTATTATAGATTCACATAGACTTGTAGTATCCATAGGGATATTTTTTTGTTGGAAACCACTCAATCTATCCTTTTCCAAAATTCCAGTATATTTTTTTATACATTAAATTATCATTTTACTTATATATAGAGACATCCCTAAGCTATATACTTAGAAATATACCAAGTTATATCACTGATTCTTTCTCATCCGTTCTTTCATTGGGTTTCTATACCTTTTATCCTATTCAAAAATTAACAATACTGAAATATTTCTGAATACTTATACATTATACAAATTAGACTCCCAAACAACATAATATTTCTACTGCCTTCGTAACCATGGAAACATGTAAATAAGTACATATATGAGCTACATTATCTCCCACTACATTATTCATGACCATAACCCTTCTAGGAACTTCCATGTTAGTTTTTGTAATTTAATAAGGTTAACCTTCTCTACTTGGTTCCTTTTTAGTTATGATCCCTTATACTTTGAGGAATTGGTTAGAATAGTGAACCACACAATTATAGGTAAATATATATACTTTGATGTATTCTCTATTATTGTTAAATTCAGGAAAAATATATCATTTTTACTACACTTGAATCAAACACATTTTCATTTTAGCCAAGAAAATATTAGAAAACTCTTCTTTCTCTTCTTCCACTTATACATTTTTTATGATTCTTCCTCTTCTTCAATTACATACGACATAAATAATTTTGTGTCTATATTTATAGCACATGAAACTATGTCCTAATATTCTATGATTAATTTAGATACTAGTTCCCTTTGAATTACATTCTTTAACCCATAAAATAAATTGTCAATATTATCCTTTGGATTATGTATATAGTTCGTACCATTCCATGGAAACCTTATAATGTTCTCTACATACTTATTAATATTCCACTCTTTAATTTTTCCCAGGATTAATAATTTTCTCTCTATATAATCTCATTGTTCATGGGGAATTTTTTTTCAATGAATAAATTTTTAAAATCCATCAATTTCATACTCATTATTTCATACCCATCCTAAAGGTTTTGAATAAATTACCATCATTGATATGAATCCATTGAAATATGATAAACATCCTTGTAGACCTTCTCTATTTGATTAATTTCCATGGAGTAAATTATAGTCTAAAATGTGATTATCCACTTCTAAATTATAATTGGATTTTAACTCCCATTTAATGATGGTGTCTACTAATTCTTAAATAATTCTAACGTTGTTATGCCACATTACGGATCAACAAGTTGATCCTTACATAGAATTTTATTGGTCATAACATGAGTCTGCTACCCTATTATAGTTATATATTATTCAAATCCATGTATTTCTCTATCTCCCTCTTTGTTATATTTTCAAATAGGTCAATCACTACATGGATTATATGCATTGGTATGGTTTGCATTTCTTCTGATATGAACCATTTCTAAACATTAACATACACTATATTAGATCATAATATTATGAATAATAATTTATAATTTAAAAAATGGTAAAAACATAAAACAAATTGAAAATTTATGAATAAATAATCTCAAAATCAAAAGATTTGTTTCTTTGGGAAGATTCTCTAGGGCTATCAATGGAATAAGTTCTCTAATCCGTGTTATACTAAATCTAGCTAACAATGATTCTACTAATTTTGATCTTATATCTACTATAATGATATAGAATCTAGTTTCCAAAAAAACAATTTAATTCCATAAATTGTTAAAAAATACATATAATTTAACCCCAAAGGGCCAGATAGTTTTAAAGTCTTGATAAACTAGATGCACACATGAATCTCAAATAAAATATTTTAAATATAAAATACAATTTAGTATATTTTTGTGATCATATCTATTCCTCTGGAATTTTACTATAAATCAATCCTAAAATATATTTTGGAATACTTGGGAATTGAAAAATAATAAAGGCGTCATATTTGATGTAAATTAAGGGAATTAATTAAAAAGAAGTTATATATGGCTTGAATGATATAGAAAGAATAAATGATGATAAAATAATGTCATATAAATAATCACATGAATTTGAAACATATCCATGTATATAATAACTATTAAAAAAATAATGAACATAAAAAATGACTTCATAATTATGTAACAGATAATTTTAGGCATTTAAAACATACCAGCATGGCCTTATGCAATGAAATCTAAAAAAACCATTAAGGCCTCTTGCTATGAAATATATATAAATTGTTAAGGCCTTGGCTTAATATCCTATCTATTTTTTCTTATGATTCATATGGATTCATCAATGGTATATATAATTTTTAGACCATCCCATCACTTAACTTGTCTAATGCATTTATCATATTTCTAAACACATAACAATATTAACATGCCTTAAAATCATTATTTCTTTATATTGTAAGAACTAGAATATAGAATATCAAACATTTCAATATTATAAATGACCATAAAACATCCATAAAAATATTTTTAGTGGTATAAATAGAGCATAACCTAAATCATTTATAATATTTAACAAATTATGTTGACCTAGATTAAATTAATTTCAAAATAACATTGAATATTTTCTTAATGAAAATTTCCATTTTCAATCTGGAAATTCATATTTAAAATCTAAAAGGTTCCCAAATATTAAGGAAATAATTTTTTTGAAAATATCCTTGTATAATTTTAATGGTATCATTAAATAAATGTGTATTTCTAATAGAGGTTAATTGTATTCATGTTCTATAAGATTAAAAACATTCCATTCACACATTATAAAAAAGGTCAAAAGAACCTCATTAAAAATACACCAAGAAGATTAATTTTGAACCATTTTTTTTAAATATAAAAAAATGATTATAATTTCGTTAACAAAATCAATGGATAATATTAAACACCTTTTTATACATTTTAATAATAATATAGGCATGAAAGGGAATGATTCTTTGCGAAGTAGAAAACTAGTTCTGTTTTCTTTGAAAACAATATTTTGATATCATTACTACATACAGAGAGGGATGTGAAATGAAATGATGTAATATCTAGAAAAAATAGGGGATAATATAATTTATCAGGTTTAATATTGAGTTGTCAAATAATTCTCCTGATGAAGCAATAGTCATAAAATTATTAAATAGTTATGTGATTGTGAATAAACACTTACCTTAGGTTTGACATCATTCATATGTTTTCTAACCTCCTATATAATATATATATATATATTTATTTTAGATATATTATAGAACCTTATTCATATATATCTTACCATATAGTATTTACTAATATTATTCTATCCTTTATTTATATACAATTAGTTGTTAAAATCGTTATTCCAGGTAATAACTCCTTTGGTATAATGGAATTTTGTAGTGGTAGTTTTCGTTATTTTAGTTTTTAATGTCACAATAATCAAAATAATGTTAAAAATGATATAATTATATTATATATTCTATATAAATATATATATATAGTATTCCATAAACTATACAGATAGAATAATGAATTACCTTATTCATGGAGATGGTATGTTGTATATACACATGATCATTTTCTTCACATTTTGATGGACGGAATGAAAGAATGTCAAAAAAATAACTGAAATCAATATAATAATTATTATATCATACAAATAATTTATAATAATTAAATATAACCTTATTACTATCCATTTGAAAAGGAAATGATAAACAAATCACATTAGTTTGTGGAGGTGGTTCTCCACATGTATGCATCAATGACATTATTTATTTTCAACTAATTGGAAGGTATGAAGGTATGCGGGATATTATAATTAAAAAAGTATAATAAAATCATAATTATAATATATAAACATTAAATCCATCAGAAAAACCCATGCATAAAATTTGGTGATTAATAATTAATTATATCGCTTTGTGGAGATGGTAAGTCATACCTTATTTTGAGTCGTAATATCACGTTACATTTGGTGGAAAATATGGTGGATAATTGTGGATTCATAATCATAGAAAATATTTCAGTATATTCATTATACTTATATTATTATTTTGAGATAAATACCATATGTTTAGAGTTGGTAATTTATGAAATAAATTGATAGATTTTTGGAATGAGATTGCATCTTCTTTAGGATACCACATTTATATACATTTACATAGATCCCAAGGATGGTATCTCAAGAATATTTGACCCTATATAATGTGTTTAAGTATTTTTTAAGTTAAATGGTTAGTGATTGGTTGAGATATTTTTTTCAATGTGGGGTAAATAACTAAGAGAACAAGGTTTTCTTTTATAATAGAGGGAAAGGATCGACATGGAATTTTAAAACTATTTATATATAACAAGGAAATTCCCAAAAATTTCTTCAAATGAACTTATATTCGAATATATGTTTGGATATAGTTGAAATATCAACCAAAAATAAAAAATGAATAATTTTAATTAATAATTTAAACCTTATTTTTTATTTAATCACTTGGTTAACCTATTTAGACCATTATTTTGGTAGAAACTATTCACTCTTAAGGGGTTATAATTTTACATATAAGATGAAAATTTATGATAAAATAAAAATGGATGAAAATATAAAGCATAATTTATACCCTTTTCGTATTTAAATACTATAATGATTTCTAAAAAATTTAATAAACATTATTTTCATAAATATCAATTTTTTACACAATTAATTTAATTTCACTTAAAATACCTCATTAATTTTTTTTAATTTCATTAAAAAAATTTAAAATATTTTTAATATGTTATAAATTTATATAAATATTATTAATCATATTAAATCACCAAAATTTTATTAATTTTAATAATTTAATATCATTTGTTTTTTTAATTAAATATATATTGTAGTAGTATTGCATTAGATATTTGATAGGTCCACTAGGCTAGATACACTGAGGGGGAGGCATGAATCAGGGTATGAAAAATGAAAAAAACTAACCCTTTTGATCTTTTTTTGTTATTATAAAAAACCCTCTTCTCTCTCTCCTTCCCTTTTCCGAGTATTAATGAATCTTAAATCACGAAAACGACAGAAAAATTTTACTTGGTTCACCCTCACTGGGCAACATTCAAGGAGAATATGTCGGTGACGTTCCAATGTACCAAATGCACTATAAGCGCTCTGCTATTTACTAGTTTGAAGAGGATACACTATCCCTTTTGGATTACAAACACCACAATTAGAGAACTCTTTTCTCTCTCAATAGATGTGAGATCACTACTTCTTTAGAAAATCTACTCATAGTTCATATACCTGTAAGTCTCTTTATTGTTAGTAATAAATGCATCCTCCATTGTATGTATATGCTCTATTGATGTCCAAATTTCATCCACTGATGAATAACCCTTTTACACTGATCACTAGGTAACATAATTTGGAAATACCTTTGCAAAGAACCCTACATGATGAATCTCCCAATTTTGCAAAGCTCAAAGAAGCCTTCGCGAATTCCTTGCCTCTTTGTGAAGCACACACCTTCACAGAGATCGCTGCCTCGCAGAGCACACTACTTCGTAGAGCTCAATCCATCATAATTCATAGGTCATCATAGAGCTCAATCCTTCCTGAACGACTTCCTTCATGATGCTCACTGAGCCAACACAAAACACATCTATTTCACAGAGTTAGATAGCCACCACGGAGTTCTTTCTTTCGCAAAAAACACTGCCTATGTGAACCTACATTAGAATTCAAGAGAAAAAAGTGTTTTCTTTGAATACTATCATCTTATATCATGGGGGACGAGGTCTATTTATAGGTCATTCTACCAACCCTTAAACCTTCCGTGTGAAGTCAGTGCCACTTCAGCTCAAATCGTGAATCTTTAAAATTTCCACTGAAATTATCTCTATATCCTGAAGCACCACTGAAATTTTTGGATCACAGAGCTCATCGTAATCACAGTGTGTTACATTAATTCCTTTGCACCATTTTCGCGAAGCTCCAGTCTTAATTAAAATAACTACCCCAATACCCTTCAATGATGATGTTCACAGAGATCATCGTAATCTTGAAGAAGAATGTCAACATCCATCATTTCTTCACGAAATCCACATCGAGAATCCCATATTCGAGAAACTCATTCCTTTTCTATATATTGACGAGATCTGCATGGAACTCCATATTTCGTGATGCTCACCAAATTACAAATTTTGGACCCTAAATATTAGGAAAACACATGGAAACATTGCCACCTTGGATCTTCTATTTTTCAACCTCTGCCAAATCATTAAATCATTTTTCATGGTTCATTGTCAACATGGATTGTCAACAACATATTTGGAACTCTACAATTTAACAATGAAAACATGCATTGTCAACAAACACGTGAAACCCAAAAATGCTACAATGTTTCCATCAGGTATTTTTTCCCAAAAAATTTAAAGTAATTTTATAACACCAAAAATTTATAAAAAAATTAAAATAATGTTAATAATTTTATTCCTCTAAAAATAACTATTTATATTCATTTAGAACCTATTTTTTTCCTTTTGTGGACACATCAAATATATTTTAAAGTAAGAGAGGGTCATTTTGTATTTAGCATTGATTGAAGTATTATATTTCTCATTTTGAGGGATATTTGTCCCTTAAAAAAATTAAATTTCATTTTAATGTTATAAGTGTTATACTTTCATCATCTAATTTGATTTTTAATAGAAAATGGTATCCAAAAAAATAATTTTTAACCAATATTAATTTGACAAACCCTTTACTAGTGAGATAAATTTTACCAAGGTTACTATTCTTAATGAATATAAATAAAAGGGGCCTATTAAAAATTTTGAACCTAACTGTTCAAAATATGGAATATATTTTACCAAATTAGGTACCTAAAAATGGAATAAATTAATTTCAAAATAAGTGTGTCGAACATGAAAAAACATTTTTTAGGAAAATATGTTTTTAAAGATAATACACGATTAATTATTATGTCATACCAACAAAAAATATATGATTAATGTTAAATTATTTCATTGAATAATATATATATATATATCATTAACAACATTCAACAATAGTGACTAATTTAATTTATCTAGATAAATGTACATTTCATGTATAAAAAAACATTTCAAAATAACATTTATCTTACTTTAAATTGATATTCCTTTTAATTTATAATCAATTTATAACAATTGAATTTATTTTATTCATTCAGTTTTTAATTTATTTAGTATAATTCATACATTCCAATTTAATGTCTACGTTATAACGGTAAACTATAGTATGTTTCATTTATACTCGAGGATTCTTGAATCGTAAATTATGAATTTTTTTATTTTATGTGAAATATATAATAAAATAATAGGGTTTTAATGATGGAATCAAATTGTTATCCTAGAAAAAAACAATCCAATAAAGAAAAAATATGATTATTTCAATGGAAGATATCCTGGATTATGTATTAGATATTTTTTAAAATAAAGTAACCTTGATTGATGGTAAATAATAATTTGTATTGTTTAAATATAATTGAAACAATTATAATAAAGCCGTGATTAAGATTTTATATCACATGTAGTCGATTAAGAATAAATATAAAGAAACATTGAATCCTAGTGGAATAAATGAGTAGGATGGATATGTTAAAAAGTAATACATTACTATTTTTGAAACCCAATTGGAAAAGTAAAGGATGTAGAAAATAAAATAAATTGATAATGTAATTCAAGTTATGGTAAAAATGATATTAAAAAAAGGATATGATAACGCTAATAGAAATAAAAACAATCAATCTACTTAGGTTTTTTGGAAAATCAAAGGAGTGGAAACATTGAAGTCATATTAACAAACTAAATCTAAGATGAAAATAGTTCTTAGGTTATGAGGAAATTCCCAGCCCTATTACTATCATTAATAAGGAAAATGGGTCAATTTTATTCAAATAACTGCATTTTGATATTTTAAGAAAGTAATTTAAGTTGATTGTAGAAGGGGGAGAAGTAGAATTCTATAAACAATCTCACAGTATAGGATTTTTATTAGTATGTCATTGCATCCTTGAAACATTTATAGTGATGCCAAAGGTTGAATTGATCTTATAATGAAGAAGAGCAAACATTATGAGGAATTTATTAATTTCATCTATTGTGCGGGATTTTTTTGGTACCTAATAAATGTGATTAATTTGAGGGTTGGATCATGTTATTAGATAATAAATTTTTCATAAATTTAAAGTGATATATCTCTATATGTCCGTATAAAACCACTTTCTATCTCCCTAACATTCTATTTTAGTAAGATGAACTAAAAAAATAATATATAAATTTACACTTGGTCCATCCTTAGTAGACATTCCCAAGGACCATGAAAGGGAAATGTTCTTATACACAAAGAACATTAGAGTGAACTGATTTTAATTAGTTTTCAAAATGGAATAGTCACACTAAGCGTTGGATCTCATTGTAAAAAAATTTAACAAAATCATTTGCATCCATCATAAATAGGATCTCACTAATCCTTCCATAACAAAATTCTTCTCTATGAGATAAATAAGTAAAAACACACTTGGTCTATTGTGTATCTTTTTCAAAACCCAATAATTTTGTAATGAGATGACGTTCCTTGAATATCCTCCATATTTACAAGATTCAACTATCCATGAATCATGGAAGTGTCCTATTATTTATATCATTGTGCACCTATGTAGCTCATTCATATAAATCATTAAATTATCTCATATAGAGAATAATTATTTGTAGTTATAGAAACTTCACCTACTCAAATTTCATAGAACATATAGAAACTAGTAGTTAATTATATTTATTTGTAGGATCATACATTTGTTATCCTCAAATTAAAATATTTATTACAGAAAATTAATTTTTAATTAAATTCATTAAATAATATGCCAATATTCTTTGTAAAAGAACGTGATTTCACTATGCCATCTATATAGAAAATTGATTAATTCTTCTCCAGTAACAACTCCTTGTAATATGCTATTTATATAGAATATTATCTCACTCATTATTAGAAAATAGATCTCAGTCAAAATATATGGTGTGGACTAATTCTTTATGATGTATCTATAGGTAGTTTAGAAGATCTAAAAAATCCTACTGATCATCAATACTCCCACACTCATTGAATGATATCTTTAACATCATACAAACAACATATATACTAACATGTGTACCTATTTTTCCATGACATTGTGTCCATTAGTATTTGATATCATAAAATCAATCATTTTAATAAAAAAAATCCATGATGTTAGGGATAAATTACTCATGATAAGTTATAGTATTGGAATAAATTAAATCAACCACATTACCAAAATTGCACCCTCCATGTCAGATAGTTATCTTTTGGCATATGAATTTATTAGTCAAGAAACAATGACATATCCTATCCTCAATTGTGTATGAATCCGTCAAAATCCATTGAAATTGAAAATCAGTTGGGCATACCTAAAAAACTCCTAACATAGTATGATTTTCTCTATGGTGTAAGAACCCTTTAAATTCTACTGACATTATGATTAATTTATTCATATGTTATGGTGTAAAGTATAATCTATGTAATAAAACCATCTCACATTTATGATTAAATTGTATCACATTTCTCTATAGTGATGAGTATGTATATTAAAAAAACTATCCATAAGTACCAAAAAAATTGGATTAAGTGAATCCATAACAATCCTCCAAACATCTTCGCTTCCCTGGAAATTTCTTCAAGTTAAAAAATAAAATGAAATTCTAGATAAAAAATCAATTCAAAACACCATAATGGATTGGTGTCAATAATCTCTCCATTTGGGTTTATTGAAAAATTAGTAAGAATCACATATCTAATAAATATAGTCATTTTATGATTTGTAAATGAAAAAAACTAATATCTTGTAATACTTGATCTATTTGAGAAGAAAGACTTATATAAGTGAACCATAATGAAAATAACTCATCCAGATTCATTCATTGAATCCAGTGAACTTTACAAACTACACCAACAAATATTTAATCAAATACTCTATAACATAAGTGGAACTCCACCCATTTTTTAATAAGGAATATAGAAAATACATCTACATAATTCTTCAAAATATGATTACATTATCGCACTTTTACCATGAAACCTATAGGAAATTACTTAATGGTTTTAAAATTCTTTTTTACATAGCAAATGACTCAAGGAATGAAATTATACATTTTGTAACACGTAATTTCCATAGTGAAGTTTTGGTATCTATATAGAAAACCATATTGAAATATAGGTATTGGTGGACTAATATAGATAATTAATTTCAGTTCAAATCCACCTTATGATGTATCATGGTTATAATGTATGTAAATTGATTTTCATTGTATGCATACTACTATTTGAAAATGTTCCACTCAACCGTATTCGTATGGAAATGGTATTTTATTCGAATATTTTTTTCTAGGGTACATATGGTTATTTTCTTCTAATATATATCACTTGAGATGGAACATATAATAAAAATATGATTTACCACATCAATACTAGTTACTTCTAACTACATTCACATCCATATCAATTGAGAACAAGATTGTGTCACTGTAATGTTCTCCACCTATACAGGGCTTATTGAAATACACTCTCAGTTTTTTTTCATAGAAATGAATAATATATAAAGATAAAACAAACCTCTAAAAGTATACTTATAGATTCCAGTCGAACCTTCCCATTCCATATCAGAAAATACCAAGAGATTTTTGTGAATTAAATTAATAAAACATCTTAATTCCTACTTTGTGGCTGATATATGAATGTAATTTTCCCTAATAATCATTTCAAATTTAATTTTGACAAAATTGGTAGTGGTTTTCATTAAAAGTGGAAAACAAAGGTTTGGCCAAGTGGTTATTAATTAAAAAAATTATAATAGTATCCCTATAGGGAGTCAGATCAATAGAATCACTTTCAACATCTTTTGTAAGGTTTATTCAAGTCTATACTAGATTATCAATTGTTTTAGAATCCTCTATATTAATCCTCTTCATTGACATATTAAAATATTTTGTTTTAGATATAAATGTCAATTATATTAAATGAATCGATAAAAAAAATAAGCAAAATTTATAATTCACTAATTCAAAACAGCTCAAATTAACACCTCAAAAGTTATGAAAACCATTTAAATTTGGATTCATCTGAACCTATAAAGATAATATCATCAACATATACAAGCACCCCTACATGTATCCCTAGATCATTATTTATGTAGAAGTTTTTTCAAAAATTTCTCTATGATAACCATGAATCATTAGATACTGATGAAGTTATAATTGAATGATTATTAATACTTGATTCAGGGAATAAAATATTTCTTCAATATACACACTTTTTTACATCATAATTTATGATAATTATATATATTTTCACAATATATACTTCCTATTCAAGGAATACATTTAATAACACTAATTTGATGTCCTTCTGATATAATGTAAACCAATTTTGGATAGCCAATGCTAGAAAAATATTATTTTTTCATCTGAGCAATTGATGTAATGTCTTTATGAACAAAAATTTCATCAATATAATAGTTTTATTTTTAAAATATCCATGCCTTTTCCCAAATTTTATTTATATTGATTATCATTTTTGGGGAAATCCATATTTTTCTAATCATATATATATATTTGGCTCAGGCAAACATCCCAACAATTATTTTTATTATTATGGTCAATCTCATAATGGATCTATTTTACCATAATTTAATTTTTGGTATCTTTATAAAACTAATTTTTTTTATAAATAATATTAAAATAAAATATATTTATATTTTATAATTATATTTATTTTTGTGTTGGCCATCTGGTCACTAGTGATATTTCCATCAGTGATTTTATATCAATTGAAATGTCTGTTTTCTCTTACTGTCCCAAAAACGTTTTATTAGTTATAGAGAATGTTATAAAAGTTAATTATATCTCTTTGAAATCCACATAATCCAAACTAATTTTCATCACCTTCCTCCTTGAAAACTCTATTACTTTTTTATGAATTCATATCATTCCTAACCAAAATCTACATGACTATATTCAGAATCATTTCACTTTAAGTTGTGTAAATTTCATAAATTTTTGCAATTTTAACCAACTATTTTTCATGAATCATTATGAAATTAGTTTGGAATAATATCCAATAAATATTCCTTCTTATCCACATCATTCAAAAAACATTAGCATTTATTTGTTATGAATAAAAAACTTTCTTCTAATCTCCTAGAAATATGTATGTGTTAAATTTCTTCCACAATAGATTTCATATAGATTTTTGTATTTATTTAGATGTAAAAATGAATTATTGGTTATATAAAGAACTTTTAAAAGTCCTTATTTTTATTATTTCTATAATTTAAACATTTTTGTACGAATATATATTAATATATATGTTATTTGTAATTAAATTTATCATATCAACAATACATTCTTTTAATTATTCATCATCATTGTCACTTGATGTTAAGTCCTATTTGTTAGATATTACTCTACTTTGGTATGTGTAAATTCCTTATATTTTTTATGAAATTTTTGTAATTTTAACACAATGATTATTTTAAACATATATTGAATATTAGGGGATAAACTTAAATATGGTATTTTATGAGTAATCAAAGGAAAACATTATATCCTCTTAAAATCATCAGTAAAAATACATAGTTTAATTTTCCATCTTAATACATATGAGTGATTTATTAGAAACATCCAAATTAAAAAGATGAAAAACCCTTGAAGATTTTCCATTATTTGACTTCTCAATCATGAAAATGTTATTTCTCTTTTGAGAATAATAACATGTATGCATATTTACACATGTGTGCTTTGGAAAATCATGTGATTCATCATTCTTCAAATGATTATTATATGATTTTTGGATCAAATTTATGGGTCGCTCATTCCATATTCAATTTTAGCTTCCATGAATAACATTAACAAATTTACTACAACAATGAATTATCGATTTCCCTAAGTCATTATTAATAGTATAATAATTAAAGTATTTGAAGTTTTAATAGCACACCCTTTGTTCCAAATTATGCAAAATTTCCCGACACACGTAACTAACTTCCAAATTAAAGAATATTTTTATTTCAATCTGCCATGTACACATACACCTTTTTGGGCCTTTATAGAAACAATGGGTTTTCTAGAGCCAACTATTTTTGGGCCCTTCATCATTTCCAATTCTAACCACTCCACCATTATCAAATTATGAAACCTAGTAATAAAATTTTCATTTTCATTCATTTGTGAGATTCACCATCTATCTAAATCTAATAACATATATCTTCTGGTTCCTCTCAATGAAATTTTAACAATGATTTACATATCATATATTCTCTTATTCTTATATTATAATTCTAAAACATTACATGATTATTGGTAGTTATTATTCTTTCATAGTTCAGTAACATTCTCTATATATAACAACAATGAGAATATAGGTTCATTTTTTGGATAATTTTTCAAGGTTCCTTGAGAATTATTTCTTCCTTCACAAATCACATGAGATGCTACCCATTGAACCCTTAATTTTTAATAATATTATTTATTTCTAAATCCTTCACTCCAAAATTAATAACTATTAAATATGTTAGAAAATATATAAAAATTATTGATTTTTTTTGTGGTGTTATTATCTGAAAAAATTCGTTGTAATGGGGATCAAATAATATAGGTATCTAAATTCCCCATATTTATATAAGAAATTTTTTTGTGTCATCGTTTCACATTTTTATTCATTATCCACAGTATTTCTAGATTCTCAACAATCTGAATTACATTGGGCTTTATAATCATAAAATATAGTTTGTGGTATTTTAATCTCCTCTATATGATCATGCTCCACAACATATTTCCATTTCGTTTTAAAGTGATTTATTTTTGGAAGATAGTGTTCTCTTATGCCTTAAATCTTGAGACTTGTTTAGAATTAGATGGTATTAGTGTATTGGAGTAACCCATTACAATTCCATGTGTATGAATTATTTCTTGATCGTAAGACATTCATTACCAAAACAATGACATATTATTTGTGTTTACATATTTTTTTAACTATTTATTTCAATATATTATTCAATCCATGTACAATTCAAGCATGTTATTCCAATTTTATCATATGATTAACTATCTTTTTTAGGATTCCATAAATTACGGATTATAGTTTTTCAATATCATCTTTCTTTATAACTTTTCTTCCCCTACTGTTGCATATCAATATTTGAATCACGATTAGGAAAATATTCACTCATATTTTGAGACCTCAATTTTTCAGTAACTTTAAAGGATACTAATATTTTATCCTAATGAATGAATCTTCCTTTAAATTCATCATTTATAGAATCACTATCATTAGACTATGGTTTTTATTTCAATTAATAATTTATCTTCACCAAATTCATTGTAATTTTCATTCTCATCTACTTATAAATATTTTATGATTTTGTATTTATGGGGTAATATGATTTCCCATTTTAAATATTTCCACTATGGTAGTATCATATTCTTTTCACCTTTGATTGGTTTATTCAAATATTCTTTATCCTCATCATCTTGATATTTTTTAAATTACTTAGTAGTGAGATTCCCCAACCTAATGCTTTAGGATGAGAAAAGTGCATGATCCCCATTCAATTTCTTATTTCTTTTATTCGTATTGTAAAAAAAAATCCATAACTACATCAACTTCATATTGATAAGATATTTGTTAATACATATACTACACATTTTATATAACACTACATCCTATGATTTCTCCTTCACATTGGATTTACTTTCGTCATTTCTATTTTCATAAAAGATAGGTGTAATATGAAGACTGATTATAGATACTTATCTTGGATCCTTTTCCTCAATAATTTATACATTTACATCCAAGCACACATTAATAATACTTTAGACTATTTTATTATAAATAAATCATCAATATTATCTACATGGAGACACATTTATTCAAAAAGAAAATCATGATGACAAAAAAATCATTAAAATTTTTGATCGAGCTCAACCTAAAATTTTCATATTTGTCCCACAAAACATTCAGCATTCCTTTTAAAAATAGTAATCACCTTCATGATTATTCATGAATCTTCCCAATATATAATGAGGTTTATTTTAGGTGTGTTTCCTTTGTAAATATAGATTTTTTCCAATATCTCCCTACATTATCAATTATATTCCAACCCATAACTAATTCCTTATGGCCTATTTTTAATAAAGCCCCACCTTCCATGTTTTATAATAAATAATGATTAAATAATCTATAAACATACATCTCCAAAGACTTGAAGTAGGGTTTCATCCTATTTCAGAATTACTATAAATTACTACCTTTAAAAATTTGTATTCCTTTTAATTAGAAAATAATACGGCTTCCATGGTTTTGAGAGATATAGAGAGAGAAAACATCACCCCTTAGATAGTCTATAATTCAAGGGGTGAGATCCTTATCAAGAAGATGACCCTTTTTGTGGGTGTGGGGGTAATTTAGAGTATTTTAAATTAAAACTATAACACCTTAAAAGTGAACATGTTATCTCATTATGAGGATCACCATGTTATATCCCATACTTTCTATCTAGGAGTATTGGAGAAAATAATTCAGGAATATATTTTTTAACTTGGTTCACCCAAACCGATGTAGTCAAAGGAGAATATAAAGGTTTTGTGCCTATGCATAAAATACAATATTGCACACTAGTTTTTTTAATTAACACAATTGAGTGGTCTGGAATACCCTTCAAACTAAATATTCCAAATAATATGAAAAAACCCGACCCATTAATTACAAATAATAACTCATTGCTCATTCAATAAAACCCTCGTTCCTTATGAAATTTTTATATGAAAATACACATTTTTTTATTTTTATATATTTTATAGATAGATGAAATTCTTATGAGATAATGTTCTATGAATATTTTTTTACTTACTAAATTTTAATTTTCTAAATATCCTATAAATATATTATAAATTCCATATCTATAAGCCTTTTTAGGTCCCCCTATAACTCAATCTATCTAATGATCTTAATAAATATTTTCTATAGTTGCAGAATGATCAATACAGTTGATATAACCCAAGTTATAGAAATAATTAGTTATTCACCACTTATTTAAAGATCATTATATTTTTCATCCACACATTAATATAGTGATTAAAAATAATTAATTTTCATTAAATTCCTTAAATCCAGAGAAAATATACTTTAAAAAAAATAGATTCTACTAGAACTTCAATTTTGTGACTTGATTTATTCTTATAGGCCATAACCTCCCCCTTTATATCTTTTACAATGGAGTAAAATTAATAATTTATCATATAAATGGATACCAAAATATATATATGGATTTATTTTCTTCAATATTTCATTTCTCTTGGAATTTAACAAAATCCATAATATTTAATCAACCTTAAATGCTCCCAAGATCTTCACATAATCTTCGTAGCTTCCTCGAAACCTGTTAAATCCAAAAAAATGATATATTTTCTCTATTATGTGGAATACTATAATTATGAGAACAAAAAAATCATTCCTTTCTATTAAAAACACATCCTATATGATGAAAGGGCTTACCGTGAAAGGGTATATTATATGATTTTAAGAAGTAGAATAAATTTCACATCAAAAATCATCCTACTGACATCATAATTTTTTTCTACTGGATATGTGTTTCTTCTTCAATCAACTATAGAATAGTCTATAATCCATGTGGTAGGAATCCTTGAAACTCCAAGGATGTTGGAATTATATAGTCATTCCAATACATCTAGTCACAACATAAACTTCCCACCATGAAATTGAAACTCTTTAAATTCAAGTGACTTTTAAATTAATTTGTTTACCTCATATGGTGTAGAGTATTCCCTACATCAATGAAATATTACATAAGATAATAATATGATATTAATCAATAATATGGGACATATAATCTATCACTGAAATAGATTTATCAATTAGATATGTTCCTTATGGATTAAATGAATCCATAAAAATCCACTAGACATGTCCACTTCACCATAACATTCTTCTAGTTTGAATGAAAATACTAAATCTCTATAAAAATATAATGTTGTTCTTTGACAATCATAATTTTACCAACCATGTTTTGACTTTAATCAAACCATTATTTTAATAGGGATTTTATTTCTAAATTTATATTATCTTGAAGCTATAGTATTAAGAATTCACTTAAATATTGTTGATGTATTTATTATGTTGATTTAGGACAAAAAAATATTTTAAAATATGTTTTAAAATCCAACAGATTTTTTTTTATTTTGTATAATAAGATGTATAGTTTTATATATAAATTCGCTTTTATGGTTAATCAATTTTATTAACACCGACATAAGTCATGTATAATTTGAGTTTATTAATTTATGATTCATTAGTTATGTGAATTGTGATGTTTCCATTATCCTAGGAGTGATATGTTTTACTAAATGAGATAATATGATATTTATAATGCTAGAATGAAGAATGAAGGATTTTTTGAATCTCTCTTAAACCTATAAATTTGTATTCAAGTTCAGTAATTGGGAGAATGATATTGACATTAAATTTGAAATTTGTATTGAAAAAATATTTAATGGGAAGATTGGTGTACCCAATAATTTTTAATGAATACATGTTCATTTTTTTATTAATATACCAAGAAGTGTTAAAATTAATATATATTGTGGTTGGATGTTTATAAAGAGACCAATTGTTGAAGAATTTAAATAGTGAGATACAACATGGAGTGATTTTGTGATAGTTAAATGCAATACATTCCATTATTTATATTGCTTAGAATAATTCATATATTGGAAAAGGAAATTAAAAGAGTTTGTCACTTTATTAATAATTGAATACAAGATGGACATATGTTTGTTTACTAGAGATTTCAGATATAAAAATTTAATGGAGAATCCAATATATCTAATTATGATAAAGATAATCATATTATGATTTAATAATAAGTGATAATGTATAATTAATTAACTATCTATATTTGATTTATAGAGTATAAGATGTTGGCAATGATTGAAACTAATTTAAGAAGAATGTGGTGGGATAAATGTGTGGGTATCTATCCCTATGATATTTAGAATGAAATATTATCGATATATATTGAATTATATAATTGACGGATAATATTTATTTTTTTATGGACTTGTTGAGGTAGTAATTTTTCCTTAATATCCTGAATAACTATACATTTATTATTCTAGAGGCTTTGGGAATTATTTTTTATTGTTTTTGAGAATACATAATAAATTATCATATTCATTTAAATTACTTTTAGATGATATGGATGTGATGTATAATTAATTAGTATATTCACAAGAGTTAAGAGAAACATAAATAAATTTTTGCATGTTTTAGATTTTAGAAAAAATCCGTATAGGAAATGGGTAGATATTGTATAATATATAAGGGTTAAAAATATTGTAGAATAAAATATGTGGAATTTTTAAGGGTTTTCTAGAACCTAGAAAACCAAAAGATAAAAAAAATTGAAATATACTATATCCAAAAGAGTTTATTTGGAGTCATACCCATAGTAAATGAAAATCAAAAGGGATGCCCATTAGAAATTGAAATTATAATGTCAAATAGAGTTCACAAAGTTATATGTCAAGGTGACTCATTGGAGTTTATACTAACATATATTATATGAAAAAAAATCCTTAGGATATATAAGGTTTGTCTTAGTGAATTTGTAAAGGTAATCAGAGCAAACATAACTTTTAAAAGTCCTAAGTCACATTTTCATATGTAAGGATGATAAAAGGGGATGTTGTTTTGAAACAAGAAATATATATTTGTTGATCATCATGAAATATAATATCATATTTTTTGAAAAAGTTTGTATGTGTCTATTTTTAGAATACATATTTGTTTTAAAATATTTTATTACTAAAAATTAATAAATTTGTAGATCCTAACTATTATATATGTTGGGTAAAATGATAATATTAAAAAGTTATCATTTATAAAAATGTCCTATTACTGGAGGAAAACATTTAATGAAACTGTGATGTAATTCAAAGATATAATATCATGATACATTGAATACCCATGGTTCTGAATGAGGATAAAGGAAGTGGGAAGTAAAGAGAAAAATTAAGTGGTGAAATAGTTTTTCAGGTTGTGAAGAGATGTATCATAATATGAGAGATTAGCCATATGAACTTTCATACATGAAATATTGATAAAATAGTTTTCATATTGTGGAAGAAGCTATGGATACTATAAGAATCCTCAGAGAAATGGAATGTCGGAGAAAAAAAATAAATACATTTTTATTGAATATTTAAAGACCTTTAATTATAGAGAATATTGTGTTATTATAATTTATGTATATTTTATATATTGAAATATTGAAATATTACTCATGTAAATCATGATGAAAAAAAGAATAAATTGAATCATTTAAAATTAATGGAAAAGAAGCAGATTGTGTAATCTACCGAGGATATTGAGTATCAGAGAAATAGAGATATAAAATTGATATTGAATAAACTACTATATATTGTGTGTATCAAAGATATATTGAATATTATAATCAATAATACATATTGTGACAAATATGTGTATCAATGTGATAGAAGCTGATGATAATACATTTGAAAATCCTATGCATCTAAGAAGAAGAATAAGAGATGATAAATAATAATAACAACGTGTGAAGTCATATCTGACGATACCTCTATATATTAGATGTCGAGGAAGAACATATTGATACTGGTGAGTCCATAATATTGGTGTTCATCATCAGCTTCGAGTAATGATAACTTTTGTACTGACTATCTAAAATATTTTCATTATGTAGGAATAATATGATGTGTGTTTTCCTTCTATAATGAATATATTCACCCTTATAAAATATAAAAAAGATGTGTGTCCCACTTGTGGAGTTGTTTAATACATTATGAATGTTTAAGTCCTTGTATTGAGGATAAAGATCATAATTATGATACCAAGACAACCAAATGAATAAATTTTGTAAAAATAAGAGTATATAGACGAACATTAGAGTTTGGGGGATCTGTTATAATATAAGACATACCAGTTATGAGGTTAAATATTTGCCCATAGATAACTATTATTGGATAGAAGGCCAAGATGTATTCTTCAATTATATTATAATCACATCAATATATTTATAGAATTAGAGGTTGTATTCATCCATTATCCTCATGAAATCATAATTTTTGGGATTTCATTTTCCCTTCATCTATATTTAATTGACTAATATACTGAATATATAGGTCTTATACATGACATAAAAAAGGCAAGGAGTAGATTCCCACATTGGGATGAATCCTTGTAAGGATACCTATGTTTGACAGTCTCTTTTTTATTTATAAGTTTTCATGTGTTTGTGTGTGTATGTAATACATTAATCGATCCATACAAGATAACTAAGAAAAAAATTTGAATACAATAAAAAAAATTAATTATATTTTAATTTGGTAAAAAGGGTCACATTGATTCACAATCCCACACCCCCTCAAAGAGTGACTACCGAATATATTGGGAACATCCAACATTCTATATATGAATTTGGTCAACATGAGATATGTGCTATTTTAAGGTGTATCTATATGAATTAATTTTTCGTGATTACTTATGGTAAGAGACACTCTAATGAACTCTACATACACATATATATTTTTCCTCTCTAAAAATGTGGAATAGGTAAACCTAAATAAAGTAATTTTGTTATTTGGATGTAATATTATAGTGTTATGATGATTTCCAGATTGCTACTTGGGAATATTATCTTAAAAGGATAAATTTCAATGATACATGGTCAAGGATTTTATTAAATCCTTTATATAAGGTTTGATATAGTTAGATTTCTCAGGATAATATCACAATTATTTTCTTTAATTCATGATATAGAATCATTAATATGGTTTTGATTTGAATATTTCACTATTTATATAAAATATATATCATTTGTTTTTTAATTTTTGAAAAATATGAAATTATATTGATTTGGGGTGAGATCAAAAGGTATAGAATGTAAGAATTGTTGGATATATTTTTACATTGTAAATTATTTATAAAAAAATAATACCCATAACACCATGAACACATCCACATAAACTAATTCGTGAACACTATTATCTATAAGAACATTTTTTTGAATCCAAAGTTAATGCAATACACTCTCTAGTGGTGAGTGGTTTCTAGATATAGGGTGTCATGACATGACTTATTAGTGTCATTCCAAGACACTTTGGGTCACGTAATACATCCGAGAATGGATTAGTGTAATGATAGGAATATAAAACCTACATTTTTCCCTTCCCATAATAATGAATTTTCAGTGTATGATGGGTTGTGAGTCCCGCTAATGGTAAGGGAACCCACCTGCAGAATAAAACAATGATGAAGTGAGATAAAGTGGATAATATTGTGATGGATGGTCCTGGAGCCCTAATTGGGATCCCATAGTTGGTGTCTTAGGAGGTGGGAAACCATTGATTATTAGGTAATGAACATAAAGTGGGATTTTTTGAGTCACAAATGAATAAATTACATTCCCTAGGCTGAGTGGTTTCTATGTGCAGTATTCCTTGCCAATATATATGTGTGGCACACTTTGATGCTTATATTCATGTCCAACATCATAGCATGGAGTGGATCTAGGCATGAAATATAATCCCCATCTATTTTCATCCCTATAATAATAACTTTTTATTTATGGACGTCTAGTGATCCCATATTTTGGGTAGCTAGCTCAACATAAGAACAAAATATTGTTCCAATGATCAAAATCAGACAATATTATGATGGAGGGTTGGAAAACCTCCATTGAGGTCCTATAATGACATTATTCTGATAGTTGTGAACTATATTAAATTATTCCTAAAATATATTTTAGTATTCTCCATCATCACTACAATATTACCACATATGTGGTCTATCATGAACATTGAAACCAATTTAGTCATATATTGATCAGGACACGACAATTTTCAATGATCCAAGAGTTGATTTAACCCTTATACAATTGTCTATGGAATCCTAACATGTAATATTTTTTACATTATAATAATATTTAAAATGTATTAAAATTAAATATGGGGACCATCTATTGTAGGTATAATCATGTTAAATTTGTCAAACAAATACACTTTGAATCCTCAAATGAAATGTATCCTTAATGTAAAGGATCTATTTACCCCTTTGAGAATAATGCAGTGAACCATGATTCCAACAATGAAGCTAAGTGGAAGAAGGTGAAAATTGATTAAAATAGGTAAAATACATAGATATATCGATTGTGTAATCGACAACCATGTTAATCAAGAGGCGATCAAATATAAACTACATATGAAGCTGGATATTACATACTAGTATGTGAAAAAAATACCATCTTCATATTAAATCACGGGTTGAATATTTTATTACAAACCTGAATATCTATATCCAAACACCGTATAGAGTTTCAAAATACCACTGTATCAATTAGTTTCCACAACTATGACTGTAACCAATGAAGATTAGGAAAACAATGTACATCATACACATAATGAGTATTGGGATAATCTAGTGTTTTATATTAGTTTCTTAGTGTATAAAAGAAAAAAATACAATGATTACGGTACTAGAACTATTGTTTATAGAGGATGATAGAATGAAGGACATAAGTAACAATAAGACAAAGAATATCATCTTAGAGAATCAAGAGGGGAAACAGTGAGGCAACCAAGATTTAGGAATCAATGGATGAATAAATTGTGGTGTTTGGTACATAGATAAAAACATGAAAAAATAAAAATACTATCACTATAGCAAGTAGTGGAACATGAAAAAAATATTTTGAATGTTACTATAAGATAAGGTCAAATATAGAGCCAGAAAAATAGATATATGGATTTGATATTCACTATAGAAGATATTATTTTATCATGTAATGGGAAATACACATTATTCCACATGTTATACCATAACAGAAAATTATTCTTTAAACTGCATCATCATACCACGTCACTCTACATTGTGAGTATTTCATAATGTATTAAAAGGGGGACTTCAGATGTGTTGATTTGTGGAATATGGGTTTGGATGTGGTCCCAATCATGGGTGACAACTATTTTCTGAGTAATGATTAATACACAATCCCCAAAAAATATTTTCAAGATATTCAAAGTCTTCAACTCATCTTGATTTCTAGGATAAATTTCAATGGATAACGCTCTATAAAAAACTTCATCAATGGGTCCTAGATGATGATTATAGGATATATCATCACCTATTATGGAAACCAATATGATATTCTTTATAAAATTCGTTGGGAAATATTTTTATAGAGACATAACTTGGTGGATGTAAAGGTGTCACTCAATATATGTAATAGGAGTCTTCGACACATGATAGAATAATGGATACCCACTCTGAACATGAGTAGGTAAATCAATATTAATAGGATGCTTCTCATGATCCCTAATACTACTAATTATATTGGAATAAATATAGAGTGTAATTCAGTACTACCACATTGAGAATATCATAGTTTCTAGGACTAGTTAACTCTAATGAATGTAGTCCTGTGGACTTGTTTTCAGGTGGAGGTAAGTAATTTTTTTCTAAAATTCATTGATGATGCATCTATAAAGGTTTTGGGGTACTTCATGTGGAAAAAATAACTAATTAATATATTTCACAATAATATTCCACACTATGGTTGTGCATTAAAGAGGAATGATGTTGAAGACTCTTTGTTAAGATAATGTAAGAGAGTAAAACTACATGAAGTTTGATGCCTATTGTTAGAGTTGGTACCTTGGGTAAGTGGATATTGTCCAATAAGCCCCACAAGAAAAATAGAGATGAAAAAATAATGAAAAAAATTCATAATGAAGAAGGTCTATAGATTGATGGGTTTGGCTAAGAAACCTAATACATTTTTGGGTGAATTAATTTAAGTTTCATACTACCACATCAACTAATCACTTTAAATAAAAAAATCAATATCCAAATGAATATATATTCCAAAAATTATCTCTTTTACTCTTATTTATGAGTATTCAAATGTTCAATATTTTAATATATATTCAATGATATCAGGGATAATCTTGAGGACATGTATACCCCCATAAATTATTATCATCTATATAGATGATGAGTTCAGATACAATATTTAGGACTACAATTAAAAGAATCTGAGTAGAAGTAGATATGTAAATTTCCACAAGAACTAGATGACCAGGGACATTAAGAATCCATTAATTTTATGAAGTGAAACTAAAATGGAATGAAATAATAATCCAACACCTATACCATCACCCCCTACCATTAAAGTGAAAAATTTACAATAAGACCCATTAGTTTTAGAGAAGAAGGAAAAGGTGGCGTTTATTGAGTAGTGTAGAGTTAATCCCCTCCACTGAATATTGTATAACACTCATAAGATCATGGATATAGTTTTTTTTTTACCATAATTTTCTGATGATAAATGGTCTATAAGAATAATGACTCAAAAAAATATCTCAAGTTAGAGTACCATTTGTTGAATTATAAAGGGGAATCAAATAGATTTCAGGAATCACATAAAATTTATTTATCATTAGATACATGAGGTGATATATCAAATACTTATCATACATGTAAATATATGCAATAACTAGATATATGATGTTAGGTTTAAATGTGTGGTATATTGGTAGAAGTTAAAATTTTATACATTCTCAAATGGATTCCCACTAGTGGGGCAATAGATGAATTTTTTCTTATAGCTCCCTTGGTAGGTGGTTTGTCAACTTACCCTCACTGATCCATTGATGAATTTAACAAGGCTTTTGAAACATATATATGTATTGATACAGTTTTGATGGATATGATGTTGTATATCTATGGTTTTGGTGGATGAAGGTGGTTTTGTGGAGGTGTAATGTCAAACATGAACTCCCCTTGTTGTGATTTAAAAGGATGCCTTAAGATATTATAGAACATAATTTGATATAAAGAGATATTATTTCTAATGAGAGAAGATTTAAAACTCCATGTATGAGAAATTATTGTGGGAGTGGGATAGGTAGTTTCTTTTAATCATTTTAGTGATATAGGGAACATTTTATCCCTTTTTTCAACTTCACTATGATAAGTTAATCACAATGCATTTATCTTATCTTTATTCATTATATTTCATCATTATCTACGGTGTAGGTGGGGCTCTATTTACCTAATACACATCCTTATTAAATGTTTTCCATAGTCATCATATATAATATCACATTCATGGTGTTCATTTTTGTTTTCAATATAATTTTATTTTTTGGGAATTTGGGATAGCAGGGATGATCATGGGTGTTATTTTGAGTTCCATGACCCTTACTCATTTGTCAATTTAATATTGTACACCCCTCTAGTGGTTTCATTCTATAATCCAACCACATTATTATATTTTCATCTCATTTTTAAGTGGTTATACAAAACCCTCACCCCAATCCTTATTTGAATTTTCCTACTATCATCATGTGGTCATTATTTATGTGGTCTTGGGTATCATTTTCCCACCAATAATTTTTATTACCTCCCCACTTATGTTTATTCCTTAATGATTTGGTGGTCAATCAAGGTTGAAATTTAATTTATATAAGGAAAAGATTATTTTTTTTATTTGGTATATTAATATTTATATAGTTATCAGGTGTCATTTTTCATCTTTATTAATGGTCATTTTATTATATTTATGTGGATTCACTCTCTTTTAAACTCATTCACACATACATAGAAGACAAAAACTGAAATCCATTTGTTTTTTAATGATCTATGTCCATAGGTGAAGGAATAACACTATTATATTCAAATTTTATATACAAAAAATAATATTGATCAATATTTTAATTTCATTTATATCATAACCCTTTTTTATAGTGTGATAAAAGTTTTAAAATAAATTGACATCATATTTATTTCTTTAGGAGGCACCAAATTCTTCAAAAATTCTTGTCGGTAAAACCAACCAATGTTGTAGGTCCCTTGAAAAATAGATATGTATAACTACGTGTCAATATTTATAAATATCGTACTTGATGATTGATACCACAACGTAATGGTAATCATATCGTTATTTTTTCTTCCCTCTTAATGTCTATAAGAATCTCAAGCTCCATATATATTGATCAATTCCATACTATATTGGAACATGATCCATATAAACACCATTATATATATATATATATCAGTATTTCTCCCATCCTGATATTTTTAGGTGATATTCAAATATAATTGATAATTTATGAGATAAAATGGAATTTTATATCAATATGATTGTTTTCCCTGAGATGCATCTAATTTATTGAAAGGTAATTAATACTATGGATGTTAAGAAAACATCATAACTATCAAAATCTTTTATATATTATTAATTAGTCCATATAAAAAAATATATCCTTCAAATGTGTCTATAACTACCATATAATCTTCCATTATAGTAATAAAATTAAAATTTAACTATTGATTAGAACTCTAGACCATGGGTCCACCTGCCATAGTAATAACATAAAAAGTAATATATCATTACATGTCTATAACTCCTATATAATCCAAATCAACATATTATAAAAAAATACCAACATTGGTATCTTGAATAATATTTAAACTAATATCTATTGTATTTTGGATATAACATGTAATCAATTTTATTCCCAATATGTGGCCATTCACAGGTTTAGGCATGTACCAACATACCATTCTCACTACGTGTGGTATATCATGTCTCGTAAACACCATCAAATAAATCATGATTCCCACCACACATGAATATATAAAATGATATGTTTATTTCATATTTCCATATATATTTTATGATAATGATGCACACATATTTAATGTTGGTTTTAACAGGGTGAAGAAAGTTTTAATATATCAAAAATTTATAACTATGAGGAAAATTTACAATGATATTTTGACTAGGTAAGGGTAACAATGCCCATATCCTTATCTCATTCAATATCATTTACAAAAAACATATCATCTTATTCATGATCCTTCATCCCAAAGATTAAAATTTGTTATTCTCTAAAAATATTAATATATACTACACTATTAAATGTATTAAAGATATCATCAATATAAAAATGTTGGTAAACATATTTCACCCATAGATATAAAAATTGATATTCCTTTATGACATAATATGTTATATATATTTTGATACACAAAACAAAAAAATAGAAAATAACTATAGTACTGTTTATATTCATTATAGTATAGATATATAAATTGAGGGTAGTAAAATATGTAACTAAATTATGAAATATATATATATATATATATAAACATAAATTAAGGACATTATCAAATGTTAAGGAACTGAAAATCCAAAAAAGTTTTGCTAAATTACTAATAAACCAGAGATATTCATTAATGTGTAGCCTTTAAAAACAACCACTTTAATATATAAAATTTATTGTGGATATGAGTAATATATTAATATGAATTTTATTTTTAATTTACATGAAATAAGAATAAAAAAATTAATATTTTCAGAAAAGTTATTTTCCTATGAAAATAGTTTTTATTATATTATTTTTATTTCCATATAAAGGTTAAATACTAATCGTTTAGAATTTTAATTCTAGAAACAAAAAGTCAATATTATATTCATAATTTATATATTATCTTATGATTATTTTATTACTATTTTACTGAATTTTCTTATTTTAAGTTTAGAAATTGAAAATACTATTTTAAAAAAACTCTAAATTTTATGACATTATATTTATATAGAAAGATATATAAGTTTATAAATAATTTAAATTGATATAATTTTTATTTATGGTGTAATAAAATATATATTAAAATACTATTATAAATTTATAATAACTATTTTTAGCAATTTATGAACTTATGAAATATTTTCTAACAAAAGAAGCTATTTTTAGTATATTTATTTAATAAAATATTTTATTGGTATAATTATATTTTGGATTACTATAAAATCCACATAATTTTTTTGTAATAAGAAAATTATCATGAAAACCAGTTATATTGATAATTTTTTCCAAGAGATATATTTTATGCATAAAATTACACTTCTCATAAATGGAGGTCTTTATGTTTTTCACTTACGAATATTAATGATTATTTTTCTTAAAAATGTAAATTTTATCAAATAAAATGATTCTAATGTTTTTAAACATGATTACCATATTATTTAATAATTTGTTATTTTAATATGATTTATTAAAACAAAATTACATACGTAAAAACTCTTTACCATAGTAAACCATAATATAGTAAAACTGATAATTATAATCATAAATGACTTAAAATGGTTAAAACATATATGAAAATTAGTTTTTTTGTTGTTTATCAACCTAATCTAAACCCAGAATTAATTATTTTCCATTTTGGATCCTCTTGATATGTTAAAAATGTTCTTTATTTATATTAAAATAAAATATTTAAAAAAAATCTCATTCTCAACACTTATAAATAATCCACCCAACCCCTTCAATACCTCTAAAAAATTTCTTTTCTTATTGGTTATATTCAATTAATATTTCCACTATATCAGTATTTCACCCTTATAATATAATGTTTATTGGATATTATCCTAATCTCTTCCATTCAAAGGAGTCCCCCAAGTGAAATCATAAATCCTCAATGTGAGTATTAATTTTCCATAATTTATTTTACATTCTGTATTAAATATTGAAAAATATTTCATTCTGTAAAAGAAATACCTAATAATTTGTTTATATAAATTATTTTATTACTCTATGGGAATAACTATTAACCATATTTCCATTTTCCATCATGAAAATAAAAACAAAATATATTTGACTTTATAGACTACAACCAACATGAAGAGTCGTGATTTTTTTCCTTTACCACCTTCTATGGATGGTCATAATGTAGAATTTAATAAATAATTATGATATTTATTAAACAGATTAGATCCTTAAATGATTATAATTATAGTACATTTCCCATGTATTGTGTAAAAGTAAATCATCAACCATACATACGTGTTGACTGCTAAATTCATTGATCTATTGATTATAAATTTTTTATTTTCATAAAATAATTTACTTGTTAGTGATGCTAATGGTTTTAATGAAAAAATATTATTAGTATGATATTATTACTATTATATGAAGAGAAATTCTACATCCTATTAATAATATGAGAAATAAACAACTATGGTACATTCAATGGTACAAAAGAGCGTTATCAGAGATAAATGATTTCTTAATAAAGAACACTAATATCATAGAGGTTGTAATCATATTATAATTATAATTTATCTAAATTATGATATATCATGCAAATAAACGGTAAATAATTTCATTACTATTTTTTATAATTATATTATAACTAATTTACTTCATAAACATCCATTAATTATTGTTACATCTTGTTTTGGTTGGTTTGACAACCAATATGAAAAACACTATAAAAATATATCATTGATGATAATGGGAATTTCATTTCTATAAATATAATATATAAATATATAAATAAATATATTTTTTAAATGTTTATAATGGTAAAATTATTATTAAAATCATTACATTTGATTCCAAATCTTGTTCATGAAAAATCAATGAAACATGATCATCATTGATTTCTTTAATATGGCCCAAAAATAGAAATCAAATTTAATGAAAATATAAAATTATAAATTATTATGAAACATCAATTATAATACCTCTTAATATCAAGTAATTATGATCTTTTGGATAAGATTGTAGAAAAAATTTGTTATTACAGAACTATTCTAAAATGATCAACATTACTCAAACCAGATATTAAAAATAAAAAAATTATAAATAATCAAAATGTGGTACATAATTATAAATGAGGTTGATAAAAAAATTTATATATTTAAATGTTTATGAAATTTGTTATTATTATAGTTTTTTTGTTTATATATGTTTACGAATATTTCAACTATATAGGAATAAATGTATGGTTTTATGCTTAGTCAATTTGCATCAAATGAGATACAAAAATTCTTATTGAAAATGATTGATCCAAGTTTGAATTATTATTCCCAATGAATACTATTTACTATATTTAATCTTGATTTACTTTGGATATATAATTATTCCTTATAACATCATTATCAAAGGATTCTTACGTCATTAATTTTCTTACTTGTAACTATTCATTGTCTAAAATTTAAATTCCCAGGGACGTAATTATATAATACACCATGTTTTATATTTTTTGGTGTGATTAATGAATATTTTATATTTTATATCATGATTATATCATTATTTATGGTATTTAATGTTCTATTTCAAATTCTGCAGTTTAAGGGGTTTTGATTCAAATGTTTCTAAATCAATAATGTTTCTTGCCTCAATTTTCAATTCCATGAGACAAGCTTGATATTTCACACTATATTTTATTTTGTATGATATATTTACTATAATATTTTCTTTATGTATTATTAATTTAATTCATCACATTATATTTCTGTTTCATTGTGTCCACCAATGTCCTTTTGATTCTTACTTTACCTTTAACATAAAGAAATTTTCATCTAAATTTTTTTATTGAGAAATGAATCTTATTGGCCACTTCAATCCCATTTTTAGACATTTATTTTTTTTAGAAACCTATCACATTATTTTATATTATTGGATTAAACTGAAAAAAAATTAATCACTACCTTTGTCTTGCATGATCACCATTTCTACACACATTTTTTCAACTAATGTCTTTCCTTTTTTAGCACACTATATTTTCTTCCATTGGTTGAAGTATTTTCACCAAGATTTCATACATCAATTAATATAGAAATATTATTAAATAAATAATATACCAGTACCCAATATTTTTTTAGTTTTATGGATTAATACATGGAAAACTATTTTATTTGTTGAAAAGGTAACTTATGGACTTAAGTGTATGGAATTAATCTATAGGGATTCAGTTATATGGATGATTACATATATTGTTATTATACTGATTTATTTGGCAAATTATTTCATAAGAATATACCCATTACCTTATGTTGTTTCAGTTTGAGGTATGTTTACATTGAATACTACTCAAAAAATTCATTGAATAATTTTTGAAAATTAGTATAATCATTATTCCAAAAAATTAATTTACTAATAAATAATGATTGGTTATTATGTGTTTTATAAATTGTTCATTCCATCATATTATGAATTAATTGGACATATTATGTTATGGGTGAGGCCCATTATAGGTATCCACATAATGTATTTGTAGGACTCATCAAACTAACTATCATAGTTATTTTGTTGTATGCATTCCATAAAAAAAATTTAACTCTGTTATTAATGCTACAATCATGATTTCTATAATCATTATATCAATTCCTATGGGATATAATTTGGTATTCCTCATTATTCATATCATCTCTAATGACCCATAAATTGACATCCATGTGTTTATATTTTATTATTCTAATCATTATTATTTTATACTCATAATTTCATATTAGGTAATTATATTGATTATCTATTCCTCCCATATTATTAATTATTTACTTTTAATTAGTTATAATCTCTGACTATCACTTCTTATGTTTACACATATTAAAAATTTAACCTCACCGATTCTTAAATTTCCATTTTCCTTTTTATGAATAAATATATTACAGACGATATGCCTTATATCACATATTGTGTTTAGAATTTTTTGTTATATTTTTATGACTAGTTTTGGATTAAATATATTATTATACGGTGGAAAATAAAATCCATTTTATGATATATTTACATGGGCCATGTTATTAAATTCTATTATTAACTCTCAAAAACCCTAAATCTAAATATTCATTTTAATGTATGTGACTCAATATATTTTGGAGAAATTATATTTATTGATTTTTAAAATTGGGTCTCTTTTATTCAATTCAATGATTTTCTGAAAATAAGGTTTTTTTTCAAACTAAATATATGAAGTTCTAGTCTGTGTCATTACAATTTGTATTAAATTAGGGTTTAGTTAACTTAAAAGGATAATATTATAGTTGAAGAAACATTATTGGTTGATTAGTTAAGGATGATAACAATTTCAAAGCTATAGACAATCATGTAGGTTATATATTTTACTATTTTATATTTTAATTATTAGGTTATGAAACCATTAGTGAAAACCCTAGTATAAGACTAAGGCATATGCTTTATTATAGGATAACATATTGAAATTTTTCTAAAGTATAGATTGTGTGTTTCTCCTAGAATGAAATTCATATACCTCATACTATAAGTGGATAGAGGCTCACATATAGATGAACCTATTGGTGATAACCCTTAATTGGATAGATTAGGTATTAACTTGAGTGTCTCCTGGTGCATGAGGAAGAGGTCTAAATGGATGCCTTGATACACTCTCAATGAATTTTGTATGGTTAATAAAATTATCTTTATGAACCATTATAAATTATTTGAGTATGATTTTATCTAATTAGGTTGGAGAGTCTAATAAAAAAATTACCATATACCCAAATGGATTTAATAAAGATATTCTTAGGTTGAACTAAATGTATCTCATGTAGAAAATAGAAGTGTTATAATGGAAGGAATTTTCATATTCACATTTTGGATATAATCATTACCATTTTTGTTTTAATATTTTGTTAAAATATGGTAAAGTATACGAATATGATAGAGGTATGTATTTAGAAACCACTGTGTCATATAATTGAATAATGGATCCAAATTAAATAGTATAGAATATTATTATATGCCTCTATTAATGGAAAATTTGAGATTCTTATTATTAACTAAAGTAGTGGGGTTCGTATATTCATAGAAACAAAATATCAATAATCCTTACTGTTTTAATTAGAGAGTGAAATTTATCAATGATATTAGTGTATATTCTAGAATATATGACTATGATGTGAAACATACTGTGAAACTACTATGTCTTATAACTGGATAATGGAGTCTAACTAAATGGTTTTGAATATTAGTATATGCCTCTTACAAAGAAAAATTTGAGTTTCCTATTATTAACTAATATAGTGAGGTTGATATATTAATAGAAATTAAATAATGATATTCATAGTTATTTTCATTAGTGAGTGACATTTATCGATGATATTAGGGTATATTCTAGAATATATGAGGACGATGTGAAACATATAAGGATTTTACTTCATTAGTTTTTCTATACATGTTTGAAAACGTATATTAAATTGTATTAATAAACTCACTAACATTGAGATGTGATTTTTTTACAACGTTATATATTTCGAGGATAACTAATTAATAACACATTACTGAGGGATGTATAATGTTAAGGATTAAAAATCACCTAATATTGGGATAATAAAAAATTGATTTATTTTGTTAAATTATTTTAGACAATTTTATAGATTGGGAACTGAAATATAATTTCATGATATTTTTGGGAAAGAACATCAATTTTTTTATTTTGATATATATTGACTAGTGAGTGATCATATGACTTATCAATTAATATCCTATGAGGCTTAATGGTAGTATTAACTATATGATGAATGCTAATTTTATCTATGTTTTAATGTTTTAGAGTTTCAAATAATTTTTGGAATGTTATGTTATAGAGAGTGTATGATTATTATACATGAATACTTGACTATATGATCCTATAAAATATTAATTTTAATTTAGTAATGGTATGTAACATAATATATCCAAATATAGTATGGTAGAGTCAATTATAGAATATATATATGGTATTATAAATCGATTAAGAATACACTCACCTACATTCATTTGTGAGTAATAATAAAATTGTGGGTTTGTAATTTATTTAACGGGGAAGAATATGACACATAGTGATTTAAAAATAAATCTTTCATTAAGAATAATTTTCTTAGATTTCATGTGATAGATGAAAAACTAAGATACAATGATTTATATAATGATATATAAATGTTAAAAATTATTACCAGAATTTGTATTTATTAATATTTCTAATAAAATTGTGAAATTTATGTATTGATAAAAATAGAAAACATTGTCTGTGTTTGGACATTGATATCTTGTATTTTTTAGCTAAATAACTAATAATATAGATTTATTATATAATATTAACCATTATAAAAATATACATATATATATAATATTTTATTGATACGAATAATATATTAATACCAATTGGATTAGTATTTTATGTAAAAAACAATAAAATTGGTTAATATATTTTAAAAACAATTCCTATGAAAACCATTTTTGATTTATTTTTAGAATTTTAATAAAATTATAATTTAAAAAAATATGATTTTAATTTCGAAAAATAATATTAATTTTCTAATTCAGCATATCTATATTATCTTAAAAAAATTCTATTATTTTTGAAATAGTTGTTTTTAGATGAATAATGAAAAATAATGTTTTTACCAAAACATTAAATTTATAGTCTTTATCATTATATAAGTGAGACCTTTACATTTATAAAACGCTTTTATTTAACATTTAGGTATTTATGTATTAATATTATAAGTTTTTATATTAAATTATAAATGTATAAGACCTATGTTTATCATTTAATCAACTTCTGTAATATTTTCCAAAAAAACTATTCTTGTCGTTTATTTTAATTCAAAATTATTTTGGAAAAATTCATTTTGAGACATATATAAAAGTTTAATAAATATTTTTTCATAAAAAATATTTGTATCATAAAAATAAAATTCATTTATATGTTAACGCAATATATAAATTTTAATACTATTATTAAACTTTTTAAAAAACATGATTTTTGATGCATTAACTACGATAATGTTAAAATTTATTTTTTTTACCAACATAAATTTATAATAAATTTTTTTTTTAATATTTTTAATTGGAATGTACATATTATTCAATAATATAGTTTTTTTTGTTTTCCACTAATAGTAATTTACATATGAAAAAACTAGATAACACTATATAACCACAGATAAGAAACACAATAATTAAAAGAGTAAATTACTTAAAAAATAATTAAATCATGTGTGGAAATGAATGTTTGAGGGATTTTTTGACATATCTTTTACCCCACTAAATTATTTCCCATTTTTTTGAGCCACAACTAATCTCTTTATATTAAGATGAAATATTTAAAAAACAAATGTCATTCTCACCACTCCCCCACCCCTTCAACACCATTAAGAAATTTGTTTCCTCTTGAAAATACTAGGTTATTACTTCCAAAAAATCCAATTTCAATCTATTAACCATCTATTTAAAATACATTTTCGTAATAATTGTCTTTATAAATTGTATTTCAAGGGAAAACCCAAGTCCCCAATGTGAGTACAAATCATCCCTAATTATTGTTCATCTCAGCATTACTATTCTAATTATATTTTTCAGATTCCTATATTATTAAATCATTAATTTTTATACATAATTTTATTATTCTATGGGAATAAATATTTAACACATTTTCCTAATTCCCTTAATGATAAATTGACATATATTCTTATGTTTAGACTAACACCTCTATGAAGCATCATGTTTCATTTTCCATAACCATTATCCATTGATGGTTCTAGAGATTAATTTAATAAATAAGTATTATATTTTTAAAATATATTATATTATATAATTATAATGTATATTAATACTTTCCTATATTTTATGAAAATTAAATCCTCACCCATGTGTACATGCAGACTATCGCATACATGGCAATACTAAATTATATATTTTCATTTTTATAACCACCATCCATGTATTGTAAAAGTATACACCTTATATACCTTTAATTTTACTATTTTATAGGCTTTTTCTTTCAAATATGAAGATCATTAGTGGGTTTATTCCTTAATAGAGTTTTTAGATCTTAAAAGTGTCACCATTTCCTAGTGGTAACCATGGTGGGGTCTGTTTTGGGATTGTCATGTGGTGTTGGTTTAACATAGCCTATAACATCAATTATTCTGCTATTTTGGAGTATGTTTTGGTTTTAGTGGAGTCTATCAATCTTAAATGTAAATCATAAAATACCCATGGTGGGTGTCACAATGAGTTCTCCATCTTAAATATTATATGATCCAAAATGGGGACTTAGTAAATGTATTTGTGGGCAATTTTGGATGTCATGTTTAGGAGAAAATGCCTCAGATTTCAGGAACCCTCTATTTGAGATTCCAGGTTGGGATGATATGCTCAAGAATATCTATATCCACAAGTAGTCCATATTGATATTTGTGGATTTATTTTTGATTGCATTTAATGAGACAAAACGATTGTCGATCCTCATGGATATTGACTAGTTTGAAAAAGGAAACATGTGGGAGCTAAGTGGGTAATTAAAAACAGTTTTAAGTGGATTATTCCCCTATATTAACTAATTTTTGAACATTCTTTAAACAGAACTTCAATTTTTAGATGCCTCTAGATTAAGTGTCGTTTGGTTGAGTGGTCTCTCAATATAGATCTATAACAATGAAATTTTTATTGGGTGGTGTTTTTTCTAAGATATTTTATAACACCATGACCATTTCCTTGTGGATTCTGGCACAGACCATTGTATGTTAAACATTTTTTTTCAAGGTACCCATTTCCCATCATATTTTCCTTTAACCCATCATTCTTCTTCTTTATAGGTTTTCATTATATCAATTTCCTTTTTTGTTATAGGTTAATAAGAGTATTTGTTAGTTTTTTAGGATGCTAGGTTGCATCTAGTCTTCCTTCAGCTTGGTGGGGTTTCTTCAAGTGGTGTTTGAACAATAAGCATCCTTTATTATAGAATGAAAATTTAACTTATAATTGAGGTAGGATATTATCATCTTTTACTATTTTTTTTGTTTTCAATCACAATTTTACCATTATTTATCTCATTAGGCCCTAATGGAATTATCCTTAATAACTAATAAACCAGAATAATGTTTAAACCATGGTTTTCATTGTAAAAATCACATGTTTTTTTATTGCGATAATGGGGTTTCTTGTTTTTTATGGGTTCTAAGTTATATATTCTAATTCTAGGATTATAATATTATATGATATGGATTATCATCTATTATATGTTTAAAATGGTCAGATAATGTATGGTTTATAATGGTTTATCTCTAATAATTAGATATTCATGCTGAAATGAAACTTTTCTTTTTATATTAATTAGAGAGTCATGTTTAAATGAATCTTTTTTTATATCGAACCAACTAATATGATGTTCTACAATGCACAATTGTTTAATTTCATATATATGTGTTTCAAGAGATGTAATAGCCTGCGTTTATTACACTAATAGGTATCTATAGATATATAATCCTAAGGATTATTATAAGCATTCCATTTAAAGGATATGATGGATTCAGTTATAATACTCAATATATCATCTTTGGTGGAACTCAAAACCTACTCTGTTACGATTAGTAGATGTTGAATGGGACGATGAGTAGATATGATTCACTTGTTTAATGGAATGTGATTATATTTTTTACTCACTTAATGTATTTTGTGATAATTTATCCTATGTGTCATTGGGTGGTCATACTTTTCGTATAGATATGGATTAAGGAATGTGAGGATGTGATAGAGTGAAAACCAAGTCATGAAGTAGGAGTGGGTTATCTTTTTTTGATATTATTTTGATATGTTTACTTGAATGTGCTACTTGGTAAGATAGAATTGGTGAGGAGGAAAACATAGCATACTAGATTAGGTAAATAATTAGCTTCATTTTTTGTCACTATAATTTAGTATGATCTATGTACCTTCTTCATAAGAGGCTCTATGTACGATTCTTAATAATATAACTATTATGATCAATCAATGTATGTTTACCTATTTTTTAAGACCACAGTAGATGTTTGGTTATCATTGTGGACATTACTAGCTTTTGGAGATGCTCACGTGTTGTTTGGGATCAAAAGTTAATTATGGGGAATTTTTTTTGGTATTCATTGTTTTCATTATAGTTGATCAGTTTTCATATTATTTCATACTTGTATTGGGACCTCTATTTTCTTTTTGTGATTAGTAGGAGTTGTTAGGTGTTTCTATATTGAATTTTATTTCTCAATATTTTAGGGAAATGCCTCACATTTGTGTGTATAATATACTCTCAATTATCTTCCAAACCACAACCTATTAGATATGTGATTTGGGAATCAATTTCATTCATCCACAACTTCATGATCTAGAGTGGTTCCATTGGGGGATGGTTTAATGACTGTTTTTTATTTATTAGGAATGGATCTAGTTCGATGTCCTTATTAAGATTATACCGATGATGTCTAGTAGGATGTTTTAGTAAATCACCACAATGTATAAGTCAATGATGGTGACACTTGTAGGATGACACTAAATGATTTTTAGTGATATAGTCTAAAAAAATTCATGACTGCATTTTAGAATTAGAGAAAGAGGACTAGTTAGAGGATGTGGGGATAACAATCAGTTCAATAAATGATTAGATGGAGGACTAGGTTTAATTCAGAGTAATATATATATGTGGTTCAATCATGAAGTAGTGGTCACTATTCCTTGTAGATTATTAAAATAAAAAAAATATCAAGAGAAATGTTTTTAGAGTAGGTTTGAGATGATTTTCATTCCTCAATTATGATGGTAGCAATTCATCATGAGCTTATTACCATTTGATAGGCGACATACAACATGATAGATTTTGCGATCCATTTCAAGTCCCCTATCCTATATGTTTCATAGCTATTTCTAGAAGAGGATTCTAAGGTTATGCATATAATGGACATTTTTTATCTCGATATAAAACACTATTTCATCCTATTTATAATTATGGTTTATCTCAATGTGATTTAAAGAGAATATTCCATTGATACAACACTATAAAATATCACATCTCCACAATAGGGTATGAATTATGACTCTATATATATCAGAGTTATGGTCTAGGGTTCCTAGTTTCCAAGAAAAAAGATCATTTTGATATGTTTTTATAGGTCCAATCCCTCATCATCTCATTTCTCAAGTGGTGGAAGCTCTCTGGAACCTACCAAGGGATCATATAAGTTGTTTTATAGGAAAAGTGGTTGTCAGTGGTGAGAGTGATTGACCTTTTAGAGATTGTATCTTTTGTTAGGTGTTCTAATTTAGGTCCATCTGATGAGGTAGGTTCAAACATGATTAGAAAATAGGGTTCTCTATAACGCCCGACCCCAGTTACCCAGAGTTGGTGCATTATTTTAATACATTGGCATGATTACAAGGAATCATGTCTCGAAGGAACGATCAGTTTAGAAGTCTTGGAAAAATAGATCACATACATGAATGTTACATTTTCACTTAATTATGTACAAAACAGCATAAATAATCTTTATGAATTCCATTATTCCCTTGGCTTAACCCTGCGTATCAATCACATTACACTTATTGGAATCCTGGGAAAAATAAAACATAGAAAGGGGTGAGCTCAAATGCTCAGTAAGGGTACGAAATACAGCGGAAACATTCAAAAATAAGCATAAACCTTTAAGGCAATGTATAAAACTAAAACAAAAGACTTTTAAACTTGAACATCAGCATAATATGGCAGATATAAAATGAAATAATGCCATTTACTTATTCACATGGATATTCTACTAATAGAATAATCACATGAAATATCACTAACCACTTTCTTAATGATGGAATGCGTGATGCCAAACTTTAATTTCTGTGTCGAGGCCTCATGCCAATCACTACGAGATAACTGTAACCGGAACCCAACCCGGAGAGCCTCTGTAACCGGACTCCAACCTTGAGTGCCTCTAATATCCGGACACCAACCCAGAGGGCCTCTAATAACCGGACACCAACCCGGAGGGCTTACATTTACCGGTCCCCAACCCAGAACATTCTAGTCCAACACATTCATCTTAAGAAGAGGATGAAATATGACATAAACATTCGTATTAAAACTAACATACAAAATGTCAAAACATTAATCATAAACCATTAATGGCATAAAAATAACTCATCCATAGTCAAGAATATCACAAAACCTTAAATAAAATATGGATGATTTGTATCATAATAAATCAACTTGAAACAAGTTTAAAATTTATCAAAGGATGTTGAGATAGATGAAATCAATACTATTTGAGAGAAATATCTCTTTTTTTGAAATCATTTAAAAATCGCATAATTATAGAGAAAACATTTATTTTGAAAATATCTTTATAAGATTGTGAAGGAAGCTTCAAAGCTGTAATAACAGCGGAGAATAACCGCACCCGCCTTATAAGTTAAAAAAATTTCTTACCTAAATTTTGTCAAAAGGTTAAAAAAGACCTTGTTTGGAAAACGACGGAAAGATTCCTTTATAAACATCTTATAAAAAGTCAAACAAGGGTATACATGTCTTCAACCCATATTCTTGTAACTAGTAAAAATGTTTTGAAACACATTTTTAAGAAACATGGATGTGGATGATAAAGAGATCCCAGTAGATTATTACGTATATAAAACCTCGGATAATGAAGACATTGCGAAATAAACCCTTACCAATTTGGTAACTTACGAAACATACAACCCATGAAAGAGGCATCATACAATTAACATGTAAATACACATAAATTATAGTGTATTACACAAAGAATATAATTATTTGCAGTTCATACACCACAAAAAAGGTAATGGTGGAAATATGGCATGAATCTCACGTGGATAAGGAGTGAGATGAAAACCGCTTACCTTGCACTTTCCATTAGTCGAGGGTACGTTTAACCTCCTCTTCTTCGTGTTCTTCCTTTTGATTTGATCAAAAGGTCTCCATATAATGGATTTATGACTATAGGAAGGCCTATAAGATTACGTGAGGGAAGTTGAAAGAGTATTTGGGCAGGGGTTGGCCGAACCAAAAGGCTTTGAAGGTGTGAATTAATGAGAAGGGTGAGTGTCCTTTTATAAGAGGGGTGAGGGGAACCTTTGGAAAAGCTAGAAATAATATTTTATAATAAATTCATATTCGGTTTATAATAGCTCTAAAGTGGATTATTCTATGGTTAAGGAGGGGATGGGTCGAAAACTACTCATCCAATAGAATTTAGACAGGTTTGGGTCATTATATTAACATTATCTTTTAGTTTTAACACTTAGTTAATTAGTTTGACACTTACCATGTCAATTTGTATTTTTATATTATATAGTTAATAAACGTACAATATACATCCAAGAGACCCCCAAGTGGTCCATTAATGATACAACTATAATTATATAAGTCTCTTGAATGAACTTTAGAATTTTAGGAATTTGATATCAATTAATAATATATTATTTGTTTTTAAAACTCTTTTTTGTCAATTTGACACTATTCAATAATTGACTTTTGTAAAAATCATAACAGAATGATTAATTAAAAAAAAGTTAATTAAATCAATAATAATATTTCCTATTATCCTAGAAAATTAATGTAATTCATTAAGAGTCTAAAATTATATTTATTTGGGTATTTATAATATCAATTATTCTAATTTTTCACTATTATGGTAATTACTGAATCATCATTGTGGAATAAATAAATTAAATTATTTAATGATTAAAAATTATAAATAAAATACCATTATGTATGAAATATTTTTATCTTTCTAATTAATTTTTATACTTGAAAATACAACATATATAACCTTATGTAAAAATTGTTTTTTAAAAGATATATGCTTGTGTCATTTTTGTATTTATTTTAACTTAATTAATATAAAGTGTCATTATCACTTACAAGTGGCTCCATGGGGTCCAAAAATCGACCAAAAGATGCTCATGGTCGGACATGTATCATCCAATAGGTTAGGACACGTTTTAGGGTAATTTAGTATTATTATAATATTATTTTTTAACCCTTATTTACTAGATTTATCCTTTAACCATGCTAAATAAAATATTTACCGAAATAATTATTCAAAATGTATAAAAATAAAAGTTACATATTTACACAATTTGAACATCCTGATTCCAAATATGGAATCCATTTTTCCAAATTCAAAACACAGAAGTGGCAGAAATTAATTTAAAATTAATTCCCGTTGTCAAAACAAAAAGAGTGTTTTTAAGATATAATAACTATCAAAAGATTGATACTTGTTTATGTCTGGTTTAATTGTGAAATTATGTCTAATGACCAACATTGTATTAAATGGTACAAATATATTCTAAATATACTTTAAAACCACTCAAATTCATAATTTATCACTAATAATTATTTTCATTAAAAAAGTTATTTTTAATTAAAATTTAGTAAATTTCACTATTCATCAAAATATTAAATTTATCTGAAAAGTACCAAAATTTCACCTTATACTAAATTGGATACTCCGAATCCAAAAATGAAGTCCATTTTTAGAGATAAAATTTCTAAAATTTTAAAAAGTAGGTTTTCTATTCATAATAGCTACTTTGATTGATCGTGGTGTGTGTTAGAACTCGAAGTTGCGTACATCACATGCTACTGTATTATTCAAAGAGAAGCATACCATGGAATCTTGGGGTGTTACATTCTCCCCTCCTTCATCAATTTGTGTCCTCGAAATTTGATTTTGTTCTTTGAAAATAAAGTTTGAAAATAGAAAATATCTGTTTGGAAAAAACCCACAGCGGAAATTTGGTTAATAAAATTTTAGTCTTAACAAGATGAAAATAGAAATGATAGGGTCACCAAAAAATTATGATCTCTATTAGGAGGAAATTGGTGGAAATTATAGACATATAACTGGAGGAACAACGTAAAAATTTATAGGTAGTGATTGAGGTCATCAATCACCAACAAGTTTAAAATTGAGGTCCTTAAATTCATCAATCTATGATGATTTAAAATACCATCGGTTCAAAAAAACATAAGGTATTAGGATAACACATTTTTTACGTTTCAAAATATCTTATTTGAAATCCCACATCGAAAAATGTATTAATGAGGCCTCTATTTAAAATAAAGATTGGAAAGTATGAAGATTTCCGAAAATAACACATACTAGGGTTCCATGTAGGAAAATATGGATATGGAAGAGAAATCTAACCATCAATTATCTGATGGAGAGTGGTAGATAACATGGCTATGAATAGGCCAAGAATCCCAAAGCCATAAATTAGTGATGATCTAAGGTACCATCTAGGACTTCATTTTTGTTCTAAGTTCCTTTTCATAATGTTGAGGAATTTATTTATGAGATTGGCTAAGATCATAAGGATATATACTTACTTTATAATTAGAGTTTTATCCATCAATAAATTTCTACCACAAACTCATCTTCCACCCCAAAACATAATACAACTCAAAAATACTCTATTTATCCAAATCGTATAGGGTTCCAAATATAATGAATATATATTTCACATATCAGACCCTTTATGTAACGAAACTACATTGTACCATCCAGGAACTTCATGTAGCACAATGGTAGGCGATCAATCCCAATTGTACTATGGTTGTGGGTTTGATTCCCGTAGCTTTGTCTAAGACGACGGGTCGTCACACAGTCTGCATGTTGTCCTTTTATAAAAATACAAAAAACTAACCTTTCAAACATAATCCATTCCAACCATTAGAATTATCCAAAATAATATTATCCAAACTCACAGTCCAAAATTTACAAGGAAGTAAAACATAACGAGGATCCTTTTTTCCAGGTAATAACATGTGAACGCCTTCCTGATATATTCTTTTAAAACATCGTAACATCCTGAATTACCAAAATCAACCATCTCTTATTCCAAAATCACTACCTCAATATTCGGACCATATTAAGGTTTAACTTTCTTTCAACAATGTAATTTCCAAAAAAAATATAACTCACTATAGAGTCACTTTTCTTAGTACCATAAAATATCAAATCCTTAATTAAATAGTACTCCAGTACAATTCTTATTTATTTCCATAACATCATTGATACAACACTTAAATGAAATAATTCAAAAATAACATCATAAGAACACTAGTCATTCCTATTCATCTGTGGTAGTATCATAACATGATTATTATCAAATATCATCATTTGCGGCATAGTCTGATGACTGGGATATTGGTTCACGTTGTGTCAAAACTCCATGAAAATGAATCATTGTACATTTGAAACCATTTTCTTACCCTTGCAGTCACGTACTTTGTCCCCTTCTCCTCCACACTTATAACAAACTCCCATTCCATCCAGGCAAATTCCAGGGTGTTTCCTCCCATAGTTATCACATATGGAAAATTTCTTCTTTTCCCTCTTCCCTTTATACATTATTCTCTATTCCATCCTTTTCTTCTATTTTTTCCCTTCATAGCCATAGGACTCAGAGAATTCTTTACTCTTCTTATCAACACATGATACTATTTGTTCATATGATGATAATATGTGGGAAACTATTTCACTTCTAAATTTTGGCTTAGGACCATGAAATATATGATCTTTCTTAATCTTTGGATCATACGTAATACGGGAGTTCACATTCCTTCTAATGGGCTCCATTTCTATACAATAGCATAAACTAATTCAGTTTAGGAAATTCAAGGAATAATTAACAAACTTGTCAAATACCAAACACAAATTGAATAGTTTATGGATATAATCCATAATCATAAAAATGTTTTCTTTTAGTAAGTATATACTCATAGGTCCTTCATAATGGTTTGTAATGAAAATGGGAATTATCCTAAGAATATCCCCCAGGAGTGCCGTAACCAAGAGTACAGCAAGGCTCATTGTCATGCACTAGTTCCCGTTCGAGTCTAGCTCAAAGCGGTGTTTTCGGGTTTTACCCCTAGGTACATCTGTGTCAGAGCTGCCTATACCTGCTCGTATCCAGACAGGGATGTATTGCTCTGGAAACTCACAAAATCTATAAAATACCAAAATTCTAGGAAGTTCTTCTATACTAATTCTCAAAGTCTATCTTAGGGCTATGTGCTCTAATCAGAGTTTATCTAAATCTAGTTTCCAAGGTTATTGCTAAAATTCCTCTGATACCAACTATAATGCCCCGACCCTAGTTACCCAGAGTCGGTGCATTATTTTAATACATTGGCATGAATACATGGAATCATGTCCCGAAGGACCGATTAGTTTAGAAGTCTTGGAAAAATAGATCACATACATGAATATTACATTTTCACTTTATGACGTACAAAACATCATAAATAATCTTTATGAACGCCATGATTCCCTTGGATTAACCCTGTATATCAATCACATTACACTTATTGGAATCCTGAGAAAAATAAAACATAGAAAGGGATGAGCTCAAATGCTTAGTAAGGGTAAGCAATACAGCGGAAACATTCAAAGATAAGCATAAACATTTAAGTCAAAGTATAAAACTAAAACAAAAGCCTTTTAAACATGAACTTTAGCATAATATGGCAGAAATAAAATTATGTAATTCCATTTACTTATTCACATGGATATTCTACCAATCGAATAATCACATGTGATATCACTAACCACTTTCATAATGATGGAATGCATGCGGCCGAAAATTAATTTTTGTGTCGAGGCCTCGTGCCAAGACCTAAGGGATAATTGTAACCAGAACCCAACACGGAGAGCCTCTGTAACCAGACTCCATCCCGAAATGCCTCTGATAACCAGACAACAACCCGGAGTGCCTCTAATAACCGGACACCAACCCGGAGTGCCTCTAATAACTGTACATGAACCCGGAGGGCTTACTTTTACCAGTCCCCAACCTGGAACATACTAGTCCAACACATTCATCTTAAGAAGAGGATGAAATTTGACATAAAAATTTGTATTAAAACAAACATACAAATCGTTAAAACATTAATCATAAACCATTATTGGGATAAAAAATAACTCATCCATAGTCAAAAATATCACAAAACCATAAATACAACATGGATGATTTGTATTATAATAAATCAACTTGAAACAAGTCTAAAATTTATCAATGGATGTTGACATAGATGACATCAATACTATTTGAGAGAAATATCTCTTTTTTGAAATAATTTAAAAGTCGCATAATTATAGAGAAAATCTTTATTTTGAATATATCTTTATAATCATGTGAAGGAAGCTTCAAAGGTGTAATAATGGTGGAGAATAACCACACCCGCCGTATAACTTAAAAAACATTTTTACCTTAATTTTGTCAAAAGGGTAAAAAAAAACCTTGTTAGGAAAACGACGGAATGATTCCTTTATAAACCTTTTATAAAAAGTAAAAAAATGGTATAAATGTCTTTAACCCATATTCTTGTAAATAGTAAAAATGTTTTGAAACACATTTTTAAGAAACATGGATGTGGATGATAAATAGAGCCCAGTAGATTATTACGTATATACAACCTCGGATAATGAAGAGATTGCGAAATAAACCCTTACCAATTATGTAACTTACGAAACATACAACCCATGAAAGAGGCATAATACAATTAACATGTAAATAAACATAAATTAAAGTGTATTACACAAAGAATATAATTATGGGCAGTACATACACCACACAAATGGTAATGGTGGAAATATGGCATGAATATCACGAGAATAAGGAGTGAGATGAAAACCCCTTACCATGCACTTTCCTTTAGTCGAGGGTACGTTTAACCTCCTCTTCATTGGGCTCTTCCTTTTTATTTGATCAAAAGGGCTCCATAGGATAGCTTTATGACTAAAGGAAGGCCTCTAGGATTAAGTGAGAGAAGATGAGAGAGTATTTGGGCAGGTTTTGGCCGAACCAAATGGCTTTGAAGGTGTGAATTAATGAGAAGGGTGAGTGTCCTTTTATAAGATGGGTGAGGGGCACCTTTGGAAAAGATAGAAATATTATTTTATAAAAAATTCTTATTCGGTTTATAATGGATCCAAAGTGGATTATTTAAAGGTTAAGGTGGGTATGGGTCGAAAACTACTCATACAATATAATTTAGACAGGTTTGGGTCATTATATTAACCTTATCTTTTAGTTTTAACACTTAGTTAATTAGTTTGACACTTACCATGTCACTTCGTAATTATATATTATATAGTTAATAAACGTACAATATACATCAAAGAGACCCCCAAGTGGACCATTAATGATACAAATATCATGATATAAGTCTCTTGGCCGATATTTAGAATTTTAGGAATTTAATATCAATTAATAATATAATATTTGTTTTCAAAATGCTTTTTTGTCAATTTGACACTATTCAATAATTGACTTTTGTAAAAATCATAACAGAATTATTAGTTCAAACAAAGTTAATTAAATCAATACTAATATGTCCTATTATCCTATAAAATTAATTTAATTCATTAAAAGACGAAAATTATATTTATTTTGGTATTTATAATATCAATTATTTTATTTTTTCACTATTATGGTAATTACTACATCATCATTGTGTATTAAATAAACTAAATTATTTAAAGTTTAAAAATTATAAATAAAGTACCATAATTTAGGAAATCTTTTTATATTTCTAATGAATATTTATAGTAGAAAATAAAACATATATAACCTTATGTATAAATTTTCTTTCTAAAAGATTTATGCTTATGTAATTTTTTTATTTCTTTTAACTTAATTAATATAAAGTGTCATTATCACTTACAAGTGGCTCTATAGGGTCCAACAATCGTCCCAAGGATTCCCATGGTCGGACATGTATCATAAAATAAGTTTAGGACACGTTTTAGGGTAATTTAGTATTATTATAATATTATTTTTTAACCCTTACTTACCAGATTTACCCTTTAACCATGGTAAATAAAATATTTACAGAAGTAATTATTCAAAATGTCTAAAAATAAAAGTTACCTATTTACACAATTTGAACATCCTGATTCCAAATATGTAATCCATTTTTCCAAATTCAAAACACAGAAGTGGCAGAAATTAATTTAAAATTAATTCCCGTTTTCAAAACAAAAAGCGTGTTTTTAAGATATAATAACTATCAAAAGATTGTTACTTGTTTATGTCCGGTTTAATTGTGAAATTATTTCAATGACCAACATTGTATTAAATGGTAAAAATATAATATAAATATACTTTAAAACCACTAAAATTCATAATTTATCACTAATTATTATTTTTATTAAAAAAGTTGTTTTTAATTAAAATTTAGTAAATTTCACTATTCATCAAAATATTAATGTTATCCGAAAAGTACCAAAATTTCACCTTAGACTAAATTCGATACTCCGAATCCAAAAATGAAGTCCATTTTGAGAGATAAAATTTCCAAAATTTTAAAAAGTAAGTATTACTATTCATAACAGCTACTTTGATTGGCCGTGGTGTGTGTTAGAACTCGAAGTTGCGTACAACACACGCTACTGTATTATTAAAAGAGAAGCGTACCGTGGAAGCTCGGGGTGTTACATTCTCTAACTTTTTATCACTATAGAGGAGTTGTGGTAAGAATAATAAATCCATGTGATTCACTATATCTTCAAAAAATATAGAACTAATGTGTAGGTGTCCATGATTAGAGTTAAAGAGGTTGTGGAGTATTTCATAGTCAAATATATGATTTATAATTTCCAATGTTGGGTGATCCAGAAATAATTCATGGTATCCATTACTTGTTTTATACTATGTTGTGTGCATTATTTTATTCAATTGATATGTACTCCTCTATATCAACTACTCCTTTATGTGATTTTTGAATTGGGGTTGAGATTAATCTTGTTCCCATAGAATTGAAAATTCCAATAGGAGGTTGAGGTAATTTGTTTAAATCATTTAGATATTTTGTGATGGTATTGGGGAAACCCTTCCCTTATAAATACATTTATGTTTGCATATATTTCCTTTGAAAATCAACATTTCTATATACTAGTTTCATTAGATGTAGGATGTCATGGATTTATTTATGTAGATGATTATGTTATTTGATTCTAATAGAGTGTGTTCCATGGTCATTGGAATGTGATACCATCATATGTATGTGAGGCATGTTCCATCCTTGTATTCCAATAGAAAATAGCTGATGTTTGGTTCATTTTATGTTCGTCCAATAGTGTTTCACATTGTACTAAAGAAGTTCACTATTGAATTTATAAATGAGGTTGTACTGTTACCCCCTCCACAAGAGATCAATTATAACATATTTATACTTTATGAAGATTTATTGATCTATATGTCTTTATAAATGATGATGACTTCAGAAATACATTATCTTAGGTATGAATCAATGATTTTTTTATCAGGGTTTTTTTGGTTGACCATGTTACCATGTGGTCCATATATTACGTTCATGAATAGGGATAATGGAATTTGTTGACTACGTATTCATTACAATAACTTGAATCAGGTTACAATTAAGAATCAAAATTCAATTTTGATGATTGGTGATTTATTTAATCATCAAAAAGGTAATAGTTTTTTTTCAAATATTTATATATGATTGAGATATCAACAGATGTTGGTGAAGGATAATGATATTATAATGATTACTTATTTGATTCAATTAAAGTTATTATGAGTCCATTATAATATTTTTGATGTTTATAATGATATATAAGTGTTCGTGGGGATAATGAACATAATTTTCTAATATTTCATGATCAATTAATTTTTGTTTTTATTTATGACATACATGTATACTCCACATTTGAGGAGGAACACAATAAGAATATACATGATATTTTTGAAGTTCTATAATGATATAATATATTTGGAAATATTTTAAATTGTTATTTATAATAACAAAAATTCATTTACATGGGTAATTTCATGTTCCAACATGGAGGATCTATAGGTATTTTGATGATTATGGATGTCTTTTCTAGGGAAACCCCCACGACTGTTACAAAGGTTCATAGTTTCATTAATCAGGTAGCTTGTTACAAGAGGTTCATACCCTGGTTATGTCAGATTGTGAATCCTATAAAAACCATGATTAGAAATGATTTGGAATTATGTTTAACTATTTGTTTCTAAATAGGATTCATGTATGTAAATTATAATTTTTTGTCACTTCATTACATCATTTTTCAGAAAAAAAGTGTTTTGTTTGAAATTTTCTGTGATGCATAACATTATTAACATGATAAGTTTCTTGATTCGTCATAGATATTTTTTTTCTTATGGGTTTTAGTAGTTAAATCCCTATAAACATAACTATTCCACTCACAATCTCATGTTGGGAGAAATCATTTTTATTTGTTGTTGTGGTGGTACTACATCATTAGCGAGCGCTCTATATTTTTCACCAATCATAATATTCTGAGTTATATCTTCTTTTATCATGACAAAAAATTTTAACAATGATGGTGGATGGAATTAAATTATGACTATAACTTCATGATTTCACATACACACTGAAAGGGTAATGTTGTAGCTATAATTATATGTATAAATAAATATACTACTTTCGCCCATGGATTTACAGATTAACTAAGGATTATAGAATAGTTATCCATGCTAAAATATGATATAAAAGTGGATTGTGGAAGATTATTCAATTTTATTATTATGGTACTTTAATATTTGGTTATGTAAGTAGAGGAGTACCATATGTGGTATTTATAGGTGTAGGGTTGGAGAGAACAAGTTTCTGTAGAGATTACCTTGATGGTTGGTCTAAAGATGAACAACATAGAATGTTTTTCCATGGGATACATTCCATTACTCTAATTCTAAATAATTTTGTTCATCGTGAGTTTTTTAGAACACCCTTAGCATTACATCCATCTGTGAAAAATATGTACCATTCCTGAAGAGATCATCATTATTGTCTTGGATTTAAACGTTCTATTGAATACTTTGTGTCTTAATTTTAATTCTTTTAGATGGTGAAGGATGAAAAAAATGTCTCGTGTGGTCTTCTCCGACTATAAAATGATCCTTAGTGGATGTGGGATAACATTTTGATTAACATTATCACAAGTTTACATAAATTATATAGAGTCTAGGATACTATATGGGTGACAGTGAATCATTATATGAAAGCAGAAAAGAAATTATAAGGATCCAAGAGTAAATTTCAGGGAAGGTTTTATCAAGGAAGTATTTAGAGGTTGTGGTGAGACTCTGTAGTGTTCTGATGACAATTATCTATGATAGAGATCCTTGTTTTACCCCAATTGTGTGTAGTGGTATTTTAAATAATTTTTTGTATCAGTTTTTCCTTAGAATTTCTTTTTGTCCATACATGTATAGTCAGATCGAGTGGACTATCCAAATTCTTCATGATATATTGTGAACTTGTGTTCTAGATTTTATAAGCTTCTTCATAACTCACCTACATTTGGTTTACTTTTCGTAAAATAATATTTGTCACCCCCCATTGGTACAACATAATTTAAAGCATTTTATGGATTAAATTTCTATTCTCCATTGTTCTATACTAGTTTCATAGTGTCAAAAATTATTGGGTGATAACTAGTGTTGAGAACATTATATATTGTTTAGGTTATTCACAATTGGATAATGTTAGTACAAGATCATCATCATTACTATGTGAGTCATATTGGGATACCTTTGGAGTTCAATGTTGGAGATCATTTTTAATGTTCAATCATCATTATGGAAAAAAATTGTTAGGACTTCATGGACTAATTTCTCCATGTTTTTGGGACATATGAGGTGTTTGATCATGTTGGAGTCATTTCATGTCAGATTAAACCACAACCATAGATAATCTAGATATGTGATTTCCTTCATGTATCATCGAGTTTTCATTAACATCTTGAGTAATAAAATCTCATTGATTGGAGAGAGATTAAATTTATTTATAATCACACATTTGAGGAGTTGGATGTGGAGGTATTTGACCAATAGTTGAAGGTCTTAGGTGGCTATGTTATTCCATTTGTTTGATTTTGTGACACGGTGGTCAGGAGGAGAGTGCTAGGGAAAATTATTCACATATATATGCTCTGTAACAAATGTTATTATATGATTATCTATTCAATTTTTGATGATGCGTTGTTATTATTAACATTTATCTAGGTTATGATATGGTTTCCACTTCATCGATGATTAATAAGGGACATTTCATTTAGTTGAGATTTATCTCCCTTAGAGGGTGTTAGGCTACTGGTTGTTTCTGTTTAGTAGTTTTATAACTTATTCCTCTAATTATTATGTTCTTTCACTATGATGATGTGATTCTTCAGGTGTATCTCATGGATTACTTATTTAGATAACCCCTTTTGTTTTTTCACTTTATGTTTCTATTCAAATTTGCAGGGACAAGATTTATTTTATATTTATCTAATGTAATGTTATGGAAAATATATATCTTTTTTTAAATAATTAATTAATTTTGTTGAGTATTCATCATGGTTCAAAATCCTCCCTAAATACTCAATGGATATGGTGTGTGGTCTATTATTTCGGGCACAAACTATTGACTGAAGACATATTAGAGACATTTGAGCCAGCATAATATCTCTATTTATTTCTACCTATTCTCTGATTCTATAGAGTCCACTGATAGTTTAAAGTTTCTTGGATAAGAAAACAAAAAAAGTTGGTGCTTTCAGTGGGCACAAGGGAGCTGATACATTGGAGGTGGGTTTGGGATGATAGAAACAATGACCTTGACATACGAGATGCATCAAGAGATGATCCTAATATATCATATTTTTAGTCCATAGATCATGAGATTGATATAGTCAACCAAGGGAGATGAGGTACTAATGTTGGGATGGTTGGGGAAAAATTGCATGAGATTTTATGACACGCCTCACAACATTCAATGTCAAACTGTATGGGCCACTATGGTAGAGGAAAAAATATGAGAATATTGGTCTCCTGGGTGGCAGACTTTGCTGGGGGGATGGGAGAGTAGCTGGATATGTAAGATGTTGTCACCACCCAATCTTTATGGAATATAAATTTCTCCCTTCATATAGTAATTTAATATTGTATAAATCACATAAAATAACTTATATACCATAATAAAATGTTTTTAATGATTAATTAATGAAATAATAAGTATTTATAGAACTTAAAGAATCAATACTAATGAAATAGTAACTCGACCTTATGAATAGTAATATGACCCTTATGAGTTGTAAACCATCCAAATGAATTGTAACCCCATTCATGAAAGTGTAAAAAATTTATTATATTATAAGTAAAAAATGGAATAATTATACCACATTCTACGTAAATGAATGTTTTAAAAATTAATAATTTAGTGTTGGTATTTTTTCAAATCATAAATATTTCATTTAAATTTTATGATTAATTTAATAATTTAAAATAAAATTTGTTTTAATAAAATGTATTAAAAAATTATTATTTTTATTTTTTATTATATTATGATAATTTTCTGAGAACTTCAAAAATGTTTCAATGTATTATAAAATCAGTTATAAATTTAAATTTTTATTTTCCAAGTAAATGAATATTTTAAATAATTATTAAATTAGGCATTTTTAAAAAATTCTTTTCCCAAAATAGAGTTTTTTATAATTCTACATGTTATGAAATGTTTAGGTTTAATTTGAATGATTTTTCTGAAATACATGTTTTTTAGTGAATAGTAAAATGCGTTAGCCTACAGTATAAATACATTATAAGATAAATGCACTATTTATTGATTCATCGCAGATGTAAGCACCAAAATCATGATCCATCATCCATTATATTAATATTTTGGAAGATAATTATCAAAATATTCATATTCTTGTTCTAAAATATTAATCTATTGATAAAAATATCGAGGAAACACCCCTCACCTCCACGATAAATACCACCCTCACCCTCTCATCTCCTCAGACGTCTCATGTTTTCATCCTACCCTAAATTCTACCAAATACGCATTCTTATCCCCACCCCTGAACCAAAAAGGACTTTTTCACAAAAAGACCATGCCTGGGATCCTTGATGAGGATCTCAATAACAGAATTAAAGAGGTAAATCCTCCCCCATTTTCTTTTAATTACTTTTAAATTTCATTTCTTTTCATATTTTATTCTCACCTCTCTTCTTCAAAATGGAATGGTAACTACACTACCAAAAATATACTAAAATTATATCATGTTAGTGTAAGATCTATCATTAAACTCCACCCACCCTCCCTCCCTCCCTCTCTCTCTCTTTAATTTTAAAAATGAAATTGACGCCCGTGATGTGTCAATTTACTGACATCATGGGGGATGCATAGTCATTTTACATGAAAAAAGTCATGGATATTAATAAAACCATTAAATGTTTAAAAATATATATTAAATTTTATTTTATAACCCGTTTTTTGGAAATTATTTATACTCATAATACTAAATGATAAAACTAAACATGTTCGTCGTGATCATGAACATCGAAAATTAACCAAAAGCGATCATCATTTACTTTTATCTAATGATTCATCCACATTAAATTTTAAAATTTCGTTTATAATATCATTTAGTCTTATATAATGTATTTTCTAAAATTTAATAGTAGTTTTGGATATTTTTCCTCATTTTATATGGACACCCATTCTATCTACAAGTGTATCGATCATGAAAACCATGAACATTAATGTTCTCAAAAGATGAAATTAAACTCTATAACTTACCCAAAATCCCATAAAGGAAATTAATAAAACACTAATGAATAATATAATTCTATAGAAGGTTCATTAATTTTTAATTCATGAATTTAATTTGATTACATGAGGTATTATGGTGAAGTAAGTACTCAAAATCAATGTAAGGGGAATTCTCAATCCAAAATATCTTTCTTTGGTTTTTCCCTCTTTCACCCAATTTTTTATAATTATTTTAAATAAAAATTTATTTATTCATATTTATCTTACCTTTTTTGTATAAACATGTTTTCTTCATGATTTTATTAAAAACAGAACGTTTTCCAAAAGAACTCATCTTCTAAAAAAACACACCTTTTACTTCTGGAGATTGTTTCTTCTTCACTCAAGGTCAATGATTCAAGTATGTTATTATTTTATTAAATTTGGAACCAAAAGTTTATGAATATATGAATTTTAAATAAAATAGATTTCATTACATGGTTTATTTTTTGTTCATGATGGATATATGTTTTATGTGGATTTTATAACCATGCAAATGTTTTGATGTGATGGGCGCGCTTGGAATTATATAGTGCAATGTAACTTTTTTGATGTGACGGGTGGACCCAAAATTATATAGAACTCAAATCCATTGGGTAATTTAATGTACCTAAATAGAAAATCGAAATATTTTTGGACATGATTCTATCTTTGTTAAAAACTATTAGTGGTAGTTGACCACTAAGACCGAATGTTCCATTTTTATGTTTTTCCACAATTCAAGCATTTTTATAATGTTTACTCTCATGATTATGATCCTATGTATATGTTATCATTTTTCTCACCCCATGTTATATTTTTTCATTTTATTATCTATAATATTACTAGGTTTTAGCGTCACACTTTATGATTTATATGCTCAAATGATTACAAGTACTAAGAATAACTCAAGGGCTAAGAAAAATCTATAAAAGAAGGAATTATATATATGTTTATGTTTTATTTTGTAAATATTATATATGGTATTAATTTTCACAATATAACAATCCTTTAAATCTTGATTATGTAATGATTTAGAGTTTTTTTTAACAAAATTATGTTATAAGATATTTCAGAAAAACAAGGTTGATATAGTTGGTGTTAGGGGACAATTTAGTTAATTTGAGAATTATGATTAGTGAAATTTAGTGAAAACCCTTAGTATACGAATATGTATAAGTATGAATACACCAATATTGGTTTCATGAAATTATAAACATAAGTCTACCATAATATATGCCTTTTGAAATATATTGGTAAAGTAATATAATATTTTTTTCAAGAATTCTTTACATAAGGTTTGTTTTAAACTTTTCTATTTTAGAAAATAGTGGGAACAAGGAGAAACTAGGACACCAACCCATGTGATAGAAAATGTAGTTATTTCCCAAATCAAATCCCAAATTCCTTAGGCGGTGGTGTTAAAAAATTAAAGGTGATTATTTTCCAGCTGTCTCAGGTTATGAACAATAACCTGAATAATGTTGAACATCCACTGTAACCTAAGAGTTACCAACTGAATATTGAGTTTTTATGTGGAAATGACTACTATGGTATAGTGGATATTTTGATCTTTTTGTTTTGGAACTATTGATCAATTCAATGGAGCAGAACTTTTCTATGATTCACTATTCGAATATGGATATGTTGACTGTGTTTGTTTACAATTTACAAGGATAGGTTAATTCATTGTGGAATTTGAACAATAACACCAAGTCGGCAGATGAAAATGAAGATATTGAGAGTGAATTAATTAATATAATCTTTCTTAAAAACTATTTCCCTTAGACACATTGAAATAATATGGAGAGAGAATTCATAGAGCTGAAGTAAAAGGAAACAAAATCTCTCATGGACTACGATGAAAATTTCACAAGCCTTTCAAGGTACGCTTTAGGTTTTTCTATCAGAAATGATAGAAAAATTTATTGAATCGTTAGTGTATTGAAACCAAACCTTCAAAAGGATACCGATATTCGATACATTATGAGTAATGAAGAATTGGTTCGACGTGATCTCTAAGTGGAGATAGATTATGGAGAATGGTCTCATGTCTATGGTGATATGGAAAAAAATATTGAGCTTCAAGATGGATGATATAATGAGAAAGGTGGATTGAAAACTCAAGCACCGACACCTAAAAATTATGCAAATAAGAATCCTGAGATCCGCCTTAATGGGATGGAGAAATGATTCATGTCTGCTAGTAATGTCCACCAAACTATTGAATGTTGGAAAGACATGATAAGGCATAAAATCTTATATAGGAATGGAGAGAACCACCCATGGTCCAATGCAATTGCTGTAGGGTGAAACGGAACTATGAAATCTAGTGTAATAAACCTCATGTTCTTGAGAGTAATTAGTTTCATCAACCACTAAATCCAATGTAACATGGAACGGGTTATTCCATCACTACTATTGAAGTGGATATATAGAATGAAGTCGTACAACGTACACTTCATATTTAATGAAGAATGTAAATTAGATTAATTTGATTCTAGTTATATGAGGTCATTTATATGTTGAATGTTTCTTTAAATATTGAATGAAATCCCTTAAACCGTGAAGTATAGATATCTATAAAAACACCAAGTGGTGTAGTCATTGTAGCTGAAGTGTTTGAATCTTCTCATGTTGGCGTATGTGGGAAGATTCATCTAGAAAATCTCATAATACTACCATTTCTAGAATTCAACGCTATAATTGGGATGGATTGGATCTCATTATATAGGGATCATATTAAATATCGAGAAAAGGAAATATCATTTCAAATTACAGGCCATCCCTAGATCTTCTAGAAATGTAAATAAAAACCTGAATCTCTATTGAAAAATCCTTCAATGGAGTGGTTGTTGATTCCCTATAAAGAAGCATACCACTCTCAAATGGTTAAATCAAAGAAAGGTAACAATATAGTGGAAATTCCCATTATGAGGGAATATAGTGATGCAATTATTTTAGATTTTCTTATACATACCCTGGATCATGAGGTAGAGTTACTAATAAAAATCACACTTTGAGATACTCCTATATCAAATTTTCTCTATATGAGGGATCCTATGAAACTAGAGGAGTTAACGAACAAGTATCAAGATAATATGGAAAAAGGATTCATATGACCTATTTCATCACCATGGTGTGTGCCAATGATCTTTTTAAAGAAGAAGGATTGATCTAGGAGGATTTGAATCTATTATCAAGAAATTAACTAGATCTCCATAATGAAAATGTATAATCTTATAAAGGTTGATGACATGTTTGATCAGTTGACAGGAGCTCAGCGCTTCTCAAATGTGGAAATTATTTTGGATATCATCAACTAAAGGTGAATAATTATAATATTTAGAAGACTACTATTTTTACAAGGTAATGTAACTATGAGTTTTTGGTGATGTCATTCATGTGTAATAATGCCCCGAAAATCTTCATGGATCTGATGAATAGAGTATTTAGACATTACCTTGAAAAGTTTTTGGTAGTGTTTATTGAAAATGTTCTTATCTAATCCATGGTAAATGAAGAATATGATGAATATATTAGGATTTTGTTGGAGACATTGGGAAAGGATAAGTTGTATACCAAATTCATAATGTGTGACTTTTTGGATACAATAGATCATATTCTTAAGACATGTGATCATAGGTTAGGGAATTTTCGTGGTCTTATTACAAATAAAGGTGTTTGTGGAATGGACCATACCCTCTAGTGCCAATGAAATTCAATGTTTTCTTATCTTATCAGGGTATTATCGATGTTTCGTGATAAATTTCTCATTATTGTCAACCCCTCAAAATAAGTTAACAATGAATATGGAAACATGTTTCTTGAAGGAAGAACCTGAGGAAAGCTTCATGAATTTAAAGATTGGCCTGATTTCAGCACTTGTTCTCACATTTCCGAAGACTGAATAATGTTTTGTGATATATAGTTATGTTTAAAAAAAATTCTTGGGATGTGTATTAATGAATAATGATAATGTGATGGACTACACCTCAAGGAAATTGAAGATCCATAAGAAAAACTACCATAGTCATGATCTAGAGACAGAAACTGTTATTTTTTCATTGAAAATGTTGTTGCACTACCTCTATGGTAAGAAGTTTAACGTATATACCAATCACAAGTGCCTAAAGTATATATTCACACAAAATAATCTGAACATGCGTCAAAAGAGATAGATTGACGTAATCAAATACATTGATTTTTCTATTCAATATCATCCGGGAAAGGTCAATATGGCCGCCTATTCTTTTAGAAGAAAAGTACATGCTACTTTATCCATGTTGCAGATTGAAAAATAACTTATCTACATTTTTATGTAATGGATGGATTTGGAAATCATAATGGGTAGGTAATTCATTCAACCTTTCCCAAATTATTTTCTAACCATTTATCCAAGAGAATATTTAGGAGGCACAAAGTTACCATATAAATTTTTAAAAGAGGGTGAACACAATAAATGAAGGGATGATACCAGAGTTCTATTTCTATGATTATGGAAACATTCAATTGGTAATGAATCTTTGAGTACCTTCGTCACCTATGATAAAGAATAATTTGTTAGATAATGTACATAACTCAAAATATATTCTCCATCCTGGTATCACCAAGATATATTGTGACCTCCAAGAACACTTCTAGTGGGACAACATGATGAATGGGATTTGGAAATATATCTTAAGGTGCATTATATGTCATAAAGTTAATGTAGACTCAAATAAGTCTGAATGGATGATGCAACCATTTCCTATACCCATGAGTAAATTGAATATGTCACTAAAGACCTTGTCATTGGTCTCTTGAAGACATCTGAAGGAGATAGTGCAATATGGGTTGTGGTGGAACAACTCCCAAAGAATTCACATTTTATCACTATTTAGGATGATGTCTCTCTAGAACAATGTAAACAGATACATGTCATGAAATTAGTGAGACTACATGGGGTTCAACTCTCAATTGCCTCTAATCATGATCACATGATCACATCTATGTTTTGGAGGAGTCATCAATATGATTTGAGTAGAGAATTATAATTTAGCAAGGAATATCCCCTCTGAATTTATTTACAATATGAAACAACTATTTAGATGCTTAAATAAATGCTAAGAGCATGCTCAATAGAATAAAATAGTGGATGGGATCAGCATCTCCTAATGGTTGAGCTCTTATAAAACAATATCTTGTAGTAGAGTATTCAGATGGATTCATATGAATCTCTATATGGAAATTGATGTAGAACTCCATCCTGTAGGAATAAAGTTGGTGAATGAAATATCCTTGGACCCAATCATGAACAATAGATGATAAAGAGGGTTCAATCCATCCAGAAACATATCAAACCGGATCATATTTGGAAAAAGGGTAATTTTGAAAAGCATCGAAGGGACATGGTTCTTGATACTGGAGATATTTTATTCCTATGGATTTCACCATGGAAGAGATTCATGTTGTTTGGATAGAAAGGGAAGCTTATCCCATGGTACATTAACAAATTTGAGATCTTCGATCACATATAAGAAGTGGGATATTGGCTTCCACATCCACCGAATATGGATCATGTTCATAACATGTTCCATGTATCACTCTTGAATAAATACAAACTATATCCCTCACATATACTAAAATCAATGGTGTTGTAGCTGGAAGACGATCTCTCTTATGACAGGATGCCAATAATGATTCTGGACCGGAGAGATAAGGCTCTATACAACAAGACAACAATCATTGCCATAGTTTTGTGAAGAAACTATAAGTACAAAGAAGGAACTATGGAACCATAGAAGGTGATGAAGGAGATGTACCCTAACATATTTATGTAAAATGAAAATTTGAGGGTGAAATTTTTAATGGGAGAAGAATATAACACCCCAATCATTAATTAAAAGAAATATCCCCCTTCTTATAGTAATTTCATATTTATAAATCTCATAATACAACTTATAATCCAAAAAAAGGGTTGTAATGATGAATAAATGAAATAAGTATTATTTAGAGATGTTAAGGAACCAATACAGATGAAATTGTAACTTGACCTAAGGAATAGTACTAGGAACCTTTTGAATTATACACCATTCAAATGAATATTAACCTCACCCATGAAAGTATAAATTATATTAAGGCATCCTATAAATAAAATAATTCTTTATTTATATTATAGACAAATTCAATGAATTTTTTAAAAATTTATTAATTAAGTGTTGGTATTTTTTTAAGTCAAAACTATTTAATTAATTATTTTTGAATAATTTAATAATTTAATAAAATAATTTTTATAAAATGTATTCCTAAATTTATATTTTTATGTGTTATTATTTTATAATAATTTTATGAGACTATAAGTAATTTTTCAAAGTCTTATAAAATTCGTTATAATTTTAAAATATATATTTTCCATGTAAATGCGGATTTTATTTAATAAATTAAATCACACATAATAGGATATTTTATTTCATAAAATGGAATACATTTTTGAATTCTACATGTAGTAAAATGGTAACGGTTAATATTTGAGATTTTTCTAAAATACTGAATTTTTTGTGAATTGTATAATACAGTAATTTACTGTATATATAAATTATAAGCTAAATGCACTATTGATTGAGTCATTTATGATGTATGAACAAATATATTTTACCATACATCCTTATTTTAATATATTTTATGATAATACTCAAACTATTCCTATATTTGATAAAAAATAGTAAACCAATGATTAAAATCCAGAAAAAATGTCCCCTCTTCTCCACTATAAATACCACCACTCACAACCTCTTCATCTCACACCTCTAAAGAATTTATTATTCCTTAAATTATGCCCAATAATATTCCCTATACCATCCCACAAATCTATAATTTGTTTGTCTTGTTAAAAGAAGAAGCATATGTTCCCTGAGGGGGATATCCAGAGGATAATTCAAGAGGTAAATCCTCTCCCTTTTTCTATTAATTTCCTTCAGATATCATTGATTTTATTATTAAGTCATAACATCCCTCAATGGAAATAAAATTATTACTCTAGTGACAAACATATACTTCAATTATATAATTTTAATGGAATATCCATAAATAAAATACTCCCTCTCTCTCTATTTTATTTAAAAATGTAATCGTCACTCATTATGTGTCAATTTACCATCATCGTGGGAGATGCACCTTCATTTTCCATAAAAACCATAAAGTATGATAATAATACAATTAAATGGTTTAAAATATAATTTAAATTATATTTCATAAACTTTTTTTGTTCTTGAAATAAATTTTATTCGTAATACTAAATGGAAAAACAAAACGAGTTCATGGTGATTGAAAAACATCTTGAATTAACCTAAAGTGATCATCATTAATTGTTATATAATGATTCATACACTTTAAATATTTAAAAAAAATCATATCATTTATACTTCTTTAATATCATTAATAACATATAATAACAATTCTTGATATTTTTACTTATTTTACACGAACATCCATTCATGTTTCCAAGTGAACTGATCATGAAAAAAATGAAAATGAATGTTCCGAAATAATGAAATTAAAAACAATAGCTCATCCAAAATCCAATAAAAGAACATAATTAATCTATAATTAAACAAATTCATGTATAAAAAGATTTTTATTTGTAAATCAATGAATTTATTGTGATTATATGAGACATTAATGTGATGGAAGCATTCTAACTCAAGGTAAGGGGAATTCTAAATCCCAAATATCTTTATTTGGGTTTTCCCTATTTCAACATATTTGCAGTATATATTCCTTAAATATAATTTATTCATCAATATATTACATATTCTAGGATATAAATGTTTTCTATTTGAGTTAATGACTAACACAATTTTTTTTCAAAAGAACTGTTCTTTCAAAAAAAAACACATACATTTTACTTCATAGGATTGATTCTTCTTCACTCAAGGTCGATGATTCAAGTATATTATTCCCTATTTTATTTGGGAAACCAATTATTATGAATTTATTAATATGAAATGAAACCCATTCCACTCTATTGGTTATTTTATGGTCAATATTGATATATGATGTTTGTGTCATGAATGATAATGTGAACGTTGTGATATGATGAGTGAAACTAGAATTATATAGTGCTCCAATGCTTTGGGTAATATGATATACATCAAGATAGAAGTGAAATACGTGTGAACATGCTACTATATTTATTCATAACTATGTGTGGTTTTTGACCACGAAGACATCATGTTTCATATTTATACATTTCCACATTTTAAGACTTTTCATGATGCTTATACTCATTATTATGATCTGATCTATATGCTATAATTATGCTCAACCTGGGTTATATTGTTTCATGTTCTTATATATCCACTTACTAGGGTTTTGTCATAGCTCTTTTTGATTTATATCCTCACGTGAATCTATATACTATGAATAATTCAAGTTCAAATATGAATTTAGATATGAATGAATTAAATAAGTTTTTATGTTTTATTTTGTAAATGGGATTTGTTGTCCTAATTATCCAATGGCACTAAATATTTGGAACCTCATTATGTGATTATTTTTTGTATTTTTTCCTAAAAATAATATAATAATATAATGTAGAAATGAAGGGTCCCAATATTTTGTATCAGAGTATGGTTTGGTCAATTCCTGAATTAAGATTAGGGAACCTTTGTGAAAACCCTTAGTGTAAGACTAATTATAATTAAGAACCCAAGAATATTTGTTTTAGAAAATTATAAACATAGGGATACCACAAGATATTCATTTATAATTAAATGCTTAATAGAATATATTATTTATTCATGACCTATTTACACATGTTTTGTTCAAACCTTTTCTATTTTATATAATGTTCGGACAAAGGAGACACCAGTAAAGCAGCCCGTGTGAGTGGAAATGCAACAATTTCTAAAATTATATCCCCACTGATTTGGGATTTGGAGTTAAAAATTTCTTAGTAAATCATACCCTGGTATCTGATGTTATTAATAATAACCTAAAAAATGAGGAACATCCACCTTAAACTAATAGTGAGAAACTAAAAATTGTGTGTTTTATGTGGCAATGACCACCGATGTTTATTGTATCTTCTGATCTGCTAGTTGGGGAACAATGATTCAAATAAATGAATAATATCTTTTCTTTAGTTCACTATTTTGAGATGGAGAATGTGACTATGGTATTTTACCATATATATGGAGTGGTTTCTCAATTGTTGGATTTTATTAAGAACACTAAGATGACGAATGAAATTGAAGAGATGGAGTGGAGAAAATTTAATATAATATTTCAAAAAATTTATTTCCCTCATACTCTCCAAATAAATATATATGGAAAATTCATATTGCTAAAGAAAAATTATGTAGAATCATTCATGAACTAAAAATAAAAATTCACAAGGATTTAATGGTATGCCTCAGGTTTTGTTAACAACAATGATGGAAAATAGAATGATTCATTAGGGTATTAAAACCACACATTCAAAAGGCTCCAGAAATTCAAGACATTTGGAATTTTTAAGAAGTTTTTTGATGTTCTATAAATATGGAGATATTATTTGGAGAATGGTCCCTTCAATATAGTGATAATAAATTGAAGATGGAGTTTCAAGCTATAGGATCTAATGGGAATATCTAAAAGAAAACTCAACCACCCACATGTAAAAAAAGTTGGATGAAGTGTCATGGGAACTACCTAAAAGGGACGGGGGAATGATTCATGTTTGGTAGAGAAGGACACCAAAGCACATGAATGTCTAAAATACATGAGAATACAGGAAAATGTGGTGGAATAATGGACTGAACAATCCATTTTCCATGGCTACAACTCTAGGGAGGAAGGGCACTATGCAAGATAGCGCACTGAACCATGAGTCCTTGAGGGTAATTAGCATCAGAAACCAACAAATTCAAAGCATAGAAGAAAGGTATATTCCATAACTACTATATAAGTGAATCAAGAGAATGAAGTCATACAGGTCACACTTCCTTTTCTTTCAAGAATGGAAAAAGTGTTATCTGACTATAGTAATATGCATTCCATTTTATCTAGTAAGTCTTCTACAACTATTGAATTGAATCCCAGGAAACATGATGTGGAAATGACTTTAAAAACACTAAGTGGTGTAATCATTTCATCCCAATAGTTGGAATATTATTCTATTAGCATATCTGGTAAGATTCTTCCAGCAATTCATGTAATATATCCCTTGGTGGAATTTGACACTATAATGGGGTTGGAATGGATCTCATTATTTTGAGATCATATGAACTATAATGAATTGGAAATATCTTTTCACATTATATACCATCCCATGCTCCCATAAAAATTAAATGAATATCATGGATTGACATTGAAAAATCCATCAATGGTGTGGGTATTGATTCCCTATGATGAAGCATACCTCACTCAAATGTTTGAGTCAAAAGAAGGTATCAATATATGGGAGATTATCATCACGAGAAAATAGAATTTTTTATTTTATGAAGAGTTACCCATACTTCCCCCTTATTGTGAGGTAGATTTCTCAATATAACTCTCACCTGTTGATACACATATCTCATAGTGTTCTTATTGGATGGATCCTATCAAACTTGAAGAGTTAATGAAGTAGCTATAATATAATTTTGAAAAAGTTTTCATATTCCATAGTACATAACCTTGGGGTGTGAAATTTATCTGTGTCAAGAAGAAGTATGAATCAATGCTAAATTTATCAATTTTTTGGAACTCAACATGGTCACCATATCGAAAAATTATACTCTTCTATAAATTGATGACTTATTTAATCAGTTTTAAAGATCTACGTAATTACCAAAGGTGGATATTCCTTTTATATATCATCAAATAAATCCTAAGAAGGAAGATATTTATAATTATGCCTTTCATACAATGTTAGGACACTAGGAGTTTTTGGTGAAGCACTCCAGACTTACTATTGACCCTGAAATATTTATGGATTTAATAAATATAGTCTTGAGACATTACCTTGAATTTATTTTATAGATGATATTTTCATCTAATTCAACAGAAAGGACTAACATAATAAACATATAATTATTGTGTTGGCGACATTATGAAATGTTAATTTCTACACCATGTTCCAAAAGTGTTACTTTTGGATGCATCGGGTCACATTCTTGGGAATTGTGACCTCATATAAGTAAATTTTTTAGGGCCCTTAAAAAATCAATTGGTTAATGGAACAAACCCTCAAATTTCACAGAAAACTATAGTTTTCATGTCTTAGCTGGGTACTAATTAAAATATTTTATAAATTTCAAAAGAATGGAAAGCCCTCTAACTTAGTTAACAATTAAATAGTTAATTAATGACTAGATAGAGGAATGTTAGGAAAGAATCAAGGAGCTAATGATATAGCTGATCACTACACCAATAGTCATATAACGAATATGTGGAGGAAGTTTTGTGATATACCATGATTCTTCAATAAAAGGATTGGTTTGTGTACAAATGAAAAATAATAATGTGAGAGCTTACACATCCCAAAAGTTTAAGATCCATGAGTAGAACTATTGTATGAAAGATCTAGAGCTAGAAGTAGTGATTTTTTCTTTATAAATATGGAGGAACTACCTATATTGTGATAATTGTTACTTATATACCAATCAGAAGAGCCTAAAGAATATATTCACACAAAAGGATATGGTTAGATCAAATAAATGACTATGATTTGTCTTTTCACTATAATCATGTTATAGTGAATAAGGTTTTTTATGCTCTTGGTCATAAATATCCTGCTACTCTATCCCTGTTGTCGATTTAAATAGACCTTATCTTAATTAATATAAAAATTATTTATTTGAAAATCATAATGGTTGGGAATAAATCCTAACTTTACCAGCATATTTCTCAACCATATATTTATGAGAAGGTTCGGGAGGAATTAAGGGATGATATGGAGTTGCAAAAGAGGGCGAAATTAATAAAGGAAGAGATGCTTCCAATGTTCTCTATCAGTGATAATGTTGTGATTCTTTTTGGAACAAGGATTTATTTTCCTTCACCACCTGGGATAAAGAAAGACCAATATGATAATGAACATAGATCAACATTCACTATCCATCCTAGTATGACCATAATGTATTGTGATCACCGAGGATAGTTATTGTCAGACAATATTAAGAAGGTGATTTTGGAACATATCTCAAGGTGTTTGTTTGTTATAAAGTTAGGGAAGTGTGACAGAATTCCAAATGGATGATGTAACCATTTTCTATACCCATGTGGAATTAGAATAATTTCACTATGGAAATTGTCACGGGGCTCCTGAAGACATCCAGATGAAATAATTTGATTTGGGTTGTGGTGGACCTACTAACAATGTCTTCCAACTTTACTGCTATTCGGGAAGATCACTATCTTGAACAACATGAAAATATCAATGTGAAAAATGTTTTGATACTGTATGGGGTTCCAATATTGATTCTCTTTGATTGTGATCAAATAATCACATATATATTCAATAGGAAAGTTCAACATGATTTGAGTAATGAATTAAGATTCAGCATAGCCTATTACCCCCAAATTAATAGTCAATATGAACATACTATTAAAATTCTCTAAGACAAGCTAAGAGTCAGCCCATTAGTATTTAATGGTTAATTATATGAGTATCTTCCATTGGTTTAGTTCACATGAAATAATATATTCCACTCAAGTAATGAGATGGCTCAATATGACGCTCTATATGGAAAGTGATATAGAACTCCAACCTGTAGGGGGAAGTTTGAAAAAAAAGATCCTTGGAGTGGATCTCATAAAAGAGATTAGAGAGAAGGTTTAATACATCTAGAAAAATATCAATGATACTCAGTTTCGGAATAATATTTATGCTAAAAACCATTGAAGGGACTTGGAGTAAGATGTTGAAAATAATGCCTTCCTTCGAATATCACTATGTAAGAGAGTAATGTGGTTTGGAGATAATCGGAAGCTCATACCAAGTTAAATTGGATTGATTTTGATCCTCGGTCTCATAGAAGTAATGGACTGTCATCTTTCACATCCATAGAATATGGACCATGTTCGTTATGTGTTCCATGTTTCACTATTGTGTAAGTACATACATGATCCCTCAAATATACTAAACTCAGAGGTTGTAAAGCTGGAAGATGATCTCTCTTATGTGGAGTAGTCTGTAACGAGTCTTGACTGAAAAGATATTTTTATACTCAACAAGAAAAATCACCATGTAAAACTATTGTGGATGAACCATATCTATAAGAAGACACATGGGAACCAGAGGAGCTGATGAAGGATTATTACCCTCACCTTTTTCTGTAAAACGAAATTTTGATGGTGAAATTTCTAATGGGGGAATAATGTAATGACCCAATCATTAATCAATAATAATTATATACTTATTATAGTAATTATAAAGAGATTAAATCTCATTAAATAACTTATATACCATAATAAACGGTTTATAATGATGAATTAGTTAAATAAGAAGTTATTCTAGAATTTAAGGAAGTAATTCCAATGAAATAGTAAACTAAAATTATGAATTGTAATATGACCATTATGAATAATAAATATGCTAAATGAAAAGTAACTTCACCAATTAAAGTATAAATAAAATATTGGCATCTTATAAATAATATAATGGTGTAATTATATCAGTGTGTTAGTAAATAAATGTTTTTAAATTTTTTAATTAAGCGATGATATTCTTGTAAGTCATAAATATTTTATTATAATTTTTTGATAAATTTATTAATTTAAAAGTATATTTATTTTCATAAAATATATTTATAAATTAGTGTTTATATTCTCTACGATTTTATGAGACCTTAAATACTATTTCAAAGTGTTATAAAATCAGTTATAATTTTAAAATTTAAATTTTCCATGTAAATGAAGATTTTATTAAAAATTAAATTACTCTTATTTAGATTTTTTTTACAAAATAGAGTTCATTTTTTAATTATAATTACTAGAATATATATAGGGAGAATTTTGAATATTTTTTAAATGCAAGATGTTTTTTAAAAATGTAAAATCGGGTAAATTGTAGTATCTGTACATTATTACCAAAATACATTATTCATTGAATCATTTCGGATGTAACAACACAAATATCAAAATATACTACCTTATTTTATTATACTTGATGATAATTATCAAGGTATTCATGTTCTTGAGCCAAAATAATATACTAATGGAAAAAATATTGAGAAAACACCCCTCTCCTCCACCATAAATATCACCCTCACCCCCTTGTCTCCTCACACCTCTCAAGCTTTTAGCCTTGCCAATATTATGACCAATATGCTTCCTTAGCCCCTTTACCACATCCATGATATATTTTTCTCATCAAAAGGCCATGCCTAGGTTCCTTGAGTTGGATCTCATGAGAAGAATTCCCGAGGTAAATATTCTCTGTTTTTCTTTTAATTTCATTTCAGTTTCATTTATTTTATTATTCTCTCCTACACTAAATTTATACAAATTTAATGATAAATCCATTAATATATATATACTTTAATAATATTATGTTAATCTAATATCCCTCATTAAAATCATCCCTCTATCTTTTATTTTAAAAATGAAATCATCGCCTGCGATGTTTCAATTTACCAACATCAGGGGTGATCCACATTCATTTTATTTAAACGCCTTAAAGGATATCAATAAAAACATTAAATTGTCAAAAAATATATGCTAAAGAGTATTTAAAATCCCTTATTATGTTATATATATCTTATACTTACAATACATAATAATAAAACAAAGTGTGTTCATCGTGATAAAAAACCCACCAAAATTAACTTAAAGTGACCACTATTAAATTTTACCTAATTATTAATCCTTGTTACATATAAAAGATTTATTTATAAGATCATTTTAACTTGTATAATATAATTATTAACATATAATTACAATTAATGATATTTATCCTCATTTTAAAAAAACTTCCCTTCATGTATACAAGTGAACCGATCACAGAAACAATGAAAATGAATATTCTTGAACAATAAAATTAAACATTATAACTCACACAAAATACCATAAAAGATATTAATAAACCCATAGTGAAACATATTAATTTACAATTTTTTTATTTTTATTTAATGAAACTAATGTGATTATAAATGATATTAAATTGAATGATGCATTTTGACTCATGGTAAGGTGCATTATTAAAACCAACTATATTTCGTTGGGGTTTCCCCATTTCCCCCCATTTTCAGTATGGATATTATTTTATTAGAATTTAATAATAATTATATAGACATTTCATGGAAATTAATGTTTTATACATGAAATTATAAAAAACAAAATGTTTTATAAATGAAATCTTCTGTCAAAAAAACACACAATTTACTTCTCATGATTGTTTCTTCTTCCCTGAATGTTGATTTTTTAAGAATATTATTCCCTATTTCATTTGGGAACCCAACTTTTATGAATGTATTCTTATAAAATGAAACTAATTACTTTCCATGGTTTATGTTTCAATGATTATTGATATATTGTATATGTGGAGAACAGGATAATGTAAATGTTATGATGTGAGAGGTGTGCCCTAAATTATATAGTGCAATGGAAATTTTAGGATGTGATGGGTGGGATCAGAATTATATATCACTCCAATTCATTGGGTAATGTGATTTAACTCATGATACTAGTGAAATATTCATGATCATGATTCTATCATTGTTTACCACTATGTGTGGTAGTTGACCACAAAGACATGATGATCCATTTTTATGATTTTCCACATTTCAAGCAGTTTCATAGTGCTTTTCTTGTGATTTTAATGATATGTATATGATAACATTATTGTCACCCCATGTTATATAGTTTCATGTTCTTATGTATCCTATTACTAGGCTTTCATCTCACCCATTTTTTATGTATATCCTCAGGTGCTTAGATGTACTAATAAGACATCAAGGACCAATAAAATGCTAGATAATAAGGAATTAAATAAATGTTTGTATTTAATTATTTTAAATTTTATGTATTTTCATAATTATTCCAAGACACTAAACCACTGAATACTCATTGTGTAATTATTTTATATAGTTTTTCTTTAAAATTAAGTGATAAGATATGTAAGAAGAGCAGGGTGGTAATAGACATTAGGACTTGTTTCCCCCACCAAAACCATGTGTCTCACTCCATGATCATGGAGATAAGGGATATGGGATAAGGTAGATATAGGTGGACTATTCTTATGGACAAGAGGATCCATGGATGATACATGTTATGATCTATGTCATTTAAACTTTAGCAGAAGTACTGACAAAAAAACTATGAGTTATTCCTTTCTTCCCACTTATATGGTTCGAGACATATAGATATCGTTTGAGCCATTGGCACATCCCTAGAGCATGGTGAATCCGATAAGAGGCTCCTTAGTGATCACACACTTATATAAACATTTTTATTTGATTTTTGGAGGTGATATCTTTTTTATGGGATTTGATTTTATTTTTTATGAGAGTTTATGATGTCATTATAGGTATGGACTAGTTATCCACATTTCATGCTCAGAAATACTATCTTAGGAGGAAGTTGTGATGTGTCTATAGAGAGGGGATGAGATTTCCTTTATGGGTGAAAAACAAAATTTATGGTTATTATGGACTCATTAATTGCAGGGTGAATCTAATTACACACCAATTGGAAATAATGACTATTATTACAATAGATTCTATAATCTTTTAGTTTCCTACAATGGTGATCAAGTATGAGATCATATTTCCTAATAAAATTATAGGGTTACCTCTCCAATGATTGATAGAATTACAAATTGATATATATCCCATGACATACCCAATATTTATTCGAACATATTGGATGGATCCCACAAAGATTCACGAGTTGATGGTGTAGTTGGAGGAATTGAACAGTGTGAGGTCTATTTGAACATGTGTTTCACCCTAGGTAAACCCAATATTGTTTTCTAAGAATTTATTTGGTAGAATGAAGTTTTTTGTGGATTAAAATTACCTAAACTGGGTGACCATAAAGAACAAGTATCCATTATCGAGGATCAACGATCTCTTTGACCAGTTGAGTGGTTTATTATTGTTCTTAAAGATTCACCTCAGGTCATGATATCACCAGTTGTGAGTACAGGATCAGAATATTATAAATATGGATTTATGATGTTGTTATTGTTCCTATGAGTATTTTCTGATGACTTTCATTATGAAAAAATTACCCAAAATTTTCATGGGATTCATGAATTGGATATTTTATCCATTCTTACACAAGTTTTTGTTAGTATTCATAGATAATAATCTAGATTACATGACATCCATGTAGGATCATGAATGTCATGCCAGGATGGTTCTAGATGCACTGTAAGATAATCATCATTTCCAGAATCTTCCGATGTTCTAGTTCAGAATTCAAGAGGTCCTCATTTTGGTAAAAGTTATATGAGATGATGGTGTGGCAATAGACTTGGAAAAAGGTCAAGGTGGTGTTACCATGGTATCCACCCAAGAGCATGACATTGGTGAATATCATTATTGTGTTAGAAGGATAATAGTATAGAGTTGTACCTAATTTCTCTAGGATATCATCTCCCATGGAAATTCCATTCGATGGAAGGAGAGGTGCTGACATCCTTTGATGGAGTTGAGGAAGATATTAGGGATCACTCCCAAATTTATTTTTTTATAGGAGGGTATTGAGAATGAAATGTTCTAAAATGAATTGGGGACAAGGATTTGGTATGTTATTTTTTATAGAAATTTAGTGATTCACAAATGTTTATGTCAGTTTAGGCCATATGAGTAGAACTATGTGACCCACGATCTAGGGCTAGTAATGGTAAAGGTTTCCCTAATGACAGGGAGACCCTACCTGATCTGTGATTGGTTTATCGTATATTATAACCAATAGAGTATTAAGTATATCTTATCTCAGAAGGATCCTAACTTGATATAGTTATAATCGAAAGAGTTCCCTTAGTACTATGATATTTTGATTTTCTATACTCCAACGAAGGGGAACGTTGTAGAAGATACTCTCCGTGGTAGATCATGGTCATATTTTTGGAGAAATGGGTCATAATAGTTAGAATCATTTCCCATTTCCATCATTAATGTGTATGGTAAATCTTTCCTAAAGTTAATTGTTGATACCTCTTAATATTTATAATGATTCAAGTTGGAATAAAATTGGGAAACTAATGTTGAGACCCTACGTATTCAGATATCCACTAGAAATGATCATGATGTATTCTATGATGGTATAAATAAGATTATTTTTATAGGATTCATGTTGGTACCAATGAAATTATGGAAGGATGTTCTAATTGAGTTTCAAACATCTAAATTTTTAGTACATTTTGGTGTATTGAAGATGCACTATGATCTATTATGTCAGTTTTGGTGTCCATGGATGAAAAATGGAGTTGCATAGATTTTCACTCGATGCCTTACTCTTATATAAGTGAGGTATAAAAATCAGGTTCTAGTGAGATTGTATTAAACCATTGAGGGGATATATTAGATGTGGGATGGGATATTAATGGATATTTTGATCAGTTTACCCTATATTTCTAGTGGATATAATGATTTCTGGGAGATCATATACAGACTCACCAAGTCATCTCAATTTATACCTATTCTATAGAAGAGTTCATTTGAAATATTGCTATTACATTACATGACATAGATAGTCTTACTCCATGGAGTTATCTCAAGGATTTTTTTTACCATGATTCTCACTTCACATCTTAGTTACGCAAGGTATTGAAATAAGCCAATGGGACCTAGTTTGATTTGAATATGGATTTCCACCCACATAATGATGGCTATATTGAGAAAACCATTCAGTTCTTTGAGGATATAATTTGATCATACATTTCAGAGTTTGACCATATTTGGTAGGATCACCTACAATTGGTGGAGTTTTAATACAATAATAGATATCATTCACCCATCAGAATGGAAATATTTTAGGCCTTGTACGGACAACCATATAGTTCCCTACATTCCTAGATTGACCTAGAATAGTTAGAAATTATGGATCCAAATTTGGGGTGACACACTATAGAGAATGATTCGATCATCTAGGAGTAGATGAGAGTGGAACAGGGGCAGACAATGTCCTATATCGACTAACAATGGAGGCCTTTGGATTTCTAGGAGAGATCCTAGGTATTCTAGATGGTCTCATCTTGTTGTAGGTTTCCGAGGATTGGATGAATCAGTAAGTATCTCCATGTTTACTTGGACGTTTCCAGTTACCATGTAGAGTTGGAGAGGTGGATTACCACATATCTGACACACCATAGTTATATTTGGTACACATGTCATCCTCAAGTCAAAGATGAGGAGATACATGCATGACTCATCACCTGTTATCGATTAGGGTGATATAGAAATTAAGGATGGGGATACCATTAATGAGTACTTGGTAATGATCGAGGATTGGGAGGAGAGTATCCTTTTTTTCCAATCAGTTCACCTGGGGCATTTATGGTGGCCTCATGAGAATCTTCCTAAGGGAACCTTGGTATGGGATGCACATATGCATACTCAATACTCACATCTCTTTGTGTAGACTTTTTTTTTTCTAATTTCATATACATAAATACCCATGGTGGGGATATTTTAATGACTATTATATTTCTATGTACTAATTTAGAATTTCATATAGATTATTTAGGGTTCTATGTGCATATACGGTGTGAGATTCTTAGTTTCGGTAGGCCCAAAAATATTTTTTTGAAATATAATTGTACAAAATTTTACTGAAAAAGTCAAATAACTGAAAAAATGGATGCTCAAATTAGAAATATGATTCCTCCATTTACAACAAATCATGAGTTTTACCATAGGAATGACATCCCCAGGGAGCGTGGCAGACAATGGAGTCGAGATCCTTCATAGGAGAATTATTAAAAAAATTATTATTTTGTAATAAATTAATTAATTCAAAAAAAATACTAACACAAAAATCGCTTTTTATATGCTACTATGGACCATTTGTAGAGTTTTCCACATAACCCTAAACAATGAGATGTTCAATTAAGAGGAGAAACCGATTAGATCATAAAGGATGATATCAGATCAGATCATGGTCAAGGATCATTGAACAATAAGAATTAAACGATCTCACCGATGATAATGATGGAGATCTATTATCCCTTAGCGATTGATCAACCTTGAGGTGAGATATTTGTATAATTTAGACTGATCCTAGTTTTATTTTACTATGATAATTGGGAATAAATCGACTAATGGATTGGGTCATGGTTCCATGGTATTTCGGGTATGAGATTATATTGTTGGGATTATAGAGCGAAATTTTTAATCTTATCATAGATCTATGTTATTTCTTCAAATATATATTTATAGAGGAAACCTCAATAATGGTCAAGGTTCATTTCAATTTAATGTGCTTTTTTCTTTTCTCCCACCGTTCTTTTTTTTCTCATCAATGTTGTTTTATTTGACAATAGGTTTGAAAAAATTATTGAGAAATCAATCATTCCATAACCATTTTATGGTACAACATATTGACATAGTATATCTAGATTAACTATGAGGTGGGGATCATGTGATCATTGTTTCAATAGCATATTAATTCATATTTATGGTCATTGGTTGTGGTTTTGCTCTGTGGTTGTAGAGCGGTTTGATGTTAGTGTTTCCCAAATTTATTTTTATGGTTGGTGATTTGGTTTCATACAGAGATCAAGGACATTTGACTCAGATCAATAGTTTATGGTGTGGATCATGGAAGACATCAACATGGGAGATTAATAGGAAAACAAATTGTGAATACCCAATATTTATATGAAATCCCTCACTACACGGTGTGTAACGGAAGAATACATCCTGTGATGGGGATCCCAGCTATGGTGATAGGGTACCGTGTGATGAAAAGTATCACAGAAGAAGTGATAGATGTCAAAAATTGTCTGATACTTACCTTAAGGCTCGGAATATACCTTAGAGGGTACAAAGACATGACTTGGAGTTCGTGGTCTCTAACATGAAATGTACAAAGACACTAATACGAGCAGACTAGGAGTAGATGGAAAATGTCATACACATGGAAATGGTAACATGTACATAGGATTGGATATGATTTTTACAAAGACATATACATTATTATGGGCATGGTATGTGATATATGAGTTCAACCCTGTTCTAAATGGACATTACCTATGCTTTCATTTCATTCAATATACACTCTCAAAGATTGATTGGAGACATTATGCTCTTTATATTTTACATTTTTTATTAGGGTATAGTCCAATTATACATTCCTTGTGGTTTGGTATTGAACAACATTTAGTGGAAAGGATGGTGATCACATATGAGGAACTTCATTCTTCAGTAGATTTCTTGAATCCCTTCTTGAGCCCTATAGTGATTTCTTCAATCATAATCTTTTCCCTAGGTGGGGTACTTAGTATCATCGGGACCAACACTATATCGATTTCTATCTCATACTTAGAGGGTTAATCCTAATTGGGTTGTTGGTATACCCCATGGCAATAGGAGATATCCCATTAATATGTATTGATATCTTTAAGATATGAGTGTGTATTTCTTATGTCATGACCCAATAAGAATGACTTATCTAATATATGCTATCATACCTATATGAATCATCCAGTGTATTCTCCTGGATGAGTTAGATATGGATCCATTGTGCCAGAATACTAATATACAACTATAATTGTGATCTTATAGGACATGATGTGTCGACATTGAGTATATAGGTATATTCTTGTTATATAATCGATTGACATATATTATTGAAGAGATGACTATTATTATTGTTTTTATATTATTGGTTATTTCAATGTTTCCTTATATGTATTTTTATACTCCCACAACATGGGATTTTCCCACAATTATTTTGTCTTATGAAGACGACCAACATTTCGAATACATCCTTGATGGACTAGGACTAAGAAATGATTAGTGATCAAAATAGAACAAGGTGTGTTTATATGGTTACCTTGAAAGCATTCCATACCCACTTTATTGGTTTAAAATGTTTTTATTTTCTTTATGGTGGGATTGTATTTGGAACTTTTTTTCTTTCTAGTACTTTATATCATACTTTGATGCTAGGATTTTAGAGGTATTCATGGATGGTTTTTTTGTTTTTTTTCATATTTTAGCACTGTATGGTCTCAGAGATGTGTGTGTGTATGTACATATACCTTATTCTATGGCCACAAATGTCTATGATATACCTAATTGGTGCTAATCACCACAAACTAGCCTACTAGAGGTGGTCTTTGGGTAGTTGTGGATAGGGGTACATTAGTAATCTGCATAAAAAATTGTTCTTCAAAGATAAAAATAAAAATATAAAAGGTTGTCTAGTAAAATAGTTAACATGGTTTACAAGTAAGAAAACCTTTTTGAGAATTTAATATTTTAAAAATAAGGAAAAGTTTAATGCCTAAATAATGGTAAAGGGTGGTAGCGGTCGTGGATAATAATAATTTCAATGATAGTTTGAAATTCATAAACCATAAATCCATAAATACTTGATGAGTTAGAAGGAAATTGATTCATAATATATTAAGTAATTGGATAAAATTATTTTCATGATCCTTTTACAAATGTCCGGGAATTATTTTACTGTATAAAAATATAATGAAATACAATAACTTGATATCATTATTTTTCCTATTAATTATTACATCCATTGGTTCTTATTTGATCAGTTTCCACTTCATATCTTACTCTAAATAATTAATATCCAAAAATTTATTCTTTGTTCCGGGAGTGATGGGATTTAATTTTAATGGATTAGAAAATCATTATAAGAATGAAAATCCATTATATCTATCTCTAAATATTTTCCAAAACTGGTATGGTTAATACATGTTATCCAATATAATACAATAATATCTAAACCTCAACATTACACAAATGGGTCATGATTAATATTTATTCACGAAATAATTTAAATAAAAACAATAATATATCACCAAGTCATCATGTATGATACTGGTAGGTTTTAATAATTATAGTACTTCAGTTGTCGGTTCAATCCACATTGGATTTTCCTAATTCAATGGTTTGTCACATGTCGTGCATGTTATATTTTTTCAGATCTATATAAATATAATTCTTATAACAATTCCAAATAGTGATGACCCATTATTATAAAAACATAAAAGATTAGATAATCCTTCAAGGTTTCCAATACCATTAATATTATTTACAAAATAATTAATTGCATTGAAACAAAAATAACACATTAATAATCTAATGTAATGGGTTTTATTCACTAAAATGTATTTAAAAAATGTCCTTAATCATGGTATATTCCTACCACAAAAAAAATAAAATGGGGTGTTTAGGACATTGAATTTATTTTAAATGATTAACTCATAAACCCATGATTCTATCCTTAAAAATTATTTTAATGAATACATATATGATTCTAAAATTTGATATAATCCTAAGATAATCCCTAATTATTATAAACAAAACACCATCACTAAGAAAATCGTCTATAATTTATATCCTGAATTCTGATACACAAATACTCCTACCCTTTTATTTCAACATTGTTTGTTCATTGGTCTAGGGGATAATCTTTAGAGGTTCTAAATGACTCAAATAATTCAAAGGTTCCCCACATTTAATTCAAATAAATATAAAAGGATCTTTAGGATTAAATTTATTTCATTTTAGTGTACTCTCTGTTTTTAATCATTAATTATTTTCATTATTCCATTATTATACACACATAAAAAATATTCTTCTTTTATTAGGACACATTATTGGGTGAATATATCAAATCTCTATACATGAAGAAACCAAATTATTTTTCCCTTATGGTCCCCACCACTCAATATTTTTTCTATCTTCATCCTTATCTTCTTTGGCGAGTCTATGAGTGGGTTTAGGTTTAGGTTTTTAATCATATTTCTGGATACCAAATTAAGAATAATCAATACGTCCCTCCTTATTTCCATCACCCAGCATGGTTTCCCATAGTCACAAAATTTTCCTACAAATTAAATGTTAACAATATTCATTCCGGTTTCATCCATTAATAGAAATTGAAATCATAGAGTGAAAAACAATAATCGTAATGGGAAAATAAAATAGAATTTATAGAATATATAAAACATGAAACCTTATTTTCAATATAAGATACCTTTTTTCGATCATATACTCATTAGGTTTAACCCTGATATTTCATTGTCATCATCCGCTCAAATCAATAAAAATTATTTGAAAAAAATGTGAATTATATAAATAATATCCCCCTAGAGTGTCATACTAGTTCCACAATAAGGCCCTTTTTCGTGTACCAGGTAACACTTGATTCAATTATAATTCACATTTTTCGAAGTTATTTCCCCAAGGTACATCTATTTTAGATCAAAATGAACTTATAATATCCATATAGGGATTCATTTCTATTAAATCCACATAATATCTACATTATGAAATATTTAGGATGTTATTATATACTTATCCTCAATGTCTACAATAGGGTTATATTCCCCAATCTATTGTCTCTATAATCTAGTTCCCAATTTTTATAGTAAAATTCATTTGATACAAACAATAAAGACCCTAACCCTACTAGACCATTTCTAATGGTTATATTACTACTTTTTTGTAACATAAAAGTGATCACACCCTGAAGAACAAAATAGGCTAGTAGTCTTGATAGACAAGATACATTGTTATTTCATGCATTATATTTGAAAAAAAATTAAACATAATTTATTTAGAATATTAGTATTCACCCTATCATATACTTTTATTCCATTCGTATTTCTATTCCTAGATTTCTGGTAATGGAAGAAAAGGGTGAGATTATATGATCAGTAGATGTTATGTAAATCAAAATCCATCATGAATCCATATGAATAATCAACATGGAAAGGTTAATAACTGATCACATATTCCATTAATATAACTTTAATATCTTGAATACCTAAGGATTAATAACTATGGGAATATAAATAACTGAATGAACAAGTCCTTTAATCACTAAACTAAGAATCAAATGCATGCACATAAAATATCAATGTAAAAATATCATTGACAGTAATAATAACTGAATTATCATTTTAGGAAATTATTTTTTATTTGACATCATGATTTTGAGAATTATGATTCCTCTATGATGAATAACTTTCACTATATATTTTAATATTTTTGGTAGTGGTATACCAAAACCCCATTTAAATAAGGCTATCCCACAAATTCGACACATGATACTAATGATGCATCTTGGGGATATCTATAACTAGGCCCCACCCATTACATCATGTCCAAATAATTCCACATCTATCAAATAAACAATTTAATTCTTACATAATGTTCATTATCAAAAATTATTTGTACTATGTAATGAATACAAATGGAGAATAATTTACCTAATTAGTTATATGAATTAAAAAGTAAAATACCAAATCTAGAAATGATATATGGTAAACGTAATAATTTTGACCATGATAAATTATATGGATATTTAGTGTAAATATATTTTCTAATTACAACAATAAAGTGAATATTTCTAGGGAAGGTTCACGATTGAAAAAATTAATAATGAAATAGAATTAAAATACTTTCCCTTGTAAAAATATTTATAAACCATCCATAGAAATAATAAGGATTTTTTTATAAACACATATCCCTGGTGGATCATAAATACAACAAAGGGTTGATTTCATTTAAGAATAGAAATAACATAAAATGTAACTAAAAACATGCATGAGGAAAATATCCTTCTTACATTCATAATATTTTTAAAAACTATTGTTGGAAAATATTTTCAAATTAATTATAATTGAAAATGACCATTAATACATATAAAGGAATATTTAAAATATTTAGTGGTCTTGATGATGGAAAATTTTCTACATGTTATTCTTGATAAAAATAAATATTACATTCACATTTATGGTAAAATCTAAATGGGAATTGTTTTGAAAATGACAGAAAGATTCTTTAAAAAAAATTATTAAAAATTTAAATGTGGTCAAAAATTAGATTAATAAATCATTTTTATAATTTAAAAAAATAGATATAAAATTTTTTTGACATTTTTTAGAAGAAATATGATTTTTTACTATAGAGGGAAATAAAGTAAAATTTTCTTTGAAAAAATATCAATCACATTAAGTATCGATGTGATAGAAAGTAGTATTATTACATAAAAAATTCATGAATAACTAAACAATACAAAAAATTATTTAATTAACAAATAACAATTAATTCCCCAGAGGGATACTTAAACATAAAAATCAAGAATGAAATGAGATTTCGAAATAAACCCCTTAATAGATTAAAATTATAATGTGATACTTAACAAGTGAATATATTAAGTGTATACAATGTAATTCATCAAAAAACTATTGGATATAAAAAATAATACAGTCAAAATTAATTACACACATAATCTAAGAATATCCAGGACAGTGAAGAAGTAATATAACATAGTTAAATATAATTGTTTAATGAAATTCATTTCAACTTGGTAACATGTATGTAAAATACCCACAAATGATTAAAATTGAAAGATAAAATACCACGAATTATTAATTAATAATTATATTACATGTTAAAGAGGTAGTATACACACCTTATACAATAAATTATATGTATAACATTTCAATATTCCTCATTGATGGGAAATTAAGATTAAGTCTCATACCGCATGCTTTCTCTTGGTTAATGAGAATTAACCTCATCTTTAATGGTTTTAATCATTTTTTAAATTTAAAAAGGAACCATATTAATATTTATAAAATCATATATGATCCAATTATAACATTTTACCACTTATTTTTTAATAATATATCATCACATTGACTATTTCGTGTGTTAATCGCATTATTTTCTCATCTGAGTTTCTTCATGAATGTCCTAGTTATTATAAATCAGATATAATTAAATCATCTATATAATGATATTAATATTATAAATATCATATTTACTCGTTAAATACAATTTTAGAATCATTTTTTATAGCATCAAATTGAAAATGAATCGCATCACTTCATATAGACGGTAGGCAGTACATAATCACAAGCGAAAATATCATTCGATGAACGAGTGAAATGGTAAGTAAGTGGATGGTATATTAATTTTATATAATAAATATATCTTAATATATGAGAAATATATTTATTAAATTTATCCTTATTACCTTCCACGTTAAGATTTTGTGAATAATTAATCACATCACTTTACAGGGCAGTAGTCTATTATACATACAAGTGACATTATCTTATTTTTAAACCCCAAAGAAAGTAAGAAGGTATAAGTAATTTTATAATTTAATAAGTATATTAATATAATAAAAATTATATATATATATATAAACATTAAATGAATAATTATATGAAATTTTGATATGTGTTGATTTAAAATAAGTTACATTGGATTGTGAGGTGTTTGTATGTTGTAAAACAATCAACGATTTCATTTCTCATTTGATAGTGTTGGAGAAGGATAAAAATAATTACATAATAAAAATAATATATAAATATATAAAATATATGTTTTGTTATTTTTTATGTTTTAATTCATAATTTAATATGGAAAAAATTTAAATAAATTGAAGGAGTTTTATTAAGACAATTATCTTCTCTTAGGGAATCATCCATTAGATCTCTTTTTAATGACACTAGGGTAGGTCTTTTTGGGGTAAAAGAAGCTAAAAAATGTCATTAAGTTTTTTGGGGTGATATTTTAGTATGATTAGGTCGAACCAATGGGCTATATAGTTTTGAATAAGTAAAGGGGGTAAGTTTCATTTTATAATTGAAGAGGAGGACACACATGGAATTCTCGAAAAGGAAATGTGATACCCACATTTTTCATGTCAAAAACAGACAAAAATGATCCATTATAGAACCTTATAGGAGATATGGTATACATATGGTCATAAAATGGGTGTTTTTTAAGTTTTATATCATTTTAACACTAATATTTTTAGTTTTACTCATCAGGAAACCCTAATTCCCCTTAACTCTAATAATTAATTATTACTATTTTTGTTATACATTAATGTAAAAAATTAATTTGACTATATAAAATAACATAAATTATAATTATTCATAATATTTAATAATTTTATTGAAATTAAATTTACATAATTTTAAAAATTCAATTTAAAATAAAACATGAGAACAAATTGGAAAATGTATTTTAAAAAAAAAGACTAAAAATTCTTAAAAAAATTATATAAAATTTCAACATAAAATTGATTCCAATGACTTAAATTAGTTTAATTGAAATATAATTAAGAAAAGTTTACTCTAATCCCAATCAAAATTAAAATTTAATTTTTTTTAAATAATTTAAATGAAAAGGTATTTATAAAATAAAATCCTATATTTTTTACTATTCAATGAGAAATTCGTCTTTTTTAAAAATTATAAATAATTCACACAATGGTATATTTTTAATTTATATTTTAACAAAGAATTTTTCAAATTAAATTTTATAAAAGTGTTAAAAAATTATTTTTTTTGCAAAGTGTGACTATACCACCTTTTAAAGAAATACAGTTTTTTAGAAACAATTTCTATTTATTTAATTTTGTTCTTATTATATTTATAATCAGAAAATAATAATTGAATTTATTTTACACATGTGTAAATCATATAATTAAAATTATTTAGTTATTCCTATTCATACCTTCTAACCTAACAATTATGTTATAAATTTAATGTTTAAGAAGTAATATTTTAATATAGTATTATGCTTCATTTTAACCAGATGATACAGACATTGCAAGCTATAAAAAAGATTGAATTTATATAAAAATGAATATATCATAAATTCTAGGTGTCTTTCACTATCATATGATATTATTATTTTATGTAATAACTCTATCTAAACAAAATTTCTTCATTTAGAATCATGGGTTGTAAGATCTAACTTGTGGCAACTCCTCGAAAGGTCTATTGAATGTGGAAAATATCATACTCCCACAATTGACCCTCACCTATACATAATGAGGATACCCATTCATTATCACATAATATCTAATATGTAACCAAAAATTCAGCCTCTTATGATCAAAATAGGACTTATGATATTAATACACTACCTTTATTCACTTCAGGATAACAAAATCATTTTTATTGGGATATGCACCACTTCTGGTCCACAAACAGTTAACTATCCAACATTAACACAATAATATGGAGAATATTAATTTAATCTGTTGAAATAATAAAAAGATTCACTAAAAATATATTTTCAATAACTATTGTTGAAAGAATATTCTAATATGTGTATGCGAATAACCCACAAAACTCTAAAATATATGTTGCATGTTTGAAACAAATCCTTTATATTATAGATTGACTATACTTTCAGATAGAAATTTTAGAGTTGAAAAAAATGCTAAATAATAACCGAGATCCAAATGTACATTGGTGACCCATATATGATATTTAGATAAAATAAGGACCATGATCTTAGATTACCATCATTAGAACTCCATGAAGCCTCACTATATTGTCAATATATTTCGTCAACATCACTTCCACTTTTCTTGACACTTTAGTTTTTAATAAGTGAGGTGAAATCTCTAGGTGGTCAATGATCACTCATATAACATCATAAGATCCCTAAGGTATGATTAATCTGGTGATGAATTAAATTTAAATGTTATCTCAAATCCACTAGGGAACATTGACTACCTAAAGAAAAGCATATAGAACTTGATGCTCAACATTCACCTTCTAGAAAAAAATATCATGAGACAAATTATGAAACTCAATTCGTCAATCTAGACAGCCAAAACTAATCTCTTAGGTAATGAAACATATTCAACACCCCAATATATAAAACTAATAATAGACTTTGGAACTCACTAAGAATCACCTCATGTATCAAAGAAGGAATAAAAATCATTCCTATGAACAAAACCCATTGTTATCTATCATCTATCCATCCCCTAGAAGTATCACAAAAAAATATAGATGAGAACCCTTTTCCTTGACATCCAGTTACTTGGCCTCCTCCTCCTCCTTCACCTAACATGTATGAACTTTCATTTGTAGAATATATCATCTACCATTAAATAATCCAACATAATGGTGCAATGTTACTAAATCCTCCATTAGTTTCTCAATGTCTCTAGACTCATATAATGTACCTCCACATGACATTATTCTCAAAGAATATTCCATTACATTTACATTTATAGGTGAAAATTAAATCTCAAAATCATAATAATGGAAAAAAACAACCACCATCATAGCTGAATATTAAAATTATTCCATTATATGACATAAACAAGGATCATCTGATCTACGAAGATATCAAATCACTCCCTATTGAGATAATGTCACTAAAACTACCGGAAAAGACCCATCATATAGATTTCATGATAATGGGTGTCACAATTAAATTCATGGTGTTTTAGCTTCTATGACTCATAATAGTTATGCTCCCTCTAAAAAAACAATGTCCAATCCATGGTCAGATTCATTACAATAAACCTTGAATTAAATTATCTCTTAAAAGAAATGTAATTGTGCATTGACCAACTTCTCTTTAAAGTACTTCAAAGCATCCTCATAGTGTTCAATACACATAAACACCTTATCAATTATAGTAAAAGATTTTATCATAGATCTAATATTTCGGCAGTTTGAAATGAAACTAATATAATATCCAATGATTCAAAGGAAACTCCACAGCTATACAACATTATTCAATGATGATAAAGAAAAAAAGAAACCATAATATTAAAATGGTCTATGTATACTCCACTCTAAGATAATATAATAGTTATTAAACAAAACTTATGATCCTTTAAAATAAATCATAGACATCCAAAAAGGATAAATTTAATAATGAACTCCCAAAAAATGTCATAGATATTTGACATGATCCTCCTTGTATACTTAAAACAAACGTATTTTGTCAATAAATACCACCATGAACTTGTCTAGAAACTCATAGAACACAAAAATCTCCATTTTTTTAATATAGAACGATCCTTCATAACACCTAATGAAATAAAAATGAATGCATAATATCCTTACCTACATACTAAATTTATCATCAAGATATCCTCATCCCTCACTCATGGATGATGGTATCTAGACAATAAATATATTTTAGAGAACAAAAAAATCCCTTCAGCTGGTTGAATAGATCTTCAATATATTGGAGAGGATTGTAGTCTAATATTTTCACCATATTAAAATAATGATAATAAAAAAACAATAAATAGTTATCTACCTTATTAAAAAACAGAACTATATTTCCCTATAGTGACACGTAATGACAGAATAAAACCACAATAACAATAATTATAGATTTAAATTTTTGGTACTTGCAACTCAAAATGTCACATCCAATAAAGGGACATAAATGTAATAACACTAATTTTTAGAATTTAAATTCATTAAATTATTTTTTTTTCATATATTTGTATAAAGACATTGTGAAACTAGAAAAAATATGATAAATTTACTAAAATAAATATTACAATGAATGATAGGCACTAATAAATTAAGATTTCACAGTATGAAAAAATATGAAGAAAAGTATAAGTATATTAAATTAACATATATATTTATATTCATATAAATTACACACTCATTACAAATTTATTTGTGTGGTTCACTACTTTTATAGTGAATTAAAATCAAACCATAGAGATTAGAAAATAATTAAAAAATACAGTAGACACTATGAGAGGGAAGTATATGAATAAATATTCATTAATTATGTAAGGATATATATTGGTTTACTATATTATCATTGTATATAGGTTTTTTGGAATAATATTAATTATAAATGTTAAAATATTTCACACATATCATTTACGTGTATTCTATTAATACTTGTTAGATGTTTAAATAAAATCTTTTAAGGATAAAAGAGTTAATTTTTTCATAAGACAACTTATTTTGGTGCAATGTATTTTTATCTTAATAGATTGAATTAATCCCTGAGTATTAATATTTATAATTAAATAATTTTATTTGATATTAAATGTTTTTAATTATCATTAATTTAATCATGTTAATTATGAATGGAATATGAATGATGTTATTTTTTTCTTCATGAATACCTTATCATCCGAAATGGTTTTAATTGAATTTAATGAAAATTTATTTTAATGAAATTATGACATGTTCATAATTTTTTTTGATAAAAATGATATAACTTTTAAAATTATCATATCAAAATTTTCAAACGTTAAAATGTTCAGATTTTATTAAAATAATGGGTTTTCAGTGATTTGAGAGAAATACTTATTGAATAGAAAAATATCATTTATTTTCATGTTTTTAGAGTGAACAATTTTTGAAAATGATTTCAAAAATTAATTACTTCCTTTTAATTATAAATAGTTCAATTAATATTATTTTAATTGATATTATTATTATTATTTTGATACAAAAACATTTTACAAAAATGCATTTTAATGAAAACTATTTCTCATTGTGTATTAAAAGATTATTTTAAAAGTAATTTATACCAATTATATTAATTTAATTTAATAATATTAATTCCATATTTACGATCATAATTTCCAAAAAAAATCAATATTTCATATTTTTTTTCCATAAAAAATACTAACCTTAGAAAAAATGATTTCACCATAGTTAGGGTAAAATAGGTATAACAAAGTTAGATGTAAAAATTATTTCTTCCCCATCATCCATAAACATTATTATATTTAATTAAATGAGTGTAATTAAATCAACCCATAAAATATATAAAAATATGGAATTTTTGTGCAATTTTTAATTGATTAATAAAATTTCATTGTTTAAGTAAAAGAAATATCAAAATGTCACTTTCTTTTATTCAATATATATAATTTTTTTTGACCTGTATAAAAGAAGGTATGAATTATTATAAAATGTAATTTTGATTATAAATTTTTTTTCTAGGATATTATGTTTTTAAAAAAAATTGTCATTTTCACCTTTAATTCTAATGAAATGTTTACAATTTTCTTGTGAAAGGAATGGAAAAATAAAGAAAATGATTTAAAAAAATTTAAAGAAATATTTTTTCTATAGTTTTTATTATTTATAATATTTCTCTGGATAAATAATATTAATTATTTTTATGTTAAATGTTTATAATTGAATATAATACTATCATGATATTTTTTATGTCAATTATATTAATATTATAGAAAATAATTCATGTTATATTATGGTAAATAAAATTTTATTAAATGATTTAAAATTCTTGAAAATATTACCATTTTACAAGTTAATGGGATATGGTCAAGACAATCAATCATTCTCCACATATGAGTAACTTTTCCTTTTATAGAATCATTTTTTAACCCTGACTTATTTAAATAATGTTATCATGATAATCATTAAATAGTATTGAAGAGAGGATAAATTATAGTTATAATTTTTATAAAACACTTAATGATTCCAAAATTTTATTCCGTCAGATTATTTAAACTTATAACCACCCTAAATTCAAAATATGTTACTTTTTCCACTATAAAATGTAAAATAATTTATATTAGTTTAATAATATATGTAATTCTAACAAAACCCCTTTATTTTCTTATATATGGACATCATACCTCCTCTCTTAGTCAGAATAAATGATCCATGTTGCTCAACTAAAATATACTGAAATCACTAAAGAAATTCCTCCATACATTCTAGGGGCCTTGTACCTATAAAAATTCAATCCCTGAAGTCTTAAGGCTCTTGTGAAAGGTGTTTATTCAAAGAGGAGGTAATCTTCTTAACTGAGAATTTTAATTTTAATTATTCTTATAACTTATTTAATTATATACATAGAATTAAAATATAATATCATAATTATAAACCATATAAATGAGACAATATTATGTTCTTTCAATAACCTTATTCATCTACAATTCCATCAAGCTGGTCATGATACCACTATTCATGCATACGTCTGGACTACCACCTAACAAACAAGTATATTTTGATTCTCAAAACCACCTTTACTTTTTTATGGTCTATTTAATATTTATATATGATAATAATTAAATAATAATACTTCTATACTTTTAATTTATTTTCTACCATATTACCATATCATACATTCGGAAATAATAATGTCTTTCATGTGAAAAATGTAGACCACCAAATCTACCAAAGTTATGAATCATTTTTTATTTATTATTTACATGGATGGTTTTGAGGATAGATTTGATGAATATATTTTATATACATTATATAATTATGATTCTGGGAATGTTATTTATTATTTACCATTATGTTGTTCCGTCCATCAAAAGGTATAATGATCGCTCATGTGTACATACAGACTATTGTCTCCATGATGTTATGTAATTAATTTTCCATCACTAAATTTAATGTATTTGTGTAACTCGCTGACCATAATTACCTTGATTTGGTGAATTGTTACATAACATAAGAATGACCTCAAGATATCAAGTCTCGATAAACTGATTAATTTAGTATCCTTGGAAGTATTAGATACATACATATGTTTTAAATTATGTCATGAAATAAAAATACAACAACTGTGTGTTCTCTTTGAACATAGTCACATCCCATAGCCTATTATTAAAGGTTAATCGTAAAATACTTCTTCACATATTGGGAAAATTTAAATAGATGAAAAGGGGTGACTTCAGATGCACAATAAGGATAAAAATATAGCTAAAACTATCATAAATGAGAATATACTTTTAAGGAAATGTATAAGACTAAAACAAAATCCCTTTAAACTAAAACCTCATAATAATATGGAAAAGATAATTCAAATAGTTCCATTTACATATTCACGTGGATATTCAAAAAGTCTAATAATCACATGTAATATCAATAACTACTTTTAAAATGATGGAATGCGTAATGTCAGATATCATAACCACATAGTCAAGGCCACGTTCCAAGAAAAAAATTAAGATTTTTTCAAGGCCATGTGCCAAGTCACTCGTTTGTCTCATGAGACATATCGATGCATGGAGGAGCTTTAGCATGTTCCACCTGTCACTTACTATGCCCAAATCCTTCCTCATATAAAAATATTGAAACATAACATAAACATTCATATTAAAACAAGCATATGAAATGTTAATATTGTAACCATAAACTAATAATGGTATAAAAATATCACATCCATAGTAAATAAATCACAAAACCTTCAGTACAATATAGAAGATTGTATCATAATAAACCAACATCAAACAAGTGTAAAATCCATCAAAGGATGTTGACATATATGAAATCAACTCTAATTTCCATAAAATTTGAAATTATTTAACAGTCATGTAATTATTAAAGAAAAAATTTATTTTGAAAATATTCTTATATGAATGTAAGGGTAGCTTTTAAGGAGTTATAATGGTAGAAAATACCCACAGTCACCATATACGTTAGAAAATCATTTTTACCAAAATTTTTCAAAAAGGTCACAAAGTACCATGTTTGGAAAATTATGGAAAGATTACCACAAAAAAATTATAGAAAGTATACCAAGGATATAAATGATTTTATCAAATATTCTACGAAATTGAAAAAATATTTTGAAATTCAATTTTGAGAAACACTGATGTGGATGATAAAGAAGTATGTGTAGAAACTTATGTATAAGTAACCATTGATAAATAAAGAGATTGTAAAATTAACCCTTACCTTGAATTTTACTTATTCGGGGGTACATTAAACACTATTATAATAGTTAAATTATTATTATTAAATTATAAAAGAACAAAATACATTAACAAGATATCATATATGATCTTTTAATATTTCATTATAAATAATATTTCAGTAGTATCATTGTTTCGGTTGTAAACTGATTCATTTTCCTTTATATGTTTTGTAACATAAGTCGTGTTTGTTTTGGACATGATGTATTTGATTCATATCCATAATGATATTAAGTTCTTTAACATTATTTTTTATCTTAAAATGAAAATTATTCATGAATGGTTATGATGTGGAATGAATATCATTGAGTTCGTGGCGACGGTAATCTGTAGGTATACACGAATTAAAATATCATTACATTTATGGTGAAATAGTAAATAATTGGATGGAATATTATATAGACATAATAATTTAAATGTTATATATATTATTTAAATGAATTATACTCATTATTGTACCCATCTTACTAATGAAGTGTTGAATAACAAACTGCACCACGATGTGGAGACGTTAAGTTGTATGTATGCACGTATTGTGACTTTTTTCCTTCCATGGATCGATAGAATAATGAATATGGTTGTACCATATATATAATAACATCAAAGTATTTTTAAGGTACTAGAGATATTATTTTGTTATGGAAACAACAATGAAAGAGGAAGTGGAAGAAGAAATGAACATTAAAATAAGTGATGAAATAATGACCTCTTATTCTTGTAATTCCTTTTTATTTGATCAAAATGGCACCATTGGTTGGATTTCTGTCAAAATTAAGGCCTCTAGGTTGAAGTACAGTTTGTTGGGAGTATATTTGAGTAGGTTTTGGCTGAGCCAAATGGATTTGAGTGTGTGATTTCGAGAGAAGGTGAAGTACCATTTTGAGTAGGTTCAGGATTGTATTTTCTCAACATTGATACATGGAACACATCATGAACATTGGAGAGACTTGGAGAGATTTCCAAATAGTAAACTAAAACTCCAATTCATTCTTGAATTTTGAAAGTTCTGATGTACCTGGGACTTAAATTTCCTTTCTTATATAATTGTACAACACACTTCCATGGAAATACCTACAAGAAAACAAGCTCTCCTACTTGGAATTCCATATCATTTGCTTATTGACATATATTTTTTGCATACATTGAACTACCTTGATGTGGGTTTGGCTAATCTTCACCTTTTCCATTGTTCCTCATCATGTTATGGGCCTACGAGTTTTCTTTCACAACCATCATCCCAACAAGTTGGTGTGGGACATCTATTTATATATAACGCTTCATATGGTGCTATCTAAATTCTTTAATGGAATCTATTATTATAGGAAAATTATACCAGAGGTAAATACTGATCCCAAAAACCTTGAATGTAATGTGAGAAAAAAATGAACAAGTCTTCTAATGTTTGAATATTTCATTTTGATTGTCCCTCAGTTTGAGGGTGGTATGTAGTGATTAAACAAAGTTCATTACCAAGTGATTTCTAAGGACTTTTTTTAAATGTAGATGTAAAATGGAGATCACGATCAGAAAACATAAATGGGGGTAATCCATGAATTCTTACAAGTTCATTAATATACAGTCCTACTAAACGTTCCAGAGTTAAATATTCACTTATTGCAAGAAAATGTGATGACTTGGTAAGATGATCAACAATGAAAAATATTGCACAATTCCATCTAGCAGTCTTTGGTAGCCCAATAACAATGTCCATCGTAATATCATACCATTTCCACTCAGGTATGGGAAGAGGTTTCATGACACTTCTGGGATGTTGTCTTCCAGCCTTTACCTTTTGACAAACAATACATCAGGACACATAATCATAAATCTCCCTCTTCATGTTGTCTCACTAAAAATGTTCCGTGAAATCAATTTACATCTTAGTGCTACAAGTTTGTATAGAGAAATTTGAGCTATGAGAATCATCCAAAAATTCTCATTTTAGTTCAGGTATATCTGGAACACAAACCCTTCTCATAAATTTTAAAATTTCAACTTTATATACGAAGTCAATCAATCCCCATAATTCCCATATTTAATTTTCTTTCGAAACTCATCATCATAAGTCAAAAAACTTTTTATCATTTATATTAAATATCATTTGGAAAACATTTGAAAAAGTGTTAATGTTCCAACTTCCATGGTTATTCCCATATCTATCTCTACAAGATCCGTGAATATAGGATCTCTTACAACTCCGATATTTTGTAAATCTCTGTGATCCATTCTTCTTAATGCATATTCCACCTTACATGACTTCATCAGGTGGTATGTATAGTGCCATCATAATATTTGAGTAGTTCAAGCCATCGTCATTGCCTCAAGTTGAGTTCTTTATTTGAGAAAATATTCTTCAAAATCATTTAATCGGTATTTATCTCAAATTTTTACCATTGAGATTGTATCTCCATATCATCAATTAAATTATTATAGCTTCTAAGTCTAGATCATGAGTGGTATAGTTTTGTTCATGAATTTTTAACTGTCATGATGCATATGAAATAACCATATCATTCTTCATAAGTACACAACACATTCCTTTATTTTAAGAATCACTATTTATAACAATCCAATCATTCCTTGATGGTAGTCTAAATATTGAATCATTGAATAATATTCTATTCATTATTTCAAAACATTCTTCACAATATTGTATCCAAACCCATTTTAACCCTTTACATGTTAGATTGGTTAATTGGTTAGCCAATTGAGAAAAATTCTTGACAAAATGCCAATAGTAACATGTTAATCCAATAAAACTACATACTTTAGTTATATTTATTGTTTCTAGACATTCATTGATTTCCTTTTTCATTGAAGGATCAACAGAGATTCTATCCTTAGAGGCAATATGTCTAAAAAAGAAATATCATGAAGCCAGAATTTAAACAATCTAAACATCCTATATAATTCATTTCATCTAAGAGTTTTTAGAATAGTGTGCAAGTTATTTTCATGATATTCTTAGATTTTGTAATATACAATGTATCATAAATAAATACCACTAAAATTTGATCCAGATATTTAGTGAAAACTCTATTCATTAGATACTTGAAAACTGAGGGTGTATTAGTCTTTCCAAAAGGCATTACTGTAAACTAGTAATCCCGTACCTAGTACGAAATACTATCTTTGGAATGTATTCCTTATTCACGCACAACTAATGTTATCCTTATTGAATGTAAATCTTAGAAAATTATTGAGATCCATGACGATTATCAAATATATCATCAATGTGAGGTAGGGGATACTCGTTCTTTATTGTTATAGATTTGATCTCTCGTTATTCAATGCCCAACCTCATATATCCATATTTCTTCTTAACCAAAAGAATTGGGGCTCCCAATATAGAAAACATAAGGTGAATAAATCATTTTTTATTAATTCTCAATTTTGATTCCTTAAATCGATTAATTCAATAGTGGCTATTCTATAAGGGGTTTTCGATACGGGCCTTGAACTAGAAATTATGTTAATGGAAAATTTAATTCCTCTTTTTGGAGGTTATCAAGGTAAATCTTCTGGAAACACATCAACATAATATTACATAGTAGGTAAATACTCTATTTTAACATTCCTTTCCTCTTTCATATTTATATTATTTTCTTCTTCCAAATAATTTTATTTAGTACATCTACTAGGGGTGGATCTAGATAAGAATTAGATGGTGATGTTTATGCTCTAAAGATAAGGTACTCCTAATCATCATCTAAAATTGTAACCTCCTTCTTCTTAAAATAAATTTTCATGTTATGGTATGAAATCATATTCATAATGTAGATTATATAAAATTCAATCATGGGTATGATGAAGAGGTCAACATATAAAAACATTTATATACCCTAATGAGAACTGATTCACCAAACATTATTTCAATGATACTTCCCATACGAAATTATGAATGAAAACTCATTTATTCAATCAAATTGGAAATATCTATTTTTCATTGGAAAATAGGATGATATGATACAATGTGATGATCTAGAATCAAAAAATGAATTTGTTAAATTTGAGGAATCCATTAAATTACCCACCACTACATCATTCAGAGCTTCAACCTGAGTAGTAGTGATTGTATATGGTTTGCCTTTTAGTATTGGCCTTTTGGAGTTTTTTTTCCTTGGTGCATATTATATTCATTTGAATAATTACAATTTTCTCTATAATTATAGAATTCAACATCAACATCCTCTTTCTTTCCCAGGCAATCATGATCATGGTGGCTTTTTCACCACACTAGTAACAGACTCCCATTCACTTCATCCCAGTACCATGGTGTTTCTTCCCATATTTTCTACAGAGTGGAAATTCAACTTTTCCCTTATCCCCCCTACATCCATTTCTAGATTGTTCATCAGAACTCTTATTCTCTAGCATTACTTTAAAATCGTAAGACTTAGATAATTTCTATTCTATCTAAATAGCACATGAGACAATATCTTCATACAATGAGAAGGGTTTTGAGACTAATTCTATATGGAGAAATGGTTTCAAACCATTAATTAATAGATCAATATTACTCATTAGGTTATGTATAAAATCTTATGCATGACTTGATAACCATGTATATTTGGCCTTCTTTTTTGCGACATTTTTATCCTCCTTTTTCCTTAGACTCAAAACTTTTCATTCCATATCTGCTCAATGGTCATGAGGAATGTATTTTGATATGAAATGTTATTGAAATACATTACATTAGATATTATATACTTCCTCATCCTCCTTTTTGTTTTGATTTAATGACCACCATTGATCTGCATATCCCGTGGGGCGATAAACTGCCATGACAAGTTTTTCCCTTTCGCTACTCCCAAAAGCATGAAATATTTTATGTAACGAACTTATCCATTGATCAGCTACAAATGAATTTCAAGACCCATTAAATATTTGTGGTTGTTATATCATGAAGAGTAGTATCATTGATCCTTCATGTTTTGGATAAAGGTACTCCATACAGGGAAGGATATTATTAATAACCTGAGTGAGGTGACCCAGTATGGTTATAAGCTATATAGCACTAGTTGCATCCCCATGTCCTCTATATTTATATTATGTAGGATGGATATCACTATATGCACTACATCCATTGATATAGTTTCCATTCCTTCTACTGGGCACCATTTCAATACAATGGAATACACTATATTTGTTTATAAATCGCAATACAAAATTCTAAAATTATAAATACCTGACATAAATTAAACATTTTATGCGTATAATCCATAATTATAAAACCATTTTCATTGAGGTGGTATTTTCTCATAAATTCTTCATAATGTTTTGTAGAGAATATGTGAATTCTCCAGAGAATACCCCCCAGATTGTTGTAACCAAGCGTGCAGAAAGGCTCATTGTTGTGTACCAGGATAATCCGAGTCATGCTTGAAACTCCTTGTCGGATTGTTCCCTCATAGATACATATATACTAGAGCTTCCTCTATCTTCTCGTATTTATACTGGGATTTTTTTCTTGAAAAATTCACAAAATCTCTGTATTACCAAAATATTTGAAGTTCTTCTATATTGATCCTCATTGTCTATCCTAGGGTAATGTTCTATATTCCGAGTTTTTCTAAATCTAGTTTCCAAGGTTTGTACTAATCATCCTTTGATAAAAACTGGAATGCACCAACCCTAGTTACCGAGAGTCAGTTCATTATTACATAACATTGGCCATATCACAAGAGAGGACTTCTAAAAAAATTGATTAATTTAGTAGGATTCGATGTACTATATACATACATATGTTTTAAATTACATCATTAAATAAAACAACAACAACAACATTGTGTTCCCTTTGATCACAGTCATATCCTAAATCATATTCCTATAGGTTAATCATAATATAATTCTGCACATCATGGTAAAATGACATAAAATTAAAAGGAGAGAGCTCAGATGCTCCGTAAGGATAACAATATAGCGGAAACTATCATTATTAAGAATAAACATTTTATGCAATGTATAAGGTTAAAAAAACCTTTTAGACATAAAATTAGTCATAATAGGGAAAATATATGTCGAATAATTCAATTTAGTTAGTCACATAAATATTTGACTAGTCTAATAATCACATGTAATATCAATAGCTAATTACATATTTATGAAATGCATTATACCGGACATCATAACCACATAGTCGAGCCTCGTGCTAAGAGTACATATAAGATTTTGTGAAGGCCTTGTGCGAAGACTCAAGTTTTTATAGTGAGACCAACTGTTGAATCAATGAGCTATAGTGGGCTCGACTAGTCACTTACTAATTCCAATGCATTCCTCATATGAAAAGATTGAAACATAACGTAAAAATTTATATTAATACTAGCACACGAAATGTTAAAACGGTATCCATAAACCATGAATATTATAAAAATTAAAAATCCATAGTCAAACATATCACAAAACCTTCAATACAATATGTAATATTGTATCATAATAAATCATCTTCAAACAACTGTAAAATCAACCAATGGATGATGATGTAGATGAAATAAAATTATTTGAGAGAAATTTAGAAATCACTTAAAAATCACGTAATTATAAGAGAAATTTTTTATTTAGAATATATTCTTATAATATTTTAAGGGTATATTAGAATGTGTTATAATGGTGGAAAATAGCCTAACCCGCTGTATATGTTAAAAAACATTATTACCGTAAATTGTCAAAAAGGTCATAATATACCTTTTTTGGAAAATGATGGAAGGTTTCCAATCAAAACATTTTATAGAATGTAAAAAAAGGGTATAAATGACTTTAACCCATGTTATAGGAAATGATAAAAATGTTTTGAAATTACTTTTTAAGAAATAAGGATGTAGATGATAAAGAAGTCCCAGTAGAAACTTATGTATAAACAACCTCAGATAAATAAATAGATTGTAAAATTAACCTTTTCCATAAACATTTACTTAGTTGAGGCCACATTAACGTTATGTATTATCATTAAATAATTGTTACTAATTTATAAAATAGTCAAATACATAAATTTTCTATCATATATGATCTTCTAATATTGTATTTCTAATAATAATCCAATAGTATAATTGTTTCTAGTGTTAACAAATTTGTTCTCCATTATATGTTTTGTTACAAAAATTATGATTTTTATTGATATGATAAATTTTTATTCATATCTAGAATTTTATTATGTTCTTAAACCTTATTTTTATTCATAAAATGAAAATTATTCTTGAATGGTTACAATGGGGAATGAATCTAATCATGTTCGTGGAGACTGTAATATGTTCGTACGCACAAGCGACAATATATTTCTTTTGATGGTGAAATAATATTTAATTGGATGGTATATTATATATTCATAATCATTTACATGTTATATTTATTATAGAAATCAATTTTCTCATTGTTATACCCATCCAAATAATTAAGTGCTGAATAAAAAACTTCACCATAACTTGGATATGGTAAGCCGTACGTTTGCACGTATGGTGACTTAGTCATTCATAGGATGGATATAATAATTAATATGGTTGGACCATATTTATATTAACATAAAACTATGTATAAGGTACTAGAGTTATTATTTTGGAATAGAAACTATTAGGTCCACAAGGATGAATACCAGGAGAGGGGAGTGAATCAGGGTATGACTAATTTAAAATTAAATCCCATTCTGATCTTGTTTCTCTGTTATGATAAATACTCTTTTCTCTATTTCCCAATGCGAAATATAAAAAAATGTAATGCATGAACATGAAACATCAATTTTTACTTGGTTCACCCCCACTGGGTTACATCCAAGGAGCATACACAGGAAATGTGTCGATGTACCAAATCCCCTAAAAGCACACTTATGTTGACAATGTTATTGATAAATCCCTTCTATTCCTATGCTCACTGCCTTTAAAATGTTTAGGGTTAGCTCACTTCTTTCCCAAGGGTCACTCCATGTTTCTCTCTCTCTGGCTTACTACTGATGGAGAGGATCACCTTCTTCCTCTTCCTTTGCTGACTACTCTAAAAAAGAATCCACTCACTGTTTATAGACCTATAGGTCTCTTCATTATCAATAATGAATACTTCTTATGTTGTATGTGGATGCTCTGTTGAAGTCCAACATTCACCTGTAGATGAATCTCACTCTGCACCGAAGGTATCGAGCAATATTCCAACTTTCACGCATCCCTGAATCACAACCGTGCTTCAACCACACCTTGTGCCCTTCTCTTAGCTGGCGCGCAAGTCTCGGTGCGGAAGTTACAACTAGTACACAAGTCCACCTTAACCACTTTCACGATGCAAGATTCTGTAACTCCAAACATGGACGACTCACACCCTTTTACGCACAAACAAATATTTGCGCGCAACCATAAACTATCACGCCTGTTCAAAATGTGGCGCACAAGTGTCACCAAACCACTTTCCCGACACCGCCTTCTTCAACTCAAAAATTGGGCGACTCCCTTTCTTTCTTCCCCAAACCACAATGGACGCGCAACAAACAACTGGCACACAACTTCTACTTCAACGACCACACCACCACTTGCACGACCACAACACTTTCATGATGAGAGCTCTGATTTTCTCTAATTTTTGAACTCGTCACTGAATGAGGAGGGGTTGAACTCTGTTTATAGGCATTTGGACACCCTGCGCGATGGTGCTCAAGTCTCCTCTCGACGCGCAAGTCTCTCCGGGCAAGTCTCATCCACGGAAGTCACTTGTGTGACCAACCCCAAAACATGGGCACCCCTTTTCCCTTTTCCATATTTTGATGTTCTGATCTTCAAATTCATATGGTGCTCAGGTTTCCCCTCCGTCAAGTCAATGGCACACAATTCCCTATTCCAAAACAACTTTTCTTTATTTGTCGATTTTTAGGCCCATGTATTTGGAAATCACTTGAAAATGGCGTCACCATGTATCTTATCTTTTTGTACCACTTCCATATCATCCATTTCTTAGTTGATGTCCGTGAATCAAACAAGGATCGCTAACCATATCCCTTGAACACGACATTCCACCATGAAATCCCCTTTATCAACAAATTTGTACATCATGGTTTTCTTTGTCAACAATGACAACACAGATGTCCACTTTGTCAACAAACACAATCACCTCAAAAATGATACAATGATACCTTGAGGGATTTTTTCCCAATATAAACAACAATGAAATAGGAAGTGGAACATGAAAATAACCTTGAAAAAGGTGATAAAATAATTACCTATTTTTCATGTACTTTTTTTTATTTGATCTAAATGGAATTATAGGTTTCCTTTATGATCAATGTAAAGATTATTGGTTGAATTTAGTGTAGTTTAGAGGATATTTGAGCTTGGTTTGGCCAAGAAAAATGGCTTTAGAGGTGTGATTTTGAGTGAAGTGTACGTACCATTTTATAAGAGAGGCGAGGGTCACTTTTGAAAAAACATGAAATATTATTTTGTTGTATAGTTATATTCCGTTTATAATGGCTCCAAAGTGATTTATTTCTAGGATAAGGTGGGTAGAGGTTGAAAACATCTAACCAATAGGTTTCAGATAGGATTAGGTCTCCATATTAACCATATCTTTTAGATTTAACTCTTAGTTAAACTGTTTAAATTTTACCATGTATTCTTGTATTATTATAATAAATGGTTATTAAACATACCATAAAAAGTCAAGAAAACCTTGTATTTTCTCAACAGTGACACATGGAACTCATCATGAACTTTGGAGAGACTTGGAGGGATATCCATATAGTAAACTGAAACTCCAATTTGTTCTAGAATTTTGAAAGGTCCGGTGTACATGGTACATAAATTTCCCTTCTTATATAATCATACAACACACTTCCATGGAAATACCCTCCAGAAAACATGATCCCATACATGGAATTACAAATCCTGTGGTTATTAACATATCGTTTCTTCCTATATTGAACTACATTGATGTGGGTTTGGATAATCATAAAATTTTCCATTGCTCCTCATCATGTTCAAGGACTACGATTTTTTTTCACAACCATCAACCCAACAAGTTGGGGTGTGACATCTAATTCTATATAATGCTTTATATGGTGCTATCCAAATACATGAATGGATGCTATTATTATAGATTAATTATACCAGAGGTAAATACTGATCCCACAAACCTTGAAAGTAATGTGAGAAAAATCTGAACAAGTCTTCTAATGTTTGAATAGTTCGTTTTGATTGTCCATCTGTATGAGGGTGGTAGGTAGTGCTTAAACAAAGTTAATTTCCTAGGGATTTCAAAATACTTTTTCTGAATCTAGTTGTAAAATGAGGATCACAATCAGAAACAATAGATGGGGGTACTCCATGAATTCTTACAACTTCATTAATATATAGTCCTATTTAACCTTCAAGTGGTAATTCATTTCTTATTGTAAGAAAATGTGATGACTTGGTAAGATGATCAACAATGAAAAATATTGCACAATTACTTCTAGGAGTATTTTCTATCCCAATGAAAAAGTCCATCCTAATATTATACCATTTTCACTCAGGTATGGGAAGAGGTTTCATGACACTTCTTGGATGTCCATCCATTACATGTTGACAAACAATACATCATGACACATAATCAGAAATATCCCTCTTTATGTTTTCCCACTAAAAATATTCCTTCAAATCTCATAACACTTTAGTGCTACTAGTGTGTATAGAGAAATTTGAGCTATGAGCATCATTCAACAATTCTCTTTTTAGATCACATATATCTGGAAGACAAAGCCTCCTCCTAAATTTTAATATTCCATCTTCATATATGAAGTCAATCAATCTCCCATCATTCCCAGCCTTAATTTTCTTTCGAAACAGATCATCGTCAGTCTGAAAATTTTTTATCCATTATATTAAATATCATTTGTAAAACATTTGAAAAAGTATTAACGTTTCAACTTCCATGGTTATTCCCATATCTATCTCTACTAGATCCATGAACATAGTATCTCTTTCAACTCTATTATTTTTTACAACTTTGTGATCCATTCTTCTCAATTAATATTCATTCTTATTTTTCTTCCTTGAGTGGTAGTGTGTAGTGCCATCATAATATTTGAGTAGTTCAAGCCATCATCATTCCCTCATGTAGAGTTCCTTCTTTGAGAAAATATAATTCAAAATCTTGTAATAGGTATATATCTCACACTTTTACCATTTAGATGGTGTATCCATATCATCAATGAAAAGATTATAGCTTCTAAGTCAAGATCATGAGTGGGATAGTTTTGATCATTAATTTTTAGCAGTCATGGAAAATAGGAAATAACCCAATCATTATGCATAATTACATAACCCAGTTCTTTCTTTGAATCATCACTATATATAACAATCCCATCATTCCCTGATGGTAGTGTAAAGATAGAATCATTGAATAATATTCTTTTCAGTTTTTCAAAACAATCATCACAATCTTTTATCCAAACATATTTTAACCCTTTACATGTGTGATTGGTTAATGGGTTAGATAATTTAGAAAAATTATGGACAAAATGCCAATAGTAACCTGTTAAACTAATAAAACTACATACTTTATTTATAGTTATTGTTTCTAGACATTCATTGATTTCCATTTTATTTGAAGGATCAACAGAGATTCCATCCATAGAGGCAATATGTCTAAAAAATAAATCTCTTGAAGAAAGAATTTACACAATCTAAACCTTCCATATAACTCATTTCTTACATGAGTTTTTAGAGTAGTGCGCAAGTGATTTTCATGATATTCATAGATTTTGGAATTTACCATGGTATAATCAATAAATAATACTACAATATTATCAAGATATTCAGTGAAAACTCTATTGATTATATCCATGATAATTGAGGGTGCATTACTCAGCCCAAAAGGCATTACTGTAAACTCGTAATCCCATACATAGTATGAAATGAAATATTTGGAATGTATTCCTTCTTCATGCACAAGTAATGTTATCCTTATTGATGGTCAATCTTTGAAAATTATTGAGATCTATGAAGTTTATCAAATAAGTCACCAATGTGAGGTTGGGGATACTTGTTATTTATTGTTGTAGAATCGATATCTCGTTAGTCAATGCACAACCTCATATATCCAACTTTCTTCCTCACTAAAAGAATAGGGGATCCCCATAGAGAAAACATAAGGTGAATAAATAATTTATTTCTCAATTCTTAAAGTGTATTGTTTAACTCCACTAATTCTATAATGGCCATTTTATAAGGGGTTTTCGATATGGGCCTTCAACTAGGAATTATGTCAAGGGAAAATTAAATTTCACTTTTTGGAGGTTATCAAGGTAAATCATCTGGAAACACATCAACATATTATTACACAATAAGTACATCATCTATTTGAAAATTCCTTTCCTCATCAATATTTATATCATTCACTTCTTCCCCAAAAATTTTATTTAGTATAGCTACTAGGGGTGTATCTAGATAAGAATTAGATGGTGACATTTAGGCTCTAAAGATAAGGTACTCTTTATCATCATTGAAAATTATATCATCCTTTTTAAAATAAATTTTCACATGATTGTCTGAAATCCAATCCATACTGAGGATTATATAAAATTCAATCATTGGTATGATGAATAGATCAACAGATAAAAACATTTATATGCCCTAATGGGAACAGATTCACCAAACTTTATTTCAATGATACTTCCCATTGGAGTTCTTAATGACAACTCTTTTTTAAAATTAACAAATATATTTATATACATATAAATTACACAAACATTACAAATTTATTCTTGTGGTTCACTATGACTATAGTTAGTTGAAATCAAACTATAGAGATAAGAAAATAATTAAAAAATATAGTACATTCTCTGAGAAGGAAGTAAATGAATAAATATTCATTAAGAATGTAAGGATATATATTGGTCTAATATATTATCATTGTATATATGTTTCTTGTAAGAAGATTCAATATAAATATTAAACCACTTCACACATATCATTTAATTTTATTCTCATTATACTAGTTGTATGTTTAAATAATATCATTTTAGGATAAAATAAATAATTTATTCATTTGACATCATTTTTGTGTACAATGTGTTTTTATCTTAATAGATTAAATTAATCCTTGAGAATAAATATTTATAATTAAATTAGTTTATTTGATATTCAATGTAATTAATAATCATTAATTTAATCATGTTAATTATGAAGAGAAGATTAATAAATTTATTGTTTACTTTATGAATTCCTTTTCATCAGAAATGGTTTTAATTGAATTTTCTGAAAATTTATTTTAAAGAAATTATTACATGTTCATAAATATTATTTGATAAAAATGATATAATTTTTAGAATCATCATATAAAAAATATTCATATGTTAAAATTTTCACATTTTATTAAAATATTGGTTTTTCAATGATTAGTGAGAAATACTCATTGAATAGAAAAAATATCATTTATTTTCATGTTTTTAGAGTGAACCATTTTTTAAAATGATTTCAAAAATTAATTACTTCCTTTTAATTATAAATCGTACAATTAATATTATTTTAATTGATATTATTATTAAGTTTGATATAATTTTTTTTACAAAAATTCATTTTAATGAAAACTCCTTTTCATTGTGTATTACAAGATTTTTTAAAAAGTAATTTCTTCCAATTATAGTGATTTAATTTAATAAGATTAATTCCATATTTATAATCATATTTTCCAAAAAAAAAATATTTCAAATTTTTCTTCATATAAAATAATAACCTTAGTAAAAATGTTTTCACCATGGTTAGTGTACAATTGGTAGAAAAAAGTAAGAAGTATAACTTATGTCGTCACCATCATCCATAAATATTATTAAATTTAATTGAATGTTTGTAATTAAACCAACCCATAAAATATTTAAAAATATTCAATTTTTGTGCAATTTTTATTTTACAAATAAAATTTATCTATTTAAGTAAATGAAATATCAAAATGACACTTTCTTTCCTTCAACATATATAATTTGTGTTGGCCTGTATAAAATAAGGTATGAAATATTATAAAAGGTAATTTTGATCATAAATAAATTTCTCAAGGATATTATGTTTTTTAAAAATGTTTTGACATTATTTCCTTTAATTATAGTGAAATGTTTACAATTTTCTTGTGTATGGAGTAGAATAATCAACTAAATGATTTTAAAAAAATTAAAAGTATTATTTTTTTTATTGTTTTTTAGATTTACAAGATTTCTCTTTATAAAATAAATTTATTATTTTTTTGTTTAAATATTATAATTTAATGAATTACTTTCATGAAATTTTTCATGTCAATTTTATGAATAGTCTAGAAAATAATTTACTATTATATTATTGTAAATAAAATTTAATTAAATGATTTAAATTTCTTGAAAAAATTAACATATTAAAAGTTATTGGGATAAGGTCAAGACAATCAATCATTCTCCACTTATGAGCCAATTTTCCTTTTATAGAATAATTTTTACCCCTGATTAATTTAAATAAAGTTATCATGATAATAATTAAATAATATTAAGGAGAGGATAAATATTAGTTATAATTTTTAAAAAACAACTAATGATTCCAAAATTTTATTCTGTGAGATTATTTATTCTTATAACCACCCTACATTAAAAATATGTTTTTTTTTCTACTATAAAGTGTATAATAATGTATATTAGTTTAATAATTTATTTAATTCCATTAATACCCCTCTATTTTCTAATATATGGGCATCTTGACTCCTCTCTTAATCATATTAAATGATCCATGTAACTCAACAAATATATAATGAAATCACTAAAAAAAATCCTCCATACATTCTAGAGGACTTGGACATATAAAAATTAAAATTTTGATGTCTTAATGCTCTTGTAAAAGGAGGTTATTCAAAGAGGAGGTAACCTTCTTAATTGAGAATTCTAAATTTAATTATTCTTATATATTATTTTATTATATATATAGAATTAAAATATAATATCACAATTATAAACCACATAATGAGATTGTATTATGTTCATTCAATAACCTTATTCAACTCCAATTCCATCAAGCTGGTCATGATACCACTATTCATGCTTACGTCTAGACTACCACCAAACAAACAGATATATTTTGATTCTCAAAACCACCATTCATTTTTTATGGTGTATTTAATATTCATATACGATATTTATTAAATAATTATACTTCTATAACTGTAATTTCTTTTCTATGATATTTCCATATCATACATTGGGAAATAAAAATGTCATTCATGTGCACATGTAGACCACAAAATCCACCAAAGTTTTTATTCATTTTTTTATTTTTGATTTACATTGATAGTATTAAGGATATATTTGATGAATATATTTTATATACATTATATAATTATGATTATGTAAATATTATTTATTATTCACCATTCTTTCATTCCATTCATCAAAAAGTAGAAAGATCGCTCAAGCGTACATATGGACTATTGTCTCCATGAAGTTATGTAATTAAGTTTCCATCACTAAATTTCATGGTTTGATGTAACGCCATGACTATAATTACCTAGATTTTGTGAATTATTTCATAACATAGGAATGAACTCAAGAGATCAAGTCTCAAAAAACCGATTAATTTGGTATCCTTGTAAGTACTAGATACATACATATGTTTTAAATTATTTCATGAAATAAAAATACAACAACTATCTGTTCTCTTTGAACATAGTCATATCCCATAGACTATTCCTAATGTTTAATCGCAAAATAATTCATCCCTTCTTGGAAAAAATAAAAGAAAATAAAAGGGGTGACTTCAGATGCTCAATAAGGATAAAAAATATAGCAAAAACTATCATAAATAAGAATAAAATTTTATGGCAATGTATAAGTCTAAAACAGAATCCTTTTAAACTAAAACTTCATCATAATATAGAAAAGATAATTCAAATAATTCCCTTTACATATTTATGTGGATATTCTAAAAGTATTATAATCACATATAATATAAATATCTAATTTTAAAATTATTGAATGTGTAATTTCAGACATCATAACCGCATAGTCAAGGCCTTGTACGAAGACAGAAAAATAATATTTTGTCATGGCCTTGTGCCAAGGCACTAGTTTTTCTCATGAGACCTATCGACTTATGGAGAAACATTAGTAGGCTCCACCTGTCACATACTAATCCCAAAGTAGTCCTCATATAAAAAGATTGAAACATAATATAAACATTCGTATTGAAACAAGCATATGAAATGTTAATAATTTTACCATAAACCAATAATGGTATAAAAATATCACATCCAAAGTAAAAAAATCAAAATACATTTAGTATAATATATATGATTGTATCATAATAAATCAACTTCAAACAAGTGTAAAATACATCAAAGGATGTTGACATATATAAAATCAAAACTATTTTCCGTAAATTTTGAAATTATTTAATAGTCAGGTAATTATAAAAGAAAACATTTATTTTGAAAATATTATTATAAGAATGTAAGGGTAGCATCAAAGGCGTTATAATGTAAGGAAATACCCACAGTAACCATATATGTTAAAAAATCATTTTTACCTTAATTTTTTGAAAAGGACACAAAGTACCATGTTTGGAAAACAACAGGAATATTACATTAAAAAATATAATTGAATGTATACCAAGGATATAAATGAGTTTAACCAATATTCTAGGGAATTGTAAATATATATTTAAATTCATTTCTGTGAAACACAGATGTGGATGATAAAAAAGTATGTGTTGATACATACATATAAACAACCACGGATAAATAAAGAGATTGTAAAATTAACACTTACCTTGAATTTTCCTTATTCGGGGGCACATTAAACACTGTTATAATATTTAAATTATTGTTATTAAATTATTATGGAACAAAATACATTAACATGATATCATATATGATTCTTTATTATTTCATTATTAATAATATTTCAGTAGTATCATTGTTTCAGGTGTAAAAAGATTCATTTTCCTTATATATGTTTTGTAACATAAGTAGGGTTTGTTTTTTACATGATGTATTTGATTCATATACATAATGATATTAAGTTCTTATAAATTATTTTTTATCATAAAATGAAAATTATTCATGAATGGTTATGATGTGGAATGAATATCATCGCATTCGTGGAGATGGTAATCCGTACATACGCACGAATGACAATATCATTACATTGATGGTGAAATAGTATTTAATTGGATGGAATATTATATATAAATAACAAATTACATGTTACATATATTATTTTAATAAATTATACTCATTATTATACCCATCTAAATAATGAAGTGTTGAATAACAAACATCACCACGACGTGGAGACGGTAAGTTGTACATACGCACGTATGGTGACTTAGTCCTTCCTAGGATTAATATAACAATGAATATGGTTGTAAAAATTATATAATAACATCACAAAATGTATAAGGTCATAGAGTTATTATTATTTCATTTAAACAACAAAAAATAGGAAGTGTAAGACGAAATTAACTTTGAATGACGTGATGAAATAATTACCTCTTCTTCATGTGCTTTCTTTTTATTTGATCAAAATGGCTACATTGGTTGGATTTCGGAACAAACTAAGGCCTATAGGTTGAATTAAGGTTTATTGGGAGTTTATTTGAGTAGGTTTTGGCCAAGCCAAATGGATTTGGTGGTTTGATTACAAGATAAGGTGACGTACCCTTTTATAAGATAGGAGATGGTCAATTTATGAAAAACATGAAATATTTATTTAATATACAAAGATATTCTGTTCATAATGGCTCCAAAAGGATTTATTTCGTGTCTGAGGTGGGTCAAGGTTGAAAACCTCTCAATTAATAGGATTGAATTAGGTTTAGGTCTCCATATTAACCTTATCTTTTACGTATTACTCTAAGTTAAATAGTTTATCTTTTACCATGTATTCTTGTATTATTAAAATAAATAGTTAATAAAAATACTATAAAATCCAAGAGAACCCTCTATTTTCTCAATTGTGATACATGGAACACATCATGAACATTGGAGATACTTGGAGGGATTTCCAAATAGAAAACTAAAACTCAAATTCGTTCATGAATTTCGAAATGTGTGATGTACCTGGTAATTAAATTTCCTTTCTTATAGAATCGTACAACACACTTCCAAGGAAATACCTTCCAAAAAACAAGATCTTGTCCTTGGAATTCCTAATACTTTGGTTGTTGAAAGATCTTTTTTGGCTACATTGAACTACATTGATGTGGGTTTGGCTAATCTTCACCATTTCCATTGATCCTCATCATGTTCTGGGCCTACGATTTTTCTATCACAACCATTATCCAAACAAGTTGGTGCGTGACATCTCTTTCTATATATATGGTACTATCTAAATACTTGAATGGAAGCTATTATTATAGTAAAATTATACCACATGTAAATACTAATCCCACAAACATTGAATATAATTTGAGCAAAATATGAACAAGTCATCTCAGGTTTAAATAGTTCATTTTGATTGTCCATCAGTTTGAGGGTGGTAGGTAGTGCTTAAACATAGTTCATTACCTAGGGATTTCTAAAGACTTTTTCGGAATCTATATGTGAAATGGGGATAATGATCAGAAACAATAGATGGAGCTACTCGATGAATTCTTACAACTTTTTTAATATATAGTCCTGCTAAATGCTCAAGTGCTAAATCTTCTCTTATTGAAAGAAAATGTGATGACTTGGTAAGATGAGCAAAAATGAAAAACATTGCACAATTCCTTCTAGGAGTATTTTGTAGCCCAATGAAAATATTCATCGTAATATCATACCATTTCCACTTAGGTATGGGAAGAGGTTTCATGACACTTCTTGGATGTTGTCTTCCAGCCTTTACCTGTTGACAAACAATACATCATAACACATAATCAGAAATCTCCCTCTTCATGTTGTCCCACTAAAAATGTTCCTTAAAAAATCTTTACATCTTATTTATACTAGTGTGTGTAGATAAATTTGATCTATGAGAATCATCCAACAATTCACTTTTTTAGATTAGGTATATCTAGAACACAAAGCCTCCTCTTAAATTTTAAAATTCCATCTTCATCTATGAAGTTAATCAAGCTCCCATCATTTCCAGCTTTAATTTTCTTTCAAAACTCATCATCATCAGTTTGAAAAGATTTTATCCTTTATATTAAATATCATTTGTAAAACATTTGAAAAAGTATTAATGTTTCATCTTCCATGGTTATTCCCACATTTATCTCTACTAGATCAATGAACCTAAGATCTCTTTCAACTCTCTTTTTTTATAAAACTATATGATCCTTTATTATCAATGCATATTCCTCCTTATTTTTCTTCCTCATGTGGTACTATATAGTGCCATCATAATATTTGAGTATTTTAATCCATCATCATTGCCTTATTTTAAGTTCTATCTTTGAGAAAATATACTTCAAACTCCTATAATCGGTATATATCTCACATATTTACCATTTACATAGTGTCTCCATATCACCAATGAAAATATTATAGCTTCTAAGTTAATATCATGAGGTAGATAGTATTGATCATGAATTTTTATCTGTCATGATGCATAGGTTATAACCCAATCATTCTTCATATGTACACAACACAAACCTTTCTTTAAAGCATCACTATATATAACAATTCCATCATTCCCTGTTGGTATGGTAAAGATTGAATCATTTAATAATATTCTATTCAGTATTTCAAAACATTCATCACAATATTTTATCCAAACATATTTTAACCCTTCACATGTGAGATTGGTTAATGGGTTACCCAATTGAGAAAAATTCAGAACAAAATGCCAATAGTAACCTGTTAAACCAATAAAACTACATACTTTAGTTATAGTTATTGTTTCTAGACATTCATGGATTTCCTTTTTCATTGAAGGATCAACATAGATTCCATCATTAGAGATAATATGTCTAAGCAAGATATCTCCTGAAGCCAGAATTTACACAATCTAAACATCCCATATAATTCATTTCTTCTATGACTTTTAGAATAGTGCGCATCTGATTTTCATGATATTCATAGATTTTGTAATATACCAATGTATAATCAGTAAATACCACTACAATTACATCAATATATTCACTAAAAATACTCTTCATTATATCCCTGATAACTGAGGGTTCATTAGTCAGTAAAAAAGGTATTAATGTAAACTCGTAATCCCATACATAGTACAAAATGCTATCTCTGGAATGTATTCCTTCTTCACGAACAACTAATGTTATCTTTATTGATGTTAAATCATGGAAAATTATTGAGATACATGATGTTTTTCAAATAAAACATCAATATGATGTAGGGGATACTTGTTCTTTAGTGTTATAGAATTGAGCTCTCGTTAGTCAATGCACAACCTCATAGATCCATCATTCTTCTTTACTAAAGAATATGGGCTCCCCATAGAGAAAACATAAGGTTAATAAATAATTTATTTCTCAATTCTTAAAGTGTTTTATTTAACTCCACTAATTCCACAGTGGCCATTTTATAAGGGGATTTCGATATGGGCCTTGAACTAGGAATTATGTCAATTGAAAATTTAATTTCTCTTTTTGGAGGTTATCGAGGTAAATCATGTGGAAACACATCAACATATTATTACACAGTTTGTAAATACACTATTTGAACATTACATTCCTCAACCATATTTATATAATTCTATTCTTCCCCAATAATTGTATTTATTATAGCTACTTGGGGTGTATCTAGATAAGAATCCGATGGTGACGTTTATGCTCAAAAGATAAGGTTCTCCATATATTCATCTAAAATTGTAAACTCCTTCTTCTTAAAATAAAATTTCACATCATGGTCCGAAATCCAATCCATATTGAGGATTATATCAAATTAAATTATGGGTATGATGAAGATATCAACAGATAAAAACATTTATATACTCTAATGGGAACTAATTCACCAAACAATGTTGCAATGATACTTCCCTTAAGAGTTGTGAATGACAACTCATTAGTTAATTAAAATTGGAAATATCTAATTTTTATTGGAAAATAGGATGATATGATACAATATCATGATCTAGAATAAAATAATGAATTTGTTAAATTTGAGGAATCCATTAAATTACCTACCACCACACCATTCAACGCATCAACCTGAGTAGTAGTGATCACATATAGTGGACTTTCTCCATTTTCCTTTTCTGAGTTTTGTTTCATTGGCACTTATTATATTCATTTCCATAATTACCAATTTCTCCACAATTGTAGCATTCAACATCAACAGCCTCTTTCGTTCCCTAGAAATCATGATCATGGTTTCCTTTTCACCACACTTGTAACAGACTCCCACTCACTTCATCCAAGTACTAGGGTGTTCCTTTCCCCAATTACAACTGAGTGTAAATTCAACTTTCCATTATCCCCCCTTCTTCGATTTCTAGAGTGTTTAGTAGATCTCCTCTTCTCTTTCTTTATATTAAAGTAGTAAGACTTAGAGAATTTATTTTCGATCCAAATAGCACATGAGACAATATCTTCGTTCAATGAGAAGTATTTTTTGACTAATTCTCCATAGAGAAACGTTTTTAATCCATAAATGAATATATCAATATTACTCATTAGGTTTTGTATAAAATATTATGCATGCCTTCATTACCATTTAATGTTATCCTTTTTTTTGCGACATTTTCATCCTCCTTTTGCTTTAGACTCAGAAATTTTCATTCCATATCTACTTGATGGTCATGAAAAGTGTATTTTTATATGAAATTTTATTTAAACACCTTCCATTAGATATTAAATACTTCCTCATCATCCTTTTTGTTTTGAATTAATAACCACCATTGATTTGCATCTCCCGTTAGGTGATAAGCTGTCGTGACAACTTTTTCCCATTCACTACTCCCCAAAGCATGAAATATTTTCTCTAAGGAACATATCCATTTCTCTACTACAAATGAATTTCTAGACCCATTGAATTTTTGTGGTTGTTATCGCATGAAGTGGTCTAACATTGATCCTTCATGTTATGGATCAGGGTGCTTCATACAGGTATTGATATTATTCATAACCTAAGTGGGTTGACCTAATATGGTTATAAGCTATTTAGCACTAGTTGCATCACCATCTCCACTATAATTATATTGAGTAGGATGGACATCCCTATATGGATTCCATCAATTGATACATTTTCTATTTATTCTACTAGGCACCATTTAAATATAATAGAATACACTATATTTTTTTATAAATCACAATACATAATTCTAAAATAATATATACCTAAAATAAATTGAATAGTTTATGCGTAATATACATAATTATAAAAATATTTTTATTAAGGTGATATTTACTCAAAAATACATCATAATGGTTTTATAGAATATGTGAATTATCCAAACAATACCCCCTGGAGTGTGGTAAACAAGCGTGCAGAAAGGCCCGTTGTCGTGTACCAGGATACTCCAGGTCATGCCTGAAACTCCTTGTCAGATTTTTTCCTCAATGATACATATGTGCTACTGCTGCCTCTATCTTCTCGTATCCATACTCGGATTTATTTCTTGTAAAATTCTCAAAATCTCTATATTACACAATTTTTTGATGTTCTTCTATACTAATGCTCAATGTCTATCATAGGGTAATTTTCTATATTCAGAGTTTTTCTAAATATAGTTTCCAAGGTTTGTACAGAAATTATATTGATTCAAACTGTAATGCACAAACTCTAGTTACCTAGAGTCAGTGCATTATAAAATAACATTGTCCAGATCACAATAGACCACGTCTCAAAAAACCGATTAGTTTAGTAGGCTTGCAAGTACTAGATACATACATAAGTTTTAAAATACATCATGAAATAAAAAAACAACAAAATTGACTTCCATTTGAACACAGTAATATCCCATAGCCTATTCCTACAAGTTAATAATTATATAATTCTACACATCATGGGAAAATGAAAAAACAAGAAAAGGGGAGATCTCAGATGCTCTGTAATGATAACAATATAGTGGAAACTATAATAATTAAGAATAAACAGTTTATGCAATGTATAATGCTAAAATAACACTTTAAACATAAATTTAATCATAATAAGGAAAATATTTGTTGAATAATGGAATTTACATAATCACACAGATATTATACTAGTCTAATAATCACATGTAATATCAATAACTAATTTCATATTTATGGAATTCATTATACCAGACATCATAAAAACATAGTCTAGCCTCGTGCCAAGAGTACATATAGGATTTTGTCAAGGCCTTGTGCCAAGACACTAGTTTTTCTAATGAGACCTACCGATTAATCAATGAGATATAGTGGGCTCCATTAGTTACTTACTAAGTCCAATGCATTCCTCATATCAAAAGATTGAAACATAACATAAACATTCCTATTAAAACTAGCATTCAAAATGTTAATACTTTAACCATAAACCATGAATGGTATAAAAATAAAAAAATTCATAGTCAAACATATCACAAAATCTTCAATATAATATGGAATATTGTATTATACTAAATCATCTTCAAACAACTATAAAATCCACCAAAGGATGTTGACATAGATGAAATCAAAATTATTTGAGGGAAATTTTGAAATCACTTAACAATCACATAATTATAAGAGAAAAATTTTATTTAGAAAATATTCTTATATGATTGTAAGGTTATATTAGAAGGTGTTATAATGGTGGAAAATAGCCTAACTAGCCGTATATGTTAAAAATATATTATTACCATAATTTGTCGACAATGTCATAATGTACCTTGTTTGGAAAATGATTGAAAGTTTCCTATGGAAGAATTTTATAGAATATCAAAAAAGGGTATAAATGACATTAACCGATGTTCTATGAAATGGTAAAAATGTTTTGAAATGTATTTTAATGAAATAAATATGTTGATGATAATGATGTCCTAGTAGATACTTACGTATAAACAACTTCAGATTAAATAAATAGATTGTAACATTAAACATTACCATAAACATTTACTTAGTTGAGGCTACTTTAACCTCATGAATAATCATTAAATCATTTTTATTAAATTATAAATTAATAAAATACATAAATTTGATATCATATATGATCTTCTAATATTGCATTGCTAATAATAATCCAGTAGTACAATTGTTTCGGGTGTTAACTAATTTGTTTTAAATTATCTGTTTTGTTATGAATGTCATGTTTTTTATAGATATGATTAATTTGATTCATATTCAGAATTGTTTTAAGATCTTAAACATTATTTTAAATCAGAATATGAAAATTATTCTGGAATAGTTACAATGGGGAATGAATCACATCTCGTTCGTGGAGACTGTAATATGTTCGTACACATGAGCGACAATATCATTTTTTTGATGGTGAAATCATATGTAATTGGATGGTATATTATATATTAATAATCATTTACTTGTTATATTTATTATAGACATCAATTATACTCATTATTATACCCGTCTAAATAATTATGTGTTGAATAACAAACTTCACCATAACGTGGAGACGATAATCCCCACGCACACACGTATGATGACTTAGTCATTAATAGGATGGATAGATCAATTAATATGGTTGTACCATATTTATATTAACATCAAACTATGTGTAATGTACTAGAGTTATTATTTTGGTATAAAAACTATTAGGTCCACAAGGATGAATACCCTGAGAGGGGGGGTGAATCAGGGTATGACTAATTTAAAATTAAAGCTCAGTCTAATCTTATTTCGCTATTAAGAAAAACACTCTTCTCTCTATTTCCTGTTGCACAATATAAACAGAAAGTAAAGGATGCATAGGACACATAAATTTATAATTGGTTCACCCCCACTGGGCTATATCCAAGGAGCATACACCGGAAATGTGTTGATGTACCAAATCCACTAAAAGCGCACTACTGATTACAAATTTCGAGATAGATCACTTCTATTCCTAGGATCAATGCCTTTACAATGTTTTGGTTCAACTCACTACTTTTCCAAGGGTCACTCCCTGTTTCTCTCTCTCTGGATCACTACCGGTGGAGAGGATCTCCATATTTATCTTCCTTTTCTCACTACTTCAGAAAAAATCCACTCACAGTTTATAGACATGTAGGTCTCATCATTTTCACTAATTAATACATCTTGTGTTGTATGTGGATGCTTTGTTGAAGTACAATGTTCACCCGTAGATGAATCTTATATTGCACCAAAGGTATCGGGAAATATTTTAACGTTCATGCATCCCAGAATCACTCACATGCTTCAACCACACCTGGTGCCCTTATCTTTGTCTGCGCGCAAGTCTCGGCGCGCATGTTACAACTTGCGAGCAACTCCACCTCATCCACTTGCGCGACAAAAGCTTATGTAACTTAAAAATTATGTGACTCACACCCTTTTATGCCCAAACCAATATTGGTGTGCAACCATCAACTATCACGCTTTTTCAAAACATGGTGTGCAAGTGTCACCAAACCACTTGGGCGACACCTCCCTCTTCAACTAAAAAATTGGGTGACTCCCTTCCATTCTCGTCCAAACAACATTGGACGCGCAACAAACAACTGGCGGATAAATTCTACTTGGGTGACCAAACCACCACTTGCACGACCACCACACCCGCACAATGAGAGCTCTGAGTTTCTCTAAATGTTGAACTCTTCACTAGATGAGAAGGATTCGACCTCAATTTATAGGAATTTGGACATCCTATGCGATGGCGAGAAAGTCTCATCTCGACGCGCAAGTCTCGGCGCGCAAGTCGCAGCCACAGAAGTCACTTACGTGATCAACCCTAGAACTTTGGCACCCCTTTTACCTTTGATATATTTTGATGTTCTGATATTCAAAATTATATGGATCACAAGTTTCCTCTCCTTAAATTCAATGGTGCACAAGTCCCTTTTCCAAAACCACTTTTCTCCATTTGTCGATTTTTAGGCCCATGAATTTGGAAAACATTTGAAAACGGCATCACCTTGTATCTTCTCTTTTTGTACCACCTCCATATCATCCATTCCTTTGTGGATGTTTTTCAATCAAACATGGATCGTTAACCATATCCCATGAACATGACATGCCACCATGAAATCCCCTTTGTCAACATATTTTTACTTAATGGTTTGCTTTGGAAACAATCATAACACAGATGTCCACTTTGTCAACAAAAAAAATCTCCTCAAAAATGATACAATGATACTGTGAGGGATTTTTTTACCAACATAATCAATAATGAAATAGGTAGTGGAATAAGAAAATAACATTGAAATGGTGATAAAATAATTACCACTTCCTCTTGTGATTCCTTTTGATTAGATCAAAATGGAACCATAGGTTGCCTTTTTGCTAAATGTAAGGATTCTAGGATGAATTTAGTGTAGTTTAGAGGATATTTGATTTTGGTTTGGCCTATCCAAATTGCTTTGGAGGTGTGATTTTGAGAGAAGGGGACATACCCTTTTATAAGAGAGGCGGGAGTCACTTTTGGAAAAACATGAAATATTAATTTGTTATATAGTCATATTTAGTTTATAATGGCTCCAAAAGGATTTATTTCAAATATAAGGCGGGTATAGGTTGGAAACCGCTCAACCAATAGGTTTCAGATAGGTTTAGATCTCCATATTAACCACATCTTTTAGATTTAACTCTTAGTTAAATAGTTTAACTTTTACCATGTATTCTTGTATTATTATAATAAATGATTAATACACTTACTATAAAAATTCAAGAGAACTAAAAGATGTTCATTATTTAGATATATAACCATATTAAAGTCCTTTGGATGATCTTTAGATTTTTATGAATACTATATGAATTAATAACACTGTATTTGGTTTAAAAACACATTTATGTCAATTTTGACACTATTTAGTATTTGGTTTTTGTGAAAGTCAAAATAACATGATTTCTTCAAAAAAATACCTTAAATCAACCCTATTACATCATATTAACCTATAAAATTAGTGTAATGAATCAAAAGTTTCAATTTACATTTTATGGATATTTATAATATCAATTATTTTAATCGTTCCTTCAAAAGGTAATTACTACATCATCATTGTGTCAAGAAATAAATTTAATTATTTAAAGTCTCAAAATTATAAATAAAATACATTTAAGTATGAAATATTTTTTACTTTTAAAAAAAATTATAGTAAAATTTATCTTATGTATAACCCTATATTAAAATTGTTTTAGGTATGAAAATTTGAATTTAACACTTTTAACTCCTAATCAAATCCAAGTGGATAAAATATGATCATATATTATTCCTAAGGTTTATTTTGGTCAGAAACACTTATCCAATAGAATTTGGACATGTGTTAGAGTAATTATAATATCATTTTTACCTTTAATTACCCTACTTACTTTTAACTAAGGTTAATAAAATTCAAAAGTTAGAATTCACCAAAAATTATTTTTATCCTATTGAACAACATTTTGCATACAAATTTCAATTGTGACTCTAAATTTTTGGAAATTCAATCCACAGAAGTGGAAAAATTAGGTTTTATTCAAATTTGCAAAAGTTCCTAGAAGGTGGGTAAAAGAAGGTAAAATGATCAATGAAATTTTATACATCTAATCTTATTATAAAATGACTCCAATGAATTAAAATGAACTAATATAAGTATTATGAATCTATTTTTTTCCTTTAAAATAAATTATAAAATAAATAATTATTTAAATGAATGTTGGTTTTAAACAATAAAGCAGTGTGTTTCACTATTCATCAAAAATAGAAATTTTTCAAAAAAATACAAAAAATTCAACCTAGGCTAATATTGATATTCTAAATCCAAAAAAGAAGTCCCATTCAAAAAATAAAATTTAAAATATTTCAAAAACTGTGTATTACTATTCATAACTACTTTTAAAATGGCTACTTTGATTGGTCGTCGTGTGCTGGAACTCGAAGTTGTGTACAAAATATGCTATTGTATTATTCAAAGGGAAGCGTGTCGTGGAAGCTTCGGGTGTTACAATTTTTATAAAATTTTATATAAAAATCAAATTGTATATCTATTAAATTATTAAAAAAATTAGATAAATGAACCATGATCAATGTAAATTGAATGAAACTACTTAATAGAATAATTCATCAAAAATAAGACTATTATAAACTAAAATAATTGTTTTAATAAAGTATTATTATCAAATTGGTGATAAGATGATATAATTAAATAATAAATAATATGTTATGAATTAGTATGGTTCTATAATATATATAATAAATATATGTTTATTATATTAGGGATCTTAACCTATATAATGCATGACAAGACTTGAGGTATGGGTTTCTCGTCACACATTTATCTGTTTGAGACATAAACCATATTTATAAATTGGTGATTTGTTATGGTTCATATAGTACTCCACTGATTTTTTTATCATCAATATATTTATATTGATGATATTTAAATGTTTTTTTGAGTTATATCTTTCATGGGGTCTATTATTCAAACTCCATCACAACAGCAAGTGATTTATGTTACAATCTCAATTCTTTTTTGGGATTGTTTATTTTAGATTTCAATTAATGGACATTATAAGATCCTTATATGTTATACTTTTTTGATTTTATTATCCACTATTTATTTCTAGTTTTTTTATCTTTTCCATAATTTCTCATCACTTTTTAATATAGAATTATTAGGAACATATTTTTAAGAGAAGTTGACATTGATTTCTCTTTGGTCATGGATCTCTTTTTTTGATGTGTACATTTTCATTTAAAAAATTCATAAATTATTTTCATATCATAAAATTATTCTTTAATGTTATTTATACAAATATTTAAAATTATATAATTTTTTAAAAAAAATAATATTTTCTTTTCTGAATGACGTTCTATTCAAAAGATCAGTTTAAAAAATATTATTATTAATGAATATTACATGAATAGATTTTCCCAGTGTCATAGCAACACATTTATATGAATATTCCATTATAAAATCTCATGTTTCATTTTAAATAAGTATTTTACATAATACTTTTTTAAATTAATATATTTTAGATAAATTATTTTAAATTGAAATGGGTATTTCCTAACTAAATTTTACAATAAAAGTTTAATGTTATTCTCATCTTTGAAAACATACTTTGATATTACATATTATTCTATAGGTACATGATCCAATGAAACCATCCATATTTTGTCTCTATATGGGTTTCAATTATGATGATAAAAATTTGATACAACCCATTTTATTTTATACGGATTATGTAACGAAAAATCATAAATGTCTTTTGGAATAGGAGTAAAATATATGAATATATTACTATTATGCGAAGATTGGGTCCATTATAGAACTCCATTTAATGGACAATAAGATATAGATATATCATTAGAATATTTTGATAAGATTACACACGATTTTTGATACCCTTGTAAATATTTTTTATGCGTGAGTATGATTAAATCAATATATGCTCATAATATTATGTGTGGTCATGATTGCAGATAACATTGTTAATATTTTTTAGTGTTACTATAATCGGTTCTAGGGATGGTAATAATATTAGGATAATAATTGGTTTCATATTTAAATGTTTACAAAATTATGATTTCCAATTCTCATGATTTTACATGCATATATTATGAATCTTGGTACGTGATCACTAATATAACACCACTGTTAATTATGATTTTGGATATGACTTGATTATAATGTTTAGAAACTAATATATTATACATATAATCCTTTTATGTTGAAATCATTATATAGATTATGTTTTCATACCCTTATTATCATCTTCAATAAACTTGGGATTGATATCTCCCATTGTTACCCATACAGAGTATCTAAGATCACCCTTACTTATGTTTCCATTATCTTCAAGTTATAAAGAATGATATTATATAACATTGTTCAAGAATGGTATAATGAGTGGATAATTTTTTTAGATGTTTAATTGGTTGTATAGAACTATAAAATCAAGGAATAATGGGAAAAAGTATAATTTGAAAAGAAATGTGTGGGTTCTATTATGTATAGTGTTTTTAATAAATTTTTATAAACTATAAACTCAAATCGTATTGGGTATGTAAGTGACTCAATTTTAGATATGGATATTATAATTTGGTATGGTTGAAATTGGATCATGTTTATTAGTATCAATTCATGAAATGAAATTATTTTATTTTCATAATCAGATACCAGAATGCTGGTTTGGGGATCACATTGTTCATATCTGAGCAGGGATTTGATATCTTTAGAGGTTAGTATGTTATAACATTATTATAATATATGAATTAAGGATACAGTTATGGGTTTATATGATTAAATATTCCCTAAATTTTAAATTAATAAAACCCCAATTGTGGTTTAATAAAATTGTATTTCAAGGTGACTGATAATATTTTGGCACATGATTACTACTTTATAATATATCAATGATATAGATGAAACTCTCATATTTTACATGACACTTAGTGAGAATTTATTATAGAGTGATGTTATTGGGAGCATTATATGATATATGTGAAGAAAAAATTAATTGTTTTATGTGAATTTATTTGAGGAATTAATATTGAGTAATATTTTAGAAGAATATATATCATTAATTTGACATTATTGTGATTCATGTAATTTTTGTAAACGATTAGTATATTCCATAGTATATATGATTTGGGTATATAAATTTTTTTATGGTAATCTAAGAGTGATTAGTGTTTTTTGGGGTAAAATGTTATATAGATCATTTAAAAAAAGAAAGATTTATATTGATTTATAGGATATGAATATACTAAATATCATTTTAAATATTATTAATTTTAGTTATTTATGGAATTAAAAACATTTTACTTTTGGTTTTATTTTATATGGGTTTATATAATAGTCTATTATTTATTAAAATTAAGGTTTTTTCATATAATTTATTATCTTACCTTATTATATCCAATTTTTTTAGTAAATATCTGGAGACATAAAGAATATATTGTCATTATTTTATGGATATCAATATCCATTAAAAGATAATTTATGTTCTTCAAACATGACCAATTGATCTTCATTGTCCATTATATGGAGTAAGAGATGAGAAATAAGTGGAAAATGATTGAAGTATAACAAAAAGATGAAATTTTATTTCAACATTGAGTTAAATAAACAAAGTATATATTTGTATGTTCCTTATCATGATTATTAAATAACTCCTCAAACACAAGAATTCATAGGATAAATATATTAAATCCTATGTGTAAAATATATCATATCCTCAAGGTATGCTTTTTTGAAACCTATTCACAATTATGTGTTTTATAATTTATATATTCCATATGAAATATTTAGGAAATTACATGTTTATTAGTATTAAATGGACAGTAAATACCCTTTCAATATGAAATTTGATGGATTTTTTTAAAAAGTAATTTCTTTCTAGTTAGTTATATTTAACTTCCCTTCCTAGAAATTTTTTCAAGAATTTTTTTTAACACTTTCTATCGTGCCTGATAAAAAATTGTGAAGTAGTAATTTATTTAAGTGGGTAGAATGTAACACCCGTATATTGAAATTTTTTTCATTTAATAAAATTTATGTTTGATATCTTTAAATACATAAAACCACATACTGAAATTAATCATGATACATTTATTGAAATAAAATATTATAATGAAAGAAAAAACTAATGCATTATGTGATTTCAATATGAAACTGTATGTTGAAAATTATAATTAGATTAAATTCACTAAAATATAAAAATATAAAACCATTAATTCAATAAACTTGTGGTTTTATAATAATAACTATGAACCCAAATGTGACTATGGAAACAAGGCAATGAATTATGAATACAATAGACATGATGAGAGAAAATTAAATGTATAAATGTTAGTGAAGCATGAAAGGATATATATAGGAATGTAATATGGTGATTATATATACATTCATTGAACACATATCCATTTTATATATGTATCTATTATACATATAGTGTATAAATACATTTAAATTCATTTTGTTTTAAAAGAAGATAATGTCATTTTATGATAAAAGATATTTTATTTATTGAAATACCTTTTTCCTATGAAATTTAGTTTTATATAAATTTATTATATTATTAAATATTAATAAATTATTATAATGAAATATATATATTGTATGTTAAATTAAATGTATTAACAATCATTTAGTTATTTTTATTAGGAATAACATGAAAATATTTTATTCTTCAAAAATAGTTTTTATTGAATATTGTGGACATATATTATAATTACATTATTCTAATATAAAAAAATTATAGAATTTATATTTTTTAAAATCATATTATAAAAATTATCTGAATGATAAGTATTGAGATTTTTTTAAATAGATTGATTTTTCATTGAATAGTGAAAATAATGATTTTATAGAAAACATTCATTTTTTTCATGTATTCATAATAGAAATTTTTTGGAATGGTTTAAAAAAAATTTATAATTTTTTATAAAAAAATATTCAATTAATGTTTTTGAATCAAAATTACTCATAATTTGGAAATTAAAACATTTTTAAAATTGCATTTTAAAATATAATCATTTTTGTCACATATTCAAGATTTTTTTAAAAGTAATTTCATCAAATTAATGGAAATAAATATTATACAACTGATTCCATATTTGAGATCACCATGTCCATATATGTTAGCTATTTTGACTTTCTTTTGTTTTCATATTTAATAGGAACCTTATTAAAAATTTTGTCACAATGGTAATGGTAAAACTTTTAATGTACGTTAGCAAATATGCGATAAAGATTCAAAATCATTCGTAAAGTTAAATATAATTCATTTGTAGAGTTTCATAAAAATGACCCATAATATATTCAAAACAATAGAATTTTGGGGTATTTTTTCTTTGAGAAATACCTTTATATAATTTTAAGCAAAAAAATTAAAAAACTAATCTTTCTTCCTTTTAATGTCTTTAATATTTTGTGACATGGATAAAAACAGGTTTTTAATAGTTAATAATCAGTATATTTAATATGAAATAATTTTTAATAATAAAAATTTATTATTTATTTTACTGATGAAATAAATAATTTAAATTCTTACGCAACACCAACACAGTTCTTATGAAAGAAAAAGAAAAATCCTGTAAATTATTTTTATAACTGTAAATGTAATATCTTAGGAATTTATTTTTGTGTTCCAATAAAATTATAAATATTATGTATTAGAGATTTATTTCAGTTTTATATTAAAACTAAATTACATTCATGTTATTTTTCTAATTTTAATTATGTGAACAATCACATAATTGACATTAATGGTATTTTAAGTTCAATATTTTTTACTAAATGATTTAAATATCATAAAATTATTATATTTTAAAATTTAATGTGATATAGCCGATTATAACATTAATTTTCCACTATTGGTTTAGTTTTCAATTTATAGTAGCTTTTATCCCTATAACGTGTAAAACTATTTTTATCAATGTAATCGTTCAATAAGAATAATGGGAGGTTAAAACTAAGATATCGTGGTTTAGAAATTTACTAAAGCTTATCTAATTTTTATTATATGTCATGATTTTGAATAAAATTCAACCTTTAATTAAAAAATATTAATTTATAAACTTTAACACCAAAATAAATTTATATTAATTAATAAATTAAGTAATTCAAATTACACCCCTCTCCACTATTATATAAGGAGATAACCTCTCCTCTCTTATTCAAACTATGTGAGAAATATATCTATTAAAATATCAAAACAAAACATCCCAACAGTGATCCCTAAATTATAGTGGTCTTAGTCTCAATAAAATACATTTCAGATAAGTCTTATGGTGTAAGTGAACATAGTTTCATCAAAGAGAAGGTAATAATCTTAATCAAGCGTTTACATTTTACATCACCATCTTCCTTTATAAATTATTTCCTAAAAAATTAAAATATAACTCATTGGTATAATCTTTATAAATATATGTTATTGTGATAATTTCATAACCTTATTCATTTACATATCCATCAAATGAGTAATTAACCCATCATTCATGCATATGTGCGGACTACCACATGACAAACCGGTATGCTTTGTTTGGAAATACTATTTTACTTCATTTGTTGTTATGAATAAATTAATGTTTATATATAATATTTATGATAAAAATATTATTTTTTAATTATATTATTTTATCTACCTTCTTACCTTCCCATATATTGAAAAATTATAACATTCCTTGTGCGCAAATGTACACTACCACCTCTACGAAGCGATGTTACTCATTTTTCATTGATGTTTCAAATATGTGGTAAAAAGGATAGATTTAATGTATATATATGTATATATTTGATATTTATTATATAATTATGTTTCTAGAATTGTAATTTATTGTTCACAATACTTTTTTCAAATCCATTGAATAGTGGAAAGATCACTCCTGTGTACATACAATCTACCGTCTCTATAAAGTTATATAGTTAATTTTTTATCACCACCTTTTTTGATTATTATAGATGCTTAAATAATAAATACATATTATACTTATTATAATAGTAATAGTATGTATATTATGTATCCTTCAACAATGGAAAAATATAATGACTCTTGAACCAAAAAATGCATCATAAAAAAATAGTTATCCCTCAAAAGATTGATTTTAATAAATAATAGTTAATAAATGGTTGATAAGATGTTATAAGTAAGGATATATATCTATGTTATAATATGTATTAATATGGTTATGTAATATATTTATAATAAATTTATATTTATTATACATGTGTTTTGAACCCATACAAATTGAAAAGATACTTGAGGTATGTTTTTCTCATCTCGTATTTATTTTTGTGACACATAAACCATATTCCCAAGCTGTTAAGGTTTTTATAATTACAAGTAGATATTTTTTAAATTCATTCTATTTATTTTATTACAATATAAATATTAATTTGTATTTATTAATTTCATGAAGATTATGATTAAAATGTTACAACAACCATAAGAGATTTATTTAAAAATTACATTTATTTTTAAATTTTTTTTTGCTATATTTCCATTAAGTGAAATTATATAATCATTATCTTTTAAGAACCTTTTAGTTTCTTCTAATTTTGTAATATATATGGTTTTCATGTTTTCCTATCATTCTCCACTTTTTGAAACATAGAACGATTGAGAAATTGTTTAATAAAATTTGACTTTATTTCCTCTTTGACCCGGAATATTTTCCTTCACTATACATGTATTATTTAAAACCTTTAATGAATGTTTTTAAATTTATAAAACAATTTATTAAATTAATTTTTACACATATTTAATATTTTATATATGTTTCAAAATTATTATTCTTATCATTTTCTGAAGAATGTACTTTTTACCAAAGGTGTATGTGGAAGATTTGTTTTAACAAATACAACAATGATGGATTTCTCCAACACCATGACTACAAATTTCAATTACAGTTTGTTGGAATCCTCATGTAATAATTATGTTTTGATGATCATAAACCCTATACATTCTATAAAACATGTTTATCCTATTTAATCTATCAATAACGAGTTGTACAGATGATTATTTTCCTTAGGCCTTATATAATTATTGTAATCCGTTTTGTTTATAATGAAATTTTCTTTATGAATTATTAATTTTAATTCATTCTAGGAATATCACTATTTAAGTATTCATATATATATTTCATGTGATTTCATTTTATTTGATCAAAATGGCTCTATTGGTTGGCTTTCTGACCAAATTAAGGCCTCCAGGTTGAGGTAAGGATTGTTGGGAGTATATTTGAGTAGGTTTTGGCCGAACCAAATGGATTTGGAGATATGATTTTGAGAGAAGGTGAAGTACCCATTTATAAGATAGTTGATGGTCAATTTATGAAAATCATGAAATATTAATTTATTATACTATGATATTCAGTTTATAATGGCTCCAAAAGGATTTATTTCGAGTCTAAGGTGCGTATAGGTCGAAAACCTCTCAATGAATAGGTTTTAAACATGTTTAGGTCACCATATTAATGTTATCTTTTTTATATAACTCTTATTTAAATAGTTTATCTTTTACCAAGTATTCTTGTATTATTATAATAAATAGTTAATAAACATAATATAAAAATCCAAGAGAACCTTGTATTTTCTCAACAGTGATACGTGGAACACATCATGAACTTTGGAGAGACTTAGAGGGATATCCAAAAAGAAAACTAAAACTCTAATTCATTCTAGAATTTCGAAAGGTCTGATGTACATGGGACTTAAATTTCCCTTCATATAAATCGTACAACACACTTCTATGTAAATACCTTCCTGAAAACATGCTCCCTTACATTAAATTCTAAATCCATTGGTTATTGACATATATATTTTGCCTACATTTATCTTCATTGATGTGGGTTTGGATAATCTTCACCATTACCATTGTTCCTCATCATGTTCTGGGCCTACGAGTTTTATTTCACAACCATAATCCCAACAAGTTGGTGTGCGACATCACATTCCAAATAACGCTTCATATGGTGATATCTAAATTATTGAATGGAAGCTATTATTATTGGAAAATTATACCAAAGGTAAATACTGATCCCCCAAACCTTGAAAGTAATGTGAGATAAATCTGAACATGTCTTTAGATGATTGAATAGTTCATTTCTCCAACACCATGACTAAAAATTTCATTTATGGTATGTTGGACTCCTCATGTAATAATTATGTTTTAATGATAATAAATCATATACATTATTTAATGCTTGTTTATCCTGTTTAATCTATTAAAAATCAGTTGTACAGATGATTAGTTTCCTTAAACCTTAAATAATTAATGTAAACTATTATTTTTATAATGAAATTTTCATTATGAATTATTAATATTAATTCATTCTAGGAATATCCCTGTTTAAGTCTGTATATAGATATTTGGCTAAGTCTGAGAAACTGTGAGTCAGCCACCAATTTTTTAGGTCTCTTCATTATCACCTTTGGTAAAAAGTACCTTCTTCAGAAGATGAAACTTCTTGTTGAAAAGTAAAATTAGATTATATTCACTTAAATATAAAAATATAAAACCATTATATAAATATACTTGGGGTTTTATAATAATAACTAAAACCCAAACGTGACTATGGAAACAAGGCAATGAATTATGAATACAATAGACATGATGAGAGAAAACTAAAAGTATAAATGTTATTGAAGCATGAAAGGATATATATAGGAATGGAATATGGTAATTATATATATATTCATTGAACACATAAATATTATATATATATATATATATTAAGCATGTTGTTGATAGTTACATTTAAATTCAATTGGTTTTGAAATGATGATAATGTCATTTAATGATAAAAGAGATATTTTTTTATTGAAATAACCTTTTTCTATGAAATTTAATTTTTTATAAATTTATTGTAATATTAAATATTGATAAATTATTATAATGAAATAAATATTTTATATATTAAATTAAATGTATTAACATTAATTTAGTTATTTTTATTAGGAATAACATGATAATAAAGTCATTTTATTCTTCTAAAATAGTTTTTATTGAATATTGTGCACATATATTATAATTATATTATTCGAATATAAAAAAATTATAGAAATAATATTTTTTAAATCATATTATAATAATTATCTTAATGAGAAATATGGAGATATTTTTGAATAGATTGATTTTTCAGTGAATAGTGAAAATAATTATTTTTTAGAAACCATTCATTTATATTCAAGTATTCATAATAGAATTTTTTTACAGTGGTATAGAATTTTATTTCATATTTATTTTAAAAAAAATATTCAAATAATGTTTTTGAATCAACATTACTCATAATTTGGAAATTAAAATATTTTTAAAAATGTATTTTAAATGAAAATCATTTTTGTCACATTTTCTTGATTATTTAAAAATTAATATCATCAAATTAATGAAAATAAATATTATAAAACCGATTACATATTTTATATCACCATTTCCATATATGTTGATTATTTTGACTTTCTGTTTTGCTCATATTAAATTGGATCCTTATTAAAAATGTTGTCACAATGGTAATGGTAAAACATTTAATATATGTTTGACACTATGTGATAAGGCGTCAAAATAATTTGTAAAGTTGAATAAAATTCGTTTTTAGAGTTTTATTAAAATGTCCCTTAAGATATTCTAAACAATAGAATTTTGGGGTATTTTTTCATTGATAAATGCCTTTATATAATAATAAGTAAAAAAAATTAAAAAATTAATCTTTCTTGCTTTTAATGTCTGTAATATTTTTTGACATAGATAAAAACAAGTTTTTAATAGTTAATAAAAATTATATTTAATATGAATTCATTTTTAATAATTCAAATCTATTTTATATTTTACTGATGAAAAAATTAATTTAAATTCTTACGCAACGCCAACACAGTGATTATGCAAGAAAAAGAAAAATCTAGTAAATTATTTTGAAAAGTGTAAATGTAATATCTCAAGAATTTAGATTTTTTTTCCAAAAAAATTTATATATATTATGTATTAGAGATTCATTTCTGTTTTATATTAAAACTAAATTAGATTCTTGGTATTTTTCTAATTTTAATTATGTGAACAATCCCAAAATTGACATTAATGGTATTTTAAGTTAAATATTTTTTACTAAATGATATAAGTATCATAAAATTAATATATTTTAAAATTTAATGTGATATATTCGATCATAACATTCATTTTCAACTATTGTTTTAGTTTTCAATTTATAGTAGTTTTTCCCCATTAACGTGTAGAACTGTTTTTACCAATGTAATTGTTCAATATGGATAATGGGAGGTTAAATCTAAGAAATACTGGTTTGAAAATTTATCAAATATTATCTAAATTTTATTAGATGTAATGATTTTTAATTATAATCAACCTTTTTTTTAATATTAATTTTTCATCCTTAACACCAAAATAATTCTATATTATTTAATAAATTAAGTAACTCAAAGAGCACCCTCTCCTCTATTATATAAGGAAATAACCTCTCCTCTCTTATTCAAACTATGTGAGAAATGTATCTAATAAAATATCAAAACAAAAAATCCCAATAGTGATCCCCACATTTTAGTGGTCTTAGTCTCACAAAAATACAGTTTAAATAAGTCTTATGGTGTAAGCGAATAGAGTTTCATCAAAGAGGAGGTAATAATCTTAATCAAGCGTTTTCATTTTATATCACCATCTTCCTTAATAAAGTCATTCCTAAAAAAATTAAAATATAATTCATTGGTATATTATTTATAAATAAATGTTATTGTGATAATTTCATAATCTTATTCATTTACATATCCATCAAATGAGTAATAAACCCATCATTCATTCATATGTGCGGACTACTACCTGACAAACATGAATGCTTTATTTCAAAAGACTTTTTTACTTTGTTTGTTGTTATGAATAAATTAATGTTTATATATTATATTTATGATATAATAATTATTCTTTAATTATAATATTTTATCTACCTTCTTACCTTTTCATATATTGAAAACTGATAACATTCCTTGTGCTCAAATATACACTACCGCCTCTACGAAGCGATGTTACTCATTTTTCATTATTGATTCAAATAGACAGTAATAAGGATAGATTTATTGTGTATATATATATATTATATTTATTATAAAATTTTGTTTCTAGCAAGGTAAATTATTTTCACATTACTTTTTTCAAATCCATTGAAAAGTGGAAAGATCACTCATGTGTACATACAAACTACAATCATTATAAAGTTATATAGTACATTTTTCATCACCACCCTTTTGGATGATTATAAATGCTTCAATAATAAATAGTTATTATACTTATTACATTAGTAATAGTATGTATATTATGTATCCTTGGTCAATGGTCAAATACAAGGACTCTTGAACCAAATAATGAATGGTAAAAAAATAGTTATCCATCAAAACATTGATTTTAATAAATAATATTTAATAAATGGTTGATAATATGTTATAAGTATGTATATATTTATATGATATAATATATATGAATATGGTTACGTAATATATTTATAATAAATTTATATTTATTATACCTGAGTTTTGAACCCATACAAATTGAGATGATACTTGAGGTATATTTTTCTCATCTCATATTTATTTTTGTGACACATTAACCATGTTCCCAAGATGTTAATTTTATATGGTGTATATAATTAAAATTAGATATTTTTTAAATTCATTCTATTTATATTATTATAATATAAATATTCATTTCAATTTATTTATTTCACATGGATTATGATTCAAATGTTACAACAACCATAAGAAATTTATTTAACAATTAATTTTATTTTCAGGAATGTTTTTTTAATATTTCCATTAAGATAAATTATATAATAATTATTTTTTAAGAACATTTTAGTTTATTATCATTTATTAATATATATGTTTTTCATGTTTTCCTATCATTATCCTCTTTTTTGAACATAGAACGATTGGGAAATTGTTTAATAAAATTTGACTTTATTTCCTCTCTGGCCATGAATATTTTTCTTCACAATACATATATTCTTGAAAAGATATAATGAATGCTTTTAAATTTATATAACAATTTATTAAATTAATTTTTACCCATATTTAATATTTTATATATGTTTCGAAATTATTATTCATATCATTTTATGAAGAAGGTACTTTTTACCCAAGGTGTAAGTGGAACATTTGTTTTAACAAATACAACAATGATGGATTTCTCCAACACCATGACTACAAATTTCATTTATGGTTTGTTTGACTCCTCATGTAATAATTATGATTTAAGGATCATAAATCCTATATATTCTATAAAGTATGTTTATCCTATTTAATCTATCAAAAATCAGGTGTACAGATGTTTAGTTTCCTTAAACCTTAAATAATTATTGTAAACTATTTTGTTTATAATGAAATTTTCATTATGAATGATTAATTTTAATTCATTCTTGGAATATCATTATTTAAGTCTGTATACATATATTTGGCTAGGACTGAGAAACTGTGACTCTACCTCCAATTGTGTTTTTCTGAAAATGGATCCAGACACCATGACTAAACACTATGATCATCCAGAAACTGTGACCAGACACCTTTACGAGACACCATGACCATCCATACATTGTCACTATACAGACACCATTCCCATCCAGACATCATGACCATCAGAAGAGGAGGATCATTAAGACAACGTGACAATCCATACACCATGATCATCCAACCATCATGACCATCCAGACACCGTGACCATCCAAACATCATGAAAATATATTGTGATCCTAACACCACATCTATGCTCTAAAATAATTAATGACTATTTTAATACATTTCAGCTCATAGTATGATGTACGAGGTTCAGAATACATGCATCCTGTCATCTCCAACACATGAATTAAACGAATAAAAAGAAAAACATGATAGGGGTGACTGTGGTGAATGTGGTGACAGTTGTGATTACAGAAAAACTAGTGTGTGCATGATAAAGAAGTAGGAAGATCATTCCTGAAACCCTACACTGATGAAGAACACGCAAAGCATACTCAAATTCTAAAGTTGAGAACATATACACTCTATTAACTCCACGAAGAACATGAGCCAGATCTAGGAAACTTATGATGCATTGTTTTCTATGAGAGGACTTGATTTATGAATCTACTTTATCCCAGAAGTCTAAAGATTCATAGACTAGTAATTAGAGAAATTATAACCTTATCTCATCATTTCTGTTATTTTTTGTACAATTTTTATCTTCTGAGAAGTGTGTCTGTCTCTATATAAAACCACACATTGTCTACTTCATCAAACTAAAGGACACAAGATATCCTTTCTCTTACATCTTTTTACACTTTTTTATTCCGACAAATAAGTGTGGAAGAGGTCCTTGTCTGAACTGATAGTTCATACCATCAATGAACTGTAGAAGAGGTCATGTGACCTAGATAGTCTTATGTACTATTGTTAACTAGAATCCAGCGTGTGGATCAAGTTTATCTATATAAACTTCTTGGTGTCATGGGATCACCAAGTGGAGTTGATTATATCTCATCTTGATAATGAACCACTTGTTTTATATCTGATTGGTTTTTTACTTTATTATTCACTTTTTTACTTTTTAATTCAGAAATCACTAAATTTACATTGAATTTTTTTCTTCATAATAATACATAAATAATTTTCCTTTTTATAATATCCCCCAAAATAATGTTAATAACTGATATTAATATTTCTAAGAATTAATCAATTTTTAAGAATTTATTTAAATAGTCAAACTTTCATAACCGTATATCATTGACTAATTGGGATATATTTAAATTTATTTGGGACCCATTAAAGAATGAATTTTAAATATAAATTTTTATAGATACTTAATTCACCCCCCTCCCCCTCTTGATTAATCTACTCCAACCAACATTTGGTAACATATTGTTGTTTATTAAGACACCGTTTTTGAACCTATTCGATTTTGATTATAGTTTTACTTTAGAGATCTAAAAATTTCTGTTAATTATAAAATTGTAGCTCTTTTATAGTATTTATTTATTATGGATAATAGATTTTAAGGTGCTGCCACAAATAGATAATAGTTCATTATTGGAACTAATTATGCTCAATGGATAATAAAAATGAAAATTCCTTTAGAAAGTATGAGCTTTGCAATATGGTCATCAATTATAGATGAATATATGATTCCTCCTATGAATAGAATAAATTGTGTTGATCCTACCAAAATTGCCAACAATAACAATTTCAAAGATATGAATTTTTTATACTACTCCTTATAAGATGAAGAATTTAACTGGATCACTGCACGCAAAACCACACATGAAATTTGGGAAACTTTTTTGGTTTTACATGAAGGATCGTCTCGTGTAAAAGGGATGAGACTTAATACTTATACTACTAAATATTTTATATTTAAAATGAAACTTGATGAGCCTATTCTTGACATGTATATCAGATTCAATGAAATTTTCAACACAATGATTTCAATTAGAAGAGAAGTCACTACCAAAGAACATATCATGTAGATTCTTAGATTCCTACATGACATATGTAGTGGAACATATATCTCTATTAGAGAGTCAAGCGAAATTAGTAAGCTACCTATAAAATAACTCTTTGGAAAAATGATCATATATGAAGTGGACGTGAATGTAAACAAGGAAGATGAGGATGAACCTAAAATAAAATCTGTTGCATTCAAGACCACCACCCCTAAACACAAAGTAAAGGGAGAGTTGACGTTTCTGTAGAAAGTTATACAGTGAAAAATCATCCCCTGAAATTGATGTGGAGATGGATCACTTATCCTAATGGTTTAACATATTTTACAAGAAGAAAAACTTTTTAAAAAATCCCAATTTCAAGGGAAGATATGATCAAAAAGGATGTTGGAATAAAGATTGTAAATGAAGTGACATGTATGATGAGATTGTCTACTATGAATGCAAGTCCAAAGATCATATCAAGGATGAATGTCCCAAGATAAATTACAAAATGAAATTTTATGCAAAAGATTGAATGTATGAAAGGGAAATGAATGAAACATGTATTAATTATGAGGAAAGTTCATGTGACTTAGAATCTTCACATGATGAACAGGCTGAAAAATCCCTGATGTGTTTTATGAAAAACCCATATGAGGAAATAGTGGATTCTTCTATAAACAATTCCTATTATTCTAGATGTGAGATTAACTTTAAAAATATGACTACTGAAGAAATGTTAGAGTAGTATAATATTATTTAAGAGACAAGCAATGAACTAAAATATAAATACAATTATTTAAAGAAAGAACATGCTCTTACCTCAAATGTTAAAACTAAAATCACTATAAAATGAGAGAAATGATCAATTACTCTAAGAGAACAATGAACTAAAACTATATAATGAGAAATCAAAAACGGATCTTGTTTTACTAATAGTAATGATACCCTTTTAAAATTTATAGTTTAATGGATTTCTCCTAAATATACTACCGGAATTGGCTATCAACCTGATAAAAGAAATTTTGGAAGATATAATTTTGTTTCTAAATCAAGGACATATAGCTTTTATCCTAGATATTGAAAACATTATTCCAGTTCATGCTATAATACACCCTCTTCTGTTTCATGAATTTGTCTACCAAATTGTGATTATTTTTTAAATACTTTAATAAATGCTTATAGAAAACATATGAGGTGGATATTGGTTCTTAAAGAACTAGTCACTAATATTACTGGTCCCAAAAAGGTATGGGTACCAAAAACTATTTTTATTTGACAATTTTGTAGTAAGGTTACCTAAAGGGTTCCAATAAAAGCATATGGTACTTGGACAGTGTGTGTTTGAGGCAAATTTCCAGAGACTATTCACGCTTTAAGAATTTAATAAACTTTTATGGTGGACATGTCACCTTTTGTGACAATACAGAAGGAAAGATTATTGGCCTCATCCAAATAGATAACTCTAACACATTTTTGATTTCCAAATTACTTTTTGATGATGGATTGAAATATAATATTCTTAGTATTTCAAAACTATGTGATGATGGATTTCATGTAAAATTTGAAAATGATTCTTGCAATTTTTTTAATTATAAACATGAATTATTGTTTTATACATTAAGAAATGAAAACCTATATTTTGTTAACATACATTCGTTAGATTTAAAAAAATTCATGTTTAAATATGTTTCCCAAAGATTCATGTCATTGGCATAGGAGTCTAGGTCATTGTAACACACACTCCCTTAGAATGTTAACTATAAAAATCATAGTCAAAGACCTACCCAAAATTTAGTTTCCAACTAAAAAAGCATTTAATCCATGCTAGAATGGAAAGAAACACAAAATTTCCTTCAAACCAATGAAAGAAGTGTCAAATTCTCAAACTCTCAATCTGGTTCACATGGATTTGTTTGTACCATCTATAGTTTCTAGCTTATATGGGAAGTACTATGTTTACGTTCCTATAGATGACTTTCCAAGATATACCTAGACTTTCTTTTTGGCTGAAAAAAGTGAAGCCTTATCCCATTTTACCAAATATTCCAAAAATGTAGAAAAGTTTACCAGAATTAGAATTAAATCCTTAAGAAGTGATCATGGCCGTGAGATTTAAAATTAAGAGTTTGAATCTTTTTGTTCACAAAATGGCTATAGTCATAAATTGTCTTCCCATAGTACACCTCAACAGAATGTGGTTATTAAAATAAGAAATAGAACCCTGTAAGATAATTCAAGATGCATGTGTAGTGAATATGACCTACCTATTTATTTTTTTGTAAAAGATGTAAATACAGCATGCTATATTATCACGAGAGTGTTGATTAGAACTATTCATAAAATAAATACATAAGAGTAATGTAATGAATGAAAACCCAAAGTTAGCATCTTCAAATTATTGGGTTGTAATGTCTATATCCATAATACTAATGATAATCATGACAAATATTCATCAAAGAGTAATGCAGGAAATTTTTTAGGACATTAAATCTCTAGTAAATCTTATAGAGAGTTTTATAAAAGAACTAAATGTGTGGAAGAAATTGTACATGTCAAATTTGATTAAACTAATCCACATGATCCAAAGACCACTTTTGAGAACCTGGAGGATTATGTATCAAATCTGTACATTAATTAAAAATCTTCTAAAACTCCTATAATGAAATCTATGAAAACTTCCACTTTTTGAAATTCTATAGATTCAGGTCACAATTAACCTGACCCTATTGAAGAATCTATAATCAACAGTCCCTATTTTTTCTAGAGCTATTAGAACTCTTAAGAACCATCCATTAGATGCTATTGCTGGATACATAGGCAAAGAAAGTCAAACTAGAGCTTCTCTTATAAATCAGGTTGAACACCAAGTCTTCGTGACACAACATGAACCAAAAAATATTAATGATTCCATTAATGATAAATTTTTGGTGATGGATATGCATGAAAAAATTAATCAGTTTGAAAGATACATATTTTGGAAACTTGTTGACAGAGAAAAATAAACATTCACCGTATGCACTAAATGGGTGTTTAGAAATAAGGTAGTTGAAGCTGGTAATGTAATTAGAGACAAGACAATATTGGTTGTATAAGGTTATAGTCAAGAAGAAGGAATTGACTATGAAGAGGCCACTGCACCAGTAGCTAGACTTGAAGCCATCAGAATTACACTTTCCTATTCTGCACATGTGAATTTCAAAATATATCAAATGGATGTCCAATGTGAATTTCTAAATGGGTATATCGCTGATGATGTCTTTTTCGACAAACCCATAGGTTTTAGAAACCCTCATTTTCAAAATAATATTTTTAAATTATCAAATTCATTATTCTATTTACAAAATGATCCAAGAGCTTGGTATGATAGATTAAGTACATTTCTTATTTCTAATGGTTTTACAAAAGAAATAGATGATCATACCCTTGTAATAAAACGAATTTTATATGATGTTTTAGTAGTTCAAATCTATGTAGATGACATTATATTTGGATCATCATAAAATTCATTATGTATGAAATTTTCTAAAATGATGCAAAACAAATTTGAAATGAATTTAATTGTTATACTCAAAAAAAATTTGAATTTCAAATCTTTCAAAAAAATGATGGTATTATTTTAAATCAATGAAAATATACTAGATCTATTTTAAAACATTTTTGATTGGATAACACTAAAAGTAGTGACACTCCAATGATTACTACTTGTATGATGGATCTTGATGAAGATGAAAAATATGTTCATCAGCCCGCATACAGAGGAATTATTTGAAGCTCATTCTACTTAACTACTAGTTGACCAGACATTATGTTTAGTGTGTGTATGTGTGCTCATATTCAAGAAACTGCTAAGGAATATCATTTAAATGTTTTTAATAGAATTTTCAAATACCGCATGCAGACACATATTCTAGGACTATTTTATCTCAAAGGACAAGCATTTGAGTTACTGAGTTATTCTGATGCCGAAATCGGTGATTGAATGTTTGATAGAAAAATCCTCTCTAGAACATGACACATTTTAGGCAAGTCAATAGTATCATTGGGTAGAAAGAAACATAACATTGTTTCATTATCTACTATAGAAGTTTAATACATAGCTACTGGAAGTTTTTCTACACAAATTTTGTGGATGAAACATATATTACTCGATTATGGATATCAATTCAGGCATGTACCTATAAATTGTGACTATACAAGCATGATTAACATCTCAGAAATTCTTGTTTCGCACTCTAGGAGAAAACACATTGATTTAAGAAATCACATTTTGAGAGAACATTATAAAAAAGGTGACATCACTTTGGAATTCATTGGAAATAAATATCATCTTGCTGATATATTCACCAAAACATTAAATTTTTAAAGAACAGACAACATCAAACATGAATTAGGAATGATAAATCTTACGTAGTGAGTATAGTGTTTCATAGTTTACAGATTCACTGGTCAAATTTTTAAGATTACTATTTAACTCTAATAGTTCTATAGTTTTACTATCTTGAGATTTGATGTTTCATTTTTACGGTCTCACAGTTACTATTTCTCAGTTACTGTCTGGATCTTTCTGTCTCAAACAATATGGTCACACAGTTTAGAAATCACTCATGTAATAGTCTCACCATGTAGTCCTATTACGGTCTCCCCATGAATGTTGATTATTGTCTCACCATTAATGTTTATTTCATTCTCACAGTAAAGATGCTTTATCAATTTATTTATACATTATAACCAATATCATGGTAATTTTGTGTTTTATTATTTTTACTTTCCCGCAAATTTGATCTTGTGATGCTTGATATCCCTAAATGATAAAATAAAAGAAGTTTCACTTGTTAATCACTCGATCTCTCTTCTCTCAAACAAAAACCCCTCATTAAACCATTCTATCTCTTGAACCTTCAGTGAATGCCCCAGGTGAAACACCCATCATCATAAACTCCTGAGAAGAATAGTTCAAAGAAGAAGTTGAAAATCATGCCAATTTTGTCACCCAAATTCCCTCGGAATCTAAATTTTCTGAACAAAATAGTGGTACCAGAATAGAATATAAGCCCAGAGTGGCTTCTGTTAAGTAATTCTTTGGTATTGAAAGTGCTAAGAGGGAAATGATGGGTGTATTGGTTCACAATGAAATATATTCCTAATTACCCAAGCCAGTTGCATAGTTTTATCAGTATGTCCAATTCTCTTTGGATTCAAAAGATGGCTATGATGTGTGAAGTATTATCAATGGCCAAGTTTCAACATTTACTTCGATATTTTGGGCTATATGCCACTAAAAAACTCATGAGGGTATTTTTGAGGACTACCAGATAGGTCCTCCACCTCCATGTGGGTTCTTTGTTTTGGAAGAATCATTTCGAAGTTTAATTGGAAACAAAACTAAGAAGAGAGCCATAGCTACCGAGCTAGATGGTGAAACCAGAGTCTGGTTTATGTTTGTATTAACTTTTATTATCCCAGAAATGGTGATTTTTTTATATTCATGTATCATGATTTATTTTTATACAAATCATGAAAAATAGACAAAATATCAACCTATGCAAGTATGTTATACACCATATGTGTGAGTTGATCAAAAAATCCACCAAGTAATCCTCCCTGTCATATTCAAGGCATATCAAAGATTTTCTTTGTGCAAAAGGATTCGTTTAACCAGAAAAAGAATCTAATAAAGACTATGAGTTCTGTCTTTTGAATTTTACTATAAAGATAATGAAAATTAGTTGGAATCCATGGAGAAAAGCATGGGTGGAAGATAATGATAGGGTTTACAAAATGTTTAATCTCGTGGAACACGCATCCTGAACTAAGGATACTTCTGAATTTGGTTTGGAACTAGATGAACATGTTGAGTATTATGATGAGAAATATGATATATTAGTTGTTGTACCCCCGAGAGAAAGTATTATTGTTGAGGAAGACAATGAATCTTTTCATCAAGTCTTATTTGAGAAGTAAATTATTCTTCCTAAAGAAGTTGTTTATCTAAATAAAAAACTTTCTTTCATATACGAATATGTTTATAAGGTAAGTATAAAGGATGTTGTAGAAGAGAATATTTAAGAAGACAACATTTTTGTGCAAGAAACTGCACTTGAGGAAAACCCAAAAGAATAAGTTGTTCCTGAAGTTATTCCATCTGCTGAAGAAAAAATGGAGCAAGCCTTTCAGTGGGCTAGAAAGGAAATTGGTGATGAAATTAGAGATAAAATCATGGAAATAGATCAATGATCTAAATCTCCCAGTCCTGAAAAATATGCACATGTTGAGGGGGACAATACCCCCAATATGGAATATGTTGAAGTCTCTGATCCTATTGATCAATGCTCAATGGATACATGGTATAAATTCCCAAGTTATTTTGATTTGACTGATTTCTAGGAAGTCTCGGTTAAAAGATTTTATATGTATACTATTTTTCATTTGAAACTGTCATATACTCCTGAAGATATATCTTCCGAATAACCAGATCCAGTCTCAACTTCTATTTATAATCCTTCATAAGAACCTCATAACATAGTGAATATGGATGATCTAAAAGCATTTGGAGCTACCCTATTTGTTGTAGTTCAGAAACTCATGAATATGAAAATAGTCCATGTAAACAATTTAAGTGAAACAGATGATGCATTGTTATTGAAATGATCATATGGAGGATTCATACCAAGATGCATCATGAGATTCAAGAAGTCATAATCAATAACAAACAACTCTGTGATGAAGTAAAAACTCTCTAAGGTATGGTTGAAGAAATGTCGAGAGTGATAACCTTAAGACCATAAACTATTTCTTATCTTGTTGAGGATGTTGTTAGTCATCTACCATAGGAAGTCTCTTCCCAAATTCAACATAATTTCAATTCCTTACCTGAGAAGGTATCTAAAAGAAACAAGAATATTTTTCAAGAGATGTGTGAGCTTGTTATTGGTCCTAACAAGTTAACTAATGAGTATAAGGGATGTCTCTAGAAGGTTTCAAATCAACTAAAATCCCAAAACTCGGCTATCACAGCTTCTCATACTTCTAGAAAATCATCTCATCCTTATTTAGATAGTGATCATCTCAAAACATTTGTCAACGAAAAACTTCAATTTGTTCTAACTGGCTTTAATAATGAATCTCTATCTAAAGTTATTAAGACCAGTGACAATGTTCTTGATTTGGTGTGAATTCTTTCCATGATTTCCAATGATGCTCAGCATGAAATTTCTAAGAAGATACATATCAACTTCACTCGGATATTCTCTATTAATGAAATTACAAAAAACATTAAGTACATTGTAGAGAATATGAGTATTCCTCATATTACTCAAGCTTTCAAAACCCAATTCCAAAAGATCAAATAATTCACTCCTTTGTTGGATATTTTTATGGAGAACATGGATGACCATGAAAAATCCATGTATTATGTTGGTGAGATAATTTCTAACTTCATCATGCTTTTTAGGCCATGACATCATTTCTAGAGTTCTGCAATTGTTTCTCCTTCATCTACACCCCTGAGATCCGGTTTTCCTACATTCTCATCCTCTTACCTTTCCCATACCTCTATGATTGTATCTCTAGATCTGAGCCAAATCATTCACGTTTTCCATGATCAACAGTTTCCTATGTATTCCAATACATCTACCTTGGAACATTATATTTTTGAAGGAATCCATTTATCTTCTATATTCATAGGTTCATTCCCTTCTTCCACTTCTACCTCTACTCTAATGGCTTCTTCTTCTGATGCTACTACCTAGGTAAAATAGAAGAAAAGCCAGTGATGAAGAATAGTAAATGATACCTTTTTGTAGAGAATATTTCTTTATTTTTGTTACTTTCTACTTGCAATGTCACTTTTTTCCATCTAATGCATTGTGTGTTTTTATTCTCTACTTCTTGTATACACTTTTTGATAATCCCAAAAGGGGAGAAATATGTATTCTATATGATGTAAATGCACACTAAAGAAGATACACATTACCTAAGAATAAATCTCTCACTCACATGAATTCTGATCATCAAAAAGGGGGAGATTATTGGATTATTCATGTGTTAATCATGTTCTTGTGATCCCTAATCACATTCATTATGCAGAGTTTCTTAATCCAAATTAATCTATCTAAAATCATGTGTGAATATGATTAGATTATTTATGTCTTAAATAATTATTGTAAACTATTTTGATTTTAATTAAATTCACTTTTTAATGATTATATTTAATTTATTCTATAAATATTATTGTTTAAGTCTATATACAGATATTTGGCTATGTCTTAGAAGCCGTGATTCTTCCACTGGTTATGTTTTTTTGAAAAAGGACCCAGATACTGTGACCAAACACCATGAATATCCATACACCATTACAATACACAATGACCATCCACACACTGTGACCATCCATACACCGTGACCATACAGACAACGTGAGCATCTAGAAACCTTGACCATCCCGATGTTGTGACCATCCAGACACCATGACCAGAGACTATGTTCTTAACATTGTATCTATGCTACCCGTTCTTGATCTATATACCACTATACCATCATAGTTGTCTAATCGCTCAATGAAAAAGAAGGAGACACTATTTCAAAGAGACACATTTATAGGGAGCCACCATTTACGGATAGATTGTGACACAATTTCTTAATCTATTTTTTAGTTTTTCCATTTAAATTCTAAAGGTAATATTTGAGGTTTTGAAATACACTGAACTAATTAATTTTTTGTTGTAGACATGTCACCTGATAGTACGGGGTATGAGGTACAGAATACATGCATCATGTCTGCTCCAACACATGAATTCTAATAATAAAAAGAAGAACGTGGTCGGGGTGACTGTGGGGACAGTTGTGATAACAAAAAAATAATTGTGAGAAGGATAATGAAGAAATATGATCATTCAAGAAACCCTAAACTACTGAATAACACACAAAGTATACTCGAATCTTTGAGTCAAGAATAATTTTGCACTATCAACTCCACGACGAACAAAATCCAGATCTATCCAACTTACGATATTCTAGTTTTTGTAATAGCACTTGATTTCTACATCTACATCATCCCAAAAGTCCAATGATGCATAGACTAACACTATGATCACTCTTAACCTTATCTCATCATTTCTTATATGTTGTGAATTATTTTTTTCTTTCATGTAGTGTGAGTGTCTATATAAAAACATTCATTGTCTCCAGCATCAAACTAATGAATACAAGATATCCTTTCTCTTACATATTTTTACACTTGTGTATTCACATACATATGTGTGGAAGAGGTCCTTGTGTGACCTAAGATTTTATACCAATGAAGAATTTTGGAAGAGGTTGTGTGACCTGGAATGTCTTGTGTACTGTGGTTAATCTTGATATAAGGTGTGGATGAAGTTTATATATATAAACTTCTTAGTGGAAGGTGATCACCAGTTGGAGTGGATTAGGTCATGGCTTGAGACTGAACCACTTGTTTTATATATGTTGTGTTGATTGTTTTAGTTTTCCCTGTTTTAATTTTTAATTAAAAAATCACTAAATTTACTTTGATAGTTAATCTTGGAAAGTAGTTATAAATTTTATCCCTTTTTAAAATATCTTCTAATGTAATGTTAATTACTAATATTAAGATTACTAATAATTAATCAATCTCAAAAAAAGTTATTTAAATAGTCAAAAATTTATAACCATATAACTTAGATTAACTGGGATGTATTTAAATTTTTTGGGGACCCTTTTATGAATAACTTTTAAAAAGAAATTTTTATACCTACTCAACTCCCTCCCCCCTCTTGGGCCTTATGCTATAACCAAAAATGATCATTTATAGGCATCCATTTCTTATTTTACCTGAAATGTTTTTGATAATAGTTTATATGATTTAAGATGTTGTATATGTGATTTAAAAATGAAATGGTTATTTTCCTAAAAATGTTTTACTGATCTATTAAAGGTATTTTCATCAATGAAAAAATCCATCGATGTTACATTTTCTTCAATAGGGCCATTATACCATGATACCATACATATTCTTTATCTGGATGATTAATGGATATGATGATGATATCAAGAAAACAAATTTTTATTTTCCATGGGTTAGTTTATATATAAATGATAATGTCCTCATGAAAATGAGGAATACATATGAATGGATTAGGATTATGTGATGTTTTGGTTCATTATATCACTAAAATGTATTAGGTAATGTTATATATATATGTGTGTGTGTGTATGCATGTAACACCCCAACCCCATTTACCTAGATTCGGTGCATTATTACATAACATTGGCATGATAAAAAAAGATCAACTATCAAAAGGCCGGTTAGTTTAGTATCCTTTGAAACACTAGATATATTCAGAAGTCTTATATTACATGATAAAATGGGAAACTACAACAACATAGTCTCCATAGTCCACAGTCATATCCCTTCAGACTATCCCTACAAGTCAGTCATAAAATACATCTTCACATCTATGGAAAATAATTAATCATTGAAAGAGGTGAGCTCAGATGCTCGGTAATGATAATAATATAGCTGAAACATTCATAAATAAGCATAAACATTTAAGGAACTGTATAAGTCAAACACAAGCCTTTTAAACATGAACGCCAACATAACATGGAAGTAATAAAATGAAATAATTCAATTTACTAATTCACATGATTATTCAACTAGTCGAGTAGTCACATGCAATATCAATAACCATTTTCATAATGATGGAATGCATAGTTCTAGACATTCATAACCACATAGTCATGGCCCTGCACAAAGACTACAAATAATATTTTGTCAAGGCCTTGTTCCAAGACACTAGTTTGGCACTTGAGATCTACTGATGCATTTAGGAGATATAGAAGGCTCCAGCCGTCACTTACTACGTCCAATGTATTTGTCATATGAAAAGATTGAAACATAGCATAAACAGTTTTTTTAAAACTAACATACGAAATGTCAATACTTTATCCACAAACCATGAATGGTATAAATATAACACATCCACAGTCAAACATAACTCATTCAATACAATATAAGAGATTTTATTTTTATACATTAACCTCAGTCAAGAATAATAAAGGATTTTGACATATATGAAACTAATCATAAAACTATTTGAGATAAATATCCCCCTTTTTCTTAGAAACAATTAAAAGTCACACTATGTGTCTAGAAGCCATCTAAAAATATATTTTTAAATCAAAGTGTCCCCTAACACTTTTAAATGTTTAAAAGGAATTTTAATTTTAAAACTTTAATGTCCATATAAATAAATCCTTTAAGCCATTTTCAAAACATGGACATTAATGAGAATGATTTAGAATAATAAAACATTAAAACATCTTCAAATGATATTTTAGTTAGAGTTCCTAACCAAAATAGAGACAGTTGAATACAAATAATTGAGGTAATAAAAAAAATTAATATCATGAGAATAAAGGGATTCATGATATACTATGTCAAAGTACATTATATACACCATATAAAAGTGATTTGGTGTATAACAACAAAGGTGTCTCAATGGAATGTAAATTGAGATGAAATCTCTTATAAATATAGTATCCTAAGGTTAAGGATAAATCAATGACATAATTATGTGTCAAAAATATAAATACACTCAATATGATAGGATATTCAGTGTAAATAAATCAGAGGAAATTCACACATATTCTTGTAAAAACAACACCAATGAATTGGATATTTAACTCAATAAATGGATACTGAGTTAAAATTACTCTTATCAAGTTCAAATCGATGACTTGAGAATTTATCAAATGAGTGATTATGTGTACCAAAAGTATATCAACAGAAAGGGGAGTGGAAATTATGACATAATCAACTGAATAGTGATTCCATAGAAAATGCTGGATTAAAATAATCAATGAAGTATGCGTAAAGCCGAATGAGTGGAAATTGAAATTTCAAATTCTATTATTTATTTGGTAACTTACGAAATGTACACCCATGAAAGAAGGATAATACAATGATTATATGAATATTTTATAAATTAAATTTTATTACATAATCAATACAATGATGGGTAGTACACACACCTCATGCAATAAATAAGTTCTGAACAATGGGAATCTCACGGAATTAAATGTGAGATTAGAAAACCCTTACATTTTAAATTTTCCCTTGGAAGAGGGTAGGTTAACCTCCTGTATAATGGTGAAATAATTGTTATTAAATTATACAATAATCATATACATTAATATGATATCATATATGATCTTTTAACATTGCTTTGTCAATAATATCTTAATATTATGGTCGTTTCGGGTGTTAACATATTCGTTTTCCATTATATTATTTGTTATGTGAGTCATATATGTTATGAATAGGATGTATATTATTCATATCCAGAATTATATCATGTCTATAATCATTTTTTTATTCTTCAGGGAAATTTATACTTGAATGGATACGATGGGGAATGAATCTCAACACGTTCGTGGAGACGATAATCCGTACGTACGCATGAGTGAAAATATAATTCTATTGATATTAAAATAATATATAATTTGATGGTATATCACATAAGTAGAATCATTATCAGGTTATATTTATTATTTACATCAATTACAGATAATTATTATACCCATCAAAATTATAATGTAATGAATAAAAATTACACCATGACGTGGAGACGGTAAGCCATACGTACACACATATGGTGACATATTATTCAAAGTATGGATAGAATAATGAATTTGGGTTTACCATATGTATAATAAAATAAAATTATATAGAATATAGTGGATTTATTATTTTAGAATTGATAGAACAAAGTAAAAGGAAGTGAAAGAGGAAAGGAACTTGAAAGAGGTGGTGGGATATTGACATCTTCTTTGGGTTCTTCCTTTTGATTTGATCAAAAGAGATCTTTAGGTTGGATTTATGACTAAAGTAAGGCCTCTATGATGAAGGGAGGATAGTTAAGACAGTATTTGGGTGGAGTTTGCCTAAGCCAAATGGCTTTGAATGTGTGAATTAGAGGGAAGGGTGAGTTCCCTTTTATAATTGGGGTGAGGGGCACCTTATGAAAAGCTAGAAATATTATTCTATAATAAAATAATTTTCGGTTTCTAATGGCTAAAAAATTTATTATTTAAAGGGTGAGGTGGGTATTGGTCGAAAACCACTAAACAAATAGGTTTTAGAAAGGTTTGGGTCACTATATTATCTTTATCTTTTATATTTAACTCTTAGTTAAATAGTTTGACATTTACCATGTCTCTTTGTATTTCTATATTATATGGTTTGTAACCATACTATAAACATCTAAGTGAACCCCAAGTGGTTAATTAATGATACAAATATCATTATATAAGTCAATTTCTTGAACCATATATTTTTAGGAATAGAATATCAATTAATAATATAATATTTGTTTAAAAAACTCTTTTACGTCAATTCTGACACTATTTGTTTTTTTTTTGCTAAATTCATAACAACATTATTACATCGAAAAAAACATCTAATCAACCCTAATATGTCATATTAAACTAGGAAATTTATTCAATTCATAAAAAATCTCAAATTAAATTTATTTGTATATTTATAATATTAATTATTTTAATATTTCATTAAGTATGTAATTACTGCATCATCATTGTGTCATAAATATATTAAATTATTTAATATATAAAAAATATAAATAAAATACCATTATGTAGGAAATATTTTAAGTTTATAATGAAAATATATAGTCCAATTTATCTTATGTGTAGCGCTATATAAAAAAATTTTGTTATTAAACATTAAATTTAAGTCTTTTAAATCTTCTTTAAATAAAATAATAATAAATGACCTAATCTAATAAAAGTGGACCAAAGTGGTTCATATTTTATTCCAATGGTTTTTTTGGGTCTAATTATAATTATCCAATAGAATTAGAACATGTGTTAGGGTAATAATAATACCATTTTTACCCTTAACTACCATATTTACTTTTAACAGCGGTAAATAAAAGTAAGAATATACTGTTGAACAAAAATCATTTTTATCTTATTGAAAAAAATTTAATCCTTGATATTAACTGTATCCCTCAGATATTTGAAATTCAACTCACTGAAGTAGTAAAATTATGTTTTATGTGAATTTTCAAATTCTCTTAAGAGGTGGGTAAAAGACGGTAAAAAGATCAATAAAATTTTTATATATCTAAAATTATTATAAACTGACTCCAATGAATTAAATTGAACATATATACGTATTATGTATCTCTTTTGACCTAATGTAAATTTAAATAAAATAAATAATTATTTAAATAAAAATTTGGTTTTGAACTTTAAATTAGTGTTTTTAACTATTCATCACAAAATAAATGTTTTCAGAAACATACTAAAAATTCACCCTAAGATAATTTTGATATTATAAATTAAAAAATGAAGTATATTTTACCATATTAAAAACATATAAACCTCATTTATTAGTTTCAAATTAATTCCCATTGTCAAAACTAAAAAAAACATATTTTTATGAAATAATAATTACCAAATGATTAACATTTGTTTATGTCCAATTTGAAAGTGAAATTACTTCCAATGACCCACATTTTATTAAATTCAACAAATATGATCTAATTATATATCCAATCCATTAAAATTTATAGTTGAACACTATATATTATTTTTATTAAAAAAAAATTCAGTTAGAATATATTATTTTTCACTATTCACCCAAATATGAATGTTATCAGAAAAAACCCAAAAATTTATTGAAACTAAATTCTTATGTTCCGATCCCAAAGAAGAATCTTATTTTGTCAAATTGATTATATAAATGTTACACATATTGGATTTAAAAATGGATCACCATTAAAAGGCGGTAAAATTGCATTTTTATGAAAAATACATCTTTTAACTGAAAAAAATTGAATTTGTCCTTACATTACGTCTAAGAAACTTGTAATATGGATTCTATAATTATAGGGGTTATATAAAGTTCAAAATTCTATTAATAATATTCATAACCTCTTTTTAATGGCTAGTTTGGTAAGTCATAGTGCGCTTGGACACGATATTGCATGTAGTGTAAGTTATTGAATTACTTTGAATAACTAACGTACTTTCAAATATTGGGGGGGATACATTATTACCTCCATCAATAAATTGCATCCTCACAATTTTTAAAATTGGGATTGAGAATATAATGGAAATTCCCACATCAATAAAAGAGTCAATTAAACTATCACTTTAAAAAATGAAAGGGAAGTACAAAGGTCACCCAAGATAACCCATACTAAGATTCCATGTTGGAAAACATGGATATGTAAGATAAACTAAGTGTCATGTTCTGATTGAGAGGGATAGAAAACATGGTCAGGGGAAATTTAACAACAAGAAAACCACAAACTTGTGATGGAACAAACGGTCATTAGTTTCCCTGTATGAAAATTAAAAGGACCACATTTTTTTAAGTTACATGTCATAAACATGAGGAATTTATTAATGAGATTGACTAATAACATAAAGAGATATACTTACTTTTTATGTAGAGTTTCATTCATTAATAAATCTCCACAACAAACTCAATTTTTTTAAATGATGATTATTCATGAAGAATTTGTACCACCGAAAGAGCTAGAAAAATCTTCTAGAGAATCACATGATCCACAAAGGATAAATTATATTCTTACCATGTCTTAAGAGATTAATAAAAACCAAAATGGTTAGTACAAGATCTGATGATCCCCCAAAAGGATATTCCTCTAGTGAAAGAAACACTAATCTTAATTTCTAAAATTAAACAAATAATACCCCAATGTTAAATAAATACCATTAAATAATCCATTGTCCTTAAAATCCTTAATTATAATCCAAACTAATACTGATACCCAAAACATAGAAGAATTTGGTAATGTACTGTTCCACGTTATATTGTATCTCAAAATGACATCAATTACACATAAAGTCACATACTTAAATGTATTTAACCTAATCACATATTCTCAATTATAGGTATATAATTTCCATGAATAACCCAAATCACTATAAATCCACAATAAAAACAAAGATAAAAAACAACCATTACTCCTAAAATGAAATCCCATAGTATTCTATCTTCCTTGGGAATATATTGTTCCCAATAAAGAGAACATCTTCCAAAATAACATTTATCACATAATGTAACGCCCCGACCCCAACTACCCAGAGTCGGTGCATTACTTCGTAAAATTGGCATGATCACAAAAGATCATGTCTCGAAAGACCGATTAGTTTAGTATCCTTGGAAACACTAGATACATTCGTAAATGTTACATTACATCATAAAGTGAAAAACTACAATAACAAAGTCTCCATATTCCACACTCATATCCTATTCTGACAATCCCTGCAGGTCATTCATAAAATACTTCTTCACATCCTGGAAAATATTAAAACATTGAAAGGGGTGAGCTCAGATGCTCAGTATGGATAACAATATTGCGGAAGCTTTCATAAATAAACATTAACATTTAAGGCAATTTATAACTAAAACAAAAGCCTTTTTAAACTTGAACATCAACATAATATGGCAAAAGTAAAATGAGATAATGCCATTCACTACTTCACATGGATATTCTTCTGGTCGAATAATCACATGCAATATCAATAACCACTTTCATAATGAGGAAATGTATAATGCCAGACATTCTGAAACATTTTGTCAAGGCCTCGGCCAGGACGTCTAAAATGATTAAGGACTCGGCCAAAACCATAAATCAAATTGGGAAAGGGCCTCGGCCAATTCCATGTCTAGTTGTCTCATGAGACCTACCGATGCATCGAGGAGCTATAGCGGGCTCCACCCGTCACTTATTAAGTCCAATACATTCCTCATATGAATAGGTTTAAACATATCATAAACCATAACATAATCGTATCACATAAAACATGCATAAAGGAAACATAACATTTCTACATTTCAATGACAAGATATTAATACAACACATTGATATAATAAAAACGCTTTCAAAACCATTTTCAATACCAAAATAAAAGAAAGTTAAAACTTTGTATTTATTTTTCATTAAAAAAATGATGGCTTGTAGAGGAAGCCGAAACTCAAATAATGGTCACGGCGGCGGAGAAGTCATTGTCGCTGCATATGTACAGAAAGAAAAACATTCCCTTTTGTAATTTAGCAAAACTCTTCGTATAAAAAAGATTCCTTTTGAATAAACTTAAAAGTCAAAGGGGTTTATAAACCGTATAAAAAAGTGTTGTGTATAAAACCAAATATGCCTCAATGAAAGGAGATTGAGACAAAGTCCTTAAAAAGATCATTTTTAGAATAAAATATATATATTATGTGTATTCACTATAGGTACACATAAATAATGTAAAAATACAAAATAGGACATAATAATATCATGACATAATTTGAATGAAGGAGATTAACCCAAAGAATGGAAGTTGGGTTAAGAAATTCTCTTACCTCGTGTCTGACTTGACTCAACCGTTCTTTAACCTCCTGAATAATAAACTAGAGTTAATATATACCTTATTAAGAACCATTTTCAATTTCATTATACTTTTTATATCACTTATTACAATGATATGAACATTATGTAAGTATTTAAGTTAATAACAGTCGTTTTGTCGATCTTTGGTACTTGAGTCAACAATAAACTTCTTATAATTACTATTTGTTTATGTGGTATAATATCCATTATCTCCATAATTATATTCATTATTTATATGTAATATATATCATATATATCCAGTATATACATTCATTTATAATATTACGTAACATTTAGAGGTAAGAAATGAAATGCACCGTTCATGGAGACGGTAAGCCGTACGTACGCATGAACGCTACTTTCATTTCTATATCGTATTTAATGGAATGAAATCATAATGATATAAATTTATAATATAATTCCAGTATAATATAGTGTATAATACCATTTACTCTATCCTTTATACATCCCACATATGTCATTAACGATTCAAATCACTTTGAGGGGGCGGTCGTCCGCACTTCCTAAAATGAAATTATCGCGTTTACCCATCATGGAAATCATAATGTATTCCATAAATGAGAAATAAAGAGGCATAAGTAAAACATAAACATATTATATATCATATATAAATATAGTTACATCTTAATGGCCACCTTTGAAGGTTTTATATGAGTGATGAACAATCATCGTTTCGTGAGTCAGAAATTCTCCATCCACAGAAACCGTATGTTCTTTAACCATTAGATGTAGGTGTGTGTAAGTGTAGCTCTAATACTTCTTATAACAAAATCCTAGTATATTTAGGATACTATTTTTGTTACAAAATAAATGAATAAAAGGGGTTTAGGGGGTTGGAGATGAAAAATAAAACAAAACAACATTAGAGAAGACATTACCTCAAAATCGGGTAACTCTTTTTGATTTGAGCCAAAGGCTTCCTTGGGAAGAGTTCTGACCAAATTGAGGCTTCTAGGAGTAATAGGGGGATGTTGTGAGAGTATTCGGGCAGAGGTTGGCCGAACCAAAAGGTTTTAAAGTGTGAATAAGTTGGTAGAGGTGGGGGCCTTTTATAAGAGGAGAGGAGGGGCTCTTTTGGAAAGATTGAAATGTTACATTATTATACAATTCTTTTCGGATTCTAAAGGTCCCACAATTATATAAATCGTGTCTAAGGTGATAAGGGTTCAGAATCTACCCATCCAATAGTCTTTGGACAAGTGTAAGCCTTGGACTTTACATTATCTTTTCATTTTATTAAAATCGTTAAATAATGAAGTCATCGCTGCATCATAATGATGTCATAAATAATTTAATTTATTTAATGTCTAAAAATTATAAAAAAAAATACTATGATGTAGGAAATATTTTTATATTTCTAATTAATATTTATAGTCAAAATTTGGACTTGTTTAACCCCACTTAAAAACTGTTTTAGTAAAACAACTCATGTTTGTGTCAATTTAATTTTAACATTAAATAAATATATATTAATGTCATTTTCCAACCAATGTGGCTCCATGGGGTCCCCAAGTTGACCCATGGGTTGTCATGGTCGGCCATGACTCATAAAATAGGAGTAGGAAAAGTTTCAATCTCATCTCATATTATTAAAACATTATTTTTACCTTAAACTACACTAATTACCTCTAATCGCGATTAAGAACTTAAAAGTTACTATTCACCAAAAATTATTTTAATCTCATAGAACCACATTTTACTTCTTAATGACAACCATGTATGTTGGATTTTTGAAAATCAAAACACAGAAGTGGTAATATTTCATTTAAACGAAAAATCAGTTATTTAACTACCACTTAGTGTTTTCACTATTCATCAAAAATTGAAGTTTTTCAGAACAATGTCAAAATTTCACCCTAAGCTATAATTGATATCCCGAATTCAAAAATGATGTCTATTTTACAAAATTCAAAACATATAAGTTTCATTAATTAATTTTATAATTAGTTCCCGATGTCACAACAAATAGCAAGTTTTTAAGAAACAATTTATATCAAAAGATTGACAATTGTTTATGTCCAATTTCAATGTTAAATTAATTATAATGACCACCATTGGATAAAATGGTAAAAATATATTCTAATTATACACTAAAATCACTAATTAGTATAAATAATCACTATAAATTATTTTTATTAGAAAAGTTGATTTTAAGTATTTTTCATTATTTATAAAAAATTAGAAGTTCTCAGGAAAATACCAAAAATTCATCATAGGCTAATTTTTATATTCCGAATCCAAAAATGAAGTCCATTTTGAAATATAAAATTTCTATAATTTTAAAAAGTGGTTATTACTATTCATAACGGCTACTTTGATTAGTTGCGGTGTTTTAGAACTCGAAGTTGCGTACAATGCAAGCCATTGCATTATTGAATGAGAAGCGTATCATGGATGCTCGGGGTGTTACATTCTCCCATCCTTCAATAAATTGCATCCTCGCAATTTGAAATTTTTTTCTTTGAAAATAAAAGGTTGAAAAGAGAAAATACCTTTGTGGAAAACCCACATCGGAAATAAGATTAATAAAATTTAGGTTAATAAGAGGGAAATGGAAATAAGAAAGTCACCACCAAATTATGATCTCGATAAGGAGAACATTGGTGGCAATTAGAGACATATAATTGGAGGAAAACGTAAATATTTGTAGGGAGTGATTGAGGTCATCAATCACAATCAACTGTCAAATTGAGGGCCTCAAAGCCTTCAATCTATGTTGATTTAAAATATAATCAGTTCAACAACACATATGGTATTAGGATAACACATTTTTTGTTTTAATATCCCGTTACTAAAGTTTAAGAATTAATTTATTCATTGAATAAGAGAAAGGTATATATATATTTATGCTTGACAATTAGAGTTTCAACCTTCAACTCATCTTTCACTCAAAAAGATAATATAACTCAAAAATATTATACTTATCCTAATTGTATAAGGTTCCAAATGTTAACACATACCATTTAGATTAGTAAAATTATATTGTAATAACCAGGGACTTCCTGTAGGCTAGTGGTAGGAATTACAGGCATGTCGCACTATGGTTGTGGGTTCGATTCATGCAGCTTTGTCCGATGCGACGGGTAATGCCCCACCCTACAGGTTGTCCTTTTCCTAAAACTATAGTATTATAATATTCCAAAAATAATCTTCATAAATTTCTTAACCTTAAAGAATACTATCCAAATATCAACATAATCCACTCCAACCTTTATAGTTATCCAAAATATCTCTGTCCAGAATTTCTCTTAATGGTCTCTTAATTCCAGAATCAATTTATCAGATTCCCCAAACAAAGTAAAGTTTCACTTACTGTCACATACTAAAAATATGATTACCTTCATCATATTAAAACCTTACTGAAACAACAAGTACTGCAGTACAATTCTTATATAGATATCACATTATTCTAATAACCAGAATATAATCCATGAGTCCAAAAGCACCAATACATTAATTATTCCGCTTCAACTGTAGTAACATCATAAGATTGTCCTTGATCCCTTGGCCTTTTCTGAGGTAAGTTTCACTGACGCTTAGGAAATTCATTTGCATAATGTCCCATTTCCCTACAATTGTAGCATTCAACATTGATAGCCTCTTTCTTTCCCTTGCAATCACGTGCCTGGGGACCTTTTTATCCACATTTATAACAAACTCCCATTCCTTTTAGGCAAGTTCAAGGGTGATTATTCCCACAATTATCACATAATGGAAAATCCTTCATTCCATTTTTCCCTTTATCTGTCTCTTGTTCCACCGTTCTCTTCTTCTCTTGCTTTACTTTGTTGTCATAAGACTTAGAGAATTCCTTTTCTGTCTTGATAGCACATGAGACAATATCTTCGTATGATAAGAAAGATTGTGATACTAAAGCTCGACGGAGAAATGGTTTTAACCCATCAAAGAAACGATCAATCTTACTTCTCGGGTTACGTATATAATCTGCAACATACCTCGCCAACCTTGTAAAGTTGGCCTCATACTTTGCGACATTCTCATCCTCCTTTTGTCTCAGACTCAGAAATTGTCATTCCATATCCGCTCGATGGTCATGAGGAAATTATTTTTCTAAGAAAATCTCTTTGAACTCCCTCCATTCCATATTCGATACGTCATCATCTTCCTTTGTATTTTGAATCAAAGACCACCATTGATCAGCATCTCCAGTGAGGTGGTAAACTGCCATGATAACCTTCTCCCTTTCGCTACTCCCCAAGGCGTAGAATATTTTCTCTAAGGTGTTTATCCATTGCTCAGCTACTAATGTATTTGTACCCCCATTAAATGTTGGTGGTTGTTCCCTCATGAAGCGGTCTAACATTGATCCTCCACGTTGCGGATCAGGGTGCTCCATACGAGTAAGGTTATTATTCATAACCTAAGTGAGTTGTCCCAGTATGGTAATAAGTTGATCAGAACCAGTTGTATCTCCAGATCCACAATAATTATCATGAGCAGGAGGGAAATCCCTACGCGGAGTGCGTGCATTGATACGGTTTCCATTCATTCCACTAAGCGCCATTTCTATACAATGGCATAAACTAGATTAGTTTATGAATCAAAATACATAATTCCATACCTATAAAATACTTAACATAAATTGAACTATTTATGGATATAATCCATAATCATAAAAAGGTTTTCTTTGAGGATGTATATACTCATAACCGTTCATAGTGGTTTATAAAGAAAATGAGAATTATCCTAAGCATATCCACTGGGAGTGTCGTAACCAAGAGTACAACAAGGCCCGTTGTCGTGCACCAGTTCCCGTTCGAGTCTAGCTCAAAGCGGTGTTTTCAGGTTTTACCCCTAGGTACATCTGTGCCAGAGCCGCCTCTACCTGCTTGTATCGAGACAGGGATGTATTTCTCGGAAAATTCACAAAATCTATACAGCAACAAAATTCTAGGAAGTTCTTCTATACTAATCCTCAAAGTCAATCTTTGGGATATGTGCTCTAATTAGAGTTTATCTAAATCTAACTTCCATGGTTAGTAATAAACTGCCTCTGATACCAACTGTAACACCCCGACCCCAGCTACCCAGAGTCGGTGCATTACTTCGTAACATTGGAATGATCACAAAAGATCATGTCTCGAAAAACCGATTAGTTTAGTAGCCTTGGAAACACTAGATACATTCGTAAATGTTACATCACATCATAAGTGAAAAACTACAATAACAAAGTCTACATATTCCACACTCATATCCTCTTCTGAAAATCCCTGCAGGTCATTCATAAAATACTTCTTCACATCCAGGAAAATATTAAAACATTGAAAGGGGTGAGATCAAATGCTCAGTAAGGATAACAATATTGCGGAAGCTTTCATAAATAAACATTAACATTTAAGGCAATGTATAACTAAAAAAAAGCCTTTTTAAACTTGAACATAAACATAATATGGAAAAAGTAAAATGAGATAATGCCATTCACATCTTCATATGGATATTCTACTGGTCGAATAATCACATGCAATATCAATAACCACTTTCATAATGAGGGAATGTATAATGCCTGACATTCTGAAACATTTTGTCAAGGCCTCGGCAAAGACGTCTAAAATGATTAAGGCCTCGGCCAAAACCATAAATCAAATTGGGAAAGGGCCTCGTCCAATTACACGTCTAGTTTTCTCATGAGACCTACCGATGCATCGAGGAGCTATAGCGGGCTCCACCCGTCACTTATTAAGTCCAATACATTCCTCATATGAATAGGTTTAAACATATCATAAACCATAACATAATCGTATCACATAAAACATGCATAAAGGAAACATAACATTTCCACATTTCAATGACAAGATATAAATACAACACCATGATATAATAAAAACACTTTCAAAACCATTTTCAATACCAAAATAAAAGAAAGTTAAAACTTTGTATTTATTTTTCATTAAAAAAATGATGGCTTGTAGAGGAAGCCGAAACTCAAATAATGGTCACGGCGGCGGAGAAGTCGTTGTCGTTGCATAAGTACGGAAAGAAAAACATTCCCTTTTGTCATTTAGAAAAACTCTTCGTATAAAAAATATTCCTTTTGAATAAACGTAAATGTCAAAGGGGTTTATAAACTGTATAAAAGAATGTTGTGTATAAAACCAAATATGCCTCAATGAAAGGAGATTGAGACGAATTCCTTAAAAGATAATTTTTAAAATAAAATAGATATATTATGTGTATTAACTATAGGTACACATAAAGAACGTATAAATACAAAATAGGACATAATAATATCATGACATAATTTGAAAGTAGGAGATTAACCCAAAGAATGGAAGTTGGGTTAAGAAATTCCCTTACCTCATGTCTGACTTGACTCAATCGTTCTTTATCCTCCTAAATAATAAACTAGAGTTAATATATACCTTATTAAGAACCATTTTCAATTTCATTATCCTTTTTATATCACTTATTACAATGATATGAACATTATGTAATTATTTAAGTTAATAACGGTCGTTTTGTCGATCTTTGGTACTTGAGTCAACAATAAACTTCTTATAATTACTATTTGTTTTTGTGGTAGAATATCCATTATATCCATAATTATATTCATTATTTAGATGTAATATATATCATATATATCCAGTATATACATTCATTTATAATATTACGTAACATTTAGAGGTAAGAAATGAAATGCATCGTTCATGGAGACGGTAAGCCGTACGTACGCATGAACGCTACTTTCATTTCTATTTCGTATTTAATGGAATGAAATCATAATGATATAAATATATATTATAATTTCAGTATAATATATTGTATAATACCATTTACTCCATCCTTTATACATCCCACATATCGCATTAACGATTCAAATCACTTTGAGGGGGCGGTCGTCCGCACTTCCTAAAATGAAATTATCGCGTTTACCCATAATGGAAATCATAAATTATGCCATAAATGAGAAATAAATAAGCATAAGTAAAACATAAACATATTATATATCATATATAAATATAGTGACATCTTAATGTCCACCTTTGAAGGTGTTATATGAGTGTTGAACAATCATCGTTTCGTGAGGCAGAAATTCGCCATCCACAGAAACTGTACGTTCTTTAACCATTAGATGTAGGTGTGTGTAAGTGTAGCTCGAATCCTTCTTATGACAACATTATAGTATATTGAGGATACTGGTTTTGTTACAAAAGAAATTAATATAAAGGTTTTAGGGGGTTGGAGAAGAAAAATAAAACAAAACAACATTAGAGAAGACATTATCACAAAATCGGGTAACTCTTTTTGATTTGAGCCAAAGGCTTTCTTGGGAAGAGTTCTGACCAAATTGAGGATTCTAGGAGTAATAGGGGGAACTTGAGAGAGTATTGGGGCACAGTTTGGCCGAACCAAAAGGTTTGAATGTGTGAATAAGGTGGTAGAGGTGGGGGCCTTTTATAAGAGGAGAGGAGGGGCTCTTTTGGAATGATTGAAATGTTACATTATTATAAAATACTATTCGGATTCTAAAGGACCCACACTTATATAATTCGTGTATAAGGTGATAAGGGTTCGAAATCTACCCATCCAATAGTCTTTGAACAAGTGTAAGCCTTGGATTTTACATTATCATTTCATTTTATTAAAATCGTTAAATAATGAGGTCATCGCTGCATCATAATAATGTCATAAATAATTTACTTTATTTAATGTCTACAAATTATAAAAAAAATACTATGATGTAGGAAATCGTTTTATATTTCTATTGAATATTTATATTCAATATTTGGACTTGTTTAACCCCACTTAAAAACTGTTTTAGTAAAACAACTCATGTTTGTGACAATTTAATTTTAACATTAAATAAATATATATTAATGTAATTTTCCAACCAATGTGGCTCCATGGGGTCCCCAAGTTGACCCATGGGTTTTCTTGTTCTACCATGACTCATCCAATAGGATTAGGACAGGTGTAAAGCTCATCTCATATTATTAAAACATTATTTTTACCTTAAACTACACAAATTACCTCTAATCGTGATTAAGAACATAAAAGTTACTATTCACCAAAAAATTATTTTAATCTCATTGAACCACATTTTACTTCTTAATTACAACCATGTATGTCGGATTTTTGAAAATCAAAACACAGAAGTGGTAATATTTCATTTAAACGAAAAATCAGTTATTTAACTACCACTTAGTGGTTTCACTATTCATCAAAAATTGAAGTTTTTCAGAACAATGCCAAAATTTCACCCTAAGCTATATTTGATATCCCGAATTCAAAATTGATGTCTATTTTACAAAATTCAAAACATATAAGTTTCATTAATTAATTTTATAATTAGTTCCCGCTGTCACAACAAATAGCATGTTTTTAAGAAATAATTTATATCAAAATATTGGCAATTGTTTATGTCCAATTTCAATGTTAAATTAATTCTAATGACCAGCATTGGATAAAATGGTAAAAATATATTCTAATTATACTTTAAAATCACTAAATAGTATAAATTATCACTATAAATTATTTTTATTAAAAAAGTTGTTTTTAATTATTTTTCACTATTCATAAAAAATTAGAAGTTCTCAGAAAAATACCAAAAATTCAACATAGGCTAATTTTGATATTCCGAATCCAAAAATGAAGTCCATTTTGAAATATAAAATTTCTATAATTTTAAAAAGTGGTTATTACTATTCATAATGGCTACTTTGATTAGTCACGGTGTTTTAGAACTCGAGGTTGCGTACAATGCAAGCCATTGCATTATTGAATGAGAAGCGTATCGTGGAAACTCAGGGTGTTACACATAATCACCAAATAATTTTCCTATACTAACGATATTCATTTGATAATACAGAAGATCCCGAATCAACTTATTATTGATCAATAAAATCATTTAACAAAAAATATTTTGTCACACTAACCTGGGACTTCACGTAGTCTTGTGGTAGGTGATAAATCCCAATCACACTCTGGTTGTGGGTTCGATTCCCACAGCTTTGTCTGACGCAACGGGTTGTCACACGATCTGCGTGTTGTACTTCTTCAAAAACAATATTTTATAACATTACCAAAATGAGATAAATTCCTCAAAATAACTATACCATAATTTAACCACAAATGTTATCTCATACCATGAATTTTCATCCAAAAATATAATAACTTGTAATTGCCTCAAACCCAATGATAAAATACAACCAAATGATTATTTATAATTATATCCACATGAGAAAAGATAATTTTTCCCCCAATATTATTTTTACATGACAAACTACAGGGTTACAAATACAAGAGAAAATTATTCCAATGTAATCCCATCAAAATTCAGAAATAATACTTCTAAAAATTTCTCCAATAATTTATTTCCACATAGCTTCTTCTTTGAACAAGAAACCATCCTATAGAATAGGTAATTCACTCAGGTAATGGGCAGGTCCCCTAATGACTGAAAGTATCCATTTTTATTTATTTTGAAAGAAAAACACACTGAACAACAATCACAGAGGTCTGAAAAAGTGAAATCCAATTGCACCATTAATAACATGATGAAACCCCTCCCTTGGACTATTTCTATTTTTCCCATAGTACTCTTAATTTTTCTTTTAAAATTGTTCAATTTATGCCTTTGTTTCCCACATGTAAAGAATTTTTTTATTCCATTGAGACACATTCCTGGGTGTCTCCTTCCACATTTCCTACATGATGAAAACTGAGGATTCTTTTTTCCATGGTCTCCACTACTAGAGCACTTATCCTTCTTCACCTTTCTCTTCACTATTGAATCTGGGAGTTGGTTAATATATATGTTGTTGGTCATATTTTTGTAATACTAATTTTTCATGAACATGACATCTTTTATTCCTATCAACAGTTAATTTTGTTTGCTCATTTCCACCATCTACATCATTTTCAAAGTTACTATGACTTCCTTGGAATCCATCCATTGACTAAAACTGGAAATAATAGTGTGAGTAACAGTTGTCATAAAATAATTTAGAGAATATCATGAAACCTTATTTTCAATTTAAAACACCTTAGAATTAACCAAGGTCAATTATTCTCATCTTATATTAAAATACATAAAATTTGTTTTTATAGAAAATGTAAATTATCCTAAGAATATCCCCCAAGAGTGTAGTAACCAAGAGTACAACAAGCCCCATTGTCATGTACCAGTTCCCATTCAAGTCTAGCTCAATGTGTTGTTTTTGGGTTTTACCCAAAGGTACATCTGTACCGGAGTTTCCTCTACCTTCTCGTATCTAGATAGGGATGTATTTCTTGTAAAGCACACAAAATCACTACAATACCAAAATTTTAGGAAGTTACTCTATATTAATCCTCAATGTATATCTTAGGGATATGTGATCTAATCATAGTTTATCTAAATATAGTTTCCACGGTTTGTACTAATCTTTCTCTGATACTAACTATAACACACCGACCATAGTTACCAAGAGTCATTGCATTATTACATTACATTTCCATGACCACAAAATACCATGTCTTGAAAGAAAAATTAGTTTAGTAGCCTTCGAAATAGTAGATACATTCATAAGTCTTACATTACATGATAAAATGGAAAACTACAATAACATAGTTGTATAGTTCACAATCATATCACCTAAGACTATCCCTCCCATTCAGTCATAAAATACTTCTTCACATCTTGGAAAAAAACATAGAATGGTGTGAGCTCAGATTCATGTTAAGGATAACAATATATCAGAAACTTACAAAAATAGTAATAAACATTTAAGGCAATGTATAACAAAAATAAAATCCTTTTAAACTTGAACATCAGCATAACATGGAAAAAAAATAAAATGAAATAATTCCATTTACATAATCACATGGATATTCTACTAGTAGAATAATCACATGAAATATCAATAACAACTTTCATAATGATGGAATTCATAATGCCAGACCATCATAACCACATAGTCAAGGCCTTGTGCAAAGACTACAAATAAGATTTTTTCAAAGACTTGTGCCAAGACACTAGTTTGTCTCATGAGACCTACCAATGCATAAAGGAGCTTAGGAGGCTCCACCTGTCACTTACTAAGTCCATTTCATTCCTCATATGAAATTTTTTAAACAAAACATAATCATTCGTATTAAAACTAGTATACGAAATGTCAATACATTACCCACAAACCATGAATGGTATAAAAATAACACATCCACAGTCAAGCATAACTCATTCAATACAATATGGAAGATTTTATTGTTATATATTTACCTCAATTAAGAATAATGAAGTATATTGACATATATGAAGCTAATCATCAAACTATTTTAATGAAATATCCCCATTTTTCTTGAAAACATATAAAAGTAACACTATTTGTCAAGATGCCATTTAAAAATAGATTTTTGAATCAAAGTGTCTCATACCACTTTGAAATGATTTAAAGGAATTTTAATTTTAAAATATTAGTGTCCATATAAATAAATCCTTAAAACCATTTTTAAAACATGGACATTAATGAGAAATATTTAGAATAACAAATCTTTAAAACATTTTCAAATGATACATTAGTTAGAGTTCCTTACCAAAAGGGAGACACGTGAATACACATAATTGGGGTAATCAAAACATTGTAATATAATGAGAATAAATTGATTCATGATATATTATGTCAAAGTACATTATATACACCATATAAATGTTATTTGGTGTATAACAACAAAGAAGTCTCAATGGAATGTAAATTGAGATGAAATCTATTATAAATACCATATCATTAGGTTAAGGATAAATCAACAACAAAATTATGTCTAAAAAATCTAAATAAACTCAATATGATTTCATATTCAGTGCAAATAAATCAAAGTACAATCACACATATTCTTGTAAAAACAACACCAATGAATTGGATATTTAACTCAACAAATGGAGATTGAGTTAAATTTACTCTTATCAAGTTCATATCGATGCCCTAAGAATTTATCAATGGAGGGATTATGTGTATCAAAAGTATATCAACATAAAGGGGAATGGAAATTATGACATAATCAAATGAATAGTGATTCCACAGATGGTCTTGGAGTAAAATAATCAATGAAGTATGCGTAAAGCCAAAAGAGTGGAAATTGAAATTTCAAATTCACTTATTGATTTGTAACATTTGAAAAATACAACCATTGAAGAAGGATCATAAAATTATGATTTAAATATTCATAAATTAATATATATTACACAATTAATATATGTCATGGGCATAACACTAGCCACATGCAATAAATAAGTGGTGAATAATAGAAATATCACGAAATTAAAAGTGAGTTAAGAAACCCCTTACTTTGTACAATTTCCTCGGTCAAGGGTAGGTTAAACTCCTGTATAATGGTGAAATAAATGTTATTAAATTATAAAAGAATCATATACATTAATATGATATCATATATGATCTTTTAACATTTCGTTGTTAATAATATCTTAGTATTATCATCGTTTTGGGGGATAATAGATTTGTTTTCCTTTATATTATTTGTTATTTGAGTCATATTTGTTATACATGGAATGTATATTATTCATTTCCAAAATGATATCATGTCTCTTAAATTATTTTTAATCATCAATTAAATTTAGTCTTAAATGGATATGATGGGGAATGAATCTCATCGCGTTCATGGACACGGTAATCTGTACGTACGCACGAGCGACAATATAATTATTTTGATATAAAAAATAATATATAATAGGATGTTATATCATATATTACGAGTCATTATCATGTTATATTTATTATTTAAAAAAATTACAAATCATTATTATACTCATCCATATAATAATGTATTGAATAACAATTACACCATGACGTGGAGACGGTAAGTCGTACGTACGCACGTATGGTGACATGTTATTCAAAGGATGGATAAAATAATGAATTTGGTTATACCATATTTATAATAACATAATCTTATATAGAAGATACTGGAGTTATTATTTTATAATGGAAACAACAAAGAAAAAGGAAGTGGAAGAATAAAGGAACGTGAAAGATGTGGTGAGATATTTACCTCTTCTTCAGGTTCTTCCTTTTGATTTGATCAAAAGGGGTCCTTATGGTGGGTTTAAGAATAAAGTAAGGCCACTAGGATGAAGGTTGGACAGTTGAGAGCATATTTGGGTAGTTATTGTCCTAGCCAAATGGACTTCAAGGTATCAATTTGAGAGATGGGTGAGTGCCCTTTTATAAGAGTGGTGAGGGAACCTTAGGAAAAGCTAGAAATATTATTTTATAATAACATAATTTTCATTTTTTAATGGCTCGAAAATGGATTATTTAAAGTATGAGGTGGGGATGGGTCGAAAACCACTCAACCAATAGGTTTTAGAGAGGTTTGGTTCAATATATTAACTTTATCATTTAGATTTAACTCTTAGTTAAATAGTTTGACATTTACCAAGTCTGTTTGTATTTTTATATTATATGGTTAGTAAACATACTATATCTTTCCAAATGAATCCCAAGTGGTTCATTAATGATATGAATATCATTATATAAGTCCTTTTCCCGAACCTCAGATTTTTAAGAATATATTATCAATTAATAATATTATATTTGATTTAAAAACTCTTTTATGTCATTTTTGACACTATTTGGTATTTTGTTTTTGGTAAATTAATAACAGCATTATTACATTGAAAAAAATTAATCTAACCAACCCTAATATGTAATATGAACCTCTAAAATTAGTTTAATTAATAAAATGTCGTAAATTACCTTTATTTGGTTATTTATAATATCAATTATTTTAATATTTCATTAATTAGGTAATTACTGCATCATTATTGTGTCATAAATAAATTAAAGTTTTTAATGTCTAAAAAATATAAATAAAATACATTTAGGTCAGAAATATTTTTATTTTTAATTAATATTTATAGTCTAATTTATGTAATATTTAGCTCTATATTAAAATTTTTTTTATTAAACATTAATTTTAACTCTTTCAACTCTTCTTTAAATATAATAATAATAAATGTCCTAATCTAATCCAAGTGGAAAAAATTGGTTCATATTTTATTCATAAGGTTGTTTATAGTAGAATTATACGTATTCAATTTAATTAGGACATGTGATAGGGTAATAAAAATATCATTTTTACCCTTAATTACCCTATTTACTTGTAACCATGGTAAATAAAAGTAAAAAGTTATTATTCACCAAAAATTTATTTTATCATATTGAACAACATTTTACTCCTTGATATTAATAATGTGTCTCTTATTTTTTAAATTCAACTCACATATGCAGTAAAATTATGTTTTATGTAAATTTTAAATTCTTCTAGGAGGTGGGTAAAAGACGATGAAATGTTCTATAAAATTTTTATATATCTAAATTTATTATAAAATAACTCCAATGAATTAAATTGAACATATATAGGTATTATGTATATATTTTTACCTAAAATAAATTTAAATAATATAAATAATTATTTAAATTAAAATTCTGTTTTAAATTATAACTGAGTGTTTTTCACTATTCATCAAAAATTAAACATTTTCAGAAACATACATAAAATTCACCCTAAGATAATTTTGAAATTATGAATTAAAAAATGAATTATATTTTACCAAATTCAAAACATATAAATCTCATTTATCAGTTTAAAATTAATTCTCATTGTCAAAACCGAAAAGTGTATTTTTGTGAAATAATAACTACCAAAAGATTGACATTTTTTGTGTCCAATATCAAAGTGAAATTAATTCCAATGAAAAACATTGGATTAAATGGTAAAAATATTATCTAATTATATATCTAAATCAATCATATTTATAGTTGACCGCTATAAATTATTTTGATTAAAAAATTTGTTTTCAGTTACAATATATTATTTTTCACTATTCAACCAAATATGAAAGTTATCAGAATAACACAAAAAATTTATTGAAAAAAAATTCTTGTGTCCCATTACCATTGAAGATGTTTATATTTTAAAATTGAATATATAAAATATTCAAATATTATATTTAAAAAGGGATCTCTAATAAAAGGCATAAAAATGGCATTTTTTGAAAGATAATACTTTTAACTGAAAAAAAAGAAATTTTCCTTACATTATGTCTAAGAAACTCATGATATGGATTCTAAAATATAAGGGTTATATAATGTTCAAAATTCTGTTAATACTATTCATAACCGCTTTTGAACGGCATGTTTGGTAAGTCATGGTGCTTTTGAACTCGATATTGTGTGTAGTATAAGTTATTGAATTACTTTGAAAAACTAACGTACTACGAAATCATGGGGTGTTACAATATATATATATATATATATATATCTTATGATATTATGATGATAATAGTGGATATGATTTCAAATAGCTATTATCACATTTTTTTTCATGAGTATGATTTCCTCTACCAATGGTAATAAATTTTTTTTTGGACATGATTATGAATTAGTATGTTCATGTTTTGATTTGTGATTATGATCTCTTGTAGGTGTGATCACAAGATTATGAGTGGACTTGATTAAGAATATATGCATTAAAAAATGATTTCATTTTCTTAGGATGGAACATGACAATGTTATGACTCTTGAATGAAGATTACTACTTTTACACACTTATTAGTCATATTTTTCTATATGAGTTGATTCCTGAGATTATAAACTAAAATGTTCATGGTATGAATCCTTTATATTAATAACATTAAATTCATTATTTTACAATTCCCTTGTGATCATCTAATATTCACTTATGACTGATATATCCCATATATTCCCTTATTGACCATCTCAGCACACCAATTATTAAATTTCCAGTTTTCACTAGTTATGTCTAATGATATTACTTAATATTTTTCATGAAGAGTAACATAGATTTATAATATTTTTATGATTTGATAGTCTTTTATAGAAAATTAAAATACATGTATAATAAAAATAATGTTAATTTGATGAGAAAGACCTAGGTTTTTTTAGGATAATGGATATTAAAAATTCAGAAAACTCTAAACTTAAAAGAAAATGGTTAGGTATGTGAATAAATGATTTATACAGATGATATAATTATGGACAATAAAATTTTCTCACATGTATTACTATCAAACTATAGATAAAATGATTGTGTTTTTTTCACTAGATCAAGGAGTGTGGGTTTGGGAATATTATAATAGAAAAAGGGGAACCAACTGGTTTTATTTTTATCCTAGTTACCCATAGTCGATGCATTATTACATAATATTGGCATGTTCGCAAAAGATCAAGTCTCGAAACACCAATTAGTTTAGTATGCTTAGAATAACTAGACACATTCATAATGTTTTCATTACATCATAAAGTGAAAAATAATACAACAACATCGTGTCTTCATATCCCCTCACACTATCCCTACAGGTCATTTATAAATTACTTCTTCACATCCTAGGAAAAATAAAACATTGATAGGGGTGAGCTCAGATGCTCAGTAAGGATAACAATATAGAGAAAAATTTCATAAATAAGCATAAACATTTAAGGTGATGTATAATTAAAACAAAATCCTTTTAAACATGAGAATCAACATATAATGGAAATGATAAAATGAAAAAAATTCCATTTACTTACTCGCATGGATATTCTACTAGTCGAATAATGACATGCAATATCAATAACCACTTTCATAATGATGGAATGTATAATTCCAGACTATCATAACCACATATTAAAGGCCTCGTGCCAAGACTACAAATAAGATTTTGTCAGGGCCATCTACCAATACACTAGTTTGTCTCATGAGACCTAATGATGCATCGAGGAGCTATATCGGGCTCCACCCATCACTTATTAAGTCCAATGCATTCCTCACATGAGCAGGTTTAAACATAACATAAATATTCATATTAAAACTAGCATACAAAATTTCAATAATTTTTCCATAAACCATCAATGGTATAAAAATAGCACATCCACATTCAAAAATATCACAAATCATTCAATAAAATATGGATGTTTTGTATCACAATAAATCAACATCAAATAATCTTAAAATCCATTAAAGGATGTTGACATAGATGAAATCACAACTATTTGAGAGAAATATCTCTTTTTTTGAAATCATTTAAAAGTCACATAATTATAAAATAAAACATTTACTTTGAAAATTTTATTACATTCTAGTAAGGGAAGCTTTGAAGATTTTACAACGGTGGCAAGTAGTTGCACCCACGGTATAAGTTAAATAAATTCTTACCTTAATTTTGTCGAAAAGGTAAAAAAGGACATTGTTTGGAAAACAACAGAAATATTCCTTTATAATTTTAATATAAAAAGTCAACAAGGGTATAAATGACTTTATACCATAGTCTTCAAATTATTATGAATGATTTGAAATACATTTTTAAGAAACATGGATGTGAATGATAAAGAGGTCCCTGTAGAAAATCACATATAAACAACCTCGTATAATGAAGTGATTGTGAAATAAACCCTTACCATGTACTTTTCCTTAGTTGATGGTTTGTTAACCTCTTTTATGACCATTAAAAATTAGTATTATGTTATAAAAGAACCATGTACATAATAATTATATCATATTTGATCTTCTATTAATGCTTTGTTAATAATATTTTATTATTATCGTCGTTTCGGGTGTTAACTTACAAGTTTTCCTTTATATGTTTTGTTACATAGGTCGTGTTTGTTATGGATAGGTCATATATTATTCATATAAAGAATGATATAATGTTCTTATATATTATTTTAATCAACAAATGAGAATTAGACTTGAATATACATGAATGGGAATAAATCTAATCGTGTTCGTGGAGACGGAAGTCCGTACGTATGCACGAGCGACAATATCATTCATTTGATATTAAAATAATATATATTTGAATGTTATATCATATATAAATAATCAATATCATTTTATATTTATTATTTACATGAATTACATATCATTATTATACCCTTCCAAATAATAATATATTGAATAACAATTACACCACGACGTGAAGACGGTAAGTCGTACGTACGCATGTATGGTGAAATGTCATTCAAAGGATGGATAGAATACTGAATATGTTTGTAACATATTTATAATAACATCACATTATATATAATATACTGGAGTTATTATTTTAGAATGGAAATAACAAAGAAAGAATAAGTTGAAGAAGAAAGGAACTTGAAAGAGGGTGGTGAAAACAATACCTCTTCTTCGGGTTATTCCATTTGATTTGATCAAAAGGGATCCATAGGATGGCTTTCTGACTAAATTAAGGCCTCTATGATGAAGGGAGGATATTTTAGAGGGTATTTTGGCAGATTTTAGCCAAGACCAAAGGCTTTAAAGGTGTGAAATTGAGATAAGGGGATGTGACTTTTTATAAGAGGAGTGAGGGGCACTTTTAGAAAACCTAGAAATATTATATTATAATAATTTTATATTCGGTTTATAATGGCTCCAAAATTGATTATTTAAAGATTAAGGGGGGGATGGGTCCCAATCATTTCAACCAATAAATTTTAGATAGGTTTGGGTCACTATATTAACATTATCATTTATATTTAACTCTTGGTTATATAGTTTGACAATTACCATGTATCTTTGTATTTTTATATTATATAGTTAATAAACATACTATATACTTCCAAGAAACCCCCAAGTGGTACATTAATGATACACCTATCATTATATAAGTATTTTTTTCGAACTTCATATTTTTAGGAATTGAATATCAATTAATAAAAAAATTAAAAACACTTTTATGTCAATTTTGACGCTATTTAATAATTGATTTCTGTTAAAGTCATAAAATCATTATTAATTCGAACCAAATTTATTTAAGAAATACTAAAATGTCATATTAATCATTAAAATTCTTTTATGGCATCAAAACGTTCAAATTTTGTTTATTTTAATATTTATAATACCAATTATTTGATTCATTAGTAAATAAGGAAAATACTTCATCATTATTGTGTCATTAATAAATTTAATTATTAAATGTCTGAAAACTATATATAAAATACTATTATGCTGGAAAAAATTTTATATTTCTAATGAATATTTATAATAGAATTTATCTTATATATAATACTATATTAAAAAAATTTTAGTTATAAACTTTGATTTTAACTCTTTTAACTCTTCTTTGAATTAAATGATAATAAATTTCCTAATCTAATCCAAGTGGACCTAAATGATAATATTTTATTCCTAAGTTTGTTTCTGGTCGAGATACACATGTCCAATTGAATTTGGAAATGTGTCAGGGTAATATTAATATAATTTTTACCCTTAATTACCCTATTTACTTTTAACCGTGGTAAATATAAGTAAAAATTAGTATTCATCAAAAATTATTTTTATCTTATTGAACCACATTTTACTCCACGATATTAACCCTATCTCTCAGAGTTTCAAAATTCCACTCACAAAAGCATTAAAATTATGTTTTGTGAGAATTTACAAATTTTCCAAGGAGGTGGGTAAAAGACGATGAAAAGTTCCATAAAATTTTTATATATCAAAAATGATTCTAAAATAAAACCAGTGAATTACATTGAACATATATAGGTAATATGTATCCATTTTTACCTTCATTAAATTTAAATAAAATAAATGATTATTTAAATAAAAATTCGGTTTTAAACCATGATTAATTGTTTTTCACTATTCCTCAAAAATAGAATGTTTTCAGAAAAATACAAAAATTTCACCCTAGGATAATTTCTATATTACAAATCCAAAAATGATGTCCATTTTGAATGAAAAAATTTATAATATTTCAATATTTTGGTATTACTATTCATAACGGCTACTTTGATTGGTAGCGGTGTATTAGAATCTCGAAGTTGCGTACAACACATGCTACTGTATTATTCAAAGAGAAGCATACCATGGAAGCTTGGGGTGTTACATTCTCCCCACCTTCAAATAATTTCATCATCAAAATTTCTAGAATAATTTTGCATGAAATGACTCGGGTGGTTCTTCATCATATGTTTCTCAGGTTCCCACGTTTCTTCTTCTATCTTATGGTTTCCCCACAAAACATTTATCAGGTGAGTCGTCTGGTTTCTCAGTACTAGTTATCTTATATCAAGAATCCTGATGGGCTATTGTCAATAAAACAGATCAGGTTCCAGTTCTAATTCCTCATTGGTGAGTATATGTGTTGGGTCAATCATGTATTTCCTCAACAGTGATAAGTGGAACACATCGTGAACATTGGAGAGACTTGGTGGCTTTGCCAAACGGTAAGCTACAACCCCAATTCATTATAAAATTTCGAAAGGTCTGACGTACCAAGGACTCAATTTACCTTTCTTCCCGAAATGTATAACTCCCTTCCATGTAGATACCTTCATGAAAATATGATCTTCAACCGGAAATTTCAAATCCTTCCTTAGTTTATCGGTATAGCTCTTCGGCCTACTTTGAGCTGCTTTGATGTGGTTCTGGATTACCTTTACCTTTTCCAATATTTCCTCCACCAGATCCGAGCCTACAAGTTTTCTTTCACCAACATCATCCCAACAGGTTGGTGTGCGGCATCTCTTTTCATATAACGCTTCATATGGTGCCACCCAAATACATGAATGTAAGCTATTGTTATAGGAAAATTCTTCCAGAGGTAAATATTGATTCCACATACCCTGAAAGTCAAGTGAGGAAGATCTCAACAGGTCTTTTATGGTTTGAATAGTCCATTATGATTTTTCATCTATTTGAGGGTGGTAGGAAGTGCTCAAACAAATTCCAGTATCCAAGGCCTTCTGAAGACTTTTCCAGAATCATGAAGTAAAATGGGGATCACTAACCGAAACAATTGATAGGGGTAATCCATGATGTCTCACAAATTCATTAATATATAGCCTTGCTAGATGTTCAAGTGGTAAATCTTCCCTTATAGAAATAAAATGTGTTGACTTGGTAAAACGATCAACAATGACCCATATTACATTGTTACTTCTATGAGTCTTTGGTAGTCCCATGATAAATTCTATCGTGATATTATCCCATTTCCACTCTGGTATGAGAAGAGGTTTCATGACTCCTCCAGGCTGTTGCCTTTTGGCATTCAATTTTGGAAAAACCATACATCTTGAAACAAAATCACAAATCACCCTCTTCATGTTGTCCCACCAAAAGTGTTCCTTCAAATACCTATAGATTTTTGTGCTCCCATGGTATATAGAGAAATTGAAGCTATGAGTGTCATCTAATAATTCCATTTTCAGATCAGGTATATCAGGAACACATAATATCTCCCCAAATTTTAATATTCCATCTTCATACACAAAGTCTCTCAATCTCCCATCCTTCATAACTTTATTCTTCTTAAAAAATTCTTCATCATCGGTCTAATAACTCTTAATCCTTTCTAGTAATGATGGTTTGGCAAGCATTTGTAAAATCATTGATGTTTCACCTTCCATGGTTATTCTCATGTCTATTGTCACTAGATCCATGAAAATGGGATCCCTTTCAATTCTCATAATGTTCAAAAATCCATGATCTTTTCTTCTCAAATAACATACCACCTTATTTTCCTTCCTTGGGTGGTAGTGTATCGTGAAATCATAATCCTTGAGTAGTTCAATCCATCGGCATTGCCTCGTGTTGAGTTCTCTCTGTGAGAAAATGTACTTCAAACTCTTGTGATCGGTATATATCTCACAGTTTTCAACATAGAGATAATGTCTCCATATCTTCAAATCAAAGATCACATATTCTAACTCGGGATCATGAGTAGGATAGTTTTGATGATGACTTTTCAACTGTTGTGATGAATATGAAATAACCCTACCATTCTCTATGAGGACACAACCAAGTCCTTTCTTCGATGCATCACTATAAATAACAAACCCATTATTCCCCGATGGTAGAGTCAATATATGAGCACTGACTAATCTTTTCTTCAGCTCATCGAAGCATTCTTCACACTATTTTGTCCAATCAAATTTAACCCCTTTACGTGTGAGCATTGTTAATGGGTTTGCCAACCGGGCAAAGTTCTGGACAAAATGATGATAATATCCTGCTAAGCCAATAAAAATGTGTACCTCGGTTATACTCATTGGTGCTTTACATTGTTGGATTTCTCTTGTCTTATAAGGATCAACGGAAATTCCATCCTTAGAGAAAATATTTCCTAGAAAAGAAATTTCCTAAAGCCAGAATTCACACTTTCTAAACATCCCATATAATTCATGTATTCTCAATGTCTTCAAGATAATGCACATGTGATTTTAATGATCTTCGTAGCATTTGGAGTATACCAAGATATCATCAACATATACCACTAAAAAATCATCAAGATATTTCTATAAACCTCTATTCATTAGTTCCATGAATAAAAGGGTCCATTAGTCAATCCAAAAGGAAATACTGTAAATTCATAATGCCCATACCTGGATCGAAATGTTGTCTTCAGAATGTCTTCCATATTCACACACAACTGATGGTATCCAGATAGAAGGTCTATCTTTGAATAGTATTGAGCACCATGCAGTTGCTCAAATAAATCATCAATGTGAGGTTGGGGATACTTCTTGTTTATTGTTATAGCATTGATCTCCAAGTAGTTGATACATAACCTCATAGATCCATCATTCTTTTTGACAAAAATAACAGGGTCTCCCCAAAGAGAAACACTAGGGCGAATAAATCCCTTATTACTCAATTCATCTAGTTTTTTCATTAGTTCAACTAATTCCACAGTGGCCATTCTATAAGGGGTCTTCAATATAGGCCTCGATCCAGAAATTAAATCACTAGAATACTCAACTTCTCGTTCTAGAGGTTGTCCAGGTAAATATTTCGGAAACACATCTACACATTCTTTCACAATAGGTACATCCTCTATTTGAACATTCCTTTACTCACACACAGTCATTTAATTCTCTTCCTCCCTAATAAATGAATTTAGTTGTGCTTCTGGGGGTGGATCTAGGTAAGAATTATGTGGTGATGATTCCTCTCTAAAGATATGGTGTTCCTTATCATCATCATCAAAAATATTAACCTCATTCTTCACACAATAAATTTTTTGCATCATGGTCTGAAAGCCAATACATACAGAGGATTATATCAAATTCAATCATAGGTATGAAGATGAGATCAGTGGATAAAGAACATTTATGTGCTCTAATGGGGACTGATTCACAATTTTTTTTTGCAATGATACTTCCTTTAGGAGTTTTAACTGACATCTCCCTGGTTAAATCAAATTGGAAATATCTAATTTTCATAGAAAATTGGGATGATATGAAACAATTTGATGATCCAATGTCAAAAAAATGCATTTTCTAAACTTGATGAAACCATTATATTACCTGCCACCACGTCATTCGGAGCTTCTACCTCAGTAGTAGTGATAGCATAAGCTTGGCCATGATCCATTGGCCTTTTCTAAGGTAAGATCCCCTAACTCTTAGGAAATTAATTTTCATAATGTCCCATCTCCCTACAATTGTAGCACGGAACATTGGTAGCTTCTTTCTTCCCTTTGCAATCATGAGCTTGGTGGCCTTTTTCCCCACAATTATAACAGACTCCATTTTCATTCAAGAAAGTACCAGGGTGTTTCTTCCCACATTTACTATAGGATGGATATTCAAATTTTCCCTTATTCCCCTTATTTACATTCCCAGATTGATCAGCAGATCTCTTCTGTCACGACCCGTCCTCGGGGCCCGTGCCGTGACTACCCCCAGCCCGCCTTCAATAGGCCAGGGGCTGGCAACATGCACCAAGGCGTAATTCCTGGTAAAAAGGGAAGGCATTGCCTTTGTAAAGTAAAAAAACACCACAGTGAATGCAAGAATAAGTAAACACTATGTAAAATTTGGGTACAATAGTAATTGCGGAAAAGTAAGTAGTCCAGAATACAAACCCAAAATGAAAGTAAAGTACAACTAAAGGGAAAGTAAATCAACAGAACAGTAAATCTGATACGGTGAGTCGTCCACTGGTACTCCCACCTGAAGGGTTGGTACAGATATCCACCTCATCTCCTCGGGTGCAGCTGTCTACTCCGTGTACGTCCCGCCCAGTGGTCCACCTCCAGGTACCGACTGCTCCGCAAGCCTCAACCACAATCAGTGATGTCCGTCGTCTGCAACCAACACAATGTAGTGCGGGCATAGCCTGGGCAGCGGTGAGTATAATCTACTCAGTAGGGACCCCGAGTCCCCCGAAGGTATCCCATAATACACAAAGGATAATCCACAAAGGAAAGATAAAATCATGAAGTAACATCCGACTCTACTTAGGTATATTCCCATACATATACCTAAGTCATCAATTCTAACTCGGCTCCAACATCTGAGCTCAAGTACAACCCAGTCCACCCAGGAAATCACAACCCAATCCACACAAGAAAGCCTAACGTAATCCACACAGGATATCAAGTCAATCTTTTCAAAGATAAGGATTGAAAGTCAAGATTCAGCTCACACAGGTATACTTCTTCATAAGACGATAGAGATGATCAGGTGTAGCCACTGATTCATCTAAGTCATCGGTCCCACACAGGATCGATAAGTACTAACCCCGGCAATGACCCAAAACGGATTGATAGGTAACTAACCACCGCAATGACCCAGAAAAGATTGATAGGTAACTAACCCCTAAAATGACCCACAAAGGATTTGACCAACACAGGATCGATAGGTAACTAACCCCACAATGACCCACACAGGATCGGACCCACACAGGATCTGTAGGCGCTGGCCCACACCGGACTGCTAAGCACTGACCCACACAAGATCTGACCCACACAGGATCAGTAGCACTTATCCACATTGGATCGCTGAGTGCTTAGTCGTCACCGTCAAATCCACAGAGGATTTCTGCACAGTCTTCATTGTTATCACAGTCTCAGCCAGCTCTAGGGTTCCCGCACACAACAAGCTCATTCGGGAGGGTCTGCTCCATGAGCCCAGGGGCTGATACATCAACTGATACATATACGGGAGTTGATGTGTCCAAAAGTTCCATATCATTAACAAGAACTCAACTTCACAGATGGCGCATCAATTGGACACCCGGTCGGAGAGTTATTGGCTTTTCGTCCCAGGGGCCCGATTTTTTTTTTAGTCAAAACCAACCCGACCATACTCCAACTGCGTCCAAACCTCGAGCGGAGTAAGCCAAAAGGTCCGTCTCACTATGATACCTTGAGTGTAATATACCTAAATGACTGTCTCGATCCAAGGATCGCTACGCAAGTGACAGTTCTTCGATTGGATGTTTGTAGCCCATGTTATGGGAAACAGACTGAAACAGTCCGAAAATGGGGGGTCTGGGCCCGGTCCGACCCGGCCCAACCCCCCATGGTTCGGTCAGAACTGGGCCGACCCAACCCGGGTCCGGGTCCGACCCGACTGGGCATGGCCCGGCCTAGCCGGCGCTGTCCAAGCAAGTCGGCTCGACCCCGGCCGAGCGGCCGCGCAAAAAGGGGGTGTTTCCCCCTTGGATGAAACCACGACCCCCGCGTGGGGGACACTCCTTTCCAATGGACGTGGCCGACCGCGGCTGCATCCGGCCGCAGGTGTCATCGTGCTAGCGGGGCGCACCGACGGGGTTTTCCACCGACCACCGGACACGCTCTAGTGGTCGGATTTTCCTGCCATCTTCTCCAGCGGTCCTCTTGTGATCGGTTCTTCATTGCGAAGATCTCAAAATTCCCTTGAGGCCTTCTTCGTCGTCGTCTGCTGATCCACACACCAAGAATGAAAAAAGGGTGGGTTAGGACTTTTTCGTTGGTCTTCACCAACCGTGTTAGCTGTTCTAACAGCTTCCGAAAAAATTTAGACACATGCCGAGGATATAAATCACATAGATTTAATTGAATAAAAAACCCCTAACTCAAGCGTCGTCGTGAGAGGGTTCGTCGTGGAATTGCACGTCACGGAAGAAGGCGTCGCAGAAGTGGAATCGTCGCGTCATGGAGAACGGATTCGTCGGCGTCACGTCTTCGATCTCCGAGGATCCAGCGTTCTTGTCTACCTTCTTCGGAGGCCGGTGTTCTTCATGTTCTTCACGTTCTTTGCCAATGAAGGAGTGCTTCACGGCTTGAGTGATTTCTCCCAAACCTCTCACAACCCAACCACCCTTAATAAAATAATATTTGTCTTATTTTACTCACACACAATCCAACGTTATGAATTTCAAAAATGAAACAATCAATTAAGTGAATTAATTGGAACATATAAACCGCCAAATTAATGAGGCGTTTATTATTCAGATTAAATGCATGGGTTGACTTCATTAAAAGGGGTGCGGGTGTGTTACCTTATTAAAGGAGGGGGTTTAGACAGAAAAGAAATGGTGGGGCTCGTGTGGGCCCCACCTCACAAATATCATACCTAGTGGGTAGGATATTGTGGGTCCAACTTCATCCACTTAGCTAGGTGAAACAAAAATAAAATAAAATTGGTTGCACCACTTTTATTTTATTTCTTTATGTGACCCCAAAATTTAAAAACCACACCCGAGCAAATGCAACTCCAGAAAAGGAGTTTCTAAGCAATTATCGGTGCTGTGATTCCATAGGTTCTCTCAGAATTCGATTCCGAGCACCGGTTCAAATGTTATGAAAACATGCACGTTCGTTCACTGAACGTGCCCGAGCTAAACTTTAGAAAATGATTTCATGCACACTGGGCCTCGGAATAAGGTACCGTTAGAAACTACGTTCTTGTAAAATTCAAAAGAAAATTAAGAAAAAAAATCCTTAAATTTTATAGGTCTTTACATTACTCACACCTCAGGTCTTTATGTCCCCGTAAAGATACATCATAAACTAGGGGATCAAATGTGGGTACTGAGCACGCATCTCAGCCACTCGCTACCAAGTTCTCTCCTGGAGGGTCCCATGTTTCCATGTGATGTACAATAGAGGAATCAACCATCCACATAGGACCCGATCCGGTCGATCCTCAATCTCTATCGGGACCTCCGCAAAAGTTTCCCTATCATCAATGTCCATCTCCCCATGGTCAATGATATGCATCGAGTCGTGCACGTATCTCCTCAGCTAGGATATGTGGAAGACGTCATGCACCCGGTGCAACTGAGGTGGTAGAGCCAGGCAATAATCCATCTCGCCAATCCTGCTGAGGACCTGGAATGATCCGATGAAGCGTGGAGACAACTTTCCGCCTCGGCCAAATCTCTATAATCCATGTCGAGGTGGGACACGCAAGAAGATGTGGTCGCCATCCTCAAACTCTAGTGGCCTCTGCCTCCTGTCAGCATAAGACTTCTGTCGGCTCTGGGCTGTCCTCATCTGCTCCGGGATGACCTCGACCTTCTCTATCGTGGCCTGGACCATCTCCGGTCCCACAAGTGCTGACTCCCCAGGGTCTGTCCAGTAGAGAGGAGATCTGCAAGCTCGGTCGTACAACGCCTCATATGGTGCCATCCCGATGGTGGAGTGGTATCTGTTGTTGTACACGAACTCCACCAAGGGTAGGTGGTCCTCCCAGCTGCAACCAAAGTCGAGGACCCATGCGCGGAGCATGTCCTTGAGAGTCTGAATGGTCCTCTCCGTCTGACCATCTGTCTGAGGGAGAAAGGTGGTGCTCAGATGTAGATGCGTTAGGAATGCCCCCTGGAACCCCTTCTAGAGCCGGGAAGTAAAGGGAGCATCTCGATCAGAGACGATAGATGGTGGAATACCATGAATCCGTACAATCTATTGAACGTAGAGACGTCACATGCTCTCCACTGAGCCCTGCTCTCTAATGGGTAGGGAGTGGGCCGACTTGGTGAGTCCGTCGACAATCATCCAAATGGAGTCGTGACCTCTAGAAGTGCATGGAATTCCATACAAGAAGTCCCTAGATATGTCATCCCACTTCCACTCCGGGACCTCCAAGGTCTGTACAAAGCCTACTGGTACCTGGTGCTCTACCTTCACCTGCTGGCAGGTGAGGCACCGAGAAACGAACTCAGCCACATCCTTCTTCATTCCCGGCCACCAGTGATGACGTCTGAGGTCCTCGTACATATTCGCCACTACAGGATGTACCACCAAATGGGAAGTGTGAAACTCTCTCAGCACCTTCCCCTGTAAAGCAAATGGTACCAAGGTACGTCCTCCGAAAAGGATGTCGTGCTCTCCTTCTAAAGGGAAACCATCAGGTGCATGTCCTGAGGATATCTGCGCACCCCGCGTCTCACAGTCGGCGTCACCATGATGTGCTTCTCTGACCCACTGCAGTAGTGGAGGAGTGACTATTAGTGACTGAAGAAAGGCTGCTCTATCTCTATCCACGAAGGATATCTGCAAAGCAGCTAGCTTCTCTATCCCCTCCTCAAGTAGTTGAATGCTCGTCGTCCTGCTGAGAGCATCGGCTACCACGTTCCCCTTTCCAAGAGTATAGACTATCTCAAAGTCATAGTCCTGGAGGAACTCAAGCCATCACCGCTATCTCAGGTTTTGGTCCTTCTGTGAGAAGATGTACCTAAGACTCTGATGGTCAGAGTAGACTGTAAAGCGCTCTCCCATAAGATAGTGTCACCACATCTTCAGAGCAAAGACCACTGCTGCTAACTCCAGGTCATGGGTAGCGTAGTTCTACTCATGATGCCTCAAATGATGTGATTCTTAGGCGATCACGTCCCGTTCCTGTATCAAGACACATCCGAGTACGGTCCCTAATGCATCTTAGTAAACTATGTACCCAACTCCCTCCTCCGGTAGTCTCAAGATAGACGCACTAGTCAATCTCTGTCTCAGCTCTTGGAAGCTCTTATGACATCTTTCTGACCACACAAATGGTTTCCCCTTATTTTTCAAAGCTGAGAGTGGTTCCACAACTCTGGAGAAGTCTGGAACAAATCTTTGGTAGTATCCAGCTAGTCCCAAGAAACTCTGCACCTCTGTCACACTCCTTGGTGGCTCCCCAACTAGCACTGCCTCGATCTTCATAGGATCCACTGCAAATCCTGCCTCAGAGATGACGTGTCCCAAGAATTGTTCCTCGCGTATCCAGAACTGACACTTCGAGAGATTTCCATAAGGCTGGTGCTCTCGGAGTGTGTCTAGTACACCCCGCAAGTGGTAGGTGTGCTCCTCCTCAGTCGTCAAGTATATCAAAATGTCATCGATGAAGACCACAACAAATCGATCTAGGTATGGATGAAAGATCCTGTTCATGAGGGCCATGAACACTGCTGGAGCATTGGTTATGCCGAATGGAATAACCAAGAACTCATAGTGGCCATACCGACAACTAAAGGCCATCTTCTACACGTCCTCGTCCCGAACTATGAGCTGATGATAGCATAATCTAAGGTCTATCATTGAGAACCACCGTGCTCCCTTGAGTTGATCGAAGAGGTCATCAATCATCGGTAGAGGATACTTGTTCCTCACTATCACCTGGTTCAGGTGACGATAGTCGACACAAAGTTGCAAGATCTCGTCCGACTTCTTGGCGAACAATATCGGGGAAGTCCAGGGTGAAACACTGGGTCAGATGAATCCCTTTCCCTACAAGTCCTTCATCTGTACCCGTAGGTCCCGAAGCACGGAGGGAGCCATCCGATATGTTGTGGTGGATATCAGGGTTGTCCTGTGGTACAGATCAATATAAAATTCTACCTCTCTGTGAGAAGGTAGTCCTGGAACGTCGTCGGGGAAAATGTCTGCATACTGATCCACAACTGCAGGAAAAAAAGGACTCCGCACGTCAACTGCTCCTAGGGTGAGGCTATCAAACTGATGAGTGATGGGTTTTCCTCTCCTATGAGAGAGTCCATCCTATGTTGCTAAGGCTCCCTTCTCACCGGTGAAGGTGAACTCACTCCCGTCGGTGCGTACACATCGCACCTTGCGCCTAATAGAGTAAATCTGAGCATGGACTGTAGATAACCAATCCATGCCGAAGATGACGTCGTAAGGCCTTGACGCTGCTACAAGAAGATCTCATATGAATCTCTCGCCTCCTAGAGTCAGCTCACACTCCTAGCACCAATTCGTAATCATCGAGTCTGCTCTCGTAGGAGTCTCTAGTCGTAAAAATCGAGCCAACGGCTCTGTAGGAATCTCCGAGCTCCGAACAAGGGCAACAACTATGAAAGAATGACTCGCTCTTGTGTTTAAAAGAACTGCAGCATGGGTGAAATAGACATATATAGTACCTCGAATCATTTCGGGTGCGCCATGGTCGTAGGCCTCCGCTGCCTGGAGCTGTGCTTGTCTCTGCACGCCAGCTCCTTATGGTCGGGGTGGGCCTCCTGGTGGTGGTGGTGGTAGAGCCTCAAAGCATCGCCCACCACCTACTGCTCGACCAGCTCCTCTGCCTCATCCACCTACTCCCTGTTGACTGCCATGGTTGACCTCTGTCTCTACATGTGTGGTCTTCCAAACGTCTTCTGCTCCTCGGTACGGCGGGTCGGGTAGTCACGAGCCATGTGGCCCTGCCCGCCACATGTGTGGCACTGTCTGCCTCTCGAAAGACTGGCTCCACACGGTGTGCCCCACACCACTGAGCCAGTGTCCTAAGGTCGTCCTCCTAAGGGTCTGGTCTGCCTGAACCCATGTTTCATCCTCGACTGCCAGCTGCAGAAGACTCTCCTACGTGCCGCCCTGCGGTAGGTCTCGCTGCTGATGTAGGCTCAACAATGAAGCTCTCGATCATAAGGGCTCGCTCCAGTACCCCTGCATGTGTCAGAATGATGAGGGAGATTAGTGATACCCTGATATCATGCCTCAATCCCTGATCGAAGGTCCGGGCCCAGAAGAATGGGTCATGTACCATGTCCGTTGAATAGCGCGAGATATCTGTAAATCTTTCCGAGTACTGGGAAACCGTCAAGCTGCCCTACTACAGATGTAGAATCTCTTGGATGTGCACCGCACAGAGGGTGGGTGGGACAAGCTCCGAGCGGAAGAGGCTCTCAAAGTCCGTCCATAGAAGAGATGCCTCGTTGTGCACGTGGAGCATCAAGCTCTACCATCTACCTTCTACCACATCTAGGAGGCTCGCTGCGAGGATCACCATGAGGTCTGCTGGTGTCCTCACTAACCTAAAAACACGTACAACTGCCTCCAGCCAATCCTCGGATGCCTGAGGGTCTATCTCCCTGCGGAACCTGGGAGGTCGCTGATGCTGAAACTCATGCAGTGCACTAAGGCGACATGCATCATCAGCGGCTGGGGCAGGTAGCATCGGTGGCTCGGCGGGTAGAGGTACCACTGGTGCCTCTACTGTCAAAGGGCCCTGTACCGAGGCCTCGTCACTCAGTGGGATGTCGTCATGCACAATGCTCGAAGCCCTAGCTGGCCACCGTCGTGGGGCCATCCTGAAAAGAAACAGGTGCGCCACTGAAAAAAAGTATACCTGGTGAGCTGACACAATGTAATCACAAAGAAAACTTGAAACACACATGCAATAAATGTTTTCGTTCATTAAGTCAGAAATCAGTAGTCAGGGTCCTGGTGTACAAATACGTCGGCCGCTGCACCAACAATGGATTCCCTGGACTAATAACCACACCCAATACCCTTATCACTATTTCTTCACATAGAATAAAGTTCAGTGTCCAATGTTCTGCGGTAGAACCGAACCTGGCTCTGATACCAATTTGTCACGACCCATCCTCGGGGCCCGTGTTGTGACTACCCCAAGACCGCTTTCCATAGGCCAGGGGATGGAGACTAGCACCAAGGCATAATTCCAAATAAAAAGGGAAGGCATTGACTTTGTAATGTAAACAAACACCATAGAGCAAGAAAGCACAAGTAAACACTAAGTAAAAACTGGGTACAATAGTAAGTGCAGAAAAGTAATTGGGTGAGAATACAAACCCAAACTGAAAGTAATGTACAACTAATGGAAATGTAGAAAAACTGAAAAGTAAAGCTACTACAGTGAGCCGTCCACTGGTACTCCCACCTGAAGGGAGGGTACAGATATCCACCTCAGCTCCTTGGGTCTAGTTGTCCGCTCTGTGTATGTCCCACCTAGTGGTCCACCTCCAGGTACCGACTGCTCTGCAAGCCTTAAACAGGATCAACGATGTCCGTCGTCTGCAAACAACACAACATAGTGCACGCATAGCCCGTGCAGGGGTGAGTATAAAATACTCAGTAGGTACCCCGAGACCCCCGAAGGTCTCCCAGAATCCACAAAGGATAATACACAATGGAAAGATACAATCATGGAGTAACATCAGTCTCTACTTAGGTATATGCCCATACATATACCTTAGTCATCAATTCTCACTCGACTCCAACATCCGAGCTCATGTACAACTCAGTCCACACAGGATATCACAACCCAATACACATAGGAAAGCGTAACGTAATCCACATAGGATATCAAGTCAATCTTATCGAAGATAAGGATTGAAAGTCAAGATTCATCTCACACATGTATACTTATTCATAAGACGATAGAGATGATCAAGTGTAGCCACTAATTCATCTAAGTCGTCGAACCCACACATGATAGATATGTACAAAGCCCTGCAATGACCCACAAATGATTGATAGGTAACTAACCCCCATAATGACCCACAAAAGATATGACCCAAAGAGGATCGATAGATAACTAAACCGTGCAATGACCCACACAAGATCGAAACCACACATGATCTGTAGGTGCTGGCCCACACAGGATCGCTGAGTGATGAACCACACAGGATCGGTAGCACGGATCCACGTCGGATCGTTGAGTGTTGTAGTCATCTCCGTCTAATCCACAGAGGATTTCTGCATAGTCGTCATCTTCGTCGCAGTCGGAGCCAGCTCTAGGGTTCCCGCAGATAGCAAGCTCGTTCGGGAGGGTCCGCTCCACGTGCCGAGGTGCTGATACATCAATTGACACATAGACCAGAGTTGATGTATCCAAAAGTTCTGTATCATCAGCAGGAACTCAACTTCACAGACGGCGCATCAATCAGACGCCCGGTCTGAGAGTTATTGGTTATTTCGTCCCAGGGGGCCCGGTTGGTTTTTAATTCAAAAACAACCCGAACGTACTCCAATTGCCTCCAAACCTCGATCGGAGTAACCCAAAAGGCATTTCTCACTAAGAGGAATCCAACAATGTCAATGACATGTCAATCGGACGTCCGGAAGACAGGTTATATGTGTTTCCGCTCTGAGGGCCCGGTTGGTTTCGTGTACAAACCAACCCGTTCGAACCAAATGTACTCTGAATCCTTGAGTGTAATATACCAAAACGACCATCTCGATCTAAGGATCGCTACGCACTGACGGTACGTCTATCGAAGGTCCATAGCCCATGTTATGGGCAACAGACGGAAACAGCCCGAAAATGGGGGGTCTGGGCCCGATCCGACTCGGCCCAACCCCCCTGGGTCGGCACGAACCGGGTGGACCCGACCCAAGTCTGGGTCTGACCCGGCTAGGCAGCCCGTCCCGGTGCTGGCCGAGCGGCCGCACAAAAAGGGGGCGCCACCCACTTGGATGAAACTGCGGCCCCTGCATGGGGGTCACTCCTTGCCAACGGATGCGGCTGATCACTGCGTCCCGCCTCCTCGGTCCTGCGTGGTCGTAGGACCAGTAGCCTGCCGCCACGACTTCAGCCGAGGCGGGGTTTTCTGCGGACCACCGGACGCACTCTGATGGTCCTATATTCCTGCCATCATTGCCAACAGTCCTCCCGGGATCGTCTCATCACTACAAAGACCTGAAAATGCACTTGCGGCCTGCTTCGTCGTCGCCCTCCGATCCGTACACCAAGAAGGAAGAAACAGTGGGTTCAGACTTGTTCATTGGACCCCACCGACCATGTTAGTGGTTATAACGGCTTCCGACAAATTTTAGACACATGCCGAGGATATAAATCACATAGATTTAATTGAACAAAAAACCCCTACATCAAGCGTCGTCGAGCGAGGGTTCGTCGTAGAATTGCACGTTGCGGAAGAAGGCGTCGCAAAAGGGGAATCATCGCATCATAGAGAAAAGATTCATCGGCGTTGAGTCGTCGATCTCCGAGGATCTGGCGTTCTTGTCGACCTTCGTCGGAGGTCAGCGTTGTTCACGTTCATCGCGTTCTTCGCTGAGGAAGGAGTGCTTCACGGCTTGAGTGATTTCTCCCAAACATCACACAACCCAACCACCCTTAATAAAATAAGAGTTGTCTTATTTTATTAACACAGAAGACAACGTTATGAATTTCAAAAACAAAACAATCAATTAAGTGAATTAATTGCAACGTTTAAACCACCAAATTAATGAGGAACCAGATTAAGCGCAATGGTTGACTTCATTAAAAGGGGTGAGGGTGCGTTACCTTATTAAAGGAGGGGGTTTAGGAAGAAAAGAAATGGTGGGGCTAGTGTCGGCCTCACCTCACAAATATCATACCTAGTGGGTAGGATATTGTGGTCCCACTTCATCCACTTAACTTAGTTAAACAAAAATAAAATAAAATTGGTTGCACCACTTTTATTTTATTTCTTTACTTAACCCCAAAATTTACAAATCACACCCAAGTAAACGCAACTCCAGAAAAGGTGTTTCTAACCAATTAACGGTGTTGCAATTCCATTGGTGCCCTCAGAATTCGATTCCGAGCCCCGGTTCAAATGTTAGAAAACCCGCTTGTTTGTTCACTGAACGTACCTGAGCTAAACTTTAGAAAATGATTCCAGGCACACCGGGCCTCGGAATCAGGTGCCGTCAGAAACTGCGTTGTTGTAAAATTTCCAAGAAAATTAAGAAAAAAAATTTCCTTGAATTTTACGGGTATTTACATCTTCTTCTCCTGATTTTCTTTAAATTCATAAGACTTAGATAATTCCTTTTCTGTCCTGATAGCACATGAGACAATATCTTCGTACAAGGAGAAGTTTTGTGAGACTAATGCTCGACGGAGAAATGGTTTTAAACCATCAAAGAAACAGTCAATCATACTTCTTGGGTTATGTATATAATCTCCAGCATACCTTTCTACCCTTGTAAATTTAGCCTCATACTTTGTGACATTCTCATCCTCCTTTTTCCTCAGTCTCAGAAATTGTCTTTCCATATCTGCTTGATGTTCAGGAGGAAGTATTTTTCTAAGAAAGTCTCTTTGAACTCCCTCCATTCCATATCTGATACTTAATCATCTTCCTTTGTGTTTTTTATCAATGACCACCATTGATCAGCATCTCTAGTGAGGCGATAAACTACCATGATAACGTTTTCCCTTTCACTACTCCCCAATGCCTGAAATATTTTCTCTAATGAATTTATCTATTTCTCAGCTACTAAAGGATTTGTAATCCCATTGAAAGTTGGTGGTTTTTTTCTCATGAAGCAATCAAATATTGATCCTCCACGCTGTGGATCTAGGTGCTCCATACAGGTAAGGTTATAATTCATTACCTGAGTGAGTTGTCCCATTGTGGTGATTAGTTGATCTGCGCCAGTTGCATCACTAGCACCACTATAATTATCTTGAGAAGGAGGGAAATACCTACATAGAGTGTGTGCTTTGATTAGGTTTTCTTTTCATCCACTAGGTTCCATTTATAAACAATGGCATAAACTAGATCAATTTATTAATCAAAATACTTAATTCCATACTTGTAAAACACTTAACATAAATTTAATTATTTATGGATATAATACACAATCAATAAAAATTTTTCATTGAGGAAGTATATACTCATAAACCTTTCATAATGGGTTTTAAAGAAAATGATAATTATCCTAAGCATATCCATCGGGAGTTTCGTAACCAAGAGTGTAGCAAGACTCGTTGTCGTGCACTAGTTCTCGTGCAAGTCTAGCTCAAAGCGTTGTTTTCGGGTTTTACCCCTAGGTACATCTGTGCCAGATCCGCCTCTACCTGCTTGTATCCAGATAGGGATGTATTTCTCGGAAAACTCACAAAATCTCTACAATACCAAAATTCTAGGAGGTTATTCTATTCTAATCCTCAATGTATATCTTAGGGCTATGTGCCCTATGCAGAGTTTATCTAAATCTAGATTCTAGGGTTTGGAATAAACATTCTCTAATAGAAACTATAATACCCCAACCCCAGTTACCCAAAGACGGTGCATTATTAAAAAATATTGGCATGATCAAAAAATATCATGTCTCTAAAGACTGATTAGTTTAGTAGCCTTGGAATAACTAGATACATTCATAATGTTTACATTACCTCATAAAGTGAAAACTAACACAACAACATCTTGTATTCATATCCCCTCATACTATCCCTACAGGTCATTCATTAATTACTTCTTTACATCCTGGGAAAAATAAATCATTGAAACGGGTGAGATCAGATGCTCAATAAGGATAACAATATAGCAGAAACATTAATAAATAAGCATAAACATTTAAGGCAATGTATAACTAAAACAAAAGACTTTTAAACATGAAATTAAGCGTAATATGGAAAAGATAAATTGAAATAAGTCCATTAATTATTCACAAGGATATTCTACTAGTCGAATAATCACATGTAATATCAATAACCACTTTCAAAATGATGGAATGCATAATGGCAGACTATCATGACCACATAGTCAAAGCATTGGGCGTAGAATACGAATAAGATTTTGTCAAGGCCTTGTTCCAAGACACTAGTTTGTCTCATGAGACCTACCGACGCCTCGAGAAGCTATAGCAGGCTCCACCTGTCACTTATTAATTCCAATTCATTCCTCATATGAACAGGTTTAAACATAACATAAATATTCGTATTGAAACTAGAATACGAAATGTCATCACTTTATCCATAAACCATGAATGGTATAAAAATAACATTTCCACAGTCAACCATATCACATAAACTTCAATAAAATAGGTATGTTTTGTATCACAATAAATCATCTTTGAATAAGCTTAAAATCTATGAAAGGATGTTGACATAGATGAAATCAAAACTATTTGAGAGAAATATCTCTTTTTTTGAAATCATATAAAAGTCAGATAATTATAAAATAAAAAAATTTCTTTGAAATTTTTCATATAAGCTTATAAGGGAAGCTTCCAAGATTTTAAAATGGTGTAAAATATCTGCACCCGCCGTATAAGTTAAAAAACATTCTTACCATAATTTTGTTGAAAGGTTAAGAAGGACCTTGTTTGGAAAATGACAGAAAGATTCCTTTATAACCATATTATAAAAAGTCAACAAGGGTATAAATGAATCTATCCCATAGTCTTTAAAATATTAATAATGATTTGAAATACATTTTTAAGAAACATGGATGTGGATGATAAACAGGTCCCCGTAGATAATCACGTATAAACTACCTTAGATAATGAAGAGATTGTGAAATAAACCATTACCTTGTATTTTTCCTTATTTGATGGTATGTTATTCACCTGTATAATAGTTAAAACACTGTTATTAAGTTATAAAAGAACCATATACATAATTATAATATCATATATGATCTTTGATTAATTCATTGTTAATAATATTTTAGTATTATCGTCGTTTCGGGTATCAATTTACTCGTTTTCTTTTATACGTTTTGTTACATAAGTCATGTTTGTTACGAATAGGTAATATATTATTCATATCCAGAATTATATAATGATGTTATATATTATTTTAATTGTTAAATGAGAATTAGGCTTGAATGGACATGATGGGGAATAAATCTCATCGCGTTCGTAGAGACGGTAGCCCTTACATACGCACGAGCGACAATATCATTCTTTTGATATTAGAATCATATATAATTGGATGTTATATAATATATATAGAATCATTATCATGTTATATTTATTATTTACATGAATTACACATCTTTATTATATCCATCCAAATAATAATATATTGAATAACAAAAATAGCATGACGTGGAGACGGTAAGCCGTACGTAAGCTCATATGGTGACTTGTAATTCAATGCATGGATATAATACTGAATATGGTTGTACCATATTTATAATAACATCAAAGTAGATAAAAGATACTGGAATTATTATTTTATAATGGAAATAAAAATAAAGAAGAATTTTAAGAAGAAAGGAACTTGAAAGAGGGTGGTGAAAACATTACCTCTTATTCGCGTTCTTCCATTTGATTTGATCAAAAGGGTCCATAAGATGGATTTATAACTAATTGAAGGCCTATGTGATTAAGGTAGTATATTTGAGAGTGTATTTGGGTAGAGGTTGGCAGAGCCAAAAGGCTTTGAATGTGTGAAATTGAGAGAACGGGGAGTGCCCTTTTATAAGAGGGGTGAGGGGCACCTTTGGAAAAGCAAGAAATATTATTTTATAATAAATTCATATTCAGTATCAAATGTCTCAAAAGTAGATTATTTAAAGCTTAAGGTGGGTGTGGGTCTAAATCCTTTCAACCAATAATTTTTAGACTGCTTTGGGTCACTATATTAACCTTATCATTTATATTTAACTCTTAGTTAAATAGTTTGACATTTACCATGTCTCTTTGTATTTTTATATTTTATAGTAAATAAACATACTATATACATCCAAGATACCCCCAAGTGGTCCATTAATGATAAAACTATCATTATATAGGTCTTTTTTCTGAATCTTATATTTTTAGGAATTGAATATCAATTAATAATATTATATATTTTTTTAAAACTCTTTTATGTCAATTTTGACACTATGTAATAATTTATTTTTGTTAAAGTCTTAACAAAATTATTAAATCGAAAAAAATTCATTTAAGCAATCATAACATGTCATATTAATCAATAAACTTCTTTAATGGCATCAAAACATTCATATTATTTTTATTTTAATATTTATAATACCAATTATTTTATTTTTTCATTAATAAGGAAAATACTGCATCATTATTGTTTCATAAATAAATTTTATTATTCAATTTCTAAAATTATAAAAAAATAATATTATGTATGAAATCGGTTTTTCTTTATAATTTATATTTATAATCTAATTTATCTTATGTATAACCCTATATTAAAAATGTTTTAGTTATTAAACATTGATTTTAACTCTTTTAACTCTCCATTGAATTAAATAATAATAAATGTCCTAGTCTAATCCAAGTGGAATTAAATGATAATGTTTTATTCCTAAGGTTGTTTTTGGTTTAGATAAACTTGTAAACTGGAATTATAACATTTTATAGGGTAATATTAATATCATATTTAGCCTTAATTACCCTATTTACTTTTAACCGTTGTAAATAAAAGTAAAAAGTTAAAATTCAACCAAAATTATTTTTATATTATTGAACAAATTTTCACTCCTTGATATTAACCATTTCATTCAGAGATTCGAAATTCCACTCAAAGAAGTGGTAAAATTGTGTTTTATGAGAATTTCCATATTCTCCTAGGAGGTGGGTAAAAGATGGTGAAAAGTTTCATAAAATATATATATATATATATATATATATATATATATAATGATTCAAAACGAGATATAATGAATTACATTGAACTTATATGGGTCATATGTATCCATTTTGACCTTAATTAAATTTAAATAAAATAAATAATTATTTAAATAATAATTCGGTTTTAAACCATGACTGAGTGTTTTTCACTATTCATCAAAAATTGAAAGATTTCAGAAAAATACTAAAATGTAACCCTAGGCTAATTTCGATATTCCGAATCCAAAAAAGAAGTCCATTTTGAATGATAAAATTTATAAAATTTCAAAAAGTGGGTATTGATATTCATAACGGCTACTTTTATTAGTCGTGGTGTGTTAGAATCTCGAAGTTGTGTACAACACACACTACAGTATTATTAATAGAGAAGTGTAACGTGGAAGCATGGGGTGTTACATCGGATGAAGTCAACATAAACTCAAATATCAAGGAAGTTGGAGACTCAAAAAACATCTAACCCATTCAACGATCTTTTTTCCAACGAATAATACTAGTTCTCTAACATAATTTTTGAATATGACCCTCATACTGAAGAAATTGATGATAAATTGCCTTGAATACCACTAATCCTCATAGTAACTTTAAATGTAGTAGAAGATGATCGATCACGATTTCATAATTATTATCACCAGTTCTATAAGGAAATTTTTTCTCTAGTGATGCACATCTTAGTTATCAACCTGAGGATTCTATGTGAATGTATTTAATAAAAAAATTAAATCAAACCATGAACATATATGATTTGAAGGGTTAGGTCTATTTTTCTCATAACTAGTGATTTTTTGTCCAAGGTATTGTTGGAATATCCCTATAGAGAATCGACAAATTTAAATATTATTTAGAAGGATGGACATTGAATTCTTGGTGATAACACTGATTACTGATGAACCTTTCGACCTACTAACAATCACCACCACTCCATTTTGTCGATCCATATAAGAGAACATGGATCGATTTATTGGAATGAATGCTTCTCTAAATATGATGTGAGATATATTTTAGAGGATCTCTCAATTATTATCGGATCACAAGACCCCAAAAATATATAATTTTCCAGCATATATATCTAGGTAAAAATCGTCAAATTACACTATGGTCACAAAAATATATTAACTAATAAATAATACATCAATGTAATATTTTTACCGATTAATTTTATCATAAATAAATTAATATTTATTATTAGTTACATGCAATATAAAAAAATATTATGGAATAAAAATGATTCCTTGACAGAAATATAAATTCTGGATAATATACAATGATACTTTATTATTAAAATAATGTTCATTTATAAACTATTTTTCATTTTATTGACCAAATAACATGGTAATATTGTTTTTAAATATTTTCAATGTCGGTTATTATAAACTATAATGATATGAATTTATTTATTTCATGGTGATTGATCAAACAAGGCATTAAATATACCTGGATGTGAGACCATCATTTCATAAACTTTTATTAATATAAATATTGTAACACCCTCAAATTTTTTAATATTTTAATTTTAGAATAAATTTAAAATTTTCACAAACATAATTTATATGTAACAGAAATTTAGGATTATAATACATGTAACATTCAATATATGTTGTTTTACATGAAATACTATGTTAGATTTTATTACATGAATAAATTACTATGTTCGGTAGTTTGTATAACCCCTAAGACTGAGTTTTATCAAACAATAATTATTTTTAAGATATAAATTATTTAATATAACATGATAAAACCTAGAAATTAAATTTATTATTATTAATATTTTTATCTAACTTATGCACTTATAAATCTGAATTCATTTTTTAAAAATGAAATTTAAATGAATATCAAAACTAATTAAATGTATATGAAATGTTTTTATATTGAATTATTTTTGTGCTTCTAAATGTGTTTTTACAATGAAAATTAAATTAATAAATATTATTTAAGTATATTAAAAATATATATATATATTATATATTCCGTTTAATATTTTTTATATTCATCCAAATGATTTAATAGGTATAAGATAATAACAAATTGAAATTTACAAATAACAACCTTTATTTTTCTAAAAGTAGTTTTTACCTTTTTTAATGGAGTTCCGTTTTTAAATCACAATTCAAAAAAAAAATAAAAAAAAATGTAAAATTAACCCTCATTTTTTAAATATTCTTGAGAAAAACATTTTAGGTTTAATTTTATTAATTTTTATAGGATGATTCATTTTTTTATAAACAGTAAAAAATACTGAATTTTTATTGAAAAATGATTCTTAATCATATGTATTTATAAGTATAAATTAAAATTTTAAAGTAAAATTATATTAATTGTTAATAAATTATTCTAATTTATCTGTTTTATTCAATTTCACTTTTAAATTTAATATAAAAACATTGAAACATTTTGATCATTTTTTCTTAAAAAACCCATTTTATTGTCCTGTCTGTGGGATTAAATTTCAATTAATTTCTTCCACTTATTTGATTCGAATTTGGAAAAATAGATTCCATATTTTAAATAATAAAAATATATAATGTGTATTATTTTCATAATATTATTTTACCATATATAATAGTGAATATAATTAAAATTAATTTCAATGATAAAGATAAAATTAAGCATTGCAAGGGACAAAAACTTAATCTTAATGTCCAAAATGACTTAGAAACATGTTAAAATCCTATTTAATATCCATATTCAGACACTAAATTCTATTTTATAGATTGTTTTCTTTATTTCAGGAAAATTATGTCAGGGGACCCCTCAATAGTTTTTACCATTTTATATTTATAGGAATTCGCTCCTCCATTGCAATAAAAAGGTACTTAGCCCTCACATTTATTCACACATATCAAGCTCTTTATAAATTTAACCATTTAAAAAAATAATCTCCCAAAATCCATAACATAATATTAGAAACACCAATTTGTCAATAAATCAAACCGAGGATGTATTTTGATATAAACCAAATGATGTTACCAAATTAATAGGTAACGTTATTCAACGATCACTTTTGTTTATTTTTCTTCTCCACCCATTGAATGATTTTAATATCATGATTATATAATAACTTCAATATAATAAATATACTTATATGTTTTTATTATTATATTTTTACCCACAAATTCCCACAAATCCCTTAAAATGGGATACGATGTCATCATTCGTTTGTGTGGCGGACTACCGCCTCCCGAACCGATATCTTTTGTTCTTCCACTTAACACTATTAAATGATTGAAATTATGATGTATTTTTAGTTTATATATGTTTTCTATTATAATTATAAATAATTTATTCTTATTTATTAATTATATAACAAATTCCTTCTTTGATTCTATTTTGTGGAAATACGATACACTTATTTATGGATATGTGGAATACCACATCCTCAATGCAATGTGATCCATTCAAAATTTACATGGAATTGATTAAGAGTTATTTTAATAGAAATATATAACATATATTAAATAAATATGATACCAAAATTATAATAAACTTACATATCATTTAGGTTTAAATCTTTTAGATATGACAATGAAATGGATGTAGTTGTCATTCATATGTACGACCCACCATCTGTATGAATAGTTCATTTCATTTCGTATCTTCAAATATTATGGATTACTATAAATACATATATACTACATAAGTATGATATTTATTCCAAGATTTATATTCTATATATTATTAAATCATGATATAATTAATAGTAAATATAATGTATCAAGTGAAAATATACTCTTAAAATTTGGCAATTAACACCCAAAGTAGTGAAAATAATGATATATTATTAAAAAATGGCCAATAAGATGTTATAAAAAGATAATATATAATATTATAAATATTATTTTGGTTCTTTTATAATTTAATAAAAATATAAAAACCGTAATAATATAGGCTAAATTTCATTCACCCAAAATGAAATTCAAGGTAAGGGATTTCACCTCAATTTACATTCCATTAAGACATATTTTTTTTATTTACTAATTAAATTTAATTTGGTTTATATAGTATTCCTTTTTATTTTAATATAATTATACACTCATACATAATTTTATATTATGTTTCACTTAGAATTATCTCACATAATGCGTTTTTTTTAAATTACCATGTGGTAAAAGTTATCTTTGTATTCTTACTTTCTTTGGTGATTGTTAACATTCTATTAAAAAATAATTTTATTATAATCATATTTCATGGTAAATATTGTAAAATAGCCACATTATTTTGTTATGGATACATTTATTTCATATAACATATAATTTTTTTTACATATAGTGCTTCCTTTGACCATTATATGATTTTCTGTGGAAATATTGATAAATATGAATTCCATATTCAATGTGGATATTTTATAAGGAATATATTTTGGTAATATAATTGATTTATTAATATGAGTAATTATTAGTACAATAAGTGAATGGTTGGGTCCATACATTTTATAGCTCCTCAATGCATAGAAAGGTTGTCAGGATATAAATTATTACCCAAATTAAATAGGTTTCAACCAATAGTTTTAAACCATCTTGTGAATGGTCTTGAAGATATATGTTTTCATGCTAATAAGATAAGAAAAAAATCATTAATAATTTAATTGACTTACATTTATATTTTTATTGTTATTATCGAGGATAATTTTATATGTTAAAATCTATATATTCATTTCATTCTCAGTTTATTGATTAAATGATATGTGTTTAAGTTATTTACATTCCAAATTGATTATTCCATATATTTTAATATAAATTGAATGTGTTCTGTGTTATTTACCTTTTATTGTTGACTTAATGATTCATTATTGTTTCCACATTACTTACCCTTAATGAGAAATTGAGGTTAGCCTTGTTATGTTTCTTTTCCCCATGTTATAAAGAAAAATCCTTTGAATGAGGTTCAAGGTTGATTAGATTTTACTTATGTTTTGGGTTATTTAATTTTTTCAATGTAATATGTGTATCATGTATGTAATCTTGTTTTCCAAAATCACTAAACTATTCAGTCCTTTTGGATTTGATTTCTTGTAATCCTACCAAAGTAATAAAGTAAATCACTGGCACTGAGATTTTCGGTTTAGGTCATTATAGTTGGTATCATAGATAAGTTAGTAGAAACCCCAAAAACATTCTTTTGGAAAACATTTATTAAGGAACATAAACCTAAGGTAGACTATGTGGAAAAGTGTTGAACAAAACCCAATAAATATGGTAAGGTGGATATTAGTGGTTCCTCCTAGAAATACATTAATTTCGATATACTATAAGTGGATGTTTTTCTGAAATAGATATACCTAGGGGTATGAAATTTGAAAAGGTGCATCTGGCCTAACACGAGAGTAACCTGGTACATGATAATGAGCCTTAAAATATACCAAGTTTGAAAATAATAGAGGATATGCTTAGGATAATTCAAATTTTTTTAAAAATCATAATGAAGGATTTTAGAGTAAAGATACCTTGAAAGAAACAATTTTTATTATAATAAGATTATTTATAGAAAATTCATTAATGTTTGACAACTGTTTCAATATTTGTGGGATTATACATTATGTTACATAATGTTATGATCTAATGAAGTATATTAAATTTTTTTGAAATAGACCTTGGAAGGAATAATGGTATCAATACTCATTGGAAATGTAGATATTTCTCTACTGAGAATGATTATATAGCTTTTATTCGGACAGATGAATTTATTCATATATTATGGAAGCTTTGTCATGTTATGAAACATAACACTACTTGGATAGATTAACCTAGTACAGAGTGTGATTCTCTGGTGTTAGATCCCTTTATGTGATAGAGGTCCCAATATTTTTGTTGGACAAATAACCCAAATGGTAGTTGAGAAATGGATAAAAAATTTAGAGAATTTAATTAATGTTGTGAGAATTTAACACCCCAAGACTTTATAATATTTTCCTTTTAAAATGAATTAAATTTCTATTATAAAAGTACTTGTACACACAAAATAAGTTTATCATTCACTACACATGATAATTAGAATATATTATTATACACAAAACACTGAGTCAGCTTCCATTACATGAAATAATGGCTTTGTTTGGTAGTGATACACACATGACCGAGTTTTACCAATCAATGATATATTATTAATATATTATTTTTTTATTACAATAAGATAGAACGTAGCTATTAAATTTGTGTTTATGAATAGATTAAACTAACTAAATAAAATATATTTTTTAATTCATTGGTTAAAAAATAAATAGAAATGAATATCTAAACCAATTGAATATATAAAAAAATGTTTTTACAAATAACTATTTTTATGCTTTCAAAGGTGTTTTATCAGAATAAATTCAATTAATTACAATTAAAGAATGATATTAATTTAATATATATATATATATATAAATTATTCAATGAAATGTTTTTAATATTCATAATATATATTTATTAGGCATAAAATAATCACAAGCCCAGTATTATATATAAAACCTATATTTTTATAAAAGCAATTTTACCCCATTTTAATATAGAACATATTTGAAATATAAATATTTGAAATTTTTTAAATTTCATATATCATAATATAATATTTTTTTAAAATTTTCAATGTTTGAATTATCTTATGATAATGTTCTGATATTTTTCTGTAATGTTTCATTTTTTGATAAATATTAAAAAATACTAAAATTTACTTGCAAAATACTTCTTCAACTATGTAATTTATAATGATAAATTGTATTTTAAAATAATTTTAAAGAAAAATTATATATATTATACCGAAATTATCCAAACTGATTTCATTTTAATTAATTTCACTTTGAAATTGAATTTAAAAACATATCATCCTTTGGAACATTTTTACTTTAAAAATCCAATTTTTCATCTGGTCTACATGATTAAATTTTAATTAATTTCTACCCACACTATAATTTGAATTTGGTAATATTCAATCCATATAATGAATAAGAATAATATATAATTTATAATAAGTTAAAATAATTTTTTACAAAAATATTAGTGAATACAGTTAAAATTAATTATAGTAATTAGGATAAAATTAATCATAACAAGGGAATAAACCATAAACATAAGGGAAAAAATCACATATAAACAAGTAAAAAAACTTATTTAATTGCCATATATCAACCATATATTCCATTTTATTGAATATGGTTCATTATTGGTAGAACATGATGTATGTAAGGACTCTCAATAGTGATTACCTTTTTATATTTACATTAATGTAAGTCCCCCTCCACTATAAAAGGAAAATCACACCTCCCATTAACTCACACATCTCATGTAATTTTTCATATAAAAAATCTTAGAAAAGGAAATGCAAGATAAGGGATATAATTTTTAAAATCACAATACATGAGGTTAATTGACGTTCATCTAAAAGGAAATGCAAGCTAAGGGATTTCGTCTCAATTTACATTCCATTGAGACTTATTTTTTGTAATGAAAAAAATCCCATTAATGTGGTGTATATTATTTCCCTTATTATTTTAATATAATTATTCACTCATTCTTAATTTTATTTTAATTTTCACTTTGAATTATCTCACCTAAGGTGTTTATGTTGAAAATTAACAAGAGGTAAAAGTTATCTTTGCAATCTCACTTGCCTTCGTGATTTTTAATTTTATCTTAAAACAATCAATTTATTCTAATCAATTTTCATTCTAAATTTCCTCAATTATCCTCATTTTTTTGTGATATGTATTATTTTTTCCTAAAACATATTCCAATTTTACATACGGTGCTTACTTTGAATATTTTTTGTTTTAATGGTGGAATATTAATAAATCTATATTATTTATTCAATATGGATATTTGATTATGAATATTGTTTATTAATTGAATAGATTACTCAATATAAGGAATTATTTGGACATTATGTGATGGGTGGGACTCTTATATTATATACCCCATTGATGCATCAATAGTTTCTTAGGAGGAAAATATGTTATCCAAGTTAAACGGGTTTCTACCCAAGGTTTTCAACTATCTTGTGGAAGGAATTGACATTTCAAGTGTTCATGTAACTAAGACATGATGTAAAATATTGATCCCTTTACTTCATATATATTTCAATTATGATCAATTATTTTTCATATAATAAAATATTCGGATTCATTTCATTCTCCAATTATTAATTACTGGTTATGTGTTTCAGTTATTTACCTTGCCATATTGATTATGCCTTATCCAATTATAAAAATGGCATGTGTTCTCTATTATATAAAATTTCATATTGATTTACTAGTCCATTATTAATTCTTCTTCAAATTCCCTTACATAGAATTTTAGGTCACCCTTATTGTGTTTCCTTTCATTGGGTTATGAAGATGAATCCTTTGAATGATTTTCAAGGATGCTTAGATTTTACATATGTTATGATTTATTATATTTTCCAAATGTATTATGAGTATCATGTATGTCGTTTGTTCTTCCAAAACTGATAACCTTGTCAATACTTTGGTATTTTATTCATTGTAATCATGCTAATGTAATAAATTAAAGCACCATCTACAAGCTTCTTGGGTGAGGGTTTTATAGTTAAAATCAGAGTATGTTTAGTAGAATCCTTGGAAACAAGATTTTTGAAAACATTGATCAGGGGACATAAACCTAATATATACATCAAATATAAGTATATAAGAACATCATTTAAATTTTGGTATGGTATATATTATGTGTTTCTTCCTAGAAATAAATAAATTTCTATATAATATATGTGGATATGGACCTAGAATAGATGTATATATGGGTAACAACTCAAAAAAGGTCCATCGATAATCACTTAAGAGTAACATAGTACATATTAATATGCCTTAGTCTACACTGGGTTTGAAACACATTAAGATACACTTAGGATAATTCTCTTTTTCATTACAAAAAATAAGGTTGTACTTGAAGGTAATGATATCCCCAAAGATTATTTTATTATTATTATGTGATTAGTCATAAAAATTTTATTCAATTTGTGGCATGTTTTTTAGATGTTCTGAGATTATAATTATGTTATGTAATTTTATGACTTAATGCAAAGTATTTAATTATTTATAAGTTGTTATTTGAAGGAATAACGGTATCAATTCTCATGGGTAATGTAGATATTTCCCTCCGGAGAAAGTTGATATAGCAGGTATTGGAACAGAGGTAGTTATGCATATTTTAGGGAAGATTAATCATGTTACAACACATAACCTATCCTTTAATGGGAAACATGTTCGACAATGATATTCTATGGTTATGTATCTCTTTATCCAATACATTCCCCCATAATTTAGTGGGACTACTTGCCCAACGACATCAATTAAATGGATTTACTATTTCATCTAGATATTCATACCATTAGGATGTAATGAAAGGTATAACGTTACACTTGCATTGTATTTTCTTAATAATGATGCAGACCAATGGCGGTCCTTTATACAGAATACTAGGGGGGTGATGAAATAGAAATCCTAGAATGGATAACTTTTAAGAAGATGGACTTAGAATAATAATTCCATTCAGACCAACAAATTGAGAAAAAGAGAATATTCCATATATTAATGAAAAACCATTAAAAGTGTGTTTCAGATTATAAAGATACCATTATAAGATTATCTAGTTCGGCTACAGATTACATATAAAAGATGAAGTGAATGACTAATCTAGTTATTGGTGGTCCTAAGCCAAATCATAGAAGAGCACTAGTTTCTCAGACATTTTCATCATACAGTGTAATGGTTTATATTCTATCTCGATAGAAAAATAATTAAATAGGTCTTATAGATTCAGAGGGATGAAATATAAGAAGATTTTGGTAGATTAAATAAAAAAGATAGGTATAAAAGGGAATGAAATAATTTCCAACGTGTGATAGTTATGCCATGAATCACCCCCTAAAATGATTGAATGGATTGGTTGTTTTTTATATGTGTAGAGAAAAGTGTCACAAAAAAAATAATAGAAAAGGAAGAATAAGAAAAAAATTTATTAATAATTACAATAATAAGGATATGGGGAACTATGTAAATTAATTCTCTAAGAATCTAAGGGATTATGGTCAAGATAATGTTATTTATACATCTAAAGTGGAATGATTAATTATCTCATGTATTGGGATCCTTTAATAAGGGTGTAAAAGTGTTTTTTGATGATTTTAAGCTTATTATAATTATGGATTGTATAAGGATTTTACTATATTAATTTCTCACCAATGATTTTAATTTTTGTGTTCATTGGTACTATTCACAATGAAAAGTGATTCTATAGAATGTTTAACATTCTGAACAGAACATTTTGAGGGAAAGATAACCCATAAAAGATTCCGGATGTTGATACAACGATGTTTGGATAAAGAGATGAGGGATATGGTTAATTTAAATTGGATACTACTAAATAACATGGGAATGATTCTAAAGAGTTGGATTGTAATATCTTGAATGTTTAACCATTTATAAAATGGTTTTAGTTTATTATTTTATATGGTTTTATAGGTTAATGAACTTGTTCACTATATGATGGATCCTATGATAATAAATAATGTAAATGTAGTTCAAGTCAAAAAAAATGACAATTTTTTTTATGAAATCTAAATATATAACTATTTATATTATTATAATGTGAATGTATTAATTGACTCTTTTAAAGTGGTGTTGAAACCAAAATGTTGACATATTGTCATTAATTTTGATGATATCACTATCCTTCTTCATAGCTATGGTTTATGACCGTTTTTCATCCAAATTCAGCTGAATATATTCTCTATCACTTTCTATCAAAACATGATAGTTATATTTCCCTTCCATTTTCATGTTTTTATGATCATCTCATTTTCGAAAACCTAGTTTTGTGGGAACATACATATTCCATTTTTATTATTATGAAGTAAATGTGTTACTAAACCTAATTATGATGTGGGTTCTTCAATAATATGATTATCAAATATCAAACCCCAATTACAAGGATTATTCCAAAATTATGAGGTTTTTATTTAATTAAGTTGTTGAAAATGTAATACCCCGGGACTTTAAAATATTTACCATAATAAATGAATTTAATTTTTATCGTTCAATTAGTTACATGCAAAAAAAAGTTTGTATTACACTACAAAAAACATTTAGAATATATTATTTGACAGAAAATAATGATTTATCTTGTGTTATATTCAATAATGTCTTTTTTCGGTAGTTTGCATTACATGTAAGACCAACATTTACCGAACAATAGTATATTATTAAGTCTTTACTATATAATATAATATGATACAAACATGATATTAATTTTATGGTTATTAATATTAATAAAAAACTTATGGAAATATATTTTTTAATTCAGTGGTTAACAAAAAAATATATAACTATATCAATAAAAATTTAATATAAAGGAAATGTTTTTATAAAAAAACTATTTTTATGCATCCCGAGTTGTTTTATCAGAATAAATTAAATTAATAAATATTTTTAAATTTTAATAATGATATATATATATTTATAATTATTTTTAATATTCTTCTAATATATTTAATAAACATAAAATATGAAAAAACCCATTGTTACACATAAAGACCAATATTTTTATAAAAGCATTTTTTTCTACTTTTAATGACAACCCCATTTTTAATTTAAATCATAGAACTTTCAGAATGTATATATGTCCAATTAAACGTCATTATTCAATGCAGAACACTAAAATTAGCTTACAGTGAATTTTTAGTATTTTTTTGTGATGTTTTGTTATTTAATGAAAAGTAAAAAATACTAAATTTTAGTTAAAAATTTCTTATTTATATAATTTATTTAGTAGGATATATTATATTTTATGTTTTATTTACAGTCAAATTATATGTATTAAAAATCAAGTGACCAAATTTAATTTATTTTAATCAATTTTACTCAAAAAATTAAATATAAAAACATAGTATCCTTTTGATAATTTTTACATTAAAAACACACTTTGTCATCATGTATAGGTGATTAAATCAAAATTAATTTCTCCCAATTATGTGTTTTTAATTTTAAAAACTTGATTCCATATTTCAAATAATAATAATTTATAATTGATAATATTTTCAACATAGTTTTGACAAAAAATATTTGTCACTAGAGTTAAAATTAATTATAGTGATTCAGATAAAATTAAGCATTACAACGGACTAAACCCTATGCTTAAGGTCCCAACTGACATGGAAATATTTAAAATGCCTTCTATATGGCCATATGTATACTATATAACCATTTTATTGAGTTTGGTTCAATATTGGGTGAATATGATGTAATAGAGGCCTCTCAATAGTGTTTACCTTTTTATATTTACAAGAATGTCACTCCTTCTCCACTCATAAAAGGCCCTCACAACCATCATTTATTAACCCATATATATATTTTTCTTATAAAAAATATAAAAAAATAAGCTAAAATATCACTCTCCTCATCCTAAAATTTAAAATTTACACAATAATCAAACCAATGATGTATTTCGGTATAAACCAAAAGGAATTACACAAATAAGAGGTAACGTTCTTCAACAACCACTTTTGTTTCATTTACTCCTCCAAAACATCAAATATATTTTTATAATGATTTTATAAAAACATAATTAATTTCATTATAAGGATATTTTTTCTAATCTTTTTAACTGATATTTCAAATTAATCCATCAAAATGGGATTTGAAATCATCGTTTGTGTGTCTGATAGACTACCACCTCGTGAACCAATATCATTTGTTCTTTTATTTAATACCTTTCAAGGTTGGAAATAATGATAGAGGTATCATTTATATATTATATATATGATATTTATAATGGATTTATTCTTTTATAATTCTTATATAACTCATACCATCTAGTGATCTATTTTTTGGGAATATGATAACATTGTTTGTGGATGTATGGACTACTTCCTCCTCAAAGAGATGTGATTCATTTAAATTTTACATAGAATATATTATTAATGGTTTTAATAAAAATATTTTACATATATGTAATAATTATTACACTATTATTATAATATTAATATAAATCATTTACTTTTCATTCTCTTAAATATGCTAAAGAAATGGAGGTAGCTTTCATGCGTACGTATGACATACCATCTCCATGAAAAGTGAATTTCATTTATTATCAAAAAAATTAGTAGTTTATTATAAGTATATATATACTAGATAAATATTATTTTTAAATCATGGAATTAATTATAGATATTATGAAATCAATATACAATTACAAGGAAAAAGCATTAAAAAGACAAAACATACTCAAAAATCAAGGCAATTAACACCAGTAATATTGAACATAATGAATGATTTTTAACAAATGGGTATTAAGATATTATATGAAGATAATATATGATATTAGAAATAAGATTATGGTTCTTTAATAAGTTAATAAAATTTTAAAAATCATTATACATGAGATTAATTGATGTTTATCCAAAAGGATTCGTAAGCTAATAGATTTCGTCTCAATTTATATTCCATAGTGATTTATTTGATGGTATGCACCAATTCACATAAATGTGGTTTATATATTTCCCCGTTGTTTTTAATACCATTATTCACCCATTCATCATGGTATTATATGTTTCGCATTGAATAATCTCTCCCAAGGGGTTTAGCATGAATATTACCAACTAATAAATGTTATCGTTGCATTCTCACTTTATTTTGTGAGTGTAACATTTTTCATTAAATAATCACTTTATTGTAATAATTTTTTTTAAAATATCCTTAAATATCCACATTATTTGGTTATTAGTATTATTATTTATATTCCATATACCTTTATTGTATAGGATGTTTACTTTGACATTTATTTTATTTTCGATGAAGAAATTGATAAATCATTATTCTTTATTCAATATTGATAGTTGAAGTGGCATATTGTTTATTATTTATATAAATTAATTTATATAAGTAATTATTTTTATAGGAAGTGAGTTTGGTTCTAGTACTTTATATATCGCATCAATGTATCGAATGGTTCTAATGAGAAAATTTAGTTGTCCAAATTAAAGGGGTTTCTACCTATAGATTTAAACCTTCTTGTGAATGGTCATGATTGTATATGGTTTTATGTTCCATGGACATGATGTACAATAATTTAGAATTTACATCATATATATTTATTTTATTATTTTCATAATCCATGAGAATTTAACTAGATAAAATCTATTTATGCATTTCATTCTCAGTTTATAGATTAAATGGAATGTGTTTCTGTTATTTACCTTTCCATACTAATTTTTCTTTATCAAGTTATTTAAACGGAAGGTTTTTTCATTTATTTAACTACCCATATTGATTTAATACTTCATTATTTATTTCGTTTTACATAACTTTACATAGAATTTGAGCTCACCCATATTATGTTTCCATTCCCTAGGTTGTGAAGAGGAACCCTTTGAACGAGTTCCAAGGATACTATGTTTTTACTTATGTTATAAATTATTTTATTTTCTCATTGTATTATGGGAATCATTTAGGTATTAAGGTTTTTCAAAAATAATAATATACTATTTCCATTGGGATTTGATTCTATGTAATCATTATAATTTAATTATGTAATGCACCGGCACAGGGATTCTGGGTACATGGATTTAAATATAAATAAACTCATTAATCTAAAATGTGTTCCCTTATCTCAATTTAGGTGAGAGATACTCATTAAATATAAGTGGATTCATGAAAATACTCAGTAACCATATAAAAATAATGTATAGTCATGACAAAAATAACCTATACAAGAAAAATAATCCATTTAATATAATCTCGTACTAATAAAATATCACATAAAAAATGAGGCATAACATGTGAAACCATCCAAACTACTTGATTTATTATTTTTTAAACCATTATGGATGAAAATAACTTCTTAATCGATTATAATAGATTTAATTAAGGTACTATAATCATTTTAATGTTTGATTGATATATCTTATTCTCTAATAGTATGATTAAAATACTATCATATTCCTTAAATCATGGTTATAGAAACCATAACACACCCAAGGAAAGTTACCACACTACAACACCATATTTATGGTTCTGTGGTTTGCTCATATTATTTGATCATATGGTACACATTGATGTTTTTATCAACCCAAGATACCAATAATCAATCCCATATATAGGAATAAAAAATGACACTTAAATCATTTGGTGTTCTTATTGAAAATTTAGTCCTCATGTTATTACCATCTGGAGATTATCGTGTGCAAACATCTTGATAAGATGTCATAGTGGTTATGATCCCAAACACTTAATATTCAAACACCATTTATGTTGATTTATCATGATGTGTCTAGACTATAAGGTATATATTAAAAATTACTTTAATTTTATCATGGGGTCCTCATTATTTATTGAGAGCTTCCATAACCTTGTGATAGGATATGTACTCTAAGGATGTTATAATGAAAATAACGGATATAAAATTATCAATGTTGTGATGGAAATAGAAAAACATGTATAAAGTATACATTAAAAGCATAATGGTATTTAATGTATATACTAGTGTTTTTTATAGGGTACCCACACACCACACTCCCACTTTAACTAGTTATAAAAACTAACATCTCTTAATCAAATTTCTCTTATATTAGAATCATTCTTCTATAGGGATGTGGATTTAGTCGAGGGTTCTACCATGTTAACATTGTGAACAACTCATGTAATTGTGACATGACTACCTTTTGTATAATTCCAATATAGATAAAATTTATTAATTATATTTTTCCTTTTTTTTGTGACATGGATCCTTAGAAAGTATTACTACTATATTATTATCACTATAAACTATAATAGTATGTTTATATTTTAGAAAAAAAAATATTGGTGACAAAATAATGTATACATAATTCCTCAAAAATATCATTTTAAGACTATAAATACTCAAATTATATTATAGAATCAGTGACCATTGGATACTTCAATTTTCTCTATCTCACCACCCCACCATTCATCCAATATACAAAGACTGACTTTGATTTCATGATATTATGTTCTCTCAAGAAACTAGAAATATTGTATACCTTTAGTACGAGTTCATCATCTTATTCACAATCAGGTAATATATCCTTTATAAATATCAGTTAATTCAGGATTTTTTTAAAAATGCCCAATGAATGTCTCGTCGATTTTCTCAATATATTGCCACCATACTCATCCCAAACACAACATCAAACTTACTATGTCAAATAACATACATAATAGATCCCATTTCTGAATCATGATGGATTATAGTTATCATTTACATACCCTCCAATATTTTTGGACACATTATCTTTGAGTGATTAATATCATGTGACAGTTGTAAAAATTCCCTCAAGGACTGTTTCATATTATATCTTTTTAATACCTTTTCAATACATGTACTTTGACATAGAATAAGAAACCTCTGAGATAAATTTTGATTAGACTTGATTCATTTAATATAGGCTACTTAACCTAATTATTTCATTGATAAATATTCATTCTAGCATGTTTTAAATGACTGTGGAGATTTCCCATTTACCATAATTATTGTTTCATCGATATACTATACTAGGAACATAATTTCATTTTCAGTATCCTTCAAAAAGCCACATATTTCACGTTCATTCATGAAAAATTTTACTCTTATATCCCCATCATATTGAAAATTAAATTATCATTATGAATTCTTTAATCCATAATTGGATCTCTATTCCTTTCTAATTTTATTAGAAATCTTTGAACTAATGAACCCTTGATATGAGTGTTTCCAATGTATATACTATGATTTTTTCCTTTCATGACGCGACATTAAATTTATGTTTGTATCTAGTTTTTCCAAGGCTATTAAATTAATCAGTCCTTCGAGATTTGATTTCTTGTGATAAAAAACTATGATAAAATAATGAATCGGATCCAAGATTCTAGTTTCGGGGTGTTATTGTATGTATCAATGGATTTCTATTACAATCCATTCTAACTAGATTTAGAAAATATATTAATTAGGGAACATTACCCAAAAATAGAAAATTAGAATAAGTATAAATAACATCATAGAATATTGATAAGGTAGAGATTGTGTGAGTTTTACATGAAATGAATCCCTATCTGAATACTATAAGTGGATGTGGATCTAGTATAGACATACCTATAGGTAATCACTCCAACTATGTGTTCTAGGCCTGACTTGTGGAGACCTGGAATACGAAAACTGGTCCTACCACACACCTATTTTGATAATCCTTGAATATATTCTTAGGATAATTCAAATTTTATATACAAACCATTATGAATGATTTAAACTTAAATGTGTTATTAATGAAACCATGCTTATCATTTTGAGATTAGCAATGTATAAATTTTTCAATTTATTTTATGTGGTTTAATAGTTATAAATTATGCATTATGACTGATAACCTAATCAAATGAATAAATATAATTAGTAATGGAACCCATTAAAAATAAATGGGAACTATATCAATGAAAATAATCCATGTATGGATTTCCCTTCAATGAATGACAATGATGTGGGGTCGGGAGATGAAGCTGGTGATAAATATCTTATTACTATACTGGGATAGCTGACTCAAGTTATGAACAATAAACTTAACCACATGGATAATCCTAATCCAACACACTGAGTAAAAATGTTAGACTGCTTCATGAGACAACAACCGCCTATATTAAATGGAACTGTAAATCTATTTGTTTGTGAGAAATGGATAGGTCCCTTAGAGAATATATTTTTTGCTATGGGGAGCAATGTGAGGGAGAATGTTGTCATTATAGTTTTTTTCTCTCAAGAGATCCTAGTCAATGGTAGTCATTGATTCAAAACATGAATGAGGGTGACTAAATAAAATACATATAATGGGGGAATTTAAGGAATGCTTCATAGAAACACACTTTCTTCATGATTAGTGAGAAATTATGGATGGGAAATATCATAGTGTAAGGAAAAATGGGGATGATAATGTTGTAAAGTATGAATCTAAATTTACAGGGTTTGGATGGAATTACATAGACTACTTATGTCACCTTAGGATCCTTATTTATATATTATTTCATTGGTTAAAACTATTCCTCTGATGGGTGTTCAGATGGTATGTGGAGTATGACATACTCTATAATACTAAATATAGGATCGAAATAAGATAGATACTGAATAAAGTATCTAATAATGCTCAAAATATAAGAGGGGGTGAATTGTATTCATTAAATATTCTTTGGAACTTTTAAAGATTAAGATCTTTAACAAGGTTAAACTAGGATAATTCAAAATCCCACATGTTCTATAAAATTGCTGGAATCTAGAAAAGTGATTCCAAGAAAGCAACTCTTGAATGATGGTTCCGATAAAATGAAACTTAATGTAAGATTACAACGTTAAAGATTCTACCTTAAAGCATATAAAATATTACTAAATTAGAGTACAAGTATAAGAAAGTATAAGATATTTATACATTCCTCAACAATCAAAATATAGTGGAAAACATGAAACAAACAAGTAAGAAGTAGTAAGTCTTTTGACCCAAAGAGAAGGGTATCCAACAACCTTGGAAAAAAGGTCCCTTGATTTATACTTTCAAGAATTCCTATCTTACCCACACCAGGGTAAGCCCTAAATACGAAGATCAGAGTCTGTCTTTCTATCCCCACAATCCCTCAACATCAATGTAGTCGGCACCTCTGTCTTCCTCAACAAGTAATTCCTCGAAAATTAAGGTAGTCGACACCTCTGTCTTCCAATCCCTGGAAGCCCTAGAATGTAATCATCAACATTCAGAGTTGCATGAATAAAATATAAACAAGGTGTTCAGTATGCACTAAGCATGAGAGTCTCTTTTTAGAAATCACTTCAACAACATGTAATCAATAGATTCAGAGAACAATTCATCAATGTTGTAAAAGTTTTGAGGTCATTCAAATGAGCTCTGATTTATAGGCACAGCTCCAACGGTCGGCTCCCCCCTCCAACGGTCATATTCTTCCTTGAATTTTGGAGGAACCTATACATGTGTCACTCAAACAATGGTTAGTTAGTAAATGAAATCATGACATCAGTTTATAATAAAAAAAGGAATAAGAAAAAATATTGTTACATAACCAAAGTCAAATATTAAGAATGTAAGAAAATAAAAGTTCGAAGTCTATCCAAAAACACATTCAGTGTCTATAATAATAGGATATTAAAATTCCATTTTCTATGAAATTTAGAACCTGAACTCAATAGAATTCTGGAGTCTGAATTTCAAGGAAATTCGGAATTTGGATTCACAAGAATCCGGAACATGAACTTACAATGTTCAAAGTCATAATTCTTAAGAATTTGGATTCTGGAGGTACAATTTTTGGACTCTGAATTCATTATTATTTGGAGTCAGAACTCATAAGAGTTCATATTACGAATTCATAGAACTAGACGTCAGAACTCATAAGTGTTTGTAGTCTAAATTTAGAGAACAAAGAGTCAAAACATATAATATTTTGGAGTCTGAATTTAGAAAATTTAGAGACTGAACTCAGATCTTGAAAACATATTTATCTATATCAAATGATTATATGATTCTAAGGTATTAGATATGAAACCAAATTTTACACTTATATTACATAATGAAGAATGAAAAACATGGCGAGGATTAAATTCCTTGGGGAAGAAAAATTTTCCTTATACAAATAAAAATTATTGTTAATGAAATTCTCCTTCAGATATGGTGTTTGGGGTTTTTAAAACAAGAGGAAATGGTAAAGTCATAAGGAAACCTTATTGACTCAACAATCTCCCCCATGTGTTAAGGAATGGAAAATTCATAAGGAAAACCTTATTAACTCAACAATATCACCCCTTTTGGAAAGCAGTAACATCCTTACGAAAAAGAATATAATGAATTAGAAAAAAAAATTCTACACTTTGAAATAAAAATTAACTCCCTTTACACATGGACAATGGTGAAAATGAAAAACATCCCCTTATGATTTGGAACTCTAAGGATCATATTCTAGATTTACAGAATGATATTTTTCATTATCTTGAGTACAAAAATCTCTGTATTCAAAATTCCCCTTAGATAAACTCCCCCTTACTTAGGAATATTTCTGCTTTACTTAGTATTTTTTTCCTTTCTCCCACTTTCTGATTTTAAAAAATATTTTTTAGTGAATGGAAATGAAATTATGGTACCTGAATGATTAGTAAAATACATCCATATGAAAAACTACCACAAATTTCATTACGATTAGAAAGAATTTGTACAAGGAAATGAATACAACAAAATATCAGATTGATTCTATCATCCTTTTCCTTGGGAATCAGCCTCTTCACTATAGTATTTAGCTTCTTGAGATCCTTATGATCTTCCTCTTCATTAATGAGAATCAGTTTGTGATCCTCAGCTTTCTTCTCTAAGGATTTCATTCCTTCTTTCCGTTCCTTGAGATGATCTTCTTGAGCCTTCAGGACTTCTTAATAATCCAAAAGCATTTCTTCAATCTAAATCCAAAGATACCTCTCTCTCTTCCATCCCTGGCCAACATAATACAACATTCCATTCCAATAATTTACTTGTTGAATCCATGTATTCTGTTCAATAGTTATCTTTTCATCAAAAATGGTTTTAGGATCCTTGATCCTACCATCTTTTATGTCAAAAAGCCTCTTTAACACCATCTTGAAACTCATCAAGATCTGTCAAATCATCAACTGTTTTCTTTGATGACCTAGCCACTTTCTTATAAGATATTTTGTGAATATCATAGTTAATGAAGAAATTCATGAAATCAGCCTCAAGCTTGACACACTTTTCCATCACCATAGACACTGAATCCAGTTGATGATTTAGCATGTGTTGAAACATCTGGCATTTAGAGTCTATGCTCGGAAAAATCGGAATGGTCCCAACAAGCTTCTTCAAAGATTGAATAATGAAATCATGTCCTAGAGACGATGATTCCAAATTTAAAACTTTGTTAGGGGAAGTTTCTTTTTTGAGCTCAACAAGTTTCCTCTTCGATGATCCACCATCCTCCTTATACTTTAAAACAACTTTAGTATGTGTATCAACATCCACATTTTTACCCTTATCAGTTTTCGGAATAGATTCCTCATTTGGAGATTCATGGTCACTTTCAGACAGCCAATCAACTCTATCTTCATATATTTTCTCCTTCTCAGCTCCTTCCTTAGCATCTTCAGGATGAATAAAATTGTGATTATAACTTTCTTCTTCTAATAGCTTATTCCTTTCATCTTCACCCTTTCCATCTAACCCAAGAGTAGCAAGCTTCGATGATTCGGCTTGAGAGGTCCGTATTGTCAATTTTATGGATTGGATTTCCTTCTCATGAATGTATTACTCTTTCTTAATGAAGTCATCGGTATCTCCAATTATTTCATAATCTTCTTATACTCCTTTGACAAATTCATTTTCGTCAACAACCTTCTGTTGGTCTTTTTCTGGAGTCATGAACTTCTTCCCTGGAGTTTTAGGTAAGGGTTATACCAGGAAGGATTCTGGTACTAGAATTTGTTCAGAGGCTTTTCTAGTATCCCTCATAAGGGATTGTACAATCTCAGAATTAGACATCATTGTCTTTAATTTCATTTCTTTATCTTTCTTCTCAAGCTCATCATCTATTTTTTCTTTTAAAGCCTTAGCTTCTACATGATCCATGCCAAACTATGTCTCTCATTCCTTCCTATTTTTCTTATCTTCCTTTCACATGGCTAAAAACTCATCTAGATAATCTTTTATTTCTTAGGTTTTAGAGGGGTAGATGGGGATTCCTTATCTTTTGTGGTTTTCTCTTCTTCTTCCACTTCCTTAAACATCCTCTTATTTATAACCTTTTTTAATGGTTCAACCACTTCATGATTTTTCAAAACATCTTAATCTTCATCCTATGGTAGGTTATAAAATTATCCTGAGTCCTTTGAAAAACCAATGTTCATCCTATTCAAGGTATCAACACTGACTAGCCTAACTTTATAGTTTTTGGGGGTTGAAATGCAAGGAATTTAGAAAGACTCTAGACACCAAACAATCAACTCAAAATGAATTTCCGGGTATATGAAAATATGATCCTCTATATTTATATTCTTGATATTGTTGATTGTAATTTGAATATTCATAACCAAATTAACCATTCTGAGGTTCACCTGAAAATATAGGATGTACATGTCACTCTTAATTAAAGTGTCCTTGTCTACTTTTTTTAGAATGAAAAATTATTTCACCCAGAGTTCAAGGATCTAATTATTTATTGAGAGGTGAGAAATTCATGGATTCTTGACATCAGTAAGACTGAGGCACTCTATAGGTATCACCTTTAAAAAACGTCCTTTATAATCCGGAAACTTGTGGGAACAGAATTCAGCTTCTATTTCCTACAGTACATCATTAAAAATAGCCACCTTAGTTTATGAAAGGAGATAGGTCTTTCCATATCTTTTTAAGGAAAGAAACTCACTGCATTATTTTATAGAAAAACGGACTGATTCATAAAACTCTATCAGTAGATCAGGATAAACAATGTCTTCAGCCCCTGCCATTAATATGCATGCACCCTCCCATCCATTAAGCTTGATATTCTTCGAGATTATAGAATCATATTTGATAAATATGTTTAGATGCACAAAATTATATATATATACCTGCCACTCTGAAATTGTTTTGATAGTTGACATATTATTCTGAGAGGATTCCTCAACTGATATTCAGAATTGGGAAAGCTATGAGAAGTTTAGAATGGGCATAACTAGTGGGTCGGAACATCAGCATGCAAGATCCTGAGATCGATGTGGGAAAACCCTTGGGGTCCTTTATATAGGCGTAGGAAGTGAAAATTCATCATCCAAACTCAATCCAATGGCTTAAAATACTTATGATTAGATCTGATGGTTGATGTGATAGCCGTAATGAAATCTTGATTAAATCTGATCGTTTGAGGTTTTTGAGAAAAACATTCAGATTTAAGGAAAAAAGAATATGTAATTTTTTAATACCAAATAAAAATAACTGCAAGTAAATGATGATTACAAAACATAAGGAAGGAAACATACATTTCTAATTGCCCGTAATATTAATTGTATTGAGGGAAAAAATTTCTTGATGAATTATTGATTCCAAAAAAAATTGATTACAGAATAATATTAAAACCATAAATCATCATTCAGGAAAATATATGTTCGGAAATCTTCGTTACAAAAATTTTGAGTACGAAAATCAAAAATTTTGAAAAAAAAATCAATATTATTTAAATTTGAGTACAAAAAATTTTAAAAACTGGCCATTAATATTTTCATTACGGAAATTTTTGAATAACAGACTATGAAAATATTCATTAAGAAAACATTTGAAAAACTGACTATGAAAATTTTCAGTAAAAAATTCCTGAAAAACTAACATCGAAAATTTTCATTATGAAATTGTTTTAATAAACAGACTACGAAAAGATTCATACAAAAATTTTTAAAAAACTGACGATGAAAATTTTCATTATGAAAAAACTTATTTAATTAACAAGAATATGTACTCCCCCTATGAAAAAAAAGTTTATTACTGTAAGGAGGTTGGTTTCAACATAAATTTAACAAGTAATATTACTTTATGGTTATCATTCCTATCTTCTGTTTAATGTATTCAAATCTATTGGGGGTAAGGATTTTTTGAAAAGATCAGCAAGTTGATCTTGTTTTTTGATAACTTGAAGAATAAACTCCCCATTATGTGTGTCATATCTATGAAATTGATGACTAATATCTATTTGTTTTTCATGAGAGTTATGTTTGTAGTTTTTACTTAGGGAAGTGGCACTAGTATTATCACACAAAATTTGTGTTTTGGTAATACTCATACCATAGTCTGTGAGTGTGTAAACAATCTCTTGCCTCTTGGCAGAAAGAAAAAACCATTCCCTAGAATTGTGTACCGAGCACTTGTCATTCCTAAAATTCAAAAGGAAACCTTCATCGAATTTTTGACTTATGCTAATGAGATTTTTCTTAAGACCCATAAGAAACAAAACATTTGAAATAAATGTTTTTACAAGAAGAATGTTGTTACCTATATCAATGATTTATCACTTAGCATTATCTATGAAATTTTATTACCCCTTTTGGCCTTGATAATATTTTTAATGTTTTTTTGTTACCAGTCATATGCCTAGAACATCCACTATCAATGTACCAAGTATTTCTGTTGGAAATTTCTTTATTCTCTAGAAGAAAATTGAGTTATACTTTCAAAACCCAAACTTTCTTTGATCCGAAATCATAAGAAAGAAAAATCTTAGGCACTATCATTTTGATATAAAAATAGGCTTTATTAAATCCTAAATATTGGGTCTTGTTTAAGGAATATCTTTTTTCATTGTTTCCACCAAACTGACACTTATTGTAGAATGGAGCCCTTTGAGGAACACAATAATTGTTAAAAAAAATATGTTTAGAACTATGATAAAAAAACCAAAATTATTCCATAGAGTTTGGATTTGAGAGTATATCTTGTCAAAAATTCTCTTACCTAAGGTAATGTTTGACAAAAAATTCTTGAAGGAAACAATTTCTGACATTAATCTAATAACTAAGTTCTTTTCTTCAAAAACATTAGCTTTAGAACTAGAGTGTGGCACCAAAACATTTTTCATATAAATTTCATTTTCTAGATCTCTAGAATGTTTATCTTCAAAAAATTTACTTCTTCAATATTTTTTGAAATATTTTAAAAATCATGGGTTTTCCAATCAATATCATTGAAGAGAACTGATATTTCTTTAGTATGTATAGAAATACTAGAATTTTCGTTACAAATATTTTTGTTGACTTTAGAATTTTCATTCCCAAGAATCTTAGAAAACCTAGAAATTTCATTATAGGTAGGTAGAGTATCATATTCATTAGAAAAGGATTACTCCTACGAATATTTAAAGTATTTATCATTACAATAAATTTCATTTAAAAAAAATTGGTCATTGATTTAGAATTTTGTACCTTAGACATTATGCAATGATTGTAAGTAGGTAGTCTGGCTATTAAAACAAGATTCTTTTGTCCATAAGATTTGTAATATGTTGATTCATCTGAATAGTCACCACCACTGGCACTCCGGTTGTCATTAGCTTTCAAAATATTCTTATATTTGGATTTATAGTACTTCATTTTGTTTCTCTCTGAATGATTTCCCATTCTTTTATTTCTTTTAATAATAGGAAAATCAGGACTTATATGTCCTGCTCTCTTTCATTCATAAAATGTAACTTCTGAATTTTTATTATCTTTCCTTTCTTTCTTCTTATATCTGGATTGAAAGTTATTTTATCCATATATCATGTTCGTCCTTCGAGCAAGATTTTCTAATTCATTTTCTGAAGATCCACTTGCACATGATTCGGATTGTATAACAACATTCATAGATTTGGATCTAGTAACTCTCTCATGAGTCATAGCTTTCATATGATTTGAATTTTTAGTAAAATCAACACTACCATTTCCATTCTTATTCTTAATGTTGTTAGCGTATCTCTTCATTCTAGTCTCATGTTGAATAAGAGTTCCAAAAAGGTCATCAAGAGTAATCTGAGTGACTTTTCTATTCTAATTAATAGCAGTTCTCTTGGATTCCCACTCATTGGGTATGATGTATATGATCTTATCAACAAGAGATTCATCATCTTATACTTTCTCACCCATAGTTTGTAAACTATTAACAATAGTCAGGAATCTCGGTTGCACCTTACATATGGGTTCTCCATAAGGAAAGAAAAAACCATGATATTCATATCTGATAATGGTTATTCTTATTTCAATAATTTTGGATGGTTCAAAGTGTGTAACTTCAAGTTTATTCCATATACAATTTTCTGCTTCAGAAGATGAAATTTGGCTATATATATTATTTTTCATGGAACAAAGAAATGTTTTGGGTACCTTATAATTCCATTGATATTCATGCTTTTCATGATTTTTGAATGTACTAACTTCCTTGTCATGGATTTTATATCCTCTAGTATGCATGAAAAAATTGTCTACTCCAGTATGGATAATAAATGTCTTCATGTGATATCTCCAATAATCGTAATCATTCCCATTAAAAATATGTGGTCTTGTTGGATTTAGGTTCTCAATGCAACCCACATTGATTCCTATCATCTTAATGAAAACATTCCACACAATATTGTTAGTAAAAAATGTTTGTAAACAAGGAAAAATTTTCTCTACATGAATAATTTAAAACAAGAGAATTTCTAAGAAAAATATGAATCTATACTTTATGAGTACAAAAATTGATTCTAAAAATAATAAAGAAGATGAAATCAATCCGGAATCTACTAGTGAGATTAATTCAGATTGAACCAATGCTATGATACAAATTGTTAATTGGATCAGGGTACATGGTCACCTCCTTTGATACAAATTGATGAATTGGTATGTGGAGTAGGATATACTCTATAATACCAAATTTAGGATCTAAATAACATAGATACTGAATGAAGTATCTAATAATGCTCAAAAAACAAGAGGGGTGAATTGAAATCTTTAAAAATTATTTGGAACATTTAAAGATATAGATGTTTAACATGGTTAAACAAAAATAATTCAAAAAACCGTTAGTTTTATAAACATGCTTGAATCCGCAAAAGTGATTCTGGGAATGAAACTCCGGAAAGATGGTTCCAAAAAAATGAAACTTAATGAATTTTTACAAAGATACTGATTATACCTTAAAGCATATAGAATCTTACTTAATTAGAGTACAAGTATAAGAAAGTATTAGATAGTTAAACTCTCCTTAGCAATCAAAATACAGTTGAAAACATCAATAAAAAATATACCATGTAGTAAGTCTATTAACCCAAAAAGAAGGGTATCTAAGAACCTTGGAAAATGGTCCCTTGATTTATAATTTCAAGAAAGTTTGTCATACCCACCCCAGGGTAAGCCCTCGATACAAAGATCAGAGTCTTTTTTACTATCCCCACAAGCCCTCAACTTCTAGGTAGTCAGCATCTCTATCTTCCTCAACAAGTAATTCCTCGAACTTTATGGTAGTTGGCACCTCATTCTTCTTGTCCCTAGAATCCGTTGAATGTAATCTGAAACATTCGATGTCTCAAAAAGATAATCTAAAAAAGGTGTTCAGTACTCACTAAGCATGAGATTATCTCTCAATAAATCACTTAAAATTTATGTAATCTCAATAGTGATATAATATTTCATTAAAGTTGTAATAGTTTTGAGCTCGTTCAAAGGGTATTCTATTTATATACACGAATATAACGATTAGCTCCCTCCTCTAATGGTCATATTTTTCCTTTAATTTCAGAGGGACCTATACACATGTCACTCAAACAATGGTTAGTTAGTAACAAAACGAACGAAATTGTTTTTAACCAAAAACAAGTGTAAGCCAAAATATGGTTACATAACCAAAGTCAAATATTCAGAGTATAATAATATAGTATTTTTGAGTCTAACTAAAAACACATTCGGTGTCTATAATACAAGGATACTCAGATTCTGTTTTCTAAGGAATTCGGAACCAGAACTCTATAAAATTCAAGAGTCTGGATTTCAAGGATATTCAGAATCTGGATTAACAAGAATTAAGAGCCTAAACATACCAATTTCGGAGTCTAAACTTACAAAGTTTATAGTCTAAATTCATTATGATTCAGATTCGGAACTCCTAAGTGTTTGGAGTCTCAATTCAAATAGGTCAGAGTCAGAACTCATAAGAGTTCAGTGTCTGAATTCATAGAACTCGGTGTCAGAACTCAAAAGAGTTTGGAGTTTGAATTCAAAGAATTCAGAGTCGAAACTCAGATAATAATGATAGAATTCTATTTGTCTATGTGTTATATGATTCTGATATTTAAAATATTAAACCTATTTTTACACATAGACATGATAATGAATAATGAAAAACATGGTGAGGCTAAATTTCCTTGATGAAGGAAAAATTTTCTTATAGAAGTAAAACATAGTGTAAATGAAATTTTCCATAAGATAAGGTGTTTGTGATTTTAAAAACAAGAGGAAATAGTAAAGTCACAAGGAAACCTTATTGAATCAAAAATCTCCCCATATTATTTAGGAATAGAAAATTCAAAAGAAAAACCTTATTGACTCAACAATCGCCACTAGTCTCCCAAACTTTATTATCATACAAGGATCTAGTCTTCTGTTTAATCAAAACTGAAAAGAAATTGTCTATGGCTTATGAATTTAATATAAATCAAGAGAATAATAAGAATGATGAACACTCAATAAAGAGAAATAAGGAAAATTAATAGAAGTGAATAATTTAATTTCCATATTGAAATAAATGTTGAAAGAAACATATAGTAACATGACTATTGGGAAAGGGAGTTTGTTACAAGTGTTGGAAAAAATGATACTATGACCATGATTGTAAAGGAAGAAAGAAGCTACCAATGTTAAATCATAAAATTTTAAATTTATGTGACACTATACAAACTATTTTCCTAATATTTGAAGAATTATTCCCCAGAATATGCCATCGAAGAAAAGAAAAGATTTTGTTATCACAACAACTTAAGTTGATGTTCTGAATGATGTGGTGGAATGTATTTTAATTATATCTTAATATTTATCTAATGATTTATTTGATTCTATAACATCACATTCATTTATATCTTCCTTATTTTCTTTGAAAATTATATATCACAAATTCACTAAGATAAGATAGTTGTTAGTAAAAAATCCTTTTGGAAACCTAATATCAACAATGATTTGTCGTGCAGTTCCTATTATAGAATATAAATGTACTCTAATTGCTGATTTTATTATCATACCTATGGTTAATTTTTATATAATCTTTGGAATGGATTGGATTTCAAATAATGATGAACACTTTTATTACAAAATGAAATAAAGTTATTATTTTTAATGAGGATATGGAACTTCGAATTTTTCGAGGGGAGACTTCATCATCTGAATAGACCCACCTCTTATATCTCTTAAAAATGAAAGTATTAGGGAAGAATATGATATTAAACCTAATAATATTAAAATTCAAAATCTACCTATTTTATAAAGAATACATCGACATACTTCCATAGGACTCACCTGGACATCCTCCTGAGTGCGAAGTTGGGTTTTCTATTGATTTATTCCTGAATGAAAGACAAATATCATAGACACTTTATAGAATGCAAACTATGGAATTAGTGAAGATAAATAAAATACACAAGGAGATTAGTAATAAGGGATTTATTAACCCTTATTGCTTCACCATGGGAATCCCCAATTCTTTTTTCCATTAAAAATGGATTGATTCATGATGCTGAGTATTGATTATATAGAAATCGATGTTATTATAGTAAAGAACATGTATCCTCTTCGATGTATCAATGATCTATTGTTCAACTTCATGTGGATCAATTCTTTTCTAAGGTTTACCTTCACTCTGGATATCAACAACTATGAGTGATAGAGGAATACATTATGAATATTTCTTTTTGGATGAGGTATGTACATTATATATTTATAGTAATGCAATTTAGGTTAACTAATGTACCCTCTTATTTTGTTGAAATGAAGAAAATAATATTCCAAGAATATCCCAATGATTTCTTTGTGGTTTTCATTGATTATATTTTGGTATATTCTAAAATATATGAAGATCATGAGAAACTCTTAAGGATCATTCTAAAGACTCTCATAAGTGAAGAGTTATATGTTAAATTTAGTAACTTTGAATTATGGATTCATGAAATTTCTTTTCATTTCCATGTTGTCTCTAATGATAGAATCTCTATTGATCTTAAAAATAAAAAGGAGAACCAATAGTGTTATGCACTAATGAACATAACTGAGGTACGTAGTTTAATTGGTTTAGTAGGATATTATCGGTGTTTCATTTATAATTTTTATTGATTAGATAACCCATTATACAATATCAAATGTAATGGGGTTATGTTTGTGTGGTCAAAAGAATGTGAAGATTGTTTTGAAGAATTTATGAGAATATTAGTCAATGTTACGATCTTCACACTACCATATAGAATCATATTATTTGTGATTTATATCAATTCATAATGGAAATGTCATGGTTGTGTTCTTATGTATAATGATAGAGTTATTTCATTATCATCGTGGTAGTTAAAAACTCATGAACAAAACTATCCAACTTGTGATCTTGAGTTAGTACCTTTAATAATTTGACTGTTGATATGGATTCATTATATCAATGGTGAAAAATGTGGTATTCATACATATCAAAAGAGTATGAAAAATATATTCACACAAAAAGATCTCAATACAAGGAAAATAAGATGGCTTATGATACTCAAGGATTGTGAGTTTTGATGCACTATTATCCAGGAAAGGAAAATAAGGTGGAATAAATTTTGATTTGGAAGGACCCTAGAGTTATGAACAAAATGAGTACTCAAAGGGATCCTATGTTCATGTATCTAGTAATGATAGCTATGGGAATTTTTATGTATGGTGAAACATCACTACTTTTTCAAATGGATTTCACGCCATCCTTTTTGGAAGGGATAAAAATTCCCCAATCTGATGATGAGGATTTTAAAAATAAAATTAACACTATGAATTATGGGAGATTGACAGAATTCATACATGAAGATGAAGTTTTGAAATTTGGAATGTGGTTGAGTTTTATCTTTGTACCCGAGATAAAAAGTGAGTTGTTGGACGATTTTCATAGCCCAAACATCTCTATATATCCCAGTAGAACTAACATGTATAGATATTTGATGGAACGTTTTTTGTGGGATAATATGAAGTTGGAAATGGATGACTATGTGTCAAGATGTATTGTTTTAGAACAAGTGATGAATATTAGACAACATTCCAATAGAATCATTCCACCACTTCCTATAACTATTTGTAAATGGGATGACATTATGATAGACACTGTCATGGGACTACCAATGACTCCCAAAAGGAATGAATCGATATAGGGTATTATTGATCGCCAAACCAAATCAGAAAGTTTTCATATCATAAGAGTATATTTACCTCTTGATCCTTTATAAATTCTCTATATTAATGAATCCGTAATGATTCAGGGTGTAGCTCTATTAATTTTGTTTGATCAAGATACGAATATTACATCAACATTCTGGAAAATTATTTAGAAGCCTCAATATACTGATCTTCATTTGAGCACTTCCTACCACCCTCAAACTGATGGGAAATCAAGAAGGACTATCCAAACATTAGAGGACATGTTTAGATGTCTCTGACATGGATTTCAAGATACGTGGGATCAATATTTACCTCTGTTATAATTATCCTATAACAATATCATCCATTCTAGTATTCAAATGGTATCGTTTGAAGAGTTAAATAGAAAGATATGGAACACACCAATTATTGGGGGTAAGTTACTGAAAATAATCATATCGGACCAAGAAATTGTGGAGGAAATAATAGAAAAGTTAAATACTATTCAAACCCATATCAAAGATGATCAAATTTGGAAAATAAGATATGATTGTAATAAAAGGAAGGATTTCTAATTTCTTGTAGGAGATCATTTTTTGTTATGGTATCTCCATGGAAGGGTGTTATAAGATTATTAATGAGGGGAAAATTGAGGCAAAGGTACATCGGACCTTTAAAAATTCAATAATTAATTAGAGTTATAGATTACCATTTAGTAACGTCACCAGGTCTCTCTAATGTTCATGATGTTTTCCACATATCACAATTGATGAAATACATGCTAGACCTAATGCATGGGCTCACCTATGATCAAATAGAACTGTAACTTGATCTATCAAAATGTGAAGTTCCTATCAATATTTTATACATTAGATAACTAGTTTTGAGAAATCAGATGACTCGATAAGTAAAAGTTGTTTATATAAACCTTAAAATAGATGTGGCGATGTCGGAAGTTGAAGGACTTATAATAAATAACCACCTAAAACTTCTTATAATGTGATATTCTTGAAATTTCAAGGATGAAATTATTTGAAAGATGTATGAATTTATCACCCCAATATTCCACGATATTCTTCATTTTAAATAATTCAATAAGATGTGGTGAACTCAACACCGAGATCGAGCGCACCATGATCTATCTAACTGGCCGTTTAAAAAGTAATTTTTTATACTATTAACCAAATTATGAAATTTATAAATTTTATTTTTTAAAATAGACTTCTTTATTGAATTCTGAATATCAAAATTAGCTTAAGATGAAATTTTGGAATTTTTTTGAAATGTTTAAATATTTGATATATAGTGAAAGATAATACATTGTTGTTAAAAAATTGGATTTTTCATTTAAATAATAATATTAAATTTAAATATTTTATATCCATAATATATAAATAATACACGTATTAATCCAATGTAGGTCATTAGAATATTTTTATAATAAAATTAGTTATAAAACAACATACTGAACTTTTAAATCTATCTTTTTAACTTCCTTCTAGCCACATTAGCGTGAAATTGAGTTTATCAACTTTTTTGAATTAAAATTTGAAAATTTAGCATTCATTATTGTAATTAATATTAAATTTTTTATCAAATAGGATCAACTTTTTTTGGTTAATAGTAACTTCAGTATATTTTTATTTATTTAGCATGGTTAAGGGAAAATTGGTAAATTGAAGGAAACAAATTAATATAATATTTCCCTACCACTTTTCATCATTTCATTAAATAAATTTTTTTCAACCAAAGTCAACCTTATTCATAAAATATGATCTTTTTTAAGCCAATTTTTCCATATTATGGAAATTAATATATTATATTTAATGAAGAGTTCAAAATGTTATATTCAAATTTTATTAATTAAATTATTTTAATATTATGTTATATAAGTGCAATTATTGACTATATATAGTATTTATAAAGATAAAATGTTTATATAAATCATGGTAATTTATTTATGATTACATAAAATAAAATACTTAATTAAATATTGACTCAATATTGATGCAATAATTGATTTATTAATGGAATAATCGATTAAATTATATTAATTGTATTAAAGTAAGTATAAATTTATTTTTTTGACGCCATAAAAAAGTTTTATAAGAATTTGATATGTTAGTGATAATATAATGTAGTTTGTTTTAATGTAATCAAGCTGTTATGGTTTTTGTAAAAAATCAACTTCTAAATAGTTTAAAAACTCATATAAAAAGGATTTTAAAATATATAATATTTTATTAAATGATATAAAATTCATAAAAAATATATATATTAAGGACCACTGACTATTATAATGTCAAATATTTCATAAATTATCCAATTACTGTTCTTTTTTTGTTTTATACTAACAATATTAACCCTAGAGTATAAAAAGACAACTAGCCATTGTAAGAGTAAAACGGTTTCACTAAGGGTTAAAACGAAAAGAAAAGTTTAATATTATAACCTAAATATGCATAATATTTATGTATTGAGAGTAAATAACCCAATATTGAGATATTTGATGCTGAAAATAAATTTATAATAAATTATTGGTTTGGGAGTTTCCTAAAGTGCTCCTCTCATCTCTTATAAAAGTGAACCACTCCTTATCTTTTATTCTCCCCTCTAATGCCATTTTTCTCACCCAAACTCTGCCCATTTCTCAACAAAACATTCCTTACATCATCCTATAGGCCATACAATTTAGATAAATCCAACCTAAGGAGTCATTTTGTGAAAATGAAAAAGAGACACTCGAAGAAGAGGTAATTGTTCTACCAACATTTACAAGGTTCTTTCCATATTATAATTACTTTTCCTAAGTTGTTTCCCAAACAATAGTAATAAATAAAACATTTAATGTATGATTATATGTTTTTATTATTGTGTTAAAATCATATTCCTCCTTTTACTCATCCTAAGAAAAACAATATAACCATGTGTGCATACGTTCGTCTTACCGTCTCCACGCCGTAGTGTAAATTTATTTTCATCTATACATTATTTTGACAAGTATAATGATAAATATAAATTAAGAAATTAATTAAAATGAAATGGTATTTTTTTTATGATTAATATTCCATCCAATTCCATACCCTTGACTATTATGTAATGATACCATTGCTCATTCTTATGTACGGTCTACCATCTCAATGATGTGTTGAGATTAATCCTCCACTACCACCATATAATAATGATTATAAAAATTTATATAATGAATGAATATGATATTTATGAACTTAATATTATTCTTTATTAAAATAATATATATCCTATAAATAACAAACAATATTTTTGTGACAAAATTTATGTAAGAAAATGAAGCATTTCATCCCTAAAATAATGATAATAAGGAAAGATTATTAATAAAAAGATATAAGAGGATCATATATGATATCATAAAAATGAATATAGTTATTTTATAACTTAATAAAAGTATTTAACGACTATTAATGAGTTTAACTGACCCTAAACTAAAGGATAGTATGAGGTAAGACCCATTTCTTAATCTCTTTGTTATCTAAGATTACATTAATTTACGATTTTACATGGAAATATTTATCATCTATGTCCATGTTTATAAAAATTTAATTGCAACGCATTCATAATATAATATTATATTTTTTTAAAGACATTTTTAACAGTGATATTTTTTATAAAAATGAATCATTTTTCATATTTCTTGTGAGGTACTTTTTTGACTTTTTCGACAATGTTGGAAATGAATGATTTTTTTATCTTATATGGTGTGAATGGTTTTTTCTACCATCACGATTCCTTAACATTCTGAATTTCAATTTAAATAGTTACAATATTATTTTAAATGAAAATATTTTCTTTCTAAATTTTATGGAATTTTAAATAAATATTTGCAATAAAAAGTTGTATTTCTATAAAGAGATTTTGGATGATTTTAATAAGAACGTTTTCATTTATATCAACATCCATGATTGGATATTATGTTCCAAAGATGATGATTTATTAGGACATAACCTATGATATTTTATTTATGGGTATATGATTATTTAGAATGTGGATGTCCTCTTTTTTTCCTTTCATGGTTTATTGATAATGTATTATGATTTCTTATTCTAGTTTTAATAAGAATATTTATGTTGGTTATAATTTCACATTTTTATATGAGGAATGAATTAGACTTAATAAGTGATGGGATGGGCCTGTTATATCCCCTCGATGCATTGGTACGTCTCATGAGATAAACTATTTTGGGTTTTTACTTATTAATGTATGGTCTTGGAAGGAATCCTTGCATTTAAGGTTATAATATCAGGTATTATTCATTCCCTCATTATGATATAAGTTATTGATATTAAATGTGGTTAATTATTTATTAGAATATAAAAGTGAACATTTAAATGGAATTATTTTATTTGTTATTTCCATTTTATGCCCATGATTATTATTAAATGGTTTGTTTTTCATTTATATAACTATCTTTAAATGTTTTCACTTGTCTATGATAGCTTAAACTATATTATTTACCCTTTCTGAGAGTCTGATCTCACCCCTATATAAAGTTTCATTTTTACCAGTATGTGAAGTATTAAATTATGACTAACCTACAGGGATAGTCTATGGGATATGGGTGTTTTCAAAAGATGTACTTTGTTGTTGTTTATTTAATGATGTATTGAAAATATTATGTTCATATCTATTTTTTTCATGGCTACAGAAATGATATGTCCTTCAAGATTATATTTCTTATGATCATGCCAATGTGAAAAATAATCCATTGGATCTAAGGTTCTGTGTTCTAGGTGTTACATGTAGAAGAATCATGTAGAAAAACTCTGAATTTATTCATTCAAGAGTGAAATAAAAAACATGGAAGAACTGGTGAAACCAACATAAAAAATTCCATTTCATGGATATAGATTATTTCATCTCAAACCATGTTCACCAATTTCAGATTTTTATAATTCACTAAAACTCTATAATGATATGAAAACCCATGTACATGAATGAATACAAATAGAGTAATTAGTTTGTTATAACATTTTGGAATAACCTTATAAAACTTCTTAGGTACTAGAAATTTGTTTCATTTGTCCATACAGTTTATGGTGTGTGGTTTTAATAGGCATTCAAGAAATTAATATATATTTGGATTTTAGTTATTAAATAAAATAATTGTTTAAAATTTCTATAACTGATTCACCCCCAACCCCTCTTAGTGGTTGATCTATGAATTTCAAGTGGTTTCAGAGGATGTTTCCCATTGTATTATAATATATTAAAATCGATCATAGAAGGATAGAATTTTATAAAATGCATACATGCTCATATACATGATATAAGTAACATTAATGGTTGTAAGACCAAAATTCTACCATATCTCATATCCTAAGGATTGGAAATGATTGATTTTGTCATTGTGCACTTCCCACCTAATATGAGAGATGGACCTATATGTTTTTTTAAAAGTGTAATCCTGATATTGATGTATATTTTATAAATTCTATATATAGCTATTTTTCATACAATCTGTATAAAAAAATTTTGGGACTCCAAACATCCAAATATATTTTTATATTATATGATAACATGTATGATGTAAATGTCAAGATCAAGGTGGAAAAACTACAAATTTGGAGGGATAAATTTTACTATATTTGGATGTATGAAGATGAGATTGGTGTTTTTACATTTCTATGGTGAATGATGTAGCGATTAATATTAGCAGATTTAGAGACATAATAGATGATGATACTTTAATAAAAATGGTCAATGAAAAGTTTTCCAAATAGATTTGACCCAAATATATCACATCATGAAAAAATACATGATATTACTCTTGATGAATTAAATAACAAATTTTTTAAAAATGAAATTATAAAATAACTCTTTTTAATAAAAATTATAACGAATAAATATATTTTAATTAAATGAATAAGTTAAATATTAAAGAGGAAGAATATCAGTTCCAAAATGGATCAGATGAAGATGATGAGAGTGATGAGAATTATAAAAAAACATTTACCTAATATATAAAAACATAAATATTAGTAAATTCATATATAAAAGAAAAATTACACTCAGATTCATTTCTTTTGAAGAGTTGTTCACTTCACAACAGACTATCAAAGAATAAATAAAATCACAGAGTTTCATGATGGAGTTGATGAAGAGAAAATTTAATTAAAAAATGGTAGAAAATCTATGAATTGTTATATGAAATTTAATTATTCCAAAAATAAATATTTTGATAAATAAGAATATGAGTATGTTGATTCACCTCAAATCTATTTTTTAATTTAATAAAATCTACATTAATGTTTCATGGGAACCATACATTCCAAAAAAACCACCAATAGAGATCCAAGTAAAAATATTTAAAATTCAAACCATGCTTCAACAAAATCTATGATTCCAAATTTGAACCACCTCCTGTAATAAGGTCTTACACAAATCACCTAGCACATAATCATTACTAAAAACAAATATCAACAATCATTATCACATTACTATCATCAATAGTCGAAAACCACAACCAACACTGCCACCAGAGAACCATGAGACGTAGGCATCAACAAAAAACTTGTTGGTTGAGCGACCATGGTCATTATCATCACCTAATCACCATTAGAGGCGATATTCAAAAAAATAAGACCTTATGGGAGAATCTATGAACCTAAATTTAATCACATATAGATTGAAAATAATGAGGAATATTGTATCTCATATTTAATCCAACATTGGATGTACCTCCTGGAACAAAATTGAATTATCGAACAACTCTTCCCAAAACCTCCAAAAAAATACCACAACAGACCGAATTTTAGAGAATGAAAGGAACCAAAATCCAAAGAAACATTTGAATTGGTTTGGGCCTCAACTGAGAATCACATCCTTGGCTGGGCTACCTATCCCAACATATGAAGCCCCACCATTCAAATATCACACATAAAAAAAACACCAAATGATTAATAAAGATGAATATGATGAAAGTGAATACTATATATAGTTCACCTGTCGAATAAAAATCATAAGGTATGTCTTGATATAAATTCTCATCTAATATAGAGGCTAAACTATTAAAAAGAATATTGAAAATTGATGAGTGTTGAAAATTAAATTTTTAATAAAATAGATGAGTATGTTGAGGAGATTAAACATCTTAAAGTATAAGTGGATGATAAAATAATATTTATTGAAGAGTCGATGAATAAGATTACTTCACAAGAATAAAATCTTAGTGATGATTAGAAACATTTCTAAATACAAAAATATCCCCTAAAAATGATATATGATTTCAATAAATATTTTTGAATTCGAAGGTGATTCATCAAATAATAATATGTAGACTTGAACGTTAACTCAGGGAATATCAAAACCTATATTTTTGGATCATATAAAATCCATTTTAGCTAACAATGTAAAACCTAACACATAACTAGTAATAAATGGGTTATTAAAATTGTTGAGAACCATATTTATACATCAATGGTTAATGAGTGTCATAAGAGGAAACATGATTATACAAAAATTATGAGAAGGAAATTTGTTTCTATAAAAAACAACAAGCATATTATAGTTTCAAACATGACAGTCTCAAAGTAAAAATAGTATTAGATGATTAAATTTGTTTTTTTGATCATATTGACATAAATACTATGAATTTTGGTATAACATGACACTCCAATGGAATCAATGAGTGTCTAAAGTCAAGGTAATCTACTCTAAATGTACATGTAGAATATTTGGATTCAAGAAATTTTTATATGGAAGATCAACATGAATACATATTGAAAATATATTTGAGAATCTTGAATTGATATATGGAATATGTGACCAATCAGGTCAATTATAATATGTGTCTATGAATTTTATCCAAGAAGAACATCAATATATTTTAAAAAAGAATAAAACACTAAGAATAATTTTTATATAATAATCATTATTTTCTAATGTTTAACCAAATTACAGTAAGTGGATAAATCCTTGTATTAATGATATTTGTTATTAATAATACATCAATGAAGATAAAAATATATTCATGTTAATCGAATAACGTTATGGGGGATCCATAACATCTCGAAATTAGATTTAATTACAAAACAATGGATTTGGCTCAGTTATGATTGAACTCAGTATGTTAAACTCACAAGAAGTTTAATTAATTGATTGACTCAAACATAACCTATTGAGTGTCAGTATGTAATGTGATTAGGTTAATGCCCTAATCTTTTAGAAACTACCAGTCTCATTAAAATAATTGACGTTAAAGAAACCACTACTTTTGGAGAATGCATTAATGATAATTTATTATAGATTGGTGATTCTAGAAATTATTTTTATTTCAATGCTATATAATACAATCGTGAATGAAATAGAATACTTTTCCAAATTCATCATAAAAATTATATGAAAAATAAATAAGGATAATGTTATAAGTGGTATACCTAAATTTGGGAAGGGTAAAAATCATATTTTTATTAAATATGAAAAGGAAAAATTCAATAAAGGGAGACATAAAAGAGTATAAAACAATAAAAATGACCCTCAGAGTTAGTCTAATCAAATTTTTGTAGACAGATGGGACACAAATATAAATGAGGTGATGTGTATTTTATCAAATTAATTGATTATATTTCAAAGGTAAAAGGAAAATTATTCAGGTACTATAAGTCTAAAGTTGTGTATTTTGTGAAAATTTATAGAAAAGAGGTTGAAATAGAATGTAAATTCGCATCAAGAACCTAAGGACTAGTAATGGGAATGTGTACCATTGAGATGATTTTTAATATTATTTTTGTATGTGAATGATTAAAACCAGTTTCAAAATCCATAAACACCTCAAAAAATGGTATTTCTCATAGAATAAAAAGAGCCATTATATCGATGGGGATAACTATTCTTCATGAGTTTTATAGGTAAATATTAATATGGAGAGAAGCTATGTGCAATGTATTGCATATTCAAAATATATTATTTTTTAGACAAAACTCATGTAAAAACACATATGATATATAGTTTAATAAAAATCCAATAGGGATTTATTTAAATGACTTTATAAGTCCTTGGGACATAAAAATTAAAGACTAAAATTTGGGTAAATTTGATGAGATGGATAAGGAATGTATATTTTTTGGGTACCTATGTAATTAAAAATTATAAATATGATTAGAGAAAATATTTCAAAATGTAGTTTACATTTATCATATAAAATTTATTGAAAATAATCCCTTAAATTATGGTTCTATTCTATCAGTTTTTTTTTTAAGAAACTATTGATTCAAGAAAGAAGATTAATGAAAAAATTGTTTTTACATAGAGTGAAACTGATTCTTTTGTTTTTTTATATTCACCAAATAATACTATTGATGAAGAATATGATTCTATTAATTAAAAATATATGTTTCAATGGATGATAAAAAAACATAATGCAAATAATATCACTGTTTAATTGTCTACAGTAGTGGAAACCAAAGTAAACTATTACATAATGTTCCTATGTTTGAATAAATATAGAAAACTATAAGTTTTGATAGTGAAACCTCACTTATTTATCATTTTAATCCACATTTAGTGAATAATTCTTTGGGGGAATGAATAATGGATTAAGAAACTGAAGAAATATCGCAATAATATTGAGAAAAGTAAAACATAGATCCTAAATATAACATATATTGGCAATAATTCTAGATGTTCCATGTATATGTTTAATAACAAATTAAATAAAAATGGAAAGATAATAAGAAAAAAAGAATCTTGTTTAAGTGATTCAATCATTTTAATGGATTTAATTTCAAGGAAACATTTTATCTAGTTCTTTGTTTATAAGAAATTATAATATTCTTTAATGTGGATGATTATATTTATTGTCCCATATTTTCATGTGAGGTATTTATATTTTATGATTCACTTTAAACCATTATTTTTTTACTCATGTATGTTCCTAAGAGATGAAGGTATATTTTGGGAGAATCTCAGGCATATTCGTTGATGGATCTATGGGTTTTCAAGGAAGATGAACTGGCGAATAATGTTTTTAAATCATGCACCTATAGATGCAAAGTTTGGTAATAACATATCGGTTGTCAAATAGGGTATGAAAAAGATCACATGGTCTAGACATAGTTTTCCATAATCATGAACCTAGCCAACATGGGTAATTTCACAAAGGTAGTGAGCCAACAAAGTTGGCACAAGGATCTTCCAAACTGTTGAGTCAGACCATGCAACCCAATAATAGGTGGCGTAGTCACCATTTTACATCCCCATTTTTTATAATATCTCTCCCATTTTTCTTCCTCAAAATGAAAAAATAATCCCTACTTGATAACTCCAAAATAATTTTACTCTAGTCTATGGAATATCTTTTTCATATAAAATTGGAATTCATGGATGCCTGATGCATTGGATATCTAATAGAAATTTATCTATTTCACTAATTCCTTCCATTATTACTATAATACAAAGATGATAATCATTGAGGAGTCATATTTCCTTTCAAATTAGGTTGTCTAGTGTTTATCTGTATGGTGTTATTGATGTATACCATGCACCATAATGCTTCAACATCGAACCTTCAGCACATTTCCTTAAAAATGAAAATTTATTAAATCTAAATTGTTTATCATACGAAAAATTCCCCCCATAATCGTGTAATTGTTTAAGTATGTTCCTCTTGATTTGTTCCACAATTTGAGTTGTGCATATATAATTTCTTGAACATGGAATTACTCATGTGACCAACTCACCCTCTAAGTGGGGATTCCTTCTGAATTAAATTGAAATTTCATAATATAATTAAATATAAGTGAATGGTTTGACCAGGTAAATTTATGTTATATAAATCATGGATTACAAAATTTGATGATTAAATGTTAAATGGTTGGAATCCATCAGTTGGATTATGTTAAAACACAACATACAAGATGTATTATTTTTATTATTATTTCCTGCCCATGTGTTATGGAAGTAGAGACATGGATAAGGATATTTTTGGAAATGAACATCATGCTCTTTTGATTCGTGATGATGGGAATGAATTCTTATATAATTTATTGAATAATGGATATGATGTTTCATGTTCCTTTAGAGGTTATTGGAAGTGAAGTTTCACTTCTCTCATTGGATTTACCAATATGATGACAACTATATCCCTGGTCAGATTCTTGGGCAAGTACCATTATATACAACATCAGACTCTTAAGACTATATATGGATGTCTGAGTTACACATTAGGTCCTAGACAGTACTACATATCTATATATATGGATATATATATTCCTTCAAATATTGTGCATATATATAAATATCTATACACACACATATATATATATAACCATATATATATCTAGACATGTTAAGAGGTATCCCAACTTAGGATGAATCTGGTAGAGTCAGTCTGGTCTCTTTTAGAAACTAATGCTGACTCATTTATTGTTTTAATTTCGTATTGATATTTTTATATCTACACACATAAATTTTATATGCAATAGATAGATCATACCAGAAATTTTTGTTTTTGGCCAACTGAGTGTGTCTCACATGTTGTTTCATCAATTGATTGGAACATAAATAAACTTCTTAGTTATAGTTTGTGACATGGACATGGGTCTGGCTATCTATACATGATTTTATGCGTATAATGGATTAAGGGATAATAGGACTGAGCTTATGCTCGTGATACTGTTGAAGTTATCTTGGGCTTCATATTATATTTTTGTGTGGTATGTCATCTATGTTTATTTCTATATATCATGTATTTATCTTTTTTTTATAATCTCATGACATGATCTTGATTTTTTATTATTAAAAAATTAATCTTTATCTAGATGGTTTAAATTCTCTTCTATGGGTTTTATTTGATATTCTATGTTATATTACACTATGCATATAGAGAATAATCTCAACACAGAACCATCATAGGTTCTCACAGTTAGTCAGGATCCTTTTGTCTATGAGGTGATGCTCTTGAGGCAGTGATCCGGGTGTAGGGGACTACAATGTTGTATCTGAGAATCATTTTTTTCTTACTATCTCAAAATGGTAATATATGATCTTATGAAGTGTTGGAATTTGGATATTATGCTCTACCTATGTGTAGATACCCAACGTATGGAGAGAGAAAAAATTACCTAGGATGGGTCTTGTTGATATATATTTCAATTTTTACAATTATATCAATTTCATTGTTAGGTGATACACTTGTTTTGTGATGTGACTTTTATAGATTTCCAATTTAATCTTTTTCAGGTGAGTCAAGGTAGTATTATCCATGTATCCTCATAGGAATGTAGGTATTATCATTTCAAAATTATGCCATGTAGTATAGTTGTATCTCATTTCATTTATTTCTTGTGTTACTTGTGGTATTTTCATGTACTTTTATAATAATATTATAATTGAATAACATTTCTTATGAAGAGATAAATATTTGGTTATTTAATGTTTCTAAATAAACATAAGTGGTTTTTCCAATATATCTTTATGGTGTCACACTAACTAAATAATTAGGGAATGTTTCGACAATGGACCACTGTTCACATGGGCTAAAACATTAGTGATTAAAATTAAATAGATTCCAATTTCAATTTATAGAGTGTATGGTCTTCTATAAATTGATAATAGTGATTCTGATAATTAAACCATTGTAAATTCCATATATAGTTACATGGGGTAAAAAATTCAACTTCTATTACATAGGACTTAATAACATGGGAATGGATGAAACATCTAACTACACTAGGATAAATAAATAAATAAATAAATATATATATATATATATATTAAAATTAACATGGTCAATTTTAAACGCTTAAATAAAATGGTTACAATTTAATGGTTTTGTAAATTTTAATGGAAAGGGTGTTTTCCTCTATACTAAGAAATGAACACTCCATATATTGGGACATTTTCTGTATGATATGTGGCCTTGACCCGAAACCAACCATTATATTGGGATGTAGAGAGTTTCTCTTATGACTCTGATGACGGAATCACGCCTATTTTAGGGCATGGAAAAACAAATTTAAAATTTCCTAAGTGTAGTCTTGTGATTAAACCTAGGAAGTCTCCTGAAGAGAAGTGCACACAATTTCTGTTTGACATTTTAAATCGAGGGTAAAAATGTTGTGTTTTTTAAATGAAATTTCAAATTCAAATGATTGAAAAACTATGATTTTAAAAATGGTTCTTTGGTCAGGGTTGGTTTCCTAATTTTAATGTTATCCTTGTTCTATTTAATGTAATCATTTTCTTCTTTGTTGGTTAAAGTGATTTTCCACAATCATTTCCTTTCACTTCCTTGGTGAAATTATGATGGTGAGAGAAAACCTTACCAAGATCTCAGTTTGGTTAAGTCTCCTTCCTTTTGTAAAATAGTTGTACTGAATATCCTTAATTGAAATGGGCAATACCCGATCGGGTTTTGTTTACCCCAAACAATCAAGAACATTCACTACACCTTTTACACGATCTAATGATTGTTGAGTAATTCTCCACTAATCTGTGGTCTATTCCATCGTATATAAACCATAAATAAGGGTAGGGAGATTATGATTATTTTACCATGGAAAAATCAATAATTGAATTAATATTCCAGAATAACCGCAGTTGATAATAATATCTGCCATAAGAAATGGAAAACAACTTTGATGAATAAAGGAATTTCATTCAATTACGTTAATTAACTCAAGCATTGATTTTTTTTAATTGGATTTCTCGAATTTTTTTCCTAAAAGAGATAGGGCTTTCGGTATTTATAAAAATGGGTCTGATATGCGTGAACCCATTCACGCATGCTTGATCCCGGGAAGATGCCTGAATGGGGTTCACGCATCTTCAATCTGACCGAGAAGTGGGAACCCCGTTCACACATCCTATAGAAAGAATTTTTTTTATATTTTTTTGTTTTGTTTTTATTTTATATATATATAACAAAAAAATTCAGGAGAATTTATCTTCTATTTAATATTCAGCAGTTCTACCGTTACAGTAGTCTGGATTCTGAAAAACACCATCACCCATGGCTCTCTTTTATTAGTGGCCTAGCCCGGGAAATCATTCTGCATTTTTGATGTGGGACTCAGCTGCTATCTTCCTTGCGTAGAACATTCTGCATTTCCGATGTGGGACTCAACTGCTATCTTCCCTGCACAGAACATTCTGCATTTCTGATGTGTGATTCCGTTTCATGTATTTCACTTTGAAAGACTATAAAATACAAACTATAAGACCAATACAAATGAACCTTAAAACATGGATTAAACATGTAAGAAATTTTTTAAAATAAAAAGAATTTTTTAAAAAATGATGATTAATAATAATTTATAAGCTTTCAAAGATAACAACTTGAAACATAAAAATGTTTCAAATACGTGTATTTGAAAGACTATAAAATAATAACTATATGACCAATATGAATGAAACATAAAAAATGAATTAAACATATAATAAAAATTTGAAAATAAAAATTATTTCTTAAAAAGTGTTGATGAAAAATAATTTATAATCATTCAAAACCACCAACTTGAAACTTAAAAACGTTTCAAGTACATGGATTTGAAAACCTATATAATAGAAACTATAAGACCAATATAAATGAAAATTAAAATAGGGATTAAACATAAAAGAAATAGTTATTTATTAATTAGTTAATTAGTAATATAATTATTAATTAGTAATTAATTAGTTGATAAGTTAATTATTAATTAGTTAATAATTAGTTAATTAGTTATTTATTTATTAGTTAATTAGTTATTTATTAATTAGTTAATTAGTAATATAATTTATTATATGATAATAAATTAGTTATTATGTATTATAATTATTAATTCAAAATAAATAAATAATTAATTAATGAATTTGTAATATAATTATTTATTATAATTATTTATTATAATTATTCATTATAATTATTAGTTATTACTTATTAATTATTAATTATAAATTATTAATTATTAGTTATTAATTATATAATTTTTAATTAGTTAATTATTAAAATAAGTATTAATTATACAATAATTAGTCAATAATATAATTTATAGTTATAATTACTAATTATAATTACTAATTACTAATTATATACTTATTAATTAGTTAATTAGTAATATAATTATTAATTATAATTAGTAACAGAATTACTAGTTATAATTTTTAATTATTAACCATATAGTAATTAATTAGATAATTTGTAATATAATTATTCATTATAATATTTAATTTTTAATTATTAATTGTTAATTATATAATAATTAATTTGTTTACTATTATTGTAATTATTAATTATATAATAAATAATTAGTTAATTTGTAATGTAATTATTACTTATAATTAGTAATATAATTATGAATTATAATTAATAATATAATTATTTATTATAATTATTAATTATTAATTATATAATAATTAATTAGTTAATGAGTAATATAAGTATTAATTATACAATAATTAATTAATAATATAATTATTAATTATAATTATTAATTATAAATATTAATTATTAATTATATACTAATTATTACTTATATAATAATTAATAATTATAATTAATATTTATAATTAATATTTATAATTAATAACTTTATTATTAATTAATTATTTTATAATTAATAATTATATTACTAATTAACTAATTAATTATTATATAATTACTAATTACTAATTATAATTAATAATTATATTAGTAATTATAAATCATAATTATATTAATAATTATAATTAATAATTACATTACTAATTAACTAATTCTTTATTATATAAATAATAATTATATTACTAATTAACAATTGAATTATTATATAACAAACAATTAATAATGAAAAACTAATAATTGTAATAAATAATTTTAATTATTTATTATATTACTAATTTACTGATAACCTAATGAATTATTATATAATTAATAATTATATTACAAATTAACTAATTAATTGTTATATAATTAATAATGACATTACTAATTAACTAATTATTAAATAATTAATAATTATATTGCTAATTAATTAAATAATCATTAACTATTTTATTAATTATTAAAAATTAATTATATAATAATTAATTAATTAATTATTATATAATTAATAATTATATTACTAATTAACTAATTTATTATTATATAATTAATTTTTAGTAATTAATAACTAATAATTATAAAGAATAATTTTATTTATTTATTATATTAATATTTTACTAATTAACTAATAAATTATTATATAATTAATAATTATATTACTTACTAAATACTTAATTATTGTATAATTAATAATTATATTACTAATTAACTAATTAATTATTGTGTAATTAATAATTATATTACTAATTAACTAATTAATTATTCTATAATTAATAATGATATTACTAATTAACTAATTATTAACTACTTATTAATTATATTTCTAATTAACTAATTAATCATTAACTATTTCTTATATGTTTAATCTGTGTTTTGATTTTCATTTATATTGGTCTTCTAGGTTTTATTTTATAGGTTTTCAAAGCCACATATTTGAAATGTTTTTAAGTTTCAAGTTGGTGGATTTGAATGCTCAAAAATTATTTATCATCAACATTTTTTAAGAAATTATTTTTATTTTCAACAATTTCTTATATATTTAATCCATGTTTTAAGTTTCATTAATATTTTTCTTATAGTTTTTATTTTATAGTATTTCAAATACATGTATTTGAAACATGTTTACCTTTCATGTTGGTGGCTTTGAAAGCTTATAAATTATTATTTATCCATATTTGTTATGTAATAATTTTTCTTATTAACTATTTCTTATATGTTTAATTAGTGTTTAAAATTTCATTTATATTAGTGTTATAGTTTATATTTTATAGTCTTTCAAAGACACGTACTTGAAAAATGTAAAACATTTTTCAGTTTCCATTTGATGATTTTGAATGGTTATAATTTATTTTCGATCAACTTTTGTTATGAAATTCTTTTTGTTTTCAACTATTTCGTAATAGTTAATCATGGTTTAAATTTTCATTTATAATAGACTTATAGTCTATATTTTATACTCTTTCAAAGTCACGTACTTGAAACATAGTCCCACATCAGAAATGCAGAATGTACTCTGCAGGTTTTGAAGAACCTATATCCCACATTGAAAATGCAGAATAATTTTCAGGGAAAGCCCTCTTATAAAAGGGAGTCCAGGGTGAGAGTTTTTATCAGAATTCAGACTGCTATAATGGCAGTGCTGCTGGAATTTAAATAGCGGGTAAAATCTGCTAATTTTTTTGGTAATATATATATATATATAAACAAAACATAACAAAATAAATATAAAACTAAAAAAAATTTAAAACTATTAAAAAACATTCTAAATGATGCATGAACCCCATTCACATATCCTTTACATGATTCACAAAGGATGCATGAACGGGGTTTATGCATCTTCCTGGGATTGGAGATGCGAGAAAAGGGTTCACACATCGTGGACCCACTTTTAAAAATACCGTAAGCCCTATCCCTTTCAAGAAAAAATTATCAAAAACCCATTTAATAACATTATTCGTAGAGAAACAACCTTCCCCAATAACTCAAACTATTTCCCCCACCATGTTAAGGGTAATCGATATGAATGGGGAAGAAAAAGGCATTACAAAACAATTAAAAAGAAATGAAATAAAAAATAATGCCGAAAAGTTCTTCTCCTTGGGGTCTCAGAAGGAATGGAAAGGAATGAGAGATGCTTTGAGAGGGAGGACCTCTCCTCCGTTTATGACTTGAATTATCCCCCCAAATGTGGACGCATTTTATCCCTATTAAATGACATCTTCACACATTTAACCCATATTTAATGTTGTTCATCATTATCTTGGGCATGTCCCCTTAAAATATCAGCAGATGTGGACATCTATTCCGAGAGATATGGCTATTTTACTCTGAGCGTTTATTCTGTCCAGTCGGACTCTCCAAATCGAAAACCTCTGGATTAGTGTGATTTAATTACCCCTTAAATGGGCAATTGACATGGAATTTCCTTCATTAATGATTTTCCAAAACTCCTTTCATTTTCCCCCACATAATTTAACAAAAATTAGGCCCACCATGAATGATTTATGAACCCCACACAAAAAACTAGACAGAACTGCAAACAGTTTTCTTGAGCCAACTTGTGTACTTCTTTGAAGCTTCCATATGTTGGATTTAGCTTTTGGTCCGAAGAGATGAGAGGAATACCTAGATGTGTATAATCTGGAAAGGAAATAATTTTGAAATTTTAATTACTATAGAATATGTTATGGCAAAATACAGAAATAATTTAAAAGAGTAAAAAATATGTAATTACCCATTTTTAATGTTCATCTCAAAATAACACCAATATCATAAAAATGAAGAAATTCATCCTAGAGTAACACTTTTGTTTTTTTAAAACAATTAAAATCAAGGCAAATTTAAATGAAAATGTTATCTCTATCTGTGACCATATATAATTACCTAGCCCTGGAATTACAAATATGAATATGGGTTTTTAATCTTTTATAAGAAGAAATTATATATGTAATATTTCATTATATGTGATATGTTCCATTAGAAAATTCTATTCTGAGGTTCACATTTAGAAATTGATGAAATATTCCACCACCATGACCTTAGATCAAGAACTAGGAAGGTATAATTGACCTTTCTCTATGGCTAGTTCTCTCAAAGACACCAGCAATCCAAACTATAATGACACTTGCAACACCTCTTATTATGCCATTGATAGCCCCTAGTTCTCTGTTCCAAGAGATTTTCTATCAGTTTATGATGTCTGTGAAGGGTGGTATATATGCTAAATATTATATGGAAGGGTTGACATGGGTGTGATAACATTATTATCCTTCTATTTTCTTAGAAGACAGTGGACCCCAGGCTGTTGATTCATAGTTGGAGTTTAGGCAATCTATATTTGAGTACTAGGAGACACCTCTATAAAAGAGCTAATATTACAACCTACATGTTTTTTGATTTACCTAATTGTTGGTGGAAAATTATCACATGACCTGATAAGAATTAGGATATGGTGTGGGAGGATTTATAGATGGACTTATATAATTACATTTTTCTATAGACATTGAGCGGATAGTATGATAGTGAACATATACACCTTCACTGGGGTGTTATGTCAGTGATTGAGTATTCTTCTTATTTTATAGAGAATTTTCATTTTCCACGAACTCTCATTGTTGATGAGATGATAAATGTGAGATGGTTTGAGAATAGTATAATATAAACAATATAATATCATGTTGATATATTTTGGTAGACTACAATTTTAGATATAGTGAACCAATTCTTTATTCATGATTGGAATTTGAGGGAAGTTGATGGTGTGGGCCAATGAGGTTCAGTACCAAGAAAAGGTAGTACCTTATCTATTACTAAAATTGGTTCCTTGAGTCTCCTCATAGGGGTGTATCCATTAATATGACTCACATTGATAGTTAAATGACATGCTACTAGTTTGGGAAACAATGTAACATGAATCCCCAATGAAATAGATACCCATTTGAATGGTGGGATGACAATAAAATGGCCCATCTCCTTGATTATTATAAAATTTTCCCCCAGTACATAGGGATAAGGTTTATGCAAATACTACATGATTGGGATTGAGAGAAATATCTTCATGTCGGATGGAATGATGGGATACATGGATTTGTCTAGGGGATCTAGTCTTTTGTTCTGCATCCCCAAAAGATTAGCCCTACTCTGTATCACTAGGCTATGACTCGAGGTCGTGGTTCTTGTTAGATTTATTTAGTATAGCCAATACCAGATGATCAAAGAGTCGGGGTTTTTATAGTATGAGTCATGATTCTAGTTGAAAATAATTCACTTTATAAAAATTTTAACATGAGCACTTCACATTAATTTATTTCATGAGCAATTAGGGAAATTTTTATCCATATAATGGAGTAAATTATTATGAAAACTACTCTAGATAATATGTTTAGAATGTTATCACAGACTATATTCCAATGTAAGGATTTTCCTCTCATGGTTGGAAGTTTTTGTTTCTTGTGGAAGTTCCTCATGTTAGGGATGACTAGTTTTAACATAATTCTCATGATGGAATAGTTAGCACATTATCAAGAATATTTTGGTTTCTATCATCTTTGGTAATATTCAACATCAACACGAGGGTGGTACTTATATTCTAAAGGGGGAATGGGGTGTCTAGGTGATTCGATCTAGAATGGAGAATAATTTATAGGGTGGAGTGAAAAACCAAATTTTTATTATTTTTATGACCCATCATGGAATCAAATTTAAATATTTTTCTCATATAGTGGTTATTTTCATGGAAATCTTCACTAATGAATTTTATATGCTTCCTCTTACGATAGAGGTAGAGTTCACAACTTAACTAGTTCCAAGAGTACCACTAGTATACAATCCTCCCTAACAAATGAATCCTACATGGATTCTATATCTCAAGATATAGTTGTAGGACATGGAAGCTAAATGTCTTATATGGCCCATGACTTTTCCATGGGGGTTACATGTTCTATAATTCAATAATGATATAGGAACCCAAGGCTCTCTGTGGACAACAGGTGTTTGTATCATCTTACAGTCAAGAACCAGTATCCTCTACCTTGTATTGATGTTCTCATATAATAGATTGGGGAAGTGAGAATCTTATCAAATATAAATTTATAGTCAAGCTATTATTATGTTTTAGTAATTCCTTTAGATATATATTGTATGTATTTACATAGATAATATGGCCTCAACTGGTACCTTGTAATGCCGTTTAGTCTTATGAATATACTTGAAGTTTTCATGTCCTTGATTAATTAGGTATTTTACACATATCTGGATTTATTTTTGGTTTTATTAATCTTTATAAATTTTTTTATTACCAATATCAAATCAACCATGAAAAACATAGTGATATAGTAATAAATTCACAAAAAGAAAATAAGATATATTTTATTCTAAAAAATTGACACTTCTGGATTGATAAATATCACTTCTTAGGTCACATTATCTCCAAAACAAGAGTATCTGTTGACCAAAATAAAGTAAAAGTCATGGTATCCTAGGTGAATCTCTATAATATATTTGACGTAATTATTTTCATGGGGGTGAATTAATATTATTAGTTTTTTATTCTAGACTTCTCATGCCCTGTATCACCTCTTACATTGTTGAAAAAATGGTGTTATTTTTATGTGGTCTTAATCTTATTTGGTAGCCTTCAACAAGCTGATATAGAAATGTAATTCAATGTAGATTCCAATTATTGATAAAACAGGAATAGGATATATAATTTATTATGATGCATCAAGTATTGGGATATGATCTATTATAATATTTGGAGAGTGGGCCTTGTCACACAAGTCTCGTCAGTTTTTGACCCACACGTATAACTACCTGATACATGACCTTGATCTAGAAAATGAGGTCAATTCCATACACTATTGGGTGAACTGTTTATTTGGATAAATTTCTGTCATTTACATGGACTATCAAACTCTCAAATAAATTTCAACTCAATGGGACCTGAATCTCATAAATCCAATATGGCTATTATACCTACATTCAATCGATTTTTAACCTACTGATATGCTCAAGAATGGTAATTTGGTGGCTAATGCTCTGATATGAAAGATTCGGACCATGGACATTCAATAATCCAATAGTGAGTATCATTTTATCAATGTGTTTTTTAGAAAAATATAGAGGCATAACAGTATTGATATTTTCCTATTTTAAGTTCCCTATAAGTGACATTTTTCCTTCTAGAGATAGCAAAGATGAGACAACTTTTTGATCCCGAGTGATTAGTCCTGAGGGAGAGTGTCTCATGATAGGACCCACTACCTAGTTGGTTTATTGATGAGGATAAGTTTATAATCATTCATGGGTGTTCCAAGGTTCCTAAAAAATTATGGTAATAGTTGGGATTAGTGTCTTAGGCCTTTCCTTAGTTATATATAATGGAATCACCAAAATATATCAGGATTTACACAACCAATATTGGTGGTTGGGTATAAAGGAGAATATTGAAGGTTTATTATAATGTTTTCCACCATTCAATAATAAAATGTGGTTCACTAGCATACTTCTATAAGTTTATTGCATTTTCTCATTCGATAGTTTAAATTGAATAACATAACTATGTATTTTGTGGTGTGATTTCGATGACCATCTTCTTCTAGTGACGCAATATGGGTGATCATAAACTGGTTGACGAATTTCCCTCACTTTCATCATATCAAACAGATCATTTCAGTGGAACATATTGGGAGGATTTATATATGAGTGGATACACACCTTCATTTATAGAAGATCAATTGAATCATCTAGTGATTGATGATCCCATAAGGGTAGTCTCTTCCACAAGGGTTTCCCTTGTCGCCACCGCTCATCCCTCCTTATCATGTTATACTCAGCCCCTCTTTGGGGATCCATCTCGCCAATATCATTTCAACATCTCTTCTCTTAGTGGATTCACCATGGTGCTTCATGGGCTTAGACGCCTCAAAAATTCCCACCATTTTCTTTCATTTTCTCGCTCTTCCCACCTTCATTGGGTAGTGTTCATTTGGCGGTGTTTTGAATCCCTTAGTAATTGATCCATTTTCTTCTATCTAGGAATCTGTGTCATGGATTTTATGTCAGTTGGGAGTGCACAGGGTGTTCATTATTATCTCTGGAATAGATTGTGATCGCGGTGATGGGACATGAATATGGTTTGTGGTTTGATCTCTTACAATGTGGTTTGGCATTCAGAAATACGTCATCATGGTGAAGTTTTTTGTTTTCCTCGATTTTTGATTATCATGGTTTGGTTTTGGGTGCGGATGAACAATGATTCATCTTACTTGAGGACCAGGGTCTAGCTTCATCAGATGATGTTCTTCATAGTGACATTATTTGACAAGGTAGTGAAGGGACTTGGTGTACTATCAATGATGTTTCTTTAGGGTTTTCATTGTTCTCATTATCGTTGGATTGAAATCCGGATGATGAAAATGTATTTCTAATTGTTTTTGCTAATGTTTGTGGCAGTGTTTGAGAGATATAGGAGGGGGAGGTCAACTTGGTGATGTTCTTTGGTTCTCTTTTTTTTTTGAGTGGGGATAGATCTGTGTTTTTCGTTTTATGAGTAGAGTCATTTGGATTGTAAGGAATATATAGGATGAATTCAGACTAGATTATAAATTCAACTAAAACAATGGAAAATGGATGGAACTGTGATTTTTCATTTTATATTTTGATGGTCTATATTATGGATGATGGATCGGTCCAAACATTCTATAATAAAATGCTTCATAAGTGGTTTCAGAGTAGGTATCCTTCCATATGAATGGCTATTCATCTTCAAAAGATTGAGAGGGTATGGCCTAGCCATTAGTTTCGGGCCCATCCTTTTTTTCATGGGGAAGCTCGCTAAGTTTTCGTGCTTTGGTGGAGTCTTTCCATAATGATGTTGATGTTGGGGAGGGGTATTTTTAGTAGTCTTTTTTCTTGATTGGGTAATGGTTATGTCCCTATGTATTTGAAGTCTTGTGACACTTCCCCCATTCTTCTAGAAATGGGGTCTATCAAAAATTAAATAAATATTTCGGTCATACACCTTCATGGTGTTCTTTATTCTATAATTTCATATAGGAATAATAATTTTACGTCAAATGTTTTTCAAGGGATAAAAATGGAATTGGGTTCACAGTTGATTTTGAGTACATCATATCATCCTAAGACCGATGGTTAGAAAAAGCGTACAATAAGACTGTTCTAGGACATTATTATATCACGTGTCCTATATTTTGGAGGAGAAATGTCTACCTCTCACCAAGTTTTATTACAATAACATCATATAGGATGTAATTTAGAAGAATACTTAGGATGATCTATATGATACCACATTCTATTCAACCATGTTTTTTTTGAAATTGAGGAATCAATGTTGGGACCTCATCTAATTTAAGTGAATTTTAAGAAGATATATATCATCATGAAATATATGATTATAAGCTCAGTCATGGATGAATTATTATACCAATAATCACTACTTACCCTTATAGTTATAGGTTTTACATCGGGTCTTTCTATGAGTTTGAACTAGGTTTGTTTATTGAAATATTTGTAGGTCGATAAAGATATCCCCTCAATTTGTTGAGACATTCATGTGCATGGAGAGAGTAAAGCTGGCAGCCTATTAGGTTTAATTACCTTAGAGGTATCAATCTACACTTGATATATTTATTGTATCTTATATTTTCCATTTTTATTAAGACACATCTCATTCTTTATATCCTAAGGATATTGAGCAGCAGACTAATGCTTATTTTTAGGGTAATCCTATTCAGATAATTATTTAGATAAAAAAGGATTTATGATACATTCCACTTCTTCTAGTTTACATGTTATGGTATCATGGTTTTTTTTACGTTGATACCTTGAAGGGATAATATGATGTATGTGAAATTTGGCCCAAATCATTGTCTGACGATGTTTTACCACCCTCAGAAAGGAAACTCAGGGTAGAGTTATTTTACGTAGGAGAGGTTGCAATGTACCAGATTTTAATGTGAGGTATGGATATATTATTATTTGGTTTAAAATTTAATTTTTTAACCTCATGTCAGTTTATAATATATTACGGGATATTTAAGAACTGTTTGGGGCTCATTGGGAGTTGGAGCTCTACGATTTAGAGGTAATTGATCAACTAATTGTTTTTAAACTTTCTCTTAAGGCCACATAGTTAGTTAAAACAATATAGGATATTGTAGAGGGTCCACCAAGGATATCATAGTATGATTATGGTCTTAAAAAATTGTGTATCTATCCCAAATAGGTGGTGGCACTTAGGTAGTGATCTTGCATAGTTGGCACACATTTTTTCAAAACCATGCTTCAAAACCATTAACCCCTTTAAAAACTGTATAAATTTTCATTTACCCCATTATTTGTAATTTTCCATCCCATTTATCTTCATCCCCACACACAACCTCCTATAAAATTGATAGCTCCCAAATACTTTGACCCTATGTTTTGACAAAATTCTTCTTCCAAGCAAAGAATATTTGTTTTCAATTGTAATGGATAACAATAGGATTTGTTCTATTTCCCTGATTCCTTATATTTTATCTCAAATACAATGATGATACCAGATGAGGATTCATTAGCAACCATAATGTAGGTGTTATAGTATTAATTCCAACGGTGTTTTATTTTTTATTAAATGTTTCATGATGCCAAAACACAGAAATACCATGCAGTTTCTTAAATCTATAAATTTCCCTTATCTAATTTTTTTTTCAGGAAATAAATTCCCCCAAACTGTTTATGTTGTTGATGAATGTTCCTATCAACTACTTCCACCCCTTAAAGTCTACATATATAATATACTGACCTTGGGATATCTAATGTTACTAGACCACCCTTTAACAGGGGTTGGCTTCCAAATTATATTTAAATGACACAGTTTAATTAAATGGATGTGAGTTGTAAATCCAATTCACATTGCCTTATAAAAATAGTGTATAACACCCTAACCTAATTATATGTTAAATAATTAGAAATCATCGCTTTTATTAAGTGAAAATACTAAATACATGACATAATACTGTTATTATTATTTATCACGCTCCTATAATGGACATGGAGACGTGGGTAAGGCTAGTGTTAGACATGATTATTCACACTCCCTTAACATTTGATGATGAGAATGATGTCTCACATCATTTATTAAATCATTGAAAATATGTTTCATGTTCCCATAGATGTTTTTGGACATGATCTTCCACTTATCTATTTAGGTTAATAACTATTATAACACTTGTATCCCTATTCAAATTCTTGGGCTAGTACCCTTATCTTTAACATGAGACTCTTATAATGACTCTTATGCTTATGAAGGGATGGATAAGTTACACCTAGGGTCCTAGCTAGTAATACGTAACTATATATAGGGGTATATATATTACTATATATAGTTCATATATATATATATATATATTTATATATACATATATATACTCACATATACATACATACATATATATTTATATATATATATGGAAACATGTTTTGAGGAATCTCGTCTTAATATGAAGTATGTAGTGTAAGCCTAGTGTCCATTAGTAACCATATATGACTCCTTTAATCTTTAAATTTCTATTTAAGATTTAATTATATGTACAATTCCATTTTATAATAACTAGATAGATTATACTCGACATCATTGGTGGTGGTCTACTAGGTGTATCTAAAACCCTTTCGGGTTTGCTGATTGGTACTTGAAAAGACTTCTTGTTTATAGGTAGAGATAAGGGAAATGGTTCGGATATTGATGCTTTATTTTCATCCACATATGGATTACATAAGTAGAGGAACAATCATATACTCCCAATACTGTTAGAGTTAGCTTGGGTATCGTATTATATTTTTTATAGCGTGTTGTATATGTAAGTTGATCTATATCCATTGAATTTCACTTTTTGTACAATATAATGCAATTATCATAATTTTGTATATGACATAGGGATATTTATCTAAATGATTTATCTTTCTCTCTTGTTGATTCTATTTTTTATTCTCTGCAATACTCCACACTTACCAGAGGTTATAATATCCCTATGGATTCACTGTAGGCCCTCACCTCTAGTCAGAGGCCTCTGAAATATGGGGAGGTTCACTTGATTCCATGTATCCAACCATGTTTAGTTACATAGAAGTGAAATAGGTCAATTATTCTACATTAAAGAAAGTATATAATAATTCAAAAATAATTCAAATCATTCTTTTATATGGTGATCATGATGAAGAGTATTGTTTTTAGAATCTATATGGTTTTGTTCTTGAAAATTATGGAGAAAAAGTTTAGATAGGAATAAGTCCCTTTATTTCCACAAATAGGCCTTATGATATGGGAATTAAACCTAGAAATCTGTTTTAATCAGTTAATATTCATCATAGGTAAACTAAAAAATAGCATTTACATTAAATAAATGAATATAGGTAGTCTAATATTAATTTTATATGTTGATGATATTTTTTATAGGGTATCATATAAGTTATTTTCTATATTTTTTTAATCAAATGAATCAAATATTTGAAATTTCAATGTTGGGTCTGATATGATACTTATTGGGAGTACATGTGATAAAAAATAATAATCAATTCATCTTGTAATCATAGGATAAGTAATAAAATGAATCCTTAAATATGTTTTAGATAAAAAAACAAAGATGGTATCTAGAAAAATTATCTTTGGTAAAAAAATATCAAAATATGTTCAAGGGATGATTTCAAATTAATGGGATTTTAGAAAGTTAATTGGTTGCATTATTTATATCACATATTTCAGAACATATGTAATATATTCCGTGAGTTTATGTTCTTGATATCAGTCACCCAAAATTTTCACATATTATGGATTCTAAAATAGTCCATATATATATTAAAATATATTTAATCTTTGTGATGTAGTACATGTGAGGATGGAATATAAATCTGTTTGGATTTATAGATGTTAATTGGGTAAGATATTGGGGTTATTGGAAATCCAAATCCAGTGTAGTTTTTTCTTTTGTATATATCTCTATGTTTTTAATTTCCTGATACACAATTCATTCACACTATGTTGAATATAGGCTAAATAAATATTTAAAATACATATAATTTGATTATCTAGATGATGGAGAATCGTACTAATTTTTGGTTGAGAATTGAGATACATCGCTAGATTTGTTTTGAATACAAATGTATTATGAATCCCTATAAAAATCATATAAATCAATCAAGGTACACTAATATATATATAAAATTACAATTTAGCAAAAAGAGGGATTCCAATGGAGATATGAAACTTGAGTTCATTCTTACTGAAGTAGAATTGGATGATATATTCACAATAGAAATTCATATAGTTATATTTAATACACTGAAGATGAATATGGGTGATAAAACCCTTCCAAATCATTGAAAATTTATGGGAGTGGCTCCCACAATGTTAAGGATATGGTTAATCAGTAGCCTGAAACTTATTTTTTAATATATTCAAATTTTATGAAAAATAGTAGCATATATATGAAAATATGATCATTATTCATATATTATTAATTACAAGTTATAATAAGGTTTTAGAGAATGAATTTTTATTATATCATGAGGAAATAATATTTTAATGAATTTGAATGATGTGTCATCATGACTGGATGATGATTAAAAAATTTGTTTCAGTGTCCATGTGAAAATATTTTATTCATTTCAGGAAATAATTTAAGAAGTGGAAATTTAATTTTAATATATAATGAATATAATTTTTTATTAAACATATTTAGTTAAAAAATCTTTCTACCCCTAGAAACAAAAGGGGCCATATTAAGGGCCCATGTAGGTGTAGAGCTCACCACAAGACATCCATCCCTCAACCAGAACCTAATGAAACATTGTGGAATATCTTATAGATGTATTCATACTATCGAGGGATTCCCCACATGAGTCACCCATATTAGTAGTGGAGGTTCCAATGTGTAGAGAAGAAAAGTTATGGGGGAATAAGTAGCATGTAATTTACTCAGATACTTACATTTGAGCAGTATAGAGATAATCGATGAGTACCTAAAAAATTATGCTTGTGATGGAAATTAATTAATCATACCACAAGAATAATACATAATCATGTGTCATTCAAGTATTATAATTTATATGCATTAGGTAATTATTTTATGAAGATAATATTGATATGACTGCATACATATCATGGTTATTATCATATTGCATCAAGGTGATAAAACTATTATTATAAGTACTTAATGGTCAAGGGAGAAAAAAAAATTATTATTAGGTACCATGTGAAGAAACAGACGGAAGAATACCTCATTTTCTTTGTATTAGAATTATAACTACTTATGGTTTTCTTACATTGATATTATATATTTTTTTTATAAAAATTCATTACAATATACAGTTACACTCATGAGGATGGAAAAGGTATAGGGACATTTGGGAACATAGAAACATAAAAAATAGTTCAAAGATAAACTTCAACTTCTCTAAATAATTTCTTCATAACTAGAACCCCACAGATAAAATAATAAATAGTAAATTTCTTTATAAATTAGAGATCATGAAAACATGAAATGGTGAGATTAGATTCTTAGAATTGATAAAAATGTAATATGTAAGCATGACATGAGAAAAACGGTATTTAAAAATATCATTACATTTGAAAAGCAAACTCTACATATCAATGACCATAATATTAGGTCATGGAATATAGATTAGTAGATTATAAGTCAAAAATCATGAGTAAATCAAAGATCATGTTCGATGATATCATAAAAATTATATAGTACAAGTAATTTTTTCATACACATAAGCATAGAAAATAATTCACATAGATGCCAATGATCATTGAAAAGATTATCATAGTGGAATGTTTTCACTACATAGACCATCATTGTAATCGTGGTTCACTACCAAGACGATCATAGTGGACAAGGACACATACACAATAGGGTTCAATCCCTATTCTACTTTAATTTATTTCATGATATTTCAATCATTACACAATGTATTAGAGGGAGATATAGGTCCCACCTATCACATAATGAAAACTATGTAAATTTGTGAAACTAGATCATGAAATATTCATTGTAACAAAACCCAAGAAAATAAGTGTGTTTAAAAAGAATTATATCATAGAATAACTCTTGAAAAATAAATGAGTTTCATATTCATTTCATCATATCATTACATATTGAAATAAATTAAGATTAATATATATTTTATCCTAACATAACACATGGAAAACAATCGGGATTCAGAAAAAGTGTACTCATAATAATAATACACCATCCTAAGAAAAAAAATAATGATGGTGAAATTGGATAATATCCATAAAAAATAAAATAAATAGAAATGGGTTTTTTCTTTGAATAATAAATCTTATATAAAAATTTAAATAAATAATCATAAGGAAAATTTACTTTCCAAATAGAAAATAATTCATTAAATTCTTAAAACACCTCAAATTTTAAACAAAAAATCTTACTTGAAAATAATCTTGGAATCTTATAATGGATTCTTTAAAATAATGAGTGATTATGAAGGGAATATTTTTATGTCGCACACTTTAAAAAAAATATTTCTTTTTCATTTTTAGTAAAAGTAAAAAAAACACCATTTTCGGAAAATAAAAAGTTGATTTCTTACAAACAATTTTTCAAAAATTAAAACATGTGTAGAAATTAAATTAAAAAATCTTATATTATTTTTAAAAAATATCTTTAAAACATTTTTTTGAAAACAATAATATAAAGAAAAAATTATTTTTTATCGATGATATAAATAAAGACACTTTAAAAAAATATATTTTTAACTCTTGAGTAGATAAAGAGATAAAAAGTAAGGGAAACAAGTATTCTCATGAAATAATCAGAGAAGAATAAAAATTATGAGATTCTTTATATATTTATCATATTATTTCCTTATTGTAATCATAATCATAAACCATCCAAATAAACCGTGATATTATAATAACAAAATAGTAATAACTTTGGTATTTTTGAATCATAAGAACTATTAAATATTAATATTATATGGACCATTAATTATCATTAATATTACTATATTAATGTTATGAATGTCAAAGGGACATATATACACCACATAAAAACATATAGGTGCATAAAATATCTTATTTTCCACAAAAGGAAATTTGAGGTAAAAATCCATTCCCTTAAGTATCGAATTCATTTTAATCTGTTAAAAAATAATTTATAAAAAATATAATTTTACTATAAAAATATTATAGAACCATAGTCATATTTATAATTTCATATATGGTTAAATTATAACTTTTTATTACTTGTTTATCAATAATTCATTGTTAAAATCACATTTTGGGCAATAGACCTTTCATTTTTAACATCTATTTTGGTTTGGTATTTTTGGAAATTTTACATTAAACAGGGATCCATAATATAATTTTTTTTAAACATAAAATAAATTTTTAATATATTTCATATATATGTATTTCGAGTAATATATATAATTTTGAAATTTAAAATGGAAAACAACGTTCTTGGAGACAGTAGGCTGAACGTATGTGTGACCATGTTTCAATATTTTTATGACTTAAAAAATAAAGAGAAGTAATATGTTTCCTTTAAATAATAAATATTCATATATAACACATATATTTATTAATTTAATCCTTATTACATTACATGAAAAGATTTAGTGAGAAAAGAATCTCATTGCTTCGTGAGGCGCTAGTCCGTCATACTGACAAATGAAATTATTGTATTCACTACGTAATGGAAAGTAAAAATATTATATATTATATTATAAATAAAGAATTATAATTTATTATAAATATTATATGTAAATATAAGATACATCCTTATATAAATGATGTGAGATGTAGTGATGAAAAAAATAATTTGTTGATGCGAGGTAGTAGTCTGTCGTGCATATAGACAATGGTTTCATTTCTCATTTGATAGAGGAGGAAATGGCTATATGAAATTACCAAAAAATAATAAAAATTAGTATATTTAAGATACATATGTTATTATATAATCATTATTAATAATATTTTAAGGAATTTTATGAAAATATAAAATTAAATTCTCGGTAAAGGATGTTACCTACTCTTCGAATAACTTCTTTTGTTTATCACAAAAGTATTTTCTAGGATATATTTATAATATATAAGTATTCTAGGATGTGGTAATCGAAATGGGGAATTGATTTTGATAGTTATTTTCTAAAAAAAGGTTTTCTTATTGTGAAAATGGGAGGAGAGCATGTGTGCTTTTATAACATGGTGAGAGGATGCGGTTATAATTTTTTTAAATAAAAAAGTGTACCCACATTATTATCATATAAAAGGGATTAAAAGTGGTCTATTTTCTATAATATAAGTCATTAAATCTAAATATTTCTATTAATTAGGTTTTTTAAAAGATTATAGTTAAATTTATCCCTTATCTTTTCAGTTTAACTGCCAATAAACTCATTTTCACCATAACCGTGATAATTTTTGTTTATAATTTTACAATTCACAACAGAAAAAATTATATTAACCTTTTTATAAAATATTAATTATTATGATTAAAAATATTAGATTCATTTTTAAAAATTTATTTCTGATTAATTCAATAATTTATGATAAAATTAAATCTATATACACAATGAAAAACTGTTTTTCAAAAGGGAAAAATTTCAAAATCATAAAATGGATTTATATATGAATTAAATATAATGTAGATTCCAATGAACTATATTGGATTAATTTTATTATAAGTGATCTAAATTTACATTTAAAACAAATTTAATAAAACAAATTTATAATTTCATTAAATGAAAAATCAGTGTTCAGTAAATACTGATGTTTTTTACTATTTATTGAAAAATTAATCTTTTCAAAAAAATCCTAAAATTTAACCTAAGGTAATTTAGAAATATTGATTCCAAAAAACAAAATTTTCCATAAAATAGACTTTATAAATGTTTTGAAAATTATATTTATTATATCCTCAAAAAAACCAATAAAAGTGTTTTTTGAAAAAATATTATTTTTGAAATGTATAAATACATTACCAAAAAAATAAGTAAATTTTTTTCAATATGTTCTCATTATATAATACAATAATAATAAATATTTAACTTGTTTTTATCCCTATTCAAACCACTATGTTTCAAGGCAAGTTTATGACGACCACATCAAATAGTAATATTGACTGACTGAAAATTGCATTTTTATTTAATTAATGTTCAAAAATGGAACGTGCCCCCTCCCTGGAATGTTCAGGGAGACCTAAAGTGATAAAGCCCAAGGGCTTCCCCTGGAAAAAGTTATTACATACCCGTGGTAAGGAACCCACATTCAAGAACACCCTTAGATGATCCTATGGATTGCTCTCTCTAGATAAAGAATCTGCCATAATGTTAACTTATCTTAGAATATGGCGAATATAACAATCTTGAGGAATCATAGAAGCACATCTACGAAGAGTGTAAGTTTAGGCCTACAACACCTTCACATTCCCAAACAAGGCTCGAGTCAAGATCTCGGAATCTGATTCCATTTCTGAGCAAACCAGGGATAAACTGTTACAAATATCTACACCAGTGAGCAGCGCATGAATTTCCTCCCATAATGAATTGCATGGGCCATGGAAGCTACTGAATGCCATAATAATAGAACTGTTCTCATCGTGAACCAAACCACCTCCTCGCATCAGTCCATCCACTAGTGAGCCATCAACATTATGCATGAGCCACACTGAAGGAGGAGCCCACCTTTCCCAGCAGCCCCGCGACCTAGAGCTTACCTCCGGCCTGTTCAGGAAAACACACAGTGTCTGAGAATACTTCGCTTCTTCCAGCATATTGCCTAACCCATACACCATTCCTCTCATCTTCACCATCATTAAGGATGGGGACCACCGGCTCTCAACACACACCTTATTCCTCACCTCCTAGATCGTCCAGAAGATTGGAGTCAGGGCCACGCCGCTGATTTTAGACTCCATCTCATCATGTCTCGTACCTGAGAACCAGCTTGTAATAAAATCCTACATGGAGGAGAACGTCATATTGAACCTGTCCCTAACATCCAAATAGGTCCATATATATATAGCCCAGTCACTGTTATGGAATAAGTGCAGAACAGACTCCGGTTGAGGGTGAGAGCATCAAGAAACATCTTGACGCTAGATTTATTCATTTCTTTTGGATGTTTTCATCCATCTCCAGAGCTTGTTTCCATGCCCTCCATACCAGAAAGGAAATCTTGGAGGGAAGTTATCTGCAACATAGACACATTCCCGACTTATCACGATCACTCCCCTGGCTGATCAGACGCTGGTTGTCCTGCCCATTGAATACCTTGAAGTAGGATTCTGTAAAACAGAGTCTGTCGACATCCTCTGAAAACATAAACATATTATAGACTTACAACTTTTTTGAGATAATAATATCTTCAAGAAATCTGTGGTGGCTGCTGGATTCATTCACAGTGATGTTTGGGACTGGGGATTGAGGGAATAAAAGCTTCTCCCCAGTCTAATTATCCGGCCACAAGTTAATGTCCCCACGACCCACAACCCAATTAGCAGATTTCTAGAGGATTTCAAAATTATGTCTAAATGATTTCCCCAGTATGGACAGCTTCCTAACCTCCCACTCCTCCTAATTCGGACCGTATTTAGTCCTCAGAAATTTGGCCCATAATGAGTGACCCTCCAGAGAATCCCATGCTAACCGTGCTTGCAAGGAGTGCATTGAGGACGAAATATCCCAGAGACCGACCCCACCTTCCTCCACCTGTAATACTAAACGAGACCAGGAAGCCTAGTGGGGATACTTTTGTACAAACAACTAAGGCTACTTTTTTCCCATTACATCCATAGGTTCCAATGTATCTTCCTCAAAATAGTGATTTTCTCACAAACATTAATCAAGTGAGTGGTCCGATTTTGTAGAATTTTCTTTCATATTATCCAAAATCTCCACTAATTATTCCTCATATGAAATATCATTCTCCAACAGTATGAAATATGAGTTTAGTATATGTAAAAGGTAATATATGTACTTTCTCAAAAGAGAAACATGGAAGACAACATGGACATGGGAGAGGTCTGATGGAAATTCTAACTGAAAGGATACTATCATGATATGATAATGAATTTAAATGGGAGTAATATACATAGGGATTAGTTTCAGTTTATTATTGAATATAATAACCATCTTCCATGAAGAATTTCATCGAAACACCTTATCACCGACATCAAATTCTAGATCACTCTGGTGATTATCAACAAAACTTTTATATTGAATTTTTTCCAGACTTTTTTGTTGTTGAATGGATCTATCTTTAAATACCATTTATTTATCTATATCTGATCTTCCAAAAAATAGATTCTGAAATGATAGATCCAGACACTTTTTTCTATAGAGTAATTCAGAATGATTCACCAGAATACTCATGTCGAAGCTATAGCTTAATGAAAACTCAACTACATGAATTGTTGGTAACAACCACCTTTCATATCCATGTCACATGGTCTCAACAAATCATATTGGTTTTGAATTTTTCTCTATGAATAAATATATGTCAAAGGATATTACATTGTTCTGAAACACAACATTATATCATGTTCGTTTTGAATACTTCTCCAGAACAACGAGGTAATCCTCAAATCCCAATTAGACACAACAGAATGTTATAATATATTTAATATTACCACTACCATAATTTAAATCATAGGTGTCTGATCCAAATATAAATTCTCCTTGATAGAGATGATGTGTGTAGAATTTGTAAGGTGATCATCTACGACCAATAACGTATTATTCCCTTTAGTTTTTTTGGGGTTTCCGACGATAAAATCCATTGGTGATGTTTTTCCATTTATATTCTTGTTTGAGTAATGTATGTAAAATACCCTTAATATTTTTTCTGATGACCATATCTATCTAACATGAAATTCATTTAGTTAAAACTCTACAATATATGTATTATTCCATCGCACTAAAAATACTCTTTAAAAACTCAATACATATTCAGAGTTACAAGATTTAATGTGACCTTATAACTGTGAGCCTCTTATATAAATTTCATCAAATCTGATATTGGTGGAAAACATACATATTTCTAGAACCTTATCATTCCATTATCGTCACGGTTAAACTTAGGAACATTTCTCAACTTGTTCCACAAATCTATATCATCCATATATTCCCCTTTAATCATCACTCCAATAGATGGATTGAGATTCATTTGATAATGAAAATACTTCCACTATTCAGTATTTTTATATCCATCCTATATAAATATATAATTATTGTAAATTATATGATCCTCATCATGGTTAATATATTATATGCCTTTCAACTAAAATCATTAGACACATTGTTCAATTTCCCTAGTGGTTAATTTATTGAGCAGTCATAATATTTAATGAACTCTCACAATATCCTCTGGTGCATGTTCAACTTATTATATGGGAGTATATAATTTCAAATTTTATGATCAATATATATATATATATATCACACTTTTATCCATAAGGATAATTACCGCATATCATTATTTAAAAAATTACAACAGTTAACTCCAAATCATGAGTGGTGTAATTTTTCTTATAAAACGTCATTTTTAATAAAAAAAAAGTTATTACCAAGTCATTATTTATATGAATGAATACCAATCCATTCTTGGATTCATAACTAAATATTACAAACTCTTATGCACTATAGGTGAATGTAAGCACAAGTTTACTATCTAATGTTCTATTTAGTTCCATAGAATTTTCCTCACATTCATCTATCTAAAGGAACATGGATTCTTTTCGAGTTGAAATGGTTAGTGGATTAAATATTTTTGGAAAATTTCCATATAACATTTATTAGATCCATCCAAAACATGAAAACATCCAATAGAACTCTCAATGGTTGTTTTGGGACAACATTCAATAACCAAAATCATTAATCAATCCATTGATATGCCATCTCTTATGGTTATATGACATAAAATGAAATATTTTTTTCGAAAAAATCACACTTTTAAAATTATATATTTAACTCATTCATCGAGTTATTTAGTATATTTATCAGGGGATGTTTATGATCTAACATACTCTTTTAATAGATATTAATATTATTTATAATGATTACCACAAACTGATCAAGCTAATCTCTAAAGGCTCTATTAATTAAATCCTTGAAGATAACGGGGGATTTGAATGGAAAATGGAATCAGTATATACTCATATTGTCCATACCTTGAATAGAATACATTATTGGGTATTCAATTATTTTATAACATCAATTGATGAAATCAAGAATGAAGGAAAGTCTTAAAAAATATTCATCTATGTGTAAATGATCAACCAAGTCCTTAATATGGTGTAGATAATATTTGTTCTTGATTAAGATCTTGTTTATCTCCCAATTATCAATGCAAATTATCATAATTCCATATCTATTTTCAAAAATACAATAAGTGAAACCCAAGGATACACACATGGCTGAATGAATATATTTTTAATATTTTCCATGAGTTTCTTATATAATTAATTAACTCAATCAGGTCCATTCAATAAGGATTCTTTGAAATGGGTGTAGAACCAAGAATGTATTCTTTTGAAAAAAGAACATCATGATTCAATGGAATACTATGAAACTAATTCATAAATACATCAAAAAAACTCCAAAAATATAAGAATATCATTGATTTTTATTTCCCCCGAAAAATATGAGTTAAACTCTACTTTTTAATAGGAAACAAAACTCGTACTACCGATATGATTTCCATCATAAGTTCATATTTATAATCACACTAAAACACGATCATATTCTTGTTTATAATATCGAATTTCACTTAACTTACTCAAAACATGATGTGGTATTTATATAAATAATATAAATCCATTCCTATGATAAAAACAACTTCTACTAGAGGAAGAATGAAAATATTTTCAGGAAGGGAATTCCCACAAATTTCAATCAAAGTGAAATTATATACTTGAGATGTGATCATCGTACTATTAGGTATTTTCATTACTAATTACATATATAAACTTGTGAGTTTAGTATTTATTCCCTTATAAAATAATTTATATATAAATGAATGGATATATACATTTTCAAACAACACATTATTATTTATAGAGTGGATGGTATGTGTACCTTTCATCACATCATTTTCATACTCCTCATAAGAAATAGTTATCTTAAGAGATTCTACCTTATCACTTTCCATAATATGTTTATAAAATTGATCATCATCATTAACCATTATATTAGAGAACTGGTAATCATAGTTCTCATATTTCTTTTCTGTGAAACTGTAGAGTGTGCTTGGAGAATTATGTGTAACTTTCTATCTATTCACATCAACAGTTAACTTATTTCAATACCATCGGAATTTTATTTCTATATAACCTTCCCTCTCACACATAAAAACTCTATGAGTACCGTTAATATAATTTCATCCATGTGTCCTACCACACTTCAAGCATGAAAAATATTTCATCTTCTAATCTCTAAGGTTCTTAGTGTTTCCCTTTAGTTTCATATATATTTTATTATCAAAACTATAAGATTGATAGATAAAACTAATCTCTATTTCCACCTTGAGAGCACATTAAATGATTTATTCATTTCTTGATAATGATTATTATGGTTAAATACGTTTGAATATATTATTTTAATCCACATAAAAATTGATTAAAATTAGTTTCTTGTTTTATGATGATTCAAAAATAATTCCCCGCAAGTCTTGTAAAATGATTCCCCTATTTTCCAACAGATTAATCAACATCCTTCATTAGCTCAAGAAATTATTTATATATTTTCATTAAAATAATTATAGGCAATTACTTATTGAAAAGTAAGAACTTAAACCCATCCCACTCCATGGAGTCAATCTTACCTTGTTTCCTCATATTCTTGAGGACATTTCACCATTGATCTAGTTAACCTTTTAAATGATAGGCATCCAAAATGACTTCTTCGTGTTATAGACTTGGAAAATGGAAAATATTTTTTTTGTCATTCTGATATATATTTTAGTAACCAGTGGATCAATAAAACTCTTAAAATATGGGGTATATTTCCTTATGAATAACTCATTATATTTTATCCCATATTTTCTCAATTGTATAGTTCCTCATGATTCATATCTTGAAAAAATTTTGTGATAATAACAATGATATTTTTCATTCCACATCTGATAACAGTGAGTTATTCATGAGTAAAATCATTTCATTTTCCATTAAATTTTACGTTAACATCATTCCATTGGGGTTTATCCATCATATTAAATCCAAAATAACATGATGATAAATAATAATCATTTTTGTGAAACACATAGTTATGGAAATTCATTTATAGGATGTCAAAATAAGGACACTTTATTTTAAATCCATGAAACCTACGTTTTATCATATTTTATTTGTAGTCATAATATATTTGAATTCTTAATGATAGATTAAAATGGAAATCAAAATTTACCAATTATATACCTCAGAATTGTAAAACTTGGTGAACAGTAAGTCCCAATATTGTATACGAACTAATGCTCTATTAAATCCCAATGTTCCCTTTTCATATTTTTTTCACCTAGGTACATATATTTCATATCCTCTTCCACCTCTATTATCCCTATATGGATTTATTTTCATTTAAAACACATTACCCATTATTTACCATAACATAAGGAAGTTACACTATATTTAATCTTATCACAAGTTTTTTCACCAAAATTGTATCATTTTAGTTCCTAAAATTTAATTAAACATAAACTTTGATACCTAATAAATTAAAAAACAATTTCTTAAAAATATATTACATATTATTAATGAACATTAATTATATTACAAAAACACATTTCTAAGGATCATATATGTATAATCACATTGGATGTAAAGAAAAAAACATCTTGTTCATATTTGAATTACATCACCTCCAACTAAGTTATTCAAAACAATCACCCTTATTAGAAAAATCATATATAGTACATTTCTTCCAATCCTGGTGAATAGAATCATAAGAAAGGGTTATCATGGAGGCTTAGTACGGGTAAACAATAGAGATATGTAAACATTACTAGAGTAGAAGCGTATGAGAACATGATTACACCATTTGAAATCCACAACCTGCATTACAAAGATCTTAATCTTGGGTCCTGGAACAAATATTGGTAATTCATAAGACATGAATCATAAGATAATCAAAGAGAATGATCCATGAGAAAATAAAATTTTCATAACACATATAATTTTGGCATACACATAACCAAATAATATCATTTCCACAATTTTCAAGGATCATTGGAAAGTCTATCATATTGAAATGTATCGACACTCTAAACCATATTAATAGTCAAGATTCAAACCCAATACTATCATCGTTGAAAATGTACCATAGTGAACTTGGTTCAGTCTCTATTACAGTCCCATTTATCTTATGAAGTTTCAATTATTACCAAATTCATTTGAATAAAATTAAAGAATCACCCATCACATAATGAAAATCTTAACAGTTTGTGTGACAAGATCATAAAATATTCATCATATCAAAACCTCATGAAAAGTAGTGGGATTAAAATTTATTTTATCATATGAAAACCTTTGTAAAATAAATGTGTTTCATAAATATTAAATCATAATATAACCTTTGGAAAACAAATGGTTTTTGTATACAGTTCATCATAACAAAAATCAAGGAAAATAAATGGGGTTCAGAAAAATCTATCCATCATAATCATAAAACATCTAAAAAAATAATTATTAGTAAAACTAGATTATATCCCCTATAAACACTAAGTAATTTAAAAGTTTTTTTCATTGAAGAATAAAAATTATATAAAAATCATTAAAACATTCATGAAGAAAATATAATTTTCATTTTAAAAACAAATATTTAAAATCTAAAAAATCCAAAATATTAATAAAAACATTGTCATATAAAATAATATGTTCAAATTATAAAAGAGAAATAAAATCATTGAGTGTTCATGACAATGTAACATTTCTTTCATGACACAAACTATCAAATAAATATTTGTTTCACATTTTTCAAAATAAAAGTAAAACGATCCTCATTTATAAAATAAAAATAAGATTCCTTCTATAGAATTTTTAAAATATAAAACAATGTTATAAATTATATTAAAGAGTATTAGCTTGTTTTTTAAGAAAATACTTTTAAAACATTTATTTGAACAAATGGATTTGGAAGAAAACCCAATTTCATCTGAAGAGAGAAATAAATATGATTTTTCATAAGAAATGTTATTTTGATCTCTTGAGTATAAAAAGAGAAAATAAATAATGTAAATCATGTATTATAATTAAATAAACAATGGGAAAATCATTTCTTTATTGAGATATAGATCATAGTATTAAATCATTGGTAAAAAATAATGAACAATTCCAATAAATGATGAGACTGTAACAAAAACATATTTACCAATTTGGTATTTTTCAATCATAAAAACCATTAAAGATTAAAATCAACTGAAACATTAAATATAATTTAAATTATTATACTCTTGATATGAATTATAATGGGTAGTTTATACACCTCATAAAATATGATAGTTTCATGACATATTTTATGTCCCAAGTAGGGCAATTTGAAAAACAATACCTTACATTAAGTATCCACTTCCTTGAAAGATTATTGATCATATTTTATAATAAATATAAATTTATTCTTCATATATTAAATATCTATACTTATATTTATCATTATATATATGATTTACTAATTACTTTTTATTTCCATTATATCAATAATTCTTTGTTAAAATATTCTTTTGGGTAATAACTGCATTATTTTTAATGTATGTTTTGGTTTGGTATTTTCAATCATTTTAAATTTATAATGGTTAAATAATATCTATAATTTTATCTATGATATAAATATAATATTTATTTATTTATTAATACATAAATGTCAGATTTGTAAAATGATATACACCATTAATTGAGACGGTCGACCATAACTACACATAAACGATGTTTCAATATTATAATAAATAAAATAAAAGAAATCAAAAATAATATATCAACTTTACAGAATTATTTTTATGATTTATATATCATATATACTTATTTATTTTATCCTCATTTCCCTTTATTCAAATATTTAGATAGAAATGAATCTCATCGCTTCGTAAGGTGATAGTCCTCTGTACACATGAACGATGTTGTCATATTCACTATGGAATGTAAATTAATAAGGTATTCATGATATGATAATTTCAAAAGTATTAATATATCATATATAAACACCTTATACATCATAATATTCATCTAGAAGTAGCACTTATGGAAAACAAATTTCATCGGTTCATGGGGTGGTAGTTTGTCAAATAGAAGATCAATGGTTTCATATCCCATTTGAGGGAGGAAGTGATGGTTTTAGTTATTGAAATTATCATGAATATTTAACTATATTTTTAAGATACAAAATATTTTCTATTATAATTTTTAATAATATTTCAATGTGGTTTAAGAATAAATAAAACGAAACACTCGGTTAAAGACATTATCTCATATTTAGAGAACTTCTTTTTTACCAAAATCCTTCCAATGTAGTATTTATGAACAAATTAATGATTATAAGATTAGTTAAGGTATTTTAGGAACTGAAATTTGTGGGTGTTTTCCAAACCAAGTTGTTTTTGAAGTGTGTAGATGATAGGAGAGCGGGTAACCTTTTATACGTAGGGGAGAACACACTTGGAAATTTTTAAAAATTGAATTCATTAAATATGTATAGTTTAATTTAAAATTAAACTCACATATGGGATGAAAAGCGGTTTTCTAAAGGAAACAGATTCAAAATTATAAAATGTTTTTAATGCCAGAATTCAATATAAAATTGATTCTAACGACCTATATTAATTTAAATACAATATTATGTTACAAATTTTATTTTTCAAACCATCTAAATACAAAATTTAGCACTATAAATTCTTTCAAAAAATCCATTTTCACTAAAACTGAGTATTTTACATTTTTCATCATAAAATTAATATTTTAAAAAAATTCCAAAAATTCACTCATATAAAATTATTATATTTTTTATTCCAAAAAATATGTTCATTTTTTTAATTTTTTTTTTATTTTTAAAGAAATAAATTTATTATTTTTTTCACAAAAATTAATAAGAACATTTTTTGAGAAAATAGAATTTAAAATATATAGATGGACTTCATAAAATATTAATTTATTTTATATCAATATTGGTTCATTATATAAAACCATTATAATTAATATTTCAAATATTTTATTCCTTTTCATACCTCAATGTTTAACAACTATGTCATACCAGCCATGTTAAATAGTAATATACATAGAATATTGTTGTTTTTTAGAATTTATTGTTTCATTTAGTGCAAGCTATCGAAGAGATTAAACGTTATTAGAAAAAATATTTCATAAAATATCAAGGTGGTACAAGAATGAATGATTATTCAGTGATATTAAACATTAAATATTATTAAAAATTAATTAGGATTTATTTGGGTTTTCTTATGTGAATTATAAATGAGTAAAATACCTTCTTCCAAGGATAATAGTTGTTGAAAATTTATATACATGATATGTGTTCCCTATATATTTATGTGGGTGATTATATATAGTAATTTGATTATTTTTGTGTTCAAAAGGGCTATATATTATTCTATGATCCTTTTGTAAGGAGAATGAAACAATATCATGTTTGTATGCTCGCATGCATGATGTTTACTTTATGATCATATGAGAGGAATGTTTTTCTTCTATTGTATTCATAATTTTTTTGGTAATTGCGTTCTTTCTATAATTTGACCTTATATTTTATATGAAAGTATCCTTACATAAATTAACAACATAATTATTCAACAGTGAAGGAGTAATAATTGTACAATTAGTGGTCCCAATATAAACAATGTCATTCGAAATAAAAAGATAATTTTTTCTCTATTATTATGTACCAGTTATATATTTTTGTAATAACTAAAATTCAATAGTGATTAAAAAATATTTATACACAAAAAGTTAAAAATATCATGGATTATACTCTTTCAATAAAGAAATACCTAGAAAAACAACTTGTGTGTTGGTGTATAATTTCATGTTTCCATACATATGGTAGTGTGAGTAACTAAAAGTATATCATTACTTTAACATTTCATAGGTGATTAGTTATTAAAAAAATAATTAATAAAAATTTATTGCAGTGATTCACCCTTCCCCTCACTTAGTAGTCGATCAATTATTTTAAAAATAAATACGTTTTAAAATCACATTAAATAATGTCATGAAATTCATAACCATTCAAATAAGAAATTAGAGAATCCTAACATATATTTTTTCCGCTAATTTCTTTAAAAGTATGTTATTAAATGATATAAATGAAGAAAAATACATAAAGTTCTCAAAATATTTACCTATAAAAATTACTTATATACCAAAATAACTGAACTTCTTATTTAAGAGCTATTGATACAGACCACGGACCTTTTCCCCAGTCCAATTTTATTGTAACATATCCCCATTTTGATGCTTTGTTTTAGTGTTCACTACCTTCCCTAAGAGGATCAACTCCAATACTGTTTTAAATGATATTGTTCAACTCAAAATTTATAAGGTCGAAAATACTAATTAATAAAGGGAAATATGAAATGAGTGGCACAACTAAAATATCATTTTACACAACCACATGATAGACATCATAATTCCATCCCTTAATTTTAAAGAGAGAAAATTTAGAATTATTTTTTATAGTATAGTTAACAATTATCAAAATATTTATATATGATCTTAGAAATATGATATTACATAAGAAAATACCGTTATAATTAGATGATAATTCATCCAACTAGTTATCTTCTAATAACTATACACAAAAAATCCATCCGAGAAAATATAGATATACAGTGATTATTAAAAAAAAGATTACTCTAAGAAACCTCTTTATTTATAGACCATAAACTCCTACTCATTATATAAATTAACCATTCATATCAACCTGAAATTAAAGTGTCAACTCCATATAATATATATCATTATTACCACCATTTTTCCTCCCTACAATCATGGTTTTATCTTTATTATGTATGATTATTTCCTCTATAATTATTCAAAAGTGTTAACTTAATAAAACATTTCAATAATATAAAAAAATCAACAACAATTAAATCTATATGAAATATACCAACAATCAATATTTATATAATAAATTCATTTATAACCCAATAATTAGGCCACCACTATTCCCATGACATATATGTTAAGTAAAAAACTTTGGATTTAATTACATATGTCACATAATTGATATTAAACTCACCATTACAAATAAATTACACCAATATCTCCCTTGTGAATGTAATATTCTTAGATAAAACACATATAAAAATATCAATCAATTAATTAATCATATGATTTCAATGATAAATTCTAATTTCCATTATGATATAAATAATAATTAAACTCAAACATAGGATTAAAAAATTTAATAAAAGCCCTGAAAAATTTATACATAAGATACTGTGTAATATTTTACATAGCTCAATGTATGATGTCATAAAAATAAATTAAGTTTTAAAAAAATAACTATATCAGGTCATAGTGGAATTAACAGGAATATACATTTCATAAACCTACCTACATCAAGCTATATCACTATATAATACTAGTCACAAAAAATTCCATACAATATTTTTTCCTTGGATTTGAACCTTATAAAATAATAAATATATTAGTTTTCTATTCATTAGAGGGATAAAACAATGATAAAACAGTCATCAAAATCACATGGTGTGTACCATGAGAATGAACCGCTACTGCCCAAAACTCATGAATTTCCCACATGAAAAATTGTCACATGTACATCATATATTTTAATCTTTTAACGGAATTAACAAAGCTAATTACCTTAATAATGAATAAAAAATGTATACAATAACAGCCAAGTCAATCCCATAGAATCTTATGTTGAACATTATAAATAAAAATTACTATACCTATATTATTTATCAAATAAAAATCCTAGTAAAATATAATTTCTAGATTCACATAGATAAATAATACCCATTCGGTATCGATCAATTTAATTTTTTTTGATATGGTGGTTCCCATATTTTCACACACTCTACTATAGATTAGTGAATATACACACAATACATTTTACAAACATTCATATGATAATTTTTACTTTTCCCATAGGTTTACACTCATCACTTAAACATCTGAATCGAAAGTAATACCATGACAAAATAATAATTTATCTTATCTAATATATAGTTAAAAACTATAAATTATCATAGAGGACAAGATCAAACACATACTCATTCATAATATATATATATAACCACATATTTAGTAATATCATAACACATTAGAATAATTATATATGACTATATATAAATAACACTAGTAGATTTTGTTGTTAAATGTTAACCCATTACACTAATCTATATATAATTCCTCAAAAACTACTCAATGAATTTAAGTGAAATTAATAATAAATTCTGTACTCAATCTCTATATCATTTATTTAATTTATAATTCAGTTCTTGAAAAACATTATTTCCACACTAAAAAAAATTTAACAAGTTGAAACTCTAAAAAAGTCAACCATGGAAAGTTTTATGTTAACATAAAACCTCTAACTAGACCATTTAGAACTATCTTAAACCACTTATATTTTATAGGACACTCAGAGACCCGTTTCAGATCCATCACACATCATTAACCCAAGGGAAAAATGGAATCATTTTTTTCAGAACTATACTTTTATAAAATATTAATTATACATAGGATATGATATACCAAAAAAATTATCTCCTTCTAATTAAAATTATATTATTAAGTATTAATAGATTAGTTTATATCCCAAGGACACACATACATTAAAAAATATGTTATGGGACTCATACCCCATTAGATTACGATTTATGCCATACATTCCAATAATTTGATTTATTCTACTAATATCATGCTCCACCTCCTTGTCTTGAGAAGTGACTAGGTTCTATAGGACATATGTGACATCCCCATGACACAAAAGGATGGTAATGAATGCTAAAGACATAGAAAACATTTTGGGAAGATTTTACTTATATAATTCCATAAACTGAGAACATATAACATCAACATCCGAACATACTATATGATGAATGAGTATAAATAATAAATCCCAAATATTAATCCAATATACAATAGTATCCGATTGAAAAAATAACATGGAATATCAAAAGACAAAACCAAAAGATAGTACTTGAAAAGAAATGAAAGGTGATTAACAAAATTCCCATGGGGTGTCCTCAAAGTAAAATCTCGAACATGGTTCAATATATATCTCATCCTATCTAACCCAAGGTATTAAGGTGAATCACTAGATAAGCATGACACCTTTCCTTTATTTTATATCCAGATTCATAGAATCACCAAACATTCTCAAAGTACCCAAGAAAGGGCTGAGTATAAACTATATGTGGATTACCAAAAGTCATCCCAACTCATTACACTATGACTATAAATAGTTATTAAATTTTATATAAAAACATTTATAAATAAATAATCAATTTTATATCATAAACATAAAAATTTTCGCTGGAAATTAATAAAAATGCTTAAAAACCATTTCTCATATTTTGGAATACCCAAGTCGTTGTTTCCACACACACACACACACACAAATGCATTCCAAGTGAAAAAATAATATTCATAATAGGTTTCTCTTTAGTCTACCCAGTCATCATAAGGTGACCAATTTTGACATGCACTAAGGGAACATACATTTTCTCAAGGTTACATCCACAAATAAACTCAAACCAACTATGGATGCCAAATTACATTCCAAAATATATTTCACATAAAATATATTCATTAAATATTTTATGAATCAAATTACATGCATCAAAACAATAACATAATTTAAAAACTATTATTTTAAATTCATAAACAAGGACGGTTCTCTAAATGAAATATAATTTTAAAAAATTTCCAAATCCATATCCAAAAAGGGTTACCTTTAATATTTACACATGCTTTTCAAAATAATATCAGTATAAATAATCAATCAAAAATAATACTTCATGTTATGTAATAGTGTCGAAGAGAGAAAAGGATATTACTTCTCAACAGATTGAAAAAACAAAGAACAACCCTTAGAAATTTTATATTCATTTTCAAAATACATTCTTATCACTAAATCCAATAAGATATCATCAAGATTCACATACTATCACTTAGATCTATGAATAAGTTAATTTATATATGGCTTATATATATTGAATATAATAATATATATAAGAATAATAATGTTTAATTATAGGGACTAAATACTCACTGGTTATTTTGAATCTCCAATGCAGTTAGATTTTCATAAAATTTTCTTCCATATCAAAGGAAATTGTGTCTAAAGCATACATAGTAAGTGGTGTTTAAGAGACAAGAATATTTGAAGACTCAATATGGGTTTCATTAATTTATCTCAATTAAAAAACTTGTCCAGGATAAGAACCACCACACTGTGGCACAAACAAGGAACCATGACATGGAAAAGAGTTAAAAACACTAGTACTATAGAATATTGGATGGGACCACACTATAATAGTGATGGTACAAACACATCTTAAATATATGGATATATCAACACCATAGGTCCAAGAAACTAGGTAAAGGACCATAGAATACTATGGAGAATACATCATAATGCTGAGGATGATGAAGTAGCTACAGTGAAACCCCAAAAATCATGGTGTGGTAGGAAATGGCATACACTACAGCCCACCATTATATTATAAGTGTCAAAAGATTGGAATAGGTTCAATAAATACAACTCAAGAACCCTATACTGTATCATATCATATCCAAACCGCATCCACCAATGTCCCACTGCACAACCACCTCTCACATGCCACAACCACATAAAAAAATAAAAAACACCCTTCAAAACATACATGAAATCCTAAAACTAAACCCTAGGATTATATAAACTGATAATATATAATACAAGTTTAATGTTCCTAAAATTGTGGGTGTTAAATTCACCCAACCATTGGTCTTTCTATACTCGAAATGTTGAAAAAATGGTTTTTCAATAATATTTTAGGTCATTTATCTAACATTTTCATTTCATGTTCCCATATATCTTCCCGAATCTGACAATGGTTACCAAATACCCAAAAAAAATTAATTCATTTCCAATGAATGTTCTTATATTTTTTATCCACATTCTGTATTATCACATGAATGAACATATTCAGGTCCATATCAACATGGTCATATTGAATGACATGGTTTGGATTTGGTTATTACTTCTTCAATGTAGAAACATGTAACACATTGTGCTAAAAAATGAACCTTTTCGGTATAACCAATTGATATGTCACATCAACCACAAGTTCAATTATTTAAAATAAACAATATAGATATGATAAAACATTCATTTCTTAAAAACATGATTATTCTCTACCCTTAGAGATATTCTCGAGAAAAAATGATTACTCACCTCTATGGATTATGTTTGATGATGGTTATGGGCATATTATTTATGATATATTTGAGTCATTTCCATTCAATTTCTGATCAAACGAATCTTATTTTTTATCTTATGCACCAGGCTAGGTCTAATAAGTGAATTCTCATATGTTTCCACCCAAAAAAGTGGAAGATGAAATGGATAGAAATACAATGTTTTGAAAGAACCATATGTAACGAGGTGTGATAACTATTATTATATGATAATACCGATAACAGTATATTCGCATCCCCTAGGCCACTAGAATAAATTATAAAATAACTAAGCTTTCATCTAGTGTTTGGATAATTTTCCTGGGTTTCATATCTTTTTGATGATGATATATTGTTCTCATGACCAATTAGATTCCAATTTATTGTAGCAATGAATTCTAATAATGAGGTGTGAAATTGGGTCATATTAATGAAAAATCAAAACATGGATGTCATAAATCTTTAAAAAATTCTGAATGTATAGTATGTACAATTATTCTACCATATTGGATTCACGAATTGGGTTGAAGTGAGTCAATTTTTTATGTAAATCAATAATATTTAGTATGGAATAATGTTTCTTAACTGGTCTTGGTAGACATATCACAAAATCCCTAGGTATTTGATCCCATTTCAACTGGGCAATCAAGAAAGAGTGAAACATACCTAATGGTTTTTGGTTCCCCTCGTTGACTTTTTGATAGGTGAGCCATCTCGTAACAAACTCTTCCACTACTCAATTCATAAAATCCCACCAAATTATACCTTTATTACATTATTAATATTTTGGTTATCTTGATGAAAATCACATATTGAATGGTGTTATTCATAATGATGTGGGTTTTAATTGGTTTTTGGAACCACAATCTAATTTCTAAATCATATCACAAATATCCAATGTAGCTTCCAGCCCCTAATAGTATCCCCACTATTGAGTTTTGACCTCTGTTTAACACATTTAGGAATAGGTTTTAGATCCTTTTTAATGTGTTCAACCAATTCCAGAACTAAATATTCTAAAAATAAAATGACAATATCACATTTCTCTACCCAATTGAGATGCATGTCATAAAGAACTAATATTAGTTTCAATTGATCTCAAGCATCAATAGAAAATTGATTATAAAAAATTATCCTCCAATCATTAACCACTGAGTTCCCATTACCTAATGTGTACATCATCCCAATATTAAACATTTGGTGTTTCCCCATTAATCTTCATTTTCATACATTTAAATACCTTAGTGATCGATTTTTCACCATAAATTTCTCAGTAAAATTATAATGATGACATGTTTTTATGTCACGAAACACTAAGTCCACTTCCAAATCATATATTGGGCAGATTTCGGATGAATTCATAACATTCATGATCCATAAGAAATAATGTGTTCTCCCTAGATGAGAACACAACTGAAACAATATCATGATGCATCATAATAAACCACATACCATTTTGAAACTCTTGAAATTTTAGGATTTGTTTTCATGTAATATGAACATTACATTCGTTAAATGATTTCTATAATTCATTTCTCCATTAGAAATGAACATATTTTTTGGCCAAACATTTCATTGGTGAGTCAATATGTGACAAATCAAGAATGAATTTTTGGTAGTATCCTAGTAGGAAAAGGAAATTAGGTTTCTTAAAAAAATTATTTAGTATTTTATAAAAGATAATAACTTTTATCTTTCATGATCTATAAAAAATTATCATTTAGAGATGTTGCGACCATGTAATTATACATCTTGTTTCTATAAAACTAATTTCAATGGTCATAATAAAAGAAATGCTCTGGTAAGATACCCAACAATATAATGAGGTGTTTCTTATATACATCATTAGATCTATAATAAACCATAATATCATCCACAAAACCACAAATAATGTAATCATGATATATTTGACATAGCTATTTCACCAACTCCAAGAGTACCACTGGTGAATTTGTATGACCAAAGGTCATTACCACATACTCATAATGTCCATAATGACTCCTAACATCTATTTTTGGAATATATTCAATCTAAGACACAGGTTGATGATACGATGATAGTGAATACATTTTTGAGAACCTATTGGTAACCCTAAATTTATCAAAGATATTAATTATTCATGGATGATGATATATTTTTTATCATAACTTCTTTAGTCTTGTAATAACCTACACAAAGTTGAAGAGTTCTTTCTGCCTCATTGATGAAAAGAACTGGTTTTACACATGTAGATGTGCTAGGTTAGATGAATAATTTAATACATAGATATTCTAGTTAGGTTTTCAATTCCCTTAATTCTATTGAGGTCATACTAAAGGATCAAACTGAAATAGGATTGCCCCTGGGTTGGAGATCATACATTAAATTCTCTTTCATTTCAGGTGAAAACCTAATGAATTTTTTGGGAAAAATATCAGGTAATTATCCAATGATATTTTGAAGATATATATGTATAGTTACATCATCAGATGCTAATGAAAATTCTTCATAATATTTAGGTATAAACCCAACTTCCATTTCTATGGTCCTATTGTACTTGCATTCACCTCACAATATCCTCTAAAGAAACTCTCAATTCCCTTAGTTGATTTGAAAATAACCTTCTATCCATAACAATCCATATGGGCCTTAAAATTCATCAACAAATACAACCCCAAAACCAAGTCATAGATATCCATCTATAAAATAGAGAAATACCAATCCAAATTAGTCGCACTGATTGGTATTCCACACACTACACAATAAAAGTTGTGAAACTCTCACTTTAAAATATGTGATTGATCATTAAGCCAAAAATAATCATATCAACATAGAAACCCACAAGATAAATGAAATGAGAATAAACAAAAGAGTAGGATTCACTCATATCATATAAGTTCTACATAAGGGTATAAGTCACAAAATTATATATCGTACTGTCAGAGGACCAGATTGATCATCTGTGATCACCTAATCAGAAAAATAAAATCTATTACTTTTTATCTCTTTCACATTGTTTATTAGGTTATATTATATATCCTAAGGATTCATTGTGTTTCTTGAATCACATTTTCTAACTCAATTATAATTATGAGAGTTATTCTAGTGAGATCTCTTAGTTGAATCGTGTGATTTTTGAGACACAGAAGATATATTCCTAGCACCATGCTTTGGAATATTATAGATATTGTGCTAAAGAAGTACCATATGGTTATAGTTAGGACATACTATATGTATTTTCATACAATCATTCTTGATAATGTCTTGTGAACCCCAATGAAAAAAAACAGGTTTACTCTTTAGTCAAGGGGGGAAGTTAACTGATCCCATGTTATAGTTCTATGATATACCACCACATTGGAAGTAGGTTTCACTCTTATTTTTATTCAAATTCATTATAGTTCCAATATATTCCCATGGAGATTAAAATTTATCATCCCACTAGATTACATAAAAATCAATTTTTCTGCAATATCTCTATTTACCATCTCTATATAGCTCGTAATATGAGGGATTATTTTATTAAATTCAAAATTTAATCCCCAACTCCAAAATTCATTCCTTCATGCATTCACATGATGCTACTACTAGTGATAAGTGAACTAAATTCATAAAATTAGTTGTATACTCTATCACCATGAGATTCTCTTTATTTAATATGAAGAAATATGTGGTTCAAGAGATCTGAATAGCGTCATGATATAATTTATTTTTGAACAAATCTTAATATTCCTCCCATAAAATTATTTTTTCAAAATTATCATAGACATCTAAACAATAAAATTATCACGCATGATTGACTATAATGTATATTTATAACTTTTCCATCAATATGGATGGTGTTTTGAAGTATTAATAAATTTAGTTTATCTCAATTAGCCACAACATTTTCCTTTCAAGCTTGAAATCCCCCCAAAATATAGATGTATTATGTTTTGGAAACATAATTGAGTGGTCTAGTTTCCTATTTTAATTATTATTATTTACTTTATCAATGGCTTGAAAATCCTGAATGATGCTCCGAACAAGTTGTTTGTTCACCCATGGATCATGTGCAATGATGTTTTCTATGGATTCATATTATTTATTCTTATGATTTCTAACCTGTTCTAATCTCTATAACCATGAATTAACTCCATTTTTTTGCATGCAGTACAAACTAAAATATTAGATCGTAAGTCCAAATCATCATTAGTAACCAACATTACCACTAGTATTTTTAAAAATTTTAACATTTAACCATTTTCATAATATAATAAAATAAGAATTATCAATGTAGTACTAGTGTGAAGTCTCTCTATCAATGAATATTCTTTAATAATCATTGGATAAAACTATGATGATAAAATGGAAAGTCACACACAAGTATCTTATAACACTTGTGTATCCAAACCACCCTGGATACATAAATTATAACCTAAAAAGGTTATCAAAATCTTCGGAAGCTATTCATTTCATGTTTCAAAATTCATATATCCTTACTATCATAGAAAGATACAAATATACCGACCTGGAATGACACTATTGGTACCATTCCTTCCCTCCTCATTTTCTTGGAATTTTATTGGGTGTTATTGTCCTAAGTGGCATTCCTAAGACACCAAAGTCAAGAAATGAATTCCATGGTCTTAGAAAAAATTGGTTGGATGGTTTTCCCTATAAAATATAAGTATTAAAAACATAACCCATAAACATAAAAACCAAATATATTGTATGTGGGTATAAATTATACAATATAAATAAAAATCCAACAAACAAAAATATCTATGTAAAAATGAAACATCAAATATAAAATGAAGAAACCAAAAGACAAGAATTAATAGGAAATGAAAATTTAAAATACCCAAGGACAACCTTGTGGTGTCCTCATAATAAAATTTCAAATATGATCTGAGATCCATCTCCACCTACTACACCCAAGGTATTAATGTCCATCTCAAATGTAGTATGATACATTTCCCGTCCCTATATTCTTGTTGATGACATATTCAATTGAACCAATGTTCTTAAGCATTGGGTGTGTACATACTCAATAGGAATTCCACAAATACTACCTAAATCATTCCACATTGACAGGAACAAATCATCACATTTTATATAAAATAGTTTAAGATAATCTAAATCATTTTATATCCAAACCATAAAAAAATTTCAAGGAAAAGAAAAAAAAATACTAAAACCCATTTACAATCATTTTCATAACCATATCTATGTTTTCAAACAAAAAAACTAATGTATTCCATGTGACTAATCCATAATCATGATGGTTTTCCCATCAGTCCACTAAATCATCAAAATGTGAGTAACCAATGGCACACACCTCTTTATCATGGTCGCATTCATAAATGAACTCACACAATCCTTTTATTTCAAATTCAATACTAAATTCTATTTCACATAAACAAATTATATTTTGAAAAAATTTATCAAACAACATGAATGAATAAAAAAATACAATAATTTTAAAAATATCATTTTAAAATTATAAACAAAGATGTTTTTATGAAATCAATCCTACCTCGAAAAATTTATAATTCCATATGGAAAAATGTATTTCTTTCAAGAACCTCATAATGTTTGTAAAATAATTTCACGAATATATTTTAATCAATACAATGTCTTGAATTTATATAATGGTGGAGAAGATATATAATCCAACATTATCTCAATGAATGATGAAAATTAATACTGGCACATAGAAATTTAAGATCTAGTCACAAAACATCTTCCATTCAATAAATCCAATATGATCTCATCATGAATCAAATACAAACACATATATTTATACATAATTGAATAGAACAATGGGTTTGAAAGAGATTATATTAGTATATCTATGAATAAAAATACATAATGAGGGGGAACAAGGACTCATTGATTATTATGGTCTATTGTAGTTCGATTCATAAAAAAAAATCGCTTCTATGTTGAAGGAAATTTTCTCTTAAGCATGAGAAGGAAGTGGAGATCAAGAACCTTGATGATTAGAAGTATAAATATGGTTTTGGGTCATTAATATTAATCACTAAATAAATTAGATCGGATGAGAACCACAAAACCACAACACAACCAATGAACTACGGTACAAAAATAACGTAAAATCTCTAATCCCATGGTGTAATGGAAGGGACTATGCCCATGTGGTGTCGTTAAAAATTAATTTTAGATTTGTAGTGTGACCCATATTGTAGATATGAGAAATTGGGGAAAGGGAATATTTACAATGCGGGCACCTACTTTGTATATTCTGGGGACGATGTAGGGTATATCATGTATTACCCTAAACCAGAGAGCAGAAAAAAATAGATTATTCCATAAGGGTACAAAAATTTGGTGAGCTATAGGAAATCCACATCAATAAACCTATTTCGCAACATGTGGTATTTATGCCACAACCACCAATTTCCCACAACGTATTCACCTTTTACACAAAATCAACCTCTTAAAAATTATAACCCCCAATAAAACCCTTCAATACATACAAGAAATCATAAAAAAATCTAATCCTTATATAATCTCAAAATAAAAACAATAACGATAATGTAACTAATACTAGATCTATTATAATCCATGTTCACATGAAATTGAATAATCTAACAGAACTCAATAATCAGAATGTGTTTAATTAGATAAATGATAAATTATTATGGAAACCATATACAAAAGGTATGATGATTTTATTTGTATTGACAAAATTCCAGTTCTATATATTGTTCATGTTTCATATTAATAATTGTGAGCTATGAATAAAATTAATTCTTGAATATGAATTTTTTTTGTAATTATGGGTCATATAGTCCCTTGAATTAGAGTGGGCTCTACCAACATCCCAGTAATAATCATGAAGCTTTAACCTCCCCTTTGGTCACCTCTCTAATGCACCTAATGAAACCCTATCAGGTTCCTAATGAAATTTACTAATATATCAATCAATACCTTACAACTTTATTATTTCCTATACATTTGAAATTCCACTAATGTAAGGAATCTCATCCGAATATAACACCATTTAAATACATATTTTAGCAAAATCAATTTAGATCAATAAATTCAAAAGTCCCCAGGATTTTTTTCCATCAAAGATATGTTCTCCCTAAATTCCACCTATAGAAAATAGTTTTCTTCCAAAACGTTTATTTTTATAAGTTCAAAAGTAATGATAATTATAATCTAATAAAATATCGACCATTAAATAAAGTGGTCTATTGAAATAAATATCACACATTATATTTTCCAAACTCAAGTTTTTATATTTTTATATAGATGATTGCGTTACATGTTTGATATAATAGGCCTAAGGAGAATTATTCACAAATATTTAACTTATGAAAAATAAATTATACAATCTAAATTATTATATTAATTAATTTATTTCATTTTTATAATATAATCTATTTTATTTAATATAATTTTACCAAAATTATATGATCCTTGAACCATTAAAATATTAATCTTAATAGATAAAGTTAGATCTTCCACATTTTTAATCAATCCATCTACACTCTTACCAAATCTATAATAGATAAATTATTATTTCCTCACATATTAATATGTATACCTTGAGTTAAAATAAGATATATTTTTATATATAATTATATAAGGATCATTTTTCTATTCTAATAAAACCATAATGCAATATTTTTTTTAATATTCACCCAATTTTATCATAAGATTAGCTACGATCTTTTTTTTCTCATAATCATCTTATTTAGATAAAAATATTAATATTTATAAGAATTAAAATTATTTTTAAAAATAAATCAGTTCCGAAATTGTTAACTGACATGAAAAAATATATAAATACATATATAATTTGATATTCTCCATGAATTTTTATCATAATTTCATGGATTTTTATTTTTCCAAGTTTTTACCAAAATACAGGTAGATTAACAAAAACTATCTTGTGTTTTGAGTTAATTTTTTTCAAATACCCTTATCTGAACTGATCATGTTTCTCTATGTTTGGAAATACCTTTTTTGTTTTCATGTTATCTTATTATAGTCCATCAAATTTGATATATAAACCTCACAAAAAGGTATGGGTTGTAAAAAAAAAAGAAATATATTCCTCAAAATATTCTTTTAATAACATGAGTGGTGATGATTTTGTAAAATAGTTTTTGAATTAAATTGAGTTAGAGGAGATATAAAATGTACATAATGAATCAAAATTTACCTAATACATTCTTTAAGGTAATAATTATAACTCCAAAAGAGTCTTCTTTCACAAAATAGGGTTGTTTTTTTAACATCATTCAATTCATTATATGAAAATAAAATTTCATAGGGTTATAATATAATGATTGTGAATATATTAGTTATTGATGTAGACAGGACATGTTAATCCATTTAGAGCCTATTTAAATCATATATAGTTGAAAATAAAAAGAGTAAAACCACATTTAGTAAATGGGGATGGTTTTATAAAATTGAGGGAAATAAGTCAAACCCGCATAAGAATCTTTCCAATTTTCATAACTTCTTTACAATAAAATCTAATAGTAATATATCCAATTAATTGAAAAGCTTTATACACTATAATATATAGAATTATCTATTTAATGTTAGAATCAATATTTTATTTGAAAATAAATTACACTGAGAAAATTATGAAGACCAGAATTAATTTTAGTTCTCTACAGACGAGAATGTAAAATATTTGGACAATATCACATTGAAAAATCATTGTGTTTTATCATCATTAGAATTTTAAATTTATTATTTGATATTTTTTCAAGTAAATATCGTAGAATAAACAAAATAAGAATGTTTCAGGATGCCCATATTTTTTTTTGAAAATCATATTGATTATATTTTAAAATATATTTAATTATATTAAATGAATTCGTATACCAATAAATTGATTATTATAATTACCCATTGTGATGGGAGGTCTCATTGAATAATTATTAAGGAATATTGATTGAAAAGGATAATTATTATCCAAATTGAAATGTATTGGGTAGTCATTTTTGTTCACTATGATTAGAAAAATATCTTTCTTGGAATTATAAATTATTAATGAACACCATTAATAGTTTTTATGTATCATGTTTACACTTCAACATCAATTAAATCTTTTTTAGGGAGTATATGTGTTATTCATTAGAAATATTATTACAGTTTTAACATAGATTATGGTTATTTTTGGGCTATATCATGGATTGTTAGGGTAAAATGAAATAATGGTTCGTTATATACCTATGAAAGGGGGTCTATTTGGTTTTCATTAGGCATACTTTCTAGTAACATATTTTTATATACATTTTAACCTTGCATTTATATGGAATTTTATTCTCAATTCATAAGTGAGTCCACTATCATATATTACATTTCATAAATAATTGTAATTTTCATACACGGAAATAATATATTTAATATGTATAAAGAATATATATATAAATAATAATTAAAAAAATATAAAAAATATAAAATATAATTGATTAGAATTATTCAATTAATTTAATTTATATATTTAATGTATATATATGTAAATTATATAGAGTAAACATATAATGTAAAAAAATATAAATATATAATATAAAATATGTAAATAATGTATACCTTTTATGGAATATAATGTAATCACAAGATTTATTTAGAGAATTTTTTTGGAACAACAAATTATTTAATTTATTTTTTTCATTAATAATTATTTAAACATATGTATAAATGATATGATTTTTAGACAGAGAAGATATTATCTATTGATGAAGAACAAAGTAAACAAGAGTGGTTTCAATGTATTTTGGTTTGTGTATTAATCTACAATGTTTTGAGGTACCCTCATTTTAAGGTATAAATAATAATCAATTGCCTAATGGATTATGATGAATGTCCTTGTTTTTAGAAAATAAGCTATCAATCAATGTGTGTTGGTTTATAGAAGATGATCCCATTGAATTTATAAATATTATTATGGTTTAATGTTTGAAATAACTTGTTAGCATTTACAAAATAATTTTTTTATGATCCATTCATTAGCCAAGGTTTTTGTATCCATATATTTGGATATTATACCTAAATATAGTAGAAACTAATGTTGAGATGATTCTTAGTATATGTTTTGTTATATCTGAGGGTTGTATACTTGATATTAACGAGTATCAAATTCATGTACTCATGGAATATGAATCAGCAATGTATGTAATATTATATATAAGGATGACATGTTGGATATTGAATAGCCTAAGGTGATGAGATTAAAGAATTACATTGAATGCGTTAAATATTAGTAATACATCCTTGGATTAAAAAGTATAATAGATGTTGTATTATATATAGAATATCACGTGTATGATGATTTGTTATGGTTGGGTTTGATGATAGATGTGTTGAGTTGGAGAAGATCCATTGAATAACTCAATTTTTATTATATATATAATAAAATTATTTAAAATAATGATAAATATCATATATAATATTTCAATAATTTTATAATTAATTTAATATGATTTTTGATGAATTAGATATATTACAAAATACCTTATTTTAATTGAATATGTTATGAGCTTACATGATTAATTTTGAAATATATAATTGATGTATAGTGGTTAGAATACTATAGGGTTTCACTGAGATATATAATATTGTTTCCCCTTAGATGTATGTTTCATGTCAGTTATCAGAAGAAAAATTTAACAGTAGTCCAAAAATTACAACTGGAATTTTGAAAAATTCAATTGTATATAAAGTTAATCTTATGAAATATGTAATTGAAACTCTAAATCATATTGTATGGAAATTTAAAAAACAATCCTACTCCCCATGATATGTAAATTTAACTACAAGAGTCTTGTTTATATGGTAATGTAAATCTCAGTTAAATAAAAAATATATATATAATGGAATAAAATTAGTTTCACTATGATATTCATTGGGATGATTCTTAATAAGAAAAATAAATCCCAGAGAATTCATAATGGTACTTATAGGGAATTATATTTCAAAAACTTTTAGGAAATATTTTGATACATACAGTAAAATTTACCTATATATAATTTAAATCATAAAAGGACACTTGGCTATTCTAATTTACATTTAACTAGAAATTCGAAAAGGGGGGAACCAATATTTAAGACAAATAATTAAAAGATCTATTTGTAAAGGTCACCCATAAAAATTTATAAAATCCTCAATGCCTCACACTGACATGTCAAGGTAATATTCACTTATTCAATACTCTTCATATAGGAAAATACAAATCATATTAAATTACACATCCATATCATGCTAAAAATAATTTCATATGTAAAATTAAATCAATATTTTCATGGATGAACATAAGGGTAAAATCGATAATATATATGTGTTTACAAATTAAAAATAAAATATGATATTTATGGTAATATAATTTGAAAATTCTATTCATGATTTAAAATATAAAAAATTATGATGGTTTGAATTACAATTATTCTATCTGAAAATAATTGATATTTGAATTAAGAGTATGGATATTCATTGATAAGGGTTTTCCCCTAAAGATGTGTTCCAAACTATTATTGATTCTATATGTTTATATATAGACATATTGCAGTAAAAAAGTTTAATTAATAATTAATTTTATTTAATGATTATTTGAATCATGAGATATATATAAATTTTGAGATGAAAATGTGGTCTTGGTTAGTAAATAATTATTGTCTTCTAAAAATAGAGAATATCACGATGGTGTGATTTTCAATAGATATTTACAAATTGAAATATAGAATTATTATTCAGGTTATTTTTTAGAATAAAAAATGAAGATGCTTATGTGAATGGAAGTGGTGGTGTTCCAAAAAAGAATATAAAATTATCTTCCATTGTTGGATTTCATGATTGTTGAAAATGGATAATAAGTGAGAAAATATGTGGTAATAATAATTTGAACATTATATATCTATGTGTGTGAATTCAACATTATTCATTCAAATAAGATAGTATTCATTAAGGAATAAGAAAAGTAGAAAAAGGATCTCTATTTTTTCTTTATATCATATTAAGTGATTTAGATCAAATATGATCAATATTGAGAATTTTGACACGCTTTCTATTGTTATCAATCTATATGTCAAGGAACATGATGATTGAGAGACTTTTCCCGATCCAAAATAATGTTTAAATATTTGGTTATATGGAAGAGTATGGACTATGTGTATGTTATTGTATCCATTTATGTTTTCTCAGTTAAAACCCTATTATTAAGGAAAAAGATCGTATTATTTTATTATGATATAAAATAGAGATTCAGGAAGACCATGATTAGAATGATTTTTACGGATTATAGTGGATTTGTCTATTCTAGTATAATCTAGTCCATACCTGTTAGAAGACTAATGGTAAATTTGGATATAGATTTCATTACATAAGAAAGAGAAAAAGATATATTGTTCCCTTTTATAGTAATCAAGTAGACATATTTACATGAATCAATGATGTACACTTCCCTTATATTATTTTTAATATAATGAATAATTGTGTATCAGACTCGACCAGGATATAGAATGGTGTAGATTCCTTCATTAGAGTTAAACCTTTTAAAAATTAATTAGTTACTATCTATTATTTATTTACTAAATATATTACGATAGTGTGTATTTGGGATAAATAATTTTATTAATACATATTAACCATGAAAAAGTGTTGAAAATGAACACGCGAAATTAAAGGAGAAAAAATTTAGTAATAATGGTCATATTGAATCATCCCCTCTCCAAGAGAGACTACATGATCTACTGGGAAGATTAATTAGTAATACAGATAATATATATTCCATATTATTAAATTTATATTCTCTATTTGTTTTATTTTATCAAATATATATAATTTTTATGTTTGAATAATTTTTAAAAATGGAATAAATAAATAATATGTTTCTTATATATTCCAATACTAATATTGATACTTGAACCAAAACATTAAGAAAAATTTCAAAATAAGAGGAAACTATAATGTTGAAGATTCTAATAAAGAAAGTGGTTATAAAAATAACTAAATATAGAAAATATTTTAGTTATTCTGTTATGTTTATTGATAATCATCCTCCTATTTATTTAGGTTTAGTATGAATATTAGTTTGGTCTATTAAATCAATTAAAGCCCTCTAAATTCAGATAAAGTATTACAAGACTAATTTTTATATCACATTGGTCACGTATAGATAACATTATACTAGGGAAAATAATACCTTGAATAATTTATGATGATAAATTCAATATCGTTGTGAAAAATTGATAAAACGATATAATATTGGAACACTCTCATAAAAAATTTGGGGGCCAGTTGAAAAATTAATTCTTCATTAAGGAGAAGAATATGTTAACTAATGAATATTTGAAATAATAATTTTCATAGAAAAATAATATTAGAAAAATCATTGAACATAACAATAAATAATCAAATAAGATCATTGTTTTGAAGAATGATCAATTAGAAACCAAGGCTAAAATATCCAAGAAGTGTGACCATTATTCATAATGAGTAAGAAGAATGATGATTGAATATATAGTATTAATAGATTATATGAGGATAATAAAATATAAATAGACGATGGAGAAAATATCCTCAACATAATATATCCCAAACTTGATGAAACAATTGATAAATCTTGAGGTTAAACATGCTGATATATTCTAAATTTTGGGGAAAAAAATTGAATCCATGAAAGTTGGTTTTAAGAGTCTTTTTTCTAAATAGAATAACACTAGTTAAAAAAGTGATTTAAAAAATTTAATTATCTATTCTACACAATTTCAATCAATTAATTGTCCCTTTTCCCAAAAAAATATATAATGTTTGTTTATTTTTTTATTAAAATATTGAAATAAAAAACTAAAAAAATGTGGATGAAAAAGGTGATAAGAAAAAAACACTTAATTATTGGTCTATTTGAGAAATAATATAGTTTTTTCTCTATAAATGAATATCAAAGGAATAATTGTTTCTCCCAAAAAAAATGTTTCAAAGCTAGATAGAATAAAACCATAAGTGAAGTTCCCATGTCAAGTGAGACAACTGAGGTTGGGAGGGTGTGGATTAGGGATCCCTTTACATTTTCTGATTTATTTCCATTTAAAACGTTTTTAGTTTCATTAATATCACTATCGTCTCATTAAAATATGTCTTAAGCATTCTCCTAGGAAATAAGTTAAACTAAAGAAAATCACATGAGCATTAACAAGGTTATTTTTTAAAATTGAAGTCCATTATAGGTTTTGGTAGAGTTCCAAGACATAGATTTTTCACTATAAAACACTGTGAGTTAAAATTATATTATTACTCTAATAAGTCATGAAAAAAACTGTACAAATTTTATACTCAAAAGGAAATATAGTAGAGGCTCTTGTTAGTTTTTTATTTATCTCTTAAAATATGATGATATCTCAAAAACATATTCTATCCATATTCTAGTGGTTTCCTTTTATGATATCCCTATGGTTTGTATAGGTCTTAAAACCTAATTTTATTATGTTCTTCAACACTATTATATTCCAGTGAAGAGTTTTTTCACCATTTTCTCTTTCAACTCCTCACAGTAAGATACTTCTCTACATTTATCTTACATGTTGACATTTTTCTCTAGATAATATTAAAATATAATCAGTTAGAGGAATATGTTACCTCTTTTGACAAATTTTAAATTAAATTCTATGATATTGTCACATTATAGGATTTTTAATCATCATCCCAAACACAAATGGATTTATACGATTTACTCAACTTCACCTTCAATACATATATTTCCCTCACAATGAAAGCAGTGTGTGATTATACAGATTGGATAATTGTCTTAATCATCTTCTATATTTATATATTCAAGGTTTTTGTGATTATTTTTTATTTTTTTAAATAATAAAATTCTATTATATTAAGAAGTTTAATCCAATTTTATTTTATATTAATTATTGGTCATGCTCTCCATCATTAACCCTCTTTAGGACTGTAGTGTTTCTTTCCTAAGGAGTTTTTTCAATATCTCCTAATTTTTTCACTAAAATTAACACATAAAATATTTTAAATCATGCACATACAAATGAATGAATGGAGATTTTATATGAAAATTTATCTTTTCTTGTTAAACTCATCTAAATATTTATCTTGATGAATAAATACTTATTTGTTTTTTGAATCCGTAAATAATATTCGTAGTATTGTTTGAATTATTTTTACATCAGAATTATTAATTCAGGATTCTTAAGAATTTTATGAAAAATATGATATCTTAGAAAAAATCCCATATAATATTGGTATATATTATACAGTTGTAGGAAATTTTATAGGCATAGATATTGTGTAATCTATTTATGTTAAGAGAAATTCATCAATAAAGTTTAATGTATCTAATCCCTACCATAACATATAAAACACCCATATCTTATGAGATCAACATATCTTAAAATTTTATTATCACATTTGAATTATCAGTTTCATATGGAATCCATCTCATACACACTAGCTTGGAATATTACACAGTGTCCATATATGTTTCACAATTGAGTTATCTTATGAATGCACCATAATATCCTACAAATTGAAAACTCAAGAAGATTTCAAGATACGTAAAATTAGGTAACAAAACTATAGTATTTTAAACCTTCTCAAAAATAGGTCAATACTCATCCAATGGATTTTCCATTAATGGAGGGGTCTTCTTTGTAGAGACCCGAATCTTGATGTACATGGATATTACATTACTTTTTTGGAATACTTATTACATAACAAAAACAGACACACAAGGACCGTAATAGTATAGTGTCTTTGGAAACTCGGAATAAAATCTTCTAATCATAGTGAAAGATCTTCAATATCTCCCAATAAAGATCTTACCTTTTTTTCTTACCTAAAACCTTTATTTATATCCTGGTGAAAAAACATAAAAGGTTTGAGCTCAAATTCCCAATAAGGTTAAACATAGAGAACATAAAACAATCCATAAACATTTGAATGCAGAAACTTGAACATAAAATCTAAACATCAGAATCTTGAGAAAAGATATGAATCTTGGAAGTACATAAGGCATATATCATAAGGGAACATCAATCATGATAAAATGGAATGGGAATAAAACATGTAAGTGTGTCAACCATTCAACACATGTCATGATTTCCATAGTAGCCAAGGCATTGCTGCCAAGACCATCTTAGTGGATAATGTCCTTTTCTGAATCGAGTTCACTCCTCGTTTCAATCCTGTAACACTGAACCAGATTAACTTACCGTTCCAGCCATGACTATCTCATGAGATATAAATCTTTACCCAATTCATTGGAGGGAGATATAGGTCTCACCCATATCATAATGAAATCATTCTTACTTGTTCCACAAAATAACCATACATTATTCACAATAACCCAATAAATAAAATGGGTTTCCTAAACATCATCCCATCATCACATAATCCATATAAAAAAAATGGATATAATTTCATAATAAGAAAATTGAAACCATGTAAATCATAGAGACATTATACTTGAAACATGCACATACGAAATAATGTCATCTTAGATAAAAAATGGTTTTGATAAAACACTTGAAATGAATTCTTGAGGAAAATATCCATTCTTCTTCAAAATCATTTTCTTTTCACAAAATAACATCATTTTAAAATTAAAGGATTTTTTTGAAAATAGTCATGAAATAGTTTGGAGGAAGCTTCATGAAAATAAGGGTTTATAAAACCGTAAAAATCCATTCATGCCGTATAAGTAAAAAATAAAATTTTTCTCGTACTTTTGTCGGAAAAGTCAAAAAGTACCTTGTAAAAGAATGATTCCATACATACCATGTAGTAAATGTAAAAACTGGGTAAAAAGTAAATTAAAAATACATGTAAACACTTTTATAAAACATGGACATGGATGATAGAAATAACCCTATTAAATACTTACGAATAAGCAATCTCGGATAAAAATGAGATTTGCGAAATTATCCCTTACCTTAGGTCCGATATGCTAGGTACGTATCCGAACCTCCTGTATAATGATTTAAATAATGTCATTGACTTATTACAGAATCATTTTAATTTTTATTATATCATATATGTTTCACTTATGACTTTATATTACACGTTCTTTTGTAAATTCCATGTTAAAGTAGTGTTTTGGGTAAAATCATTTCATTTGTCGTATGTGTTTCGACTTGTCGTTATTGATATTAATACTTATATCCTGATTTGCATAATTCCAACATGTAAAAAATGATTTAAATATATTATATATTCATCATATACATATATATTTTATAGATCGATAAAAATAATGAAATACACCGTTCATGGAGACGGTAGGTCGTACGTACGCATGAACGATGTTTTCGTTTCCTTATTGAATTGAATGAAACTAAATAGATGACATACATATATATAAATATATATACATAAATCCAGTAGCATTATTATTTCATATATTTAATTATTATTCATTATATAAACTTTATGATCATTCATGTATGGTCAACATGGAGAATGAATCTCATCGCGTCGTGGAGATGGTAGTCCGTACGTACGCACGAGCGATGATATCGTTCCCATAATTATTGAATAGAATTGGGGTGTATGGTATAATATATCAGAATTAGTATTATGTTATAATAACCATATATTTTTATTATTTACACCATTATACCCATCCATGTACGGTGTTGGTGGAAAAATAGATTTCACCCCGGCGTGGAGACGGTATTCCGTACGTACGTACGCGTGGTGATTTTGTTTTCCGTAGGATGGATAGATGGTGAAATATGGTTATTTAATACTTATAATAACATATCAGTATATTATTTATAATGATTTTATTACTTCATAATGAAACCAATAAAGAAAGAGATGTGGAAGAACAAATAAAGTTGAATGAATCGGTAACAGACATTACCTCTTCTTTGAAGCGACTCTTTGAGACCTCCTCTTAGGGAACTAAAATTGGTTTTTTTGAAGAAGAACAAAACCTCTAGAATGTTTCTATGGAATTGTAGAAGATAATTTGGCAGGGTTTGGCTGCTCCTGAAGGCTCAAAGTGGTGTGAGGAAGAGAGCGAGGGGGTGCCCTTTTATAAGGGAGGAGAGGGGCACCTTTGGAATAACTAAAAACATTATTTTATTATAAAGGAATATTCGGTATTTAATAGCTCCAAATTGAGTTATTTCGAAGCTAAGGTGAGGCTGGGTAGAAATACTCTCTTCCAATAGAATTTAGACAAGTTTAGGTTTTTATATTAACCTTATCATTTAGATTTAACTTAAAGTTAAATAATTTTTCTTTTACCGTGTCTTCTTGTTTTATTACACTATAAGGTTAATAAACATACTATAACAAGCCAAACGAACCCCAAGTTGTTTATTATTAATATATATAACATTATCTATGTCATTTGGCCGAACCTAAGATTTTTAGAAATAAAATATCAATTAATAATATAATATTTGTTTTAAAAACTTTTTTATGTCAATTTTGACTATATTTGGTAATTGATTTTTGGGAAAATCATAACAGAACGATTAGTTCAAAATAAGTTAATTTAATCAATAATAACATGTCATATTAACATAAAAAAATTCTAATGCATAAAAAGTCTCAAATTACCTTTATTTGGGTATTTATAACATCAACGATGTCAATATTTCATTAATAATATAATTACTGCATCATCATTGTGTCATAAATAAATTAAATTATTTAAAGTCTAAAAATTAAAAATAAAATACCATTATGTAGGAAATATTTTTAGCTTTCTAATTAATATTAATAGTCAAATTTCTCTTTTGTATAACCCTATATTAATAATGATTTACTTATTAAACATTGATTTTAACTATTTTAACCATTCTTTAAATAAATTAATAATAAATGTCCTAATCTAATCCAAGTGGGCCTAAATGGTCATATTTTATAACTAAGGTTGTTTTTTGGTCGAATTACACTTATCCCATAGAATTAGAACATGTGTTAGGATAATAATAATATCATTTTTACCCTTAATTACCTTATTTACTTTTAACCGTGGTAAAAAAGTAAAAAATTACTATTCACCAAAAATTATTTCCATCTCATTGAACCACATTTTACTTACTAACATCAACCGTGTCTCTCTTATTTTTGAAATTCCACTCACATAAGCAGTAGAATTATGTTTTATGTGAATTTGAATTTCTCTTATGAGGTGGGTAAAAGACGGTCAAAAGTTCAATAAAATTTTCATATATCTAAAATTACTATAAAATGACTCTAATGAATTTAATTGAACTTATATATGTATTATGTGTTAATTTTGAAATAAAATAAATTTAAATAGAATAAATAATTATTTAAATAAAAAGTCAGTTTTTAAATAGTAACCCAGTGTTTTCACTATTCATCATCAATTGAATGTTTTCAGAAAAATACCAAAATTTCACCCTAGGATAATTTCGATATTCCGAATCCAAAAATGAAGTCCATTTTGAATGATGAAATTTAAAAAATTTCAAAAAGTGGTCATTACTTTTCATAAAAACTAGTTTTAATAATATTTTAATAGCATAACATTTTTTAGTGAAACTCGGTATTGCGTACAACACACGCTATCGAGGAAGGTCATGATTGTGAGTAATGCAGCCAAGTTAGGGTTGTGTGTTGTGAAAGACTCCTTTGTTGTAGCGTACCACACAAGACATCAATAAAATTAAAAAGAATATTTTTCATTAAATCTCAGGGTGTCACATTCTACCCCCCTTAAAATGAATTTCGCCCTCGAAATTCGTCGGGGTTATAAATGGTTTACTACTCGAAAGTTTCTTTAATAGAAACCCATATAGTAAAAAGGAATACCAAAAAAAATCTTTAAAAACTAAATTATGAAACATAACGGTTACCCAGATTAACTATTTATTGGGTTTCCATATAGGAGAACATAGGTGAAAATATGGATATGGAAGAGAAACCTAACCATCATGTTCTGATGCATAGTTGTAGAGAACATGGCTATGAAAAATCCAATAATCACACAGCCTTAGATTTGTGATGATCTAAGGTACCATATGATTCATCGGATATAAAGGAACTAGGATAACATTTATGGTTTTCAAGATCATTTCCCAAAATTTGATGAATTAAAAGAAATACTTACATTATTTTGGTACAATTTCACTGTTGTTCGTGAATTGAACAATTTCCACTTCATCCATTAAACAAATGAAGTTGAGTTTTTTATTCGTGATGTGTTAGTAGATCATGTGATAGAAGGATGGGGCATTCAATCTGTTTCAAACAAAAGCTTTTCAAAAGTTATAAGTCCCTCTTATGGTTATATTAATCATATATGGTTCCAAAAATGAACTTATACATCATATATCATACCTCTTAATAAAATAAAACAAGTTTCTACTAACCAGGGACTTCCGGTAGGCCAGTAGTAGGTGATAAAGGCCAGTCGCACTTCGGTTGTGGGTTCAATTCCCACAGCCTTGTCCGACACGGTGGGCTGTCACCCATCCTATAGGTTGTCCTTTTTTCTAAAACTACCTTACTATAACATCCCATAAATAATATCAAAAAAACTTATATCATTAAACAATACTAACTTATGTCCAACATAATCCATTCCAATCTTTAGGATTATCCATAATACTGTTGTCCACTCTAATAATATAGTGAAAATGATTACCAGATATTTCATATAACAAGCATGTTAATACGATCGTTGATCCCCATATATCATAAGATATGTCTTGTTGGTCGCATTACAAATATTCGAAGGCCTTAATCATGTATTCTCTTGAAAAATGAATACCCATTTAATCTTAGTGAAAACATGAGTGCTGTCAAAAGTTAACTCTTTCCACATACCAAAAACCCAAAATTCTATATACTCAAACCATGATATAACAATTTTCTTATATCAGTTATGAGCTCATGAATATTGTCAAACATTTCATTTTCTCCTTATCCCTTTATTATGCGCATATCATCTTCGTTCCAAAAATATCTCAATCACTTTCCATGGTTACTGGTACCATAAAATTATTGAAAACCACAATAGATCAATACATAAATATTACAATATTCCATGATAATATATACAACATTATTTTGGAATCCCATTACATAAACACTTAATCATTCCACCAAATCGTTTTCATATTCAACATCGCCAATAGTGATCGCATGTGACTTCACTTTGTCCATTTCCTTAAGTGGTTAATCATGTCGATCATCATTAACCCTTGGATTAGGGAATTGATTAGCATAATGCCCCATTTCATTGAACTTGAGGTATTGAAGTGTTGGTGGTGCATCCTCTACAGTATTTTCTTTATTCACACCATTAGCAACCCTTTTTCCATTACTTCGACACTTAGTTGCTCGATGACCTTCCATTCCACACATAAAACATTTTCTAGTCCCTTTAAGACAATCTCCACCATGCTTTTTTCCACACTTTGAGCATAAGGAAACATTTATATTCTTTTCACCATTATTCTGCGATTTCTCCTTGAACTCCATCTTTTGTTTCTTGTCAAAACCATGAGATGGATGTGTAAGACCAACTTCTATTTCTACCTAAATAGAACAACACAAAATTTTTTCATAGCTACTGAAGTCTCGTATAGCTAATGCCCTTCAAAGATTTGGTTTTAAGCCACTGAAGAATCGATCATCTTTACTTTCAGGTTGGATGATAAAGCCAGATGCATACCTTGCAAGCCTTGTAAAATTCACTTCATATATACCAACAAATTCATCATCCTTTTTCTTTAGATCAAGAAACTCCTCTCGATTTTTTATTGAAGAATACGAGGGAAGTACTTATTGAAAAATAAGTTCTTGAACTCGTCCCATTCAATGGACTCAATTTCATCTCTTGGCCTCGTATTCTTGATATGATTACACCATTGATTAGCTTCACCTTCCAAATGATATACTACTAAGATGAATTTATCATGTTCAGAAAATTGAAGAACTGAAAATATCTTTTCGGTGGTACTGATCCATTGTTCAACAAAAAGTGGATCAGATGACCCACTGAAAGAAGGTGGGTGTTGCCTCATGAAGGACTTAATAGAATATTGTTCCCTTCTCTGCTCATTTGGAAGTTCAGAATGATTCATAGCTTGTGTAAGTATAGAAATAAGATTTTTCACTCCATATACCAAAACATTGGTTTGTTCAGGAGGACAATCATTGCATTGTCCATTACATTGATCAACACGGTTCCTTCGGGTTCCAGCCATCGTCTAAAACCCAAAATGAATAGTGTGAGAGGCAAAAATCATGCTAGGGAAAACAACATAATAAAGGGGGAGTACCATCAATATCTAACATATTAGGTTAAATTATAATATTGTTACCATATTTCTAGGACTATATCATATACGTATACTTATCCTTAGGGACATCCCTAGACATACCGTAGAAATATCTCTAGTGATCTCACTAACGTTTTCGCATCCTAGTTTCCAAAGGTTGAATAAACCATTCCTATGATACCAACTGTAGAGACCTGAAGCTTTACATACATGGACATTACATTACTTTTGTGTAATACATAGTATATAACAAAAACAGACACACAAGGACCATAATAGTTTAGTGTCTTTGAAAACTCGAAATAAAATATTCTAATCGTGGTGAAAGATCTTCAACATCTCCCAATAAACATCTTCCCTTTTTTGTTACCAAAAACGTTTCTTTATATCCTGGGGAAAAAACAAAAAAGCGGTGAGATCAAATGCCTAGTAAGAGTAAACATAGATAACATAGAACAATCCATAAACATTTGAATGCAAAAACATGAACATAAAATCTAAACATCAAAATCATGAGCAAAGACATGAATCTTGGAAGTACGTAAGGAATATATCATAAGGGAACATCAATCATGATAAAATGGCATGGGATAAAACATGTAATTGTGGAAACCATTCATCACATGTCATGATTTCCATAGTAGCCAAGGCATTGCTTCCAAGACCATCTTAGTGGACAAAGTCCTTTTCTGAATCGAGTTCACTCCTCGTTTCAGTCCTGTAAAACTGAACCGGATTAACGTATCATTCCAGCCATGTTTATCTCATGAGATATAAATCTTCACCCAATGCATTGGAGGGATATATATTTCCCACCCATCTCATAATGAAATCATTCTTACTTGTTCCACAAAATAAACATACAACATTCATAATAACCCAACAAATTAAATGGGTTTCATAAAAATCATCCCATCATCACATAATCCATATAAAGGAAATGGATATCATTTCATAATAAGAAAAGTGAAACCATGTAAATCATAGAGACATTATACTTGAAACATACACATATGAAATAATGTCATCTTAGATGAAAAATGGTTTTGATAAAACACTTGAAATGAATTCTTGAGGAAAATATCGTTTCATCTTCAAAATCCATTTCTTTTCACAAAATGTCAACCAATTTTAAATGAAAATTATTTTGTTGAAAATATTCATGAAATCTTTTGGAGGAAGTTTCATGAAAATAAGTCTTTATAAAACCGTAAAAATCTGTTCACACCGTATAAGTTAAAAATAACATTTTTCAAAAACGTTTGTCGGAAAAGTCAAAAAGTACCTTGTAAAAGAAAGATTCCATACATAACATGTAGTAAATGTCAAAAATGGGTAAAAAGGAAATTAAAAATACATGAAAACAGTTTTATAAAACATGGACATGGATGATATAAATAACCCCAGTAAATACTTACAAATAAGGAATCTCGGAGAAAAATTTGATTTGCAAAATTATCCCTTACCTTAGGCCTGATATGCTTCGTACGTATCCGAACCTCCTGTATAATGATTTAAATAATGTAATTGACTTATTAGAGAATCATATTCATTGTTATGATATCATATATGTTTCACTTATGACTTTATATTACCCATTCTTTTGTAAATTCCATGTTAAAGTAGCGTTTTGGGTAAAATCATTTCATTTATCGTATGTGTTTCAACTTGTCGTTCTTGATATTAATACTTATATCATCATTTACATAATTCCAGAATGTAAAACATGATTTATATATATTATATATTAATCATATAGAAATATATATTATAGATCGATAAAATAAATGAAATACACCGTTCATGGAGACGGTAGGTCGTACGTACGCATGAATGCTGATTTAGTTTCCTTATTGAATTGAATGAATCGAAATAGATGACATAAATATATATATATATATAAATAAATCCAGTAGCATTATTATTTCATATATTTCATTATTATTCATTATATACACTTTATGATCATTCATGTATGGTTAACATGGAGAATGTATCTCATCGCGTCGTGGAGACGGTAGTCCGTACGTACGCACGAGCGATGATATCGTTCCCATAATTATTGAATAGAATTGGAGTGGATGGTATAATATATCAGAATCAGTATTATGTTATAATAACCATATATAGTTATTATTTACACCATTATACCCATCCATGTACGGTGTTGGTGGAAAAACAGATTTCACCACGGTGTGGAGACGGTATTCTGTACGTACGCACGCGTGGTGATTTCATTTCTGTAGGATGGATAGATTGTGAAATAGGGTTATTTCATAAAAATAATAACATATCATTATATGAGTTATACTGATGTTATTACTTCATAATGAAAAAACTAAAGAAGAATAAGTGGAAGAATAAATAAAGTTCGAAGAATCGGTAATGGACATTACCTCTTCTTTGAAACGCCTCTTTGAGACCTCCCCGTAGGGAACTAAAATTGGTTTTTTTGAAGAATACCAGAACCTATAGGATGTTTATATGGAAGTGTAGAAGAGAATTTTTCAGGGGTTGGCCGATCGTGAAGGCTCAATGTGGTGTGAGGAAGAGAGGGAGGAGGTTCCCTTTTATAAGGGAGGAGAGGGGCACCTTTGGAATAACTAAAAATATTATTTTATTATAAAGACATATTCGGTTATTAATAGCTCCAAATTGACTTATTGTGAAGAAAAGGTGGGGATGGGTCGAAATAATCGCTTCCAATAGAATTTAGACAAGTTTAGGTTTCTATTTTAACCTTATAATTTAGATTTAACTTTAAGTTAAATAATTTTTCTTTTATCGTGTCTTCTTGTTTTCTTAAACTAAAAGGTTAATAATCTTAATATAACAAGAAAAACCAACCACATGTTGTTTATTATTAATATTTGTAACCTTATCTTAGTCATTTTTCCAAACCATAGATTTTTAAGAATAAAATAACAATTAATAATATAATATTTGTTTTAAAAACCTTTTTATGCCAATTCTGACACTATTTGGTAATTGATTTTTAGGGAAATCATTAAATAGAAATTAGTTAGAAAAATTTAATTAAATCAATTATAACATATATTATAGACATAGAAAACTATTGGAATTCATAAAAAGTCTCAAATTACCTTTATTTTGGTATTTATAACATCAATTATGTCAATATTTCATTAATAGTATAATTACTGCATCGTCATTGTGTCATAAATAAATTAAAATATTTAAAGTATAAAAATTACAAATAAAATACCATTATGTAGGAAATCTTTTTATATTACTAATAAATATTTATAGTAGAATTTATCTTTTGTATAACCCTATATTAAAAATTATTTACTTATTAAACATTGATTTTAACTATTTTAACCCTTCTTTACATAAATTAATAATAAATGTCCTAATCTAATCCAAGTGGGCCTAAATGGTCATATTTTATTCCTAAGGTTGTTTTTTGGTCGAATTACACTTATCCCATAGAATTAGAACATGTGTTAGGATAATAATAATATCATTTTTACCCTTAATTACCTTATTTACTTTTAACCGTGGTAAAAAAGTAAAAAATTACTATTCACCAAAAATTATTTCCATCTCATTGAACCACATTTTACTTACTAACATCAACCGTGTCTCTCTTATTTTTGAAATTCCACTCACATAAGCAGTAGAATTATGTTTTATGTGAATTTGAATTTCTCTTATGAGGTGGGTAAAAGACGGTCAAAAGTTCAATAAAATTTTTATATATCTAAAATTATAATAAAATGAATCTAATGAATTACATTGAACTTATATAGGTATTATGGGTCAATTTTGACCTAAAATAAATTTAAATAGAATAAATAATTATATAAATAAAAAGTCGGTTTTTAAATAGTAACCCTGTGTTTTCACTATTCATAAAAAATTGAATGTTTTCAGAAAAATACCAAAATTTCACCCTAGGATAATTTTGATATTCCGAGTCCAAAAATGAAGTCTATTTTGAAATATGAAATTTAAAAATTTTCAAAAAGTGTTTATTACTATTCATTACTTCTATTTTTAATAATATTTTAATAGCATATCGTTGTTTATTGCAACTCGGTATTGCGTACAACACACGCTATTGAGGAAGGTCGTGATTGCGTGTAATGCAGCCAAGTTAGGGTTGCGTGTTGTGCAAGACTCCTTTGATGTAACGTACAACACAAGACATCAATAAAATTAAAAAGAATATTTTTCTTAAAATCTCGGGGTATTACATTCTTCACAACTGATTTTCTTGTACATTCTAAAAAAACATCTTTAATCAATGTACATGATGGTTTACTCCAAAATCAATAAAAAAATTTATATATAACTTCCATATAATTAGTACAGAACATTTATGTTTAGAATAACAGATAAATCATCACAAATAAGGGATTGTACAAGAATCATTATAGTCAAGATATTGCAGATAATAACTATTCAGTTCTATACCTATCTCTATACATTTATTCCTTCATAGTGGCATCATCATATTCATTGTTCGGTGGCTATTTATGATTTCATAAAAAACATACCTTCCAAAACACATTGAAAATGTCTTCAAAACCATTTTATATACATATTCATTTCAAAAACACCACATTGGTATGGCCTCATTAATTTCACCTTTTTAATATTTGTCAATACACATAAACAATTTTATTTAACATGTGTTCAAAAAATTTCATTGTTATCTCCCACTTATTGACAATAAATTCTATATTAATGCAAGTGAAGGAATTTAGTACATTTTGTATCCCATATATCACATTAAGGAACATATTCTCCAACATCTATTTTTGAATTACATCCTAATCCTATTGTACATATATAGACTAATTCAAAATCACTCTTATTATCAATCCTTTTGTAAGTCAACTCCATGTCTACATGGGAGAATCTGAGGTAAAAAACACGAGTGAATAACTATGGTGAAAAAAGATATCCATAAAAATAATTCCTGTCATACCATTGACAGTTTATTTTATATGATATTTTAATATATTTATATAGAAATAATTTATCATGAACAAATTATAAATATATATATCAAAATTATTAATTTTAATGATAGATAACTTCCCCATTATATTATCTTACCAATTAGACAACTCTCCCCCTCTATAAGGATTTTCCATAGAATAAAATTATAGAAAAAACCATGGTCAGAATTTTGAAATCTATAGTTTATTGAGATATCTTGATTTTATATATTTCCAAAAATAACACACCTCTAGAAATCCATAACATCTTGTCAGATTCCACACAATGGATTCTCTCAATTCTTCCACATGGTTTACTTTCTCTAGTATAGCTCCATGTTGATTAAAACCTTATCTACAGTATAAATATTATAGCCTCATAAAGATATCCCTTATATTGTCTCTTACAATTATTTATTTGTTAGTGTAAATCTAGAAGATTAAGGGATTGTGGATGTATTGTAAATTGGTTCCTTAGTGAGAAAATTAGGTAATATACATTTATCTCAACCTATATATCATCTTTGTAACATCTCGATCTTTTTTTTTCTGGTACATTATTTGGTTCATGTTTTTATCTTTCAGTTTTAGATTGGTTCAACAATTTATTTTCTCATTATAATAGTTTTTTAGGATTGATCTATAGGGTTATTTTGCAAGAAATGTAATAAATTTTATGTCAATTCTTACCCTTATGTAGATAATTGGGTATGTAAGAGGATAAAGACCTTTTATCCATACACAATAAGTATTATATAAAGTTAAATATTAAATTATAAGGGTTACATATGGGAAAACCACCAATTATAGAACAATAGGATGAAGGCCCTATGTGTCATGTAAGGAAAGTATATGTGATGCGTAAGGTTAGACCTCTATTTAAATGAGTTCAGTAACGGTAAATAATTTTACTTAAGGGTAATACAATGTTTTCAAAGGATGTGTAAGGGTATCTCAAACCCCATGTAAGGGTAATCGACACTATATAAAGGTATTTTTGAGTTTTCAAAGGATGTACAAGGGTACTCAGACACTGTGTATATATAGGAATAGGCATGAGACATAATTAATTGTAAAACCCATTACTTTTATGTTGAAGTTATGAGATGTGTTCGGGTAAACCATATTTCCCTCATGTAGTGCCCTTTATATCAAAACATGTTTTCTAAACCTGATTTTCATTATTGTTCTTACAGAATGACTAAAATTCTATTTTAGTGATCTCGAAATCATGAAATTATGGAATTTAATTATTTTCACCCATTAATGGTTATAACTTTTATTTTAAATAATTTTAATCCTTCTTCATTCATTATATAGTTGAAAATATAAAATTTACACTACAATAGATCTGGACATTTACAACGTTGAAAATGGTTTTATCAGTATATAAAAAGTTATTATATATCAATATATGTCAAAAAGTTGACCATTATTTTCCTTAGAGAAAAACAACTGTATATGATGGCGTTGTCAGTGTAAAAATTACTGATAAAGAAATCCATTATCAATGATATGATTTATCAATAATAAAGGGTACCTTTATCATTACAGTTTAGTGTTGTTAAAGGATGGATTTAATAATTCTAATAACATGGAAAATTGAACCCTTTATTAACACATTTTTTAGTGCTAATTTTTTTCACTCACCACAACACTCGCTTTCTTAGATTCACAGCCCCCTTCTCAATGATTTCAACTCTCAAACCTATCATCATGCACCCCAACCTTTTCCGAATAATAATAAACATCACCCCTCCCTTCCACAGTGCTATATTGGCTCCCCCAAAAACATTCTCTCACAGAACATGATCTGGTTACCTCCATTTAATGTTTTAATACCCTTTACCACTCCGTTAATAATTTTTTGTTTTAAATTTGACAAAATTTCTTTTATTTGGTATATATTTATAAGTGTGTGACTTATATATACACTCTTATATCTGTTTTAATATAATATGTATTAATATTACTTGATTTATATTTGAAAATAAATATAAATATATAAATGTAAACTAAGTCACACACACCCATGTATATAATCATTATAAATACATTTGTATTAGTAAATATATATTTATATATTTATTTAATTTATAAAAAAATTTAGATGTTATCTTGAATAAAATGAAAAATAATACTTTTCATGTGATTTCAATATTTATTATAAATTAATTTTTAATATATATTTACATCATGAGATATAAATTTTATTCCAGATATATATATATATATATTTGTTTATATATTTACATTAATATTTATACATATTTACTAGAAATAATATATTTATATATGACTGTTTTAAAATGAATTTATAAAGATTTAATATAAATACATTTATAAACTAGATTTAATGATATTCATATATCTATAAAAATACATATATATTATGTTTATTCACAATATTGATACACATACACATGCACATATTTACACAAACATGAAAAAATTTATATTTCTCACTTGCACGTACAATTATTTAGACACACGCACACACACTCAAACATAGATATATGAGTGTGTGTGTATTTATTTACATATATTAGAATATGCATATAAATAAATTTTTTTGACACATATGTTTATATATAAATATTAATTTTGTAGTTAAATATAAAAATATTAATGGATTTTGAGAAGGTAAATAAATGGGTTTTTTTAATTTTAATAAAATAAATAATAATTATTTTTTAATTTAGTTTATATATTTAAAAATAAAATTGTAGTTAAAATTTTTATATATAAATTTATGAAATTGACTTTTTTTAAGTAAATATAAAAAATTAGGTATATATATAATTATAAATAAATATAAATTATGAAAAATGATTAAATTTCAATATAATAATATGTATATGAATATAGTTCATGGAAATTAAATCAAACTCCACTGAAAAATGAAAAAAATCTCTCTTAAATGAAGCTCAAATACTATTAATTGTTAAAAAATGGGTAACAAAACTAAAAACCAGGTTTTGGAGACCTTTTAAAACATTTTTTAAAATAAATAAACTTCTAATGGGGAAATACTCATGTGAATATAGATTTTATATCATCATAGGATTCAATTTGATAAGTTGTAGAGCCCAAATGGACACCCATGTAAATATTTATGGTCGTTTGCAGTTCAAGTCCGGTTTTCAAATTTTCTCAGATTGTTCATTAGTTTATTGAATTTTTATGTCTTTCAAATATTATTAAATGGATATTATGATATAATAGGTTAAAAAATATTAATTACAATTATTTTATATTCGATTTTATTAATAAATATATTACATATTAAGTGTAAATTCATATTTATTCTAATAAAAATTATATTCAATAAAATATATTATACTGATAAATTTATAATTATTTTTTTATATTAATACAATCTTTTTAATGACATATACATTTTTTATGAAATCAAACCTTTATCATTTCTCTTTTTCTATCATAGATAAAAAACCCACCTTTATCAGTGTTTTTTATTAGTGCTGATAAGGGCCCCCCTTTATTTGTGCTTTTTTATTAGCGATGATAATGTTTCCCATTCATGAGTGATTTTTTATTGTTGAAATTCCCCCTCCCCCTTATCAGTTGTATTTTTAGCATTGATAAAGGTTACTTCTGAATTAACCGAAATTTGTAGTAGTGTAATAGTGTTTTAATATGGCGTTTTTCTGAACTAACATGAATGTGGTATTTTTAAAAACACATAAACCTACGATACATTAATTTTTTTATTCTTTTGAGTGGTGTCTCTGGTGTCCAACTACTGGGTGATTGAAAAAAGGGTGATTTTGTTTTTTTCTATTGATCAGGGGGTGTGGACCCTCTCTTTTTTCTTCTGGAAGATCCCTTATTACGTTTTTTAGATACTTCTATCCTAGTGGGTGATTTTGTAAATAAATCTTTATTATTTGAAACCATGAATGCTTATATAAGATAAATTGGGTTTCAAATTAATTTATATACATTATGATTTCAAATATTGATAAACATTCTGGAAATTTAAACAGGTGTATGGGAAAATCCATCGAAATATGTTTTAAAAACATAATTTTTGATCTTTAAGCACATGTATATGAAATGAAATAATGATTTGTGGCATAATTTTTAGTTAAATGAAATTTGAAGAAAAATTTTATGATTTTAAATGATATTTATTGATTTATAGAGTATTATTTTAAAAAAATTAATACATCTTTTTGAAATGAAAATAATTTTTCGAGAACATGAAATCATGGATAGAAGAAATGATAATTTAAAAGATTTAATAATTTATGAACAATGGTTAGCCCATTATAATGTTTTCTTTACTGTGACGCTCATAGTATCCATGGTAGTTTGGCAGGATGAAAAAACAGTTTGATTGTATTAGATCTACCTGGAATTTGATTAATTATGATAATTTAAACTAAACAACTTGAGGATATGAATATTAGACTTATGGATCTTCTTCTCTTCATCCTTAGAGGTCTTCCTTTTTCCATTGATATTACTCCTATGAATGTGTGCACACTAGATTCTAGACTTCAATGAGATGTGTGATAATACCTATATAACATATCCACTGACCTCTTAGTCATGGGGCTATGATTTAAAATGGTTTTTTGTTCCAATTTTTTTGAAATGTTTTACTCATGTCAGATTTGAAATAAATTATCATTCATTACTCTTCTGATAAAATGTTATATACATGTCTACTTTGATGTAAATTATTTGTTTACCTATTTTTCAGTAGATATGGAAATTTTCTGAAGTGTATGTTGTGATATGACCTAATAAAATATTTCAATGTCATGTTTTATTAAACAATTTATAATACATACCATATTTTTTATATATGATGTATGAAAGGATTGGATAAATCCTTATGTGATTTTTTTCTAACACCCTAGAATTTTATTTGGGTGTTTTTATCTACTCATATTTTTTCATAGGGATAGGGATTGAACCACTTGAATGTGGTGGGTATATATGACATTTGGGGTATTAGTATTTTCTAGAAACTAATGGAGTTTGTGTAAAGTTTGAGTTACCATTTAAGATACTTGTATTTGGGCTCCTTTGGAACATTTTACCTTATTGAGTGCTTGTCATACCATCTATTTTATTGATTATTATATAATAAATTAGTTATTTTTATAAATTATGTGGTGAAATAATTCCGTCCAAATGTTCATGATTCCCAGATGCTAATTTACTAGCCATTGGGAACATGAACACCCGTTAGATGATTTTAGGATTAATTATGTTACTATTTAGGTGTGGTATCTTGTCTGGATCATGAAAAACGGGTATTATAAGCCATTGAACCTATTCTTTGATGTTGTTATACACTTTAGAAAAAAAATCGACATTGGGGTTCTTTTATGAGTGAGTGTATGGAAAACTCTCATTATAAAGAACCTTATGTTTCCATTGGTTGTTTGTGAAAAGTGACTTTAAAGAATTTTTCTGATTTGATTCTCGAATTTTTCCATGATTTGATCTATATTTTATGTATAAATATTTAATTATTACTAATAGTGTTGAGATCTGATGTCTCTTGATTAACATTTCCCTTCTTATTTGTTGATTTTATAATGTAACATAACCCAAGAAATATGTTTGAATAGACCGTAGGAGGTATATACTACTGATCCAAATATGTTAAAAATAAATATTTATTAGAACCTTATTGATTTTTTCATGTGAATATTCCGATATTCGGTCTAGTTTTCTACAGAAATTATGTTTATGTTGTAGTTTTTGTAACCCAAAACGAAAATAGAAGAGATCATTCCCATGATGTTCTTTATTAAAATCCACCATCACTATAGGGTACCGATGATCCTTAGAAGGAAAATTATTAGTTGAATAAATTTTATCATCTATTTTAATCCTTTTATATGCCTAACTCGGTTTAGGTGAACTGTGCTTCCTCCAAGCTTTAGGGGCCTAGTCGAAGGTGGTGTGACATGATATTTTAGATTTGGATGAATGTGGACATAGAGTGGAAGGACATCTGGGATCCATTAATGAAAAATTTCTATCATGAATCAATAGTGCTATATAAATTGATATAGTTCCCTAAACATGATAAATTTAATATATCAATGACTTGGTATACTATTTGATTTAGTGTTCATGTTTACTTCTCCCCTGAGTTGGTATCAAATGAGAAGCATAATTCTTAGATATTTGAAATGGGTTATCAATTAGATAGTTTATCATAGGTTTCCCTGATGAATCACAATTCCTATGAGGATTTATTCGATAGATCATTGGTGGTGGGACTTGACTTGGATAGTAATTCGGGTCTAATGGGAGTTCTTTCAAAAACTAGTTGTAGATTTAGTGGTATTTTTAATGGGAATAGTAAGAGGAAAGAGTTTCATGGTAGAAACTAGTGTGGTGGATCCCAATGGAAGACCTCTAATATGTCTTGTAATGATTATAACAAAGGAAAAATTACCTGATATTAGTATGGAATGGTTTTTCACCGAAACCATATATTCATGGAGGCATCATAGATCTATAGATCTAGTGGACTCAAGGGTAAATTATAGAGATTTTTTGTTGTCATCACCACTCTACATAGTGGTTTAGGCTCAATTGATCCTAAAGGGTCTATGGAGTGGTAAAATTAAGTAAAAAAGGGTTTCTAGCCACGAGAATCAATAATTAGGCTTCTCATGTAATAAATGAGTATCTAATATAAGATTACGAGGTTCCTATCAGGGTGAGAGGTATCATTTTCATTACATCTTCTTCAAGGACTGCATTATTTTATATTTTTTCTCTCATTACTTCATATAAATAAATTTTAAGAATTATTGATTCTTTCTATTGATATCATGTCTTATGTTTTGTTAATTTCCACATCTCTCATGGTGATGATATAGAGTGATATCAGGTATTCTTCTCAAACATTAACATTATCGAAAGTTTATATTTCATGGGAATTTTTGGTTCTAGATATGAAACTTATAGATTTGAATCTCAGGATTGATGGATGATCTCTCCTACAGATATTATTAAATTTTATCTATGAACATGTTCATCTATAGCCCATGATAGGGTGTATCATGTCATTCCAAGAGAATGGTCCCCATGCCTGAGTCGATTAGGACCTCCTATTTCCGATTTGGGTAGGATGATAGCCATGTTTTTCTTTGAACCAGAATGGATATCATTGTGTAGTGATATTCCTCTAATATATATAGAGTTTCTTAATGTTTTTTCATTTAAATTTTATACTTTACCACTAATAAGGTATGTAGTGTTTTATATCTAATATGTACTTAGTACCCAGTCCATTTGTATTCCATATTTCCATATGGAACCATCTGAACTAAAGGAGTTGAAAAAACCATTAGATGATCAATTTCCTAAAGGAATCATTTAAACCATTGTGTCACCTTGGGTATCTCCCATGATTGTTTCTACGAAATATGATGAGAACCTTTAGCTTCTGTATACCATAAAAAGATCAATCATCTCATAGTGAAGAATAAGTATTTTCTAATTCCGATTAATTATTTTTTAACAATTCAATGTGGTGAAGTGTCTCTCAAATATTGATCTTTGATTTGGTTTTAACCATCCTATGATCAATTATTTTGATATCCCTAATACTTTTTTGAGGATTACTTACGGTCATTAAGAGTACCTTGTTCTTCCTTTTTCTCTTACCAATCATCCTGTAGCTTTTAGAGGACTAAAGAACCTGAGATTCTATGAGTTTCTCAATTAATTCAACATGGTATTTATTGATGAAATATTTTTTTATTACAATACTTAAGAGAATAATGTAGATTATAAAATAGCAGTTCTAGATATCTGGTCAATCATGTAAGTTATACCAGTATTTATATATAAAACCTCATGATGTGTGATGTAAAATTTTGAGGAGACGTGGTTCTTGAACATGATATTATGGGTGATTATGAGAAGGTGGATATCATTATTTCCTAGTAGGATCCATTATAATTTCTTTTTGATTAAAATATTCTTAATCATTATAGGATATTATCTACGATTTTTGAAGGATTTATCTATCTTGGATTATTTTATGAATGATCATACATAAAATGCAGTAAGTATTATGTAGGAATCAAAATACTAAGCTTCTATTTATGAGATTATGCATGTATTGAACTCTGTGATAATTTTGATTCATCTAGAAACAGAGAAGGTAAATTTGGTATTCTATGAATCATTGTATATTATTTTGGGTTATGATATTACATAGGGTTATCATCTGGTGGTTTAAGGATATCATGTACATTAGCATCATGAGAAGAAAAATCTGACACACGATCTTGAACTCATGTCCACGATCCATGCTCTATATAATTCACAACATTTCTTTTCCCGTGAATGTATTACCATGTAATCATTCATTAAAGCTGAAGAAATTTATTCAATAAAAAATATTTTAATATTAAGTATAGGTAGTGTGTTAGATACCTATAATCAATCTATTTTAATAATTCTTACACTCCTGGTAATTGGAATTTCATTGATGATGATTTGAGCATGAAACTTCCATCCCATGTTGTGAAAGAATTCTATGTGGATTGGTGTTTAATGGATCTATTTTCTTATATGAATTTGGGAGTCTAAGGTGATGATACTGGAATTACATTCTTGAGTACTGAATTGACATCCTCACTTCTAAGTATGATTATTATGTGACAGAAACTCAATGATGAGTTCTAAGAAATTTGATATTATTTATATGGTGTGGAGGAAATTGATGTGTGGTATCTATATTCAGAGAAGGTAATTTTCTACCAAAGCTGGAATGTCATTTATCATCCATTAGGGAAGGAAATAATGGGGCATTTCTATAATTCCTTGTTGGTGGTACACCCTGGAAACACAGAGATGTTTTATGATATGAGGCGACATTTATAGTGGTCAGGAAATAAAAAATTACTTGTTTATTTTTTTACCTATTATTATACAAAAAAAGGGCCAAAACCAAATATCAAAGGCCTTTAGGATTGCTTCATCCCCTTAGAGCACTAACTTGGTAGTGGGATAAGATATCTATGGACTTTGTGGTTAGGATTCTATTTACATCATAAGGAATTAATGTGATATCAGTGGTGATTATAAGATTGTCTATACTAGCTAACATTTTCTCCATTTTTTATACCACCAATATTGAATAGTTATAAATATTTATTTATAGTAAATCATTATATTTAATGGATTTATATCTACTATTCTTTCAGATAGGGATCCCAATTTTACTTGTCATTTTTGGAGTGACTTACAGAAGAAGATGAGATCCCAATTGATGTTGACCATGACCTACCATCCTTAAAAATATATTGAAATGGAATGGGAGATTAATATTATTAAGGATATTATACATTGTGATGTCCTTGATATTTATAAAATCCCAATAATTTTACAAATCTTATTCCATGAATATTAACATAAGAACCTAATAATTACATCCCAAAGATCGTGAGACGTACTATCTTTGGAAGAGTAGCTTCATAATACATCAGTGTGAGAATAAATTAAAGATTATATATTTTATTCTTCATAATGATCCCATATATCACATATAGAACCTAAAACTAAATGGGATGACCTTGGGAATATATGGAAAAAATGGGCAAGATAAAAATATTACTAAGGGAATAAAAATGATATGGAAACATAATTTGTGAGTCATAGGTATAACATGATATCATAAAATAGAAGTCACATGAGTAATCACATGAGAGAATAACATAATTAAAATGGAATAATAAGATAATAGATATAATGGAATTTTGGTAGTATATATAAAATGACCTAAACATGAGTCGAGGATAACATCCAAGACAATATCACATGGTAGACAATATATCATAATGGGTTAGGTTAACTGAATAATCATATACACGACACCTCCTCAAACTAAAGTTGTACATAATGAATTGGAGTGATATTTGGTCACACCGATAGTAACATGTTCAAGATTATGTTTTCCACGAAAATTAATGAAATCATATGGTTTAAACATAATAATTACTAATGTAAAAAAATTGGTTGCATAATATTTTCTTATATCATAATTAATGGAAATATTCTAAGGAATTATTTTAAAAGACGAACATAAGTAGTTTATTACCACCATAAAATAAAGGAATAATAAGGATAGTATACATGTTATATACATATATATAATTCCTAATCAATATATATCATTAATGGTTTTATTTATTTATAAAAATAAACATAAAATATTACATGAAACATTTATTAATGAAAATAATGATTTAACATTAAATTTACTTTATAAAAATAATCAAATTACAAAAAAAAAATTAGAGAAAATTTTACTAAAAATTATCATGGAAAATTATAAAGGAAGCTTCAAATTATTGAGTGGTCATGATTGAAGGATTATTTTTTTCATGTATCATATCTTATAATAAAGATACCTTTCACATTTTTAGTAAAAAATAAAAATTAACCCATTTTGGGAAGAGAAAATAAGATTAATTTTTAACCATTTTGTAAAAAATAAAACTGAGATAAAATTTATTTAATTAATCATTTAATAATAAAAAATATTCATCAAACAAATTAATGGAGAATATAAATGTGGATGAAAATTAATTTTTTCTAAAATGAGAAATAAAATTGGATTTTATTAAAACAAATTCCCAGTAATTTTATTTACCAAATAGATGAAAATGGTACTATTAATTGATAATTTAATAAATAAAGAAAGGATAATAAAATTAAAAGGGTTTAATTAAAATATTTTAAAATAATTATATTCAATGGAAATTCAAGCATATATGATCCCTATTAAAATGACATTGATACATAAAATCTTACATCTTTGGTAAATTTTGAATCATAATACCCATAAAAGAAATAGAAAAAATTAAAAAATTAAACTCCATAAATATAGAGAGATTCATGATATAACATATCAATGTGGTATAATTTACACTTCATAGACATAAATAGCTGCATAATACCAAATATAACTCAATGGAGTGGAAATTTAGATGAAGTCTCTTTCGAGACCATACCGTTGAAGCGAGGAATAATAAATGAATTAATTATGTGTATGAAATGTAAATATATATTAAAAAGTTTAAATAAAATATAAAATAATAATAATATATTATCTATATAATCTTATAATATCAAATAATATTTATAAGTAATATAACCCATTAAAAAGAAATTGAGTTATGAAGTTTCTTACCACTTGGTATCATTCAACTCAAATTACATTTGATGAAATAATTAAAATTGAAATATAAAATACCATTAGTTATGAATTATTCATGGTATTATATTAAAAATGTGTAGTATATATACCATATAAAATAAATTGGTGGACAATATTAAAATATTCCCAAATTAAAGGAAATTGAGACGAAGTCCCTTACCTTGAGTCTAGACTTGTTGTGTATGTCCTTTATATCCTATATTATAAACATTTATAAACTATGTTTCCCTTTAATTACCATTTATATGTTTAATCACTTATACATGAACATTATACTTCATTTGTGTTAATGGAATATTAAACTAATGCTTCTTCAATTTTGTATATGTTAGGGGTTTTGAGGATGCTCGGTTCATAATTTCAAAACAACATTTGTGTGTAGACTATGGTAATAGTGGTAATTTTTCTATAATATATAGAATAATAATAAATAAAGACGTATCATTTTTATTAATCAATTATAAGTTTCAAAGAAATCGTGAAATATTATTATAATATGTTATAATATTGGAGATGATAGGTCCTATGTACGCTTGTGTAACGTTTCAATTTTTCTAAAATCATATTGTATTGAAGTTAATATAATTTAATTTTTAAATAAAGATTATAAAATAATAAAGATCAAATTATTTCATTAAATACACTTATATATATATCATCCATGTGATTCAGAAATAAAAAATGAATCACATATCTTTGTGAGGGGGTAGTCCTTTGTACACATGAACAATGTTTTCATTTTACAATAGATGGTAAGGTAAGAAGTAATGTGGTAAGTTAAGTTTAAATAATTATTAATATCTATGTAATATATTATATTAATATTAAATACATCATTACTAATATTTGTGAGAGGTGATGATGGAAAAAAAATTACAATGATTCGTGAGGCGGTTATCCTTTGTGTACACAAACGGTGGATTGGTTACCCATTTAATGGAACAAATATATATTTCGGTTATAAAATTGTCATAACAACATATCTAAATATTGGAGATACTTATTTTATTATATCCACAAGATTTAGTTATATTTTACTATGTTTTAATAAGAAAAAAACAGAGATTCTCAGTTAAGAATGCAACCTCTTCTTTGGTCCACTACATTAGGATTATAATTAATGCCTTCCAATAAGGGATCTATGATCAAAAAATGAATCTAAGATGTGGTTAGGTAATTAATGAATGTATTTGGGTTGGTTTTACCTAATACACAGATATGTTGAACTGTGTATAGGAGAGAATATGAGGTTCCCTTTTATAATTGAAAGGGAGTGGTATTTTTATATGTACTCATAACTATTCAATAATGGGATGTCACTCTCAAGAATAGATCCTATAAAATAAATAAATAAGGAATTTAAAGGGATTTATTGTAGATTCACACCTATTAAATTTAATATTATACATGTTTTAAATATTTAATTCCATTTACCTTTAAGGTCACTTCTAAGAACCCGGGTTTTTAGAACGGGTCAAAACCTGGACCCTGTTTGAATTTTTGACTTGTTTATGAGGAAACCGGAGAAAATGGGTAGTTTCATGAAATTTATAGACTACATGCTGTATACATTAAGTACACTCCGTGTATATGTTAAGTGAGTACCGGTTGTGTTCTCGCCGAGTACATGTCATGTGAGTACTGTGTAAAAAATTTCTTACTACACGGTGTGTAGTTATAGACATGTAGTGAATTCGTGATCGTGTGGAGGCCATACATGGAGTGTAGGAATGTTGGTTGGGGAGAATCATTGAAACTAGGTACACGCCATGTTCCCCTTAGACATGTCGTGTATTCTAGCTGTTTATAAGGGATATACAAGGCGTGTGGGTAAGTTGACGTATAAGAGAAAGGAAACCAAGAACACGCCGTGTACCAAGAGGTACACGTCGTTTACTCATGTCGGCTGGTTTGGAAAGTATGTTAGTGGAATTAGAGCAGCCAAAGGAATAATTAAATGATATACATGGCATGTATTCATGATGTACAAACCATGTAATTTATTTTTTTTTTGTTAAAATGTGTAGTAGCCTCGTTTTGAGGTGGAATTCATTTTCTTCCGTCGAGTTTCGTAAACCAAGTCGGTTGGGACTTCAAATCCCTCCCAGATCGTTGTCTAAACTCTATTTCCATCACAGATTGTTCCATCAGAACCCCCTCAGTAATGCCTCTATTCTTCTTCAGCCGTTTCATTTATTTCGGTTCTAGAATGAGTTATAGGTGTTTGAAAGATTTGGATTCCTTTGAATATCTACTATGTTTTAGACCTAATTGGAAGTTGTTACCGGGGGAGTAGCATGGTACAAGTCTCAGGTAAGTGGTGCATACTTTTTTTTGTGTTTCATGGACTTTTGGGTAACACATCCTTTGGCGCGTTTTTTGGAATTTTGTGCGGGACCTGTTTTATCATCTGTTTCATATTGAATTGTTTATTGTACCTATGGGATGACTTTGGGTATGCCCTGTTACCATTTTTTCGTGATCAGGGCCAGGCGCAGGGACATAGCTCATTATATCATTTTGGTTGGGGAATTCCAAAATGGTTAAATTGGAATTATACTATTATAAAATACTGAGTTTATTTTATTAATCCTGATATAAATAGTTAGAGTCATTTAAGACCACTGTGCTGGTATGGGACAACCCCTTGCATAGTGTTATTAAATAGTTTAGTCTATTTTTCCTATTTTTGTTTTCTGTCTAAATATGCTATATAAGCATTTGTCGAATTGCATCTGCTAGATCCATTGGGTGGTGTTGGGAATGGCCCAGATTTTCTTGAGTGATGCGGATCACAATTTGGGATTGGCCCGGGTTACATTGGGTGGTTCTGTCCACGGTATTGGGCATCATGGAAGTCAATTTGAGGAAGGATGACTGTCAGGTTGGGCATGGATTGGGTTACTAGTATGGTGATTCCATCAGACATGAGCGACATGGTCACAGGGACACGAGGTGTCATAGATGTGGTGGATTGGGTACTATATTGGTGGTTACCAATCACCCGGACTTTGAGTAGTTTTCACATAGAGATACTCCGTGATTAGGTGGTTTTGACCACTCATGTGCGTAGAGGCCCCCATTAGTTTCGGTTTATGTACATTTGGTTTGAGGGTGATTACCTTAGGAAGCCACATGGGAGCGGAGGAGCCTTCAGGGGATAGCGTTGAGGCTATCGGGTTTGGGTATGAGGCTCACCATTTTTTTAGGGAATATATCATTTTCCTCCGGATACTTTGTTTGATGGAAGACATATCTATCCCTCCTGCTATTTATTTTAGGGCAAACATCGTTGTCCCTCTAGTTACTGTTTTAGTACATGCTTCATTGATCCACTAGGTTACTTCATCGGTGTGCCTTCGAGACATCAGTACTTGAGACACGTGGTGTCAGGGGCACATGGTGTCGGGTTACATGACATCTATTTTGGTGTTGGTTGAAGCAGGTGACACTCCATGGTGGCTGCTGAGTAGCAGTGAAGTTAGTGTTTATTTGTGAATTGTAATGTTTAATGCATTCCTTATAAATGCACGCCTTCTTAAACACTTATATTATGTGCGCACCGTTGGGTGGTATCCTACTGAGATTTTTCTCACAACCTCTAGGGGACTTTCGGGACGCCTGCAGGCTTTATGTATTTACATGCAGTGAGGTGGCCAGCTTCAGGAGCTGGGCAGCGTTAGTTTTTGAATGGATATGGTAAGAAACTTGAGGTCTTACCTATATAGTGTATACTTTGTTTTGTTTTCTTTTCTATATCAGCATGCTTACTTGTTGTAGCTACAGTTGGTTAGCCATTGGCACCCATTTTATATTCATTTATGTATGACCTTCTTTAGGTACATGTTTTATTACATAGTAGTACTTACAAATGATCATAATACTATTGTGTTTACTTTCTGTAGTTGTTGTTATATTTACTGCTTCCGATGATTATCTGTATTGATTATGCTTTTTCTCCGAGAGTCTGGTTCATGTTTGGTGAGTCTTTTAATCCACTGAATCTATACTATTATACTTGGACCTATACCTTGATTATTATCCTTTGTGAGGATATATCATCCCCACTATACCTAACAGACCCTCACTTCTTGTCAGGAACCATTGGCGTCCAGGGAAGTGTGCATAAGGTAGTATCACCCGACCTGTTTAGAAATGTTTGGGTGGTTGTTCATGTCCAGGTCATTACAATGTGGTATCATAGGAGTTCTTGAAAGGGATTTAGTTGCACCATTTTATTGGATACTAATGAAATTGAGACTTCTATTTACTTCTGCAGGTTTTACTATTTGGGATATGGTAGAATGGAGATAGTTTGTTACTTGAATTGGGTTTCTAGCTTGTGATATGGTGTCTGTAGACCTAGGTACGAGAGATGGACGATGTTAATGTGGGTGGGAATTGGGGCTTGCTTTTTTCTCAGATTATGGTTTATATGATTTCCTCCTCGGAGGCTCACTTGGTGTGTGAGGTTATTGATTGTGATATGTGACCTGTGACCCAGTATGGTAAGAGAGAATTGGACCTGGGCCCGGTATGGCAAGTCTTGTTTGGTTGGCTTTTGATAGGCACATTTTTAGGGTATTTCAATTTCATAATTGCACATATGCTTTGTGAAGTAATAATAACATTTGAAAAAAATCAATTTCCATGCTTTATATGCTTTGAAATGTAAAATTTGAAATTCCTGATATAATTTCTAGTAGTTTCAATGTGTATTCCATGCTTTAAATTTTAGAATTGCAGGTGACAGGGTTTTTGGGTCTGTCTCTTATAAGAGCAGGCATGTACTATAAGTTGAGGTGATTTTTATCACAAGGATTGGGCGACTCGGTCGTCGGTTTGAAGCAACGTGAGTTGTTAGGACATGCATGGCCCGAGGTTCTTTTGATACCGGGCTCTTTTAAGGGCAGTTAAGGAGGACATGACGCCGGGATGTCGTGGGGCATGGGTTAAAGTGGGGGAGAGTAAGGTCAGTAGTTATGAACTGCCTTTTAATGCATTCTTATATACCTTGCATATATATTGTTATATATATATATTGGTTGTCTGACCATTTATGGTATTCAGCAGGTCCCTCCTACACGTTTTGTTGGAGAATCAGAAAAGTGAGGTTATAATGCCGTTGTTGCAGGATCGGGTTCATGATTTGGTACAGGCAGAGCACAAGCCGCAGGTATAGGGTCCGGGATAGGATCCAGTGCAGGCAAGACAACAGCCGAGTATGGAATCGTTCTGTTCATGGCTCGTCGAGTAGCTTCGAGCGAGCCTGGTACGCGTCTTGTAGGGGATCGACAGAGGCACGCAGGGTACAGAGCAATCTATGGTGTATCAGACGCGGGAGTTCTAGTTGCAACACCTACCACTTTTTTAGGGTTAGAGTGGTCCGCAGGTGGCTGAGAACTGGATAGAGAGTATGCAGATGATCATCAAGTATCTCGAGATGCCTCCAGGGTGGAGGGTCAAGCTGGTGACATACATGCTAAGAGGGTCGTCGAAGCGTTGGTGGGATGTGTAGGTTCAGGCTCATAGGCACGAGGGACTGGAATGGAATAAATGTGAGGACAGGTTCTTTAAGAACTTCTATCCAGAGACACTGAGGGAAGAGGGAGCCAGGGATTTCGTGAGTCTTCAGTAGGGAGACATGACCGTTATTGACTATGAAGCTACCTTCACAGTGTTGTTTCTCGTTGAACCTTTTATGGTAAGCGGCGATGTGGCTAGGGTGAGGCGCTTCGATGATGGCTTACGAGATGCCATTTGGGTCCAGGTGAACATCTTCAGGCAGGTTTCCTTCTCCGAGGCAGTGAACAAGGTGCTTATAGTGGACGAAAACCTGAGGGATAGGCCCCAGGTTGGTCGGTCGACAACTTCAGGTGATGGTTCAGATAAAAGGAAGAGAGAACGGGATAAATTCCAGTGGGGTAGTCAGGCAAGGGATTCAGATAGACCACCTTGTTGTAGTTCTTCAACGATTTGATTTTAGTGTGGACAGTCGGGACAATTTCAGACATAGTGTAGTAGGCCTCAAAATTAGTGTCGGGCATGTGGACAGGTCGATCATCTATAGAGTTTTTCAGAAAGCCTTATCAGATAGCCTGCTGGCAGGGACCAGGAAAGATGGTGGCATCTGGAGTTGGTTCAGGTCCGGTACCAGGAGAGTGTAGTCCAGGTTCAGCTGAATGCAAAGGACATGACATAGACATCAGGACCCAACTGAGGGGTCGGTGGTCGGTGACTGGAGTAGCACCGCAGGGAGGTCATGCATTTGGCTACCGTACATTAAGCCAGGTGAACACCATGGAGATTCCAGAGGCTATGCAGGTTGGTGAACCGACGATGGTTATAGGTACACTGCGGTGTGGTCATGATCCCCATGTTTCCTTTTTTGCATGACTTGTAGAGGCATGTCTGATTCAAGTGCATGTGCTGCACATGATCTATGTAGACTGACATGATGCTATTCAGTGGGATTTGCATCATATTGGGTGTGTGATATATTTTATATATATACAAATGTATGATATGTGTAGCATTAGGGCATTGAGGATGGGGGTAACGTGAGGTGCCTTGGGCACCAGGGAATCAGGGATGCGGGTTACTTGAGGTGTCGCTGGCATCGGGGATTCGGGGATGCGGGTTACATGTGGTGCTAGGAACCAGGACCTCTTGGAGGCAGACACCGATGTGGTGCGGGCTACGTTGGGTGTCAAGAGCGACACATGAGCGCCAATGAGGTGTCGGGGGTGACGATGCATCACAGAAGGACAATGTGTCCACAAAAAGGTTAGTAAACCTTATTTTCTTTATGTATTGTCGGGTTGAGACTAGGTTAGGTGATTCCAAAGGTGGGGAGACCCTTTGAGGAATTTAGCCAGGACATTTGAGATCGAGGAAGTCTGGGTTATGTTGAACGAGGTGGGTGTTTGGTGTCATCTCTAGGTTTCATTTGATAGCTTGGGGATGAGATATGTTAATGTGGGGAGATTATAAGAACCCATGTTTTTAGAATGCGTGATAATCATGACCCTGTTTAAATTTTTGACTTGTTTCTGAGGAAACTAGAGACAATTTCCAATTTTCGGAAATTTCCAGACTACAAGCCGTTTACTTTAAGTACATGTCTTGTATTTTTTAAGAGAGTACCAGCCGTGTTCTCACCGAGTACATGTCATGTGATGACCATGTAGAAAATTTCTTACTACACGAAATGTAGTTATAGACACGCCGTGTACCAGAAACCATGTTGAGGCCATGCATGGCGTGTAGGCTTGTTGGTCGGGGAGAATCCTTGAAACTAAGTACATGTCATGTTCCCCTTGGACACACTATGTGGTATGGCCATGAATAATGGATATATATGGCATGTGGGTAAGTCAATGAGGATGAGAAGGGAAACCATGGAAATGACGTGTAACTAGAGGTACACGACGTGTAGTCCTGTCGGTGGGTTCAGAAAGTATGTCGGTGGAATTATAGACAACAAATGAACAGTTAAATAAAATACATGGCATGTATACATGAAGTACATGTCGTGTACTTTCTTTTTTTGCGTTAAAATGGGCAGTATCCTCGTTCTGAGGGGGAACTCATTTTCTTCCGTCGGGTTTCGCGAACCAAGTCAGTCAGGACATCAAATCCCTCCTAGATTGTCATCTGAACTCCATTTCTATCACAGATTATTCCATCAGAACCCTCTGGGTAAGGCCTCGATTCCTCTTGAGCCATTTTGTTTGATTTTGTTCTAGAACGTGTTATATCAGTTTGATATGTTTGGATTCTTTTGTAGATCTAAAGAATTTTATACCAAATTTGTTGTTGTTACAGGAGGAGTAGCATCCTACAAGTCTCAGGTAGGTGGTGCGTACATTTTTTTTGTGTTTTCATGGTTTTTTGGGTAGCGAGGCATGCAGCGTGTTTTCATGTATTTTGAACGGGACCCGTTTTATTTTCTATTTCATATTGAATTGTTTATTGGGCCTATGGGATGACTTTTGGTATGCTGTGTTTCTAGTTTTTCTTGACTGGGGCCGGGCGCCGGGTCGTAGCTCATCGGGGCATTTTGTCCGGGGGATGAAAAAATGATTAAATTTAAATTATATTGTTATAAATTTTTGAGTTTAATTAATTATTCCTAATATTAATTGTTTGAGGCATTTAAGACCTCATCTCTGGTATGGGAAAACAACTTGCATAGTGCAATTAAACTGTTTAGTATGTTTTTCCTATTTATTTTTTATATTTAAATATGTTATATATGCAATTGCAGAATTGCATCTGATGGACCCTTTGGGTGGTGTTGGGCATGGACCAGATATTCTTGAGTCATGCGGATCACAGGTTGGGCTTGGCCCGGGTTACGTTGGGTGGTTCAAACCACGTGATTGGGTCTGATGGACATCGGTTTGGGGTAGGAAAATTGTCAGGTTGGGCATGGCCTGGATTACTAGGATAGTGATGCCATCGGACTAGAGAAACATGGTCGAAGGGACACAACATGTCAGAGATGTGGTGACTTTGGTACTATTTTGGTGATTACCACTCACCCAGACTTTGAGTAGTGTTCACAAATAGATACTCCGTGATGAGGTGGTTTTGACCACTCGTGTGGGTAGAGACCCCATTAGTTGCAGATTAGGTACATTTGGTATTGGGGTGCTTACAGTAGGATTCCATTTGGGAAGTGAGGAGGCTTAATGGGATAGAGTTATGGCTTCTATTTTGGGGGATGAGGATCGACGTTATTTGAGGGAAAATATCGCTATCCCTCCGGATACATTGTTTGAGGGCAGACATTATTATCCCTCCAACTATTTATTTGAGAGAAACATCGATGTCCCTCCGGTTATTATTTGAGGATAGGCTTCGCTATTCCTCCGGGTTACTTCTTGGGTGTGCCTTCGGGACAACGGTACTTGAGACACGTGGTGTTAGGGGAACATGCTGGTGGTTTACATGGCAGAGATTCTAGCATTTTCCGAAGTAGGTGACACGACATAGTGGTTGTTGAGCACCAGTAGAGGTAGTGTTTATATGTTCATTGTTCAATTGACTCCTTTCCTCATTAATTCATGCTTGATTAAACACTTATATTAGGTACACACCATTGGGTGGTATCCTACTGAGATTTGTCTCACCCCTTACATGGTCCCTTTAGGACTCGTGCAGACTTTATGGATTTATTTGTAGGAATGATGCCAACATCAAGAGTTGGGATGCGTTAGTTGTTGCATGGAGATAGTAAGGACCTTTAGGTATTTCTTAGCTAAGGTTTACTTTGTTTTGTTTTCTTTTTTTTTTATCAGCATACTTACTTGTTATAGATACTTTTGGTTATCCATTGGCGCCTTTTTATATTTAGTTATGTATGGCCTTCTTTGGGTTCTTGTTTTATTTTTTAGTAGTAGTTAAAGTGATCAGTATGTTGATGTCTTTACCTTCCAATGTTGTTGTTATATTTACTGCTTTTTCTGTTTATCTGTATTCATTATGCTTCTGCTCTGTGGGTCTGGTTCGAGTCTGCTGAGTCTTTTATTATGCTGCATCATTACTGTTTTACTTGGACCAGTATTGTGATTATTATCCTCTAAGAGGGTATAGCATCCCCACTATACCTAACAAACACTCACTGCTAGTTGGTAGCCTTTGGCATATGGGGAGGTGCGCCTAAGGTAGTAGCACCCAAACCAGTTAGTAATGTTCGGGTGGCTATTCGGGTCCAAGTCATTACATCACTCACTTTTACTATTTTAGGTATTCACCATGGTAACTAGTCTATTATTATTTTTAATATTAATTATGAAAAAAATAAAAGTTGAAATTTTTATAAAATATTAATTATTCAAATTAAAAATATTTAATCCACTTTATCAAATAATAATTACAGATTTTAAGAAACTATATTTAAAATTATACTTACAAAATGTGTTGAAAAACTATTTTTAATGAAATTCATTTTTCTAGAAATAAATGATCTCATACTAAATATATGAATATAAATAATATATATATGAAATTAAATTATAATAAATATTTTATAATCTATGAATTTTGTTTAAATATTTCATTACTATGATTTTTTTATTTCATCAAAATGGATAAACATTATTCACATAAAAAAATATTCGTTAGAAAACCTCATTTCTATGCATACAAATAAACTTATACCAAAATAAAGAAAATTGACGATAAAAAAATTAATTATATTATTATAAATAAAATATTTCATATATCACTTTATGAATAAATCCTACAAAGAATATATCTTTTAAATTATTTTAATTAATGGAATGAAATGATAGTATTTGAAAATTTTTAATTTTCCCAATTCTCTGGAAAACAAACACATCAAATAAACTCAAAATTTCCCCCCAATTTAATTTTTATTTGATAATTTTTTAAATCATTTTAATTCTAAAAAATAAAATTCCTAAATGTTATATTAATTAATATAAATATTTTCTCAAAAAATGAAATAAAAATCATTTTGGAAGGAAACATATATTTTTTAGAATAAAATATTATTAATAAAATTGGGGATCATTTTTGTTAAGAATTTATAAATTAATTTATATTTAGTAGTAAATTTATATATATTTTATAATGTAATAAATACAATGCATAGTCACACCTTTTATGGCTATGTAATTAGAGTAATACGTTTTGTAGGTCATTTAAGCTCGGTGTAGCATGTCATGTATGGTATTGAAACTAATGTTCATCTTTTAAATTAATTATGTGTTACATTATTCTCCATTCAATAATATTATTCCACGCTAATTGTTTTTATTCTGAGTAATTAATGGTTTTAAATTTAATGATAAAACATTTTTTTTCGATATCCACATCATAAAAAGTGTTAATAAAAAGTCCTCTTAAAATATGGAAAATGGTATATGAAGGTCGTCTCAGAACTAGGATTTCAAATAGTAGAACATTTTTGTGAATTGAAAACATCATTTTGGAAAAAATATCCATTTAGTATATAATGTTATAAATTTTTTAAGAGATAATAGAACCTCAGTTTATCACAAATGAATAACATTTCTTTTAATAATTTTTTTCCAAATGTTGAGGCATAATTTTAAAATCTATAATAATAATATGATAACATATAATTACTTGAAAATTATAAGTTCAATATCTTCTATTTCCCTAAATTATTGGAATTCAAGATGAATTATCATGCCTGATGTTGTAAAATAAACTTATACTATATCAAATAATCTTAAAAAATATTAAAATATATTCCTCTAGACATTAAATATTATCCAAAAATAAATTCAGTACCACAAGTTAAGATAAAATAAAAAATTTATAAACCTCCAAATTAATCTCCAAATACAAATCTCAACATAAATTATTACATAAATAAAATAACCTACATCCAAAATTACCTCAATATTTAAAATATTATTTCTATTCTCCCCAATCAAACATCCAACTTATATCACATGTTTTACCTGACAGTAACATATACCTCAAACCAATGAAACATTTCCCAATATATTATTTATCACTTAAAAATAGAAAAAATTAAAAAATATTTGATTGTATAATATATTTCCCAAAATAAACATCTTTTTATCCTACAAATCATTTAAGTAAAAAACATAACCTAATAGATAGTAAATCATGTAGGATAATGGTAGTTATTACACCCTTATCTTCCTTCGATTGTGTGTTCAAGTCTTAGACCCATGTCAGATATGGAGAGTTATATCTCAGAATGTGGTTTGTCATTTTTATAAAACTATATTAATATAATTCGTATAACATTACACAAAAATATTATAAATATTCTAAAAATAAAATTAATTTTCCAACCAATTTTTATCCACTAAATACATCTATACAACAAATTTTATTTTAAAAAAACTAAATAATTTTAATTAACTATAAATTCTTCGACATAAAGAACATATAAAAGATTATATTTTCCCCTATCATTTTTTCCCATAAAATATTTCAATACCATAAAATATCCATAATATGACATTAGTGATATTAAACCTATTCTTGAAAGTTCAAAAAGAAAAAATATAATATAAAAGTCCTTATAAGTTTCAGGATCCTTATAACTGACAAAAAATTGATAAAAATATTGAAATAACATTATTTTCATTTTTGAATACCTAAAAACATCAATCATTCCACTTAAATTATTTTCCTAACGTTGCACAATATTAATAAATCATTGGATTTGAAAATTGACTCAAATAATGACCAAGAGATCCAAATGTAAAACATTAAACTGTTAGAGGCATCCTAGGTTGAACATTATTTCTCTACATATTTTTAACTTTATTCTTCATGTTTCTATGGATATTACCTACTTTGTGCCCCTATTTTCTACATGTACAACATATTCTAGTTCCATTAAAAAATATTTCTTCATTCCTTTTCCCATATTTCTAACAGTTTAGAAATTGAATCTTCTTTTCATTAACATATTTAACACTAAATCATTAATGAGATTCCAAAATTCTCTTCACTGATGTGTTTTTAAATTTAGAAATATTTTATTTGTTAATAATAATTTTAGATTACTCTTATGGAGTGATAAAAATAGTCTAAATTAGGATTTAATTATGTTATAAATCTTATTAGGTAAATCATTACATTATTAATCACAATAGTTATTAGCATGATTTCTCCAATGTCCGTCAATTTATTAAAAAGAATAGTAAAAATAATATTATAATTAATTAACATTCAAAATGGAAATGTATGAACCTAGATGTAATAACTTATAAATGAAATGTATATCCTAACCTATGAGTCTCCTGGTATCAATCTAGTCCATCCATTACAATGTTTCTTATAGGGTTGTGTAACCTAACAATTTTTTCAAATCCATCATAATGGTTCGTAAATAGTTAGTGAATTTCTAAAACATCCCCCCAAGGTGTTTCAAACATGGTGTAGAGAAAGGATACTTTTCATTCACTATGTGATTATCGATTCATGACCAATTTCCCTTTTTTGAGTTATTACCCCATATATAAAACTATGTTAGAGCCATATGTACTTGTAGTATCACGATATGAATTTAATTTCATAGAACCCACTCTCTCTATAATTCACTAAATTTATTGGTTTTTTTACTATACTTATTCATATCTTATTACATATCCATAGGAGTCTCTCTAAATAAATATATTACTAATCCCATAAAATTTCTACACTTTACTCTGATACTAAATATTGAAACCTAATCCTTTTATACAAATATCATTCCTTGATTTTGATTGTTAACATCCTATAATTATAACCCAAATATCATTAGGCCTAATGTATTTGGATGAATATGTTCATAATATATTAAAGTGACACCAAAATAAATCTTCATTATTTTATTCTTTATATTCAACTCTTAAATAACTTGCGCTCCTAAAACTACATGGGATGACATAATAAATATATAGAAAAAATATGTTTTACAAAATCCCACTAAGGTAACAACAAGAAAAAAATAATGTGTAAGTCATTGATAAAAATTGATATCATAAAATAGATGATACGCGATTAATCATAAGGGGAATAATATAACGAACATGGTATCATTAGATCATGGAAATAAAATTTTTTTGGAAGTAACATATAACATAACATAAACATGTGTCATAGATAACTACATATCCAACATCACATGGTATAAAAAGCACAATAATGGATTACTTTTACTCTCTAATAACATAATTCCTCGTTAAACTAATTATTTTCACAATGCATTTGAATACTATCTAGGTGCACCCATCATAACATGTTCATGATTATGTGTTCCAAAAAATTATATAAATCATAAGTCATAAATATTATTATTAACCATGTAAATATGTGATTTGAATAATCATGTTTCATATAATAATCCAAGTAAATTTTATAATGAAATAATTTTAGAGATGAACACAAGCCTTGTATTTCCCCATAAAAGTATGGAATAAAATTCATGTTATATTTTTGAGATAGAAATATACATAATATTTAATAAATATATATAACTAAATTCATTCATAATTATTTAATATTTAATTGACATATTACATGTAATATTTCTTATGGAAAGTACCCATTTCAGTTTGAAATCACTTCTTCAAAATCCAAAAAATTAAAAAATATTATAAAAAATTTTTTCTTTAAAATGAACCATATAAATTTTTTAAGTAAGATTCAATGTATTTATTGGTCATTATAGTGGTAATATTCCGTTCATTAAAGGAATGCCAAAACAAACATTCCTTTTACATTTTCAAAAAAAGTATAAAATTACATTTCCCGAAAAGAAACCAGAATATTCATTTTACAAAAAAAATTAATAATTAATACATGGGAAAACAAATTAAATAAAAAATTGAATATTATGAAACATATTATTTAAATATTTAAAATAATATATATATATATATGGAAAAAAATTCAATTTCAACCGAAAAGAGAAATAATGGTGTCTTTCCAAAAAAACAATTCTCACTCATTTTATGTAACAAAGAAATGGAAATGATAATTTTAGATAAAAAATTCATAACTAAACATATGAGAATAAAATTAAAAGGGTTTCATAATAAAATGATCAAATATTTATTTCAATGTAAATTCAATCATATATAATCATAGTTAAAATGATATTGAAGTATAAACCCTTACTATTTTGGTAAAATTTAATAATATCCCCCACGAAATGAATAAATTCAATTAAAACATAAAATATAATGAATATAAATTTATTCATGATATAAGATATTAATTATGCAGTATATAAACCTCATATATTTAATATGTTCATAATACTAAATAAGTCTCAATAGAGTAGAAATTGAGATACAATATCTTAGAAAGATCATATAATTGATGTGGGGATTAATAAATTAATTAATTATGTGTATCAAATGTAAAACAACATAGAAACGTATAAATCAAACATAAATTAATAAAAATTCGTTACACACATAATATTTTAATTTCAATGACAATGAAGAAGTATTATAACTAACATAAAATAAATAGAGTTATTAAATTATTTACCACTTTGTAACATTCACTTCATGTCACATTGGATGAAATAATTCAAATTAATACTTAAAACACCATGAAGTTAGAATAATTCATGTTATTACAAGAACAATGGGTTGTATATATTGAATAAAATATAGATTTCTGAACAATGTTAAAATATGACTCAATGAAATGAAATTGAGACTAAGTCCATTACTATGACACTAGACTTGTCATGTATGTCCTTTATCTACTATGTAATAAAATAATATGAATTATTAGAATTATTAAGAACCTTTTATATATTTAATCAAATATAAATAGGCCATTTATTTCATTTATTTTTATAAAATGTTATATTATTTATATAGTTATGTCCGCATTGGGTGTATTGAGTATGCTCAGTTCAAAATTTCAAAACGACATCATTGTGTTGTCCATGGTAAAAAGGGAAGTTATTAGATCATCTCAATAGTATTAATAAGGGAATAATTATTATTTTTATGCATCAATTATACTTTTAAATCCAACCATGAAATATGGTTATGAAAAATTAACTACCTTACATCCATGGAGTGTGTATTTCATACGTACGCATGATTAACGGTTCCATTATTCAATGATCGTAAAGGAAGAAATGTAAGTGTAATTTTATATTTAAATAATTTAAATTATATCATAAATATAATATTATTTCTATAAATATACTTACACATTCCTTCAATTTATGTGGTAATAAAAATGAATCATGTTGCTTCGAGAGGCGGTAGTCCATCTTACACACGAAAGATGTTATCATTTTCACATTGATGGTAAGTTAAGAAGTTATATGATATTTTACATTTTCATAATTATTAATATTTCATTAATATAATTCATAAAAATCTTATCCATAATTATTATCATCCATGATATGTGATTATAGAAAATTAATTACATCAGTTCGTGAGGTATTAGTTCTTCGTACACAAGAACAAGGGTTTCATTTCCCATTCGATGGAAGGTGATATAGATGGAAGCTATTAAATTAACATAATAACATGTAATTATATAGAAGATAATTATATTATTAAATCATTAGGATTAAAAAATATTTGAAGGATGTGGAAGAATAAAATAAATAAAGATCTTCGATTAAGAATGACACCACTTCTTCAAATAACCTATTTATTATTATACATAATGGATTCCTATATTGGATTTATGATCCATGAAATATGTACAAGAAATTTATAGTGAATAAATTAAGTTATTTCAGTAGTTATTAGCCAAAAATACTCTTCTAAGTGCTTAAAGGAGGGCAGAGGAGGCCCTTTTCTATAAGTGACTGGGATTGGTATTTATGTAAATACTCAAAACTATTTAATAATGGGAAGTCACTCTCAATAAATGTTATACTAAAACCAAAAAATAAAGGATTGTATGGGTTATATGTTAAATAAAAACCTCAAATATTCTATATTAATCTTATTTTAAAAATGTTATTGCATTTACCTCTAAGGTTACTAACTTTTACTATTTCTGTTTTCACCACGATAACTAGTTTTTTTACAATTTTCATAATTCATTATGACCAAAAACTCATCTGAACATATTAAATAATATTAAAAATTCTTAATTTAAATATGGAATATATTTTATCAAATTCAAATCATATAAGTGGTATAATTTAATTTAAAATTTATCCCACAAAACATATTAAAAACGGTTTATCAAGAAATGCATTTTTTCAAAAAATGAATGACATAATATTAACTCTAAAACTATAAATTTAAATTATTTGAATTAAATTTATAAAATTTTATTTATTATATTTACATTTCCTTTTAATATTTCCTTATTATGGCTTATTTTAATTAATTAATATGTATTAACTATATTCGCATAAAAACTATTTGTAGAAAACAACAATGTTAAGAATAAAAATATACTCATACCAAATTCATTAAAAATGATTATTAAAAAAATTAAATATATTAATATAAATAAAATATTTTTTATTTCACTATAGTAATTTTTTACAAATATAATGTATCTTTTACATTATTTGATTTATTGAAAACAAATAATAGTATTTGAAAAATTGGTAATATTCAATATTCCTTGAATAATCAATCATTTCAAAACAAAGTCCGAAAATTACATCATATTTTCACAATGATATGATAATTTATATAAATACTTTAATTTTTTTAAAGAAAATTTCTAAAGATTCATAAATTAATCATAATATTCTCTCTCAAAAATAAATTAATAACATTTTTTATGGAAATTTTTTTTATGGAATAAAATTTCTTTATTAAATTATAAGTATATTCTTACCAAAAATATATCAATAAATTTATTTTTATTATCAAATTTATATATATTTCATACATTATTTAATATTATTCCTATATTCCAATTATTGGTTTAGGTTATAACTGTAATATATTCTACATGTCGATTATGCCCAATGTTGTATGTCGTATATACTATAGAACGTAATGTTATTCTATTAATATATAAAGCAGTTATAATATTTTAGGAGATTTGGATTTACATTTTTTAATGGATTATTTTTTCAATAATAAAATCTACTATCCATCCATCGATATGGCACCCTTAGAGGCCTTGTATGGTTTACAACATAAACCTCCACTTTGTTGGTCATAGGTTGGGGAAACATCCTTAATGAGAACTAGTTATGTCTAAGAAATGATGAAAAATATTAATTTGAATATTCAAATAATTTTAGTGGAAAAATATATTAAAATTATAATACGATCATCATTTATAACCTTTAGGATTTTGAATTTGATGACTTGGTTATTTTGAGTGTTTCAGCTCAGCAAGGTCACCAGTAGCACAAAAAATAGGGAAAGGTGGCACTAATATATGTAAGACTATTAGAGGTTTTTTTAAAATTGGAATGATATAATTCCATTTATATTTTCCAGCACATAAGACATCAATCCATAACATGTTCTTTGTTTTATAACTCGGAATGTATCTCTCATATCCATATCTTATCTTTAGAAGGGGGGATCTGGATGTATATATTTATTAATCAATGACTGAGAATCGAATTTTCATTATTAATTATCATATATAGGTTTTTCATTGTAAATACACATCCTTTCTTAAAGGGTTATGTACAAATTATTTTAACTCCCATGACCCTTGGGTACATGGGGTGTTGTTGAGAGAATACAGACCTCATCCCTTTGATTTAAAGTTGCCTTGATTGAATTTTTGTGGTATAAAATAATTTATGATGGTGAGAATTATAAAATTAAAATATTTTATTTAAATTACATTCTTTGGTTCGTGATTTTTTCGATCTGTTTCTGGTGTTTTGGGGTTTTTCTTTTCTCTTTAGTACACTTTTTATCATTGATTTACAGGGCCCTTTGAATGAACCTTTTTAAAAAGTAAGTGAATTTTTACCCTTACATAGATAATGGGGTATATTTAAGGTTAATTACCTTATAGCCATTTCCAATAGGTGTTTTGTAATGGTAAGCCTAAAATTATTATGGCTTCGTAAGGGTAACTCACCTGATTCAAAAGGGTAGGGTAAAAATCATATGTACTGTATAGGGGTCGTATATTTGTAGTGTAATGGTATATAGATTTATATATGAGTTGTTTAAGGGTATGTCATGTTTCATAATGGTTACCTTTCATTTATAAAGGAATCATAATGGAACCTATAGTTCTATTTAAGGGTAAATCATTTTTTGTATGGGAATTTCAATGTTTTGAAGGTATGTTTAAGGGTACTCAACCACTATGTATAGGTAACTCTTAGTGTGAAACATTACTAATGTTAAAAACCATTACCCTTATGTAGAATTTATATGATAAATAATAGTAAAACATGTTAACCTTACACAATTCCCTTTTTATGAATTTTTGTTGAATATGATATTCATTGTTCTTTTCCCATAACAACCTGGAACTCCTTTTTATTGATCCTAAATTTTTGAACATATTGAATTCAATTACTTTGACCTATTAAAGGTTATAAATCTTATACTAAATGATTTTAAAACTTTTTTTTATTAAAGTCCTAGTTGAAAATGGTGAATGAAATTGTGTTTTAATTTTGAATTTTCTGTTTTCAAACTAGAATACCTATGGTATTTTTGTAAATACTCCAACTTATGTTACATTGATTTTTGTTTCCCTCATGAGTAAAATTTAGGGAATCCAACTACAGGGTAACCAAAAGGAGGGTGTTTTCTTGTTTTCCTTTAATCATTGAGCATGAACCTTCTCATGATTTATTGTTACAGATCCCTCATTTTGGTTTTGGGATATTGTAATTAAGGTAGGTTATTTTTGAAATTAATATCTATTATTTAAAACTATTGATGATTTTTATTTAAAATATGTTTTCAAATTATCATCTAAATTTTTATTTCATATATTTATAAATATTTTTGAAATGGAATGGTGTGTGTGAAAAAAACCCCTCGATAATGGTTCTTCTAATAAATTATTGATTTTCAAAAAAAGTTCTTGAATTAATATAATTATTTGAAGTAATATTTTTTTATTAAATATAAAGGAATGATATATTTCATGATTTTATGATAGATTGATTTATTTAAATGGAATTTGTTTTTGATGAAAATTCATTTGATATTTACTTCTAAATTGAAAGGAATTTTTTTAAAAAATGATATTTATTACAAATGAATCAATGATTGAAAATATGTAATAATTTTTGAACAAATTATATACCCTTGTAATGTTTGATATACATTGAAGCATATGGGATACAGGGTAGTTAGGCTTGAACAACATGTTCTATAAATGTATTTCTGGTACCACGAAATGTATTGACTATATTAATGAAAACTATACTACTTGAGGGTAGGGAGTTAGTCCATATCTATCTTATCCTATTTATCCTTAGGTATGTTAATATTTTTACATTGGACTTATTCCAAATAATTTGTGAACACTATACTCCATAATTAACTAAGATGTGTGAGAATTCCGATATAACCTACCCAATGATATCTAAACCATGATGTTATATATGAAAATGATCTTATATTCAATTTTTAGGATGTTTTTTACACTAGTTAGTTTTGATAAAAAAATTTATACACACTATCACATACATGACTTATTTTGAAGTTAAATTTCATTTATTTTCATTTCATTCATTTATTTGGATGGCTTCCAAAGGTTTTATGGAGAAATAGATGAGTTTTCATGAATTGGGCCAAACCGTGAGCCCAATTCCAGATTTAAAAATAAATTTTGATTCCTTTATAACATTTTCATTTTTTTAATATTTTTCCCTCATTCTAATTCCTAAATGGTCTCCTCTGACATATTAACACCAAAATATAAATTTGGAGCCTTTATAAATCAATAATCATGGTGGATATGGGTTTTTATTTATGATATTGGGCCTGCCCGAAGACCCATTTCCTGCATTAAAAATAATTTTTAATTTTTTTATATCTCCTTCACTATTTTCGTTTTTTTGGTAATTCCACCTACCTCACGACCCTAAGAAATCCAGACGCGCTCCCATTGCCTTTCCCCCCTCCTTGGAGCTCTTTGAAATCGCTAATTAGGGCTGAGCTTCATAGGGTGTCTCAAATCGGTCATAATTGAAGAGGTAACTTCATCCCTTCTTAACTATCTCAATTCTTACTCTTTTCCCTCCATTCCAATTCCATAATTACCTCCTAAATCTTTTTCTAACAATCCCTGAATTTTGGATGTTTTCAATTTCGGAAACTATTGTTTTTGGTGTGATTAATTCACCATACTTCAAGTAGGTGAGTCTATTTCTTTCCTCTTTTAAATTGCTTAGGGTTTCATCCCTAATTCTTGAATTATAAAAATTCCAGAAGATAGGGTTCGTGACTAGGTTCTAAATTACTATATTTTGGGTGAAATATTGAGGTTTTAGGTTTCTTTTATGTTCCTTGAGGTGCGGCGGTCGTGCGGTTGATGTTCCGCCCCAATATTTGAGGGTTTTGACACATTCGGTAGGTGATTCCATGGGTAACCATTTAATGATGAGTTAGTTTGCTTGATTAAATAATTTTACATGTTCCTTATGTTCCGTGCATTAGGAGAATACCATTTTTGGTATCAATAGTAAATCATTTGTTTTTAAAGTTACATTTTTTCTTGAAGTGTGTATTTTTCAAATGTATTTCATGTGTTATCTCTTGTGGTAGTTTTGTAAAATGTGGAAGTTATTTATTAGTTGTTGAAAGGGGCTGACAATTATGGTTGGGTAATGATATAGTTCCATGTGGGCAAAAAAAGGGGATGTATTTGAATGGTTTTATTTGTATAACCTTGTTATACTCCTTGAAAGTGTTTTATGGATTTGTGTTTTCTCATGGGTATCTTTTGTGATATTATTCAAGGTGATTATATAACATTTGAAAGTGGATTATTACATGTTTATTGGGATGCCAATTCTGTTTTTGTAGGGTCTTGGTGTGCTTTTGGCTTAAAAATAGGTTTTTGAAATGGATTTTATGTGCAAATTTTGGGTATACTCTTTATAATTGTTTTATGAAAGTTTTGAATGGTTTATTAGGTTGTGTAATTGGTGAAACTATATCAGAAAACTATTTTGGTAGGAGTATATTTTTAAAATATCCATTTCATTTGTGAAAAGGTTGTTATGTGATATGCATCATCATGGAAATATTTTATTAAATTGTTTGAAGGAGATATTGAGGAGAGAAAGTGATGTGAAAGTGATGTGGAGTGTTTTGTGTGAGTGTGATGTGGAAAATTGAATTTTTTTTATTATGAAAGGAGTGTTATTTTCCATGTGTGTGGGATATTATATGAGTTTAAATATCTTATAATTGTTTTATAAAATTGTTTAATGGTTTTGTGGAAGTGTTGAAAAAATGTGAAATGTGTTGTGGGCTATTTTGGTGTGATTCGGATTTCAAAATCATTTTGAATGAAAAATGGATTTTTGTGACTTGTGTGGTATACACATGGTCTGTTTGGTGAATTTGTGATGTGTAAATGATATTTTCATGTTCAATGTATATTTCTTGACTTGTTGAACTTGTTTGAGCACAAGGGGAAAACATGGGTATATATGTGGGTGGACGTGTACTAGTATGCTAGTGAATCCGTGGGGTTTGGCCTCAGTTTCACTTAGCAAGATTGAAGCTTAAAACACTAACTAAACAATGGTGATGATGATTATGGACCACTAGGTTATGGGTATGTTCCCTACTAGTGGATCGTGCACGAGAATGGATATTTGTGATGGTTACTCTCACCGAGATACGAGGTACCTGGGACTCACAGCTAGCTAGTGCCTAGGGGTTACTTCCTATTTCTTATGCTCATTATTTACTTTGTACTTAACGTCGGCATAAGGTATAGTTGGATGGAAAATTCAGTCGTGTTGACATTATTTTTAAAAGTGTTGATTCTTGATGATAGACCACTTGAAAACTATTTTTATTCAAAGTTTCACCTTTTAGAAATTGTAACTAGCTTTTCATGTTTTTGAAAATTTGCATGATTTTTGTCTTTAAATGTATATCACATGGAATATCTTAGTGGTGGTATCCTACTGGGAATTTTATCACACCCTACTTACACCCTTGGGTGTAAGTAGACTTGGTTATTTTTGTTGTTGCAGGTTGGGTACAATTTTTTGTTCTAGTGGTTCGGGTTTCTAGCAGGTCCTTGGTGGTGAAGTCTTGTGGAGGTGGCTTGAGGGTGGTGCCGCTTGCCATGAGGGTTCTTGGGATATCCTTATTTGGTTTTGTACCTTTGGTATAGACCTTTTGAGTTGTTTTAAGCTATGTGATTCAGTTCTGAATTTTTGTAAAAGAATGTTTGGTTTGAAAAATCCAGATTTGTTTCATTGGATTCTTTTGTTGTGTTATGTTTATAACCTCGGGTAAATCATTCCAAATTTTTATTTTATGATACCCAGGCACTTGTGCCAGCCCATGGGGATCGGGAACGCCCTTCGGGCCTTGTCACGGGCTGGGTTTGGTGCCATTTTTTGTGGCGATCGATTCGGTTCATGATAAATGGTATCAGAGGAGGTTCAGGTTAACTCTTTGGGTCTTGTTATTTGGGGAAGAGTCAGGATAGTCTGGAGTTAGGATTGTTGGGACATGAAATTATAGTTATGGTTAGTGTGTCTGATCACCATGCCTCATAATGGGATTTGTCTTTCCAAGAGAATTCGGTATTTATCTAAGTCCTTCAGTTTTCTTGGTTCGATGATGATTAAAGGAAATGAAAAGAGAGTTGGGTTAATGGTCCTAGTGAGCTCGCAAGGCCTGGAAAGCCATGTGGATCCAAGGATATTCCCTAGAACACTCTCTGTGACAGTGAAGTGATTGGAATATGGCCGCCAACCACATTTCCAAGTCACCCAATGAAACTAGTTTCCTCTTGCACTTTTTTGTGCTTAGGTTTTGAAATCATAGCACTTTGGTTTTAAGAAGTGTAAAGTTTTTGTAAAATGGTTTTCAAATAAAGAGGGAATGGTTTGGTTTATGAAATGGCGGAACATAATTTTCAAAATTGTTTTGAAATGTAAAATGGTGCCCTTACACCTCTTTGAAAGCAGGAACTATATTGAAGTTAGTTTTGAAAAGAGTTTCCAATAGAGTTTTCTAAACAATCAGAGTGTGTTTTAATGGAATGAGATGTTTTGAAATTGATGTGAATATCTTGAAAGTGAGTTATTTTCTAAATGGTTGTTACTTTATGAAAATTTTTGTAAGATGTGAGTTGGGATTTTGATCTCATGGTTAGACGTTATGAGAAAAAGGATGTGTTGGTTGACCATTTTGGTTTTGAAATGTGGAAAGAATTTTTGTTTTAACCATTGGTATTTCCATTAGTGACCACATGCATGGGTTTATATGGGATGATGGATGGTTGATGGCACGACTGGATGAGTTTCAGGACAGATATGAGGAGGGTGTCTAGTGTGGCACAAAAACATGAATGTGTGAGGCCCATGGGGTACCATTGGTGGATACGCTTACTGCTAAACTGTTTGTTCTCAAAGAATTACTTTTAATGAAAACAACGATGTCTTGATGAATATTTTTGTATGGTTTGTATTATGGGTTTTTGAAAATGTTGATGTTGTGGGATGTTTTGATTCCAAGAATCCCTTCTGTTTGAACTGTGTTTTGGGTTTGTGTTTGGTAGGTAAGCTGTGTTGTAGGGACAGTTAGTGGTCTCTTTTGAAAAATGTTTGGGGATGCCTTTAGGGTGGTTCCCTTCATGTGTTTGGATCTGTTTTATGGCTTGTTTTGACCAATGGACCGGATTGGTTGGGTCCTTGGGTTTTCTCATTGGATAAGGTATGCCCCCATTAAAGGTTAATTCATAACTGAAGCGCATCCCAGATTGTTTCTCCATTGGAAAATCCTCCAGTTGATCAATATAAGGAATCTATTTCTTGAGATTCTTAGATTGAGTATACACCCTTTCCTTTATTGGTTTTTGTATCCTCTTGTAGTGGGAGATTGATTATGGATGGTTGAAAGTGACCTTAGCCTCTTAAGTTTCCTAATTTTTTAGAAGGTGGAAGTGTTCTCAGGTTCTTAGCGTGGATGAGTATTTGGATAGTGTCTAAGAGGAACTCTCAGTCCTTCATAGTCTCTTCGAAGAAAGAGTTCATGTTAAACTACTAGTGTGGGAAATCTGGTCATGAGAGGATATTATGGCCACTTTCTAGAATTGTGTGTTGTTTGGGGATGTTGTACAAGTTCCCTCTCTATTCATTGTTTATATCAGTCGCAATGGTCTTGTTCGGTGATTCCTTGTGATGTCATGTGCTCGATTGACTGTAAAGGTGAAAGTTGGGCAATCATCTGAGAGTCTCGATTATGTTGGGAGAATCTCTCCCTTGAAAATAACATAAAAAATTATTCCATTTTAGAGGAAGGTGAGTATAAGTGTCCTTTAATTATATTGTTTATCACCCGAACAAACAAGGTGTGATGTGTGTACATCTTCTAATCCCTTGTTTTAGTAAAATATCGCGTTAGGGTAAAGTGAGTTTGGAATGTGTTTTGTCTTGTAAAAACTTATCGGGGATTGCGGTGTAGTAGTTGTTTTCAACGAAAGAAGAATTATCATTCAGGTGGTTTCCAAAGCCTAACTGCGAGGCCGAAGATGGTTCAATCATTTGAGCTCTAGCCATAGGTCTTGGAGAGAAGCTGGCTTGTAGTCAGGGGAAATCGCAGGGTCATTTAAACCCTTGTGCAAAGTCCTATCCTCAATATGAAAGATAAGAAGAGTTTAAACCTATGGTGTCATCATATTTATTCTACTGTTCATGTTCGGTGGAAATAGGTGGAGGGCCTTGTACCCATGTCATCGCCCAGTGTTATTCCCTCCCCCTTTGGGTTCCATTGAGTCTTTAGAGAAAGGTATGAAGTTTGGCTAGACAGGTTGACCACACAGTTTGCACTTGGTTTGTAGTGACCATGCCCCAAAAAAACCATGTAGATAGAAGAATCTCCACAATTCGTTCATGGTTTCCCAAACCATGCAGACAAACCATGTGGTCGTCCCAACACTTTATATTTTGGGGTCTTTCTGTACTGGGCCATGCTGGTTTGTTAAGATTGTTGGTTCTTATGGTGGGGAGCCTATTTTTTCCCCGTACCAATAACTTAGAGTTATACATGGTCTAGGATTGGTGGTAGGTAGTCTCATTCGGATCTATCAAGCTACCTAAATCTTCCTTGGGTATCCATTGATATTGGAGAGTGCCCAGTGGTTTGGTTATAGCAAGGTATGTGTAACCTTGTTCGATGTTGTTGTTCGTTTGAGTGAATTGCTTAAGTCTTGTGCGGATAGTGTTTGAGGAGTTTTCCATTGGGATAAAGCCTGAATGTGATTGATTGATTCAGGAAAGTGGAGTATGATTTTTTTGTGAAGTATTCCTTCCTTAATTGATCAATGGAGTTGTTTTGGCCTTTGGGGGAGAAACTTGGAAAGGGAGTACATCTTGGATTATCAGTTGGGTTTGGATTTCGTATCTGGCCTTTCTGTGGCTTTCCGGGGACGGAAAGTTTTCATGGTGGGGAGAATTGTCAGATACATGACTTATTTTGAAGTTAAATTTCATTTATTTTTATTGCATTCTTTTTTTTGGATGGTTTCCAAAGGTTTTATGGAGAAATAGATGAGTTTTCATGAATTGGGCCAAACCGTGAGCCCAATTCCAGATTTAAAAATAAATTTTGTTTCCTTTATAACTTTTTCATTTTTTAATATTTTTCCCTCATTCCAATTCCTAAATGGTCTCCTCTGACTTATTAACACCAAAATATAAATTTGGAGCCTTTATAAATCAATAATCATGGTGGATAAGGGTTTTTTTAGGATATTGGGTTTGCCCGAAGGCCCATTTCCTACATTAAAAATAATTTTTAATTTTTTTATACCTCCTTCAATATTTTCGTTTTTTCAGTGATTCCACCTCCCCCACGACCCTAGGAAACCCATAAGAGCTCCCATTTCATTTCCCCCCTCCTTGGAGCTCTTTGAAATTGCGAATTAGGGCTAAGCTTCATAGGGTGTCTCAAATCTGCCAGAATTGAAGAGGTAACTTCATCCCTTCTTAACTCTCTCAATTCTTACTCCTTTTCCTCCATTCCAGTTCCTAAATTACCTCCTAAATCTTGTTCGAACAAATCCCTGAATTTTTTATGTTTTCAATTTCAGAAACTATTGTTTTGGGAGTGAATAATTCAGGATACATCAAGTAGGTGAGTCTATTTCTTTCCTCTTTCAAATTTCTTAGGGTTGCATCCCTATGTTTTGAATTATAAAAATTCCAGAAGTTAGGTTTCGTGCCTAGGTTCTAAATTACTGTATTTTGGGTGAAATATTGAGGTTTTAGGTTTCTTTTAAATTCCATTAGGTGCGGCGGTCGTGCGGTTGATGTTTCGCCCCAATATTTGAGGGTTTCGACACATTCGGTAGGTGATTCTTTGGGTAACCATTTAATGATGAGTTAGTTTTCTTGATTAAATAATTTTACATGTTCCTTATGTTCTGTGCATTCTGAGAAAACCATTTTTGGTAGCAATAGTAAAGCATTTGTTTTTAAAGTTACATTTTTTCTTGAAGTGTGTATTTTTCAAATGTATTTCATGTGTTATCTCTTGTGGTAGTTTTGTAAAATGTGGAAGTGATTTATTAGTTGTTGAAAGGGGCTGCCAATTATGGTTGGGTAATGATATAGTTCCATGTGGGCCTAAAAAGGGGGTGTATTTGAATTGTTTTATTTGTGTAACCTTGTTATACTCCTTGAAAGTGTTTTATGGATTTGTGTTTTCTCATGGGTATCTTTTGTGATATTATTCAAGGTGATTATATAACATTTGAAAGTGGATTATTACATGTTGATTGGGCTGCCAATTCTGTTTTTGTAGGGTCTTGGTGTGCTTTTGGCTTAAAAGAGGTTTTTGAAATGAATTTTATGTGCAAATTTTGGGTATACTCTTTATAATTGTTTTATGAAAGTTTTGAATGGTTTATTGGGTTGTGTAATAGGTGAAACTATATTAGAAAACTATTTTGGTAGGAGTATATTTTCAAAAGGTCCATTTCATTTGCGAAAAGGCTGTTATGTGATATGCATCATCATGGAAATATTTTATTAAATTGTTTGAAGGAGATATTGAGGAGTGACAATGATGTGAAAGTGATGTGGAGTGTTTTGTGTGAGTGTGATGTGAAAAATTGAAATTTTGATTATGAAAGAAGTGTTATTTTCCATGTGTGTGGGCTGTTATATGAGTTTAAATATCTTATAATTGTTTTATAAAATTGTTTAATAGTATTGTGGAAGTGTTGAAGATATGTGAAATTTGTTGTGGGCTATTTTGGTGTGATTCGGATTTCAAAATCATTTTGAATGAAAAATGGATTTTTGTGACTTGTGTGGTATACACATGGGCTGTTTGGTGAATTTGAGATGTGGAAATGATATTTTCATGTTCAATGTATATTTCTTGACCTGTTGAAGTTGTTTGAGCACAAGGGGAAAACCTGGGTATCTAGGTGGGTGGACGTGTACTAGTATGCTAGTGAATCCGTGGGGTTTGGCCTCAGTTTCACTTAGCAAGATTGACGTTTACAACTCTAACTAAACTATGATGATGATGATTGAGGACCACTAGGTTATGGGTATGATCCCTACTAGTGGCTCGTGAACGAGAATGGATATTTGTGATGGTTACTCTCACCGAGATATGAGGTACCTGGGACCCACAGCTAGCTAGTGCCTATGGGTTACTTCCTATTTCTTGTGCTCATTATTTACTTTCTACGTACCGTCGACATAATGTATAGTTGGCTGGAAAATTCAGTACTGTTGACATTATTTTTAAAAGTGTTGATTCTTGATGATATCCTACTTGAAAACGGTTTTTATTCAATGTTGCATCTTTTAGAATTTGTAACTAGCTTTTCACGTTTTTGAATACTTGCATGCTTTCCGTCTTTATATGTATATCACATGGAATCTATTAGTGGTGGTATCCAACTAGGAATTGTCTCACACCCTACTTACACCCTTGGGTGTAAGTGGACTTGGTTATTTAAATTGTTGCAGGTTGGGTACAGTTTTTTATTCCAGCGGTTCGGGTTTCTAGCAGGTCCTTGGTGGTGAAGTCTTGTGGAGGTGGCTTGAGGGAGGTGCCCCATTCCATGAGGGTTCTTGGGATGTCTTTATTTGGTTTTGTACATTTGGTATAGACCTTTTGAGTTGTTTTAAGCCATGTTATTCAGTTCTGAATTTTTTTAAAAGATTGATTGGTTTGAAAAATCAAGATTTGTTTCATTGGATTCTTTTGTTGTTTTATGTTTATAAACTCGGGTAAATCATTCCCAATTTTCATTATATTATACCCGGGGACTTCTGCCAGCCCGTGGGGATCGAGAAATCCCTTCGGGCCTTGTCACGGGCTGGGTTGGGTGCCATTTTTGGTGGCGATCGATTCGGTTCCTGACACACACCTATTTTGATAGAAATGTCATATTCATGTTTCTTTTAATGGAAATAATCTTTGAACATTTTTTTTGTGAAATACATTCAAATATTTGGAACAACATGTTTTGATATAAACGGATAAAAGATTATAATTCCATGGTTTATCTAAAAAGTGTGCATTCAAGGTTTATTTATTATATATTTCTTATGAAATGATTATTGAAATACTATTGGGATTTATTTCTCACAACCTACCATAAAATTTAAATGATTGTATATTTTATTATGCGAGATCAAGGTAAAGGGATGGGACCATTCACAAGTCATGGGTGTACCTGACTTGATAGATCTTGGGGATTGGTATAAACTGATTGGGTTTGTACATAGGTAGAATTAGAATATATGAGGATTGTATCAAGGTGCCTATAGAGAGTTTTTTTCCTATGAAGTTCTCATCATAATGAACGTTTCATTGAGTCTTATCTACTCCATTAATTTTTCGAGTATATCTTGTGATAAAATCCTTACATATGGATGTTTTTAATGACTAGGTGCTAATTCTGAACACATATGGATCTATGATTCTAATTGGGTTATGTCAGCATCAATTCAGGTATCAAATAGCCTTGTTATCATGGTCAATTTTTGACATTAATCTTTATAGATCCAATTTATCTAAAACATTTCATGAAAGTTCTCCAATTAATTATATAATACATTTCATATTTTAACTACATTAGTTTCGTTTTTTTCTTTTTCTCTTATTTTAAAAGAATATTTTTCAAACTTTTCTAACAATAAAAATTTAACCCTGGGATGTTTTACCCTTTATTTAAATCACCTTGAATATTTATTTTTGGGGTGGAATAAAAGTCATACAGTTTTCATAAGTACAAATAGAATCTAAAATCATTTTTTTTAATCCTTTTGTTTCTCTTAATTCAACATACGTAGATAACCATATATGAAATTTTACATGATATTGATGTAAAATGATCTATTTTCATTAAAAACAAGTTAGTTTTCTATTTTTTAGCTTTTAACAATTATTCCAGAAAAAAATGAGGAACTACCTATTGATATAATATGATATATTAGAGTTATCATATGGAATATTAATAAAAAATTTAGTATCCTTTCTTATCCAAACTTTTACCTCTTCATTTAAATTTCATTAATAAATTTTTTTATTTACCTATTTTATTTATTCCCTCATGTAATTAATAATTCATACATTAATATTTTCAAACATATCCTATTTAAAATGGTTCATGATATTGTACTTCTTATTATATAAAAATAATTTGATCATTGAGACAAAATTTTAAAACAACATCTTAGTTATTTGTTTTAATCAATTTTCATCTTCTTTGAAACATTAATAGTTACATGTTTTTATATTAAGGTACCCTAAAATTATTTTCTCACCTATATTATTATATTTTTTGTCCATCATTTCATTAAAAAATTTGAAATATGATAGATGTATATATTTCTTCACGTCTCATAGTTATGGCCACATATGCATTAATAATAATATATGTTCTCAAGGTAATAAAATATACTCACTATTAACTTAATTAACTATTAATAAGGCATTTCTTTTATATTGTAGTTTTCTTCCTTCATCACTTCTCACACCTTTTATTAAAATTGTGAAGGTTCAATATGTTTACAAAATATTCCAATAATAAATTTTATTATTCCAAAAACTTCTGGTATCACCAATTGATTCCAATGAACCTCCGATTTTTTTTTAAATGTAATCTAAACTGATATTCTTGTTTATATTAAGTTTAGTCACCAATATCATGTAATATTATTAGAGGGATACATCATTTATATATTCTACCTTCCGCCTTTAGTGATATTTTGGGATACCTGGAAATTTTATTTACCAACCTTTTCATATATTTTAGTTTAGAATCTTCTATAGATGTAAAAAATAAATTATTACATTTATATTTCACTATATTATAGGTTGCCTAATTCTTTGATAACTGTGTTGTTTTATCATGGAATTATTTAAATACCTTCATTATACTATCATGGATTGCCATTGGGTATTTATATTCATAGATACTTTCACTGTAAAATTAATATTTCTTTAATATTTGTGGAGTTATAGCTTATTTTTGTTTAAGATAACTCAATTTCTCATCATGATTTAAATAGTTATATTTAAGGGAGTTCTTATCATCCTAAAAAATTCTCATATTGTCTACTAAAACCTTATTTAAGTTTATAAAAACAAATTATGAATTTTTCTTAATTCTTATAATTTTTTTCAATATATTTTATTCATCTGGATTTAACCTCTAGTAGATTAGGGTTATCATTAATGGTGTATTTATATGAAATTTTTAGTTAATGGAAAAATTATTTGAGAAAAATTTATATCAGCACATTCTCAAAAGAATGTTCTTCAAAAATTTTAATAAATCAATGAAATTCTTTCATAGAAAAATACTATTGATTACTCATTTCTTTTCTAGAATACCTACGATTTGTTTTACATCTTATTATAGTTTTTTATTGTTCATTAATATTCAAACTAACAAAACCTTATATATATGATACTATATGAATCGGAAATTTCATCACATACCCTTTTGTTTGATAGTTTAATTATTCAAATTTTTTATAAAAAACTCATCCACCTCATCCTCTATATCATTTGTGGTATTTTCATCAAAATTGTCATTTTACAAAACAATTAATAGATGAACTCTTACCATAATAATTATATCTATATATTTTTTGATCTCACTAATCCTTTAAAAAAATTTCTAGTTATTTTCTACTTTTTTCTATCAATTTAATAGGTATTTTGCTAAGACTTCCATGTTCACTTCACCTAGAAGATTTTTTTTTCTCCATATGAGGTATATCTAAACACCGATGAACTATAAAATTATATTAAAAATATTGGAAATAAATTATATCCAACAATAAGATGTCTTTATTAGCTATGATTACACATGATGTTACCTAGTTAACTGATATCACTTGGAGGGGTAGGGGTGAATCTATGATCCTCTTTTTATGATGTATCTTCACTAAAAAAACAGTTATGATCAGCAATGAAATTGATATATTTTTTATTTGAATTTTTTTCCTAATATATACTCCTATTAAATTAAATAATTCACCTGAGGAATTATAAGGATAAAAATTTAATACATACATTTTATTAGGGTTGGGTCTAGTTTTTTATCCTTGATTCTCTTCTAATGTAACTATAAGATACATTTACAAGTAACATATCCAAAACCTTGATAAAAATACCCTAAATCCATCATTGGAATATAAATAATTTTGTAACCTCTTGAATGTTTTTTTAAATGAAAACTCTATAATTGAAGATATCTCACACAAATATATTTTTTTCCATATCTTGATGGGGTATTTATATTTCATAAAGGTGGTTGTTCATGGTACATCAATACTCATATGTATATTCCATTAAAATATTTTATCTCCTAGTGTAGTGTGTGAAATCCATGTTACCCATAAATTTTTCACGTCAAGATGCATTTCGAGATCACATAGTATTAAAAACTAACTCTCGTATTGATATGATGATTTACCAGGTTATATGAAGTTGTTCCTAGTTATAAAAACTTCTCAATATCCTTTTATTATAGTTATAATAATTTATTTTCCCCTTCACATAGAGTGATTTCCTTGATTATAGATATTAAAGAGAGATATATATATATATATATATATATCATTTTTTTACATGAATAGACAAACATTGTCCCAAATGGTATCACAAACAAATGTACCAAGAATTTAGTGAAATAGAATATTATCCATATAAATAACTTATTTTAAAAAACTCTTCAACATTTATTGAAAATTTCACTATACTATAATGTCTTCTAAACTTCTCATTAATAAACATCAACCTCATAAGCTAGTAAATTAAAACAAATTAAGGCGAGAACAAATGACATTTATGGTATGAATACAAATTTCATAAAGTATGACTTTATAATTAAAAGTAAAATAACACAATCATGATATAAATGTATTTCCGTAACAAGTGATAATTAGAAGAAAAAAAATTGTTCTAAAAAGAAGATGGAATAAGAACATAAATCCACAAGAGGTCATAACGAAATCATAATATTCATAACAAGAATTAGAAAAATCTAACATGAACATTGATTAAAGAGGGAATAAAATTAGAATCCATAAAATATTTAATCTATGGAAGAAAGATTAGTTCAGGGAAAAATTACATTCAAAAGTAACACACTTTTACCCATTCTTGTGAGATAACTTAATTGTACCCCTATGTCCATCAACTTCATGAGTCACACACTTCAACCCAATCATTCGAATAACAAAATTATACTCATGTATGCATATCTCATAAGAATTAAAATTTAATAAAATTCATTAGTGGGTGATATAGTACCCCACCCATAATTATCCATACTTATTAATTACACTACAAAATAATTAACTTATCACATCATATGTCACCCATTGAAATAAATTGGTTTTCAAAACACATGTAAATAAAATGAATTCCCTTTTCATCAAGAACCCGTGAAAGAAAAAATTATTCACATAAAAATTTAAAATGATAATCATTCACCATTCATATCATATTTAACCCATGTAAATAAAAAAAATTTCATAACATTTATGAAAAGTGTAACAACATGAAATAAATCCATTCACGTCAAATACCTGATCACTCGGAAATAATCACATTATAATTTAAGAAAAATATGTTGTGAAAATTGAAACATAACTCTATTGGATATTTATATTTTTTATTATAGTGATGAAAATGAAATACAAATAAAAATAATTAACCATATGTTAATAATTTGTGTAATTTTCATAGTCAGAAGTATCATTTCAAAAAATATCCTTTGCTTTTATAAAAAACTATAGGAATTAAAACACTTATAAAAGTGGATTTGAATTAAAATACATAAATATATATATAATATTGTACATAATTTAAAATTAAAAATAATTGATTTTCGGAAAATATGTTAAATAAATTTAAGAATAAGTTTCATAACTCTAAGGAAGAAGTTTGAGTTTTCAAATCCCATACATTTACTCTTGATTTTTACAGAAGTGATTAAACTTCCTATATATCAAAAATAATGATAATTATAAAATATTTCATAAAATTATTCATATACATATTGGTATCACTTTATGGAAATAATTTTTAATTGTTATCTTCATCTATATTAGTTAGGTATTACTAATTTTCAATTTTGGGTGTGAGTAATCTTGATTGTTCTGAACTAGTTATCTAGTAGTCATGGGGTTATTCATTGTTTTTGGAAATTTCATCTTTCTTAAATAATAAAATTTAATGAAATAGATTATTTCTAATTATATATAATTTTATAATTTCATTTTATGTCATTTTTAGTTACAATACTTAAATATGAAATCCGTGATGAGCTTGTTTTGGTGATTTTTAATGAATATGTTTTTGTTTCTTAATAGATCATATTAATATTATCTTTTCCTCTCCACACAAATAATAAAATCATTATTTTATTATTTATATCATAAATTATAAGTAATTATGTCTTCACAATATTCCGTGATAATATTTTGTAACATTTTTCATGTAGGAGGTCAGACTAAATCAAATATGCACATACCACAATTAATTGTTGGTTAAAACTATAAAATTCATTATTATTGGAATAATTTTATTTATATAGAATAATAATTTAATTATTTATATAAATTTAATGTAATTATTATTATTTTATTATTTTTTATAAATAATAAATATACAAGATGAAAAATGTGATCGGATAATTCATGGTGGCAGTAACACGCACAATACACTTCAATGATTATCATTTCTTAGATAATTTGATAGGATAAAGGAAGATAATAATATTAATTTATATAAAAATAATTAAATTATATATATCAAATTTATTCATCATTTCCGTAATTAAAACCATCTTTGAGAGACAGTTGTGTAAAATGGAAGTCATTTATTCACAGAGGCGGTTGTTTCTACGCATGCACAATCGATGTTCTTTTATTTCTCAATGTATGTAAATGAATAAATTAAGATTAATCATTTAATATAAAATCATTTTTTTATTTTAATTATAATTATATTAATGTGGTTATAAATGGTTTGTAATATGTATATTAAGAAGATGAAATTAAAGAGGTAATACTTACATCGATAGGATGAGTTTTCTCTTAGAATTATCAATACAAAAAGGCCTTAAGCTAACTAATGGTGACCAAAAGCAGAAGGAATTGAGATAGTTCTATATGAGGGGAAAATGGGGTTTTATTATGATATTAAAAGGATAATTTGTAACATGATACGGGGGAAGTATCTCCTTTTATAAGTGAATTGGTGGGTTTATTTAGAATCACAATTTACAATTTCAACAATATAAAGATACAACTCAAGGGAAAAGGGTAAAAGGTAAAAAAGAGGAAGGAGATTGGATATATGGTTTATCAAAACCTCAACAATCCATATAGAAACATTTTTATAATATGATGGGGTCATTTAATTATAGAAAATAATTTGTTTCATTTTTTATATTTAATGAGGTCATTAATTTTCATCCATAGTAATTAATTTTAAAAACTAAAACTTAAATTCAATATTTTAATTTCTATTATAATTATGAGTTAAATTTAACAAATATTATCAAATAAAAAATACAATGGTATGAAATATTAACTTTAAAATAAAATCACATATCTAGTAAAAACAATTTTTAGGATAACTGTGTTTTCATGATTAAAAATTATGTGTAGGATAAAATTAACCAAGGTATTGATTTCCCAGAAATAATTAATTTATTAAAAAAAAATACTTTTTATATATATTTCACCTCATTCCATTACTGAATTCTATTAAAATATTATTTAATAAATGAAAAGTTAAATAACAATTTTTTATTATAATTTAAATATTACATTTTTTATAATGGTAATCGTAGGTTATAAGAGATGTCATTAAAATTAATATTACTATTATATAAATAATTTTTTGATTATTTAAATGGTTTTATAAAATTATATTCCTTTATTATATATTTATATTGTAAAAAAATCATCGTTTTTTAGAAAAACTATATTTTTTCATTAATTATCTAAAAATCATGTATTTGATAAAAACCTAGAAAAAATAATATTAAGATTATTTTTTAATGTATAATTTAAAGAAAATTTTAAATATATTAGAATAATGTTTTATCTAATATATAAAATAAAATTAATATACATATTTATAAGTTTAAAAAAAGTATTTTAAGGAAACATCCCTAATAATAATATGTCCTTTTACATAGTTTCATAGGGTGGTTACTTTTACAGATACCCGCCAATTTAATAGCCACATTATATTGGTTATATTTAAATATTATATTTTATTATTTTATCATGGTTTTTATTTAGTTTTTCATTGCATGTAAGATAAGACACTCAACCTGATTTATATTTAAGGAAAATAAATTAATCAAATAATATTTCATTGCGTTCTATGACTCTAAAAAGTACTTTATCTATGAATTTTTTATTAATATGAATGAAAATGGATAAATTAATTTTTCCAATTTTTTTCTTTTAGTTTCCACTTAGCATCTTCGATCCTATGATTCCTCCATAGAACATTTCCTAGATGAGTAGTCTTTTTATGTATCACTTTATCTCTTCGATACATGATCTCCCATAATTGTTCCTCACGTAAGTGATCATATTCTGAATTCATAGAATCTAACTTCAAAACATGTGTAGGTTATGACATGTACATGCTTAAATTTCATACATGGAACACATCTTGAACATTAGAGAGGTTATGAGGGAGTTCTAAGAGATAATTTTTTTCCCCAACAAGATCAAAGTTCTGAAAGGGACTCATGTACATAGGGCTTAACATTACATTCATCCTAAATCACATAAAAATAAATAGAGATATCTATTGGAAAACCATTTCACTAACATTAAACTCTAGATCCCCTCAATTATTGACTATGAACATATTCTGTCAAATTTTTCCTTCTATCATATTTATCTAAATTGTGATGAAATTCTTCATCATTTCATAGATAAGGTTAGGACCTATCAACTTCCCCTCTACAACTTCTTCCTATTATGTTATAATCCTACATATTTTCCCATAACGAGCCTCACATAGTCCTATATGAATACTTGAATAAAAATTATTTTTATATAATAACTATACCAAGGTGAATTATTTATCCAAACATTCTATTCATTACATTAAATAATATTTATTCATATCCTATATAGATTAAATAGTACTCTTAGATTAACTATTTGTTTAAGGGTAATTAGAAATTATGAAACCCAACTTATTCCTCAATTCATTCTAAAGCCTCTTTGAGAACCTCAAGGTACACCTTGTGTCCCAATCAGATAAAATAGAGAGTGATACTCCATACTTCCTCACCACTAATATTATGTACATCTTGGAATGTTTTTTATTTACAATAGAATTATTATTTAAATACAATAAAATGAATGTATACTATAATCCAAATAGAATTATTTCCCTTAGATGTTTTCGGTAGTCCATTAAGTAAATATTAATAAATTTTTTCATATTTTGAATTTGCAATGGGTAATTGGTACAAAATACTCTAAGAATAATCACATTCTACCTTAATTTGATGGAATACCAATAATCAGGATATGTATTATATGATAACCTTTTTCATCATATACCAATCTATTATTTTCTTAAATATACAAACTTATTCAAGATTCCTATATAAATAGATAAGTATGATCTTTAAGCATGATCCAAAAGACCCATATTCAGTTTTTGTTTCTGATAGAACACGTATCCAGGTTTTCAACCATAAAGATACATCATTATCTGTGTTTTACTCCAAAATATTCATTTAACTTTTCTATATTCATTCATTATATTTCATAGATTCGTTTATCATAACATGAATGAATGGATTTTCAATCACATATGAATGATAGGATGTCACACCATTTCATATGAATTCAAGAATGATCCATTGAAAACCCATCAGTAATAGATTTTATTAATGATAATCATGGATATATTAGAATAATATTTCCTACTAATATCTTCATCCACATTTTTCTCCTCCCCTGGGTAGTATTATATTAACAATACATACCCATTTTTTACCTCAAATCGTCTCCTTTGTGGAATATTGAGTTCCTTCTATGTGAATATATTTTTTAATGTCATTTTATCAGTATACAAATCATTGTTTTCTCTATAGATCTAAAAATTCCAAATTCTTTTTATCAAATATCGTTAATGAATACTCTAAATCAATAATCAAGTAATTTTTCTCGAAATTACATAATTTTAATTAATCATACAACATTATATTCTCATTATTAAAAATAACACATCCCAATTTGTTCATATTATAATCAATGTTTATCAAACATCTATCTCCACTATTGTATAATTTTTGGATAGGTTAAGTGACTAAACTCCTCTTATGTCCCTTGATACTTTTTTTACATTCCTCCATCAAAAATAAATATTACTCCCCTCCATGTCAGCACTATTATAGAAAGTAATATCCCTAAAAATTTACTCCAAAAAAATCTATTGTATCAAACTAACCTGATAAAACTATGGATCTCAATTATTGTTTTAGGTATGTACCATTTCATGATTACTTGTTTCCTTGAAGGATATAAATATATTCCCTTATGGGTAAGTATATGGAAAAATAATGAATAATTTGGTAGTCATAATTCTCACTTGCTGAACCTGGAATTTATTTTATCCTTTTTTATGGATTTTAACAAAATATAACTATGATATTCATGTTCATTTTTACTCTTAGAATATATAAAAATATCATTTTAAAGACTATCATGGATTTTATAAGGTGATACATAAAGGATATATTTATTAAAACCACAACGAAAATAAGAAAATTAATTTGTTCAGATGGAATTACTATAAATTCATATTATACATTCCTTGTGTGGAATGTTTTTCTGAAAATATCATCCCTTTTGATTATTAATAGATGATATCTAAATCAAAGGTAAATAATCGATAAGTATTGAAATCCCCATATTTTATTGAGTTGGTCATCAATACTAGCTGTGTAATACTTGTTCTTTATCATTATTTTATTAATCTGATGAGAAATAGTGAAATGAAGCATTAATCGATAAATAATCTGGAAAAATAGGACTAGTGAATCCCATGGAAAATAACATGGGAATATAAAAACCATATCAATACTCTCTACAAGTTTTTTATTTAGTTACTATTATTCAATGGGGGGTAATTATATAGGGAATAATTGAGATAGAAATTGACCCAGGTATGAGATTAATTTAAAACTCAACCTCATTCTTAAGGTTATGGCTAGTAAATTCATCCATAATATCTATATATTCCATTAAAATATATATATCGTCAATGATAACTTATTCCCTGATCATTTGAGTTATAAATATATCATTTTTGTGTATTAGGACCCATATTATCAAATTCACATCCAAGGTGAGTGACAAATAATCCTTTCATTGATACATGATAATAATATTATTTGAGAAATTAAATGATATTTTTTCATATCAAAAATTGATATTTGATATATTAATTGAATTTAAACTCATGTACAACATTATATAATATTCATCCAAATGAATAATTATGTGATCTTCCTAAAGTATCCACCCTCAAATCTCAATCTAATAATATTTCTATATCATGGAAATGATCATTGTGCCAATAAGTGTTTTCATAGATTGTTCAACATCAATTGTGTGAGTTGGTAAATCAAAATTATTAGATAACCTATATGATTTAAATGAATGTGATAAACCAAGATCATATATGTCCTTTGTATAATTTTAGTAGAAAATTATTCTACCATTCATCACTCACTATCATTCTCAATCTTATTAATAATGATAGAATATTATTTTTCATTCTTCCATGGTTTTAGATGTTGATGTGGTCTATTATAATCAATAGGTATATAGTTAGGGAATTAATTTCCATAATTCCAAAAATATTTTTTAATTGATGAATTGAAGTGGGGAGGATGATTATTTGGGTCATTTTCCTCTTAAAATTTCTAATATGCCTCTTAGCCTTACTCTAGTAGTTGTGGTATTAGTTTCATACATTACCACACTTAAAATACATCCAAAATCCTTACGCTCAATTACCTGAGTTCTTCTTCTAACACATTTAGAAAGTAGAGGGTTGAAGTATCTTCCCCCACGTAACATACCATTGGAGTTCTCATGATAATATGCCATTCTTTTATTTTCTTTGAAATAAAGGAAATGAAAAATTTTTATATTCACCTTTAGTGCGGATTGAAAAATATCTTAGTAGCTCCTATTGTCACAAATGGATAATTCCATTTTATGACATTGCTTTATGACACTAAAGAAACAATAGATAGTTTTTTCAAATTTAGAGATATAACCCTATGTATACCTCATCATCATTATGAAATTTTATTCATAAGTGATAGAAAACACATCCTCCTTTTCTTTCAACTGCATCAACTATCACCCCATTCTAATGTGAAGAGTTTGAGGAAATTGATTTAGGAAGAATACATTCATAAACTCCTCACATTCCATAATTTCTATTCACACATTATATATTGTGTTCATAAATATATTGCACCATTAGTCAGACTCATATTATAAATGATAAATAAAAATGGGAATCTTTTCATGAAATGAAAACTATAGAACAAATATATCATTCGTCTCATTTATCCATTTTATAAAACTATGTGAATTATAATATACACTGATGGAGGGAATACATTGTGGCATGAAATCCAAGATATCTATATACTCCTTCCTTGGTTCCTTCAGAAGATCAACATGGTTAATGGTATTTTTATTAATTTATGATAGTATGGTGACCATACGTATGAGATTTTTCCCACCAAATCTATTATCATTTGGTAAATCATTGGTATAATAATTACAATACACTTCACACCCAATTTTAACATGGACTATTCTTAATCCTTCCAATTTTTAAATTAAGAATATATAGGGATAATAATATTATTATAAAAAAGAAAACTATTAGTATATAAGGAATGAATCATAAATGACAGACAAAACATATATATTTTAAGACATTAATGTGTGTTATTCATGGTAATTTTCTATATTGTACTCTAACCGAAACATAATAAAACCCCTTGTAGTTGTTCATAATGATAATTTTCATTATCAAAAGAATATCCCCTATTTGTTTAAAATGATATGTGCAGTTTTGTCTGCTTTTGTCTACCCTATGATGATAGATTTAAAAACAAAACAGTCCCTTTTAGGGTTATTTCCCCTAGATACTTCCATGTTAGATCATGATCCCACTTTTAGTATCCAATTATGGATATAATTTCAAATAAAACCATAGAATCACTAATTTAGAAGAAAAATAGGGATGCTACGCTATATGAAGATTTATCCCTTAGATATATCCATAGGGTTTTCCCTAATGTTCTTTAAAATAATCCATAAAATAATTAAACATTATTTTGATACCATTTATGGGGACCTAAGATAAGTAAAACCATTATATAATTATTTCACCTGAATAACTATTCCATATAATAAATGTTCATAAAATTGGAAGACTATAGGTATAATATAATGGAGAATTATCTACATAAGAACAAAATTTTTAATACTTCTGAAAATTTATTCATTATTCCACCATAGTAGACTTTATTATGAACATTTCATTGATAAATATATTCCTCATATCTTGGTAATGAAAACATGAAAAATGGGTGAGCACAAATGATAATTAAAGGGTGTGTAATGTTTTTATAAAGGATGGGTTCATAATAATAAGAAAATAATATGAGCATAAGATAAATATCATAACATTGTGGGTGATAATCATAAAAAGGTTAATCTTAAGGATATATGGCATAATAACTTATCATCCTGAAAAAATAATAGCCTTAAATAGTTTTAGAAATACTTAACGTAAATATTGATTCATGAGAGAATAATATCAGAATGGATACCATCATTAAATTTTTGAAGAAACATTATCATTAGGAAACATTATTTTCTTAAGTTACACACATGTAATAATTCTTATAATATAACTTACATGTACCCTCAAATAAAACTCATTTATGAGTCACACACTAGAACCCACACTTTTGAGATGCTAAATTGTGATCACAAATACATATAACCTTAGATTTAAACTTTAACCAATGCATTAAAAGGCGATATTATTCCCCACTCCTAAAAATGAATTCTTATGAGTTTTATTTTAAAATAATTCAAATGTAGCATCCTAAGGAACCATGGGATATAAAATGGGTTTCATAAAACATTTAAATGAAAATCATTCACTTTTCATTAATAACCTATTAATGTAAAAATGGGTTCCATAACCCTTTTAATTTTTTTTTAAAAAAAATTGAGACATGGGAAGGTTTCCCAACCCATACCCCTGAAGAATTCATTCAAAAATTAAACAGTTACAAAGTAGTCTCGAGGTGTAATGAAGCTACACCAACAAGGAAAGGAACCAGATACATGGGGATAGGAAGAAAAATTTAAAACAGGTACCGATTCAAAAAAGAGGAACTGCAGATCTCCAAGCTTGTTCACCATTCATCCTTCTCCATTCCACCTCAATCATATAGGGAAGTAGAATCTATGCATCTCAACCAAGCAGCGAAGCCTCAAACTCCTGGTTGTCGAACATTCTAGCCAAGTAAAACCTTTAAATCCAGAAACTGAAGCAGATGACCATGGAAATAGAACAAACTCAAAACAGAATTAATGAGGCAGATCCAAATCATCCTTAATCAGACAGAGAAGATGAGAGGACAGTCCAAAAAAAACAATAAACATCATCTTAAATGCAGAGCCATCTCGGGTAAGCATGCACATCCAGGATTGTAGCAGCAACCAAGACTGTTCTTCACAAGAGGAGATGGAGGCATCAACCAAAAACAAGCCAGAGCAAACAACAACCGATGTAATCAGAAAGTCATATAGTAGAAAAGAAGATTCAACAACTTTCAAAACTTGTAGGATAGTGAAAATCATAAAAGCATGGGACAAGACACTCCCGCAATCAAAACAGCGAAACAGTAGCTTCACCCAAAAATAAAACAGCACATCAAGAGAATTGAAACCGAAAGGAGTAAAATCTTCTAGAATAAGGACGATTTGATACTCAAGATTGATTTTTCCTCAGCAATGGATCTTTTTATACTAAGGTATTCAGCAGCTGAAATCTTCTTTTCTTGAAATTCATGAGGGGAAATTTCATGTTGCCTATCCATATACTGGGTGCACACTTGTATATCTTGTTCATCAAAATCCTGCGAAAAGTAGTACAATAGAGTGCTAAAAGCAACAACCTGGGTATTTTCATGAGTTTCCTCTGCAGGTTTAGGTTTGGAAGAATCAACAAAAGGTTTTCCTTGAGGGACTTCAACAGGTTCAGACTTGGAAGCATTCACTTATCTGGTCACAATTGTGTGTTCTATGTTCGATTAATCCTTACGACTTCTAGATTTTCTTTATTGTGGGGTGATGAACCCATCCTCCTCAACTAGGGGTTTCATAACTTTTTTTGCCAAAGCATTTTTAAATGTTTCTTCAATCTGTCCTGGTTTATCATTATAACTAGTGGGATCAAATATAATACATTTCCCGAAGAAATAAATGTGGGATTCATAATATTTCTAAATATAATTAAAACCTTAAATTAATTTATTGACAAAAAAAAGATCACCCAAAAATAATAAAATTTTAATATACGAAAAATGAAGGGTGAAACTAAAAACATAACTTAATTGGAGTTTGAAACTTTTGATAATAGAGAGGAAAATGAAAACCAAATCAAAAAATATTTTTTAAAAATATTTTCTTATCATATATGTAAATGTTATAGTCATGATTCAATTTTCATAAAGTTATCTTTTTTCTTAATAAATAAAAAAATAGAAACATCATGAATGTTAATTTAAATTAAAATCACTTTATCCCTAGTGGTATAAGATTGAACATCATTTAAAAGCTAAAATTATTGATTTTATTTAATGAATGGGAAAAAAATTCAATAATATTTCCTATTACTCAAATGAATAAGATCTCATTACAAAATTACTTAATTTTACACATGATTTACATGGAAGTTATCTAACATTCTATATAAATAAAATTATAATATTAATCTAATACTTCAAAACCTTATTCGTATCCATACCCTTTTATAATCTTTAATATTTAATTATTCTATATACTAATATTAGTTATTTCTTACCCATTTTCATACTCGTGTCGTTTTCTAAATTGGTGTGTGTAATATATTTATTATTATTATTTCATTCCATTAGAGTATTGGTTGTGATCCATAGATATAAGATTAATGATTATCCTATTTATGTGATTTTAAATGAACATGAATTTGTAATATAATCAATGAGTTTAATATTAAATTTACTACCCTGGATTCAAAATAAAATATTTATATACATATGTATATCATATATAATCAATAATTATATTCTCATAATCATTAATGATGTAATTTTATAATATTATCCAAGAAGGTGGTTAGACTTACCCAAACATGAACAATAAATAATTATGGTATGATTATCATTATGAATATGGTTTATTTTGGAATAATATCACTATTAAAAATCAATAATGATTTTATAAAAAACGTTTTATGGTCTTTAGTGGTATTTTTAGAGATTTTAATAAATAGTAATAAAATGACATGAAAAATAGGATATGGTAATTTATGAAGGTGGTAGTCTGCACAACGTGTGGCTAACATATCATTTTTTAGGTAATTTGAGAGTATAAACGTAGATAATAATAACAACTTTCATAATCATAATTAATATATATATATATATATATATTATTTTTTCATCATTTCCATCATTAATAACCTTCTTTAGAGATAGCGATGAAAAATTAAATTCATCGATTCATAGAGGAGGGGGTCAACACATACTCATAATTGAGGTTCATTTGTTTTTCTTCTTTGAGGGAAATCAATAAATTAGGGTTGTTACTTTAGTATAATAATATTTTTCAATATTATTTATGTAAATTTCATTATATAATAGTAATTATAAAAGGTTTATAAGATGAAGAATAGGAAAAAAAAAATTAAGGAGGCAATACTTCTGCTAATATCATGAGTTTTTTCTTAGAAATATCCACATAAATTGTGGCCTTAAACTAACAAATGGTGACCATATGCTGAAGGACGTTGGGTAAGATTCATAAAGGAAAATAATGAAATTTTTTTGTAAGATAATCAAATCGAAATGTGGAACATGACGTATTAGAAAGACTTATTTTTATAAGTAAATATGATAGAAATTTTGGAATCACCCTTTATATTTTAAATACCATAAACATACTATTCATGGGTAAAATGATCAAAATGAGAAAAAAGTGTATGGTTATGTGAGTTTTAGTCATGAACTGCATCAACCATCCATCTAGAAACTTGTTATTATCATGTTTCTTATCATTTCCTCTTAGTAAATTAATGTTACCTATTTTATACATTTACCACGGTAAATAATTTTAAACCAAGGTAATAAAAATTAATTAAAAATATTAAAATTTTCCCTCTTTTATAACTTTAACCTTTTAATTTCATATTTTAATTCATTTTATCAAAAAAACACTCTAATGGTGTGATACATTAAATTTAATATAAACTCACATATCACATAAAAAAATTTATAAACAGTGTGTTTTGAAGCAAATAACATAATTATAAGATGAAAATATTTTTTATCTTTTTAAGACATAAAATAGTTTACTATAAAACAAAATATATACAATGTTGCTCTAAAATATGTCTGAAACCATGTTTTACCAAAATAATGTCTAATTAAATGAAAATATAGATAATAGGTTCATTATTAAAATTAAAATATTAATTTTTTATATTGTTAAAAAATAAGTTTTAAAAAATATATCATTAAAATGAATAAAATTATTCTAAAAATTAATATTTTATATTTTATTTTTAAAAATTTTATATTTCTTACTTATATTTTGGTAAATAAATAAAATTCCTCATTTTAGAAAAAAACACGATTTTTCAATATTCATCTAAAAATTGATTATTTTATAAAATCTAAAAAGAATAAATTAAGATAATTATGTTATTTCAAATTAATAAAAATAATTTAGTTATATCAAATCCATGTTTAAATTGTGAACTAAATTGATTTTAATATAGAAATACATAAGTGTAAAACAAAAGTATTTTAATGAAATGATTCTTATAATAATAATTTTCTACATAGTTTTTATTGGGTAGTTACATATATTGATATCCACCGATTTAACATACATAATATTTTAGTCTTTCTTACTAATTTTATTTTATTAATTTTTTTATTAGGATTTTTTTTCTATAACACAATCCACTCAACCCGATATTTATTTTAGGAAAAATATTTACTAAAATCTTGGATCATTATTTTGATATTGTCGAATTCATCTTTGATAAAAATTTGTTATTAATTATGGAAGTATTATTGTATTCCCAAGGATTTATCATCATCTACTTTGTCTCCTAAAATTATATATTTATATATATCATGATTATTGATTCTTTATTTTGAATAACAGACCACCACTATCTTCTACATTACTTTCTCATTTAATTATCCATAAAATCTTGGTCAAGACCACCCATTAGTTCCCCCATAAGGATAAAGTGTTTACTAACACATGGAATATTTTATTATCACATCATAATTATATCCAAAAAATATAGACATTATATATTTTTAGATCTACTATATGTGAATTGAAGTATAAAATTAGGACATGGAAATTTTCTTTGGTGGCATGAAACCCATCTCAATCTTTAGATTGAATCACCACTTATTATTTGGGTTATTAATATTTTAATAATATTCCAGGAATTATAAAATTTAAATTTTCCTCAAAATAAACCATTCAATATTTTACTATTTTTCACATACTAAGATATTTTACAAAACATGTCTTATAATATAATAATATCATATAATGTGGTAAAATTATTTTTAGTTACAAAATCTAAACTATCCATATTGTAATGAGAATCCCATATTATATTATTACGTATCTTATTAATACTACATGTTACAAAACAACAATATCTTATGGGATAAAAATATCTTATGAACTATCTATATCTTACAAATTTCTAGTATATTATGGAATCCATATCTTATCTAAGGACTGGGTATCTTATTTGATTCATGTATTATATATAGTATAATGATTTATTACAAAAATGAGGTATCATAAAAATACACCAAAATGACTTTTAAGATCCAAAATTCAATATATTTCATCATACCTAAAATTATATAGCAAAACACTAGTTGTTGAAAACCATCTAAACCATCTCAAAAGTATATAAAAACCTATAAAATGAATTTTCCTTCAATGAAAATATTATCATCAACATATACTTTATTTTAATTTCTAACTAAATATATTTAATCTCCATACTAGCTAGTATCCAACAAAATCTATGAAATTTATAAATAACACTTCCTCATAATAAATAAATTTTATTGACAGAACAAAAAAATAGAATAATATTGTTAATTATGGTTACTACTTGAATATGCCCAACCAAGATAATTAAGATAATAACTACTCACTTATCAACCTTCAAAACTTATATCTGCGTGGAAAGTGGATTGAACAATTTATTTGTATCATTTAAATTTATATCTGAAGAAACATACTCATCATATATATATATATATATTGTCACTATGTTGTTGGGGGGCTTATCTAAGTGGTAAAGGCTCCCGATAATCATGAATTAGACAAAGGATTAAATCTGGGTTATAGTGAGTTTACCCTCGTAGGATATGATGTAGGCATCAGATAGACAGGTGGTAGAGTATGCATGATACATGCAGTATGATGTAGTCATGATGTAGCACTGGGCCTTCGATCCAATGGGTGGTTATTTTGGTCCATACAATGGGCTTCGTTCCCCCTAGGCCTTTATGCCATATATTGAATAAATATGTATTTTTGGGCGGTCTATCCCTTAGGGGGGATATGGCTTACCTTGCCATCTTTAGTGTGTGTTTTGTGTGTGTGTTTAATGTAATTTTACCACCAAACACCTAATATATATCATATAAACACTATTTATAATGCATTATTATATCCTTAATTATTTAAATCAATCAAAACCTTTGCATGGTCTCTTCAAAAAGAAAGAGAACAAGATATGAAGAATTTTTTATATGTTTTAGAAGGATAGAGAATAAGTAGGTTGAAAGTTTATTTAATATGAAAATTAAGGTAGGTTATATAATTTATAAATTATTAGTGAGGTTTTAAAATATGAAAAAAGGATCATGAAATAATATTTGAGTGAATCAACCTATTAAGAAACTAATTGATTTCTTATAGAATTTTCAAGAAAACTATTATAATTATGGTCATTGTGATGATGATTATTTTTATAAGACTAATAATCATGATTCATAGACTGAAAATAATAGGATACCACTATGTTTAAAAAACATTTAAGGGAAAAGGATAATCTGACATGGGTTGTAAAAATTTAATACTACTAAAAAATTTATAATTAAGAATAATGTTGAGAATGATGATATAAAATATATGATATTATTCTATAGTGGGAGAAAAGGACATATTATATAACACTATAAAAAGTTAAAGAACATTGGAGGATGATACATGGTGAAGAAATAATGTGAATCAATAAACTAATGAAATAAAATTATGGATTTTTTGGAATAAATCATGAATATAAATTATAATTCTTGTGAAAAATTTACCAATGATTACAACAAGATAATTTATGAGAGACTATGTAAAAAATAAAGGATTTTTGATCATGTTCCTAGATGAATTTTCATCATTTGGACAACTCAATTGGGGAAGGAATAAAAAATATAAAAATAATAAAATAATACTTGTGAAAAATATAAATAATTACTTCCAACTATAAAAGATTAATATCATCAGAGGATGTCTAACAAAGTTAAACCATGTGATCATGAAGGGTTTTTTGGATGTTTAATGTTGGCTAATCATAACTAAAAGTATGGCTTAATAATGTCCTATAAAACATTTGTTATGTTATTGAAGATAATCCTAGAAATATGAGATATATGTTTGTTTTTTTTGTAAAGAATAAATTACCATATAATAAAATTATTTTAAGATTTAAAGACTCCATGAAGCCTAAGGTTTTAACTAGGAAGATTATGAGGGCAGATGTGGAATTTTTTCACAAATATAGAGTTTAAAATAATTTAGTTTTTAGGTTTCGTCGAAAATATCAACCATTTTCACCAACTATGAAGTAATGGTGTCGAATTATATTCTTGTATATCAGTTTTATTGTTATTAGGTGTCATGAATTGAAGGTGGTGTGTTTATGAAGATATTTACAACATTGAGTTCATTGACTATTTCCTCCTTAAAACAATTTAATGCTGTAACACAATGGATATCATTGTAGTATATTATAAAGAATAATATTCCTAATGATGAATTTATTAAGTAAATTCAATGATAGAGAGATATGATGTGTGAGAATCCAAAACATTATACATCATGTGTATTCAAAATGCACATGAATTTATCATTAATGTGTAATGTTGATCATATTATTGTATAATCTATGAAATTATAAAATTATTATTTTAAGGGGTTATAATGACTATTTTTTAACAAGATTAATGTGGTTTGATGGGGTATCTATCATCTTTACACTTGAATGTTTTTTAGGTGTTTGTTTATGTGATGAGTAGACGATAAAATAACTTCTAAAATATACTTGAATGTACTATAGAAAAAAGAAAAATTAATTTGTATCATATGTGGAATAGTTTAATGGAAATATTTTATGTATCGGATAATAAAACATGTTTTATTCAATAATCTATCTAAAATAGAGATAGAGATGGTTTATTGGTGGATCATTACATTTATAAATGTGATTCAACCCTCATATCATGTGTATTCGGTTTTACTAAATGAGAGGATATGATATTTTAGAAAAACATGGGATGAGGAACATTCAAGTGTTTATACATGAAACATTATATTTATTATCAATAAGGGGTAGAAAATGAGTATCTTTGAATATATATTCGTAATGATTTATATTATCCAGTTAAGGATGTTGAAAAAAAACAAATTAGGCTGTTGATGAGCCAAATCGATTCAGATTATTGTATTTATTATAAATGGAGGAAGAATGAAATTAATTAATAGATAATAATTTGAGATAAGACATCAAATAATCTATCTCTATTTGTAGAATGAATTTTAAGAGTCATTCCATGAAATTGGTTTTTATATTATAAGATTATGATTCCTCCTATAAATATATGGGAAATAATGATCGATGCACTTTGTTTTATGATGAAATTTACATTAGATTATTATATAGATCATTTTAATTTTAATAAAAAATATGAATTTCAAAATATTGAAATTATTATCTATAAGTTATTATTTATGAAAATAATAAGATGTATATAAAAATAATATAGTGTTATTATTTAATATGAAAAAAGAAGTCATGGAAGATGAATAATCCACCAATGTATTATCATGCATAGTGGATGATGTGCTATATGGAGAATTCCACTATGGTGATTATTAGAGAATTATGAGTTTTAATCTAGAAATAATGAGGTAGTTAATACTCATTAGAGAACTCAATTTCTTCTACTCATATATAGGAAATCATTGAAAATTATTTTTAAAATATTTTGAAATATTATGACAAATTTTAAAATCATTCATGTATTTTTTAGAATAAATATTCTGATTTGATAAGTCGTTAAATGATTTTAACATTCTTTCAAATTACTTGAAAAATTATTAAACTTGTTTTGGAAAATTGAACAATACAAAATACCAATGGGAAATATACATATTTTTTATCATAGGAAATACATAAATTAAACACTTAAATAAATATTAGAGTAACTATAAAAGTGTTCAGACTCTTTGTCCTATATAAAATTAAATAAATGTGACTTCTCCATATGAAATATTACCATTGAGTAGGATAAAAATAATAATTAATTGAAAACAATAGTATCACTATGATATGTAAAGGTATATATATTAATATGTGAATTTCATTGTTGAAAATTCATATAGGTACATATAGGGAATGAAATTTGTCATTTTTTAAGAGAAAAAGTGATATGTGGGGATAAATTTATTGATATGAAAAGCATATCATTGTGGGATACATTAGGGTTCATCGATACATATAAAATAGAAATTCGAAACAGTTAATAACAAAATTGACCCATGATAAGAAATACATAAATAATACATTAATCATAAGATTTAAATAATAAATCTTACCAATAGTCACACAATTCATTGACCAAAATACTTATTTCTATAAATATTAGCTACAAAAACATCTTATTTTACAACAAATATGAATATTTTTCTATAATTTTTCTCCTATAAACTATTTTCTATAAATTTTACATGATATAATAGTATCTATAACCAGGGGAATGGAAACATAAGAAATGGGTGAACTTAGAAGCCTATGAAGGTAAAATACAAAATAACATGATGGAAATCATAAAGAAGGTATTAATATTATTATAAAATATGAAAATTCATTTGAAAATAGTAATAAAACATATTAGAAAAACATAATATTATAAAAAACATTGTAATGGATGAATAAACTATAGGATGTGTCTCAAAACAAATATCAATAATCACATAACTTATAAGAATGACAGAAATGTTGAGAATAATTTAACAATACAGTGTGATCATAAAAACATTGAATTTTATGAAAATTAAATTCACATTCAAAATTTTTCCTTTCATGATAAACATAATAGATATGGAGAAGAACTACAATCACAGGAAAACTTATATGAGAAAACTATTCATGTTTTTTTATGTGAACAAACTATTAATGTCCATGCTATAAAATGTATAAAAACCCAGCATGCCCTTGGCTATGTGAATAAAATTATTAGGATCATGCTTGACTATATCATGAGACATAATCTTAAACCAATGCATTGGAGGGAAATTTAAGACCCCACCCATCATCATCCATACATATTTGTGATAATTAAACCCAATAAAAACATATATTAATAAAACAATGAAAAATTAATGGGTTTCTTATACATCCCAAAATAAATAAATCACTTTTAATAAATAACATGTTAAAATAAAATTGGATTCATAAAACATACAAATAGAATAAAATAAAATCATTAATTCAAATTTTTTATACTAAAAACATTACCACCCAAAAAAATAGAAAAGTAGATAAAAATATTGGTAGTATCATGAAACATGACTCTATTGTAAATATATAATTTGAATATAAATCAGTACAAATCATGAATATTCATTTATGAAATGTTTTTGAATTCATCATTGTAAAATTCATAGTTATGGGTTTCATTTAAAAAATACACCTTTGATTATAAAAACAAAGTGAAAATGAAACCTTTAATGGAAATGGATTTGGATCAAAAATTCGTTTTCCAAATAATTACATATTTAAATTCATTTAAAATGGAAAATTTAGTGAGTATAAGTTCTTGAAAATTGAGAAGAAAGTATATAAATGAAAGGATGAAATTGGAGTTACCAAGTCCCTTACATTTTCCCTTTATTTCGATCGATATAATTTGGAATCCAATATCATAAATAGTATCATATTAATTACCCATTTCAGAATCTTATTCATGTACATTTATATGTTTTCATTTCATTAATGAAAAGTCTCTTTATATATTATATTAATATACTCCCTTTTCCACATCTATTGTTAATAGTCTTGAAAAAAATAAACATAGTTAAAAAACACTCATGATCTTCATTTTCCCAAAATAATATCATTTAAAATCCGTTAATGATACTTAGAATTTTGTTTTATAAATAGAAATATGGATATAGTTCCATTAGATGTTATTGTTAGTCGTGTTTTATGACGATGGAAATGGTGATAAACTAGTTTTGGGTTATTTTTTAATATTATCTGTCACCTTAAATCCATAATTATTTTATAATTAATAACTAAAAATATAAACTAAATATATTAAATATATATATATACTCAATAAAATATAAACTTAAACCATAATGGATAATGGTAGTGAATAAAATAACACACAGGTCCATAGATGCAGTAGCATGCACATGTCATGGGAGATGATTACATTTCATAGAAAAAGGGGAAATGATTAATAGGGTATATAATTTATGATTATAAAATAATTAATGAATATCATAATTATATATTAAATTACCTATTAGTAACAACATTTTAATTTGGTGAATGAAAATGAAATATATTCCATCAAGGAGGTGATTTTCTTCCCAACGCAATATTCAAGTTTTAATTTTTATAAATGAAAAATGATGGGGTAATTAATGTTAATAAAATCTTTATAATAACATACCAATACAATAATTTTACCGATTTTATCTTGATAATATGGTGAAATGAAATTCGAGTAAAAAGAAAAACACATAATGAAACATAAAAAGGGAGGGGTGGTTAGAAATCCATAAGTGGCTATATGGATTGTATCCTTTGGGATGGGGATTAAAACATTTATAGACATTATTTTGAAAATACCAGAACCTAATTATATGGAATAAATGTTTTATGGAGAGTTTTGTGGTGTTTTCTGTATGAAATCAATAGGTTTTACTCGGATTGGAAGTGAGGTGGGGAGTGCCCCTTTTATAAGTGAACATTGGTGGCATTTTTGTAAATACACAAAACCTGACAACATTGTAAATTCACTCTAAAGTAAAGAAGGAACAAATTGATAAATTATTTATTTTTGAATATATAATAATAATACATACCTAAAACACTTAATTAAAAACATCTTTTAAAATGTTCTTTCCCTTACGTATACGGTTACTAATTTTTTTAATTTTGGTTTTCAACATGGAAACTAGTTTTTCTTACACGATTTATCCTTTATTCCAAAACAGAAATTGGAAATAATTATAAAAAATCTAAATAATGATTGCAAATTCAAAATAATTTTTTAATTATATTTTCGGACGTGATAAAACTTAATTTCAAATAAATAAATATATGATGTATTAAAAAAATTCTAAAATATATAAATTTTAAAATAAAACATAAAATATGGGTTTATAAAATAAAAAATAAATTTTTCAAATTAAAAAAACTATGAAAATAAATATTTTGTTATATAAAAATGTTTTTGGTATTTTAAATTCCAACATAAATCCTTAAAATGTCAAAAAATAATGTTATTTGAAAAAATGATATTTCACAGTATTCTCCCAAAATTCAATATTTTTTGAAACAAATCAGTAAATGTTTTCATAATATAATATTTAAATGATATTCCCAAATGTTGATATTATTTTTTCAATTTCACATCCTATAATTTATAGATTTGTCATTAAAATACATAAAATATAAGAAAAAAATTTAGAGGAAATGATTTTAGAATATTAACTATTCATTTTCCAATAATTTATTAGTATAAATATTTTTAATACATTATTCATAGAAAAATATAATATAATTGAAATGTGTTAAATTTATAATAAAATATTTTATTATTTGATTAATGGTTCTAGTTGAGTCAATATTTAATGTTATCATTTGTTTCTTATTTTTTCGTAATTCTTTTACAACTAGTTACACCTACAAATTTTAAATATAACTTAAAATGGTTTGCATTTTTTTGGTTCCAATGTTGTGTGTTGGTAAATATATCTAAAATTTATTTATTTAAGGAGTAAAAACATAGGTCCTCATATCAAACCCCTCGTCAATTGAATTTCACCACTAAAATATTATTACCTTGATGAAATCATGTGAGGGTACATTTATCTAATCAAATCCTCACATTCTAATGTATCATCATCAAATGTATGATTTATCCATAATAATTTGAAAATATGGGTTGTATTATTTCTGAAAAACTCGTTTTTTTAATATTCTTATAGGATGTTCTTCATATAAAAGGTCATGTTCCAGTTGTACAACATCTGATCTCACATATGTGATTGATCTGGTATATACATCTTCAAAAGAGATACATAAAACAGATCATGAACTTTAGAGAGGTGTGTAGGAATATCTAGATGATATGATATGAACCATACACAATCGAATATCTCTAAGGTATTGATGTGCCTATGGATCATCTTACCTTTCTTACCAAATATCATAACATGCTTCCTTAGAATCATTCAAATAACCACCTTGTCACCATCTTAAAACACTTGATTTAAAAAAAAGTACCTTCATGAATTTTCAATCAATTTTTTGCAACTTATATATGTCACTAAATGGTTTTAACATTCTCTTCCATTTATTATATCCTTTTAAGACATATCATATTCCATTATCCTACTTTATCCCATCATATTGGAGTCCTACATCTCTTCAAAAACATAACCTTATAATGTATCATGTGAATTCTAGAATGGAAACTATTGTTATATTTTAACTCTTCCAGGAAGAGGTTTTTATTCCAACATCATTCTAAATCCACTGAAAAATATCTCAAAATATACATTATATTTCGAATTACTATCTTGGATTGACCATCTTTCTGATGATGATTAGAAGTGTTAAAACTATATTTTGTCTTGTATTTGTTCTAAATACTTCTCTATAACATCGAGGTAAAACTTGAATCTAAATTAGATACAATATATATTGGTCCTTCATGATGTCTTACAACATAAATTATGAATGTCATGGTATGTTCATCAATGGAGAAACCAAAATTAATGAAAATAAAATGCAATAACTTCGTTAGGTGATCGATAAAAACCCAAAACAAAATTTGGGATTTTGATTTTTTTAATTAGTCCTACAATGAATTCCACATTGATTTTATCCCATTTATACAATGGTATGGGTAATGGTGTAAATATAACCTTATACAATTTTCATTCATCCTTAACATGGTGGCATACAAATCATTAGGATACATATTATGTAATTTATCTTTTTTTTCTACCCCACCAAAATTTTCACATTAGATATCTATATATTTTCATTTTTTTGGAATTTATAGAATATTATCATCTATATATAGAGACTCAATATTCGCATACATCGATATTTCATATTTTAAGTTTAATATTCATTACATGACATACACACATGCTTGAGGAACATAATAGTTTTGTATTTATGAATTCATAAAATAAAATCATATTAATTATGGAATGATATTCAATGTATCAAATAAAGACCTTACCCATTAGTGATCATAGTTAAAAACATTTCTTCATAACATAAGAAAATAAAAAATAAGAATGGGTGAGCTTAGAGCACATTTATTTCGAAAAAGGGACATACATAAGCATAACATGAGAATAAGGGTATGGAAAAATGAAAATAACATTTGAGAACCATTCCCAGCATATCAAAGATCATAATCCGAAGTCTTAGAATTAATATTTCTAATTCATAAGATATGAATCATATGGGAATCCAATATCATGAGCCATTAGATCTAGAATGGTACTAAGACATATAATCGTATCATACACATAAGCATATGAAATCATTTCATTAGTATTCTAGGGTCATTGTCAAAACATATAAGGGGACTCCCTGGGTGGTTACACCTCTTATGAAGGAAATACCACCATCCCTAAGGGAATACCATGCCTTTTGTTGAATGGTTTAATTCCCAAAAATATCATAGTAGTCAAGTTTCAGTCCCAAGACTATCATAGTGGATAAATTGTCTTTCTGAACCAGGTTCACACCACGTTACAACCTTGTCTTACTGAATCAGGATCACTCACTGATCCAAAAATGTCAATATCATTCGATATTAATATTTAACCAATGAGTTATAGAGAGATATAGGTCCCAATCATGTTTTTTAATAATATAACCATTGTCCTTTGTTATAATGTGACCAACTTAAAATAATAAAATTCATACATATATGTTCGAAAATATCATAAAACATTCATCATATCATGCCTCATGAAATTATAAGGGCATTATAAACATATCATGATAACATAAATTCTATAAAAAGGATAGGTTTAATCATTTCATCATTTAATAACCCATGAAAATAAGTGGTATTCATAAGATTTATATCATCTTATAACCCATGGAAGAGAAATATGTTTCATTAATATCTTTTCATCATAAACACAAACCATTCAGAGAAATAATAATAATGGTATCCTAGGTATATATCCCAAAAAAAACATAAATTATATCAATAGATGTCATATTACATGGATAAATACTTTGAAAGATCATTTGGTACATTTATTAACAAAAATGTTTTTTTAAATAACTTTTTATGACATAAAAAATATTCAAATTCATTTTCTCTAAAAAAACATTCACAACTAGAAATTTAAGCTATAGCCACGGATCTATATCCATAGTTTTATAGATTCGTGGATACATCTTATTTATAGCCACGATTTAGTATATACTTTCGTGGCTACAAATTTGCACTGGAGTTTTTTCCTAATCCAGTCGGGCTCCACCTATATTCTCCCTCGACCGCTTTTTTTCTGCCAAATCACGTCGAGCTCCTCTCCTCCATCCTCTCGTGATCACAACCCTCCGAACTTTGTCTCTCACGGCGGTGACCCTCCGATCCCAGGATGTCTCTCACTGCATGCGACCCTCCTTCCCTGACCCATCGCGACCTCTCCTCTCCCCGACCCCCTCCTCTAACGGTGCCCCTCACGACCCTCTGAACCCTTGATGTATCTCATGGCGTAGCCCTCCTCCCCGATACCCACTATGTGCGACCCTCCTTCCCCGACCCATCACGACCTCTCCTATCCTTGATCCTCCTCCACCGATGGTGCCCCTCGCGACGGTGCCAATTGCTGACTCCGAATAAGGAAACCCCACCGTGAGCCGCTTATACAGAACGCGGGACACCTCACCTCCCCTGCTGATGCTACTCCTAGGTGGCCTACCCACCCCATCCGGCGTGCCTCCGACGTAGCCAACCCCCTCCAGGTGATCCTCCTCCTCCTTGTTATGAAAAATTATGTGTTCATTATTTTGTTATCAGTGTGTATAAGTAAACATGAATAGTTTCACATGTTTGAATATGGTAAAGAGGTTTTTGAATTAGATACATTATTTTAATTATAATTGATATGTGTGGAGTTAGGGACATGTGGCTTTCGGTGAAGAACCTATTAGTTTAGATTAGGAATCTGCATGGTGGAGTTGTGGACAAATGGAATCAATAAAAAGTGATGGTATCAAATTTTGATGGTTATATTGGGAATCAGGGGATCTTCCTGGACGCTTCTCAAGGATTTCAATTCTTATGGTTGGGAGTTTTTAATGACCCACACAATTAGAGGGTTGGTAATTTTAGAGGAATTTTGATTTTTTTCCTGAAGAAGGGAGATTTTTGAGAATTGGGATATGAATTGGAATTTCAAGAGTTAATACATCTTTGGGATGTGTTTTTTTAGGCTAATTGTTATTTAGAGGGTTGGTTCCAAATCTTATGGTGTGGCTAACCGCAAAAAACTGTAGCCTTTATAAGGTACCTGATGGAGGGGTACCAGGTACTCGGTGGTATTGAAAGTATAGCAGACCATTTAAATTGAATGACATACTCATCTAGATAAATTAAATCCCAGAGCTCAGCTTCATAAACATTACCTTGTCCGATAAATTGGTGAAAATAGCCTTTATCCAAGCCTCAATTGGTCTGTAACACACCCCCACACCCCGCTAGTCTAGGTGAGAGATAGGTAGCTACATCAATATTAACATTGATGTAGAATGGGATTAGTGGAATCCATCGAACAAATCAAAGAACAAGAGGCGGCTTCGGACTCCTAGCCACCCCAATCACCTGGAGAATAAACAGATCATCACAAATATTCTTCATCGCACCTTTCTATACAACAACTACAACATGAATTTAATTGTGAATAGAAATGCATTCCGCCTAAAATAAAATAGAATTTTTACATAAAATCACCTGGTTTCGTGCAGACCATATGAAGAAAACATCCAATGATACAGTAGCAACATGTTGATTGTGCACTTTCATGATATTCTCACTATCACATAACCAAAGTAGGAGTTCCTCAATAAACCTATAATTTTAAAAATCTAAATAGAAATCTGATCCAATATAATTCCATATTTTCCTATCATAAGAGCAGTCCATCAAAAGGTGTGTTACGGAGTCTATAGCCCACATACATAGAGGAAAGGCAGAAGCAATACTATATCCTGATTTTTGGAACTGATCATGCCTCGTGGGGTGGTTTTTCCAGAGCCTCTAATGAAGAGTAAATATAGATGGATGAACATGAGGAACTTTAAATTGAACCAACCATCTATGTACCCTGAAAGAGATAAAATTTTTAAAAAATATTAGTCCATTGTGGTAAAGAGACCATTGTAATTGGGTATCCAGACAATGGTGTCATTTTCCATACAAACATATCTCTATATTTCCAGCACTTCTTGTTGTGATATAATCCCAACCAGATCATTAGTGTGTTTCATTACATTAGCAATAGACATATGAGACACATATGGATGGAGCATGTTGTTATCAATGGGGTTGTCCTGCCAATTAGTCTGCCAACAATTGAGGTTGGAGTCACAACAAACCAGCCACTTTGAATTTATCATTATGTCCTTAAATGAGTGCCTAAGAGATGTCCATACCGAGGACATAATATAGTGGGGGTACCCACATATGAGCCTCAACTTGAACCTGCTAGAAAAAAAATCAACCGATGGGTCATTGGAGACCAAGATATTCTATTTGAATTTTCGGATCCAGATATCATTAAATACTTTGAGATCCTTGATCCCAAAACCTCCCATCAAAATGTGCATAATAAACTCCCTTTGATCCACCGTAATAAGCTTCCTTTCATGAACTGAGATTGTCCACAAGAAGTTTGTAATCATTCTCTACAAGTTATTCTGCATACTCTTTGGCCAATGGTAGTGAGAAAATGAATACACAAACATAGAGGTAATCACCGAGTTGATAAGGCAAACCCTTATAGCTTACAACTTGGTCTTTCCCTTCCTACTGACAAGATGATTAATAATTATAGGTGAAATTTCCTCAAGGAATTTTCGTTTAACTCTGCCCCCCGAATAAAGGAACCCCAACGTATGTCAAAGGAATAGATTCTTTTCTCACACCAAGTGTCATAGAAATTCTATTTTTTCTTCTAGTAGTGATTCCATTCCCACATATGATGATGGATTTATTCGAGCTAATTGACTGACCAGCAACCTCATCATAATTTCTAAGTAGGGCTTTAATGGCTCTAATGGTATGCATTGATGGTCTCCCAAACAAAATAATATCATCAGCATAATGAAGGTAAGAGGGAATGGAAATATTCTAGACAACCTAAAGTTTTTTATAAATTTTAATTTGAGTGAGTTCAATAGTGCACATACTCATTTAGTCCTCTACAAGAGAATATAGGAGCCCAGATTGGGGTTCTCTCTGACGAACACCCCCGTTACAAGTGAAATAGCCCATTGGTGAACTGTTGATCAGAATGGACAACCTCGCCAAATTGAAAATGGTTGAAATCAATTTGATGAAATCATTAGAAAATCCATACCTTCTGAGAACATAAAAAAAACTCAATTTGATAGTCTCAAAAGCCATATATATATCTATCATGAGATAAAAGCTCATGTTATCGGATTTTTTCTTTATAGAACTAATACTCTTAGAAGTAGTGAATAAGTAATTCTGGATACTACTACCTGGAACAAATCCAAACTGATTTGGGGAAATAAAATCTTTGATAATCCCACCCAAACGAGTCATCAGGATCTGGATAATTACATTTGGAATGGTATTTCCAATTGAAAATGGCTTGAAATCCCTAATAGATGTCGTTTTTGGGTATGAGGGCAATAATCCTTGAGTTACATTCGTGAGGAATCGAGGTGTGGAATAAAAATTCCCAAATCAGATTGACCATGTTGTCCTTCAAGATATCCTCATAGAACATGAAGAATTTCTTGGGGAACCCATCCGGTCCAGTAGAACCATCCATGTTCAGAGAGAACAATGCCTCTTTGATTTCCCCCATCAAAGGAACTATTATAAGAAGACAATTTTGTTGTTCTTCAATGCACTGGACAATACTATCATACATTTTATAGGTCCTATCATCGCCATCATCAGAATAAAGGGCCTCAAAATATGAAATCACTGCACTAGAGATTTCAATTTCCAGGGTGTACATACACCCATTGACATGAACAACCTTCATTCAAGATCAAAAATTCTTTTCCTTATGTATTCTATGGAAGAACAATGAGTTATGATCACCCTTTATTAACCATTTGACATTAAATCTATTGCGTTCAAGAATCTCTTTGACAATAACTAGATCATAATTCTTTTCAAGAGTCTGTATAACCTCCCAGTAGGGGCTGTCATTACACTGGTTACTGGATTGGTAGTCATCAAGTCCTTCTTCTTCAAGCTTAATCTCACAATCGTGATTGGAAAAGGAGTATTTACTCCAAGACATCAAGAGTACCTTATCATTCCATATTTTCTCAACACGAATAAACATTGGGCTGCCAACAAAGATCATTTTCCATGCCATCACAATAATATACCTACATCCCATTGTATTGAGCCACCTATTTTTAAATCAAAAGTGTAATGGGGTTAAACTTGTATTGGAGGTAGATACCTCAACAAGTAATGTGTAATGATCTGAATGATATTTTGGTAGCATGTCACCAGAGATTCTTATAACTTCATTCATATCATCCATGTAAATAAAACATTAGTCGAGCATACTAGAATGTCTTCTATTTAATTTGTATCTGCACCATGTGAATTCAACACATGCAATTGGTACTTCAACAGGTCTACACTGATCAAATCACAATGAAAATTTAGCAGATGCAACACAGTTAAAATTTAATCCAGTTTTCTCCTCAGGCTGGAAAACATAATTAATATATCCCATAATCATCCATTTCTATATATTCCTTCCTGAAATATCACCATGTTCTTCCCATAACTCCCTCCTTCAAATGTAAGATGTATTAGCATAATCAAATTTAATCATAAGATTAACACCCTACTCATAAAGAGTGACTGAAATACACTATTATTTAGCCCAATCTGTAGAAATTATTATTCTATTATGCTTTAAAACTCATAGATGATTCATATGGATGTAATATAGGTTTTTTTGAGACTAGTTTATAACCAGTAGAGGACCATTTAAAACCTTTTAAATTCATAAAGATCATTTTTTGTTCTGTTATACCAATATGCATTGTCTTGTTGTCCATTACAAAATTCCCCAGGGCTCTGACCGCTGGGGGGTTTCACAACCCTTGACAATTCCAATATAGTATCTTCATTGAGTTAGGGGAGGATTTCTCCTTGTCCAAGGCCCCCCTCCATGCACTCCCTATGCATTACCTTTTCCTTTCTTTCCCCTCCCTTCTTCATGTATCGGCATTCCATGCTAGCCTTCAAATAATTTCTATCATTGACCTGTTTAACTATTACAGAACTGACCTGGTCATAATCATGGATTTCAGGACATCCCTCACTTAAAAAGTCATGGGAAATCTTAGGTTCATTTGAAAAAAGGAGTCATTCAATGGGGTGAACTTTTTTCCAGCACTAAGATGCTCTGGAGGACTCCCACCAAAAGCATTTATTCGGGTATCCTAGGAATGAGGAAAGGAAAGAATGTTTCCTCACTGGGATCTCTAGTAGAAGTTTCATTTTTAGATGATACGGACTCTATTCCCTTCTTTGGATTAGACATATAATCACCACGACCAATAGTTTCACAGCCCAGTGAAACCATTTCATCAACCTGAGCATGGCTAAAGAAAGAACCAACATTTTTATCTAATGCTTCAGGAATAGGATACGAAGTAGCTTGCACCTCAGGCACACCCATGTCCCCATACACAGCCGCAATGGGCGTCCCACTGGCCTCCTTCACCTCCATACATGGCACATCACCACCTTTATCAATATTTTTCCCCTTTAGTGGTCTCATGAAGACATCCTTGCCCTTTCTCCTTCAAAATGGGGCATTGTAATGTCCCTTTAACTTGAAATGTCCACATTCATTATCTCTGGCACAATAAGCAATAAGATGCCCAAAATATTTACATCCAGAACAGAACATAGGCCTCCTCTCATAATGAATCTCAAGTGTCATACTGTCATCATGTTTTTTCATCAAAACCTCTTCAACCCATGTGACATCCATATCCACCCCTACCAATACTCTATTGTAGTGTCAAATTCGAAGATTTTTAGTTTTCTTGTCCAATCTAATTGGGCACCCCACTGAGTAAAAGAAATCCCCCAAAATTCATGGGTGCCAATATGTCCAATTTTTCTTATAAATCTGTATCCATGTCTAAGCATGTGTGTTTCTCTCATGAATCATGAAAAGAATGAAGATAATTAGAAAGAAATCAAATGGTACCCTTAATGATATCTATTTCCCCAGGCACTAGAACCATAAAATCATGAATTAGATGATGACCTAATCCATGGAATCTCTGACCTTTCTAATGAATAAATCTATTGAAACAGTCTTCTATTGGAGGAAGAATGGGGCATTGGGGAAATAGAATTCTTGACCCACCGCATTTCTACTAATAAAAATATAAAACACCATGAACTGTTTCCTTATCAGAAACTACCACAACGGTGGAACACGATGCTGAACACCTGTCATGTGTTGACTTCTAAAAATGGTTGGGCAACCACACCACTGATGATGTTGGCTTTTACATGGAAAAATGTTTCTAATAATCATGTATATGATTTAGAGAATCCACCTCTAGAGAAACAAGATTATGAGGGGTTGGGCATACGTCTAAAAAACAAAAATCTCTTATTTCATGAAAACTACAACTGTAGGCCACCATAGTACTTCTTGAGAAATCATGATATCTCTCTTTATCATGATAATATATTTTGGGATAGAGTCATCTCAACAACATATTTACTTTTTATAACCTCAATGTATATCATTTATATAAATGTATTGACCTACCACTTTAGAATTGGATGAAAAACTCATCAAAATACCTCCCACTAGTCTCCTCATATTGAAACATGTATGATGAATATCACAAAGAAGATCCTAAAATGGATCCCTAACCCTCTCAAAAGGGTTTGATTTTCTTTGCGCTTTCTTATTTCTTACATTCTAAAAATTTATGTTGAGGAAACATGGTTTAATATACTTTCACTTGTTTATTATTGTTTGAATATTGCATATTCACTTGAGCAATTAGAGAACTCTCAATTTTTTTCATTTTTTGGTTTATCATTTTATAACTCAACAGACTATATGATCAAACATTGTTTTTTATCATATTAAACCTTTATCATAAGTGTGGATCCATTTTTTGTTATGATATATTATATTTGATTAGAAATTGTGTCCTCTAATAAACTTTTGTTATCGGGTGGGATAAAAACTAGTATCGAACAAAACCAAATTAAGCTGAAACTCGAGCCAAACTAATTATATACCTATAACAGGAAGAATAATTGTTAATTAATTGGAATGTATTATTTGATAGTATCATTTTAAAACATGGATCTATTTCCCCCTTGCTTGATGTAACATGATTTTACCCATCGGGCATTGTGGTTCTTATATGTTAGGCCGTGATGTGTATAGTCACAGGAGACAGGTATGTTTTAGTTTTGTTTTTATTTTATTTTCTTTATCGAATTGGCCAAATAGGTCTTTTTCTTCTTTCTGTGGACAAAGGGTAATTATATTCTACGAAGGGGGGGAAATGGGGTTTAGTTTGATTCGGTTCGCCGGCTTTGATCCGAGGTATGATTATATGGTAAATACTTGTCTCACACCTCATTTATTTGGGGATTTAAGTGTTTTTTACACCATATTAGGTTTTCAGTAGGGCTTTGGATAATTATGTGATGGTTCGGGTGGATTTGGTTCTTCCAATCGAGGTAAGACTTTAATTCTATTGGTCGGTTTCTCACTGGTTATGTATCATCCTTTATGTGTTTTAATGTTCCTAATATCCTTTGTGTATTGCATTGATCCCTGCTCGATGATTTCGAGTAGCCAAGTTAAGGGCTACGCGCCTGCCTGTGGATAGGTAAGAAAGTATATGTATGTGGGTTTCCCCATTACGTGTATAGTAAAACACGGAAGTGATTATTCATGTATGGGGCTATGTGTGCCCATGTATATATATAAATGTATACACAGGTGAGTGGAGACTGATATATGTGTATAAACATATGTTCAAGGATCCCACTGCACATGCTAAGGGCCATGTGGGTGTGTGGATAGGGGATAGGTGTCCTTTCATGTGTGTGAAGGTGCGTATACCTAGTGGGGGAGCAGCAACTTTTAGATAGAAATCTCCAAGATCTGAAGTGGACGGTTTGGTTCCACCTTGAGGTAGGATACCTCTTCTAGCCTATTTAATTCAAGAATGCATTAAATTGAATTTATCTTCATTATTAATTTTGCTTAATTATATTTAATTTCATATCTTTAATAAGTGTTCTTTAATATAATTATTTCATTTGATAAATAAAGTCATGTTTTTATAATAAAACCCCTCCAACGGAGGTCCGCTGTCTGCGAAAACTCACAGTGATAGTTATGTTGATCTTATTGCTTAAATTATTTCATTTGATTTGTGCTTAATGAGTTTTAGAATAAATGTTATATATAATTAAATGAATTGTGTGATAATTTAAGGCTATGATTTGGCCCTGCTCCAGCCACATCCAGCCCACACAATCCCCCTTCCACCTTCATTTCAGCCTACTGCCACCAGCATTCTAGCCCGAAACAGCCCCCCCTGCCAACGTCGAATCAGCCCGCACCATCCCCCCAGAACCTGCGACCAGCCCCCTTCCACTAGCATTCTAGCCTCCTCCCGCTCCCTTCACTCCTGGCTGGAAGATGATGGCCCGCAGATGTCGTTGTACTGGGCCAACACGTCGTGGTCACGCCACTGTAATGCTGTGATTTGGCCCTACTCCAGCCACATCAAGCCCACACCATCCCCCTTCCACCTTCATTTCAGCATGTTTCCACTAGCATTCCAGCCCACAACAGCCCCCCTTCCCCCTTCGAATCACCCTGCACCATCCCCAACACCTGCAACCACCCCCTTCCACCAGCATTCCAGCCTCCTCCCGCTCCCTTCGCTCTTAGCCGGAAGATGCTGCCCCGCGGTTGTCGATGGAACGAGCACTCCGCGGTCACGCCGAGGTCACGCCGCGGTCACGATGTGGTAATTCCATTATTTCACCCTGCTTCAACAACATCCACCCCACACCAGCCCCCATTCACCTTCATTTCATCTTGATGCCACCAGCATTCCAGCCCGCAATAGCCCCCCCCCTGCCACCTTCAAATTAGCCCGCACCATCCCCCCATCACCTACAATCAGTGTTTGATCATTTCATTGAAGTTAGTTGAACCTGAACTCATATGGATGAAGTGCAAGGAGTAGCTACTCAGTAGATTTGGTGATGCAACAGAAGAGGATTGGGTGATTTTCTTGAAAGGTTTGTGACAGGTCGGGGTAATAGATGACTATATTGATGAGTTCGAGTGGATGACATTATGCGTACTAGACTTAACTGAAAATGTAATATTAGTATGTTTATTGGTGGAATTAGACTAGAGATTGGGATCACTGTGGAGACTCATGATCCATTGAACAAGGCGTGATTGTTGACCAAAAAAATAATTGAACACCGTGAACCACACAACTAGAGGAATGCATTAAGTAGCTAATGGAGGATCTTAAATGCAAGTTATCTAAATATTAAGTGAGAGAAAGAATAAAAATTAAGTAGTATATAGATTCTATCAATATATAAAACCAATAGAAAATAGAAATTATAGTAGGGAGGAGGAAAAAACCCACGTTTTTATGCTCTTTGCAATGGTGGGTGCATTACCTGATAATGCTTTTGTTGAGCATGAGATTGAACGGGAGATAAGGTGTTCTTACAAGTTAACGAGGATGAATTGTTTTTATTCACAAGAATAAGAATGAGGATTTTCTTACCTGAGTGTAGATTATTAGATGCTTTCAGCCACCTATGTCCAATATATGAGTAGTCATTAAATTTTTTCATTACCATTTATCCCTTTATAGGGTGCTTCTTCTGATGCAAGATCCCAAAAAACTGACTCAGGTACTATATCAATGTCATCACTGTACCTAACGATATGTAATAACATATTCCCTCATGATTTTTGTTTTATGTAATCTGAATTATTTATTCAAATTACAAAATTGTAAATGTGCTTTTCAAAATCTTCTCTTAAGGAAAAATATAATTTTATCTTATGCAATTTAATTTATTTATGCATCCAAATCTAACATATCAGTCTATATACATTAAACATCAACTATTATCTATAATTTCAAGGGAGTTATTATTGGATTGGTGTTGCTTCTTCTAAGTAGCTCTCTCAAATTCTTCTTCTCAATATCTCTATCTAATGATCTATCAGTGCTTCATTTTGAATGATCCCAACCTATTTTATAGGCTGAATCTGATCTAAAAAATTTAGTGAATTCGAATCTCTAAAAACTAAGACTTTGAACATTTCTATTGTGAACACCCTCATTAAATATTTTAAATATCAAAGTCAAATCAAATTTTTATAAAATATGGTGTCAACTCACCTTTCAAATTATACTTAAATATTAGTTTCAATTACAAACTTTCCATTATGAATTATACATTTTAAATATCCATATCATCATAATCACATTGATTGTGGTTTCAAAATGTTTGAGGGAGAGAGGTTTTGGGTGCACGAGGAGAAAACAAAAGGGTTCAACAGAAGAGAGGATTTTGACTTCAGAAAGGCTGGATCCTTAATGTAAGGTGAAAATTTTTTCAAATTCCATTATTGTATGATCATGACTATGAAGACATGGATTATTAGTCAAAATAGATTCAGGTTTTTTATGTAATATATACCATTCGAAACAACCCAAAATCCCTCTAAATATGGGGGGCTGTGGTTTTTTTAGAAATGTCAAGCCCTTGAGCCAGGGTTTAAAATCGTGGCTGTAGACCTAAATCCACGATTTTAAACCGTGGCTAAAGCTATATACCCAGAGTTCAAAACCTTGGCTATAGGCTTTGTGTGACTTAATGTTCTGCCACGGTTTCAAACCGTGGCTATAGGGCTTTAGCCACAGTTTCAAACCGTGGTTATAGGTCTTACCCTATAACCAAGCCATTACCAACCACAGTTCGTTGAACCATGGCTATAACCTATATCCATGGTTTTGGGACTTATATCCATGGTTTTAAACAGTGTATATAGCCTAAATTTCCCGTTGTGATTGAAATTTTTTGAATAAGTATTTGAAAAATCATTTAAAACTTTTCATGATGAAAATATCTTATAAAATTAAAAAAATATTTAAAACATAAAACAATATGAAAATAATTTTCTATTAAAATAACCTATAAAACATATAATTTAATATTTATGAAAAATATTGTTGATAAAGAAAGTAATTTCCATCTATTCCATACTTGTTTAAAAAAAATTCCTTCCATATTTTTGGTAAAATAAAAATGGGTAGTGTTTCTAAAAATGACTTGAAGATTCCTCTAAAAAATATGTAAAAATTTAAAATTGGGTAAATTATTAGTTTAAAAAAATTGTAGATTAATAAAATATTTTTGAGAACATTTATAGAAAACAAGGTTTTTGGAAGAAAAAATATTCTTGATAGAAAATAAGATTTTTATTAAAGACATTATTTTATGAACTCTTGAGGGAATAAACAGAGAAAAATAAATTGAAAACAAGAATTATCATTGAATAACCAGAGTATAATAAATTAAATTTTATTTATTGAGAGTAGTATCATGAGATAACAATATTGGTGTCTTTTTTATAAAAAATCTTGATAAATAAAGAGATTGCAACATAAAACCATTATAACTACAATAAGCTTGAATTTTAAGAACCGTGAATGAATTAACATTAAATAGAACTTAAAATATCATAAAGATAGATGAATTCGGGATATTACATGTCAAATGGGAATTATGTACAACTCGTGAAAGAATCTTGGTGTATAACATAATGTGTGTCTTAAATAAGAAAAATTGATACAAAAATATCTTATAGATTTGGTTACTTTTAAATCATAAACCCCATGAAAGAGAGATACTTAAATGGATGTATAAAAAAATATTTCATTTGAATAATATTAATATAAATTCTTTTTTAGTATATACACCACATAAAATAAATAGTAGGTGAATATGACATGTGTCTCACGGAAGTAATAAATGAGACAAAAATCCCTTACCATAAGTCTTGACCTCATTATCACTCATTAGAACCTCCTATAAAATAAATATATGTTCATTATAAATTTATCTCATAACCATAGTAATGTATATAATATAATATATTATTTACATGGGTACTTCAATTACTCATTAATCACGAATTCTTCATAAAAAGTCTTGCTTTTGGAAGTAACCAATTTTTGTATATGTTTTAGTTTTTTATTATTGGTTCTATTTTTTTTAATCATCATTTTATAACTCATATTATAATAATAATAATTGAATAACTATCATATTATTATATCAAATATACTTTAAATACAAATCATTAATATTAGTGTAATGAAATGAAGTATGTTACAATCATAAAGATTATAGGTCATACATATGCAAGAGTAACGTTCCCATTTCTCAATGATAATTATAGATATAAGTAAGTAATATATTATATTTACTTAATGAAAAAATCATTAAATTAATTATTTAGTCAAATATAGTTATACATAACATACATGTGGTGTGGTAATGAAAAAAGAGTCTTATCACTTTGTGAAGGTGGCAGTCCAAACATACACAAGTGGTTTTTATCAACTTTCATTGAGTGAAAACATATGAAATAAATTGAAATATATTATATTATTGAGAATGATAAATATTTCATAATTATCATAATTATATAATTTATGACCAATTTAATCATAACATGTAACCTAATCACCTTCCATGTAAAGCGTGAAAAAATCACATCACTTCATGAGGCGGTAGATTGTCATACACATGAGAAACATTATAGTATTCCTAAAATTGAAATCATAAATTTATTCAAGATATAATAATTTAGTAAGAATGAAAATATAATAAATATCATACATAAACAATAAATCCATCTTTATTTCCTATCATTAGTGGAGGTAATAGAAAAACGAATGACATTAGTTCGTGAGGTGGTAGTCCTTCGTACACACGAATGATGATTTTGTAACCCATTTGATATAAGTGGAGAATGTTTTTTTCATGAACATATTATAAAAATATCCCAATATTTTTATGATACAAATTTTATTATATCACCATAATTTAAAAATAATCTTAGGTGGTTGAGAATAATATATAAAAAGGACTTTCTTTGATGAACATTAACTCTTCGCTGGGTATCCTAATTATTTTTACACTAAATCTATTCTGGGATTGATTTATGTCAAAAATAAGGCATATAATATGATATTAGGGATTTTGGGAAGTTTTTAGGTAGTTATTATCTTAACCAAATAGGTTTTAGGGTGTACCAAAGAGATGAGAATGTGTAACCTTTTATAAGTGGGGAGAGGACATACTGGGTATTTTTGAAAATAAAATAGTGCTTCCATGTATTTCAGGTGACACAAGGGAAAACATTAGTACATTATAAAATCATATAAGTTTAATGGTTGAAATATTTAATAAAAATATATTTTAGGAAAGTATAGAGGTCATTTTAACCATTATCTATCTAGTTTGACCCCTAGATAATTTCATTTTTCCTCATCTATGGTAATTAATTTTTATTGCATTCCCTGTTATTTTTGGTGATACATTAATATGGAGTTACTAGAAATTTGAAAATATTCTTATTCCAAATATGGAATTATTTTTTACAAATTCTACTCTCAAAAGTGCAAAATAAAAGTATTTTAAAATTAATCTTTCTTACATGGTAAGAAAACATGTTTTTAAAATGAAAATGATAAAAAAAATTAAAAGGTTTTTATAACCAAATTCAATATGAAATTGATTACAATATGATATGTTGGATTAATATATGTATAATTTTTCTAATTATACATTAAAACCAATTTAAAATATTATTTACCTTTATAAAAGGTAGTTTTCAATTAATAATAATTTTTTTCACTATTCGTCAAAAAATTAATCATTTCATTTAAATATAAAAAATTAATCATAAACTAATTTTATCATTATGAATTCAAAAATGAATTTTATTTTATCATGTTTACTTACTATATATTTCAAAGACTAATTTTATTATTTTTCACAAAATAAATTAAAAAGTATTTTGAGAAAATTGTATTTTTGAAACATATAATACCATTACTAAAAATTATTAATTTTATTATCAATATAATTTATTTATATAAAAAAAATATTATTAATATTTTAAAATTATTTATTACTATTAATATCACTATTTGTAATGTCTTGGTTATAAAGGTCACATGTAACTAACTATGTTAGTAATATATCATGGTTATTTTAAAACATAGTGTTGTGTGTAATGTAAGTTAAGACATTATTACCTTTTGTTCCAAAATTACTTAGTGTTTAGTGTATTGTATGGCCTCAAAAATTTTAATTTATTTGATCAAAATTTATAAAAACTTATTTTGTTATATTCTACCCCACATATAATTAAATTTTTCCCATGAAATTCATCACTATGATTTAGACAACTGATTATAATTCTGCCTTATTTTATTCTCAAGATTTCATTTAGTTTCCTCAAACTTGTGGTTTTAGAAACAATCATTGACATAGTGAGTGGAATTGTTTTGTAGAACTTTTTTATGATCCAAAATCTCCACTGATTGTTCTTCATAAGAAATAACATTCTCCATCGGTATTACCTATGAGTTAAGTAGATGTGAAGGATAGGGTATATGATTCCTTAAGAGAGATACATATAACACATCATCAAATTGAGTGAGGATTAGTGGCAGTGCCAAACGATAACCTATATTCCCAATATGATCAATTATTTTAATGGGATCAATATAACTATGTCTTAGTTTTCCCTACATTATTCCATGGAGAAATTTATTGAAATACCTTATCACTAACTTTAAATCCAAGACCATTTTGATGATTATCTACATCACATATCTATAAAAGTTTTGGAATACTTATAGGTTATTAAATAACTTTAACATTGTCTTTAATTTCATCATCCTGATCAAGTCCCTATATAATTTTTTCTATAACATCATTCCATTACATTGGAGTTCTACACTTCCTTCCACAAAGGGATTAATAATGAGACATCTGAATTCTCAATTGAAAACTTTCTTTGTAAGAAAACTCAAGCTAGGGAAGGTTTTGATCCCCACCACCATTGAATTTCATAGTAAGAGGTCATAGAGTATCCGTTAATCTTATGTACACAAGTTTTGAAGGCGTTCCTACTCAAATAAATTGGTTGATATATATAATTCAAAGGGTTTTATTGCAAAAAATTTCCCTTAAATTATCCATAATCATGATAAAATCCAATCACATTAAACCTCCCAAGGGGGTGTCAATAACTATAAAATTATGATCAACCTTAAAATCATAATCCCAAGATGGTATCCATTTATCTTTAGTTAACCATACCTAGATACATATATTCTTCCAAAATATATTTCTCCCATTATTCCTCAAAATGTATCTTATCTTATACAAAAACCTTTTCATTGTAATATTAGGTTTATCCTTGTACTAAAGGAATATCAAGTGGGATTTTATAATTCTAGAATATATATAAAGGGATGTTATAACATGAAATTTCAATAATATTTAAACAATAATAATTTTATAGGGCTTATTCACATGAAATCTATCATGAAATTCCCGTATAGGGTTGGGAGGATAAGAGTTCCATAATTATCATGATTCACTTCATCCACTTTGATTGCCAAAGATTTCCCTTATCTTGTTGTCTTCAAAGGTTGTTTTGGCTTATCATTTATTTTATCCAATCAAATAGGGTATTAATTCTAATAAATATAAAACTCCTTTCCCTTGAAAAAATGAAGTGTGGGTGGTGAATTCTATGGATGTCTCCCTATGCTCATTTAATTAACTAGCCTCTTCAAATCACTTTTACATTCTTTTTCATTATGGCTAGGATTCAAAAACTTCAAACACCATATTTTTTATTTCAAGAACTCACCTATGTGCTCCTTCTTCTAGTTATGGAAAGTATGAGTTTGAAACATTTTATTCCATATATGTAAAATATTATTATAATTTACATGGTACCCAATTTTCCTTTTCCAATCACCAAAACACAGAGGGTTTCCATCTTCTATTTCGACGTTTATTTCACATAAAAATATTTTTTTCATATCATCCAATGTCCCTTATAGAAAACATATTTTTGATATTTGGGATTAATAAATTTATGGACCGGTTAACCTTAAATTCATGATGAATCATAATACCTAAATATTGCCTCACATATCCTATAATATTTTCTGCATATGCACCAATATATTAATCATCATTCTCTATAAGCTCTAGGTATTCCTTCCCATTTTATTGTGAATAATATGAGTAATGTACTTATTTAAAAATAATATTTTAAACTAATCCCATTTCACGGAGTCAATTTCATATAATTTAATCATATTCTTAACAATATTACACCATTGATTCAACTAACCTACATGTATTAGAAATCCAGTGGGACTTCTTCATGCTATAAGCATCGGTTAATAGAAAATATATTTATAGTGGTGTTGATACACTAGTAAAAAACTAATTGATTAGAGGAACCACTAAATTAAGGTGGGAGTTTCCTCATGAAGGTCTCAAAAAACATTGTTCCCTCCTTCTATATGGATGCACATCATAATTTAAATCATCAAAATGGTTTGTGAGAATAGAAACAATATTTTCATTCTATCTCCAAAAACATTTAGTTTCATAGAAATATAATCATTTCATTTTCCAATTAATTCATAATTAACATGGTTTCATTAGGTTTAATCCATTAACTAAGGTGATAAATAATAGTGTGACGAACATAATAGTAATGTAAAATCACTTCTACTGAAAAAAATATTTAGGTTGTCTAAATCCAGACACCATGTTTTTAATATATGACACCTTACGTTTATCCAAGATCATTCATATCCATTAACTACTTAAATCCTTCATGGTGGATTATAATCAGTTTTTTTTCTAAAGTATGTCCCCTATGAGTTTAAAACCATGTGTGTTGTAAGGTTTGTTTTCATGAACCAGTTCCTGATTGAGTCTAACTCAATATGTTGTTTTTAGGGGTTTTCCCCTATGTATATCTATTCTAGTGCCATGGCATATAATTGTATCGAAATGGGATTATAATTTCATGGAAACAACTCACTATCTCCTTTACCAACATTTTTAGAAATTATATTATTCCTTAACACAACCTTATAATTTTCCTTAGATACATCCCTAGTCATATCATTTGAAATTTCCCTAGGTATCTCACAAAATATTTATCAAACTAGTTTCGAAAGGTTAGCCAATATTTTATTCTAATTCCAAATATACTGACCTAATATTCTCATACAAGGATATTACTTCATAGTATATGAATATTCATGGCATTAAAAAAACACATGCCAAAGGACCATAATATATTAGTGCTTTTAGAAACTTAGCACACAAAATTCTTAATTCATTAAAGATATTAAATGTATCACATATGTATCTTCCACTTCATTATTCATACTTAAAATCTATTATTCATAACCTATTGAATGGAAAAAATAAAGAAGGGAAAACATAGATACTAAATGACATAAAATAAGGGATATACATAAGTATAACATGAGAAAAAGGGTACAAGAGCATGAAAATAAAATTTGAAATGGATACCCCATATATCAAATATAATAATCTTGAGGCATGAATTAACGATTTAAAGTACATAATACACAAATCATAAGGGAATAAAATAACATTATCCAAGTGAGAATGACATTATCATAAGACATATAACTGTGATATACAGATATGTATAGAAAATAATTTCCTTAGTAGTCAAGGATCATTTAAATAACTTATAAGGGCCCTCTATGGGTGGATACACCTCCTGAGTGGGATACACAAAAATCCTTAGTGACATCATGTTCCTTATATTGTATTGGATTCACTGCCCGAACCTTCATAGTAGTCATGTTTCATTCCTAGGGCTATTATAATGGACAATGTCCCCTATAGTACTAGGTTCACTCTTTATTTTATCCCCACCCATACTAAATTGGATTCACCCCTATTCTAGTCATGTCTATCTCATGAGATATAAGTCATTTCCCAATGAATTGGATGGAGATATAGGTTATGATTGTCTTTAGTTATAACATAACCCCCATCATTGTTTATATAATAAACACCACCACATAATGGAAATCATATATATTTTCCCCAATATAGCATAAAACATTCCTCATATCATCACTCATGAAAGGTAAATGGTGTCATAAACATATCATCATCTCATAACCTGTGTAAAATAGATAGGTTTCATAATAATTTGAAATTTTTATCATATACTAATCCCTGAAAATCAGAATATTTCATAAATTTTATATAATGTTATACCAATGGAAGATTAATAGGTTTCATATATATCATATCATCATAAGCATAAACCATTTAGATAAATATTAAGAATGGTTTCCATGGTTCATATCCCCCATTAAATAATAAATTATGTCAAATGTTGTCATCTTAGATGGGGAATATTTTCTGAATATAACATGGATCATTTCTTAAGGAAAATAATCATTCATCCAAAACGACATTTTCAGTCTTAAAACATTTTCAAATTCCTTTTCTTTGAAATTATCTTTGATAACATATAAATAAATCATAGAAAAAATCATTAAAATAATTCCATAGAAAAATATCCTTTATTATTTGAAAAAACCCTTTTAAAAAAATAAATCATTTTGAAAATTATTTTATTTTAATATATCCTTGAAAACTTAGAATGGAATCTTCCTGGAAAATAATTGTTTTCATTATAAGATATTTCATTCATGTCGTACATGTTTAAGAAAATATTACTTTCACAATTATTGGTAAAAGACAAAAAAGAATTATTTTTTAAAATGATATGTAGATTTCATTTAAAAGATATATTAAAATATCAAACCTAGAAAACAAATCCAATTAAAAATAATAGAATGATAACAAAACATTAGTTTTTTAAGAAAATGTATTTTCAACAGAAAGAATGATTATTATCAAAAACATTTTTTATGTTCTCTTGAGTAAATGAAGGTAAAAAAATGAAGGGAACAAATTTATTCTCATGTAATAATGATAGGAGATGTAAATTCCTGATAATTCTTTATAGGTAGATCATGAGCTATCAATATTAGAGACTTAATCATAAACAATCCTGATAAATGATTTTATTGTAGTGTAGAACTCTTACCACTTTTGTAACCATGAATCATAATACCCATGAACTAAATAAAATAATATGGAAGATAAAATATCATAATGATAGATAAATTTATGATATTACTTGTAAAAGTGGGTTATATATTCCTTGAAAAATAATACAGGTGTATAACATAAAACATGTCTCAAAGAAGGTAAATTTAGACAAAAATACCTTACTTAATTATTAACTTTTGAACTTTCTACCCCATAAAATAGAGATCATAAAAAGGATATGTAAACCCTAAAATTTTTCATATATAATTTTAAAAATATTAAGTCATGTAAATTATATACAACACTTAAAATAATTCAGTGGTGCATATGATGTGTGTCTTAATGAAGTAAATAAGTGATATGCAGATCCCTTACCATAAACCTTTGCTACCATCGTACTCGATCGATCCTCCTTTATAATAAATATAAGTTTGTTATAAATTTTTTATATAACCAAACATATATATATCAAAAAATATATTATTTACTTAAGACCTTTTATTAACCATTTATTAACAGTAATTTGGTAATATCACATTTCATGTAATAACTACTTTGTTTTTAAAATATATTTTTTATTTATTTTTGATCCTATAAATTTGAACATGGTTACATCACAGAAAAATTAATCATCATGAAATAATTATCACATTTATATGAAAAATTTAATTTTACATCCAATCATGAAACATGGTTTTGAGAAATAATGTTTGTTGCGATCATAGAGATAGTAGGTCATATGCATGCATGTGTAACATTTCCATTTTTCGATGATCATTTCGGAATGGAGGTAAGTATAATATTATAATTCAATAATTATCATAATATCATTAAAACAGATTATTTATTTAAATATAGTCTCACATATCAGTCATCTATTAATTTTAAGGTTTATACTTTTTAATTTTCCTCTCATTAGTTTTGAAAATTACAAACACTTTCATAAATTATTATTTACAAAATTTGAATATCCCATTTATTTTAGATTTTTTTGGAAAAAAATATATTTATTAGTAAGGTATAAAAATATTTTAACTAAATTAATATAAAACTAATATTATTTAATCTAATACATCAGACTCACTATGAGTGAGGTCCATCGAACAGACTAAGAGTAAGGTCTATCAAATAGACTAGGGTTCTATCCATAAAATTAACTACAGTTCTGTTCATCAGAAAAACCAAAGACATATACATTAGAATGAATTTATTTCAGATTCATCATTCTAGTATTAGATTATTTTATTGGATTTAAAATATTATATTCTACAATAATTTTGATATTTTATAATATATCTATTTGAATTATTTATACCAGAGAGAATGTTTTACAGCATTTCAATGGTGTTATAAAAACAACATCTGATGGAGATGTTTTACTAAGATATCTAGTAAAAATAATTATAGATTATTTTAAATAGATTTGATATTAATGGAAAAGATGAAATTTATAAGATTTCCTATAAATAATAGGGTACTTGAATAGTTTGAATCTGATACATTTTCAATTCAACAAATTTAAATATTGCTCTTCCCAAACAACTCGTTCTTAATCATTGTAATATTTCATAGAGTTTTGTTTAAAGGATTGTGAGGGAAGAATTATAAATATCATAGAATTACATTTTATATTTATTTTTTTATTTTGGTCAAGGCTTCGGTCAAGGGATTTTGGGGAAGGGAGGAAAGGTGATATCAATGAGGTTGATTGAGGGATTCTAGGGTAATGGAAGATCGAGCTGGCACCAATCATCATATTGAGGGACTCCAGGGATTTGGAATACAGATCTATCTTGATCATCATATTAAGGGAATTTATGGTATAAGAATAAATGCATTACAATGATATTATAAACTGTGGATATCATGAGTAAGGATTTCTAAATTTCTTAACTCATAAGGTTATGGATTAGAATATCTTTTATAAATCTTCAAAGTCATTATTATTTTGTTATAATCTCTCATATTATTCTTTTAAAAAGTTATATATTATAAAAATAAATTTATATTATATTTTTTTTACTATTCCATTATAATAACTGATTTATTGATCTATCTATAAGAATAATTAGTTACTTTGATTTACTAGAGGACATATGGGTCTGATACATATAATATGATCTACAGATGAATTACGAGTCTGAAAATCATAGTAAGAGGTTTTGGTTTTATATATATTTTATTTTTTAAACTAAATGTGTACCCATTAATTTTTCCATTTTATACTCTTATGATCCAAAAACAAGTAGTGTAGTTATGAAAAGAGAGTCCCATCACTTCATGAAGGTGGTTGTCCACACGTACTTGAGAGACATTATCATATTTCATTGAGTGAAAATTTAAGAAAAAATGATATATATAATCTTTTCTAGAATGATAAATATTTCAATAATCTCATAATTTTTAAATTCATACCACATATAATCATTAACATTACGCTTATCACCTACCATTTAATAATTGAATGAATGAAATCACTTCGTGACGTGGCGTTTTGTCGAACACAAGAGTAACATTATCGTATTCCCACAAAATGGAAAGAATTAAAGTATGTGTGATACACTAATTTTAGAAGCATAAAAATATAATAAATTTAATATATACATAATAAATCCAGCATTTTTATAACCTTTATTAGTTGTGATGGAAAAATTAATGACACAATTTTGCAATACGGTAGTCCACCGTACACACAATTGATGATTGTGTAACACATCTGATGGAAGTGTAGAATATTGTAATTCATTCAATTTTTATAAAAAAATCATAGTATATATAATATAATTATGTTGTTATATCATCATGTTTTTAAAAAAAAAATGATTTTGAGAAATAATGTACATCAATACACTCATTAGAGAATAATACAACTTCCTCAAGTATCCTCCTTACTTTTGCAATAAATAATCCTAAGATGGATTACTATCCAAAATAAAGCTCCTAGGATAAGAGGAGGTGATTTTTTATGTGAATTGGGTTGTTATTGGAAACAATATATAGGATTAAAGGTTTCAAGAAGTATGTTGATTTGGTGGCCTTTTATATGTAGGGGAGAGGACACACTTTGTACTTTTGAAAAGAAATATGTGCTCACATGTATTTAATATGTAAAAAGGGTCTAAATTAAGAAAATTAAAAATCCTTATCGGATTTATGGTCAAAATATAGACATAAAATATTTTTCAGAAAATTTTATAGGTAAAATTTATGCTTATATTTTTAGTTTAACCCACTGGTAAACCCATTTTTACATTATCTGTCGTATTTAATTATTAATGCATCCACTATTAATTTTGATCAAAAATTAATTTTTTATTGTTAAAAATCATACATCATTCTAATTCTAATTATGGAATAATGTTTTACAAATTCCTATAATAGATGTGGAAAAAAGTTATTTAAAATTAATCTTGCAGACGTGATGATAAATGGGTTTTTTAAAATGAAAATGATCAAGAGTTTACAAAGTGTTTATAACCAATTTCAATGTTAATTTGATTTAAATGAACTAAATAGGATTATTATATGTATAATTGAACTAATTATAGTTTAAAACCAATTTAAAAGATTATTTTACATTATAAATAAATTAAACAAAAAGGATGTTTTGAACTAAAATTCCTTAGTTTTCATTATTCATCAAAGAATAAAACTCCATAGAAAATTCCAAAATATTAAGCCAAAGTTAATTTTGAAATTATGAATTGATGTTTTGAATTGAAATAATTTTTATTTTATCAAATCTATTTTATATAATTTTTTAAATTTAATTTTAATATTGTTCAAAAGAAACGTAAGGCTTTTTATTGTGAATATAATATTTTTGGTACATATAAAGCATTAATAAAAAATTATGAATTTATTTATAAATATGTTTTCCTTATATGAAATCATTATAATTAATATTTAAAAATTAGTTATTATTATTAATATCACTATGATTAATTGCTAGGCTATTACAAATAAATTTAAATAACTGTATTTGTAATATATCACGGTTTTGATAAAACACAGTGTTTTGTGAAATGTAAGATAAGCCAATTTTGAATGAAAAATAATATTATATTGGTGTTTCTTATAATATAAGCCTTAAATTAAATTTACTTTATTCAAAAATAATTTAAAAAAAGTTGTGGTGTTACACTATGTACGTCATCCAAAAGTTTATTCTGTAATTTTTTTGATGGGATGCATATCCACGTTCCAAACCATATAAGACAATGTTTATCATGGTTTAACTCTATAGTATTTTCTAATATTTTTATATCTATACCTCATATATATGGGTTTCGTGGATCATCATGTGATTGGTGAATGATTATTCAATTGTGAAAGATAGTATTTATCTCCTCCCATTTTGACTTCGAGAATAATATTTTACAAATCCATGAGTATTAGTTAATTTTTAATCCATATCATGGATTGGGTAGCATGGTATTCCATTCTTATAGTATCAAATACTTTGTTTTACTTCACTGGGTGGTAATGTATTGTGTATTCCTAATATTTTATCAATTAAAACCATCTCCTTTAGGTAATTTTTAATTATTTCTATGTAAATATATATTTTATGTTATTTTTATCAATATATAGATCACTCTTTTTTTCAAAGAGATAATATCACCAATTCATTAATGAAAAAGTTCACTATTTAAAGCTTCATATCTTGTTTTGGGTAATTTTTTTCATGAGTCTTTAAGTCTATTCAATCACAATCAATTTCCATATCATTATATTGGAGGATGTAAACACGGTCATTTTTTCAAAGCATCTATATACACTATAAGTTTTTCCTCTATATAGGGTATTTTAAGTACATGATAGGAGAAAACTCTTTTTTAATTGCTTAAGTCATTCTTCACATTACTCTATTAAAAGTAACTTCACTCCATTCAATGTTAAAATGGTTAGTATATTTTTTAGCACTGAAATATTTCTCCAAAAGGATTAGTAGTATCATTCAAACCTAGAAATATATGTATCACAACTATAGTGTTTAGTCTAAAAAATTTCATAATAACATCTATCATTGATGTATATAATAGTATCCCCCTACTATTGATTATATAACCCAACAAAAGAACTATCTATAACCAAAATTCACACTTTCTCAATTTGGAATACAATATCTCCCTAATCAAGGATGTTAACAAAATTTATAAATGATGTTCATGTTTTTACTTAGTCTTTGTGTATATAATAATGATATCTCTAAATAAAACAAAAAAATCATCAAGTTAGTCTCTAAATTCAATATTTTTTACATCCATGAATATAGATAAATCATTTATAATTCTAAAGTGAATCACCATAAATTGATAGTTTTTATACCTCATATGAAATGTTCCCTTGGAATTATTCTCTCATTTAACCCTTAACTGATGACATCCCGATAGAATATCAATATTCAAGAAGTGATGATATCCTTAATGTTGATCAAATTGATCATCGATACATGGTAGAGGATACTTATTCTTGATCATGATATTATGAATTTCAATATATTCTATACAAACACCCATGAATTGGGTTTTCAACCTCTGGGATGCTCTGTTATTTCAGCTGGAAATTATTCCTTTCTGGCAAGGTGTAACACCCAAACTTCATTGGTACACTTATTTTTTGATATTTCAAATGTATGTGTTGCAAGAAACACAGATTTTGAGCACACCATTATCTATCAAACTAACTATTTAAAAATGTAATTATGAATAGTACTAACAGCATTATAAAATTTATAAATTTTATGTTTCAAAATAATCTTCATTTTTTAATTCAGAATATCAAAATTATATTTTGGATAAATATTGATATTTTTATAAAAAAATTTATGAATAGTTAAAAATACTACATAGTTTTTCCAAAATTTAATTTTTCATTTATATATTAATTTAAATTTGAATTTATTTTAAATTAAAAAAAGAAAAATACCATATATTCTAATACAATTTAGTTCATTGTAATCTTTTTATAATAAAATTTTATATAAAAAACATTTTAACTTTTAAACATCTATTTTACCTGCCTCTTCACCACATTTAGTAAATTTTTATTTATTTACCACTGATAAGGGTAAATCAGGTAACTAAATGTAAAATAATAATATAAATGTACCCTAAAACTTTCTCTAATTTAATTAGATAAATTTTTTTCAACCAAATTCATCCTTAGGCCAAAAATTTGAACCTTTTTAATCTAGGTTTTTTATATTGTTGTATTTATTTTATTTTATTCACAGAATAGTTAAAAATATGATATTCAAAATTTAATAATTATTTTATTTTGAATATGAGGTTATATAAAGAATATGGTTGACTATAAGTAGTATTTAAAAATATAAAATATTCATATACATCTTGGAAATTTATTTACACTTTTATAAAAAAACTAGATTAAGTGGTGACACAATAATTTTGCAGTAATTTATTTATCGAAGAAAGAATCAATTAAATGATATTAATAGTATTAAAATAAATATAATTGGAAATATTTGATTCCATCCACGAAAATTTGGGATTTCTTTGACATGTTAGGTATGATAAAATTTATTTTTTTTAAAGAATTCTATTTTTATGATTTTTTAAAAATTAATGTAAAAAATAGTGTAAAAATTGACAAAAAACATATTTATAACAAAAAATATTTTATTAAATGATATAAAATTCATAAAAATATATGTTTTATTGAAATTATTAGGATAATGTTATATATATCCTCAATGAGTGAATTAGGGTTCTTTCTTGATTTTATAATAATTATATTAACCCTATAGTATAAAAATACAAGTAGTTATGGTAAGAGTTAAACTGTTTAACTATGTATTAATACCAAAAAAATAAGGATTATATTGTGAACTAAAAATATCTAAATTTCATTTATTAGGATAATTTAGACCCATAATAGTCTTTTCATTAAGATAAATCAATTTTTTCCTATTTTAAATCGAAAATAAATTTATACTAAATTAATAGTTTTAGAGTTTCGTAAAGTGACCCTCCCAACTCTTATAAAATGCAACCTATATAGCTTTTTTATTCAAACCTCAAAATACATTTACATCCTCCAAAACCGGCCCATTTGGCCTATAAACATCCCTCAATTCATTATAGACTCCATACTTCGGGTATAAATCAAACTGAAGGAGACATTCGGTGCTAATCAATAGGAGTCACTCGAAGAAGAGGTAATTATTTTATCAAGTATTTCAAAGTTATTTTCATCTTCCACATCATTTTCATAAGTTTATTCTTCTCTAAAGTAATTAATACAATATATACTATATTCTGAGATATTATTAGTATTATATGAAAATATTATTCCTACTTTTACTCATCATATGAAAAACAATATCACTATTCATGCATATGCACGACCTACTATCTCCACGATGTAGTGCAAACAGTTTTTCATCTACACTATATTTTGATGGGTATAATGATGAATATAAAAGATTTTAATATTTAATATTAAATTATTTTTTCTATATAATTCATATTCCATACAATTTATTACCATTTACCATTGTGGAATGATGACATCGATTGTGCTTATGTATAACCTATTATCTCGACAACAGGATGAGATTCACCCTCCACTAGAACCATTTTTGAATTATTATGAAAATGTATATATTGAAATAATATAATATTTATGAAAATAATTTCATTATGGATATGAAAAATATATATCCTTCTCTAAATAAAAAAGACATACATGACAAAATTAATATATGATAATGAAGAAGATCTCCCACAAAATAATGAAAATAATAAAATTTATTAAGAAATTTTTTTAATGGGATCATATATAATAACATAAATAATTAATATAATTTTTGTATAAATTAATTACATAATTTAACCATTATAAAAGATCTTAATTCACCATAGACTGAAATAGAGTATGAGGTAATGATTAATATTGCAATCCCTTTAATATCCAGGATATTTTTTACATAAGAATTTATTGGGGCATATTTATCATCCTTGTCCATTTTTCACAAAAATGTATTTCAAAACCTTATTACCATTATTTTTCACATTTTTATATAAATATTCACCCGTTTTTTAATTTTATAAAAAGAAATTTTTTTCAGTTTCCTTACAAGGTACGTTGATTGATTTTTACGGCATAGAGTGAGCCAATTTTTTTTTCACTTATACGGAGTGGGAGGATTTTTAATCTGTCATGACACCTTAATGTCTTAAAATTCATTTACAAGTTTACATGATTTTTTAGTGAAAATGTTTTCTTTTTATATTATATGAAATTTAAATTAATATTTGCAATAAAAGCGGTATTTCTCTAAAAAATATAATTATTTTATTAAGAGAATTTTCATCTATGTCAACATCTTTAATTGGGACTTATGATTAATTAAGGTTGTTTCTTATAATACAAACTATTATATTGTATTTAAGGGTTTTTGAATTTTTTGACTATAAATGTTCTATTTTTATATCATTCATGGTTTATGGATAATCTATTAGGATTTCATATGATATTTTTAATATTAATGTTTATGTTGGTCATGATTTACCCTTTTTATATAATAAATGCATTGGACATAGTAAGTGATGGCTGGGGCCCGCTATAGCCCCTCTAAGCATCGATAGGTCTCATGAGACAAACTAGTTTGGGTTTATGCCTATTAATTTAGGGTCTTCTGATGAGGCCTTGATGGTATGGTTATGATGTACGGAATAATGCATTACCTCATTATAAGATTAGTTATTTATATTACATGTGATTATTTCACTAGTAGAATATACATGTGAATGTTTAAATGGAATTATTTGATTGATTAATTCTATAGTATTCACTAAATTCTTTTTAAAAAGCATGTTTTTCGGTTTTATACCTTTCCTTAAATGTTTATACTTATTTATGATAACTTCTACTATATTTTACCCTTACGAAGCATCAAATATCACCACTTTCTTAGGATTCATTTTTTCGAGGATGTGAAGAAGTATATTATGACTACACTATAGGGATATTCTAATGGGTATGATTGTTTTCTGTGGAGATCCCATGATATTTTTCAATTTCATGATGTAAAGAAAATATTATATTTGTATATAGATTTTATAAGAATAATAAACTGATTAGTCCTTTAGGATTTTATTTTGTGCGACCATGCCAATGTAATAAAATAATGCACCAGTATTGGGATTCTAGGGTCGGGGTGTTACAGTTGTTATCAAAGGATATTTAGTATAAACCTTGGAAACTATATTTAGAAAATACTCTAATTAAAAAAACATTACCCTATAATAGAATTTGAGAATAAGTATATAATAACATCCTGGAATCTTTATAAGTTACATATTATTTGGGTATTCATTGAAATACATATATGTATGGATACTACAAGTGGATGTGGTTATAGAGTATATATACCTAGGTGTAATAACTCTAACAAGGTGTTTCGGGCCAGACACAGGGTTACCTGGTATATTACAACGAGCCTTACTGCACACCTAGTTTGACACTCCATGGGGATATTCTTCGTATAATTTATATTTTATTTAAAAAACATTATAGAGATTTTAAAAGTAAATGTATTCTAAAAGAAATCAGGTTTTTTATTTTGAGAATAGCTATATATAAAATTTTAAAATTATTCAAAGTGTTTTATTAGTTTGAAATTATAAATTAGGATTCATATCCTAATCATATGAAGGAATGAGTTTAGAAATGTTTCCTCATGAGAGAAATGGAAACTATATGAAATCATACAACCCATTAAGTGATTTCCATCCAATGGTAGATAAATATGTTGGAGAAGGAGATACAGATGGTCCTAAAAAACAAATTATTAAACTGGGAAATCTGACTTAGGTTATGAACAAGAACCTTATGCATATTAAGCATCATGATCCACAACATGGAGGATCAATGTTAGACCACTTCATGAGACAACAACCTATAATATTCAATGGGACTCCTAATCCATTTGGTGTTGATAAATGGATAAGTTCCTTAGAGAAGATATTTCTTATTTTGGAATATAATTAAATGGACAATGTTACATTGGAAATTTATCATCTCTCATGAGATGCAGATCAATGGGGGTAATTTATTCAAAACATGAATGGTGATAAAGAAATAGAAAGCATTAAATGGGGGGAACATAAGAAAAACATCCTAAAAAATACATTTCTCATGATCAGTGAGCAGATATATAAAAGAAATTTCCATGATAGTGGAAAATGTAAGAGGAGAATGTTGAAAAGTATGAACATTACATTACAAGGTTACAAAGGCATTTTATAGACTATATACATAATCTAAGGAGAATGATTGATAAATTATTTTTTTGGGTTAAAACCATTCCACCCTGGGGAACAGGTCTCCCAAACAGTTATATCTTACGAAGTTATAGTATCACTTGGAATCAATACCAAAAAGGAATTATATAATAATTATTAAAGTAAATGAAATAAATATAATAAGAGGGTTGTCGAACACTCTAGAATGGGAAATAAATGTGGAAAATTATAAGGGAAGAATTGAATTTCCATCCTATAATAAATGTGGAAATAAACATAATGTAACATGCCCATTGGGGATTGGATTTTTGATACAAGTGTGGGAAAAATGCCACCAATACTGTGATTTAAAGGGAAATAAAGAATCTAAAAATGTATAATGATAAAATTTTAATGATATTGGACGTTATGAAAAAGAATTTCCAAATAATCATGTAAAATTTCCACATAAATTGGAATGGGAGCCAAACCATATTCTTGCGATCACAATTGCTGAGGATGCAGCTCGAAATAATGTGTTGGAAGTAACATTAATTATCTTCTCAAATTTAGATAGAGAATTAATTGATCTTGGATCATCATTTTCTTTTATATCTTACCAATTTTATTTAATAAAATTTTATTTCCAATTCAATATGATAAGGGTGTTGTCAGTAAAAACTCATATTGAAAACCTTATCGCACCAAATATGTGTTGATTAGTTCCTATTGTGAAATATAAAAATGATCTAATTACTGACTATATTTTCATACCTACAGTTGATTTTGATATATTCCATGGTATAAATTGGAATGAAAAATAAGATGCAAGAATTTATTATAATAATAAAGAAGTTATGATTCAAAATGAGGGTGTGGAATTTCTTATTTTTAAAGGGTAGACTTCATCATCTGAATCATACCTAGACGCACCTCTCGTGGCTCTTAAAAATGAAATTCTTAGGGAAGAAGAAAAAAATTAAAACTACTAATAATAAAATTTAAGAAGTACCTATTGTATAATAATACATTGATATATTTATATAGGACATACTGGGACATCGTACAGAGCAACAAGTTTATTTTTTTGACTAAATTCCAAATGAATGACCCGTAACAAAAACTACTTATAAAATGGCCATTGTGGAATTGGTGGAGATAAAGAAACAACTTCAGGTGTTGAGTAATAAGGGATTTATTCTCCCTAGTGTATCACCTTGGGGATCCCATGTTCATTTTGTCAAGAAGAAAGATGGATCCATGAGGCTATGTATTGATTATAGGGAAATCAATGCTATTACATTGAATAAAATGAATCATTTTCCTCATATCAATGATTTATTGGATCAACTTCATAGAGAACAATTGTTTTAAATGATTGATCATTGTTATAGATATCATCAACAAAAAATGAAGATGGAATAAATTCTGATGATATATTTTTGGACAATGTGTGGGCATTATGAATTTACAATAATTACATTTGGAATGACAAATGCACCCTCGGTTTTTTTGGATATGATGAACAGAGTAGTCAAATAAAATCATGACGATCTTGTTGTGGTTTTCATTGATTATATTATGGTACATTATAAAATATATGAAGATAAAGAGACACACTTATGTATTATTATTGATACTCTCATAAGGAAATAGTAATATGTTAAATTTAGTGACTATGAAATATGGATTCTGTAAATTTATTTTCTTGCCCATCTTGTCTCCAAGGAATGTGTATCTGTTGATCATGAAAATTCATGAAATCCCAAAATGGAATGCACCGGTGAACATACTAAGTTACATGGTTTTATTTGTTTAGTAGGTTACTTTTGACATTTCATTCTGACTTTTTCTTCATTTTCTAACCCTTCAACCAATATCAGACATAATGGGGTTATGTTCATGTGGAAAAATAATGTGAATATTGTTTTTAAGAATTGAAGATAATATTATTAAATGATCTAATCTTGACATTACTATTTGGAATTCTTAAATTTTTGATTTATGGAGATTCATCAATGAAAGGTCATAGTTGTGTCCTTATATAGAACAATGGAATTATTGAATATACATATAAATTGTTAAAAACTCATCAATAGAACTATCCAAATCATGATCTTGAGTTATAAAATATAATATTTTCTATAAAAATATTTAGGAACATTCTCTATGGTAAAAAAATTGAGATTTATAAATATCACAAAAGTTTGTAATATATATTATCGCAGAAACAACACAACATGAGGCAAGAAGATAGATTGAGATACTCAAGGATTGTGATTGTTCGATAATTTATCACCTAGGGAAGGAAAATATGGTGGCCTCATATTTTTGTTGGAAGGACCCTGGAGTTATAAAAAAATGCTAATATAAATTGAACCTATTTTCATAGATATAATAATGAAGAATATAAGAATATTCGAGGAAGGTGAAACCTCACTACTTCATCAAATAGCTACCAAAAAAATTTATTGGAAAGGATAAAAAGTTCACATTTTGATGATGAGGATTTTCAAATGAAAATTAAATATGTGAATTAGGGGATTTTTATAAACATCATATATGATGATGGTTTTTTTAAATTTGGAAAGCAGTTGTGTGTTCCCTCTATACCCATGCTAAAAAATGATTTGTTGGATGATGCTCATAGCTCAAAATTAACTATACATCCTGGTATTAATAAAATGTATAAATATTTGAAGGAATATTTTTGGTAGTAGAATATGAAGTAGTAAATGTCGTACTATGTGTTAAGATGTCTTGTTTTATAAGAAGTGAAGACTGAGAGAAAACATCCTAAAATAATCATGCATCCTATTCATATACATTTTTGGAAATGCGATGACATTAGGATAGACATTGTAATGGGACTACTAAAGACACCCAGAAGGAATGATAAAATATGGGCTATTATTGATCGCATTTCAAAATCCCAACATTTTTTTCTATAAGAGAATATTCATATCTTGTGTGATTAAACAAACACTGTATTAATGATGTATTAAGGAATCATAGTGATCCTATATCGATTATTACTGATTGATATCCCCATTTTACATCAAAATTATGGAAATGTTGTGGGAAGACTCTAAATCTTGAGCATCATTTGTGCACTGCAAACCACCGTAAAAAATATTGGAAACCAGAAAGGACTATCCATTATTTATAAGACATGATGAGATCTTTATCACATTACTTTCATGGTATGTGGGATCAGTATTTACGTATGGTATAATTTTCTTATATCAATATCCTCTATTCAGTTATCCAAATGGAACAATATGAATTATTATATGGAAATAGATGTCGTACACCAACTTGTTTAGAGGATGTTACTAAATGGAATCTTTTAGTCCCAAAACTATTAGATGAAATAGTAGAAAACATAAATATTATTCCTACTCATATTAATGTATCTCAATTAAGTAAAAAAAGATATACTAATAACCAAATAAAGGATTTGGAATTACAATTATGAGGTCATTCTTCATTAAAGGTATCTCCATGAAAGGGTGGTATAGTATTCAGAAAGAAAGGGAAATTGAGCCCAAGGTAAATCCGAAATTTTGAAATTCTGGAATGAATTGGTGTCGTATCTTACCATTTATCAATGCCTACAAGACTCTTTAGTGTCCATGGTGCTTTCTGTGTATTACTTTTAAGGAAATATAGGTCAGAACCTATGCATGTACTCACCTATAAATAAATATAACATGAACCTGATATATCTTACTAAGAATTTTGTATCAATATTGTTGACACTGGAGAATAAGTGTTGTGAAATCAGATGACTTGACTGGTAAAAGGTCTATGGGGAAACCATAAAATGGAAGAGGCAGTGTGGGAACCTGAATAAAATACGATGAAGAACCGCTGGAATATTTTTATGAAGTGATATTCTTGAAATTTCGAGAAATATATTATTTAATGGAGGGAAGAATATAATAACTCAATATTCCACATTGTGTTTATTTTTTAATAATTTAACAGATTCTCTTACACACAACATCGATTTTGAGATCACCATGATCTATCAAACTATCCATTTAAAAAGTATCTATAAATCATATAAACCACTTTAAAATATTATCAATTTTATTTTTCAAAATATACATCATTTTTGAAATCAGAATATCAAAATTATCATAGGGTGAAATTTTGGTATTTGTCTGAAAAAACAATTTTTGATGAAAAGTGAAAAATACTACATTATTGTTAAAAATTGATCTTTTTATTTTAATAATAATTTTACATTAAATTAATTTTAAAGTCATACTAGATAATTATTAAACATATAAATCCAATGAAGGTCATTGTAATCTTTTTATGATAATATTAGATTTAAAAAAATGTAGTGAACTTTTAAATGTCTCTTTTTCCCTAATTCTCACAACATTAGCGTTAAACTGAATTTATCCAAATTTTTGTATTTAATTTAAAATATATATTTATGGTTTTACTGTTATGAAATATTTGATTTAGTATTATAATCATTATTTTTTGTTGAATAGTAACATTAGAATGTTTTTATTTTTTTCCATTGTTAAGGGTAAATAAGGTAATTAAACATAAAAAATAATATAATATTACACTAAAAATTGTATTAATATCATTGGTTAAGTGTGTTTCTACCAAAATAAACATTATTCTGAATATATGATCCTTTTAAAAGCAACTTTTTCAAGATTATGATATTTATTATATATTATTTCAAGAAGATCCAAAAATGATAAATTCAACTTTTAATAATTATATCATTTTTTATATGTGATTATATATATGATATGGTCAAATAAAAATAGTCATTAGAAATATAAAATGTTTATTTATATCATCATAATTTATTTATCATTTTAAAAATATACATTTAAATTAAATGGAGACACACTAATGATGCAATAATTGATTTTTTTAAAGGAAGAGTAAATTAAATGATATTAATAGTTTTAAAATAAATATTATTTGAAATATTAGATTCTATACACAAAAGTTTTTGGATGAATTTGATATGTTAAGGATAATCTAGTTTAGTATGTTCTAATGAAATATTTTGTAATGATTTAGTAAAAAGTCAATTAATAATAGTGTCAAAATTGACTTAAAGGTTATTTTAAAATAATTAATAATTTAATAAATGTTATAACATTACTAATATATATATTATAGTAAACAAACTATTATAATATTAAATATGTAATAAATTACCTAATTAGGGTTATTTTGGAATTTTATAGTGTCTTTATTAACCCTATAGTATAATAAGACATGTACTCACTGTCAGAGTAAAACAGTTTTACTAAAGGATAATGCCAAAAGATGGGGTTAATATTGTGACCTAAAAATATATAAAATTATTTGGTGAAGATAATTTCAACCCAAAATCATCTTAAAATAGAAATAACTCAATTTATATCAATTTGAGATCAAAAATAAATTTATAATAAAATAATATTTTTGGAGTATCTTAATGTTCCCCTCCCCTCTCCCATAAAATGGAATATCTCATTCTCTTTTATTCCACCTGTAGATCCATTTGTATTTGAAAAAACATGTCCATTTATCCATCCAAATTACCTCATATCATCCAAAAGTCCATACATTGGACATAAATCCTATCTAAGTATTTTTTGTGCAAATAAAAATAAAACACTCAAAGTGGTGGTAATTTTTTAATAGAAACATTCAATGTTTTTTCTTATTATAATTATTTATCTTAAGTTGTTTCTATAATAATGTGATAAATATATCAAATAAAATATTCATATATTTTTTTTATGATTATTCTAAATCTATATCCCCCCTTTTAACTATAAGATAAGAAACAATATCACCTTGTGTGCGTACATAAGACTTACCTTCTCCATGTCATGGTGTAAACTATTTCTCATTGCAAGTTATTTTGATGGGTATAACGATATATATAAATGATATAATTAATAAATATTAAATTATATATTTTTATATAATTCAAATTCTATCCAGTTCCTTACCGTTACAATTAAGTAATGATACCATCGCTTGTGAATTTGTATGGTCTACCATTTCCATGACGTGATGAGATTAATCCTCCGATAAGACCATTTAATAATGAATATCAAAGTTTATATAATGAATGAATATAATATTTAGAAACATTATATAATTATGGATATGAAAAACATATATCCAATTCATAATAACAATACTTACATGACAAATAAACAAAAGAAAATGAAGTAGTTCATGCCCAAAATAATGATATTAATGAAATATTATTAATAAAAAGATATAGTAGGATCATATGTGATATCCAAAGTAATATTAAAATTAATAGTATAACTAAATAAAATTATTGGACCATTATTCAGTAGTTTAATGAACCGTCGACTAAAAAAGAGTACAAGGTAAGGACAAATTTCATAATATCTTTATTATTTATGATTAATTTTACCAAATAATTAATTGGGAAACATTTTTCATCCATATCCATGTTTCATAAAAATGTATTTCAAAAGTATAATTAATATTCCTTTACAATTGTTAAAATAAATTGTTACCCATGTTTTCTTTAATAAAACCTAATATTTTTTTAATGTCCTTATGAGGTACTTTGCTTTAATTTTTCGACAAAATACAAGAAGAATTATTTTTTAAATTATATGGTGTGAGTGAATTTTTCTAACTTCATGACACGATAAAATTTTGTATCTTACATTACAAGATGGATACATTATTTTCAATGAAAAATATGATTTTTTTAAGTTTATAGAATTTTAAATAAATATTTTCAATAAACATGGGTATTTCTATAATGAAATTTCGAATGATTTTATTAAGATCATCTTCACCTATATTAATATCCTTTATTAGATCTTATGTTTATAGAATATTTATTTCTTATGATCTAGAAAGTCATACTTTATTGAATTACTTATTAACAAACTGACAATGCAAGTTCTATTTTTATACCGTTCATTAATTATACATAATGTATTTATATTTCATATGTTAGTTTTAATAAGAATGTTTTTTTGTTATGATTTTCCCTTTTCATATAAGGAATGCATTAGACTTAGTGAGTGATGTGTGGGGCCCATTATAGCCCCTTGATGCATCGGTTTTTCAATGAGACAAACTAGTTTGGGGTTTTAAACCTTAATGTTTGTTTTTGGTATGAGGCCATGATGGTATGGTTATGATATCTGACATTATGTATTCCCTCGTTATTAGATTAGTTATTGATATTACATTGGAATATTTAAATAGTACAGTATAAATGAGAACATTTAAATGTAATTATTTGATTTATTCATGGAATATTTTGCTCAAGATAATTTTTCAAAGTCTTGTGTTTTAGTTTTATACCTTTCTCTAAATTTTTATTCTTATTTATGATAGCTTCCACTATATAGTTCACCATAACTGAGCTTCTAATCTTACCTCTTTCTTAATTTTCATATTTCATAGGATTTAAAGATGTATATTATGGTTGATGTGTAGGGATAGTGTAAGGGATATGAGTATTTTAAAATAAGATACTATGTTTTTTCATTTCATTATTTAATGTAAATAAAATGTTTGTATATATATTTTCCAATGACACTAAATTTATTGTTACTTTGGGATTTTATTTCTTGTGATCATGCCCATCTGTTAAAATAATGCACTGGCATCGAGCATCTGGGGTTGGGGAATTACAAGGGGGATCTCTCCAAGGAGAATATTTATGGGGAGGGGGGTTCACTTATGTGGAGGGTTTGAAAAGGCTACACATGCGGATTCCCTTTTCAAAGTAGTATAAAAAGTAACATCAATCCATAATTCTATTTGAAAATGCAGAATTGTGGACCCCACAGTAATGAAATCGGTCGTATAAAAACATTTCCCAAATTGTATTATAGTTTTTTATTTAACTCCTCTTATTCAATAAGACTAATTCTCTACAGAATATTTAAGATACGTATTGATATAGGTGTGAGTTCAATTAAAAAATCAACCTCACACTCTAGGGAATACCCAAACAGTTCATTTAGAAATATTGTAGTATACTCCTATATAATCTGAATTCTATAATTTTTGACTTCCTCCCTAATAATTTGAGTTAATATTCCCTTATTTTTGGGTCTCATGACTCATAATATATAATTCTATTCCATAATAATTTCATAGTCATCCTAGTGTTGATATAAAATAATAGGGTGATTCGAGATATGGAATGAGACTTCCTTATACATAAATTAGATATGTGTTTTAAGGATTTATTGATAATTGCCTCAAATAATATGTGAAATTCAACCAAGGTAAGAATAATGTGATCTATTAAATGAATTGTCAAAAAATATCAATCAAATTGGATTTATAAATCATAAATGTTATCATTATTCCACTATGGGTTTTCAATAATAGTTTAATATGCATCACTTATGGTGGTGACATCACATTCTAAAAAACTACCATTTTATAAAACAACATGATGGACCAAAATAAAATTTGGGATTTAAAGATATATAAAAATCATCATGGGTACCTCACATTACATTTTTAACATTATCTATATCATTATTAGTGTTCTTGAATGAACTTCCTTATTCCATGGTTGGGGAGGATACTATGGCCTATTTCTCGTTATCCTGAAGGTTGGGGAATTGATTTTATTATTTTCTAATCTCCTTTAACTTGATTAATTTTAGTATGGGTGAATAATTATCCATAAAATTTGTCTCTTATATTATGTAAATTTCCCTCTCATCCTTAGTTCGACAATTATGTTCTAGGTTTCCTAATTTAGCACACATAAAACACTTTCTATTTTCATTTATAAAATTATATGGGGTTCCTTCCAAAATTTATTTCATGTATAAAATTTCTCTTTCTTCACACTAGGTGTCTCATCATCAGTGCTTCAATAACAATCCACTTTCTTAATCTTTTTCCCATAAAATTGGTTGGTTTAAGATTTAATATTTTCCCTCAATAACATATCAATTAATAACTTCATAGCAATTATAGTCACTTACTGACAATTCCATTTGAATTTTTGGATTTGAGATATTAAAGACAAAATCTATTTTTCTCTTAGTATACGAGATGGAAGTAGTGGCGTGCATCACAAGTCCTGATAACTATTCATCATAATTTTCAAAGGATTCATCCATATTTTTCCTTAATAAGAATAATTCACACTCCATTTTTGTGGAACGATTCCAATGAAAGTACATAGTGAATGTTTTTTCTTTAACTCTTAACCTTCAATAGTGTCTACTTCATACATTGTATGTAGTATTATTAATGAGACTCCACCCCTATTTAGTGTCACCATCAAAATAATAGAACAACAGAACATCCATCACATGGTGTAAGCACTAGGGAAAGGAAAATATCATTTCCCTTTCGTTGAAACACTATCAAAAAACCAATAGATTATAATTCCAACTAACAGAGGGTGGATATTATAACATAACAAGACCTACAATCCTATATTTTGTGCTAAAATCAAAAAATTTCTATTTTCATCTTTTATTCCTATAATTGTGACCCCATTTTTTACCTTCCTAATCATAAAACATCAAAATGGAAAATTGGATCACTTACAGTCTGAAAAACATTTTAGGATTATTTTTTTATATAATTTAGGTAAACTCATTCCTAAATAATTTACTTGAATTTAAATTTTCATTTATTAGTCTTAACCTAGTCGTTATTTTCTATATCAACATGTCATCATCATTTATATAAAATCTCTTAGAGACCTAATTTTCACAACCAATTTATTTATAAAATGTGGAAAAGAAAACATACTAAGGGTGAGATAAAATTCTCACTAAGGGAAAAAATAATAATTAAAAAATGAATCTCATCAATTATCATATGAATAAAATAAGTTTATGATGACATAATAAAAGTTCATTAGGGGAACATATAAATATTCCCACTCATCAATACACATATCAGCAGACACAAATGCATGGAATAATTTTTCCAAAAAACGAAATAGTCATAAGATTTAATAATCATGTTCTATGTGTTGTCTATTTTGATCAAATGAAAAATCATTTACCCACAAAAAGATCAGATAAAACATATTGATATCTTGGAACATCATCTCATAAAATCATTATAGAACACTTACCATTGGAAAAACCATATATCTAACTTCCAATATAATTATATGGAAAACATTATCACTACCCAATGCATTAGGGCACTATTTGGGCCCACCCATCATACAAGCTATAATGGCCTCACAGGATTCTATCTAGGTGTACTCGTATTATATGATATAATAGGATCACCCAATTCAATCTGATCACACCCATCATAAATAATATAAAATAACCACGAAATGAATAAGGTGCATAGATCTTTCATCATAAAACTCAGTGAAACAATAATTATTATTCTATAACCTAATTAACCAATTGAAAATAAATGGGATTCATTTCAATATACTCCAAAAATGGTTAAATAATAGAATAGAAAGGGGTTCCATTAAAAGCTATTTGAAACATAATTATACTTTGGAAAAGAAATGGGTTCCATAACAATATCCATGAAATAATATTAATCCATCCAGAGAGAAAAATGAGGATGGTAACATTACAAAATATCCACAATGGAGGATCAGTTAAAAAATTGTTTTTGATGTTGATGAATATATTCTAATTAAAATATCAATAAAAAAATTCTTTAGGTAAATATTATTTTCATTTTCAATATTTTTTTAAAACATAAACCATTTTAAAAATCCTTTTTCATTGAAAATCAATTTTTGTAAAATATACTATAAAATTTTCCTCATAAACATGAAAAATAAACATCAAAGAAATGAAAATCAGAAAAGTGGGTAATTTTATACATCCTGTAAAATAACAATCCTTTTTTATGGTTAAAATTTAAGAATATTCCTTGATTATAAAATGATAAGAATATTTTATTCGTATGAGAAATAAAATCCAAATAAGAATTGTTTTGAAAATGACATAAGATTAAATCAATTTTTTCGAAAGAGTAAAAATTGGTTAAAATTCCTCTGATAAAATTTTTGAAACGATTAAACACATTTGAAAACATTTTTTAAAAGATGGTTTTTGAGGAACACATATTTTTGATTGAAGAGAGAAATGAAATTGTATTTTTTAAAACAAAACCAAGATAATTTTAACAAAGAATGAGTGGGAAAAATGTAATATTAATTTTAAAAATTGTGAATAACTATAGCATAAGAAAATTCAGGAGTTTATGGATTTATTTATCATAATATCTCATCATTTGAATCATAATCATAAAAAATATTAATAAAGGATGAGACTGTAATATAAAACACTTACCACATTAGTGTATTTGAATCACAAGTCCCGTGAAATGATTACATTACCTGAACATAGAATACCATAATAATAAAATAATTCACGTTATTACATGTCAAATATTATGTCTATACACCTCATAAAAAAATTTCGGTGCATATAGGTCATAAAACTCATATAAGACAGATTGTAAATAAACCTATTACTGCATTCGTAACTTGGAAACATTAAACCCCATGAGATAGATATCCTAAAATAGATATGTAAATACAAAAAACATTAATTATATGAATCATACAACCCATTCATGGAAATTATATACACCAAAAAAATTAAAAAGCTAATACACCATATATCTCAAAAACATAAAAGTGAGATGAGAAAAACTTTTACCTTAAGTCTGATGCATCCGGCATATTCTCTATCTTCATGAATAATAAAAATATATTAATTATTTAATTTCATAATAACCCTTTTCAAAATAATTATTTCCCTTTTTACTTATAAATAGGTAACATATAATTAATTATCATTTATGTTTAAATTAGAAGTTATGAACATATTCAGCTTATGTGTCCAAAATGAATTTTGTAGGTTGAATATGGTCAAAAAGTTCATTATTTAATCATATACAGAAATAAAATGAAATAGTTTTAGTATTTATACATAAATTATACTTTTAAAACCAATAATAAAATATAGTTGTAAAAATTGAACTAATGTTACAGTAATTATGATGGTAGGTCATACATACGCATAAGTAACGTTACTATTTTTCAATGATCATTATTGGAAGAGGTTAAGTAATATTTTATTTTTAAATAATGATAATTATATCATATGTACCTTTATATTTAATTATATATACTTATATATATCATTATTTTGATGTAAAAGAAACCAAAACTCTTCGAGGAGAAAGTAGTCCACACATCAACTAATGACGTTATCACTTTTTCAATGTGTGAAAAGGTAGTAAAAATGATATATTATATTTAATTAAAGATAATTATTTGATTAATATCATATTTCTAAAACTCATATCATATATATTTATTATAGTTACCCTTATTACCTTGTGACATGTTAGTGAAAAATGTTTCACATCGCTTCATGATGCAGTAGTCCGCATTACACATGGGTGATGTTCCTTCGGTATGGTATGTAAAAGTGTAATATATAATATAATTTGTCCAGAGGTATAATTATATTATAAATATTCAATATAAAATTTATATCCATCATTATTCCAATTCATGAGAGGTGGTACTGGAAAAACAAATGACATTTGTTTGCAAGGAGATAGTTTGTCGTACACATGAACAATGATTTCATATCACATTGGATAGATGACTGTGAGTTTCTAGGTCATAAAATTAAAATAAAACATCTTAGTATATTTATTATACTTATTTTATTATATAATTATGTAATAATATGAATTTAATGGGGTGGAGAATGAAATAAAACAAAACCCACATTAATGAATGTTACCTCTTCTTTGGGTGACTACTTTTGGTTTGAACCAAAGGCCTATGTTGGTTTACTTTTTTCCATAATTGAGGATTCTATAACTAGATAATTGATTTTTTTAAGTGATTTGGTACGATTTTTTATGATAAAAATGGCTACATAGTTATGAATAATTGAGGGTGGTGAATTTCCTTTTATAGTTTAGGATTAGTGTCATTGTTGTAAATACTACAAATTATTAACTATTGGAGGTTATGATTACCTCAAGTGGCTCCAATATTGATAATTAAATATTTTTAAGGGTGATATGGCTAATAAAAACATTTACCAAACAAATAAAAATATGTTTAACAATTTTGTCCTTAACTTTTAGGTTTCTTTATTTTTTTTATATTATTTTCCCATTATGGTAAGTAGTATTATAGCCTAATTAATTTATCCAATAATACTAAATTAAATTGAGAGTTATTAGATAATTTTATACCACTTATTAAATATAATAAATAAAAATTAAAAAAAAACTCATGTGTATTGGAAATAAATTTTAACAGAATTGCAAGTAATACGTAAAAACATAATTTTAACAATAAACATCCCAATAATGACTCTACTATTTAGGGGGTAAATATGTTCATAATAAAAGATAATTTATTATTTTAATAGACCAGATTTTATATTTATTAAAATTTAAAAATCACTTTATAGAAGATTTGATTTTTAAAAATTATTAATCATTAAATAAAATATCATTTATTATAAATAACATTGATGTAAATTCCTACATTTATTCATTTAAATTGAATTCTAAAAATTAAATATAATGATATCATTTTAATATAGTAATTTAAAACCTATATTATCTGATATATCCATCTACAAAAAGGCTAGAAATAATTCACTCAATTTACTTCACTTTTACTATTTCAGTACCATTTATTTTCGGTAATACATAACTAAATAATTATCGTGTTGGCATTTGTTAATCAATATATGTATTTATTTCATTTCCAAAATTTAAAAATAAATTATTATGATAATAAAATATAATTTATAAATAAAAATAATTTCTATAACCAAATATATGACATCTTTTTCTTTATCCCAATGTATAATATAAATAATGCGAAAAAAGGTTCTTTTTTGTCTTTTTCTTCACATAACATAATATATGGGTCAAATTCATATAATAGTGTCTCATAATTTCATAAAAATAGGTAAATAGTTTATGACGATAGACATATTCCGATCAAATGGGGTTTTACATGTTTTTTGGTCATTTATCCACTTAAATTTCATGTTTTATCTCTTTCTAAACGTGTTTTTACCTTAATCGTTGTTAATAAATTTAACTATTTTCACTAATCACTTAGGTAAAAATTAATTTGGCTTTATTAGACAATATAAATTTTTACGATTAAATATATTTAATATTAGTTTTCAAATTAAATTCAATTTAGTGAAAAAAAAATTAATTTTTATTAATCTCTTAGACACTGCGAGACAACGTGTTTTTAAGAAGAGTGTTGTAATCATTGAAAATGTTTCAAAATTAACTCAATGACTAATATTATTCATTGATTTAAAATAGATTAATATTATCTGTAATTTTATTTTAAAACCTTTCCCTTGAGGTTTTATTGAAATTATTTTAAAATAATATATATCATGTAATTTAAAATATTTTTCAGAAAAACCTGTTTTGAATCCCAAATACAAACATATACTAAAAATAAATATAAATTTGATTCAAATTTAATTAGATGGATTAAATATAACTAAATATTACATGAATTTCTCTAAAAAAATTCAATCTATACTTGGACTTTTAAATTACTAAACTTATTAAAAATATAAAACTTTTTACATAAATCGGTATTTTTCACCATTCATTGAAAAATCAATACTTTCTAAAAAATACAAAAATTTGACCCAAAATAATTTTTCAAATTCTAATTCCAAACAAGGAGTTAATTTTATCAAATAAAATTTCTAAAACTTCCAAAAATATTTTATAATATTTTTTCATGAAAAGAAAAAAAATCACTTTTGAAGAAAAGATATTTTTTAAGAATGAAATCACTTTAAAAAAATTGATTGATTATTTAATAAACCTATATCAATAATTTATATTGGGAAGTAAATTAATATATATATATATATATGTCATAATGTAATTAATATTATTCATACATTCCAATTAAATTGAATGGTTTTAATGGTAATACATTTCATGGTTCGATTAAGTTTAGTGATGCATGATGAATATGTTATCGAACATAAAAATATAAAGGTTATTTGTATTAAATAATAAACCAAGTTTTATAAGTTATACAAGATAAACTTAGTATTGTGTGTCCATGGATCTATCAAATATAATTTTCTTCTTTGAAAAACATAGTGTGTTGCTTATATTGCTTGGTTAATTTCTTGATATATATTTTCTCCTTCCTTGGGGTATTTAGGAGCTCAATGCACTTTTGGTTATTTCCAACACCTTGAGATAATTTTTTATCATTTACATGGTCATTTCCATTCCACCCCAATCTCATTAGGTTTTTCATTAGGAAAATATCCATATTTTCCATTACACACATTTTTAACCCTTTTCATTCAATTTCCCTCTATTCACATGACTAATGGGAATTATTTCTTGAGTATTCTAAAATTAATGATTATTTTTAAAAGGAAACCGAAAATTTATAAGGATGATTTCATAAATATAATGTCATTTAATCCTAAGAATATATAGATTTCAATTTTGGTTATATATTTTTAGCTTTATAACTAAAATAGTTATATATATTCAAATCCATCAGTATGATATGTATGGATAATGTGATCCACCAAGAATATACCATGGGAGTGTCAATCCCGGGGTGTATTTATAAATAATTTTCATTCACCTGGTTATAATAAATTGTATACTCAATCAATGCTTTTGGGGGTTATAACCCCTTATCACATATGTTTCCTCGCATGCATCCACTTATAGTATCTAGAAAAGGAACCACACAATATATATGTTACCAAAATTTCATCATTTTTTCCTATACATCGTCTCATATATATGGATTTTACTATGGTTCTTAACCATAATACAAAATTTAACCAAACTAATCTCAGAACATAATTAAACCCTAATGTCATTCCAACTAATGTGTCACAATATAAACATTACATAAATAAAAAATTAATATCATGATTAAAATAGTAAATAAAAAAATAATTTCAAAAAATAAGGCCATGAAGGTTTAATGTCTTTATGATTAGATATATAAAAAAATTATTTTATAACACTTGAAATCTTTTCCCTATGATCGTTCTCTTCTATAACTTTTTCTATAAATCTTTCGTGATATAATCATCTTTGCAATATGGGAATGGGAAATTATAAAATGGGTGAGCTCAATTGCCTTGTAAATAAAAAACGTATCATAATGAATCAAATCGTATACATGAAGGATAAAATAGTGGATGGATAAATATCTTTATAAAAGATCATGATACCATATATGAAAACCACTAAACATGATAAAGAAACATAATATCATTAAAACGTTGTTATAGAAGCATAAAAGATATGAAATTTCACAAAATAATTCCAAATACCCATAAAAATGTGATCATAATATTAGAGTATTCAGTAAATTATAAATAAGTTGTTAGATGAAATCATGGATTATCATGAAAATTAAATGAAACTTGTAATGTGGAATAAAATTATAAATAACATTAAAATTAGTCAAAACCATAAGCATAGAACAACCTTTGTGAGAAAACACGATATTACAACAGCTATTTGAACAAACTCATTATGTATATGCCTGAAAATATAAAAAAAACAATCATGGACACAACAATTTAAAATTTTAATTTTTTAAATTCCATACTACCTTATTAAATAAATTTTTAAAGTAAATAATTTGTGGGAGATATTGGGTCCCACCCATCATCATTTATAACTAAGTGCACTAATTAAAACTATTCATTAAAATTTATTAATTATCCCATGGAAAAATAAAAAGTTTCATGTAAATCCAAATGGTAATCATAAATATAGATTCAATCATAAAAAATTAATTTCTTAGAGATGTATAATATTATGATAATGAAAACCAAATCATGAAAAGGGGTTTTTGAAATCATTTGGTACTCATCATTGTAAATGTCATAGTTATGAGTCTCTTTTCAAAAATTCTTTTTTTTTCAAAATAATTGAAAATAAAAACACATATGGATATGTATTTTTCTAAAAAATATGTATACCTAGTAATAATTAGACAAATTCAATTAAAATATAAAATTAATTGAACATTAGGGAATGAAAAAGAAGAATATAGTGCATAACCTAAAGGAATAGATTTAAATTACTGAGTCCCTAATTGTACAAATGACTTCGATGAATGTTATTTAACATATTGTATCATAAAGGTAAAAATATTAATTTCCAATATCAAAATATTAATCACATACATTCTATATAAACTCTTTATTAATTCAATGTCTCTTCAAGTAATATATTGTTGTAATCTCTCTTCGACATCGGGTGTTAATAATCTTGACCATTTGAACTATGTCAAAAAAAGTGACATTAATATTTATTTTTATCGCAAAAATAATAATTCTAAAACAATTAGAGTCACTATAATTGAGTTTTTTAATATCTATAAGGTTATAGTTCTACTTCATGGAGGTTTTATATGATTTTTTTGAAGAATAAAACAAAGATGAACTAGTTTCATGTTATTTACTAGTATAGATAGGTTACCTTATAAATACAATTAATTTTCTAATATATAAATAAAAATAATAATTATATATATTACATAAATATAAATATTATACTCTTAAAATATAATGTAAAACAGGTTGTGGCGGTGGTAGTTAAAAATCGATTACATTTGTCAATGGAGGAAGAAGTCAGCACGTAATGATGGGTAATAAGTTTGTGTTAATAAAACTATAAAAAATGATTAATATAATAAATAATTTAAAAATGTAAAATATTTCATAAATATCATTATTATATATTAAATTCATTTTTAGTTCCATCCCTATAATGTGGTGAAGGGAAAAAAATTACATTGTATAGGTTGTAATTTGCACAATGCACAAATCATGTTTCTATTTTTCTAAATGAAAAGGGAAGGGTGGTTAATGATTGTGACATAATTATAATAACATAAAAGTATAATAATGAAATATATTTTATCATTATAATATTCTTGAATTAAACTATACAAATAAAAAAACTACTTAATGAAATATAATAGAGAGAGAATCAATTAGAAATTGATACCTTACTACTCAGATTATATCCTATGTGAGGGGGCAATAAACCATTGAGGGATGGAATTTCGAGAATACCATAACCTCTTTATGATACATAGGATTTTTCGTGAAAATTTTGGGTAGAGTATGGTCCAAATTTAATCGGTTTTTGTGTGAGGGGAAGTGTAGAAATTACTTCCCCATTTATAAGTGAAAAGGGGGTAAAAATTTTGTAAATAACCAAAACACTTAAACAATGGAAATTCACTCATAAGTAAAGTGGATAAAATTTGAGAATAAATTTAGTGTAAAATATTTATTTTTGGCCAACACCTCAACATATAATTTAAAAACATGTTATTAACATTTTGTTCCCATTTTTTTTACGATTACTCATTTCTACAATTTTTGTTTTCTTCGTGGTAACTTGTTTTTACCTAGATTATTTCTCATTTATGTCCAAAATTAAAAATATCCTTATTATATAATTTGGACCTCATGATTCAAAATTTCCAATAAATATTTGATATATTTTTTAAAATTTATCAAAAATAATTTTAAAATACTAAGTGTATAATGTGATAAAAACCATTTTATTGATGAATATATCTTATATTCTAAAATGTAAAATGTCAGCTGATAAATTAAAAAAAAATTAAATATAAATTAATTTAAAAAATAAATTTTATTCTTATAAAATAGTTTCATTAATTCTTAATTCATACATATATACTAATAATGTCATAAAATTCATGTTTTTTTTGTAAAAACTGTATTTTTCACAATTCAACTAAAAATCAAAATTTTGTTAAAAGACCCAAAATAATAATCTTGAGGTAAAATTTCCATCGTAAATCCCTACATAATGTTATTTAGTATTTCAAATTCAAATCCAATTATTTATAAATGACATTTTTATTAAAATAGAAATAACATAGAAGAAAACCATTTTTATAGGAGAACAATATTTTGTATATTAACTATTCATTCTATTAAAAATTACAAATTAATCTAGTGTGAATAAATTATTCATATCAATATATATAATACTTAAATATAAGTAAATTCTATAAAGACCATTTTATTAGTTTCATATATTTTTTATTTCTGTCTATATCTAATGTAATTTATATTTTGTTTTATTCTTCTTGTTATATATGTTTTTAATTATATAAATTTCATAATTAAATAAACACTATTTATACAATACAATTCGTTAGATACATTTCAAGGGTCTATATTTTTTTATTTTTGGTGTTGCATTTGTAGTAGGATATCGAACATAGTATTTATTTAATGAGGAAAATTTCACATTGTTATAATAACCGCACTATGAAATATATGACTAACTAATCCTTACGTAAAGGGTACTCACTAAAAAATTGGAAATTTTCCAAAACCTCACTATGATATGTAAGAATAATTGTTTTTATATAAGGGTCACTTATTGGGAAACATCCAGTTTTAGAATATGATATCTCCATATCAAAATAAACAATGATCTCATACCTAAAATTATTTTCAGTCTCCCTTAGAGGAATGTACAATAAATAAGGAGAACGGATAAGGTTTTAATAGTTATAATAAATTATGTTATTAGTTTTTGATTAAATGTGATGTTGTTTAAATAGAATCCCATCTTAAATTTTTTACATTGGTTTGAATATTTATGAACATATTAGATAATAACAGCAATGTGGATTGAATAGGGAGGCTAAACCATGAAGATGGTTTTAACACCCCTCTTGATCGAGAAGATAACTTCAATTACTATTATTAATACCACTCCCTTAGATACTAAGGAATATAATCCTCTAGAAGCACCCACAAATAATTACTCAACCGAAAACACGTTGATTAAATTACCAGATTATGACTTGGCTACCACACCTTTTATTCTAGGAGAGCTTGAGTAGACTGGTGGGGATATATAGGAGGACATTTTGGAGTGTTAGTACATCTTATTTTCCATTTTTATTGTAATTTCTCAAAAAAAATTACTTTTTCTAATCATTTTTTATTTGTCTCTATAATTCATGATATTATTACATATTCGTCATGTATTCACTTATTGTAATTACATAGAATAATTCTATATTAATATTTTTTTCACATTAAATAAATTTTATTAAGAATCTGTTGACATTAATTTAATTTAATATGGAATTTTTTTTATTAAGAATTTTCCCTAACAATCCAAATGAATTATTTTCAATTATGTTCAAGTATGGTATTGGTTATGTCATCAATATAAAAGAAACATTTCCTTAGAATATAAATTTGGAGATTATTTTCATGATTTTTTAGAAATAATGCTTTTCAAATTATTTTTTATTATGCTTACATTGATTCCTATATTTTTGTTGAAAAAAATAAAATGAGAGAAAGTGATAAGGTAAGGAAAGGGGATATCGTTGGTTCACCCATGACATGAGATTTACATATCTCTTATACTAAATATCACTTCTAGTAACAGTAGGATATTGGTGATGTGGATAAAGGTTTCAATCTAGTTATAATTCTAAGGGTGTGAGATTCAATCCTACATAGATTAAATATAAAAAAAGAGGTGCAATATTATGAATAAAGGTAAATTCATCACTGGTTTGAATGTCTAATTATGATCCAAAGAGGATGTAGAGTAAGAAAGGAATAGATAATTTACTCAATGTGAAAGATACAAATTAGGGGTAGTGTCTTTTGAGAAAAATTAATGATTATGAATTATACTTTAATTTCTAGCCATGTTTTCATGTTGTACTACTGGATTTTCATATACTAACCCACCAAAATTAAACCATGAATACCATTAAACTATATTGAATATTAATCTTAAATTTATTTGTTTGATTTCTAAGTAGAGATTGAGATAATGAACAAATCCCGAGATAGAGTTCATATACCTGAGATTAATCATAACTCTGATTAAATGATCTTATGTAGTAAATGAATTTATTTTCATATGATATAGATTAGAAGTCTCATGGGTGATCAAAATGAATGGTAGGGTAGAGGAGGCTGTAATTATAATGATAAATAAATTATAATTATGAAACTCTTGATTGGATTGGTTTTTGTGATTTTGAAAAACATCAATTATGACCATAATTGTATGAGTTTCATTGATTGAACATTTCCATTATTAGGGTTTGGATCCACTATGGTTAATGTTTAGGTTTTTTATAGAAAAGAAACAATTTAGTTGTGGGAGAATTTGTTGAGAGAAAAACATTTGCACATTTTTTCCAAAATTTGAGCACTTGATCAGTTTTTTCTTGATATTTTAATCTTCACTACTAAAAAATATGAATTCAATAGCACTAGGTTTTATCAGTGCTAAAAAATGACCTGTTAAATGACATCATTATCAACGCTAAAGAAAGCACAGATAAATTTAACCCTTCATCACCACATTCTTTTTATCACTGATAATGGTTCCCTTTATCAGTGCTTTACTTTCAGTGCTGATAACGGGTGCCCTTTATTAGTACATTATTTTTAGAACTGATAAAGGGTACCCCTTATCAACAAATTATTTTTAGCACTGATAAATGGTACCCTTTCTCAATGATAAATTTTAAGCACTCAGTAATGATTCATTTATCAGGGTTATTTAGCACTGATAAAGGTGAAAATAAATATAATGAAATAATTAAATAAATAAAATTTAATTAATGAAATTTTATAAAAAATTAAAATATTTATTAATAAAATAATTTTTATAAAAAATAATAGATTAATTATACATACTATATATAAATAAAAAATACTAATAAATATTATGTAGTAAATATATAAATATATGAAAAATGAAAATTAAATAAAATAAAATGAAAAATAAGAAAACTCGGAAAAATATTAAACATTTTATTAATCAAGTGATTATTGATAATGTTAATAAATAACATATGTTAAATAATTATATATTACTTTATATAAATATGATTAATATGTTACAAAATATAAATGTTCTTTACATTAAATATTCATATATAATGTGAAATTTTTTTATAATTAATAATTATTATGAATTAAAAATACTAACTATTTGCCTAGAGTAATGTATATATAATTGAAGGTCGTTTGATTTTTTTCAATTTAACATATGTCCAATCTGTGTTATATTAATTTCACATATATGTAATTAATTCACTTTTATATACAATGCCCACACACATAACTTATCCATTTTTGAATATTTTTTAATTATACATTTTTTTTAATTTATTCAATTTCACTCATTTTTTACATTTATGCTCATAAAATTAGATATTTATTAGTAGTGTTTGAATGATATTTGTAAAAAAATATTTATAATTATAAATATATAAATATTTCTATTAAAATTATTTATATAATTATAAATAAATAATTCTGTATATTAAAATAATTATATATATTTATATAATTATTAAATTCATAATAAATTTACATAAATAATTAATATATTTACTATATTTATATTTTCATATATTTATTATATGTATATATATATTATATAAATATATAATGATATAATTTTTTTAAAATATAATTACATAATTTTAAATAAATAACTCTAGATCAAAATTACTATAAATATATTATAAATATATTTAAATAAAGAATATATTTTCAATACATGTATTTATATAGATTTATTTAATATATAGATATTTAAAAAACGTTATTTTTAATTATAATTATAAATCCTCTATCAGTGCTTAAGTAATAAACGATGATAAAAGAAATCATTATGTGTGCTAAAATGCTCTGATAAATAGACTCTCTATCTGTGATTTTTTTAAAGCATTGGTAAAAGTGTGTCAAAGTATTTTAAAAACCTAACCATTTGTGAAGTAGTTGCGATATCAAAAGCTTTTCATTGAAACCACCCACAGCCAACTCTCCTCCTTGGTGAATTGAGGCTCAAAAAACACAAAATCACATAAATCACACAACCACAATTCTTTCAATTTCATAAACCACATCCAGAATCTGGTGTTCACTTGCAATTAGGGTTTTTTGAAAAACAAATAGATTTTGATTTGAGGGCCCTAAATTTTGTTCAACATAGAGATATAGGCGTGTGCTTTCCTTTGTAGGTTCCAATTTTCCTTCTATATCTTTTGTTTCATTTTTGATTTCTTCTTTGATGATGTAATCATTTATATGTGCTCTAATCACTGTATACTATTTTATTTTTTAATGATCCATTATTTACTTGACTACTTATTGGGATATTCTTTTTTGGTCTTCTTAAATTTTTTTTAATTTAATTTGATTCGATGTAAACGTCTATACCCCAGCTTCTGTTGTATGCTGATTGTTTTTGTTGTTCTCAAATCATAGAGAATCACCTCTATTCCATAGAAAATCCACTTAAAAAAATATTTGTACCACTGTTTAAAGAGTGGAAGTTTTAGATATAAATTCCATAAACAAACAATAAAATTGGTTTTGCAATCCAATTATCAGTTTGGTGATGGTGCAAAGCATCAAAAGAAGCTTATTTTATGTTATTCATGTAAGGTAATTTATTTATTTATATTACTTTTAAATATTTTGGTGTAAGGGTTTCTCCAAGAAAATTTATTTTCTCATAATTGTGCTGTATTATTGAAAAATAAATCATTGTAAGGGTGATACCACATTTATTTATTTTCAATGGCTCTCTATTTTCAAAATTAGTTTGGTGCTGTATTTATTTTTCTATGTTGTGATAATCTACTATTAGGGTTACATATATTTTTATCAATTTATATATATATATATATATATTTATATTTATATATTTATTTATGTATATATGTTTTTTATAACGTATAATGTAAGCGTTATTTTATATTTATTTGTTAACAAATTATGGTTCTGGATTTCAAAATTAAGATGGTATTATATTTATTTTCATGAAAAAATATGTTTAATGGTGAAGTGGTTTTGATATTATGTGTATTAGAAATTCATGTTATATATTTATTTATTTATTTAAATTTGTATGGGATAGATGTTATATGGGTTTGTGTATTTTTCTCCCATGTTTGTGATATTTCTTTTTGATCTTTATTATTTCTTTATGCCATCTTCTTTATAGACCCCTGTATAATCTAAATGATGGGTCAATGTGTATTATATGGCCTCCCTTGTATCCTTAAGATGGGTATATATGATTTGATAACCTCTCTATAATCCTTTGGATGGGTAGATGTGGTGACATGACATCCCATGAGTCTTCAGATGTTTTCAAATATTTGATATTCTATAACGCCCCAATAACTTTTATATAAATTTTTCTATCCATAAAATGAAATAAATAAATATTAATAAATAGAATCCTTGTTTACAAATGAAATACATTCAAAATTGTACAAGAATTGTGGCATCGGACTAAAAAGGTGGAAATATTAAACCTATAACTCTAATCATCAACAAACAAGGAAAAATTATAAAAAACTTGATAACTTCGACATCATATCCCATGCCTTTGGGAAAATCCATGAGTATAGAAACACTGAATAGAATAATTGATAGAGTGTAGATGAATGTGAAAATATGCATCATCTTTATGGTAAAAGGAATAGGCACATTTTATGAGTTCGATTAATATTAAATGATTGTTATGATTGTGTATTTATACATAAAATGACCATTTCATATATCAGTTGGAATACTTTTAAAATAAAATGATAATAAAATAATCTAAAAATAATCGTTACCCAAACACACACACACACACAGATATATATATTGCATGCATTTGTATATTTGTGTATTGTTTTATTAACATCACACAATATTTATTTAAAAGAATATAAATATAAATAGAATTTGTAATCATAATAAACATATTATTAAAATTAAAAATTTATTTTGATACTTATTAAATCAAATAAATATTTTAAAATTATGTTTTTCAAATGAAATATTTTTTAGAAAAGGTAATTATAAAAATAGTATAATTTTTTTAATACATAAATGTTTCTGTAAAACAGAATTTATTGTTAAATTGTCACTACTGTTCATATATATAAGTATATATTTATATATTAAACAACTACCTTATAAAAAAGATAAAACATGACATATATAACTATGAAAATTAAAGAAATTGATAAAATATATTTAAATAAATGTACAAGAAAATAATCTATAAATTAAAATTATTTTTCTGTTAGAATTATAATAAAAACTGATAATAATATATTTACATATAAGTGGCCAATTAATTATTTTAAAAATTACATTTCTTATATTTGAGTATCATCCAATAATAAAAATACTTATAAATATTTTTATGATAAAAAATAATTATATGATAATATAGTTATAATATAGTTTATAAAGAAAATAGTTATAATATTATAAAGTGGTTATAATTTTTAAAGGGGGAATTAGGTTCGGGAGGGGGGTTCAAAGCCAACACGGATTTCCCCTCCCTTTTGTGTCATCTTCCCAATCAAATGGTCTATGAACCACCGATGCAACTAGAAAACATGTAGTCGGTGCTCCGCATGTCCGTTGAAATGTGTCCAACATTCAACACGTGTTTATTGGGGATCCCTCCATCCAAGGGATGGTCCCCTGTGAATGAGGTCGAACCATGCCCCACTGATAGCTAAACTGAAACCCCCATTAGTGTCTACAGTGAATTCACATGTCATTCCTCTTGTAGAACGACTCTTCTAGAAATAAATTAAATTTATCGTGGGTCAAATTTCATGGATGTGAATAAACTGACATGGGTTTTATGTATTTTCAATTTGTGTTTTGGGGTCCTCTATTACCGTATGAATTAGGGTTATCTTATTTGAAAATAGGGATTATTTATTTTGTGGATGTTCACACTGATATGGTTTTTCTAACATTGGGGGGGGGGTCTATATGTGGGTATCTATATTCCTTTGATGCGGAATCAGGGGTTCACACTATCTTAATTCAAGAAGATTTTGGATTTGTATTTACCTTTATGTAGGAACATGTTATAATGATAGAGGGATAAGGTAATCGACCATTGTGAACCTACCCATTATATTTTGAATATTTCTCCTAGTTCAAGGACCTCTAACCAGTTCTAGATGTAACATCGTTATAGAAAAAACAACAGTCTTTTTCATTGATTCTTATTTTAATGGGACTCTTTAAAATTTTAATCCATATAAATTTTCTCCCTTCAATGTTTTCTTCATTCATGTTTTCATTCATTTAGTTAAATTTCTATAGGAGAAACCATTAAAATGGAATTAAGGGTATCTTCATTTTTTATGTCTATTTTTAATGTCATTTTATCATATTTGAATGTTTTATTTCCAAATAATTAAGTTATATTTTCATTGTATTAAGAAAATTTTATTAAAAATGTTGTTGAATTTTTTAATTATTTCTAAATTGATCAGAAGCAGTTAATTACCCTTGATATGCAATTATTTCACATATTTCAAGGTAGTGGAGATATCTGTCTGGTACAAGATTTCTATTTTATAAAACTCTTATTATATTTTCGAAATTATCAATAGTATTTAATTTTCAATGCTTTTCAATTACTTTCTCTATTTCATGGAATTAAAATTGTGCAAAATATGAAGTTGTGTTACATGAGAACAATGTGGTTTATGTCACTTATTTTATTCAATTCCTAATTTTTACATCATCTCTATTTAAATACTTTTTTTACTAATTCATTATGATTGTGAAAGGAAATTTGTTGAAGTCATTTTGAAATTTTTTAAATAATATATATAAACTTCATATCTTAATATTCAAACTAATTTTAATCCATCAATGGTGTATTTATAATAGTATTTTTAATTATTTTGAAATGTAAATATTATCCTATTAATGTTATATTATAAATTTTCATTTAAAGTATTTTTTTTCGTCGTGGGACACATTTATTTCTAAAATTTATTTTGTATAATCAAACAACCTCATTTGGTCCCTTGTAAATATGAATGATGTCATTAGATTTTCAATGGTATTATTTTGTTAATAATGTATTTATGTTATGTATGTATATATATATATATCATGGCATGCTCAAAATCATAGTTTCCAATGGAACTGTATAATAAAATTAACATAATGGTTACTTGAATATTAATAATTCGCTATGATTGGGAGCAATGTTCCAGAATTAATGTTTTTCAAAACAAGTGGGTGTGCGAAAATGATATATATATATATATATATATATATATATATATATAATTTCATATGAATTATTTAAAATTAAGACATGTATACATACATGTATATATACACACAAAGATATTTATATGTATATTTATATATATATTAATTTTGATATTTATATATGTAAATATATTAATGAATGGGTCTATGTCATTTTATGTAAATGTTATATTGTTATTTTAAATCGATATATATATTCATCAGTAGGAAATCAGGTATTATTCAAACACTAATGTTTATTTAAATAAATGTATATACATGTATCTTTTATGAAAAGCTATTATGTAAATGTACGTGAACATATAATTATATATTTTAATGAGAAAATACTTTTATCAGGACACATGTAAAAAAAAGTAGGTCCTTTTTTGAAATGCATTCCAAATATCATGGTTTCAAAGAAATTTCATGGTCCCCATAATGAGAACAATGTAAGTTATAATTCCAAAATTCGCACATGGGAGTATAGGAATGAAATGTTTGTGAAGGTTGTGCCCTGATAGCACTCCAATGCATTAGGTAATGTGTTAGTCTCATTAGATGTCATTTATGGGGTGTTAGAGGTTTCTCCCAAGAACTTCACGGAACATAAAGGTTTATCCCAAGCACATTATGGTGTGGGAGAGGTTTATCCCAAGTATATCACAGTTTGAAAGAGGTTTATCTCAATCACATTATGGAATTAGGGAGTGGACCTAATTCATCAGGGAAAAATGTCCACCATTTCTTGGGAGTGTACCAAGAATTCATTTTATGATCCAATGTTCCTTTGAGAATAAATTATGAATGCTTAATATATTATTAAGTGACATTACTTTTACTTTATGAATGATCAATGTGGCTTTTCCATATGCTGCATATATAAATTAAAATCATATTTCTCTAAAATGTTTATTATTGGAAAGTATACATGTTTTACTAAGCTATCATTAACCAACATTATAATATGTTTTAATTTTTATTTTGAATTCCAAAACTCTTTTTAGATTCATTTTGTTTTAAAAATCCATTGTTGACCTTGTTTTCTCTCACCCTATGATTTCAAAATCACTTTTTATAGGGCTTAAGGACCGGTAGAAGAGAGATAGTGGTTGAGGTCCTATTAAATATTTTAGACCTTGTAAAGAATAGTTTGGGTATTTCCTTTTTTAGGATGTGTACTGAGGATTATCTAATGAATCTGGATAGTCTAAAACTCTATTCCTTTGTAATCTCAGATTGTGTAATAAATAAATAATTTTTTTTAAAATTATTTAAATTAAAAAAATAGATAATGTTTTTTGGTTCTTCATATATAAAATTAATTTCTAATTTAACAACTCCTTAGGTTTCTATATCACTTGTTCAATAAATAGAATGAATGTTATCAAATTCATTATATTAGAAATTATTTTTAAGTCTTCATCATTTTACGTCAACATGTATTGGTTCTACACTAGGGAATATTTTCTCACTATTCATGTATATCAGATAACTATTTATTTTTTAAAATATTTTAACAATACATTTATTATATCTTATAATTGATTTAATGAGTGTTTATTATTGTTTTTTATCATATTTTGGTTTCTTATTACTCTTCAATTAAATAAATTATATTTACATTTGATTAGGGGATTTAAATAAGACTTGATGTGTGTCAAAAAAATTTCATTATTATCTCTAAATGGAATAAATACTTTCAGTGTATATAGTTGTACTAACATTACATGGCACGTCATGTTGGTAAATTATAAATTACCTCCATGGTTATCTAAAAATATCAAATACATTATATTGTATCTAACTATATTCAGTCCAAAGAAACCGGGTAATGATATTGATTTCTATTTTCCTCCATTGATTAAAGATCTGAAATTGATATAGATACATGTGTTACAATGTATGATTCACACAGAAGGGAAGAATTAATATTGAGTTCCACGTTGTATGGAATGATAAATGACTTCCCCAGTTATGGAAATTTATGGGGCTATAGAACTAATGAAATGTTGGGGTGTCCCATTTTTTAGAAACTCACGTACTCGGTTCAATTGAAACATTCCTCAAAGACTCTGTTTTTATGATATTGAACATTTTGACCTTGATGACATAAATACTGATCCTGGACTATAGCATTTTATGGGAATATCGAACATGGAACATCACTATCTCCCGTAATGGGAAATCAATTGTAAAATAAAGTAATTATATCGAGACTATTTTTAGTATAACATTTTCAAGAAACCTTACAAAATTTGTTTAGAAGAAGAGATTAAATTTCATTCAATTACCATATTGGAATTGTTTGTATGTCAGACATTTTCTAGAGGTCTTCCATGTTGAGATAATTATATTTGATAGTGTTGTAGTCCTGTTACTAAATGTTCCATGAAAAATGAAAAATGAAATCCAGTATAGGTTGGGTTTGATTGAATTATGTATGAGGTAAGATTTAGCACTTGTAAAGGGTAATAGGGTGACTTTCCATCCTCCAGTTTCTTTCATTCTGCCCAAATATAAAAAATTTCAATTTTTCCCTTTCCTTTATAGTGTAACATTTTCACAGGGGTTTTCATCAAATATCATCAATGTCATAACAATAACTATTTTTAAATTACAAGGACTAAAATCAGACGACATTCATGTTTTGAGGAAAGATTTAATTTATGTTTCATTCAATTCTATTATGCCTCCAAATTTTTAAAATACATTAACCAGACACTGCTTTTTTTCTAAACCATTTGCTGTAAATTTATAGACCCAAAGTATTTTTCCATCATGAAAAAGGTGGTTCCAATATTATTATGATAATTAGATATGTTCTTCCCCCCATAATTCTTTGATATAATTTAACACCTGAATGTTTAATTTGTTAGAGAGGTTCAACCATGTGGTCTTATCCATTTATATATGGTTGTACACCCATTGAATGGTATATGATGATTTAGAAAGGGTTTGTCGAGAATAAAATTTGGCTAGAAAATGTTATTATAGAATGATATATTGTTGAAGAAGCTGTTAAATTTTGTACGAATTACCTATCAGATGTTGATAACATCAGTCTTCCAATGTCTCTATATATAGAACACCTTATATGAAAAGGGATTTGTAGAATATTTGTTTTTATAATTAGATTGACACATTTGGAGCAAGAGAAACATTAAATTTCAAAAAATATTTAGGATGTGGATCCATACATTGAATCCCAAAAAGAAAATATTAGATATTTGAATCCATCCACGAATAAAGGATAGATATAAATAACACATAATCAATAGTTTATAGGATGGTTATGAGATCCAATTTATAAGGATTTATCTAAAAACCTTAATTTAATAGCTGAACTATATCAATGGATAGCTAAATCACTGAATTAAAATGTTATATCTTACATTGGTATTGTAATCAAGGGTTATTTGTTCTATAAAAAACATGATGACTATTGTATGATGCCAAAAAGTGGTGTTACACTTGTGACTAAAGAGATGTACATATTATGTTCCATGTATAGAAGTCCAATTTATATAAATATGTCATAGTCTGTCATTATTAAATAGATATATGAATTAGATTATATAACATTTCATGTTCTAATTTTTTGTTCAAGATGATTTGACAATATCACCGTAGTGAATTTTAATGAAATGGGGATCATGAAGGTGAATTTCATCATCAAATGAGAGAAAAGATGATCAATTTATAATGCATCACAAGTAGTGAATGTATTTTTTCTATCTGATCCATAAAACTAGAATTGCTCAATTGTTCTTCTGGTGAATAAAAAAAATGTCATGTCAGATGAAAATTCAATCAGGCATGGATATTTTATTGTGATATCACAATCAAATCATACCAGTCCTAATGTAAACAATGTCTTGTATGTTATAGGGGATCATAAAGAGGGGATTTTGATTCTTGATTGAGAAACAAAATCCTTAAAACCATTAAAATTAGTCTTCAATAAGAAGATAAAATTGTTTTTTAATATACTATGTTTTTCATCATAATATTATATGTTATCAACTACATTAACAGAATCTAAATTACATGATTGAGTACTCATGCAGAAAATGTATTCTATATAGTTTGATGTTACCAATCCCTTAAAAGAACAAACTATTATGAAGGAAATCCATTGAAAATTTGTGAATGTAATGTTACGATATACTTTATATATTTTAACAAAATTTATATAAAGAAACATTGATTCAATTATCATTATTCCCTGAAGAGTTATTTATCTTTTGAAGATTCATGTTAATTTTTCATTCATTTGAAGGAAGAGTAGCAACTATGTCTCTTCTCAATCCCAAATCCAATCTTGATGTTTTCATAGTAAAATAATTGGCCATATAATTAATGTATTGACTCATATTTATTTTTAATTTATTTATTTATAGTATTATTCATATAATATTTTTTTCTTAGAGAATTCGATTATTTAGATCAAGTTGGGGTGGTCTTTCTATCCTTTATGCCCTTCTAAACAAAAACATACACATAATTATTCTCCCTAAAAACATTGTCCCCCCATTGTGATTTCATTTATCAATTTCCATAATGATCTCTCCACTTACTATGTTGGAAGCGCAATGAAGCCGCCTCTTCTCAATCATATAGGAAATATTGTTATTTTCACAATAAAATAATTATAGATGTAATTAATATACTATTTTATTTTTATGTTTATATTTATTTTATTTCTATTTAGTTTTACTCACATAATAATTCTTTCCCTATAAAGGTGGATTCTTTTCTTTGAGTTGGGCAGGTATGTCCATCTTTCATGCCTTTCTGTACCAAAACAGTCATAGGCTTGTTTTTCCTAAAAATCTTTTCACCATAGTAGTTTTTAATTTATCTCATCCCTTCAATTTCCTCCTATTACCTTTGCAGGGAGAGAAACAAAACTGCCTCTGCTCAATCCTATTGGTAATCTTGATTTTTTTACAGAAAAATAATTGTTCATAGAATTGATGTATTATTACATATTTTTTTAATTTTTTTCCTTTTTGGATTACTAAAATAATTTTTTTTCCTCATATAGGTGGATAATTTTGATTTATTTGGGGTTATGTTTCTATCTTTAATCCCTTTGTGCACCAAAAAATTTACAAACTTCTTCTCCCTCAAAACCTTTCACCCCTATAATGTACAAAATTTTCACATTCTTTCAACATCCCTCCACTTCTCAATCAAAGAGGTAATCATTATTTTTCTAAAGTAAAATCATTAACTATGGAATTAATGTATTATTTCATATTTATGAATAATTTATTTATTTTAAATATTAATCATATAAAAATTGTTTTCTTATAGAAGAGAATTGTTTTTTGAATAAGGGTGTTTTATTAAAAGCTACTCATCTAGTGGTAACACTTTGAAAAATAAAGTCAATGGATATCGTAGTAACATGGAAATTTATGGTTTTTTCTCAAGACTTTGGGGTGTATTGAAATCAACCACACCTCAATCCGGCATACAGTGTGACCATTTTGACTCCATGAAATATTTCGACATTAAATTGACATTAATTTTTGAAAAATCGACAACTGACATGCTTAAAATTGATCAAACATATTCAAATTGTTTTGATACTTTAATTAAATTATCAATAATTAGTTTTTGACATATCGTAATTAGCTGCACCTCAATCTGATACAGGTGTTCCTGATATGACTCAATGTGTTTATTATCAGTTTAAAAGTGGTATTTTAGTTCAGAAAGCATAAATCATTGAAAACTAATCAAACATGCATGTATTTTTTTGATAATTTATTAAAAGGTTTAATATGACTTTATTATTTGTATGAATTGGTTTCACATCAAATCAATACATTATGTGATTAGAATGTGTCAAAGTACATGTTTTCAGTTTAAAATGACATTTTAGTAAAATAGACAACAGTCATACTGAAAACCAATAAAAGTCATTGGGATTGTTTTCATACGTTTTAAAAATTATCCTTATTTCATTTGAGATGTGTATAAATTGGCCTTACATCAATCCAACCCATGTTTTCACTGGTATGACTCAAAGTACGTACTTTTATTTAAACTTTTCATCAATTTTAGTAAAATGGAAAATTAACCTACTCAAAATTGAGAAAACTCATTCTGATTTTTTTATATTTAATGAAAATGATACATAAGTAATTTTTGACATTTAGTGATTTTTTGTAACTCAATTTGATACATAATGCGCCTGGTATGACTATAATTTCCCCTAATCAATTTAAAATCGATATTTTACTTCAAAAAGTGTCACTCACTAGAAACCAATAAAATGCACTCTGATTTTATAAAAAATTTAAGAACATAATTCATAATTTATTTATGATGTTTAGAAATTGGATTCTTTTCCAAATGATAAACTCTATGATCAGATTTAGTCAAAATTTTACATTTCTAGTTTAAAATGAAATTTTCATAAAAAAGACAACTAACATACTCAAAGCCGAAAAAACACATTATGATTATTTTGGTACATTAGGAAAATGACCCATAAAGAAATTTGATATGTTTCATAATCATCTTCACCAAAATATGACCCATAGTGTGACCAGTATGACTCAAAGTGCATATTTTTATTTAAAATTGAAATTAATTTTATTAATATGGAAAACTATCTTACTCAAAATCAAGGAAATGAATTCATATTATTTTAATAATTTAGGAAAATAATACATATGTCATTTGTGAAATTTAGGAATTAGATGCACCATAATCAAATACATTATGTTCCCATTATTTCATCACATGTATTTTGTCAGTTCAAAATCATCATTTTAGATTAAAAAGTGTCACTTGTTGAAAACTGATCAAACGTGCTTGGATATTCATGATAATTGTGTAAAACAATTCATAAGTCATGTGTGATGTGTAGGAATAAGTTGCACATCAAACTGATAAATTAGGTGATATTTATGAGTCAAAAATGCAAGTTAGTAATTTAAAATGAAATATTAGTAAAAAATAAAACTGATGTACTCAAAATCGATCAAATGCATTGATATTGTTTTGATAATTTTGGAAAATGATCCAAAAGTCATCTGAGAACTGATAGAATCAGATACACCTCAACACAACACATGGTTTTACCAGTATGGCACATGGTTTTTCTTTCTATTTAAAACTGACATCAATTTTATTAAAATTAACACTTTATGTTAAATTATTTCTATATATTATTACTAACATACGAATTTTTTTCTTATAAAGATGCATTATTTTTCTCTACCGTGGTTGGGTTATTTTTAAATATAATTATTTAAGGTGAGGATTAAAATACAAAAGAACATTGATGTTTATTAATGTATGTAATAATTTTTATTTATCTAATTGTATAAAACAATGTTTTAAATGTCTATAATATAGTGTTTTTTCTTGTATTTGTGATGTAAATTTCATTACATTTAAATTTTGTATTAGGATAATTTTAGTTGATATCTGGTGGGTTTCTAGTGATGTGGTGTGATGTTACAGTGCACCGCACTAGTGCTGGAGTGTGCTATTGCAAGATATTGTAGTATGTCCCTTTATCATCACTTTTAAAAATCGTTGATAAAGAACACATTTATCAGTGCTTTTAAAATCCCTGATAAAGGGCATAATTTTCATCACTATTAATAGCGATTATAATGTAACTCATTATTATTACTAATAAGGGTTATTTCTAGCACAGTTAATAGATTATTGTTAGGTATAGCTTCCAACAGTTACAGGAATAATAAATATATTTGAATAATATTAAACATTCTGTGACTATTTTGAAAATCATGATTTATTTCATGCCACAAGCATACACTCTTTGGAGTGGTTGAAGATGAGACGAATATTAGGAGCTTGAAAATGAATTAAAAATTTTGCAATGACCCTATCCATGCAGTAGCAAGAGATTATAGAGGATTAAAATAATAATTTAAAGAATAAACCATGAAGTAATCATATCAATTTTATTTTAATAAATCTATAAAAGATAAACATGTAGAATTCATACGAATAAATTGGGTAATTGAAAGGATTTCTAACACCAAGATGAGGAAATTTTCCCGACATTGCACCTATATAAGGAAACATTAGATCTATTTAATAGTATATTATGATATGGGAAAATATTATATAATTGAATGAACCATTACGGGAGATACCACACCTCAATTGCAGATATGGAAGAATTTTTTTGTAGAACCCTCAAACCACAACATACTAATGACACCATGACCTGTTTAAAGGGAGTATCACAGTAATTCAAATCATGGTTGAGAATATTTGGGGTCATGTCATGATCTATAAGATATTTATAATTTATAATTATGATATTTCACCCTCTCACAACACCATTCCCTTCGATTTCTTGAAGATAGCCATCAAGGGATGAGAAATCCATATTTTTAATGAGTCATGTTACAATAATCGTTGTTCTATTATGGAATTTTTTCATCATAATTTTTTTATATTTCCCAATTTTAAAGGATTAAATTGAAAAAATGACATAGAGGATAGATAGGAAGGTGAAAAAATGTTGTTGTGACTTTTTTTGTGATATAGATTCTTTAATAGAGACTATGATGCACATATTAGTACTTGTGGACTGAGAATAGATATTTTAATTATTGTTAAGATCATTTTCATTCCTTACATTATCATTTAAATATTTTATTCTTATTAATATACTTTTACATACCTAAATAAAACTCATTCACTTTTATTTTATAGTCATTCCATACCGAGTGAGTAATTTTTTAAGGGGTGGTGTATCAAAAGTAAGAGGATATTGGAATCGTGTAGTAAATTCATATATCTTGGGAATTATATCTATTGAAAACTATCGTATTAAAATATATTAAAATGCTATTTTTTGTTTCTCATAGAGATTTATTTCAATTAAGGGATAAATCTCAATGTGGTAAGGATGAATGGGATTTTAATATCTCACTTTTTTCTGATTTTATTTTTTATATAAAATAGTAATGGACCTAATTATTAGTAGATTACCTTGACGAAAATAATTAATTATACATGGGTTTTTTTAATCAACACTTACCATGTGGGATTAACTAATTAATAAGAATACTGAAACTATTAAACCATGTTATTTTTCTATATAACGAGATCAGAATATATAGAAAAACCCATTCTTTGAAATTGATCAACCATCCTTGTTCACTATAAATTGATTTTTCTACAATTTGAAAAGTAAACTTATTTTATCATATCCTTAATTTTTTCCATCCATGAATCTATTTATAAACATGTTTTAACCTGAATATATTGAGACAATAATAAATAAGAGTTTACTAAGTTTGTTTTCCACCATTCACAATGGTTTTACTTGAAGAATTACTATTAACATACTACACTTTGTTTTATTACTGATTAGGTGATGTGTAAAGAATGATCTAAACATTTAATCCACGCACTCAAGAGGTGATTATGCTATAGGGTGAATTAATCTTCATATCAACCATTTCCCTCATATATAAGACCTATTTTCTCATCTATCACTTTTATAATAGTGATATTTTAAAAAAATGATAGTTCTAGGGGATAAAATGATGTTTCATAATCGATATGTATATGGTGTCTTAAATAAAATGATTAATGTTGTTATATGATATTATTGGGACTTATAGAGATTTACAGCCATTTTGTGGTTGGTATAACATTTCTTAGTAAATAAAGCATACTATATTATATCTCATTGTCATTTCACCATTTACAATGTTAACGTTTTTTAGTTGTTATTTGGAATGTATGTATAAAATATCAGCTATCTATAAAAAACATGGTAAATGGAGTGATAATTAGTGGTCCTAACATGACAACTAATATGTGATTAGAATTATATATTTTATTTTATTAATGGTTATATAATTTTTAATAATTACGTTAAATTTTTTTAGTGATGACTTTCATGTCATTTATACCTTTATGTTTGTAAGGTTCTATATGTTCGTGGTAAATTTTTATATATTAGAAGATACGGGTAACCCTCACTTATATGTGATTAATATTGAAAATATTATTTTCAAATTATGTTTATGATGTTTTTTATTATATGTTTAAACCATGCATGATGGGAGAATGAAAGTTGGTAATGTCTTGGACAAAAAAATAGTCAAGGAGTTCTACCTAATGAGATCCTTAGAGTTGGAATCAATGCATTCCCTAGAGATGGTAATGAAGTTATATGTAGATTAGTTATTCATTCATGAACACTATATTAATATGTTCGACAAACATGTGGTGTCTTGATTAAGGGGGTATCTATAGTGAATATGTATATTTTATATGAAACATATGGGGCTATACTGACATTGTAAAAACATTTACCCCTATCATATATCTATTCTATTAACTTTAATTGAGTGCACTATTTGCTGTATATTTACCATATCACAAGCTTATTTCAAATCCTTGATACCATAGATTTATTTTAATGTTACTAGGAATACTTTCACACACCAATTGAAAAGCTACATGAAATAATGGATAATATTTATAATGGATTTTTTTTGATATGTCACAAGATATCAATCCCAAAATCAATGGTACATATAGTAATGAGCCTGATGTAGAAATACCACATGATGATATAGCACACAAGGAGGATGTCCAACATGATATTATAAATGATTATCAACCTCTTATTGTAAATTATCCACAACCTCTTGGTATTACTTACATTAAATATATTTAATAACATATAGATATTCCAATTTCAACGGCTATGATATAGGCTATGCTGCTAAGTATTCATGATGGTCCTACTAGTTATTATGATGTATACTCCATTACTTTATCAAACTATGATGTAGTGATTTATAGTGAATGGATGAAATTTGATAATTTATATTTCCACATTGGTGATATGTTCAATACACATAGTATTTATATTATTGCTACATGGAAGAATGTTTTAGTCATCATATTTCTTCTTGCAATGTGGGAGAGAGTTCTTTCTAGCATTTAGATGAGTTATATGTAGGAAAATTATAAGAGGGAGTACTCTGGATCCACCAACCATCATAAAGGATGATCTAGATGCAGTTGTTTTTGATGTTACATAGGAAAATTAGGTGTCATAAAATGATCTTCAATGAACATGATGTCAGAACATTATTTTTAGACCAAGATGATGCATAGACGAGTCTCTAAGACATCAACATAGACATCAGTTATACTATTTCATGAGTTCATAAATTTTGTAATCAATTATATCTGATATTTTTTTTCATATATACGGGTTTGTTAACAAATTCATTTTTCAATTCTATAAATTAATTTTAATAAGAATGATAATTATTAATAATAATTAACACTTAATAAATAATAGTTATTATTAATTAATACAGATTGTTATATTTATTATTAGTATTATTTACAAAAAAATTATATAATAATTTATTATATTTAAAATTTTATTACAGATATAAATTATAGTTAATATATAATTAATTATTATTAATAAATTTATATGTAATTAATATATTGTTCTTTATTTATTTATCATTTATCAAAATTATGAATGACATTATCAAAAAATAATGAGAATTATTATTATTATTATTTATTAATTTCATTTGTATTTTTTATTACAATTTTTAATAATATAAATTTTATTATTACATGAAAATTATACTATAATATAAAAAAATAGAAAACAAAAAATTTAATAGAATTAGTTAACGTTCTTTACATAATCCTTATAAATATTATAGTTTCCATGAAGGTGTTCTCACAAGTATTTATATTTAAAACAGATACCTCTTTTATTAACCTCATTTATGTAGGAAGAAAAACCATCACACATGAATGGGGTTCACAGAAGCTGACACACATTTCCAAAAAATATATTTTAACCAAACCTATTTTGTATATATAAAATTTTTAAAACCTAATAAAAATCAAGATTCCATAAAAAAATTTAAAGATTCCAATTTACTACCACATTCTAAATTTTAAATCTATGATGTTTTAGTTAAAATAAAATTATTACCATCCAAATGAAAAATATTAAAATATATTTGAAACACTCGAAAAAATAAAAGTTCAATTTTTGTTTCAAATGATGATTTATTTAAAATATATATAAATATCTCTCATAAATTAATTGAAATTATTACTTATAGGTTCTAAAATTAAATAAATTCTCGTAATAAAATAAAATTAATATTTCTTTTATCATTATTACTCTATTGTGAGAATAAAAATAATTCATGGTAAATTTAATTCACATCTTGAAATTCAAATTTATAATGAAACTCGCTTTCCTGATTTCACTCACTCAAACATATTGTATTTATTCTAATGTTAGATACACATATTCATGAAATTTTAAATAAAATTTCATTATAATATTTAATTGTAATATTTAATTTTTATACATACCATTTTAATCTTAATTTTAATATTGTAACATCATGACCTAGGTGAAACTATAATCAGTGCCCTGATCTAGTTTTCCACATAACCTCAGGCACACCTCCCCATTTACCAAAGGATTCTAGCTATCTGTGTGGGTCTAATGAAGTGTGGGTAGAGAGTATTGCCTCTTTACCAAAGTATGAAATCCGATAAAATCAATGCAAACAACATCCAAGTCACTAATAATCAATAACCAACAATAACCATGCATTATATAATAGAACCCAAATCGGGATACATTCCCACAACAGAGAATAATAAAAATTCCATGTCCTTCTAGTTTCAAGTCGCACAAGAAAACCCAAAACAATAAATGATCAAAGAAAATCCCCAAAATGGGTCTTGACATAAGCTTGGTCCTTTCATCTATGTTCATACCCAAATACCCACTTGGCTATCTATCATAGGGCCTTTGACATTATCCAGTCCTATAAACATGAAATCTGCTCGGGTACCCAACAGTGGCCCAAGAATTGTGTGAGTATAACTTAGTAGTCCACCTTCAATAGAATCTAAAAAAATAAAATCTATAATAGTGTACGTAAAAGTATAAATAACAAATATACAAGTAGGTAAATAACACAAGCATTCATTATCCTTAAGGTATCTTGGATCTTCTATAGTACCAACACCCAAAACCTTATTTAGCCTATGACAAAAGTATAAACCATATATTTAGGGGTTACATAATATCAAATGTGGACCATTAATCCATCTATCCCAATTATGGTGTGGAATGACTTGGCCAAAACCCATTCCGGATGTGGACCTCCATGACCAACATCATTACCTCAGTGTGGAACACCGTGACCAACACCCATTCCTCGATGTGGGATGCCATGACCGAATCCTCACCATGGTGTGGACCATCATAACCAACACCCATTCCCATTTCATCAAAAAATAACACTACTTAGTTTTTAACACAATTTACCATTTTAAAAAAATTAATACATCAAGGTTAGCACCACTTCTATTTATCATTGTTACCATGGTTCATCACTAGAGTAATAATTAACCGCAATCTATAACTAGCCCATTTTACCATTTAGTCATAATTACAAACATTAAACACACTTCCAAATCATTTTACAATATAAACATACCCCCTAGACCATGTATCACATTTACCCACTTACATGCAATAAATCATTTATGTTATGCAATTTAATCCTAACACCCCTTTATTCTGAGTTATCATGATAAATATAATTACAATTGGTTAAATCTTATAATCCCTTAAATTCATTTTTCAGCAACTAAATACCAATTTTCAAGGGAGTGGATCACCCCTATGGTGAGTATTTCTCAAATCTACTCTTCAATAACATACCCTACGAGTTCTGTGAAAGGTCCAACACATCATTTAGACACCCAATTTATCATTTCATAAAAATTAATTAAATACTCAACATAATGACTAAAACAAACTATAATTTCCATACATAGATATTAAATATTTATATATAAATATTAATTACATAACATAACAAATCCATGTGGAAAACATATAGTTCTAGTGTCTTTGGAAACGTGTAACCATAAACAACTTTTTTATAAAATATCTATATCATATACATCTTATTTATTTTATAACTACAACCCTTTTTGACATATGATACGTAATACCATTATTTATATCCTGGGGAAAAGAAATACAACAAAGGGTGATCTCATATGCTCAGTAAGGGTAAACAAGGGAGATAACAATGATTTCATAAAAATAATATGAGAATAATGGTATAAAAACATGAACATAACACTTGATAATTAAATCATTCATATCAAATTTCATAATCATGATTCATGAAAGAAATCATGGTAGTTTATTAGACATGAATGATAAGGAAATAAATGAATATGATCTGTGAGAACATAAAATTGGCATCATACAATGAATTATTTTCACACACATAATAATAGAAAATTATTTTCATATTAGTCATATAGAGACTCTAATTTTTATTACAATACTATAATGTTATTTTAAAGAAAAACAAAATTATAGTGTTACATATCAAGGATAAAATGTATTGGTGTCTTGGAAAAATTAGGACCCTGAATAACTTTTAAAAAAACACATAAACACTATTTAATACCTTCTTCTATTTCTAAATAGTATTCTTCATATTTTCCCATGTAAAATTAATCACATTATGATATACATTAATGAAATGGGTGAGCTAAAATACCAATATGAGAATAGATAATGTCAAGAATCAATATAAAAAGGCGTACCATAATCATCATCATTGTAACATAAGTAATTATAGGAAGCATTATATAAAGGAATAGATTGTATAAATGCATAAAAATAAAACATCATTTTTTATAGGTCAAATACCACTCATATTTGGGAACAAAATGGAAACATGTTCATTAATAACATGTGTGAATAACTATAACATCATCATTGTGAAAAAATATAGAATCATGTTCAAGAATATTGCACATTATACCAAGAGATATATCATATTATGCAATTCATTAGAGCTCTATATAATTTTGGGCTCACCCGACGCATCATAAAATTAACATAATCATGCATTCCATATATAACATAAATCAATCTCAAACATAAAATAACCCATGGAAATGAAATGGGTTTCATGGGAATTTCATAAATCATACATTAATGAATAAACCATATGGTTTCCAAAAAAAGTTTAATAACATACTTGGTATATAACGACCCATACATTACATACATTTTTATTAATTCAGAGTTGAAGCATATTTATTACAACCTATAACATAACCATGGTAGGACACTATAGGTATAGTGTCTTTTGAAACTGGGAAACATAAACAACTAGTTCATAAATCATCTACATTGTCTCCTGTTTATTTCAACATATCTAGAGTCCCTTTTGTTATATCCTACTTAATACCCTTATTCTTGAAATGGGGAAAAAAAGCATACAAAATGGTGATCTAAAATTCTTAGTAAAGGTAAACAAAAGAAATATCAATCCTATCATATTCCTAAGAACATAACATTTTGAAAATATTAACCTACAAAAGAGATCATAATATCATAACATGGGATAAATAATAGTAGTGAAATGTAATCCCAATAATCATAACATAAAACATGAAACTTTTTGGCATACACACATAATAATAGAAAATCATTTCATATTAGTCAAGGCTCATTTCCAAGACCATCATAGCGGACAATGTCCATTATTGAACTGAGTTCACTCCTCGTTTCAGTCCTATATCATGGAACCAGAATAACTTGTCATTCCAGCCATGTCAATCTCATGAGATATAAAATTTCACCCAATTAATTGGAGGGAGGTATAGGTCCCACCCATATCATAATGAAACCATTCTTATGTGTGCCACAAAATCATAAATCATACATCATAGCATAACCCATGTAAAAAAATGGGATTCTTAAACATCATGCCATCATAACATAATCCATATAAGATAAAAGGACATCATAAAATTAAATCCATAATAAGATAATAAAATCAATGTAAAAATAGGGACAGAAACAGAACCCTATATTATCTTAGATGGAAAATAATTTTGATAAAACACTTGAACTCCATTCTTGAGGAAAATATCCTCTCTACTTCAAAAACATTTTTCCTTTCTTAACATGTCATACAATTTTAAACTAAAATAAGTTGGTTAAAAATAAACATGAAAACTTGTAAAATAATCTTCATGGAAATAATGTTTTATGAAATCATAAAAATCCATTTATGTCGTATAAGTTAATAAACATTCTTCTCGTACTTTGGCCGGATAAGTCAAAAAGTACCTCATACTAAAAATGAAAAAAGATTCCTTTCATATCATTTAATGAAAACTCACCATTGGGTAAAATTGGATTTAAAAAACATTAGGAGGGTATAAATAATATTACATATTGAAGAAACATCGATGTGGATGATAAATTTTCCCTCAGTAAATTCTGAAGTATAAACAATCTCGGATAAAAATAATATTGCGAGATTTTCCCTTACCTTAGGTCCGATATACTTTGTATGTGTCCAAAACGCCAGTATAATGATTTAAATAATTTCATTGACTTATTCAAGAATCATACTCATTGTTATGATATCATATATGGTCATATTCATAGCTTCTTATTAGTAATATTTGATTGCTACTTGTAATTCGGGTGTTCATTACTTTGTGTTCTTATGCATGTCTTGTTGAATAAATTCTTATTCTTATTTTCGGTTATAGATATGTCATTTTCAGAATGGTATTATTGTAAAATATATCATATTTATTCATTCAATTCAATTATTTAATAATTATTCAAAGAAGATCATGTAGAACGAGTCGCATCACATTGTGGAGACGGTAGGCCGTACGTACGCACGAGCGATGATATCGTTCTCATGATCGTGGAATTATATTTAAGTGTATGTATACTATTTTTGAATCAATATCACTTTACAATAATCATATATAGTTATTATTTACACCATTATAACCATCCATGTATGGTGTTGGTGGAAAATAGATTACACCACGGCGTGGAGACAGTATTTTGTATGTACGCATGTACAGTGATTTCGTTTTCCAGAGGATGGATACAAGGTGAAATAAGTTTCTTTAATATTTATAATTACAGTTCAGTATTTTAGTGATACTGATTTTATTACTTTATAATGAAACAACTAAAGAAGAGTAAGTATAAGAAGAACTAAATTTGAATCAATCGGTAACAGACATTACCTCTTCCTTGAAGCGCCTCTTCTTAACCTCCTCTTAGGGCACTAAATATGGACTTTGAAGAAGAATAAGAACTCTAGGATGTTTCTAGGGAAGTGGATAAAAGATATTGTTAAGGTTTTTCCGAGCTTGAAGGCTCAAAGTGGTGTGAGGAGGATAGGGAGGAGGTTCCCTTTTATAACGGGGGAGAGGGGAACCTTCAGAAAAACATAAAATATTATTTTATTATAAAGTCATATTCAGTTTTTTAATAGATAAGAATTAATTTCATTCGAATATAAGGTGGGAATGGGTCTAAATCATCTAAACCAATAGATTTTAGACAAGTTAAGGTTACTATTTTAGCCTTATCATTTAGATTTAACCGTAAGTTAAATAATTTTACTTTAACAGTGTCTTCTTGTTTTCTTACACTATATGGTTAATAAACTTACTATAATAAGTCAAAAGAACCCCAAGCTGTTCATTATTGATATATATAACATTATATAAGTCATTTGGAAGAACCTTAGATTTTTAGGAATAAAATAACAATTAGTAATAAAATATTTGTCTTAAAAACTCTATTATGTCAATTTTGACACTATTTGGTAATTGATTTTTCTGGAAATCATAACAGAATTATTAATTCTAAAAAGGTTAATTAAATAAATATTAACATGTCCTATTAACCTATAAAATTATTTTAATTCATAAAAAGTCTCAAATTACATTTATTTGGGTATTTATAATATCAATTATGTTAATATTTCATTAATAATGTAATTAATGCATCATCATTATGTCATAAATAAATTAAATTATTTAATGTCTAAACATTATAAATAAAATACCATTATGTAGGAAATATTTTTATCATTCTAATGATTGTTTATAGTAGAATTTATCTTATGTATAACCCTATATTAAAAATGTTTTAGTTATTAAACATTGATTTTAACTATTTTAACTCTTCTTCAAATAAAATAATAATAATTGTCATAATCTAATCCAAGTCGACCTAAATGGTCATATATTATTCCAATGGTTGTTTTTTTTCGAATTAAACTTATTCAATAGAATTAGGACATGTGTTAGTTTAATAATAATATCATTTTAACCCTTAATTACCCTATTTACTTTCTACGGTGGTAAAAAATGTAAAATTAACTATTCACCAAAAATTATTTTTATCATATTGAACCACATTTTACTCCGTGATATTAACCGTGTATCTCGTATTTTCAGAATTCCACTAATGGAAGCGGTAAAATTATATTTTATGTAAATTTTCAAATTCATCATAGAGGTGGGTAAAAGGCGGTGAAAAGATCAATAAAATTTTTTATATATCTAAAATTATTATAAAATGACTCCAATGAATTACAGTGAAAATATATAAGTATTATGTATCTATTTTGACCAAAAATAAATTTCAATAAAATAAATAATTATTTAAATAGAAGGTCAGTTTTTAAACAGTATCCCAGTGTTTTCCATATTCATCAAAAATTGAATGTTTTCAGAAAAATACCAAAATTTCACCCTAGGTTAATTTCAATATTCAAAATCCAAAAATGATGTCTATTTTGAAAGATAAAATTTATAACATTTCAAAAAGTGGGTATTACTATTCATAACTGCTAGTTTATATAATGTTTTAATATCATATCATTGTTTAGTGAAACTCGGTATTTGCGTACAACACACGCTATCGTGGAAGGTCACGATTTCGTGTAAAGAAAGCCAAGCTAGTGTTGTGTGTAATGAAATATTCCTTTGATGTTGCATATAACATAAGACAATAAGATAATAAACTTCTCATAAACTATCAGGTGTTACATTCTACCCCAATTAAAATGAATTTTGCCCTTGAAATTCATCATTCGTAACAAAAAGATGAGGATACCTCTCCCTCATCATATCCTCAAGCTCCCATATAGTTTTTTCTATTTGGTGGTTCCTCCATAAAAATTTCTCCAAGAGAGTGGTCTTGTTCCATAGAACTTTTTCTCTACGATCTAGAATCTCTATCAGCTGTTCTTCATAAGAAATATCTTGCTCCATTTGTACAACATCTGAGCTTAGTACATGTGAAGGATTGGGTATGTACTTTCTCAGGAGAGATACATGTAACACATCATGAACTTGAGAGAGATTCGGTGGAAGCGCCATTCGGTAAGCTACCTTCCCAACACGATCCAGTATTTCAAAAGGACCAGTATACCTAGGGCTCAGCTTTACCTTCTTTACAAATCTCATTACTCTCTTATAAGGAGATATTCATAAGAACACTTTATCACCACCATCAAACTCAAGGAATTTTCTTCCATTATCAGCATAACTTTTTTTTTCAATTCTTAGCTTCTCTTATGTGTTGTTGAATAGATGTGACCTTTTCTGCCATCTCATCAACAAGATCAGGTCCTAATAGCTTTCATTCCCCAACTTCATCCCAGCAAGTTGGAGTCTAGAATTTCTTTCATATTGAGCTTCATAAGGAGCCGTTTGAATACTGGAGTGAATGCTATTATTATAAGAAAATTCCACCAAAGGTATGTGTTGATCCCAACCACCTTTGAAATCCATAGAGCAAGCTCTTAACATATCTTCTAGAGTTTGAATTGTTCTCTCATACTGACCATATGTCTGAGGATGATAGGTAGTGCTGAAACTCAACTATGTATCAAGATTATGCTAAAGACTTCGCCATAACATAGAGGTAAACCTCAGATCCCGATCAGATATAATGGAAAGTGGTACTCCATGCAATCTTACCATATATCCTAGCAAGTTGATCAAGAGAGAAAGCTTATCTAATAGCAATGAAGTGTGCTGACTTCGTAAGATGATCAATTATGAACCAGATAGTATTATTGTCTTTGGATTTTTTAGGAAGTCTGGTGACGAAGTCCATAGTGATGTTTTCCCATTTCCATTCTGGTACGGGTAATGGTTGTAACATCCCCTTAGATTTTTGTCTCTCAGATTTATCTTGCTGACAATCCAAGCATCGAGAGACATATTCAGCAACATCTCTTTTCATGCAATCCCACCAGAAGTACTATTTCAGGTCCCTATACATCTTCGTGCTTCCAGGATGAATAGAGAATGAAGAACTATGAGCCTCATCTAGTAGCTCCTTCTTTAATTCTGGGATGGGAGGAACAGAAACCCGATTCTTGAACCATATTATCCCATCATAATCAAGGTTAAATTCAGGAACATTTCTCACCTTCTTTTGTAACTCTACATCTTCTTTTTGTGCCTCTTTAATATTCAGATGTATAGATGGTTTAACATTCATTTAAGAAAGACAAGATTTTTCCCCTTCTATTATAATTCAAAGATCCATCCTTTATAAATCCATAAATATTGGAACTTTTGTGATCCTCATCATGGATAATCTAGCATGGTCTTGTCGGATTAATGCATCTACCACCTTGTTTTCTTTCCCAGGGTGAGAATGAACTGAGTAGACATAATCCTTAATTAGCTCCAACCATATTTGTTGGCGCATATTCAGCTCCTTTTGTGTGAAAATATAATTTAATATTTTATAATCAGTAAAAATATCAAACCTTTCACCATAAAGATAATGCCTCTAGATATTTAATGAAAATATTTCCACAGCTAACTCCAAATCATGAGTTGGGTAATTTTGCTTATGGATTTTCAACTGTCTTGAGGCATAAGTTATCACCGTATCTTTTTCCATGAGAACACACCCCAATCCCTTCTCGGATGCATCACTATTGATCACAAAACATTCTCCACTACAAGGCAGAGTGAGCATGGGTGCACTGGATAACCTTCTTTTCAACTCCTTAAAATTCCCTTTACACTCCTCCGTCCAAACGAATGTAACTCCTTTTCAAGTCGACCTGGTGAGTGGATTAGATAATCATTAAAAATCATTCAAAAAACTTCGATAATATCCATCCAAACCAAGAAAACTTTGGACCTCAGTTTTTATTGTTGGTCTTTACCATCTTTTGATAACCTCTGTTTTGCTGGATCAACAGATATCCACTACATTGAGATTATGTGACCCAAAAATGAAACCTTTTGAAGTAAACACTCACACTTGGAAAATTTGGCATAAAGCTTATCCTTTATTAGGGTCTTTAATACAATTCTCAAGTGATCTTCATGTTTTTCCACGATATTTGAATAGACAAGAATATCTTCTATAAATAATACCACAAACTAATCAAGATAGTTTCTAAATACTCTATTCATTAGATCCATGAAGATTACAGGGGCATTAGTAAGACCAAATGGAATCACTATAAATTCATAGTGACTATAACTTGTACGGAAAGTCGTCTTTGGTATATCCTATTTTCTTATCCTTAATTGATGATAACCTGAATGAAGATCAATCATGGAAAAGTATTGATCTCCACATAGTTGGTCAAATAAGTCATCAATTCATGGGAGAGGATATTTTTTCTTGATAGTGGTCTTGTTACGTTCTCAATAATCAATGCAGAGTCTCTTTGATATATCTTTTTTTCTTAACAAACAGAACAGGTGATCCCCAAGGTGACGCACTAGGGAATATGAATCCCTTATCAGGATTCTCTTGGAGTTTCTTCTTCAATTCTTGAAACTCAATTGGGGCCTTTCTATAAGGTGTCTTTGAAATGGGAATAGCACCCGGTATGAGTTCAATTGAAAACTCAACTTCACGATTTGGTGGAAGACCTGGAAATTCATCCATAAAGACATCATCAAACTCCCATACAATGGGCATATTCTTAATCATGAGTTTCTCACCAACCATTTGAGATAAATAACCTTCATTTAGTGGAATAAATACCCATAAGATGAAAGAAATTTCCACTAGATGGTTATGTTCATCCTTGTATTGATAGACGATCATAGATTGATCTGGAATATGAAATGTGACTTCCATTATTTGGGAATTGATATGAGCTCCATATAAAGAAATCAAATCCATACCAAGAATCACATCAAATTCCACTATATGAAGGATCTCAAGATTTACATCAATCACTTTCCCACAAACTTCAATCAGAGAAGAATTATAAACTATTGATGCGTCTGTTTTTCTATTAGGAGTTGTCACAGCTAACTCAACGTCTAATTTTTGAGGTCGTACGGTGATACCATTAGAAAAATCATCACAAATAAAATAGTGGGTGGATCGAGAATCAAATAAAACATTCTCTACTTTAGAGTGGATAGTAAGTGTACCTTTCACTACTTTGTTATAGTACTCTACATCACCGATAGTAATTTCATGTGACTTTCCTTTGTTTTTGGCCTTAAGAGTTTGTTGGCGTCGATCATCATCCACAACCCTTGGATTAGGGAATTGATTAGTATAATGCCTCAATTCCTTGCACTTGAAACATTGAAGTGTTGGAGGTACATTATGTGTATCCCTTTCTTTGTTCACATCATTAGACATCTTCTTCCCACTCAATTTCCCAATGACCTTCTTTTCCACACTTAAAACATTTGTGTGTCCCTTTAAGACAATTCCCTCCATGTTTCATTCCAGAATTTGAGCATAAAAGAAAAAATCATCTCCTTTTCATTGTGGTCTTTAGATTTTCCTTTAAATTCCATTTTCCTCTTCTTATCAAACCCATATGATTGATGGGTTACTCCAATCTCCATCTCAACCTTGAGAGCACATCGAACAATTTCATCATAGCAATTGAAGTCCCTTATGGATAACACCCTTCGAAGACTTGTTTTTAAGCCACTAAAGAATCAATCGATCTTAGTCTCAGGTTGGATAATAATTCTGGAAGCGTACCGTTCAAGTCTTGAAAAATTTTCTTCGTAGGTACTAACAGATTCATCATCCTTTTGCCTCAGTTCAAGAAACAACATCTCCATCGTTGTTTGAAGAATATGAGGGATGTAGTTATTGAAAAATAAGTCCTTGAACTCATCCCATTCCGTTGAATCAATTTCATCTCTTTGCCTTGTATTCTTGATAAGATTCCACCATTGATCAGCATCACCTTCCAAATGATACACTGCTAAGATAAATTTGTCGTGTTCATAACATTGTAGAACTGAAAATACCTTTTCAGTGGTACTAATACATTGTTCGGCCACTAATGGATCAGAATACCAACTGAATGAAGGTGGACGCTACCTCATGATGGATTCAACAAAATGTTTCTCCTTCCTTTTCTCGTTTGGAAGTCTTTCATGGTTCATAGCTTGAGAAAGTTGTGTGAGCACGGCTACAAGATTTTTCATTCCAACTCCCATAACGTTTGGTTTCTCAGGGGGACAATCATTGCATTGCATGTCACATTCAGCATTAACACGGTTCCTTCGGTTTCCGGCCATTGACTAAAACCAATAAGCATAGTTTGAGAAACACTATTCATTATATTAAAACCACATAATCAGGAATAAAATTTCACGCTTTATGTCTTTTCATAGGTTATTCATGGCCATTTCTAAAACTCTAATATTGTGTTCTATGCTGAGACATATCCTTAGGGTTCTTACTAAGGCTTTCACATCCTAGTTTCACAAGGTTGACTATTCATTCCCTCTGATATCAACTATAAGGACCCATACTTTACATACATTGTTATTACTTCAGAATTGAATCATATTTATTATAATATATAACAAAAACATGGTAGGACTGTATAGGTATAGTGTCTTTAAAAACTGGGAAACATAAACAGCTGGTTCGTAAATCATCTACATTATCTCCCATTTATTTCATCATATCTAGAGTCCCTTTTGGAATATCCTACTTAATACAATTCTTCCTAGCCTGGGGAAAAGAAAACATACTAAAGGGTGAGCTCAAATTCTCAGTAAGAGTAAACAAAAGAAATATGAATCATATCATATTCATAAGAACATATCATTTTGAAAATCGTTACCTGCAAAAGAGAACATAATATCATAACATGGGATAAATCATTGGAGTGAAATGTAATCCCAATAATGAAAACATAAAACATGAAACATTGTTGAATACACAAATAATCATAGAAAATCATTTCATATTAGTCAAGGCTCATTTCCAAGACCATCATAGCAGACAATGTCCATTACTGAACCGAGTTGACTCCTCGTTCCAGTCATGTATCACTGAACCAGATTAACTTGTCGTTCTAACCATGTATATATCATGAGATATATATCGTTACCCAATGCATTGTTGGTAGATATAGTTCCCACCCATCTCATAATGAAACTATTCTTATTTGTACCACAAAATCATAAATCATACATCATAGCATAACCCATGTAAAAAAATGGGATTCTTAAACATCATGACATCATAACATAATCCATATAAGATCAAAGGACATCATAAAATTAATTCCACCATAACATAATCAAATCAATTTAAAAATAGGTATATAAATAGAATCATATATTATCTTATATGGGAAATAATTTTGATAAAACACTTGAACTCCATTCTTGAGGAAAGTATCCTTTCTACTTCAAAAAAAATTCCTTTCTTAACATGTCATACAATTTTAATCTAAAATAAGTTGGTTAAAAATAAAAATAAACACATGTAAAGGAAGCTTCAGGGAAATAATATTCTATGAAATCATAAAAATCAATTCTTTCCAAATAAGTTAAAAAACATTCTTCTCATACTTGGGTTGGAAAAGAAAAAAAGTACCTCGTACTAAAAACGACAAAATCATCCTTTCATATGTTTTACCAAAAACTCAAAAATGGGTAAAATTGGCTTTAAAAAATTTTAGGAGGACAGAAATAATATTACATATTGAGGAAACATGGATGTGGATGATAAATATTCCCCAGTAAATTATGAAGTATAAACAATCTCGGATAATAATGATATTGTAAGATTTTCCTTTACCTTAGGTCCGATATTCATTTTACATGTCTGAACCTCCTGTATAATGTTTTAAATAATGTCATTGACTTATTCCAGAATCTTACTGATTGTTATGATATCATATATTGTCATGTTTTTAGCTTCGTATTAGTAATATTTGATTGCTACTTGTTATTTGGGATTGGTTTACGTTCTAATGCATGTCTTGTCGAATAAATTCTTATTAAATTTTTTAGTTATAGATACCTCATTTCCAGAGTAATATTAGTTTAAAATATATAATAATTATTCATTCAATTCATTTATGTAATCATTATTCAATGAAGATCATGTAGAACGAGTCACATCACATCGTGGAGATGGTAGGTCGTACGTACGCACGAGCGATGATATCATTCCAATGACCGTGGAATTGTATTGAAGTGCATGTATACTATATCAGAATCAATATAACTTTACAATAATAATATATAGTTATTATTTACACCATTAAACCATCCAAGTATAGTTGTGGTGGAAAACAGATTACACCACGACGTGGAGACGATATTCTGTACGTACGCACGCACGGTGATTTCATTTTCCGTAGGATAGATATAAGGTGAAATAGGGTTGCTTCATATTTATAATAACATATCATTATATTAGTGATACTGATTTTATTACTTCATAATGAAACAACTAAAGAAGAGGATGTAGAAAAAGAAATAAATTTGAAACAATCGGTAATGGACATTACCGCTTCTTTGAAGCACCTCTTCTTAACCTCCTATTAGGGCACTAAATATTGACATTGAAGAAAACCAAGATCTCTAAGATGTTTCTAGGGAAGTGCAGAAGATAAATTTTCAGGGGTTAGCTGAGCTAGAAGGCTCAAAGTGGTGTGAGGAGGAGAGGGAGGAGGTGCCCTTTTATAAGGGAGGAGAGGAGCACCTTAGGAAAAACATAAAATATTATTTTATTATAAAGTCAAATTCGGTTTTCAATAGCTCCAAATTGATTCATTTAGAATCTAAGGTGGTGATGGGTCTAAATAAACTTAAAAAATAGATTTTATACAAGTTTAGGTAACTATTTTAACCTTATCATTTAGATTTAACTCTAAGGTAAATAATTATAATTTTACCATGTCTTTTTGTTTTCTTACATTATATGGTTAATAAACATAAAATAACAAGAAAAAATAACCCAAAGTTGTTCATTATTAATATATATAACCTCATATAAGTCATTTTTCGGATCCTTAGATTTTTTAGAATAAAATAACAATTAATAATATAATATTTGTTTTAAAAACTATTTTATGTCCATTTTGACACTATTTGTTAATTGATTTTTGTTAAACTCATAACAGAATTATTAGTTCAAAACAAGTTAATTAAATCAATACTAACATTTCATATTAACTTATAAAATTGGTTTAGTTCATAAAAAGTCTCAAAATTCATTTATTTGGGTATTTATAATATCAATTATGTTAATATTTCATTAATAAGGTAATTACTACATCATCATTGTGTCATAAATAAATTAAATAATTTAATTTCTAAATTTTTTAAATAAAATACAATTATGTAGGAAATATTATAGTCTTTCTAATTAATATTTATAGTGTAATTTATCTTATGTATAACCCTATACTAAAAATGTTTTAGTTATTAATCATTGATTTTAACAACTTTATCTCTTCTTTAAATAAAATAACGATAAATGTCCTAATCTAATCCAAGTGGACATAATGGTCATATTTTATTTCTGAGGTTGTTTTTGGTCTAATTATACTTATCCAATAGAATTAGGAAATATGTTAGGGTAATAATAATATCATTTTAAGACTTAATTACCCTATTTACTTTCAACCGTGGTAAAAAAAGTAACAAGTCACTATTCACCAAAAATTATTTTTATCTTATTGAACCACATTTTCCTCCATGACATTAACCGTGTCCCTAGGATTTTTGAAATTATACTAACATATGTGGTAAAATTATGTTTTATGTAAATTTTCAAATTCGCCTAGGAGGTGGCTAAAAGACGGTGAAAAAATCAATAAAATTTTTTATATATCTAATATTATTACAAAATGACTCCATTGAATTACATTGAACATATATAAGTATTATGTATCTATTTTGACCAAAAATAAATTTAAATAAAATAAATAATTATTTAAATAAAAAGGCGGTTTTTAAATAGTAACCCATTGTTTTCACTATTCATCAAAAATTTAATGTTTTTCGTGAAATACCCAAATTTCACCCTAGGTTAATTTCGATATTCCGAATCCAAAAATGAAGTCCGTTTTGAAAGATAAGATGTATAAAATTTAAAAAATTGGGTATTATTATTCATAATGGCTAGTTTATATAATATTTTAATAACATATCGTTGTTTAGTGAAACTCGGTATTTGCATACAACACACGCTATCGTGGAAGGTCGTGATTGCGTGTAATGAAAGACAAGCTAGTGTTGTGTGCAATTAAAGATTCCTTTGATGTTCCATATAACATAAGACATAAAAAATATACTTCTCATAAACTATCAGGGTGTTACATGGTATAAGAATATTCAATATTGACTGAAGAAGAAATAATCTCAATGGATGTAAAACATTTGTTTTAGGAAGGAAACATTTTCTTGGAATATAAATTAAATTTTTCATAAAAATAAATTGGTAGCATGTATATCCTCAAAATTAAAATGGATGGAAAATAAAATTATATTTTAGAATTAATAAAATAACATCCATATGAAAATTTTTCATCAAAGATGAATAACCCAAAGAAAAGAAATTGGCTTCAAGAATCCCCTTACCTTATGTGTGAATTCTTTCAACACATTAATATCCTGGATAATCAAATTAGATTAATTAATTAAAAAATAAATAATCTCTCCTATATTAATTTGATTCATATTGATTTTATTAAGTTCATTTATATCCATTTTAATGAGTAATAGAGTTCAATTCTATCATTTGGAAGTGTTCATTTTCTTGGTTTTTTCAAGGTAAATTTCACTACTTGAAAAAATGCCTATACCCATGATTCAAAACCATTGGTATAGCCCCCTAAACCGTGGGTATAGGCTATACCAACGGTTTTGGGAACTGTGGGATAAAATGGTGTTGGTATATGTCCCCAGCCTATACCCACGATTTTCCAAAACCTTGGGTATAGGTGTTTTACCGTCGGGTCAATGAAACTTACACAATTTCCACAGTGTCAAAGGATTTTACACATGGTTTCAAAACTGTGGGTATAGATCCTAAAATAATGCAGGCGGCAGGTTTCTATCCTGCAACCTCTTTGCAGCAAACACCACGTCTAACCACTACCCTAGCATCACCAACGTGTATATATATTTATATTTAGTTAAATATAGTTATATAAAATGTGGGTATAGAAGGAAGAACAGTGGGTATAGGACTCCCACCAAAAAAATTCCTTCCCATGGAAAAAAAAATTTCCCGTGCACACACGGGGAATCTATACCCACTGGTTTTCATAACCATCGGTATATTTATTTTAGCCCAGACCTATCCACATGGTTTTGGGGAAAACCATGGGTATAGGTGAGTTTTCAGGACCTATCCCAACGGTTTTTGAAAACCGTGGGGATAGACCCCCCCCCCCACCTTTACCCATGGTTTTGGAAAACCGTGGGTATAGGTCTTGAAAATTTACCTATACCCACGGTTTTCAAAAACCGTGGGTATTGGGGTACATATCACCACATTTTTTCCCAAAACCATGGGGATAGGTCCATTTTCCAGTAGTGTTTACTTGTATAAATGCATTGATATTCATGTAAAATGGGGATTGTTTTCTAGAATTGAAATCATATGTTATTAATGTACTTATATAATTATAATTGGTCTTATATATTAATTTTTCTTGATATGAGGATGATTCATTTGATAAAATATTAATGATAATAATTTAGATTAATTTTGGTATTATTGACCAAAACGAACTTTTTTGTTTAATTACTTAATATTATGAATATATTTCTGTTATAGAATATAAAAAGTGCTATAAAATAAATTTTACAATATTTTTCAACAATTATGGTGGTTTTATGACCATCCATGAAGGTGTAAAATTAAAATTAAAACTTTTCATCCCTGGAAGAGATAAATCAATACCTCATGGATGATGTTTTCATTTTATGAATGAAAGGGAGAGGAGATGAGGATTGAAAATGGATTATTCAATTAACATAATAAAATTATAGAATATATATGATACTAGAGATTTCACCAAACTTTTATTAGGGTTTGTCAAAATATAAAAAGAATATAAAAGAACATAAAAATAAATTAAAATAAAACATAAGATGAATTTACATCTTGTACTTATTTTTCTTGATAACCACCTTAGGGAAATTGGATTTTTTCTTTTATTCAGAAAAAAGGACACTAGACATGGGGGAGGGTGTTTGTAATGGTATTGGGTAGAAATTGATCAGAAACCATGTCTTATTAAGTGTGGGGAGAGTAGGTGATTAGGGGTGGTATTTATAGTAGAGGTGATGGGGGTTGTTTCATTATTTTTTCATTATTTTATTATTTTTGATCTTGTTTATCAATAGTTTGAACCATACCACTGAATATAATAAAATATTTAATGTGAGTTTCATATTATGAGCTTACATCATTCATGCATCATATGTGACTCAATAATTCATGTATTTGTTAAATACCGTAAATTACAGTATTTACCTATTCACCAAAAAATCAACTATTTTTGGAAAAACAACAAAAAATTATCCTAAACATTTTTCAGTTTTTAGAATTAAAAAATGAAATGCATTTTATGAAAATAATTTTATATTTATGATATATTTAATCTTCAATGAAAAGAACCATTAATTCAAAAAATAATTATTTTAAAATTATTACTGATTTTATGACACATTAAAAAAATTATGGTATCATAGATTTATATTATAATCATTCGAAAACAAAAATATTAATTTATTAATCTATTTTATGAAAATAAGTTTTATTTTAAATCATTATATTATATATAAAATATCAAAATAAACATTTATGTTTTACAAAAAACGAACACTAAATTTATCATTTTTAAAAGATTTATTTACATATACTATGATACAATTTTATCATATTTTCCTTTATAAAATACAGAAATTTTATTTAAGATTTAATAGGTGATGTTACTATTCGATTGGCCAGATTACTAATCCTAACGGGCATGTAACTATTCCAAGGATCAAGTATCTATTTAATCAGTATTGGTTTCTTAACATCAAGAAATACCTTTATTTCATTCATTGTTAATTTATAAAATTTTTTGTTATCTATGTGATTTTACATGATTGATACTATAAGGGATAATTATAAGAATGATGTTTCCATTGAAAAAATTCTGGGTTGTTGCATTCTTCCCACCTTAGGAAATTTTTGTCCACGAAATTTAGTTTTACATAATATTGTGAAAACAAGTGAGGATATTTCACCTCTATTGATTATTAAAGTTATAATGTTTCCTCTTCGTACTTATGGTTCTTCTGTAGTACTTTTACCCATTGAGTAGCCTTGTTGCATTGAAATTTTTCTCAATGATCAAAGATGTTCATTATCATCTCCTAATATGAGATATCATTTTACAACTACACCACCTCTCGATTCAGTACATGTGAGGGATATAGTGTCTACTTTCTCAACATGGATACATCAAATTCATTTTGTACAATAGAAATGGTTGGTGGAAGTGCTAGTTGATATGCCACATCCCCAACATGATCAGGAATCCAGATGGGGCCGATGTGCTTGGTATAGAGGTTTCCATTCTTCCAAAATATCATGATCTCCGTAATGCCCCGACCCTCATTACCCAGAGTCGGTGCATTATTACATAACATTGGAATGATCAGAAGAGATCATGTATCAAAATACCAATAAGTATAGTAGCCTTGGAAGTATAGATACATAAATGAGTATTACATTACATCATGAAATAAAAAAACAACAACATTGTTTCTCCATTGAACAAACTAATATCCCTTAGCCAATCCCTATAGGCCAATCATAATCTACTTCTTCACATCCTGGAAAAAAGAAAACATAAGAAATGGGTGATCTCAGATGCTGATTAAGGAAAAAAATATAGTAGAAACTTTCATAAATAAGAATAAACATTTAAGGCAATGTATAATACTAAGACACAAGCCTTTTATACTTAAACTTCAGTATAATATGGAAAATATAAATCAAATAATTCCATTTTCTTATAAACATGTATATTATAATATTAGAATAATCACATGTAATATAAATATCTAATTTCATAATGATGGAATGCATAATATCAGATATCATAACCACATAGTCAAGGCATCATGCCAATACTACAAATAATATTTTTTTCAAGGCCTTTTCCTAGGACACTAGTTTTTCTCATGAGACCTACCAATGTGTAGAGGGTATATTTCATGCACAAATCATCACTAACTAAGTCCAATGCATTCCCCAAATGAAAATATTGAAATAGAACATAAACATTCGTATTAAAACTAGCATATGAAATGTCTATAATTTAACCATAAACCATAAATGGTATAAAAATATAACATCCACAGTCAAACATAAAATAAATAATTCAATACAACAATGATGATTTTATTATAATAAATCATCCTTAATAAATAATAATATCTAGTAAATTATGTTGACATAGTTGAAAATGATCAGTAAAAATCTTTGATATAAATATCCTTTTTTTAATCATTTAAAAGTTGAATTATTTTTCAAAGAAGTTGTCTAAAAGATATTTTTGAATAAAAGTTTTCCATACCACTTTGAGACTTTTTAGATAAATTTTAATTTCAAAATTTTCATGTCCATATAAATAAATCCATAAAACCATTTTAAAAACATGGACATTAATGAGAATGATTTAGAAGAATAAATCCTTAAAACAATATTTTAGTTAAAATATTCCTAACCAAATGAGACCGACATGAAAAAAAAATAATTGAGGAATAACATTAATCAAAACATTATAATATCATGAGAATAAATGGATTCAAGATATAATATGTGAAAGGTCAGTATATATTCCATATAAAATTGAATTAGCGCATAAAAACAATGAAGTCTCAATGGAATGTAAATTGAGACGAAATGACATATAAAGACCGTATCTGTAAATTATGGATAAATCAATAACATAATTTTTTATGAAAAAAATAATTAATCTCAATATGATTGGTTATTCAGTGTAAATCAATCATAGTACATTCACACATATCCTTGGAAAAACAAAACCAATGACTTGGATGTTTAACTCATTGAAGGGAAATTGAGTTAAGATTACCCTTATCATGGTCATATCAATGAAATGAGATATTATAAATAGTGTGACTAGGTGTATCAAAATTATATCCACAAAACGTGGAGTGTAAATTAAAACATAAATGAATAAATAGTTACTTCACACATAATCATGGAATAAAATAATTAAAAAAGTGTGAGGAAAACCAAATGAGTGGAAATTGAAATTAGAAATTCCATTAACAATTAGGTAACTTAAGAAAAATACACCCCATGAAATAAGGATAATACAATTAATATTTAAATACTCATAAAATAAGGTATATTGCACAAAGAATACAATCATGGAAAGTACACACACCACACAAAAGGAAATAGTGGGAAATGTAGCATGAATCTCACGAGAATAAAAAGTGTGATCAAAGCCCCTTAACTTGTACTTTTCTTTAGTCGAGGGTAGGTAGACCCCATGAATAATAGTTAACTAATTTTTCTAAAATTATAAAATAATAACATACCAAATATTTATATCATATAAGATCTTTTAATAATGCTTTGTTAATAATATTTCTGTAGTATCATTGTTTCGGGTGCTAACTGATTCATTTTCCTTTTATATGTTTTGTTTTTTAATTCATGTTTTTTATGGATAGGATGAATTTTATTCCAATCCATAATGATATTATGTTATTAAACATTATATTAAATTATATAATGATAATTATTCTTGAATGGTTACGATGGGAAATAAATCTCATCGCGTTCATGTAGACGGTATTCCGTACGTACAGACGAACAAGAATATCATTCAATTGATGGTTAATTCATATGTAATTGGATTGGATATAGTATATAAAGAATCATTAACATTTTCTATTTATTATTCAGCTAAATTTTAATATTTATTATACACATCAAAATAATGATGTGTGGAATAAAAAAAATACCATGATGTGGAGACGGTAAGCCGTATGTACCCCCGTATAGTGACTTTGTCATTCAAAGGATGGATATAATAATGAATATGGTTGTACCATATTTATAATAACATCAAAGTATGTAGAAGGTAATGGATTTATTATTTTGGTATGGAACCAAAAAAATAAGAGGATGTGGAAGAAGAAAGAAACTTTGAAAGAGGCGGTGAAATTATTACCTCCTCCTCGGGTTCTTCCTTTTTATTAGATCAAAGTGGCTTCATATAATGGAATTATGATCAAATTTAAGGCCCTAGGTTGAAGTTAGGGTAGTTGGGAAGATATTTGTATAGGGTTTTGCAGATTCAAATTGTTTTTATGTGTGAATTTGAGATAGGGATAGATACCCTTTTATAAGAGAGGTGTGGGTCACTTTAGTAAAAGCTTGAAATATTATTTTATTATAAAATCATTTTCAGTTTTTAATGGTTCCAAATAGATTTATTTAGAGGAGAGGATGGTTATGGTGCTAAATATTCTCAACCAATGGGTTTTAGTCAAGTTTACTTCACCATATTAACCTTATCTTTTAGATTTAATTCTTATTTAAATAGTTTAACTTTTACCATGTCTTCTTGTATTTTTATATCACATTGTTAAAAAACATACTATAAAATTTCAAGAGAACCTCAATTTGTTAGTTAATGACATATATACCATTATATAAGTCCATTGGATGATCCTTATATTTTTAGGAATATTATATAATTTAATAATATTGTATTTGTTTTTAAAACTCATTTATGTCAAATTGGACACTATTTAGTATTTGGTTTTCGAGAAAGTCATAAAAAACATAATTACATTGAATAAAATACATTAAATAAACCCTTACATGTAATATTAACCTTTGAAATTATTGTAATGCATCAAAATTTTAATTTACATTTATTTTCATATTTATAACATGAATTATTTTATTCCTTCGTTAATAAGGTAATTATTGCATCATCTTTGTGTCATTAATATATTAAATATATTATGTTTCAAAATTATAAATAAAATACTATTTTGTAGTATATATTTTTATATTTCTAATAAATATTTATAGTACAATTTATCTTATGTGTAACCCTATATTAAAAATGTTGTAGTTATTAAACATTGAATTTAACACTTTTAACTCTTCTTTAAATAAAATATTAGAAATGTTCTCGTTTAATCCAAGTTGGTAAAAAAGGATATTATTTTTTTCATAAGGTTCTTTTTGGTCAAAATACAATTATCCAATAGAATTAGGATGTGTGTTAGTGTAATTATAATATCTTTGTTACCTTTAATTACACAATTTACATTTAACCGTCGTAAATAAAATTCCAATGTTACTATTCACAGAAAATCATTCTATTGAACCACATTTTATGTACTGATTTCAACCATGTCTCTCGGATTTCTTAAATTCATTTCACATAAGTAATAGAGTTACATTTTATACAAATTTTTAAATTTACCTAGAATGTGGGTAAAAGAAGGTTAAAAGTTAAATAAAATTATATATATATAATATTATTATAAAATGACCTCAATAAATTAAACTAGACTAATATAGGTATTACTTATATATTTTGACTTTAAAATAAATTTAAATTAAAACAAATTTTTTAAATAAAAAGTCAGCTTTAAACAATAACACATTGTTTTTCAATATTAATCCAAAATTGAATGTTTTTAGAAAAATAACAAAAATTTTCCAAAATATAATTTTTATATTCCAAATTCAAAAAATGATGTCTATTTTAAAAAATTATAAACATAGAAGTTGTATTAATAAATTTTAAAAAATATTCCCAATATTAAAAACAAAAAACTGGGTTTTTTAGGGGTAATAACTATCAAATGATTGATATGTGTTTATGCCTAATTTAAATGTAAAATTATTTCTAAAGACCAACATTGGATTAAATTATAAAAATATAATCTAATTATACATAAAACCCATTCAAATGTAAATTTTAACACTATAAATTATTTTGATTAAAAATTTGTTTTCAATTAAAATTTAGTATTTTTCACTTTTCATCAAAATTTGAATATTTTTAGAAAAGCAATGAAAATTTATCCAAACTACATTTTTATATCAGGATTCAATATAAAAAGTTTATTTTGAATAATTAAATATAGAAAAGTGTCAAATATTGGATTTAAAAAGGTTTTTCCATTTAAAGGGGGTAAAATTTAATTTTTTAAAAAATACATCTTTTTAGTAAAAAAATAAATTTGTTCTATATATTTTTTCTAAGGGAAAAAATATATATTTTAAAAATATATGGAGTATATAAAATTGAAAATACAGTGAATATTATTCATATATTCTTTTTGAAAAGATAGTTTGGTAAGTCATGGTGTGCTCGAACTCAGTGTTATGTGTAGCGCAAGATACTGAAGTACTTTAAAGAAAGTAATTACTATGAATTCATGGTGTGTTGCATTATTCACCCATTTTGTAAATTGTTTCCTCCAAACTTTAAAATTTTGCATGGAAAATTCATTGAATGTACCACATCGGGAAAAAATAGTTAATAAAAGTATCACATTAAAAGAATGAAGGGGAAGTACAGAGGTCACATGAGATAACTCATTCTAGGATTCCATGTAAGAAAACATGGATATGGAAGATAAAATAAGTGTAATGTTCTAATATAATGTGATAGAAAACATGATTAGGATGAATTTAACATCAACAAAACCACAAACTTGTGATGGGTTAAATGGTCATTAATTTCCCATTAGAGAAAGTAAATGGTTAATGTTTTTTGTTTTAATTTCCATTTCATAATTTTGATGAATTTATTTATGATATTGACTAATAACATAAATAGATATACATACTTTTCAACTAGAGTTTCATCCTTTAATAAAATTCTACCGCTAACTAATCTATTCTCCATGTGATGAGTATTCATGATGACTTGGTCACACCTAAAGCGCTAGAATCAACTTCTATAGAATAACATAATCCACAAATGATGAACTATATATTTCCCTTGTATTTAGTGATTAACCAAAAAAATGGTTAGTACAAGATTTGATGATCCCCATAATGGATAATCCTTTATAGAAAGAAATATTAATCATAATATCCAAAATAATAAAACAATACCCAAAGTTTAATAAAGACCCTTCAACAAACAGTTGTCCATAAAATATTCAAATATTATCAAAAAAAAATATTGAAAAACAAAAATAAGAAGAATTTAATCACATAGTCTTTCATAGTAAATCTTAACATGTAACTCCCAATAACATCAACTACTCTTAAATTCTCATTATAAACTGTAATTAACCAAATCAGATATTATTTATGATTGGTTAATCATTTCCATTATTAACCAAAATCTATATAGAAAACATAGATTCATACAAAATAAAAATCCATAATTACTCCTCAAATGAAATCCCATAGTATTATATTTTCCTTCGGAATATAGTGTTCCTAACTGAGATAGTTTCTTCCAAAGTAACATTTATCACTTAATCACCAAATCATTTTCCTATACTAGGGATATCCATTTGATAAAACATAAGATCCCTAATCAATTTATTGTTGATCAATAATATAATTTAACTAAAAATTATTAGTCACACAAACCAGGGATATCATGTAGTCCAGTGGTAGGAAATAAATCCAAGTTTCACATTGGTTAAGGGTTTGATTCCCACAGCTTTGTTTGACGCGACGGGTTGTAACACAGCCTGCGCGTTCTCCTTTTTCAAAAACATTATTTTTTTTAACATCCCCAAAATGTGATAAATTTCTCAACATAACCATAAAATAATTTATAACACACCTTGATTTCATATTATGTTATTTTTTCAAAGTAATTCAATAACTTGCGCTAAACGCAACACCGAGTTGGAACGTACCACGACTTACCAAAATTATTGTTCAAAAGCGGTTATGAATAGTATTATTTTCATTTTAAATTTTATATACTTCGTATCATTTTAGAATCCATATTATTTATTTCTTATACATAATATAATAACAAATTATATTTTAGATAAAAGAAGTATTTTTCAAAAAAATCAATTTTATAACCTTTTTACTGGAAAAGCTTTTTAAAACCAATATTTTACACTTTTATATATTCAAATTAATTAAATTAAATACTTATTTAGAATAAGGAAATAAAAATTAAATTTGGATAAATATTTGGTACTTTTTTGTTAACTTTCATATTTTGATGAATAGTGAAAATATTATGCCTTGATTGAAATCAAATTTTTTAATCAAAATAATTTATAGTGTCAAATTATGAATTTTAACAATTTTTAAGTATCATTAGATTATATTTTTATCATTTAATACAATTTAGTTCATTATAAGTAATTTCGCATTTAAATTTGACATTAACACATATCAATCTTTTGATTGTTTCTATTTTCTCAATACCCGCTTTTTTGGTTTTGACAATGGGAATTAATTTTAAATTAATTAATTAAACTTATATTTTTTGAATATGGTAAAATGGAATTCATTTTTGAATTTGGAATATCAAAATTATCTTAGGGTGAATTTTTGGTATTTTTCTAAAAACATTCAATTTTTTATGAATAGTGATAAACACTGTGTTATTGTTAAAACCGACATTTTACAAAAATAATTATTAAATTTATTTAAATTTATTATAAGTCAAAATAGATATATAATACCTATATAGGTTCAATTAAATCCATTGGATTCATTTTATAATAAACTTAGATGTATAAATTTTTATTGAACTTTTTACCATATTTTACCCACGTTCTAGGAGCATTTGCAAATTTGCATAAAACATAATTTTACCACTTCAGTGAGTTGAATTTAAAAAATCCTAGAGACAAGTTTGATATTAGTAAATAAAATTTGGTTCAATAAGATGAAAATATTTTTTGGTGAATAGTAACTTTTGCCTTTTATTTACCATGGTTAAAAGTAAATAGGGTAATTAAATGTAAACATGATATTATAATTACCCTATTGCATATCCTAATTCTATTAGATTAGTGTATTTCAACCAGAAAAAAACCTTTGGTATAAAATATGTTTATTTTGGTCCACTTGGATTAGATAAGCTCATTTATTATTATTTTATTTAAAGAATTGTTAAAAGTGTTAAATTCAAAGTTAATAACAAAACCATTTTTAATATAGGGTTACCCGTAACATAAATTTGGCAATAAATATTAACAAGAAATATTAAAATATTTCCTAAATAATGGTGTTTTATTTATAAATTTTATACATTAAATAATTAAATCTATTTATGACACAAAGATGATGTAGTAAATACTTTATTAAAAAAATAAAATAAATAGTATTATAAATATTAAAATAAATATAATTGAAACAATTTTATGACATCCAGTAATTTTCATGGTGAATAAGATATGTTAGGTTAAATTCAATTAATCTTTTTAGAAGTAATAAGGTTATGATGACTTTAAAAAAACCCAAATACTAAATAGTGTCAAAATTGACATAAATTAGATTTTATAAGAAATATTATATTATTAAATTTTATAATATTCATAAAATTCTATTATTCAACCAAAGGTATTAAATAATATTATATATATAGTTAATTATCCTCTTTAGGTTCTCTTGTATGTTTAGAATATGTTTATTAACAATATAGTGTTAGAATACAAGAAGGCATGGTAAAAGTTAAACTATTTAACATAGAGTTTAATCTAAAAGATAATGTAAATATGTTGAACTAAAATAGTATAAACACTATTGGATGAGTGGGTTTTGACCCATCCCTACCTTATCCTAGAAATAAATTATTTCCGAGCCATTAGAAATAGAAAATTATTTTATTATAAAATAATATTTCAAGTTTTTCCTAAAGTGACTCTCACCTCTCTTGTAAAAGGGTGCTTCCCCTTATCACAAAATCACTCCTCCAAACCCATTTGGTCTACCCATACCCTACCCTAATATCCTTACATATTCCCTCACATAACCCTAGAGTCCTTAATTTTATCAAAAATCCAATTTAAGGATCCCTTTTGATCAACTCAAAAGGAAACACTCGAAGAAGAGGTAATAATTTCACCACCCTCTTTCAAGTTCTTTTCTTCTTCCACATAGTCATTATTTTTTTTACATAACAAAATAATAACTCCAGTACCTCCGACATATTGTGATGTTATTATAAATATGGTAAAACCATATTTATTATTCTATCTATCTTTTAAATGACAATGTCACCACACGTGTGTACGTACAACTTTCTGTCTCCACGTCGTGATGTAGTTAATTATTCAAACACTCAATTATATGGATGGATATAATAATGGGTATAACTGATGTAAATAATTAATATTACTTATTAATGATTCTGTATATATATTATATATCATCCAAATACATAAGATTTCACCATCAATATAATGATATTGTCACTCGTGCATACGTAAGGATTATCGTCTCCACAGCGCGATGAGATTCATTTCCACATTCACCATTCAACGATGATTATAAAAATATATATTATGAATAAGTATGTATTATATGACATAATAATTAAACTTAATATATATAAATGTGTGGGTTTATTTACTTACATATATCTTATTCACTTACTTTTATTCAATACGATATGGAAATAGAAACGACGTTTCTACGTATATACAAACTACCGTCTCCATAAATGGTGTATTCCATTTTATATATCTATATATTATACATATTTATATTCCAAATATATATGATATATAAATCATGTTTTATATTCTAGAATTCTTTAAATAATGATATAAATGATACGACAAAGAATAACTTGTTAAAACATGTACGCTAAGGAAAGGGATTATTACCTGAAATGTTAATTTAACATGAAAATCATTAATAAATGGGTATTATAATGTCATAAATGAATCATGTATGACATAATAAATATTAATATGGTTCCTTTATAATTTAATAACATACTATGGTCATTATACAAGCGGTTAAATGTACCCTCGCTCAAAGAAACGTGCAAGGTAAGGGTGAATTTCACAATCTATTTAGTATCCAAGGTTATTTTTATGTATATATATGTTGGGACATATTTATTTTCCATGTCCATGTTTCATAAAAGAGTTTATAAAAGGTATTATTTTAAGGGGTCCTTTTTACTAAAATATCATTTTAAATGTTTTAATGATTTATTCTTCTAAACATTTCTCATTATTGTCAATCTTATCAAAATGGTTTTATGGATTTATTTATATGGACATGAATTAATTAAAATGCCAGTACCTTTCAAAAGATTCAATGTGCTATGGGAACTTTGTTTCATAACTATCACTTAAATTACATCCATTATAAATTATGTGACTTTTAAATGATTTAATAAAAAATGGATAATTCTCTCATTGATTTTTACTGATCATTTTCTACTATGTCAACATCATTTACGGGATATTATTCTTGATCAAGATTGATTTATTATGATACTAATCATTTATATTGTAATGAAGGTGTAAAGACCCAAAAAAAACAAGGAAATTTTTTTCTTAATTTTCTTGGGAATTTTACAAGAACGCAGTTTCTGACGGCACCTGATTCTGAGGCCTGGTGTGCCCAGAATCTTTTTCCAAAGTTTAGCTCGAGTACGTTCAGTGAATGAACGAGCGAGTTTTTCTATCTTTTGAAACAGAGTTTGTAATCGAATTCCAAGGGCACCAATGGAATCGCAGTGCCGATAATTGCTTAGAAACACCTTTTCCAGAGTTGTGTTTGCTTGGGTGTGGCCTTACTTTATGGGGTTAAGTTAAAGAATAAAATAAAGTGGTGCGACAATTTATTTTATTTCAGTTAAAGCGGCTTAACCTAAGTTAAGCAGATAAGGTGGGACCCAAAATATCCTACCCACTTGGTAGGATATTTGTGAGGTGGGGCCCGCACGAGCCCTACTATTTCTTCCCTTCTATGTAACGCACCTGAACCCCCCATTTAATGAAGTCAAACCATGCGTTTATTTTGGTAAAGAAATGCCTCATTAAATTGGGTGGTTAAATCATTACAATTAATTCATTGAATTAATTGTTCGTTTCTTATCTTTTGAATTTCAAAATCTTATTTTAGGATAATAAAATAAGGGAAGGTATTATTTTATTATGTTTTGGTTTGTGTTGTGTTGAGACTTTGGGAATAAAAGAAAGGACTCTTCGTTCTTCGAAGAAGAACGTGAAGAACGCACCGCCACTGACGAAGAACGCCAACCTCCGACGGCGGATGGTGGCGAGAGACGCCTTCCTCGGAGATCACTTAACACCAACGATATTCCTTCTACGGAAATCCTCTTCTTCCGCGGCGATCCTTTTTTTTCTGCGACGGTTAATTCCGCGACGCACGCTCATTCGACGACAACGTTGAGGTAGGGGTTATGTGTTCTAATTTGTGAAATCTTCTGTCATCTAACCGCGTTCTTTTGGACCACTTGATATCGTTTAACGAGTGGGGGCCGGACCACACAAACATGGATGACCCCCTCCCTTATTTTATTATTTGTTGTTGCGGTCTGAGGGAAAGTAACGTGGTGTCGTCGCACCGCGCGGGAACGAGCGGCAAGGAATGTGTGGTGCTGTCACGCCACGCATTTGAGAATTGAACCAAGTCGCGGCACCATCACGTTGTGCCGGAATGAAACCGAAGACACCGCAGCTTGAATGGGGTCGTGGGTGAGGGGCGAGGTGATGTCGCGCCGCACCGGACGGAACAATGTCGTGGCTTAAGCCGCGGAGGAGCAGCGAAACCGGCGGCCGGAATCGGGCCGCAGACGTTGGAGCAGGGGGACCGGCCTTGTCGGTCCCATGGAGGTAGAAGCTGGCTGGCCAGAGTGGGCCAGTCGGACCGTCAAAGAACCGGGGGTTCCAGACCCCCGGCTGGCCGGATGTGAGCGGCCCCATTAAGGGGTCGCGGTTTCTTCACGAGGGGGCAGTGCCCCCCACGTCCGAAGGGCTCGGCTGTTCGGCCAAGCCCCTGGCTAGAGCGCCAGCGCGCCGCACGTCGGGCCGCGCCCAGCCGGGCCGGGTCACGCCATCCGGGTCGGGCCGCACCCAAGCGGGATGGACCCGGACCTGGTTCGGGTCGACCCAGTTCGGACCGACCCTAGGGGGTATTGGGCTGGGTCGGACTGGGCCCGAACCCCCTAATACCGAACCTCTTTCGTTCTGTCACCCATAACATGAGGTGCGGACCTCCGATCGATGCACCGTCAGTTGCGTAGCGATCCTTGGATCGGGACGTTTGTTATGGTATATTACACTCAGTGTTTCGGAGAACATTGGGTTCAGCCGGATTGGTTCGTACACGAAACCAATCGGGCCCTCGGAGCGGAAACGCTTATAACTTGAGCTCCAGACGTCCGATTGACGTGCCGTAGACTTTGTTGGATTCCTCTAAGTGAGATGGAAATTTTGGATTACTCCGCTCTAGGTTTGGATGCAGTTTTAGTACCTTTGGGTTGGTTTTGACTTAAAAACCAACCGGGCCCCTAGGACGAAAAAGCCAATAACTCTCAGACCGGGCGTCTGATCGACGTGCCGTCTGTCGCGTTGAGTTCCTATTGACGATACGGAACTTTTAGATACATCCACTCTGGAATATGTGTCAGTTGATGTATCAGCCCCTCGGCTCGTGGAGCGGTCCCTCCCGAACGTGTTTGTTGTGTGCGGGAACCCTAGAGCTGGCTGCGACTGCAACGATGACGACGACTGTACAGAGATCCTCAGTTGATTCGACAGCGATGACTACAGCACTCAGAGATACTATGTGGATCAATGCTACGGATCATGTGTGGGTCAGCGCTCAGCGGTCCTGTGTGGTCCAGCGCCTACATATCCTGTGTGGGTCTGATCCTATGTGGGTTATTACGGGGGTTAGTTACCTATCGATCATGTGTGGGTCTGATCCTGTGTGGGTAATTGTGGGGGTTAGTTACCTATCGATCATGTGTGGGTCTGATCCTTTATGGGTCATTGCGGGGGTTAGATACCTATCGATCGTGTGTGGGTCTGATCCTTTGTGGGTCATTGTGGGGGTTAGTACTTATCGATCCTTTCTGGTTCCGATGTCTTAGATGAATCAGTGGCTATATCTGATCATCTCTTTTATCATACGAAGAAGTATACCTATGTGAGGTGAACCTTGACTTTCTTTCATATGTGGATTACGTTATGCTTCTTGTATGGACTAGGTTCTACTTGAGCTTGGAAGTTGGAGCGAACAGGAATTGATGACTTAGGTATATGTATGGGCATATACCTAAGCAGTGTCGGATGTTACTTCCTGATTGTATCTTTCTTTTGTGGGTTATCCTTTGTGGATTCTGGGAGACCTTCGAGGGTCTCGGGTTCTCTACTGAGTAGCTTATACTCACCCCTACACGGGTTATGCCAGCACTACGTTGTGTTGGTTGTAGACGACGGACAGTAGTGATCATGGTTGAGGCTTGCGGAGCAGGACGGTAACTGGACGTGGACCACTGGGCGGGACGTACTCGGAGCGGACTACTGGACCCGAGGATCTGTGGAGGCTATCTGTACTCACCCTTCATGTGGGACTTCTAGTGGATGCCTCGACGTTGCAGCTTTACTTTCAGTTGTTGTTTTCCCTTTCCAGTTGTACTTTACTTTCAGTTTGGGTTTGTATTCTGGACCACTTATATTTCCGCAATTACTTTTGTATCGATTTTTACTTAGTGTATACTTCAACTTCTTGCTTGCTCTGTGGTGTTTGTTTACTTTACAAAGGCACTGCCTTCCATTTTTATTGGGAATTATGCCTTGATGTTAGTCACCAGCCCCTGGCTTATGGAAGGCGGGCTTGGGGTAGCCACGGCACGGGCCCCGAGGACGGGTCGTGACAAATTGGTATCAGAGGAGTTTGGTTCTACCACATAACTTTGGACTCTGACCTTTTTCTATGTGAAGCAATTGTGTTAAGTATATTGGGTGTGTTTATCAGTCCCGGGAGTCCAGTGTTGGTGCGGCGGCCGATGTATCAGTACACCAGGACCCTGACTTCTGATTTCCGACATAATGCACGAAAACATTGATTTCTTGTGTGTTTCAAATTTTCTTTGTGATTACATTGTGTCAGCTCACCAGGTATACTGTTCTGACCGTGGTGCACCTGTTTCTTTTTAGGATGGCCCCATGACGGCAGCCAGCTAGGGTTCCAAGATTCGTGTGTGACGACAGTCCACTGAGCGATGAGGCCTTGGTACAGGTCCCTTTGATAAAAATGCACTGATGGTACCTCTACCCGCCGAGCCACCGATGGTACCAGCCCTAACCGCTGACGATGCACATCGCCTTAGTGCACTGCATGAATTTCAGCACCAGTGAACCCCTAGGTTCCGCGGGGAGACAGACCCCCAGGAAGCCGAGGATTGGCTGCAGGCAGTGGTACTAGTTTTCAGGTTAGTGAGGACACCAGCAGACCTCATGGTGATCCCCACAGCAAGCCTCCTGCACGCAGCAGCAGGCAGATAGTGGAGCTTGATGCTCCAGGTGCACGATAGGGCATCTCTCCTCTGGACGGACTTTGAGAGACTCTTCTGATCGGAGTTCGTACCAGCCAACCTCAGTGCGGTGCTCATCCGGGAGCTTCTACAGCTGCGGTAGGGCAGCTTGACGGTCGCCCATTACTCGGCGAGATTTACTGATCTCTTGTGCTACTCGACATACATGGTACGGGACACATTCATTCAGGCCCGGACCTTTGAGTAGGGATTGAGGCATGAGATCAGGGCATTGCTGATCTCCCTCAACATTCTGACTCATACAGGATTACTGGAGAGAGATCTTCTGATCGAGAGCTTTCTTGCTGAGTCTAGATCAGCAGCGAGACCTACCGCAGGGCGGCAGGTAGCAGAGTCTTCTGCAGCAGACAGTCGATAGATGACGCATGGGTCCAGGCAGACCTGACCCTCAGGAAGACGACCTCAGGAAAATGGCTCAGCAGGGCGGGGCACACAACGTGGAGCTAGTCTTTCAAGAGGTAGACAGTGCTACACTTGTGGCGGGCAGGGCCACATGGCTCGTGACTGCCCAACCCGCCATGCAGAGGAGCAGTAGACAGTTGAGGGGACACCCAGGCAGAGGCAGAGGGTCAAACGTGGCAGTCCGTAGGGAGAAGGAAGACGAGGCAGAGGAGCAGGCCGAGCAGTAGGTGGTGGGCGACACTTTGAGGCTTTACCACCACCACCGCCAGGAGGTCCACCCCGACCACAGGCACAACTCCAGGCAGCGGAGTCCTATGACCACGGCGCACCCGAGATGATTCGAGGTACTTCTGTGTCTATTCCACCCTTTTTTCTGTTCTTATAGACACATGAGGGAGACATTCTTTCATTGCCGCTGCCCTTGTTCGGAGCTCGGAGATTCCGACAGAGCCGTTGGCTCGATCCTTACGGCTAGAGACTCCTACGGGAGCAGACTCGATGATTACGCACTGGTGCCAGCGATTTGAGCTTACTCTAGGAGGCGAGAGCTTCAGCTGAGATCTTCTTGTAGCGACGTCGCGACCTTACGACGTCATCTTGGGCATGGATTGGTTATCTACAGTCCATGCTCATATTGACTTTATTAGGCGCAAGCTGCGATGTGTACGCACCGATGGGAGCAGGTTCACCTTCACCGACGAGAGGGGATCCTTCGCAGCATAGGATGGACTTCCGCATAGGAGAGGACAACCCATCACTCATCAGTTGGCTAGCCTCATCCTAGGAGCAGTTGACGTGCAGAGTCCTAGTTTTCCTGGAGTTGTGGATCAATATGCGGACATTTTCCCCGACGACGTTCCAGGACTACCTCCTCACAGAGAGGTAGAATTTTATATTGTTCTGTACTCCGGGACAGCCCCGATATCCACCACATCATATCGGATGGCTCCCACCGAGCTTCGAGAGCTACGGGTACAGTTGGAGGACTTGCAGGGCAAGGGAATCATCTAACCCAGTGTTTCACCCTGGGCTTCCCCGATATTGTTCGCCAAGAAGGCGGACGAGAGCTTGCGACGTTGTGTTAACTATCGTCGCCTGAACTAGGTGACAGTGAGGAACAAGTATCTGCTACCGAGGATTGATGACCTCTTCGATCAGCTCAAGGGAGCACGGTGGTTCTCAAAGATAGACCTCAGGTCAGGCTATCATCATCTCAGTGTTCGGGAAGAGGACGTGCAGAAGACGGCCGTCAGATGTCTGTATAGCCATTATGAGTTCTTGGTTATGCCATTCAGCATAACCAATGCTCCAGAAGTGTTCATGGGCCTCATGAACATGATATTTTAGCCATACCTCGATCGATTTCTCGTGGTCTTCATCGACGACATTTTGATTTACTCGACGACTGAGGAGGAGCAAGCCTATCACTTGTGGGTTGTACTTGACACACTCTGAGAGCACCAGCTTTATGGAAAACTCTCGAAGTGTCAGTTCGGGATATGTTAGGCCCACATATTGGGACATGTCATCTCTTAGGTGGGAGTTGCGGTGGATCCTGTGAAGATCGAGGTAGTGCTAGATTGGGAACCACCCAGGAGGGTGAAAAAGGTGTGGAGTTTCTTGGGACTTGCTGGATACTATCAGAGATTTGTGCCAGACTTCTCCAGAGTGGCAGCACCACTCTCAGCTTTGAGGAAGAAGGGGAAACCCGTTGTGTGGTCAGAAAGATATTAGCAGAGCTTCCAGGAGCTGAGACAAAGATTGACTAGCGCACCTATCTTGAGGTTGCCGGAGGAGGGAGTAGGGTACGTAGTCTACTGCGATGCATAAGGGACCAGACTCAGATGTGTCCCGATGCAAGATCGGGCAGTGATCACCTATGGATCATGTCATTTGAGGCCGCATGAGCAAAACTACGCTACCCATGACCTGGAGTTAGCAGCAGTGGTCTTCGCTCTGAAGACATGGCGACACTACCAGATGGGGGAGTGCTTTACATTCCTTTATGACCATCCGAGTCTCAGGTACATATTCCCTCAGAAGGACCTGAACCTGAGATAGCGGTGATGTCTCGAGTTCCTCCAGTACTATGACTTTGAGATAGTCTATACTCTTTGGAAGGAGAATTTATTAGCTGATGCTCTCAGCAGGAGGACGGGAATTCAGCTACATGGGGAGGAGACAGAGCAGCTAGCTTCTTTGCAGATATCCTTTGTGGATAGAAATGGAGAAGCCTTCCTTTAGTCACTTACAGTCACTCCTCCACTACTATAGTGGGTTAGAGAGGCATAGCGTGGGGACGTCAACTGTGAGACGCGGCGTGCGTAGATATCCTCGGGACAGGCACCTGATGGTTTCTCCTTAGGAGGACAGAATGACGTCCTTTTCAAAGGAAGTACATTGGTACCAGTTTCTTTACGGGAGGAGGTGATGAGAGAGTTTCACACTTCCCCTTTGGCGGTACATCCTGGCATAGCGAATATGTATCAGGATCTCAGATGATAGCACTGGTGGCCAGGTTTGAAGAAGGTTGTGGCAGAGTCCGTTTCTCAATGCCTCACCTGCCAGTAGGTGAGGGCAGAGCATCAGGTACCAGCAGGCCTGGTACAGCCCTTGGAGGTCCCAGAGTGGAAGTGGGATGACATATCTATGGACTTCGTGATTGGACTTTCACGTACTTCCAGAGGTCACGACTCCATTTGGGTGATTGTCGACCGACTCACCAAGTTGGCTCATTTATTACCCATCAAATAGTAGGGCTCAGTGGCGATATTGGGACGTCTCTATGTTCAGGAGATTGTACGGCTTCATGGTGTGCCATCATCTATCGTCTCTGATCGAGATGCTCGCTTTACTTCCCGGCATTGGAAGGGGTTTCAGGAGGCGTTCGGGACACAGCTACATCTGAGAACTGCCTTTCACCCTCAGAAGGATGGTCAGACGGATAGGACCATTCAGACTCCCGAGGACATGCTCCATGAATGTGTCCTCGACATTGGTCGCATCTGGCAGAACCACCTACCCTTGGTGGATTTCGCGTACAACAAAAGCTACCACTTTATCATCGGGATGGCACCATAAGAGGCATTGTACGACCGACCGTGCAGATCACCGCTGTACTGGACAGACCTTGGGGAGTCAGCACTTGTGGGACCAGAGGTGGTCCAGGCCACGACAGAGAAGGTCCAGATCATCCAGGAGCGGATGAGGAAATCTCAGAGCCGGAAGAAGTCTTATGCTGACAGGAGGCGGAGGCCACTAGAGTTCAAGGATGTCGACCACGTCTTCTTGCGGGTCTCACCTCGACATGGATTACGGAGATTTGGCTGAGGCGGCAAGCTGTCTCCACGCTTCATTGGACCATTCCAGGTCCTCAACAATATTGGAGAGGTGGATTATCTCATGCCTTTACCACCTCAGTCGCACCGGGTGCACGACGTCTTCCACGTATCCCAGCTGAGGAGATACTTGCATGACCCGATGCATATCATTGACCATGGAGAGTTGGACGTTGATGATGGGGCGACATTCGCGGAGGACCTGGTGGAGATTGAGGATCGACAGGAGCGGGTCCTACGTGGATGGTCGATTCCTATAGTGTGCATCATATGGCAGCATGGGAACCTCCAGGGGAGCACTTTGGAGCAGGAGGCTCAGATACGTGCTCAGTACCCACATTTGTTTCCCTAGTTTTTGATGTATCTTTACAGGGACATAAATTCCTAAGGTGGGAGTGATGTAAAGACCCGCAAAATTCAAGGAATTTTTTTCTTAATTATCTTGGGAATGTTACAAGAACATAGTTTCTGACGGCACCTGATTCCAAGGCCCGGTGTGCCCGGAATATTTTTTTGAAGTTTAGCTCGGGTACTTTCAGTGAATGAACGAGAGAGTTTTCCTAACGTTTAAACCGGAGCTCGGAATCGAATTCTAAGGGAACTAATGGAATCGCAGCGCCGGTAATTGATTAGGAACACGTTTTTCGGAGTTGTTTTTGATGGGGTGTAGTTTTTAATTTTTGGGGTTATGTTAAAGAATAATATAAAGTGGTGCGGCAATTTATTTTATTTCACTTAAAGTGGCTTAACCTAAGTTAAAAGGATATGGTGGGACCCAAAATATCCTACCCACTTGGTAGGATATTTGTGAGGTGGGGCCCGCACGAGCCCCACCGTTTCTTCCCTTCTAATTAACGCACCCTCGCCCCCCATTTAATGAAGTCAACCCGTGCGTTTATTTTCGTTAAGAAACGCCTCATTAAATTGGGTGGTTAAATCGTTACAATTAAATCATTGAATTAATTGTTTGTTTCTTATATTTTGAATTTAAAACTCTTATGTTATGATAATAAAATAAGGGAAGGACTTATTTTATTATGGTTGGGTTTGTGTTGTGTTAAGACTTTGGGAGAAAAAGAGGGGATTCTTCGTTTTTTGACGAAGAACGCGAAGAACGCACCGCCGCCGACGAAGAACTCCAACCTCCGACGGCGGATGACGGCGAGAGACACCTTCCTTGGAGATCACCTAACGCCAACAACGTTCCTTCCACGACAATCCTCTTCTTCCGCGGCGATCCTTTTCTTCCGCTATGGTTAATTCTGCGACACACGCTCGTTCGACGACAACGATGAGGTAGGGGTTATGTGTTTTAATTTGTGAAATCTTCTGTCATCTAACCCCGTTCTTTTGGACCACATGATATCGTTTCACAGGAGTAGGTCATACCACACAAACATGGCCGACCCCCTCCCTTATTTAATTATTTGTTGTTGCGGTCCGAGGGAAAGTAACGCGGTGCTGTCGCACCGCGCGGGAACGAGCGGCAAGGAATGTGCGGTGTCGTCGGGCCATGCATTTGAGAATTGAACCATGCCACGGCACCGTCAATCCAAGCCGGAAAGAAACCGATGAAACTGTAGCCAGAGCGGGGCCGCAGTGGAGGGGTGCGGTACCGTCGCGCCGTGAAGGGTGGACCAAGGCCGCGGCTTAAGCCGTAGAGGAGCAGCGGAACCGGCGGCCGGAATCGGGCTGCCGGCGTTGGAGCAGGGGGACCGGCCTTGCCGGTCCTGTGGCAGTAGAAGCCGGTAGGCCGGAGCGGTCTGGCCAGACCGTGGAAGAACCAGGGGTTCAAGAGCCCCGGCTGGCCGGACGTGAGAGGCCTCATTAAGTGGTCACGGATTCTTCACGCGGGGGAAGCGCACCCTGCATCCGAACGGCTCGGTCGTTCGGCCTAGCCCCTGGCTAGCGCGCTAGCGCGCCGTGCGCCGGGCCGGATGCCTTGGCCGGTCCGCCAGGCCGCACCCAAGCGGGCCAGACCCGGACCCGGTTCGGGCTGACCCTGGGGGTATCGGGCTGGGTCGGACCGGGCCTAAACCCCGTAATACCGAACCTCTTTCGGTCTGTTGCCCATAACATGAGGTGCGGACCTCCGATCGATGCACCGTCAGTTGAGTAGCGATCCTTGGATCGGGACGTTCGTTTCGGTGTATTACACTCTGGGTTTCAGAGAACTTTGGGTTCGGCGGGGTTGGTTCGTACACGAAACCAATCGAGCCCTCGGAGCAGAAACGCTTATAACTTGAGCTCCGGAAGTCTGATTGACGTGCCGTTGACTTTTTTGGATTCCTCTAAGTGAGACGGAACTTTTTGACTACTCCAATCATGGTTTGGATGCAGTTGGTGTATGGTCGGGTTGGTTTTGACTTAAAAACCAACCGGGCCCCTAGGATGAACAAGCCAATAACTCTCAGACCGGGCGTCCGATCGACGCACCGTCTATCACGTTGAGTTTCTGTTGATGATATGGAACTTTTGGATACATCAATTCTAGACTATTTTTCATTTGATGTATCATCCTCTCGGCTCGTGGAGTGGACCCTCCCGAATGAGCTTGTTGTGGGCGGGAGCCCTAGAGCTAGCTGCGACTGCGACGACGATGACGACTGTACAGAGATCCTCAGGAGATTCGACGGTGACGACTACAACACCCAGTGATCCTATGTGGATCAGTGCTATCGATCCTGTGTGGGTCAGCGCTCAGCGGTCCTGTGTGGGCTAGCGCCTATAGATTCTGTGTGGGTCTGATCCTGTGTGGGTCATTGTGGGAGTTAGTTACCTATCGATCCTGTGTGGGTCTGATCCCATGTGGGTCATTTCGGGGGTTAGTTACCTATCGATCATGTGTGGGTCTGATCCTTTTTGGTTCATTGCGAGGGTTAGTTATCTATCGATCCTGTGTGGGTCTGATCCTTTGTGGGTCAATGCGGGGGTTAGTACCAATCGATCCATTGTGGGTCCGACGACTTAGATGAATCAGTGGCTATATCTGATCATCTCTATCATCATTCGAAGAAGTATACCTGTGTGAGATGATCCTTGACTTCCTTTCATATGTGTATTATGTTATGCATCCTGTGTGGACTGGGTTGTACTTGAGCTCGAAATTGGAGCGAACTAGAATTGATGAGTTAGGTATATGTATGGGCATATACCTAGGTAGTGTCGGATGTTACTTCGTGATTGTATCTTTCTTTTGTGGGTTATCCTTTGTTGATTCTGGGAGACCTTCGGGGGTCTCGGGGTCCCTATTGAGTATCTTATACTCACCCCTGCACGGGCTATGCCCGCACTACGTTGTGTTGGTTGAAGATGACAGACAGCGCTGATCGTGGTTGAGGCTTTCGGAGCGGGACGGTACCTGGAGGTGGACCACTGGGCGGGACGTACTCGGAGCAGACAGCTGGACCTGAGGAGCTGTGGATGCTATCTGTACTCACCCTTCAGGTGGGTCTTCCAATGGACGGCTCGATGTTGTGGCTTTACTTTCATTTGTTGTTTTCCCTTTCCAGTTGTACTTTACTTTCAGTTTGGGTTTGTATTCTGGCCCACTTACTTTTCCGCACTTACTTTTGTATCAGTTTTTACTTAGTGTATACTTCTACTTCTTGCTTGCTCTGTGGTCTTTGTTTACTTTTCAAAGGAAACACCTTCCCTTTTTACTGGGAATTACGCCTTGGTGCTAGTCGCCAGCCCCTGGCCTATGGAAGGCGGGCTTGGGGTAGTCACGGCACGGGCCACGAGGACGGGTCGTGACAGAAGGTTTTGTGATATGTTGGACTGTGGAATTATTATTTTTATACAGTTCACAGTTTATGGATAAAGTATTGACATTTAGAATTCTAGTTTAAATAGGAATGTTTATTTTAGGTTTAGAACTTTTCATATGGGGAATGCATTGGACTTTGTAAATGACAGGTGGAACCTGTTATAGCTCCTCGGTGCATTAGTAGTTCTCATGTAGAAAACTAGTGTCTTGGAACAAGGCCTTCACAAAATCTTATTTTTAGTCTTTGCACAAGTCCTTGACTATATGGTTATGATGTACAACATTATTAAATCAATCGTTATGTTATTGGCTATGGATATTTCATGTGATTATTTGACTAGTAGGATATCCATGTGAATAAGTAAATGGAATTATTTGATTTAACTTTTCCCTATTATGCTGATGTTTAAATTTAAATGTCTTTTGTTTTAGTTTTATAAATTTCTTTAACTATTAATGATTATTTGTGAATATTTTCTCTATATTGTTATCCTTACTGAGTGTCTGAGCGTACCCCTTTCTTATGTTTTATTCTCCCAGAATTCCAAAAAGTGTATTATGATAGATAAGAAGGGTTATGATAAAGGATTAGTGGAATTCATAAAGGATTGTTTATGTTGTGTTTTATTTTCTAATGTGTAGTGTAATGTTCACATATGTAATCTATAATCCAATAATGTGAAATTGATCGGTCATTCGGGACTGGATTCCTAGTAATCATGCCAATGTATTAAAGAAATGCACTAACCCTGGGCTTCGAGGGTTAGGGAATTATAGTTGGTATTAGAGGAAGGTTAGAAACATCCTTGGAAATATATTTAGATGAACTCTGATTATAGAACATTACCCTATGATATAAATTGAGGATTAGTGTGGAAGAAAATACATGAATTTCGGTAATGTATAGATTTTTTATAATTTCCAAAAAATACATCATTTTTTGGAAATGAGCAGGTAGTGGAAGCTCTGGCACAGATGTACCTTCGAGTTAAAACTCTGACAAGGTGTTTTGGGCTTGACCCGGGGTATCCTAGTACGCAACAATGGGCCTTGCTACACTCTTGGTTATGACACTCTCAGGTGATATGCTTAAGATTATCCACATTTTCATTACAATCCATTATAAAGGATTTAGAAGTAAATACATTCTCAAATTAAACATTTTTTGATTATAAATTATATGTACAATCAATTCAATTTATGTTATGTATTTTAAAAGTTTGATATTTTTCATTCTAATTCATAAACTAACCTAGTGTATGCCATTATATATAAATGGAACCTTGTAAAAGGAATGATAATTCTAGTGATAGGATTGATCAAAAGATTAAGAAGGATTATGTCTTTCAAAGTATTAAGACAATATTTAAAAGGGAAATAGTCTCCCATGTATTCTCATCATATGAAGAAATAGTTCATGTGTTAGTAAGATAAGTAAAGAATTATCTATATCTAATGGATTTGAATGGAATGAAGAGAAGAAAATGATGGACGAGAGAAAGATAGATAATGGGAAGAAGGGAAAGAAGGATTTTTCCCATATGTGATAAATATGGAAAAATTCACCTTGAGAAATTCTTGAAGGAAATGGTAGTTTATTATAAGTGTGGTGAAAAAGGACACTAAGTACGTGACTGTAATGGTAAGAAAAAGGTTTCAAATATACAATGCTTAATATTGATGTAGTTGGGACACTACGTGAATCAATGTCCAAATCATCAAAGTATACCCTAAAACTGGTATTAGATAATAATCAAGTTATGATACTACCGATGATGAAAATGAATGATTAGAGTTCTTTTGTTGTTATTAAATTATTTTGTCATTTGAGTATTTTATAAATGATGTACATGTTATAATAATTATATAGTATATAAGGATTTTACTACAGTACTATTTCATTAAGGACTTGAGATTGTGTGGAACAAAGAAAAGTGACTCAAAATGTAGGTTAATTTTTTTGGAAAATATATGATTGAGAGAAAAAATAAACCATAATATGGATCTAATGTTGAGGTAGTTATTTTGGAATAATATATGATTGATTTGGATAAATTATATTAGGTATTCTTGACTAACTTGAAACTATTTAATGATTTGTATATTCCATCATTGTTGGAGTTTACAACATTTTTTGGATAGAAAGAGTATATACAATTTTCTATAAGTAATAAGGGAGAATGAATTTAATCAATAAGGTTTTACTATAATTCCTGGTGTTACTATGTTTTAAAAGAATACATGAAGAAGGTATTCACGTGTTATTACGTTGCAGAAAGGATCTTCATTGTGTTTACCTTCCTTAAAAAAATTTGACTGTATGTTTGGACATAAGTATTTTGGATAAGTCTAAAGGTTGTAATCGATTAAGATTGACATTGTATACTATTGTAAAGGTTAAATCATTTCTTGAGGTTATTTTTTGGTTGTCAAAATAATCACAACCCGGATGTCAGGCGACAACCCATCACATCTGGAAAGGCTATGAGACTTGAACCCACAACCGAAGGGTGAAGAAGGTGGATCACCTACTACTGGCATAGGTGATGTGCTTGTTTGTATAATATATCTTTTTTAATAGTCTGACTACATAATCATACTTTAATTATTTTTAGAACACTATATGTTTAGGATAAATAAAATATTTTTCAATTCTATTATCATTTGGAATGAAAGATGAGTTTGTGGTGGGAATTAGTTGCAGGATGAAACTCTACTTGTCAATAATATTTTTTCCACTTACTCTATGAATAAATAAATTATTAAACATTAAAAATGGTATACTAAAAACCAAAATTGTGTTATCCTAATAACTTATGTTTTTTTGAAAGCTATTATATTTTAAATCATCATAGATTGATGGCTTTGAGGCCCTCAATTTTCTACTTTTTGTAATTGATGACCTCAATCACACCATATAAATATTTACATTTTTTCTCCTATTATGTGTCTCTAATTTCCACTAATGTTCTCTTAATCGAGATCATAATTTGATGGTGTCTTTTCCATTTCCTTTTCCTTCTTATTAAGACTAAAATTTGATAACCCAATTTTCAATGAGCGTTTTCCACAAATATATTTTTCTATTATTAACCATTTATTTTCGAAATACAATATCAAATTTCAATGAATAAATTTATTCAAAGAGTGTAAAATTTAACACCCCAAGATTTCATAGTACGTTATTTCTTCGAAGTAATTCAATAACTTGAGCTACACGCAACACTGAGTTTGAGCACACCACGACTTACCAAACTAGCTATTCAAAAGCGTTTATGAATAGTATTATCTACATTTTGAATTTTATATACTCCATATAATTTTAGAATCCATAATTTGTGTTTCATAGACATAATATAACAACAAATTCATTTTTTCAGATAAAAGAATTATTTTTCAAAAATTGCAATTTTACCACCATTTAATAAAGAACCCTTTCTAAAACTAATATTTGACACTTTTATATATTAAATTTCATGAAAATAAATTCTTCTTTAGAATAGGGACATAATAATATAGTTTCGATAAATTTTTGGAAATTTTATAAAAACTTTAATATTTTTATGAATAGTGACAAATAACATGTTTTAATTGAAAACAACTTTTTTAAGTGAAATAATTTATACTATAAAATTATAAATTTGAATTGTTATGAAGTAAAATTAGATTATATTTTTATCATTTAATACAATTTAAGTCATTATATGTAATTTCACATTTAAATTTTACATAAACACATGTAAATCTTTTAATAATTTTTACTTTTTAAAAACCAGCTTTTTGGTTTTGAAAAACATGAATTAATTTTAAAATAATTAATTAAAATTTTATGTTATGAATATGGTAAAATATAATTCATTATTTAATTTGGAATATCAAAATTAGCATTGGGTATATTTTTTATATTTTTCTGAAAAAATCAATTTTTGATAAATAGTGAAAATATTGTGTTATTGATTAAAACCGTATTTTTATTTAAATAAATAATTATTTTATTTAAATTTATTTTAAGTAAAAATAGGTATATACTAACTATATATGTTCAATTAAATCCATTAGTGTCATTTTATAAAAAAAAATTTCTTATAATGTTTTATTTAACTTTTTACCGTCTTTTACTCGCCTTCTAGGAGCATTGGAAAATTTGAATAAAACGTAATTTTGTCGCTTCTATGAGTTGAATTTCATAAATCTGAGAGACATGGTTGATATTATTAAGTAAAATTTGGTTCAATATGATTAAAATAATTTTTTTTGAATAGTGCCATTTGAATTTTATTTACCACTGTTAAAAGTAAATAGTGTAATTAAAGGTCAAAATTAAATTATAATTACCCTATAAAATGTCCTAATTATATTTTAAAAGTGTATTTAGACCAAAAAAACCTTAGGGATATAATATGATACTTTAGATCCACATGGATTAGATTAGGATATTTATTATTATTTTATTTAAAAAAAGTGTTAAAAGTGTTAAATTCAAAGTTTAATAGCAAAACCATCATTAATATATGGTTACACATAAGATAAATTAGACACTAAATATTCATTAGAAATAAAACATTATTTCCTATATATTGGTATTTTATTTATAATTTTTAGACATCAAATAATAAAATTTATTTATGACACAATGATAATGCAGTAATTACCTTATTAATGAAACAATGAAATAAATGGTATTATAAATATTAAAATAAATATAATTACAAAGTTTTTATGACATCCACAATTTTTATAGTTTAATATGAAATGTTGGGGTTAATAAAATGTATATTTTTAGAAGTAATCAAGTTGTTATGACTTTTAAAAAAACCAAATACAAAATAGTGTCAAATTTGACATAAATGAGTTTTTAAAACAAATATTATATTATTAAATTATATAATTTTCTTAAGAATATAATGTTTGGAAAAAGAGCTTAAATAACATTATATATTTCATTAATGAACCACTTGAGATTCTATTTGAAGTTTAGAGTACATTTATTAATCATATAGTGTAAGAATACAAGAAGACACGGTAAAAGTTAATCTATTTAACATAGAGTTAAATCTAAATGATAAGGTTAATATAGTAAAATAAACCTATATAAAACCTATTGTTTGAGTGGTTTCGACCAGTTACCACCTTAGACTATAAATAAATCATTTTTCTGTCATTAGAATATGAAAATGATATTATTATAAAATAATCTTTCAAACTTTTCCTAAAGTAACACTCACCTCTCTTATAAAAGGATACTTATCCTTATCTCCAAATCACACCTCCAAAGACATTTGGCTCGACCAAACCCTACCAAAATATCCTCCCAAATTCCCTTACATAAAACTATACTCATTACTTTGATCATCAATCTATCATAATAAGCCCTTTTGATCAACTAAAAAGGATACAACTGAAGAAGAGGTAATAATTTCACAGCCCTCTTTTAAGTCCTTTTCTTCTTCCACTTCCTCTTTTCTTCATTGTTTCCATACTAAAATAATAACTACAGTACATAAAACATAATTTTATTTTGTTATAAATATATATCAACCATATTCATTATTCTTTCCATCCTATAAATTTCAATGTCATCATACGTGGGAACTTAAGGCTTACCATCACAACGTCATGCTGTAGTTTGTTATTCAAAAACATCATTATTTGGATGGGTATAATAATGAGTATAACTGATTTAAATAATAAATATAACTTGTTAATGATTCTTTATATATTATATAACATAATATTACATAATATTTCTCCATCAATATAATGATATTGTAGCTCATGTGTAAGTACGGATTACCGTCTCCACGACGTGATGAGATTCATTTCCACATTCACCATTCAACGATAATTATAAAAATATATATTATTAATAAGTATTTAATATATGAGATAATAATTACACATAATAAATATATGTGTGTGTGTGTTTGTGTGTATGTACTTAAATAATTCTTATTCACTTATTTCCATTCAATACGATATGCAAACGGAAATAGCGTTTATGTGTACATACGGCTTACCATCCCCATAAACGGTGTTTTCCATTTCATATATCTATCTGTTATACATATCTATATTATAATTATATAAGATATATAAATCATGGTTTATATTATAGATGTATGTAAATCATGTTCAAAATTATACGATCAAGAAAAACAAGTTAAAACATGTAAGATAAAGAAAGCAATTGTTACCCAAAATGTAAATTTAACATGAAAATCATTATTAAATGGTTATTATAAAGTCGTAAATGATTCATTTATGATATAATAAATATGAATTTTGTTTTGGTATAATCTAATTACATTCTATGGTCATTATAAAAGAGAATAAACGTACCCTCGACCAAAAGAAAGTGCAGGGTGATGATTAATTTCACAATCCATTTATTATCTGAGGTTGTTTTTTCATATGTATCTACTGGGAAATATTTATTATCAATGTCCATTTTTCATAAAAGTGTTTCTAAAATGGCTTATTTTTAAAGGAATGTTTTACTAAAACATCATTTTCAATGTTTTATTGATTTATTTTTCAAAACCATTCTCGTTAATGTTCATGTTTTGTAAATGGTTGTAAGGATTTATTTATATGGACATGAATGTTTTAAAATGTTAATTCTGTTCAAATGTTTCAAATTGTTATGAGAAACATTGTTTCAAAACTATATTTTAACTTACTTTATAAATTATTATGGGTTTTAAATTATTTCTTGAAAAATGGATATTTCTCTCGAAGATTTTTACTGATCATTTTCTACTATGTCAATATCCTTTACAGGATATTATTCTTGATTAAGGATGAATTATTATGATAAAAATATTCTATAATGTACTGAATGTTTTGTGATATATTTGAATATGTATGTGTTATTTTTAAACTATACATGGTTTATGGATAATGTATTAACTTTTTATATGCTAGTTTTAATTAGAATGTTTATTTTATGTTTAAAACATTTCATATGAGGAATGCAACGAACTTAGTATGTAACGGCCAGAGCCCTCCATAGAACCTCGATGCATTGGTAGGTCTCATTAGAAAAACTAGTTTCTTAGCACAAGGCCTTGACGAAATATTATTTGTAGTCTTCGAACAATTCCTTGACTATGTGGTTATGAATTTTGGAATTATGCATTCCATCATTATGAAATTGGCTATGGATATTGCATGTGATTATTTTTCTAGTAGAATATCCATGAGAATAATTAAATGCAATTATTTGAATTATCTTTTTCATATTATGCAGAAGTTAATGTTTAAAAGGAATTTTTTTTAGTTTTATACATTTTCTTAATTTTTATGCTTATTTGTGAATGTTTCTGCTATATTGCTATCCTTACTGAGCATTTCATCTCACCCCTTTCTTATGTTTTATTTTCCCAAGATTCCAAGAAGTGTATTATGATTGATAAGTAGGGTAAATCTATCGGATAAATTTTGTTCCCAAAGGATCATTTTTGTTGTGTATTATTTTCTAACTTGTAATGTAACGTTCATATATGTATTCTATTTTCCAAGACTACTAAACTGATTGGTCCTTCATGAATTTATTCAAGGTAATCATGAAACGTTATTAAAATAATGCACCAACTATGGGCTTTTGGGGTTGGGGAATTATAGTTGGTATCAAAGGAATTTTATCAACAACATTGGAAATAAATTTTCATAATCTCTGATTAGAGAACATTACCCTAAGATAGACTTTGAGGATTAGTATAGAAGGACTTTCTTAAAGTTTGGTAATGTAGATATTTTGTGTAATTTCCAAAAAAAAATACATCATTATCTGGATACTAATAGGTAGAGGCGGCTCTGGAACAGATGTTCCTAGGAGTGAAAACTCCAACATGGAGTTTCAGGCTAGACCCAGGGTTTCCAAGTACACGAAAATGGGCCTTGCTGCACACTTGGTTACCAAACTCTCAGGGTATATGCTGAGGACAATTCACAGTTTAATTACAGGCAATTATGAAGGATTTATGAGTAAATAATTATTTAATGAAAACATTATATGATTATAGATTATATGCATAATGTTTTTAATTTACATTAGGTATTTTACATGTTTGTAATTATGCATTGCGGTTCATAAACTAACCTAGAGTATGCAATTGTTTAGAAATGGATCCTAGTAGAAGAAATGGGAATTCAAGAAATATGCCTAATCTATAGATTATGAAGGATCATATCTTTCATGGTATTAAGCCAACATTTAAAAGGGAAATGGTGTCCCATGTATTCTCATCATATGAAGAAATAGTATAATATGTTAATAATATATGTAAATAATTATTTGATTCCAATGGCTTTGAAGGGAAGCAAGAGAAAAAAATATGGAAGTGAGAAAGGTAGACAAAGGGAAGAAGGGAAAGCATGATTTTTCCAATATGTCATAACTGTGGAAAGAATGAACTTTCTAAATTCTTGAAGGAATTGGCAGTCTGTTATAAGTGTGGAGAAAAAGGACACCAATTATGTGATTGCATGGGTATGAAAAAGGTTTCAAATATACAATTATTTATCTACAAGGACTTGGGACACTACACAAATCATTGGCCAAATCATCATAGTATACCCCAAAAGCTGCTATGGGATAATAATCATGTTATGATACTACCGAAGATGAAAATGAATGATTAGAGTTCTTATGTTGTTGATAAATTATTATGTCACTTGTGTATTGTATTAGTTATGTCCATGTTTTGAGAATTATAAAGTATATAAGGATTGTACTGAAATACTATTTCACTAAATATTTGAGATTGTGTGGTATGAAAAAAAGTGACTCAATAGCAGGTTAATTTCTTTAGAAAATATTTGGTTCATAGAAGAATAAACCACAATACGGTTTTGATACCGAGGTAGTGATTTTGGAATAATATATGATTGATTTGGAAAAAATTTATTGGATATTCTTGACTACCTTGAAACTGATTAATGATTTGTATATTCTATCATTATTTGAGTTTACAACATTTTTCGATAGAAGGAGTATATCAAGTATTCTAAACAGAATAATGGATCATTAATATAATAAATAAGGTTTTATTTCAATTCAAGGTGTTATAGTGTTTTAACGGAAAACATGAAGAAAGTATTCACATGTTATTATGTGGCAGAAAGGATATTCATTATGTTTACCTTCCTTATAAATTCTTGACTATAAGTTTGGACAGAAGTATTTTGGACATGTCTAATGGTTGGAATACATTAATTTTGACATTGGATACTATTTTTAATGTTAAATCGTTTCTTGATATTATTTTTGGATTGATATTAAAAACACAACCTGGAGGTCGAGCGACAACCCGTCGCGTCTGGAAGGGCGCGAGACTTAAACCCGCAACCAAATGGCGACAAGGGTGGACCACCTACAATTGGAATACGTGATGTGATGGATTTTATAATGTAGTTTTTTTAATAGTCTGACTAATGAATTATAAATTCATTATTTTGGGAACCATATATGATTTGGATAAATAGAATATATTGATATTATATTTTCTTTTGGAGTGAAATATAATTGTGTGGTATAAATTACTTGACGGATGAAACCCTACTTGTCAAGAATATTTTTTCCACTTATTCTATGAATAAATTATTTCTTAAACATTAGGGAATATATGTTAAAAACCCAAAATGTGTTATCCTAATCCCTTATGTTTTGTTGAACCAACGATATTTTAAATCATCAAATATTGATGTCTTTAAGGACCTCAATTTTACACTTGTTTGTGATTGATGACCTTAATAACTCTCTATAATTATTTAGGATTTTCCTCCGATTATGTGTCGCTAAATTCCAAAAATGTTCTCCTAATCAAGATCATATTTTGGTTGTGACTTTTTCATTTCCATTTCCCTCTTATTAAGACTAAATTTATTAACACAATTTCTGATGAGGGTTTTCCACAAAATAATTTTCCTATTTTTAAACACTTATTTTCATAGAAAAATTTCAAATTTCAAGGACGCAATCTATTGATGAAGGGGAAAGTATAACAACCCATGATTTTATAGTACATTATTTCTTCAAAATAATTCAATAACTTGCACTACACGCCACACCGAGTTCAAGAGAACCATGACTTACCAAACTAGCTATTCAAAAGAGGTTATGTATATTATTTTCTTTATTTTGAATTTTATATACTACATATAATTTTAGTATCCATATTGTGTGTTTCTCAGACATAATAAAGAAAAAATTCATTTTTCAGATAAAAGAAGAATTTTTTGAAAAAATGCAATTTTACCGCCTTTTAATGAGAATCCTTTTTAAAACCAATATTTTATACTTTTATATATTCAATTTAATGAAATTTAATTCTTCTCTAGAAGCGACACATAAAAATTTAGTTTCGATAAATTTTCGATACTTTTATGATAACATTCATATTTTGATGGATAGTGAAAAATACTATGTTTTATTTGAAGACAAATTTTTAGTCGAAATAATTTATAGTGTTAAATTATATATTTGAATGGTTTAGAGGTATAATTTGATTATATTTTTATCATTAAATACAATTTAGGTCATTAAAAAAATTCACATTTAAAATTGACATAAACACATGTCAACCTTTTTATATATTTTACTTTTTAAAAACCTACTTTTAGGTTTTTGCAATGGTAACTAATTTTAAATTAATTAATCCAAAATTTATTTTTTGAATTTTGTAAAATATAATTCATTTTTTAATTATGAATATCAAAATTATCTTTTGGTGAATTTTTAAAATTTTTCTAAAAACATTCACTTTTTGATTAATAGTAAAAAAACACTACGTTATTGTTTAAAACTGACTTTTAATTTAAATAATTATTTATTTTTTAAAACTTTATATTAAGACAAAATAGATATATAATACCTATTTAAGTTCAATTTTATCCATTCATGTCATTTTATAATAAAATTAGATGTATAAATGTCTATTGAACATTTTACCATCTTTTACCCACCTTTTAGAAACATTTGAAAATTTGCATGAAACATAATTTTACTACTTCATTGAGTTTAATTTCAAAAATATAAGAGACACAGTTGATATTATTAAGTAAAATTTGGTTCAATAAGATAAAAATAATTTTTGTTGAATAGAAACTTTTGACTTATTTACCGCGGTTAAAATTAAATAGGGTAATTAATGGTAAAAATTATATTATAATTACAATAACACATGACCTAATTCTATTGGATTAGTATATTTCGACCAACAAAACCATAGGAATACAATTTTATCTTTTAGGTTCACTTGAATTAGATTAGGACATTTATTTTTATTTTATTTAAAGAAGTGTTAAAAGTGTTAAATTCAATGTTTAATAACTAATCCATTTTTAATATAGGGTTACACATTAGATATATTCAAATATAAATATTTAATAGGTATATAAAAAGATTTACTATATAATGGAATATTATTTAAAAATTTTAGACATTAAATAATGAAATTTATTTATGACATAATGATGGTGCATTAATTACCTTATTATTGAATGTGTCAAATAAATGGTATTATAAATATTAAAATAAATATAATTTCAAAGTTTTTATGACATAGAAGAATTTTCTAGATGAATATGACATGTTATAGTTGATTTAATGTATCTTTTTCGTTGTAATCTTGCTTTTATAACTTTAACAAAAACAAAATATACCAAAATAGTGTCAAAACTAAAATAAAAGAGTTTTTAAAAAATATTTTATTATTAAATGATATCATATTCCTTAAAATATAATTTTATAAGAAATGTCTTAGATAAGGTCATATATATTAATAATTGAGCACTTCTGGTTTTCATGGTAGTTTATAGAATGTTTATTAACCATATAATATAAAAATACACAGAGACATGGTAAACGTAAATTTTTTTAACTAAGAGTTAAATCTAAAAGATAAGGTTAATATTGTGACCTAAACCAGTATAAACCATATTGGTTTAGAGGTTTTCAACTCATACCCACCTTATCATCCAAATAAATAATTTTGCAGCCATTATAAACCAAAAATGGATTTATTATAAAATAATATTTCAAGCTTATCCTAAAGTGACCCTCACCACTCTTATAAATGGGTACTTCTCCTTCTCTTAAATTAACACCTCCAAAGCCATTTGGTTGGGCCATACCATGCCCCAATATCCTTCCAACTTCCCTCACATCAACCTAGTGTTATTATATTAATCAAAAATCCAACCTATGGATCCCTTTTTATCAACTCAAAAGGAAACACCTGAAGGAGAGGTAATAATTTCACCACCCTCCTTCAAGTTCTTTTATTCTTCCAACTCCTCTTTATTTATTGTTTACATAAAAAATTAATAAATGCCTACCTCCTAAAAACTATTATGTTATTATAAACATGGTACAACCATATTTTTTATTCTAACCATCTTATAAATGACAAAGTCACCATATGTGCGTGTGTACGGCTTACCGTCACCACGTCATGGTGTGGTTTGTTATTCAAACACTTCATTATTTGGATGGGTATAATAACGAGTATAAATGATTTAAATAATAAATATAAATTTTTTATGATTCTTTATATGTGATATATAATCTAATTACATACTATTTCACAATCAATATAATGATATTGTCGCTCGTGCATACGTACAGATTACCATCTCCACGATGCGATGAGATTCATTTCCACATTCACTATTCCATGATGATTATAAAAATAAATAATATTATTATGTATGTAATATATGAAATAATAATTATACTTAATATATATATATATATATAAATCTGTGTGTGTGTGTACTTACATATATCTTATTCACTAACTTCCATTGAATACGATATGGAAACGGAAACAACCTTTATGCATATGTACGGTCTAACATCCCCATAAATGGTGTTTTCTATTTCATATATATATATCTATTATACATATTTATACAATAAATATATATGTTTTATATAAAATTTGTTATATTCTAGAAGTATGTAAATCAGTATCTAAATGATATGATCAAGAATAAAAAGTTAAAACACGTACGATAAAGAATGCAATTATTACCCGAAATGTTAATTTAACATTGAAATCATAATTAAAGGGGTAGAATAAAGTCATAAATGAATCATGTATGATATAATAAATACGAATATGGTTTTGGTATAATTTAATAACATACTATGGTCATTATATAAATAGATAAACGTACCATCGACCAAAGAAAAGTGCAAAGTAGGGGTTAATTTCACAATCTATTTATTATCTGAGGTTGTTTTTATGTAAGTATCTATTGTGACATATTTATAATCCATGTCCATTTTTCTAAAATGAGTTTCTCAAAGGGATTATTTTTAATGTACTTTTTCTTACTAAAACATAATTTTAAATGTTTTAATGATTTATTCCTCTAAACCGTTCTCATTAATGTACAGGTTTTCAAAATGGGTTTAAGGATTTATTTATATGGAAATTAATGTTTTAAAATGTTAATTACTTTATAATGTTTCAAAGTGGTATGTCACACTTTGTTTCAAAACTCTCTTTTAAATTACTACCTTTATAAATTATATTATTTTTAAATGATTTCATGAAAAATGCATGTTTCTCTCAATGATTTTTATTGATCATTTTCATCTACATCAACATCCTTTATGGGATATTATTAATTATCAAAGATCATTTATTATTAAAACAATCTTCAATATTTTATCGATGAATTTTTTATATGTTTGACTATAGATGGGTTATTTTTATGCCATTTATGGTATATAGATAAAGTATTGACATCTCATATGAAAGTTTTTATACTAATGTTTATTTTATGATTAATAATTTTCAAATGAGGAATGCATTGGACATAGTAAGTGTTGGCTGGAGCCCGATATGGCTCCTCGATGCATCAGTAGGTCTTATGACACAAACTAGTGTCTTCATACAAGGCATTGAAAAAATCTTATTTTTAGTATTCACACAAGCCCATGACTGTGTGGTTATGAAGTCTGACATTATGCATTCCATAATTATTAAATTGGCTATGGATATTGCATGCTATTTTTCAACTAGTATAATATCCATGTGAATAATTAAATGGAATTATTTGATGTAACTTTTCCATATTATGCTGATGTTTTAGTTTAGAAGGATTTTTTTTAGTATTATACATTCCCTTAAATGATTAAACTTATTTATGATAGTTTATGCTATATTTTTTTCCTTACTAAGTGTTTCAGCTAACCCCATTCTTTTGTTTTATTTTCCGAGTATTCTAAGAAGTGTAGTATTATTGATAAGAAGGGTTAAGCTAGAAGATTAATGGAATTCTCAATGTATCATTCATGTTATGTTTTATTTTCTATTGTGTAATTCCACATTCATGTATGTATTATATTTTCCATGAATTATAAAATGATCTGTCTTACAGGGCTTGATTCCTTGTAATCATAACAATGTATTAAAATAATTCACTGACTAAAGTATTCTGGGGTCCGGGCGTTAATATATTTGACCACAAATTTTATATCACACCTCTCATTTTCATCCCGAAAAATAATACAGTAATTGACTCAAATTCAAGGATAATATAAACCCAAATGGTTATCTATAACTATATGAACAAAATAAAAGATAATTTTTCCTCAAATATAATTTTCACAAAAAAAACTGTAGGGTTACACATACAAGATAAAAGTCATCCAAATTAATCCCATCAACAAAGAGAATTAATAATTTTAAACATTTCACTATAAATTTACATTCACATAGGTTTTTCCTTGACCAAGTGGTTATCCTATATAATAGGGCATTGACTCAGGTAATGCACAGCTCCCCTAAATTTAAGGAAACTGACTGTAAATGGATTCTTATTATCATTTTTATTTTCATCAAAATTACTCTTCATTTTTTCTCGGCAATTCATTACATATTTTCCTTCTTTCCCACACATAAAAAATTTAATTGTTCTATTGTGACACTTTCTTGTGTGTATCTGTCCACATTTCTTGAAAGATTAAAATGGATATTTTCTTTCTCCATGTTCTCCATTTCTATATTTTTTATCATTCTCTTAATTCATCTTCTTTGTTGGGTTTGGGATTTCGTTAATGTATATGTTATTGATCATATTTTTGAAAATATACTTGGACATGAACACAATATATTGCATGACAATCAACATTCCATTTAGTTGCTCATTTCCACCATCTTTCCCACCATGTACATCATGTTCTATGTTACAATGACTTCCTTGGAATCCATCCACTGATTATAACCAAAATGCTTATTATTAGTAATAATATTCATAAATTATTTTAGAGAATATCAACACACCTTATTTTCAATCTAAAACACCTTAGGATTAACCATGTTTATTTATTCTCATCATATATTAAAATCCATCAAATCTGTTTGTAATGAAAATTTGAATTATCCTAAGCATATCCCTTAGGAGTGTCGAGACCGAAAGTGATGTAATTCTCATTTTCGTGTACCCGTTCCCATTAGAGTCTATCTCAAAGCGTTTTTTTTTTCAGGTTTTACCCATAAGTAAATTTGTGATATAGCCGGATCTACGTGCTCGTATCTAGACTGAGATGTATTGCTTAGAAATTTAAAAAAATCTCTACATTACCAAAATTCAAGGAAGTTTTTCTATACTAATCCTCAAAGTCGGTCTTATGGTAATGTTCCCTTATTAAAGTTTTTCTAAATCATGTTTCAAAGGTTTATACTAAAATTCATCTAATACCAACTATAATTATCTACTCTAGTAACCTAGTATTAGTGAATTATTACATAACATTGGAATGATCCCAAGAGAACATGTATCGAAATATCGATTAGTTTAGAATCCTTGTATGTACATAATACATACATACGTTTTACATTACATCATAAAATAGAAAAACAACATTGTGTTCCCTTTGAAAACACTCATATCTCTTAGCCTATCCTTGCAGGTCAATCATAATATTACTCTTCACATCCTGGGAAAATGAAAACATAATAAAGGGGTGAGCTCAGAAGCACATTAAGGATAACAATATAGCGGACCGATTCACAAATAATCATTAACATTTAAGGCAATGTATAATACTAAACCTCATGCCTTTTAAACATAAACATCAGTATAATATGGAAAATATGAATCAACTAATGTAATTTAATTATTCACATGGATATTTTATTAGTCGAATAATCACATGTAATATCAATAGCTAATTTCAAAATGATGGAATGCCTAATTTTGAACATCATAACCACATAGTCAATGCCTCATGCCTTGATGACAAATTACATTTTTTCAAGGCCTTATTCCAACACACTAGTTTGTCTCATGAGACCTACCGATGCATCGATAGTCTATAGCGGGCCCCACCTATCACTTACAAAGTCCAATGCATTACTCATAAAAAAAATTTGAACCATAACATAAACATTCATATTGAAACTAGCATATGAAATGTCAATACATTAACCATAATAATTTAATGGTATAAAAGTAGAACATCCACAGTCCAAAATATCGTAAATCATTCAATACAACATAAAAGATTGTATTGTAATTAATCAACCTCAATCAAGAATAATATAGAGTAAAGAATGATGACATAGTATAAAATTATCAGTAAAAATATTTGAGAGAAATATCTTTTTTTTAAATCATTTAAAAGCCTCATTATTTATCAAAGAAGTTGTTTAAATGATATTTTTGAATCAAAGTTTCCCATACCACATTGAAAATTTTGAAAGTAATTTTTCATTTCAAATTGATCACATCCATATAAATAAATCTTTAAAACCATTTTTAAATTGAGGCCATTAATGAGAATGATTTAAAAGAATAAATCCTTAAAACGATAAACTAGTTAAAAAGTTACTACCCAAATAAAAGACACATGAATACAAATAATCTAAGAATAAAATTATTCAAAACATTATAATATCATGTGAATAAAGGGATTAATGATATGATATGTCAAAGGATAGTATATACTCAATTTTAAAGTGAATTGGTGCATAACAATAAAGACGTATCAATGGAATGTAAATTAAGAAAAAATCTCTTATAAAGACACTATCCTTAGATTAATGATAAATCAATGACATAATCATGTGTGACAAAAATAAATACAATCAATATTATAGGATATTTATTGTAAAAAATCAGATTACGTTCACATATATCCTAGAAAAAAAACCGATGACTTGGATGTTTAACTCATTGAATGGAAATTGAGTTAAGATTACCGTTATCATGTTCATATCAATGAATTGAGAATTTATAAATAGATTGAATAGGTGTATAAATATTATATCCACACAAATGGGAGATTAGATTACTACATAAATAAATAAATATTTATTTCACACATAATCGTGGATTAAATAATAAATGAAGTGTGTGTAAAACACAATGAGTGGAAATTGAAATTAGAAATTCCCTTACCGATTTGGTAATATAAGAAAAATACACCCCATTAAAGAAGGATAATACAATGAATATGGAAATAAACATAATTTAATTTATATTACACAATGAATACAATCATGGGAAGTACATACACCACACAAAAGTTAATAGTGGAAAATATAGCATGAATCTCACAAGAATAAAAAGTGTGATCATACCCCCTTACCTTGTACTTTTATTTAGTTGATAGTACATTAACATCATGTATAATTGTTAAATAAGTTTTATTAAATTATAAAAGAACCTCATACAAAAATATTATATCATATAATATCTTCTAATATTTCTTTGTGAATACTATTTCAGAAGTATCATTGTTTAGGGTGTTAACTACTTGTTTTTCATTTATATGTTTTGTTAAACATGGCATGATTTCTATGGATATGATGTATTTGATTCATATGAATAATTATATTAAGTTCCTAAACATTATTTTAAATTATAAAATTAAAATTATTCTTGAATGGTTATGATGGGAAATGAATATCATCGCGATGGTGGAGACGGTAATCTGTACGTATGCATGAGCAACAATATCATTCTATTTATGGTTAAATCATTATTAATTGTCTATTATATCATATATACTAAATAATAAAAATATTATATTCATTATTTACATCAATTATACTCATTATTATACCCATCCAAATAATGAAGTGTTGAATAATAAACTACACCACTTTGTGGAGACGATAAGCCATATATATGAACGTATGTTAACTTTTTCATTCATAGGAAGGATAGAATAATGAATATGGTTGTAACATACTTATAATATCATCAAATTATATATAAGGTAATGGAGTTATTATTTTCATATGTAAAAAACATAGAAATATTAAATAGGGGAAGAAAAAAACATTGAAAGAGGTGGTGAAATTATTTCCTCTTCTTCGGGTGCTTCCTTTTGATTTGATATAAAGGGCTCCATAGGTTGGTTTTATAATAAGATTAAGGCCTCTATGTTGAATTGAGGGTACTTGGAAGGATATTTGAGCTGTTTTTGGCTGAGAAAAGTGGATTTGGATGTGTGAACTTGAGATAAGGGGGAATACTCTTTTATAAGGGAGGTAAGGGCCACTTTAGGAAAAGCTTGAAATATTATTGTATTATAGAATCATTTTCAGTTTCAAATGGTTTTAAATAGATTTATTTCAAGGATACGGGGGGTAAGTGTTGAAATATTCTAAAAAAATAGGTTTTATTCAAGTTTAATTCACCATATTAACCTTATCTTTTAGATTTAATTCTTAGTTAAGTAGTTTATCTTTTACCATGTGTTCTTGTATTTTTATATTCCATGGTCAATAAAATTACTATAAATTTACAATAGAACCCAAATTGGTTCATTAATGACATATATATCATCATATAAGTGGTTTTTACAAACCATGTATTTTTAAGAATATTATGTCATTTAATAATATAGTATTTTTTTAGAAACTCATTAATGTCATTTTGGACACTATTTATTATTTGGTTTTTGTGAAAGTCAGCACAACTTCAATACGTAAAAAAATACATTATATAAACCCAAACATTTCATATTATCCTATAAGATTAGTGTAATTCATTTAAAGTTTAATTTTGAATTTATTTTAACATTTATAATATCAATTATTTTACTGTTTCATTAGTAAGGTAATTATTGTATCACTATTGTGTCATAAGTAAATTTAATTATTTAAAGTCTAAAAATTATAAATAACATATAATAATGTATTAAAACATTATATATTTCTAATTAATTTTTATAGTCTAATTTATATTATGTGTAACTCTATGTGAAAAGTGTTTTAGTTATTAAACATTGAATTTAACACTTTCAATGATTCTTACGAATAAAAAATAATAAATGTATTAATCTAATTCAAGTGGATAAAAAATGATCATATTTTTTTCCTAAGGTTTATTTTGGTTGAAATAAACTTTTCCAATAGAATTAGGAAATGTTTTAGTGTAATTATAATATCATTTTTACCTTTAATTACCATATTTAAATTTTAACCATGGTAAATAAAATCCAAAAGTAACAATTCATAAAAACATATTGTCATCGTATTGAAACACATTTAACTTACCGATGTCGACTATGTTTCTCAGATTTTTAAAATTAAATTTATAGAAGTGGTAAAATTATTTTGTATGCAAATTTGCAATTGTTCCTAGAAGGTAAGTAAAAGACGGTAAAAAGTATAATAAAATTTTATATATCTAATCTTAATATAAAATGAACTCAATGAATTAAATTATACTAATATAGGTATTGTGTATCTATTTTTACTTTTAAATACATTTAAATTAAAAAAAATATTTAAATAAAAATTTGTCTTTAAACAATAACATGGTGTTTTCACTAACCATCAAAAATAGAATGTTTTTAGAAAAATACCAAATATTCAAACAAATCTAATTTTGATATTCCAAATTCAAAAATGATGTTTATTTTACCAAATTAAAATCAAATATTTTGCCTCAATTAATTCATTAAAATATTCCCATTGTCAAAACCAGAAAGAGGGTTTTTGAGAAGTAAAAACATTCAAAATATTGATATGTGTTTATGTCCAATTTAAATATAAAATTACTTCAAATGAACAAAATTGTATTAAATGATAAAAATAAAATCTAATTAAACTTCAAAACCATTAAAATTTATAATTTAGCACTATGAATTATTTTTATTAAAAATTTTGTTTTCAATTAAAATTTAGTATTTTTCACTTTTCAACAAAATATGAAAGTTATCAGAAAAGAACCAAAAATATATCCAAACTAAATTTTTTATGTCCCTATTCTAATTGAAAATTTTATTTTGTAAAATTTAAAATATAAAAGTTTCAAATATTGTATTTCAAAAGGGTTTTCCATTAAAAGGCGGTAAATTTGTATTTTTTGAAAAATACTTCTTTTATTTAAAAAATTGAATTTGTTCTTATATTATGTATCATAAACACATAATATGGATGTTAAAATTATTTGGTGTATATAAAATTTAAAATTAAATTAATAATATTCATAACCACTTTTTGAACGGTTAGATTGGTAAGTCGTTGTGCACTCGAACTCGTTGTTATATGTAGCGCAAGCTATTGAATTACATGAAGGAAAATAACTTAATATGAAATCTTAGGGTGTTAAAATCTTCTTCCTTGAATATTTGAATAGTAATACCATTTATCATGTCCTTAACTCTAGGTATCATCAATGATTGTTGGTATAACTCTTATTTCATTTTTTGGATTATTTGATGTGATGCGGAATGGTTTTCACATTTTCAATAATATCCTCAACAATTTTGATTCTTATTATCCAATTAACACTGACTTCATCCCAATATGCAAGATTTCTACATCTTTTATCAAAAAGAAATTCATATGGAGTCATTTGTATGCTCGAGTTGAATCTTTTGTTGTATGAGAATTCATATAGAGGAAGATAATATATACTGATGTTCAGTATAGTTCATTGAAAATGTTGTGGAATTTTCCAGAACGTGCAAGTGAATCTCTTATCATGATCAGATAAAATTGATAGTGGTACTCTATTTATCCATACAACTTCTCTGATATATATTCATGCATATTGATCCTGTGGGAACCCTCTATAATTTTGATAAATTTATCTATCTTTGTATAATGATCCATAATAACCAATATAGTATTATTTACTCTAGATGTCTTTGAATGTCTGGTGAAAAAAATCATGATGATGTTTTTCCATTTCCATGTTGGTATGGGTAATGGTTTCATCATCCCTTAGACATTTTCCACTCAAAATTCAATTTCTGATATACTAGACAATTTAATGTATGTTCAGTGATCTCCTTATTCATGTTGTCCCACCAATAATTTTCATGGATATCTTGATACAACATTAGGCTTCTAAGGTGAATAGATAAATTTGATCTATGTGAATCATTCAGAATATCTTTATTTATCATTGGATTGGATGGCGCAAATATCCATGACCCAAATCATACAAATCCTTCATCAATTTTAAACACTGATGATTTTCTATTTCTCATTAATTCTACATTCTTCCTAATTTCTACATCATTTATTTGAGTATCCTTTATTTTCTTCATGAGGGATGGTTGAGAAATCATTTAAGATAGAATTAATGATGTTCCTTTATTAATGATTACCATGTATAGCCTTTTCAATTCAAATAAAATTATATCCTTCTCTATTCTCATCATCGATAATGTTTGGGGATCATTTCTACTCATATAATTGTCTACATTGTTCACCTTTCCATGTTTGTAGTAGATTGAGTAGTAATAATACTTTTGATATATAACCACATTCTCTAGGGAATATTAAACTCATTCTCTATGAATATATATTTTAGGCTCTTATGATCAGTATATATTTTGGACTTCTCCTCATAGAGATAATTCCACCATATTTTCAACACAATGATCGCATCTACAAACTCCAAATCAATTGTGCAATAATTATGATCATGAATTTTCAACTTCCTTGAGGGGTAGTCTATAAATTTATTATATTTCCTTTTAAATTAGATTAATACCTTCTTTTAAGCATCCTTATATACCATAAGTAGTTCCCCACTTCTCATAAGGGTGAGTATTGAAACGTTGATAAGCCTTCCAGTTAACTCCTTGAAGTAATCTTCACATTCACTGGTCGAGAAAAACTTTTCTCCCTTCCATGGAAGATTTGTTAGTGGGTTTAACAATCATGATAAGTTCTTCACAAGTAATTATTATTATGTAGAATGACCATTTAAACCTTGGATCTTTATTATAGTTGTCATTCTAGGTCACTCTTTGATTACCTTTGTCAGGAAAGGTTTGATAGATATTCTTTTTTTGGTGATAACATGCCCCAATAATTATACTTCCTCTATACAGAACTTAAATTTAATGTAATTTTCATATAGATTCTCCCTTAAAAGTTTTTCAACACAATGTTCAAATTCTCCTCATGTTCATCCTTATTCATAGATTATATCAAAATATCATCGATAATGACTACCCAAAATTTGATGAGGTAATCTATAATCACTTTATTCATTTTGTCCATAAATATTTCTGGTGAATTTGTGATTCTAAAGGGAATCACTATGAAATCATAATGTCTATATCTCATTTTAAATGCATTCTTCAGAATATCCACCTTCTTCACCAGTAATTGGTGACATCCCGACCAAAGGACCACTATAGATAAATAATTGGTCCCAAAATGTTGATTAAATAAGTCATCTATCCATGGAATATGATACGTGTTCTTTATCCGGATTTATTTTGAGCTCATGATAATAAATACATAGGCACATCGATAAATCCTTCTTATTAATGAATAGGACTAGTTCACACCATGGTGAAGTACTCGAGCATATAAAACCCTCGTCTAGAATCTTTTATATATACTTCTCTAGTTACTTTAAATCAATGGTGGAAATTATATATGGTCTATTTCATATTTGGAGAGTTACATTAATAAATTCAATTGATAAATCAACCTCTTGGTCATGAGGAATACTAAGAAATTCATCAAGGAAGTAATTAGTGTAGTCCATTCCAATGTGCATGACATCGAGAATGATTCTCTCCTCTATCACAATCATTTAAGCTATATATGATTTCTCACAAGGAAATAACATCTGCACTTGAGACAATGATTATGAAGGAGATACATCATCAAAATGACACTAGTAAAAAATTAGAGGATTCCTTGTAATATTAAGATTGAACTCCCTTTTCCAACAGTTGATATTGGATTCATGTAAAGATATTCAATCCATGACAAATATAGAATCAAAATCTACCCAAGGAATAAATACATGATTTTCTGGGAGGTTCAGTCCACAAAAATTAACCGGGGAGAAGTTATATTCATTGGATGCAATAATTTCTCCATTTTTTATTCCCACAGATAAATCAACTGCCATATTTTGACGCAGTGTTTGAATAGTTCTACTAAAATGTCCAGATAAGAAATAATTCATAGAACTAGAATCAAATATTACATTCTCTATTCTTGGTGGACATAAACTGCATTTCAATGACTCTATATCATCATTTTTTGGTTTGATGTTTGGTTTCTAACATTCTTCATAAAAAGTGGGATTTAATAAAAATTAAATTTTCAACAATGACCTTGGTGGCCTTCTCATACACAACTGATGAATTTACCAATTCCTTTGAGGTAATTATCTTGATGATTCTCCATTCATTTGGACATGTGAGTGGTTGAGTTTTACTTCCACCTTTGTCATTAAATCCCCTAGCTTGAAATCCATATTTTGTTTCTTATATCCATATCCATGGGATCATTATCCAAAATCAATCACCACATTGATAGTACATCAATCAACTTCTTCTTAACACAAAAAAATAAAGAATTTATAGTGCCACTAGAATGTGTGGTTTTAAACCAATAAATATTCAATATATTTTGATGTAATTTTTATAAAAAAACCCAAGGTATACCTATAAATATTAGTGAAATTTTATCCATACGTTTTGAAAAATTCACCTGCCTTTTTCTTCATCTCTACAGATTTTCTCTCCATATTTGTACAAAGAGTTTGAGGGAAATAAATTTTATGAAATATTTAATTAATGTCCTCCCACTCCATCTCTTCAATTTCAACCTTTGGATTGGTGTTCTTAATCAATTCCCACTATTTATCGGCATATCAATCAAATCAATAAAGAACTACAGTCACGTTCTCTATCTCAGAATAGTGAATCACCAAAAGGATCATCTCTATTGAGTTGTCCCACTATTCTGCGACTAGTTGGTCTGATGATTCACTAAATGTTGTTAGTCATTAACACAAAAAATACTTGATATCCTGTTTCTCCCTCTATGTGGAAGGCATAAATTCCACATTATTCATGTTATTGTTTATATCCTGAGAAAATTGGGTAAGTATCATTATAAAATTTTAAACTCCACCTCCTATCAAATTAGGGATGTCATTCGGGCAGTCACTTCATTGTCCCTCTCATGGTTTTTTGGCCTACATTCTCCTGCTCCCCACCATTTTCTAAAATAGAAATGTTTTTGATCAAAACATAAGTCAGAAATTCATGAATAAATAATTTAACCCATTGTGAAATTAACCCTAAAGGTATATCTTGTGGGATAGATATTTTAATCATTCCACTAAAAAATACTTCATGGATGCATATATATTTTTAGCCTAATACTAAATATTTTCACTAATATTATCTAATATAAATTCTCAAATTACCTAAACCGCATTCTAATACCAACTGTAGAGATCCAAAGATTTCTTACGTTACAATTACCTCATTTTAATGATACACAACATAATATTGTTACATATCATGGATCAAACAATTTAGTTTCAAAGGTAAATTATAACCATAATTAAATTTTATATAATAAAACATAATCATTATTTAATGTTTTCTTCTCTAGATACATAGTGGACTTCACATTCCCCTTAGTTAAATTAATCACATAAGGATATACATAAATGAAAGGGGTGAGCCAAAATCCTATTATTATGATAGACAAGAACCTGAATCAGTATAACATGGGTGATAATAATAATCATCATAACATATTTAAAGACAGTAGTAATTCTTTAGAAGCATGTAATTTGGAAACTCATAAAAACCAAACATCATTCCTTAGTGGTCAAATAGCACACATAGTTGAGAACAAATCTAGCATCATGTTCGCACATAACATGTGTGAGAAACCATAACATAAAAATTGTGAAAAAATTTAGCATCATTTTCATTAATATTGAACATTATCTCATGAGATACATCATATTACCCATTTCGTTGGAGTTCTATATAAAAATTGTGAAAAAATTTAGCATCATTTTCATAAATATTTTTTAGACTTTTTTGGTGGGCATGTGTTTGGACCTATTTACTTTCCATTACATACTTTCATACTATAGTTTTGGAAGCTAGATGTATGGATGCATTTTTTTATTTTTTATTACATTTCATAACTATAGGGTCATGGAGATGTGTGCGTGTATAAATGTACTTAGTATAAGTCTTCCCATGTTGGTGACATGCCCTATTCGCCATGCCTTGGCTTAGTGTAGGCGGGTATAGGGAGTCTCAACATGGGAACCTTTGGGACGGTTTCTGACAGAGTGGTATTAGAGACAAAAAAATTTGGTTCAGAGTTTCTTAGCTGAGAAAACATATCCTATAATTTTTTACAATGGAAGTGTTGTATTGTAGTACTCAACAACTAGGATCCAATTTCTCAATATAAGGAAATCACATAATAGTGGTGGTTTAAACCTTGGCAATATGGTTCTGCAAAGGTTTCATAAAAATTCCATTAAAACTGGTTTTGGCATCCAATATATGGTAGTTTATTACATTTAGTGGTGGTTTATGGTAAGTGTCATTGATATTATATTTTGTGGTGGTTTTATTTGTTTTAGTAGTGGTTTTTAGTGGGGAAATATTGTAAGGATTTAGAGGTAGTTAAAACCATCGCTAGATATTTTCTTTTTTCATGGAATCTGCCGCTAAAACTAATAAAAATGCTAATAAAATAATGTGCATTAATTTTTAGCACCATTTTTGACATCCGCTAATGAAAAAATATCAACATATAGTGATGGTTTAAACCACGGCTAAAAACAGAACCATATTTAGAAGTGTTTTAAACCACCATTATATGTTGATTTACTAATAAAATTCGACTAATGATTTTTCAACCCTAATACACTGAAAAAAAACATATGTAGAAACAAAATACAAGGAATAGAGTAAACAAAATTAATTTGAACCCCCTTAATATTTTTAACATATTATAGATCCAGGAATCCATATTCAATTAATGGAAGACAACTCTAGAAATTGAACCCTCAGATAATACTAGTGGAAGAGACCCAATACCACTCCTTCCACATAAGTACCCAAGTCTCTAATGTGATTAATTTTTTAGAAAAATTTAAAAGGCATTATAGAATTTAATAACACACCATTATTAACCAAAATACTTATTTTAAATTACTTTTAAAAATCCATTTACAAATTATTTGATAAACACATTTTTTTTATCAAAACAAGGGGATAACAACCTTTTCTAAGAAACTAATTTACACAAAAAACAATTCATAAGGTATCTTCCAAAACTATCATAATTTAATATAGTTATATTTGAAAAAAAATGTAATGATCAAACTTATATAAATTATGGAAACCAACCAACCTAATGATAAAAGTGTTGAAGAATGAATCCTGGAAGGGAAAGAATCAAAAAAAATTACTAGAGTGTCCCTTGAGATTAAGGAAGAAGAAACACGCCAAACGAGAGAGGATTCAACAATGAAATGAATAAAAATATTCCATGTAGTAATGATTTACAAAGATAATAATCTATTCACAAAATGAACTCCCAGTATTGTATTTTCACTAAGAAATGCATCAGTGTAACTTAAATCCAAATCACCCAGGGGAAATTCAAAAGGATGGCATTTAATATCTCATTATTATTTCTACCAGCACTAATTATTGACCATGAGTTGAAATATATCTTATATAATTTCTATCATATATTAAATCAATATTCATCACAAAAAAGTTTCCTCAACCACCTATTTACAGTAAATAATTGACATACATGGGAAATCACATAAATCCTCAAAGGGTGTGATTCCAATTATTTACTTTTGGAAGTTGTTATATGTGAACTGCACTACTCCTATATAGACGTTCCATGACCTAATGAAATCATAAAATTAGGAACAAAGAATATACTACAGAATATGAATAGTAATATACATCTTACCATCCTTTTGTACATGATAAGCATTACTCAGTATTACATGATTCCCCATTGCCTCTTTGACACTCTTATAGAATATAGAATTCAACCATGGATCCCTCTCCAACACAATAGTAGAGGGGAAATCATACATCATAAAAATCACCTTAACTTATAGATTACCTAGATCATAAACCATCTAGATGTCCTTGATTGGAATAAAATGAGATGACTTCTTCAACCAATCAATCCCTAACCTGAAAGAATTAATTTCTTATGTTGTCATTGATAATTGAACAATGAATTACCTAGACACATCATCCCATTTCTAAACTAACACAAGATTATTTTCGAGTTTACTAGAAGAAATAAACCTATATTCTTTATATTTTATCATGACTAATAAAGATACACATAATCAACAATGTTGTGTTTCATACTCGACCACATGAAGCACCATATAATATCATAACACATATTTATATAACTAGGTTGAACAACCCAATAAGAACTATGAAAATCATGTAATGTTGAAATTATGAAAGGGGTTTGGGGCTAGTAAATATGTAGACGTATATATAGGGATATGGGAAACACAAATGTTATAATTCTAGGTAGATATGATACTATTTGGATGAGGAATAGTTATAAGAATATGTATCGTGAAAAATGATGTAAAGTGATTGATGTCAAACAGTGAGTTGATGTATATTAAGGGGGTGATAGAACATAAATGATAAAAGGGGTTTGGGGCCTATTGGTTATAAGGAAAAATAATGTGAATGAGAAACCAGAAAATGTATAGGATTGAAGTAAAAAAAACATGCATGGAATTTTAATAATGGGGAGAACATCTGTAACCAAATGATTGAACATTACCATGTGAGATTCCAAAAAAAAAAAGAAATACCACTTTGGTATTACAATATTGAACTAGGGAAAGGATGTTTTCTAATGTTAAAATAAAATATTAAATGGTTTCCATTAAGTATAATGAATAAAATTCCAATATTGTTATTTTAATCATGTTCAATCCTATATTTTTATGAGTGGATGACTATTAATGCAGTCCTGAAAGGTTTTATACCTCTAAAAAATTCCAAATCATGAAAATATTAGGTCATGAATATTTTAGGTGATAATATGTTCCACACATGATGAAAAAAAACTCTCTCTTTCCATATTTGTCAAAATCATCAAAAACAACACTAATCACTGCTTGGTGATGAACACTTCTCATTACCTTGTCTATATCCACCTCTACTTCCTACTATAGGCACATGAAACAAAATTATATTGATATTAAATAATAAAATATGTTTAATATTAAAATTAAATATATTAATTGTCTTTAAACTAAATGATTTTGAAATTGTGTGATTTACCTGCTCACCACCAGTCATCGATGCAATACCACCGAGGACAGTTCTGGTCGTCTTCTGATATTAACATATCAATGCCTTCTGCAAAGTGGATATCTGAGTCTCATGTTCATGAACATTGTTTTTGCAAAGAAACCATCTATCTTTGAGCATCATGGGGTATGGAGTTACTAAAACCAGGATTATATGTAGTTGTTATCATATGTTTCATACCAATGACCACAGATGGTAATGGTCTCTAACCCATCCCTCACACTCAACTAAGATGCTCTTTCCCAAGGACTTTTCCAAATGTGTCGTCTTAAGAGACTGAGTAGGACTTCATTTTATTGGCATCCCATAGTTCTTTAATTTTTACCTATAAATAAAATATCATTCATATAAAAAGAAATATATCTTAACATAGTAACAACAGATAAAAAATTATTATAATGGAAAATGATTTCATACTCCAATTTCTTTGGCAGGCTCATTACAAAAACTCCCATCATAATTTTTATGAACATCATACCACACATCTGTTTGGGATGATCGTTTCCCTAAAATCCATGACTCTATTAAAAAATGATAAATAAAAAATTTAATATATTAAATGGATAATATTGTCTTATAAATTTTTAAACTAATGAAAATATTACCATAGTATATCGGATTGTGGAAAAACTATTTTACCCCATATTGTGAGGGATGATTTTCTCATCCTGTCTCGATTCATTTTTCTTTGAAATATCTTAAAATAAATAATATGTAATTTAATATTAATATATTCTATTTAATCTCCTTTTCAGAAACATTTATAATGATAAAATCATATTAATATAATATTATATATTTAAATACCATGTGTTTCTCATCATGATGCCTATTAATAAAAACATTGCATTTCTCTCTAGGTACACCATTGGGTAACTTATAATATATTTGATGGGTGGTTAGTGAAGTATTGTTGACATCATTCCACAATCTCCATTTATAGTCTCTCCTTTTCATTCTCAAATATTTCAATTTCCACATTCTTTCTAGATGATCAGCAATGGTTAAGTGGAAGAGCATCTATATATAGAGATTCATTTTGATAATATTAGCATTTAATAACATAATGAAATTCAATTACACCATAATGTATTGAAATTGTCTTTATTTTTTTGTCATGGACATAATTTTACCAAGATTAAGGTATATGGATCTAATCATCATATGTAATGGGAAGTGTCGCCAGCTCCAGAGCTAGGTAGCTTAGAATATGGCCAAGTAATTGTGCGGCTTCATCTGTAGGGACCCCATAGGAATCAAATGGGACAACTACCTTTACTCCGAAACAATTCCATACATCTAAACTTTTTATATTTTTCTCTATAGTATCATTGATTCCATATTTTATGAAAAAATGTTTGCAGAATAAAAAAATGAAATAAATTTTTTCAAATCAAAATCTATTCATATGACATTAGCCAGCCAATGTCCCCATAAAGAACTAGGAGATGCACCCTTCTACCTCTATTTTGAGGATACTGAATGGGAAGACGTTGACTGTGCTACGGATGAGATGCTAATGGAGGGTGTGAGGGACATTTCACATGGGAAAGTAGATGGTGTCTCAGATGCTATAGGGAGGGAAACATATGGATCATCAACAATCAGTGTGGTTAATGGAACATCAATTGAGATTCTACATGAATTAGTATAATGCCTCCACCGTAGAATCACATTTGTGTAATCAAATAAAATTATGTTCAGAACATATATTTCAATAAAATCATGAAGAAAACTATTAAAATGATAACAGATGCATAATAATAACCAAATATATATATATAACATTTATAATGAATGACTGCACAAATGGAATAAGTGGTTCATAAATGAATGTAAAACTTCGCATACAATCATTTTATTCGACAATATTGTTAGTTTAATGCTATATCATTACTTCATATACTTATTCCACCCATGAAATGCTAATATTATCAATATCCTAATGTTCAAATAAGTCTGTTTTTGTTGTTGATGGCATTCAATGTCAGAGGTTAATTCTTCCACTTCAACACCCATATCATATAAGTTTGTTTATTTTGAATCAGAAACTACACTCCACCCTTCATCCCAGAAATCTTTCACATAATATAACATTTTCATTATGATGATAGGATATTTATATCATACAGTTCACATTCACTAACATCTATGAATCACTATAATTTCACCAAAGTAAATTGTAAGGAATCTTTTTTAACAACCCTTATAATATCAATCCAATTAAATTTTAATAAAACAATAATAAAAAGTACGTTGTCATTTAATTCGATAAGATCATTCAACATTTCATAGTACCCCACATAATAAAACATTAACATTACGTTATTCATTGTTTTCAAACCCTCTTCCCGGTCGACTGTATGGAATGTAAAACTGTTCAAATTATATTTTTCGAACTTTCTAGTTTGTTTTAGAGGACCTTGAGAAAGAAATTTAAAATATTATAACTACTATTCTCAAGTATCAGTGTTCATTGTATAATAAATGTAACTTAAATTATTATATTTCTAAAATATATGTATCAACCTAATATCCTTATTGATTTAAATATTTATGAACTTACCCATCATGCAGACCATTCTAAAATAATTTTATTAACAGATTATGTTATATATTTCTCATTTCATGTTTATCCTCTCTTCATCTCATTTTTTTATCCTCTACTTTTTAATTAATGGATTTTCAATTTCACTATTCAGCAACACATATCCATGTGCTTGTAATTATTTAATTTCTGTTAGTGTAACATTTGAGCTCTTCCTGATTGATCGACAAATAGAAGGAATTTTTTAATTTCCCATTTATTTGGGATTGATTTGATGTGTCGTCAACACGTCCAACATGATTGAATCTTGTCTTAATATCATCCACGTATCTAGAAAAAACGTAAGACACTCTTCTTCCAAATAGCCTTTATAAATAGAGCCTTTAGGTTGAGCATTATTTTACACAAATGATATTAAATTCCCAATATATCTATGAAATAAAATTAAAAAACATATTTATGTATTTAATGAAGTGCCAATAACTATATACTAAAATGAAAAACTTATAAATAATGTACCTCTCAATTGCATACATCCTTCGATAATTTATAGGGCCTCATCATTTATCTTCCTGGACCAAATTCACAGATAAATGAATCATGAAAGTAAAAAAAATGACGGAGGAAATATCATATCTATTTCAAAAAGTGTCAATAAAAATCTCTCCAAATGGTTTGCAAGCTCAAATGGATATAGATTTTTCTCACATTGTTGTATGAAAAATGTGCAGAATTGGAGTACAATAGTAGTAACTATTTCTGGTAATAATATATGCCATTCCAATGGTAGTAACTATTGTAACAAAATTTGAGAATCATGGATTTTCAATCCATGTTACCAACAATTCTTTTAGTCAACACACCTTCATATGTTACTTAAATACCCATCAGATGCCTTCATATTTTTTAAAATTTTAATGAATGTATCTTTATCCCTATTTCTCTTTGAAAAAAATGTTGGGGCATATTTTCCATTCTCATCTGGCCAGAGATCACACTTTATGTTCATTTTTCAAAGTATTTCTGAGAATTGAGATGATCCATCCACTTTCGATGCTCATTAAGCAATATGAATATCAAATTTTCACAAAAAATGTTCTCAATATGCATCACATCATGATTATTCCGCAACAAATTAAATTGACAATATGGAAGTTTGAAGAATATAATTTTTTTCTTCCATTGTTTCATTCTGATTTAACTTGAAAATGCACTTTGAACTCATTTCACACTATCATTCAAATGATTCACGTTCCAAAATTCTATTTCAATATTTCCATGTTGTTCAAATATTTAAGAACTTGTTAACAACTATTGAGGTGGTCCACATTCAATGAAATTATTTGATTTTTGCTTTTTCTGCTGAAATCATTGAGATGCATTGAAGAATCTCTGATGCCATAAGAAGAACCATATTCTACTAGGAGGTAGTCGTTCATGCTCAAAATCAATGTTACAAAAATGACATTCCAAACCTATGCATGTGTCCCAAATGAATATATTCTGAAGTCTAGTGAAATAAATAATGGTATACATTAGAGAATCATTCATTTTGAACATTCTTCTATAAGATGCATCACATATATCAACATTGTTGATCCATAACTCCTATAATTCTTCAATTAAAGGGTGAAAGTATACATCAGTATCATTTAAATGAAAGAAAATTCAGTAATAATCATCAAAATGATAAAATAGATTTTTTCATACATATCCATGGTGGAAGGTTTTATGGGATCAAAACAACTAACCAAATTCCATAACTGGTACTCAAAGTCCCAAATGGGTTAAATCATTATGTAGCCAATCACAATAGAACATTAATAAGATCAGATGAGAAATATGGATGTAATAAATCAAATTCTTTACATGATTTTGAATCTATTGAATGATGCATTAACCCAACATTTTTATTATATATATAATTAAACTTCATGTGTTTAACGGTTATTTATGACATGAATAATATTTTCAATCGAGGCTTTAATGGAAATTAACACAAAAACATTGCAGGTGTGCTCATTTTCTTCTTCTTTATGATAATATATTGATTCAAAATTCTAACATCACCCATATACATCCATTTAGTAGATTAATTCTTTTTTCGTCTTTTCTACTTGAATTCTCTCCTCAATAAAGCATACAATAAATGGGAAACACATGTATTTCTATATAATTTAGTATAAGATTGTTAAATTTCTTTCATATGATAGAAATAATCAAGGATCATTGCTTTAGGAAATTCATCATGTAATAATTCCAATATCATTTACATCATCTTATTTGTAATTCCACATAGACATTTGATATGGTACAACTTCATCTGAAAAGATTGTTTTGAATATTTCAAACATCCACTATAAAACTCTTGATTTCCAATGTGAACTAAAACATGAAATGAATCTGTCTTCTTAGTGAAGTTTTCTCTTATATTATTATCCCCAAAATCAATTAGAGGATCCAATGATATGTTACAATATTGATCTAGTTATCCTACAATCTCAAAAACATCACTTTTCACGTATTTATTTGTAGCACCATTAACTGGTTGTTCTAATATATTTTTAAATTGATGTTTGTGTCTTATAATGCCGAATATATCATTTATATGGTTTCTCATTTCATTTTCCGTTGTCAATGATGTTGGGAGCTCATTTTGTGGATTGATATTTGTTCCCATCCTTTATGTAACATTCAATTCTCCATTACAAATCCAAAAAAAAATATTGATTATGGAATTTCTTCAATATCAAGTGTTCAAAAAATTCATATCTCTTCCAAAATATTCTAAATTTACTTTTACGGCCTGAAAATATTATTCTACCGTCAACAGATTAATTAAAAATTTAAAAATCTAAAAACATTTCAAAACCCTTAGCATACTGAGGTGTGTTCTGTGATAATGTGATCTATCTTTTATCCATAAATAGAAAAATGAGCTTATAGGTTATTAAAAAAATTAAAACGTAGAACAATTACTAAATATGAAAACATATTCATATATACTAGTTGAAAAATATGAATATTTTAAATAATTTTTTCCTATATAATTACAAATTGTAAATAATGAATCTTTTTAGTTAATACTATTTAATACAAATACTAAATAATATTATATTTACCCCACGTAATGGGTATATTTCTAATAAAATAAATTCCACATTTAATATATGAATGAGATATAGGTGTGACACATTAAATTAAAGGATTAATGAATTGGGTATTCATAAATTATTTTCATTTTACGAAACAAATATTTTTAATCACTTAAAATTATTAAGAAATATATTTGAATTGATGTATTCTTCTTGGGATAGAAATGAATATCTTATAATTCTTCCTAATAAAGAAGTTCATTGGTTTCAAGAGAACATGTCCACTTTGTAAAAAATGAATTATAAATTAATTGTGACATAGAAAAACATCATTGATGATGAATCTTTGAATGATGTTACATAAAAAGGGATCAAGAATCAATTTTCATGACTCTGTGAGTTCATTCACCAAAATTATGAATAATTATATTCATAAAGGGATAAATAATGTAACATAAATTCCTTGAGGTTAAATACTTTTGAATATAAAATGTAAAAATAGATAAAAATATAAATGAACATTAGTAAAACATTTTTAACATTGGATTAAAAGACATACATGCATGCCGCATTGTAGAGATACTTTTGAAAATGTGAAGTGAAATATCATACATATCATAGTTCCTAGTCTAAAATGTGTATCCTCTACAACATGATATGTAAAATATAAATATAAAAAGTTGGTTTTATTATAAGACTTATTATCTAGATGATAATCTTCTATCATCTATGGATTATTACCCATTCCCTTAAATACATCCAACTAATACTAAGAGCGTTTAGTGTAAAATGACCTAGCCTTTCTACTATGAGGATGTATCCTTCCAAAATGCAACATATAACCTAAGTTCCAACATTGGTGAATGTCTTAAAAGATTTCAAGTACTGTTGTTTTTTATAACATTCTCTCCCATATTAGAAACACACCAATGGACTACACTCTAATAGTGTCATAGGAATTGAATCAAAATGGAATAACAAAATCTGGATACTAACTCATAGATATTCCTCATGCTTCTTCTTTTTACATAAAGAAGACACAAAATTCATCATATAAAAGTAAAGGCACCATCCAAACCTATTAATCATGTCAAATGTATCTTATACATGATCACCTAATCAAACACTTTAGCATAGTTCATTAGAAATCAAAGAATAACCATCAATCTCACCTTTGGTCTCAACCCCATAACAAAGCATCGATCATTAAAATAATCATTCATGATGGGATTTGGGGGAATGTAAACTAACTCAACAAACCAAGAGATATACTCTATCACTGAATAAAATCCTTATCGAAACACATAAGAGGTATTACTTATAAACCCAAAACATATAATTCTATAATTACATATTTCAATTTGGATAACATATAAAAGGCTACCCAATTAATAGTAATAGTTTTGAATCACCACAAACCATATCAAAATTCCCAAGAAAAAACTGAAATCATGATGTAATTCCTAAACACCCATGGTAAATAGAATTTTTATATAGTAAAGAGATAGACAGAATCTCCCTTTTACTTACCACTCGACCTTTGAGGGGTGGTGAGGTTCTAGGTCGGGAATCGCATATAGGGGTAGTGAGTGACTAAGTCGGGACCAACAATGAGGGGTGGCCTTGGTTGGGGGTGGGGGTGTGTTTCATGATAAGTGGTGATAGTCGAAATGGGTCAGGATTGGTGGTGAGGGGTAGTGAGGTTTGGTATTAGCATTGGGGCTTCAAGTGGTTGGGTAGGGCTTCATGGGGTTTGGGGAGTCGGGGGTGAAGAATCAGAGGGTCTAGGGAGAACTATTGGGTTTTTAAAAAAAATAAAAGGTGTAGTAGTGGTTTATTAAACCACCACAAAAAAACTAATGCTAAAGTATGATTTTTGTGTAGTGTAATTATTAGGGGAATGGATATGGGAGATGTTTCAGTAATAGGTCCCCGGATAGTGCTATTGTAGTTAAAGGCCAACACAATGGGCCATTCGTCCTAGGTAGAGGTGGTTCTAGTCATGTGATGGTAGGGGAAATCTTGAACGAGGTTGTCTAACTCGATGCATGACTAATAAGGAGATTATCGACGGGCTATCAAGTTAGAGGAAGCGAGAGGAGCCGACAGGTCCATAGGGTGGCTGACGTGTTTTATGAACAGTAAGATAAATTTAAGGTGGTATATTCATTGACTTTTTACCACCACCACCCCTAGGTGGTCTACACCAAGATGAGAGAGATGGATGATATTAATGATCGAGGATTACGACCTAGAGGCTCAAATAATGATACGAGGTATGATCTGTGTCATTTCTTCTATAGATATGGTACTGATAGACACACGTGCTAGTAATTCCTTTTTTTTCCAATATTTTATTCGATACAGAGAGATTATGGTTGAGCCCTTGGCTCGAACCATGTGCTTAAAAACTCTTACTGGAGATAACTTAATGATCACACAATTGTGCTGATAGTGTGACCTAAATCATTGAGGTGAGAGTTTCTATTGGGATACATTTGAATCAATGATAAGGCCTTTTGATTTCATCATAAGAATGTAATTTTTACCTATAGTTCAATCCCTAAATGACTATTTTAGGTATAGGATGCATCCTATCTATAGTGATGGCACCAATTTTACCGTTACTGTTGAAAAGGAACTCAGTTAGCGCAGTATGGTCTCATGCATAGTAGGGTGTATCCAATTACTCATTAGTTGGATAGATTGACACATGGTGTTGTGGATGTTATTATTTTCTAGTTTCATGTATTATTGGAAGAGTTTGCAGACATCATTCCTGAGGATGTTTCTAGATTACTTCCCCATCGAGAGGAAAACGTCAAAATAGATCTACACCCTGGGATGTCCATGATATCTACAACATCATATCGGATGGATCCCATAGAGCTTCGTGAGCAGCAGATTTATTTTTAGGAATTGAAGAGGAAGGCCTTTGTTAGACACATTGATTCACCCTAGGAAGACACAATTTTGTTTTTCAGGATTGTGGATGAGATTTTGAGGTTATTTATGTACAATCAGTGATTTAATTAGGTGATTTTGAAGAACAAGTATCCACTACTGAGGATCGATGACCTATTTGACCACTTGATATGGGCATGATGGTTCTCAATGATTTTCATCAGATTAGGAAATCATCAGTTACAAGTATGGGATGTTTTTATATTAATGATTTAATTTAGATGTCTCTATGGTCGATATATGTAAATCATGACTCCCGTTCTCATGATGAACACCATATCAGTTTTTGTAGGACTCATGACCTAGATCTTTCATCCATTGTTAGAATTATTTTTCTAGTCATCATCGATGATATCAAACTTTTTTCTTGCATTCGAGGAGGAGCATGTGAGACACATGACGATGGTTATATACGTACTACAAGAGCACCATATTTATGGAATGATCTTCATGTTTCAATTATGGATACACTATTTCCAATTTTTAGGACATTTTACATAAAAATATAGAGTTGTAGTGGACCCAGAAAAGGTTTAGGTAGTGTTGTCTTGGGATCCACCGAAGAGCATGATGGAGGTGAAGAGCTTCCCGAGGTTGGAAGGATATTACTCAACATTCCTACTAGAATTCCCCTAGATATTAGTAACCATAAAGTATTTGACCTGAAAGGGGAATCCTTTCGAGTGGAATAAGTGTTTCCAACAAGATTCTCTGTATTTGTTGTAGAGATTGAAATGAACTCATATCTTGAGATTACCTAATGAGGGGGTCGAGTAAGTATTTTTTACTGATTCCTCAAGAATTGAGATTGGTTTTGTTCTAATGTAGTGGAAGGTAGGGATTTTCTATGGTTAATTTTAGTTGAGACCACTTGAGAGGAACTATGTGAATTGTTTTTTTGAGTTTGGAGTGGTAGTATTTTCACAAAAGATGTGGTGAAACAACCTAATGGGGGAGTTGTTTTTCATTTATTATAATCACAACAGTCTCAAGTATATCATCTCCTAGAAGGATCTTAAATTAAGATAGAGGTTATGGATAGAGTTCATATTGTATTATGACATTGATATTGTCTATAATTCCGGGAAGGGGAACATGGTAACTGATTCTCTTGGTAAGATATCATTTTTGCAGTTGTTGGACGAGGTGTCAGAGTAGTTGAACTCATTGTAGCTATCCTTTATAAATGGATATGGATAAGGTTACATCAAGTTTATATTTTTCACCAATCCTCTTTTATAGTGATTCACGGAGGCATATCTAGGGGAAGGTGAATTTGAGACCCCGTGTACACATATATCCACTATACATGTTCCTGATAAAATATATGATGGTGGGGAGAATGTAATTATTTTAAAAGGATGCATGATTGTACTAGTGACATTATAGCAGGAGGTTCCTTGAGATTTTCATACATCTATATTGGTGGTACATACAATTATTTAAAATATGTAAAAAGACCATTGATGTCATTTTTTGGTGGCCATGGATAAATAAGGGGTTGTAGAGTTTTTCTCTTGATACCTTAATTGTCAATAAGTGAACGATGAGAACCAAGTCCTAGTAGGTTTGACTCAACTCCTTGAAGTGATAGAATGGATGTGGGATGATATATCAATGGATTTTATGATGATATTACCATATACATATATGGGACATGATTACATATAGGGGATCATAGAAAAACTCACCAAGTCATATCACTTACTTGCTATCTGAGAGAAGAGTTTAGTAGAGATCATAAGATTTCTCTATGTGTAGGAGATAATCTAACTCCATGGAGTTCCACAATCTATCATTTTTTTCATGATGGTCATTTCACATATCGATTATGAAAGGGGTTACAAGAGGCTTTCGAAACTCATTTACACTTGAGTGCAGAATTTCACCCATAGACTGACAGAGAGATAGATCGAACAATTCAGTTTTTGGAGGTCATGTTGTGGTCTTGCATGTTGGACATTAACCATATTTGGTAGTATCAATTACCTTTTTTGTGTTTATGTATAACAATAGCTACCATTAAATCATTGGTATAGAACGATTCACAAATTTGTATGGGTGAACCTATAGGTCAAAAATTTGATCGACTAACCCAGGTGATTAAACACTAATCGGCCCCGAGATGGTGTGAGATACTACGAAGAAGTTGCACATCGTCTAGGAGAAAAAAGAGGACTGCATAGATCAATCATGAGTTTTATGTGTTTATACGATGGATGACCTTAATGCTTGAGTAGGGAGACCATGTATTCCTACTGTTTTCACCATGATGTGGATTATAGCAATTTTGTCATTAGGAACAGCTATCTCTGATATTCATTTCCCCTTTTGGGATTATATGTAGTGTTTCTATGGTGTAATACCACAAATCTCTACAATTTATATTACACTAGGTACAAAACATCTTCAACATGTCGCGGCTAGGGAGGTATGTGCATGGCTTGTTGCACATTATCAACTCTGTCATGTTTGAAATTAAGGGTGGAGATACCTTTGCTGAGTACCCAACATAGATCAAGGATAGGTAAGAGAAGATACATAGTGGGTGAGTGGTTCATTTCTTTAGTGTCTAGTGGCAGTATAAGAATCTACAACAGAGAACCTTGGAATGAGAGTTTCGATTCATGCTATGCACCCACATCTATTTGTGTAAACCTTGTTTTAGATATGATGAATGTAAACCCCCATGTTAAGAAAAATGTATTGACTTGTACTTTCCAAGTATTTTTTGGATGTTCTATGGATTATTTGAAAATCCATATCCAGAGATGAAATTTGATTCTGAGGCCCAGTGTTCTCGAAATAAATGTCTATAATATATTAAATATATTAAATAACACACGCTCACAGTTATCCCTAAAATGTGGAATAGCTTATATACATGGATCAGATCATAAATATGATGGTACTGTAGAGTTCAGAATTCTAGTTTTACCCTAGGCGCAACATAACATTTTTCAGTGCGGGGCATTTTTGGAAAATTAGTCATGAGTGTAAATTGAATAAAATAATTAAATAAATCATTTTATTTTTATTTTTATGAAGAAACAAACTTAAATATTCTATAAGTAAATGGTTATGAAAAATTCCTAGGTTTAGTAACTAAAATCTAGATATAAATAAGTCCTTTGAAGAGAGTTGATGGAGATTCTGTCGGTGGATGACAACCAAGTCAAATATTGACGACTACTGCGAGATGTATTCAGAAGATCTTGCCAATAATATTGGCATATCACTATTCTTCATCAGTGATAGATCCAAACTTAGGTAGGATGTATGTTCTAATTTGAATTGTTCCCCATTTATGATTCCTATGAGGAAAAATAACCAGACGGATAATGAATTCATTAAGGACCATGCATGTTGTGGTATGGGTTAGTTTATTTTGTGAATTGGGTGAATATCCATGAGGTTATTCTTTATATCTTCATTAATTGTTTTAATTTTTAATGAATTGAGGTCAAAATGAACAAAAAATGAGTTCTGTTCCTCATGATTATTCTTTTTGATTTTCCCCCTGATTCTAAATTCATCGTAGGTGTTCTTCATTTACAATATGGTTCGACAAAAACTAAGGAATTGATCGTTTGGCACCATCTTTTGGCCCAATGATTAGATATTTTAGATATGGGATTGACATAATGTCACAGAGTTTCAATGATGGTAGAAGTGAATGGATCAGACTGGATTAAAGGCCCTCAGATTTTGGGTGGTGTGTGTGGTGATGATAAGGATGAATGGAATTTTTTTCCATTTGACTCAGGTAATTAGAATATTATAAACAATGATGATAATGCCCAACCAAAATAGATCCACAATTTATGCCATGTTCAAAGATTAAATCCAAGTCAGTGGTGTCACAAGAATACACTGAAGGAGGAAACAAGGTTTCTGAAAAATGTTGAACAACATGGAATGTAATTAGGATATAAACTACGTGTGGGGTCCTTAATGAGGTGGATTGTTTTTCTAGATAAATTTAGGATCACACAGTGTGACACCTTATCACGTGGCATGTGACCCTTCCTCGGTGGCATGGCTTGTACCTCAGAGGGTACACAGACATGGGATAGAGTACACAGGATCAGGAAATCCAATTACTCTTACACAAACACAACCAGTTTTGGAATGTACATGGGCTATACAATGTACTGGGACATGAGAAGAAGTACATGGTCAGAACATGTTGTGTGCTTTTACACAGACATGGGAACAACATTCTTAACATGAGAAGGACCGATTATTGAAGGGAAATAACATGTACTCTTACTACACACCATGTACTCTGTCATTTTTTTAATGGAGACCTTTTCCCCAATATCTTAGACAATCTTCATTAGGGTACATTTTCCATATCCATTCTCTGAGGTTTATTATACAATTACCACCTACACATTAGATACTAATCCCATCAATATGACTTATTGGATAGATTTGTTGGAATCCTTCCATGAGGATAAGAGTGAGATCTACTATCAACTTCTTACCCTATGTGGTGTTCTTGGTATCATCCTGACCAAAATAACTTAGACATTGATCTTATACATAGTGGTTTATTCTAGATTGTGTTTTTTGTATCCACATGGCTTTGGTTGTGATCCTCATCATTATATCTTGTCTCTTTGGATGTTATCCATGTTATCAGAATCATGGAGTTTGTTCACCCAAATGAGATCATTGTGGAACGTTATAAGTGGAATCATTGGTTTTCAATATGGATGTGACTATACCTTGAGCCAATGTGTATTTGTCAAGTATATCTAGATAATATTGTTAGATGCATTGCAGAAATATATTTTTTTGTAGATTTGACTATTATTCCCTTTGTGGTCTGCTTTGTGGTTTAGCAGTGTCAAACTAGGTATTTTTATACTCACTCATGCATGGGTAATTCCTGCACATATCTTGAATTGTGAAAATGATTGACCTTTTGATAAATTCATAGAGGGACCAGGACAAGGTGGTTCTTAGTGAGACTGAATAGACCAAGGTGTATTCCTATGATATCTTGATAGAAACCCCTAGTTTACTTTCAGGTTGGACTTGTTTTCAAAATCTTTGTTGTGTGGTTGTATTTGGGCTTCTTTACATTCTTTTACTCCTTTTAATACTCTAGTTGGGGATTTAAAAGTATGCATTCATGATTTTTATAGTTGTTTTAAATTTCTGCACTGTAGGGACCTAGATATGTGTGCATGTGTAAATGAACATGGGAAAAGGATTCCCATATTAGTGACAAGCCTATTCAGTGCTAGTTTCCCGCTACTATCCTAGTAGAGGAAAGATTGGGGAGTCCTGGGACGATCCCATTTGTGACAGTTCATGACACTCTAATAAAAATGGGGATACTTATACCTCATATCATATGTAGGTTCACAGGTCACTTCCTCAAGCTGATTACATGGCCAAAAACATTCCCTATATGATCCAGAATCCCTAATAGTGTTTCTTCAAATAAAAAATCATGTTCCAATAGTTTGATGTCTATGTTCAGTACAAGTGAAGGATCGGGTATGTAATTCCGTAGGATAGATACAACGAAGACATCATGAACCTAAGAGATATTTGATGGAAGTTCCAATTGATGTGTTACCACCCGCATATAATCCAAAATTTTAATGAAACTAATATACATGGGGCTTAGTTTTACATGCATTAAAAATATCACATCCTTATTTCACATAAAAGTTTTTATAAATACCTTCTCACAAATTTAAAATTCTAGATTGGGTGGATTATTATGATCATAAATGTTTTTTCGACTTTGTTCCTTCCATATACGTTGTAAAATGGATCTAACCTTCTCTTTGACTTATTTAGATAACTCATGTGCCAATAAATTTCATTATATAACATTATACTATAACATTGGATTCCTATAATTTTTCAATATATAGATTTATAAGAATCCATTATAATTATTTAGTGAAATCTATTATTGTAGGAAAATTCTACTAGAGGGATATGCTGATCCTAATCACCATTGAAATAAATTAATCAAGATCTCATCATATCATCTAGGGTTTTAATTTTTATCTGAGAATATGCATATATATTGTCGATCTTACATAGTGGAGAAACTCAATTTAGTATTAAGGACTTACTAAAAACAACACTTGAACATCAAGGATAAACTCAGATCCCAATATGTTAAAATGGAATGTGATACTCCACACAACCTTTCAATTTTATTAATGTATATCGTTTAATGTTATTCTATAGAGAAATATTTTATGATAGTAATTAAGTTTTCTAACATTATATGTAATTCGTTTACTAAAAATATAGAATTAGGCCATTTAGATTTTTTTTGGGAGTTTGATGAAAAAATCCATGGTGGTTTTTCTATTTTCATTCATGTATGAGTAATGAAGGTAACCTACTGTCAGAATTTTGTCTCTCAACATTAACTTGCTGAAATACCAAGAACTAAGATAAAAAATCTATATTATCCCCATTTATGCCATCATACTAGAAATACTCTTTCAAATATTTATAAATCTTTTTTGTTTTATGATGAATTGAGAATAAAGAAATATGATCCTTCTCTAATAGCTCTAACATAAAATTAGATATCTATGTAACACATACATAGTACTTGAACATTATCATTCCATCATAATCAAGGTTAAACATAGGAATATTTATCACCCTATTCAATATCTCCACGTCATAATTCTATGTATCTTTAATCTTCACTTTTATAAATGTTGAAACACATATTTAATAAAGATAATATTTTCCCCTTCATTCAAGGTATTCATATCCATACATTCTAAATCTAGAAATATTAAATCCTTTTTTTCCTCATCTAGGTTGATCAAAAAGGATCCTTTCAACTACATGCATCAACCACCATTTTCATTCCCAAGGTGTTAATGTATCAATAAACCATAATCCTTAATCATATCTATCCATCTTCTTTGGTTCATGTTTAATTATTTCATTGTGAATATATAATTTAATGTTTTTTATTAGTATATATATCACACTTTTATCATAAATTACTACCATAAAAATAGTTTTTCCCAGCGCCAACCTTTATCAGAGCTAATTAAAAAGGGTAGATAAAGGGGGGTTCCTTTATCAGCCCTAAAAAAAGCGCTGCTAAACGCACCCCTTTATCAGCGCTTTTTTAGCGCTGATAAAGAGACCCCTTTATCAGCCCTTTTTTAGCCCTGATAAAGGGTCGAATTCAAAAAAACTAATTAAAATTAATATATTAATATATAAATTTATAAATATAGTTATATTGATTTAAATATAATATATAATTTTTAATTATATTTTAGATAAGTATATATATACATTTACACATAATAAACATAATATATAATATATTTAGTAAAAATGGCTTATAAAATAATTTAAAAAAAATTAATTAATAATTTTTCAATTATTATGGAGTAATATTCATTTAATAACAATTTTGAGATTAAAAAATAAAAAAATTAAAAACAAGATACAAAATATGTTGAAAACACAACTCGAACTTCAAATGGCCATAACTTTTGATCCGAGTGTCCGTTTGAGCTTTACCACATATCAAATCGAAGCCTGCGACGAGATCTATCTCGATGTTACCCAGAGGGACCCCAAAAAAGTTTTTTTGTGGCCAAAAGAGGCTTAGAAGGCCTCCAAAACTGTGTTTTTAGTCGGGGTACCACGTTTTTTTAACATTTTATGGATTTTCAGCCTCGTTTAATGGGGTATTATTGGCTTTTTGGTGGGGATTGAATTTATTCCAAGGTATTACATTAATATTGTTTTTATGTCTTTGAAATTTCAACATTTTCTATAATGCACAACTATTTATAATCAAATATATAACAATATATACCAATTCTTTATATATTCACACATAAAAATTTAATTATAAATATAAATAATAATATATATTTACATATAAAATATATTAGTTTTATATAAATAATAACTAATATCCATTTTATTTAAAATAAAAATATATGAATATGTATATACCTATATATTAATCTAATTATATATATATAATAATCTAACTATATATATATTAATATAACTACATATATATATATATATATATATATATTACTATAAATAAATATATTAATATCACTATAAATATATATATTAATATCACTATAAATATATATATTAATATAACTATATATATATATTCATATAACAGTATATATATATTAATATAAATATATATTAGTATCTGAATAAATATACCTAAATATATATATATAATATAACTATATACATATTAATATGACTATATATATATCTTAATTTAACTATATATATATATATATTAATATAAATATAAATTACTATACAAATAAATATAACTATATATATATTAATGTAACTATATATATTATAATATATATATTAATATAAATATATATTACTATACTAACAAATATAACTAAATATATAATTATATATATGTAAAGATATCCTGAATTGGAAAGAAAATCAAAATAGAGGGGTAAAGGCTTAGGTGCGTTGGGGGGAGGTCTCGAGTTCAAATCCTGGTGTAGGCCGGGGCGCGCGCGCATGGGCAGATATTGGAAAAAGCGTTGTAAAAGGGGGTGTTCAAGTGCTATAAAAGCTCCCCCGATTGGTTGTATTTTTTAAATTTTTTACCTTTTATCAGTGCTTTTAAAAAAGTGCTGATAAAAGGGGTCCATTATCAGTGCTATAATGAAAGTGCTGATAAAGGAATCACTAATATAGGGGTCTTTTATCAGTTCTAAAACAAAGCGCTAATAAAGGACCCTTTTATCAGCGCTTTGTTTTAGCGCTAATAAAAGACCCCTTTTATCAGAGATTTTTTTAGCGCTCATAAAAGGGGTCTTTATCAGCGCTTTTTGGAGCAATGATAAAGGGAAACCTGCTTTATCTTCACCAGCATAAATATCGCTTTTCTAGCACTATTGAAGGTCATTTTTAACACCTATTAAAGCTGTATTTGTTGTAGTGAATAGAATTATTCCATATCCTTAATGAAGAAATTACCACACCTTAATCCAAATCATGAATTGGAAGATTTTTTTCATGAACATTTAATTTCCATGGAGAATAAGATATAACCATGTCATTCATCACGAGAATTCATCCCAATCCCTTCTTGGATACATAAGTATAGATTACAAACCCCTCTCCATTGTAGGTTAATATAATCACAGGTGCACTGAATAACGTTCTATTTAGATCTTTAAACTTTTCTTTACATTAATATATCAAATGGAACATGGATCCCTTTTAAGTTAACATAGTGATTGGATTTTCTATTTATGATAAATTATATAAAAACTATGAATAATATCTATCTAAACCAAGAAATCATAGGATCTCCATCACAGTGGTTAGAATGCGCCAAAATTTAATAGAATCTTTCTAAGACGAGTCTTTTGAGATACCATTTCTTAAGATTATATGACCTAAAAATGAATCCTTTTGCATTAAAAATTCATAAATTGTAATTTTTTCAAACTTTTTCTCCTCCATAGGGTCTTTAGTACAATTCTCAGTTGATATTCATTATTTTCATTTATCTTTTAATAAATGAGAATATCACCTATAAATATCACTAAAAACTAATTAAGGTAATCTCTTAAGTCCATATTCATTTAATCTATAGATATATAAAGAGAATTATTAAGTATAAAAGTCATAAATATATACTCATACTATCTATACATTTTATATAATGTTGTATTAGGGATATCCTCTTTCTTGACCCACAAATAAGGATATTCAGAAAAATGGTCGGTCTTGGAAATTAATTTATCTCCCTAATATTGATCAAACCAGTCATTAATATATGGTAGAGAATATTTATTCTTTATTTTTATCTTTTAAATCATATTATGATCAATAAAGAGTTTCGTTGATCCATATTTTTGTTAAAAAAGAAGATGTTAACCCAAAGGTGACACACTTGTCCAAATGAATCCCTTTTCAAGGATCTACTGGAGTTTCTTAATTAATTCCTACAACTCAATAAATTGCATTCTATTAGAATACATTGAAATATGTGTAGCACCAGGTATGAATTATATTGAGAACTCAACTTCATGCTTCTGTGGATGAATTGGAAACTCTTCCAGAAATACATATAAAAACTATCATGCCAATTTAATATCATTAATATTGATGTTTTCCCCAACCATATATGATAACCAACCCTTCTGATTGAAAATAAAGTGACATACAATTTATGTGATCTCCACTATAAGATTACATTAATATTCAAACAAATAAGTGATCTTATGTTGGTTTGGAATATCAAACATGACTTTCCTTCCACAGTAATAGATTTATGATTTATATGGATAATGCCACTAAATGTTAGAGTAAACATAAAATTAAACAATATGGTGAATAATAAGATTTGTAGGAATAAAATTCCCTCGAACATAAACAGGATAACATCATCGACTTGAGATATAAATATTTTACCATTAAGAGTTTTAGCTGCTAATTGAACTTCTAATAGTTTAGGATAATAATGAACATCCTCTAATGGTTTTAATTATATAAATGAACTCATAATACTATGATCAAATTGGTTACTTAAATATTTGAGCATTCCTGTTACCACCTCAAATTTATCATCTTATCTTCAACCACTTGGTAAAAAAATAATGGTTAGCATTACCATCATGCATTATTAATCAGAGTGATTAATCATGAATAATCCTTTATAAGATGTCTAAATCTTGACATATTCTTTTTAATCTATGACACATTACTTTTAACCAATGTAATTCATAGAAATCATCTATTTAAATCCTTCAAGATGGTATGTAAATAAAATTTTAATTAACCAAATAATATCAACTAGTAGTGTCAAAACAGGTACACATTAAGGACATGCTAATAATGCACAAGAATTATGGTCAAGACTTACTTGACCAACTCTTTTTTGGTTTGTATCCACTAGATGCGTCTACACCAAAACCACATCCACTTTTAGTATCCATAGAGGAATTTATTTCTAGGAAAACAAAATATTCTATTCCTTAAGGAAATATTAGAATGATATCTTATACATAAACTCATTCCAGGGGTTCATCATAGATCTTTTCTCAACCTGGTTTCCCAAGGTAAACTAAAACATTCCATAATACCAACTATAATGAACGACTCTTTAAATACATAAATATCAAATATTAATAGATAAATATTCATTATATAACATAATGATTTAATCAAAAAAATTTGGTCTAGTGCTTTTAGAAATTTGATTATATAAAAAATATTTCATAACGGATCTATATCATCTCGCACTATGACCTCTATAGCTATAACCCTTCATTGACATGAAATACATAATACCTTTATGCATAACCTGGCGAAACGAAACATAAGAAATGGTGAGCCTAAATTCATAAGAAATTTAAAAATATAGATATAAACATAAAAAGAGAAAACTTTTAAGAGAACATGAGAATAACAATTGAAACCTATACTTTTCATATCATAAATCATAATCACAATTAATGAAATAAAACATTGTAGTTCATCAGATATGAACCATAAAGTAATCAAATAACATGATCTATGAGAACATAACATTTTCATAAGACATAGATTTTTGGTATATACATAAGAATATAAAATCATTTCATTAGTAGTTAAGAATCATTTCCAAGACTATCATAGTGGAATAGGTTCACTCCCCAGACCATCATAGTCATCAAGGATCACTCCACATACTATAATATATTATTAGGTTCACTCCCCAAACCCTTATAGTAATCTTGGTTTACTCTCATGACTATCATATTGATAAAAGTTCTGTACTAAACTGGGTTCACTCCCCATTTTAGTTCTATTTGTCTCATGAGATCTCAATAATTAACTAATGAATTAGAGAGAGATAAATAACCCACCCATCCATTATGATAATAATTATTACATGTTCCAAAATATCATAAATCATTCATCATATCATAACCCATGAAAATAAATATCTTTCATAAAAATGTCATCATAGCATAGCCCGTAGAAACCAAATGGGTTTCATAATATTCTCATCAATCCATTATAGAATAACCCATATAAATGGAATAAGTTTCATAAAAATCTCTTCATCAAAATGATATACCCTCCATAGAAAGAATTATTACAGAAAAATTGGATCATATCCCCAAAAAACATAAGAAACACCAATGGTTGTTATTGATGATGAAGAAAATGACATAAAATCATGAAAAAATTATTTAGAAAAATACCCTTTTCATATTGAAAATAGTTATTTAAAATTTAACATATTATTAAATAATAAAGAAAAAAATTAAATAAAATTTGAAAATTTTATGGTAAACATTCAAATCATTGAGCGGTTATGACAATGGAAAATATCATTCTTTACATAAAGGAATATTCCTTTCACGTTTTTGTTAAACATACAGGCCTTATTTGTAAAATGACTAGAATAATACATTTTAAAAAATTTCAAACAATTTAAATGAAACTAAATATGTCCTTAAAAAATCATATATGAACTTGAAAACAATTTTTAGAACATTTTTATAAAACATGGATATGGAAGGAAAAGTGTTTTCGACCGAAGAGGGAAATAACATCGGTTTTCTTAAAAAATATTTTAGAATCCTAAGAAATTTAAGAGATAAATAAAATAGGTAAGAAAATTATTCAAAATAAATACCTATATTATAAGAAAATTTAATATTTTATTGAGAATTATACAATACTATTTCATCCTTGGGATCATAATCACAAACAATCTCAATAAACAAATGATATTGCAACATCGAGCCCTTACCACTTTCTTGAATTTTAAATCATAGTCCCCTATAAAAGAGGGAACCTTATATGGATATTTATATCCCATAATTTTCATGATAATAATCATAAAATACATTCATGAGAATTATATAAAGCACACTAAAGAAACAAGTGGTGAATATGGCATGTGTCATTGTGAAATAAAAGTGAGACTAGAAATCCCTAACCATAATTCTAAAATTCGTTATTACATGTTTTAAAGACATTTATAATAAATATAGGTTTATTATAAATTTATTATACAACAATAATTATATATATAATTCCATATATGATTTACTTATGTCCTTTTATTAACCATTTAATAATAATTCCTTGTTAAAATCTGTTTTCGGGTAATAGCTGCTTTGATTTCTTTTATGTTTTGATTTGGTATTTTCTATCCTTTTACATTGGTCATGGATCCCTAATATCCATAATTTTATACATCAAATATGTATCATATATATTCATTTAATATTTATTTATATTAAAACAATAAAGCTAGAGATAGAAAATGAATTACACTATTCAAGGAGACGGTGGGCCATACGTATATAGGAATGTTGGTTCCATTTTCTTAATGGATGAAATGATATAAAGGTATTAATATATCACATTTAAAAATAAATTATTATTTGATATATATCACATATATTTTTTAAATTTATCCTTATTTCATTCCTAGTAAATCAAAAGTGAAAAATGAATCACATCATTTCGTGACGTGATAGTCCGTTGTACACACGAGTAACATTATCGTATTCCTAATGAATAAAAAGTAAGAAAGAATATGTTATATTATAATTCCAAAAGTATTATAATATCATAAATATCCGATATAAACATTAAATCCTTCATTTTATTCAATCATTAGAGGTGGTGATGGAAAATTAATTACATTAATTCGTAACACGGTAGTCCACCATACACAGGTTAGAGAGTTTCCTTTACCATTTGATGAAAGTTGATATGGGTATAGATTTAATTATAAACATAATAAATTCTAAAAATATGTTTCATATGGGTGTTATAATACTAGAAATGTTAGGTCATCAATTTATTATGTAATATAGTAAGTAAAAAAGAAACAGCTTATTGAAGACAATTACCTTCGGTTAGAATAACCTCTATTGGATCCCTTATTGAGGTCAATAATATTTTTATTCTTAAAATAAAATAAGATATTGAATTTGGTTTGGTATTTTGGTGAGGTATTTTGGCAGGTCTTACTCGGGGTGAAGAAGTGTGCGGTGGAATGAACCTTTTATAATTGAGGTGGATTGTCATTTTTGTTAATACCCAAAACTATTCTATAATGGGAAGTCACTCTCACCCCAACTACCCCAAATTTGATAAATAATGGATTTTAGGGATGAAATATTCAATAAAAACAACCATAAGGAAAAATCATGTTTTAAATGTGTTGTTCATTAGCCTTTAAATTTAGTTAATATTACCATTTCAGTTTTCACCATGGTGACTTGTATCTTTTTATGTAGGTAGGTAATTTATCTTCTATGAATAAAACAAAAATTATATTTATTATATAATTTGGAAAATATTATCCTAAATAGGAAAAACAATTATTAAATAAAAATATTATGTGTGTGGAAAATTAATTTTAACACAGGTGCATGTAACACACAAAAATCCGATTTAATCATAACCATTGAAATTAATTTTCATTTAATTTATTAATATTTATAATAAAAAAGTAATTTGAACTTCTTATATAATATAAATTATGAATAATAATAATATGTAATCCATTTTAAAAAATTAAAAAATAAAATTTCAAATTTTAATTTATGATTAATCTTATAAATGTGATTAAAAAACAGTTTTCCAAAGAGATATTTTTCAAAATTATAGAGAGTTTTATAATTAAACATAAATATAATATTTATTCCAATGAACTAAATTGGATTAATAAATAAATAATTTAACATATTTTACTTTAAAAAATATATTAAAATATAATATATCTTGTAATTTAATTAAATGATAAAGTAGTTTTTTTAAAAAAATCTGTATTTTTGGCAATTCATTAAAAAATAAAAAATTTCAAAAAACAATAAAAAATTATTTAAACGTTAATTCATAAATTTAGATTTTATAAATAAATTTTATTTTTTAAAAAAATTATAAAAATTTAAAAATAACTATTATTATTTTTTTACAAATAGTAATAATGGTTTTAAGAAACTATTATTTTTAAACATAAATTTTTTTTACTAACAATTTAGTATTTTTTGATCAATATGTTTTGTTTATATAAAATTAGTATACTTAATATTTAAAATTTTTTATTCCAATTCATAACTCCATGTTTAATTTATATGTTATAAGGTTCATGTTTAAAAAATAATACTAATAATATGACACGGTCCTCTAAAACTCAGTTTTGTGTGTAATGCAAGCTATCAAAGAAATTAAATTTATTTTCAAAATTTATATTTCATAAAAATTATAGGTTTCACACTTACTCTATGAAATTAATATATATATATATATATATATATTATTCTTATAGAATAAGGATGTAACCATCACCATAACATGATGGTCATTATTAACTCTTCTAAAAGTCGGTGAAAGATTTAAACTTCCCCAAAAAATGACAAGGATTTTATCGTTTCAAATCATTTGATCAAAATGGATAACCATTATAGTGTTTCTTTGTATGTCTTTTTTTGTCCATACAAGTAAAAAATGGCATCTCATAGGTAAAACCCCATAAAAATACAAGCCTTTAGTTTATCATTTCCTTGTATCCATTATGTCATCATCAATAAGAAAACAAATTTAGTTTAAATTTACAATTATTTGATATTATTGAGCATTATGACCTCTAAAAGTTTATCTCACTCATAGACACATGTTTAATATATCATACTTTTCAGGTATGTTAGAACTTCTACTTCTCTATTCTTTTTAGGGATATACGTTCCTTAAGTGAGGTTCTGAGTAACCATTAGATATTTTTGGAGGGTTTAAGAAGATTTTAAGGGGTTATATTTTTATAATGGTTTGGGGAAACTGTTCGATTATTCACAGGAAGTTGTATGACTTGTTGGAGAAGGAACCATGATGGTTTATAGTTGGGAAATGGTAAGATGAAATCATGAAACATTCATCAACAATACTATAAAAATAGAAATAAAATAAAAGGGATAGTTGGTACATGGTTTATCAGACTATGTGCCCAACATAAGTGAGTTATCTAAATTGGTATTAAGCCCCGAACAGTTGGAGAATGGTTTGGTAAACCATGCGACCAAATTGTGTAGGCAGTTCTAATTAATAAAAAAATTATTTCTTAACTATAAACCACTCTGAAACCTCCCATTATTCCTCCTAAACAAAGGAATGTTGAACCTTGGGTATCTGATGGAGATTATTTTTCATTCCTCTCCCTATGAACTCCAATTCTTTTGGATCTCGAGGGATTGTCTCATGGTAATTAAAGGTAATATGTCATTATTTCTCCATTATTCATGTTTTTATATATATCTTATCCTCTTGTTTGATGGAATCATAGATTTTAGATATTAGGGATAAATCCTTTATTAATAATGTGATCCAATAAGGTTTCACTAAATGGAAATCATCAAGCAGAGGTGATTTTGTTTATTTTGAAATGGTTTAAACTATTGCTACATGGTTCTATGACCGCTTCAAAAAACCTCTGCTAAATCATGTGGTACCATCCAATACACAAAAATTTTATCTATTTAGTTTTAGTTTCAGGTAGGTTTTAGAGAACGAAAATTTAGCGGTGGTTATTTTCATTTTCATAGTAATCTCCTTTGGGAGGACAAGGATTTAGTCATAGTTTTAAACCACCTCTATTCCCAACCCCCCCCCCCAACCACTGCTAAAATAATTAATACCACTAATGAATAATTTTGTGTCGTGATTGGATTTGGTTTTAACCACCAAAAAAATAAAAAATACATCTTATATCAAGGGTTTAAACTAAAAAAATGAAAATATTCTACATTTAGCATTGGTTTAAAGTATTTTTAAATGTTGATTTATAAAAAAAATTTGTTTACATATTTTGTTGCCAAAGAACTACCCTTAAAAATAAAATGTCAACCAAATGTATTTCGTATTTGTAGCATAAAAAATCCCAATAATAATCACATAAAAACACACATATATGACAAATATAGAATGAAAAAACAGGTATATTATTTTACATCCAATAGTTAATGTTTTCTAGACTATCACACAAGTAATATATCAACAAACCCTCTCATTCCATAGTAGTCTATGATATAAAAATGACCACTAATCCCTGGCAGATGAACTCTATTCATCTCCCTCTCCATCTCACTCTACATCATCATCTACATGTCTACTTCTTAATACTGTAAACTATAAGACAATTATATTGAAAATCAACTAATGTTTTATATTTATATTTAAACTTATATCCAATAAATTTTTATGAAGTAAATGATTTTTTCATTGTGGGATTTACCTGCTCACCACCAATCATCAATGTAACATCGTTGGGGATATATCTAGTAATCTTTTGATAAAATAAACCAAAGGGTTCAATTTACACTTTGGTTTTATAACATTAGAAATGGGAAAGTGGAAAAACATCTGTAAAAAAGATTTTTTTTGAAAATATTAGAATTTAATAACATATGGAAATTCAATTACACTATAATGTATGAAAATTACATTTATAGGTGAATCAAAAACTTCAATTTCCTTTGATGAAGGTGTATTTCTATGTTCATCATTCCTAATTAGAAGGGTAACTGGATTCACCACCATCTGGATTAGAATGTATCAAAATACTCCCACAATATCATTCATAGAGACCCCATAGTAGTCAAATGGGACAACTATCTTCAGTCCATTCTGATTCTAGATAACTGTAATTGACATTTTTTCTTCACAGTATAATTGTTTCCATATTTTAGGAAAAAAAGTTAATAGTATAAAAAAATTCTATAACTTTATTCGTATTAAAATTTGTACCTATAATAGTCACTTCCCAATATCCTCATGAAGAACCATGAGTGGCTTGCTACTTCGCTGTTGAGGGTCGAAATGTGCCAATATAACGCTTCTGCCGTGGAATTATCAACATTTAATTAAATAAAATTAACATCATAACATTTATTTCAAAAAATTCATGTAGAAAATTTTGAAATGATGATAAATGCACAATACTAAAAATAAAAATATACATAACTATGATAATTAATGACAACACAATTGACATAAGTGGTTGATAAATTAATGGATGATTACGCATACAATAATTTTCTCCATCAATCATGTCATTTTCATGATATATCATTATTTTATCTACTTTATCCACCCATTCAAGAATAATATTTTTAATAAGATGATGAAAAAAAATTCACTTCATACTATTGATGTGATTCTGTGTTAGAGGTCAAATCATCCACTTTGTTGCCTGTATTATACAAGTCTCTTTTTTTTATTTGAGAAACTATACTCCACCATTCATCCACAACATCTTCCCCATAATATACACTTTTTTATTATGATGATAAGATATACAGATCATGTAACTCATAGTCACCAACATCCATCAAGAGAGAAAAGTTCATAGATGTAAATTGTATGGAATCTCTTTTAACACCCATGATAAAATAAACCCAATTAAATTTGAATAAAACAACTAAAAAATGCATTTGGTAGTTTAATTTTATAATATCAATCAACTTTCTATTGTATCCACTATGAAAAACATAAATATAACACTATTATGTGATTTCAAACCCTCTTCCCAATTGACATTATAGAATTTAAAGTCTTTCACATTGTAAGCATTTAACTTACTAGCCTGTTTTAGAGGAACTCAACCAAGATACTTAATATCATTAGACAAATCCTCTCGATTATCTATATTCATGATCTATAAAAAATTAATATACATTATTAGATATAATTAATATAATTGTCAACCTAATATCTATATTGATTTCTATATTTTTGAAATTACACATCATGCAAACCATTCTATATGCTATTAATTAACATTTTTTATATAATTATCTTTTCATGTTCATGAAATCATTTGTATCTTTGTTTTTTTCCTAAAATCTTCAATAAATGGATTTGTAATTTCACTATTCAGTATCACATATCTATGTGCCTATGATAATTCAATTTTTGTCTGTGCAACATTTGATCTCCTCCCAACTGATCAGCCAAAAATAGGAAAGATTTTTGATTTCCAATGTATTTGAGATTGATTCCATGTGTCATCAAGATGTCCTACTCAATTGAAACTTGTATAAACATCATAAAAGTATCTTGAACAAAATTTAAGACACTCTTATGCCAAATAGCTTTCAAAAATAGAGCCTTCAAGTTAAGATTTATTTTTCATATATGATTTAAAATTCCTTGGATATCAATTAAATAAAAGAAAAAAATAATTTTTTATTTTATGAAGTTCCAAGAAGTTATTACTTAAATGAAAAAAACATATAATTAAATTATGTCTCAATTTTATACATCTATCAATATTGTATGGGGCCTACTAATTTAGATTCCTCAACCAAATACACAGTTTAATGCATCACGAAAGAAAAAAATGATGGAGGAAAGATCATCTCCATTGAATAAAATGAAATTAAAAATCTCTCTTGAAGGGTTTCAAGATCAAATGGTTGTAGAGTTTTATCAGATAGGTGTCTGAAGTATGTAGAAATTTTGAGTACAATAGTAGTAACCTTTTTATGTAACAATGTACACAATGCTAGTAGTGGAAACTACTATTATAAAATATTTGAATCATGACTTTTCAATACATGTTACCTATGATTCATTAAGTCGACACACCTTGAGATGTTACTTGATTATCCATTATATATGTTAATATGTTTTAAATTTCAAGGAATGTATCGTTATCCCAATTTATCATTGAAAAAATTGTGGAAGCATACATTCCATTTTCATTTGGCCAGATATCACCCTTTATATTCATTTCTTATAAGTCATTATGATCATTGAGATGATCATTCTATTCCACATGATCATTAAGAAATGTAAAGAACAAATTTTAACAAACATTTTTCTCAATATGCATCACTTCATGATTATGCCGCAATAACTTAAATTCCTAATATTAATGTTCGAAGAAAATAATTCTTTTATTTCATTATTGTGTCCCAATTTCAGTAGAATATGCACATCGAACTAGTTTCCCACTATCATTAAAATGAAAGACCTTCCCAAATTCGGTTTCAACATTTCCAAGTTGTGCCAATATTTTAGAAACATTTGACTTCTTCGGAGGAGGTCTACAATCAACAGAACCACTTAATTTTGTATTGTTCAACCAGAATCCATGAGATACATCAAGAAATCATCGATGACACAAGAATCTCCATTTTTTTTACTATGAGGTAGTCGTTTGGCCTCAAAATAAAAGTTAAAAATAGGACAATACAAACCCGTGTAAATGTTCCAACCAGCTAAATTACCATGTCCAAGTAAGTCACTAATGGTCCACATTAGAGTAGCTTGAATTTTGAACATTGTTTTAGTTGATGCATCATATGTATATACATTGCTTCTCCATAACTACATTAATTTGTCAATTAAATTCTTCAAGTACACATCAATATAATTTCCAAACTTTTTTCAATAATAATCATCGAAATGATAAAATATGTTGGTTATATTCACATCTATAATGTTAGATTGTATGTGATCTACCCAATCAACTAAATTCTATAACTGGTTCCCAAAGTCCCAAATAGGTTGAACCCATCAGCAACTAATCCTAATCAAACATTCATAAGATCATATGAGAAATCTACATATAATTTATCATATGTATTCCATGATTATGAATCTCTAAGATGTATCATTAACCCATAATTGTTGTTATTTATATAATTCCACTTCATGTGTTCAGTGGTTTTTATGACATTAATAATCATTGAAATTGATGATTTAGTGGAAAGTAACTCAAAACTTTTGCAGGTGTGTTCCTACTCTTATTCTTCATGGAAGTATATTAACATAGACTTAAAACGTCACTCATTGACAACAATCTAGAAGAATAATTTTTTTTACAATCTAGTTTGCTAAAATCCCCTCCCCAATAAAGAAAAAAAATCATTTCGACATGAATTTAGTTTTTTAAATTTAGACCAATCTTGTTAATTTTTTTTTGTCATAAAAATACTCTCGAATCATTGCTTTAAGAAATTCATCTCACAAAAATTCCAATATCATGGACATCACCTTATTTTTAATTCCACACAGGCATTTTATATGGTACAACTTCTATGGAAAATAATGTATTGAATTTTTCAAGAATCCACTATACAACTCTTGATTTCCATCATCAACTAAACCATGAAACACATATGTCTAACAAATGAATTTTTCTCTTACTTTATTCTCTACAAAATCAAGAGGAGTATCTATTGATATGCTACAATTTTGATCTTGTTATCTTATAGTATCAAAAATCTCATTTGTTACATTTTTATTTTTCGAACCCTCAACTGGTGGTTCTTATATGTTTTTATGTTGATGTTTTTTTTCTTGCAATACTGAATGAATCTTTAATAAGGTTTTTCATTTAATTTTACATTTTCCCCAAATTTGGGAGTTTATTCTGTCGATTATTGTCAGTGCTCAAACTTTTTGTAAAGTTTAATTATCCATTCAAAATCCTACACAATTATTGAGCATGGAATTTCATCAATATCAAGTGTTCATATACATTATCTCTTTTCTACCATCATCTAAATTTACATTTAGTACATGGACATCTTATTCTACCATCAACAGATCGATTTGAAATTTGAAAATCTACAAACTCCCCAAAACACTTTACATATTGAGGTTTGTTCCTCGGTGATGTGATCCATATTTTCACCGTATATATCATAATGTTTTTACACATTGTAAAAAACCCATAACTATTAAAAATATGAAAACTGATAAATGGACCTGAAATCTGAGAATAAGTATACACTTTTGCAACATTCTACCAAGATTCCCATTGACTAATATAACTGGTGAGTGAAATTTATAGAAATAGGGATCCCAATAATAGTCCTAAATAGAATAAATCTTAAAAATAAATGTTCCATTAGATACAAAGTTCCCATATCCCTCCACACCAAGATCCCACAATGACTAAAACTCAACTTTATACAACCATTATCATTTTGACCAAGAACCATCTACCAAGGAAAATCATAAGTAATGTATTCATTAAGAATTTATCAAATAATATAATTTACATTAAAAATTTTCAAATGATACTTTATGGAAAACCATGTTGGTAAAAAATTCCTTTATTGACAAAATAAAACATTTCATTCAACAATTAATTTTATAGAACCCAATCATATTCGTTTCCTTTAGAAATTATTTTAATGTGTTAAAAGGGCCTTTGAGGAAAGAATATGAAAAATATATAAAATTCCTTAAATGATTTTAAATACCATATGAAAAACCATTCAAAAAAATTGTTGAATGTTTTTTCCTAAATCATTCCAAAACACATTTAAAGGAAACAGACACATGAAATCTTGTGGAATTAACATTGGTGAATAAATATAATTTTATTAATAGGAAAATTAAAATTTTGATAATGAAATCCACAAATATTGGTGAAAAAATTAATATCATTTCAACACGAATGATTAAATTACTACATGAATGTATTCATGCAAAAAAAATTTAAAAATGGGTCATTTTTTGTTTAATATTGATAAATTATGCTAAACCAGTCTGAAATGGAATAAATTAGAATTATATCAGAAAATAAATAAAAATAAATAGAAATTACAAAAAACACCTACCTCAAGACTTGTATAATAATATGTTGATTACCTAAATCCAATGAGAATGATGGATCATACAGCTGAATGCATGGTAGGAGGAATAATAGTGGGGTGGTGACTAAGAGGAGCAGTTGTAGCGACGATTCATTGGAGAGAGAGCTCTGTGGATAAGGATTAGGATCAGGGGGACTTGGGGTGCAGGTGAGGGTTTTTGGTGGCATACGATCAAGAAGGCGGTGTCGGTGGGGGGGAAGCAGGTGTCGGGGACTCAGGATTGGGATCTAGTATTGGTCAGAGAAGGCAGTACCAGTGGCTCGGAATCTGGCCATCGATGAGGGGCTAGAGAACGGGGGGATTGGGGTGGGTTCATCGGGTTTGAGGTGGTGAGGGGGTGTTGGATGGACGAATTTTAGTGTTTTAAAAAAAAAATAAGTTTTAGTGGTGTTTTTTAAAAACCACCATGAAATTAGTTAAAAAAATGTTAGCGACAGTTTAATAAACCACCATGAATTACTTATTTTAATGTAGTTTTTTCATGATTATTCGATGGATATACATATAAATGTAGAGAATTTTTATCTTCCCCTGATCTATTTTAGATCCATTTATGGAAGTGGTTCTCATTGTGTAATCCTAATAAAAATCATTCCCTTATCTCAATATTTTTCTTAGAGCATGATTCTAGAATCCTTGTATGATGAATTAGAGATGATTCTACGATTCATTGGTGTGTATGCTAAATCAAAGAAGATATTTTGGGTATTAGGTTCCAATAATATTCAGGTAGGAGTTCCTTTTCATTTGTTGGTCCTTATTTAAATTAATTTTCATTGATATGTGTGTGCATGCATGTGTAGTCATGAGACCCTTTCATTACATTATTCACATGTTTTTCTTTGTGTGGAATATGAGACCCTTTTTTAAAATGACACACTTATTACTTCTTTAATTATTGAATTTGTTTGGACGCTTGTTTGGTTTCACTAGTATTTCTTTCATGGTTCCATGTTAGTATAACTAGGTTAGTTATCCCCATATAAGGAAAGTGTCAATTTGTAGGAAGGTTGTGATATCCCATTCAAATATTACATGTGAAATGTGAATTTCCCCAAAGTTGGATAACTTGGTCAACATGTATGGATGTTACTTTCTCCTAAGTCATATACTAGTTTGACAGGTGTAAATATGGATTTCACCATAGCTATGAATTGGGTCAACATGTGTACACTGATACTTTCTTATAAAGGTGGTTATGGAATTGTTCCCTAAAAGTGGAATGTATATATAGGATAGTTGGATGAGTTTTTGGATGGAGGTGTTGATCATAATGAATGATCTAGTTAATGAAATGTTTATTCTTTAACTTCAATCTACCATGCTTTCGAAGAAGGTAGATCCATGGTTTATGGTGTCTTGGTTAGCATAAAATGTCTCGATTCTTTAATGTTTAGTTATGGATTTACATTATTTTTAGGGAATAAAAATTTATATACAATTTTAATTATGTTAAGGACGTAATAGTGGTGTCCTAATAGGTCTATACTCACTCCATGCACTGAAATCGCAATGTGCATGCATATTTCATGGTTAGGGATCCAACTACAGGAAAGTGACCAACAATAGAGAATTGTGAAAGTATAGCTTAGAGAACTGAGGTGATTCTTGTATAGACTCCAGATCATTATTTATGTTTTGTATTTTAATTTCTTTGGTTATCATACTCTGGTAAAATTACCATTCAAGGAGTCTTTTGGTTTTTTTGTATAACTTGTATGTCATTTTATTACAGTGTAATGATATTTCTTTAATTTTCATTATGTATTTTTGGTAATTATATTTATCATTGGTAGATATTTTGTTTTATGTATTTTATTACTAAGTTTATTGTCTTCTCATGACCCCATTTAGGCACTCACTGCTAGTTGATAGCCTCTTGCATACATAGAGGTGCACATGAGGTCATGTAGCTCTGTGGCTTGACCTGGGTGATTCAAAATTCATAATTATAAAGTGGTATCAAACTCATTTTTCTAATTTATTTTATTTATATTCTTATTTACTATATTTAGCACATGGTATAAATACGATAGGTCATGTTGGACTCAGTTACACGAATCACGCGAGTACATTCCTAGTTCTTATATAACAAACCTCTGATTTTTTGTTAATGGGATTTGTTTTAACAGTTTTTCTATTACAATTTTGTATCAATATTAAGTACTATTCTCTTATTACAGTTTATGAGATATGGGTGGGTTCATGAATCACGACTAGTCATGTTGGTTCACATGTCATATATATTACTGTTTCCTGAATATATAAATTCAATTAATTAAATTTTATGGGTAATATATGATATATGACTATGGGATATAGTTACGATAATATTTAAATTAACAGAATTTTGCATGATATTTTTTGAATAATTTTATAATTGTGACTAACAATAATGTGTTGTAAACATTTATTTGGCCTTGTATAGTCCTAAATGGTGTTATACCTTATAGTTATGAGTATTCTCCTATGATATTCCTTCATGTAGATATATCTTGGGTGTGGTTATAAATTTCATGAGTTATTACCTTAATTATAATCGAATATATGTTTATAATTGTTCATTTATAATTTTATATAAGATATCCTTGATGTTATATTATAGGACCACCTAGGGAGGTTTGTTAGAATTCCCCCCACAAGGGAGGACATTCTTTTCCTACCATTAGATGTGAAGGAAGATGCATTTGAGGATGATCATCCACTTTCTCTAGTGGTTCAAGAAACAAAACCGTTGAAGCATGGATTCTTTCAGATAGTGCATGTTTAATATAGAGGATCTCATAGGAAAGTTTTTTATAATTATAACTATTTCCATCTTTAGCATCCCCCCATCTTTCTAGGGTATAGGAGGACTCTAGGATGTAGAGGATTGGATTGATTTCATTGATGGGATCCTTGATCTACTAGAAAATTTGGATGGTCGACATGGTAATCTAGTTATCATCATGGTCAAGGGACCCATGAAGAGAGGATGGAGCATCACAAACTAGTATATCACAAAACATTGTGTGACATGAAGAATTTTTAAGGAACCCTTTGTTGAGGTTATATTTCTTCGATATGTTGATTCTTGATTATACCTAGATGTTTATGGAGCATCGTTAGATGTTATGTCAGTGGATTCTTATTTGAGTCATTTTACATAGTTCTTTTATTTTTCTATTCTTTTGGGTTGGTAATGGGGAACATATGTATTGGAAGTTTGATACTATCCATAATCCATTATTGAGGCCCCATGCCATGAATTTTGACCTAAAAATATACTCTAATGTGCTTCGCAACCCTCTCACAATGGAGAACGGATTGGAAGAGGAAAAATTATCATGTCTTATTCTAGCTCTCAATAAACCAGTGAGTGTAATCATTGTAAGTGTTTTATCTAACTTTTCTTGAAATAATAATATTAATTCATTGGACATGATCTTGGGTGATAGTAGGCATCTGATCAGAGCATATGTTCTTCATCTCCCACTATAAAAGGGGTTTTTTAAATGATATAATTTTGTGTGGAAAGGGTATCTCAAATTCCTCCCCAATCATCTTAACTATTTCCATCGAGGTATAAATATGGGTCTTCTCTAGTGATTTTTTATGAAGGAAACACAGTTGGGTTCGACGATATCATTCTATGGAGAAACCATAGGACCCCATCAATAGATACATACTCTATATAATTCTATGTCTTTGGAGATTCATCAGCCACTAGGGTTGGGTTGAAGATATAATGCATGAATGATTTATGTATTGGATCATGTTTTAGATTATTTTGTAGAGGATTCTTCAATATTTGAAGTTAAAATTATGATTACTTCTACACATTATACTGATTTTTTTGATATAGGAACTTCCAAAACATTTATATATGATCAAGATGTTTTTGGGATAGAAATCTATGTTTAATTATATCCTAAATTAATTTCTCTTGATAAACCCCCGGATAAAAAGTTATATCACCTAAAAAGGCATCTAGAGTGTCTTGTAATATTTTTTGGTTATATTCATTTATAGTATTTTATGATCATATAAATTACTATATTCTATGTGATTTTAATCATGGATTAGTTGTCTAGTTATTGAGTTTACATCCACCCTTATAAGAGATTAGTATACTTTACTTTGGATAAAGAGGAAGATTTTATTTTTATCATTGAATGGGATGTTATGGGAGTTATAATGGGACCCTACCTGAGTTAGATTGGTGCTAATATATTCCATGGAGTGGGAATGGTACGTATGTATGATCAAAAAATAACTCCCCCTATTTTCATCTAGTGGAATACCAATACTAGGATATCTTTCCAGAACATTTTCAGGACCTCATTTAGCAACCCATGCTTCTATAGTACTTTTACATTTGAATAATACAATAGCTTGTGTTGTATTCAAATTCAAGCTCAAACACACCAAAACCTATCAAACCAGCTGTTATGAATATTAATACACACTTTTTGAACTATTATAAATTTTATCATTCAAAATGGAATTCATTTTTGGAATCGGTATATCGAAATTAGCTTATGGTGAATTTTTGCTATTTTTCTGAAAACATTCAATTTTTGATGAATAGTGAAAATCAATGTTTTATTGTCTAGAACCAACTTTTTATTTAAATTTTATTTATTTTATTTAAATTAACCTTAGGTCAAAACAGATACATAATACCTCTGTATGTTCAATGAAATTCATTGGATTCATTTTATAATAAGTTTATATATATAAAAATTTTATAGAACTTTTTACCGTCTTTTACCCACCTCCTAACAGCATTTAAAAATTTTCATATAACTTAATTTTAATGCTTCTGTGAGTTGAATTCCAAAAATATGAGAAACACAGTAGACATCTGTAAGTAAAATGTGGTTCAATAAGATGAAAATAATTTCTGGTGAATAGTAACTTCTTACTTTAATTTACCACTGTTAAATTTAAATAGGATAATTAAAGGTAAAAATGATATTATAATTACTCAAAAACATGTCCTAATTCTATTTGATAAGTTTAATTTGACCAAAACCAACCATAGAAATAAAATATGATCCCCTTTGGTCAACTAGGATTAGATTAGGACATTTATTATTATTTTACTTAAAGAAGAGTTAAAGTGTTAAATTCAAATTTTAATAACTAAATAATTTTTAATATAGGGTTATAGATAAGATAAATTCAAAAATTAATATTCATTAGAAAGATAAAACGATTTACAACATAATTGTATTTTATTTAGAATTATTAAAAATTATATAATTAAATTTATTTGTGACAAAATGATGATGTAGTAATATCCTTATTAATGAAATATTAAAATAATTGATATTATAATTATCCAAATAATTCCAATTTGATATTTTTGATGAATTTCAGTAATTTTATAGGTTAATATAACATGTTAGGGTTCATTAAATGAATTTTTTTCAAAGTAATCATTCTTTTATGACTTTAACAAAAACAAAATACCAAATTGTGTCAAAAGTGACATAAATGAGTTTTAAAAACAAATACTATATTATTAATTGATATAATATTCCAAAATATATAATTTTTGGCCAAAGGACTTAGATAAGGTTAATAGATTAATAATGAACTACTTGGTGTTTTCTTGGTAGTTTATAGTATATTTATTAACCATATAATATAAAAATACAATGAGACTTAGTAAATGTAAAAATATTTAACTAAGAGTTAAATCTACAAGATAAGGTTAATATAGTGACCTAAAACTATATAAAACCTTTTCATTGAAAGGTTTTCAACCCATCTACACCTTATCCTCATAATAAATCATTTTTGATCCAATAGAATCAAAAAATTATTTTATTATAAAAAAATATTTCAAGCTTTTCCAAAAGTGACCTTCACCTCTCTTATAAAAGGGTACATCCCCTTCTCTTAATTTCACACTGCCAAAGCCATTTGGCTCTGCCAACCCCTTCCCAAATAATCACCCAACTTCTATCACATCAACTTATATTTCTTACATTGAACAGATTTTCAACCAATGTATCCCTTTTAATCAAGTCAAAAGGAAACACCCGGAGAAGAGGTAATAATTTCACCACCCACTTTCAGGTTCTTTTCCTCTTACACTACCTCTTTCTTTGTTGTTTCCATAAAAATTAAAAAATACAGTACCTTATACATATTTTACTAATATTATAAATATGGTACAACCATATTCATTATTATATCCATCCTATAAATGACAATGTCACTATACGTGCATATGTATGGCTTACTGTCTCCATGTCATGGTGTATTTTGTTATTCAAACACTTCTTTATTTGGATGGGTATAATAATGAGTATAAGTGACGTAAATAATAAACATAACATGTTAAGTATTCTGTACATATTATATACAATCTAATTACATAATATTTCACCATCAATATAATGATATTTTCACTCGTACATCCTATCCATAGCAAACATGTCTTACGTAACCAATCATATAAAGGAAAAAAAATCAGTTAACACCTGAAACGATGATACTATTGAAATATTATTAACAATGGGATCATATATGTTATCATATTTATGTATATAGTTCTTGTATAATTTAATAAAAATTATTTAACTATTATATAGGAGGTTAACATACCCACGACCAAGGAAATGTACAAGGTAAGTATTAATTCTATAATCTCTTCATTATCCAAGGTTGTTAATACATAAGTATTTACTGGGACCTCTTTATCATCCACATATTTGTTTTCATAAAAATGTATTTCAAAACATTTCTACTATTAAATATAATATGGGTTAAATTCATTCATATCCTTATTTGAACTTATATTTTTTTTCAAGGAATCTTTCCATCATTTTCTAAACAAGGTACTTTATGACCTTGTCTATAAAATTTTCGTAAGAATGTATTTTTTTAACTTATATGGTTGGTGTAGCTTTTTTCTACCATTATAACATATTTAAAGATTTTATTAAATGATTATATAAATATTTTCAAAATAAGTACTTTCTTTTATAATTATGTGACTTTTAAATGATTTTAAAAAAACAGAGATATTTCTCTCAAATAGATTTGATTTCAATTATGTCAACAACCTTTTATGGATTTTACACTTGTTTGAAATTGATTCATCATGATAGAAAACATACATATTTTATTGAAGGTTTTTTAATGTGTTTAATGGTGGATGTGTTATTTTTATACCATTTATGGTTTATTGATAAAATATTGGCATCTCGTATGAAATTTTTAAAATGAATTTTTTTGTTATGTTTAAACCTTTTCATATGAAGAATGTATTGGACATAGTAAGTGATGGGTGGAGCCCACTATATCTCCTCGATTCACCGGTAGTTCTCATGAGACAAACTAGTTCATTAGCATAAGGCCTTGAAAAAAACTTATTGGAATTCTGGGAAGAAGGCCTTGACTATGTGGTTATGAAGTCTGGAATTATGAATTCCATCATTAAGAAAGTGGATATTGATATTTCATGTGATTATTCAACTAATATAATATCCATGTGAATAAGTAAATGTAATTATTTGATTTTATCTTTTCAATATTATGCTGAATTTTATGTTCAAAAGGAATTTGTTTTAGTCTTATTAATTTCCTTAAATGTATATGCTTATTTATGGAAGTTTTCGCTATATTGTTATCCTTACTGAGCATCTGAGCTCACCCCTTTCTATGTTTATTTTTTCTAATATGTTAAGAATTATTATATGGTTGATCTATATGGATAGGATAAGGATATAAGTTTGTTCAAAGGGGAAGAAATGTTTTCAATTTTTTATTTCATGATGTAATATAAAACTTTTGAATGTATCTAGTACTTTCAAGGATACTAAACTGATCGGTCTTTCGAGATTTGATCCCTTGGGATCATTCCAATGTTATGTAATAATGCACCGACTCTGGGTAACTTGCTTCAGGTTGTAACAGTTTATATCAGAGGAAGTTTTTTACAATCCTTGGAAGATTGATTTAGAAAAACTTTGATTAGAGAACAGTATCCAAAGATAGACTTTGATGATTAGTACAAAAGAACATTCATGAATTTTGATAATATTGAGATTTTGTGAATTTTTTAAGAAATAAATCCCTATCAGGATACAAGTAGGTAGATGTGGATCTAGCACAGATGTACCTAGGGGTAAAACCTGAAAACACTGTTTTGAGCTAGACTCGAATGGGAACAAGGGCATGACAATGGTCCTTGCAGCACTCTTGGTTACAACACTCCCGGGGAATATTCTTAGTATAATACAAATTTTGTTTTCAAACCATTATGAAGGATTTATGAGTATTTACCTCCACAAAGAAAACAATTTTAGGATTATTGATTATATCCATAAACTGTTCAATTTATTTTCAGTGTTTTACAAGTTAGGAATTATGTATTTTTTATCATAAAATAATCCATTGTATGTCATTTTTTAGAAATGGTGCATAGTAGAAGGAATAGAAACCGGATCAGTGCATGTAATCCTTGTAGGTATTTCCCTCCTACTCAAGATAATTATAGAAGAGCTTTTGATGCAACCGGTGCTGGTCATCTTATCCCTATAATAGGACAACTCACTCAGGTTATGAATAATAACATTACCCGTATGGAGCAACCTAATCCAAAATGCAGAGGATCAATGTTACACCGCTTCATGAGGCAACAACCACAAAAATTAAATAGGACTACAAATCAATTTATAGCTGGGAAATAGATAAGTTATTTAGAGAACATATTTCACGCTTTGCGGGGGTAGCAAAAAGAAAAATGTTTTCATGGCAGTTTATCGCATCACGGGAGATCCAGATCAATGGGGGTCATTGATTCAAAACAAAAAGGAAGATGATGAAGTATCAAATATGGAATTGAGAGAGTTTATAGATATTTTCATAGAAAAAATACTTTCCTCATGACCATCGAGCAAATATGGAATGAAAATTTATGAGTCTGAGACAAAAGGAGGACAAGAATGTCCTGAAATATGAGGCGAACATTACAATGATAGCAAGGCATGCAATAGATTATATACATAACCCAAGGAGTAAGATTGATCAATTCTTTGATGGGTTAAAACTGTTTATCTGTTGAGAATTAGTCTCACAATCCATCTTATCATACAAAGATATGGTCTCATGTTCCATCAAGACATAAAATGAATTCTCTAATTCTTATGAATTTAATGAAAAGAATGAGAAGAAGATATATGATGAACACTATGGAAATGGAAATAAGGGGAAGAAGGGAAAAGATGAATATCCATCTTATAGTAAATGTGAGAAGATACACCCTGGTACGTTGCTGAAGGGAATGGTAGTCTATTACAAGTGTGGTGAAAAAGACCACCAAGATTATGATTGCAAAGTAAAGAAAGAGACTGTTAATGTTGAAAGATACAATTGTAGAGAAAGGGATAATTATACAAATAAATGTCCTAAGAACCAATGAATATTACCTCATAAAATGCAAAGGGATCCTGACCACACTTATGGGATCACTACTGCCGAGTTCGACGCTCTAAAATATGTGGTGGAAAGTAATTTAATGGTTTCCTCAAGTTTAGCCAATGCTTTATTTGATTCCAGATCATCGCTTTGCTTCATATCATCCCAGTTTTCTAAGAAAATTATATATTTTAAATTTGACTTAACAAAGGATTTTTATGTAAAAACACCTAAAAGAAGTATCATCGCAACAATATTTGTGAATTCATTCCCATTAGGGCATATAAATGTTCTTTATCTGCCGATCATATCATCATATCAATGATTGAATTTGAAATAATCCTAGGAATGTATTTTTTTCATACCCTAATCTGAAAATTTATTGTAAGAAGAAGGAGGCTACAATTTTCAATGATGATAAGGAGTACATTATCTTAAGAGAAGAAATGTCACCACCAGATTCTTATCCAGATCCACCCCCAATAACTCTACAAAACTCAATTATTATGGAGGAAGAAAATGAAATAATTATGGGTTAGGAAATGAATTTTAAAATAGAGGATGTACCTATTGTGCAAGAATATGTGGATGTGTTTCTAAAGTATTTACATGGACATCTTCTAGAATGATAAATTGAGTTTTGCAGTGATTTAATTCATGGTTCAAGGCCCATATCGAAAAACCCTTAAATAATATCCATAATAGAATTACTTGAAGTACATAAAAAACTAGAGGAATTGAGTAATAAGGGATTTATTATCCCTAGTGCTTATCCATGGGGAGCCCCAATTCTTTTTGTTAAAAATAATGATGGATCTATGAGGTTGTGGATTGAATAAATGGAGGTAAATGATATAAAAATAATAATCAAGTATCCCCTACCTCACATTAATTATTTATTCAATCAAATTCATGGAGATCAATATTTTTCAATGATTTAACTTTGATCTAGATATCATCACTTGTGTGTGAAGAATGAAGACATTCCAAAAAGAGAATTTCGAACTAGGTATGGGCATTAAGAGTTTACAGTAATGCCTTTTGGATTGAATAATGCACCCTCTGTCTTCATGGAACAAATGAATATAGTTTTCATGGAATATCTTGATGAATTTTTAGTGGTAGTTGTTGGTGATATCTTGGTATACTAACAAAGCTTCTACGATCCTGAAATTCACTTGCGCACTATTCTAAAAACCCTAAGGAGAAATGAATTATTTGGAAAGTTTATAAAGTGTGAATTCTAGGTTGAAAAGATTTCTTTTTTTGGCCATATTGTCTTTATGGATGGAATCTCTGTTGATTCATCAAATACCAAGAAAATCCAATAATTTCCATCACTGATGAGTATAATTGAAGAACGTATTTTTATTGTTTTTTCAGGTTATTATCGACGTTTCATCTAGAATTTAGCTTGTTTGGGTAACCCATTAACCAAGCTCACACATAAAGCGGGTAAATTTGTTTGGACAAAAGAGTGTGAAGAATGTTTTGAGGAAATTAAGAGAAGATTAGTCAATGATCTTATATTCACTCTACCATCGGGGAATGATGGTTATGTTATTTATAGTGATGCTACAAGGAAATGACTTGGTTGTGTCCTTATGCAGAATGATAGATTTATTGCCTATTAATCACGATAGCTAAAAATTCATAAACAAAACTCTGTTACTCATGATCTTGAGTTTTCAGTTGTAATCTTTCCTCTAAAATATGGAGACACTATCTATATGGTGAGAAATGTGAGATTTATACTAATCACAAGAGTTTCAATTATATTTTCTCATTGAATGAATCCTATATGTGGAAAAGATGATGGCTTTAACTCTTAAAGGATTATGATTGCACTATACACTACTACCTAGGGATGGAAAATAATGTAGCAGATGATTTGAGCATAAAGGATCATAGAGTTTTTAACAAGATGCGAGTGGAAAAATATCCTATATTCATGGATCCAGTAATGTTGGATATAGAAATAACCCTGTAAGGTAAAACATCAATTTCATTTAAAATGGTTTCCAAAACTATCTTTAATAGAAATGATAGATATTTCTCATAATGATTATGAAGAGTTTCAAAAGAAGATTAAAGTTGTTAATGATGGGACATTGGGTGACTATATATATGAAGATATAATATTGAAAATTGGGAAAAGACATTGTGTTGGTGACATAACAGATCTAAAAAGGGAATTGTTGGAGATGCTTATAGCTCCAATTTCTCTGTACACCATGGGAGCACCCAGATGTACTAATATTTGAAGGAACACTTTTTGTAGGAAAACATGAAGAGGTAGATTGCTGATTTTGTGTTAAAAGGTATGGTTTTTTAACAAGTGAAAGTTGGAAGGCCACAACATAGAGGATTCATGAAACCTCATCACATACCTAAGTGGAAATGGGATAATATTACGATGGAATATGTCATTGGTCTACCAAAGACTCCTATAAGGAAAGATTCAATATGGGTCATAGTTGATCATCATATCATGTCATCACATTTTCCTGATATAAGAGAAGATTTACCACTTGAATGTCTGGAAAGTCTATATATTAACAAAGTTGTAAAAATCCATGGTGTACCCCTATCAATTGTTTCTGATCATGATCCTTGTTTTACATCAAGATTCTAGAAAAGTCATCAGAAGGCCTTGGATACTGAACTTTGTTTCAACACTACATACCACCCTTAAACTAATGGAAAATCATAATGGACTATTCGAAGCTTAGAAGATATGTTGAGATCTTGCTGACTTGACTTTATAGGTATTTGGGATTGGTATTTACCTCTAGTAGAATTTTCCTATAACAATATTTTACATTCAGGTATTTAGAAGACACCATATGAAGAGTTTAATGGAAATAGATGTCGCACACCAACTCGTTGGGATGATGTTGGTGAAACAAAACTCATAAGCCCAGAACTTGTTGAGGAATCAATGGAAAAGGTGAGGATTATCCAAACCCACATCAAAGTAGATCATGGTAGGAAATAGAGATATGCTGATAATCAGACGAAGGATTTGGAATTTCAAGTTATAGGCCACATTTTTGTAAAGGTATCTCCATGGAAGGGTTTTATACGATTTAGTAAGAATGGTAAATTGAGTCCCACGTAGATTGGGCCTTTTGAAATTCTATATCGAATTAGAGTTGTATCTTACCGTTAGGAAATGCATCCAAGTCTCTCCAGTGTTCATGATGTGTTCCATGTATCACTATTGATAAAATACATGCCTGACCCAATGCATGTACTCACGTATGAGGAAATTGAACAAGAACCTGATCTATCTTATTATGAAGAGCCTATCAAAATTTAGGATATCAGAGAACAAGTGTTGAGAAACCGGATGACTCATCTAATAAAAGTTCAAAAGAGAAACCATAAGATGGAAGAGGCAACGTGGGAATTTGAGGAACTTATGATAAAGAACCACCAGAATCTTTTTATGCAGTAATATTTTAGAAATTACGAGGATGAAATTATTTTAAGGAGGTGATAATGTAACACCCCAAGCTTCCATGGTACATTTCTCTTTGAATAATACAATAACTTGTGTTGTATGCAACATCGAGTTCAAACACACCATAACCAATCAAACTAGTCATTATGAATAGTAATACTCAATTTTTAAATTTTTTAAATTTTTTCCTTCAAAATGGACTTCATTTTTCTGATTTTAATATCATAATTTTCTTATGGTAATGTTTTGGTATTTTTCTGAAAACATTCATTTTTTGATGAATAGTGAAAACCACAGCATTGTTCTTTAAAACCGATATTTTATTTAAAGAATTATTTATTTTATTTAAAGTAATTTTACGTAAAAAAATGATACATAATACCTATTTAAGTTAAATCTAATTCATTATAGGCATTTCATTATAAATTTAGTTATATAAAAATTTTATGGGCCTTTTTACCGCCTTTTAACCACCTCATAAAAGCATTTATAAATTTGCATAAAAAATAATTTTATTGCTTATGTGAGCTGAATTTAAAAAATTTGAGAGACACCATTGACATCAGTATGTAAAATGTGGTTCAATAAGATGAAAATAGTTTTTAGTTATTAGCAACTTTTTTCTTTTATTTGCCACAGTTTAAAGTAAATAGGGTAATTAAGGGTAAAAATGATATTATAATTACCATAACACTTGTCCTAATTCTATTAGACAAGTGTAATTCTACCAAAAACAAATTTTGAAATAAAATATGATCCTCTTTGGTCTACTTGTATTAGATTATAACATTAAGTATTATTTTATTTAAAGAAGAGTTAAAAGTGTTAAATTCAAAGTTTAATAACTAATCCATTTTTAATATAGAGTTAAAAATAAGATAAATTCTATTATAAATTTTCATTAGAAATATAAAAAAAATTTCCTACATCATGGTATTTTATTTATAATTTTTATACATTAATTAATTAAATTTATTTTTGACACAATGATGATGCAGTAATTACATTATTAATGAATGATTAAAATAATTGATATTATAAATATCCAAATAAATCAAATTTGAGAATTTTGATGAATTACACTAATTTTATAGGTCAATAGGACATGTTAGGGTTTATTAAATGATTTTTTTCTAAGTAATCATGCTTTTATGACTTTAACAACAACAATATACCAAATAGTGTCCAAATTGACATAAAAGTGTTTTAAAAACAAATATTTTATTATTAATCGATATAATATTATTAAAAATCTAATGATTGGTTAAAGTACTTATCTAAGGTTAAATATATTAAAAATTAACCACTTTTGGTTCTCTTGGTAGTTTATAGAAGGTTTATTAACCATATAATATATAACTACAGAGAGACATGGTAAATGTACAACTATTTAACTAAGAGTTAAATCTAAATGATAAGGTTAATATGGTGACATAAACCTATATAAAAACTATTTATTGAGAGGATTTCAACCCATCCCTACCTTATCCTCGAAAAAATAATTTTTGAGTCATTATAATCAGAAAATAATTTTATTATAAAATAATATTTAAAGCTTTTCCTAAAGTGACCCTCACGTCTGTTATAAAAGTGTACATACCCTTCTCTTAATTTCACACATCCAATGCCATTTGGATCGGCCACCCCCTGACCAAATATACTCCCAAATTCTCTCACATCATCATAGAGTTCTTACATTGATTAGAAAGCTAACCTAACTATCCCTTTTGATCAACTCAAAAGGAAACACCCAAAGAAGAGGTAATAATTTCACCACCCTCTTTCATGTTCATTTCTTCTTCTACTTCCTCTTTATTTGTTTTTTCCTTACCAAAATAATAAATCTAGTACCTTATACATAATTTTATATTATTATAAATATGTTAGAACCATATTCGTTATTCTATCCATCCTATAAATGAAAAAGTCACCATATGTGGGTACGTACAGCTTACCGTATCCACGTCGTGGTGTAGTTTTTTATTCAAACACTTCATTATTTGGATGGGTATAATAATGAGTATAACTGACGTAAATAATAAACATAACATGTTAATGATTCTATATATATGATATACCATCCATTTACATATTATTTAACCATAAATATAATGATATTGTCGCTCGTGCATCCGTACGGATTATAGTCTCCATGAATGTGATTAGATTCATTCCCCATCATAATCATTCAAGATTAATTTTAATTTTAGGATTAAAAATAAGGTTCATGAACATAATATAATTTTTTAAATGAATATAATACATCCTATCCATAACAAACATGGATTACCTAACCAATTATATAAATGAAAATGAATCTTTTAACACATGGAAACGATGATACTACTGAAATATTATTAACAAAGCAATATTAGTGAATCATAAATGATATCATATTTAGGTATATTGTTCTTGTATAATTTAATAATGATGATTTAACTCTAATAAAAGAGCTTAATGTACCCTCGACCAAGTAAAAGTTCAAGGTAATTATTAATTATACAATCTCTTCATTATCTAAGGTTGTTAATACGTAAGTATCTACTGGGAACTCTTTATCATCCACATTCATGTTTTCTTAAAAATATATTTGAAAACATTTTTACTATTTATTGGACTGTGGGTTAAAGTCATTCATACCCTTATCTAACCTTATATATTTTTAAAGGAATCTTTTCTTCATTTTCCTAACAAGGTACATTATGACCTTTTTGATAAAATTATAGTATGAATGCCTTTTTTTAACATTTATGGCGGGTGCGGCTATTTTCTATTGTTATAACATCATCGAAGATTTCCTTTCAAGATTATTAGAATATTTTTAAAATAAATTTTTCCTTTTATAATTATGTAACTTTTAAATGATTTCAGAAAAAAGGAAATATTTCTCGCCAATAGTTTTGATTTCATCTATGTCCACATCCATTGATGGATTTTATGCTTATTAGAAATTGGTTCATTATGATACAATTCTTCCATATTTTATTGAAGGTTTTTTGATATGTTTGACTATGGATGTTTTATTTTTATATCATTCATGATTTATGGATAAAGTATTGACATATCATATTCTATTTTTAATATGGATGTTTATGTTATGTTTAAACCTTTTCATATGAGGAATGAATTGGACTTAGTAAGTGATGGTTGGAGACAACTATATATCATTGATGCATCAGTAGGTCTCGTGAGACAAACTAGTGTCTTAGCTCAAGGCCTTGACAATGTTGTTATGATGTCTAGCATTATGCATTACATCATTATGAAAGTGGCTATTGTTTTTGCATGTGATTATTCAACTATTATAATATCCATATGAATACGTAAATGAAATTATTTGATTTTATCCTTTCTATATTTTTATGAAGTTTAAGTTTAAAATGATTTTTTAAGTCTTATAATTTTCCTTAAATGTTTATTCTTATTTATGAAAGTTTCTATTATATTGTTATCCTTACTGAGATTCTAAGCTCACCCATTTATATGTTTCATTTTTCCTAGGATGTGAATAAATATTTTATGGTTGACCTGTTGGGATAGGCGATGGATATAAGTGTGTTCAAAGGGGTCAAAATTTTGAGATGTTTTTATTTCATGATGTAATGTAAAACATATGAATGTATCTAGTACTTTCAAGGCTACAAAACTGATCGGTATTTCAGGATTTGATCCCTTGGTATCATGAAAATTGTATGTGATAATGCACCGACTCTAGGTACTTAGGGTCTGGTTGTTACACCTCCTCTTAGTAGAGAAATCAAATTAAATATTAAAATAATTATCGGAGAATAATCAATATTGTTCCCTCTGTATTGTATGGTATCAACTAGGTTAGAATAACTCACGATTCAACCTGAAGATTTAGAGGTGAATGGGTTTTATGAAACCAAATTCTTCCCCTTACAATGTTATATTTTTGTTTTCAAAAAAGGTTGATGCCAGCATTCACATGTGAAAGGACATCAGAAAGATGAATCAGTTCACAAGGAATACCTGGTACCTATTTCCAATGAACAATGATTTTTTTGATTTGTTAAGGGGTACTCTGTGGTTCTTCAAGATTGGTTTTCAACTTAGATACCACCATAATTTGGTAGAAGAAGAGGATATACGTAAGATATAATTTAGGGTAGATATAGAATATATGAGTATCATTTCATGACTTTTGCGTTAATGAATGCTCCTATGGTGTTCATGGATCTTATTAACAATATCATCCATTTGTATCTAGACTATTTTTTCACTATATTCTTTGATGATATCCTAATATAATCACATACATAATGATGTTTTCTAGACTTCTTGATATCATGTTGAATACACATCAAACACCTTAGATTTATTCCACGATTTCAAAGTGTCACTTTTGGATCCTAGAGGTGTGCTTCCTTAGGCATTTTACTATATAGGAAATGATTTTAATTGGTCCAGAGAAGGTAGAGGCAGTGATCTCTTGAAAATAAACTAGGAACATGTTCAATATTATTATTTTATTAGGATTCCTTAGTACTATATGTGTTTAATTCAAGATTTATAACATTTTTATGCACCTATTATTGGGCTTACCAAGAAGGGGTGATGTTTGAGTGCACTGGTCAATATGAAGAGGCCTTCATATTGATTAATAGGAGATTTACATCAGCTTTGATTTCGATATTACCAAAGCCCGGGATTGAATACAACGTTTACTATGATGCCTCAGGTGTGTTTTGGGGAAAATTTTGATTTTGGGAGATCATGTAGTTCCCTACATGTTTCATCAGATGTAACCACATTAGTGGAACTACCCTACCCATAACATAGAGTTGGCAGTTATGATCCATTATATAATGTGTTTGAAATGTTAGATATTTTTTGATAAATTTATCATCTCAATATAATATAAGAGATTTTTTTATGTCTTTTCTTTGTGATACTTGAATCTATGATAGAGGCATTGGGTCGAGTATATGCAGACTTTCCACTTTGAGATGTCTTGTTCTCCATGAAATAGTAATATTGTTGTTGTTTTTTATTAAAATAATGAAATAGGTGCTTGGAGAGCATCCTTCATAGGAGGAATAGAAATTGATGAGATTATTTGATAAATGTTTAGTGTTAGTATATTATGATCAAGGGGTGATGACATATTCCATCTTAGTAATCATGTTTTCCTTAGATGGTTTCTTGAATGCTAGCGAGGATTTTGATTCTAAATACTTAGGGATTAAGGAATGGTTGGTGGGGAATGACCTAGTTCCAGGATGGTCATTATATGGATATGAAATGATCTATGTTCATGGGATTGTTTTGGTTCCTTATTCTATGTGTGAAGATTTTAAGAGGTACTCTCGTGTATAACAGTGGGAAGTGTGCACAATATCGATGGATATGCATGATAATAAATTGAGATGTTTTTGATTTCCATTTATGAAGAGGGGCATTACAAATTTTATCTCATGTTTCCTTACCAATTATATAATGGTGACTCAGGATTAGCTAACATTTCATTTTCTTCAACCTCTTCTCATACCCATATGGAAGAAGTATGGGGTAATGATGGATTTTGTTATGAGGTTTTACAAGACACCGAGAGGTCGAGATGTTTTGGGGGTTGTGATTGATCAGCTAATGATGGTAGCACATTTTATACCAATATGAGAGAATCATTCCATAAATGAGTTGGGAAAATTATATATTCAAGATATAGTGTAGTTGAATGGAGTGACGTAATGAAAAGTATCTGATCTGGTTGCACATTTTATTAAACAGCTTTGGAAAGGATTATGAACGGATTTTGATATTGAGTTGAAGCTCAGTATGGTGTATCAACTATAGAACCATGGGTATTCAAAGCTAAAAATCAAGATTCTAGAGGATATACTTCTGGAAAGCATCCAGAAGTTTAGTGGTGCATGGTATGATCATCTATACTTGGAATAATTTTCATACAACAATATTTAATAGTCATCGATTAAGATGGAATCGTTTGAGGGTATTTATGATTAGCTCCATCGTTCACTATTTGTTTGGCATGAGGTAGGTAGGGAAGCTAATTTCCGGATGAGTTTGGTGTATGATACCTTTAAACTAGTAAATTAGGTTCAAAAGGGATTGGTTACCACTTAGAGTAGACAACGATTGTATTCAAACTAACGGATAATAACTTAAGAGTTCATTCAAGGTGACTATGCTTTATTATAGGTATCACATCAATTGGGGAATCAATGATTTTAGAAGAAGGGGTAGTTTCATAATTGTTTGTGGGACCCCTTAAAATCAATGATCATTTAAAAATAATGGCCTACTCCTTGGATCTTCTCCCATGGTATTAGTGTATGCATAATGTGTTTCATGTGTCTCATATTTGGAGTTACAATTCCATCCTATTCATGTGATCAACACTAAGGATATTGATTTGGAATATATGTATCATGTTTTGGAGTGACCAGTATGCTTTTTGGATTATACTGAGAATGTTTTTTAGGCGAAGATGGTAACAATTATTCAATTTATGTGATAGAAAGGTCACATCCAAGAAGTGACTTAGGAGAAATAAAATGATGTACATGATCAATGACCTGAGTTATTTGAGAAGGAAATCAAGAAGAAACATTATGAGGATAATACTTCCTTAGAGGAGGATATATAATTGCACATATAGTTCAATTATATTACCCCTTTTCGGGCCTTCTTTATGTATTCTTGAGCTATTATTTTCTTGATTGAATATTGGATAAATTTTTGGATGGTTTGAGAGGGTTTTATAATCTTTTAATGGAGCTCATAGACTATTCATGGTTTTGGGAAGCCATGTAGCTCTTCTTAGAAAACCATGTAACATTGTGAGAGGAGTAGTAAATGTTTCTTGATTGTAAAATGGTTTTATATAACTGTATGAAAATCCTTAGGAAACCATATGCCTCAAAAAAGGAAAAAACATGGTTGGAACACAGATTACCAAAACTAGTGGCCAAACTGCATGAGTTCCATGAAGTAGTAGTGAGTCTCGCCTGATTCACACATAGTGTGGTAAAAATTATTACCAAACCTTTTGAATGAAAATATATATTCTGTAAACTATTTTTTAACCCAAAAAACTTTGAAACATCCCATTAATCCTCAAAAACATATGGATCACAAATCTATAGACACTATTGTTGGTTTGTTTGTAATTCATATCCCTCCAAACACTAATTCTGGGGGATTTAGAGGTCTTCCTCCATGTTTTTTCAAGATAAGGGGTCTTTAATTCTATATTATTCATGTTTCTTCTAGATATCATCTATTCTTCATTGGTGGAATCATAGAATGGGAATATCATGGTTAGACTTATGAATTCAAATGTGATCTAATAAGGTATTCTCTATTTTTTAAGTTATAGAAGGATAGATCTAGATAATTGTTTGCATCACATGATTGATTCTAGATGAGTTGGTGTAGGTATTTCTCCTTGGGTAAGCCTACTCAAATTCAATCCCATGTGATGTTATTTTCTTGGATCTTTAATTTAGAAATCTCATTTGATGAATTTGTCATGATTTTTGGAATTGTGGGTATGTGGGATTAATTTAGGTGGTAATTCTTGGCATTCGGTGTTGATACTATTTAGGTAATAATTCCTTTTTATTTTATGGCCTTTATATGAATTTATATTCCTTGATATTTGTGTGTGTGTGTGTATCCATGAGTACCTTCCATAAAATTATCCTCATGAGGGTGTGTGAGAGTGGCGTGTGAAATTCATGCGTGATATGACATTCTTTTAAATTTCTTATTTATGGTTTGTGTGTGGGTGCATGTTAGGTTTCTTTATGATTGGTTTCAAGGAATAAGGTTAAAGTAACATAGATTGTTATCATATTGCTGGGGGAGTGATTTTATTATTATTGGAAGGTTGTGATATCACCTCCATAGATGACACGTGAAACTCATCATTCCCTAGATTTGGATTATTATTTTGACATGGGTGTAGGTATCTTTCCCCATATAAAAATATTTGGTCGACATGTGAAAACATGGCTTTCTCGAGATATATGAATTGTGTCAACAGGTTGTCATCATGACATGGTCATAAAGGCAGCTTTTGAATTATGCCTTAAAGTTGGGGCATGGATACATTACTATTGGATGGGTTTTCCAGGATATTGTGTGGATTTCATGGCATGATCTAAGTCATTAAATGGTTACTCCTAATCTTCCTTGTAAATGGTGCCTAATGAGGTTATGATTTGATATTATTTTACCACATCATTTTCAAAATTTAATTGTATTTTAATTTCTAAATTTATTAATTTATTTAATATTTTATAATTGTTGATGATTTTTTGTAAATTAAATAAAACTCTAAATTTTAGGTTAAAATATGTTTCAGATTTTATTTAAAAAATAAAAATTAAATAATTAAAAATCATGTGGTACTCATCATCACAAAAACATAAAATACATAAAATGGAAAAACTAATACCTTCAAAAAAATCACATCCAGAGGTCAAAAGACCCAAAACTATAACTCTTTCATCCAAAAATAAAGCATACATATGAACCGTCACCCAAATTCAAGAACCACGCAATCATGCCAGCACCTGATCACCACAAATCTTCCCCACCTAATTCTACTCCCCAACCTAAAACCATCTCATCTGGATTGTAAAAAACCTTCCTTAGTGATACTTTGGAGGTCCTCTCGCGTTCCAGTCAGCCAGCCTATCGCAAGACCTTTGTACATCCCGAAGTCCCAAACTCCAATGTCTCTCTCCTTGCATCATCACCAATTTTTACTATTCAATGCATCCCACAATCTATGTTTCATTGTTCGACACTAGTACCGAATAACACCATCAACCTCACAACCATCCATGTCCTCCCGGTATCACACGCAGGTCTCCCTATGAGGCCATCGGTGAGGAATGTACCCTAGTGGGTCCACATTCCATACATCCTACGTAACGCCCTAACCATAGAAGCCCAGAGTCAGTTCATTATTTTAATATATTAGCATGATTACAAGGAATAAATTCCCAAAATACCAATTAGTTTAGAATTCTTGGAAAAAAGATTACATACATGAACATTAAATTACACATTAGAAAATAAAACAAAACATAAATGATCCTCTGAGAATGCCATTAATTTACTATCTTAACCCTTCTTATCAATCATAATACACTTGTTAGAGTCCTAGGAAAATAAATCATAAGAAAGGGGTGACCTCAAAATTTCAGTAAGGATAACAATATAGCAGAAACATTCACAAATAAGAACAAACATTTAAGGAAATGTATAAAACTAAAACAAAGGCCTTTTAAAAATAACCTTCTGCATATTATGGAAAAGATAAATCAAATAATACCATTTATATATTCACATGGATATTCAACTAGTAAAATAATCACATGAAATATCCATAGCCAATTTCATAATGATGGAACGCATAATTCCAGACCTCATAACCACATAGTCAAGTCCTTGTGGAAAGAATACAAATAAGATTTTTTCAAGGCCTTGTGCCAAGACAATAGTTTGTCTCTTAAGGCCTACCGATTCATTGAGGAGATATAGCGGGCTCCACCCATCATTTACTAAGTCCAATGCATTTCTCATATGAAAATATTTAAACATAAAATAAACATTTGTATTAAAACTAGCATATGAAATGTCAATAAATTATCCATAAACTATGATTGGTATCAAAATAACACACCCATAGTCAAACATATCACAAAACATTCAATAAAATATTGAATATTTTTATTATAACAAACCAACCTCAATCAAGAATAATATCCCATAAAGAATGTTTACATAGTGGAAAATGACCAGTAATAATATTTGAGAGAAATATCCTTTTTTCAAGAAATCATTTAAAGGTCACATAATTTATAAAAAAATTCATTTAAAATATAGTTTTTAACCAAAGTGTCCCATACCACATTGAATATTTTTAAAGAAATTAACATTTTAAAACATTTAGGTCCGTATAAATAAATCCTTAAATCCATTTTGAAAACTTGTTCATTAATGAAGAAAGGGTTAGAAGAATAAATCATTAAAACATTTAAACGATGTTTTAGTAAAATATTAGCTAAAAAGAATACCTTTTTAAAAACTCTTTTATGAAAAATGGACGAGGATAATAGATATGTCCCAGTAGATACTTACATAAAAACAGCCTCTGATAACAAAGAGATTGTGAAATTAATCCTTAACTTGCACTTTCCTTTGGTCGATGGTATAGTTAACCACCTCTTTAAAGACCATAGTATGTTATTAAATTATAAAAGAACAATATTGAAATTAATTATATCATAAATGATTCATTTAAGTCTATATACTACCCATTTAATAATTATTTCCCAGTTAAATTAGAATTTCACTTAATAATCACTTTCTTTATCGTACGTGTTTTAACTTGTTATTCTTGATCGTATCATTTAGATCATGATTAAAATAATTCTTGAATATAACACATGATTTATATATAATAAACATTTAGAATATAAATATGTATAATAGATAGATATATGAAATGGAAAACACTATTCATGGAGATGGTGGGCCATACGTACACATAAAGTATGTTTCTGTTTCTATAACATATTGAATGGATGTATGTGAATAAGATAAATGTAAGTACACACACACACACATATATATATATCAATATATATCTATTAATTATAATTATTATTTCATATATTACATACTTATTAGTGATATATATTTTTATAATCAACATTGAATGGTGAATGTGGAAATGAATCTCATCACGTCGTGGAGGCAGTAATCCGTACGTACACACGATTGACAATATCATTATATTAATCATGAAATCGTATGTAATTGGATGGTATATCATATATACATAATCATTAAAATTTTATATTAATTATTTATATCAGTTATACTCATTATTATACCCATAAAAATAATGAAGTAATTGAATAACAAACTACACCACAACGTGGAGACGGTAAGCTATACATACGCACGTATGGTGACTTTATATTTTATATTATAGATAGGATAATGAATACGGTTGTACCATATTTATCAAAAAATAATACTATGTAGGAGGTATTGGATTTATTATTTTGTAATAGAAACAACAAATAAAGAGGATGTAGAATAATAAAAGAACATTAAAGAGGGTGGTGAAATTATTTCTTCTTCTTTGGGTGTTTCCTTTTGAGTTGATCAAAATGGATCCTTAGGTTGGATTTATGATCAATGTAAGGATTGTAGGATTATTTTAGGGAAGTTGGGAGGATATTTGGGTAGGGTTAGGATGAGAAAAAGTGTTTGGGAGGTGTGATTTTGAGATAAGGGGATGTACCCTTTTATATATGAGGTGAGGGTCACTTTAGAAAATAGTTTGAAATATTATTTTAATATAAAAACAGTATTTTTTTCTAATGGCTTCAAAATGATTTATTTCTAGTATAAGGTGTGTATGGATTGAGAACCACTCAACCTACAGGTTTTAGATAGGTTTAGGTCACCATATTAACTTTATCTTTTAGATTTAACTTTTAGTTAAATAGATTAACTTGTACCATGTCTTCTTGAATTATTACACTATAAAGTTAATAAAATTACTCTAAACATAAAAGATAACCTAAAGTGGTTTATTAATGACATATATAATATTATTTATGCCCTTTGGAAGAAAATTATTTTTGATAATATTAAATATTTTGATAAGATAATATTTTTTTTAAAAAACTCATTTATGTAAATAATTATTTAAATAAAAATTCGGTTTTTAACAATAACGCAGTGTTTTTCAATATTCATCAAAAATTGATTTTTTTCCGAAAAACACCAAAAATTCACCAAAAGAGAATTTTGGTATTCTGAATTCAAAAATGAATTTCCATTTACCAAATTCAGAATTTATAAGCTTTATTAATTAATATAAAATTAATTACAGTTGTCAAAACCAAAAAGCGGGTTTTTATAAGCTAAAAATTATCAAAATATTAACATGTGTTTATGTCAAATTTTAATGTGAAATTACTTATAATTTCATAAATTATATTAAATGATAAAAATATAATCTAATTATACTTCAAAACCATTCAAATTTATAATTTAACATTATAAATTATTTCGATTAAAAAAGATGTTTTCATTTAACACATAGTATTTTTCACTATTCATAAAAATATAAAAGTTATCAAAAAAGTACCAAAACTTTATCCAAACTATATTTTTATGTCCTGATTCTAAATAAGAATTTAATTTCATTAAATTTAATATATAAAATGTGAAATATTAGTTTTCAAACTCGTTCTCCATTAAAAGGTGGTAAAATTGCATTTTTTGAAAAATACTTTTTTTATTTGAAAAAATGGAGTTTTTCTTATAATATGTATAATAAACACATAATATGGATTCTAAATTTATATGGAGTGTATAAAATTAAAAATTCATATAATATTATTCATAAAAATTTTCAAACAGCTAGTTTGGTAAGTCTTGGAGCACTCGAACTCAGTGTTGTGTATAGCACATGTTGTTAAATTACTTTGAAGAAATAACGTACAATGAAATATTGGGGTGTACCATTTTCCCATTATTAATTAAATTGTTTCCTTGAAATTTGAAATTTTAATTAAAAAATAAAAGTTTAAAAATAGAAAAATACCTTTGTGGAAAAACCCACATCTAGAATTGGGTTAATAAAATTTAATCTTAACAAGAGGGAAAGGGAAATGAAAGAGCCACCACCAAATTATGATCTTGATTAGTAGAACATTGATCAAAATTAGAGACACATAATAGGAGGAAATACATAAATATTTATAATGTGTGGTTGAGGTCTTCAATCCCAAACAAGTGTAAAATTGATGGCCTCAAATCCATCAAACTATGATTATTTAAAATATCGTTGGTTCAACAAAACATAAGGTATTAGGCTAACACATTTTTTGGTTTTCAAGATACCATACCATAAGTTTATGAATTAATTTAGTCTTAGAATAAGAGGAAAAAAATATACATGACAAGTATAGTTTCATCTTTCAATTAATTCCTTTCACAAACTCATCTTTCACTCCAGAAGATAATAGAATTCAAAAATATTATATTTATCCAAATCGTATAGGGTTCCAAAAATAATGAATTTATAATGCATTATTCAGACTACTAAATAAATACACTATACAAAACAAGACATTACGTATGCATGTGGTAGGTGATCCACCCTTGTCACCCTTCAGTTGTGGGTTTAAGTTTCATGGCCTTATAGGACAGGACGGGTTGTCGCCTGACCTCCGGGTTGTTCTTTTTACGACAATACAAAAATTAATCTCAAAAATGATTTAACCTTATAAATAGTATCCAATTTAAAACATAATTGATTCCATCCATTATTCCTTTCGAAAAAACTTCTGTCCAAACATACAGTCCAAAATTTATAATGAAGGTAAACACAATAAAGATCGTTTCTGCCATGTAATAACATTTGAATAACATCATCATGTATTATTTAAAAACACTCTAACATCCTGAATTACCATAAAACCATATTTATTACATTCATGCTCCCTTATTCATTATAGAATATTGGATATACTTCTTCTATTACTAAATGTTGTAAACTCCAACAATTATGGATTATACAAATCATTAATCAGTTTCAAGGTAATTAAGAATATCAAATATAATTTATCCAAATCAATCATATATTATTCGAAAATCACTAACTCGGTATCAGAACCATATTATGGTTTATTATTCTCTCAACCATATATTTTCTAAAAAAAATTAACCTGGTACTGAGTCACTTTTCTTCATTCCACAAAATCTTATGTCCTTAATGAACTTGTACTAAAATACAATCCTTATATACTCTATAATTCTTATAACATGTATATCATTAATATAATAATCAAATGACACAATACATTAATAACAACATAAGAAATATAATCATTCCTTTTCATCCTCATTAGTATCATAACTTAATTATTATCCAATAGTAGAATTTGGGGTACACTCTGATGATTTGGACATTGATTCACGTAGTGTCCCAACTCCTTGCAGATGAAGCATTTTACATTTGAAACATTTTTCTTACCCTTGAAATCATGTACTTAGTGTCCTTTTTCTCCAAACATATAATAAACTCCTATTCCCATATAAGCATTTACCATGTTGACTCTTTCCATAGTTATCACATATGGAAAAATTCGTCTTTCCCTTCTTCCCTTTATCCATCTTTATCTCTTCCATACTTTTCTTCTGTTTCTTCCCTTTGAAAGACATTGTAATCATAGAATTCTTTACTTATTTTATTAACACATGATATTATTTCTTCATATGATGAGAATACATGGGAGAAAATTTACCTTTTAAATTTTTTAATACCATATAATATATTTTCCTTCTTAATCTTTTGATCATGTTGATTGTTGGAATTCTCATTCCTTCTACTAGGCGCCATTTCAAAACAATGGAATACACTATGTTAGTTTATGAATCACAATTCATAATTCCAAACATGTAAAATACCTATCGTAAAATGAAATGATAATGCATATAATTCAAAATCATAAAAATTTTTCTTTGAGGATGTATTTACTCCTAAATACTTCATAATGGTTTGTAATGAAAATGTGAATTATCCTAAGCATATTCCCCGGGAGTGTCGTAATCAAGAGCGTAGTAAGGCACATTTTCATTTAACAGGATACCTCAGGTCGAGCCTGAAACTCTTTATCAGATTTTTTAATCCTAGGTACATCTGTTCTAGTCCCACCTCATACTACTTGTATCCAGATAGGGATGAATTTCTTGGAAATTACACAAAATATCTACATTACCAAAATTCTAGGAAGTTATTCTATAGTAATCCACAAAGTCTATCATAGGGTAATGTTCTCTAATTAGAGTTTATCTGAATCTATTTCCAAGGTTGTTTCTAAAATTACTCTGATACCAACTGTAACGCCATGACCCTAGAATCCCAAATTCAGTGCATTATTTTAATACAGTGACATGATTCCAAGAAATCAGGTCTCGAAAGACCGATCAGTTTAGAAATCATGGAGAATAGATTACATACATGAATGTTACATTACACATTAGAAAATAAAACAAATCATAAATGATCCTTTGATAATTCTATTAACCACCTAGCATAACCCATCTTATCAATCATAATACACTTCTTTAATCCTAGGAAAATAAAACATAAGAAAGTGGTGAGCTCAAACTCTAAGTAAGGACAACAATGTAGCAGAAACATTCACAAATAAGCATAAACATTTAAGGAAATGTATAAAACTAAAAAAAATACTTTTGAAATTAAACTTCAGCATAATATATAAAAGAAAAATCAAATAATGCCATTTAATTATTCACATGGATATTCTACTTATAAAATAATCACATTCAATATCCATAGCCAATTTTATAATGATGGAATGCATAATTCCAGACTTCGTAACCACATAGTCAAGGCGTTGTGCGAAGACTACAAATAACATTTTGTCAAGTTCCTATGACAGGACACTAGTTTGTATCTTGAGACCTACTAATTCATCGAGGATCTATAGCAGGCTCCACACATCACCTACTAAGTCTAATGCATTCCTTATATGAAATGGATTAAAAATGAAAATGAATTTTTATTAAAACATGCATACGAAATGTCAATACTTTATCCATAAACCACGAATGGTATCAAAATAACACATCCATAGTCAAAAAATATCACAAAACCTTCAATATATTATGGAATATTTATATCATAATAAATCAACCTCAATTAAGAATAATATCTTTTATAGGATGTTGACATAGAAAAAAATGATCAGAAAAAAATATTTGAGAGAAATATTCCTTTTTCATTAAATCATTTAAAAGTCACATAATTTATAAAGGAAGTCATTTAAAATATAGTTTTGAACCAATGTTTCATATACCACATTCAAACTTTTGAAAGGAATTAACATTTTAAAACATTCATGTCCATATAAATAAATCCTTAAAACCATTATGAAAACATGGAAATTAATGAGAAAGGTTAAGAAGAATAAATCATTAAAAAATTTAAAATGATGTTTTAGTAAAAGAGTAGCATAAACATAATCAATTTGAAAAACTCTTTTATGAAAAATGGAAATATATAATAAATATGTTCCAGTAGATCCTTAGGTAAAAACAACCTCAGATAATAATGAGATTGTAAAATTAACCCTTACCTAGAACTTTCCTTTGGTCAAGGGTACATTAAACCTCTTGTATAATGATCATAGTATGTTATTAAATTATATAATAACCACGTTCATATTTATTATATCAGATATTATTAATTTATGACTTTATACTACAAATTTAGTAATGATTTCAATGGTAAAATAACATTTCGGATAATAATCGCTTTCTTTATCGTACGTGTTTTAACTTGTTATTCTCGATCATATAATTTAGATCAAGATTTAAATACTTATATAATAAAACACTTGATTTATATATCATATACATTTAGAATAGAAATATTTATAATAGATAGATATATGAATTGGAAAACACTGTTTATGGAGACGGTAGGTCGTACGTACGCATAAACGTTGTTTCTAATTCCATATTGTATTGAATGGAAGAAAGTGAATAAGATAAATGTATGTAAATACACAAACATATATATATATATATATCTATTAAGTACAATTATTATGTCATATATTACATACTTATTAATAATATATATTTTTATAATCAAAGTTGAATGGTGAATGATAAAATAAATCTCATCGTGTTGTAGAGATGGTAATCCAAACAAACACATGAGCGACAATATCATTATATTGATGGTGAAATCATATGTAATTAGATGGTATATCATATATAAAGAATCATTAAAATTCTATATTTATTTTTTACAACAATTATACTCATTATTATACACATCCAAATAATGAAGTGTTTGAATATCAAACTACACCACGACGTAGAGACGGTAAGCCGTACATATGCACGTATGGTGACTTTGTCATTTATAAGATAGATAGAATAAAGAATATGGTAGTTCCATATTTATAATAAAATCATAGTATATATCAGGTACTGAAGTTATTATATTTATATGGAAACAAAAAAAAAGAGGAAGTGTAAGAAGAAAAGAACTTAAAAGAGTGTGGTGAAATTATTACATATTCATCGGGTGTTTCCTTTTCAGTTGATAAAAAGGGACCCTTAGGTTGGAATTATGATCAAATTAAGGACTCTAGGATGATTTAAGGATGTTGGAAGGATACTTGGGTTGGGGTTGTGTAACACAAGAGACTTTTATGAGAAATATTTTGTTTTTATGTTATATAAATAATCAAAGGAATCTTTCACTAGACACAACACTAGCTTGGCTTGCTTTACACGCAACTGCGGCCTTCCTCGATAGCTTGCGTCGTACGCAATACCAAGTTTCACTAAACAACGATATGCTATTAAAATATTATTAAAACTATCCGTTATGAACAGTACTAACTGAATTTTGAATTTTATAACATTCTAATTCAACTTATACATTTTCTAGAATGAGGTATAAAAGTAAAAATCAGTTTTTTTAGATAAAAGAAATTTTTTTAAAAAAATACAGTTTTGTCGCCTTTTGATGGAGCACCCACATTAAATATAGTTTTTGTCATGTTTATAAGTTCAATTTGACAAACAAAAATTCTTCTTTTGAATCAGGGTATAAAAATTTACTTTGGATAAATTTTTGATATTTTTCTGATAACTTTCATATTTTGATGAATAGTAAAAATACGCTAATTTGTAATTAAAAACAACTTTTTCATTGAGATAATTTATATGGATAATGTATAATATTGAATGGTTTTAAAGTATAAATGTAATATATTTTTACGATTTAATATAATGTATTTCATTAGCATTAATTTCACATTGATTTCATTGGTAAAAACATTTCAATCTTTGGCAATGTTTTAACTTCTAAAACCTGTTTTCTTGACAACAGGATTTATTTTAAATTTATTACTGCAACTTATATGTTTTGAATTTGGAAAAATGGATTCCATATTCAGAATCAGAGGGTCCAAATTATTTTAATAGAGTACTTTTTATTTTTGGGCATTATGAATAGTAACTACGGTAAATTTTATTTACCATAGTTAAAGGTAAATCGTGTAATTAAGGGTCAATATAAGATTATAAAATTACCCTAACACCTGCCAAAATCCTACTGGATGACTAAAAGTCGACTCATATCACCTAAGGGTCGGATTTGATTCATTTAATGGACTTTATTCCATGAAAATAATTTAATTATTATTAAAACCAAAGAATGTGACAACATGTCACTTTCTTAAATCTTATAAGTATAATAATTTTACTTTGGTGATAAACTTAATGAAACTTAGAACATGAATAGTCTCCAGAACGCTACTACAATTATCTACATCATAGGAATTTATTTATAATTTTTAGGGATTAAATAATTATCATTAATTATGACACAATAGTGATGTTGAAATTATTTTATTAATTAAAATATCAAATAAATTGTTTTAAAAATATTAAAATAAATATTATATGAACTATTTAATGTTCTACACTAATTTTATGTATACATATGACATATTATGAATCTATTAAATCTTCTAGTTCGAACATATCTTCTGTATATATTTTATTTAAATTCAAATAAATTAATAGTGTCAAAATTGGAACTATTGTTATTTTATAAAAATAACATATTATAAAATTGTTTAAAAATCACAAAAATATTTAAAATTTATAAATTAAAATTTATATGGTCTACAATGTCATAACGTGTCAAATTATGAAAAATTCACAACACATATGTAATTATTTATAATAATTTAAAATTTAGAATATTATTACCACAAATAAAATTAAATTGATAAATAAGGATAAATCAAGTTGATAATGTTTAAAATAAATTCCTAACATGTATACATTTTATTTGATCATGAGATTACAACCCTATCTCATCTAAGATTCTGATATGAGTCCTTTTGGATGTTTTTAACTGTGGTTGGGATTTAATATAAACTAATATTTCTTATATTTTCAAAGGTGCCCCTCTTCTCCCTTATAAAAGGGCACCTCCTCCCTCTCCTCCTCACACCAGTTTGAGCAATAAAGATCAGCCAAACCCTGCCTATTTCACATCCCCACTTCTGTAGAAACCTACTAGAGGTACTGGTCTTATCAAAAGACCAACTCTAGTGCCTTAAGAGAAAGTTTAAAGGAAGCACTTCGAGAAAGAGGTAATACCTTCTACCATTTTCTTCACGTTCCATTCTTCTTCTACTCCCTCTTATTTAGTTGTTTCATTATGAGGTAATAACATCAGTATCAATCATATACTAATATGTTATTATAAATATGAAACAACCCTATTTCACCTCATTTCCATCCTACGGAAAACGAAATCACCGCGCTTGCGTACGTACGGAATACCATCTCCACGTCGTGGTGTAATCTATTTTCCACCACCACCTTACTTGGATGGTTATAAGGGTGAAAGTAATGAATATATATGATTATTTTAAATTGTTATTGATTCTGAAATAGTATACATACACTCCAATACAAATCCATGATCATGGGAACGATATCATCGCTCGTGCGTACGTACGGAATACCATCTCCACGATGTGATGTGATTCCTTCTACATGATCTTCATTGCATAATGATTATATAAATTAATTTAATGAATTAATATGATATACATTACACTAATACCATTCTAGAAATGAGGTATATATAACCTAGAGAGAATAATAAGAATTTATTCGAGAAACATGCATAAGAACAAAAAGTAATAAACACCCGAATAACAAGTAGTAATGAAATATTGCTAATAAGAAGCTAAGAATATGACCATATATGATATCATAACAATAATTATGATTCTGGAATAAGTCAATAACATTATTTAAATCATTATACAGGAGGTTCGGACACTTACGAAGTAAATCGGACATATGGTAAGGGAAAATCTCACAATCTCAATTTTTATCCGAGATTGTTTATACTTCAGAATTTATTGCGGTGTATTTTATCATCCACATCCATGTTTCCTCAATATGTAATATTTATATCCTTCTACAATAGTTTATGTCCAATTTTACCCTTTGGTGAGTTTTTAGTAAAAGATATGAAATGAATCTTTTGTCGTTTTTCGTACGAGGTACTTTTTGACTTTTCTGACAAAAGTACGAGAAAAATGTTTTTTTTTACTTATACGGCAGGAATGGATTTTTAAAACATTATTTCCAAGAATCTTACCTTACAAGTTTTCATGTTTATTTTTAATCAACATCTTTTAGTTTAGAATTTTATGACATGTTAAGAAAGGAAAAATGTTTTTGAAGTAGAATGGATATTTTCTTCAAGAATGGAGTTCAAGTGTTTTATCAAAATTATTTTCCATATAAGATAATATAGGGTTATGTTTCTATCACTATTATTACATTGATTTGATTATGTTGTGATGGAAATATTTTTATGAATTCCTTTATCTTATATGAATTGTTTTATGATGTCACAATGTTTAAGATTCCCATTTTTATTTCATGGGTTATGCAATGATGTATGGTTTATGATTTTGTGAAACACAAAAGAATGGTATCATTATGAGATGGGTGAGACCTATATCTCCCTCCAATTCATTGGGTAAAGATTATATATCTCATGATATAGACATGGCTGGAACAGCGGGTTAAACCGGTTCAGTGAAACAATACTGAAACGAGGAGTGAACTCGGTTCAGAAATGGACTTTGTCTACTAAGATAGTATTGGAAATGAGTATTGAATTATAAGAAATGATTTCCGATGATTATGTGTGTATGACACAAAGTTTGATGTTTTAAGTTATGATTATTGGGATTTCATTTCACTACTATGATTTATCCCATGTTATCAAATTTATGCTCTTTTTTGCTGGTTAAGATTTCCAAAATGTTATGTTCTTATCAATATGATGTGACTGATATTTATTTTGTTTACCCTTACTGAGCGTTGAGCTCACCATTTTGTATGTTTTCTTTCCCCATGTCACAAATAAGCATATTATGTAAGATATGCCAAAAGGGACTATATATATAATGAAATAAATGAGAGATAGGGTAGACGCTTTATGAACCAGTTGTTTATGTTTCCAAGTTTCTAAAGACACTATACCTATACGGTCCTTTCATGGTTTTGTTATATGTTGTAATAACTATGCTTCAATTTTGAAGTAATAACAATTTTTGTAAAGTATGGGTCGTTATAGTTGGTATCAGAGGAAAGGTATAGTCAACCTTTGGAAACTAGGATGTGAAAGCCTTAGTAAGAACCCTTAGGAAAAGTCTAATCATATAACACAATATTAGTGTTTTAGAAATGACCATTAATATCCTAGGATAAGACCTTTAGTGTGATATTTTATTCTTGATTATGTGGTTTTCCTATTATAATTATTGTTCCTCACACTATTCGTCTCAGTTTTAGTCAATGGCTGGAACCCGAAGGAATCGTGTTAATGAAGAATGCGATGGGAAATGCAATGATTGTCCCCCTGAGCAACAAAATGTTATGGGAGCTGGAATGAAAAATCTTGTAGCCATGCCCACACATCTTTCTCAAGCTATGAATCATGCAGGACTTCCAAACGAGCAAAGGAAGGAGAAAAATTCTGTTGAACCCTTCATGAGGAAGCATCCACCGTCTTTCAGCGGGACTACTGATCCATTAGTTGCTGAACAATGGATTAGTACTACTGAAAAGATATTTTCAGTTATTCAATGTTCTGAACATGATAAAGTCATCCTAGCAGTGTATCATTTGGAAGGATATTTTGATCAATGGTGGAATCTTATTTAGAATACGAGGCAAAGGGATGAAATTGAGTCCATGGAATTGGACGAGTTCAAGAACTTATTTTTCAATAAGTACATCCCTCGTATTCTTCGAAAAAAGATGGAGAAAGAGTTTCTTGAACTGAAGCAAAAGGATGTTGAATCTGTTGGTACCTATGAAGAAAATTTTACAAGACTTGCAAGGTACGCTCATGGTATTATTATTCAACCTGAGTGTAAGATCGATCGATTCTTTAGTGGCTTAAAACCAAGTCTTTGAAGGGCGTTAGCCATAAGGGACTTCAATAGCTACGAGGAAATCGTTCGATGTGCTCTAAAAGTCGAGATGGAGATTGGAGTAACCCATCAGTCATATGGGTTTGATAAGAAGAGGAAAATGGAATAAAAAGGAAAATCTAAAGAGCACACTGAAAAGAATATGAGCTTTCCCTTATGCTCAAAGTGTGGAAAGAAACATGGAGGGAGTTTTCTTAATGGGACAAGTAAATGTTTCAAATGTGAAAAGGAATGTCATCGGGCATTTGAATGCCGCAATGATGGGAAGATGATATCTAATGATGCAAACAAAGGAAGAGACACACATAATGATCATACTACACTTCAATGTTTCAAGTGCAAGGAGATTGGGTATTATGCCAATAAATTCCCTAATCCAAGGGTTGTTGATGATGATCGACATCAACAAAATATTAAGGCTAAAGACAAAGGAATGTCACAGGCAATTTCTATCAGCGATGTGGAGTACGATAACGATGTGGTGAAAGGTACACTTACCATCCACTCTGAAGTAGCAAATGTTTTATATCATTCTGGATCTAACCACTCTTTTATTTCTAAATATTTTTCTACGGGTATCACTATATTACCTCAACAATTAGATGTTGAGTTATCTGTGACAACACCTAATGGCACAACAGTGGCATCAAAAGTTTATAATTCTTCCCCGATTGAAGTTTGTGGGAAAGTGCTTCCTGAAAATCTTGTGATCCTTCCTATAGTGGAATTTGATTTGATTCTTGGCATGGATTGGATTTATTTATATGGAGCTCATATCAATTGCCAAAGAAGGGAAGTCACATTTCATATTCCAGATCAATCTATGATCGTCTATTGATGCAAGGATGAACATAACCTTCCAGTGGAAATTTCATCCATCTTATGGGTCTTGATTCCACTTAATGAAGGTTATTTATCTCAAATGGTTGGTGATAATCTCACAATTAATAATATTCCCATTGTACGGGAGTTTGATGATGTCTTTCCAGAGGAATTTTCGGGTGTTCCACCAAATCGTGAAGTTGAGTTTCCAATAGAACTCGTACCGGGTGCTTTGCCTATCTCAAAGACACCTTATAGAATGGCCCCAATTGAGTTTAAGTAATTGAAGAAGCAACTCCAAGAGAATCTTGATAAGGGATTCATACGCCCTAGTGCATCACCTTGGGGAGCACATGTTCTGTTTGTTAAGAAGAAAGATGGATCAATCAGACTCTTCATTGATTATCGAGAACTTAACAAGATCACTATCAAGAACAAGTATCCTCTCCCACGCATTTATGACCTATATGACCAACTACGCAGAGCTCAATACTTTTCAACAATTGATCTTCATTAAGGGTATCATCAATTAAGGGTCAAAAGGGAGGATATACCAAAGACGACTTTCCGTACAAGGTATGGACACTATGAATTTATAGTGATGTTATTCGGTCTTACTAATTCCCCTGCTATCTTCATAGATCTGATGAATAGAGTCTTTAGAGACTACCTTGATCAATTTTTGGTAGTATTTGTGGACGATATTCTTGTCTATTCAAATAGAAAGGAATAACATGAATATCACTTGAGAATTATATTAAAGACCCCGAGAAAGGAGAAGATTTATGCCAAATTTACCAAGTGTGAATTTTGGCTTCAAAAAGTTGCATTTTTTGGTCACATAATCTCAAAAGAGGGGATATCTGGGGATCCAGCAAAAAAATAGGTTATTGAAAGATGGTCGAGACCAACAACAGTGACTGAGATCCGCAGTTTTCTTGGTTTGGCTGGATATTATCGACGTTTTGTGAAAGATTTTTCAAGATTATCTAATCCACTCACCAGGTTGACTCGAAAAGGAGTTAAGTTCGTGTGGACGGACGAATGTGAATAGAATTTCAAGGAGTTGAAAAGAAGGTTATCCAGTGCACCTGTACTCACACTTCCTTGTAGTGGATAATGGTTTGTGATCTATAGTGATGCATCCAAGAAGGGACTGGGATGTGTTATCATGCAAAATGATATGGTGATAGCTTATGCCTCACGATAGTTGAAAATCCATGAGAAAAATTACCCAACTAATGATTTGGAGTTAGCTGCGGTAATCTTTGCATTAAAGATTTGGAGGCATTACCTTTATGGTGAAAGGTGTGATATTTATACTGATCATAAAAGTTTGAATTATATCTTCACACAAAAGGAGCTGAATATGCGTCAAAAAAGATGGTTGGAGCTGATTAAGGATTACGACTGCTCAATTCATTACAACCCTGGGAAAGAAAACAAGGTGGTAGACGCATTAAGTCGACAAGACCATGCTAGTTAATCCATGATGAGGATCACAAAAGATCCAATATTTATGGATTTACAAAGGATGGATCTTGGAATTATAATGGAAGGGGGGGAAATCGTATCTTTCTCAAATGAATGTTCAACCATCTATACATGTGAAGATTAAAGAGGCATAGAAAGAAGATGTAGAGTTACAAAAGAAGGTGAGAAATGTTCCTGAATTCAACCTTGATTGTGATGGGATAATAATGTTCAGGAATCATTTTTGTGTTCCTCCCATCCCCAAATTAAAGAAGTAGCTGCTAGATGAGGGTCATAGTTCTTCATTCTCTATTCATCCTGGAAGCACGAAGATGTATACGGACCTGAAAGAGTACTTCTGGTGGGATGGCATGAAAAGAGATGTTGCTGAATATGACTCTCGATGCATGGTTTGACAGCAAGTTAAAGCTGAGAGACAGAAGTCTAAGGGGATGTTACAACCATTACCCATACCAGAATGGAAATGGGAAAACATCACTATGGACTTTGTCACAGGACATCCTAAAACATCCAAAGGCAATAATGTTATTTGGGTCATAGTTGATCGTCTTATGAAGTCTGCACACTTCATTGCTATTAGAGAGGATTTCTCTCTGGATCAGCTTTCCAGGATATATGTAAAGGAAGTGGTAAGATTGCATGGAGTACCACTTTCTATTATATCTGATCGGGATCCAAGATTTACCTCGAAGTTTTGGTGAAGTCTTCAGCATACTCTGTATACAGAGTTGAGTTTCAGCACTGCTTATCATCCTTAGACAGATGGTCAGTCTGAGAGAACAATTCAAACTCTAGAATATATGTTGAGATCTTGCTCTATGGATTTCAAAGGTTGTTGGGATCAACACCTAACTTTGGTGGAATTTTCTTATAATAATATCTTTCACTCCAGTATTCAGATGTCTCCTTATGAATCTCTCTATGGAAATAAATACAGGAATCCAACTTGCTAGGATGAAGTTGGGGAAAGAAATCTATTAGGACCTTATCTCGTTGATGAAATGGCAAAAAAGGTCAAATCTATTCAACAACACATAAGAGCATCTCAGAGTCGACAGAAAATTTATGCCGACAACCGAAGAAAAGACCTAGAGTTTGAAGTGGGTGATAAAGTGTTCTTACAAATATCTCCCTAGAAGAGGGTCCAAATATTTGGAAAGAAGGGGAAGTTGAGCCCTAGATATATCGGTCCTTTCGAAATACTGGATCGTGTTGGGAAGGTAGCTTACCGATTGGAGCTTCCACTGAATCCCTCTCAAGTACACGATGTGTTCCATGTATCTCTCCGGAGAAAGTACATTCCTGACCCTTCACATGTACACAGCTCAGAAGTTGTACCGCTGGAGCAAGATCTTTCTTATGAAGAACAGCCGATAGAGATTCTGGATCGTAGCGAAAAATTCCTACGAAACAAGACCACTCTCTTGGTGAAAATTTTATGTAGGAACCACCAATTAGAAGAAGCAACATGGGAGCTTGAGGATATGATGAGGGAGAGGTATCCTCATCTGTTTGTTACAAAGTGATGAATTTCGAGGGAGAAATTCATTTTAAGGGGGTAAATGTAACACCAGAGACATTTATGAGAAATATTTTGGTTTTATGTTATATAAATCATCAAAGAAATATTTCACTACACACAACACTAGCTTGGCTTTCTTTACACGCAACTGCGGCCTTCCTCGATAGCTTGCGTCGTACGCAATACCGAGTTCTACTAAACAACGATATGCTATTAAAATATTTTTAAAACTAGCCATTATGAATAGTACTAACTGAATTTTGAATTTTATAACATTTTAATTCAACTTATACATTTTCTATAATGAGGTATAAAAGTAAAATCAATTTTATTGGATAAAAGAAATATTTTTCAAAAAATACAGTTTTGCCGCCTTTTAATGGCACACCCACATTAAATCTAGTTTTTGACATGTTTATAAGTTCAATTTGACAAAATAAAATTCTTCTTTTGAATTAGGGTATAAAAATTTACTTTGGATAAATTTTTGATTTTTTTCTGATAACTTTCATATTTTGATGAATAGTAAAAATACGCTAATTTTTAATTAAAAACAACCATTTTCATTGAGATAATTTATATGGATAAATTATAATATTGAATGGTTTTAAAGTATAAATAGAATATATTTTTACCATTTAATATAATGTATGTCATTAGCATTAATTTCACATTGAATTCATAGTTAAAAACATTTCAATCTTTGGCAATGTTTTAACTTCTAAAACACGTTTTCTTAACAATGGGATTTATTTTAAATTAATTACTGCAACTTATATGTTTTTAATTAGGAAAAATTGATTCCATATTCAGAATCATAGTGTCCAAATTATGTTAATAGACTACTTTTTATTTTTGGGCATTATGAATAGTAACTATGGTAAATTTTATTTACCATAGTTAAAGGTAAATCGTGTAGTTAAGGGTAAATATAAGATTATAAAATTACCCTAACACCTGCCAAAATCCTATTGGATGACTAAAATTCGACCCATATCACCTAAGGGTTAGATTACATTCATTTAATGGAATTTTCTCCATGAAAATAATTTAATTATTATTAAAACCAATGAATGTGACAACATGTCACTTTCTTAAATCTTATAAGTTTAATAATTTTTATTTGCTGATAAACATAATGAAACTTCGAACATGAATAGTCTCCAGAAAGATACTACAATTATCTACATCATAGGAATTTATTTAGAATTTTTAGGGATTAAATAATTATCATTAATTATGACACAGTAGTGATGTTGAAATTATTTTATTAATTAAAATATCAAATAAATTGTTTTAAAATATTAAAATAAATAGTATATGAACTATTTAATGTGCTACACTAATTTTATAGATACATATGACATTTTATGAATCTATTAATGTTTTGAGTTCGAACATATATTCTATATATATTTTATTTATATTCAAATAATTGAACTGTGACAAAATTGACACTATTGTTATTTTATAAAAATAACATATTATAAAATTGTTTAAAAATCACAAAAATATTTAAAAATTATAAATTAAAATTTATATGGTCGACAATGTCATAATGTTTTAAATTATGGAAAATTCACAACACATATGTAATTATGAATAATAATTTAAAATTTAGCATATTATTACCACAAATAAAATTAAATTGATAAATAAGGATAAATCAAGTTGATAATGTTTAAAATAAATTCCTAACATGTCTAAATTTTATTTTTTTTGATGCGATTACAACCCTATCTCATCTAATATTTGGATATGAGTCATTTTGGAAGTTTTTAAGTGGGGTTGGGATTTAATATAAACTAATATTTCTTATATTTCCAAAGGTGCCCCTCTCCTCCCTTATAAAAGGGCACCTCCTACCTATCTTCCTCAAACCAATTTGAGCCTTCAAGATCGGCCAACCCCTGACCATTTCACTTCCCCACTTCCTTATAAACCTACTATAGGTACTGGTCTTATCAAAAGACAAACTCTAGTGCCTTAAGAAAAAGTTTAAAGGAGGCACTTCGAGAAAGAGGTAATACCTTCTACCGTTTTCTTCAAGTTACATTCTTCTTCTACTCCCTCTTCCTTAGTTGTTTAATTATGAGGTAATAACATCAGTATCAATCATATACTGATATGTTATTATAAATATGAAACAACCCTATTTCACCTCTTATCCATCCTACGGAAAATGAAATCACTGTGCGTGCGTACGTATGGAATACCGTCTCCACGCCATGGTGTAATCTATTTTCCACCACCACCTTACTTGGATGGGTATAAGGGTGAAAGTAATGAATATATATGGTTATTTTAAAGTGGTATTGATTCTGAAATAGTATACATACACTCCAAACAATTCCACGATCATGGGAACAATATCATTGCTCGTGCGTACGTATAGAATACCGTCTCCACGATGGGATGTGATTCGTTCTACATGATCTTCATTGCATAATGATTATATAAAGGAATTGAATGAATGAATATGATATATATTACACTAATACCACTCTGTAAATGTGGTATCTTTAACCTAAATAGAATAATAAGAATTTATTCGACAAACACGCATAAGAATAAAAAGTAATAAACACCCGAATAACAAGTAGTAATGAAATATTACTAATAAGAAGCTAAGAATATACCATATATGATATCATAACAATAATTATGATTCTGGAATAAGTCAATAACATTATATAAATCATTATACAGGAGGTTCGGACACTTACGAAGCAAATCAGACCTAAGGTAAAGGAAAATCTCACAATCACACTTTTTATCCGAGATTGTTTATTCATCAGAATTTACTGGGGTGTATTTTATCATCGACATCCATGTTTCCTAAATATGTAATATTTATATCCTTATACAATAGTTTATATCCAATTTTACCCTTCGGTGAGTTTTTAGTAAAATATGTGAAAGGAATCTTTTGTCGTTTTTCATTCGAGGTACTTTTTGACTTTTCCGACAAAAGTACGAGAAGAATGTTTTTTTAACATATACGGCAGGAATGGATTTTTAAAAAATTATTTCCAAGAAGCTTGCCTTACAATTTTTCACGTTTACTTTAAATAAACATCTTTTAGTTTAGAATTCTATGACATTTTACGAAAGGAAAAATGTTTTTGATGTAGAAAGGATATTTTCCTCAATAATGGAGTTCAAGTGTTTTATCAAAATTATTTTCCATCTAAGATAATATAGTGTTCTGTTTCTATCCCTTTTATTACATTGATTTGATTATGTTGTGATGGAAATATTTTTATGAATTCCTTTATCTTATGTTAATTGTTTTATGATGTCATGATGTTTAAGATTCCCATTTTTATTGCATGGGTGATGCTATGATGTATGGTTTATGATTTTGTGGCACACATAAGAATGGTATCATTATGAGATGGGTGGGACCTATATCTCCCTCCACTACATTGGGTAAAGATTTTATATCTCATGAGATAGACATGGCTGGAATGGAAGGTTAAACTGGTTCAGTGAAACAGGACTGAAACGAGGAGTGAACTCGGTTCAGAAATGGACTTTGTCCACTAAGATATTCTTGGCAATGAGTCTTGACTAATAAGAAATGATTCTCTATTATTATGTGTGTATGCCACAATGTTTCATGTTTTACGTTATGATTATTGGGATTTCATTTCACTACTATGATTTATCCCATGTTATGAAATTTATGCTCTCTTTTGCAGGTGAAGATTTCCAAAATGTTATGTTCTTATCAATATGATGTGATTGATATTTCTTTTGTTTACCCTTACTGAGCATTGAGCTCACCCTTTTGTATGTTTTCTTTCCCCAGGTCAGGAAGAAGCTTATTAAGTAATATATGCCAAAAGGGACTATAGATATGATGAAATAAATGGGAGACAGTGTAGAAGCTTTATGAACCAGTTTTTTATGTTTCCCAGTTATTAAAGGCACTATACCTATACGGTCCTTTCATTGTTTTGTTATATGTTGTAATAAGTACGCTTAAATTTTTAAGAAATAAAAATTTATGTAAATTATGTGCCGTTATAGGTTGGCTGAGCCAAATGGCTTTGGAGGTGTGATTTTGAGAGAAGGGTATGTACCCTTTTATAAGAGAGGTGAGGGTCACTTTGGAAAAAGCTTGAAATATTATTTTATAATAAAATCATTGTCGGTCTCTAATTTCTCAAAAATGAATCATTTATAGGATAAGGTGGGTATGGGTGGAAAAAAACTCATGAAATAGGTTTTATACTAGTTTATGTCACCATATTAACCTTATCTTTTAGATTTAACTCTTAATTTAATAGTTTATCGTTTATCGTCTCTACTTGTATTCTTACACTATATGTTTAATAAACATACTATAACATTCAATGATATATCAAGTGGTTCATTAATTACATATATAATATTATTTAACCCCTTTGAGGAATCCATATATTTTTACGAATATTATATAATTTAACAATATTATATTTGTTTTAAAAACTCATTTATGGAAATTTTCACAGTATTTAGTATTTGGTTTTTCATTAAGTTATCACAACTTTATTACTTCTAAAAAGATACATTAAATAAACCCTAACATTCCATATTCACCTATAAAATTCGTGGATGTCATAAAAACATTAAAATTATTTTTATTTTAATATTTATAATACCATTTATTTGATTCTCTCGTTAATAAGGTAATTAATGCATCATCATTCTATCATAAATAAATTAAATTATTTAATGTATAAAAATTATAAATAAAATACCATTATGTAGGAAATCTATTTATCTTTCTAATTAATATTTATAGTCGAATTTATATTATGTGTAACTATATATTAAAATTGGTTTAGTTATTAAACTTTTAATTTAACACTTTTAACTCTTCATTAAATAAAATAATAATAAATGTCCTAATCTAATCCATGTGGACCTAAAGGATCATATTTTAATCCTAATGTTTTTTTTGGTCAAAATACAGTTATCCAATATAATTTGGATGCATGTTAAGGTTATTATAATATCATTTTTATCATTAATTACCATATTTACTTTTAACCGTGGTAAATAAAAATCAAAAGTTACTATTCATAGAAAATTATTTTCATCTTATTGAACCATAGTTTACTTACTGATATAAACCATGTCTCTTGGAATTTTGAAATTCAACTCACATAATTGGTAAAATTATGTTTTTTGCAAATTTTCAAATGCTCATAGAAGTTGTGTAAAACATGGTAAAAAGTTCAATAAAATTATAGAAATCGTATTTTATGATAAAATGACTCCAATGGATTCAATTAAACATATATAATTATTATATATCTATTTTCACTTTAAATAAATTTAAATAAAATAAATAATTATTTAAATAAAAAGTCAATTTTAAACAACATCACAGTGTTTTTCACTATTAATAAAAAATTGAATGTTTTCAGAAAAATACCAAAAATTCACCCTAAAATAATTTTGATATTATGAATTGAGAAATAAATTCTATTTTACCAAATTCAAAACATAGATTTTTCATTGATTAATTTAAAATTAATTCCCGTTGTCAAAACCAAAAAACAAGGTTTTTAAAAAGTAAAAAATATCCGAAGATTGACATGTGTTCATGTCAAATTTAAATGTAAAATTAATTATAATGACCTAAATTGAATTAAATAATAAAAATTAAATCTAATTATACTTCAAATCCACTCAAATGCTTAATTTAACACTATAAATTATTTTGATTAAAAATTATTTTTTCAATTAAAACATGTTACTTTTTATTATTCATCAAAATATGAATGTTATCAGAAAAGTACCAAAAATTTATAAAAAATATATTTTTATGTCCCTCGTCTAAAGAAGAATTTAATTTCATTAAATTGAACTTATAAAAGTTTCAAAAAAAATTCTGAAAAAGGCTTCTCAATTAAAAGGCGGTAAAATTTCATTTTTTGAAAAATACTTCTTTTTCTAAAAAAACTAATTAGTTAATGTATTATGTCTAAGAAACACATAATATGGATTCTAAAATTATATGGAGTCTATAAAATTCAAAATGAAAATAATATTATACATAACTGCTTTTGAACGGCTAGTTTGGTAAGTTGTAGTGTGCTCGAACTCAGTGTTGCGTGTAGCGCAATTTATTGAATTACTTTTAAAAAATAACATACTCTAAAATCATGGTGTGTTACATTTTCCCCTCCTTCAATAAATTATGTCCTCAAAATTTTAAATTCTTTTCAAAAATAAATGGTTTAAAATAGAAAAATTCCTTTGTGGAAAACCCACATCAGAAATTGGGATAATAAAATTTAGTCTTAATAAGAGGGAAAGGGAAATGAAACATTAACCTCCATATTATGATCTTTATTAGGAGAACATTGGTGGAAATTAGAGAAACATAATCGGAATAAAAACATAAATATTTATAGGGAGTGATTGAGGTCATCAATCTCAAACAAGTGTAAAATTAAGGGCTTAAAATCCATAAATCTATGATCATTTAAAATATCATTGGTTCAACCGAAAAATAATGTATTTGGATAACACATTTTCGGTTCTTAATATAACTTCCCAATGAATTAATTTATTCATAGAATTAGAGGAACTAATATACATAACAAGTAGAGTTTCATCCTACAACTAATTCCAACCACAAACTCATCTTTCACTCCAAAAGATGATATAATTCAAAAATAATCTATTTATCCTAATCATATAGGGTTCTAAATGTAATGAATTTTAACTCATTTTTCAGACTATTAAAAAAACTACATTATACAAATTAGTACATAACGTAATCTAGTGGTAGGTGATCCACCCCTGTCACCCTTCAGTTGTAGGGTCAAGTCTCACGGCCTTTCCCTGCGCAATGGGTTCTCTCCCGACCTCTGGGTTGTCATTTTTATGAAAATCCAAAAATAATATCACGAAATTATTTAACCATAATAATAGTATCCAATGTCCAACTTAATCGATTCCAACCTTTAGAATTATCCAAAATACTTTTTTCCAATCTTACAGTCCAAAATATATAAGGAAGGTAATCACAATGGAGATCCTTTCTGCCACATAATAACATGTGAATACCTTCATCATGTATTCTTTTAAATCATTATAACACCCTGAATTACCATAAAACCTTATTGACTACATTCATGCTCCCTTATTCATTATAGAATACTGGATATACTTCTTCTATCCAAAAATGTGGTAAACTCCAACAATGATGGAATATACAAATCATTAATCTGTTTCAAGGTAGTCAAAAATATCGAATATAATTTATCCAAATCAATAATTTATTATTCCAAAATCTCTACCTCAGTATCAAAACAATATTATGGTTTATTTTTCTCTCAACCAAATATTTTCCAAAAAATTAAATTTTTATTGAGTCACTTTTCTTCGTTCCACACAATCTCACGTCCTTAATGAAATATAATTGTAGTACAATCCTTATATACTATATAATTATTATAACATGCACATCATTTATACAATACTAAAATCACACAATACATATATAACAACATAAGAACTCTAATCTTTCATCTTTATCTTGGTTAGTATCATAACTTGATTATTATCTAACCGCAGCATTTGGCGTATACTCTGATTATTTATATATTGATTCACGTACTGTCCCAACTCTATGCAAATAAAGCATTGTATATTTGAAACCTTTTTCTTACACTTCCAATCACATATTTAGTGTCCTTTTTCTCAACACTTATAAGAAACTCTAATTACCTTTAAGCATTTACCAAGGTGATTCTTTCCATATTTATCACATATGAGAAAAATAATTATTTCCCTTATTCCCTCTATCTATCTTTCTCTCTTCTATCCTTTTCTTCTCTTGCTTACGTTCAAATCCATTAGACTCAGATAATTAATTACTTATCATATTAACATATGATACTATTTCTTCATATGATGAGAATATGTGGGATACTATTTCCCTTTTAATGTTGTCTTAATACCAAGAAAGAGATGATCCTTCTTAATCTTTCTATCATGCCTATTGGTGGAATTCTCATTCCTTAAACAATGTGCCATTTCTAAAAAATGGCATACACCAGGTTAGTTTTTGAATCGCATTGCATAATTACAAAGTTGAAAAATACCAAACGTAAATTTAAAAGATTATACATATAATCAATAATCGTAAAAAATTTTCTTTAAGGAAGTTTTTAATCCTAAATCCTTCATAATGGCTTAAAATAAAAATGTTCATTATCCTAAGCATATCCCCCAGGAGTGTCGTATCCAAGAGTGCTACAAGGCCTATTGGTGTGTACATGGATACCCCGAGTCTAGCCTGAAACTCCATATCAGCATTTTCACTCTAAGGTAAATCTATTCCAGAGCTGCCACTACCTGCTCGTATCCAAATAGGGATGTGTTTCTTATAAATTACACAAAACTCGACAATAAATTTTTTAGGAAGTTCTTCTATAATAATCGAAAAAGTCTATCATTGGGTAATGTTATCTAATCAGAGTTTATCTAAATATATTTCCAAGGTTATTGGTAAAATTTATCTGATACCAACTATAATTCCCCGACCCTAGAATCCTAGAGTGGGTGTAATATTTTAATTCATTGTCTTGATTCCATGAAATCAATCCTTGAAAGGCCGATCAGTTTAGTAGTCTTGGAAAATAGATTACATACATATACGTTACATTACACATTAGAAAATATAATAAAACATGAATGATATTTTGAGAATGCCATTAATCTCCCAAATTAACCCTTCTTATCAATCATAATAAACTACTAGGAATCCTATGAAGAAAAAACATAATAAGGGGTGGGCTCAAATGCTCAGTAAGGATTATAATATAGCGGAAACTTTCAAAAATAAGCATAAACATTTAAGGAAATGTGTATAACTAAAACAAAAGCCTTTTAAACTTAAACTTCAGCATAATATAGAAAAGATAAATCAAATAATTCCATTTAATTATTCACATGGATATTATACTAGTCGAATAATCACATTCAATATCCATAGCCAATTTCATAATGATGGAATGCATAATGCTAGACATCGTAACCACATAGTCAAGGCCTTGTCCAAGACTAAAAATAAGATTTTGTCAAGGCCTTTTGCCAAGACCCTAGTATGTCTCATTAGACCTACCAATGCATAGAGGATCTACAATAGGATCCACTCATCACTTATTAAGTCCAACGCATTCCACATATGAAAATTTTTAAACCTAAATTAAATATTCATATTAAAACTAGAAAAAAAATTTCATTACTTTATCTATAAATCATGAATGGTATAAAAATAACACATCCACACTCAAAGTTATCAAAAAACCTTAAAAACAATATGGAAGATTTTTATGATAATAAATTAACCTCGATCATGAATAATATCCCGTAAAGGATGTTTACATAGTTAAAAAGGATCAGTAAAAATCTTTGAGAGAAATATCCCATTTTCATGAAATCATTTACAAGTCACATAATTTATAAAAGATGTCATTTAAAAGATGGTTTTGAATCAAATTTTCTCATACCACATTGAAACTTTTGAAAGGAATTAGCATTTTAAAAGAATCATGTCCATATAAATAAATCCTTAAAACCGTTTTGAAAACATGAACATTAATGAGAAAGGATTAAAGAATAAATCATTAAAAAATCTAAAATGATGTTTTATTAAAAAAGTCCCTTAAAAATAATCCATCTCAAAAACACTTTTATAAAACATGTACATGGATAATAAATATGTCCTAGTAGATAATTACGTAAAAACAACCTCAGATAATAAAGAGATTGTGAAATTAATCCTTTCCTTGCACTATCCTTTGGTCGAGGGTACATTTAACCTTATATATAATATCCATAATATGTTATTAAATTATAAAAGAACAATTTTCATATTTATTATATCATAAAGGATTCATTTATTGCATTATACTGCCCATTTAATAATGATTTCAATGTAAAATTCACATTTTGTGGAATAATCCCCTTCTTTATCGTAAATGTTTTAACAAGTTATTCTTGATCGCATCATTTAGATCATGATTTATATAATTCTAGAATATAACACATGATTTATATATCATATATATTTAGAATATTAATATGTATAATATATATATATATGAAATGGAAAACACCATTTTTGGAGACGGTAGGCCGTACGTACGCATAAATGATTTTTTTTCGTTTCCATGTCGTATTAAACAGATGTAAGTGAATAAGATATATGTAAGTACGTACACACAAATATATATATCTATTAAGTAGAATTATTATTTCATATATTACATACTAAATAATAATATATATTTTTATAATCATCGTTGAATGGTGAATGTGGAAATGAATTTCATCATGCCATGGAGACGGTCATCCGGATGTACGCACGAGCGACAATATCATTATATTGATGGTTTAATAGTATTTAATTGGATTGTATATAATATATACAGAATAATTAACATGTTATTTTTATTATTTACATCAGTTATACACATTATTATACTCATCCAAATAATGAAGTGTTTTAATAACAAACTACACCACAACGTGGAGACGGTAAGTCGTACATACAAATGTATACTGACATTGTCTTTTATACATTGGATAGAATAAAGAATATGGTGGTAACATATTTATTATAAAATAATAGTATTTAGGAGGTACTGAAGTTATTTTTTTGGTTTGGAATCAACAAAGAAAGAGGAAGTAGAAGTAGAAAAGAACTTTAAAGTGGATGGTGAAATTATTACCTCTTCTTTGGGTGTTTCCTTTTTAGTTGATCAAAAGGGCTCCATTGGTTAGATTTATAATCAAAGTAAGGACTCTAAGATGACTTGAGGGAATTTTGGAAGATATTTGGGATGGTTTTGGCTGATCTAAATGGCATTATGGGTGTTATTTGGAGAGAAGACGATGTACCCTTTTATAAGAGAGGTGAGGCTCACTTTTGGAAAAGCTTGAAATATTATTTTAAAATAAAATCATTTTCGATTTTTAATTTCTCCAAAATGATTTATTTATATTTTAGGGTGGTTATGGGTCAAAAACCACTAAACCAATTGGTTTTAAATAGGATTAAGACACCATGTTAACCATATATTGTTTATTTAACTCTTAGTTAAATTGTTTAACTTTTACCGTGTTTTCTTATATTCTTACACTATATGGTTAATAAACGTACATTAGGCATCCAATAAAACCTCAAGTAGTTAATTAATGACATATATAATATTATTTAAGACCTTTGGATGATCCTAATATTTTTAGGTATATTATATAATTTAATTATTTAATATTTGTTTTAAAAACACATTTATGTCCATTTTGACAATATTTAGTATTTTGTTTTTTCGGAAGTAATAACAACTTGATTACATCTAAAAAGACACATTGTATCAACCCTATCATGTTATATTAACCTAGAAAATATTTATATGTCATAAATCCTTTGAAATTATTTTTATTTTAATATTTATAATACCATTTATTTTATTCTCTCATTAATAAGGTAATTACTACATCATCATTGTGTCCTAAATAAATTTAATTATTTTATGTCTAAAAATTAAAAATAAAATATAATTATGTAGGAAAACTTTTAATCATTATAATTAATATTTATAGTGGAATTTAGCTTATGTTTAACTCTATATTAAAAATGGTTTTGTTATTCATCTTTGAATTTAACACTTTTATTTCTTCTTTAAATAAAATAATAATAAATTTTCTAATCTAATCCAAGTGAACCTAAAGGATCATGTTTTATTCCTACTGTTTTTTTGGTTGAAATACACTTATCCAATAGAATTAGTACATTTGTTAGGGTAATTTTAATATCAATTTTTTCTTTAATTACCGTATTTACTTTTAACCGTGGTAAATAAAACTCAAATGTTACTATTCACCAAAAATTATTTTCATCATATTGAACCTAATTTTACTTAATAATATCAAACATGCCACTTTTAATTTTGAAATTAAACTCACAGATGTTGTAAAATTATGTTTTATGAAAATTTGCAAATGCCCCTAGAAGGTGGGTAAAAGATGGAAAAAGTTCAATAAAAATTTGTACATCTAATTTTATTATAAAATGACTCCAATGGATTACATTGAACATATATATTTATTATATATATCTTTTGATATAAAAAAAATTAAATAAAAAATTATTTATTTAAATAAAAAGTCAGTTTTAAACAGTATCACATTTTTTCACTATTTATCAAAAAAGGAATGTTTTCAGAAAAATACCAAAAATTCAACTGAAGAAAATTTTGATATTCTGAATTCAAAAATTAATTATATATTACAAAATTAATGAAATAGAAGTTTCATTAATTAATTTCAAATTAATTCTCGTTGTCGAAACCAAAAAGTGGGTTTTTAAAAAGTAAAAACTATCAAAATATTGACATGTGTTTATGAAAAATATAAATGTAAAATTACTTATAATGACCAAAATTGTATTAAATGATAGAAATATAATCTAAATATACTTCAAAGCCATTAAAATTCATAATTTTACACTAAAAATTATTTCGATTAAAAAATTTGTTTTCAATTAAAACATAGTATTTTTCACTATTCATCCAAATATGAAAGTTATCAGAAAAGTACCTAAAAATAATACAAACTAAATTTTTATGTCCTGAATCTAAAGAATAATTTAATTTCATTAAATTGAATATATAAAAGTGTTAGATATTGGTTTTAAAAAAGGTTCTCCATTAAATGGTGTTAAAATTTCATTTTTTGTAAAATACTTCTTTTATAAGAAAAAATGAATTTGTTCTTATATTTTCTATTAGAAACCCATAATATGGATTCTAAAATTATATGGAGAATATAAAATCAAAAATGCAGAGAATACTATTCAAAACTGCTTTTGAAAAGCTAGTTCGGTAAGTCATGGTGCGCTCGAACTTGGTGTGGCATGTAGCATAAGTTATTGAATTACATTGAAAAAATAGCGTACTATGAAATCTTGGGGTGTTACATCCTAAGATCCTTTTATCTATGTGGTCATTGAAAAGTCCACTTCAACAAGTCTCACTTGAAGCTTGTAAGTGTGATCTAGATCGTCATCAACCTTCTCCTCCTCTGAGTGAATAGATTCATAAGGGTATAACATGAATGAATCATATACCTAGTAAATTATATAGATAATAAAAAATATCCATCGCATATAAACAACATGAATAATAATAAGAAAGGTTTAATGTATAAATGAACATCATATCATGATTAATACATAACGAATCCACATCAATTATACTCACGTATAAATATATTTATTGACCAAATTCATTGGAAACATATATTTATTTAATTATATATATATATATAATTATAATTATATAAATTTAAAATTAGTTTATATATAATTATAAATATATAATTATAATTATAATTAATATATTAATTATTTAATAAAAAAATTTATAATCGTATAATTTTTTAAATATATATTTATAACATTATAAGTTATTTTTTATAAACATTATATATATATTTGAATTATTAAAAACATATATTAATTATAAACATGAACTTTTAATTTAGTTTGTATAAGTAAACATTATTTTCTAATTAAAATATAATAATTGTATATAAATTATTAATATTATATATTATAAACATTTATTACTGGTAATAATATTTCTGATAAAGGGAATATTTTACAGTGCTTTTAGCTAAAGCAGATAAAGGCCTCCCTTTTATTGAAACATTTTTCCAAGCACTGATAATGTTAAGTGCTACCCTTGCGCTTATCTTTGGTAGTGAGATAGGTATGTGATTTTAGCATTTAACAAGGTGATTTTTTCGGTGAATAAAAAAATGATTTTGGGAAATTTTTTAAGGGGAATTGTTTGAGAAATTAATTAAATAACATAGACATCTAGAGTACAACATCATGAGAATTATTCCAGATTGATTCTCTAGAAATCATGAGGTGGATTCTACTTCAGTGAAGATAAAGTGTGAGGTTTCCATCTTCACCGTAATCATGTTCAACTAGGGTCTTTTGAGGATGGATCTTGCATATTAAAATGAAAATTTCATTGCAATATTAAATTTCATCAACCTCTTAATATAATTCTGATATATATTTATATATGTTTATGTTTGGTTATATCTTGATGAATATATTTTTTTATTCTTTTTATATGTTCCTTCCATTTTAAAGTCATCACAACTTCGATCAGAGAGTGTCAACCGATGAGTGTGTCCTGTTATGTTATTCCAAGTGATATGTTTGTGGAGGTGCTCACTGGTTAAAACTTTCAATCATAAATTTAGGATTGTAAGCACATCAGGTGTTGACAATATCTATGAACTCAACGATTGTTGACTGAATTTACTATATTTTATTGAAATTCAAATGAAAGAAAAAAATTTATTATTGTTCTCAACATTTCAATCCAAATGTGATTAATTTTTTTTATTATTATTCATACATTGAGAGGGTTATTTTATTAAATATTATTTTATGCGTTGAATAAAGAATTCACTAGGAGATCTACTAGATTTATCCACTTCCCTATATTTTGTTAACTTCTTGCTTCTTTTTTGATGCATCAGTTCCACACTTTTAATTTCTTAATTATTAAAAATTAGAATTGTTCCTTTTTGTTATTAGAATTCCCCATTTATGATATTAAAATAAAATAAAATAACCATAAAAAAGAAACTCCTAAAAGGAAACTTGGTTGGGAGACAACCCTGGATGTTTAATTTCTATAGTATTAATGGAAAACAAAAAAAATGATTAAAATGACAATAAAAACACAAGATTTAATTCAGAACATTGATGTGGAATCATATAAAGAATTCCAAAAATGTAATAAAATATAATCTACTATTTAATAAATAACAAAATATAATAAAAATTCAAAAAAAATTGTATCACTGAAATAAAACGATGAAAATTTAGAAAAAAAATTATTACAATTTCTGATCAAGAACTATAGAAAAATAAAAAAAACAATGTTTTTGAAATTTAAAATCTCAAATAATATGAAATATTGTAGAAAGAATAACAAAAATTAAATTTCATAAAAATAGGAATCTCAAAAAATATTGGGAGATTGGGTGAATTAAAAATATTTAAGGAGTTAAATGATCTTTATTTGGATAATCAACCCAATTTCATAGGGTTTTATGAAATCACTCTTAGTTTAGAGATTAGATCCGGCATGATACATGATTTATCTAAATTTCACGGTCTTCTTGTAGTGGATCCCCATGAACATATATAATAATTCCACATGATGTGTATCACCATGAAACCCCGTGCGGTAGGTGAGGATTATATAGAGTTAAGAGAATTCCCATTTTCTTTTTATGGGTTTCCAAGGTGTACTTTTAATACTCCCAATACACTACTATAGGGAGATAGAAAAAAATTAATGAAATATTCTTAAAATAATTCCCTTGTCTCTAGGAATGCCTCACATAATTGGATATATATATGGAACTAAGAAGCTACAAGGGGAGGCTCAACATAAGTATTATGATAGATTTAAGAAACATTGTTCAATTATCCACATTACCAAAATTGATATCATATTATAATTCAATATTTTTATGGATTTTTTGTCTTGATGGATAGGATTATGAGAGATACTATTGTGGGAGGAGTGTTAAGGGCTAGGACTCTAATTGATTCTAGGAATCTCATATCAAATATATCCAAAAATTTATAGGATATTGTCACTAGGGTATTAATCCATGTCAAAAAGGCCATGAAATTATCTACTTTTAATTTTTAAAATTGGCTAAATCAAGGTTTAAATAACAGATCTCACCAACATGATGAGACATATGTTATCTAACTCAAGCGCTTTTAAAATTCAACCAGAACTAGTTTTTCCAGATTAATATGAATTATGAAATTTTCTCAGCTTCTAAACATTTCATGGATCAATTACCTCTATTGAAAAAATTACCTGAATATTTTAATAAGATATTCCCTATAAAACCATTCTATAACAACCCGAATAGTCAATTTCCAAACAAGAATATTCAACACAAATCTTTTCATCCCAACCAAATTTTCAATCAAGGATATAATAAACCAATAATAGTAGGAATAATGATCAACCAAATACGTATTTTCTACCCAAATACTTTAATAAAAAGTTTAGTAATGGTCAAGAGCAATTTGGTAACCTAGCTGGTGTGAATTGAACATCTTTTTAGAATTAATATAATCAAAATAGAAAAATAATCGATGAACTGTTTCACACCATGAGGAGATGGTACAAAATAAACAATAAATTTCTCAACAACAATGATTGTGGTTAAAAAACATGGTAACATAAATGTGTCAAATTGAAACCAAAATCATTTGTATAAAAATCAATAATGTGGTAGTTTTTTATCACAAGAAAAAAGAGAACTCGAGAGTATGATATAATGTTATTGTAATAATTATGAGAAGTGGAACTAAAATTACAAATCCCTATGATAACCTCAATGAACAATAACCTAAAAAGGATAGTCCCACTTTTGAAAAATGAAATACCATATGATGAAGCTAAAAAAACCACTCGCTAAACATATTTTTAAAAATGTTGAATCTGTTTTTTAACCCACTGTATAGAAAACTAAAGAACAAGAATAAAAATTAAGCTTGAAAGAACCTATAGTGATTTATAAATATTATGACCTCTTACAAGTGGATGAAAAAAGTTGAAGATTAAAAAAATCTAAATAGATTGAATGACTTACCCAATGTGAATTCCTCTAACAAAAAAACTGTGTTGAAACATGAATGGATATGGAATTTCTTGAAACTTTTAGTAAAGACAACATTAACATACCTTTGTTAGATGTAGTCAAATATATCCTTAGATATGATAAATTTATTAAGGAAATGTTCACCCATGAAAACAATTTCAAAGGTGGGGATAAAGTAAGTGTTGGGAAGAATGCCTCCTCCATGGTCCAATATTATACCCGTATGAAATATAAGTATCCTTTTACATTTCCTATTAATTTTTTAATTGGGCACTAAAATTTGATAATGCTATTTTAGATTAAAGATCATCAATAAATGTTATTCCATACTCTATATTTTATTCTATTCATGTTAGAGAGCTCAAGAAGTTTTGTATTTTTATTAATTTATTGAATAAAACATTAGCTTGCCCATTGATTTCATTGAAGATGTTTAGGTAAAGGTATGATATATTGTTTTCCCCACTATATTTTTTTGATATATATATAGGATGGTTGTTTTAGCACACATTAACCCTTAATTATTGATTTATTATTCTTGAAAATAGTTACTGTAAATATTATGGTTCATAAAGAGACTTTTTCATCAGATTTTGGTAGTAATATAGTTAATTTTTGTATCTTTGAATCAATGAAAACCCCTTTGCAAAATCAATTTACATAACTGGTTAATATGATCGAATAGTTTTTGAAATATATATTACTTGGTTTTATTTAAAATAACCAACCACTAAATTCCCTAAGAAATAAACATTCATCTAATAATGGGTCTTCTGAAAATGAAATCCCAAAAATAATCTCACCCTGAGGAAACATGCAATTTGTGATGGGTTAATTGCGAAGATAACTTATCCCATCACAACTTGATATGAAAAAGTATGAATTTTTTAAAAAACATTTTTTCCATCGTGAAAAGTAATTATTTTCATGTAAACAAAATTCATGCGTAATGAATTGTTGGGAAGGTGGGCCATCTAGCAGGTAAATTTGTTGTGGTGGGTCATAGTGATGGATGTAATGTTCTTCCTCCATTATTCATCATGCATGAACTTTTTTTTGTTGGGAAATAATTTTGGTTCAAAAACATTTTGACAACTATTTTGCAACATAATTAATTCCATCAAAATTATTATTCAATTAAAATAGTGGGCTTCCTCCCTCCCCCTCCGTTTTTCTTCTCTCTTGATCCCTTATCACATCTGATGATCAGAACATCCTCCAATCACTCTGAAATTCCTTATTGCTATCTATTTTTTATATCTGAGTTCGAATAATCTTGATATGGATTCCTCTTGGCTCATATTTCATTATTTTTTCTCTTTCTTCATTTAACCGTACATGAATTAGTTTTAGAAAACCCTATGTTAAGAAGTATATCTGAATTTTATGGTTTATTTGGTATTTATAGTTACTGTAAATTTATTATTCCCTATTTTCATTTTCACTGGGTTTTTACTTGTTATTTCAGAAGATTTGATTTATTTTTCTCATTGTTAATTTTTTAATTTAATAACCTTTTATGTTTGGTATTTTAGGTTACTCTACATATAGTATTTTATGTTATATTAGGAATATTTTTATTATGAAAATTATTTATGGATATTTTATGTTGACAAATATTATATAAATCTATTTAATCAGTTAATTATGTTGAATTCATATAAAATAATAATTTTTGATAAATTATAATAATACTATAATTGTGATAAAGATGTTAAAAAATGTTTGAATGTTATATTATCATTGATTTCCAATTTTTAAAATTTATGTGAATATAGTTTTATAAACTTTTTGATATATGTATATGTGTGTGTATATATATATATATTAACAAGTGAATATATACATATAAAAACATTTTAAGAAGAAACTTGTATGATAATATAAATCAATATATATATATGTATGTATGTTTCTATGTATGTGTAGAGATTGGATATGTATGGTTGTTTTTCAAAAAGCTGTAGAATCTATTTTAGTTATTTATATTAATTATGAAATCATGTAATATATATATATAACATTATGAATATACATATATAAAAATTTTAAAAAACAGTTATGGTCTTTAATATATATATATATATAACATGCTAAGTTTGTAATATATATATTAATATATATATATATATATATATATATATTCATATTTGTATTTTTTCATGTGAATATACATAAAATAAAAAATTTTAATAAATGTGTATGGTTTCTGATATGAGTATTTGTGTGTGTGTGTGTATGTTAACATTTAAATATACATATATAAATGTTTTTGGAAAATGTATAAGGTTTTTGATATATATATATATGTGTGTGTGTGTGTGGGTGTGTTTGTGTTTGTGTGTGTTTGTGTTTGTAAGTATATATATATGTGTATCGATTTGATATGTATAACTGTTTAAAAAACATAAAAAAAAATATTTGACTAAGAAATTATGTAATATAATATATATTAACTTATATATATATATATTAATTTATGTTTTAAAAAACATTGTAACATATGTGTGTGTGTGTCTATGTGTGTTTATATAGATTTGGAATGTATTTTTTAAATAAAGTGACAGAATATATATGACATATTTATATTAATTATGAAATCATGATATATATATAGTAATTATGAAAAATGTAATAACAATTTCATTAATTAATAATAATAATAATTAATTTATAATAATTAATAATTAATTAGTCATTATTATTAAAAAATAGTAAATATTAGTTTTATTTACAATATATTATTATATATTAGAAAATTTAATGAAATGATAATTATTTCTAATAAATTATTAAAGAAAATATATTAAATATAAGAAATTGTTAAAAATAGTAATATTTATTATAAATTTAGTTATGATTATTAAATAATTAGTATTACATAATAAAAATATTTATCAATTACTAAAAATTAAAATATATTTATAATAAATACTAAATAATTTGTCAAGCCTTGAAAATAAAAAAACAATTAATGATTATAAATTCAAAATAAATCATATAAATGTTGTCTTAATTAAAATAATTGGTAACAATAATTCATATAACTGTTGTAAAATAAATATATAATATTAATAAAATATTAAAAAGGTTACTCTCGCAAATGATTTTTGAAAACACCTACTATTCAGAAATTTTGTATCGCACTTTTGGTAGTCCCATCATCTCCAACCTAAAGGTGGTATCTAATTTTTGATATGATACATCGTTATAGAGATACTTCAATTTTTAGTAAAAACTTATAATAAAAATGCTAAATAAAATTACATCTCTTGTGATGTTTCCAAACACCTAATGTACAAAAATGTTATATTTTGACTAAGGTAAATATAACATCCCAGACATAATGGTGGTCTTCGATTTTCCATAAGATACTTAATTCATGAGATACATAATTTTTTATATAAATTATATTAAAAATATTAAATTAATTACCCTCATGTGCGATGTAATCAAACACCAGACACGCACAAATTTTATGTCATCCCTAGGGTAAAACCTATATTTGGTACCTAACAATAGTCTCACTTTTCCCTATTGAGACACCATTCATGGGATTTTCTTATATTATTGGTAAATAGCATGTCGGTAATATAATATATCTTATATTTTCATTATATATACGTCGTGCCTCTATGAGTCCCTAAATCCAATGCTAACACAACGCCTCACTCTGATCATATTTCTAAAAATATTCAAAGGTTTTAAAATATAATAATAATATTTAATTAGTCATTCTGAGTTAAAATTATTCTTATTTATGTTCATTTTTTGGATATTTATGGAATCAAGAAGTAGGAACCAGATTCTATTATGTGATCATTATTGGATAAATAATCAAAAAAATCCTAATAAATCTATTATATATCTTGTCTACATTGAGGGTGTTGAAACATTTATATCCTTATCATCATAAATTTAAAAAAATTCTAAAGGAAAAATCATATACCCATGTAAGAAATGTGATCTTAAGAGATTTCAATCATTTGAAAATGTTTGACATCATCAAATATATTTTGGTTTGCAGAAAGATTATATTTTTAGGTATCAACTTGCTGAAAAAAATATCCTATAAAATTTAAATTTTTTGGTAATAGTTCTATCATTTTAGAATTTTAGTATATGTGGTAACTAGATCATCTCTTTAGGAAAAAACAACTCAATATGATATTCCAAATCTTAAATAAGAACCTTCAAAATTTTATAATCTATTTAAATATTTTTAGGAGGCCTTATATTCTAGATTCCAAATGAGAAATCATAATGGTATTAGGGAATTTCTGGCTATTAAATAAGATTTTGGAATGTCAATTAGTTTTTATGATCAAATTTTATCATTATTTAAATTGATATTCCCTAATAGAAAAACATTACCTGTAGATTCTATGAATGTAAAAGGATTTTCCATAATTTGGGTCTTTTTTATCCAAAGATTCTTGTGTTTTAAAATAGTTAATATTATATTATGGTGATTATGAATCATTAGTTAATTGTTCAACATGTGGATAATTAAGGTATAAAAAGGCAGAATAGGTAAATCATGTATTTCATATGAAACAGTTGATGTTTTTTCAAATTTCACAAAATTTACTATGTTTATTTATGTTTTGTAACATTATCATGGAATAAATCAAATATTTTCACCAGTATAAGATTAAATAATCAATGTTATGGGGATTTAGGGAAAGACATTGATCAAATGAATCATTTTTTTCTTCAAGACCTTGTAATATATGGTTAGGTGTTTCAAGTGATGGGTTTTTTCATTTGGTGCTTACAACAATCAATATTCAATTCGGCCTATTTTCAATAGTCTGTATAACTTATCTTCCTGGATGCGGATGATGTAAATATATATATTTGATACTATTAATTTCAGAAAATTAAATGAATAATATAAATTTTTATTTCAATCCACTAATTGATGAGTTAATTTCTTTATTGAACAACAGTGTGACTATATTTTATATAGTTTCATATTCAAATTTTACATTTAAGGTTTCATTAATGTGGAAAATTAGTGAATTTTTAAGTATGGTATGTTATCTGGATCGAGTAGACTTGTTCTAAAATCATGTTCATACTACGTTCATACTACATGGTAGAAGAAATCATTTATTATTGGAAATGGGAGAAAGAAATGTTTTTTTATATCATCGAATACTCCTTCCCATAGTTCACCCTTTTCTAAGTAACATAAATAATTTTACAAAAGGTATAATTCAAATTGAAAACCTATAGTTTCCTCTTAGGTAAACAGGTAAAATATTTCATCCATTCAGTACCTACTATAACTTTTGGATCAATTATAAATTACTAAAAAAATGTTTTTTGGAGAGATCATAATTTGAGAAAATGAAGTTTTTTGGGACCATCAATATTAGAGGGATTTTTCAATTCTTCAAATATTAAATTGAATGCATATTGAGAATAATTTTTTGATAACAGATTTTGAACCTTGTTGGACACACCGGGTAAGACCAAATTTAATGTAAATGCACAATTAGATCTTACCTAGATTTTTAAACATCCCAACCATGTATTATTTGAATATAAAAGATCACAAAATTTAATGAATATAAATTATGATTATTCACATTCTATAAAGCACCATTTATTATTATAGAAATGGATTAAATATTTGAGGTTACCAGATTGTTTTGGTTTTAGTTTTTCTCATTATACCAAAAATAGGAATGTTACATGGAAGAAAATTCATAACCACCCGGACATAATAGAAAGATTGATTCCCATTTTTATTAGAGGGATGTTCAATTCTTCAATCTATTGAATGGGGAAAAAATATAATATTTATTATAATATATCTATTTAGAAACATCATAATATGATTCATTTATAATGACGAAAAATAGATTGTTTTAATTTTATGTAAATTGGAGAAAATATACCCATTGTCCTTTTATGACACAATAGAACATTTAATATTTCATTTTCCTTATGGAGAAAAACATGGAGGGTTGGTACAATTTGGATGTATGTATATGTTTTAGATATTCATGTAAAAGTTAAAGAAGAAAGTATCTAACAAATTATTAGTTGAGGGGTTGATTGGTGAAGCGCATTTACTTGTGAAAATTTCAAATCTAAGCTGTTATTATTTTCAATCAAAATATCCTTCAAAAAAATCATATGGGTTGAAATGAGGTAAATATTGACAATTTAATAGACCAAAATGTGTTAGTTTCTAAATATTTTGAGCTTGGTTTTGGTTTTTTTTCATGAATGATGGATTTCAAATAAAGAACGACAAAGATATCATACATATTTTATTTTGAATTTTGAAGAAATGATGTGATTCTTAGAGTAAGTATGATTTCTTATTTTTTTTTAAAATATAATAGATGAATTTACTTAAATTATATATTTTTTTTAAAAAAAATATGACATCCATATCTAAAAAAATTTATAAGAATTGAATCTATTTCACTTTAAGAATATCATCAACAAAATTATTCATATTGGTTTCAAAGACTATTATGTTTAGTTTTTTTTATGGAACATTATATCAATTTTGTAGTCATATATGTTATTAATAGTATCTATTTAGGCAGGAAATATAATATCAAATTAAAATTGATATTCAATTATGTGCGCTCAAAAACCCTCCATCGAAATTGGTAAAATATTATAATGGGTATATTGTCAATGATTTTTTCCCTACAATAATATATGGTGAATCACCGAAATAAATGAATATTTTTGTTTCTTTTAAAGGATATCATCATCAATAATGTGAAGTTGGCTTTTATGGCATGTTGGATGAAATAACTATGTTATGTTATATTGGATAAAATAATGTAACAATGTCTAAATTCCCATAGTTTGATACTGATTAATGGTTTCAGGTTCATCCATGACATAGAGTCATTGAAAGTAAATAAAAACTATTCTTATATAAAATGAACCATTGATGTTATAACATCAAGGCCATAATATTTTTCATGTAATATTCTATGATGTTTTGAGTGATTTGAATGAATAGTGGGGATTAATACAACATGAAATCTCATAACAATCAGTTTCATGGAAATGAAAATCGTTCTTTTAAAGTGAAACATATTGATTTTTTTTAGAAAAATCCCCAAATATATCTCTTACCTTAAGAGATTTAAATATCAATGTTGAAACCCCCGGTTAAGGGTTGATGATATTGATAATTTTTTTGAATTAATAAGGGATGATAAAACTGAAAGTCGTATAGAAATTGATGCTGCTAAAAATGAGTATAAATTAATTTTCCTCAATCAGGATGAGGAATAAGATAATGAATGATATATCATATTTAGGTATTTATTATTTTTTTTATATTTTATATTTTTATTAATAATTATTTATTAGTAATATTAATTTTTTAGAGGGATAGTCTCAAAGATTTATTATTTTCCTTCACTAATTCCAATAATTTTTAGTTTTTTATCATTGAAATATGCATTAAAAATTATTTACCAGTATGAGTATTATATTCTATATGCAATTTTATTATATTTGATATTTATATTAACAAATATTATCAAGTTATATTTTTCTTTTTCGGCATTTATTAATAGGTAATTATTTTATTATGGTATTTATTATTTTTTAATATTTAATATATGTATTACAAATTTAATGAAGATAATGTTTTTATATTATGGTAATTATTAGTTTTATGTATTTTATATTTTTATTAAAAATTTATTACATGTAAGATTATTTATTTTATATGGTTGGAGATGCTCTCGAGGATTTATTATAATCTCTCACTAATTTAGGACTTCCTACCGATGAGATTGATTAATATGATCCATAGAATTTAGTCCCTATTATGAGGGGACATGGTCTTACTATATTGATTATTCTAAACCCCATTTTAGTGAGATGTTCATCTCTTAATTTTGATACTAGTTTAAAAGTATATCTCTAATTATTTAGGTTATTTATTTTATATTCTGTTTTTGTATTAAATTTGTCAATAATATTCTAATTATTTTTTAATTGAAATTTTTTTCACATTACACTATTAGGTAGGATGGTGTGATTCTATGAAATTATTTTTCAAAACATGGGTGTCATGGTATCTGGTTCCCATAATCATTTGTTAGTAGATTTTCAACCAAAAGAATGTACGTTATTAAATAAAATATAATTTTTAAAATTTATATAATTCTGAAAATATTGTATTTAATTTTTTTGTAGATTTTCAGTTCTCTAGTTGTGAACATCATGATATATTATATCTAATTGTCATGAGATATTTTTATGTGTGATTAGGTTCACTAGGGTTTAAAAACCTTCAAGAAGTGATCTACAGATAGAACATCTGCTACTATTTTTTGACCTGTCTTGATTTTCCCATAGGCCAGAATATATCTCAACTTAGGTATGGGATATATTGTTCTTCAATTGTCTATTATTTACTTTTATAAGGAGTTAATCATCTAAATGTTAGAGATGGGGAGGCATGAGGTCACACATAGGGACGAAAGTCATACATTTGGCATACAACGATGGCATATTGTAAGTAATATTATGTATTAATTTATATATACCTTAAATTTAAAATTTATGTTATATTATATAGGCATCTACTAACCCCTATATTTTAAATTTTAAATTTTATAAGAAGATATATATTTATCTTCTTACATCATAACTTGTTGGCGCATAGCAATTCCATACTGTGGAAAGTAATTTTTTTAAAAAAACACCAATATTAATTTTATTATTATTCTGATTTCATATTATTTTTAAAGGAATATATGATGTTGTGACTTATAATTCATGAGAGAGTCAATATGATAGAATATCATATGCCGCTGGTGATTAAAATTTTGATGAGGGGGGGTTGGATGCAGCTGACCATTCATGGTGTCGAGAAAGGTCAGGTGATTATTATTGTCTATCAATTGAATCCTATATATTAATAAGGTACTTCTGTTATTTCATCTATGAGATCTAAGGGAGATATTTGAGGTGATTTTTTCCTTCATCTGATACATAGTATTAGTAGATGATGAGACCTCAAGATGATTTGATACAAGTGATATAAATTGTTGGAGGGAGGAGGACCATGAGAAGAAGAATTAGGGAGATGAGAAAATGTCGGACTATATATGATTACTTTTGTGTCATGTTAGTATAGAGTTTCCACACCATGATGCTTTGAGAGATCCCCTTCTACCTGAAACTAGTTTATGTTATGTGAAATGGACCCTAAAATGGATGAACTTGATTTATATTTTTTCAACATGATAAAGATATGGAAAATTCTTCTTCCACTGTGAATTTATAATATAATCCATGGTTTTGAGCTACAAATATGATAAAAATGTCATTTAATAGTCACCTTAGGTATATGAACTTGTATCCAAAATTTGATTTAAGAATGAAACATATTCATTGTATGAAAATAAATAAACTACTAGTGTTGATATTTCGAATTATGTTATCTTGTAGAATAATTTAGAGAATAAAATTGAACTCAAATAACCCATAAAACCCATTATATACAAAGTGTATAGCCCAAGAATTCTAGAACATAAATATTTTCCCAAAAATATGAAATATTATTACTTGGAAGATGAAAAATACCTATTATTATTTCATGTGGTCTATCTAGCGAACACATGAACCAAATTTATGAGGTCCTTAAGGAGAATAAGAAGGACATAGGATATTTTTTAGATGACATACTAGGAATTATCTATTTGGTGTGTGTGAAAATGATACTTTTAGACAAAAACTATAAACCTATTATAAAATTATATGGGATATTTAATCACACTCTTCTTAAATTTTTTAAAAATGATGTGACTACCCTAAGGAATTTTGATATAATTTACCACATTTATGATAGTATATGGTTATGTTTAGTCTAGATTTTTTCTAAAATGTGTGGTTTCATGGTATTTAAGAATGAAAAAATATATTTACTGTCTTCTAGGTTTCCCAACAAGTAAATGGTATGTATTGATTATAATATTCTAAACATAGTTTCGAGGAAGGACAAAATTCCCTTTCATTTTCATGATCAAATCCTTGAATGGTCAGATGTTCAATCCCATTATTTATTCCTATACAGGTTTTCTAGATACTTTATAATTCATATAGACCTAGAGGACAAGGATAAAAAAATATTCACATGTCCTTTTGGAACCTTTTCTTATAAGAGAATAACATTTGGACTATGTAATTCCCCTGCCACCTTCCAAATATGATTGCTTAGAACGTTTTATGTGTTTCATGAGGAATTTATGTAGGTGTGTATAGATGATTTTTTTGTGTACGGACCATCGTTTGAGAGTTTTTTTAAGAATATTAGGGTATTTACTTACGGTTTTTATTTAAAATAATCTTGTTTTGAACTTTTAGAAATTCCATTTTATGGTTGAGTGTGGCATTTTTCTTACTCATGAAGTGTCCAGTAATTGGATTTGGGTGGCTAAGTCCATGTTTGTTATTATCATAGAATTTCCTTTTACTAAGACTATGATGGATATTAGATGTTTTCTTGGCCATGCTGGATTTTATAGGAGGTTCATAAAATACATTAGGTGCATTGATTTTCCTTTGACAAGAATTCCTTATAAAGATATCCCTTTTTCATTGATGGTAATGTGATGAATCCCTTAATGAAATGGAAGAGAAGAAATTATCATCTACAATAGTTTGACAATATAATTGTGACTTTCTTTTTGAGTTGATGACTCATTATTTAGAATTATATTTAGAGCATTTTCTTGGGAGGGGTGGAGAGGAAGTCACGCGTCATTTATAATGCTTCTAGAACTCTAGATACCACCCAATCAAATTACTCCACAATAGAGAAGGTATTAATATCCATTTCATACCTGGATAAGTTTAAAATATATATTTTGGGATCTAGTATAGTGTTTTTTACTAACCATTCTTCTATTTTATGTGTCATAAAGAAAACAAATTGAATCTAATGCTAGTTAGGTGGATCATATTACTTCTGAAATTTGATATAGTGATTAATATAGAATGAAATTGAGAACATTTTGGATAATAATTTGAGTAGGATACTTGAATAATTTTATCAATATAAATCATTTGTTGAACCCACTAGAGAGTTTTTCCCTAGGGAGGAATTCAATTTTGTTGTTTTAAAAAAGAGACCACGGTTTTTTGAACATGGTGAATTTCTTAGCTACTAATATTAATCCTCATGGGTTTTCTAAACAAAAGGATGAAAAATTGATTTTTAAGTCATGGAAATATGTTTGGGATGATAATTAATTAAGGAATATAGGAAGTAATCTTATTATTATGAGATTTATCCCAATTGTTGATATTTATTCATTGATAAAAATCGGCCAAACATTGAGTTTTGTGGCCAATTTGGGTCACAAAGGGATACTATAAATGTGTTGGATTTTGGTTTATTTTTTCCTACATTATTTAAATTTTCACATTATTTTTCTAAGACATGTAAAAAGTTTCAATACGAAAGAAAATTTATAAAATTTATGACATATCACCGTAACCTTTGTTATTTCATGTTGTATTTAATACCTAGGAATAGATTTTATAATCTATTTTCCAAATTACATTAGATGTTCCTATATATGAAATAAAATAGAATATGTATTAAAGTTTATTGAACATATACCCACTTGCACTCATTATCCTAGAGTTGTGTCCCAATTTTTCAAGTGAAATATGTTTTTTTGATTTGGGATACCAAAGTTCATTCTCGAAGGCCAAGGTACTCATTTCTATAATAGGACATTGGAATATTTTCTGAAATGACTTGGGATTAGTTATAATGTGTCTACACACTATCATAATTAAAAGAATTTTATTGATGAATTTTCAAATAGATAGATTAATCATACTCCTAAGAAAATAGTTAAACCGAACAGTAAATATTGGAGCCTAAGGCTTGGGGACTCTTTGTGGGAAAATAGGATATTCCATAAGGCTCAAATTGGGATGTCACATTATAATATAGTTTTTTAAATAACCTTTCATATTAAAAAGTATTTATAGCATAATTTTTTTGGGCTTTTAAGTAATGACATTTTAATTTGTTTAAAGCCAAAAGAGAGTGAAATTAGTACTTAATAGAGTTTTATGAAATAAGTAACAATGCCAATAATAATGTGACTATTTTTAGAGAAAATAATTATTTTTTCAGGATGAGTTGATCTTAAATAAATAATTCTCAATTGTAGATAATGTTATACTATAAAAATTCTAGATTAAATTCATTCCATGAAAATTTCATTACAAATGGGATGCACCTTTAATTATTACTCATGTTTCCCCTTGTGGTGCTACACAAATTATAGATCATGTGATGTATGTTTCATTTACTATAAATAAAAATACACTTAATTTGTGTAGATAAGAGATTAAAGAACCTATAGGGGATGAGGACCTTTTGTTAGAACCTAAATATCACTAAACAGTCATGTTTGTTTCATCCCTTGAAATTTTTTGTTTAAAATTTGTGCGGGGGTGTGGTAATAACCTTTTGTAGTGTTATGGTTTTATTTTTGTTTCATTTTATTTTGTTAAAGAATATAATGTGATCTTAATGGGGGGAATATTTTTCCATTTTTTCCATTAGGAATTCACTTAGGGTTACTATACACTTATACTTTTATTACAACATAAGTATTGGGATCTAAAATAATCATGAAAATCTAAATGAAAATGAAACATAATTCAGTCACATTATTTCTATGCTATGATTACTTTTTTACTTGATTGGGAAATTCCTAAATCTTGTGTTAATCTATTATCATCATTTGGTCCAAGAAATTTATTTTCCAGAGGGAATTTTTAAATGTAAATATGGGTTTTATTTTACTGGATTAAAATAAAAATAGAGCTACTTATTCAGGAATATAATTTGTTTTTCATTATTTCATTTTTATTTGTTTATGCTACTTGTGTTGACCTTAATTTGATAAAAAATTGATTTGTAGTTTCTTTAATTTTGGAATTACTGGTAACCATTATGAATAATATTTCAAGACTCTAAGTTGTTAATTTTTTATTTGAGTTTAAAAATAATTTGAGTTATTCTAGGACAATTGAGTACAGGAATTGGGAAATGATGAATTAATAAATCTTTTCAAACATTAAATTTAATTTTTAGTTTTCTCTACCTTGTATTCAACATTTTTAATAAATTTTGTGTTTTTCTGTGGGGGAAAGGGTCGTTCGATATGATAAACATTACCATAGTGTGTTTCATGTCATAAAATTTCTTAAAGAATTAAAATTTGATCCATTTTCAGGTTTTACTTAATCATTTTTATTGTTTTAAAATTCTTCTATTCATTACATATTGATTTTAAACTTTTATGTGACTAATTATCTCCTAACCCTTGTATTTATTTTGGTTATTCATTTTTTATATCAAACATGAACAATAATAGAATTTGATAAAATCTTGTATTATTGTTATGCAATTAACATTTCCCTTTATTTTGTTAATTTGGATTTGAACTCATAAAATATGAATTCAAATTAATTATGAAATGAAACTCCATATACATGTTGAACTCATTATTTTAATCTGAATGATTTTGGGTGACTTATTTATATTTTCATGATAATTATTAAGATTACTAATCGACAATAGGTGTATAATTATTTTGGTTTAAAATTGCGTGAGTTTATTCTCTTAGAGGTAAAGATAAGTTTAAAATTTCAATTAAATGAAAATAAATGTATGTATAATTTGTTTTTATATATTATTGGTAAATATTTTTTTTATGAAATAGGAATCATATTTTTAAATGATAAAATTTAATTTCTTGATGGTAAATAAATTCATTACATGATGAAAATACCTGGGGAAAATCATTTTTTAAGCTTGTCACCATTCAATATTTAAATCTTTAGATTCATTTTATTCTTCTACATTTGACTAATTATTTTCAAGGGGACAATAATGAAATTATTGTGGATCAATTTTATTTTTCTATGTTTACATACTATTTTTTCAAATCATTTATTCAATTTGATTGTGTTTTAGTTTCCATAATTATTTTTTCATTGAATTTTTTAAAATATTAATTGAACCGTTTTCAAATAAGTTTAAATCTAAATTTAATTTTACAATATGTTTTTAATAGTTTAATAATAATTTTATAGTTACTTTTTAGTTCAATGCATAAATTTTTAAATCATTTATTTTTATTCTTGTTTGTTTGATTAAATTATGAACATTAAATAATTTAATATTAAATTTATTTATTTCATATTAAATTGATTTTTAGAAATCTTATTTTAAGTGTTTTAATATTGTCTCTCTGTTTTAATAAATTTATTTTTTATATTTTATGATTAATTTATCACTGTTTTTGTTTAAATTTAATTTCACATTTTTTATGATTCTATATTTTCTGTTTAATTAACTATTTTCCATTTCATTTATTTAATTTTCAGGATGAAACAAGTAACATCTCTAAATGAGCATGGATGCAATGTAGTCAATTTGGGATCAGGCATAAAAATCCAAATTTTGAAGCTCCCATGTATCCGAACTCTATGGGAAGAAATATAACCAATATCAATCTAGAAGATATACATATCAAATTTTATTAGAAGTAATTAATTAATCCAAATTCCTAGGAGTAACCACATAACGAAATTTTCAAGGGATAAAATAATCGAATTTTTCAACAATATTTTTTCTAAATCTTTCCCAGGTTCACATAGCCAATCTAGGAATACAATCACATAGCTAAATCTGGGAGGCACCCACATAACCAATTTTCTTAAATTAACAACATATTTGTTTTCTCAATAGTATTTTCATGTATCCATTTAATTAAGTATATAAATATTCACATACACATTATCCTAGATACCATTTTTAAACCCAAAAAAATACTACCATCGAATCTATGAAGTTGGATGCAACTTTCACCTATCTTGAAGAAGTCATGACTGAGCCTGCAGAAAAGTTGTATGAGGACATTTTCATTGTTTATGGTGATCACTATCAAGATTGTGAGAGAGAAAAATTCTATCTGATAATATCTCAAGCCTTAAAAAATGATGAATAAGATAAATTGGTGTTCAGTTCTTGTGGTATAATTCGGTATTGACTCGTCTTGAAGAAAGCATGAATCACTTATAATATGATGAAAAATAAGGAAAAATATAGGTCAAGAAAATCTAATTCCATCCTAGGTTTTAGTGTAAAACTAGGAATCCATGAAGGGTTTGATTTTTTTCAATTATTATCTTCACTGATAATAAAAATTTATTTCTGGCTGTAGAAATTTTGTAGCGGAATATTGTTCTGGGGAATGGTTGAGCTTGGATAAGTGTAAATAAAAATAGTTGAGGAAGATGAACCTGGATAATTTTTTCGTTTATAGGAACATTTTGGTGAAGATGATGGGGGATTTTGAGTTCCCCAGTGTTTTGGATATTCAATTAAACTAGATTTCAAACATGTTCCTCAACCATTTTCCTTTTTGAATTTATTTTCTTCTGAATATGGTGTTGTGTGTAGAGCTCTTGGGTTGGTTTATTGTGTAATGATGATAATGTGAAGATAGACTAGGAACAAATCACTAAATAACCATTATGAAAATATTAAAAAATTATTACCTAATGATGAGAGTAAAGATGATTTTGAAAAATAGAATTGAGATGATCCCAAACCTCTTGCTTATTTTAAGGATATTATTTCCAACCTGAAAGTCATTTCTCAACCAATTTCCATAGATAGCTGGATTTTGACTGAATCCTTGATGGTTAGGGATTTTAGTGGAAAATCATATTCCATAGTAGATAATAAAAAATTTACATGTGGATTAGCTATTAGGAAATGTATTTTATGACAATTAAAACTATTATTTCTTGGGAAATTTCAAAAAAAATTATAAGATTTGTTAAAGTTATGGGATCAGTGATGCTCAACTTTGTCAAAGAGTAAAAATACTAATGATGACTAATAGTGATTTTATCATTTAATTATGTGATTTTTTGGTGAATAAAAATAATATTTCCTAGATATTTTTTGGGTTTTTTTGAGAAATTAATTCATTAACATAGACATCAATATTTGAGCATCTAAAGAATCATTCTAGAAGACTCTCTAGAGAGAATAAGGTAGATATTTTCCCTACTACATCGATGAAGATGAAGTGTGAATTTCCCATATAAATCATGATCATGCTCATGTAATTTCTTTTATATATGAATAATTTAGTTTCAAATGGTGATTTATTTCCAAGAATAAATTTCTTGAACATCATTTTTTAATTTATCTCTAGATTTATATTTGTTGAATCTTTATTGGATCTTGATGAATATATTGTCTATCGTCTGGATTTTCCCTTCCTTATATAATTAAATGTTTATATCTGTGATCGAAGCATTACAATTGATGAGTGTTTTCTATTAAGTTAGACTCAGTAAGAGATTAATTTAGGCTCCCACTATTTAAATTTATCAATCTTTCTTCATGGATTGTGAGCATAGTGGGAGTCAACAATGTCAATGAACTCGGTAATTTTTTTTTATCGACCATATCATATTATATAGAGAATGGCATATAATATTTTCATTATTATTCTCAAATTTTTTTACTAATGATATCTTGACATTTTGAGTATAATTAATTCATTTAGAAATTTATCACTATGAATATTATTTTAAAAAATGAAGAGTGAATGAACCATGTGATCTATAAGTTTTGGAAACTGCTCTATATTTTCTTAACTTCTTGGTTCTTTCTCGTTGCATCTGTTTCAATATATGTGTTTATTTTTGTTTAAAATTTAGAATAGTTCTTCCTTAGTCTTATATTTCCCAAATTAAAACATTAAAAAAGCATGATAAAAAATTATAAAATAAACCCTCATTGGGAGACAACCTTGGTTGCTTCTTTACAGTAACATTTAGGAAAAACTAGATATATGGGGGAGATGAATAGAAAATCACATGCCTCAGTGCCAAATCGGGTAGAGATAGGGTTTATGGAATCTTGGCTGATAACTTATTTATTTATTTTTTATTGACTCATTTATGTTCCCATTATAGGATACACATTTATATTTTATTTTAAATTTGTTAAATATGTATTGGTGGTGTCCTACAAGGTTTATAATCACACCCTTTAGGATCATCTCAATGTGTATTCAAATTTCAATTCCAAGGATCTATATAAGGGAAAGGTATCTATCATAAACAACTTAGTAGGTACATCTTGGATGGTAGAGGAAATATTAGGATAGAATATAGATCATTGTTGTAGTGGTTTTGTTTACATTATTTTTCTTTCATACTCTGGTTGGATTACTATACTAGGAGTATTTTGGTTTATTTTTTAGTAATGATATTACATTTTATTATTTCGTGATGATATTCCATTAGTTTCTATTATAAGGTTCTAGGAATCATATTTAAAATTTATTGTTATTCTAGTATATGTGTTTTTTTACTGCAAGTATAGTTTCATGATGGAAGCATTTGGATCCTCTCCACTAATTGATAGGGTCTTCTATATGGGGAGATTTGTATGGATTTATTTATCTCTTTGTACCAAATGGGGTGGTTCGGGACAAGGCATTATAGCATGCTGGACCATTTCCTTCATATTCTTATGGGCATCTCTTGAAACATCATAGTTAGAGTAATGAATAGAATGGATTTGGTATATTATAGAATGTTTTTAATAACGTTATAATTCAAAACAATGTTGATGTTTTTGTTTCTCCCCATGTTTGGGTTTTTTGATTGATTTTTTAATTTTTTTCATAATTACAAATCAAGGGTGAATCGATTTTTTCTAAAAAGATTTAAAAATTCTGGTATATGAAACTCATTTTTCAGGATTTTTGTTTTTTTTTACAAATTATTAGTATCAAAAATCCCCATACTATAATATTTCTTTCCCTCGAGAAAAACTCCATCATAATTATCAATACTAAAAGTATCTTATGATAATGAATAATTTCTCATGAAAATAAAACAATTTTTATAAGTCAATATTATCAAATATACAATCACATAACTACCATTAAAAATATAAAATTAGAGTTACACATATGGGTTTATAGTGGGAAGTATGACATAAATAATAAATAACCACCATGGTATAGAAAATTTCACCCATGCTAATCATATGGTCATACATCATAATAATGATCACCCAGTATGTAGATCATATAAAGAACTAAATCAAAACTAAATATAAAATAAGGAATTAGACTAACCATCAATATTTAGACTCACCTTATACTTTCCTCCACATCCCCATTTAGTTACTCTATCCCACATATCTATAATATGGCTTGTAACTTGAACTTATTTCCAACCATAAGGTCTACATATCCACTAAAGTGTATGTGTAGGGTGTTAGTAAAAAACAATGTTGGCCACCATTAATTTTTCATTTAATAGTTACTAATATATATGTAAAAAAATTGTATTATTTGAAATGAAAAATGTAATATCAAATGAATACGCCTTTTGAACCATTTTGTACATAGATATCTATACGGACTGCTAACTCATACCCACTTCAGAAAGTGCTGAAAATTAGATAATGTTACCCATAAAATTCTCACCTCTTATAGTTGGTTGATAAACTACTCATCCGCTCATGAGATCATATGAGAATCTAACCCAATGTTTTAATTTTATCCAATCAGTCCATACATTAGTTTTTTCCATACCATTTTGGAACCCCCCCCCAAATGATCTATGATTAATAATATTAATTTTAGGTTGGTACCTTGTCCAACCTCCTCATAATTATCAACCAACTAGCTTGAGAAAAATCAGTCCATGGAATAATAGGTAGTACCATTGGATGATTAAGCTTCAAGTCTATAACATAGCTAATAAACCACTAATTGATAACATTTCTAATAAAGTTAGCAATCTTAAACACTATTTAATGGAACAAAATCTTGGACTAGGTATCTGGTATCATACTACTCAATATCTAAGTGTGTAGTTTAGGGACTCTAATATCAACCCGTGTTTAGAATGTAGGTTAGAAAGAAGAATCATGTTTCTATCCACTTTATATAAAATATTACAATCTAGGGAACCTTATATCTAACCACTAGATGGAAACAAATCCCAACCAAAATATAACACATCAAACTACTGGTTCAAAAATTATCCAATTTGATAAATTATATAACAGAAAAATAGCTAGATATATTCTATGTATAAGGATCCTTTCAGGTAATAGATGGAATTTAAATATCTGTATATTTATAAATTAATTAATATAAGGCCTAGGAAACAATTTCTTCTCCCTATTCAATCCATCGACACATAAAATATGTTAGGATAAACACCACAATCATAATCATAATCATGGGTAATACCCTCATAAACCTAACCCTTAACCAATAACGCATCACACGTTATATATCCTCTATCATGATGTATCCATCATGAAAAACCTTAGGTGGTAACTTCAAATTCTCTCATGGGGTGACTTAACTCATAGGCTTATCCATAACCCATTCACCAAATTAACCCCCGGGTGAAATGATCCACATTAATCAACTTGATAAACTTCCCCGGATAAAGAACCCTTTATAACTCAATCTAATAACATAAGGTTTCTATTTATAAACCATTTTCATGCCTAGGGTTTATACCAATATATCTATCTACTCAGAGTCACAACGAAATGAAACACTCAAGGGGACATGTTAGATATTTCCACTATAACATTATTATGTCATACCCATGTCCCTTTGAAAACACAAACCTATTAGATCACACACTTTCTGGTCAAAAAAAAAACTTACCCCAACTTAAACATCACAAAATATATGAATTAAATATAAATATATACAATTAGGTATTAGAATTTTTTCTTATATTTAATCCCACAAGAAATACCTATACAAGCCCTCTGGACAACCCATGATAACTTTCATCTTACCCAGGCCCCGATCCCAATCTAAAAGTCTAAATGATTAATTATTACCGCTTATAATTAATATAATAATTTTTTTAATTTTTTTCCAATGAGATATAAACCACTATAACTCACTTAGTGGTGTATACTTACTAAAATCTCAAGAAACCATTAGATAATGACTTGTAGGTGATTCCCATTCCCATTATGTGAAAACCCATTTTTCTGACATCAATTTTTCAGGAAAGTTCATCCTCATTTGATGAAAAACTAAAAAAATAAATTAGGGGGTGAAATTATATCTAAAAACATCAATGAAATCCGTTGTAAATGGATGGATAGAATTTATGCTTCATTATACACTAAAAAACACATTTTTTGATGCTCACAAAATCCAATTTTTATTTTACTAATAAAATTACCTTAACTAAGTGAGATTTTATTTATTTAATTATAATGATTTTATCAATGATAAATTATATTGAGATTTTTATTCTGGTTGTTTTGGGGAAAAATTGTAGAAGTATAACTTATTGTTTCAATTTTTTTCTTTTATAAGTTGAACATTTTACAAACTACTCATACAAGAAAAATATTTCAATGTGAGAAATATTACACAGCTATAAGTTACTCTTATTTATACTATGTAATAATAAGTGTATTGTTGTGTAGAAAAAATTTAGTTTAGTAAAATATATTACATAGTTGTTTTGTATGCATTCATGACCTATCCAAAATTCAGTTTATTCCTACAAATCTTTTTTGAGGAACAATGATGGTTCATTCATATCACATTTTACCATGAATTTATAATAACATTGGTTATTCATATATAATATTACATACCTATTTACTCACATGTGTACAATAGAATTGTCGATTTATTCTTATAGAGAATATATTTTTCAATGTTTTCTTACATAGATGAAGGTAATGAGTTTATTCCTATATAATTCAATATCAAATATATTTTCATAGTTATTTTTTATCATGTAACAAATTATCATTTGTTGAACTCCCCAATAAAAGATCCCATACTCCAGGGGCTAGTGCCCTATGCTATGGAATCCACCTAATCAAGTGAGTAATTACATCTAGTCAACCTATACCTAGTTATCACACATCAAAATCCACTATAATATGAATGAAAAGTAAATTTTAATAAAATAACAAATATATATGTAATAAAAATTTATATGATATAATGTGAGATACTATAAATGAGACCACTATATATAAACATTATATCTATAAAATTACAACCCAAATATTTAGGAAACACAAGTGGCGATCATCATGAGATCTATGATCAACAAGCTATCAAAATTTCTTACCCATCTATAAAATCCATGTTCATATATCATACACATCATTAGATATACATGGGAATAAAACAAATGATCGTCTAGTGTGTATGTAGGGGTGACTATGAAAATACCTTGTACGCTCATCTCAAGGAGTGAGATGATCGCATATATTTTTAAAGTCTATGAGTATCAACAAAAAGTAAAATTTATAAAATAAAATTACAGCCAAATCCATCACTATATGTATATATATATATATGATCAATACAAATCAATTTTTACATATCTCACTTTCATCACACTCACCAAATACCAAATTTCCTCAATAAAGTAGCTGCAATCATATCTCATAACCCAATAGAGGTTTCCTACCTAGTAATTAATCTTAGATATACTCATGATTTGATATTGGAGGAAATACATGTCACCCCCTATCTCAAAAATTGTAGATAAAATAAACATCTTTATTTATCTCTAAACTAATGAATTAAATACACATCACCAACAAGAGAAAATTTTATAACTAATGTTAAGAGTGTATACATGCACAAACAATTGAAGAAATATATTTTTCCAATAATAAATTTGTATATAAAAATAATAGATTTAGTTAAAATATCCAAGTATATAGCTATATAATTGGTCCTCCATATCCTAGAGTTTTGGTTAGGGGATGATATAATATTGGGTGCATGATCATCCATATTAGTCCCTATACTATATGATAGAAATAATATCAATCTTAAATTGAATTACCAGCTATTGTATTCTCATACTAGGGATGTTAGATGAATGATGCATATCCACCCATCTCATCCATCATGTTCTCATATTGAGGATACTAGAATATTTTCCCATCCCTATTTATCCAAATCCATATATTTCAGGGGAAATAATCATGACCAACTATCTCTTAGAAATATCTAATCTATATCACCCTATAAAAGTGGATGAGTAGAGGTAGATAAATATATAATACATCCCTAATCTCTTAAAAATTTAATGGGTTATAAATTCAAGTAAATTATCACCTCAATCTATCCCTATTTAGAATGAGAGTATGAAGACATCAACCCCCATCTCTCATTGATATCGATATCCATTTTTTTCATGATATATCACATATCAAGGAAGACGAGTACATAAAATCAATCACCTAAAATTCAATCAAATATCCCCCAATTGGTCTCACAACACTTCAGTATAAAAATTTAGAGCTAATACATTATGCTAATCATATTTCTATTTTCCAAGAACACATAGATATAATGATAAATGAATAACATGTGAAATATTATTGTTGAATTATCATATTAATCACCACACAACACAATCGATGATGCATTCAACTGGCCCTTCACTATATTTCTCCACATCTTTCTTGGGTTTCTGTAATAATAGATAATCATTTGCTAGAAATAATATTTCAATAACAGTGGGTATTTTATTGAATTTATCTATTTTACACAATGGAAAAAATGTGATTCCACTTTATTTACATAGAGTTTCATCTACCTCATATCAAGTAAAAAATCCATTCCCTTACTTTATCTGCCCATTCCCAAAGGACAATCAAATATTTACTAGAATGGGTTCTATAACAAAACCCTGGATATTCGAGTCTCCATTCCTTAATATAAATTCTATATTGAAAATTAATTATCATAAACTAAAAATTCTAATGTATTTAAATCATACCATATAAGATAATCCCCATCCTTAGTGTTATATAAGTCATTCATTCCCATTATTGACTTACAATGTTATCTTCCATTGCAAATCATTTTCAATTTAATCACTTTTAATATATTTTATATTTTAAGAATGATAATTTTTTTCCAAGGTATACAAGAATTCATTTATGTTTTTTGTTTCATAAAAACACATTCTTTGGAAACCATATTTAAGAAATAAAACATTGTGGAACAAGGTTCGGATGATCTAAAATGGAAAAAACTGATGAAAACATCTAGAAAAGAAACTATTACCTAATGTCTCACATGGAATATATTTTAACTCAATATATTTTTTAGAACACACATAAATTGATGTTCAAAATGAAAACTCACGTGGAACATCAACAACAAAATTTTCTTTTTCAAACTCAGTCCTACTCCATAAGAGAAGGAATGCTACTCATTATTAAAAATGAAAAAATATTTACTAATTATAATATTAATGAATAAGTGACCTTGACCCATTAATTAATAGAAAATTACATTTGATTTATCTAATTCTATAAGCTTCTGAACATTGCAGACAACCATACACTTGATCATGGCCACTAATAGTTACACAAATCTTGAACCAAATCCACTTATAATCCCTAGTATACTTTGAATTCATACAATTTTACTCTTAAATATCCATATAAACTACTTAATATACCCTTTTAATAATGTTTCGGTATTAATACACATTGATATAGTTATTCTTATTCAAGTCAGATCCTCCATCCACACATCTATCATATTGAATCATCTGTTTCCAATTCTATTTCATGATGTTTCGAACACCCCTAGTTCCACTATACTATCATTATTGAATTTTGATATCCTAACATTAAGAATCACTCCTTAAATAAGATATATAAACTTATTTAGAAATAAATCATTTCAACACTGATAATCTCCAACTTGAAAATTGTTCTCTTGGCTTCACCAATTCCTCTCAGTGACTTTATAAATTTCAACATTAATTCTATAAAAATAATATTTTAATATCCCATCATTTATGTGTGATCACTCAAGCCTCATTGAGGTAATAAAGTACCCCATAATTTAAAAATAACATCTATTAGAGTATCTTAAAATACATTCACTCCAATAATCTATAGTCGGTTTTTACTTTATTACATTGGTATATGATACAGGGGATCAAACCAAACAAACTCGATCAGTTTAAAAGTCTTTGAAAAAAATATAAATATCAGATTCTCATATTATATAGGAAATATAAAAACATACCATGTGAAATATTATTTTATACTAGACAACACTCATAATATTGTTCATCATATCCTGGTGAAAGGAAAAGAAATATAGGGTGAGCTCATATGCTCAATAATGGTTATGTATAGTGGTATCTTTCATTAGTAAATAAGATATAATGAATATGGTGGAGTGGATAATAAAAACATGGGGCCTTTAATTATCAAATTGAGTACTATAAACAAAAATGGATAATATAAACTGAATTAATAATAAACTATATTTATAAATTCGGACATTCATGAACTCTCCATCAAGGCCTCATCCTAGATATCATGAATCTTACCATCAACTCCACTCATCCAATACAATATCCATAATTAATTGGTGGGAAAAAACTAAATACCCCATTAATATAGTGTAAGTATTTTTTTGTCTCATGATACATATCTATGCGTATGGGGGTTATAGTGACCCATACATTTTATACATATATATTTCTTCTTATTTGATGAATATTCCTTACATTAAATTATAATCCACTCTATAAACCTAAATATTTAGTGTCATTGGAAACATAGATGCATAAAAATATGTTACAGGAGAGATCTAATTCATCTCCTACTTTGTTATTAACGACTATAACACATGTTATATAAATCATAATTTCAATATTTATCCACATATTGGGGAAAAAGAAAAAAAGGTGATCTCATATGATCATTAAGGGTAAATAATTTAGACATAAATGATCATCTAAGAATTGAATGAACATATGGTCATTATAACATGAGTGTAACATTCTAAAACCATACCCAGTATATCATAGTTCATAGTAATGAGTCATGGAATAAATCTTGGTATTTTATAATATATGATTCATAAATAAATTAAAGAACATGATCCATGACTACATAACATTATTATAAGACATATGTTTGTGGAATACACATAAGTATATAAAATTATTTCCTTATTTAAGGATCACTATTAATACAATCATACATAATTTGGTTCATTCACTCTCTATTATATAATATCCTTAGTCATAGTTAACTCCCAATACTATCATAGTGGATATATTCTCTTACCAAACTGGTTTTATACCCTATTCTAGTTCATATTATATCATGAGATATCCATCATTACCCAATGAGCCATAGGAATATATAATTTTGCCTCCACCCATGAAATAATCATAATTAATTAATATTTTTGCTCAAACATCATAAAACATTCATCAAACCCGAAAATTATTACCCTACGAAGGATATAGGTTTCATAAACATTTCATAATAGCATAAATAGTGGAAAATAAACTACCTTCAATGGAATATCATCATAATTATCATAAACCATACAGAAAAATAATAATGAAGGTAAATTGAATCAAATCCATAGTAAATCAAAATTAACATAAAATTTTGTTATAATATATCAAAAATTCATTTAGATATTTCTAGAATATTTTTTTAGGAAAATACAATTTTTATTATAAAATCACTTATTTAAAATCAAATAATTTCTAAAATATTATGAAACATTTTTTTGATGAAAATAACTATCTAAAATTTTAAAGGAACCCTCAAAGAATTTAACGGTCATGATGGTTGAAAATTTAGTCCAGGTAGAGTAAGTCAAGAAAATATTATTCTCACATTTTCCTTGAAAAATAAAAAAATATCTCATTTAGAAACTGATAAAAATATTCCTAAGAAATCATTTTATAAAAATTAAATAATGGGTAAAAATTATTTTCAAAAAATCATTATAGAATAGTAAAAATATTATTCAAAACATTTTAATGAAAACATTTAAATTGAAGAAGAATAATCTTGAATAAAGAGAAACTATAGTTTGTTTTCTTTAAAAATATTTTCCCAGACATTTTAAGTACTAAAGAGATGAAAATGTTACTATTACTTGAGAATTACATGATTATCTATAGGAGAATAAAATTAGTTTGATATGTTATTCAATTATCATATAATTTGCCTAAATTTAAATCCATGAATAAATAATATAGATTGAAATTATATTGAAACATCATTCTTTAACAACTTTTGTATCTTTTTAATTGTATTCCCTATGAAAGAGTAACTACAAATGAAACCTTAAATATCAATATCAAAAGGATATTAATGATATTAAATTTAAAATGTAAAATATGTAAATATAATTTTATTCATAACGTAACATATTTCATTAAAATGATAAGTTGAGATGATAAACCATTATCTCATGTTCTACCTGCTTAAAAAGTGCAATAACATCCTCTTCTTTGGTATGAATACTTTAGATCACTTCATAAAGACCCTTGGAATATGAATTTATGAATAAAAATACCTATAATTAGAGTGTATGAATTTTTTTTAAAATAATTGGGTTGGGTTTGGAAGACATAGATGGATCAAAGTGTTTTAAAGAATAGAAGGGATGGGAGTCCTCTTATAAGTGGGGGAGAAAACACACTTTATACTTCTTATAAGATTAAAATAAAATAATGTATTTTTCATGAAAAATAGAAAAAAGTGGAAAATTATTAATATTATATGATATATTGTTGAACTTTGGACATCCAATATGATGTAGAAAATTTATTAGGTCATTTTAACCCTTATCACTTTAGTTTAACTACTAGGTAAACTTGTTTTAACTTTACTCATGGTAGAAAATTTGGACTATTTTTAATATTTATTATGATTAGTAATTCCATTTCCATTATTACCTAAAATAAATTATTCTAGTTATAAATATGGAATCCATTTTATAAAATTAAATTCATATAATTTGAATAATTTAATTTTTAATTATACTCTTTAAATGAGATGAAAACAGAATACTATTGAATAATGTTTTCATAAGTATAAAAACTATTTTATATAAAAATTTAATATAAATTTTTTCTAAATAACCTTAAATATATTATTAATAATTTAAATTAACTAATTTTACATTCCAAAATTTTTAAATCCAATTAGAACACTATATATTCTTGAAATGAAAATTTATTTTTCAATAAAAATAAATTTTTACATTATTCCTAAAAAAATTATTTTCATGAAATTATAAACAATTCACTATAATAAAATATAGAAAATATGATTTCAAGAATTATTTTTATTTTTTAAAATAATTTTCCTAAATGTTGTAGAAATTAATTTTAATATTTACTCACAAAAGTTAGTAAAAACAATTTTATAGGGAAAATCTATTTTTGAAGTATACATTATATTTACTAAAACTTCAGTAGTTATATATCAATATATTTTATGTATCTAAATATTTTATAAATATTTTTTAAAATTTAGTTATTCATATTCAGATTTCCAATCTAGTAGTTATGATATAAAATTATACTATATTATAGTTCATTTGGACTTGGGGTTCTATGTATGGGAAGATATCAATGAAATTGAATTTATTTGAAGGGATATATGTTATATAATATTGAGTTTTTAAGAGAATATTTATTACTAGGACCCACCCATAACTTTCAAATCCTATTCATTTTTTATATTTTGAATGATCAATACAATTCAATCTCAAAATAAAATCATTGTCAATAATTATCTATATTAAATCTAAAATACAGAACATCAATATTTCTTCAGTAAATGAAAAACATTTAATTAAAAGAATCATCAAAATGATACCATATATTGAAATTTTATATTATTAAAACAACATAAAAGTTATATAGATTATTATTAATTCATTCATGCTATTACAAATATGTATATGATGTATAAAAATAATTTCTAATGAATAGTGGAGAGTGATAAATAACATTACCACAAAAACATTGAATGATTTCAAAATAAGGTATAATACATTATTATTAAAGGATTATAAAAGACCAGATATTTATCATAAATAAATATTTTTTAGTAAAACCCAGACCTTGTAAAAGAAAATAGAAGAAATACATTAGAAATAACTTATGTGTAACTTCGTGTAAGAATATATTTAAAAATTACATTTCAAAATTAATTGCATTCATTTATGAATAAATTATCCATTTAATTTGATATAATTTTAAATAAAAATTATTGTAATATAAAGAAAAAATTATTTTAAAATAACCAAGGAAACTAGTAATGGAATCATAAAATTGAAGAGTATTTATGATTGTGGGATAAGTCTTTCGTACATTGTACATTAATACAAGGATTATGTACACACAATTTTGTAAAAAGAACCTCATTCAACAAATGTATAAAATTACCTTTAAACATTTTTATATAAATTAAAACATTGGTAAAAGTAAATTAGTAAATATTTTTTTAATACTAAAACCTTATTGAAAATATTTTAAAGAAAATATGGACATGGAAGAAAAATAGTTAGATGAAAAAGTTCAAAACAATATTTTCTAAAAGAAAGTCCCTTACATCTAACCTAGGTCTTGATTCATGGTCCAAATACAAAATAAACTAAAAATAATTATTTAAAACCCAATATAACTATATGATTACAAAATATATGTGGATTAAATGATTAGTATTGTATAATTTTTTCAATTAAAATCTAAACATGAACAATCCAAAAATAAAATGATATTGTAACAGAAATCCCATAAATTGTGTCTCCTCTTATTCATACATCTCTAATACTCATGTATAATGAATTTGAATTTAATAAATAATTTATTTATAACATTTTCATCTATATTTCATTTGTAAAAAAAATTATAATGATTTTAAATCCATTCGTTGAATTGTTCTTTCTTACGTTAACCATTTCAAATTTGTTTAGTTAATTTATAAAAATATAATTTGGTATATTAAACATGATTAAATGGGCCATTAAATTGATCAAATAATTTAAATAAATTTTATAAATTATTGAATATAATTTTTATTAGTTATATAAAATTTTATAATAATCCTTTCATGGTTGTACTAGAAAAATGAACCACAACATTTCATGGAGGTGTTGGTCCACACATACACATGAGTGACGTTATCAATTTTTAACAGATGGAAATATAATAAGTTAGATGATATAATGTAATAAAAAAATTATAATTATTTAATAAACATAATATAAATTTCATTAATTCCATATTTATAACTATTATAGTAAAATGATGATAAAAAACAAATTACATTGTTATGTAGAGACGGTTGGACGTATGTATGCACAACTGATGTTTGTGTTTTCTATAGGATAGAATGATAGTGACATATAACTATATTGGTGATACTGAAGTAAATATTTTTTATAGATACAATACATTTATAGTAACTAGACGAAGAAATAAAGTATAAATAGTCGAGTAAGAGGATTTCCTCTTCTTTGAGTGACCTCCATTGGCTTACATGTTAAGCCTAATTATTGTGGTATTACAGTAATACTAGGACTAAGTGGAAAAAGGGAAATAATTTGAGAATTTTTTCTAGTAGTAATTATCCAAGTTATAGGCCTCAAATTTTATTACTAATTGATTAAAATATGTGTCCTTTTATATGTTAGGGGAGGGACAGACATTGAATTAATTAAAATATTTTAAAAATATAATGTCATTGTCTTTTGAAAGTGGCTAAGAATTTTCATAAAATATAATATGATACATTTATGGTATAAATGAAACCAACCAATTTGGATTAATAACGTTTTTTGAGTTCCCTCGAAGACTTATCCAATTTACTTTAACCCATTTAACCCTTAACCAATGTGATAAATATTAATCATTGTCACTATTAATTGTGACCAAATATTAAGTTGAATTTATTTTCAATTATTAATTATGGTGGTTAGAAAATTTTATTATATTTTACAAGATTTAAATCCTATAATTTGAATAAATTTCACTTAATATAAATTTGTAAAATGAAATAAAATCATTTTAAGAAAATGTTAGTTTTAAGCATAAAAATGATTTTACTGCAAAATAAAGTATTATGATGATTAAAATGGTATTAATTAAACTTTTTAAATAAGTTTATCATTGTTTTCTTTATAAAAAAACCTAAAGGTACATAGTAATTAATTTATTATAAGAAAAGAACAAAACAATAGTCTTAGTTTAAACAAAAACATTTCCTATATTTACAAAAACATAAAAATATATTTATTAGTACAACATTATAATTTTTGAATGAATTATATTACTTTTTAATAAATATTTTATCTATAGAAAAATCCATAAAAAATATGGTTTTTATTATAAATTTATAATGTCATAAAAGTGACAGTACTATAAAATAAATATTTTTCACTATTCAACTAACAATTAGTTATTTCAAAAAAATATCAAAAAACCTTCCCAAGATAATTTTGACATGATGAAATAAAAATGAATTTAAATTATAAAAATTTATTTTATTAAGAATTTGAAATTAACTTTTAATCACATTATTGAATAATGTTAGTTTCATTAAGTTATTATTTCTTTAGAAAGAAAAATATTGCTTATCGTAATTGAGTTTTGGGGGTTACAGTATTCCCTACTTCTAAATTTTCATCCCCAGATTTTATATAATTTCACCTCAAGAAAATATGGGTGTAGTTATTCATTATATGTATTTAATGATCCCATGTCGCCACATCAGTTTTATGATTTTTCCAATGTACCTTCACCAATCTTGTGATATGATTTTTCAAAACATGTTCTCTAGTGTTAAGAATATGTATTGTCTCATCATAGTAACAAAAATAGGATTCAATTATATTTCCATGAAGGTGATCACATTTTTGGTTCTGACATGCACTTACTCAATAAATCCATATTGTACCTAACCAAAAATTTAGATAGGACTGTTAGGATTTACAAATTTTAATCCACATATTCAATTATTGCCAAAATATAAAAAATCCTAATATACAGAGGACTTAGTTTCCCTTTATATCTAGACTTTAAAACACCCTTCCATAGAGATACATTCAAGAAAATAAGGTCATCTACTTGAAATTACAAATCATTCCTTCAGTTATCCAGACAAAATTTCTACCTACTTGGATATTTCTTGATATGAAATTGAATAGATCTCACTTTCTTCATTGTTTCCTGAACAATTTAATGGGATAAAATCATCATTTTACCAAATTTGTACCAATAAGTTATTTTATGAAATATATTCCCATTCAATGCTTCATATGGTTCTATTTGAATTCTAGAATGAAAGATATTATTATATGAAACACCCCAAAAAGAAATATATGGAAATCAAATACCTTAAAAGTCAACTGGTAAAGGCCATAATATATCTTATAATGTCTGAATTTTTCATTCATTCTATATATATTTATAAGGATTATTAGTAATGCTCAAAAATATATCAGTTTTAAGAATCTTATGAATAATGTTCTATAATTTTTATGTCAGCTATAGTCATGATATGATATAATAAAAATAGGTTCATCATGTATTCTAACCACTTCATTAATATGGAGCATTTTGAGGCTATCAATAGGTATATATAACCATATAATGAGAAAATGTGTGGAATTGTTAAGGAGTTCAACAATAACCCATGTAAAATCATTCATTCTTAGATACATTGGAAATCCAGTGAATATTCCATAATAATGTCATCCTACTTACATATTGGAATATTTGGTGTTTACATAACTCATTTAAGATGTTCTCTTTAATCCATTAACTATTTATAAACTAACCATCATGATATATTGTTTTTAATTTCCTATTTTGAATTATCTAATAAAAATTTTTCCTTTAAATCCCATTATATTTTGTTGCTTCTAGGGTGTATAGATAAATTTGTGTTATGATATTCATATAATAATTATAGTTTTATCTCATGCATGGATATAACATGTATCGTGTTTCCAAATAAAAATATATCACTAATGTAGTTTATATCTACAAACTTCTCATCATTCAAATACTTTATCTTATATTGAATATATTTATTATCTTACTTTGAATTATTTATTTTCTCTAATAATTAAGGTTTTGAAATAATTTTGAATAGATGTAATGTTACTGTTTCCTTAATAATTCACATATCCATATTTATAAAATATATAAATATAGGATCTTTTTCAATATTCATTTTAGTCAAAACTCCATGATCATTATTTCACAACACATCAACCACGTTGTTTTCATCCCAAGGTGGTAGTATATTGAGAAATCATAATTCATCAGAAATTATACTTATTACCTCTTCCTCATGTTTATATATTTCTATGAGAATATGCATTTTAAAAAAATTGACCCCTATATATTTCAAAATTTTCACCATAAAGTTAATTCCTCTATTACTTCAATGAAAAAAATTATTTTCTCCACCTCAAGATAATTGGTCGAATAAATTTATTCATGAATCATTAACATCCTTGATGAATAATATCAAAATCTATTATTGTGTAAAAGAAAACATTTGAGTCCCTTATTTTATGAATAACCATATTTCAAAAATCCACCCCTTCATTATGGTAAAGTCAATTTCAATTCATCTAACAATATCCTCTTTTACACTTCAAAACATTATTTATATTCTTATTACCATGTAACCATAATAGATTTAAATTTTTACATGTTTAATAGGTAATATAATCAATATTTTTTTTTGAAAAAAACATCAATAATAATATTCTAATAAAATGAAATTACATAACATAGTTATATTTGTTGGTGTTGTCCATTCCATAATTGCCTTTTACGTAAAATGACCAAATGGTATTCCATCCTTAGAGACAATAGAGACAATAAAATAAAATTACATAATCCAAAATTCCCATTTTCTATATTTTCCATATAACTATTTTTCTATAAGACTATTAATAATTATTAAAAAAATGAATATTATACTCATCATATCTTTTAGAGTATAATAATATACCATCAATAAATTCCCCCAATGAAATTATTGAGATAAAACATGAATACTCAGTTCTTCCCATCTCTAAAAACATAGGGGAATGTTTTTTTAATCCAATGGGGATTTTTATAAATTTCCAATGTACATACCTCATATGAAATTTGATATTTAGACTATATTGAATCTTTAATCCCAATTTATGATTCCGAGAAAGAATATAAATCTTTTAAAATATTGATCACTTTGTAGTTGATTGAGAAATTAATCTATGTGTAACACCCCAGGTAAATAAAGAATATGACATTTCATATTTATACATATTTGTGAATAAAATATTTAAATGACTTTAAAGGGGACGCTATGCTCGATGGCGTACCCAACACGCAACAACGAGTTTCTTGGGAATCTTACGTTGCACTCTAATAATAAAATAATATTATTTTAAATGGTAGTTAACATGTAGCCGTTGTAATGGAGGGAATGGATATAAATAACTAAAATATTATTATATATGTTTTAAATGTTTTTACATTTATCCAATAAAATCTAAAGGCTTAAAATACGAAAAGAATTCAATTTTAGGCGTATATGCCCTAGTTTTCACTAAACGTTCACTTATCGCCTTTTAATGGAGAACCATCATTAAATAGAGTTTTGTTCACTCTTATAAATTCTATTGGACCAAATAAAACTCTTCTTATGAATCGGGACATCAAAATTTACTTTGTGTAAATTTTTGGTATCTTTCCGATAATGTTCATTTTTTTAATGAATAGTGTAAAATGTTGTATTTTAATTCAAAACCTCTTTTTAATCTAATTTATTTATATGATTATATTATATTTTTAATTGGTTTTAAAGTGAAATTAGAAAATATTTTTACCATTAAATCCAATAGTGGTCGTTGGAATTAATTTCACATTGAAATCAGACTTAAACTAGTGTCAATCTTTTGATACTTATTGTTTTATAAAAACACGCTATTTACTCTGACAGTGGGAATTAATTATTAAATTAATTAATGTGACTAATATGTTTTGTTTTTTGTTAAGCGGACTTCATTTTTGAATTCGGAATATCAAATATAGCTTAGGGTGATGTTTTGGTATTTTTCTGAAAAACTCCAATTTTTGATGAATAGTGAAACCACTAAGTGGTAATCAAGAAAACTGATTTTTCAGTTAAATGAAAGTTTACCACTAATGTGTATTGAATTTTGAAAATCCGACATACATGGTTGTCGTTAGTATGAAAAATGTGGTTCAATGGGATGAAAATAATTTTTTGGTGAATAGTAACTTATTAAGTTTTTAATCGCGATTAGTGGTAATTAGTGTAATTTAAGGTAAAAATGATATTATAAGAATGTGAAAACACCATGACACTTGTCCTACATCTATTGGGTGAGTCATGTCCGACCAAGATAAGCCATGGGCCAACTTGGGGACCCCATGGATCCACTATGGTTGGGAAATGACATAAATAACTTTTTATTTAATGTAAAAGTAAAAATGACACAAACATGATATGTTCTACTAAAACAATTTTTAAGTGGGGTTACACAAGTCCAAATTTTGATTATAAATAGTAATTGGAAATATAAAAAGATTTCCTACATCATAGTATTTTGTTTATAATTTTTAGACATTAAATAAATTAAATTATTTATGACATAATAATGATGCAGCGATGACATCATTATTTGACGATTTAAATAAAATGGAAAGATAATGTAAAATCTATGCACTACACATGTCCAAAACTTATTGGATGAGTGGATTTCGAAGCCTTATCACCTTATCCACGAATTATATCAATGTGTGACCTTTTAAAACCTAAACACATTTTCAAATAAAGTAATATTTCTTTACTTTCCAAAAGTCCCCCTCCTCTCCTCTTATAAAAGGCCCCCACCTCTACTTCATTTCACACACCCCTCAAGCCTTTTGCTCGGCCAAACCCTGCCCATTTACTCTCTCCACATCCCTATCCTCATCCTACAGGATTCCCTTTTTGCATAATCCTTTCAAAGGAAGCCTTTAGGCTCAAATCAAAAGGAGTTACACTTTTAAAGGTAATTCATTCTCTCATGTTCATTTGTTTTATTTTGCTTCTCCAACCCCATAAACTATTTTTATTTATTTCTTTTGTAACAAAAACAGTATCTTCAATATACAAGGATGTTGTTATAAGATTTATTCGAGCTACACTCTCACACAACTACATCAAATTGATAAAGAACAAACGGTTTCCGTGGATGGCGAATTTCTGCCTCCCGAAACGATGATTGTTCAACATTCTTTTAACACCTTCAAAGGTGGCCATTATGATGTCACTATTTTTATATATGATATATAATATGTTTATGTTTTACTTATGCTTTTGTATTTTTCATTTGTGTCTTACCATTATGGCTTCCATTATGGGTATACGCGATATCTTCATTTTAGGAAGTGCGGACTACCACCCCCTCAAAGTGATGTGATTCGTTAATACCATATGTGGGACGTATAAAGGATGGAACTATGATATTATAAATGATATTATACTGGAATTATAATATACTTTAATATCATTATTATTCCATTATATAAAATACAAAATAGAAATGAAAGTAGCGTTCATGCGTACGTACGGCTTTCTGTCTCCATGAACGGTGCATTTCATTTCTTACCTCTAAATGATTATGTAACGTTATAAATTAATGAATGTACTGGATATATATGAAATATATGATATCTACATCATGAATACAATTCTGGATATAATAAACATTTGGTCACACGAACAACATGTAATTGTAAGAAGTCCACTTTCGACTTAGGAACCAAACATCGCCAAAACAAATATTATTAACTTAAATGATTACATAATGTTTATGACATGGTAATAAATGATATAAAAGGAATAATTAACTTGAAAAATTTTTTTAAGGAAGTATAAATTAACTCAAGTTTATTATTCAGGAGATTAAAGAACGATCGAGTCAAGTCGGACCCGAGGTAAGGGATCCTACTCCTCTCTTTTTAAGTACACTCTTTTATGTCATTCCTTCTATGCTCATATTTCTTGTGATTGGGATGTTATTTTATATTACACTTACTGTAATTTTTATGTTCATGTGATGAGAGACCCTATTCTCTCTCATCAATCCATTTTGGAATTTTTGAGTGGCACCGTTAGGCTGCCGAACTTTCGTAAAAGATCTAACCTCTCTCTTTCTTTTTAAGCACTCTCCTTTATGTCACTTCTTTTAAGCTCCTCTTTGTAATTTTGGGGGATGTTATTTTATATTACTATTTCTGTAAATTTTATTTTAATGTGATGAGATACCCTATTTGATCTCATCAATCCATATTCAGAAGTTTTATGTGGCGCCGTTAGGCTGCCGAGTTTTCGTAAGGGATTTTTCATCTCACTTTTATTCTGGTGATATATATGCTACATTTTCCACAAATTCCATTGAGTGGTTTATGTACTTCCCATTATTCTACTCTTTGTGTAATATACATTCATTTATGAGTATTTACATCAATGATCTATTGTCCTTCTTTCATGGGGTGTATGTTTTGAAAGATACCCAAGTCGGTAAGGGAACCTTTCACCCTCCTCTTTTTTAAAAGACTTCTTTTGTTGGGTCTTTTAATTTACATATTGTTATGTTGGGATATGTTCTCATATATCCTTATTGATTTAAATTTTATTTCCAAGTGATGAGATGCACTTTTTATCTCTCATCAACTCATTTTGATGTGATGTCGTTAGGCTGTCAAGGGAACTTTTTAACCCAATTTCGATTTCTTTGGGTTCAACATGTAGTCATTGAATATGTCATCCATTGAATATGTGTGAATGAACTTTTGTTTTTTTACACTTAATATCAACTTATATTGGGTGTATTTATATTTGTCACACATATTTTGAGATTGATTTGTCCTTAATTTAAGGATACCTTCTTTATAAGGGATTTCATCACATTTGACATTTCTATTGAGGGTTCATTGTTGTTATGCACCAATTCACTACTATATGGTGTATATACTGTCCTTTGGAGTATTATATCATGAATCCTTTTATTCTCATGATATTATAAAGTTCTGACTAAATGTTATTCCTCGATTATTGTATTCAAGTGTCTCTAATTTTGGTAAAACCCCTTTAACCAAAATATCGTTTTAAATGTTTTAATTCTTTGTTCTTATTAATATCCATGTTTTCAAAATGCTTTTAACGATTTATTTATATGGATATTAATGGTTTCAAATGTTAAAATCTTCAAGGTGGTATGGGACACTTTGATTCAAAAATCTCTTTATTAAATGTTTTAAATGGGTTTGGAAATGGTTTCTTTTTGAATGGATTCATTATTTCAATATCCTAAAATGTTATATTGTGATTGAAATGTGGAAATGTTATGTTTCCTTTATTCATGTTTTATGTGATACGATTATGTTATGGTTCTTGGGCATTGTTATGAAGAACGGGTGGTTCCGTGATAAACTAAGGGCCGGTGAGCCCGATATAGCTCTCCAATGCATTGGGTAACGCGAAGGAGTGAAACGTTAAGGTTTCTCCGAAGAGATTTAGGGAATATACTGTGATGGGTATTCCAAATGTAACCAAGAGGGTTACTCCCCACGTAAGAATGTTATGAATGCCTCAAGTTACCTTTATGTCTTATGATTTCTATGATTTGATATGCCTATGTTTTATGGGTAAAGTATGATTTCATTATTATGTATACATGTACTCATGTTTCCTTTCCATATCTATATATCCCTTACTGAGCTTTTTATGCTCATCCCAAGTTTTTGAAATGTTTTTCACAGGTCAAGGGAAGGGTACATGATGTGATGATAGTGTCAAGGATGTGTCAAGAAAGAATCCATGTTTTATTTTAAATATGTTTCCGTTGATGGGAAGAATGAATACTGTCTTTTATGTAACCACTTTGTTTTAATGTGGAATGTAATGCAAGTTTCATGATCTAATTCTCTAAAACTCTAAACCTGAATAGATCCTCAATGTGTAATCTTGTAATAACTCAAGATTAAGTAAGGTTTAAGGCTGGGGCCTTATAGTTGGTATCAAAGGTCAGTTTAGATAACTTTAGAGGTTAGGGTATTCTTTAAGCATAAGTGACATTACCATAATGGTTAGGATTTCAGAAAGAGTCCTAGTTTTAGATAAAGTGAATGAGTAATTGTATCTTAGTTTTTACCTTACTCATTAGTACATGATGGTTTTGTTGATATACTCACACTGACATTTCTATTTTTAGTGAATGGATGGATCTAGCAGGCACCAAAGAGACAACAGGTTTGAAGGAAACTATGGTGGTTCTCTGATTAAGATACTAGATAAAATGGAGGATTCAATGAGGAAACTTGTGGTTGTTCTAAACCAAATATCAAGGAGTCATGATCAACCACTTCAACCTTGGTGAGTTATCTAATGCATCATGTACGAGATGGCCAACTCGATGTGGAAATTCAGGTAATAATTATTAAGGTAACCATTAGGGTTTATATGATACTTAATTTTTAGGTAATTATGGGTTACTCTATGATATGATGGAAAATGAAAGGAATGAGATAAACCTGAGGTTAAAATATGTTATGATTATTCTTGAAGATTTTTTTCTCATTTTGGGGAATGTTTTAAGAATTATATAGTTTTGGAAAAAGGACAACACGCAGACCGTGTGACTAACCGTCGCGTCGGACAAAGCTGCGAGAATCGAACCCACAACCAAAGTGCGACTGGTATTTATCGCCTACCACTGGACTACGTGAATTCCCTGGTTAGTTTGGCTGATTCTTTCTAGTTATATGATTTTATGAATTAACAGTAAGTTGATTTTGGGTAATTTATGAAAATGATTAACCTATCTTGGAGGATATGTGATTAGGTTAATTACTTTTCAATACGAGACTTTAGGGGCAACTGATGTTGTTTGGAGATAAATTTTATGATTTAACTTGGAAGACTATGTGACTAAATCCTTCAAATATTTGGGTTTCAATCTTATATTGGTTTACTTTGAAGAATTTTATGGACAAATTGTTTATCGGATGGTCCTCGTTGAACTTTGGGTTTTGTTGGACAAATTTTGGAGATTAAGCATAGATTTTATTTTTAAAGGGTTATCCTTTTCTGGATTATCTGACCTTGTACTAAACATTTTTGTTTTGGTTCTGGTTAAAGCCTAAATACATGGGAAGTATATAGTTCTCTTTTGTGGATTAGGTGATTCTCTAGAAGTTGATTATAGTACTCTTAATTTGAACAAGTCTTCCTAAATACTCGCCTTTTGGAGAAAATATGAGTTTGTGTAAGGAATCTAATAAAAGTTGAGAGTCAACATGATAAGTGATCATGTTTCCTTATGAATAAATTCCTCAATAAAAAGTAACTTAAAACAAAAATGTTGTCTATAAACTTTTCCTACTGGGGAATCAGAAACCGTTTAACCCATCACAAGTTTGTGATTTTCTCATTGTTAACTTTCTCCTAAACATGTTTTCTATCACTCTCCATCAAAACATGACCCTTTGTTTTTTCCTCCATGTCCATATTTTCATACTTGGAATCCTAGTATGGGTTAACTCGGGTGACCTTTGTACTTATCTTTCTTTATTTTAAAGTGTTTGTTTTACCGACTTTTGTTCCGATGTGGGACTTTCAAGGATGTTTCCAAGCGCAATTTTAAAATTGCGAGGACGCAATTCCCAAAAGGGGGGAAGGATGTAACACCCCAGGTAAATAAAGAATATGAAATTTCATATTTATCCATATTTGTGAATAAAATATTTAAATGACTTTAAAGGGGATGCTATGCTCGATGGCGTACCCAACACGCAACAACGAGTTTCTTGGAATCTTACGTTGCACTCTAATAAAAAAAAATATTATTTTAAATGGTAGTTAACATGTAGTCGTTGTAATGGAGGGAATGGATATAAATAACTAAAATATGATTATATATGTTTTTAAATGTTTTTACATTTATCCAATAAAATCTAAAGGCTTAAAATATGGAAAGAATTCAATTTTAGGCGTATATGCCCTAGTTTTCACTAAAGGTTCACTTATCGCCTTTTAATGGAGAACCATCATTAAATATAGTTTTGTTCACTCTTATAAATTCTATTGGACCAAATAAAACTCTTCTTAAGAATCAGGACATCAAAATTTACTTTGTGTAAATTTTTGGTATCTTTCCGATAATGTTCATTTTTTTTAATGAATAGTGTAAAATGTTGTATTTTAATTCAAAACCTTTTTTTAATCTAATTTATTTTTATGATTAGATTATATTTTTAATTTGTTTTAAAGTGAAATTGGAAAATATTTTTACCATTAAATCCAATAGTGGTCGTTGGAATTAATTTCACTTTGAAATCAGACTTAAACTAGTGTCAATATTTTGATACTTATTGTTTTATAAAAACACGTTATTTGCTCTAACAGGCGGAATTAATTATTAAATTAATTAATGTGACTAATATGATTTGATTTTTGTAAAACGGACTTCATTTTTGAATTCGGAATATCAAATATAGCTTGGGGTGAAGTTTTGGTATTTTTCTGAAAAACTCCAATTTTTGTTGAATAGTGAAACCACTAAGTGGTAATCAAGCAAACTGATTTTTCAGTTAAATGAAAGTTTATCACTAATTTGTATTGAATTTTGAAAATCCGACATACATGGTTGTCATTAGTATGAAAAATGTGGTTCAATGGGATGAAAGTAATTTTTTGGTGAATAGTAACTTATTAAGTTTTTAATCGCGATTAGTGGTAATTAGTGTAATTTAAGGTAAAAATGATATTATAAGAATGTGAAAACACCATGACACTTGTCCTACACCTATTGGGTGAGTCATGTACGACCAAGACAAGCCATGGTCCAACTTGGGGACCCCATGGATCCACATTGTTTGGGAAATGACATAAATAACTTTTTATTTAATGTAAATGTAAAAATGACACAAACATGATATGTTCTACTAAAACGATTTTTAAGTGGGGTTACACAAGTCCCAATTTTGATTATAAATATTAATTGGAAAGATAAAACAATTTCATACATCATAGTATTTTTTTTATAATTTTTATACATTAAATAAATTAAATTATTTATGACATAATAATGATGCAGCGATGACATCATTATTTGACGATTTAAATAAAATGGAACGATAATGTAAAATCTATGAACTAAACATGTCCAAAACTTATTGTATTAGTGGATTTCGAAGCCTTATCACCTTATCCACGAATTATATCTAGGTGGGACCTTTTAAAACCGAAACACATTTTCAAATAAAGTAATATTTCTTTACTTTTCAAAAGTGTCCCTCCTCTCCTCTTATAAAAGGCCCCCACCTCTACCTCATTTCACACACCCCTAAAGCCTTTGGCTCGGCCAACCCCTGCCCATTTACTCTCTCCACATCCCTCTACTCATCCTATAGGATTCCCTTTGTGCAGAATCCTTTCAAAGGAAGCCATTAGGCTCAAATCAAAAGGAGTTACACTTTTAAAGGTAATTCATTCTCTCATGTTCATTTGTTTTATTTTGCTTCTCCAACCCCCTAAACTCTTTTTATTTATTTCTTTTGTAACAACAACAGTATATTCAATATACTAGGATGTTGTTATAAGATTTATTCGAGCTACACTCTCACAAAACTACATAAAATGATTAAAGAACATACGGTTTCCGTGGATGGCGAATTTCTGCCTCCCGAAACGATGATTGTTCAACATTCTTTTAACACAATCAAAGGTGGACATTATTATGTCACTATTATTTTATATGATATATAATATGTTTATGTTTTACTTATGCTTCTGTATTTTTCATTTGTGTCTTACCTTTATGGCTTCCATTATGGGTATACGCGATATCTTCATTTTAGGAAGTGCGGACTACCGCCCCCTCAAAGTGATGTGATTCGTTAATACCATATGTGGGACGTATAAATGATGGAACTATGATATTATATATGATATTATACTGGAATTATAATATACCTTTATATCATTATTATTCCATTATATAAAATAAAAAATAGAAATGAAAGTAGCGTTCATGCGTACGTACGGCTTACCGTCTCCATGAACGGTGCATTTCATTTCTTACCTCTAAATGATTATGTAATGTTATAAATTAATGAATGTACTGGATATATATGAAATATATGATATCTACATCATGAATACAATTCTGGATATAATAAACATTTGGTCACACGAACAACATGTAATTGTAAGAAGTCCACTTTCGACTTAGGAACCAAACATCGGCAAAACAAATATTAATAACTTAAATGATTACATAATGTTTATGACATGGTAATAAGTGATATAAAAGGAATAATTAAATTGAAAAATGTTCTTAATGAAGTATAAATTAACTCAAGTTTATTATTCAGGAGATTAAAGAACGATCGAGTCAAGTCGGACCCGAGGTAAGGGATCCTACTCCTCTCTTTTTAAGTACACTCTTTTATGTCATTCCTTCTAAGCTCATATTTCTTGTGATTGGGATGTTCTTTTATATTACACTTACTGTAATTTTTATGTTCATGTGATTAGAGACCCTATTCTCTCTCATCAATCCATTTTGGAAGTTTTGAGTGGCACCGCTAGGCTGCCGAACATTCGTAAAAGATCTAACCTCTCTCTTTCTTTTTTAGTACTCTCCTTTATGTCACTTCTTTTAAGCTCCTCTTTGTAATTTTGGGGGATGTTATTTTATATTTATATTGCTGTAAATTTTATTTTAATGTGATGAGATACCCTATTTGATCTCATCAATCCATATTTAGAAGTTTTATGTGGCGCCGTTAGGCTGCCGAGTTTTCGTAAGGGATTTTTCATCTCACTTTTATTCTCGTGAGATGTATGCTACATTTGCCAAAAATTCCATTGAGTGGTGTATTTACTGCCCATTATTCTACTCTTTGTGTAATATACATTCATTTATGAGTATTTACATCAATGATATATTGTCCTTATTTCATGGGGTGTATGTTTTGAAAGATACCCAAGTCGGTAAGGGAACCTTTCACCCTCCTCTTTTTTAAAAGACTTATTTTGTTGGGTCTTTTAATTTACATATTGTTATGTTGGGATATGTTCTCATATATCCTTATTGATGTAAATTTTATGTCCAAGTGATGAGATGCACCTTTTATCTCTCATCAACTCATTTTGATGTGATGTCGTTAGGCTGTCAAGGGAACTTTTTAACCCAATTTCGATTTCTTTGGGTTCAACATGTAGTCATTGAATATGTCATCCATTGAATATGTGTGAATGACCTTTTGTTGTTTTACACTTAATATCCACTTATATTGGGTGTATTTATATTTGTCACACATATTTTGAGATTGATTTTTCCTTAATTTAAGGATACCTTCTTTATAAGGGATTTCATCACATTTGACATTTCTATTGAGGGTTCATTGTTTTTATGCACCAATTCACTCTAATATGGTGTATATACTGTCCTTTGGAGTATTATATCGTGAATCCTTTTATTCTCATGATATTATAAAGTTCTGACTAAATGTTATTCCTCGATTATTGTATTCAAGTGTCTCTAATTTTGGTAAAACCCCTTTAACCAAAATATCGTTTTAAATGTTTTAATTCATTGTTCTTATTAATATCCATGTTTTCAAAATGGTTTTAACGATTTATTTATATGGATATTAATGGTTTAAAATGTTAAAAGCTTCAAGGTGGTATGGGACACATTGATTCAAAAATCACTTTATAAAATGTTTTAAATGGTTTTGGAAATGGTTTCTTTTTGAATGGATTCATTATTTCAATATCCTAAATTGTTATATTGTGATTGAAATGTGGAAATGTTATGTTTCCTTTATTCATGTTTTATGTGATACGATTATGTTATGGTTCTTGGGCATTGTTATGAAGAACGGGTGGTTCCGTGATAAACTAAGGGCGGGTGAGCCCGATATAGCTCTCCAATGCATTGGGTAACACAAAGGAGTGAAACGTTAAGGTTTCTCCGAAGAGATTTAGGGAATATACTGTGATGGGTATTCCAAACGTAACCAAGAGGGTTACTCCCCACGTAAGAATGTTATGAATGCCTCAAGTTACCTTTATGTCTTATGATTTCTATGATTTGATATGCCTATGTTTTTTTGGGTAAAGTATGATTTCATTATTATGTATACATGTACTCATGTTTCCCTTCCATATCTATATATCCCTTAATGAGCTTTTTATGCTCATCCCAAGTTTTTGAAATGTTTTTCACAGGTCAAGGGAAGGGTACATGATGTGATGATAGTGTCAAGGATGTGTCAAGAAAGAATCCATGTTTTATTTTAAATATGTTTTCGTTGATGGGAAGAATGAATACTGTCTTTTATGTAACCACTTTCTTTAAATGTGGAATTTAATGCAAGTTTCATGATCTAATTCTCTAAACCTCTAAACCTGAAAAGATCCTCAATGTGTAATCTTGTAATAACTCAAGATTAAGTAAGGTTTAAGGCTGGGGCCTTATACTATGTGTGGAATTGGATAATTTTGATTTAACGTAATGGAATCTATTTCCTTAAAATATATGCACAAAATCACAAAATCATCTTTATGCGAACAAAAAGAATAGGGGATCCCGATTGTGAAACATTGGGTTGTATAAATCCATTCTCACATAAATTTTGTATTTTTTTCTACAATTAAACAATTTCCACTATGGTAATCTTATAGAGAGTCATATATATGGGTTTTTCATTAGTGATGATATCAATTGTTAGATAAACTTTTTATTATGTGGAAATATAGGAAATTATTTAGGAATAACATCAATAAATTACTATATAGTATTTACATCCTATATTATTAGGATACCTTTCCCTTTCATAGGTTATGTCTAATATTCATCTCTAATAATTTCATTAATAAGAGCTATTGGTGGTTGATTTAGATATGATTAATATAATGTGTCATCCCCTTTGAATACAATGGATTAAACATCTCTCTCTTGAATAACAATCTAATTATCTTGGAAATAAAAAAAATTAATTATGTTTGTGAATCCAATCAAAACCAAAAATTATATCAAATTCAATTTTAGTTATAATAATCATGTTTCCAAATTGTTTTTTTATGTTTCATAATGGGAACTAACTAAAACATACTTGTTTTAAAAATATTTCAACAATGAGTCTTTATTGAAAATCCCTTATAAAGGTTCTATGAAAATAACAAGTTTTCTATATATACGTGGAATATATTAAAGAGTTAAAATATCTAGAATCAAATAAAACATTATTTAAAATTTTTGTTATTATAAATGTACCTACCACTACAACTTTGTGATATTTAACTCTATCTTGAGTAATTACGTAATATTTCACTTGTCCCATTTTTCTATTATATGGGAGGTTTCCATGATTATTGGGACATTTGTTTGAATAATTACCTGTCTCTTTATTTCTAACGCACAAAATAAAGGTGGTTTTTATTTTTCCCTTTCATTCATGAGCCTTATGACCTCTTTCTCTACACCTTTTACAATTTTGTTCTCTCTAAACAAGTACTTGGGTGTTTCTTTTAATAGTTATCACTTTTTAGAAATATCATCATCCATTTCATCTTTTAAAAATTTATTTTTTCTTAGGGCTTAGTAAACACTGTCTTTTATTTATTTCCCTTGAATATTTAAAACCATGAAAATTATTACTTTCTCTTAATGACACTTGATACTATATCCTAATATGAAAAAACTATTTCATAAACCAGATCCATATTATATTAATATAATTAAATAAATGTTCAATATTACTTTTTTGATTATTTATTCATTCCACAACATACCTACATAATCTTGTGAAGCTAACCTCATATATTTCAACACTTTATTATTCCTTATACTTAAAATTAGGGAAATATGTCTCCAATTTATATCGTTGTTCCCATGTAAATTATTTCGTAAAGAACACTAGTTTAAAATTTCTTCATTCCTCACTTTATATTTCACCATCCTATTAATTTTTTTGGATCAATTACCATAACTGATTAGAATTTCCCTTCAAACAATGCACATGTAGATTGTCATTTTCACTTTATTACTTTCCATGTCCATAAATATCTTTTTTAGCAACATAATCCATTATTAAACTACCAATGGATTAGTAGTTAAGCTAAAATACAGAGTCTTTTAAACATTAAATGATCTAACATAGGTGAATTTTATTGAGGAAAAATTTGTTTCTTTACATGGGAAATGTTATTTATCCTAAACTGAGTCAGCATCCCAAATATGGCCATTATATACTCAACTACAACCACAACTATATTGGAATTCCCAATAGTGAAATCCCTATATTGACTATGGGTTTTGAATACCTTTCTTCTTCTAGGTTTCATATCTAAAAATGGCACATTCCTAGTTAGATCATATTCATTATGAATATTAATCCATTAAATAAAAATCCCTATAATAGTAAAAGTTCTCAAATACCATATGGGATTATCATTATTCTCATGTCAGTTATATTTTTTTAAAATCTAGATCCCAATGTTCTGACATAAATTTCTTTGATACCAACTATAACACCCTAACTATAGTAACCCAACGTTGATGTTTACTCTATTACATCAGTACAAGCTTTAAGGGATTTCACCATGCAAGATCGATCTATTTAGAAGCCTTGGAAAACTAGATATGTACTTGAATCCCATATTACATTGAAAATAAAAAAACATAGTGTAAGAAACATTCATACACTATTGAAATCATTCATAATATCATACTTCATATACTGGGGAAAATAAAACAAATAAAGGGTGATCTCAGATGCTTAGTAAGGGTTACATACAACACAAGCTATTATATGTGAATTAATCATAATAAATGTAGTAAAGTAGATAATAAAAACACATTTCTTTCAATTAAAGACATTGTTTCAAAGAAAACCCAATGATAATATCAACAGAAAAATAATATTGATAATGGAAATTGATATTTTAATAAATAAAATGATTAAATCAAGAAATTATAGGAACATTCCATCAAGTCATCGACTAAGTTAACATAGATATTACCATTAAGGCGTCTAAAAAAATTCATTATTCTTAATAAATGGGTAGGTATAAACCAAATAACTATTTAATGTGGAAGACCTTCTACTTTATCCCATGAAACATGTCAAAGAAATTAGGGGAATTTAATAACTAAACCCCACCCATTTATTTCACATCCTATAAATTCTTGAAATATTGAATGAAAAATAGAATTCATTATAAAAATTAATTATTAGTTAATCATTATCAATATTGAATCGACAATATGGAACCTCGATATTTCCCTAGAAAAATAAAAAACTTACATAATAAGTTTTCTTTAATCGATTCAATATATAGAAATTGTATAATTTTTAACATTATAAAACTAAAATAAATGTTTCTAAATTCACCAATGACATTAAAAATATGAACATGAATAAGAAAAATATTGTCCACTGAATAATGGAGAGTGATAGAGAACATGAACCCAATAAAATTAGTGGTCTCAAAATATGGTATAATCTATTATTAGTAAATGGTGTTATAAGGCCATCTATTCATTAGAAAATATGATTTTATAGTAAAAAATCATTTAAAAAATAAAATAGAAAAAATAAATTTAAAATAATTTCCTTGTAACTTCATCTAAGAATGGAGTTATAAGTTTCTTTGTAAAATCCCAATCATTCCTTCAAAAATTAAACACTTTTATTTGGATATAATTTTAAATAATAATTCCCAAAATATTGAGAAAAATATTTTCTTTGAAAATAACCATGTAAACATATAAAGGAATATTTATGTAAAATATAATTTCGGACTTCGAAAAAATATATTTTGTTGGTGTATGTTAAAAAAAATATAATGTTCAAACATTTGGTAAAATGTACCACATTTGAAAAATGAAATTTATATAGATTTTAATCCATTTTATAGAAATTAAAACATGGGTAAAATGAATTTAAATATTATTTTTAGAATATTAAAACCATTCTTGCAAATAGTATAAATAAAAGACACGCATTCCTGAAAAAGAGGTGAAACGAAAACTTCAAAACATGTTTTTTTAAAATAACTTCGATTACATGTAACTTACTTATTTATTCTTAATACAATAAGATAATAAAGGAAAAAAATATTTAAAAAACATAACCATATGAGAATAAAATATGTGGGTTTTAAAATATTAGGATGATTTAATTTTCCTAATGGAAATATGAATATAAAAATCTCAAAATATAAGAAGATTGTATTAAAAATCATTCACCTCGTATCTCCACTTAGTCATACATGTTTAATCCTATTATATAGTTAAATTAAATTTATTAAATACATTATTAAGAACCTTTTTCATATAAATTATATTTTTATGGTCCTTTATTAATTGTTTTATATCTTATCATTGAATAGTTCTTTCTAACATCAACCACTTTAAGGTTGTTTAGTTAATTTCTCTAAAAATACTTCTGTGTATTTTCCATTATTAATGATGTCATGAAATAGTTCCAAAATATTATTAATTTTCAGAATTTTATGAATATAATTTTTATTTATTATATATAATGTTATAATCATCCATTCATTGGGTTAATTAAAGAATGAATCACAACTCTTAGTTGATGTGGTAGTTAACAAGTACGTAAGAGAAACATTATCATTCTCTAATGGATAGAATATTAAGAATTAAGATGATATATTGTATCTAAATAATTATAATTATTAAATAAATATCATATATATTTCATTAAATCCACCTATTTAAATATAAAAGTATGCTTTTTATAAAATATTACTTATACCGATACGTAGAGATGGTAGGTAATAGATACACACGAGTGATGTTTTCATTCTCTGTATGATGAAAAGGTGGTGGAAAATGGTAATAAAATAATCATAATAACATATAAGTATATTATTTATTTATTTATTATTTTATCATTGATTAAACCTATAGTTAGTACATATAAGAGGAAATAAACATCTATATATTTGAGTAAGACAATTATCTATTCTTTCGACAGAATTCCCATGGCTTACACCTTAATCCTTCATATAATGGTCTTAAGGTAAGACCATGATATCAAGAACAATGGAAAAGAATCTAGAAATATATTTTTGTAGGTGCTTTCTGATCTAGATGGCTCAAATTTTCGGAGTAATGGATGAGAAGAGGTTCCCCTTTATAAGTGAGGGGATGGACACACATGGAATTACACAATATATATTAATAATATAAAGTAATTTCCCTATTAAGGTGGCCCAATGTTGTTATATATTATAAGATTAAAATGGTAATCTGAAGATATTACAAACCAATGATTTTAATAAATAGTTATGTTTTATCACTAAGCCTTATCACTTTATTTTTAACCCTTTAAACTCATTTTACCCTTAACCATGGTTATTAATATTTACTAAAGTTAATATTCATTATTACCAAAAATTAATTTGACAATATTAAATTATATTAAATATAATTATTCCTAATATGGAATAAATTATACATTATTAAACTCCATGAAGAAGTAGAAATAAATTTAAATCTAAATTCTCAAAACATAATAAAATCTAATTTTAGAAAAAAAAATTGTTTTAAGAATCCAAAAGATTTTATAGGAAATCAGGTATATGTAGATTCAAAAAGGAATAATTTCTTTTCAAATATAATGATAAATATTTTCCATTAAAATAAAACTAAAAAATGTAACTTTTAAATACTTTATTAAAATAAAATAACTAAAAATATTTTTTATTTAAACACAAACATTTCGTAGATTTCTGAAGATGTTAAGATTCTATTTAAATGTTCAAAATTATATTCTTATATGAATTATATAACTTAATTGATTTGTATTTTCTCTAAACAGAGGTTCAATAAACTTTTGAGTTATTCTTATATCATTATGATGTCATAAAATGACAATTTGTAGAATCGGTAGTTTCACTATTTAGCTAAAAATTAATTATTTTTAAAAGTATAAAAAATTCAACCAAATATAATTTTTAAATTATAAATTCAAAAATAAATATATTTATTCAAATTAAAATTATAAAATATATAAATTAGGGTTTTAAACACATTCTTAAGTATTGATAAGTGCATTATGTTATTTTTTATTTAAAAAGAAATCCTTTTGTTATAATTGAATCTTGGGTGTTACATATATTGTCTATTATAAATTCCAAAGATCTAAAATAGTTGTAGCACTTTATGATCTAACATATTCCAAATTAAGTGATACTTAAACTAAATTGTATTCATCCATGTTTGAAATATTGGATTTTTTGCAAGATGAATCACAATTTGATGATTAATATCAATTTACATAAATTCCTTTAGAGATTATCCAATATAACCTTCAGTTATATCGTTGTATTGTAAACTTTTTTTCCTCAATATACTATACTTCCTTGGAATATGCTGATACTATAAGTTATAGTTTTGACATCGAACTATCAAATGTTCATTTATAGGTAAACACAAAATGGGTGAAAGCTTCTTCATGTGTCTACATCTCCTCCAAAATTTGTAGCAATATAACCCTGTAATGGATAATCCACTCTAATACATAAGGATATTACTAATAAACCATTGATATATTAGATTATCTACTTCACCACTTCCCAATTCTTTTTTCTAGCATTATCTAGAAACATGTTAACCACTCACACTACAAGAGTAATGTATGGGCCTATAAAAATCTTGTTATACCTAAATATTCCAATGACTTATGAATATAAACCATTTTTATTTACTTATACTCATTGTTCATTTGTGGTAATATCTATTTAAATATTTCAAAATTTACATTTAGTGGTGTAGATATAGGTTTCGATCAAAAACACTCTGAACCATTCCACTAACTTCTAAATGTACTCAAACTAAGATAATAAAAATGGTACATGCTTATTGTCCCTTCAAATTCTCATTACAACATTCTATTTATCTTCCCTATGATCCTTTATTCTTAACCTTCAAAAAATTACTTTAATCTCTTTAATCATTTTCAATTTTGGACTCACCAAAGCATTCCATCCACCTACAACATATGTTTAATGAAAATTTCATCGTCAAAAACCATATAGTATAAGTAATGATCTGCATTATATTTGATGAGATTTAACTCCTCCATAAAATCATTAAATTTATGGTCCCATTATATAGTTTATTTTATCACCACATAAAAAATATATTTGATTTTTCACACTATATTTCTAATATGTTATTTGAATCCTTCAATTTTTTCTAGGAATATTTCCTTTTAAAAATATCTTTGAGGGAATTTTATTTATACATCTAATTTTTAAAGATGTTATACTTCATCCACAAACATTCCAAGAACTATTTATATTTTTTTGTGGTTTAAATATTGAAAAAAAAAATCAAAAAATACACTCCATCCATTTTATGAAATATTATAAAAATAACCTTTCCTTTAACCATTTCATACCATATACCTCTTCCTTCAACCTTCAACCAATTTATAATTTGGATCACTTTTCACAGTAATATGTTTTATTAGATTTTATTATTTGAAAAAATTCAAGGTTCCCATCTCTTCCATCATAGATAACTTCCACTATATCATAACAATGATATTTTCTATTTATATTTAGTTTTTTAGCTCTCAAACAAATGTAAGATGTAGATATTTTATATAAGATCCAAAACATTTCATTGGTCTTCAGAATCTAGTAGACTATATCAACTGTTTAGGTCACTCTCTTTTGGGTATTCAATATTTTGATACTCTTCTTTAATATTGAACATTCCTTGTGTTTTCCAATATTTCTATTATTGAAAAAACCTCTATAATATGATATTTATCTAAAAAACATTTTGGTAATTTCTATGTTTCTGAAACATTTGTGATTATTGAAATTTATGGATAATTTATACTTCTACTAAAATAAACCTTGGAATTATTTATTGATTATTTGTTCTTGATTTCATGTGTTTTCAGGAAATAATCGTTATATAGTATACCTTCATTGAATTGAACATTTTTTCATTTAATGACCTTATAATGATTATTATCCCAACATGAAAATCCAAACTCTTCACCCATATATCCCATAAATAAACATTATTTTGAAATTTTCTCTAGATTATCCCATTCCCTTCATCAACATATACATAGGAGGTTTAAACAATAAATATGATGTGGGATACATCGACCGATATTCTAGTCCAAATCACTTTTATAATTTATTTTCACAAGGCTGAACAAAGACTCCAATTTTTATGGTATATCCCATTATTCACTATTTCTACACAAAATTACATTACAATCCTTGGATGTATCCCCATACTCTAGAATCTCTTAATCAATATATGATTCATCCACTTAATAAAAACATTTTTTATAGTGTTTAGGACACCATATTCATAAAAAACTACTTTCTTGCAAAAAACCTCTAAAACTCTTTACTTCTATACTCCCAACTTTTATCAAAACTCAATCACTTAAACATTAAACAAACCTAAATTTTACACTATATATCTCAATCGAATAATTGTTTCAAAAAAAATGAAATGTAATTTATAAGAACATTGAAAAATAATATTTATATCCTCAATTATTATAATATAGTATAATGACCCTCCATGATAACAAACTATTTTTGACCCCCAAACATCAATATATAGTACATTTAAATTCTGAATCTTTGGTTTTTTACATTCTATATTAATATAAACCTTCTATTTCTTCCCCAACATATACTCATTGTATATTTTATAATCCATGTGATATAGTTTTATCAAACCTTAAGCAATCAGGACGTCCACCCCTTTCTCACCCTTGTGACTAAGCAGATCATGCCAGAACATTATAGTTCCTTAAATTGTTTTTTGTTAAGTGATGATCCTTTTTAAATAAAAGTAATATATTATGTTCTATATTTCACACCTCTATCACTACCATGGATCCCAATGTTACCTTACACGCTCAATTCATAAAACATTTACAAAAACCCACATCATCCATTTGAATAATAAAAATAAAATTTGATTATAATCCTCATATGTAACATACCCCTTGAAAGTGCAACAATTATCTACTTATTATTTGGATTTTAAAATTAAAATTTCAAATAATATAAATGTATTCATTATCCATAAGATAAAACATTCTAAATCACGTAGAAACATTGCTTTTCAGGCTCCCCCTCTCAGATATAAATTGAAATAAAGCCATGGAATCAATCATCCATGACTCAAAATGGCCGTAAAAACTAGAAAAAAGTGTATTCCTTAGTAATAGTGTTTAGGGAATAAATTTTAGAAGTAGGAATTTCATTACTAACCATAAATTCCTTCTAATACTTCTTTATGTGAGCCTTAAGTCCAAAATGTTATCATATGAGTCTAGGTTCAACTAATTTCCCTTAATACATAACCCTTTTATCCATACTATTCTTCTAACCTTTATTATTAGTGGAGCTCCATATTCCTTCAAAAAACATAGTTCTAGTAGTTTCATCAAACTCCTTCTACCTAATCACTTTATTTAGAAAGATTTCTCACATTTCCTTGAACTCTATGTTAGTCTTACCACATGAATTACTAAACATTATAAATATCATATCCCCTAATTCTGGAAGTGTATAAATAAAAATCAATTCCCAGATTACCCCTATAAACATCCAACATATCAATTCTAATTGGATCTTGGTATAGTTGAATTCATTTATATGATTAATCACTAACTTACCTTTTTCATATCTAGTTCAAAGGTTATCTACATCAAAAAAATCACTATGTTAAGGTTCTCATACATGTAGGTGAGTCTAGGAATAAGCTCTATAGTTGTATTCACATCCCTGATATTGAATGTTACATTATATGATATCATACATTCAAATAACACCATGTTCATTATGGTCAAGTATTTCCAAATCTGTTTTATCAATTTATTTCAGTTTGACGCCCTCTAATGGAACCTCTTTATCAATTTAAAATAGAAAATCATCAATCTACGTATTTCAGAATCCCAAATATATCTTTTGAAATTTATTCATTTAGACAATTACTTATTCTAAATTGATTCATTTAAAAATAGTAAATAGCCACTAAAACGAAAAATTTAAAAGACAAGTGCCTCACCATAAGACTGATGCAGTGATATGATACCACTTGTGCCAGAAACCTCGTGTTCTAAAAAAAATATTCTGGAACATAATCCTTATGGAATAATATTTAGATGTTCTAAAATATATGATACTTGATGTCAATATTTTAATTATGGAACTATTCTATAATTACTCATGTATAATCACATTGACCTCAATAGATATTTTGGAACACGCATATTAATAAAAGACTGAAACTCAAATCCACATGGAATAATAATTAGAGAATTTATATGGTTTAAACGTTTTCCAAATCCATGGGATAAGCACTAGTGATTTTTCATAAAAAAATAAATAAGAATAAACAAATATAGATTATTGAATTAATGACCTCCACCTACTTATATATATAAATGTCTAGCCGGTTGATCTAGTGCCACTTACTATAGAACTTCAGGGATGAACCTCCACTTTATTAGGGACACCAGTAGCTTCCAAACATATATATTACCTCAAATTTTAATCCCCAATGAATAGTTAAAGAAATCCATTGTACTCTTATGAATCTATATAAAGAATATTACACATCCTTCATTTTATTCTTATGAATTAATAGAGTTTTATTATGAATGATGTCTACTCCTTCTACAATACCATTATCCAAAATCACTTTTTACCTCTATTTTCATGTAAATTTCTAGAATTATATGGTTCCAATAAACATCTACTGTCTAGTTCCACTGAGATAACATCTAGAATCACTCTTTAAGGAATATGTATTGACTTATACATAAATCATGTATCATAATAACCCAAATAATATCACCCAATCAACTCCTTATAGTTATAATCATTGGTTCACATATGAAGAAGACCCAAATTAAAAAAAATTCTACATTCCCCATTTAAGTAGTTAGAAAACATTGTTCATTTTTTAGTTAACAATCCACTTTCATCACCATAATTTTATCATTAAATTGCTTTATTCCTATCTATCTCATTCATATATGACCAATATATTGAATCCATTATTTCGTAATGAATTCATAACCCCATGAAAATTTATCAAATATTAAATAACAAAGATCATAACTATAATTTATTGTTTCAAAAGACACAAACTCTAACATCATGTTCATGTGTTTAAAGATAAATTATCTTTGTTCTACTAAAATAATTTTATATTCAATATCCCAAAGAAATAATTCAAACTATAGCATTATTAAATTAAGATTAATAATTATTATTCTAATTTTAATTTTTTTAACATTGATTTAATATTTCAAATATTAAATTACAAAACATAAAATCTTAAAGTGGCCCAAAATTGATTCAATTGTGTATAGGGTAAAATGAGGACTCCAATGAAACATTAATTTCCCAAATTTGTATGGGGATGCACCAATACGCTCTATTCTTACCTTGGTTCATATAATGGCCCCATATTCTTGTCATCCCCCCCCCAACCCAAGCCCGGTGCTTGGGAACTCCTCCGCCTTCTAATCATGTCACCCACATGATTGAGTACTCCAAATATTAAGGCTCAACATGTTCGATCCCCATTAACATCACTATATGATTAATCCATTTGGATATTTCTGAAAAGGACACATTTATGTCATTGTAATCCATATGTATGGTTGATATGATACATTCAAAACCACCAGATATAATAGATTATGTAGTTATAAAAATCTATTCTATAGGGGTAATTCACCACCCTCACTCTAATATTAGGTCATAAAATCCTTGATATCATCTGTCTAAGAGAGAAATTCACGGGATATATCCTTTTTTATATCTATCCTTTATCTTAGTTTCTTCACACCATTGTAAATAACACATTGTATTATGACTATAGTTGAAGATGTGGCAATGAAGAAATATCATGAATCCTTTAGAGAAAATCATAATTTAGTAGATGGGGAAAATAGAATTAATGATGTGCAAAAGGAGATATTAAATTTTATATGAAATAAATTAGTATTAGTTGAAGATATTGAATAATTATATATCAATGAATAAAATAACGCTTTTGAAAAAAAATTCAAATTTTACCTATAGTATATTCTATTAATTTTATAGACATCAACATGAAATTACTGATTTGAAATCCAATTTAAAGGTAGATAGATATGGGATAAAAATATAGAACGAAAATTATAATTTAAAATAAAAAATTTAATACTTGAGATATAAAATGGTTTCTTTAAATAATTCCTTGATTTGGAATTGTTATTAATTATTCAAATAAAGACAATAAAGAATAATCAACTTTTAAAAAAATGAATAAAAAAATAATTCAAGAATGGACCTTACAAATTGAAACAATTTAAATATGAATAGATGAAATAAAAAATTATATTTTATGATAGGTTTGGAAAATTATTAATGAATCAATTTTTGGGTTAGGTTAAAGGCTCAAGATAATTTCATAAGGGAGAGAAAAGATGTTCAAACAACTATTATTCTTTATATTTTAGAAGATATCTAATATATTAAAGATTTTTTGACTCTATTGAATTCAAACTCTAATATATAAAAATTATATTTAAGGATTCATAAATTAAATGTTGATACTGTAACTCTAGATGAATTTCATAATTTTAGAAAATATCAACTTTATAAAACAAAGAAATTAAGAACATAAGAAATATATTCTAAAATTTTCATACTGATCATAGAATTTAAATATGCATTTTTCAAATATCTAAGTTAAATCAATCAAAAACATATTCAATATCATGAAGATATTAATGCTATGAAAATTTAGACTGGTTTTTAATATATATTTAATAGAATCTTTCATCATTGAAATAAAAATTATAAAAAATCTTAGAGACTCAAAGACTATGATGTTTGTTGAAATAATGGGAAGGTCCTATGAATAAAACTTTTCAATTTTATTAGCTGGATAGAATAATATTCTAGAAATGCTTAAATAGTTATATTCTTTGAAATTTTAGCCCCTTAAAAATAAAACAAAATTATCTAAATATGAAATGAAAAATGTGTCAGTAAAGGGAAATGAGATTATAGTTTACAGATCCCCTACTATTGAGAGAGTTACTACTATTAATCATCAAATGGATAAGAGAACATTGAATATATTTTATAAATTGTTTGATAATGTTATAATATATTAAATAAATTATTTTATAGATTTTATTTAAAATGAAAAATCTATAGAGAACTTCATTCCTAAATTGTATCACCAATCTAAAAGGAGTTAAGATGAGATGATGACAAATATTAGAAATTTATTGTGATATAAACTCTAACAGTGTTATGTTAACTATGATGGGAGAGAATATATTAATCAAATACAGAAGGATAATGGATAATTTATATGAAAAGGATTTGAAACCATGCTTGACTATATCAAGGAATAAATTTTATCCTGATTAGAGGAATTTGGAAAATATTTATATAAACTTATAGGGAATATATATAGCATATTTCCACTAAAAGTTGTTTACATCCAAAATTGGTTGAAATGGTTTGTAGACCACACAATTCATATCATAAAATATAAATATATTATTCTATTTATCAGTGGGGAAGAAATATGATAGATGTTAGATACCCTCAAAAATATCATGGTGAAATACAGTTCATGCATCATTTTACACCAAATCTAAAATTGAGATATACGCCTATTTTTTCTCAAACAAAAAAAATGATTTGGTCTTGGAATTATAGTTTCATGTTTTATAATTTTCATTCGGGTTATCAAAATAATAAATAAATTATAAAAAAAAATAAAAAGAGTTACTAATAAACCTCAAGTCATTGTCTCTTTAACATAACAGTATGGTTCTTCCTCAACTATATCATGGCCTTTTATCCAAGCTATTTCAACTTTTGAAGATGAGTAAAATAGTAAACATAGAAAACCTAAATCCAAAAATTCTCATAAAACGTATTCCAAGTAAAATTGATTATTGTTTTTTTCTTGTATACCTATTTATATATCTGTTTCATTTCATGTTAAATGTAGATTATTTCTCTTAAATTCAAGCCGTTACTAATTTCAAATTATAATCAGGGTTAAATTCTTATAGTTTTCATTTGATTTTTTGATATTTACTATTTTATGATCTATCATAGAAATATTTTTATATCAAAAAAAGGGGGAGAATAATAGAATTGGGGTAAAACACAAAATTATATTTTCTCAATACATTTTATTCTTATTAGTAATTTCATACTCTTTTAATTTTTATTTTTTGTTTTTTTTATTGTTAAAGAGGGTGATATTTTTGGGATGTAATAATATACAAATATTCTCTCATATATTTTATGGTTTTATGCTCATAGAATCCCTTGTTTGTTTTATTAAAGATATTACATTAAGTGAATTTTAGGTTATTTATTAATGTTTTATAAAGTTTTTCAATGTCGAATTATTAATCCGCATTTGTAATATTTTATATATTGATTCACATATTCTATATTTTTATTCTCATAAAATTCCCTATTTTCATTACTAATTATTTAACATTGATAGATTTTAAAGTTATTTATTGATGTTTTATAAAGTTTATCATTATGAAATTATTATTCAAAATTTATCATGTATTGTATATGTTGCATGGATGAGATTTCTTTTCAAATTTAGAGAAATGTATAACTATATATTATATTCAGAATTATTTCAATGTATATGCTCCTATATTTTCTAAGAAATTTGGAAAATGTTCTTATGTATTAGATATTTCACAAAGAAAAATTCTTATATATTCTGATGTATTTATTATATATTTAGAAATATATTTGATTTATTATTTCATATTAAATGTTTACAAAGTGAGGGATATTGCGTATATAAATAAAACGTACATATTCACTTGAGTAGATAGAAAACCTTATATTTCAATAGTTTTTCAAAGTATAATATCTTACATATTAGTGTAATGATTTTATGAATTGGAGAAAAATAATTTGAATTATATTATATTAAAGATTATATTACCTATTATTGTCCCAAAATAAGATAAATACCCCGAGAGGCGGTGAATTAGGTTATTCATGATAAAAATGAAGTCATAATGCCAGAAAAGAGGGACCCACAAAATTTTTACATTGTTTATCTAAACTGGGATAATCTAAAGAGCACACAAATATGATATACTAATGTACCAAAATCATGAGGACCACTACTTGGTTCTTATAATTTATAGTAGTTACACTCACCCTCCATGTTTACAATCGTTCCAATGAAGAGAAATCACTACTCTAAATCACTCAAGATGACCATTTCTCCTCTGAGTGAAACTATATCAATATTCATGAATCATTAATGATATTACACTTTCAATGGTGTATAGATCAACTCCTCCTTCATCCATGTGATGAATTCATGGTCCTATTGGGAAATAGATTCATGGGTCCCCTCCTTATTTATTTATAAGTGTCCAGAAGAGATATAAAAATCCTTTTATTTGAAACATAAACCACTACAAATTTTTGTATAAAAAATTATCTCTATCACAAAGAGAATCCAAGATTCCCTCACTTTAGATAATAAATATAACATGAACATAATGGTTAAATTTATCAAATTAATCCTTCAAAATATAACCAAAACCTACTGTCAAACGGTTCCATAACATCTCAAAAATGTAGGAACATTGAATTAAATAATATTTGATTGACTTAATACTATTTTCATGTGAACATCAACTTCATGTTGTAATGAATTTTCTTACTAAAAACATATATTTTTAATACATACAATAATAAAACCACAATTGTGTGAATATCTTTTCATGGGATAAATACATTCACCATCATGATTCATGGAACATAAACTTACATTCTTGGTGTGGTGAATAACTTTGGGTTGACCATTGAATAACTCAACACAAACCATTCCCCCTTCCATGACACGACAATCACTTCTAGGAAGAACAAAAAATAAAATCTTCAACTGACTCAAAGTAAAACCAAACCTAATGTGTAATGATTTAACTTTTATAATTATAGGTTTATTATAATGTGCCTATGATTTATTTACACAGAAGAATTCTATAAAATTGATACACATCCTCTATGAAATAATTAATCAACCAAATGTAGATACACTTACACTTAAAATCCTCGATGCCACGATAACAACATGATCCACTCTCTATGATAGAAACCTAAAAAATTTATTTTAATATAGCCTACTCATTATGTGACCAATACCATTATAGTTTGATCTAATATTAGTTAATATTATGCATGTTTTAGTTAATTCTACCCATCCTATAACTAAGACTTCCATAAGTTTATTATTGTGTGGTCAATTCCCAATCATGGTAATTGTTCTTCTAGGTATATATATGACAACCCTTCTTTTTATTACAACTTAAGCATGCTTTATTACATAAAACTTCACTTGATACAACAAAGAAGATAGAGAGGATTAGTGTCTTTAGGGCTTAGGATCATTACATAAAAACTTTAAACTTGAAATACAACATCTTTATTGAAAACTTCCTTTACATGACCACTACATTCCTTCGTACTTAGCATCGCATGGGATAACATGAGGACATGCATAAGAAAAGGGTGAGCTATAAAGCCCAGTAAGGGAGTAAACAATGAATAACATGAGGAGTGAAATACATGTTAGGAAATAGGCATATCAATAGAGCATAATAGAAACATGAACATAAAGGCATGATAAAGCATGATAGTCATAACATGGAGATGTGGCAACAACACTTAACATTGAATTAGCATGAGCCAAGGCTCATTGCACATGGAGCATGAGTAAACCCTCATTGCACTTGAAGCACGAGTAAACCCTCGTTGCACTTGAATTATCATGAGTCAACACTCATTGCACATGACGTATCATGATACTACACTTTACCCAATGCATTGGAGTGCTATAAAGGGCGCACCCTTCTTAAACATTTCATTTCATGCATAAGTGTGCCACATGGATCATAAAACATTGATTCATAAAACATAATCATTTCTTCCACGATAAAGGAAAGTGGAATTCATACATGAAACTTTATAATCAATATGTAAATGTGCATAAAGGTGAATACCCTTGATGGAGAAATGGGCATGGTATTCACCACACAAAGACATTGGCTTAGAAAATCGGTGCGATTTCGGCAGCATAACGGCGTGACATAAGAATTCATAAAAAAGGTTGATGAGAGAGAAAGGGGTTCCTCGTCATATTTAAATGTAATGGACAGTAATGAGATCATATATATACATGTACCAACAATAGAAATGGAATTTAGATTCATGATACAAAAGTATTGCTTGAATGTAAAAGAAGAGAGAGAAGTTCCTTTCAGAATTTCGGCATAGTAATGGGTGTACATGGGAGGCATTTAATGAGAGAGAAAGGGTTCTCCCATCATTCAAACAATAAGAGGGCATTATGGGGGAGGTGCGAAACCATACCCCAACATTCATAATTGAAATAAAAAGGGAAATACAACTTAAAGAAAATTGACAAAAAAATGAGAAAGGAAGAAAACCCCTTACTTGGAAGTGTGCTTCCAAAGGCTATAGAGAGGCTTGTGAGAGGCTTCTTGGGAGCATGGGGCACCTTGAGAGGATTCGAGAGAGAGTAGGGCAGAGGTTGGACGAACTTCAAGGGATTTGAGTGAGTAGGAAGTGGGAGCTTGGGTGGGTTTATATAGGAAAGGTGAGAGAATTCTTTATTATTTAGGTTTGGGACCCCTTATATTAAAATAATCCAAACCACAAACCATCCCATGGTATTTGCCCATGGTTTCTGGAAAAGGAAAGAGGAAAACAATATTTTACAATTCCAAGGTCAGAAATTATTAAAAAAGTAGGGTTGCTTATGTGGAGGTGAGTCACACTCCCATGGAAATTAATTTAAAAAGGCAAAGTGTTGAATAAGTCTTGAGGGCTCCATTAAATGCTTTGAAAAGTGAGTCAAACAAACCCAAAACCTCATTATTTTAATGATAAAACATATATTGGCCGAACATAAGGATTATGGTATTTTATTACATCACCATTGGGTCATTATGATGTCATAAAACACATTATATATTTAAATGGTATTTAATTTTTACCCAAAAATTTGACTGTCTCAGAAAATAATGAAAAATTCACCGTTGGATAATTTCGACGTCCTGATTCCAAAAATAATATTTATTTTATCTAAATAATTTTCTAAATATGTGAATTTTCACTTTTAAAATAAAAACCGACATTTATAAAAAATTCACGGGTTTTGACAGAAATGGCATTCAAACCATAATAAAAATTTTAATTTCATTCATAAAATTATAAGATCATTTATATTTAATAAAAATTAATTTAATATTAATAATAATATTTTATTAAAATATTATTTAATTCAAAAATCCGTTAATTTACTAAAATATAATTCTTAATTAAATAATAACTAAAAACACCATTTGTACTTTAAAAACTAATTACAATGTATCAAAAATGACTAGAAATTATATTCATTATTATATACAAAAAAAATAATGTACATGAACATGGTGCTACTTATTTGTTACATAACCACTTAAAATAGCTGCATAAAACCTAAGGGTAAGGTGTGCGATGGTGACGGACTCTTGGGGTTGCTCGGATAACATCGCTCGAGTTGTAATCTCTATCAACTTCCATTTTTCCCGTAGACGATCACGTTCGAGCTTGACTTGATGAAGCTCAACTTGGGCTTGGTCAAGGGCAAAGCCCAAAGACGCCACCTCTTTTCCGAGCTCCGACAAATGGGCTTCGTAAGGGGCAATTCTACTGGATGAGGCAATCGCTTCCTTTGTCTGAGTAGAAAATTGGTTCGTTAAAGCCTTATATTTAAACTACCCAGATGATCACTGTTCAATAGCTATAAAAGTAACGGTCACAAATCTTAAAGTAATACTAAAAAAGTTGATATCTTATAAAAACATTTTTCATAAAGAAACATTTAACTGGATCAAGAGGGATTTTCCATTAATGAAATTTTGGGTCGTTACAACATTCCCCCCTTAAGAAATTTCGCCCTCGAAATTTTCGTTTTCCCACACTAAAACAAATGTGGGTAACTTAGCTTCATCATATCCTCCGACTCCCAAGTTTCTTCTTCAAACTTGTGGTTTCTCCACAACACCTTGCCGAGGAGAATTGTCTTATTTCGTAGAACTTTTTCTCTACGATCTAAGATCTTCACTGGTTGCTCCTCATAAGAAAGATCGTCTTCAAATTGTACCACCTCGGAAGAGAGTACATGTGAAGGGTCTGGTATGTACTTCCTTAAGAGGGATACATGGAAGACATCACGCACCTTGGCCATAGTAGGTGGAAGTGCTAGTCGATAGGCCACAGCCCCAACACGATCAAGAATCTCGAAGGGGCCGATGTACCTTGGACTTAACTTCCCTTTCTTTCCAAACCTCATGACCTTCTTCCATGGAGATATGCGTAAAAACACCATGTCTCCGACTTTAAACTCAAGGTCTCGTCGACGATTATCTGCATAACTCTTCTGTCGACTCTGGGCTGCCTTGATATGCTGCTGAATGGTTTTCACCTTCTCCACCATTTCTTCGACCATTTCTGGTCCAAGCAGCTTACGTTCACCGACCTCATCCCAACATGCCGGTGTTCTACACCTTTTCCCATACAGGGCTTCATATGGTGCCATTTGGATGCTCGAGTGGAAACTATTATTATAAGAGAACTCAACTAGAGGAAGATGTTGATCCCATCCTCCTTTAAATTCCATTGAGCACGCTCTCAACATATCCTCAAGTGTTTGGATAGTCCGCTCGGATTGGCCATCAATTTGAGGATGATAGGCCGTACTGAAGTTTAGTTCAGTATTCAGAGCATGTTGAAGACTCTTCCAAAACATAGAGGTAAATCTTGGATCTTGTTCAGACACAATAGATAGTGGTACTCCATGCAACTGTACCACTTCCCTGATATATATTCGTGCCAGTTGATCCAAAGAGAAATCCTCTCGAATAGAAATGAAGTGTGCAGTCTTTTTAAGACGATCCACAACAACCCAGATTGCATTGTTGCCTTTGGATGTCCTTGGAAGTCCAGTGACGAAGTCCATGGTGATGTTCTCCCATTTCCATTCTGGTATGGGAAATGGTTGCATCATCCCCTTAGACTTCTTCCTCTCTACCTTCACTTGCTGACACACCAGGCACTTTGATGTATATTCAGTGATCTCCTTCTTCATATTATCCCACCAAAAGTTTTCTCGGAGATCTCGATACATCTTTGTGCTCCCTGGGTGAATAGAGAAATTTGAACTATGTGCATCATCCAAAAGTTCCTTCTTCAGCTCCGAACTTGATGGAACACATAGTCTTTTCCCAAACCGCACAATTCCTTCTTCATTAACATTAAACTCTGAGGATTTTCCCTTTTTGATAGCTTCCACTTTTTCTTGGATTCCTGCATCATCCTTTTGAGCATCCTTTAACCTTTCCAAAAGAGATGGTTGAGCAATCATTTGTGAAAGGATTGATGATGTTCCCTTCTTTATGATTCCCACGTCCATCTTCATCAAGTCTAAGAAGATTGGATCCTTCTCAATTCTCATCATTGATAGAATTGCTGGATCCTTTCTACTTAGGGCATCCGCCACCTTGTTCGCCTTCCCAGGGTGGTAATGTATTGAACATTCATAATCCTTGATGAGCTCTATCCATCTTCTCTGGCGCATATTAATCTCTTTCTATGTGAATATATATTTAAGACTCTTGTGGTCAGTATATATCTCACATTTCTCTCCATAGAGATAATGCAGCCAGATTTTCAAGGCAAAGATCACCGCCGCCAACTCCAGATCAAGCGTTGGATAGTTTCGCTCATGGATTTTCAACTGCCTTGAGACATAGGATATCACTTTATCATTCTGCATCAGCACACATCCTAATCCCTTCTTCAAATCATCACTGAATACCACAAAAAGCTCCCTACTTGTGGGTAAAGTGAGCACGGGTGCAGTGATAAGCCTCCTTTTCAACTCCTTGAAGCTTTCTTCGCATTCATCACTCCAACCAAACTTTACTCCCTTTCGAGTTAGCTTGGTAAGAGGGATTGACAATCGTGAGAAATTTCTCACAAATCGTCGATAATATCCAGCTAACCCCAAGAAGCTACGGATATCAGTTACCGATGTTGGCCTCGGCCATCCCTCAATTGCCTCTGTTTTGGAGGGGTCCACAGATATCCCATTGCTTTTAATGATATGACCCAAGAATGAGATTTCCTTCAACCAAAACTCACACTTGTTGTACTTTTCATAGAGCTTCTCCTTGCGCAAAGTCTCTAGTACAATTTTTAAATGCTCCTCATGGTCCTCCTTGGTTTTGGAGTATATTAGAATATCATCTATAAAGACTACCACAAATTTGTCTAGGTAATCTCTAAAGACTCTATTCATCAAGTCCATGAATATTTCTGGAGCATTGGTGAGTCCGAAAGGCATTACTATGAATTCATAGTGCCCGTACCTTGTACGAAAAGCAGTCTTGGGGATATCTTCCTTCTTCACCCTTACTTGATAATATCCCGACCGCAAGTCGACCTTGGAGAAGTATTGTGCTCCACGCAGCTGATCAAACAAGTCATCTATTCTTGGGAGATGATACTTGTTCTTTATCGTGATTTTGTTAAGTTCACGATAATCGATGGAAATCCGCATTGACCCATCCTTCTTCTTGACAAAGAGGACTGGTGCACCCCATGGTGATGCACTTGGGCATATAAACCCTTTAACCAGATTATCCTGTAGTTGTTTCTTCAGTTCTTCAAGCTCAACCACAGCCATTCTATATGGAGTCTTGGATATTGGTAGCGCCCCAGGTATAAGTTCAATTGAGAACTCAACATCTCTTCTTGGAGGAAGACCAGGAAGTTCCTCAGGAAATACTTCAGCGAATTCCCTCACAATAGGCATTTCTTCAAGGGTGGTTTCTTCCTTGGACTTAATCATCTGAGCCAGATATGCATGCTCATAAGGCAGTAATATCCATGCATGAGATGATGGAGCTAAAGGAGATTCATCTTCCTCCTGACACTTGTAATGAATCGGGGGTCGATTCTCTATATGGAGTGTGATTTCCCTCTCCCGACAATTTATGTTGGCTCTATATAAGGAAAGCCAATCCATGCCAAGAATTGCATCAAATTCCACCAAAGGGAGTATGACGAGGTTCGCCGAGAAATTCAATCCACAGATTATAACAGGGGAGGACTTATACGCATGGGATGCAATGATTGCCCCATTTACCGTACTCACCGACATCTTTACTTCCATGATTTGTGGTGGTGCAGGGATTATTCTACTAAACATTTGAGATATAAAAGAATGCGTAGAACCTGAATCAAAAAGTACGTTCGCTATTCTTGAATGAATAACAAGCGTACCTATCACCACTTCGTTGTCGGGGTTCACTTTGGCAGAAGTGATGTCAAAAGCTCTTCCTTGCTGTCTTGGAGGTTGTTGATTGCCTCCGATAACCCTTGGATTAGGGCACTGATTCGCAAAATGACCCGGTTCTTTGCATTTGAAGCATTGAACAACGCGTTGAGGTTCGAACGAAGCGTTCCTCTCCTCTGTCGCAGCTGCGGGTCCTTCTTGCTGACAGTTAACAGCTAGGTGCCCTTCTCTTCCACACTTGAAGAATTTTCTTGTCCCCCTAAGGCAATTTCCAGGGTGCTTCTTTCCACACTTTTGGCAAGTGGGGTGCTGGAATTTCTTAGCGCCGTTGGATTTATCCATCGGACCACCATCATTGAAGTCCACCTTCCGCTTCTTGTCCCCATGATACCCCTGTGATTCTCCGATCTCCATTTCAACCATGAGGGCACATCGGACAATTTCCTCATAGCTGTCGAAGTGACGGATCGCTAATGCTTTCCGCAAGCTAGGCTTCAGCCCACCAAAGAAGCGGTCAACCTTGCATTCGGGGGTAACGACAAAGCCGGAAACGTATCGTGCAAGCCTTGTGAAGTTTGCCTCGTACGCTCCCACAGATTCCTCATCTTTCTGCTTGAGGGAAATGAAGTCCCTTTCCATCTTAAGACGGAGGGTGCGTGGAAAATATTTATCGAAAAACATCTTCTGGAATACCTTCCATTCCAAAGCCTCGGTCTCCTCCTCAGGCTTCGTATTTTTGATCAACGTCCACCATTGATCAGCTTCACCCTCCATACGATATGCCGCCAGGAGAACCTTCTCTTTTTCAGAGCATTGGAGGATGGAGAATAACTTCTCAATAGAGTTAATCCATTGTTCAGCGATCGTGGGATCAGATGATCCACTAAAAGTAGGAGGCCTTTGTCTCATGAAGCTTTCAATAGTGACTTTTTCTTTCTTAGGGGGGGTTGAACGTTCCTCTTGACCAGTGTTTCTATTCAAAACATGAGTTAGCTGAGAGAGAAGCGTGACAAAGTTCGCGATTCCCGCTCCCATTGGATTGGGCATCTCATAAGTACAATCATCACACTGATCTTCACAATGGTTGTTAGCCCGAGTTCTCCTATTACCGGCCATTGGCTGGAATAAAAGAAAGTTAGGGGTAACGCATAAAGGTTAATCCAAAGACAAAAGTTGATGACTTATAAATAAACTTTAATCTCTTTAACTCATGAATCTATAGGATTCAATCCAGGATTTTCATGATCTTCCTTCTAAAATATATTCTTAGGGGAATTTTTCCTTTAATAAGGGTTCATACTAAGATTGTGAATTCATCAAAACATATCCCCCGGGCGTGTCGTAACCAAGAGTGCAGCAAGGCCCGTTGTCGTGCACCAGTTCCCGTTCGAGTCTAGCTCAAAGCGGTGTTTTCGGGTTTTACCCCTAGGATACATCTGTGCCAGAGCCGCCTCTACCTGCTCGTATCCAGACAGGGATGTATTTGTTTGATAAACCACTAACTTAGTATTTACCAAAACATAGGGATGTTTTTATTATGCTTAGTCTTGTATCTAAGGCTTTACTAGGGTTTCCTAATCCCAACAATAACTAAACCTCCCTTTGATACCAACTATGACAACCCTGCTTTTTATTACAACTTAAGCATGCTTTATTACATAAAACTTCACTTGATACAATAAAGAATATCGAGAGGTTTAGTGTCTTTGGGGCTTAGGATAATTACATAAAAACTTTAAACTTGAAAGAAAACATCTTTATTGAAAACTTCTTTACATGACCACTACATTCCTTCGTACTTAGCATTGCATGGGATAACCTGAGGACATGCATAAGAAAAGGGTGAGATATAAAGCCCAGTAAGGGAGTAAACAATGAATAACATGAGGAGTGAAATACATGTTAGGCAATAGGCATATCAATAGAGAATAATAGAAACATGAACATAAAGGCATGATAAAGCATGATAGTCATAACATGGAAATGTGGCAACAACACTTAACATTGAATTAGCATGAGCCAAGGCTCATTGCACATGGAGCATGAGTAAACCATCATTGCACTTGAAGCATGAGTAAACCCTCGTTGCACTTGAATTAGCATGAGTCAACACTCATTACACATGACGTATTATGGTTCTATACTTTACCCAATGCATTGGAGCGCTATAAAGGGTGCACCCTTCTTAAACATTTCATTTCATGCATAAGTGTGCCACATGGATCATAAAACATGGATTCATAAAACATAATCATTTCTTCCACGATAAAGGAAAGTGGAATTAATACATGAAACTTTATAATCAATATGTAAATGTGCATAAAGTTGAATACCCTTGATGGAGAAATGGGCATGGTATTCACCACACAAAGACATTGGCTTAGAAAATCGGTGCGATTTCGGCCGCGTAACAGTGTGACATAAGAATTCATAAAAAAGCTTGATGAGAGAGAAAGGGGTTCCTCATCATATTTACATGTAATGGACAGTAAGGAGATCATATATATAAATTTCCCAACAATAGAAATGAAATTTAGATTCATGATACAAAAGTATTGCTTGAATGTAAAAGAAGAGAGAGAAGTTCCTTTCGGAATTTCGGCATAGTAACGGGTGTACATGGGGGGCATTTAATGAGAGAGAAAGGGTTCTCCCATCATTCAAACAATAAGAGGGAAGTATGGGGGAGGTGACAAACCATACCCCAACATTCATAATTGAAATAAAAAGGGAAATACAACTTAAAGAAAATTGACAAAAAAATGAGAAAGGAAGAAAACCCCTTACTTGGAATTGTGCTTCCAAAGGCTAGAGAGAGGCTTATGAGAGGCTTCTTGGGAGCTTGGGGCACCTTGATAGGATTCTAGAGAGAGTAGGGAAGAGGTTGGACGAACTTCATGGGCTTTGAGTGAGGAGGAAGTGGGAGCTTGGGTGGGTTTATATAGGAAAGGTCAGAGAATTCTTTATTATTTAGGTTTGGGACCCCTTATATTAAAATAATCCAAACCACAAACCATCCCATGGTATTTGCCCATGGTTTTTGGAAAAGGAAAGCGGAAAACAATATTTTACAAGTCCAAGGTCCGAACTTATTAAAAAATTAGGTTTGCTTATGTGGAGGTGAGTCACACTCCCATGGAAATTAATTTAAAAAGGCAAAGTGTTGAATAAGTCTTGAGGGCTCCATTAATGCTTTGAAAAGTGAGTCAAACAAACCCAAAACCTCATTATTTTAATGATAAAACATATATTGGCCGAACAAAAGGATTATGGTATTTTATTACATCACCATTGGGTCATTATGATGTCATAAAACACATTATATATTTAAATGGTATTTAATTTTTACCCAAAAATTTGACTATCTCAGAAAATTATGAAAAATTCACCGTTGGATAATTTCGACGTCCTAATTCCAAAAATAATATTTATTTTATCTAAATAATTTTCTAAATATGTGAATTTTCACTTTTAAAATAAAAACCGACTTTTATAAAAAATTCACGGGTTTTGAAAGAAATGGCTTTCAAACCTTAAAAAAAATTTTAATTGCATTCATAAAATTATAAGATCGTTTATATTTAATAAAAATTAATATAATATTAATAATAATATTTTATTAAAATATTATTTAATTTAAAAATCCTTTAATTTAATAAAATATAATTCTTAATTAAATAATAACTAAAAACACCATTTGTACTTTAAAAACTAATTACAATGTATCAAAAATGACTAGAAATTATATTCATTATTATATACAAAAAAAATAATGTACATGAACATGGTGCTACTTATTTGTTACATAACCCCTTTAAAATAGTCGCATAAGACCTAAGGGTAAGGTGTGCGATGGTGACAGACTCTTGGGGTTGCTCGGATAACATCGCTCGAGTGGTAATCTCTATCAACTTCCATTTTTCCCGTAGATGATCACGTTCGAGCTTGAATTGATGAAGCTCAACTTGGGCTTGGTCAAGGGCAAAGCCCAAAGACGCCACCTCTTTTCCGAGCTCCGACAAATGGGCTTCGTAAGGGGAAATTCTACTAGATGAGGTCATCGCTTCCTTTGTCTGAGTAGAAAATTGGTTCGTTAAAGCCTTATATTTAAACTACCCAGATGATCACTGTTCAATGGCTATAAAAGTAATGGTCACAAATCTTAAAGTAAAACTAAAAAAGTTGATATCTTATAAAAACATTTTTCATAAAGAAACATTTAACTGGATCAAGAGGGATTTTCCAGTAATGAAATTTTGGGTCGTTACAATATAATTTTAATATGATATAATACCTTTTATGATGTGATTGATGTGGTTGTAGCATTATGTTTTGCAATATAGAGAACAACAACAATTTTTTCTAGCTTCTTCAAAAACTCATTTGATCACTAGGGTATGAATTTTAATGCATATTTGGGAGTTGTAACCACTATAATTTTTAGTAAATACAACCCCAAAATGTTAAAAGTATATTTTTTCTAATTATTTCCCCTTTGTGATTTTAGAAAACCATTTTAACACACCTTCAATCAAAACAATAAGAACTGACAAGTAAAACAGTCTTACACCTATTTCCTTCTAATAATGTATTAATAAATCATCAACTCAAAGCCAACATGATTCAATATCATAATGATAATTGAGAGTAAAATGAAAACATCCAAATGAAAAAAATTCATTGATCATCATACTTTTTGACAATTCACAACCAAGATTATCCACCATAATGGTAATTTGAGTACTCTCCTAATTTAAAATACATTAATAGGATAGATCCCCATTTTTTAATAAGGAAAAATAATCCTAGCAATATACAATGTAAATCACGGACCACATTTCAAGAGAAATCATAGAAAACTTCTCCACCTTTATCAATTAACCATAATAGAACATATCTTTCAATGAATAGAAAATTCCATAGGGCAGTGGGCATCTCTTATAAAATAGAGACAGTTGGATTCAAGGATCAAATCAATGACTCCAAAATTCATCCTTGGGTATTTCCTTTTTCAAGAAGTAAAAAACATGATTATGTGTTGATACAAACTTTAACTTCACTATAACTTGATCAAAATTCTCCTTGATTAAGTGGTACATTATCTCAATGTTCTTTTTCCATGATTGATGGAGATGATTTTTTTCTAAGATTGATATCACTCAACATAACACCCCAAATATTTTATGGTATGTTTCTCTTAAATACATTCAATTCATTAGATTGCCTATATTTCTTGAATCACTGAGTCTCTTTGAATCGAAAAATGGTTATTTATAGTAGATAGTAATAAGCTATCTATTAAACTCAAATTTTCCACCTCTATGTTTTGAATTTCGAAAAACAGACATACACGGTTGCGATCATGGTGATATTTGGAGTATGATAGGATCAAATTAATTTTATATTAATAGTAACATAACATTATGAATATAAAACCTACCCATATTAATAGTAATAAGACCCTTATAAATGGTATCCTTGCCTAAAAAATTATTAATAAAATTTAGGAAGCCTAAAAATGAAGGAGAATATTTTAGGTGTTGGTAATTTTCAATTAAATGATGTTAAAAATAAATTTTATCATATTTAAAAAAATATTTTTGAAAATTGGAGATCATTTTTGGATTCTACATGTTGAGAAATGGTTGGTGTAAATTTTTGATATTTTTCTAAAATACATGAATTTTGGTGAATAATAAAATTCGGTAATTATGGTATAAATAAATTATAAGATAAATACACTATTCCATGCATCATGAATGATTTAAACACCAATTATTTTGAACTAAAATTCCATTATTACTATATTTGGTCCTGAAATCATCACTATTTATTATCTTATGAAAAAACAACAAACTAATGATTAAAAAATTAAGAAAACCTTCCTCCACTCCACTATAAATACCACCCCTCACAACTTCATTTCTTCACACCTATCCAGCATCATTACATGAATAAATTCTTCGAAAATATATTCTTAATCTCCTCCCCCATGTACAATAGCCCTTAGTTTCCTCAAAAGGCCAAATAATTTCTCCTAAAGAGGCTCTCAAAGAAAGATAGACTCCAGAGGTAAATTCCCCTTTTCAATTCTTTTGTTTTCTTTTCAGGTTCCTTTGTTAACTTTAATATTATCATCTATTATCATCCAAATGTTATGAAAAAACAATTACCTTATATGTAATGGAAATTTTTTATGATAATTTAATATTCCATCAACATCTCTTCTTTTCCATCCTTTTATACTATAAATGAAAACACTATCACAGATGTGTTAATTATCACGTTCAAGGAAGATGAGTTTTCAATTTGCATTACTATATTCAAGAAATGACATGAAACCTTAAAAATGGTTTAAAAAGATAATAATATATATATTTTATCTTATTTAATGTTTTTAACCCTTACACGGTAAAAATATGAAATAATAATACAAAACAAGTTCATTGTGCACAAAACATCCACATTAGTACAAGTATTTTTCATTAACTTTTCTCTAATGAATCATCCTCGGGGTTTATAAAAAAAATAAATATAAGATCAATTATATCGACTTAATTTGAATAATAATATTTGTTAGCAATTCTGTATGTTTAACCACATTTCAAACGAACTTCCATTCATGAATATAAGTAAACCGATCATGAAAACCAAGGAAGCAAATGCTTCCAAAACAATACAATTGAACCACTTACACCCTCAAAAAAGTCTATTAATGACCCTAATAAGTTTCAAATAAATAAACCAAATCTAGATATGGTTATTTAATTATTAATTAATGAAGCTAAATTTTATTATTCAGGTCATTAAAAAAATCGAAGAACACGTTAGGGCATAAGGTAAGGGGTTTCTCATCTCACTTTTAATTCTGTGATATTTCCATTGTTTGCCACTTATTTCTTTCATGTAGTTTTTTTCACTATAATTTGATATATAATATCATGATTTTATTTATATTCATTGTATTATATGATTCATTTGGTTATTATTAAATTTTTTTCATACAATTCAATTAATTACAATGTCGTAAGGGACTTCGTCTCAATTTCAATTTCATTGTGAATTACATTGTAATATGCACCTAATATTTATTATGTGGTGTATCTACAACCCATTTGAGATAATTTTTCATTTTAAATTATAATTCTACTAAATAAAAATTTTATTGTATCATGGATTTTAATATTTCATTACGTTGTACACCATTTCACATACGGTGCTTATTTTGAATGCTATTTTAACTAGGGAAATATTGATGAATCTGTATCCTCTATTAAATAAGAAAATTGAAAAGAAATATTTTTCATGTTATAAGCTCTGTATATATAATTATTTTTACTAGAAATGATGGGAAGGTCTTGCTATATCCCCTCGATGCATTGATAGGTCTCATGAGAAAAATCAGTTAGTGATAAACCCTTCGAGTTTATTTCCAAAAATATAATGAGTTTCTCCCCCAGACATAAATTGTATCGACAATATAATGGTTCGTGTTCTAGATACATGATTCCTAAACAATAAAAATTCTCTTTATTCATTATTCAGTTTTTAATATTCATGAGTTTTTTTAGAATGAAAAAATCTATGGATACATTTTTATTCTCAACTTATTATTGGCAAGTGTTTTTATTTATTCTTAATTCCGTATTAGTTATTTCTAATTTATTATGATTCACTTATTATTGATTCAGGATTCAACTATATTGAACCCTTACTGAGCATTTTATCTCACACTTATTATTTTTCCTTTCCACGGGTTATGAAGAAGATAATCTTGAATAATCATTTAATGAGGCAGTTTATTTTAGTTTATTATGTACCATGTTGTATTTTATATATTTCCAAATATACTTTAAGTATCTGGTAATTAATTTGGTCTTAAAAAACTTATAAACTAATTGGTCCTAATATATTTTATTTCTTATAATCATTCCAATAAAATAAAAAAATGTTATGTCTCTAGGTTTCTCGGGTCGAGGTGTTACACTCAAGTTATCACACTTTATTAAAATATAAGACTTCACATCAACTCCAACATCATCAAGATATTTCATTACCCATAGAAATTTTATACATGCTTGAGTAGATAAAATGTATCAATCTTCTATCATGTTCGTTAAAATTAAATCATGCATCTTTGTTAGATTACAAATACACAATCATCCAAGATATAATTAACATCCTAATACAAAATAGTGATCATCCACTAAATTATCCCAATATAAATCTATCAATACTAATAACTCGCATTGTGATATTTCATGATAAAACAATTTGAAATCCACCATGGTTTTTACATAAAAAAAACCATCTTTACTAATAGAAATTGGATTTCCTTGTGAAACATCAAGTTCCATATAGGTTGAAAACCGTCAAACAAAATGTTGGGTTTAATTTTCAATATCAAAAGGCTTCAAATTATTTTTTAATATTCTATAAAATTTATATTTTTCCAATGGATATCATTTGACTATTTCATCTAAGTAGTAACGGGTACTGTTATCACCTTGAAATCCACCATTATAAATATCTTTAACAACACCAAGGAATATTTATAATATAAAATAAAAGTTCATTGTTTTTATTAAATTGCCTATAAATCGAGGAAAATACTAACTCTCAAATCGAAGATATATCATACTCAGAACTCATGAAAAATGAAAATATATAATATTATGCTTCATCCAGTCCTCCAAATATTATATCGTGTAAAAAATTAGAACTAATATAATTTTTTTAATATACATCTTGATATAGATATTTTTATTTAATCCCCTACACTAGAATAAAATATTTATTCTGTGTTGATCAATCCAAGAATGACATTCTCTTATTGTTTTATTTTTCCCATAAAATTCCTTCTTCAACCAGAATACCTTACCATCATCTTCATAAATAATAAATCCATTTGTTTACTTTAGGTACACATTACCATCAAGGAACCTATTAAATATTACAAATTTAAAATTCATTTAGAACACCTTAAATCTCATTTTGACAATAATTTCCAATAATAATTTAATTATTAAAAAACAATATATTGGATGAAATATATCATTGACATCAATTACATGAATTTTGAAGTCTCCCTTGTATATAAACCATTATTTTTTCTAAATTAATTTATTTTATTCACTGGGATTTTTTTATGTTAAAACTTTTTTGTCCTGATGATATTTGTATCTTCTATCCTTGGATCAATTTCCCATATTTTATTCTGCAAAAATATCTCAATATCGTTAAGAATATCTTTCACTAAATTTTCATATTTTGGGGCCTATTAAATTATAGTTGAATCTAATTGATATTGGAAATATTTTTTATGTATATTATCTATTTTATTATTTTCACTTGACGTTTCTGGTCACCAATGATATTCCCTTCATTTATTTCAGCTCAACTTCCTACTTTTTCACTATTACTAATGTTGATTCACTTTTATAATCATTAGTACCCCCATATAAGTCATCTTAATAACTATTTATTTCCACAATTATTTTAAATTTATTATTAATTTTCTTTTTAATTTCATCAATGTTTTTCTATGAAAATTTCTCCCTAGGTTAAGAATTCTTCTTATTCTCTACAACATTGACATCTTGGACGAAATTTATTTTTAAAAACCTTTTGGTAGAGAAATTGTATTACATTATTTTATATTAATATCCAATGAAATTAACATTATCCCGAGGAGATTCAAACATATATTTATTCTTTTTTAGAATAAATAAGTTACCTTCAAAATTTTGAAAGTATTTGAATGCTAGATTCTTCTCATACTATGTCTTGGAAGGTGTATTCTCTTTAATAAGTCAAAAAAATAAAAATATTAAATTTAGATATATTTTAGGCATCCTTATTTCTAATATGTCTGTGTAAGATATTTTTCAGTGATTATCCTTCAAGTCATGTTGTTAATGATTTGGTCCATATTCTCTAAAATAACATTTTATTGAGTAGTTATAAACATGAATCCTTGGTTCATTATACCTTGATTATCAATATATTTTTCCACTTTATTATTGGTAAATTCAAAGAAATTATCATTTTATAATTTAGGAATTTCAAACCTACACATATTCTTTTCTAATCTCTTATAACATGTTTTACAATTGAACACTTTTCATTAGTGAGAGATCACCATTATCCATTCCATGTTATTGTAATCATAAATGAATAATACATATAACCTTTTCTCATTCATGAAATTGGATGATATTGTCCCACACACATAAACACATGCCTCCTCATTTAACTATATTTAATTATTATCCTTTTGCATTAAAGTCTTCTAAATATTTGTTTTTTTGAAAGGTATCATAGATGTGAGTTTGATCATGTGATTTCATGGGATATCACTAGATCCTTCGTTTTCACCTTTACCTATAATGATTGTTGGCTCATGTATCTAAGATTTTTTACCATAACTTTTACCTTTTTCCTCGGTCTAAAAAAAATTCTCTTCTTCTCCACCAATGAGGTAGAGATTCCCCATTATATTTTTACCAGGCATATCATTTATACCATATCTTCCTTTGAAAATGCATACATTTTTTTTAAAACTAACTATATTCAATGAGTGTCACATTTTAATTACACTTATAAATTTTTTACAAAGGAATTTAACAACTAATAAATTTGTGCACCTAATGTATTTGTCTTTAATATTTCATTTTTTGGAGTTGATGATCTTCAAACTTCCATAATTTCCAAAATTAATGAAGCCTTATTTTCTATATTGGATACTCAAAATGAGATATCTATTTCATATTATTTTGGAATTAAATCCAATATTATAGATCCATAATCTTGGATGATCCATTACTTTTATGTAAACCCTCATGAAATCTTCCATATAAACTTTTCTTTTAATAGTCCATGTTTTCCACTTCAATTATTTTGGGGGTGAGTGGGATTGTTCCACCTTCATCTTTATTGGATGAAACGTTTCTTGAATGGTATAAAATTGGTTCTATATTTTCATCCACTTTATTGATGATTTCAACTGTTGTGATCCCCCTTTTATGTCTAACTTTTCACAACCCCTTAATCCTTTTATTAGAAATTCATAGCTTTGATTCAATAACCATCACATTAGAAACAATATTCTTTAAAAACATTATGAGGATTGAAATTTTTTATGTTTATTTTGTTTTCCCTCATACATTTTCTTTAGGTAATACTTGTATTTTATATTACCCATTATTCAAAAACAATATAACAAAATTCATAGTTTGTTATTACATGTATTTGATGCTTCACTTATATTCTCTTGGATCTTTTGTGAGTCACTAAAATAAACCTTATTCTAGGAAGTAGGTTATTGTGTAATTACACCAATTATCTCCACTTTTTTGTTATGTTCAGTACCCAAATAGATTTTACATTACTTTGAACACTCAAAACTTATGAGAAATTATCAAACATCTTTGTTGACTCAAGTGTTCATCCTTAAGTTCTTCAGTTTCATGTAGAATCAAATTTCTCAATTTGATTCCAATAATTAAAATTATATCCTAATATTTATGCTTTCATAATATCACTATTACTTCACCTTTATGATCCTCAATACTTTTAACATGTTCTTCTATATAATTTTCCAGAATGTTGATAATCATGGCCTGGTCCAATATTTTGAGCCATAGCTTAGCCATTTTTAATTTTTATGTATTTCAAAATTTGGTCTATTTAATTTTATCTTTCAAATAAAACTTTTATTATTTTTTATGTTTCATATATTGTTTGTAATCAAGAAGATGTCTGATAATATTAATTAGTTTATCCCTAAAAAAAGTTCTTCAAGAGTAGGTTCTAGCTCGACCATTATGTCTCATATTCCCTCAATATTAACACTTTCATCATAGCTATATTATAGTTGTGTGTTTATTATTAAAACCATAGGGACTTATTTATTAAGTTCTTTATTGTCCTAAATTTTTTCCCCTTCATTTTATTTTGAGGTAAAAACTTCTTATAAAATAAGGTTCTTATTTTTAAGTAATTCATTCAATGAAATCATCTTACCTTTAACATATTTGTATGATTTCTTCATAGCCACTTCATCATCATCACGATCATCTCAATATTTCATTGAAATTTTTTTTTGTGAGATGCCCAAATATTCTATATAAAATAATGATATTGGAACCCTTCCTTTAAATTTTAGATTCCTCATTTTGAAATTTTACGTAATGAAAGACACAACTTCATCAACTTAACTCCCTTAAAATTCATAGTCCAATGTGACATTATTCATTTAATTTTACACCACTACTCAATAGTTATATTTTTCTAAGGTATTATTGTTATTTTCCCTCACCTCATATGATATGACAGTGTTGTGAAGACAATGCACTGTTACTCTCTTTAGGTATCTATCCTTGATCACAAATACCATTTCATTAAAACATGATGGAAATCATCTCAGGATATTATTCATGGTCTTTATCTCTTTATGGTTTTGTTTAAGACTGTATATATCCTCTATAATAATGATAAAATAATTAATTAATTAGTCAATAAATTCATTCAAGGAAATCTTAAAGTCCTATTACATTCTCTATTGAACCTATAGTTTTTCTCCATGTGCTTTCAAATTTCATTCATAAATATTCATATGTTTTTTCACATGGAGTGTGTAGATTTACATGACATCACCTTCATGAAGATTGTGATGAAAAAAATACTGCTAACACATTAGCTCCTTTGGTATAAATATCAGTATCCCAAAGGTATTTATTAGATATTTCTATACTCCCCATGCTAATAGCGATACCATGTATGGTATCTATGTTTACATATATTCCCAATGATTCGAAATAGTGATGCATCCAATTCATCTTTTATAGAAAAATATTATCCATGAATATTGGAATTCAATAATGGTTAATATTAAAATTGATGGATTCTAGGATATAATACTATACAGTGAACCTTTGGATTTAATTCAACTTAGTGGTCCCATACATTGTAAATCCCTGAATGGGTGTCACAGGCCTCATTGTAGTACCCCAAAACACCGCCAGACTCCTCCTCTATAAATCCTGAAACATGATCCTGATTTCCTTGAGCTGGAGAAAAGTACCATGGTATCAAATTATAACCAGGTAAGATTGTTTTCATCCATTAATAAAAATAAATAAGCTATTAAAATTTAAAAAATTAGCCAAACATGACATAAAAAATAAGAAAATCCCAAAAAAAACTGACATTCACATGTACAACATCCACTGTACGTGTAATATAAACTCATACTAATAATCCAAAATATATACACAACACCTTAATCAAAAGATAAAATACTAATGAAAATTTACACTTGGCTGAGTTGGTCAATACATAAATTTCCTAAACAAAATTAGGGGTCAACAACCCAAGCCACCACTAAAACATATCTAGGTAACCCGCAGTCACTCACCACATCCCAAACATCTAAAAATAGATCACCTAAATGATATTAAAAATTGATTTTACAATATAGGAACATATATAATAAAAATTAGAGTTATACACACATGCACAAGTTTGTATATTGGGTGTCAGATAAAAATTTCTAGTAGGATATAACAATGTTTTAGGCAATTAATTTTATAAAATATTTCCCAAATACTGGTATTAAAACCATTTACAAAAATGTAAATCATATCATAAATAATAGTCATAAATTTATCCTTTTCCTAAAACAAAGGGTAAAACTTTTAGAAAAAAATATCACAACTAGCTTTTAAAATCATGATTTCCAACATACTATGATTTAATAAATTTACATTGAAATGGCCTTTCAAACCCCCATTTTCATCTAAGTGGTGAAATCCATGCTCTTGAAACACAAAAAAAAATCATTTTCAACTGCAACCAGTAGGATTTGTGCCAGATTAGTTGATATTAATTTTATAGATTATTGATTCTTGTGATCAATCATAAGAAAGGATGAATCTAATGGAGTTTTGATAGTGATGATTTAACTTGATGTTTGATATTGATAAATTGGTATTTTAATGGTTAAAATCAAGATTTATGTTGAATAAAGTTAACGAAGTTCAATCTAGAGAAAGATAGATGCATGATAGTGAAGGTAACATTAACTAAAGAATCTATTATATCATGGTGAATTTAGAAATGGTGTTTTTAGTATGATAATGGTCATACTGCTACATTAAGGGGCGTTTTGGATGGAATTTCAAATTAGAATTATACCTATAGAAAATGCTAAGGGAAATATTTCATTGTACTAGTAATGGTGTAAGTGTCTTGAAATATCAAGGAGGTGTCGAATTTTATAGAACGGGGAAGAAATAATGGATGATGTTGTAGTATAAGAAATTTCAGAATAATTAGAATTGTGAATTTCATTTAAGAGAATAGGTATTTGAAATGCAATGCAAGCCACTTCTCATAGAATTTTAGAGTTCATGGTGTAAGTGTGTAATGTAAAACAAAGAGGTATTAATGACCATGTTCAATAAAAAATCATGAAAATTTGTCTTTTTAAAATGGGAAGTTACAATATAGGTGTGGTGTTGTTATATAATGATTTATGAGGAAGTAACTACTTTCTATCATAGATGACAAAAAGGATTGTTTTTTAACCACATTGGGGACGTTAGTGTGGTGAATTGAAACTCTATCTATGTATAATGGGATGTCCTTCAAAGGTGTTTCTATAGTACATGGTCATGATTGGTTCAAATTTTGAGATTTCTAGAGATGAACAATGAATGGAAAGTGGTATTTCATCTGATTTTTTAAGACTGTTTACAATATTAAGATGCATAAAATTATCGATCTTGGAGAAACATGCTATGGACAGTTGTCTGAAAATCTCAAAACAGGTATTTTTAGATGGGACCTCGTTATAGAGGATTGAAATCTATAATTTACATCCAAAATATTAACTGTGTCACTTATATGACAAATTAGTAGTTATTTTTTGAGATCCAATAGTCTCAATAGAGTTATAGGGTTTTGATTTTTTAGAAATAAATAATAAGGATGCATGTCAATACACATCAACTAGATGTTATTCTTATATTTGATTTTTATTAATTTTAAATTAAAATTGTTCATGTTATATGAATTTAATTAGTATAGGTAGAAAATAACAAAGAATAGAGAATATTGGAGAATGAAATTGATGAGGGGAATAATTTTTTTCCCTCTAATAAAGATGATCCAACTTGGTACTTATTAAATATCGATATTAGAAAATAACTAAGTTGATTCTAGAAGGCATTAAAGTATAAGAATACTTTTTTTCATATTTTGAAATATTTTGAGTTGTTTAATATCTTTGAAAAATCAGGTTTTATATAGTTACAATAATGGTTGTGTATATTATGATCGTATCTGGTCTATTAAAATATGAAATAAATAATTAATTGAGTAATATTTCAATTGATGGGAATATTATCAAGATTTGTTTTCTATTGTGGGGAGATGAAATTGATGAACGAGGACTCAACTATATTTACCGAGAGTTGTTTTTATAAAAAAATTTATGTATAATAAAGACACAAATATTTTCTGAAGTATCAACATCTAGAGTCAAATGATGTATATTTCAATTACAGAACATAGATTGAGCTAAAAGTCATTAAAAATATAGTGGGACATACAAGTCTATAAATTTATTCACTCACAAAATCAATGTGTTAAGGATAAGAATTCGTAGTGATCCTTTGGAATAATTAATCTATAATGAAAACTTATACAAGTAGTGAGCCTTGGGATGTAGTGAGATTCTACCTATATATTATATCCACACAAATAGTGAAGTCATAGTGGATGATGGCACACCTGCACAAAGCTAACTTTATTCTCCATGGAGTATTATTTTAAAAGTGATCTAAGAAAAATATATGTGATATTACATTTCATGTTCTGTTCATCTGCATAGTTTTTGGTATATGTGAAAATAAATTTGAAATAGGTATAATTATATTCCTTCAAACCTAGGAAAAAAATAAAATTAAAAGATATTAAATGGAAAACATTAAATCTACTTACATCTTAATTCACCTCACCTCTAAGGGAGACCGTGTAAGATCTCAGGTTATTATCGAATAAGATTTTATTATATTAATTAATATTTATAAATTTGATAGAACTTTACATTAAAACGTATTCTTTTTCAAATAGCATACCTGATAGGAAACAATGGATTTATCTGAAATCTTACATTGCACACAAAATTGAGTTATACCAACAAAATAATATATTATTAATATTATTATTTTAAGTTATAGTTATCGCATAGCTGTTTGAATGGATGGAATGAAACATATCAAATAAATTAAAAAAATAGTTTTTACACATGTTTATATAATGATTCATTGGTTAGAAAATTAATTTCAAATGAAAAATAAAAACCAATTGAATATAAGGGAAATGATTTTATGAAAATATATTTAGCTGTGAACAATTGTGTTTATAAAATAATCTAGTCAGTTTTTTGGGATTATATTAATGAAATATAAATTAAATATTATGTTAAAATTTATCTTATATATTTTATAAACATTATATTAGAAAAAATCTAATTTTATGAATAAAATGAGTATTTTTCAAAAAAAATGCATTTTTACTGCCTTTTGATAGAGTTATTTTAAAATATAGTTTTGTCAATTTTATATGTAATATTTAACAAATTAAACTACTTCATTATATTTGTGACATCAAAATTTACTTTGGTTTAATTCTAAGAATTTTTTTTTGATAAAATTCATATTTTAAAGAATAGTGAAATATACTATATTTTAATTCAAAAAGTCCTTTTCATCTAATTTTTTTATATTGTTAAAATATAATTTTACATGGTTTTAAAGAATACTTATATGATTTTTTTATCAGTTAATACAACGTATTTCATTCTATTATTTTACAAATTAAAATTCTATAGAAAAACTATGTGAACATTTGAACATTTTACATAGAAAACTCATTTTCTGAATCCGTCAATGGGATTAGTGTTAAACCAAATTTAAACACTTATGTGATTTTAATTTTCAAAAACATAATACATGGTTGTAATTTTTTTGAAAAAAATCTTCCAATAAGATTAAAATAATTTTGGTGAATAGTAACATAATTTTTTTCCACGATTAAACATAAATAGGGTGATTAATATGTGAAACTAATATTATAATATAATAAAAATAATCTAACACTTGTAGTAATATAATTTTAAGAATTATTATCAACCATGAAAATGTTTAGGCTGAAATTTTGACATTTGGAATCCACTTGGGTGTGATTATGACATTTATAACATTTAATTTAATGTAAAGGCAAATATGTCATAACCATGTCTCTTATTACTAAAAAATCATATGGGGTTATATAATTGATATATTATCCTATCAATAGTCCTTAAAAAAATATTACTTACATCATGGTAATTTATTTGAAAAAATTATACATTTAATGATTAAATTTAATTATTACATAATGATAAAGAAGTAATTGATTTATTGAAAAAGGAACAAAAAAATGATATTAACAATATTAAAATAAATATAATTAGAAATATTTTATTCCATACACATTTTATTTTTATGAATATGACATTTTCATGTTGATTTAATTTATTTTTTTCAAAGGAATCAAGTTGTTGTGATTTAAAAAATTCATGAATTGAATACAGTCAAAATTGACATAATTCATATTTTAAATTATAAAATATTTAATTAAATGATAAAAATTTCAAAGAATCACATATTGTGAAAATATTGAGATAAATTTAAAATTTTCATTAATTACTCCTTCATAGGTCGATTTGAATGATTTGGCAATTATTTTAACTCCAAAATTGTTAATTACTTGATAAAACAGAAACAATTAAAAGGGGTTAAAATGATAAGGATTAAAAATATACAAAAAAAGTATAATTATTATTGTTTGATAATATTTCAAATTATAATCATCTTATATTTTGACTAACTTAATTTCAAACCATTTTTAATTGAATTTGAATTTATATTAATTTAATACTTTTAATTATTCCAATGGTGCCCCTCCCTTATCCTATAAAAGGCACCCATTGTCCTCTATTACTCACTCTTCAAAAACTGTTTTTTTAGCCAATACCTACTCAAAACCTTTCATATTATCCATCCTTACATTCTTGACACCTTATTTTATAGATAACACACATCTTACAGGTGTCAAGGTGTTAAGATAGGTGATCATCTGAAGGAAAGATAATGTTTTTATTTAAGTATTCGTATTTCATTTCTTCTTCCATTTCCTTCCAATATTATTCATCCATGATGAAATAAAAAATACACTATTCTAAACAGACTGAGATGTTATTATTTTAATATCATCACATAAATCCATCTACACTTTCATTAAATGGGAATGTAATTAATCGTTCCTACGTAAGTGTGAACTATCACCTCCACGAACCGATCTAAATAGTTTTCCATAACTATCTCTCCTTATTGGTTATAATAATGTAATTAATGTTCATATTTGATATTAATGACATATTAATCAATATAATATAGTAATATATCAATTACATTCTTACATTCCACGCTCATAAAAATGATAACATCGTTCAAGTGTACGTGTGAACTATCACCTCCACAAAGCGATGCAACTCATTTTTATTCATTATATAACTTTTATGATATATATAAGTATATTTTAATGATTAATGTGGTATTAAAGATATTAAGATCATTGTTTAAAGATAAAATAATACATAACTTCTTTACATAACAATCAATGAAAAATGGAAAATGTTACTCATGTGTACGTTTGACTTACTTCCTCCATGATTAAAACATTGTTTATTTTTCATAACCACACTTAATAGAATGATTGAAAATTTTAATTTATGTATAAAATTATAAAAAATTCATGAATATCATTCCGGATATGATGGAATTTTGACCTCATGAACTATTGATTTCATAGTAAGTTCATTTTCTACTCAAGTACCGAATATAAATAAAACATCTGAAATGATCTAGAATAATTTAAAAATTATTTTAACATGGTAATTAATTATATAAAAGGACAAATATACATTAAAAGGTTCTTAATCAATTAAAAATTAACTTATGTTTATTATTCTGGAAGAACAAGGAACATACATGATGAATCATACTCAAGGTAAGGGACTACATCTCAATCTCCTTTCATTGAGGTTTATTTTGAAGTTATACACCAAATTATGATATATGGTGTATAATTAGCCCCTTTGAATTTTAATTTCATTAAAATGTTTTCAAGTGTAATATTTTTATACGAAGTATTGTAGAAAATGAAAAAGAAGGTTTTTTAACTTATGTAGTGGCAATAACTTTTCCATCGTCGTGACCATTATTTGATATCTAGATTCCTCGATAAGTCATAATTTTTTAAAAATGAAAATAAATACCATATTCTAGTTTTAGGTATTTTGGTATTTAAAACGTTTTTTAGAATGAATTTATTATATCTCTATCTTGAAATGATGTCTTGTGATTGAAATATAGAAATGTTATTTTTTATATATGTTCTTTATGTTATGATTATGATATTGTTCTTGGGAATTTTTTATGTATACTGGTGGTTCCTTGGAAAACTAAGGGTGGGTGATCTCGTGATAGATCTCTAATTCATTTGGTAATGAGACAGATTTGAATGATAATTTTTCTCTTAGGAGATTTATTAAATATACTATGACGAGTATTCCAAACATAATCATGAAGGTTACTCCCTATGAAGTTGTGGAAGCTATAATGTAAGAATGATTTTTATGTCACGCGTTACCTTTATGATTTATGATTTATATGATATTTTTTAGAAAATTAGGATTTTATGAGGTATGATAAAGAAATTCTATTTTATGGGAGAAAATTATGATTTTGTGAAAAAAATTTCATGAGTTTGAAATATACATCTTTTTCATTACAAATTTATATCCATTACTGATCTTTTTATGCTCATTACAAGTTTTAAATTGTTTTTCACAGGTCTTATGATAGTTAAGGGAATAGAATATTTCATGATTAATGAATTGAGGATATGTCTAAAAAATAAATATTGTTTTTAAAAGGGTTTCCTTTTATGAAAAAATGGATATAATGTAGACTTGTATACTATGTAATATTTTAGATGTTATGTAATTGTTATGGAATAGTTATCTAAAAATATATACATAAAAAGAGCCATGATGTGAATGAAACTGAAATTATTGAAATAACTCAAGATTAAGTGATGTTTAAGTTCAAGGCCTTGTAGTTTGTGTCAAAGGTTGGTTTAGATAAATTTAGGGGTTATGGTGATATTTAAGCATAAGTTATAAGTTATATATAACCATAACGGTTAGTATAATAGAAAGATTCTTAGTTATTTTAGATAAATTGAGTGAGTTTGAGAAAACATGAATAAGTATAACTTAGTTTTTATTTTCCTCAAAAGATAGTATATGATTATTTTTTTGATACACTCACACCAACATTTTTGTTTTTAGTAAATGTTTTGAACTAACAGGAACCAAAGTAACAATTAATGAGAAGGAAAATGTGGTGGTTCAGTGAATAAGAAACCAAATGAAATGTGAGTTGAAATGAGAACTATAGTTTTTATTATAAACCAACTATTAGAAATCATGATTAACCATTAGAACCTTGGTGAGTTTTCTACTACATCATATATAAAATATATGAATAGAAGGGTAATTTTTTGTAATGATCATGAAGGTTTCCATATTCATTAATATATGTGTCATTGATGTAGAAAGAAACATGTAGTAAAATTTTTTAAAGGTTCATGAAGGTATTATAGATGTGGTGATGAAGGTAATAAAGCAATAAAATTCTAGAGAAAAATGAAGCATTATGTTGACTCCAAGAAAGGTAAAGAAGTTATTTCTGTGTTATCAATTGAATTTTTTAAATATGGATAGTATGGTCGATATGAAAATAGATATCCTACAAAGAAGTTTTGGGAATGGGATCTGTAGGACCGCACAAAAATAGGTTTAGCAACACCTAATTCCATTCCAATTAAATATGAGAAAACTCAAAATTATATAAGAATGGTATGGATTATTTCCTTCCTCATGTTTTTACATTATTAAATCATAGGACATGATTCATGTTTTTGTTTTTAGGAAATAAGTATTATGTAATAAGATAGAAAATTATGGTTAAAGGAACATGAATAATTTGGAATGATTATGATGTCTAAATATAATGGATTTGAGAGTTATTTTAGATCTATGGATGATGAAATTTTTAAAAGTAGTAATTCTATTTTATGATGGGATTTCATTGGAAGATTTTTACTATTATGTGTAACCCTAAAGTCTATTATATGAAAATGATATTCGAGTAAGAATTATCCTTTCTTGTATGGACATAATTATAATGGTATATATAACCTTAATGGTTTATATTATCTTTATTTTGAGGTAATTATTGGATATTTCATAGAGGGATTGAAAATGAAATTTATGAGATATAATTTTATTATAAAATATGTTATGGTAATTTTTTAGGATTTTATCTCATTTTGGGGATGTTATAAAAATTTCATAGTTTTAAAAAATGACAACCTATAAGAAGGGTGATGGAGCGTTACATTGGATAGGGATGTAGGACTTGAATCCACATCCAAATTGATACAAGGATTTATCGCCTACCACTGGCCTACGTGATGTCCATGGTTAGTAAGTATTTTTATTTTTAGTTAATCCTGTTGATGACATAAGAGTAAGTTTATTCTTGGATCTTATTCTTTATCAAATAGATATACTGGGTATTGGAAAAGGATTTGGTAATTTAAGTCATAAATTTTATTTTTGAAGACATTCTATATTTTGGTAAATTTATCTAATTAAGGTAAATCCTTGTATCTATGGAATTTATTTTGAGGAGTAATGGTTGAATTTTATTTTGGAATAAGTTCAATGTGTTTGAAAATTTATATGATTAAGGTAAAAGGAATACTATGAGATTTTATTTGAGGAGTAATGGTTGAATTTCATTTTTGAGAAATCTCTAATTTAATTATAGACTTATTGAAATTTTATTATTTATGTAATTATTAACTTATATTGGAGAATATGTGATTTCTGAAATTATATTTTTGTATGAGACATTAAGAGTGATCTAGGGTTTTGGAGATAAATGACTATGTAATCAAATTCTTCAATGTTTTGGGTTTCAAAACACATTTTGTTTTATCTGAGTAATTTTTTTGATATTTATTTGTTGAATGATCTATATTGAAATTTTGGTATTAAAGATGTATTTTTGAGTTTAAAAGTAGTTTTTCTTCATCCAATAGAATATTTTTTGGAAGAACTATTTTATCTTATTGTAATGCCCCGACCCCGGTTTCCCAGAGTCGGTGCATTATTACATGAAATTGGCATGATCACATGAATGAACATGTCTCGAAAGACCGATTAGTTTAGTAGCCTTGGAATAACTAGATACTTTCATCGTCATCATGAATATAAATATAATAAAAAGTACAACAGGAAAGAATGAACGACAACCCAATCCACAAGGAGGGAGGGCAGAGAGACATGTATCTACGGGGGTCTAAAATAGTGAAGAACCAAAGCATCCCCTCTTAGAATGTTAACCCCTATTGGTTTCAATCTTTGGAGGACATGAAAATATACGTACTCCGTTCGAGGAAAATCAACAGATGACAAATAGTCATCCGCCCTATTGCCTTACCGCCAAGTGTGAGACAACTTAATATGAGTGTTGAGGAGAGAACAACACTTACGAATGAAATATTCAATCGACCAAGGAGTAGGTCCTATGGCCTGAATAGAATTGTGGACCATCAAGGAGTCGGTTTCGGCTTCCATGATATGAAGGTTGCGCTGCCTACACACAGAGAGCCCTATGTACATTATCTTTTCCTCTTCCACGAGAGAGGTACCAAGCCCCAACCGAGCAGAGAAAGCCAAGAGAACCGAACCAGATAAATCACGTACAAGACCACCTTCAGTCATTACTCCAGATTTACATGAACCATCGATATTAAGTTTCAGCCCCCGATCCGGAAGAAGCCACCTTACCCAGTTGCCTAAAGACTGGTTAGTGGAGGTAGTTGGGTTATGGGATATACCCTTAATACGTTGCAATGTAGGAGTCTCCCTACAAAACATGAGAGCCTTACTCATGTCGAGGAGGAGAGAAAGGGTTCTGTAGATAATCTCATGGCCGGATGACACCACCCCTTCGAAAAAAATTTTGTTCCGTGCTTGCCATAAACACCAGCATCCAGCCTATAGTATAAGGTTCCATACTTTTCTTTCAGAGCTCGCCGCATCCGAGTCGTGAAACCAGTGGACCATGAAAGTCTCCTCTCTCATATGTGGAATGGAGATTGTCGTGAATTCACCAAAAAAGGACCAAACTGCCAGTGCCCACTCTATTTCAAAAAAACAAGTGCTTTGACGTCTCCTCCTGCTTCCCCTTACAACAGACACACCTAGAAGCCATTTGCACACCGCATCTTCTAATGTTTTCATCAGTGGGGAATTCTCTGTTTTGGGCTCTCCAGACCAGAAAAGTGAACTTTGAAGGAATGAGGTTATCCCATAGAGTATCATTCCCGGGGTCACCTGTATCAGGATATGAAATTGTGCACCGGTATTCCTTGGTGGAGAAATCCCCTAATGAGGACAGAGTGAACACACATTTTTCGAGATAAGTTGAATGTTCAATAAGATGAAAAATGTCCTACTGATATCAGTCCAAAACAGCGTTAATGAAAGAAGGATAGCAGGAAGCCGCCCTGAATGTGAGGTTCATAGCAGGGCATCCCGGAAATCTGATGATCGTGCCGCTCCAGTTGTCATGCCAGAAGGAGATGTCGCCTGTACCAATAATCCAACGAACCTGAGATGAGATGGATCTGATTCGCGAAGCAACCACCTTCTAGAGGATGGAGGATTGAGACGCAGTCGAGCTTTCCTCATTACTATAGCATGCATGCATGGAAGTTCCCCACAACGATCACTTATCCAGCACTTCCCAAGTGTGTTTTTCATGCATGCATGCAATGGTAACCTAAAGACTGCGTATATTAATCCCCCCATCACTACTAGGCCTCACCATCCTATCCCAAGAAACCCAGTGTCATTTGCCTTTAAAATGGGGATCCCATATGAAACCTGCAAGAATTTTATCCAGGCTCCAGACAACTCCCTTAGGAGCTTTGATGGCAGAGATTATGTGAACCGAGGTGGAAAGGAGTACACTATTGATCAACGTGATCCTCCCCCCGAAGGAAAGATACCTGTTTTCCCAGTTGAGAATTTTCTCAGTGAATCGGCTTACGAGGGGATCAAAGTCGCGGATATGAAAGAATTTTGGAGACAGAGTGGCTCCCAATTATTCCATAGGAAATTCAGCCTTTTGGATTCCCAGAATGTTGATGACAGCGAGGATCCGACCATCCGGGCATCTGTTCGAAATGAAGAAGCTACTCTTGCTTCGGTTGATGACTTGTCCACTCCACTTTCTATATCCCTCCAAAGCCCTGTTGAGAGCCCTTTCCGACCTTTTTAATGCATTAAGGAAAGCTATGGAGTCGTCCGCGAACATGAGATGAGATGCCGGCTGAAGATGCATTCTTCTATAGAAAGGTAGAATACCCCCGCTGCTGGTGTTTTGCTGAATAATGAGGCTAAGAATGTTCTGGGTGATGATAAAAATAGTCGGCGAGATGGGATCTCCATGTCAAAGGCCACGAGATGTTTTAAAGAATCTCAAGGATTTTCCCATGAAGATTAAAGACATCCATGTTGAGCTAAAACAACAAAAAATCAGATCAATGTTCCATGTGAACAGACCCATTCCATTCAGAACATTGATGATGAAGGCCCATTTGACTCGATCAAATTCCTTACTCATGTCAAACTTGACAACCATGTTGGATCCCCAGGTATTCCGATTAATATCTCTGTTCAATTCATGTGCAAGGGCTATAGCCCCCTGAATAGATCGGCCCTGAATGAAACCGTGCTGCTCGGGTGAGATGCAGATAGGGAGATGCATGGCCAGGCGGGTGTTGAGGATACTGGCGAGGATTTTATAAGGCATATTGCACATGCTGATCGGGCGAAAGTGTTCAATGGAGGAGGGGGATTTAGATTTCAGAATAAGCACTACAGAAGTAGTGCAGGCCGCTCGAGGCAGCGGACCTCCACGGAAGAAGTCCTGAATCACCTCAATGAGATCTCATTTAACTGTCACCCACGATGCTCTATAAAACGCTCCAGGAAACCCATCTGGCCTAGCCGCGCTATCAGGGTCAAGATTCTGCATGGCCTCACTAATTTCTGTCTCATGAGGAATGACACTCAGAATCACGTTGTCCCGATCGGTAAATGTAGATTGTACAATATCAAAGAAGCCAAATATGTCTTCAGGGTATCCAGGCGAGGAAGAGTCATGAGGACCAGCAAGGAGGTTTTGAAAATTTGTGCATGCAAGCTCCCCAATCATATTCCTATCTTCAGAAAAGGACCCATCCTCAAGCTCAATTCTTGGGAACACCCACCTCTTCTTCTCCTTGATACAAGAGTGGAAGTACGCGGTGTTCTTGTCCCCTCCTTAAGCCATTTTATATGTGCGTCCTCTCTCACTTGACGTTCTTGTCTGAGAAGCATATCCCTCAATTCTTCTTTTCTGTTGGAAAGTTCCTCAAAGATACGTTCATTCCAGTCCGATTCTAGTTGTATTTCAAGATGATCAACGTCATGCATAAACATTTATGGCAATGTATAACTAAAACAAAAGCCTTTTTAAAGTTGAACTTCAGTATAATATGGCAAAGATAAAATAAAATTATGCCATTTACTAATTCACATGGATATTATAATAGTTGAATAATCATATGAAATATCAATAAACACATTCATAATGATGGAATGCATAATGCCAGACTATCATAATGACGTAGCCAAGGCCTCATGCCAAGGCTACAAATAAGATTTTGTCAAGGCCTAGTGCCCTGACACAGATTTTTAACATGAGACCTACCGATGCATTGTGGAGCTATAGCGGGCTCCACCCATCACTTACTATGTCTAATTCATTCCTCATATGAAAAGTTTGAAACATAACATAAAAATTTGTATTAAAACTAGCATACGAAATGTCAATACTCTAACAACAAACCATGAATGGTATAAATTAGCACATCCACAGTCAAACATAACTCATTCGATACAATATTGAAGATTGTATTATATCATATTATCCTCAATCGAGAATAACGAAGGATATTGACATATATTAAAATAATCATCAAACTATTGAGAGAAATATCCCCCTTTTTCATGAAAACATTTAAAAGTCACACTATTTTACATGAAGCTATTTAAAATAGATTTTTTTAATCGAAGTGTCTCATACCACTTTGAAACTTTTTAATGGAATTTTTATTGTAAAACTTTAATGTCCATATAAATAAATCCCTAAAACTATTTTTAAAACATGGAAATTAATGAGAAAGATTTATAATAATAAATCATTAAAACATTTTAAAATGATATTTTAGTTAGAGTTCCTAACCAAAAGAGTAAAACTTGAATACAAATAATTGAGGTAATAAAAACTTTGTAATATCATGATAATAAAGGAATTCATGATATACAATGTCAAAGTACATTATATACACCATAAAAAGTGATTTGGTGTATAACAACAAAGAAGTCTCAATGGAATGTAAATTGAGATGAATTCTCTTATAAAGACCATATCCTTAGGGTAAGGATAAATCAAAGACATAATTATGTGTGATAAATATAAATACACTCAACATGATTGGATATTTAGTTTAAATCAATCAGATGGCATTCACACATATTGTTGTAAAAACAACACTAATGAATTGGATATTTAACTCAATAAATAGAGATTGAGTTAAAATTACCCTTATCAAGTTCAAATCGATGACATGGGAATTTATCAATGGAGTGATTATGTGTATAAAAAAGTATATCCACAGAAAGGGGAGTAGAAAATATGAATTAATCAAATGAATAGTGATTTCACACATAATCTTGGAGTAAAATAATCAATGTAGTATGCCTAAAGCCGAATGAGTGCAAATTGAAATTTCAAATTCCCTTATCGATTAAGTAACTTACGAAACATACACCCATGAAAGAAGGATCATAAAATGATGATGTAAATACCCATAATTTAAAGTATATTAGACAATGAATACAATCATGGGCAGTATATACACACCACATGCAATAAATTTGTGGTAAAAAGTGGAATTCTCACGAAATTATGAGTGAGATAAGAAACCCCTTACCATGTACTTTTACTTAGTAAATGGTATGTTAACCTCCTGTATAATAGTTAAAACATTGTTATTAAATTATACAAAACCATATACATAATTATGATATCATATATGATCTTCTAATAATGCTTTGTTAATAATACATTAGTATTATCGTCGTTTCTGGTGTTAACTTACTCGTTTTCTTTTATATGTTTTGTTACATAAGTCGTGTTTGTTATGGATAGGTCGTATCTTATTCATATCCAAAATGATATAAAGTTCATAAAATTAATTTTAATCATAAAATGAGAATTATTCTTCAATGGATACGATGGGGAATGAATCACATCGTGTTCGTGGAGACGGTAGTCTGTACATATGCACGAGTGACAATATCATTATTTTGATATTAAAATAATATATTATTGGATATTATATCATATATACAGAATAATTATCATGTTATATTTTTTATTTACATGAATTACACGTCATTATTATACCCATCCAAATAATAATATATTGAATAACAATTACACCACGACATGGAGACAGTAAGCCGTACGTACACACGTATGGTGACAGGACATTCAAAGGATGGATAGAATACGGAATATGGTTGTACCATATTTATAATAACATAAAATTATATAGGAGATACTGGAGTTATTATTTTAGAATTTGAATAACAAATAAAGAAGATGTTGAAGAAGAAATGAACATGAAAAAGGGTGGTGAAAACATTATCTCTTCTTCGGGTTCTTCTTTTTGATTTGATCGAAATGGCTCCTTAGGTTGGCTTTATGATCAAAATAAGGCCTCTAGTATGAAGTGACGGAAGTTTTGAGAGTATTTGGGCAGGGTTTGTCTGAACCAAAAGGCTTTGAAAGTGTAAAGAATTGGTTATAAGTGGTGTCCTTTTATAAGGGGGAGGAGGGGCACCTTAGGAAAATCTAGATCTATTATTTTATAATAAATTAATATTCGGTTTATAATGGCTCCAAATTGCATTATTTAATGGTTAAGGTGGGGATGGGTCGCAAAAAACTCATCCAACCGAATTTAGATAGGTTTGGGTCATTATATTAACCTTATCTTTTAGTTTTAACTCTTAGTTAATGAGTTTGACATTTCTCATGTAACATTGTATTTTTATATTATATAGTTAATAAACATAATATATTCATCCAAGATACCCCCAAGTGGTCCATTAATTATACACCTATCATGATATAAGTCCCTTGGCATAACCTTAGATTTTTAGGAATTGAATATAAATTTATAATATAATATTTGTTTTTAAAACTCTTTTATGTCAATTTTGACACTATTCAATAATTGATTTTTGTTAAAGTCTTAAAAACTTTATTAAATCGAATAAAATTCATTTTAGAAAACATATAATGTCATATTAAGCAATAAAATTCAAGTATGTCATCAAAACATTCAAATTATATTAATTTTAACATTTATAACACCAATTATTTGATTCTTTCATTAATAAGGAAAATACTGCACCACTATTGTGTCATAAGTAATATTAAGTTTTAAATGTATAAAATATATAAATAAAATACAATTATGTAGGAAATCATTTTATATTTCTAATGAATATTTATAGTTGAAAATCCTACATATATAACCCTATGTAAAGATTGTTTTGCTAAAAGATATATGCTTATGTCATTTTTGTATTTACTCTAACTTAATTAATAAAAAGTGTCATTATCACTTACTAGTGGATCCATGGGGTCCCAAAATTGACCCAAATATTCCCATGGTCGGAAATGTATCCACCAATATGTTTTGTTAGGTTAATTTATTATTATTATTATATTATGTTTTACCCTTATTTACCGGATTTACCCTTTAACCATAGTAAATAAAATATTTACCGAAGTAATTATTCAAAATGTCTAAAAATAAAATTTACCTATTTACACAATTTGGAAATCCTGATTCCAAATATGGAATCTATTTTTCCAAATTCAAAACATAGAAGTGGCAGAAATTAATTTAAAATTAATTCCCATTGTTAAAACAAAAAGCGTGTTTTTAAGAGATAATAACTATCAAAAGATTGACACTTGTTTATGTCTGGTTTAATTATGAAATTTTGTCCAATGACCAACATTGTATTAAATGGTAAAAATATATTCTAAATATAATTTAAAACCACTCAAAATAATAATTTATCACTATTAATTATTATTATTACAAAAGTTGTTTTTAATTAAAATATAGTAATTTTCACTATTCGTCAAAATATAAAAGTTATCTGAAAAGTACCAAAATTTCACCCTAGGCTAATTTTAATATTCTGAATCCAAAAATGAAGTCCATTTTGAGAGATAAAATTTATGAAATTTCAAAATGTGGGTATTACTATTCGTAATGGCTACTTTGATTGGCCGCGGTGTGTTAGAATCTCGAAGTTGTGTACAACACATGCTATTGCATTATTCAAAGGGAAACGTACCGTGGAAGCTTGGGTTGTTACACTTATTCTAACCATATTAGTTTTGGTTAATATTTAAAGACAAGAAAAATAGATAGTCAATATTTTTCAGATTATGAGATTCTATATAAGGCGATTCTAGTTTTTCAGGTTTCAAACTTCCATCTTTAATAATCATCATTTGGAGAGAAATATTCTATTGTGGTGGAATTTGATTTTTTTAGGAAAGCATAATTTTCATGTAAGTATATTTCCTTGCCTTATTATTCTATGTAGTAAGAGAATAACAAAATTCAATGAAAATGTTCTTAGAAAAAAATGTTATTTTTTTACATTTCCTACAATGAAATCAAATACCATTTATGACATCACAAGTTTGTGGTTTTCTGATTGTTAAATTCCTCTTAATAATGTTTCCCATCACTCTCCATCAGAACATCATGGTATGTTTTTATTCTATATCTATATTTTCCAACATGGAATCCTAGCATGTGTCACCTCAAGTGACCTTTATACTTCACATTATTTCTTTTAATGTTTATGTTTTATTGAATCTTTTTCCAATGTGGGATTTCAATTAAGTAATTATAAAAAGTGGAACCTTATTTACATGTCCCAAATTTAAAATTGATAGGATGAAATTTCCAAAGGGGGTGAGGATGTAACATCCCAAGTAATTATACAATAAGACTTTTTTCATATTTATTAATATTGATGAATTAAAAAGTAATTTTACATTAAAAGGGACATTATGTATGATAGTGTATCCGAAATGCAACAATTGGTTTTCCCAAAATCTTACATTCCACACAAGACCGAGTTATACCAAAAAATAATATATTATTAGTATTATTATTTTAAGTTGTAGTTATCACATAGCTATTAGAATGGAGATAATGGTTGATATTATTTAATTATGAAAAAAGGTTTACACATATTTATATAATGATTCATTGGTTACAAAATTAATTATAAATGAAAATAAAAATCATTTGAATATAAAGGATGTGTTTTTAAGAAAGACTATTTATGTGTGAATAATTGTGTTTATAAAATAATCTAATCAATTTTGTATGATTAAATTAATAAAATATAAATTATATAGGATGTTTAAAATTTATCTTATATGTTTCCGAGACATTATATAAGAAAAAATTCATTTTTATGAATAAAAGGAGTATTTTTCAAAAATGGCATTTTTGTAGCCTTCTGATAGAGAATCCTTTTTAAATATAGTTTTTTAACTATTATATGTCCTAATTAACTAAATGAAATTATTATTTAGAATTGGGCCCTAAAAATTTACATTCTTTTAATTTTTGGGATTTTATTGATAAAATTCATATTTTAATGAATAGTGAAAAATCTTGCATTTTAATTCAAAACTACATTTTCATCTAATTTAGTTATATTTTTATATTATAATTTTATATGGTTTTAAGTAATAATTAGATTATATTTTTTTCTATTAATCCAATGAAGTTCATTTTATTCTTTTTCAAATTAAAATTAAGTAGGCAAACTATGTGATCTTTTAAACATTCTTCTTAAAAATTTGTTTTCTCTATTCATCAACGTGATTAGTTATAAACATAATTTAATAAATTAGGTGAGTTGAATTGTTAAAAATGGACATACATTTTTGTAATCATTATGAAAATTCTGTTCCAATAGGATTAAAATATTTTTTGTTGAATAATAGCTTTAGTTTTTTATTTCCCATAATTAAACGGAAATATGGTAATTAAATGTAAAATTATAATTATAATATTATAAAATTTCCCTATTAATTGTCATAATCTTATTTGATGAGTTATTATCGGCAATGACCAACCTTGGGGCTAAATTGTGAACTTTGGAATTCACTTGGGTGTGATTATGAAATTTACATCATTTAATTTAAAGTAAAGGCAAATATGTTATAATAATATCTCTTAATACTAAAAAAATCATATGGGGTTATATAAGTGATATATTGGACTATTTATTATTCGTATAAAGATAATAATATTTCCTAAATCAGGGTAATTTATTTAAAAAAAAATAGGCATTAAATGATTAAATTTAATTTTGACACAATGATGGTGTAGTAAATGATTTATTAAAGAATAAATCAAATAAATAATTTTAATAATTTTAAAATAAATATAATTTTAAATATTGGATTCCATCTTTGGATGAATATTACATGTTAATATTTACTTAATGTATTTTTTTCACGGAACCTATTCATAATGATTTTTTAAAAAAGTCATGTAACAAAGTGTGTCAAAATTGACAGAATTCATATTTTAAAATATAAAATATTTTATTAAATGATTTAAAATTTAAAAAAATATGATATTCAGCCAAAAAAATTATATAACATTGAAAATTTCATTAATGACTCTTTAATTGGTTGTTTGTACTGATTTAGTAATTATTTTAACTCTCAAAGTGTAAATTATTTGATTAAATAGTAACAGTAAAAATGGGTTAAACCAAAATAAAAAGGATTAAAAAATATCCAAAACTTTTTAAATTTTTATTGGATGATTATATTATGACTTATACTCATCCTATATTCTATATAACTGAATTTGGACCCATTTGGAATTTAAATTGAAATTATTTTAAGTTAATACTTTTAATAATTCCAACAGTGCCCCCCCCCCCTCTCCTATAAAAAGGAACCAATTATTCTATATTACTCACACATAAAAAAAATTTATTTTACCAATATCTTCCCAAAACACTTAATTTAATCCCTACCCATGTTATGGAACCTATATACAAGGTTTAACACCCTTCCTAGAGGTGTTAAGGCGTTAATAAAGGTGATCATCCGAACGAAATATAATTTTTTTATTTAAGAATTATTGTTTCGTTTCTTCTTAAATTTCATTAAAATATTATTTATACATGATTAAATAATAATTAGTTTATCTTAAACATACTGATATATTATTATTTTAATATCATCACCTAAATCCATATCCACTTCCATTAAATGGGAAAGCAATTAGTTATTCATGCGTAGGTGTGAACTATCACCCCCACGAACCGATCTAATTTGTTTTCCATAAATGTCTCTAATGAATTGTAATAATAATTGAATAAATATTAATATGTGATATTCATGACATATTTATCATTATATGATAATAATATATCAATTACATTCTTACCTTCCATGCATATAAAAATGATAATGTCATTTGTGCGTACGTGTGTACTATAACCTCCACAAAGCGATGTAACTCATTTTTATTCATTATATCTATTTTATGATATATATATATATATATATGTTTATTTAAATGATTAATATAATATGAATTATTTTTTATCTTACTTTTAAGATTAAAAAAATACGTACCTTCATTAGATAATGATGAATAAAAAATGGAAAATGTTACTAATGTGTAAGTATGGATTACCGTCTCCATGATTATAACATTGTTCATTTTTCAAAATCAAACATAATGGATTTTTTTAAAAGTTTAAATTATCTATAAAATGATAAAAATTAAATTAATATAATTCAATATATTATGGAATTTTGACCTCATGTACTATTGACATCATACTAAGTTTATTTTTGATTGGAGTACCAAATATCAATAAAACATCTTCCATGAACTCAAATAATTAACTAATTATTATAATGTGGTAATTAATGATATAAAAGGAATAATAAAATTTAAAATGTTCTCAATCAAGAATAACTTAATCTACTTTTTACACAGGAAGAAGAAAGGAACATACATGATGAATTAGACTCAAGGTAAGGGACTTCGTCTCAATCTCCCTTCATCGATGCATATTTTGATGTCATACACCACCTTCCTTTATACAGTTTATAATCATCCCCTTTGAATTTTAATTTCATTCAATGGTTTTCAAAAGAAATTTTTTTATACGAATCATTTTACCAAATGAAAAAAAAATTAAATTATGTGGTGACAATGACTTTTCTACCGCCATGACCATTATTTGATAATTGAATTCCCCTATAAGACTTAATTTTTTTAAAATGAAAAAAATACAGTATTACATATTCAGGTATTTTTTTATTGAAAATGGTTTTTAGAATGAATTGATTATATCAATATCTTTATAATTATGTCTTTTTATTGCAATGTGGAAATTTTATTTTTTTTTCTTTTTTCATGTTTTATATGTTATGATTATGTTATAATTCATGGGAAATGCTTATGTATACAAGTTGATCCATATTAAACAGATGGTGGATGAGCCTATAATATATCTCTAATGAATTGTGTAATGATACATAGTTAAATGATAAGTTTTCACCTAAGAGATTTATGAAATATACTATGATGGGTATTCCAAATGTAACCATGAAGGTTAATCCCAATGTAGTTATGATAGATATAATATATGTATGATATGGATTCCACAAGTTACCATTATGATTTATGATTGTTAAGATGTTTTTTCAGTAATCTTATGATTTCATGAGGTATGTTAAAGAACTTATGTTTTATGGGTGAAAAGTATGATTTTTTGAAATTTCCTCATGAGTTTAAAATATTCATAGAATAACACTTTCATTCTTTATTTATATACCTTACTGAGACTTTTATTCTCATCCCAAGTTTCAAATTGTTTTTCAAAGGTCTTAAGATTGGTAGGGACAAATAATATTTCATGACGAAATAATTGATGATGTGTCTTACCATGAAATCATGTATTTTAAAGGGTTTCATTTGATGAACAAATGGATTGCATGTAGACTTGTCTATAGCGTAATATCTGAGATGTTACATAACAGTTATGGAATGATCCTCTAAAATTATAATCCTGAAAAGTTCTTTGATATGAATGAAATTCCAATTAATGATTTTATCCAAGATTAAATAATTTTTATGGTTAGGGCCTTATTTTTGTTATCACAGGTCGGTTTAAATAACTTTATTCGTTTGGGTGACATTTAAGGATAATTTAAAAGTTAGATATAACCACAATGCTTATCATAATAGAAAATTCCACAGTTATTTTAGATAAATTGAATTAGTTTTAGTTAACATTAATAAGTATGTGTTAGTGTTTATTTTCCACAAAAGATAGTATATCATGATTTTATTGATATATTAACAATACCCTTTTTGGTTTTAGTAAATGGTTGGATCCGACGGGCACCAAAGTAAAAAATGGATGAGAAGGTTAATGTGGTGGTTCTATGAATAAAAAACACATGAAATTGGATATTCAATGAGAACTATCCTGGTTATTCTAAACCAACTATTATGAATCATTATTAACCATTGAAACCTTGGTGAGTTTTATACTATATCATATATGATAAAAATGAATCCTTGTGAAATTTCAGGTAATTATCATATTTTTTATCATATTAAACAACATATGTGCCAAGGATAAGGAAATAAACACCGAGGAACATGTTTTAAGGGAACTGGAAGGTGATATATAGGTTGTAATGAAGGTCATAAAGCCATAACCTACAAAAGAAAAATTAACCATTTCATTTACACCATGAAAGGGAAAGAATTTCTTTTGGAGTTATCAGTTGAAATTTTTAAATGTGGAGGTTATGGTCATTAAGTAAATACATGTCTTATGAAGATGTTTTGGGAATGGTATTAGTAGTGCCAAACAAATATATGTTTAACGATACCAAATTCATTTTCAATTGAATATGAGTAAACTAAAAATGACATATGAAAGCTATAGATTATTTCTTATCTCATGTTTTGACATTATTTATTCATAGGACATAATTTTGGATTTTGTATAGTAAAGATGCATTAAGTAATAAGATGGAAACTTTTGGTTTAGGGAACTTAAAGAATTACGAATGATTAATAACTCCATATATAAGGCATTTAATAGTTATTTTAGATCTATAGATGATGAAATGTTTAAAATTATTAATGCCTTTTTATGATGGGATTACTTTGGAAGACTTTTTCTTGTATGCATAACCCTTATGTTTTTTATGTGAAATTTTTGTTTGAGTAAGAATTATCATTTATTTTAGGGAAATAATTATAAAGTTATTAATAACCTTAAGGGTTTATATGATCTGTATTGTGAGGCAATTATGGGATATTACACTGTGGGTTGAAAAATTAAAGGTGTGAGATAACCTTTGAGGTTAAAATATGTTCTGGTTAATTTTTCGATTTTATCTCATTTATAGAATTCTATATGAATTATATTGTTTTAGAAAATTATCAAACAAAAGGAATGTTGAAAACCATTCAAACATGACAAGGCTATAGCTGTTGAACCCACAACTAAAGGGAAATAATGAGTTATCACCAACCACTGGCCCATGTGAATTTTTTTGTTAGTAATATTTTTTATTTTTAGCCAAATCAGTTGATAGAATAAGAATAAGCTTATTTTGGGAACTTATATTTTATCAAATGGATATCCTTGGTATTGAAAATGATTTTGGAATTAAGTGATGAATGTTATTTTGAAATACATTCTCTATTTTTGGAAATTTTTTTGATTAAGTAAAATAGAAAAATATGGAATTTTATTTAAGGAGTAATGGTTGAATTTTATTTTCGAACAATCTATGATTTAATTTTGGACTTATGGAAATATGTGTTATTAATGGAAATGATGAACTTATATTGGAGAAAATGTGTTTTTGGAAATTACTTTTTTATATGAGACATTCAGAGTGTTCTGTGTTTTTAGAAAAAAATTATATGTAATCAAATTCATCAATGTTTTGGATTTTAAAATCAGTTTGGGTTATTTGAGGATGTTTATGGATAGTTATTTATTGAATGGTCTATGATGAACATTGAGTATTATAAATGAGTTTTTGAGTTTAATATTATTTTTTCTTCATCCACTGGATTATTATTTTTGGATAATTGTTTTATCTTATTCTAACCAAATTGGTTTTAGTTAATGTTTGAAGATTGGGGAAATAGATATATAATATTTTTTGTATTATGTGATTACATAGAATTTTATTCTAGTGTTTCATGCATGAAAATTTCAACTTGAATACTCATCATTTAGAAAAAAAAATATGAGTTCATGTTGGAATACGATTAGATGATGAAACTCTTCTTGTCCAGTATGTATATTTTCTAATGTTCATATACTAATTAGTAAAATAATTCACCTATTAAATGAAAATGATCTAAATATTTTTTTAACTGTTTACTTTTCCTTATATTAAATCAAATACCCTTTAACACATTATAAGTTTTTGGTTTTTTGATTTTTAACATTCTCATGATCGTGTTTTTTATCTCTCTTCATTAGAACATGATGGTTATTTTTTCTTCCATATAATTGTTTTTCTACATGGAATCATAGTGTGTGTTATCTCAGGTGACCATTTTACTTCATTTTAATTCTTTTAAATTCAATGTTTTGTTGACTCTTTATCCAATGTGGGATTTTAATAAAGTAATTATGAAAAGTGAAACCTTAGTTACTCTAACCAAATTTTAATTTTTTAGGATGTAATTTACAAAGGGGGGAGATGATGTAACATCCAAAGTAATTATAGAATAATACATATTAATATTTTTAAATACTTAGGAATTAGATAATAAATTTACTTTAAAAGTGACACTATGTATGATAGCATTCCTGACACGCAATAATGGGTTTCTCCAAAATCTAATGCAGCACACAAGACTGAGTTATACTGAAAAATAATATATTATATTATTATTTTAAGTTGTAGTTATTGTAAAGCTGTTAGAATAGTGGGAATTAATGATATTAAAACAATTAAGAAAATAGGGTTTTCAAAAGTTTATATAATTATTCGTTAGTTAGAAAATTAATTAGAAATGAAAATATAAACCAATTAAATATAAAGAATGTATTTTGTTTTTGAAAAACTGTTTAAGTGTGAATAATTATGTTTATAAAATAATAAAAATACCATTTATTTATTTTATTAATGAAATATATATTAAATACGATGTTCAAAAATCATCTTATATGTTTTCTAGACATTATATAAGAATAAATTAAATTTTAATGATAAAAAAAGAAGCATTTTTTCAAAAATGTAATTTTTTCACCTTTTGAGGGAGAATCATTTTTAAATCCAGTTTTATTAATTTTATAGGTTCTATTTTACAAAATAAAATTATTGTTTTCAGGTGGGATATCAAATTTTACTTTCAAGTAATTTTTGGTATTTTTTGATAAAATTCATATTTTAATGAATAGTGAAAAATACAGCATTTTAATTTAAAACTTCTTTTTCGTCTAGTTTATTTATATTAATAGATTCTCCTTTTACAATTATTTATGGAATAATTAGATTAATTTATAATTTTTTAATCTAATTTATTTCATTGGATTTGTTTTCTTATTAAAATTAAATATAAAATCTATTTTAGCTTTTTAATGTTTTTCTTAAAATACATGTTTTCTCTATCAGTCTATGAGATTAGTGTTAAACCTAATTTAACAACTTCTGGGAGTTAAAATTTCCAAAATTTACATACATGGTTATACTCAGTATGAAAAGTGTCGTTCAATAAGATCGAAATAATATTCAGTGAATAATAACTTTAATATTTTACAAACAACGATTAAAGGTAAATAAAGTAACCAAAGGAAAAATTAATAATATAATTTTATAAAATTACCAAAAAAACTAGTCCTACTATTTTATTACGAGTTATTATCTATCATGACCTTACTTGGGCCGAAATTTTCATCTTTAGAAGCCACTTGGATGTGATTATGACATTTATAGCATTTAATTTAATGTAAAGGAAAATATTCCATAATAATATCTCTTATTACTTAAAAAATCATATAGGGATATATAAGTGATATCATTGACTCTAAATAGTACTTATAAATATGAAAATATCATATACATCAAGGTAATTTATTTAAAAAATTATACATTAAATGATTAAACTTAATTATGACACAATGAGGATGCAATAATAGAATTATTAAAGAAAGAATCGAATAAATGATATTAATAATATTAAAATAAATATAATTTGAAATATTTGATGTCTTAAATGAATTTTATAGATTACTATGACATGGTATTATTGATTTAACCTATTTTTTTAGAAGTAATGAAGTTGTTATGATTTTTTAAAAAAATTCATGTAATGAATAGAGTAAAAATTGACATAATCCATATTTTAAAATAAAAAATATTTAATTAAATGATGTTTTCTTTTTGAAAATGTAATATTTGGAAAAAAGTTTATATAAATCTAAAAAATCATTATTTACTCATTTTTAGATCGTTTGGTATGCTTTGGTTGTTATCTTAACTCTCAAAGTATAAATTACATGATATAATGGTAAGAGTTAAAAAAAGGATAAAACAAAAAGATAAGGATAAAAAAATATCCAAAAATTGTCTAATTTTTATTTTATGATTATATTTCCACGTATACGGGTCCTATATTCATGATAACTAGATTTTGACACATTTTGAATTGAAATTGAATTTATATTAATTTAATGCTTTAAATAATTCCAAGTGTGCCCCTCCCCTCTCCTATAAAAAGGCACACATTCCTCTCTATTAATGACACTTACAAAACCTTTTGGTTTTGATAAGATATTAAAAAACCACATACTAAAATCCCTAACCACATTTTGAAGCCCTTAATTTAGGAATATCACCCTTATTATATGTGTTAATGTGAACATCCAAATGAAATGTAATGTTTTTATTTAATTATTTCTGGTTTATTTCTTCTCACATTTCCTTCAAATATATTTCATCCATGATGAAATAATAACTTCAATATCCTGAACATACTCAGATTTATTGTTTTAATTTCATTAACTAAATCCATCTCCACTTCCATTAAATGGTTAAGGAATTAATTTTTTGTGTGAACTTGTGAACTATCACCTCCATGAACCAACCTAATTTGATTCCCATAACTGTCTCTCATGAATAGTTATAATAATAGAATTAATGTTAATATATGATATTTATGAAATATTAATTATTATAAGACAATAATATATCAGTTATTTTCTTACTTTCCATGCCCATAAAATTGATATTGTCATTCGTGCGTACGAATGAACTATCACCTCCACGAAGCGATGTGACTCATTTATATTCATTATATCAATTGTATGATATATATAAGTATATTTAAATTGATAATATGATATTCAAGATTTAATTATAAATATTTAAATATAAAATTAAAATTAATTTCTTTACATAATGATCAAAGAAAAAGGGAAAATGTTACTCATGCGTATGTATGGGTTACCATATCCATGATTATAACGTCATTAATTTTCCCTAACCACGCATAATGGATTGAATTAAAAGTTTAATTTATGTATAAAAATGTTAATAATGTCATTAATATTATTCTGGAGATTATGGAATTTTTACCTATTTAACTATTGACATCATTCCATGATCATTTTTTACTCGAGTACTGAATATCGACAAAACATCCGACATGAAATCAAATAATTAACTAATTATTATAACTTGGTAATTATTTATAATAAAGAAATAATAAATATTAATATTTTATATATCAAGTATAAATTAACCTATTTTTATTATTCAAGAATAAAAAGGAACATATGTGATGAATTAGACTCAAGGTAATGGACTTTATCTCAATCTCCTTTTATTGAGGCATAATTTGATATTTTTAATCACCTTCTTTTATATGGTTTTTAATTAATCCCATTGACTTTAAATTTCATACAATTGTTTTAAAAATTATTCTTTTTATATGTTTAATTTTACTAAATTAAAAAAATGAACATTTTTTAACATATGTGGTGACAATGACTTTTCTGCCGTCATGACCATTATTTGATATTTTGATTCCTATATAAGACTTTTTTTTTTAAATGAAAATAAATACCATATTCCAATTTAATGTATTTTTCTATTCAAAATGGTATTTAGAATAAATTTATTTTATCAATATCATGAAATTATTTATCATGATTGCAATGTGGAAATGTTATTTTTCTTTTATGCATGTTTTATATGTTATGGTTATGTTATGGTTATTGGGAATTTCATATGTATATGGGTCATTCGATGATAAACCATGGGAGGGTGATCCCGTGATAGCTCTGTAATAAATTGGTTAACAAGATAGAGTTAAACGATATGTCTTATCTTAATATAATGAGGGAATATATTATGATAGTTATTCCCAACATAACCATGAATTTTACTCCTCATGTAACTATAAAAACTATAAAGTAATTATGATACGGATGCCAACAATTACCTTTATTATTTGTTATTTTTAATAATATTTTTAGGAATCTTATGATTTCAAGAAATATGTAAACTAACTTATGTTTTATGGGTGAAAAGTATGATTTTTTTAAAATAGTTTCTTGAGTTTAAAATATTCATGGGCTAGTGGTTTCATTCCATATTTATATACATTACTGAGATTGGTAAGGGCCAATAATATCTCATGGTGAAATAATTGATGATGTGTCTCAAAAAGAATTCTTATTTTTTAAAAGTGTTTCCTTTGATGAAAAAATTAGATTGCGGGTAGACCATTCTACTATATAATATGAGAGATATTATTTAATAGTTATGGACTAATTCTCGAAAAATATAAAACTAAAAACAACCACAATGTGAATAAAAGTAAAATTATTAAGTATAATCAATATTAAGTAATGTTTAATGTAGGGCATTATAGTTCGGGTTCCAATAAATGAAATCAGATCCTTTCATTTCTTTTTTAAATTAATCCTACCATACCTACATGGTGAGATTTATCACAATAATTGAATATATTATAAGGGAACAAATCATTAATGGAAATAATTTTTCAAATTAGAAGAATGAATTTATACCGTATTTTAAAACACATATTGGTAATCCTTTTTATTTAAATTTTTATGGGATTTTTATTATTGAGATGATATGAAATAATATATGTGTTTAATAAAATATATCGTGATATTGATTCTTATTCAAAATAATCCTTGAATAATTATTAGATATAAAATAAATTCAAGGAGATATCCCATTTCATGTTTTAAAAGAATATATGGATGAGAATTATGAATTTGTAGGATGAAGTATTTGTAATGAAAGGTGAAAAAAAGTATCTTCAAATGGTGTATAAAATTAATCAATTGATGAACAAAATATGGATTAGATAAATTAAGTATTTCATTTTCAAGAAAAAATAACAATAATATCAATAATAAGACAACCAATTAGTTTTGTATTCCAAAGAAGGTAAACCTAACTAATTCTCTAGATGTATATGAATTTAATGCTTTAGAAGGTATTTCTTATGAGTATAAATTTTAAGGTTACATGTCACATAAATTATAATAGGATGATGGTAAAGAATAGGAAACTACCTTTTTGGTAAATATGAATAATTTTTTGTAATGAAACAAGAGTATATTCAAAATTCGAGTAGTTAAATACATGTCTTGAAGGATAAGGGTGATTTAAATCTTCTTAAGTAACAGATTTCAAATAATCAAATATAAATTTGATTAATGATGAAATTGATTTAAAATATTCCATAAAAATAATGAATAATATTAGAATTATCAAAGTGATATCATTGTTAAATTTGTTCATGAGTTAGCGTTAAGCATGGAGAAATAAAAATTCTAGGATGCATTAATGTCTAGCCTAAAAGAGAAAGTGATGTATTTTTGTAAAGAAAATAATTATTACATTGATAATTTTGAAGATAAATTAAAGAAAAATTATTTGACTATTGATTATATTGATGAAGAGATTTATAATATGATAAAGAAGTTTAACACCAAATATTTATGATTTAAGGTTTCAGTCAATGACACAAAGAATACAAATCTAGATTCAATACAGTAGAAGAATGTGAGTGTAATATTTAGCATCAATAACATTCAATGTATAGTTTCGAATAAATATTATTTATGTGGGTTCATTATAAACACGTTTGGAGGTGTACCAGAAAAAATGATGATGTACAATCGATATAAACTCAATGTTATATCACAAAAATAGAAATCTATTGATAGGTTTGAATATTTAGTTGAATGGTTTTATATTTTTAATAACCACGTAGACATGGAAAGGTATTTTAGTAATAAATATAATTTATGTGATAATATGAGATCATATTATCTTTGATAAGTAGTCCTGAAAATAAGAAATAAAAATTTGTTCCACTAAAAAATATATTTATAGAATCATAGGGTTATAAAGTTGAAAGTATAAGGTAAAATGCATCAAGTGTCATTTATGGATTATTTACATCATCCATATTGGAATAAGATGAAGAAGGTAAGAAAAAAAATAAAATGAAGATATTTTTCTTATAGAAATTAATGAGTAAATATAAGATGTATGATTATGGGGTTCTATAAGTACCACTATAAAGTTAGAGAAGAATATGTGTAGAGTTTCTATTGAATGAAAAAGTCTCGAAAAAATGTGTAAATGGTGTATTGTAGAAAGAATACTATATTGGTGATATGACTTTTATAATAGAAATGTACACTAATCTATGTGTAAAGAAAAATTCAAATTCATTCTTTTACCTATTATATGACATACCTTGTGAAATATAAATAAAGTGGTTATTTAGAAATCATACAGGTAATTTATAAAGAGTTTATAAATTATTAAATGGTAATAATTGTTAATTTTATTTGTTCAAATTATATAAGGAACTTATTTTGTGAAATTATTTAAACCACAACAAAAATGGTTCTATGAATAATATAATATTTGTTTAAATAATATTTAAATATATGGTATATTTATTATATAAAATTTTATCATAATATTGAATCATAAAATTAGTTTTTAAATCACTTTAAAAACATACATTTTAAATAAAAAATCTATATAATAAAAATATAAAAGAGTTCATATTTCATGGAGTATAATAGAGTTAATATTCATAATTATAGAATGTCCAAAATGATAGTTAATTTATAAAAAGGTTTATAGTAATATTTTAATTATTAAATATCCTTATATAATCCTAAACTAATAAATTATTTATTTATTTAAATTAAAATAATTTAATTGAGAAATTAAATTTATTATTTATGAATAATTTATAAACTATAATAATGTATTTTGTGATGTTTCTAAAATTTATAAAAGGTTCTTTATAAATTTATTAAGAAAAATATGTTTTGGTTTAGTGAATAATCTTTTTTTAAACATTAATTGAGAAAAACACATAAATATTAATTATTTAATATTAATAATATATTTTTAATGTTAAAATAGTTTAAGAAATGTGCAAAAATCCTAAATAAAGAATTTGGAAAATTATAAAAATCTATGAAATCTATGTAGATTTTAAATAAAATTTTTATTTAAAAATTAAAATTATATTTGATAAAGAGATTACAGAATATATGAATAAGTCTTAAATATAAAAGAATTTATCTTCATGTTCATGAATTGTACATAATTAATTGATTTGAAATTTTTCAAATTAAATGCAATGCCTTATATAAAGATATTAATTAGACCAAATCAAAAATGTTTTGTTGATTAATAAGACTAAAGGTTTAAATAATATAATGTATATGATATTTGAAATATATAAAAGGGAATATATAATAGAGAATTAATTATAAATTAGTTCATGATATAATATATATATATATATATAAATGTTCTATAATATAAAAATGAAAGTGTTCACATTGAAATTGGATAAAAAAAATTAAATCTAAAATTATAAAATAACCATAATGTTTATCTTAATTATAAAATATTTATAATAAGATTTTATTTATGAAAAGGTTCATAAAATTTTCTCACACCTAAATATTTAAAATGTTTATTTATTTATAAGAAATTAATTTCTTTATTTAGGTATATAAAATTTTATATATTTTGAATAATGTATTCACAAATTTATGTGATAAATTATTTTTGGTAAATAGAGCCATGCAACACATTCTTGGGAAAACTTCAAAAAAATTAGTCTTCATCTACCTTGACCCAAAATTTTAATTAATTTTTTTCTTCAATTTATTATTTAAAAAATGTTTTATCATATTAGGTGTTAGATATATAAAGAATTAAATATTCTCATGAATAATGTCTCCCTAGGGAGAGAGACTTGGGATCAGACCAACTACCATCCAGGAGGCTTATGCCTTTTTATAGAAATGTGAATGGGGTTATCCATCTATCACTCCCATATTACACATGTAGATATTATACATCTCATATAACTCTTTTCCTTTACATAACGTGTTCATCAAATATGATTAATTTGGATATTATTGAATATGTTTATCTTCAATTTTTTGGAATGTAACACATACTATGGATTATGTAAATAGTTTCACAATAAATATTTGTGAACATGTTAATTTATTGATTGGAATAGTGATTCTTAAATTTTATTGATATAAGAATAAATACTAATAAAATAAAACATTATAACACAATAACTACATAATTTGTAATTATTATGAATTTAATATGCATATGATATATATTAAATTTTTTAGACCTTATAAAACCCCCCAATATAAATTGTGAGATTCCTTCTAAATAGGAACATATCATGACATCAATCATCCAAATGAGTAGGTAATGTTATACATGGGTTCTCATTTCTTATCATGTGTAAATAAAAATAGTTATAAGTAAATAAATATTATCTAGTTTGGTAGGTCATTATAAATCTTGGTTTCCCTTGATTATCCTTTATTATCTTATTATTGGTCTTTTCTATGGGTTACACTAGTCAATATACCATGATGGGATTAGTTTTTTGGAGAAATAAAATTGAGTATATTCATATGGTTGATTTGTATAACACTTTATCCACTAAACTATACAAGAATCCTAATTATTGTGATTAGGATGATTCCCTAACTCAATAAAAAGGTAATGAGGGAAAAATAAAGCTAACCAGAACTTATTAAAATATGGGCTTTGGATCACTAATTGGATACTACCTATATGTTAATCAATTATAGTTGGAGAACTATTATTAAAATATCTTAATGAAGATATATAATACATGATACTAATCTGATAAAAACTATTCTTATAAATAATAACATTATTATAATCAAACACTTGTTATAAATCCTTGAAAATCTAGAGATTAAGGTAAGTAACTCCTTAAGTTAGTAACCCAATAAAATTATATAAATAAAATAAATTTAATTTTTTATAGAAACACATTAATGTCTAAGAAATTGTTAATGTTATTTAACATGTAATCAATGATGATTGTAAATTATATAACGATTCACATAGGGTTTCCAAAGAATTTAATAAAAAATACATAGGGAATTTCTAGTCTCCCATAATATAATTAATATTATTGAGTATGATAATGTAACAACATGAACTTTAAAAATGAAATTATTTTTTTAGTGAATAAATTACTTATTAAGAATTTTGGTTTTAGAGAAAACATGGAATAATTTGATTATTTTGGACCATTATAAAATATAGGATATAATATATTCGTAGATCACTAACCATTTTGATTCGAATATATTAAGGGTTATGATAAAATCCAATAGACACATAAGAAAAAATCAATGTCTTTAACCAGTAGGATCATTTGCTATGAACCCCATTTATTTTAGTTTCTAGAGGAGTTGACATCATTGGTTTTTTACCTTGACTAAGATCAAACCAAGATTCTAAAATTATAGCTTGAGTTTAACCATTTATTGGATAATTTAAAGATTATTAAGATAACTTTCAAAACCATGTTTTCCAAACCACCCCAAGAATGTAAAAATATTTCACACATTACCCTTTGGAAGAACACTAGTATAAAAAGGGTTTATTTATATATACATTGGTAGTATAAATTTGTATATATTATTTGAAATTAATTAATTATAATAGTTATACCTTATTATATTTACTTTATAAATCATTATATTGTGATTTTGGTAAAACTGTTATTTTAATATGATGTAAAAAAACTATATTTAAGGGAAATATGTAGATTCCAATAAAAATCTCTTGTTGAATAATTACATAATTTTTTAAAAAAAATTATTTCAATAAAATGTTCTTATTAAATAATATTTATTGAAATATATATGAAAATATACTTCAGTAAAATCTAATGTAATTTTTATACGGGTTATAAATTTTTTAGTGTCGTAAATACTCATATTTTTAGAAAATAAGTATTTTCATTTAAAATTAAAAATATCATATTTAGAAAACTATTTTGGTAAAATAAATATTAATTTTAAAATCAGTATGTTGAAATTTTCCAACTGTTTTCATAATTTTTTGAGGTAGATAAATGTTTTGCTTAAAATTAAATATTGTTTAAATATTAGTTCTATATTATGAAATAATAGTATCATAAAGGTTATGTAAAAAATTCTATAAAATTCATCCACTACCAAATATATATTTCCCATTAAAAATGTTTCTTCAAGTTATTTTATTCATTTAATAATCCTTTATTGAATTTTTGAAAGCCTATATTATATTTCAAGATTTTCCAATTAATTCTATATGAACATGACTCACTTCCACATCACTTATGGTATTGGTTTAATATTTTAGCTTATTAGAATTTTAAATTATTGTAAAACAATTATTTGTTATAAATCATGAGAAAAAACAATGGGATGGTTTGTGGTTTTGATATTTTTTATTATATAGAGTCTGAAAACTAGGTTTATAAATTAGAAAATAATTCACCTTTATTTTTCTTTAAATACCCACTCAATATCCCATTACTCTTTAGTAAAACCCCATTTAGAAAAAAAAAATTAATCTCACACTTTATCTCTAAATGCCTCCAATGGTGCTCCAGATAACATAATAAGCTCTTCTCATGATTTTATAACCACCATCTCAAGGTAAGAGGTTATCTTCTCTTCCTTTTTATTTTAAGTACTTTATTTACCCTATGACTTATTATTTAAAATTTATCATGTTGTAATGTCCTTTTTAAATATCCTTTTACTGTAATTATTATTACCAAATAATTATATAACACCTTTAACTCTCATTAAACCCCTCCTTGAACTTTTATATGAACCCGTGTTGATGCCAAAATTAAACATTAATTTTCCAAGAGAAATATTTCAATCATGAATACCCTACCTCATTTAAACTCAATGGTATTTATTTAGATGAAAATATACAACATTTATTATATGATTTACATGTATTTAACCCATACTATTTAATCATAGGATTAAAAGTGATGAAATACGTTCATATGTCATATGATCTATGTGAAAGACAAACACATGTACCTGATACGAATGTAATGAGTGGGACTATAATTATATATCCCTCCAATTAATTGGGTAATTTATTTATCTCATGAGATACCATGTATGTTTCATGGTAGGTTATCCTACGAAAACTATTATTTAATTTCTCATTTGTTATCCTTGACTGCTATTTATGATGTCATGTTTTGTTTTGTTTCCACATTTTTTATGTTGCCTTGATTTTATCATCTTATACCATGCTTCTATGTTCATGATTATGATTATAACCTTTCTATGTCATCATTTTATGACTATTTACTCATATGTAATACAGTTCCTTATTTTAATCTTTTATTATTCACTTACCTGGCTTTATATCTCATCCATTTCTTATGCATGTCCGCAGGTTATGACATATTGTATTAGAAGACCAATGGATTTTAAGGGAATTTTATAGTGTTTTATAAAATTTTATTGTATCCATATTTCATTTTTTCCTGTTGTGTATCTAATTTCCCAAAGTCATTAGGATTTTTGTTTTTTTGGTATTTTATTAAGTGTTTATTTATGTAACAAATCATTAAGTAATTTTTAAGAGGGATATAGGATGTCAGAACTAATGACTTGATTAGAATAAAATTTTTCTTAAAGTTTATTATTGATAAATATTTCATTATATTTTAATTAATAAAAATTTACAATAAAAATTATTAATGAGTTTTAAAAAATAATTTCCCAATATTATCAAAATTTTGAGAATAAATTAACTATAAATGCAATTTTTATGTTCTGGTACTATAAAAAATGTACAAGGAGGTAAAAGTTCAAATAAGAAGAGAAAAATTTGTAATGTACAATAATCTTTCTCTAATAACCCAATTGTGGTAATATAAATCCTATGTTTATTGTCAATAACAACTGATGATTCTATATAATGGGATTGTATAGAATACATTAAGGGATTTTGGAACTCCATAAAATTTACATGTCACCTATGAATGTTATAAAAAATGAGTCTTTGAATTTTAATGGTATATGACCCGGAATATATACTATACAAGTGTTATAAACATACAAGGGTTCAAAAGTGAAATTCACTTGATATCTTAAAAGATTTTATGGTAAAATGGTAATGAAAATTATAAATAGTTATATACATTTACCACAAGGAATTTAATTTGAAATTATCCTAAAAGATATTAGGAAATGTTGGGTATTAAAAATTTAAACAGTTAATTTTATTTTAAATAAGACATTCAAGGTGATAAGTTCCCATGGATAATGATGATGAATTTAGAAATAGACCTATGTAGATAATATAAGTTAACATCATATCATCTGTTGACATGAAGTAATGGATTTGGAATATATGTTCAAAGAGTTAAAAATATTGAATTTGATCCCTAAGAGTAACCATTATTCAAAATAAGTTACATTATAGACATTACTAACTAAAATATTGTAGTGGGATAGTTTTATCATGTGGTTACATATAGATGTGACTGGAATTACATAGATATGTATTGGTTAAACAAAAACCATTATCGCGATTACAACATGAGTGTCATGTAGAATCACTAGATGTTAAACACATTACGGAATGGATGTAATCTTTTTAAATAAGGTATAAATATTTTATAATAAATTAAATATCTATTTATTATTCATTCATGTGTGGTATAATTTAATTTACATGAACGGTTAAAAAATAATATCCCTTCAAATCCTGACATTGATTTATCCATGATTATTGATTATCATGATGTATTATGGGTTGTGATGATATGATAGGATTAGATTATGTAGATTCTTATAATCATTGAAAAGGGATGTATATGGGATATGAATAATATATTCATGAGTTAATAAGTAAAGGCTCATTAATTAGACTGACTAATTAAAATATATCTCCTAGAATTTCATACAGTCATGGATATACTTGTCGGTGTATAATTATTACCAGTCATTCTTACCTAAGGCTAGTGAGATACCTAGCATGAGAACCTTCATACATTACTACCGAACATAAATATTCATAATAATAACTTAGCTAATTAGGGGGTGGTGGGTCTATTTTTTATAATCTCATCATTCCATGTGCAACCAAAACAAGATTTGTTCAATTGTATGGCAAGTAAAGACATTCATCCATTGATTGACTAATATAAAATAAATTCATGTCCATTATAAGTAGAGTCACATGTGATGTGTTCAAAAACATGGATGAGTGTAATGTGATGTACTCATTTTTTAGATTATTGAAATGTGATATATTCAACAAACTCAGTTATTTTATTTCAATGAATTAATAAAAATGAGTTATCCTATATTGGATTGATGTGTTACATGTTTATTGGTCACTCTATGTTAAGGTAAACAGATTATATATGTATATACATGATGTATATGATACATCTAGTTGTGGACATGTTCATAATGATATATGAGTTTGTTTGATGGCGATCACGTTAGGGATCATAGTAGCTTGAGTTGTAGTGATTTATTATTAGATTTCCCTCTTTGATTTAATTTATTAAATAAGAATTTCATTTTTTTAATGCCACATAGTCCTTTAGGGTCATATAGTTAATACCATAGTTAAAGTTAATGTTTTGGATATAATAGTTTTTTTTAAAATGAATAATGTTGATGAAAATATATCCAAAAATGTTTTGGATAATTTTATAAAGGGTTTTGATAAATGAGACAAAGTCATTATGGATTTTAGTTCAAGTGGAAGATTATTGGATATGTGTAGTAAAACCATTTTAATTAGTTTTAAGTATATTCCCAATTGGTTTTATCTATATTTATTGGTTTGAATGAATTTAATTTTTATTTGAATCTGTTTCATGGAATAAATGACATTGGGATTAAATTTATATGGATACATTGAATATGGTTAGTGATTTTCATTAATTTAAACATGTCATGAATGGATATATAAAGGTATATGTTCCATGTCATTCTATACAATGATTTCTTGAAAACCATCTAACACTTTATTCTAATATATCCTCATTCATATCTTCTAGAGAAGATACCGGAACCCCTTTAAGAGCTTTGGTTATCCTATAATAGAGATGGATATCCAAGGCCAGTGTAATCCCTCAAATGAAGGAACCCTTTCTTTTGTGATTTAATGGATTTTATCAAGTTTATACCATAGGTAAATGCATCATTTATCTAGTTATGTTTATTTTATGTTCATCATTTCCATTTCATGTTGAATTTATCAAAGTTAGATCATACATTTGGGTTTTTCTTCACTACCAAGGATCATATGATGAACCCTTAAAACCAAACACAACCATTCATTGAAATGAAACCTATTAATCATAATTTATTAAACCCCTAGTATTAGACCCATACAAAACCATAAATTCAACCTTCAAAAACAGTAGTGTTCATTAGATGATGGAAAATCAAGGGGAAACATATATAAGGAGGATATGAGGGGAATAATGAAAGATAATTAGGGTTTTACCATGAAAAAATGATTGAAATTTAATGATGATGAACATGAATCCAAGGAGGAATAAGGAAGAATACATAGCTCCCTTTAACTCTTCAAAGATTCATCCATGTGAGAGGGTATTTTCAAGAGGTACAAAACCCTTAAAAATAGACAAAAAAGGGATATTTCACATTATTCATGAAATTTGGAAGACACATATTTTCATTACATGCTTTTCCAAACTATGTAATAACTATATATATTTTTCTAGAACTAGGCTTTACCCACCACTTGATTTCCTCCTACAGTTCTCTATAACAATGCATAACCCAAGCACCACGACCCCAAATATAAGGTTATCCTATATAGTTTATCCAAACAGTTTTCCAAAACACATGCTTACTAGGGAGCACCTAATACAATGAGAAACAACACCCATTACGGTTTGGACTAAAAAAATGCATCGTTTATTGTAAATCATGTATTAACCATGGAACAAGGTAGAAACCTAAAAAACTCAATTTTTATATCTAAAATTAAAAAAACATTAATGTGACTCATAATTATACAATATTTAATATAATAATAACATGGGTTGTGTAAGAATTTTCCCAGCATGACACTTTATACCTCAAAAAAATTCATTAAAAATATTTTAAATCAACACGAAAGGAAACCTCTTATTCTAATAAAGGGATTAGTAGTGAAAAAAAAGAAATCCAAGTAAGTAATTTATCCCAAATAATATTTCTCAAAAAGATAATTTAATCAATTAGAACATTCATGTTGTTAATAATATTCTATCCACCAAATTTTATTCAGGTATATGAGGTGGATGGTTCGAGGAAAATCAAAGAGGGAAAACTAAAAAGGATCATTAGATACACAAAGAGTTCCTAAAAACCGAGGGAATAAATCCTTGAACATCTTCAAGCATCATCAATCACAACTCTGAGTCACAAATAAATAAACATGAATCCAAATTCCTTGAATTATTATAATAGGTCTCCCCAACATTTATAATTCGTCTCAAATTGTGTGAAAAATGATAAACACTCATAAAAATACAAATCAATATAAATACATGTCACCTCAATAAACAAAGAGAAATGATAATCTTTCACCAATATTGAACAACCAATAAATAATCCTATTAAATATTTCATAGTGAAAATATAACCCAAAAAACACCCAAAATACCATAATAAAATTTCAAACAATCAATAAAAATCACAACAAATTAAAAGGTGGAGATACATTTGTCCAAAAATATGCCTTAATAATGTAGAATGGGATCTCACCTTGGGCCATGAAGTAAAATAGAGAATAACATGGGACCAAAATTGTGAAACACTAATCTATATAGAAGCATACAGAAACCCAAATAGGGAATAATACCCTTTAGAGAAACCAACCAGTGCATGATACAAGCTAGTAAAGTATAGTGAACTATATTTTTTACACATAGATATTATATGTTTTTAGATGAATATTCAATACATTACACAAACACATTCCTATGGACTATAGTAATTTAGTGTATTTGGATGCTAGGTAAACAATTTTCTTATCTTGTGAAATATATTCAATGTTTTCCATAAAGACATTCTCATTTATTTCTTGCCATAGAGATAACCTATATAAAACCTTTATTCATAACCTATATAAAGGAAACATAATAAATGGTGATCTAAGATTCATATTATTAGTAAAAAAGGTATATATATATATACAATTTTAACATAATAGTATGATAATGTGAGAATAACATATGAAAACCACACCCTTCTTATAAAAGATCAAAATCATGGGTCATGGAATAAATATTAGAAGTATATAAGACATGAATCATAATTAAAAAAATAATAAAAGTTGTGAAATCATAACATTATCATAAGATATGTTATTTTTTCAAACACATAACGATAGAAAATCCTTTCCTTAGTATTCAACGATCATTTCCAAAACATATCAGGGAATACTTTTGGTGGCTACACCTTCATAAAAGGACACAACACCATCCTCGGTGGTATTAATTTTCACATGATGGAATGGGTTCACTCCCCAAAGTGTCATAGAATCCAAGGATCACTCCCAAGACAATCATAGAGGATAAAGTAACCTACTAGACTGGGTATACTCACCATTGTATTCTTGTTTATATCAGGAGATATAAATCTTTACTCAATGTATTAGAGGTAGATAAAGGTCTCACCCATAACAAAAAGAATATCATACATATTTATGCCACAAGATCATAAAACATTCATCATATCAAAACCCATGAAATGAATATAATTCCAAAACCATTTCATTACAACATAAATTTTGGAAAATAGATGGGTTTCGTAACCATTTACTTATTTCATTATAGTATGACTAGTGGAAATAATAAGTAGGTTTCATAATAACTTTTTCATAGTATAACTTGTGAAAAATAAAGAGGTTCATAACCCTCTTTTCATCATAATCATAATCCATTCGAAAAAATAATAAAACTTTTATCCCTAGAAAATATCTTACATAGATAATAAGTTATTTCAAAAGATGTCATCTTATATGGAGTGTGCTTTCCAAAGATAAATCACTTAGAATATTTCTTAAGGAATAAATTTTTTAAAACAAATACCTTTTAAAAACTAATAATTCATAAATTATTTTGGAAATCATTTTTTAAAAAATAAACAAGAATTTTTTTAGAGGAAACATAAAATAATAATTTTATACATTTTTTGAGTAAAATAACATTTTCTCTTTGAATAAATCATTAAAAACTTTTTCAAAAACTTTTTTCTATAAAAAAACATTTATTTAAAATCTAAACTTTTTCCAAATACTAAGGAAAAAATTTACATTGAAATGAACATTGTAATATTTTAAGTGATGCATGAAATATTTGACTTGTTATGACATTGGGAAAGTTGTTCATGTCATTCATGTTAAAAATAAATATTTATTCAACCTTTTCTGTAAAATCCAAATAGATATTGTTTGGAAAACGACATGAAGATACCTTTAAAAAAATTAAAAGTCAAACATGAGTAAAAATTTATTTAATATATAGTTTTATTAATTTTAATAAGTTTTCTTTTATAATACATGAATTTAGAAGAAAAATGGGTTTTCAACCGAAGAGTGAAATAAATTTGTGTTTTCTTTAAAATAATTTTCAGTTATTTTAAGTACAAAAGAGTGGGAAAATATTAATTCTTCTTAGAAGTATCATGAATAAATATAGGATAATAAATTTAATGTTAATTCTTGAGATTTAGATAATTATATTTCAAAATTGTAGATATAATCAAAAATAATCCTCATAAATGATAAGATTGTAACATTAAAACATTACCATTTTTGTAACATTTGGAAAATAATACCAATTAAAGAGAAAAGGTGAAATGTAAATGTAATACCCATAATTATAATGATAATAATAAAGTAAATTCAGGTTCATTATATACACAACATCAATGAAATAAGTGGTGAATAAGGTTTGTGTCTCACAAAAAATAAAGTTTAGACGAAAATCCCTTACAACTTTAGTAATATTTTAAATCGTATTCCCCAATAATGAATAACATAAAATGAAACTTTAAATATCATGAAATGTGTTATATTAACTATATTACAAGTAAAAGGGTTAGTATATACACCATACAAAAAACATGTGGTTAATTAATATATGTCTCCCAGAAATGAAAGAGACTAGAAATCCCTTACCTTTAGTCTTGACTCCCATAATAAACCTAAAAACATCCTATATAATAAATATAAGTTCATTATAAATCTATTTCACAAATATAATTATATATATAATACAATATATTATTTTTTTTATGACATCTTATTAACCATTTGTTAATAATTCCTCTTAAAAATCACATTTTAGGTAATAACTGCTTAGTTTTTTGTATAAGTTTTGATTATTTATTATTGGTCCTTTTACTTTTATCATGGTTGAATTATTTCCAGAATAATAATAATTAAATTTATTATTATATTTATACATCAACTGTACTTTAAATTCCAATCATTAAGGTTGGTTTTGGTAAATGAAATACATTACGATCATGGGACGTTAGGCTGTATGTATGCAAGATTAACATTTCCATTTTTCAATGACCATCATTGAAAAGTGGTAAATAATATATTATCTTTCCAAAATTATTTATTTCCTTAAATGTAATTATATAAATTATACATGTGGTTTGTTCAGGAAAATAGAGTCGCATCGCTTCATAAAGGCGGTAGTCCACGTGCAAACGAATGATGGTGTCATCTTTTAGTGAGTGAAACGGTAAGAAAGAAAATGATATATTTTATATTAATATTGATAAATATTTCATTAATATAATAATTATGAAATTTATATCACATATATTTATCCTTATTATAATCCATGTAAATCATTATTGAAAAATAATCACATTGCTTCGTGAGGCGGTAGTCCTCCGTACACACGAGGGACATTATTATATCCCATATAAAATGGAAATTCAAAATGTTATATATGATATGATTTAAAAATAGTAATAATTATTTTAGAAATATCATATATATAAATTACATAAATCATTATATCCAATATTTAATAGAGTTAATGAAATAATAAATGACATCGGTTCGTGATGAGGTAAATAATGACATCGATTCACAGGGCAGGAATGATTATTTCATAACCCTTTTGATGGAAGTGGTGATTGTTTATTTCCTTAAATTAACATAAAAAATATAGTTATGTTGAAGATATTATGTTTATTATATCATGATGTTTTAATAATAACTGAAGTAGGCAGAGTAACAAAGAAAATAAAAAGGTTCGTTGAAGAACATTACCTCTTCTTCGGGTATCCTCCTTAGGTTTGCACAAAAAACCTTCTTATGTGAGTTTTATGAACAAAATATGGATTTTAAGATGGGATGATGGATTTTTTGAAGATATTTGGTATGTTATTGTCTGAAACCAAAGGTTTTAATGTTTTTTATAAGAGAAAAAAGGGGGTAGCCTTTTATAAGTGAGATGAGGGGCACAGTTGTAATGTTTTTTAAAGGAAAAGGTGTACCAACGTTTTTCTCATGCCACAAGGCTAAAAATGGATTATTGTTGATACTTATAAATTATGGGGTCTAAATATTTTTATAAAATAGATTTTATATTAGTTTATATTTCATTTAAACCCTTATCTTTTTAGTTTAACCCCTGGTACACCCATTTTTACCTTATCCACGATAATTAATTTTTACTGTTTTCACTATTCATTTTTTTAGAAAATAGATTTAGAATTATTAAATAATGTAAATTATTCTCATTAAAAAAATGGAATCCATTTTTTCAAATTCAATTTATTCAATTATAAAAATTTAATTTAAAACTAATCTCATCGATGTGATTGGAAAGTGGGTTTTCAAAGAGAAAATGATACAAAATTTATAATGTTTTTATATCTAATTTCAAAATAAAATTTAGTAAAGTATCCTAAATTGTATTATAATATATATAATTAAAATATTTCTACTTCAAAACCAATTTATAATATCATTTAACTTTATAAATAATTTAAATTAAAAAGTAGTTTTCAATTAAAATTTAGTATGTTAATTATTCATTAAAATATAAAATTTTCATAAAAATCCAAAAAAGTCACCACAAGATAATTTCTGACATACTAATTTGAAATATTAATTTTTTTAATCAATTTTTTTTTCAAAAAAATTAAAAAATTAATTTTATTATAAGTATACAAAGGGCGGTCAAATAGTTTTTTTCTACAAAGACAGTTTTAATCATAAAATTGGATCTATTATTATCTCTTGTCTAAAAAAACACATAAGATGAATGTTAAACATTTTATTAAATATATAATATAGATATATTTATTTAAAATATTTGAGAAAAAAATTATTTGGTTAATTTATTGGTGTAAAATATATTTCTACGCATTAAAATAGTTTTTCAGAAAATATTTCCTTTATTTTCAAATAGTTTTTTTTCATTTTTAATTAATTGGTTACCAAATAATTCATTTTATATAGATGTGTAAAATATATATCTTCTTATTTTAGTTAATACTATTCATACCATTAGTTCCAATGGTTATGTGGTAACTATCATATTAAATAATAATATTTTAACAGTATTTCAGGTTTTGTTTAAACTTAACGCATGCTAAAATCAATATTGTGTGGAATGAAAGATAAGTATAGCATTGCATGTAATGAAAAATATCATAAAGATAAAATTTAATTGAAAAAATATATTTCATAAAAATATTGGGGTGTTATTTACTCCCCCCCCCCCCACCAAATGAATTTAACCATCAAAATTCATATCGGTCGTCAACGGTTTAACATTTTAAAATTCCTTCATAGATACCCAAGTCATAAAAGAAAATAATAAATCATACCTTAGGAATGGAATGTTAGAAACATAATTTTACATAAATTAATTCATAACTAGTTTTCCAAATATGTGAATATTTAAGGGATGTGATGATTTTAACATACAAAAAACATATAAATAATTATAGAGAGTGATAGAGACCATTGATCACAGGAAAGTGGGTGACTCAGAGAAGGTTGAAAAACAAAAACACAAAAAAAAGAGGTGTGACAATGTCATTGATATCATCAAAAATAATAACAACAAGACAACATTTTATTTTGATATCCTTTTTCTAATGTTTAATAATATTCATTAGAAGATATATGTACTTGATTTAATTCCATTTCATAAGAACAATCTCATCCTTTATTTTTTACTTGATCAATTTCCTCTTCATCTATTACTCTATGAATTGAAGGTGTGTTTTTTATTCATTAAGCACTAATATATAATAAGATACATAAATAGAAAGATAATTAGTTTAGCCTATCTTTCGTTATCATCACAATTAAATGGTTATCTTATGTTATCCAATATTTATATGGTTAAGTATTAAATTAATCTCTAAAACCACATCTGAAATTCAATATTAACCCTACCATAAATGGTTAAAATTTTAACCCTTAAAAAATTCAAAATTTAAAAATAAGGTAACTAAATTTCTCAAAATTAACTTATCATCAATCCCCCCAAACATCATGAAGTGTCTCTTAATTGTCACACACCAAACATGTGAATTCCTTCAACATATATTCTCTTGGAACTAGAATTACCATTAAAAATAAATTAAAACATACATTATCTCCCATTAATTAAATAAAACATATATTATTATATACATTCCCTAAATCAAAAAAAATTAAACTCCATCAATTTCAGAATAAACAACATTCTAAAAAAATCAATAATCAGTTATAGTGAAGTTTGAACCATCTAATTTACTTTATCCAAATCATTTATCTTTTTAAAAAAAACATTATCATAATATTAGGTACTTTTTAAGGTTTATTTTTACCTTAATTGTGTATTTTCCATGAATATCACTTTTCCATTAAATCACTTTTCTAGGTCATTAGTATCATTCAACATATTCTTTCAAATCCTTAATGAAAAAATTATACTGAAAAATCATAATTTATTTCATTATTCTTGAATTATGAATCATAAACACTTAAATAATTTTACTTCCTTCTCAAAACATTAAATAGGATTAATCATATTATTATTTATTTCCTCTTTCCTTTCATATTTCATTTGTAGTATCTCCATTATCACTAGTATAACGATTACTCATATCACCACGTTGATTCTCTTTGGGATATTTTCCCACTATACGTCAATTTTTATAGATACCATATATTGTATAGTCATAACATTCATCCATTGATAATACCTTAATGAAACCAATATTCATATCCATTTCATTAACAAAAATCATCATTTTTCATAATAAAACACTTAATTTATGTACTTATTCTCTATATATAAAACATATTTTGTTCTTTTGAGACATTCCATGGAGTATATCTTCCCAAATTCTTGAAATATAGTAAATTGAATATTATTTCCTCCATGATATCTATTACTTGGACTCTCAAATAACTCTATAGTTCTCTTATTGCGTGAGTCCAATATATGGAAAAGGATCATGTTTTTAATTATATATTGTGATAACTAATCAGGAACAATCACAATATCCTTCACTCCATTCATCATCCCATTTGGTATCTCATCAGTAAATTATTTGACATATTCAATGGTATCCCAGTGTCTTCAAGTTCAATGCATCGACTATGACCAAAATCATAGTGTACAAAACTATATTCATAGAGAGGAACCACATAATCATGAAAATTTACTTATAGGGTTCCTAGATCATGAATATTTATTTTCAATCTATGGAACATTTAGAGTAATATAGCTCATTCATGGTCATTATATATTTAAATCCCCTATGATGATACATAAATATTTTGTGAATTTTCAAATCATATATCTCACAAGTGTCAAACCAGGTGTGCAGCCAGGCCCATTATCATGCATCAGGGAATGATTGTGTCTAACTCAGTACAACCTTTTCAAATTTTTTAACCCTAGGTACCAATGTTATATATCCATATTCTCTTTTATTATATATATAGTGTGTAACAACCCATTATTTTATGGTATTTCTCTTTTATAATATAACATCTTAGATAGCTTATGTAGCATGCAACACCCAGCTTAACCGAACAATGAAATATTATCATTATAACCAAACCATTAAAATAGATGGAATAAATAGTACTAAAAAAATTATAAAATATATAATTTTCCAACTCATTTTGATTTTGTAATTAATTCTTTCTTTATAATCAATTAATTTTTAGTAAAATAATTTTATTCTTTAAAAAATATGTTTTCATCAAAAATGTTTCTCTATACATTAATGAGAAAATATTATAATAAATTTATGGAACTTTTATAAATTTATTTTACAAAAATAATTTCATTTTTTAAATAATATTACTAAATTTAACTTATTGTTATTTTTCTGGAATTTTATGAAACGACTTACTTTCCAATGAATAGTGAAAAAACTAATTTTTATAAAACTATCAATTTCATTGTATTATAATTATATTTATTATTTGAATTTTATCTCAATATATATTATGTAATATTTCTTAAAAAATTGTCTAATTTATTTCATTTTCATCATCCTTACAACTTATTTTGGTATTATTATATTTTTGGGTCTAAAAATGCATTTTTTAAGAAAATTGTTTTCTGTTGCGTTTTTGTGGGATAAATTTTTAATTCAATTATAAAACTTCAGTGTTTTAAATTTTAAAAAATGGATCCAATATTTTTATTCATAATATTCAAATTTATTAAATATTACCATTCTAGTTTTTTTAATATGAATAGTATCCTTGATAATTTTTATCACCACTATAAAGGTTAAATTAGGTAATATAGGTTAAAAATAAGATGATAAGAACAATAAAATAAACCAAAAAAATAGAACCAATTTTATTTTACGAGGTATTTTGGTCAATAATAATTAATGGTTTTAATATATTATCATTTTATTCCATTAATAAGTGATTATGACCCTTACAATATTTTATTTAAGGAAAAGTCAAATATATTACATTCATTATTTTAATAACATTAACATTTTTAATGTGGTGTTATCGAGAAGACAACTTTGACAATAAATATTATATTATAATATAATGGAATTAAATTAATGAAGGTGATTTTATTTTATTTTTTATTGAATAAATAACTACCTTAAATTCTTGCACAACACTAATGCAGAAATTATTTAATTAATAGAAAAATCAAATAAATGAGATTATAAATATTAAAATAAATACAATTTTAGATAATTAATGTCATATAATAATTTTATATATTCCCTTGACATATTAGAAAGGTATTAAAATATTTTTTTTCTAAGTTATATTATTGTATTGATATTTTAAAAAACAAAGTAATGAATAGTGTCAAAATTGACATTACTAATAATTTCAAATAAATAATATTTTCTTAAATTATATAAAATATATAAATATATTAAAAATGTAAAATTTATTATCATATAGTTTAAAATATCAAACATATTCCATTTATTGGTCTTCTGATATTTTATAGTAACAACCTTGTGCCTTAAATTGTAAAATTAATGCTGACATGGTAAGAGTCAAAAAGGTTAAATAATGGTTAAAACCAAAAGATAAGGATATAAATTTAGTCAAAAATTATATAAATTATATTATATGAGGGTATTTAGATGCATAATAATATTATTTTCTGAATTAATGACTTTCAATCCATTTGGAATTGAAAAATATTTTATATTAAATTAATATTTTAAGAAATCCATTAAGTGTCCCCCACATCAATTATAAAAGGGCACCCATTCCTTCACTTATTACACCACATTAAACCATATATATTGACAAGAAACTGAAAATTTCGGTTAAAAACATCCTTTTACAAGATATGAAGGTGTTGGTCTCTAAAAAATATCCACCATAGTTCCCTTAAGAATCTATCTAAAGGAGGTATATTAAAGACGAGGTAATCTTCTTTACGAACTCTTTCTTGTTTATTTCTTCTTATATTTACTCTCCATTTTTTGTTTACATCATAAAATAATAACTATAGTATCATATGTATACTAATATGTTTTTTTAATTATGAGATAAATATATTTTACCTATTATTTATCTTAGTAAAAAACCATCATGTGTGCATATGTACGACTTACCATCTCCACATTGTGGTGTAATTCGTCGTTCATCGCCACCTTACATAGAAGCGTATAATGATTAAAATAATGTATATACTAGGTAATTATGTTATTATATTGATTTATTTAAATTAATATATCATTCATTTATCTACCCATTCACCATTAAATAAAATGATACTGTCAATCGTGCATACGTACGGCCGACTGTCTCCCCAAAGTGATGCAATTCATTTTCCATATCCAAAATTAAAAAATGATTATAAAAATTTATATAATGATTAAATATGGTATTTGGGACCATAATATAATTCAGTATATTATGTAACTATATCCAATTCATAAAAACTAAAACTTATATCACAAGACATGCATAGGAAAATGAAGTAGTTAACACCCGAAACAATAGTAATAATGAAATATTAATAAAAAATGGGTGATAAGATTATATAATGCATCATATAAGGTATCATAAATGTTAATATATATATTTAATAAGTTAATAACATTATTTGAACCATTATAAAAGAGTTTAAATCTTGTTTAATAAAAGGAAATTGTAAAGTAATGGGTTTCCTAACTCAATTCCCATTCATTCAGTTATATGTCTACTTCATTGATTATATTATGCCTATATTAGGTTTGAAATGTTATTTTATTTATTTATGTTTTTTCCAACATTTAATTATGTGGATATAAATTTTTTACCAATAATCAGTTCATTTAATAACTCTTACCTTAATGATAAGAACATTGTAAGGGATCTCTTATCTCAATTTCCATTCATTTGTATAAAATCTGAATTCATTGATTATGTCATTATAAGATTATGTATGAAATTAATTTTAACTATATCATATTGTATTTACTCTTTTTTAAGTGTATTTATAATAGATACACATAATAATTTACATTTATTAATGTTCATTTCAATGATAATATCTTTATAGGGGACTTCACCTCAATTTTCATTTATTGAGGCATATTTTGATGTTACGAACCAATATTATTTTATAATTTGTATATAATTTCACATTGAAATTTTATTTCATGAATTAAATTATTCTCATGATATTTAATGTTTATAAAATTATTTTTCATTCAAGGGGTGTATAATTCCACTTATTACAAAGTGGTAAGAGACTTTGACACAATTTCACTTCATTGAGGAATATCTTAATTTAATGCACCAAATTTATTTTATATTTTTTATATAAAACCCTTTGATTTATTTTTGATAGTTTTTAATTGAATACATAATTATTATTAAATATCTATATTTATTATATGATGTGTATGATTATTTCTTAAACTGTATACCATTTTTACAACTGATGTATTTGTTGAATGTTATTTGATTAACTATGAAAATATTGTTATATATATATATATATATATATATATATATATATTTCTGAATACAGATATTTTATGACAAGGGACATTGATATAAATTAAATTATTTTTTTGATATATGTGTAATTCTTTAGACCTGAAAGAATGTGTGGAGACCGTATATAGAAAATCCTCTCGAAGCATCTAATGTCTCGTTGGATGAATAAGTTGACCAAATTAAATGGCTTTTTACCCGTAGAGGTTAAACTATCTCGTGGAAGTTATTTATGGTAAAGGAATCATGTTCCTGGGAAACATGATTTATAATAAAAAATCATTTAATTTAATAATATTTCATTTTTATTATCTATGATAGTTTTACTATGATATTATCCATTTATTAAGATTGTTATCAAGTAATTGATTAAATGAAAAAAATCCAATCATTTACACAACCATAATGGTTATGCCTTATCTGTTCATAAAATAATGTTATTTAAATGGTATGTGTGATCATTTATTTATATTTATATAATGATTATTTTCTATGTATTTTTTGATATTCAGGTTATTTAAATGGAATGTGTTCTCAGTTATTTAACTTTCAATATTGTTTTTTATTATTGATTTATAATGTATTTTGGTGTACTTTACCCTTACTGAGCATTTTATCTCACCCTTTTTCTCCTTTCATTATGAATCCATGATGTGTACTACTAATTTTATACATGCATATGACAAAAGGAATAATTTTATTCCCCAAAAAATCTATTTTAATTTGTGTTTTGAAATGTAAATGGAATTAAATTATATATCTAGTTTACCAAGACTTATAAACTATTAAGTCCATTAATATGTGATTCCTTGTATCATATTCAAATTTAATAAATTAAGGGATCATCTTCAGGTAATTGGGGTTTGGGGTTTTTATATATTGTATCATATGATGTTTATTAGAAACCTTGGGAACTGGATTTGGGAAAACAAAGATTAGGGAATATAAACCTAGGAAAGGCTATGAAGATAAGTCTAAGTATATGATAAAATACTATATATTTGGTAATGACCATGGAACACCTAGGATAATCCTATGTACTTGTATATTTATAAGAATGTTTCCTGATTTAGGCATCTTATAAATGATCATTCATGATTATGCATGATTTAGGTTTCTCATAGTAAGTTTTTTGGTTTTAGTCAATGGATTGAACTATAAGGAAATATGCTAATGTTGAATGAAATAGAAAATACTTTGACAAGAAACCAAATGGTATTATGATTGGGGTGAATGATATTGTGATCAAAATATATGATTAACAGCATACCCCTTAACCAAATCTCGGACTCACCAAAGAAGAGAAGGATATATTTTAATGAGTTCTCGAGTGGTGGAGACCATAGAGGAAAAAAGATGCAGTACTCTATATATTGAGAATATGAGATGAAAAACATAGGTGGACATATTATTGGAAAAAGAAGAATGTTTGGGTGAGGAAAATAAGGACACAAAGAAAGTAATTTCTATGAAAAAATGATGTGTTTGGTAAATGAAGTAGGATGATAATAATAGAAACCCTAAGGTGTCATCAATAGTTTAGTGTTTTAAATGTGGAAAATTAACCTTATACCTATGAGGGAAAACTCATAAATATAATTTTTATGGTTTTATGAGTAATGTTTATTCTACTGATGATGAAGAGTCTATATATTATATATGAAAAGAATTCCGTATAAAGTTGAGTAACTTGTTTAAGGATGAAGTTGTGGGATTAATGTTCTGATATATTTGGATTCTTGAATTATTTTGTAAATTTTGTTATCTATTTATAAGAATCAAGAGATATATAGGTATTGTACTCTAGTACTTTTTTGTGTATTTGTATACATTTGATGAAGAGTACTAATAACTAGAAGAAGTGATTCAATTATAAATTTATCTTTTGAAAAAGACATGATTTGGGGAAGATATCCTTAATACGTGCTTGATGCTAAGATAATAATGATAAATATATGTTTGTTAAACATTACTGGTGAACATGAAATCCGTTTGTTATTTTATATTTTATGTTATCTTTGTTGTGATTACTGTATATTTGTATTTAAGGAATATATTCAACAATATGGGATTTTATTTTTGGAAGAATGTTTGTTTTCATTTACGTTTTAAGGTAATATATGTATTAATTTATTAGAAATGTGATAGTAAGAGCTACAAATTTTTTTTGAAGAATCTAATGTAAAGATTGATTTTGGAAATTTGCTGACCTTTTTGGAATGTAAATTTGGAGAGAGATATTTTGGATAAGTCTTAAGGTTAACCACTTATGGAATGAATTAAGTTGAACTTTACACATTTTTGTTTGAGTTTAAAGTATAAATTATCCTCTTGAATAACATGTGAAAAATATTTTGGTTTTATAAAATACTTATAGGCTAAAATAATGACTTGTGGATATTCTGATTGATTTTAGGTTTGTTGTGGATGAAACATTCATCTTGAATATCCATTTCTTGACGTAAGAAATGATGTGTAAGTAGATCTAAGAACAATAAAAGGTTGTGATTATGTTTATGAAATGAAATGAAATCATGTAAATTTATTTTATTGAGTGATTTATCTAGATAGTAAAATAATTATTTAACTCTAGGAAATTGATTTTGGAACAAAAATGTTATCTCTTTACTTTTATTTCTGAGAAATCAATTGTCATTAAACCAATCATGTATTTATGATTTTGTGATGGTTAACATTCTCATGACCATGTTTTCTATCACTCTCCATCATAAATTGATAGTTATATTTTTTCTTCCATGTCCATGTTTTCACTTCCCACTATTTATAACGCCCCGACCCCAGTTACCCAAAGTCAGTGCATTATTTTAATACATTGGCATGATTACAAGGAATCAAGTCCCGAAGGACCGATCAGTTTAGCAATCTTGGAAAAATAGATCACATACATGAATGTTACATTGGCACATTATGACGTAAAAAATAGCATAAATAATTTTTATGAACGCCATTATTCCCTTGGCTTAACCCTGCATATCAATCACATTACACTTATTGGAATCCTAGGAAAAATAAAACATAGAAATTGGTGAGCTCAAATACTCAGTAAGGGTAAGTAATACAGCGGAAACTTTCAAAAATAAGCATAAACATTTAAGGAAATGTATAAAACTAAAACAAAAGCCCTTTAAACTTGAACTTCAGCATAATATGGCAGAAATAAAATGAAATAATTCCATTTACTTATTCACATGGATATTCTACTAATCGAATAATCACATGAAATGTCACTAACCACTTTTATAATGATGGAATGCATGATGCTGAACTTTAATTTCTGTGTTGAGGCCTTGTGCCAAGACCTAAGGGATAACTGTAACCGGAACCCAACCCGGAGAGCCTCTGTAACCGGACTCCATCCCGGAGTGCCTCTAATAACCGGACACCAACCCAAAGGGCTTACTTTTACCGGTCCCCAACCCGGAACATACTAGTCCAACACATTCATCTTAAGAAGAGGATGAAATATGACATAAACATTCGTATTAAAACTAAGTTACAAAATGTCAAAACATTAATCATAAACCATTAATGGCATAAAAAATAACTCATCCATATTTAAAAATATCACAAAACCTTGAATACAATATGGATGATTTGTATCTTAATAAATCAACTTGAAACAATTTTAAAATTTATCAAATGATGTTGACATAGATGAAATCAATACTATTTGAGAGAAATATCTCTTTTTTTGAAATCGTTTAAAAGTTGCATAATTATAGAGAAAACCTTTACTTTGAAAATATCTTTATAAGCTTGTGAAGGAAGCTTCAAAGGTGTAATAACGGCATAGGATAACCACACCTGCCATATAAATTAAAAATACATTCTTACCTTAATTTTGTCAAAACGTTAAAAAAGACCTTGTTTAGAAAACGACGAAAAGATTCCTTTATAAACCTCTTATAAAAATTCAAAAAAGGGTATAAATGTCTTTAACCCATATTCTTTTAAATAGTAAAAATGTTTTGAAACAAATTTTTATGAAACATGGATGTGGATGATAAAGAGATCCCAGTAGATTATTACGTATATACAACCTCGGATAATGAAGAGATTGCGAAATAAACCCTTACCAATTTGGTAACTTACGAAACATACAACCCATGAAAGAGGAATCATACAATTAACATGTAAATACACATAAATTATAGTGTATTACACGAAGAATTTAATTATGGGCAGTACATACACCACACAAAAGGTAATGGTGGAAATATGGCATGAATCTCACGAGAATAAAGAGTGAGATGAAAACCCCTTACCTTGCACTTTCCTTTAGTCGAGGGTACGTTTAACCTCCTGTACGAAGATCGTAGTATGTTATTAAATTATACCAAAACCATATTAATATTTAAGATATCATACATGAATCATTTATGAATTTATATTACCCATTTAATAATAATTTCCATGTTAAGTTAACATTTCGGGTAATAATCACTTTCTTTATCGTACGTGTTTTAACCTGTCACTCTTGGTTGTATCAATTAGATCATGATTTAAATACTTCCAGAATATAAAACATGATAAATATATCATATATATTTATAATATAAATATGTATAATAGACATATATATGAAATTTAAAACACCGTTTATGGAGACGGTAGTCCGTACGTACGCATAAACGTTGTTTCTGTTTTCATATAGTATAGAACCGAAGTAAGTGAATAAGATATATGCAAGTACATAAATCCTTATATATATATATTTCTCCAGTAGCATTATTATGTCATATCTTACATACTTATTAGTAATATATATTTTTATAATCGTCGATGAATGGTGAACTTGGAAATGAATCTCATCGCGTCATGGAGACGGTAATCTGTACGTACGCACGAGCGAAAATATCATTCTTTTGATATTAAAATAATATATAATTGGATGTTATATCATATATATTGAAACATTATCATGTTATATTTTTTTTTATTTACATGAATTACAAATCATTATTATATCCATCCAAATAATAATATATTGAATAACAATTACACCACGACGTGGAGACGGTAAGTCGTACGTACGCACGTATGGTGACATGTCATTCAAAGGATGGATAGAATACTGAATATGGTAGTACCATATTTATAATAATATTACATCATATAGGAGATACTGGATTCGTTATTTTAGAATGGTAATAACAAAGAAAGTAGAAGTGGAAGAAGAAAGGAACTTGAAAAAGGGTGGTGAAATCATTACCTCTTCTTCGGGTTCTTCCTTTTGATTTGATCAAAAGGGCTCCTTAGGATAGCTTTCTGACTAAATTAAGGCCTCTAGTATTAAGTGAGGGAAGTTGAGAGAGTATTTGGTCATGGGTTGGCGGAACCAAAAGTCTTTGAAGGTTTGAATTAATGAGAAGGGTGAGTATCCTTTTATAAGAGTGTGAGGGGCACCTTTGGAAAAGATGGAAATATTATTTTATAATAAATTCATATTCGGTTTATAATGGCTTAAAAGTGGATTATTTAAAGGTTAAGGTGGGTATGGGTCTAAAACTACTCAACCAATAGAATTTAGACAGGTTTGGGTCATTATATTAACCTTATCTTTTAGTTTTAACACTTAGTTAATTAGTTTGACACTTATCATATCGCTTTGTATTTTTTATATTATATAGTTAATAAATGTACAATATACATCCAAGATATTCCCTTGTGGTCCATTAATGATACAAATATCATGATATAAGTCACATTGCTGAACTGTATAATATTATGAATTTAATATCAATTAATAATATAATATTTGTTTTAAAAACTCTTTTATGTCAATTTGACACATTTTCAATAACTGACTTTTGTAAAAAACATAACAGAATGATTACTTCGGAAAAAGTTAATTAAATAAATAATAATATGTCCTATTATCCTAGAAAATTAATTTAATTCATTAAAAGTCTCAAATTATATTTATTTGGGTATTTATAATATCAATTATTTTAATTTTCCACTATTATGGTAATTACTGCATCATCATTGTGTCACAAATAAATTAAATTATATAATCTCTACAAATTATAAATAAAATACCATTATGTAGGAAATCTTTTTATATTTTTAATGAATATTCATATTAAAAAATACAACATTTCTATCCTTATGTAAAATTTGTTTTTCTAAAAGATATATGCTTATGTCATTTTTGTATTTATTTTAACTTAATTAATATAAAGTGTCATTATCACTTACAAGTGGCTTCATGGGGTCCAAAAATCGACCCAAATATGCCCATGGTTGGACATGTATCATTCAATAATGTTAGGACACGTTTTATGGTAATTTAGTATTATTATAATATTATTTGTTAACCCTTATTTACCAGATTTACCCTTTAACCATGGTAAATAAAATATTTACCGAAGTAATTATTCAAAATGTCTAAAAATAAAAGTTACCTATTTTCACAATTTAAACATCCTGATTCCAAATATGGAATCCATTTTTTCAAATTCAAAACACATAAGTGGCAAAAATTAATTTAAAATTAATTCTCATTGTCAAAACAAAAAGCGTGTTTTTAAGATATAATAACTATCAAAAGATTGATACTTGTTTATGTCCGGTTTAATTGTGAAATTATGTCCAATTACCAAAATTGTATTAAATGGTAAAACTATATTCTAAATATAATTTAAAACCACTCAAATTCATAATTTATCACTAATAATTATTTTTATTAAAAAAGTTGTTTTTAATTAAAATATAGTAAATTTCTCTACTCATCAAAATATTAAAGTTATCTGAAAAGTACCAAAATTTCACCTTAGACTAAATTTGATACTCCAAATCCAAAAATGAAGTCCATTTTGAGAGATAGAATATCTAAAATTTTAAAAATTAGGTCTTACTATTCATAACGGCTACTTTGATTGGTCGTGGTGTGTGTTAGAACTCGAAGTTGCATACAACACACGCTACTGTATTATTCAATGAGAAGCGTACTGTGGAATCTCGGGGTGTTACATTCTCCCCTCCTTCAAAAAATTTTGTCCTCGCAATTTTATATTGTTCTTGGAAAATAAAGGTTGAAAATAGAAAATATCTTTACTGAAAAAACCCACATCGGAAATTTGGTTAATAAAATTTTAGTCTTAACAAGATGAAAATAGAAATGAAAGGGCCACCACAAAATTATGATCTCGATTAGGAGGAAATTGGTGGAAATTATAGACATATAACTGGAGGAAAAACGTAAATATTTATAGGTAGTGATTGAGGTCATCAATCACTAACAAGTTTAAAATTGAGGTCCTTAAATTCCTCAATCTATGATGATTTAAAATACCATCGGTTTAACAAAACATAAGGTATTAGGATAACACCTTTTTGACGTTTCAAAATATCTTAGTTGAAATCCCACATCGAAAAATGTATTAATGAGACCTCTATTTAAAATTAAGAGTGGAAAGTATGAAGATTACCGAAAATAACACATACTAGGGTTCCATGTAGGAAAATATGGATATGGAAGAGAAATTTAACCATCAATTATCTCATGGAGAGTGGTAGAGAACATGGCTATGAAAAGGCCAACAATTTCAAAGCCATAAATTAGTGATGATCTAAGGTACCATCGCGGACAACATTTTTGTTCTAAGTTCCTTTTCATAATGTTGAGGAATTTATTTATGAGATTGCCTAAGATCATAAGGAGATATACTTACTTTATAATTATAGTTTTATCCATTAATAAATTTCTACCACAAACTCATATTTCACCCCAAAACATAATACAACTCAAAAATACTCTATTTATCCTAATCGTATAGGGTTCCAAATATAATGAATTTATATTTCACATATCAGACCCTTTATGTAAAGAAACTACATTATACCATCTAGGAACTTCATGTAGCACAATGGTATGCGATAAATCCCAATTTCACTATGGTTTTGGTTTCGATTCCTACAGCTTTGTCTAACACGACGGGTCATCACACGGTCTGCGTGTTGTCCTTTTATAAAAATCCAAAAAACTAACCATTCAAACTTAATCCATTCCAACCATTAGACTTATCCAAAATAATATTATCCAAACTCACAGTCCAAAATTTACAAGGAAGTAAAACATAATGAGGATCCTTTTTTCCAGGTAATAACATGTGAACTCTTAGCTCATATATTCTTTTAAAACACCGCAACATCCTGAATTACCAAAATCAACCATCTCTTATTCCAAAATAACTACCTAAATATTAGGACCATATTAAGGTTTATCATTCTTTCAACCATGTAATTTCCAAAAATAATTAACTCGCTGTAGAGTCACTTTAATTAGTACCTTAAAATCTCAAATCCTTAATTAAATTGTACTACAGTACAATCCTTATTTATTTCCAGAATATAATTGATACAACACTTAAATGAAATAATTATAAAATAATAACATAAGAAAACTAGTCATCCCTTTCATATGTGGTTGTATCATAACATGATTACTATCCAATAGCATCATTTGTGGCATAGTCTGATTACTGGGACATTGGTTCGCGTAGTGTCCAAACTCCTTGCAAATGAAGCATTGTAAATTTGAAACCATTTTCTTAGCCTTGCAGTCACGTACTCTGTGCCCTTTTCCTCCACACTTATAACAAACTCCCATTCCTTTTAGGCAAGTTTCAGGGTGTCTCTTCCCACAGTTATCACATATGGGAAAATTATTCTTTTCCCTCTGCCCTTTATCCATATTTCTCTATTCCATCCTTTTATTCTCTTTTTTCCCTTCATATCCATTGGACTCCAAGAATTTTTTACTCATCTTATCAAAACATGATATTATTTCTTCATATGATGATAATACGTGGGAAACTATTTCACTTCTATATTTTGTCTTAGGACCACGAAAGATATGATCTTTCTTACTCTTTGGATCATACGTAATACGGGAGTTCACATTCCTTATAATGGGCCCCATTTCTATACAATGGAATAAACTAGTTCAGTTTATGAATTGTAATGAATAATTAACAAACTTGTAAAATACCTAACACAAATTGAACAGTTTATGGATATAATCCATAATCCTAAAAATGTTTTCCTTGAGTAAGGATATACTCATAATCCCTTCATAATGGTTTGTAAAGAAAATGAGAATTATCCTAAGCATATCCCCCGGGAGTGTCGTAACCAAGAGTGCAGCAAGGCCCGTTGTGGTAAACCAGTTCCCGTAGGAGTCTAGCTCAAAGCGGTGTTTTCGGGTTTTACCCCTAGGTACATCTGTGCCAGAGCCGTCTATACTAGCTCGTATCCAGACATGGATTTATTGCTCGGAAACCTCACAAAATCTCTACAATACCAAAATTCTAGGATGTTCTTCTATACTATTCCTCAAAGTCTATCTTAGGGCTATGTGCTCTAATCGGAGTTTATCTAAATCTAGTTTCCAATGTTATTGCTAAACTTCCTATAATACCAACTATAAAGCCCCCACCCCAGTTACCCAGAGTGGGTAAATTATTTTAATACATTGGCATTTTTACAAGGAATCAAGTCCCAAAGGACCGATTAGTTTAGCAGTCTTGGAAAAATAGATCACATACATGAATGTTACATTTTCACTTTATGATGTACAAAACAGCATAAATAATCTCTACGAACACCATTATTCCCTTGTCTTAACCCTGCATATCAATCACATTACACATATTGGATTCCTGGGGAAAATAAAACATACAAAGGGGTGAGCTCAAATGATCAGTAAGGGTAAGAAATACAGTGGAAACTTTCAAAAATAAGCATAAACATTTAAGGCAATGTGTAAAACTAAATCAAAAGCCTTTTAAACTTGAACTTCAGCATAATATGGCAGAAATAAAATGAAATAATGCGATTTACTTATTCACATGGATATTCTACTAATCGAATAATCACATTAAATATCACTAACCACTTTCATAATGATGGAATGCATGATGCCGAACTTTAATTTCTGTGTCGAGGCCTCATGCCAAGACCTAAGGGATAACTGTAACTGGAACCCAAACCGGATAGCCATTGTAATTGGACTTTATCCCGGAGTGCCTCTAATAACTGGACACCAACCCGGAGTGCCTCTAATAACCGGACACCAACCCGGAGTGCCTCTAATAACCGGACACCAACCCAGAGGGCTTACTTTTACCGGTCCCCAACCTAGAACATACTAGTCCAACACATTCATCTTAAGAAGAGGATGAAATATGACAGAAACATTCGTATTAAAACTAACATTCAAAATGTCAAAACATTAATCATAAACCACTAATGGAATAAAAAATAACTCATCCATAGTCAAAAATATCACAAAACCTTAAATATAATATGGATGATTTGTATCATAATAAATCAACTTGAAACAAGTTTAAAATTTATCAAAGGTTGTTGACATTGATGAAATCAATACTATTTGAGAGAAATATCTCTTTTTTTTAAATCATTTAAAAGTCGCATAATTATAGAGAAAACCTTTATTTTGAAAATATCTTTATAAGCATGTGAAGGAAGATTCAAAGGTATAATAATGGTGCATAATAACTGCACCCGCCTTATAAGTTTAAAAAACATTCTTACCTTAATTTTGTCAAAAGGTTAAAAAAGACCTTGTTTTGAAAATGACGAAAAGATTCCTTTATAAACCTCTTATAAAAAGTCAAACAAGGGTATAAAGGTCTTTAACCCATATTCTTGTAAATAATATAAATGTTTTGAAACACATTTTTAAGAAACATGGATGTGGATGATAAAGAGATCCCAGTATATTATTACGTATATACTACCTCGGATAATGAAGAGATTGCGAAATAAACCCTTACCAATTTGGTAACTTACGAAACATACAACCCATGAAAGAGGCATCATACAATTAACATGTAAATACACATAAATTATAGTGTATTACAAAAAGAATATAATAATGGGCAGTACATACACCACACAAAAGGTAATGGTGGCAATATGGCATGAATCTCACGGGAATAAGGAGTGAGATGAAAACCCCTTACCTTGCACTTTCCTTTAGTCGATGGTACGTTTAACCTCATGTACGAAGATCGTAGTATGTTATTAAAATATACCAGAACCATATTAATATTTATGATATCATACATGATTCATTTATGACTTTATATTACCCATTTAATAATAATTTCCATGTTAAGTTTACATTTCGGGTAATAATCACTTTGTTTATCATACGTGTTTTAACTTGACACTCTTGTTTGTATCACTTAGATCACGATTTAAATACTTCCAGAATATAAAACATGATAAATATATCATATATATTTAGAATATAAATATGTATAATAGACATATATATGAAATGTAAAACACCGTTTTGAAAACGACGGAAAGATTCCTTTATAAACCTCTTATACTTCCATGTTAAGTTAACATTTCGTGGAAGCTCGAGGTGTTACACGTTTTAGGGTAATTTGGTATTATTATAATATTATTTTTTAAACCTTATTTACCAGATTTACCCTTTAACAATGGTAAATAAAATATTTACCGAAGTAATTATTCAAAATGTCTAAAAATAAAATTTACCTATTTACACAATTTGAACATCCTGATTCCAAATATGGAATCCATTTTTCCAAATTCAAAACATAGAAGTGACAGAAATTAATTTAAAATTAATTCCTGTTGTCAAAACAAAAAGCGTGTTTTTAAGATATAATAACTATCAAAAGATTGATACTTGTTTATGTCCGGTTTAATTGTGAAATTATGTCCAATGACCAACATTGTATTAAATGGAAAAATTATATTCTGAATATACTTTAAAACCACTCAAATTCATAATTTATCACTAATAATTATTTTGATTAAAAAAGTTGATTTTAATTAAAATTTAGTAAATTTCACTATTCATCAAAATATTAAAGTTATTCGAAAAGTACCAAAATTTCACCTTAGACTAAATTCTATACTCCGAATACAAAAATGAAGTCCATTTTGAGAGATATATTTTCTAAAATTTTAAAAAGTATGTATTACTATTCATAACGGCTACTTTGATTGGTCGTGGTGTGTGTTAGAACTCGCAGTTTCGTACAACACACGCTACTGTATTTTTCAAAGAGAAGCGTATCGTGGAAGCTCGAGGTGTTACACTATTGATCTTTTATTTTTAATACTAGTTTATTTGTGACCTTCACATTTTACTTTCCCTCTTATTAAGATGATTTTTTATTAACCCTATTTACAATGTGAGTTTCCCAAAAAAGAATTTTAAAGTATCAATCTTTTATTTTAGAAGTGAAACTTAAAATTGTGAGGATATAAATTATTTATGTAGTGTAGAATTTAACAACCCAATACTTTAAATTATGTTTCTTTAAATTTAACATCTTAAATAGATTATGTTTCATATAAAACCTATATTATTCTACAAATGAAATATTATAGTTATATCCTAGAAGTTAAATTTGTGGGAATTAATAGTATTAACCACATTATAAAATATATTATTTCCCCTCTCATTGCTAAAATATTAATTAATTATTTGTGAATAAGAAGTAAATTTTTAGTAAAATCATTTTATTCTTTAAAAAATAAGTTTTCTTCAAAAAAAAATTCATTGTTTTTATGTGTAAATAATATAATGAATATTTGGTAAATATATAAATTTTATTTTATAAAATTAATATCATCACCATATTAAAATTAACCCTTGGTTGATTTTTTCTAACATTCTAAAAATATTGATTTCCTAGTGAATAGAGAAAAAAACAATTATTACAAAACTATCAATTTATTTTTATTTAAAATATATTTATGATTTTATTTGGATCTTAATATAAATTAATTACTAGTCATTTAAAAAAAATATTTATTTCATTTCAATTAACCTTATACCTTATTTTGGTATATAATTACATTGTTAGATTTCAAAATTCTTTTTTAAGAAAACTATTTTTCAATGCGTTCTATGAAAATAATTTTAAATTATGTTATGAATACAATAGGGTTTTATTTTTTAAAAATGTAACCCATATATTGATTTATAAGATCCAAATTTATTAATTATTTTCGATTTATTTTTTTCAACAATAAAGGTAACCTAGAAAATTTTTGTTACTACAGTAAAGGGTAAATTGGGTAATATAGGTTAAAAATAAAATTTTAAGGACGAGGAAATGACATGAACACTTGAAAAAAATTTATTAGATGAGTTAGTTTAATCAATAATAATTTAACTCCCCAAGCATCCACGATACGCTTCTCTTTGAATAATGCAATAGCTTGTGTTGTACGCAACATTGAGTTCTAGCACACCATGACCAATCTAACAAATTGTTATGAATAGTAATACTGACTTTTTGAAATTCAAAAAAATTTTATTTTTCAAAATGGACTTTATTTTTGGATTTGGAAGGTCAAAGTTATCATTGGGTGAATTTTTTGCATTTTTCTGAAGACATTAATATTTTAATAAATATTTAAACATGCTACATTATTGTTTAAAACCTACTTTTTATTTAAATAATTATTTATTTTATTTAAATTTGTTTTAGGTAAACAAATATCCATAATACATATATAATTTCAATGTAATTCATTGGAGTTGTTTTATAAAAAAATTAGATGTATTAAATTTTATTGAATTTTTTAACTTCTTTTACCCACTTTCTAGGCACATTTGAAAATTTTCATAAGATGTAATTTTATCGCTTCTGTGAATTTAATTTCAAAAATCCAAGAGACACGGTTGACATCATTATGTAAAATTTTGTTCAGGATGATGAAAATAATTTTTGGTGAATAGTATGTTTTGAATTTATTTACCACCGTTAAAAGTAAATTGGGTAATTAAAGATAAAAATGATATTATAATTACCCTAACACATATTCTAATTCTATTGGATAAGTTTATTTCGACCAAAAGAATCCTTAGGAATAAAATATGATCATTTTGGTCCACTGGGATTAGATTAGGACATTTATTATTATTTTATTTAAAGAAGAGTGAAAAGTGTTAAATTCAATCATTAAAAACTAAACCATTTTAATATAGGGTAATACATAAGATAAATTCGACTATAATTATCCATTTGAAATATAAAAATATTTCCTACATGATTTTATTTTATTTATAATTCTTAGACATTAAATAATTAAATTTATTTATTACACAATGATGATGCACTAATTACCTTCTTATTGAAATTTTCAAATAAATGATATTATAAATATTAATATAATTGTAAATTGTGCCTTTTGATGTATTCGACGAATTTTATAGGTTAGTATGAAATTTTATTGTTTATTAAATAAATTTTTTTCAAAGTGATAATTTTGTGGTAATTTTCAAATAAACCAAATACTGAATAGTGTTCAAATTGATATAAATGAGTTTTCAAAACAAATACTATATTATTAATTGATATAATATTCCTACAAGTATCAAGTTAGATAAAAATACTTAGATGAGGTTATATAATTCTGTAATTACCACTTGGGGTAATCTTTGATTTTTATAGTAAGTTTATTAACCATTTATTATAATAATACATGAATACATGATAAAAGAAAAACTATTTAACTAAGAGTTAAATCTAAAAGATAAGGTGAATATGGTAACTTAAACCTATATAAAACGAATTGGTTGACATGTTTTCGACGAATACCCACCTTAGACTTTAAATAAATCCTTTTAGAGCCATTATAAACAAAATAAGATTGTATAATAAAATAATATTTCGAGCTTTTCATAAACTGGCCCTCACCTCTCTTTTAAAATGGTACTTCCCCTTCTCTAAAAATCACACCTCTAAAGCCATTTTTCATGGACAAAAACTGATAAAATACTCATCCTAACTACCCTAAATTAATCCTAGAGGCCTTACTTTGATCAGAATCCTACCTAAGGATCCCTTTTGATCAAATCAAAAGGAAGCACCTAAAGAAGAGGTAATAATTTCATCACCTCTTTCAATGTTCTTTTAGTCTTGAACTTCCTCTTTCTTTGTTGTTTCCATACCAAAATAATAACTCAAGTACCTTATACATACCATGATGTTATTATAAATATGTTAAAACCATATTTATTATTCTATCCATCCTATTAATTACAAAGTCACCATACGTGAGTACGTACCGCTTACCGTCTCCACGCCGCGGTCTAATTTGTTATTCAACACTTTATTATTTGGATGGGTATAATAATGAGTACAATTGATGTAAATAATAAATATAAAATGTTAATTATTCTATATATATTATATAAAATCCAATGATATATGATTTCTCCATCAATGAAATGATATTGTCGCTCGTGCGTACATACGGATTACCATCTCCATGAACATGATGAGATTCATTCCACATCGCAATCATTCAAGAATAATTTTCATTTTATGATTAAAAATAATGTTTAAGAACTTAATATAATTATGTATATGGATTAAATACATCTTATCCATAATAAACATGACTTACATAACAAACCATATAAAGGAAAACAAATCAGTTAACACCCAAAGAAAATATACTACTGAATTATTATTAAAAATCAATATTAGAAGATCATATATGATATCAAAATTATGTATGTGGTTATTTTATAATTTAATAATAGTTATTTAAATATTATACAGGAGGGTAACATAACCTATATCAAGTATAATTACAAGTTAAGGGTTAATTTTACAATCTATTTATTATCAGAGGTTGTTTATATATAAGTATCTACTAGGACCTCTTTATCATCCACATCTGTGTTTCTTAAAAAAATTCAAAACATTTTTAATATTTCCTAGACTATAGGTTAAAGTCATTTATACCATTTTTTTTACTTTTTATAAAAAAATTATAAAGGAATATTTCTGTCGTTTTCCAAACAAGGTCCTTTGCGACATTTTAGACAAAATTAAGGAAAGAATGTTTTTTAACTTATACGGCGAGTGCAGAAATTTTCCACCATTATAAAACCATTGAATATTCCCTTAAAATATTGTAATAATTATTTCAAAATAAATGTTTTATTTTATAATTTATCTGAATTTTAAATGATTTCAAAATAGAAATAGATATTTCTCTCAAATAGTTTTGATTTCATATATGTCGACATCTTTTGATGGATTTTCACACGTTTGAAGTTGATTTATTATGATACAATATTAAATATTGTATTGAAGGTTTTGTGATATGTTTGACTATTTATCTGTTATTTTTATAAAATTCATGGTTTATGGTTACATTATTAACATTTTGTACGCTGCTTTTATTACGAATGTTTATTTTATGTTTCAACCTTTTTCATATGAGGAATGAATTGGACTTAGTAAGTGACAAGTGTAGCCTGCTATAGCTCTTTGATGCATCAATCTGTCTCATGAGACAAACTAGTGTCGTGGCACAAGGCCTTGAAAAAATCTTATTTTTAGTCTCGGCTCGAGGCCTTGACTATGTGTTTATGATTTCCAGAAATATGCATTCCATCAATATGAAATTGGCTATTGGTAATAATGTTACTATTAAACTAGTAGAATAACCATGTTAATAAGTGAATAGAATTATTTGATTTATCTTTGTCATATTATTCTAAATTTTAAGATTAAAAGGCTTGTGTTTTAGTCTTATAAATTTCCTTAAATGTTTATGTTTATTTATGATAGTTTCTACTATATTGTTATCCTTATAGAGCATCTAAGCTCACCCCTTTCTATGTTTTATTTATTCTCAGGATGTGAAGAAGTATATTATGATTAAACTACAAGAATAGGATAACACATATAATAGTGTTCAAAGGGGACACAATTTTTTTTTTAATATTTCATGATGTAATTTAAAACTTATGTATGTATCTAGTACTTCCTAGGCTGATAAACCGATCAGTCTTTCAAGACATGATTCCTTGTATCATGGAAATGTTATGTAAAAATGCACTAACAATCGGTAACTGGGTTAAGGGAGTTATATTTGGTATCAGAGGAAGTTTAGTACAAAACTTGGAAACTAGATTTATAAAAAATCTGATTAGATAACATTTCCCAACGATAGATTTTGAAGATTAAAATAGAAGAACTTTTGAAAATTTTGGGAATGTTGAGATTTTATGATTTATCCAAGAAACAAATCCCTATCTAGATATAAGCAAGGAGAGGCAGATTTGGTATAGATGTACCTAGGAGTTAAAACTCTAACAATGAGTTTCGGGCTTGACCCGGGGTATCTTGGTACACAATAATGGGCCTTCCTACACTCTTGGTTATGGCACTCTTGGAGGATATGCTTAGGATAATTCAAATTTTCTTTACAGACCATTATGACAGATTTAGGAATAAATACCTCCTTAAAGAAAATTTTTTTTATTGATTATGGATCATATGAATAAACTGTAAAGTTTATGTTAGATATTTTACTAGTTAGGAATTATGTATTGTAATTCATAAACTAATCTAGTATATTCAATTATTTAGAAATGGTGTATAGTGGAAGTAATGGAAAACCTATAAATTCACATAATCCATCTAGGTATTTCCATCCTACTCAAGATAATTATAGTAGAGCTGGTGATGTAACCGGTGCAGAAAAACTTAAATCCATATTGGGACAACTCACTCTAGTTATGAATAATAACCTTAATCGTATGGATTACCCTTATAAAAAATAAAGAGGATAAATGTTAAACCACTTAAAGAGGAAACAACCACCAATATTCAATGGGACTACAAATCCATTTTTAGCTTTGCAATATATAAGTTCCTTAGGGAAAATATTTCATGCTTTGGGGAGTAGAAAAAGGGAAAAGATTTCATGGTAGTTTATCACTTCATGGGAGATGCAAATCAATGGTGGTCATTAATTAAAATCAAAAAATAGGATGAATAAGTATAAAATATGGAATGGATGGAGTTTAATGAACTTATATAAGAAAGATAATTTTTTTGTGACCATCTAGAAAATATGGAAAGACAATTTCTAAGTCTGAGGCAAAACAAGGATGATAATGTCGCAAAGTATGAGTCTAACATTACAAGGATATTAATGAATTAATAAGATTATATACATTACCCAAGGAGTAATATTGATTGATTATCTGATGGGTTAAAACCATTTCTCTGTTGAGCATTAGTCTCACAATCCTTCATGTCGTATGAAGATATTGTCTCATGTGTTATCAAGATAGAAAATAAATTCTCTAAGTCTTGTGAATTTAAAGAAAAGCAAGAGAAGAATAGATTTTCTAAACAATCTAGAAATGGAAATAAGGAGAATAAGAGAAAGATAGAATTTCCATCTTCTAGTAAATGTGGGAATAAACACCCCATTACTTTCCTAATGGGAATGGGAGTCTGTTACAAGTGTGGTGAAAAAGGCCACCAAGCTTGTGATTTCAAGGGAAAAAAAGATGTTTTCACTGTTGAATTCTAAAATTGTAGATAAATTGGGCATTACATAAATTAATTACCTATTAACTAAGAAAACGTACCTCATAAAAGGCCAAGGGAGCATGTCCAAGCTTATACAATCACTACTGTTGAGGCTGAAGCTTCAAATAATGTGGTGGAAGGTAATTTAATGGTTTCCTCAAATTTAGCCAATGATTTATTTGATTCTAGATCATCGAATTGTTTCACATCTTCCTAGTTTTCTAGTAAAATTAGAATATTTCCAATTAGATTTAACAAGGGAGTTATAAGTCAAAACTCTTAAGGGAAGTATTATTACAACAATGTTTTGGGAATTAGTTCTCATTAGGGAATATAAGCATGCTTTTTTTGTTAATATTATCATCATAACCATGATTGAATTTGATATAATCCTTGATTTGGATTAAATTTTGGACCATGATGCACAAATTTATTATCAGATGAAAGAGGTTACAATTTTAAATGATGATAAGGAGTAACTTATCTTTAGATAAGAAATTTAACCATCTAATCCTTATCTAGATATATCCACAATAGCTATAATAAACTAAATTATTTTGGAGGAATATAAGTAAATGACTATGGGTGAGAAAAGGAATGTTCAAATAGAGGATGTATCCATTGTGAAAGAATATATTGACGTGTTTCTAGGGGATTTACCTAGACATCCTCTATAAAGAGAAATTGAGTTTTCCATTGATTTAATTATTGGTTCAAGGCCTATATTGAAGACCCCTTATGGAATGCCACTATGGAATTAGTGGAACTAAAGAAACAACATGAGGAATTGAGTAATAAAGGATTTATTCACCCTTGTGTTTATCCATGTGGAGCCCCTGTTCTTTTTTTGGAAGAAAGTTGGATCTATGAGGTTATGAATTTACTATAGGGAGATCAATTCTATAACAATACAGAACAAGTATCCAATACCTCACATTAATGATTTATTTGATCAAATTCATGGAGCTCAATATTTTTCAAACATTGACCTTCGATATGGATATCATCAGTTGTGTGTGAAGAAGGAAGTCATTCTGAAGATAGCATTTCCTACCAGGTATAGGAATTACGAGTTTACAGTAATGCCTTTTGGACTGACTAATGCTCCCTTTATCTTCATGGATCTAATGAATAGATTTTTCATGGAATAAATTGATGAATTTGTAGTGGTGTTTATTGATGAAATCTTGGTTGACTCTAAAATCTAGGAAGATTATGAAAAACACTTGCGCATAAATATGAATACTTTTAGAAGAAATGAATTATATGGGAAGTTTAGAATATGTGAATTATGGCTTCATAATATTTCATTTATTGGTCATATTGTCTCTATGGATGGAATCTCTGTTAATCCTTCTAAGACAAGAGTAATACATGAATAGCCAGCACTAATGATTATACCTGACGTACACAGTTTTATTATTTTAGCAGGTTATTATCGGCATTTCCTCCAAGATTTTTCCCGACTGGCTAAACCATTAACCAAGCTCACATGTAAAAAGGATAAATTATTTTGGACAAAAGAGTTTGAAGAATGTTTTGAATAAAAAAATATAAGATTATTTAATTCTCTTATATTTACTCTACTATCGGGGAATGATGTGTTTGTTATTTATAGTGATGCTTCAAATAAAGGACATGATCGTGTACTTATACATAATGATAGATTTATTTACTATGCATCATAGTAGATAAAAATTCATGAACAAAACTTTACCACTCATGATCTTGAGTTATCATCTATAAAATTTGCTTTTACGATATATAGATTATATCTCTATGGTGAAAAATGTTAGACATATACTAATCATAAGAGTTTGAAATATATTTCCTCATAAAGTGAACTCAACATGAGGAAAATAAGATGTATTTAACTACTCAAGGATTATTATTTCACTATACACTACCTCCTGGGTAAGAAAAATAATGTGGTAGATGCTTTGAGAAGAAAGTATCATGTTGTTTTGAACAAGATGACAGTTGAAAGAGATCCTATGTTCATGGATCTAGTATAGAAGGATATGGAAATAATCATGGAAGGTGAAACATAAATACATTTTCAAATGGTTTCCAACTCATCTTCAATAAAAGGATAAAAAGTTATTAGACTAATGATGAGGAGTTTCAAAAAAAATTAAAGCTATGAACGATGGGAGATTGATCAACTTAGTATAAGAATATGGGATTTTGATATTTTGGAAGAGGTTTTGTGTTCCTGACATACCTGATCTACAAAATGGAATTGTTGGCTAATTCTCCTAGATCCAATTTCTCTATACACCATGGTAGCACTAAGATGTATAGATATTTGAAGGAACAGTTTTGGTCGGACAACATAAAAAGGGATATTGATGATCATGTGTTACAATGTATGATTTTTGATCAAGTTTAGGCTGGAAGACAACATGCTGGAGGAGTCTTGCAACAACTTTCTATACTTGAGTGGAAATGGGATAATATTAGGATGGACATTTTCATGAGGATACTAAAGACACCTAGAAGGAATGATGTAATATCGGTCATTGTTGATCATCTTACCACATCAGTACATTTACTTGCTATGAGATAAGATTTACCACTTGAACATTTAGCAATAATATATATTAATGATGTTTTAAGACATCATGGAGTACCCCTATCGATTGTTTCTGATCATGATAACTTTTTTACATCAAGATTTGGGAAAAGTCTTCAGAAGGCCTTAGATACTAAACTTCGTCTGAGCACTGCCTACCACCCTCAAACTGATGGAAATTTAGAACTGACTATTCATACCTTAGATGACATGTTGATATCATTCTCACATGACTTTAAATATATGTGTGATCAATATTTACCTCTGGTAGAATTTTCCTGTAACAATAATTTCCATTAAAGTATTCAGATGGCACCGTATGAAGAGTTATATGCAAAGATATGTCGCACACCAACATGTTGAGAAAATGTTGGTGAAAAATAACTCTTAGGCCCAGAACTTGTTGAGGAAACAATGGAAATGTAAGGATTATCCAAACCCACATCAAAACAGCTCAAAAATCCAAAAGAGCTATGCTGATAATCGAAAGAAGGATTTGGAATTTCATGTAGGATATCATGTTTTCTTGAAGGTTTCTCCATGGAAGGGTGTTGTATGATTCAGTAAGAAGGGTAAATTAAGTCCCAAGTACGTCAAACCTTTCAAAATTCTAGAACAAATTGGAGCGGTAGCTTACCATTTGGAAATGCCTCTAAGTCTCTCCAACGTTCATGATGTGTTCCACGTATCATGGTTGAAAAAATACATACCTGACCCAATGCATGTACACACCTGTGAAGAAATATTACTGGAACCTAATCTCTCTTATTTTGAAGCACCTATCAAGATTTTTTATACCTGAGAAAAAGTGTTGAGAAATAGGATGACTCATCTGGTAAAACTTCTATGGAGAACCTATAAGACGGAAGAGGCGACATGGGAACTCGAGGAACTTATGATGAAGAACCACCTGAATATTTTTATGAACTAATATTCTATAAATTTCGAGGATGAAATTATTTGAAGGAGGGAATAATGAAACACTCCCAGCTTCCACAGTACGCTTCTCTTTGAATAATGTTTTAGCTTGCATTGTACGCAACTTTGAGTTCTAGCACACCATGACAAATCAAACTAACTGTGATGAATAGTAATACCAACATTTTGAAATTTTATAAATTCTATTTTTCAAAATGGACTTCTTTTTTGGATTCTGAATATCAAAATTAGCTTAGGTAGATTTTTTGGTATTTTTCTGAAAATAGTCAATTTTTTATGAGTAGTGAAAAAACACTACATTAATATTTAAGACCTAATTTTTATTTAAATAATTATTATTTTTTAATTAAATTATTTTAGTTCCAAATAGATACATAATACCTAAATAATTTCAATGTAATTCATTGAATTAATTTAATAATAAAAGTAGATGTATAAAATTTTATTGAATTTTTTAAAATCTTTCACCCACCTTCTGGGAACATATGAAAATTTGCATAAAAAATAATTTTACCACTTTAATGAAATGAATTTAAAAAAATTTAGAGACATTGTTGACATCAGTAAATAAAATTTGGTTCAATAAGATGAAAATAATTTTTGTTGAATAGAAACTTTGGAATTTTATTTACCATGGTTAAAATTAAACAGGTTAATTAAAGGTAAAAATGATATGATAATTACCCTAAAACATGTCCTAATAATATTGGATAAGTTTATTTTGACCAAAATCAACCTCAGTAATAAAATATGATCCTTTTGGTCAACTTGGATTAGATTAAGACATTTATTTTTATTTTATTTAGAGAAGCCTTAAAAGTGTTAAATTCAAAGTGTAATAACTAAACCATTTTTAATATATGGTTATACATAATATAAATTCTACTATAAATATTCATTATAAATATAAAAATATTTCATACATAATGTAATTTTATTTATAATTTTTATAAAATAAATAATTACATTTATTTATGACACAATGATGATGTTGTAATTACCTTATTATTGAAAGATTAAAATAATTGATATTATAAATATTAATATAATTGTAAATTGAGACTTCTCATGTATTACAAAAATTTCTAGGTTAATATGGCATGTTAGGTTTGACTATATAAATTGTTTTTGAAGTGATAAAGTTGTTATGACTTTCAAAAAAACCAAATACTAAATAGTGTCAAAATTGACATAAATAAGGTTTTAAAACAAATACTATATTAATAATTGATATCATATTACTAAAAATATATGGTTTCTCCAATGGACTTTTATAAGGTTATATATATCAATAATGAAACACTTTGGGTTCTCTTGATGTTTTATAGTATGTTAATAAACCATTTATTATAATAATATAAGAATACATGATAAAAGTTAAACTATTTAACTAAGAGTTAGATCTAAAATATATTGTTAATATGGGGACCAAAACCTATCTAAAACCTATTGGTTGAGATTTTTTTGACCCAAACCCACATAATCCTTGAAATAAATACTTTTTGAGCAATTATAAACTAAATATGATAGTATAATAAAATAATCTTTTAATCTTTTCATGAGGTGGCCATCTTCTCTCTTATAAAAGGGTAATTCTCCTTCTCTCAAAATCACACCTTCAAAGACATTTGGCTCAGACAACCCTAGATAAAATATCCTAAAAAATACACTAAATTTAACCTATAGGCCTTAATTTGATCATAAAACAACTGAATGATCCCTTTTGATCAAATCAATGTGAAGCAGCCGAAGAAGAGGTAATAATATAATCAACTCTTTCAAAATTCTTTTCTTATTCCACTTCCTTTTTCATTGTTTTTTACATACCAAAATAATAAATCTAGTACCATATACATAATTTTATGTTATTATAAATATGGTACAACAATATTCATTATCCTATCCATCTTATGAATGACAAAGTCACCATATATGTGTATGTACGGCTTGTTGTGTCCACTTCATGGTGTAGTTTTTTATTAAAGACTTCATTATTTAGACAGGTATAATAATGAGTATAATTGATGTAAATAATATATATAACATGTTAATGGTTATGTATATAGTGTGTACCATCTAATTACATACAATTTCACCATTAATAAAATGATATTGTTGATCCTGCATATGTATAGATTACCGTCTCCACAAACATGATGAGATTCATTCCCCATAATAATCATTCAAGAATAATTTTCATTTTATGATTAAAAATAATCTTTAAGAACATAATATGATTTTGTATATGAATCAAATACATCTAACTCGTAACAAACTTGACTAATGTAACAAAACATATAAAGGAAAATGAATCACTTAACACCTGAAATAAAGATACTACTGAAATTTTATTAACAAAAAAATATTAGAAGATCATATATGATATCTTATTTATGTATGTTGATATTATATAATTTAATAACAATGATTTAAATATAGTGAAGGAGGTAAATGTATCCTCTATAAAGGAAAAATACAAGGTAAGGGTTAGTTTTACAATTTTTTTATCATCTGAGGTTATTTATATATAAGTATCTACTAGGACCTCTCTATCATCCACATCCATGTTTCTTAAAAATTTATTTCAAAACATTTTTATTGTTACCTATACTATAGGTTAAATTAATTTATACCCTTGTTTAACTTTTTATAAAATTTTTATAAATGAGAGTTTCTGTCATTTTCCAAACAAGGTCTTTTATGACCTTTTCGACAAAATTAAGGAACGAATGTTTTTTTAACTTATACGTCGATTGGGGATATTTTCCACCATTATAACACCTTTGAAACATCCACTACGAGATTATAAGAATATTTTGAAAATAATTTTTTATTTTATATTTTATGTGACTTATAAATTATTTTAAAATAGAAATAGATATTTTCACAAATATTTTTTATTTCATCTATGTAAATATCTTTTGATGGATTTTAAAATTACTTGATGTTGATTTATTATAATAAATATTCTATATTTTATTGAAGTTTTTTTGATATGTTTGACTATGGATGTGTTATTTTTATACCATTCATGGTTTATGGTTAAATTATTAACATGTTCTATGCTAGTTTTAATAAGAATTTTTATGTTATGTTTCAACCTTTTCATATGAGGAATGTATTAGACTTAGTAAGTGACTGGTGGAGCCTGCTACATCTCCTCGATGCATCGGTAGGTCTCATGAGATGAACTAGTTTCTTCTTACAAGGCCTTGACCATATATTTTTTGTATTCTTGGAATGAGGCATTGACTATGTGGTTATGATGTCTGACATTATGCATTACATCGTTATGAAATTGTCTATTGACATTACAAGTCACTATTTGACCAGTAGAATATCCATGTGAATATGTAAATGGAATTATTTGATTTATCTTTTATATATTATTCTAAAGTTTATCTTTAAAAGGATTCCATTTTAGTCTTATACATTGCCTTAAATATTTATGATTATTTATCACAGTTTTCGCTATATTTTTATCCATACTAAGTATCTAAACTCACCCCTTTCTATGATTATGTTTCCCAGGATGTGAAAAATTATATAATGATTAACCTACAAGAATAGGCTTAGGAATATAAGAGTGTTCAAAGTCGAAACAACATTGTTGTTTTAATATTTCATGATGTAATGTAAAACTTATGTATGTATCTAGTACTTCCAAAGCTACTAAAATGATCGGTCTTTTGAGACATGATTCCTTGTATCTTACCAATGTTATTAGATTTTTCACAGAATCTAGGTAACTGTGGTCAAGGCATTATAATAATTTTATTTTTATATATATGATAATTGTTTTGATTTATGAAGTGATTATGACCCTTATAATTTTTTAATTAACGGGAAATAAAAGGTGTCTCATTCATAATTTTAATAACTATAATAATTTTAATATGGTGTTTACCAGAAGATATATTTGAAAGAAAATTTTGTTTAAAAATATATATGAATTATCTTCATCATGGTAATTTATTTTCAAATTTTACTGAAGAAATTAATAACTTAAATGCTTGTACAACCCTGATATAATAATTATTTAATTAATGGAAGAATAAAATAAATAATATTAAATAATAAAAATAAAAATAATTTGAGATAATTAATATAATACATGAATTTTATAGATGAAATTGACATATTATGGTTGTATTGAATGATTTTTTCAATGTTATTTTGTTTTATTTATATTTATAAAAATCAAGGTTATGAATAGTATCAAAATAGATATTAATGATATTTTAAAATATAAAATATTTTATTAAATGGTATAAATTAAAAAATATATTACATCATATCAATTTATTAGAATATAATTTAAAATATCAACCAGTATCCGTTAGGGTTATTTTTTAATTGTATATTTACAATATCATGCCTTAAAGATTAAAATACATGTTGTCACGGTAAGAGTCAAAGAGGTTAAATAAGGGTTAAAACCTAAATATAAGCTTATAAATTTAATCAAAACATATATAAATTTAATTTTATATGGTTATTTATACCCATAAAAATATTATATTATAAAAGAATAAGTTTGGATCAATTTTTGAAATGAAAGTTATTTTATATTAAATTAATATTTTATAAAGTCCCTAATGTGCCCCTCATATCTATTATGAAATGGAACCTCTTCCTTCACTTATTTAAAAATAATTCATCCATCTACCTCGACTAAACACATCGCATTCCCCTTTAAAACATCCTTATCCATGTTTTTTGGGTTTTAGTCTCTTAAAATTCCAGCCTTAAGTCCCTTAATAAGAGATCTAAAAGAATTCAGTTGAAGAAGAGGAAATCATCTTTACCAACTCTTTCAAGTTTATTTATTCTTATACAACCTATTCATTTGTTTTTTACCTAATAAAATATCATCTCAAATATCATATATATAATTACATTTTATTATGATTATGAAAGAATTATTTTCTAGCTTTCATCCATCTTATAAAAAAACAACATCACCACACATATGTACGTATGACTTACTATGTCCGCATGGTGGTGTAATTCATTTTTGACCACTACATTAATTATATGGGTATAATTGTGAAAATAATGGATTTATATGATTAATATGGATTTATATTTATTTTTTAAACTTAATATATCATTAATTTCTCTAACCATTTAGCATTAAGTAAATGATATTGTTGCCCATGCTTACGTACGGCCTACCGTCTCCATAAAATGATGTGACTCATTTTTCATATCCTAAATTCAATGATGATTTTAAAAATGTATATTATGAATAAATATTATATTTATATCCCTAATAAAATGAAATATATGATGTAATTATATTCTTTTCATAAGAACTAGGACTTACAAGACCAAACCTGCATAGGAAAATGAAGCAGATAACACCCAAAACAATGGTAGTAACGAAATATTATTAAAAATGGGTGATAAGATGGTATAATAGGATCATATAAGATATAATAATTTTAATATGTTTATAGAATAATTTAATAAAATAATTTAAACCATTATTCCTGATTTTAAATAATGTTCAACAAAAGTACATTGTAATGTAAGTGGTCAAGCCAATTTCCATTCCTTTGGTTCTATGTCTACTTTGTTGATTATATTATGCAAAGATAATTTGTGAAATTTTATTTCATTTATTAATGATATATTTCCACTTTTATATTTTTTTATCATAATTGGTTACACATAATCACTTTATTTATTAACTCATAACTAAATGTTACGAACTTTGTAAGGGATCTCTTAACTAAATTTCTATTCTTTGTGTTAAAGTCCTACTTCATTGATTTAGTCATGATATGATTATGTATAAAATCACTTCGGAATATATTATGTGGTATTTACCCTTTTTTATTCCTATTTTTAGTAGATACTCATAAAAATCATTTTATTAATTCTTACATTAATGTTATGATCTTGTTAAGGGACTTCACCTCAATTTTCTTTCATTGAGGAATATTTTGATATTATGTACCTATATTGTATTTTTAGTTATATATAACACCACTTTGACATGTAATATCATGAATTTATTTTTTTCTCATGATATTTAATGTTTAGTTAATTGTTATTCATTTATGGGGAATATGATTCAACTTATTACAAAGTGATAAGGGACTTCGTCTCAATTTCAAATCATTGAGGCATGTCATAATATTATGCACCAAATTTATTTTATATGGTGTATATTTTTCCCTTTGATTTATTTTTTATCATAATTCCTTGAGATCTTAATTTATAATAAATATCTATACTTATTGTATGATAGATATTATTATTTCCTAATGTATGTACCATTATTAAAAATGGTACTTACCGTGAAAGTTATTTGACTGAGTAAATAATGCTAAATCATTATTTTTAAGTCAATATGGATACTTGTTGATAAGATAAATTATTATGAATCAAATTTATTAGTTGATGTTTGAGTAATTATTTGGACATGAAATAATGGTTGAGGACCATATGTAGAAAATCTCATTAATTCATTAGTAGTCTCATGAGACAAAAGTTTTCCAAAGAAAATGAATTTTTACCTATAAATATTGAACTATTATATGAAAGATCTTAATTTTAAAGGTATTATGTGACTGGGAATCATAAAATCTAATAATTAATAATTTCCATCATTAAGAATTTATTCATTACTATCCATGAGAATTTCACTATAATATTATCCATGAATTAAGATTGTGCTCAAGTTATTGATTACATGGTATGTGTTTCCAATCATTTACATTACCATAATTATTATACCATATCTATTAATGAAGTTAAGTTATTTAAATGTAATGTGTGATCAGATATTTACCTTATCATGATTATTTTTCCTAATCTATTTCTAATAGTCAAGTTATTTAAATTCCATGTGTGCTTAATTGTTTATATTTCAATAATTTTTATCCTAATTGATTTATGATAGCTTCTATTTTACTTATCCCATAATGATCATTTGATTTAACCCTTTTTCTCCATTCCCCATGAATCCATTAAGTATACAATGGTTTTTAGAAAAGGATATGATATATGGACTAATGTTATTCTAAAAAAATAATTATGTTTTAATTTGTGTTTTCAAATGTATGTGAAATTCAATTATGTATCTATTTTAATATGACTAATATGCTATTTGGTCTGTTGATATCTAATTTCTTGTATATTATTACTATTTAATGAAGTAAGGAATTAACTCTGGGATATTAGGGATTGGGGTTGTTACATAGGGGTGTATGTAACATCCCAACCTGATAGCCACTTTAATAGTGCCTCAAGTCATTCTGTCACGTAGCCTCAAGCATGCCTCCCCATACACCAGAGGATACCGATTATCAATGAGGGTTCAATAATGGAATTTTGGGGATAATATACCATCATGATCTGATTAAAACATTGTTATAAGAGATAATAAATAAATCACTTAGTAGCAGAAACAGTATAAATAAAGGATAGAGAAGCGGAAGATAAATATAACTAAAAATGTTTTTGTAACACCTCGAAATTTTATGAGATATATTCTTGTTAATTTCATTGATGCCATTTATTGTACACTACACCAAGATTATATTGTAATATACGCAACACCGTATTAACTTGCAGTATACGCAACACAATTCTTGGCTCGTGTTACACACAATTTCAAGTTTGTTTTGTGGAAATTATTTTACGCAACATTAAGTATAGATTTTGTATAATGTATAAATGAAATAACGTTTGATTATGTTATACACAACACCAAATGGAGATTTCACTACAGGTAGACCTGACATGGCTTGGATTACACGTAATCAAGACGTTCTTCGATAGCGTGTGTAGTACGCAATACCAAGGTTTACTAAATGATATATTATAATTATATTATTATGAACTAGCCGTTATGAATAGTAAAACCAACTTTTTGAAATTTTATAAATTTTATCTTTCAAAATGGACTTCATTTTTAGATTCAGAATATCAAAATTAGCCAAGGGTTAATTATTGTTATTTTTCTGAAAACTGACAATTTTTTATGAATAGTGAAAACACTTGGTTACAATAAAAAAACGACCTTTTATTTAAATAATTATTTATTTTATTTAAATTTATTTTAGGTCAAAATTGAAACATAATACCTATATCAGTTCAATGTAATTAATTTGAGTCATTTTATAATAATTTTAGATATATAAAAATTTTATTGAACTCTTCACCGTCTTTTACCCACCTCCTAGAAGAATTTGATAATCCACATTAAACTTAATTTTAGAGCTTCTGTGAGTGGAATTTCTAAAATCCGAGAGAGACGGTTAATATCATGGAGTAAAATGTGGTTCAATAAGATTAAAATAATTTTTGGTAAATAGTAACGTTTTACTTTTATTTACCACGGTTAAATGTAAATACGGTAATTAAGCGTAAAATGATATTATTATTATTCTAAAACATGTCTTAATTCTTTTGGATTAGTATAATTCAACCAAAAAAAACCTTAGGAATAAAATATTACCCTTTAGGTCCACTTGGAATAGATTAGGACACTTATAATTATTTTATTTAAAGAATAGTTAAAATAGTTAAAATAAAAGTTTAATAACTAAAACAATTTTAATATAGGGTTATACATAAGATAAATTCGACTATAAATATTCATTAGAAATTTAATAATATTTCATACATAATGGTATTTTATTTATAATTTTTAGACATTAAATAATTTAATTTATATATGACACAATGATGATGCACTAATTACATTATTAAAAAAATATTAACATAATTGATGTTATAAATACCCAAATAAATGTAATTTGAGACTTTTTATGAATTACACTAACTATATAGGTTAATATGACATGGTAATGTTGATTAAATTGACTTTTTTTTAACTAATAATGTTGTTATAATTTTCACAAAAAACAATTACCAAATAGTGTCAAAATTGACATAAAATAGTTTTTTAAAAAAATATTATATTATTAATTGTTATTATGTTCGTAAAAATATAAGGTTCAGCCAAATGAAATAGATAAGCTTATATATATTAATAATTAACCACTTGGTGTTCTTTTGGCTTGTTATAGTAATTTTATTAAACATATAGTGTAGCATAACAAGAAGACATGGTAAAAGATAAATTATTTAACTTAGAGTTAACTCTAAATGATAAGGTTAAAATAGTGACCTGAACTTGTCTAAAACCTATTTTTTGAGATTATTTTGACCCATACCCACTTTATCTTTGAAATAAATCAATTTGGAGCTATTATAAACCGAATATGACTTTATTATAAAATAATATTTTATGTTTTTCCAAAGGTGCCCCTCTCCTCCCTTATAAAAATGGCACCCCTTCCCTCTTCTCTTCACACGCTTTTGAGCCTTGAATATTGGCCAAAACCTGCCCATTTCCCTTATAATCTTCCCTAGAAACATTATAGAGGTTCTGGTATCCTCAAAAGACCAACCCTAGTGCCTTAAGAGGAGGTTAAGAAGAGGCGCGTCAAAGAAGAGGTAACATCTTTTACCGATTCTTTCCAATTTATTTATTCTTATACTTCTTCTTCATTATTTATTTCATCATAAATTAATAACATCAGTATCAATAATATATTGATATGTTATTATAAATATTAAACAACCAAATTTCATCTTCTATCCATCCTACATAAAACGAAATCACTGTGCGTGCGTGTGTACGGAATACCGTCTCCACGCCGTGGTGTAATCTGTTTTTCACCACCACCTTACATGGATGGGTATAATTGTATAAATAAATAACAATATATGATTATTGTAAAGTGATATTGATTATGATATATTATACATACACATCAATACAATTCCACAATCATGGGAATGATATCATCGCTCATGCGTACGTACGGACTACCGTCTCCACGAACGCGATGAGATTCATTTTCCATGATTAACCATTCATGTATGATTATAAAGTATATATAATAAATAATCATGAATGATATTACATATTAATGATACTGGATTAATGTACATATTTGTTTCATTTACATAATTCCATTTAAATCAATAAGGAAACAAAAACAGCGTTCATGCGTACGCACGGCCAACCGTCTCCATGATTGGTGTATTTCATTCTGTTTATCGATCTATCGTATATATTGATATACTGAATATATATTATATATAAATCATGTTTTTTATTCTAGAGTTAACTAAATTAGGATATAATTAAAAATATCAAGAACAACATGTCAAAAAACGTATGATAAATGAAACGATTTTACCCAAAAGACTACTTTAACAAGGAATTTACAAAAGAATGGGTAATATTAAGTCATAAGTGAACCATATATGTTATCATAACAATGGATATGATTCTGTAATAAGTCAATGACATTATTGAAATCATTATACCAGAGTTTCAAACACATACGAAGCATATCGGATCTAAGGTAAGGGATAATTTCGCAATCTCAATTTTTATCTGAGATTGATTATATGTAAGTATTTACTGGGGTTATATTTTTCATACATGTCCATAAAATGTTTTTTATAAAGTGTTTAATATTCTTTCATGTATGTATAATGTCATTTATACCCTTCTTTGACTTTTACTTTTTGTTATGGATGGAATCTCTCTTTTCTTTACTATACGTGGAACTTTTTGACTTTTCGTTTGAAAGTACGAGGAGAATGTTTTTTTTAACTTATACGGAATGAATGGATTTTTACAATTTCATAATGCCTTATTTTCATGAAGCTTCCTCTACAATATATCATGATTATTTTCAACAAAAAATCCCTTTCTTTTAAAAAATGCATATCATTTTGTGAAATGAAAATGATTTTGAAGAAGAAAGGATATTTTCCTCAAGAATTCATTTCAAGTGTTTTATCAAAACCGTTTTCCATCTAAGATGACATTATTTCATATGTGTATGTTTCAAGTATAATTCCTCTATGATTTACATGGTTTCATTTTTCTTATGATGAAATGATATACATTTGTTTTATATGTATTATGTTATGATGGGATGATGTTTATGAAACCCATTTTATTCTTTGGGTTATGATGAATGATTTTTTATTATGTTCTGGAAGACATAAGAATGATTTAATTATGAGATACGTGGGACCTATATCTCCATCCAATGCATTGGGTAACGATTTATATCTCATGAGATAGACATGGCTGGAACGGAAAGTTAATCTGGTTCAGTGATACAGGACTGGAATGAGGAGTGAACTCGATTCATAAAGGGACTTTTTCTACTAAGATGCTCTTGGCAGCAATGCCTTGGCTACTATGGAAATCATACCATGTGATTAATGGTTTTACACAATTAAATGTTTTACTCAAATACTATTTTATCTTGATTGATTTTACTTTATGATATATTCCTTAAGTACATCCAAGATTTATGTATTTTCTCAAGATTTTGATGTTTAGATTTTATGTTCTTGTTTTTGCATTCAAATGTTTGTGGATTGTTTTATGTTCTCTATGTTTACCATTACTGAGCATTTTATCCCACCCTTTTTATGTTTTATTGTCCCTAAGATATAAATAATGGTTTTAGGTACGAAAACAAAAGGGGGAGATCATTATGGTAGATGTTGAAGATCTTTCACCATGATTAGAAGATTATTTTTCCGAGTTTCCAAAGACACTAAACTATTACGGTCCTTGTGTGTTTTTTTGTTATGTATTAAGTATTCCTCAAAAGTAATGTAATCTCCATGTACTTCAAGATTTGGGTCTCTATAGTTGGTATCAGATGAATGGTTTAGGTAACCTTTGGAATCTAGGATGTGAAAACATTAGTGAGATCCCTAGAAATATTTCTATGGTATGTCTAGGGATGTCCCTGAGGTTAAGTATAAGTATAGGTTATAGTCATAGAATTACGTTAACAATCCTAGAATTAACCCTACGATGTTATATATTGAAGGTACTCCCCCTTTATTATGTTGTTTTCCATAGCAAAATTTTTTCCTCTCACACTATTCATTTTGGGTTTTAGACGATGGTTGGAAGCCGAAGGAACCGTGTTGATCAATGTAATGGAAAATGCAATGATTGTCCTCCTGAAAAAACCAATGTTATAGGAGATGGAGTGCAGAATATTATTACTATACTTACAAAATCAATGAATCATTCTAGACATCCAATTGAGCAGAGAAGGGAACAATATTCTATTGATTCCTTCATGAGGAAACGTTCACCTTCTTTCAGTGGGTCTTCAAATCCACTTGTTGCTGAAAAATAGATCAGTACCATTGAAAAGATATTTTCCATACTTCGTTGTTCGAAACATGAAAAATTCATTCTAGCTCTTTACTATCTAAAAGGTGAAGCAGATAAATGGTGGACTCTAATTAAGAATGCGAAGCCCCAAGATGAAATTGAATCTATATAATGGGATGAGATCAAGAACTTCTTTTTCAATAAGTACTTCCCTCGTATTCTTCAAACAAAGATGGAAAAGGATTTTCTTGAGCTTAAGAAAATGGATGATAAATCTGTTCGTATAAATGAAGTGAATTTTACCAGGCTTTCAAGGTATGCATCTAGATTTTTCATCCAAACAGAAAGTAAATTTGACTGATTCTTCAGTGGTTTAAAACCAAGTCTTCAAAGGTCATTAGCTATAAGAGACTTCAGTAGCTATGATTAAATTGTGCGTTGTTCTATCAAGGTAGAAATGGAATTTGGTGTTACATATCTATCTCATGGTTTTGACAAGAAATGAAAGATGGTGTTCAAGGAGAAATCTCATAATAATGGTGAAAAGAAGATGAATGTTTCTTTATGCTCAATGTGTGGAAAGAAGCATGGTGGAGATTGTCTTAAAGGGACTATAAAATGTTTTATGTGTGGAAGAGAAGGTCATCGAGCAGCTGAGTGTTGAAGTAAGGGAAAAAGGGTTGCTAATTATGTGAATAAAGAAAATACTATATAGAACGCACCACCAACACTTCAATGCTTCAAGTGCAAGGAAATGGGGCATTATTCTAATCAATGCCCTAATCCAAGGGTTAATGATGATCAACATGAGCAACCTCGTAAGGCAAATAATAAAGGGAAGTCACATGCGATCACTATTTGTGATGTTGAGTATGAAAATGATGTTGTGTAATGATTAGGTGTTTATGAAATGGGATTTCAAAATAGTATCATGGAATCTCATTTATGATATCATGGATTTTTGGAATATCTATGTATTGGTTTTCAATAATTATATGGTACCGGTAAACATGAAAAGTGATTAAAAATATTTTTGGAAAGAATATGGTATGCTCATAATTAAAGGATAAAGAAAAAATTAAATGACCTCATGACTGATATAAGGAAAAATTTATATCATGGTTTGAGTATATAGAAATTTTGGGATTTTGGTATGTGGAAAGTGTTAAATTTTGATAGCATTCATGTTTTCACAAAGGTTGAATTTGTATTCATTTTTCAATAGAATACATGATTAAGGTATTCACATGTTTGTAATTTGACCAACAAGATATATCGTATGATATATGGGGGATAAATGATTGTATTCACATGCTCAACAGATGACATTTCTAGTAATTGTTTTTTTATACTATTAGCTTGGATAGAAGTATTTTTGATAAGCCTAAATATTGGAATGGATTATGTTGGACATAAGTTGGTATTTTTTAAGGATAGAACTTTTTTTGAAATTTTTGGTGGAATGTTATGTATTTTTAGAAAAAGGACAACCTGCAGGACGGGCGACAACCCATCACGTCGAACAACGCTGTGGTAATCGAACCTACAACCGAAGTGTGAAAAGCCTTTATCTCCTACCACTGGCCTATATGAAGTCCCTAGTTTTTAAAAACTAGTTTTATTTTATTAAGAGGTATGATAGATGATGTATAAGTCCATTTTTGGAATCATATACAATTAACCTCACTATAGATGGACATATGTATATTTGATAACTTTTGCTAACCTTTTTTTTGAGACATATGGAATGACCCATCATTATATCACATGATCTGCTAACACTTCACGAATGACAAATTCAACATCATTTTTTTAAGAGATGAAGTGGAAATTGTTCAACGCACAAACAACGGTGAGATTATACCGAAATAAAGTAAGTATTTCATCGAATTCAAATTCATCAACTTTAGGAAAATGATCTTGAAACCAAAAATGTTGTCCTACTTCCCTTATATCCGATGAATCAGATGGTACCTTAGATCACCATAAATTTATGACTTTATAATTGTTTTCTTTTTCATAGCCATGGTCTTTACCACTCTCTATTAGAACATGACGGTAATATTTCTCTTCCATATCCATATTTTCAACTATGTTCTCCTATGTGGAAACCTATTGATGAGTTAATTTGGGTAGACGTAATGTTTCATACATTAGTTTTTAAAATTAAGTTTTAGTATTTCTTTTTAAGATGTGGGTTTCTATGAAAGAAACTTTGAAATAGTAAACCATTTATAACCCTGATGAATTTTGAGGGCGAAATTCATTTTATGGGGGGTAGAATGTAACACCCCATAATTTTATGAGATATATTCTTGTTAATTTCATTGATGTATTCTATTGTACACTACACCAAGATTAGATTGTACTATACATAACACCGTATTAGCTTACAGTATACGCAACACTATTATTGGCTCGTGTTACACACAATTTCAGGTTCGTTTTGTGGAAATTATTTTACGCAACATTATGTATAGATTTTGTTTAATGTATAAATAAAATAAATTTTGATTATGTCATATGAAACACCAAATGGAGCTTTCACGACACGCACCACTGACTTGGCTTGCATTACACACAATCAGTACCATGTTCGGTAGCGTGTGTAGTACTCAATACCAAGTTTCACTAACCAAGATATTCTTATAATATTACTATGAACTAGCCATTATGAATAGTAATACCCACTTTTTGAAATTTTATAAATTTTATCTTTCACATTGGACTTAATTTTTGGATTCAGAATGTCTAAATTAGACTAGGGTGAATTTTTGGTATTTATCTGAAAACATTAAATTTTATGATGAATTGTGAAAACATGGTGTTACTATTTAAAAAATGACTTCTTATTTAAATAATTATTTATTTTATTTAAATTTATTTTAGGAAAAAATTGATACATAATACCTATATAAGTTCAATGTAATTCATTTGAGTCATTTTATAATAATTTTAGGTATATAAAAATTTTATTGAACTTTTCGTCGTCATTTACCCACCTCCTAAGAGAATTTGAAAATCTACATAAAACTTAATTTTATCGCTTCTGTGAGTGGAATTTAAAAAGTCCGAGAGACACGATTAATATCATGTAGTAAGATTTGGTTCAACAAGATAAAAATAATTTTCGGTGAATAGTAACATTTTACTTTTATTTACCACAGTTAAAAGTAAATAAGGTAATTAAGGGTAAAAATGATATTATTATTTCCCTAACACATGTCCTAATTCAATTAGATAAGTGTAATTAGACCAAAAACAACCTTAGGAATAAAATATTACCCTTTATGTCTACATGGATTAGATTAGGACACTTATTATTATTTTATTTAAAGAAGAGTTAAAATAGTTAAAATCAAAGTTTAATTACTAAAACATTTTTAATATAGGGTTATATATGAGATAAATTCGACTATAAATATTCATTAGAAAGATAAAAATATTTCCAAAATAATGGTATTTTGTTTATATTTTTTTGGACATTAAATAATTTAATTTATTTATGACACAATGATGATGTAGTAATTACCTTTTTAATGAAATATTAACATAATTGATGTTATAAATACCCAAATAAATGTAATTTGAGACTTTTTATGAATTCCGCTAATTTTATAGGTTAATATGACATGGTAATATTGATTCAATTAACGTTTTTCGAACTAATCATGTTGTTATGATTTTCACAAAAATCAATTACCAAATAGTGTCAAAATTTACATAAAATAGTTCTTGGATACTATGGAAATCATACCATGTTCTTAATGGTTTTCCACAATTAAATGTTTTATTCCTATTCTATTTTATTATGATTTATGTTTCATTATGATATATTCCTTACGTACTTCCAAGATTTATGTCTTTGCTCAAGATTTTTATGATTAGATTTTATGTTCAAGTTTTTGCGTTCAAATTTTTTTGGATTTTTTTATGTTCTCTATGTTTACCCTTTCTGAGCATTTGAGCTCACCCTTTTTATGTTTTCTTTTCCCCATGATATAAAGAAAGGATTTAGGTAAGAAAAAAAGGGGAAGATATTTATGGGAGATGTCGAAGATCTTTCACCATGATTAGAAGATTATTTTTCTGAGTTTCTAAATACAATAAACTATTTTGGTCCTTGTCTGTTTGTTTTTGTTATGTATTAAGTATTTTTCAAAAGTAACGTAACGTCCATGTATGTCAAGCTTTGGGTCTCTACGGTTTTCATTACCAAAAATACTACTTTTCATATTGTAACACCCCACGGTTTTAAATATAAATTTAAATTCATGAAACATTGTTTTAAGTAGATAGTTATAATTATCACTAAACTAAATATTTCTACTTTTGTGTTTTGAATTTCAAAAAGCATAAAAACACGGAGAGAATTAGAAAGTTATTTAGAGTCTGAAAAGACAAAATTAATTTTTGGTGAAAAGTTACATACCCTAATGAAAATTATTATAATAATTATTAATAATAACATACCCTTATGAATATTAACCTCACCTATGATAGTATATATATAATATTTATTTGATGTAATGATATACTCATATCTTGAAATTAATAAATAAATGTATTAAAATTGGTTTTTTTGGAATAAACAATTATTTTATTAAAAAATTGAATTATTCATATTTAGAAACTAATTTTCAAAAAATGTAGTTCATCTTTGAATTATACACATCGAAAAATGGATTAGGGGATTTTTTAGGATTTTTCTGAAATACTTGATTTTTTGTGAATAGTAAAATATGGTAATTACAGTATAAATACATTATGAGATAAATACTCTATTCAATACATCATGGATGATGTAAGAAATCATTATTTGGAACTCACATGAATTTATTACCATTATTTGTCTTGGAATCATAACTATTTCGTGTCTTGTGGCAAAATAATAAAATAATGATTAAAATAATGTACAACTCCTCCTCTCCTCCACTATAAATACAACCCACTCCCCACTCTTCCTCCCACAACTCTCAAGCCTTGAGACTTGACTAAATGCTTCCAAATAATCACACCAAGACCCTTACCTGCATCCAAGACCTTCTATTCACAACAAGATGCCAAAACAAATGGCATTAAAGAAAGATCTCAACGAGAAGAGATCAAGAGGTAAACAACCTCTTTTGTTTTCATTTATTTATTTTTATTTTATTTTCTATTATTTTCTTTCCTTGCATCCCCTAATATAGGAGGAATTAATGATACATTATCTTACATATTCTATATTTCTTCATGTTAAAAGAATATTCACCATTATACTTCGTCTCTTATCCCACTTATTCAAGAAATTAAAACACCATCCCTGATGTGTCGATTTAACGACATTGTGGATGATGTGATTTCAATTTATTTTAATTACTTAAAGACTAGCCATGAAACCATTTTTATGGTTGAAAAATATTATAATTTATGTATTATATCTTATATAAGGTTCTAGAATCGTTTTTCACAAATTTTTTTATTTTATAAAACCTAATGAGTTCATTAGGATCGAAGAATTGCCAAAATGACCTAAGAAAATATCAATAATGTTTCAATTTATGAATCATCCTCATTTCAGAATTTAAAATGATACATGGAATAATTTATGGTTCTATAAATAGGGAAATATAATTCCATTCCAATTATAGAGGTTCATTTCCAATCAAAAATAATATTCTTTACGAACCGCTCATGGAAACCATGTAACACACGCACCTGAATCAATGGAATTAACAAAATATTATCAATGAGTGGGTGAAATTGTGTTATAAAATAATCCTCAAATGTGTTATAAATATGAATATGTTTCTATAAAATATAAATAACACTATTTTAACCTTCATATTAGTGGGTTAAACATGATTGAGGGAATTCAAACTCGAGGTAAGTGGTCCTTTCTTTCTCACTTTTATTCAAGAATCACATCCATGTTGTGCTCTTTAATTTTTAATTCCTAATTATGGAATATGTTTTTCACCTTATACATACTTCCCTTATGATATATTAATGATTATATACCCCATTTCTTCCCACTAATCCCTCCCTTCTACACCTGTCATCATGCTGAAATTTTGCAAGTGAATTGTAAACCCAATTTTCATTCTTGGGGTTAACCTTAAACTTCAATGGTTTTATCATGATAAGAGGATTTATAAAATTTAATTTAAATATATTATGTTTTAATACGTGTATTTACAGTATAATAAATATTCCCTTCATTTAATCGATTCTCTCTTACATTTTCTGGTTTGGTGAAGGACTTTCCCCTTACAATCCTTTTAGATGTCTGCTTTATGAGATCCAAAGAGATTGTTCCTTTTTATATCATAAGTGTTATCTTATAATTTCATGATTTTTTATTACTATAGTGTCTCCATTTTATGTTTTATAGTTATTTTTGAATAATAAGGTTTTCATTGTTATGTGTGTGCAGTGATTATGTTCGCAGAGTGATTTGTATGAAAAAGGGGATTTTATAATGTGAATGTGTTTTGCACAAGGGTGTAAATGAGTTATGAAGTTATTTATTCATGATATATTCCTTGAAAATTATTTATGTTGGTTTGATTTCATTATATATAAGGATATTATGGATGATCACCATTATAGATTAATATGTGTTCGGTTGATCCCATTATAGCTCATGATATGACTGGTGATCCCCATTATAGCTCTCCAATGCATTAGGAACTCCAGATATGGAAGTTGACCAAAAGGTTATTCCATGTGTAAGGATTAATGTAGAGTGATATGGTAATTATTTCCCAAGGAAACCACATGATTTTTCTATGCATATGAGTTTTTATGATTATGGTTTTTGTTGGTTTATATGTTATGAGTTGACTAATGATTTCTTTATTTATATCCCTTAATGAGTTTTATACACATTGAAAGATTTAAAAATGTTTTTAATAGGATATAAGGATGGGTATGAGAAGGAAGGGATTTGTGATGAATGATATTAATTGTTGCAAAGAAAACATGTTTTATGTTTTTGTGTTTTATATTTTGAAAAAATTGATATTGTTTTTAGGTGTATCCTCTTTCTATGAATGTGGTGTGTTATGTATATAAGATATCCTAATTATATAAAACAATAAACCGGAAAAGATACTAAATGGTTTATGATGTATTTTCCTTACTAAAATTTATGACTAGGAAAAATTTTGAGGTTGTATCCTTACAGTTGGTATCAAAGGATGGTTTAGAAAACTTTGGGGGATAGGACGATGTTATGAAAATAGTATAAATTATTTTGACTATATGTTTAATTTTAAATGTTATAGAATTTAAATATTACCATGTTTATTCATATAATATATTTGTGTTCGGAATGGTTTTCTGTATAAGAAATAGCGATGTTGAAGTTGGAAGGCACCAAGAGGTTGATGTCTGTTTGAATCTACATCTTAGAATGGCGGGAATCAGAATAGATAAGTTTGTGATAGAAATAGATCAGTTTACTAAAGATGTAAATGGTGGTGGTAAACATTATAGGTATTAAAATGTTCTACCATGAACAAACATGTCTTCGGTGGAGTATTTGTATGAGGCAACATCCTCTAATATTCAGCGGAACCAAAAATACAGTGATAGACAAAGAATAAATAAACACTTTAGAAAAGATATTTTATGTCATGGGATGTTTGGAAAATCAAAAGGTAATACTAGAAATTTATCTTTTGGAAGGTTAATTCGACCAATGGTGGACTCTAGTTAATAATACGAGAGAAATATATGATCTTGATAGTCTGGAATGAGATAATTTTAAAAGCCTTTTTCTAGAAAAATATTTTCCCAAAACTGTTCGACTCAGAATAGAAAAGAAATTCTTGGAACTGAATTATAAAGATGATGATTGTGTGGAATCATATGAATTCAATTTTACAAGACTCAGTAGTTACATACTATATTTTACGTGGGGCTTTGATAGAAAAATTAATAGATTTTACTCTAGTTTGAAACCTTTTCTAAAAAGATATTTGGATTCAAGATATTTTATAAGCTATGAGAAAATTTCTCATTGTGCTAATAAAGAGGATATGATATTTTCAAACATGTATATTCCTCTTGATTTCAAGAATAAGAAGTGGTCGGGTTAACAATCGTTTGAAAAGAATTCGTCAAGGATGTTTGGAGGTAAGAAAATCAATTTCCCTTCTTATGAAAAGTGTGGGTAAAAGGAATCCTAGTGAATGCGATTTACATTTTGGGAAGTTCTACCAATGTGGAATGTTTGGAAAAATTTCTCATTAGTGAAAGGAAAATGATCTTAAAATTAATGACAATCCAATTGTGTGATACATTAACTATAAGGAATTTGGTCATTTTGCTATATTTTTTTTTAAGCAAGTCAGGCTGGCAGAAAATCAACAATATTGGAAGAAGAAGGGTGTGGAAAAATCCTTTGAAACCACTTTAGAAGATGTAGAGCTATCAAATGAGGTGGTGTCATGTAAATTTATTTTTTTAAAATATTTCTCAAATGTTTTTTTTTGATTTCTTGTTTACACATTCCTTTATTTCAGTGAAATTTTTAGAAAAAAATTGGAATTTGAACTCATTAAATGAAAACAGAACTCGTGGTAAAAACAACTAGAAGAAATATTGTGGGAAAAAATAGGAATCTACATATATTTTTTGTAGAAAGAGTTTACCTGCAAACCTTTTTATCTTTCCTCTATTATATTTTGAGGTTATATTGAGTATGGACTAGCATTATTTTTGTTATGATAACACATATTTTAGTGGAAAAATCATTTTTTAGAAATAATTTCAGTTTGGGTACAAGAAGGAACCCATACCATTGATAACATGTTACTAAGATAAGAAAATGATAAAATATAAAAATTAAATTTATCTTTCTCATATTTTTGAAGATAACAGAATTATCCAGATTATTGATGTACCAGCGGTAAATCAATACCTGGATGTTTTCCCTGATGATTTACATTTTTTTATACTTAATCAATAGATTGACTTTACCATTGACTTAGTTTCTGATGTGAAGCCAATTTCTAAACCCCCTTATCGAATGGATCAAATGGAACTTGTGGAACTAAATAATCATTTTTAGTCATCATTATATAAAAGATTCATCCGACCTAGCACTACGCCATGGGGAGATCTTGTCTAGTTTATTAAGAAGAAAGATGTTTCAATTATACTTTGAATTTATTATACATCCTTGAATAACATTTGTGTTAAAAAAAGTATCATTTTCCTCTTATTGATGATTTTTTGACCATATCTAGGAAGAACAATATGTTTCAAAGGTTGACCTAAGGTATGGGTACCATTAGATTAATGTAAAGGATACAGACATCCCAAAGATTGCATTCCGTAATAGATATGGTCATTATAAATTTTTAGTTATGCCTTTGGGTTAACTAATGAACCCTCTATATTCGTGAATCTTATGAATAGAATATGTCAAGGGTTTCTGCATAAGTTTGTGGTTGTGTTTATTGATAAAATTGTGTTATATAATAGAAGTAAATGGGAGCATGAAAAACATTTAAGGGGTTTTTTTCAAACCTTAAAAGAAATTAAACTGTATGGAAAATTCAAAAAGTGTGATTTTTGGTTGCAACAGACTTCTTTTCATGGTAACATTAAAAAGAAGGATGGAATAATAGTTGATCCTGTGAAAAAAAAAAGTGGTTGATGAATTTCCAAGACCTACAAATGTCATAGATATGTGTAGTTTTCATGGATTATCAGGTTATTACTTATGGTTTGTTAAAAACTTTTCACAGTTATCTATCCCACAAACTAAGTTAACAAAAATAGGGGTTAAATTTTTTTATAAATAATAATGTGATATTTTTTTTCAGAAATAATGAAGATATTGGTGAATGTTCTAGTTTTGGACTTGCCTTCCCAAAATGGTGAGTTTTTAATCTAAATTGATGCTTCATTAAAGGGACTTGGTTTTATTTTGATGGATAATGATTAGGTAATTTCTTATGATTAAAGACAACTAAAACCTCACGAGTTAAATTTTCCCAAAAATTATTTTGAATTTGAAGCTGTGGTTTTTTCTTTGAAAAATTAAGGTTATTATCATTATAGAGTAAAATGAGAAATATATACTGACCATAAAAGCTTGAAGTACATATTTACTCAGAAGAAATAAACATGAGATAGAGAAGAGGGATGGAACTAATTAAGGATTATGATTGAATGATTCATTACCATCCAAGGAAATAAAACCAAGTGGCTGATGCATTGAGTAAGAAAAGTAATGCTACATTAACCTTGATATGTTTGGAACATGATCCTTTGGTAAATTATTTGATGAAATTTGTCTTCAACGTTTTTGGTGCTGAAAATTTTTCTGTTTTGTTTTAGGTTTCAGGGTAGTTATCTTTTTCAGATAGAATACAGAAAGAACATAAGGTAGATGGGGAACAACCAAAAAAGGTAGAATTGGTTAAAATGGGTAATTTATCTGAATTTAATATCTATAGAGATTGTGTTTTAATATTTGAAAAAAGGTTTTTTGTGCCTTGTGATTATCTATTGAAGAAATAATTGTTATTTGAATCTCATAGTTCTCTGTTTTATGTTCATCATGGATGCACTAAGATGTAAAGAGACCTTTGAGAGTGTTACTGATGGGGTGGAATGAAAAGGGATATTAATGATTTTACCATGAAATGTTTGACATGTCAACACGTTAAGGAAGAGCGGTAGTTACCTAAGGGTATACTTCATCATTTCCCAGTGCCATAGTGGAAATGGGAGAATATATCCATGGAATTTATTGTGGGCAACCAAAGACTTCTCAAGGTAACAATGCAATATGGGTAGTTATTGATCGACTGACTAAATCTTCACATATTCTTTCTATTAAAGATACAATATTAATGGAGCATCTCTCTCTATTGTACCTCAAATGGATTGTCAGGTTACATGGAGTGCCTCTATCTATTGTATATGACCAAGATTCCAGGTTTTCTTGTAATTTTTGGACGGGCCTTCAAAATTCATTGGGCAAAAAATAAAATTTTCTTACAACTTTTCATCCTCAAAGAGATGGGCAGTCTGATTGAACTATTCCAACATTGGAGGATATGCTTCTTGTTTATTCAATGGACTACTAGGGAGGTTGGGATTAGATTCATTCTTTAGTTGAGTTTTCCTATAATAACTGTTTTGATTCATTTATACAGATGGCACCTTTTAAGGAATCTTATGGGACGTGGTGTAGAACTCCATCTTGTTGGGATGAGGTTTGGGAAAGGATGTTTATGCAACAAGAATTAGTATAGTAAGTTGTTGATAAAGTGAAGACAATCCAGCAACACATGAGGATAGCTCAGAGCTAGCAGAAATGTTATGCAGATAGCAGGAGGAAAGAATTTTCTTTTGTGGTATGAGATCATATTTTTTTAGAATCTCACCATGAAATATTAGTGTGTGTTTTGGTAATAATGGAGAGATATGTCCCTGGTTCATTGGAACTTATGAAATTATGGGGAATGTTGGATCAGTCTCTTACTGAGTAACATGGCCTCTAATTCTATCGCATGTACACAATGTTTTTCATGTTTTGATGTTGAGAAATTATGTGCCTAATTAATCTCTTGTTCTAAGCCTAGAAATCGTTTAGCTGGAAAAAAACATTACTAATGAAGAGATAATAGTGAAGCTTATTGAGCATAGAGACCAATTATTTCAGAAGAAGGTAATCCACCAGGTAAAGGATTTGTGGATAAACAAGATGGTAGAAAAAGAAACATGTGAATATAAAAATAATAAAAGGGAAAGGCACCCTCACTTGTTGATTAGCCACTAAATGAGGCTAATATTAATTGTTAATATATATAATATTCTTGTTCTTTATTATTCATAAACACCATTTTAGTGCATTTTACACTTTGAACATCATTTCACATTATGATTTTAATTCCTTCTTAAAAATCACTATCATGTGGTACATTTTTAACATCATTTAATGTAAACAATGATCTTGATTTTATTTTTTTATTTAATTTTCAGTTTTCTAATTATATTGGGAATAACTCATAATTGTGGAGGGTTGGAAGATTCACATTGGAGGACCCCCAAAATTTGATTTCATGCAAACAATTCTGGACAAGGCATATTGGACACTAGCCCAATTATGAGAATGTGTGGACCAACATACAAGACCAATGAAGCCCAACGTTCATGGTATTCTAGAAGACATATATAGGAACAAATAATTCTTCCAGCGCCAGTGCTAATTCATTCCTCATGGTTGTTATTAAGGCATCCAAATTTTGAGATAAAATATTGGGCATGATTTTTAGTCCCATAATATAATCCCACAAATTTAATCATATCTGGAAAAGAACATATTCTTTTGGGATAAAACATTACAGAGCGCTAGTATAAATCCATATCTACATAGTTTTCTTCTATGTCCTACTCTAATTTTTCCATCTAGAAGGGCTTCCAGGCACCTTTATTCGATTGAAGCAAGCTGGCTACCACCTCGAGTAAATGGTGAAAAAGTCTACTCTCTCTTTACTTTCCACCCACCTAAGCCCACCACCATTAATTTTTAGGATGTATTCTATTGTAGCTCGACCCAAGGATTTTAAATTTTCTATTTAAGGTAGTGGTGGTAGAGGAGTTGATCATACTTGGAGCATTGTTATCATTGTAATGTTATTATGTCGATTTGGATTTGTAATGTTCTTCTTTCTCATTTAAGTTGTTTGAATCACATTAGTTATTAATAAAATTTCGTCCTTTTCTCTTATTAGGTTTTTCTTCTTATCACTTTGATATCGTTGCCTTATGGTGTGAATGTATTCACACCATACCTTGTGATATTCTTCACATAATGGTGGAGGGATTTCTTTCTTTTTATTGTTTTTTTTACTTCTCCAATTCATCCCTCCTGAGTCTACATTCCGCTTCCATTGAAACCATAGAATCAATGGAGGGATAACTCTTTTATGGGTTGATCCAAGGGAGTATCAAGGATCTGGTTTGATGTTATTTCTCTCTCCATTAATTTCTAATAATTGTTTTTAATTGAGAATTTTGTTTGAAGATCTTTAAACTCCTTCATCCTTGTTGAATTTAAGGCCACACACTTCAAGTGCTAATACGAACCTTTACCTTGAAGTGCTCAAAACATTGATCCTTAAAGTGTATAGGTGATTAGAATTAAATCATATAGGTATTAAACTATTAAGTGATGATGTTGTTTGATCTTCATAAATGAACCCATCTCAAATATAAGAAATTGAAATCATTAAAAAAGGAATTCATCCAATCCACCCCAAGCAATAACCAATGATCAATTCATTAGATTAATTAGAATTAACATAAACTTGTTAGTGATACCTTAAACCCCTATAAAATAAACCCAATTTGGCCACTTCATATCCAAAAACAATCCATAGAATGTACGTGTCTGTAGGTTACTTCTTAGGTCTCTCAGGATTTGATAACCCAATCTAAAATACAAGGACCGTTCTACCTTCATCTCTTGGGTAAATTTGAGAGTGAATGAAATTTTAGAATCGTTTCTGGGGACCCAAGTAAGTCATCTTAACACACCTTCTATTCTCCTCCATTTCTTCTATTCCCACCCAAGATCTTTGATCTTGTCCCTTTCCCGTTTTTTTTCTTTTGGCACATGTTCACCTACACCCGCGATCAATCAAACCATCTAGTTATGGTGGAAAGTCCTAGGGTTGGGGAGTCAAGTGAACCTAGGGGATTGTTTCAATTATTTCATAATCCTCTTGATATTATAGAGTCTAAAATTGAGCCCATTTAAATGGATGGTCTTCAAATAAACTAACTCATAAACCCGGGTGGAAACCAAAATGGGAATCCAAATGAGGTAGCCCCAAACTTAGGGAATGCAGTCAATCAAACCATGAATGACTACCTCACACCTACCTGGACCAATTCCCCCTCATGAATTAGAAAAAATTCCCTTGAAGATTTCAACTACATCTTTAAACCCCATTTCCTAAACCATCTTCCCACATTCTATGGATTGGAGTCCGAGATGCCCAACCTTCGCATTAAGGAGTTCAATGACATTGTAGAAACCATGTGTCCCCCACATCAACTATAATCAGCTAATTTGAGGCTATTTAATTTTTCATTAAAGGATCGAGCTAAAAATTGGAAAAACAATTGGATACCATCATCCATAAACTCTTGGGACCAACTTCAAATAGAATTATACAAAAAAATACTTTCCCCGCCACAAAACAATTGCACTTAAAAATAGTATCCAAAACGTTTTTGAAAAAGAGGGAGTTTCATTCATTGAAACATGGGAGAGGTTAAAAGACACTCTAATCATGGTTCCACAGCATGGTTCTTCTATTCCTGAACAATTTAGAATTTTCTATGAAAGGTTGGTTCTGGGGAACAAACAATTCATTAACATCATGTGTAATGGAACCTTTAAAAACAAAGCCCCAAATGATTCTTATGAGTATCTGGAATGCCTTGGTGAACAAAACAAAACATGGGGAACTTTACCTTATTATTAAAATCCAAAAAGAACTACTGGAATTCATACACTGAGAGAATAAGAAATCCTTAGGGATAAACTCTCAGCACTATCTAGGAAGGTTGAAGAGAGAGACCTTAGGAAAGTCCATGAAATACAAATTGTAGAACCTACTTCCACAATTTGTGACAAATATGACCAAAATAAAGACAACTGCCCAACCATTCCATCCATCAAGTTTGTTCTTTCAGGAGGACCCCCGGCATAAGTAAATGCTTTGAACATTCAAAAGCCTAAATATCAAAACAACTTCAACCCAAGGTATAATGACCACCCGGGCGTCCACTAGAAAGATAACCAACAACCTATCCAACCCCAGGGACAAAATCCTCACCCCCATCAAAACTATCAAACCCATAACCAGTTCCAAACCCAACCTATCCAATACCAATATCCACCGGTCCATTTTCAACAAACCATCCCACATCCAAAATATCCCCCTTGGATAAACCTATCTTCTCAAGAACCAACCAGAACTGTTCCAAAAATCCTACTATAACAACTGTGCAAACAAATGGAAAAGATGAACTCGGAAGTCCCTTCCCTTAAACAAGATCTTCAAACAATCAAAACTGGAAAGGCATCCATGCCTACTCATGTGATACAATCCACAAATTTAAGAGGATTTTCATTCTATACTCAAAAAACTCATGAACAAGTAAAGGTTGTGACTATTTAAAGAAGTGGGAAATCAATTGAGAAACCTGACAACGAATTCATAACCCATCCAAAGATTCAAAATTGGATGACAAATCAAATGAACCAAATGATAAAATTGAAAACCACAATAACATTTTCAAATAAACAACACTTCATCAAACAATCCCACAATCTACACCATTTCCTCAACACATGAGGTGGAAAAGCAAGCCTGAATTGAGTGAAACATTGAGGGAAATCTTCTCACAAGTCTACATGATCATTCCTCTTATGGATAAAATCTAAACCATACCTGCCTACTCAAAGTAATTTATCGACCTGTGCACGTTTAAAAAAAATTCAAATAAAAACCAAGTCCTTTTGGCTACTAATGTGTGTACTACCATTCAAGGGGAAATTCCTCTTAAGTTGAAAAACCCCAATTTCCCTTACATCAATGTTGAACTAGGAGAGAGAAAAGTTTTCAAGGCCTCATGTGACTTAGTTTCTAGTCTCAATCTGATTACATACGTTGCGTACTGCCAGTTTGGCCTAGAAGAGCTCCATCCCACATCCTTCACACTTCAACTTGCTGATTGTAGCATTTGGGTTCCAAAGGATATTTTAAATGATGTTCCGGTAAAGGTTGAAAACTTCATATACCCTATGGACTTCATTGTCCTTGACAAACATCCAAACATAGGAAACAAAAAACAAACCCCAATCATCTTTGGTCATATTTTCCTTGAAAAAATAAACTTTATTATCCGATTTTGAAACGGGAACATGACCATCACCTTTGGAAACCTGAGTCTAGACGTGAACATCTATAAGTAAACCTCAAAAATAGGGGATAATGAGGAAATTCATGAAATAAACATGATAGGAATCATTGATAATGAATCCATAGAACATCAAGGAATATTTTATGGATGTTTAAGTTATGATGAGATTGATTTACTTTGTTCACATGAAGGAAGTTTATCTCCTTGGATTGAATCATTTTCAAATAGCACTTATGATGATGTCATAGGTCCAACAATCAGTGAAACCTTTTAGGAAACCACTTTCATGGAGACCACTCCAACTTCCATCCCTAAATCCAATCAAGCCAATATAGTAGCTAAAACTTCTACATGTGGGGAATAAATCCTATCTAAAACTCTAAGAATCAAAATTGATCATCATCCAATGTCCCAATCTTCTAATAAAATTCTTAACCAACCTGATCTTGAATTGAAGGAACTTCCCACTACACTCAAGTATGCCTTCTTAGGGGACAATCAAACACATCATATTATCATTTCTTATAATATTGAATCCAATCATAAGAATATTCTTCAAGATGCCCTTAGGAACCATAATAAATCCATTGGTTGGACCCTGTATGATATTATTGGGATTAGCCTACTTATCGGGATTCATAGGATTGATCTGGAATCTGATTCAAATCCATGTTGTCAACCTCAATGGAGACTGAATAATAAATTCATGGAGGTAGTAAGGATGGAACTTGTGAAGTTGTTAAAAGCAGGTATCATATATCCCATAGCTGAGAATGAGTGGGTCAGACCAATCCATGTGTTTCCCAAGAAGGCAAGAATCATAGTGATAACAAATAAGGATGGATAGATTCTTCCGACTAGGGATAGTAGTGGCTGGAGAGTATGCATCTACTATAGGAAGCTAAACTCATTTACCAAGAAAGAACATTTCCCCTTACCATTCATTAACCAAGTCCTTGAGAGAGTTGCTGGTCATGCCTTCTACTATTTCATAGATGGGTACTCGGGGTACAATCAGATTGAGGTATCCTAAGTGGATCAATGGAAGACTACATTCACCTATCCATTCAGCACCTTTTCCTTCAAACACATGCCCTTCGGGTAATGCAATGCCCCTAGAACCTTCTAGCGGTGCATGCTGGGAAATCTTCACACATATGGTAGGGGAATATATTGAGGTCTTCATGGATGACTTATCTGTGTTTTGGGATACATTTGAGGGATTTATGAGGAATGTGGAGGGAGTCTTTTCAAGATGTGAAGAAAAAATCTGGTCCTGACCGGGAAAAATTCCATTTCATGGTTAAAGAGGGACTAGTTCTAGGCCATGTAGTCTTAGGTAGGGGGATTGAAGTTGGTAAAGAAAAGTTTGACATCATTTCCCACCTTCCATCACCTAGAACTATTAAGGAACTGGGGTCTTTCTTAGAACATGATGGTTTCTATAGAATATTCATCAAGGACTTTAGCTCAATCTCTCATCCCCTTTGTGCTCTCCAAGTAAAGGATGCTCCATTTTTAGATATAAAGCTGTGAGGGTTCATTCTCAAATCTCAAATGCTCTCTCGCCTCTCCTCCCATTATGAAATATTCAAATTGGAACCTTCCTTTAAAACTTATGTGTGATTCAAATGACTTTTCAGTAGGAGCTATATTATGACAATGTTGCAATAAAACTCCTTATGTCATTAATTATGCAAGAAAATCCTTAAATGATTCCCAAATCAACTACAACACCAATAAAAAGAGTTTCTTGTTGTTGTCTTTTCATTAGATAAATTTAGGTCCTATATGTTAGGATCACCCATCATTGTCTTCACTGACCATTCATCCCTAAAATACATTTTCCAAAAACAAGATGCCAAGGCTAGACTAATTATGTGTGTCCTTCTCTTACAATAATTTGACCTCATAATCATGGATAAAAAGGGTGTTGAAAATGTTGTATCTGATCACCTCTCTATGATGGAATTCAAAGACAACTCAAATCACCTTTCTGTGTCTGATTAATTTCATAATGAACACCTATACTCTGTGAGTGACTAACCTTGGTATGCTGACATAGCCAACTTCTTAGTTACAAGAGTAATTCGGTAATTTTTAGGGACTCAAGATCGAAGGAAATTATTTTCTGATGTTAGGCACTATGTGTTTGATGATACATACCTCTATATGTTGTCCCCTAACCAAGTCATCTGGAGGTGTGTCCCAGAATCTGAACAAGTGTCCATACTTAAATTTTATCATAGTGAGGCATGTAGAGGTCACTTTTCCCCTAAGAAAACATCAGTTAAAATTCTTCAGTGTCGTCTCTTCTGGTCCACCTTCTCCAGGGACTCCTACACATTTTTCCAATGTTTTCCTAAGTGTCAATAAGTAGGGTCAATCACAAAAAGAAATAAAATTCCACTCACTCCAATCTTAGTGATTGAAATCTTTGACTATTGGGGAATAGATTTCATGGGTCCCTTCCCAAACACTAGGGGATACCTCTACATCCTCATAGCTATTGTTTATGTCTCAAAATGGGTTAAATCCATTCCATCCAAGTCTAATGACCATCATGTGTGATCCAATTTCTGAAAGAGCACATATTTTCTCGATTTGGAATTCCTAGGGCTATAACCAGTGACCGAGGAACCCATTTATGCAACTGTCCATTCTCTTCACTCATGTCCAAGTATGGGATTTCTCACAAGGTTTCCACTGCATACCATCCTCAAACCAATGGTCAAGATGAGTTAGAAAATAGGTAGATTAAGAATATTATTGAAAAAAAAAAGTCAATCCTTCTAGGAAATATTGGTCCGAGAAACTCTCGTATGCTCTTTGGGAATATAGTACAGTATAAAAAACCATCCTAGGAATGTCATCTTATAGGTTTCTTTATGGAAAATCATTCCATTTACCTATTGAAATTGAGAATAAAGATTTTTGGGAAATTAAGAAAATAAATTATGACCTCTCATTGGCAAGAAAAAAAATTAAATTAGATCTCAATGAACTTGAAAAACTAAATATGGAGGCTTATAAAAATTCAAGGATCAATAAAGCTAGAGTTCAAGCCTACCAATCTAGGAATATCAAAGTCAAAAATTTTGAACTAGGAAAATTCATGCTCTTGTATAGTGAAAACCTTCATTTACACCCAGGAATATTATGGTCTAGATGGTCAGGTCCTTTCATAGTTCATCGTGTGTACCCCCATGGGGCAGTAGAGGTTCAAGATCCCACAAGTGGTTAAATTTTCAAGGTCAATGGTCAAAGGTTAAAACCATTCATTGAATCATTCAATAAACAAGAAATAGAGGTTTACTTAACTGAGCCAACCTATGAACCAGGAAGAAATTGATAGATTTAGGATCCATGTTGGGCTAACGATGTTAAACAAAGAGCTGCATTGGAGGCAACCCATGGTTTTCATGTTTCCAATCATTTTGTTGTTTTAATCAACTTTGTATTTTAAATAGGATTAATGAATCATTTTGAAATTGAAAAATAATATAAAATTTTATTGTTGACATGTTCTTCTATTATTAGTATGGATGGGTGTTAAAGAGGAGTGTCATATTCATCCGTGTCACGTGGAGTGATCCTTGAGTAATACCTTACCCAGAAATTTAAAAAGAAGGCAATGTATCATCAGGTCATTTAATTTTTATGTTTTGGTAGTTTCAAATAAAAAAAATTAATAATATTAATAATAATAATAAAAGGCCACATCATTGGTCATGGGGAAAACCCCGTCACAACCGGAGAAGCCGTACGGGACTCGAACTCGGGACCGAAGGGAGACAAGGGCGTGCGCTTACCACTAACCTACGAATTATTGTTCTTCCTTATTCAATAAGTTTTATATATATACTTATATATTACTTTATTTATTTTATAAATATATATATATATATATATATATTGTTTTATTATTTTCTTTCCCTTTTTTCCACTAGCTAATTCTCATAGTGACATCAAGATCATGGGATTAAACGGGAGAAATAAGAATTTCAGCTTCAATCACCAGGGGAATTCATTCCATAATCCTCGTTTTCAATTTCCTTTTTAATCTCCTATTCTCTGCCTCTACCCCCTTCAACATTTTATTTTCTTTAATCACTGGAGATAGTGTTATTTTAAGTTGGAAATAGTTAAAATAAAATATCTTTTGTGTCAAAAAAATGAATGATTTGAAAAAAAAGGATGCCTTAATGGAAGGAAAAATTTCTTTAACCATAAACATCATAATAGAAATTGTACACATTAAAACTGAATATCAAATACTTTAGCATGACCTAATTCTGATTTTAATCCACGTATAATTTCATGAGAATAGATTTTAGAAAGTGTGGTTGTCTAATGTAATATTTCATGGTTTATTTTTTCATCCGAATAAAAAAATCACAATGCACGTCCTTAGGATATTGGAGTATTAGTCTGAGTGCATGGGATCTGCCAAATAAATATCATAGGTTTTGTGTTCATATTATTTTTAATATGAATATTAAATAAAAAATTAAAATAATCAATAAATTTGTGCATAGAGCAATGAAATGACCTAATGCGTGGCTTTCGGAACTTGGGGATCATGACTCCATAGTTTCCTAGCCCAGAGTAAGTAATTTTATCTCTATTTTTTGTAATTTGAATTTGTTTTTGATTGAGTTAACATTAGATGATGCTTGAGTATGTGGGCTTCACTTGGTGCCCTAAGGTCTTTGAGCCAGGGAGTTATCGAAAAAGTCTCGCTACAGGGGTTGACTCTTTTGTGTGAAATATCAATTGACATAGGAAAATTGAAAAAACAAAAAAAATACTTTAAAAAAATGAATGCTCATCTTAATATTGAAATGTGATTCCACCTAGTGCTTCTATCATTTCCCAATTGAATAAAGATGAACCCCCCTTTCTAATTTGAATCGCAACACAACATCACTCTTAATTGATACTGGAAGAAATATGGAGATGAATTTGATCAAAGGAATGGGCTTGGGATTGGGATCTACTTATGAAGCTATCATGTATTAAAAAATTTTATGTGTTTCATTATTTTTTGTTATAAGGGTTTTTTGTGATCATTGTGTATTAAAATGTTTTTGGAAAAGGGAATTCTAATTTCATTTTGTTGAGATATATTTTTCTCAAGACTAGAAAAACTCAAGTTGGGGTGTTTTTAGCCACTAAATGAGGCTAATATTCATTGTTAATATATATAATATTCATGTTCTTTATTATTCATAAAAACCATTTTAGTGCATTTTACACTTTGAACATCATTTCACATTATGATTGTAATTCTTTCTTAAAATGCACTATTTTGTGTTAAATTTTTTAACATCATTTAAAGTACAAAAAGATATTGATTTTTCTTTAATATTTAATTTTCAGGTTTCTAATTCTATTGGGAACAATTCATACTTCGGAAGTGTTGGGAGATTCAAACTGGTAGACCACAAAAATGGGATTTCATGCAAACAATTCAAGATAAGGCAGATTGGACACCAGCCCTTTGATGAGAATGTGGGGCCCAACATACAAGGCCAATCATGCCCAAATTTTGTGGGATTATATAAGAAATATAGAGAAAAAATAATTTTCATGATCCAGTGCTAATTCTGCCTTTATGGTGGTTATTAAGACGGCCCCATTTGGAGATATAATTCTGGGCTAGATTCTAATGCCCATACAACCATCCCACCAATTTAATCATATCTCAAAAACAAAATATTATTTAGGGATTAAAGTTTATAGAGAGCTAGGAAGAATCTGTAGATTCATTTTTATCTTCTATGGCCCACTCTAATTCGTCCATATAAAAGGTCTTCCAGGTACCACTATTTTGTGGAAGTAAGTTGGTTGCCACCTCGGGTCAAGGGTGGAAAAGTATACTCTCTCTTACCATTCCACCCACCTAGGCCCCCCACCATTAGTTGAGGTAACTTCCACTTTTCTAGTATCAACCCAAGGCTTCAAATTTTCCTATTTAAGGAAAAAGTGGTATGGGAGTTGATCATCCATGTAGCTTTGTGTTCATTGTAATGTTATTATGTCGATTTGGTTTTGTAACGTTCTTCTTTCTCATGTAAGTTGTCTGAATCACCTTAGTTCTTAAAAAAAATTCATTTACTATTATTCTATTTTTAATCTTATCAATTTGATATTTTTGCCTTAAGGTGTGAATTTACTTACATCATACCATGTGATATTCTTCAAAAGACGTTGGAGTGATTGCTTTCTTTTTATTGTTTTTTTTACTTCTCCAATTCCTCCCTCATGAATCTACTTTTCGCTTCCATTGAAACCATAAAATCTATGCAGGGATAAATATTTTTGGGTTGATTTGTGGGAGTAGAAATGGTCCTTTTTGGATGTTATATCACACTCCATTAATTTCTAATCACTTCTTTTAATTGATAATTTTATTTGAAGATCGTTAAACTCATTCATCCTTGTTGAATTTTTGGCCACACACATCAAGTCCTAATACGATCCTTTAACTTGAAGTGCTCAAAACTTTGATCCTTAAAGTGTATAGGTGATTAGTATTATAAAGGGTGAAGGTTTCAAACTAATAAGTGATGATGTTGTTTGATCTTCTTAAATGATCCCATATCAAATATGATAAATTGAAATCATTAAAAAAGGAATTCATCCAATCCACCCCAAATGATAACCTAGGATCAACTCATTATCTTAATTTTAATTAACATAAATATATTAGTGATACCTTAAACCCATGTAAAATCAATCCAATTTGGCCACTTAATATACAAAAAAATCCCTAGAATTTACTTGTTTGTTGGTTACTTCTCGGGCCTCTGAGGATTCAATAACCTAAGCTAACCTACAAGGACCATTCTACCTTCATCTATTGGGTAAATTTTAGCATGAATCACTTGTTTTATAAGTAAAAAAAATTGTGTGGACGAAATTTCTAGATGGTGGGGATAATGTAACACCCCAAGGTTTTAAAAGTAAATTTAAATGCATGAAACATTATTTAATGTAGATATTTATAATTTTCACTAAACTTAATTTTTCCATTTCTATGTTATGGATTTCGAATAATGGACATACACGATTGCAATTAGTAAGTTTTTAAAGTGTGATAAGTCCAACTTAATTTTTTGTGAATAGTAACATATTATTATTGTAATTCCCCGACCCCAGTTACCCAGAGTCGGTGCATTACTTCGTAACATTGGCATGATCACAAAAGATCAAGTATCGAAAGACCGATTAGATTAGTAGCCTTGGAAAAACTAGATACATTCATAAATGTTACATTACATCATAAAGTGAAAAAATACAATAACAAAGTCTCCATAGTCCACACTCATATTCTCTTCTGACTATCCCTGCAGGTCATTCATAAAATACTTCTTCACATCCTATAAAATATTAAAACATTGAAAGGGGTGAGCTCAGATGCTCAGTAAGGAAAACAATATTGCGGAAGCTTTCATAAATAAACATTAACATTTAAGGAAATGTATAACTAAAAAAATATCCTTTTTAAACTTGAACTTAATCGTAATATGTCAAAAATAAAATTAAATAATTCCATTTACTTATTCACATGGATATTCTACTAGTCGAATAATCACATGCAATATCAATAACCACTTTCATAATGATGGAATGCATAATGCCAAACTATCATAACCACGTAGCCAAGGCCTCGTGCCAAGACTAAAAATAAAATTTTGTCAAGGCCTCGTGCCAAGACACTAGTTTGTCTCATGAGACCTACCGATGCATTGAGAAGCTATAGCGGGCTCCACCCGTCACTTATTAAGTCCAATGCATTTCTCATATGAATAGGTTTAAATATATTATAAACCATAACATAATCATATCACATAAAACATGCATAAAGGAAACATAACATTACCACATTTCAATCTCAAGATATCAATAAAACACATTGATATAAGAAAAACACTTTCAAAACCATTTTCAATACCAAAATAAAATAAAATTTAAACATTGTATTTATTTTTCATTTAAAAAAAGTTATGGCTTGTAGAGGAAGCCGAAACTCAAATAATGGTCACAGTGGCGGAGAATTCATTATCACCGTATACGTAATACAAAACATTACTTTTGTCGTTTAGTAAAAACGCTTTGTATAAAGAGATTCCTTTTGAATAAAAGTAAATGTCAAATGTTTTTATACATCGTATAAAGGAAAGTTGTGTATAAAACAAAATATCCCTCAATGAAAGGAGATTGAGACGAAGTCCCTTACAAAGATAATTTTTTTAAAATAAAATAGATCTATTATGTGTGTTAAATATAATTACACATAAAGGAAGTAAAAATACAAGATAGGACATAATAATATCATGACATAATTTGAAAGTAGGAGATTAACCCAAAGAATGGAAATTGGGTTAAGAAGTTCCCTTACCTTGTGTCCAACTTGACTCGACCGTTCTTTAACCTCCTGAATAATAAGCTAGATTTAATATATACTTTATTAGGAACCTTTTTCAAGTTCATTATCCCTTTTATATCACTTATTACAATGTTACGAAAATTATGGAGTCATTTAAGTTAATAACGGCCGTTTTGTCGATCTTTGGTACTTGAGTCAAAAATAAACTTCTTATAATTACAAGTTGTTCATGTGGTGAAATATCCATTATATACAGAATTATATTCATGATTTAGATATCATATATATCATATATATCCATTATATACATTCATTCATAATATTACGTAACATTTAGAGGTAAGAAAAGAAATGCACCGTTCATGGAGACGGTAAGTCGTACGTACGCATGAATGCTACTTTCATTTCTATTTTGTATTTAATGGAATTAAATCATAATTATACAAAGGTATATTATAATTCCAGTGTAATATCTTATAAAATATCATTTACTCTATCGTTTATACATCCCAGATATGGAATTAACGATTCAAATCAGTTTGATGGGCGGTAGTCCGCGCTTCCTAAAATGAAATTATCGCGTTTACCCATAATGGAAATCATAAAGGTGTGCCATAAATGAAAAATAAATAAGCATAAAGAAAACATAAACATAATATATATCATATATAAAAAATATTTTCATCATAATGGCCACCATGAGAGGTGTTAAAAGAAGTTTGAACAATCATCGTTTCGTGAGGTAGTAATTCGCCACCCACAGAAACAGTATGTTCTTTAACCATTAGACGAAGGTGTGTGTAAGTGTAAAACAAATACTTCTCATAAAAACATCCTAGTATATTGAATATACTGGTGTTGTTTCAAAAGAAAAGAATAAAAATAGTTTAGGGGGTTGGAGAAGCAAAATAAAACAAAACAACATTAGAGAATACATTAACTTAAAATCGGGTCACTCTTTTTGATTTGTGCCAATGGCATCCTTGGGAAGACTTATGCCCAAATTAATGCTTATAGGAGTAATAGAGGGAAGTTGGGAGATTATTTGGGCAGAGGTTGTTCGATCCAAATGGCTTGAAGGTGTGAATAAGGTGGTAGTGGTGGGGGCCTTTTATAAGAGGAGTGGAGGGGCACTGTTGGAAAGATTGAAATGTTACTTTATTATGAAATGCTTTTCGGATTTCAAAGGTCCAAAAATGATATATTTCTAGTATAAGGTGATAAGGGTTGGAAATAGACTCATCCAATAGGTTTTTGACAAGTTTAGGACTTAGATTTTACATTATATTTTCATTTTATTTAAATCGTTAATTAATGACGTAATCGCTGCTTCATTATTGTGTCATAAATAATTTTATTAATTTAAAATCTAAAAATTATAAAACAAATATCATGATGTAGGAAATCTATTTATATTTATAATTAATATTTATAGTTAAAAATATGACTTGTATATCCCAATTTAAAAATTGTTTTAGTAAAACAACTCATGTTTGTGACATTTTTATTTTAACATTAAATAAAACGTTTTTAATGTCATTTTCCTACCAAAGTGGCTCCATGGGGTCCCCAAGTTGACCCATGGATTGTCTTGGTCGGCCATAACTCATAAAATAGTGGTAGTACAAGAGTAAAGGTATTTTCATATTTTTATAATATCATTGTTACGTTAAATTTAACTAATTACCTTTAATCGCGATTAATTAAACTTAAAAGTTACCATTCACCAAAAAAACTATTTTAATCCCATTGAACCACATTTTACATCCTAATGACAAACAAGTAAGTCGGATTTTTGAAATTCAAATCACTGAAGTGGTAATGTTTCATTTAAAAGAAAAAATCAGTTTTTTAACTACCACTTAGTGGTTTCACTATTCATCAAAAATTGATGTTTTTCAGAACAATGCCAAAATTTCACCCTAAGCTATAATTGATATTCCGAATTCAAAAATGATGTCTATTTTAAAAAATTCCAAACATATAAGTTGCATTAATTAATTTTATAATTAATTCCCACTATCATAACAAATAGCGTGATTTTAAGAAACAATACATATCAAAAGATTGACAATTGTTTACATCCAATTTCAAAGTGAAGTTATTTCTAATACCACCATTTGATAAAATGGTAAAAATATATTCTATTTATACTTTAAAACCACTCAATAGAACAATTTATCACTATAAATTATTTTGATTAAAAAAGTTGTTTTTAAGTATTTTTCACTATTCATAAAAAAATTGGAAGTTCTCAGAAAAATACCAAAAACTCAACATAGGATAATTTCGATATTCCGAATCCAAAAATGAAGTCCATTTTAAAATATAAAATTTATATAATTTCAAAAATTGTGTATAACTATTCATAACTGCTATTTTGATTGGTCGTGGTGTGTTAGAATCTCGAACTTGCGTACAATGCAAGCTATTGCATTATTGAACGAGAGGTGTATCGTGGAAGCTCGGGGTGTTACAATTGTGAATAGTAACATTACCCTTATGAATAGTAACAAACCCTTATTAATAGTAACCTCACTTATGATAATATATATATAAGATTTAATTGGACTTATGATATACCCATATATTGGAATAAATAAATAAATGTTCTAAAATTGTTGTTTTGGTAATGAAATATTAATTTATTTGAAAATTAAATTAAACATATTTATAAAAAATATTTTCAAAAAATGGATTTCATTTTTCAATTCAACATGTTGAAAATGGTTTTGCGCGAATTTTTGGTATTTTTCTGAATTATTTGGATTTTTAGTGAATAGTAAAATAAGGTAATTACGGTATAAATACAATATGAGATAAATATACTATTCCATACATCATGGATGACATAAGAAACCGTTATTTTGAACTCACATTCACTTATTACTATTTTTTTCTTGGAATAATAACTATTTCTTTTCTTGTGGAAAAAATTAAAATAATGATTAAAATATTGTAAAACATCTGTTCTCCTCCACTATAAATACCACCCACTCTCCTCCCACACCTATAAAGTTGTGATAAATTCCTAATATCTACCCAATACTCCATCCAAGACCATTTCCCACTTCCAAGACCGTATTTTCTAAACAAGATTCCAAAACCAAGGGCCTTAAGAAGGATCTCAAGGAGAATAGATTAAGAGGTAAACATCATCTCTTTTTTTCGTTCTTTTAATTTCATTTTCATTTATAGTCTTCTTCATACCTCGCCTCACCTTATCTAAGAGGCATGAATGATCTAGAATCTTACATATTATATATTTCATCATTTTTATGGAATATTCACCATTATAATTATTGACCTCTCCCACTTATTGAAGAAATTAAAACACCATATGTGATGTGTCGATTTACTGACATCGTGGACGATTTGATTGAAATTTCATTTAAATACTTCAATAATGGTCATAAAACCATTTTTATGGTTGAACTAGATTATAATTTATGGTTTATATCTTCTATAAGGTTCTGTAATCTTTTTTTACCTAGTTTTTAATTTATAAAATAGAATGAGTTCATTATGATCGAAGAATCCCCAAAATGACCTAAACAAATATCAATTATGTTTTAATTTATGAATCATCCTTATGTAATAATTCAAAATAATAAATTGCATAATTTATGGTTCTGTAAATATGAAAATACCATTCTACTCCAATTCTGGAGTTTCACTTCCAATCAACAAGAATATCCTTTACGAACCGCTCATAGAAACCATGTAATACACGCACCTGAAACAACTGAATTAACAAAATATTATTAATAACTGGGTGGAATTATAAAATGATCATGAAATGTGTTACTAACATTATCATGTTTCTTTAAAATGTTAATAACACTATTTTAACCTTCATACAAGAGGTTTAAATTTGTTTTAGGGAAGTCGAACCTGAGGTAAGGGTTTCTCTATTTCTCACTTTTATTCAAGAATCACCCATATGATGTGCTCTTTAATTTTTAATTTCTAATGAAGGTGTATGTTTTATAAACTTCCTGATACTTACCTTATGATATATTAATGATGAGATACCTCATTTCTATCTCATTAATCACTCCCTTGTACAAATATTACCATGCTGAAATTTCATAAGTGAATTCTAAACCCAATTACCATTATTTGGGTTAACCTTCAACTTTAATGGTTTTATCGTTGTATGGGGATTTCTGAAGTGTAATTTGTTTATATTATGTTTTATTATGTTTATTTACTATATATATACATATTCATTTCATTTAATCAATTCTCTCTTAAATGTTATTGTATTTGTGATGAACTTTCCCCTTAAAATCATTTTAGATGTCTCCTTTATGAAATCCAAAGAGATTATTCCTTTATTTATGTCATGAGTGTTCTCTTCTGATTTCATGATGTTTTAATACTATAGTGTCTCAATTATATGGATTATAGTTATTTTTTAATAATAATGTTTTCATTATTTATTATTTGTAGTGTTTATCTTCTAAGTGTTATTTTTATGAAGAAATTGGATTTTGAAATGTGAATGTGTTTTGCTCAAGGGTACCAGTGAGTTATGAACTAATATATTCAGAATATATTCCTTTTATATTATTTATGTTGGGTTGAGCCAATTATAGCTCAAGATATGATGGGTGAGCCCCATTATAGATCATGATATGTTTGGTTGAGCCCATTATATCTCAATATATGATTGGTGAGTCCCATTATAGCTCTCCAATGCATTGGGTACTCTGGAGATGGAAATTGACCAAAAGGTTATTCCCTGTGTAAGGGTGAATGTAAGAGTTACATGGTAAATATGTCCCTATTAAACTACATGATGTTTATATGCAGATGAGTTCTTTTATGATTATGGGTTTTGTTGATTTTTATGTTATCACTTGACTAACCATCACTTTCTTTAGATCCCTTACTAAGTTTTATACTCATCCCAATATTTTAAAAAAAAACTCACATGATACAAGGATGAGTAAGAGATAGAAGTGATTCATGTTGAATTATATGTAGTGTTGTCAAAGAAATCATATTTTATGTTTTAATGTCTTATATTTTGAATAAAAAATGGATACTATTTTTTTATGTATCTTTTTGGTATAAATGTGTTATGTAATGTATGTATGATATCCTAATTGACTAAAAATATAAACCTAGAAAGATCATCAATGTGTGCTAATGTATGTTCTTGACTAAAATTCAAGATTAAGTAACATTTTATTATTGGGTCCTTATACATTCATTCCAATGTGATTCTATAAAATACAAAGTATGGAATATACATAAGGTAAATATGATAGAATATACGCATAAGGAAAAATGAATAAAAACATGAGGTGTATCTCCATGAATATCCTGAGTACTAGATCAGTCTTGTGCTCCTAATCCACCTCATACAATTCATATCATGTGTAATAACACATGAACCTGGGAACATGAGGTCAGCTCAGGTACCTCAGTACAATTGTGGCCTATGAAAGGTGTGATATATTCTCAATAGGACAACTCGAACAGTGTATAAATAATAATTCAGTCGATGAATATAAAATATATTATTGTGCAGGTCTATTAGTAAAGTAGTAAATAATAACAGTAAATAAGTTGGCTCAATTTCCTAAGGTACACCTGGATAACCATAACTTCTACGACCTAATCTGGAATTCCTCTGAACATATTTCAACGCTTATATATTTTTAGAAATGAAATTTCAATAAAGATATACCTACATAGGTAATGGAACCATGGTTTATTGACCAGGCATTCAAATAATAATAAATATAACCTATATTTATATTTATAGGGATTAATCCCCAGGAATCATAATTGGGCCTACCAAAAATACCAAATAAAAACATTGATAGAAAACAAGCTTGTTTTTTAGATAAGTGGATTCATCCATTAATCTAATAATCAAGAACATCATAGATCTTTACCAAGAGGCGTTAAAGCACTTAATATAAATTCATCCTGGGCATGTCCAAGGTTATTAATAAAAAGGGATATTAATTATCACACTACGGGCACTATAATTACCCATAACTGTAACGGTTCATCCAAGGTGATTTTTAAAGAGGAATCCTAGGTATCACTCATGGTGTGGTGTAAATCATTACCCATTAACCACATCCCAAGTATCTCATTTAGGGGACCAATTATCATATGTGGCATGGTATTAACATCGTTCCATCAAGCCCATCCAAGGTCTCCCCCTAAGGGTACTGATATCACTTACAGGGATAATAATCTCAATCAGCCTATGAGATCATATAAGGAATTACTATATGGTAACCTAGGTATTTCTCAAATAAAAATACAAAAAACTCTCCCTAAGAATCCATCCAAGGAAATCCTAAAAGTTAATCAATGTATCACACTAGGCATATTATAAATCAGGTAACCTACAATCCTATCCATAGTATTGTGTAAGTGGTAACCCAAGTATCTCCCAAGGTACATAATTCATTTATACATTTATGTTCAACAATATTATATTCAATTATTATAAACATGAAACATCACAAGTCATGTATACTTAATAGGTTCATTCCCATGCACCACTCTTGATTAAAGAATAATAAAGGCTATGTTCCAAATCATTTCATTTATCATTTAAACATCACTATTAAAATTCATATACTAGATGAAGGATTAATTCACTATTATATAAACAAAATGTTCCAGGGTATTACCATTCACAGTTAATTTAATTTATGTACTCAATTAAAAATGAGTCTGACCAATCCAATTAGGTGGTGGTTATGTCACTAGGGAACAAGGGGTTGGAATATCCATCCACCCCACATTATGAGTAAAGCAATTTAATCATCTCAGTCACATATGATAAGATAATACAACATAAATGGGGGCTTTATTATAAACAAAATATTAATTAATAAGAAAATACAAGAAAACACCCCTAAGGGGGTGGTCTAAGTTTAGGTTACAATCATCAATAGTTTAATTAAAAGAATAACAGAAAACAGTTTGAGGCACTAGGTACTATATTTATAATTTCACATTTTAAGGTAACTACACATAGAATCTATCATGAGGCGCTACAATCTAATTTATAACTAAGAAAGACAATATGGAAAATGATATAAACCACCTGCCCCATATTTAAGATTCTATATTCATCCAATATTTAATCTTGAATTGATCCAGTTTGAGAGAGAGTGAATAAATAGACAAACACCATCGAAATAGGGCAAACAAACTTGCAAAAATATATTACTAAAGATGGTGACTGAAATAATGAATGGAATAACTAGGAGTTATAGACTCACCGAGGGATATCCATAACACCCAACAATGCTAGAAATGGATTCGGGATGGAGGATATCTCTCCATACCTAGGAGAGGAGAGAAGGTGGTCGAGTGGCTACAGGGAGTCACAACCCATGTGGGAGAAAACAGGAAAAAATAAATAAGAAGGTAGGGTTGTTTTGTAAAATACCCCCTTTAAATGAGGAACACAGTTTGGAAACATGGCTGACCAAATGGTGTGTCAATTGTTCTAAAGCCACTACCAAATAATGAGGCTCACACAATTTGAGAAACCATATGATAAAAAAAACCATGCTCCCCAATAAGTTCCTCTCGACCTTGAGTTCCCAGAGCTCAGTACTCCCAAAACACAATGGTTCACCTGATCCACCACCCTATACTTTATAAATTTATAAAAATAACACATTTAGGTGTTCCAAATCTCATACATTCATTCTGATGTTTGTTTTACAATTTGATCCATCCACCAAATTGAAAATTTTAGTTCCATCATAAAATTTCAACCCATTCCATAACATGGGACATTACAACCTCCCCTCCATATGACTTCTCATCCTTGAGAACGCTTGGGTAAACAATGGAAACCACACTCGACCTACTTTGGTCTGGAATAATCTTAAAAAATTCCACATTGTGTTACCAAACACCAAATTCACTTCCAAGAGTCATTTTATGTGTATGAAAGATGATCTAGTAAAACTTGATCCAATTCGCATTTTTTGAACTGAAAATTCAAGACAATGCTTACTCAAGACCATCCAACTAGAGACAAAATCACATAATTATATCTCTAATCACTAGGCCTATGGCTCTCCTCGCCATAGGATTTACCATTTAATGGACAATCCTGATCCATGGTACCTCAACCATCATAATTTCTTAAAGAAACATGCCCTTAGTGCTCTAACGATGCCCTCAAATGATTCTAAAATTGATCATATGGTGATTCCCAATTGACCAAATTTTTCCTGGTCTTGAAAAATTTTCACTAAAAGTATAGAATAACTATTTCACTACACTCACATCATCCTAATGACGTTCCATGTTTGGTTCCCCACTGACCACAAACTAAAAAAAGAGAGAGGGCAAGATATCAAGTTGAACCACCTCTGGATTACTATCCTAAAAAACACTCATCTTAGATGTCTAGTTCATTTCAAAAGATAAACCCTTTTTCTTTAAACGAAGGTACCTCAAGGTGGACACTGAGCATGCTCACCAAAACCCATAATCAGATTATGTTGACATTTCTTGAAAAAACATCCATTTATATGGTCATTCTTAATCCCAAGAATAGTGTATGCACAACCAGGCACACTTAGATTTTTACCCCTTTCTGACATCCCATCTGATCCTGACAGAAGTCTAGGGTAACCTCGAAATCATTACCAGGAGTCCAAAGGGAACATCCAAGGTAGTCTATACTCGAGAGTTTATAGGTGAGACATTGATACACAGTCAAACAACCAAATATCAAGAACACTAACTGATCCCAACAGTAGTAATGTCAATGATCTGGATAATGTCCATGAGTATGTCCCCGGAATTCCTACATGGTAATCCAGGTATTACCTAGGAAAACATTACATCTTAATATATCACACCATAGAAGCATAACTACCATGGAGTTTCTTTATCAAAATAGGAGTTAATTTTAAATTGGTAGCTCAATGTTGAACTGACTCTCCCTTAGTGTGCTCATATTATGTCAATATAGGATACATGATCATCACTAAGAAAAAGTTACACTAATTGTATATAAAAATCCAAAAAAGTATTTGATACAATTACGCTACATCAAAACGAAGTGATGAGTATGATTCTGAACCAATCAAAACCAACTACTGAAAGGAAGAGTAGTAGAACCACCACCGCTCGATTCATTTTAAATAATCTCAACTTCACCGAAAAACACTTCATCATTACCCAACCATAATTTACGTACCACTCAAGGAATCTCATGATCACTCCATGACAACCACTAAAGTCCATCTTTAACTAACAGTGTTCAAACATTTTGTGTATATAGCCAACCATTCCAACATCGATCTTCCTTGCAAGAACCAACATATTGAAAACATAACAACCTTAAGGTAATTTAAAGGAAATCCAAATATTTCCAAATTTTCTTTTCATGGATGTTCCCCCTCTAATTTGAGGAAATGATAAAACATGTTCGACTTGATTATCCCCTCTGTTGGAGTGTCTTATTCATCATTTACTAATAAAGGGAACTCATCCCACAACACATGCTCCATATACCACTAACTACGGTCTTAGAGGTAGTCCACACACTTTTATAAAGTGTTGAACATAAAGAAGATGGATGATGGATGTTTAAAATCATTCTATATTATATTTAATCAAGATTCATGTGTGACACTCCTCCCGAGAACACCACAACATTAAGAATAGAATCCAAAAAAACTGACTAGCATGTCAAATCAATCATTCTTCTTTGCAATGGCATCCCAAGTATTGGGAAAAGATATAATTCCTTTAACACTCAGGTCCCTCTACCTATGAGATGGCAAAAGATTCAAGCATAAAAGCTCAATATTATAGTGATAAACCTAGAACTCACCCATTTCATTGGATCATTTCTCAACTCAATGGGTACTATGTGTATCAATGCATAATTACCCATTTCATGAGAATAATGGAACATCCTTGATACAATCAATAGGTTTATAATCTCTATGCATCCTATTATCAGGTTTCATATACAAGAGTATTATGTTCTGAGTCATATAATCCCCTATCATAGTTAACCCTAATTAAGAATTACTTATTTATCTATCACTAAATAATAATAAATCTCACATGACCGACTGAGAGGTGAACCATTCCTTACACATTTCTGTCCCATTAAAACTAAGCATTTCAAGATGTGCATTCCCATAAAAGGGATAAAGTTTTGCAAAACAGCCCATCTAACCTATGTGACATTTTAGAAACTAAGAGTCCTACTCTAGGAAAATAGAATTAGAGTGGAACCTCATGTCTAAAACTCCTTATAAACAATTTTCAAGGTTATAATGTTATAAGGGAACTACCTACATTGGGTTATCCCCTTACCAGAAAACGAAGCATCAAACCTATATTAGGGGTCATACCTAAAAGATAACTAGACTTATGGGCCTATAATTTATGTTTAGGGAATAGAAGAAGGGTATTATAGGTAATGTTCACATTCCCATTTCAAGGAAACAACTCAAAGAAACATTTAAACTACACTTACATGAGGGTAATGGTCTGAACACCTTTTAGGTTTTATTTTTACGGAATTGCACTAATTAAAACTTAGTTCTTAAAACATTTCAAGCCTCAAATTAAATATCAAGTACCCTTTATAAGAAAAACATTACTTAGAATTTTACAAAGATGATTCCAAAAGGAAGACAGGAAGGTTTTTGTCTAACATACATTAAATCTGTAATCATTTAACAGAAATCCTATCAAAATTAGGGAATTTATCACATAAATTAATTTTTATCCATTTTACATACCCAAGATTCTCACAGTTGGTCTTAGTTAAATAAAATAGAAATTCCAATATATATAGGAACAACCCCTTTAGTTTTTAATGTGAATTTTAATTAACTAACGTCTCTTATATGTACATCCCAAAAGAAGATAACAGGTTTATTATAAATTAAGGAGGGGAGTGGTCAAGTAAGATTCCACCATACAATTATATGTAACACCATATAAGAAACTACAAAAACATAACCATCCATATATAATATAAACATACCCAAATGTGCTTAAGTACTAAGGCATAATAAGATAAATTAAATGAAACCTATACGGGTTGCATTAATCGATTTTGGGTTCATCTAAATGCTACCTAAGCATTATAAAACATTAATATTCTGAAACAACCTTAATGGGTTCATTTAACGAGAATTTTACACCATATAAAACCTTTTTCAGTTGAGTTAGGCCTATATCATAACCATAACTGGTAAATATTAGCCTACCGAGGCCGAGTTAGGTAAATGTTTTGTAAGAAATCAATTAATTTAGTGTCAAAATTCAACATATTTTAAATTTCTACAATACTTTCAAGGTATATTAATCTAAAAAAGTTTTTTTTATTATACATGTTATTATTTCATAATTTATAATGTGCCCATACATTTTATAAATTTCAAATTAAATCCTATTTAATCGTAAATAGTATGTTCTGTCCCATGAAACCAATGGTTTATAGCTAAAACATTCATTATTGGTTAGTTAAGGTGTCACCATCATTCTATGGTGGAAAACACCGTTTAGGTTGATGTTGACACTTTAATAACCAATTTTATTTCACAATTATAACAATTTATGATATCACAAGTATTAGATAAAAGTAACATTCTAATAATCAAAAAATAATGATATAAAAACACAATAATCTATTACATAATAAAGGAAAGACCCAAGAATTTTAAATGGATAAACATGATAATAATAAAACAATAATGAAACAATAATGTAGTATAGGGAAACATACAAAATAAAACACAAATCATGTAATAAAAACATGATTCTAAATAAATTCCTAAGCATGTATAAAACTAACCATGTTACCAAAAAACTAACATCGTAAATAAACAAATCTAATAAGAATAAAAGGCACATCAATAAATACCCATTATCCTAGTAATGTATTCTTCAAGGCATGGCATATACAAGACATTTGAATCTCTATGTGCCAAGAATGATGTATATAAGGCTACTTCCTTTCCATATTGGGCCAAGGATAAATACTATAAATCTCATTAATCATGAATATGAAAAATTTTATCTATCACCCAATGTGAAACCATTGTCAACCATAATAACGATCAACATGAATAATAGTCTCATCCCTAGATAGTTTTTCTTTTACCCATACATCGGATGATCACTTCCATACATGACTATTTACCAAGTTCCAACACATTCTTAGTAACCTATCTACCAGCCAAAAATAGTAAGATAAAAGGAAAAAACCTTATAATACATCTTTTTAATGTCCCAACCTAGGATCCACTTTCACAGTGAAATAAGATGGGTTTTCATAGAGCTTCAAGCATGACTCCCTGCAGTCTAGACGATACCAACTAAAAGTGAGGGTCTAATGATGGTATGTTGAGAAAACAATTCCACCATGATTAGAATAGAATAATCATATATGATATGATAAATAAATCACTCAGCAGAAGAAGTAGTATTAATAAAGGATAGAGCAGTATGAGATTAATATAACAAGTAAAGTGGCCAAGAAAAAATAAACAACTATGCATGCATACCCATGTGATGCTACAAAATCCAAATTAAGAAACATACAATAGGTAGATATGAAACAATACAAGGATAAAGAAAAATGAATAAAAGTCCCAAAGGAAAATCTACATGAGTATCATGAGTACTAGATCCATCACATTATTTTAATCCCTCGTGTACAAATCACAACACAAGAAATAATCCATGGACCTTCAAACATGAGGTTTTCTTGGGTACCCCCAATGAAATGGAGGCTCAAGCAGTGTCTCAAATATACTCAGTAGTCCACCAATAATGGTGTCTAAATCATAATAAAATAAATTAATATAAAATACAGAAGTTTTTAGTTATATCATTATAATAGTAAATAAATTATATAAAATAAGTCAGATTAGGTTCCTAAGTGACACTTGTCAGACCATACCTACATTGGCCTAAGCTGGAATGCCTACAAACATATGATGACATTTATATATTTTCTTACATGAATTGTATACACAGATATATCTTTATTGGTGATGGACCCATGGCTCAGTTCCTAGTCAACCAAACAATAATAACAATAGCCTATATATATAATTATAAGGTATAATCATAAGAGATCATAATTGGGCATGACATAATGGTCAAATACAAACATGTACTAAAACCAATCATGTTCATTGGATTGGAAGATGCATCATTTAATATAATATACATTAAATTTTTAGATCTTTAACAAGAGGAATTAAGGTACTTAATGGAAATACATCTTGTACCCATCCAATATAGTTTGTAAAAAGGGATCCCAAGTATCAAACAAGAATCATTATAATTACTCATCACCGTAAGTTTCTTTCCAAGGCAATATGTTAAGAGGAATCCCTTGTATCACACTCGGTATGGGGTAAATCATAACCCACTGAGCCTGTCCCAAGTATCTCACATAGGGGATTGAGTATTGTTTATGGAATAGAATAACAATACTTCCACTGATCTTGTACAAGGTATATCCCTAGGATACCAGTATCGCTTAAAGGGATAATAATATATTTCTCCCTATGAGTCCATCCAATTACTTCCTATAGGGGAACCCATGTATTGCTCGAGGAAAATACAAAAAACACTCCCTATGAGTTTGTCTATTTAATTCCTACATGGGAATCCAAGTATCTCTCCAAACATATTATAAATAAAGTTAACTATGATCCCTTTATTAGTGTTTTATATGTGGTAACCCAATTTTCATCCAAGGTACATAATTCATTTAACCATTTAAATTCAATAATTAAAAAGTTCATAATTGTAATCATGCCACATCACAATTCATGTATACATAAGATGGACATGCCCATGCACAATTTCAATTAAATAATATTTATGGATATTTACTAAAGCATGTAATTCCTCATTTCAAATTCACTTTTTAAATTCATTTACTATCCCCAGTCTTGATTAACAATTAGAAAAAATTCATGTTACATGGTCTTACCATTCACTTTATGTTTAATCTAGGTTATCAATTTAAAATGAGCCTGGCCGATCCACTTTAGAGGTGGCTTGATATCTAGGGAACAAGAGGGTGGAGAATTCAAACACCATGAATTATGATTAAATCCATGTAATTATATAAGTCTCATTTGATAAGAAAGTGCACCTTAATATGTGGTTTTATATCAAAAACAATTTCTTAGTTAAATAGACAATTCAATAATACACCCTAAGGGTGTAGTATAAGTTGACATGACAATATTCAATGGTTTAATATTAAACATAACAACAAAATAGTTTATGGAACTATGTCCTACATGAATAATTTCACGTCTTAAGGGAAAATCATGGAGAATATGGCGTGAAACACTAAGAAGTAATTTATAAATGAGAAATAATTTGTGTAAAAATCTAAAAACCACTTACCTCAAACTTAGAACTCTATACGCATCCAATATTGAGGGTTGAGTCAATCAAGTTTGAGTGAAAATGAAGAAATGGAAAAAATCCCTGAAAATAAGGTGAATTAGATCACATAAACTAGTGCCAACATTGAATAAAAAAATAGAGAAAAGAAGAAATATGAGATGTAAATTTACAAATGGTTATCCAATTGACCAAAAAAATACTCAAAATGGAGTCTGTAAGAATGTGATCTCTCCCTACATAGGAGATGAGAGGAGGAGATCGAGTAGTTTAAGGGAGGCACTGCCTATGAGGGAGAAGAAATGAGGGAAAAGAAAATAAAGAGGTATGGGAATTGTGGTAAAATCAGCCCTTTAAATGATGACCACATTTTAGCTACATAGTTGGAAAAACCATTCACCAATTATAGATAAGCCACTTCCTAAGAAGGAGTCTCACACGATTCATGCACACATTTTGAGAAACTTTATATAAACCATGAATTTATCTTACGTTAAGAAAATTTCATAAACAAAATGACCATAATGCATGTTTTTATTAGTTAGACAAAATCCTAAGACACCCTCATTCCCTCTAAAAAGTATGCATGGTTTCTTCTGGTGGACCGCAAGGTTTCATAAAAACTTTACTCCCTTACTAGTTCTTCATGAACATGTGTTCTTAGGGCCCGATGCTCTTAAAACTCAATGGGACAATCAAAAAAATATCTTGACTTTAACCACATTTAGAAATAGCACATTTAATTATTTTAAATCTCATAATATCATTTGGAATCTTGTTTTATAATTTTTCTTCCACCAAACTAAAAATTCAAGTTCCTTTGAAAAACTTTTACCCAAACCAAAACACGATATTTTAAAATAAAATTTCATGGAAACCACTCAGTCAATTCATTATGAAAATTACAATCAATTTTTTTATACATTGAATTGTCCTTATAATTATCCTTAGATACATCCCTAGACATACCCTTAGAAATATCTCTAGGGACATCACTAACATTTTCTCATCTTGGTTTCCAATGGTTACCAAAATTTATCCTATAATATCAAATATAGATACCTAGTATTTTCATATATATATATTAAATATTTTTAGATTAATATTCAATACATTGCACAAACACAAAACATATACCTATAATAGTTTAGTGTCTTTTGATACTAGGTACATAATCTTCTTATCTAGTGAAAGATATTCAATGAATCCCATAATAATATTCCCATTTAGTAATCTTTATAGAAATACCCTCTATAAAAACTTTATTCATAACCTACATAATGGAATCTTAAGAAAGGGAGAGCTCAAATTCTAGGTAAGGGTAAACAATTGAAATAAGTAAACATAACATGAGAAAAAGGGTATAATAACCTGAGAATAACTTATTAAAAAGATACCATGTATATCAAATATCAAAAACTCGAGTCATGTCACAAATATTATAATTTCATATGACAGGAATTATAATAAAATAAAAAAAACATGAGTCCTGAGAGAATAACATTGTCATAAGACATTGAACTTTTTCATACATATAATCATATAAAATCATTTCCTTATTAGTCTAGGATAATTTCCAAAACATATTAGGGCTCTCAATGAGAGTATACACCTCATTGACAGGACACATGAACATCCCTAAAGGAATAATTTCTTTATAGTTGAACTAATTCACTCCCCAAACCATAATACCAGTTAAGGTGCACTCCCAAGACCATCATTTAAAAAAATAGTCCCTTACTAAACTAGTTTTACTCCACGTTAAAGTCAATTTTATCTCAAGAGATATTAATCTTTACATAATTCCATGGATATAGATGTAGGTCCAACAATTCACATAATTAAAATCATACATATGTGTTCAAAAAGATCATAAAATATTCATCATATCATACCCCATGAAATATAATGGTATTAATAAACATTTAATCATATCATAACCTATAGAAAAGAGATAGGTTTTGTAATCATTTTATCATTTCATCATAGCATAACCTATAGAAAAAGAAGTGGATTTTGTATGAATTTTATCATTGTATAACCTCTGGAAAAGAAACAAGTTCATAAACATATTTTCATCAAAAAATAATATATTTAGATAAAAAACAAGAATGGTATAATTGGATCATATCCTCAGTAAATAATATATTACATCAAAGGATGACATCTTCGATGGTGATTGGTTTTGAATGATAAATCACTTGGAACATTTTTTGAGAAAGAAAGATATTCACTGACAATCACTTTTCAAAAATTCATAAAATATTTCTGGAATCATTTACCTTGGAATTTAACATGAAAAATAATATAAATAAATCTTAAAAATATTTATTTAAAACATTTCTTACAGAAAATAACTTCTCTTATTTGAATATCACTTTTTAAAACAATTTTCAATATATTTTTTAAACATTTGATATAATTTACTTAAAATCTAAAAAAATACCAAATTTTATGGAAAACATTTTATTTATAAAAAAAATTTAAAACATATGATATAATATTTAAATCATTGAGTAGTCATGAAATCATGAAATACTATTCTTTTCATGCATGTTAAGAAAATATTTCATTCACATTTTTAGTAAAAGGGAAGCAAGATTTGTTTGGAAAATGATATAAAGATTCATTTAAAATTTTGAAAAAAGAAACATGGGTAAAAAGTTCTTTAAAAAGCATTTGAATAATGTTAAAAACATTTTTCTAAACATTTTTAGAAAACATGGATTTGGAGGAAAAATTGGTTTTCAATTGAAGTGAGAAATAATGTCATGTTTTCATTAAAATGTATTATCAAATATTTTAAGTACCAAATATTGGGGAAATTGTACTTTTAATTATAAACTTCCTAAAAGAGAAAATTTAAAATCAAATTCAGGATAATTCTTGAGAGTTAGATGATAATATTTTCATACTAGAGACTTGATCATAAACAATCTTGATAAATGATAATATTATAATATAAAACCATTACCACTTTAGTAACATTTGAAACATAACACCATTGAATGAGAGAACATAAAATTGATATTAAATCCCCATAATCTTCATAATAATGAAAATAAAATACATTTATGGTCAGTTTATACACCACATCAAATAAATATTTATAAATATCACATGTGACTCAAATAAAATAAAGGTGAGATGGAAATATTTAACTAATTAGTAATCTTTTGAATCATAATCCCCAAAAAAGTATAATATAATATGAAAATTTAAATATTAGTAGTAGTATTATATTAATTATATAACTTTTCAAAGCTGATGTATGTACACCACACAAAATTAATGAGTGGTGAATTTGAATATGTTACCCAGAAATAAAAGAGATACTAGAAATCCCTTACCTTAACTCTCTACTCCCTTCGTACATGTTTCAACCACCTATATAATAAATATAAGTTTATTATAAATTTTTCAAATAAAAATATTATACATATCATACCATATATTATTTACATATGACCATTTATTTCTAGTTTATTAACAATTCCAAGTTAAAATCACATTTTGGGTAATAACCGCTTTGTTTTTCATATATGTTTTGATCTGTTATTTTTGGTCATCTCAAGTTTATCATGGTTCAATTATATCTACCATAAAAATCAGGATATAATTATTATATTTATACATAAATTATAATGCTAATAATAATCATTAAATATGGTTTTGATAAATGAAGTATGTTACGATCATGGAGAAGGTTGGTTGTGCGCACACATGAGTAACATTTCTATTTTTCAATGATCATTATGGAAAGGAGGTAAGTAATATATCATTATATCATAATTTCCATATAATTTATCTAAATATATTTATATATAATCTGTGTTTTTTATTAATTAAAATAGAATCACATCACTTCGTAATGGTGATAGTGTAGGCATTTGTGAATGAAATTATCATCTTTTAGTGAGGGAAATTTTAAGAAAGAAAATGATATATTATATTTTTAGAATGATAAAGATTTAATTAATCTCGTAATTATGTCATGTATATAACATATGTTTATTTTTAATATATTCCATATATATCATTAGTGAAAAATGAATCACATCACTTCATGAGGTGGTAGTTCGCCGTACAAAAGAGCTGCGTTATCGTGTCCCCTCTGGATTTGGAGGAAAAAAATTCTATGTTGATATAGTTACTGAAATTGTATAATTTGGTTATAAATATCATATATATACTTCATATACATCATAATACCCAACTGTGATAAGTGGTAATGGAAAAATGGATGACATCAGTTCAGAGTCAGTAATCCACCAAAGACACAAATGATGGTTTAATAACCCATTTAATGGAACTAAGGATGGTTTTAGGTCATTCACATAACCTAAAAACATAATATTATATGTAATATACATATGTTATTATATCATCATGGTTTGATAGTAATTTAATAAGTATGTTTAGGAAATAAAATATAAATTATGTTAAAGAACATTACCTCTTCTTTGGGTAACCTCCACAAGTTTGCACCAAAAGCCTTCCTTGGTGGGATTTATTCCCAAAATTAATATTCCTAGGCTTTTGGTCTCCTAAATGGATTATCACCTATAATTAGACATTATAGATTCTAAATATATCCATAAAAGTTTTTTATACAAGTTTTTAGGTCATTTTAACCCTTATCTTTTAGTTTATCCCTTGGTGAACCCATTTTTACCTTAATTGTTGTAATTAATTTTTACACAATTTTCTATTCATTGTGGTAAAAAAAATTGAACTAATTAGATAATATAAATTATATGTATACAAAATATGGAATCAATTTTTTGAAATTAAATTCATATGATTGGGAAATTTTAATTTAAAATTAATCTTCGAACACGATGAGAAAGTGGGTTTTCAAAGAGAAAATGATCAAAAGTTTATAAATTTTTTATATAAAATTTCTGTAAAAAATTGATTCCAATGAAATAAATAGAAATAATATATAAATAATTCAACTAATTTTACATTTAAAAATATTTAATAAACAATTTACCTTTATAAGTAATTTTAAAAAAATTATGTTTTCAATTAAAATCCTCTGTTTTTTACTATTCATCAAAAATGACACTTTTCCGGAAAAAAATTAATAATAATATAATTTTGACAAAATTATTTCAAAAATTAATTTTAATTTTCCAAATTCATTATATAAAAGTTTCCAAAACTAATTTTATTATGAGTACACAAAAGGCGAAAAAACTCCTTTTTAGAAAAATACACGATTAAGTGTAAAATTGGATATATTCTAATATATTGTTTAGAAAACACATAATATAAATGTTAAAATTTTTATTGATTATATAGTATGTAAAAATAAATAAAATCATTCACAAAAATTTATTTGTTAATATATTGGTTTAAAATACATTTGGGCGCATAAAAATAGTTTATCATAAAAAGGTTTCCTTTATTTTCAAATAGTTTCTATTTTCATTTATAATTAATTGGTCACTGAAGAATTAATTTTATATACATGTGTAAAACATATAAATTTTTAGTTTATTTAATCCTATTCATACCCTCTATTCCAATGGATATGTGATAACTATCATGTTAAATATAAATATTTTAATTGTATATCGTGTTTCGTTTAAACGCAGGGATGCATGTAATTCGATATAAACTCAATGTTTCACGTAATGAAATATAAAAATGGTGTTTCATGTAATGAAAAATATTTATAAGATTATATTTATTGGAAATAATATATTTCTCAAAATCTCAGGGTGTTACATAAAGCACCCATCCAAGTTACACAACCATCTACCAAAGGATTCTCATAAGAAACTCATAAAAATTCAAATCTCAACACATGGATACCATCAAATGAAAACTTCAAGATGAATAAAAAATAAACAAGGCATGAGTACAACCAAAAATAATAAAAACCCCTGAAAAAAGATATATTAAAAAAATACATCAATACATAATTACCCCAAAACGTAATATGCTCAAAAATCATTAAGCATGAAACATAAAATATATTATCACCATCATCATCATTCAAATATGAATGACACCTAAGAATATATCCTTTATCAATATAACATATATAAATCCAAAAATGACCCAAACAGCCACATTAAAGACACTTCCTCACATATTTTGAGTAAGTGGGATTAGAATTCATTGGGGTTTCACACTAGATCCACAAAAGATGTCCATTATTACTGTGAGGAACAATAATGATTTGAGAAGACTAAACCTCGTCAACTCAATTTCCAATATCATGATCATCTAGCCTAGTCCAATTCAATTAAACCTTCATAAAACCTTCAACCACTTCCCTTTGTGATGATAAGATAGGTTCAGATACAACTAATATGAGTCTAAGAGAAAACCTCTCTCAATAAAATGGGATTTCAGAAATTCATCAATGACTAAATTGGGGGAAAGGAACACTTACTATAATAAAAATTCAAATAATAGATTTTATATTGATGTTTAAGTATCTTCCAAAGACTTAAATATTCCTCAAATCCTTTCTAACTACTCCATCACCTCAAATAGACCTCTATCACCATAAAAGGTATATCGATGAGGATTCAATAAGTTAAAAGTATCAAGGTTTCTAACTCTAATACTCTATTAAATGTCTAGGAAAATATAAAAAAATTGAAGAATTATACCTAAAAAATAAGAGAAATCACCCTAAGGTTCTTCCTGAGAGAATCATTTCCCACATCTCATTGAAAAATTTGTAGGATGTGTGTCTAAATAGTCCATAATGTGACATGAATGCACTCATGTTTCCCAATTGAAATAAAAAATACCAATATAACCAATTTATAAAAACTAAAATCACAATTCACCAATGAAAATAACATTAGATTCTTCATTTTTGAAACTCTACATTTGAATAAGGATCTGAAACCCATTTTAATAAAACGTACACACTATGAAAATAACCATTTCCTGGAAAACATTTCAACTTATTTTGAAACTAATGTGACTCAATTTTATGATTTTATAATATATTGAAATCTCAAATCCATGATAGGAAATTAAAAACATGTACATTATTTTTTAAACCATTTAAATTAATTTGAAAACAAAATATCTACCCAAAATTAATTAAGTTCTTGTTCTTACTTCAAACAATTTCAAAATTCCTCAACGAAAATAAAAACCTTTAAAAACACTCCAATTTATTTGTAAACTCAAGAGAAATTCACATTAATTTCAAAACACATCACAATTTCCACTATATTTTCACCCACTTTTAAACTAAATTTATAAGAATAAAAATCCTTTCATAAAAACCAAAAAATATGGTTTTAAATTGAACACATCTCCTAAAATTACATTTCTACATAAAATAAATTTTAATACACCATACATAAATAAGACATATCAAAAAAATAAAACATAATACAATATAACAACATTAAAATACCCTATAATTCAGATCAAATTAAGGATGACTATAATTAAAATAAATTTGAGAGGGAAAGTTGGTCAAACAAAAATAAAGTTAAGATGCACAATTGTAATTGATTTGTAATCATGGTTTGGAAAGGTGTGCACAAAAAATGAGAAATTGGTTGTAAAATCTTATAGAATCAAGAAAACTAGATCCAAACTATTTTCTATAAAGTGTGAGAAACCCATTTAGCTTCATTTCTTCCTCCATTTCACCATAAAACATAAGGATATCCTTTAAGTATTTGATATAAATCAATGAGGACCAAGATACTAAAAAAATAATAAAAATTAGAATAAAAATTCAATACATAAATCCCAAATACCCATGGAGACCCCAATTTCCTCACAAAAGGTGGTTAACATGAACCTACTCATGACCTACCATCCATGTTATAAAAATATTATCTTTATATTATGAGAATCAGAAAAATAATAATAGGGGCTATGAGATAATTTTATAATGAATCAATCAGGACTGACCCAACACATCACCCAAACCACTCATCCAGAAGGATCAAAGGAAGTTCTTAGTCATCATGAGATGGATAAAACAACTTGGTCATCACACTATAACTAATTGGGAATTATTTGACCCTCCTAAAAACTAATAAGTAGTTGTAAATAAATACATAAGAAAAACATAACAAAGTAAAGATAAACCACCCAACCAAACTCACACTCACATATACTACATCTGTTATATAAATATTATTAATTGGAACAAATAATTAAAAATTTAAATACATAATATGAACCCAAATAGTAACTACTAACCATAAAATACAACTAACCAAGTTAATTAATACATACACATACCAAAATATATAATTAATAAAGAACCTCAACCACCACTCAAATATCATTAAGTAACCCATGATCCCTCACCACATCTATAACATCCATAAATGGACAACCTGAATGATATCCAAAATATTGATTACAACCTAGGAACCTATATAAGTACATGAGTTCTACACACACAAAAGTGTTAATATTGGGTTTAATCTAAATATGCATGGTAGGATGTAACTAAAAAGTATTTGAAATCCATTTAAAAAATAACATAAAATATAGTTTGAAAACCATTAAAAATATTTTTCAAGATTTAATGAATACTATAGACAAAAATGTTACATTTATCATTTTTCAATAACCAAGGGTAAAATGTTCTGTCATAAAATAGAGAAAAAATTTATTTTCAAACCATTATATAGAACATAAAAATATTTTTAAATATTCATTTTAAATTCTATTTTGAACCCATATTTTTCAACGGTTGGGTGGAATCGACCATTAGAGAAGGAAAATAATTTAAAAATATAAAATTATAGACTTTTAATAATATTAAACAAAAACTAAATCATTTTCATTTTTTTAAACTAATTTAAAAAATAATCTTTTAAATAAGGGCATTTTAAATTAAATAATTCAAAAATAAAAAAATGCATGTAAATAAAGGTTTTACTACTATGTTAATGATTCATAATAAATGTAATGTAAAGTAAACAAAGGTACCCCTAATTTAAAGGAACACACAATTAAATACATATAAAGTACACAACATGACTCCCAAGGGTAATACCATCATCAAATGAATAAGAATCATGAGAAAATTACTAGTTCATAATATGGTATGATATTAGTCATATATTTGTTGATCTAACTTTCCAAAGGTTATCTTGAATGTTAACTATATTTGTGAGTAAATAATTCCATCACATCCACCAAAACTATAGAAGTGGAAAACATTATAAGACATCCCCAACACTATTGTAGTGGAAATAAGTCTATAAATACCCCCAATTCTATTGATGAGTCAACAAAGAAATCATGTGTCCATCACTATGACACATGATAGACCTCTCACTTAGATACTGGTGGTTTTCATGACATAGTATAGTTGGATGTAAAAAACTATAAGTAATATGACCATCGCATGAGTTAATAATAAAACATAAAAAATAAATCACATATAACCTCCAACATCCTCTCAAAAAATGACCCCTATTATATTTTTATAAGAATCATATCATAATTTAATTGATCGTATTAAATGTATAGAAGTTTATATAAGAAAAAATAATAGGGGGCCATAATAAGGGTGTATAATTAATGAGTAAACTCATTTTATAAATTGATAATCAGGGCTTTAAAATGGTCTTAGAAGGACAATATATAAGAAAATACAAGCAATAAATAACCAAGTAACACTTTTTTTATATGTTAAATGGGCCTTTATTTAAAACATATAAATTAAAATTAAAAAACATCCTTTGAAAATACCCAAAGATCCATCACTTTTAAAACAAGTTTTTCCACACTGATGATTAACATAAAAACTAAAAAATGTTTCACAAAAACCGACACTTAAGACAATGGTATCATTATTTGGAAATAAAAATAGGGCTAATAACCTTCTTTAACATAAAACTAATTTAAAAGGGGTCCCTTAAGGTGTTTTCCCAAATACTTGGAGTGAAAAACTCATTTTTCAGAAATAAGAAACTAAATATATTTCAAACACTTATTAAAAGTATTTAAATCATTGAAAACATTTCATTTACCCATCATTATTATCACATTTAAGTATAAATTTTATAGAAAATGATTTTAAGAAACCCAAGAATAACCTGGATTTTTTTTAAAAAATTAATCTCACAAAAATACCTATGTAAATAAAGTATAAACAACCCACCTTTGATAGAAAATCATAACAATACAAATAAAGGACCCATACTGACCCTACACAATCAAATTCACATGATTAGATTATCCCAAAACACTAAATTAAACCCTCATTGTCATTAGGGTTTAAAGGAGGAATAAACCCCAGGAGAACTGGGAGTTGGGCAGAGCGGGGAGGAAAAATGAAATAGGATGGATTTAACATGAGGAACTCCCAAAAATCAAAGTATAATGTGATTAAAACCATGTAGGAAAGTGGATATCTTTTGAGCTATCCCAAGATCTAATCACGTGATAGGGGAAAAAGATGTCCATATCCCATAAAATAAAATAGGGTCACATAGGGATGTTCTCATTATTTTTGAAATATGGATACACACATGGTTTTTCCACATGGTTTAACAAACTACTTAATCGTCATATCACTCACACTAGAACTATTTTTCACCCTTGCAAGGTTTAATCTAATGGTTCTCCCTTCCCATTTGTAATTCTTACACCATAGCCCTAAATATAAGGATAGTATAAATGGTCTGCTCGCGTAGTTTACTAAACCATGATCCAACTAGACAAATCCTATTTAAAGAACCCTATACCATCACTCTTGGTTCCGGGTGCTAAAAATAATTTCTTTACATATCATATTTGATACAAACTGAGGAAATACAAGATAAATATTTATTAATTTTATATCAATTATATAAATTAAATATTAAGTCTTCTAAATAATCTCAAAATACCAAAAAAATAAGTCTTTTTATCTTTATGGATCATATATAAATGTAAATTATTTTCCAATTCTTGTAAACATTTATCTATAATCAACAATGACTAGAATCCCATATTGACTTTTCATAAATTATAATCATCTTCATATCCTATGGAATTGAAACATAAAAAAGGGATTTTATGAAGTTACTATTAAAATAAAACTTATTAATGAATCAAAATATGTGAGAAAACATGGATATGGTATAAATATAAGATTAAAATATCATGATATATTCATTTGTTATCATTAAAATGGTCTGAGAATTAAGAATATTGATATAAGAAAAAACATTCCACTAAAAGGTCATCAAAGAAGAATAAAAAATAACATATACTAAGATCATATAAATAAAATTTTTAACATGGGATAATAACCTAATAAAATGTAATATCATAAAAACATGATACATATATAAGTATAAAGATACCTCCCTTATGCAAGACACTCAATCGCACCAATGCTTGTAAAAAAATTTAATAATGTGTGTGAATACTTATATCATGAGATATGCAACATTAAACAACTCATTATAGGGTGATATATGACCCAAAACCATAATAATATGTACATAATTGTGTCACTTGAAATTAATTATTCATCATATCATAACACATTGAAAGAAAATGGGTCTCGTAACATTTCTGAAATGGTATCACATAAAATTTCTTCATTAATTAGATAAGTTGAACCAAAAAATTTCAATAACTCAAAATAAGCATTTAATAAAGTAATTAAAATATATATTCATAAAACATAACTCCATAGTATATATATATATATATTTTATTCAATGAGAAAAATTAATGTGAAACAAAAAAGGGACTTTAGAAATCATTTTTTAACATCATAAAAAAAAGATGTTCAGGGTCATTTTGAAAATATATTTTTGATAATAAAAAATGAGGAAATTTTTAAAAAATATTTGGAAGTAAATATAAATGATTTATCCTTGAAAAAACAAAAAAATATAGATTAAATATTGAGTGAATAAAAAAAATATAACCAAGAAAGGAATACAATCAATAAAATGAAAATACCATTATTGAAACCCAAATCTTAAAAAAATAATAAATATTACATTAAGAAGAAGAGGAATAGAAAATTTATGTATCAAATAAATACTAAATATTTAAATTTTAAAATAATAAAATAGTATATTTCTTGGAGGAGATAATATGGTCATGGAAGGCAAAGAAAATATTTGGAGAGGATAAGAATTATTCTAAACATCATAAAATTTTAAAAAGAATAAAATCCATCAAAGAAGACGTTTTTGATGTGAAAATATAATTAAAAATAATAATTAGGATAGAAAATATAATATCATTGTTTAATATAATAATACAATCTTTTAAAACCATGGTCAAAGAGAAATAATTATGACTCAAGAAAAGAATTTGAGTCAAGAAAACCCCTAATAACTATATTTTCATTTGAATCAAAAACCATGAAAGGTAAAACATAATGTGGATTTTTAAAATCCAATTAATTTCATAAAAACTATATTAAAAAATATCTTTGGTAATTATGTACAACACAAAAAGAAAATAGTTAGTGAATATAATGCTTATCTCAACAAAGATAAATGGATATAAGGAAACATTATCTTTATTCTTGAGTTATGGGAAAGATATTTAATATCAAATAAAATAAAAATGACTACATAAATAACCAATTCCATAAAATTATTTATATATATGACCATTTATACTATTTAATTAAAACCATTCATTATACATTCGTTATCTAGTTAATTTTTATTTATATTATCGAATGTTAGTAATTTTAATCATTTCACATATATTTTATAATAGATGTGTCTGACACCATTATTTGACACAAATTTCATCATTCCTGGATTATAAAATATATTTAAATAATTATTTTTTAATTATTTATCCATCCTTATGTACATTTATTGAAGCTGTGGATGTGGTTCGTGAGAATAAAATCCATAATGAGCTTTTTTCACATAATTTAACGATATAAATGGATTACTTTATAGTGATCATTAATTTTAATTTTATCATTTATGAACCATATTAATTAAATATATTACTCCATTATATCATATAGATTCATAAAATATATTTTAATACATTCCTTTAAGGGTGATTCTGAAAAACAGAACACGTTATTCCATGGAGGTGGTAGTCGACAAGTACACACAGATGTCATTTTCATTTTTCATAGAATGAAAATAAGGTAAAAATTGTTTTATATTTTAATAATATTATTAATATTATTAATATAATATCCATTCATTAAATACCCCATTTTAACTATACATGTAATGTTTTTATGAAAATTGGAACATATCACACCATGGAGGATGTAGTTTACATGTACGCATGAATGCCGTTTTAATTTATTAAAGAAGAAGGGAGAATGATAGATAATAATTTTTCCATTAATATAAAAAAAATAATGTTATTATTTTCTTATGGTATTTTATATTTTTAGGTAGAATAAGAAGACCTAAATAAATAGGAATGAAAAATATTGATTTGGGCATTTTTTACTTTACACCTTGGCAAAACTCCTCTATCAAATTGATTAAGGATTTAAGAGGTAGTTCTTTTTAGAAAAAATAACTTATATGGTATTTATATTAGTTTTGGAGAGGTATTTAGTAATATGTTTTTTGAAATAGGTGGATTGTAATGTGAGGAAAAGTGAGGTGATGAAGGGTTTCTTTTTATAAGTGAGTGGAGTGACATTTCTGTAATAATTAGCGCACTATTGAAGGAAAGTGGCTCCAAAAGCGGAACATATTGTACATGGGATAATTTTTTGTCAATTAAATCATTAAACACTAATTTTGAGATATTTTTTCAACATGAATTAATTCATTTTCCTTTTATTTTAACCCTTTTACCATTTTTTCCTTTTCCAAGGTAACTAATTTTTACCTAAGAAATTTATTTTTATGCATACAATAAATTTTATATTTTCACATAAATTGGAACATATAATTTTAAATATTAAATAAATTTATTTTTTATTATTTCTGATAATTAAAAAAATTGATACTAAAATACTAAATGTATAATGCATTAAATACAGTTTTAGAGAAAAATATAACTTGAGTTATAAAATGAAAAATATAGGTTTGTAAGTTAAAGATAATATTTTTAAATGTATAATTTTACTCATAAAAAAAATTAGTCAATAAAAAGGTTTTATAAACTTCAAGTTATTCTTAGATCCTAATTACATCATAAAAACAATGGTACTATAAAAATAGTATTTTATACTATTCACCTAAAAATTACTCCTTTTATTTTTACATGGTGAACTCATATATAATTTTCATTTAATAAAATTAAAATAATGGAATTATAAAATTTATATTTTAATTGAAAATAAAAAATATTGGGAAATTTTTATTGTATAGAAAAATTAATTTTTATACTTTAAGTGTTCTTAGTTATATTTCATATCAATTATTAATTAAATAAATGTTAATATATTAGTTTATTCATTTAAATAAAACATACGATCATAATAATCACATAAAAGATACATATTTATTTTATTAGGATTAAATAAACAACACTTTAAAAATATTTTGTAAAAACAATCCTTTTTACAATAAATCATATTCATTATTTATCATCTAAATATGAGCATTTATAATTGATAATGGTCTTTTTATTTACTGGAGGTTTTATTCTTCATAAAAATTACCTAATATTTTTCATGTAATATTTTTTTGGATATTTTTAGTTCTATTTTATTCTTGTAACAAGATATTCAGTATATTATTTGTTTTAAAGGGAAATGATAACTAAAATCTCAAGGTGTTACATTCCCCACTTAAATAACTTGTGTTCTCATAATTTTAATTATAGCCTAAAAACAACTTAGAGTGTCTAAATTATATACATGGATATATATATAGTTTTTAATGAGATATCCTCTCACTATCCTTGGTAATATAAGCAAACTAATTCTTCCAAATATATTTCTTTATGAGTTTCTAGGGTTATACCTTTGATGAATAAATTTTCATTATCCTACCTACAATTAAATATTAAAACCAAAATGGTTATGATAGTATCAAATTAAATTAGGGTAAATTATCATATGAATATGAAAACTCAATCATAAGATATATTATCATATGTAACCTTCATTACAAATGATGATTTTTTAAATTCCACTAAAATATAATTAGATTAACTTTTAACTCCATCCGATTAACCCTGGTTGTCAATAGTCATATTTATATTATGTGTTCGAACATAAATATATTAAAATAAATTATAATGGTTGTTAAAGAACATGTAAATCACCATATCATATCCCCTGGGAGTGTCAAACTAAGTGTGTAGTTATTTCACTTTTTTACATTAGGTGAATATCAAGTTAATACTCAGCTAGCCTTTTAGGGTTATTAACACTAAGTGACTCTATACCAGAGCCTTGATCCACTTTTTTGTGTCTAGATAGTGATTTCATTTCTAGGAAACCACAAACTCTATATTTTAGCAAAATTTTAGCATATTATCTTTTACTTATACATATCCTTAGAGTTTTAACTAATTTTCTCTCATATTAATCCCCCAAAACAACTAAAACCTACTTTATACCAACTAAGGTTCCCCAAACCCACACTCTAAGGTCATCTTCTAAAAACAATTTATTTAAACATAGGTTTTGAGACCAATTGAGGCGGACAAAGCTTAATATATCGTAATTTCATATCAATTTTATAAATTTGACATCACATATTACAAAAAATCTCACAATCCCATTAATTAAAGGATTAGTGTACATAAGGATCAGGTAAATAACTAATTTATTTTATAATATTTGTAATCATATCTCCATGACTAAACCACACTATACTCTATTATAGGCCTACCATAAATTATACACATCTTTATAACCTGGGTGATGGAAACCTAATAATGGTTTTATATCAGTAACAGAGTAAGGAAAAAAATTTCAATGAATGCAAATTTTTGAGAATATAGTGCTAATGGAGTAATATCAGGTTAAAATATCACGCATGTAACACCCCAAGATTTCATAGTGGGTTATTTCTTCAAAATAATTCAATAACTTGCACTACACGCAAAACCGAGTTCAATCACACCATGACTTACCAAAAAAGCCATTAAAAAGAGGTTATTAATAGTATTAACTAAATTTTAAACGTTATATAATCCTCATAATTTTAGAATCCATATTATGAGTTTCTTAGAAATAATGCAAGAACATATTCATTTTCAGTATTGCACTTTTATCAACTTTTAATAGTGAAACCTTTTTAAATACAATATTTTAAACTTTTTGACTAAATGGGGGACATCAAAAAATTTAAAATGAAACATCCCAAGCTTCCACGGTACGCTTTCCTTTGAATAATACAGTAGCGTGTGTTGTACGCAACTTCGAGTTCTAACACACCACAACCAATCAAACTAGCCATTATGAATAGTAATACCTACCTTTTAAAATTATAGAAATTTTATCTCTCAAAATGGACATCATTTTTGGATTCGGAGTATCGAATTTAGCCTAAGATGAAATTTTGGTACTTTTCGGATAACTTTCATATTTTGATGAATAGTGAAAATTAATAAATTTTAATTAAAAACAACTTTTCTAATCAAAATAATTAATAGTGAAATATTATGAATTTGAGTGGTTTTAAAGTATATTTAAAATATATTTTTACCATTTAATATAATGTTGTTCATTGGACATAATTTTACAATTAAACCGAACATAAACAGGTGTCAATCTTTTGATAGTTATTATCTCTTAAAAACACGCTTTTTGTTTTGACAGCGGGAATTAATTTTAAATTAATTTCTAACACTTCTGTGTTTTGAATTTAGAAAATTTGATTCCATATTTGGAATCAGGATGTTCAAATTGTTTAAATAGTTAACTTTTATTTTTAGACATTTTGAATAATTACTACGGTAAATATTTTATTTACCATGGTTAAGGGTAAATCCGGTAAATAAGGGTTAAAAAATAATATTATAATAATACTAAATTACCCTAAAACGTGTCCTAGCCTTATTTTTTGATACATTTTCGACCATAGGCATCCTTGGGTCGATATTGGGACCCCATGGTGCCACTTGTAGGTGATAGGGACACTTTATTTTAATTAAGTTAAAATGAATACAAAAATGACACAAGCATATAAATTTTAGCAAAACAATTTTTAAATAGGGTTATATATGTTTGATTTTAGATTATAAATATTAATTAGAAAGATAAAACGATTTCCTACATAATGATATTTTATTTATTATTTTTAGACATTAAATAATTTAATTTATTTATGACACAATGATGATAAATTAATTACTATAATAGTGAAAAATTAAAATAATTGATATTATAAATACCCAAATAAATATAATATGAAACTTTTAATGAATTAAACTAATTTTCTAGAATAATATGATATATTAGGATTTATTTAATTGACTTTGTTCGAAGTAATCAATCTGTTATGAGTTTCACAAAAATCAACTATTGAATAGTGTCAAAATTGACATAAAAGAGTTCTTAAAACAAATATTATATTATTAATTGATATTAAATTCCTAAAAATCTAAGGTTCGGCCAAGAGACTTATATCATGATAGGTTCATCATTAATGGACAACTTTGGGGTCTCTTTGATGTATATAGTAAGTTTATTAACCATATTATATAAAAATACAAAGAGACATTGCAAAAGTGAAACTAATTAACTTAGAGTTAATACTTAATGATAAGGTTAATATAAGTACCCAAACCTGTCTAAATTCTATTGGTTTAGTTGTTTTAGACCCATAACCACCTTAACATTTAAATAATAAGCTTTTGAGCCATTATAAACCGAATATGAATTTACTATAAACTAATATTTCTAGCTTTTCCAAAGGTGCCCCTCACCCCTCTTATAAAAGGGCACTCCTCCTTCTCATTTTTTCACACCTTCAAAACCTTTTGGTTCGGAACAACTCTACCCAAATACTCTCCCAACTTCCCTCACTACAACCTAGAGGCCTTAGATTGATCAGAAAGCCAACCTATGGAGCCCTTTTGATCAAATCAAAAGGAAGAACCCGAAGAAGAGGTAATGATTTCACCACCCTTTTCCAAGTTCCTTTCTTCTTCAACTTCTTCTTCCTTTGTTATTACCATTATAAAATAATAACTCCAGTATCATATATATACTGTGATGTTATTATAAATATGTTACAACCATATTCAGTATTCTATCCACCCTTTGAATAACATGTCATCATACGTGCGTACGTACAGCTTACCGTCTCCACGTCGTGGTGTAATTGTTATTCAATATATTATTATTTGGATGGGTATAATAATGATATGTAACTCATGTAAATAATAAATATAACATGTTAATGATTCTGTATATATGATATAACAACCATTTATATATTATTTCAAAAGAATGATATTGTCGCTCGTGCGTACGTATGGACTACCGTCTCCACGAACGCGATGAGATTCATTCTCCATCGTATCCATTCAAGTATAATTATCCTTTGATGATTTAAAAATGATGTTTAAGGACTTGATATCATTCTGGATATGAATAATATACAACCTATCCATTACAAACATGGATTACGTAACAAAACATATAAAAGAAAACAAGTAAGTTAACACCCGAAACAACGATAATACTAAGATATTATTATCAAATCAATATTAAAATATCATATATGATATCATATTAATGTATATGATTCTTGTATAATTTAATAACAATTATTTCACCATTATTCTTGAGGTTAACCTACCCAAACCAAGGAAAAATACACGGTAAGGGGTTTTCATCTCACTCCTTATTCCCGTGAGATTCATGCCATATTGCCACCATCACCTTTTGTGTGGTGTATGCACTGCCCATAATTATATTATTTGTGTAATACACTCTAATTTATGTGTATTTACATATTCATTGTATGATACCTCTTTCATGGTTTGTATGTTTCATAAGTTACCAAATTGGTAAGTGTTATTTCACAATCTCTTCATTATCCGAGGTTGTTTATACGTAATAATCTACTGGGATCTCTTTATCATCCACATCCATGTTTCTTAAAAATGTATTTCAAAACATTTTTACTATTTACAAGAATATGGGTTAAAGTCATTTATACCCTTATGTGTTTCGAAAGGAATCTTTCCGTCGTTTTCCAAACAAGGCACTTTTAACCTTTTTGACAAATTTAAGGTAAGAATGTTTTTTTAACTTATACGGTGGGTGCGGCTATTTACCGCCGTTATAAAATCGTCAAAGCTTCCCTTACAAGATTATAAGAATATTTTCAAAGAAAATGTTTTAATTTATATGGATCTTAAATGATTTCAAAATAAAAATAGATATTTCTTTAAAAAGAATTTTGATTTCTTCTATGTCAACATCCTTTGATGGCTTTTAATCTTATTTGAAGTCAGTTTATTATGATACAAAACATCCATATTTTATTAAAGGTTTTGTGATATTTTTGAATGTGGATAAGCTATTCTTATGTCACTCATGTTTTTTTTAAAGTATTGACTTTTCATATGTTATTTTTAATCCGAATGTTTATGTTATATTTCAACCATTCATTCAGATGAATGTGTTAGACAAGTATGTTCCGGGTTGGGGATCGGTAAAAGTAAGCCCTCCGGTTTGGTCTCCAGTTATTAGAGGTACTCCGGTTTGGTGTCCGGTTATTAGAGGCACTCCGGGTTGGGTTCCGGTTACAGATATCCCTAAGGTCTTGGGACGAGGCCTTGACAAAGAAATTAAAGTTTAGCATTATGCATTCCAACATTATGAAAGTGGTTATTGATATTGCATGTGATTATTTGATTAGTATAATATCCATGTGAACAAGTAAATGGCATTATTTCATTTCACTTTTGCCATACTATGTTGAAGTTAAAGTTTAAAAGGCTTTTGTTTTAGTAATGCATTGCCGTAAATATTTATTCTTATTTTTGAATGTTCCGCTATATTGTTATCCTTACTGGGCATTTGAGCTCACCCCTTTTCTATGTTTTATTTTTCCCAGGATGTGAAGAAGTAAGTTATGAATGACCAGCAGGGATATTAGGAGGGGATAATAGTGTGGACTGTGGAGACATTATGTTGTCGTAGTAGTTTTTCACTTTATGATGTAATGTAAAACATATGATTATATCTAGTGTTACCAGGGATACTAAACCAATCGGTCTTTCGAGATTTGATCTTTCCTGTGATCATGCCAATGTTATGTAATAATGCACCGACTCTGGGTAACTAGGTTCGGGGTGTTATAGTTGGTATCAGATGAAGTTTAGTACAAACCTTGGAAGCTAGATTTAGATAAACTCTGATTAGAGCACATAGATTTAAGTTGAATTTTGAGGATTAGTATAGAAGAACTTCCTAGAATTTTGGTATTGTAGAGATTTTGTGAGTTTTCCGAGAAATACATCCATTTCTGGATACGAGCAGGTAGAGGCGGCTCTGGCACAGATGTACCTAGGGGTATAACCTCAAAACACCGCTTTGAGCTAGACTCAAACGGGAACTGGTGCACGACAATGGGCCTTGCTGCACTCTTGGTTACGACACTCCTAGGGGATATGCTTAGGATAACTTTCATTTTCTTTACAAATCATTATGAAGGGTTTATGAGAATATACTTCCTCAAAGGAGACATTTTTATGATTATGGATTATATCCATAAACTATTTAATTTATGTTATGTGTTTTACAAGTTTGGGATTAGGTATTGTTATTCATAAACTAATCTAATGTATTCCATTGTTTAGAAATGGCGCCCAGTAGAAGGTATGAGAACTCTAGCAATGCACATGATACAAAGAGAAATAAGGATCATATATTTTATGGTCTTAATCCAGAATTTACAAGAGAAATAGTCTCGCATGTATTATCATCATATGAAGAAATAATATCATGTGTTGATAAGATAAGTAAAGAGTTCACTGAGTCCTATGGCTTTGAAGGGAAGCAAGAGAAGAAAAAGATGGAAGAGAGAAATATGGATAAAGGGAAGAGGGAAAAGAATAATTTTCCCATATGTGATAACTGTGGAAAGAAACACCCTGGAACTTACCTGAAAGGAATGGGAGTTTGTTATAAGTGTGGAGGAAAAGGGCACAAAGTACGTGACTACAAGGGTAAGAAAATGGTTTCAAATGTACAATGCTTCATTTGAAAGGAGTTTGGACACTACGTGAACCTATGTCCCAGTCATCAGACTATGCCGAAAATGATGCTATTGGATAATAATCAAGTTATGATACTACCACAGATGAAGAGGAATGATTAGAGTTCTTATGTTGATTATGTTAATTGAGTGTTGTATCAACAATGTACTTGTTATAATAATTATGGAGTATATAAGGATTGTACTGCATTACTATTTCATTAAGGACTTGAGATTGTGTGGAACAAAGAAAAGTGACTCAATAGTAGGATAAATTTTTGGAAAATATATGGTTGAGATAATGATAAACCATAATATAGTTCTGATACCGTGGTAGTGATTTTGGAATAATACATGATTGTTTTGGATAAATTATATTGGATATTCTTGACTACCTTGGAACTGATTAATGATTTGTATATTCCATCATTATTGGGGTTTAAATTTTTTTTGGATTGATGAAGTATATCCAGCATTCTATATGGAATAAGGGAGCATGAATGTAATCAATAAGGAATATGGCAATTCAAGATATTTCAGTGAATTAAAAGAATACATGATGAAGGTATTCATATGCTATTACGGGGTAAAAAGGATCTACATTATGTTTACCTTCCTTATAAATGTTCGACGGTGAGTTTGGAAAGAAGTATTTTGGATAGTTCTAGTTTGGATTTTTTTGGATTGCCATAAAAGGACAACCCGGAGGTCGGGCGGCAACCCGTCGCGTCCGGTAAGGCTGCGAGACTTGAACCCGCAACCGAAGGGCGACAAGGGTATATCACCTACCACTGGCCCACGAGATGTCCTAGATTAAATAATGTAGTTTTTTTTAAAGATATGGTAGATGAATTATAAATTCATTTATTTTGGAACCCTGTACGAATAGTATAAATAGAAAAAAAAATTATGTTCTATTATCTTTTAGAGTGAAAGATGAGTTTGTGATAGAAATTTATTAATGGATAAAACTATAACTATAAAGTAAGTATATCTCCTTATGATCTTAACCAATCTCATAAATAAATTCCTCAACATTAATAAAAGGAACTTAGAACAAAAATTTTGTCCTAGATGGTACCTTAAATCATCACTAATTTATGGCTTTGGGATTGTTGGCCTTTTCATAGCCATGTTCTCTTCCACTCTCCATCAGATAATTGATGGTTAGATTTCTCTTCCATATCCATATTTTCCTACATGGAACCCTAGTATGTGTTATTTTTGGTAATCTTCATACTTTCCACTCTTTATTTTAAATAGAGGCCTCATTAATTCATTTTTCAATGTGGGATTTCAACTAAGATATTTTGAAACATCAAAAATGTGTTATCCCAATACCCTATGTTTTGTTGAACCGATGGTATTTCAAATCATCATAGATTGATGAGTTTAAGGACCTAAATTTTATACTTGTTTGTGATTGATGACCTTAATCACTACCTATAAATATTTACGTTTTTCCTCCAATTATATGTCTCTAATTTCCACCAATGTTCTCCTAATCGAGATCATAATTTGGTGGTGACCCTTTCATTTCTCTTTTCCTCATATTAAGACTAAATTTTAGTAACCCAATTTCCGATGTGGGTTTTCCCACAAATATATTTTCTATTTTCAACCTTTTATTTTCGAAGAACAATTTCAAATTGCGAGGACGCAATTTATTGAAGGAGGGGAGAATGTAACACCCCAAGATTTCATAGTGGGTCATTTCTTCAAAATAATTCAATAACTTGCACTACACGCAACATCGAGTTCAATCACACCATGACTTACCAAAAAAAATCCATTAAAAAGAGGTTATGAATATTATTAACTAAATTTTAAACTTTATATAATCCTTATAATTTTAGAATCCATATTATGAGTTTCTTAGACATAATGCAAGAACAGATTCACTTTCAGTATTGCACTTTTATCAACTTTTAATAGTGAAGCCTTTTTAAATACAATATTTTAAACTTTTTGACTAAATGGTGGACATCAAAAAATTTAAAATGAAACATCTCAAGCTTCCACGGTACGCTTTCCTTTGAATAATACAGTAGCGTGTGTTGTACGCAACTTCGAGTTCTAACACACCACAACCAATCAAACATGCCGTTATGAATAGTAATACCTACCTTTTAAAATTTAAGAAATTTTATCTCTCAAAATGGACATCATTTTTGGATTCGGAGTATTGAATTTAGCCTAAGGTGAAATTTTGGTACTTTTCGGATAACTTTCATATTTTGATGAATAGTAAAAATTAATAAATTTTAATTAAAAACAACTTTTCTAATCAAAATAATTAATAGTGAAAAATTATGAATTTGAGTGGTTTTAAAGTATATTTAGAATATATTTTTACCATTTAATATAATTTTGGTCATTGGATATAATTTTACAATTAAACCGAACATAAACAGGTGTCAATCTTTTGATAGTTATTATCTCTTAAAAACACGCTTTTTGTTTTGACAGCGGGAATTAATTTTAAATTAATTTCTGCCACTTCTGTGTTTTGAATTTAGAAAAATGGATTCCATAGTTGGAATCAGGATGTTCAAATTGTGTAAATAGGTAACTTTTATTTTTAGACATTTTGAATAATTACTGCGGTAAATATTTTATTTACCATGGTTAAGGGTAAATCCGGTAAATAAGGGTTAAAAATAATATTATAATAATACTAAATTACCCTAAAACATGTCCGAGTCTTATTTGTTGATACATTTTCGACCATAGGAATCATTGGGTCGTTTTTGGGACCCCATGGTGCCACGTGTAGGTGATAGGGACACTTTATTTTAATTAAGTTAAAATGAATACAAAAATGACACAAGCATATAACTTTTAGCAAAACAAATTTTACATAGGGTTATACATGTTTGATTTTAGATTATAAATATTCATTAGAAATATAAAAATATTTCCTACATAATTATATTTTATTTATAATTTTTAGACATTAAATAATTTAATTTATTTATGACACAATGATGATGAATTAATTACTATAATAGTGAAAAATTAAAATAATTGATATTTTAAATACCCAAATAAATATAATATGAAAATTTTAATGAATTAAACTAATTTTCTAGGATACTATGATATATTAGTATCGATTTAATTGACTTTTTTATAAGTAATCAATCTGTTATTAGTTTCACAAAAATCAACTATTGAATAGTGTCAAAATTGACATAAAAGAGTTCTTAAAACAAATATTATATTAGTAATTGATATTAAATTCCTAAAAATCTAAGGATCATCCAAGAGACTTATATCATGATAATTTCATCATTAATGGACCACTTGGGGGTCTCTTGGATGTATATAGTAAGTTCATTAACCATATTATATAAAAATACAAAGAGACATTGTAAAAGTGAAACTAATTAACTTAGAGTTAATACTTAAAGATAAGGTTAATATAAGTACCCAAACCTATCTAAATTCTATTGGTTGAGTTGTTTTAGACCCATACCCACCTTAAAATCTAAATAATCAACTTTTTAGCCATTATAAACCGAATATGAATTTATTATAAACTAATAATTCTAGCTTTTCCAAAGGTTCCCCTCACCCCTCTTATAAAAGGGCACTCCTCCTTCTCATTTCTTCACACCTTAAAAACCTTTTTGTTCGGCAAAACTCTGCCCAAATACTCTCCCAACGTCCCTCACTACATCATAGAGGCCTTAGTTTGATCAGAGAGTCAACCTAAGGAGCCCTTTTGATCAAATCAAAAGGAAGAACCCGAAGAATAGGTAATGATTTCACCACCCTTTTCCAAGTTCCTTTCTTCTTCCACTTCTTCTTCCTTTGTTCTTACCATTCTAAAATAATAACTCCAGTATCATATATATACTGTGATGTTATTATAAATATGGTACAACCATATTCAGTATTCTATCCACCCTTTGAATAACATGTCACCATACGTGCGTACGTACAGCTTACGGTCTCCACGTCGTGGTGTAATTGTTATTCAATATATTATTATTTGGATGGGTATAAAAATGATATGTAACTCATGTAAATAATAAATATAACATGTTAATTATTCTGTATATGTGATATAAAAACCATTTATATATTATTTCAAAAGAATGATATTGTCGCTCGTGCGTACGTACGGACTACCGTCTCCACGAAGGAGATGAGATTCATTCTCCATCGTATCCATTCAAGTATAATTATCATTTGACGATTTAAAAATGATGTTTAAGTACATGATATCATTCTGGATATGAATAATATACAACCTATCCATTACAAAAATGGATTACATAACAAAACATATAAAAGAAAACAAGTAAGTTAACACCCGAAACAACGATAATACTAAGATATTATTATCAAATCAATATTAAAAGATCATATATGATATCATATTAATGTATATGATTATTGTATAATTTAATAACAATTATTTCACCATTATAGAGGAGTTTAACCTACCCCAACCAAGGAAAAGTACAAGGTAAGGGGTTTTCATATCACTCCTTATTCCCTTGAGATTCATGCCATATTGCCACCATCACCTGTTGTGTGGTGTATGCACTGCCCATAATTATATTCATTATGTAATACACTCTAATTTATGTGTATTTACATATTCATTGTATGATACCTCTTTCATGGGTTGTATGTTTCATAAGTTACCAAATTGGTAAGGGTTATTTTACAATCTCTTCATTATCCGAGGTTGTTTATACGTAATAATCTACTGGGATCTCTTTATCATCCACATCCATGTTTCTTAATAATGTATTTCAAAACATTTTTACTATTTACAAGAATATGGGTTAAACTCATTTATACCCTTATGTGTTTCGAAAGGAATCTTTCCATCGTTTTCCAAACAAGGCACTTTTAACCTTTTTGACAAATTTAAGGTAAGAATGTTTTTTTTAACTTATACGGCGGGTGCGGCTATTTACCGCCGTTATAAAATCGCCAAAGCTTACCTTACAAGATTATAAGAACATTTTCAAAGAAAATGTTTTATTTTATATGGATCTTAAATTATTTCAAAATAAAAATAGATATTTCTTTAAAAAGAATTTTGATTTCATCTATGTCAACATCCTTTGATGGCTTTTAAGCTTATTTGAAGTTGGATTATTATGATACAAAACATCCGTATTTTATTAAAGGTTTTTTGATATTTTTGACTGTGGATAAGCTATTCTTATGTCACTCGTGTTTTTTTAATGTATTGACATTTCAGAAGTTATTTTTAATCCTAATGTTTATGTTATATTTCAACCTTTCATTCAGATGAATGTGTTAGACAAGTATGTTCCGGGTTGGGGACCGGTAAAATTAAGCCCTCCAGTTTGGTCTCTGGTTATTATAGGTACTCCAGTTTGGTCTCCGGTTATTAGAGGCACTCCGAGTTGGTTTCCGGTTATTAGAGGCACTCCGGGTTGGGTTCCGGTTACAGATAGCCCCAAGGTCTTGGGACGAGGCCTTGACAAAGAAATTAAAGTTTAGTATTAGGCATTCCAACATTATGAAAGTGGTTATTGATATTGCATGTGATTATTCGATTAGTATAATATCTATGTGAACAAGTAAATGGCATTATTTCATTTTACTTTTTCCATACTATGTTGAAGTTCAAGTTTAAAAGGCTTTTGTTTTAGTAATGCATTGCCTTAAATATTTATGATTATTTTTGAATGTTCCTCTATATTGTTATCCTTACTGGGCATTTGAGCTCACCCCTTTTCTATGTTTTATTTTTCCCAGGATGTGAAGAAGTAAGTTATGAATGACCAGCAGGGATATTATGAGGGGATAATAGTGTGGACTATAGAGACATTATGTTGTCGTAGTAGTTTATCACTTTATGATGTAATGTAAAACTTATGAATATATCTAGTGTTACCAAGGCTACTAAACCAATCTGTCTTTCAAGATTTGATCTTTCTTGTGATCATGCCAATGTTATGTAATAATGCACCAACTCTGGGTTACTATGTTCGGGGCGTTACAACGTGATCATCAATGGTAATCATAAAACACATTTGAGCATTAATGATCATAATATAAGAGCATCGGTCTATCAAAATGTCAACACGGAATTATAACTAATATAACATGGATTAGAATCATAATAAAATAATACTGAATCATTGAAGAATAATATAAGAAATTGGAATATCAATGAAATATTGTGGAAACATAAGCATATAGAGACATGACTTTCTAGGGCCACTAAATTTCACCCACTCTTGAGAAAGAACATAATCATATACATAAATACTTATCTAAGGAGATATAAATCCCTAACTAATCCATTGAAGATAGAGATATAGTACATTATCCATCAATAATACATATATATGTTTTCCACTCCAAATAAATCATTCATCATATCATAAAGAACCCAAGGAAAAAAATGGGGTTCAAAACATTTCTAGAATGATATCACACAAAATGTCATCAAAAATTAGATTGGATGTTACTAAAATTTTCAATACAAAAATAATTATTTCATAAAGGCAATCAAATATTGATTCATAAAATAAAACTAAATATAAGATATATTGTTTTGAGTTAAATATAAAATATATGTGAAATGTAAAAGAGTATTAAGAAAATGTTTCTTAACATCTTCTATAAGTGAAGATGTTATGAATCAATTTTTGAAAATATCATTTTAGAAAAATAAAAATGAATAATTTTTATTTTAAAATAAATCTCAATAATGGATCGTTTAAAAAGAAATAATTTTTTTAATAACTGTAGAGTGGATGATATATTGTATAACTAGGAAAGAAAATACATTTTCACATTTTAAAAATATCTTTATTGAAACCCACATCATAATAAAAGTGATAAATATTAAATTTCAAAATAGGGGGAGATAAATTTTCAAAATCACCTAAAATAATATATATTTTTATATAAAAATAATAAATGTGAAAATTGGAAGGAATAAATAACATGGATATAGAATATAAAGATCTTACTTGGAGAGGATATGAAGTATTCTAAACATCATCAAATTTTATGAAAAATGAAATCCATCAAAGAAGATGTTTTTTATATGAACATGTAATTTCTTAAAAAATCATAATTAAATGAGATATAATATCGACATAGTATATAATAAAAAATATACTAAAACTATATTCAAATAGGAATAATAATGACTCAAGAAAAAAACTTGAGTCAAGAAAACCCCTTATAACTTCATTATATTTTTAATAAAAACCCCATGAAAGGCCCAAGATAAGATGAATTTTTTAATCACATTAATTTTATGATAATTATACAAAACATAAATATAGGGTCATAATATACAATATTAAAATAAAATTATTTGTGAATATAAATCATATCTCAATGAAGCGAAATTGAGATGCTGAAACCACGACCTTTACTCTCAACATCCATAAAAGTTTTTTAATATAATATGTCATAAACATAACCATATTAATAACCTATTTGATAAACCTATTAATATTTATTACCATTTATAATATTTCATTATAATATATTATATTACATTTTATGGCTAGTTAATATTTATTTTCCTTATTGAATGTTAGTGATTTCGACCGTTTTGCATATTCTTTATAACAAAAACATAAAACCCCATTATTTAATCCAAAGTTCATATCTACTAGATTATAAAATATATTTAAATAATTTTATTCAATTATTTATTCATCCCCATGTTCTTTTTATGGATACTATTAACAAGGTTATTTAGAACGGAATCCATTATTAGCTTATTTCAAGTAATTTAACAATATTGGGTTATTAAATTATAATGATCATTAGATTTTTTTTATTATCCTTTAGTAAACATATTCAGGAAACATATCACTCCTCAATATCATATATATTAATAAAATATATTTTAGAACCATCTATATATATTTATGATGAATAATGGAATAGGTCGCTCCGTGGAGGCGGTAGTATGCCTATACACACAGATAACATTTTGTTTTTTATGGAACGGAAAGACAGTAAAAACTTATTTATCTTTTAAAAATATAATAATTTTATGAATAATATTTTTCTTCAGTAATTAACCCATTTTCACTATCCATGTAATGAGTTTATGAAAAACAAAACACATCACTCTCTGGAGGTGATAGTCTACACGCATGTATGGATGACGTTTTAATTCTTCTAAGGAGATGGGTGGAGGATAAATAATAATTTCTCCTTAAAAAATGTAAAATTTCACTAAATAATGATAATTTTTTTAATGTTATATTATTTTATAATATAATTTCTAGTATAAAAACAATATTTAATGAAATATGAATTAAAATCAGTGATTTGGAAATTTTTACCACCCTCCTTAGAATATCTTCATTCAAAATTGAATTATGGATTCAAAGGGTTGTATTTTAGAATAATATAACTTATATGGTGTTTATATTAATTTGAGTAAGGTATATTGGTAGATTTGTTTCAAACTAAAGGTCATTCGGTGTTAATAGAACTAGGGTGGTGAAGGGATCCTTTTATATGTGAGAGGAGTGAAAGTTTTCTAATAAGATGTGCGCAATACATGAAAAGTGCCTCCAAAATTATAAAATAATGGATTGGGGATGATTTATGGATAATATATCCCTAAGAGTAATTTTAGACGTTTTTTCAACAATATTAAGTTTTTAACCTTTGTTACCCTTTTACAATTTAGATTTAACTACTGTAACTAATTTTTACCAAAGTAATTTATTATTATGCCTAAAAATAAAACGGATCTTATTACATAATTTGGACTACGACTAAAAATATGAAATAAATTTTATTAGATACAATTTATAAAAATTAAATAAATTGGTTACAAAATAATTAATTCATAATGCATAAAAGGTAGTTTTAGAGAAAAAATATAATTTTTGTTCTAAAATGAAACATATAGGTTTTAAAATTAAACATCATATTTTTTAAATGTATAATTTCACTTCAAATTTAAATATTTATTCAATAAAAACGTTTAATAAATTTTAATTTATGCTTACATCCCAATAACATCATAAAATTCATTCTATTTTTAAAAACGGCATTTCTTACAATTTATCTAATTATTAATGTTTTCAGAAAAATACCAGAAATTCATAATAATCTAATATTGAAATTATGAATCTAAAATTGAAGTTAATTTCATAAAATTAAAATTCTAAAATTCTAAAATTTATCTTTTATATGAAAACAAAAAGTATTAATAGAAAATCTTTTATTGAGAAAGGACCTTTTAAACATTAAGAGTTCATTGTCTTATTTCATATCAATTAATAATTATATAAATAATAATATATTATTTTATACATATAAATATTATATATTATCTTAATAATATTTTAAAATTCAGAAATCTTAGTTATTTGGATTAAATACACAACAATTTAAAAAATATTTCTTTAAAAAAAATCCTTTTTAACATTAAATCATATTCATTATTTATGGTTTAAATGTAAGGATTTTTATTTATTTACTATATTTATTTACTTGGCATTTTATTCTTCCAATAATTTTCTTAATTATATTGATCTAGTTTTTCATGTATTATTTTAGTTTGTTTTTTCCTTTTAAAAAACTATTCAATGCAGTATTTTTTTAAAGAGAAATTAATACTAATTTGTAGGGGCTCAACATCACTACAACAAGCTAAAGCACTCAACACTTTATCCACTAAAATTAAAAGTATTTATAGTAAACTTTGTGATAATCATGAAATGGAATAAAATATTTCAAAAATACAAATTTAAGATACAAAGTTCTTAAAATTTTAAAAGAACACAGAAATATATAATATTTAATATAAGGGATACATGAGGGTATTATAAGCGGTGAATTAAAGTATGTCCATTTCTTCCAATAGACCTTTCAAATGATCATATTACACCACTAAAAAGTAAACTTATCTCCCTCATGATAAACATGATGTAATAAAGAAAGTAAATATATATATATATTACTTGGTTCCCTAAAACTATGAAATTCTAAGGAGAATAAAATGATGATGTTCCAATATATAAGAATTATTAAGTTCATTGAATATTTTTTATAATTTAGAGTTTCAACTATGACCCTCTTGGATTCTATAGAACACTATATATGGAATTATATGCCCTCAATAACTGTAAAATCACACTAAACCTTCAAGAAAAATTTTCTTGATCTTCATAACCTGATAAAGAGATTACATCAACAAAGGTGTGTGAATAAATTACTCTATCATCTATATGATAAACTATACGATCCTATGATGTGATAAAATCATGGTAACCCTACATGACTATCTCTATATTTCTTTAATAGATCTATAATTCCTTATATTTTAATCATTAACCACATTCTCTTTTTCTGTAGAATGATATCCCTCCAACCCTAAGAGAATATCCACATTTCCTCCAAATTCTATATTCAATTTTCTGTGATCATGAAGGGATTGTTCCTTAAATTAATCCTTCCAACTTTACTCAAAACCTACAAATAAAATATATTAAAACATATATAATAGATAAAAACATTGAATTTGGGAAAATATATATGAATCAATTTGATTATGGCATGACCATTAGTTTCATGGTGCAACTCCTTTATCCACTTGAAAACTCTGATATGTGATATTCATAATTCTAACACCACCACAGTGAGAATAAACCATTCATGGTGAAAATACCATTATCAATAATTTTCATGGATAGAAATAATACATTCACATATTGGAAAAAAAACTCAGGGTTTTCCTTTTACTATCTTACCTAGTCATGAGCAACCTTCCATGGCATGATCATTACTTTAGGGTTGAACACTTCATATCAACACCAACTATTTTACAATGAATCCAAAGACACTACTATGTGATTTTCCATTAATAATTATATGTTTATTCGTATTTTTATTTTATTTAATCACATGAAATTCTTATCATAGTGTGGCACCCATCCTTTACAATGCAATAAAACTGCTGGCCTTAGACAGCCCCACGCCTAACATCCATGGGGTCACCTTCACAATAGGATTCACTTCTCTTGATAATAACCTAAAGATCATGTTATTCTAAAATATATTTCTCGCATAATGACCTAACCCATTATATTATGATCTAATATTAGTTAATAATTCATGTTTTTGAGTTAATCCCACATATCCTCTAACTATAACTTTTATAGGTTTATTATGGCATGGTCTCTTCCCTCATAGAACAATTTTTCATTGAGCAATAAAATTTTAATATAATTTGATACTTTTCACATTGTGATCCATGTGGTTGTTTTATTTTTTAAATCCTAAATACATAAATACTATTATTTTCTCAATATTCTCCAAAAACTCCCCTAATAATAATGTTATGACTTTTAAAACCTCTATAGAAGTTTTATCCACTATATTTCATTATAAACACAATCCAAAAAATTCTATAAGGGGATTTTTTTAATACATATGCTTTGAAAATATTATATATGATATTTGTAAATAATTAAATGTTAGGTTTTAAGTAGAGTTTAAATATTAAATATTCTCATGAAGACTTTTCAATTTCCATTTTAAAGGAGAATATTTCTATTCTTTGTATTATTTTTTTCAAAAGTCTGGATATTTAGAAATGTTTGATAAAGAATTTATAAAATATTTTTTTTGAAATAAAGAAGACTTTAATAATTATGAAAATTACTTGTTATGAAAATAATTAGGATTACTTTTCCATATTCAATGTACAAAATTATCTATATTTTACCTTCATGAATGACATCATACGCATGAAAAATTGCGTAAAATGAATCTTCCAATTATTATAGAAATAAATTTCGTATTTTTCATTAATATTTTGATTTAAAAAAATAAAGAGATACAAATATTTTTATTGTTGATGTATTATACCTAAAATATAAATCTATTACTAGAGATATTTTCATATCTATACTTTGGGGAGATTCTTTTCCTTTGAAAAAGATTTATCATCTATCAGTTGTTGACATAACTATGATCTAAAAACTAGAATTTCAAATATATTTTTTTTAAGAGTGTATACTTCATGAAAAATATGTGTGAGTGATTCCTTATAAAAACCATTTGATAAATTACCTTTCAAAATTTCTTATAGTAAATTTTAAAAAACTATGTGGCAGCTGCTTGCAATCAACTGTAAGATCCCTAGGAAAATAATATAATTAAAATAAACATTTCTGTATTGGGTTTTCCTAGAGTGAATTAGGTAATGTTTCTTAAAGACCCTGGACTAGTATAAAAATAGTTTTCTCACAATTTTCACTGTTTTTCTTATTAATTTATTTTGATAAAAAGTAAGGTCTATGAAAATTAATAAACTATAGAAATTTAAAATGTTAAAAGGTTTATTAGTGAAATTAATGAACTTGATTTGCCCCTATTTTTTCATTATAATAAAAAATCTAAGATAGCACTTGAACTATAACACATAGATATTAAGTAAGAAAAATGTGTTTGATGGATGGTGGATATTTAAGGGAGATGAGATACATCCATTATTTCACAATGGAGGCCATCATTTCATAATTTAGTGAAAGAAATTAAAAAGTCATAAAAAATGCGGATTTTTATGTTTTCTCAAATTAGTTATTTAAAATATTGAGGAAATTTCATGTGATTCTATTTGGTTATGGTTCAAATTTATTGTTAATCATTTATACATTGAAGAAGTTATAGTAATTTTATTATATCGTGGGGTACCATCATGGAAACAATGATGAGTGGAAATGTTATATCTCACTTATGATGGGGACTTTTGGTTAGACCAAACATTTTAGAATGAAAAAAATCATGAAATATATATTTTAGAGATATAAAAGATCAAATGTTTCTAAAAACTCAGCTTCCTTTTGTGACAACTTATGGTGGACCTAAGATGATTTTTAATGAATATTTTGAGTGGAATTGGGACACCATTCATGTCAGATTATATAAATGATGATTTATAATGATTTAGCCGGATATTATATATATATTAAGAGGATCACGATGCATATAGAAATCAATTACCACCTGAAATTCTATAGATTGATGTGCTTATTTTAGTAAATGAAAAGTCATTACAGTCGTGTTGACAATTTGGGGAAGGAGGCCAAGATCTATAAGATAAGATATAAGTTATTTTATTTCATATTTCTTTAAAATTTTATTATATAATCATGGTATTCATTCATTTTATGATTATACTTATTTCATGTATATTTCCCATTGTTAATCGATTCTTTTATAGTTATTTTATTTTTATTCTCTCTTGAATGGTGTGTGGATAACTCATGACCGATGAAGAACCAACTATGGTTGGATAACATCATGGAAAATGATGAAAACTCTAGAAAATGATGTGTTCTCAATGTTTTTCATTCTTAATCATTTTTGAGTCAGTCTTATTAAATATTATCATGTTGATGTATAATTTCTCTATTTCATTCATTATTAAATCAGTGAACCAATGTGTTTCAAAAATAATGTAACCCAACATGTCAGATTAAATTAATTCATGTGAGTGAATTAGATTATTCTATATATTTTTCAATTAAATCTATGTTCACTTTTATTATTTTCATTCTTATGATAATTAAGAGTTGACATGTTCAATTATTATTGATTTATATTGATAAAATGGATTCCAATTACATTTATAATCTTTCTAATATAAATTGATTAATTTCATGTTTGAAGTCAATTGTTTTTCATTGAACAAAAAATGTCCTTTGCAATTAAACCCTATAACTTTATCTTCATCTGATTTAGATAGTCCATAGGTATAAATTTAGTTTAATTTTAATTCACAATCCTAGTACCATTGCGAGGATCTGCTAATTTTTTATAATGCCTTAATCGTACTTCTTTGTTCTCTGTGGGATTAAACTTATGAATAAACTATATTATACCATTGTAGTTTTTTTTAGTTAGAGAAATAGAAATTCTAATTATTTCCCACTATTATAAGTGACTATGTTCTCATGTGGTGAAACAAAAATTTCACCGTATCCACTAAGTGTTATATAATTATATAGTTTATTTTAAATATATGTGTTATCTAGTATCTAGTCCATCGATTCTTTTCATAAATCTCAAATATTTCCAAAAAACTATCTATAAAAAAATTAATAAAATTGACACAACATGGTTTTTTATTCATTCCCAAAAACTATTATAATATCTTATAAATGTAATGAAATAGGTATTAAATATTTTTTGATATCCATATCAATAGTTTCAAGGTCTTCTGGAAAAATTTTACAATAAAAAAAACTGAAAAATAGTTAATTGATTTTTTTCTAATAGGTTACAACATTTTGATATATCAAGTTACTATGTAATGATGTGATGAATTCTACATTAGTTATATAACATAAAAAACTAAAAAAATCTAAAAAACATAAGTCCATTTAAGTTATTTATATATTATTATTTGGTATGATTAAATTTTATGTATATGGATTTTTCAAAAATATTTTTGATGTATATAAAAGTATACAAAATTATCATATAATACAGAGACATTTCATTAATAGTATACATTCAGGTGTTCTTCATTTATAACATGATAGTGAAAAGATAAATAACCCCTTAGATATAAATCACTATGTTAGCCATGATAGATAATCATCTTTGAAGGCATTAGTTTTCATAAAATTTTAATATAGGATTGAGTATGGGATCATATAGAGATACAAAACTCACTCATGAGACACAAGTTTGGCTTCCAGTTTTAATTAACTCATTGAGTATACTGAGAAGGGTCCAATAAAAATAGTTAGAATTCACTGAAAGAGGGCGTGAATCATTGAATTAAATTCCTTTTAAAATTTATCCACCAAAAATTCTTTGAAAATTCCATGATTCAGGACAATATCATTGCACAAATACCCAAAAAAACTCTAAGGAAGAAACAGAGTAGGCACAAAATATTTTTTCAAGGTTCACTATTCAAAATGAGTAGTTATATCTTTGGAAAGATCATGTAAAACAAACGATCACATGTTCTATTATAACCATTAAGTGGATTACGAATGAACATGGATTATCCATGAACTATTTATATAAAATGTGTCTACCAACATGTATAATGTGATCTCACATAAAAAAGATATAAAATTTGAATGTTAATAATAATACAGTCTTCACCAAGAATATACCACCATCATGTTTCTTTTGTTCATTACCTTATTCTTTTTATTCCTCCTCTTATTCATCTTCTTCATCTTTATTCTCTTTTTTCATAGAATAAATTTCTTTACACTTATATATTATACTAAATATGAATTAAAACAACATTTTAGGAGATAAATTAAACTTCAACCATTCTCACTTATTTTCCAGTAGTCAAATATATTACATCCTACTTGCCACCCATGGATATGATTGTGTAACATAAAAAATTGAGTTTGATTGACTCTTGAAGCGCCAATTGATCCACATTAACATTACATGAATTCCATATTTTTTCATCTTCACAACATGACACCTATTACCATGTCACAACTAATTAGTTTTTCTCTAACCACTTGAAAACCACCTCTTCTTTTATAGCTTGAAAATATTCAATATAATGCAGATATATTCTTATTCTATTATAAATATGAATCAAATTATTATACCCTAATAATTTGAGCATAATTATCTTAAAATTATGCTTACATAGTTTTAGTTGTAATATTATTCTGGAACACTCACAATGTTGTATTTTCCCTCACGGTGCAATCAATATTTAAAAATTTAATTCATTATTATATACTATGAGTTTAATCTTATGAAATAATTATTACGATGTGACTACCTTCTTCTTAAATTTACATCCTTCATCTCATTCTACCTGAACTCCACATCTAGGTGCAATATTTCTTGGCAAAAACCTAAGTGTCATGACTCATTAAAACCTCTAATCTTGATTATCACATATTTATCATGGTATCTTCATTAGAAATTTATTTCCTTTACATTAATACTAGTTTAATACATCAATATATTTAAACATCAATCATGACATAAACCCTTTGGTTGTGATGTGATTTAATTTATCATCAAAATATCTTAATCTCTAATGGAATGAATTTAATATCAAGCATGTCATATTTATTCTTATATATATTCAATTGTGGAATGACCCCATAAATTGAGTCATGATTTCTTTTATAGAATCATAACTTCTATTAAACACAATTTATTCAAAATTAAACACCTTAAATCCTTTTATAATCACTCTCAAACATTGGAATAAGCACCACCTTATATTAAACACAATGTAACGCTTTAGTTTGAACATGGTTTATATGTTGAAAAAAAACATGATAATTATATCAACTTTATCTCATATCCAATTATTACACCCTTATAAAAACTACACAATATTTGTGGATACTTATTTGACTCCTAAACTCTGAAAACATACATTTGTATCTATTATACACAATTATCTCCACATTTGATTTTATTCAACAATTGAACACAAGTCACTTTTCAAACATACTATAATTTAACAGAAATCCTTGTTCATTAATTTAAAGATGTATTATAGATCTCAATGATGGAAATAATAAAATTTAATAATAATGTATTGATGTCCATTAAAGTGAATTGCATCAACTTATTTAAATCATTTTATACTAATAAAGATTTAATTATTAAAACATCTCCTCTTTCACTTCACAAAACTAAATATTGTGTATAATAGGTTCTTTCACACACGCTCAATAAACATTTTACAATAGTTTACACACTTAATTCAAGCCTTTAACCCTTTAAAACCCCATTGAATATGTTCTAAACCATAAATAATGGATATATTATTTGAATTTGTGTTTTCTTACTCCCCCTATGAAAACAAAAATTCAAATACAAGAAGATAGGGTATAGAACAACCTTACCTCTTTCTTGAATGAATTAAGTTTGAACTCCCATCATTGACCTCATTTTCTAAAATTAACCTCTCTTTAGTGGTATAGTAAGCACATTCTAAAATTTATCCTTAGTTGGAAAACAGTCCATCTTCAAAAATTGTTTCCCCACCTACTATTTAATAAACTATTATTTTTAATTGATTTGATTAGATTGATAATACTGAACTAGATTCCTTGACAAATTGATGTCACTTTTATTATCACATCTCGTGAGTAGTGGAAACTTCACATCCATATTAAGACACAATTATTGAGTCAACATCTATATCAATTGGCTTTATTCTTGAGTTGCATCAATGTACACATCCTTGATTGTACTCATGGGAACAAAAATATTTTTTATTCATCAATAAAAAAAGGTAAGTCATCATATTTCACCTACACTTTTTCTAAATTACCATTTTTTTTAAAATATCAATCTCGTTTCTCAAAAAAAATTGTTAACATCAATTATACAACTTTCATTTAGATGTGTAATGTCATTTTTTAAATGTTCTAAAACCTTCACATTAGTATTATCCATAATCATCCTAATTTATTTATAGTAAAAATTATATTCTCTATCATTCAAAGGATAACCAAGGAAGATACCTTCAACTCTTCTTTTCTTAAATTTCCCCCAATTTCACATTTCACATTGATAATACAAGAGCTACTATATACCATAGTGTATTTAGGTCTCAAGGGTGACTTATAATTCATATCATATGGCATCTTATCTAAATTAGGTTAGAAAAAATAATATTTTTAATCTAAACCATTTTATTTACTACTTGATTCGATTAAAATTAATTAATTTCATGTTTTCCAATATATTCCTATCCATTTTCACTTATAAGAGTTAAAAATTCACAAAAAAGTCCTTTATTCATTATAAATACCCCAATTTCTATTACAATATCAGGTAATTAACATTTTTGATAATTTTGTAGAATTAAAACTTGATTTATAAATGAAATTAATATATATTTTTCATTTTTTATTAATTTTAAAGTTAATTGAGAATCCATAATTTTATTTTTCAAATTTAATTCAGTTTTGAAAATAAACTGGAAGTAAATATTTTGAATAAATAAAATAAATATGGTTTAAAATATGATTTTTTAAAACTGAAAATACTATTTTTTGGAAAATGATATATTAAATTGGTTGATTAAATTGAATTTGAAATTAATATGGTATTAAATTATGAAAAGGAATTCAATTATGATTTTAATTATTTTATTATCACAATTCTTAATTTGAAAAATTCCAAACCGAAAAAAAATTGTGAAATGAAGTTCAGAATCATAGAAAAGTTGTGGGACCATTTTAGAAGTCTACATCATTTTTTTCTTACATAGAAAAAATTACTACCATGATGTATTGAACTAATATAAACCACACTATTATCATGATAAAATTATACTACCACACCCTTCATCCCTTCTTATTTTCCTGCATCCATGCTCGCCGATCCTTTTGTAAGAGGACTCCATTTTTGTAATTGTCTACAAACATGAAATAGAAAATATTATTTTTTTCATAATTACATAGTCTCAATCTGTCACACCATCACAAACATTGACTATAACCCACACTGAGGCTAGGAGATTTTTATGAATTGAACCAAATTATTGGATAGGGTAACTCAGATAAAAAGAATGGAATTTGAGGAGATTCAATCAATGCAAATTATAGAGAGAGGCCAAACTCATCATTTAAGATGATGTTCTTAGAAGAATCTAGATAATCCGATTTTAAAAAAATCACAACTAATAATTAGTCCATTGAATCTGAACAAAACCCTGATCATGAGCTCATTATAAAAGGTTGATGATACTAAACCACTGACCTGAGGTGATACCAGATTGAAGCTCCAACCCCTAACACAACCACACTGAATAATGTGGAAATAAATTTACCCTTTTAATGATTGATGATCCAAATGAGATAGAATTCTTAAAACAAAATAAATTATACTAAACTAAGCTTGAAAGAGGGTGTTGAGATTGAGCTAAAAGTTAACAAATATTGCTCCGGTTTGAGTATAGAATTGTTGTTTGTACCACATGAAATAGAATTTTAAATCATAGGTTATCCCCATACACTCCCATTTATATGTATGGGAATTTTCAAAAATAATCATTCCACAAAAAAGTATAAAAAAATCCATCTAATTAATTTTGAATGAAACCATCCAACTCCTTCCATAAGAACTAGATCACTATAATGCCTTCCTGAACCAGATCCTTTATAGAACTTGAGACTAAACCTGAGTGAATATTTTATTGAAAAAACAAAATACGTCATAACTTATTGAGGAAGAATAGTGCATGAATCCATCATTGGAACTATTACATGACATTACCTATATCATTATAAAATAATTAATCTAGTGATTCATTAAAAAATTGATGAAGATGATGAATGTGGTTGGGTTGGGTGAAGTAAGTTGTTTAGGCCCAAGTGATTACCAATCCCAATTATAGGTGTAAATCCAAAGTGTAATGAAAATTATGAAACCAAATCACCACTAGGACCAATTATTTATTTTATTCCCAATAGATAGAAAAATAATTACTAAAACTCAAGATATCACTAAATAGTGAAATTCCTTATCTAATATTTCTAAGTAAAAACTAACTTCCACTAAATCCCAAAGTAGAAGAATTGTACAGATCAAATTATTCAAAAATATTTCATCAATCTCAATCATTGGACGAATTTCTGAGATGATAATATCCTCTCAACTAAATCAATCACAGCCCTTTTTCATGACATGTGGAACTAACCCATCCGAAAAGAGAAACTCAGTGCTCACTCCTCACCCATGAATGTGAGGACTATAAATATGTTTTCCCCTCCCATATTTGAATTATTTTTATCTTTTAGATTATAAAATATGATACTATTTAATTATATTCTTTATATTATTAAATTTCATTATATTTTCATGTGATTTTCTATGCTAGTCTTTTCTACCACCTTTATGCATATTTTTCTAAACATTTGTGTCATTTCAATGATCTATAAAACTCAATAATCATAGAGAACTAATATAAGGGATAGATACTTAGGGAGGTTTCATGAGAACACGGAATCCCTATTTCATAATTCTTTAATTCCTGATTTTACATCCTTAATTCAATAGTGAAAGTGAGGGAATTTGATTAATGATTATCATCTACTCTTCCCATTTGTTATTCCATCATTCGGTATATCAAATATTTTTTACCTAACTTATCGTATTCTATGGTTCATATAATTAGAGAACTATGGATTGTGGGATAAATAACATATTTTAGAGATGGTTGTAGAGATATTGCATGCCTCTATTTAGTGTGCTCAATGCCTCTTCACTATAGAGGAGGTGGAATTAGATGTACAATGGGGGATTTCAACTATGTATATTTAGAACTACTATGTAGGTGGCAAAGAGATATCAAATAATTATATTAAATCTATATTTGTACGATAAAAAATATAGATAATTAATAAATTGTATAATCAAACCGAAATATGACCCCTTACATCATAAATTATTGTGTTTTCTCTCAATTTTGTTTCACATTCATAAAATAAAAATTCTTAAAATATTCTTGTGTGATGGTTTCAAATAAAATAAAACAAAACCAAAATACATAAGGGATATGATAGTGAAACTCCCACAACCCAATCCTTGAAATATTACCATTGTCATCAACTAGGATGCATTAGAGTAATAAAAAAATTACATTTGACTTTGGCCCATTGAAACTGTAAAAACAACTTAGCACCGTTGTTGGGGAGTAAGGTTGGTGATTGACTTTTCTTTTTTAATTTTTAAATAATTTTATCCTTTTAAATTTAAAAAAAACATAAATTTATTATAACTTTTTTTTCATAAAGTATGGAATGGATTTTTGTTGTGCTCAATCAATTGAATAGTAATTCTCTAGGTGAACATATTTAAAATTAACTCACCTCTAATGAAGTAATGAATCTATTTGGAAAAATATTATTACATTCTCATAGATTAAATATTTATGGTGGTGATAATGTATCATAAACCAAAACATAAATATAACAAATATTAATAATACATCTTAGAAATGTAATTATTGAATTATCCATCTCTCCTCCAAAATTCTAAGATGATTCCTGAGGCACTCCAGGAGAAACATGAGATATTATCGAAACAACTTAAGGGGGTAACCAAACTCTTTAATATATTGCATTTAATTATTATAAAATTAAATTATAATATTGGCAACCATGTTTTAATGATATATATTCTGTACTAATGGAGTATTGTTTGGGGGAGATAAATTTTAGTTTGAATCTTTTTTTTAATCTTATGAAAGTTAAACGCTGTCGTGGGACTCAATGTATTAATATTTTATATTTTTTGGTGTTTGTTTATGCCCTAGAGTATTTGAAAGATAATTTGACCAAATAAGTTGATTATAAAGAATAATACTCTCTCGGATATATGGTGAAACAATTATTCTCTCGATATCAACATGAAAATAAATCGGAGGGAGGCACAATAGAGGAAAAGATTCCATAAGCTTTTGTTGGGGAAACAAAAGAACAAGGTATTATATAAAAGGGGTAGAAATTGGAATTGAACTCAACATGATTTAATATTATTTTATTTAGAATACTTAATGACTCTCCTGTATTTGATCATATCCACGTATCACAAGTAAAGAATCCATTGGAGGAAGATGCCACTGATTTGACTATAGCGGAACGTGTAACCTCATTCATCATCCTTAAAATCCCACATTTCATGATATTTTACACTGTTAATGGGATGAATGAACTACACATTACTATCAAAGGAGGCCTATAAAGGAGGAAACAATTTTAGAAGAGTTTCAAAAAATGACAATTGGTTGTTCTTACCACACAAGCTCTTTCTTCTAATAGATTATGGATAACCAGCAAGATACACAGTTGTGAACGGCATAAACTTCAACAGATATTGGGGATTTACCTGTTAATTCTCCTCATATTTCTATAAAATTTTCATTTAAATTTTATCATTTCCTTTTAAATATGATTAAACTTTTAATTTTTTCTCATTTTTTGTTCAGGAAAGGATGTGGATAGCTACTCCAGGTGCCTCATTGAAGACCATTTGAATCCAAAATAAAGTGGCAACCAAAAATTTCCAAGGTTATATTTTCATGTAATAATGTATTGAAGGTTATATCCTTCCATTTTATTAGTTTTTTCTATCACATTTAAAATTTTCCTAAAAATGTTATGATTTCCATTGAGTTTAATTGAGGAATTAGTGAAATTAATGTTTGGGGAATGGAGAAACCTTTTTTGTGTTGTAAAGATTTTTATTTTCACAATAATTTTTATATTTTATATATTTAGTGTGTATTTATTTACATATAAATATATATATAATTTTTTTAACATGTATAAATATTTGTATAATTTTTGAGTTTTCAAACGTTTTTTGAGATGAATGGAAAACTCTTTGTATATTTTGAACTCCAAGTAATTTTGAGAATCTGGAACATATTATAAAAGGTAAAAATATCAATTGATTAGTGAATTGTATTAGTTTTATTGTGTTATGAGTTTCAAACTTCTCCATTATTTATTACTATAAATTTAAATCCCACAACAAGTAGAGACATGCCAAATTTCTGATTTATCTACTGGGATGTTTCTGTACCACATTATCATCATCCTTATAATACCCTAACTTTTTGAAATAATCTTAGGAATTTTTATAAACTGTAACTTATTTTTGTTTACTCTCAAATAATTTGAATTTATATGGAATTTTCAACATGATTGAGGAATTCAATTGGCATAACCCTCATTTTTTCTTAAGACCTACCTTGAACATTGATCCTAGTTAGGCCCTTAGATTACCATGAAAACCCTTGTAGGTCTTAGTCCCATATCAATACTAATTATCCCATACCTACATTATCTATAAAATCAAATTACACAATTAATTTTATTCAAATTAAGTGGAAAGTGTATTCCATGTGATTTTCTAAGGGATGCATTACATGCTAAGGGGAATGTGTGATTTGTGAGTGATCATTCTAGGGTATTTGGTGGAGGGAAATGTTTTTGAGTTACTTTTTTGTAAATTTTACTTTTTTTATCATCCTCTTATACTAAAATATGTGTGTATAAAAATGAAAAAAATTGGATGAGTTTTTAATATACATTTTTGTTATTTTTATTATTCATGAAATAAATCAAGAAATGAAAATCATTCACAATTAATTTTATAGAAATTTGAAAATCATTCCACTCAAAAGGGAATAAATGAAAATAAAATATGAAACAAAAAATAATGTTGATAAGGATGATATATTAATTAGATTCCTTTTTATGACCCATGTACCTATGAGAAGATAAAGAACAAAGGGTTGTATGAGTATCACTTTTTTTTGGGATATTGAGTAAGGGAATATTTAATGATTTACTAGATAGATCATGAACTATATTTAAAATATTAAACCCTTATTATTTATGTTGATTCATTTTTAAACACTTTAACACGAACCTCAAATCCAATGAACAACCTTTTTAAATCCACCACGATTGAGTATAGTATCATGATTAACAATATTGAGATATGATAATTTTCCCACACCTATAGTAAATAATAAATTCCCAAGAATGATCATAACTCCACATTATTATATTATCTTGAGCGAATATTTACATTGAACTATATGTGAGATAGGATATGAAATGGTTACTGGAAGGAAATTGAAGGTTGGGTTTTATGGGAAAAATGGATTTAATGTCTTTTAAATTAAAACTCATTTTGAAAGCATGATGATTTTTTTATGAAATGAACCAACATTTTTTTCTCAAATTTCACTTAGTTGTTTGGAATTGAATTGAGTTCAAATTTTCATTACTCTGATTTCATTTTATTAAGTGAACATTAATTGTAAAATATGACTTGAATTTTGAAAATTTATAAATATATGAATAATTCTCACATTTTTTGAAATTCAATTATGAAATTTCCTGGGAGTGAAATAGTTCATGTGTGGGGTTGATATGAGGTAAAAATTCCCCAAAAATGGTTGTTATTCATTAAACATACCCCTCTTCATCGATTAAATTCCATGGTAACTAACTTTTTTGATAATTTTTTTAAATTTTTCATTTGATTAATAAAAAACTCTAATATTAATTTTTCATTTTTTTATTCATTTTGGAATCAATTGAGAATCTATATTTTTATTTTTTAAATTTAATTTAGTTTTGAAATTAATTGGTAAGTAAATATTTATAATTAATAAATTAAATTTGGTTTAAAATATTTTTAAAAAATAATAAAAATACAATGTTTTAAAACATATGATTTTAAATTGAATGATATGAATAAATTTTAAATTAATCTAGAATTAAATAATTCAAAGAACATCAATTATGGATTATAATTATTTCATTATTTCTATTTTTAATTTCCAAAATTAATTCACTAAAAATGATTTGGTGAAATGCAGATCAAAAATGTGGAAAAGACTATGACTGTGGGAGAAGTATATATCTATGTCTTCTTTTTTGGGAAAAAATACTTCAATAAAGTAATATTATATTATAAACCACACTACTGCCATTATAAAATTCTGGTATTGTGTTTTTCCTCCCTTATTCCTTGCATGGGACCATGCTCACCACTATTTCTATATGAAAATACTATTTATATGGATGCCTATAATAGTAAAACACTAAATTTATTTCTAATTGGATAACATGGTCCCAGGATATTATTCAATCACCAACATTGACTATAACTTAAACTGAGGATGAGATATTTTTATACACCAAATTAATGCTTTGGTTGGGGTGATTTTGATTAGAGGGAAACTTATTTGAGCAAATTCAGTTGAATATGAATATAGAGAGAGATCTATATCATCATTTGAGATGAAGATCCAAGTATAATACGTTGAACTTGACTATAGATAAATCCTAGGTGACATCAATCTCCATTAAAGATGAATGAAACCCTGATGTAATTCTTATTTTAGTTGGTTGATGACACCTAATCATCGAGATGATATGACAATAGATTAAAGTTCTGACCACTTATGTATCCATGTAAAAGAATATGAAACTGATGAGTATCTTTCTAAATAAAAATGAATCAAATTAGGAAGAAGCCCTAGAACCAGATAAAGGATATTGAATCAATCTTGAGAGCGGTTTTCAATCTAAATCCAAAAGTTAAAAAATATTTCCTTAGTTTGAGTTTGGAATTGTTATATGTACCTTGTTTGGGAGAATTATAAATTAGTGGTTGGATTCATACACTCCCATTTTTGTGGGTAGGAAAGTGAAAAATGTCACACATCACATGCTTGACTAAAATCTAAAATGAATACACCTAATTTAATCTAAAAGGAACCATTTTTCTCACAATAAAGAACCATGTCACTATAATACCTACATAAACTAAATCATACATTTCATTTGAGACCGAAACTGAGGGAATCTCATATAGTTTTATTGTAAAAACCATGAGATGAAAAATGAATTTATGAATAATTTAACCTAAATATGTAATTGGAACTTTTGTGTGACATGTCTGAGATCATTAAAGAAGAAGGGCTCCAATGATTCATGCAACGACCAATGCAGATGATGACCATGTTCAGGTTGGGAGCAGAAAAGTTGTTGATACCCAAGTGATAACCAAGCCCATGTATTTTTGAATATCCAATGTACAATGACATGTTTGATCTTGATTCACCACTATTCCTAATTATTTATTTTAAGCCCAAGATTTTAAACACGCAACACTAAAACTCACGAGATTCTCAAACAATAAAATTACTCATGTAAGATTTTCAAGAAACACCAAACTTCTACAACACCTAAAAATATCTGAACACTCCCACCCATATCATTCTCAAAGATTTATTGTAGCTTTATCATGGGAGGAATTTCTATACCGAGATGATCCTTCCAAAAAATCAATCATGTCCCTCAATCATGACATGTGGGACACCACTAGCTGAAAAGAGAAATTAATTTCTCATTTCTCAACATGGAATTTGAGGACTATAAATATTGTTTCCCTATACTATTTTATATATTTTTCTCATTCAAATTATAGTGTAGGATTTGTTCTATATTTTATTTCAATTTCATTCTATTTTCAAGTGTTGTGTTGTTCTAGTTATTTTCTTCATCCTTTCTATATATTTTTCTTAACCTCTATGTTGTATCAACTACCTCTATAACTCTATAAAATTGGATAAGTAATCTAAGTTAAAAGTCCCCACAAGAGGCTACATTGTCACTCTGAATCCCTCTTTTTAATTCATTAATTTTTTATTTCCCATCCACAATGTGACTGTCATTGGGTGGATGTAAATTTTTTATCATAATAATTTATTCCCATTTTTTGTTTCATTATCCTATCTATAAAAATTTTCTCCCTCACTTCTCTTATTCTATGTGGAATATTATTAGAGCACTACGGACATTGGGATGAATAGCATATGATGAAGCTAGGTACGGAGATAGTGGATGCCTCGATTGAGTGTGTTTATTGCCTCTTCACTATAGAGGAGGTGGAACTGGATGTAAAGTGAGGTATTTATTTTGTGTGAATTAAGAACAAAAAAATTACATAGAGAAGGGAAATAAGATAATTATATTGACTTAATTTTCAGATGATAACTGATTTATATAATGAAGAACCTCTGTAAGAAAACTCGGATCTAACCCCTTTCACCTAAACAGGTTTTGTTTGTTTTTTCTTTTATTTTACATTCATAAAATCAAAATTCTAGAAATTTTACTTGTTATAATTTAAAAAATATGAAAAAAATACATAAGTGATAGTGTTGTGAAACTCCCACTCTCCGCTCCTTGAGAGATGACCCACATTTCACTAGCCTGCATTATGAGTAATAAAATATTATTTTTTACCATGGTAATGAAAACCACGTAATCATCCTATAAAATCATGTAAATCCTTTAAAAATAGTATTTTTATAAGGTATATAATGTTATAATTTAATGATGGACACCTTGATTTCCATGTCATTCTTCATATTTTCTTCTTGTGTATTTAGCACTGTTATCCAACTGCAGCTTCTTCAAGGAGAACCCACACTCATTTTCTACACTTCTTTTAAAATTATAAAATATATTCAATGACTATAATTTATGTTTCAATAAAATAATACATGTAATATGAGTGTAGTTTTCAATAAATTAAATAAAATACTTATCGAACTAAGTTAATTTCTTCCTCCTAGGTATATAGATATCTAAATGAATTATTTTCAATGTGTGAGATGTTTGAATTTCTACTTTATTGTGTAAATATTTGATAATATTCCCATTTTTAATGCACAAAACATTAAATTTATTTATCTATTTGAAATAAGAACACCATATCCATTCTCTAATTGGGTAATATTTCTCAATTTCCATTGACCAATGTGGAAAAGTATTATATTCCACAACCGATATTCAATCTTCAAGATTAAGTAACATGAGTTTTCAGCATCACTAACCTAAAAAACCATACCTAGATTTTTTTACTCTCATAAACATGTATAAATCTTTAAACATATTCATAAATCATTAATCTTTAAAAAACGCTTTATTTCCCTCATCGCAAAACTAATACATGCTTAATAAGTTGTGTTTTAACCCAACAACAAGTAAAGTTTTCCTATAATTTATCTTGTATTATTCAATGAATTATAGACAAAATCCCATTATCATTTGTGAACCATAATTTAAAAATGTCCCTGATACTTCCTTTTATTTTTCAACACCTTTTAATAACTTTAAATATTATTTCAAATATAAAGAGCAACCACTATCTAAGATCTATGGAGAATCAAAATGACATATTTTGAGTGTCACTTCAACATTTATATCCTTCTATTTTCTTTTCTCTCTATTATTTTATGGATATTGAATAAATTAATTCATACACAATTTGGAAGGAATTATAGTGATAAAATATTTAGTAAATTGACCTTTTTTCACATCTTTTATAATATTCTTCCAATGATTGAAACTTACTTTTATCCTTTAGTTCATAATTTTAGGATTATTTGTCAAATTTACCTTTTTTGATTAGGATGATGAGCCCTTAAATTTTTTCTCTCATAACACCTAGGATCATTGAAATATTTATAATTGAACTAGAATCTCCCTAAAATTTACCCAAATCTTCCACATACCAATAGTAGTCATAGAATGAATACACCCCTTTGAAAACTATTTGTTATCAAGAAGAAAACTAATACTATTCTTAAACATATTGTTCATTAACAATTGATCCTTTCCTTAAACCAAAATTTTGGTAAACTCCTAAAACATTCTTCTCCATTATAATTCTTTTTATTATCATTTTCAAATCATCATTTCTAGAAAAATCATCTTTTGAATTAGTGTTTCCTGTATTTATAGATTTATAAGAATTTTTTTTCCCAATAATCTCAAATTTCTCCACCTATATATTTTCATCAACCCTTATAATAATCTCCATCTTTGAGATTTATAGAACTTCATAAATAGAATTATGAAAGAGGGATTTGAACATTTCCACATCCCACTCTACTTTCATGTTGACTAATTTCAAGGTCTTTCTGCTTTTCCTAAACCTTCTCTTAAATTAAACCATTCAACTTATTTTCCTCAACATGTAACTTATTCCCATTATCAACTTTATTTATCAACTTTTATTTCTTTTTAGTATATAAGGGAATGTTTTATATTGATTATACACTATATTTTATTATATTCTTCATCTCATTCTCTAATTTCAAAATATGTTTAGTATATTACTTGAGATTTCCCTTTATCATAAACTCATTTTGAGTTTCTTCTTCACATATACCATTTTAACTCTTTTAAATGGGAATATATTCATCATAAAATTTCACAATAATTAAATTTTAACCATATTTTTTAGAAGTACCAACATCCTATTCATCCTCAATACTATTATCATCTTTAAACATAGATAATAAATTTATTTTTTTGGGTTTAATTTATTTACATTTTCCCTTTAAAGAAAATTTTGAATTTTTGTATTTTGAAACATTCTTCATTGAGAAACTTCTTTACTTATCATCATCAAATTTATAATTTTCATTTTTTTTAACCATAGATACTTTTTTTATAAATGTATAATAACCCAATAATTAAAACACTTCATCAGAAGCTTTCCCTGATACTTTCTTTTTCATATTATAATACTTCTTAAAATAAATTACCTGAGTTTATAAAATTTTATTTCAACATGTTTTTCTTTATAAAATTATTATTAATCTATGTCAACTTATTTTCTTCTATTATTCTATGTTAATTATTTAACAGATATTTCTCTATAATTAATTCTATTCATCTTCAAAAAATTCACTTTCTTCAGTTAATATGAAATAAAAATGTTATGAAATTCATCCAATGGAAGTGTAACTAAATTACCTTATTTTTGTTCAAAAACCATTTTATAAAACTAGTCCAGAGAGATATGTAGTATATTTTTGACAAGTATAGATTCCTTAATCTTTTCACCAAAAACTGTGATGGTTCTCACAATTTCATTGATTTGACAGAATAATTCATACACTATTCTATCATTATGCATATTTATATCATTAAACTTTGTCCACAAAACCTATGGATTTTATTTCTTAACTTTTAAATTAAAATCATAAATATTTACCAATTTATCCCAATTTTTTATCACTAATATAATACCATTAACTTGTAGAAACTATTTTCTGAAGGAATTAAAAATATCATATTCTGATCATGACCATCACTCTCTATACTTTAATGATTACATAACATGTTGTGATTCTCACTATTTTTTAATTTTAATGATAAAAAACACTCATAAAGTGTTTTATTATTTCATTTAAGTGATGTGAAACTATCTTGATGATATCATGTTAGAATTCCTCGAAGGTACCCTGATAATATCATAAAGGAAATTTTTAATCTTTAGAATTAGTATGAAATAAACATGGAGGAGCATTTAAGGAAATGGTGTGGCCACTTTGTGAAGAGCATATAAACAGACAGCACCAGGTAGCTGATGTTATTCAATTGTCCAACTGGTGGCTTTCCCAAAACCTTCCCCATACAATAGAACCCTATTGGATACCTAGGAGAGGTGCAATATATAGCTGGTTCCAATGGACAATGAGTGGGTTATCTCTAAAAGACCACCATCTAGTTATTAAAGGTGGATCAACTAGTAAGTGGAAGAAGGTAGTAAGCACCCAACTCTAGGTAGGACACCAGATACCCGGTGGAGGCTACCAGGTATCTAGTAGCATCAACATAATTTATCATCCTCCAAGGGTATCAATTTCACAAATATATATCAATTATATATCTTTGTAAATATTCTTTCTTCTCTCAAGAGTGTGTTCCAAAATTGTTTATTTTACTTACTCTATCTATTTTCACGATATCTCTTAGTGGTTGATCATATTATTTGGGAGATTTTATACTAATATATAGAGATCATATTTTCCACTTTCTTTTATTTTTTGGTGCTTATTAGCATTAAATTAATTGAGCATTGTTTTCTTCCCATTTCCATTAAATGTCAGGGGACTACTCTTCTGGAGTTTTCTAGCTTTACATTTAAATAGACAGTTTCTATAGTATCTTGTTTCTTACTATAACTTAAAAAAATGGATTTTTTTGGTATATTAACTACCAATAAATATAAGGGAATAATACATTAAATACTTAAGTGATTGGGGTGTAATAATTGGTGTATCATTAGGTACTATTGTGGAACTTCCTTAGAAAATATTTTGCCTCATTTATTTTATACATTATCAATTATTTATCACTTTAAATTTTTATTTTATTAAATTTTTTAATATGTTAATTAAATATTAATCATTTAATCATTATTCATATTTGAATATCTTGAACATATTATTTAAAATTTTATTAATCAAATATCTCTTAATTTTACTCTTCCAGATTTTCTATTAGATGTGTTTTTGATATGTTTAATTACTTTGTTTTCATATTCTCTCAATGATTTTTAAAAATATATTTAAAGAATTTTTCAGATTGAGATATTTTTTTTAAATTGTTTTTTTTTTCAAAAAAATCACGGGGGTATATGTAAGGGAAGTCATTTTGTCAAGATCTATTTTTTTATTTTTTTTAATTATTTTTGTTATAAAAATCACATGTCTACATTTCGTAGATTTATTGGATGTCCTGTTTATAAATTTTTTATACATAGATACACTCCTACAATTGAAAAATAAGATAAATCAACCCTGAATAATATTTATACTTTTGAATTATATGCTAAATCTATGAATTCTTTTTCTGATTCCTGATTAATGATCATTAGAAAAATTCAAGTTAAAAATACTTGAATCACAAGAATCATTTCAGAAAAATGGAAATGAATTAAGTAAGAACACAAAGGGATTAATATCCTAGGTTATCTATTCATGTTACCCCTATTAAGAATCATGATCATGTAACCCCAGATACATCGTGATATGCATCGATTATAAGAAAACAGGTTGGTATATAACAACGTTTACACGTTGATGCATGATCCTTGGATTATCACATTATGCCCTCTTGGACTCATGTGATCAACTCCATGATAATTTGTTCATGTGAAAGGGATAACCTACATTAAATGATTTTATTATTTATCATATGATGCATTCATGAAAAATTAGTGGAAAATTGTTGTGGGATTCTTGTCAAGAAATTTGTCAATGATAAGATCTTCGAGTAATAGAAGTTATGTTTTTATTCACACAAAAGGATTATTTGGTTCATGTTATTCGTTTATTGATCACATGAAAGACCATCGAAAGGCATACTTTTCATGTATAAACTCTTATTAATGATGGTAGAAAACCTTGGTAAATCATCCCAGTCATTAAAAGTCCATTGGACAGGTGACCTTGATCACATGTAATCTCTGTGACATGTGGCCTATATTATGTGAATTCCATTGGATATTTTAGCATGGTATTTTGAATAACTTTGGAAATGATAGCCTTGAATATCTCACGACCCCTCTATGAGGAATATACATATATCCTTAAAATATATTGAACATATGGCTATATACATACACCATTTATCACACAAAACCATCGTTCCTGATACCCCGGATATGTCATGGTTTCAAGGATGCTGATAATGAAAGACCGATCACATGGTCATTATTTATCATGTGATGAATTGGAATTCACAGATGATGTACATCTCAATCCCACAATATGAAAGTTTCATTACCCACTTATGTATATTATACTTACAATGACTTATGATGGGGTATGTTTCTTGATAGTCATACAAAAAATCATAGATACAGGGGAGGTGTGTAACACCCCAAGATTTTATGAAAAATATTCTTTTTAATTACATTAATGTATTGTGTTGTACGCTACACCAAAAGGATCTTGCACAACACGCATCCCTAACTTGCCTTTCATTGCACGCAATCACGACCTTCCTCGATAGCATGTACGCAATACCGAGTTTCACTAAACGAGATATTATTATAATATTATTATGAACTAGCCGTTATGAATAGTAATACCAAATTTTTGAAATTTTATAAATTTTATATTTCAAAATGGAATTCATTTTTGGATTCGAAATATCGAAATTAGCTTAGGGTGAAATTTTGGTACTTTTCGGATAACTTTCATGTTCTGATGAATAGTGAAAATTACTAAATTTTAATTAAAAACAACTTTTTTAATCTAAATAATTGATAGTGATAAATTAATAATTTTAGTAGTTTTAAAGTATATTTAGAATATATTTTTACAATTTAATACAATTTTGGTCATTGGATGTAACTTCACATTTAAACCATACATAAACAAGTGTCAATCTTTTGATAGTTATTATCTCTTAAAAACACGCTATTTGTTTTGACGACGGGAATTAATTTTTAAATTAGTTTATGTAACTGATATGTTTTGAATTTGGTAAAATAGACATCATTTTTGAATTCCTAATATCAAATATATCTTAGGCCTAATTTTTGGTATTTTTCTGGAAACTTTCATTTTTTGATGAATAGTGAAACCACTAAGTGGTAGTTAAAAAAACTGAATTTTTCATAAAACATAATTTTACCGCTTCTGTGAGTGGAATTTCAAAAATCCAAAAGTCATGGTGAATATAAAGGACTAAAATTTGGTTCAATGAGATGAAAATAATTTTTGCTGAATAGTAACTTTTTACTTTTTTTCCCCACGGTTAAAAGTAAATAGGGTAATTAAGGGTAAAGTGTTATTATTATTACCCAAACATGTGTCCTAATTCTATTGGATAAGTGTTATTCGACCAAAAACAAACTTAGAAATAAAATATGACCATTTAGGCCCACTTGGATTATATTAGGAAATTTATTATAAATTTATTTAAAGAAGGGTTAAATAGTTAAAATCAAAGTTTAATAACTAAATAATTTTTAATATATGGTTATACATAAGATAAATTCAACTATAAATATTCATTAGAAATCTAAAATAATTTCATACATAATGGTATTTTATTTTTAATTTTTAGACTTAAAATAATTTAATTTATTTATGACACAATGATGATGCAGTAATTATCTTATTAAAGAAAATATTGACATAATTGATGTTATAAATACCCAAATAAATGTAATTTGGGGCTTTTTATGAATTCCAATAATTTTATATGTTAATATGACATGTTAGTATTGATTTAATTAACTTTTTTTGGACTAATAATTCTGTTATGATTTTCACAAAAATCAATTACAAAATAGTGTCAAAATTGACATAAAATAGTTTTTAAAACAAATATTATATTATTAATTGTTATAATATTCCTAAAAATATAATGTTTGGCCAAGATACTTATATCATGATATGTGTACCATTAATGGACCACTTGGGGGGTATCTTGGATGTATATGGTACGTTTATTAACTATATAATATAATAATACAAAGTGAATGGTAAGTGTCAATCTAATTAACTAAGAGTTAAAACTAAAAGATAAGGTTAATATAATGACCTAAACTTGTATAAATTATATTGGATGAGATTATTTCTACCCATAACCACCTTATCTTAGAAATATATCAATTTGGAGCTATTAAAAACCGAATATGACTTTATAATAAAATAATAGTTTTAGTTATTCCAAAGGTGCCCCTCTCCTCCCTTATAAAAGGGCACCTCCTCCCTCTCTTCATCACACCACTTTGAGCCTTCAAGCTTGGAAAACCCCAGACAAATTCTTTTCTACACTTCACTAGAAACATCCTAGAGGCCCTGGTCTTCTTAAAAGACCAATTTTAGTGCCCTAAGAGGAGGTCTCAAAGAGGCGCTTCAAAGAAGAGGTAATGTCCGTTACCGATTCTTTCACCTTTATTTCTTCTTCCACTTCTTCTTCATAGGTTGTTTCATTATGAAGTAATAACATAAGTATAACACATATAATAACATGTTATTATAAGTATTAAACAACCATATTTCACCATCTATCCATCCTATGGAAAATCAAATCACCGCGCGTGTGTACGTACGGAATACCGTCTCCACGTCGTGGTGTAATCTATTTTCCACCACCACCTTACTTGGATGGGTATAATGGTAAAAGTAATGAATATATATGATTATTGTAAAGTTATATTGATTCTTTAATATTATACATACACTTTAATACAATTCTACGATCATGGGAATGATATCATCGCTCATGCGTACGTACGGAATACCGTCTCCACGACGCGATAAGATTCACTCTCCATGATAACCATTCAAGAATGATTATAAAGTATATATAATAAGTAATCATAAAATATATGACATAATAATTCTACTGGATTTATGTATATATATATTTATGTCATCTAATTAATTCCATTCAATTCAATAAGGAAACAAAAACAGCATTCATGCGTACCTACGGCCTACCGTCTCCATGAACGGTCTATTTCTTTCCATTTATCGATCTATTAGATATATGTATATTATGAATATACATTATATATAAAGCATGTTTTATATTCTGGAATTAAGTAATCATGATCTAAGTAATCATATGAATAATTACAAGTCAAAACACTGACGACAAATGAAACGATTTTACCCAAAACACTCTTTAACGTGGAATTTACAAAAGAATGGGTAATATAAAGTCATAAGTGAACCATATATGATATAATAACAATGAATATGATTCTGTAATAAGTCAATGACATTATTTAAATCATTATATAGGAGGTTTGGATACATACGAATCATATTGGACCTAAGGTAAGGGATAATTTTGCAAATCTCATTTTATCCGAGATTGCTTATTCTTAAGTATTTACTGGGGTTATTGAAATCGTCCATGTCCATGTTTTATAAAAGTTTTTTCATGTATTTTTAAAGTCCTTTTTACCCATTCTTGAATTTTACCACATGGTATGTAATGAATCTTTCTTTTTTTACGTTACGAGGTACTTTTTGACTTTTCCGGCAAAAGTATGAGAAGAATGTTATTTTTAACTTACACGGCACGAACGGATTTTTACGGTTTTATAAAGCCTTATTTTCATGAAGCTTCTTCCAAAATATTTCATGAATATTTTCAAAAAAAAACCCTTTTCTTTTAAAATTTCATGACATTTTGTGAAAAGAATATGATTTTGATGAAAAAATGATATTTTCCTCAAGAATTCATTTCAAGTGTTTTATCAAAACCAGTTTCATCTAAGATGACATTATTTCACATGTTAATGTTTCAAGTATCATGTATCTATGATTTACATGGTTTAACATTCCTAATTATGAAATGATATCCATTCCTTTTTTATGGATTATGTGATGATGGGATTATGTTTATGAAACCCATTTTATTCGTTGGGTTATTATGAATGGTGTATGTTTATTTTGTGGCACAAGTAAGAATGATTTCATTATGAGATGGGTGGGACCTATATCTCCCTCCAATGCATTGGGTAAAGATTTATATCTCATGAGATAGACATGGTTGGAACGGTAAGTTAATCCGGTTCAGTATTACAGGACTGGAACGAGGAGTGAACTCGATTCAGAAAGGGACTTTGTCCACTAAGATGGTCTTGGAAGCAATGCCTTGGATACTATGGAAATCATTAATGTGCTTAATGGATGCCACAATTACATGTTTTATTCCCATGCTATTTTATCATGATTTATGTTCCATTATGATCTATGCCTTTTGTACTTCCATGTTTTATATCATTGCTCAAGATTTTTAATATTCATGTTTTTTTAGTTCAAATGTATATGGTATGTTTTATTTTATCCACGCTTACCCTTACTGAGCATTTGAGATCACCCTTTTTATGTTTTCATTTCCCCCAGGATTAAAATAAAGTTTTTAGGTAAGAAAACAAAAGGGGAAGATCTTTATGGGAGATGTTGAAGATCTTTCACCACGATTAGAAGATTATATTCCGAGTTTCCAAAGACACTAAACTATTACGATCCTTGTGTGTCTGTTTTTGTTATGTATTAAGTATTCCGAAAATGTAATGTAATTTCCAAGTACGTCAAGCTTCGGGTCTCTACAGTTGGTATCAGAGGAAAGGTTTAGTCAACCTTTGGAAACTAGGATGCGAAAACGTTAGTGAGATCCTTAGAGATATTTCTAAGGTATGTCTAGGGATATCCCTAAGTATAAGTATACATATAGGATATAGTCCTAGAACTACGGTAAAGATCATAGAATTTAACCTAAGATGTCAGATATTGAACGTACTTCCCCTTTACTAAGTTGTTTTCCCTAGCATGATTTTTTCCCCTCACGCTATTCTTTTTGGGTTTTAGAAAATGGCTAGAAACAGGAAGATTCACGATAATGGAGGATATGACGGACAATGGAATGATATTCTTCATGAGAAACCAAATGAAACGGGATTTGGAAGTCCAAACATCATTATTATGCTTAATTGGGAATCTCATAATATGATCAATAATCTCAACTTTGGTAAGTTTCCTGACTCAGATAATAAGAGAAAGATGGAGTTTCATGATGATCATAGAGGAAAGAAAGTTCAATTTCCCTCATGTAAATCATGTGGGGAGAGGCATCAGGGAGATTGTTTCAAAGGAACTGGAAGATGCTTTGGGTGAGGAAAAGAGGGACACAAAGCCAGTAAGTGAAAAGGAAAAGGTTCAGTTAACACCATGGACAAGGACAATGGTGTTTCTACGACATCAACAATGATTAGATGTTTTAAATGTGGAATGTATGGGCATTATGCAAACCAATTACCTAAGGGAAAATCTCATGAAGAGAATCAGCATGGTCATACAGGTAGTATTTATGTGGATGATGATGAAGAGACTACAAATGAAATATGAGATGAAATAAATAATGAAGCTCAGTTAGTGGTTTAAGAAGTTAGTGGAATTATTGTATGTTTATAAAGAATAATGTATGGTACTATGGAATAAAGAATCATCTCAGGATTGTTACACTATTGTTTTTCCTAAAGTATATGAAAGTATATGTTGAATGGTACCAGTAACCATGGAAGGTTATTCAGATATTTTTGGAAAGTAGGTGATATGTGCATAATGAATGGATAAGAATATAATGAGATGTTTGATTTTATTCATGAGCACATGACTGATATAAGGACTAAGTGATATTATGGTTTGATTATATAGAAATCTTGGGATTTTGGTATGTGGAAAGAGTTAAATTTTGAAACCATTCATGTTTTCACTAAGGTTAAATGGGTATTCATTTTTTCAGAGAATACATGATTAAGGTATTCACATGTTTGTAATTTGACCAACATGATATATCTTATGATATATGGGGGATAAATGATGGCATTCACGTGATTGTTATGTGACATTTCAAATAATCATTTTCTTTATACTATGAGCTTGGACCGAAGTATTTTAGATAAGCCTAAAGAATTGAATGGATTATGTTGGACATAAGTTAGTATTGTTTAAGGATAGAACTTTTTTTGATATTATTGATGGGATGTTATAGTAATGTAATTTTAGAAAAAGGACAACCTGCCAGACTGGAGACATCCCATCGCGTCGGACAAGGCTGTGGGAATCGAACCCACAACCAAAGTGTGACTGGCCTTTATCACCTACCATTGGCCTACAGGAAGTCCCTGGTTAGTAGAAACTAGTTTTATTTTATTAAGTGGTATTATATATGAAGTATAAGTTCATTTTTGGAACCATATACGATTAATCTAACCATAAGATGGACTTATAACTTTTGCTAAACTTTTGTTTGAAACAGATGGAATGACCCATCATTCTATCACATGACCTACTAACACTTCACAAATAACAAATTCAACATCATTTATTTAAGAGATGAAGTAGAAATTGTTCAAGGCACGAACAATGGTGAGATTGTACAAAAATCAAGTAAGTATTTCTTTTGATTAAAAAATTATTTAACATTAGAGAAATGATCTTGAAAACCAAAAATGTTGTCCTAATGGCCTTATATCAGATGAATAAAATGGTACCTTAGATCATCACAAATTCATGGATTTTTTATTGTTGGATTTTTCATAGCCATGTCCTCTACCACTCTCCATCAGAACATGATGGTTAGATTTTTCTTCCATATCCATATTTTCACCTATGTTCTCTTATATGGAAACCCAGTGATGAGTTACTTTGGGTAACCGTTACGTTTCATAATTTAGTTTTTACAGCCAAGTTTTGGTATTACTTTTTATGATGTGGGTTTCTATTAAATAATCTTTCGAGTAGTAAACCATTTATAACCCCAACGAATTTCGAGGGCGAAATTAATTTTTAGGGGGGTAGAATGTAACACCCCGAGATTTTATAAAAAAATATTCTTTTTAATTTCATTAATGTGTTGTGTTGAATGCTACACCAAAATGAGCTTGCACAACACGCATCCCTGACTTGCCTTGCATTACAAGCAATCACGACCTTCCTCGATAGCGTGTACGCAATACCGAGTTTCACTAAACGAGATATTATTATAATATTATTATGAACTAGCCGTTATGAATAGTAATACCCAATTTTTGAAATTTTATAAATTTTATTTTTCAAAATGGACTTCATTTTTGGATTCGTAATATCGAAATTATCTTAGGGTGAAATTTTGTTACTTTTCGGATAACCTTCATATTCTGATAAATAGTTAAAATTACTAAATTTTAATTAAAAACAACTTTTTTAATCGAAATAATTGATAGTGATAAATTAATAATTTGAGTGGTTTTAAATTATTGTTATAATATATTTTTACAATTTAATACAATGTTGGTCATTGGATGTAATTTCACATTTAAACCAGACAAAAACAAGTGTCAATCTTTTGCTAGTTATTATCTCTTAAAAACACGCTATTTGTTTTGACGACGGGAATTAATTTTTAAATTAGTTTATGTAACTGATATGTTTTGAATTTGGTAAAATAGACATCATTTTTGAGTTCATAATATCAAATATATCTTAGGCCTAATTTCTGGTATTTTTCTGGAAACTTTCATTTTTTGATGAATAGTGAAACCACTAAGTGGTAGTTAAAAAAACTGAATTTTTCATAAAACATAATTTTACCACTTTTGTGAGTGGAATTTCGAAAATCCAAGAGTCACGGTTAATATCAAGGACTATAATGTGGTTCAGTGAGATGAAAATAATTTTTGGTGAATAGTACCTTTTTACTTTTTTTCCCATGGTTAAAAGTAAATAGGGTAATTAAGGGTAAAAGTGTTATTATTATTACCCTAACACATGTCCTAATTCTATTGGATAAGTGTAATTCGACCAAAAACAAACTTAGGAATAAAATATGACCATTTAGGCCCACTTGGATTAGATTAGGACATTTATTATTTATTTATTTAAAGAAGGGTTAAATAGTTAAAATCAAAGTTTAATAACTAAATCATTTTTAATATAGGGTTATACATAAGATAAATTCGACTATAAATATTCATTATAAAGATAAAATACTTTCCTACATAATTGTATTTTATTTTTAATTTTTAGACTTAAAATAATTAAATTTATTTATGACACAGTGATGATGCAGTAATTATCTAATTAATGAAATATTGACATAATTGATGTTATAAATACCCAAATAAATGTAATTTGGGGCTTTTATGAATTAAAATAATTTTAAATGTTAATATGACATGTTAGTATTGATTTAGTTAACTTTTTTGGAACTAATAATTCTGTTATGATTTTTACAAAAATCAAGTACAAAATACTGTCAAAATTGACATAAAATAGTTTTTAAAACAAATATTATATTATTAATTGTTATTATATTCATAAAAATCTAAGGTTCGGCCAAGATACTTATATCATGATAGTTGTACCATTAATGTACCACTTGGGGGTCTCTCGGATGTATATGGTAAGTTTATTAACTGTATAATATAAAAATACAAAGTGACATGGTAAATGTCAATATAATTAACTAAGAGTTAAAACTAAAAGATAAGGTTAATATAATGACATAAACTTGTCTAAATTATATTGTATGATATTATTTCGACCCCTCCCCACATTATCATTGAAATATATCAACTTGGAGCTATTAAAAACCGAATATGACTTTATAATAAAATAATATTTTCCGTTATTCCAAAGGTGCCCCTCTCCTCCCTTATAAAAGGGAACCTCCTCCCTCTCTTCATCACACCACTTTTAGCCTTCAATCTCGGCTAACCCCTACCAAATTCTTTTCTACACTTCCCTAGAAACATCCTAGAGGTTCGGGTCTTCTTCAAAGACCAATTTTAGTTCCCTAAGTGGAGGTCTCAAAGAGGCGCTTCAAAGAAGAGGTAATGTCTGTTACTGATTCCTTCACCTTTATTTTTTCTTCCACTTGTTCTTATTAGGTAGTTTCATTATGAAGTAATAACAAAAGTATCACTAATATACTGAAATGTTATTAGAAGTATGAACCAACCATATTTTACCATCTATCCATCCTATGGAAAATTAAATCACCGCGCGTGCGTATATACGGAATACCGTCTCCACGCCGTGGTGTAATCTATTTTCCACCACCACCTTACTTGGATGGGTATAATGGTGAAAGTAATGAATATATATGATTATTGTAAATTCATATTGATTATGTAAAATTATACATACACTTTAATACAATTCGACGATCATGGGAATGATATCATCGCTCGTGCATACGTACGGAATACCGTCTCCACGACGCGATGAGATTCACTCTCTATGATAACCATTCAAGAATGATTATAAAGTATATATAATATTTAATCATAAAATATATGACATAATAATGCTACTGGATTTATGTAAATATATATTTATTTCATCTACTTAATTCCCTTCAATTCAATAAGGAAACGAAAACAGCGTTCATGCGTACGTACGGCCTACCGTCTCCATGAATGGTGTATTTCTTTCCATTTATCGATCTATTATATATATTTATATTATGAATATATATTATATATAAATCATGTTTTATAGTCTGTAATTAAGTAATCATGATCTACGTAATCATATGAATAGTTACAAGTCAAAACACGGACGACAAATGAAAAGATTTTACCCAAAACACTCTTTAACATGGAATTTAAAAAAGAACGGGTAAAATAAAGTCATAAGTGAACCATATATGATATAATAACAATGAATATGATTCTGTAATAAGTAAATGACATTATTTAAATCATTATATATGAGGTTTGGATACGTACGAAGCATATCGGACCTAAGGTAATGGATAATTTTGCAAATCTCATTTTATCCGAGATTGCTTATTCGTAAGTATTTACTGGGGTTATTGAAATCGTCCATGTCCATGTTTTATAAATGTTTTTTCATGTATTTTTAAAGTCCTTTTTACCCATTCTTTAATTTTACCACATGGTATGTAAGGAATCTTTCTTTTTTTTTACGTTACGAGGTACTTTTTGACTTTTCCGGCAAAAGTATGAGAAGAACGTTATTTTTAACTTATATGGCACGAACGGATTTTTATGGTTTTATAAAGAATTATTTTCATGAAGCTTATTCCAAAAAATTTCATGACTATTTTCAACAAAACCCTTTTCTATTAAAATTTCAGGACATTTTGTGAAAAGAAAATGATTGTAAAGAAAAAAGGATATTTTCCTCAAGAATTCATTTCAAGTGTTTTATCAAAACCAGTTTTATCTAAGATGACATTATTTCACATGTGTATGTTTCAAGTATCATGTCTCTATGATTTACATGGTTTCACTTTCCTAATTATGAAATGATATCCATTCCTTTTTTATGGATTATGTGATGATGGGATTATGTTTATGAAACCCATTTTATTCGTTGGGTCATTATGAATGATGTATGTTTATTTTGTGGCACAAGTAATAATGATTTCATTATGAGATGGGTGGGACCTATATCTCCCTCCAATGCATTGGGTAAAGATTTATATCTCATGAGATAAACATGGTTGGAATGGTAAGTTAATCCGGTTCAGTATTACAGGACTGGAACGAGGAGTGAACTTGATTCAGAAAGGCACTTTGTCCACTAAGATGGTCTTGGCAGCAATGCCTTGGCTACTATGGAAATCATTAAATGTGCTTAATGGATGCCACAATTACATGTTTTATTCCCATGCTATTTGATCATGATTTATGTTCCATTATGATCTATGCCTTATGTACTTCCATGTTTTATGTCGTTGCTCAAGATTTTTATTATTCATGTTTTTTTAAGTTGAAATGTATATGGTATGTTTTATTTTATCCATGCTTACCCTTACTGAGCATTTGAGATCACCCTTTTTATGTTTTCTTTTCCCCTAGGATTAAAATAAAGGTTTTAGGTAAGAAAACAAAAGGGGAGATCTTTATGGGAGATGTTGAAGATCTTTCACCATGATTAGAAGATTATATTCCAAGTTTCCAAAGACACTAAACTATTATGATCCTTGTGTGTCTGTTTTTGTTATTTATTAAGTATTCCGCAAAATTAATGTAAGTTCCATGTACGTCAAGATTCGAGTCTCTACAATGTGAAACCTGTAAAACTCGTCCCCTACCAAAGGACAGAGGTGGGGCACATACTGGAGAAAAAAATTCATAGGTAAGGGATAACATGATCATAAGAGTCTTCCACTTGAAAAATATCAGTGAGTAAATTAATGGAAATTAAATGGTAATAAATTTCATTAGTTTTAGTCATGTGATAGACCCCAATAATAAAAACGTGTGACAATTAATAGGTTACGAGACAATCATACCATCACAAGATCGTCTATTGGTCATGTGACAGAAGCGTGATCACAAGACGGCCTCTTTGTCATGTGACCAGGCCATGTGATCCCCTAAACCCCATGTTAGTCTTGAGATTATGTGACCATCAATTATTTTTCTACTCACATGACTCCATAAGGATCATGGGAAGAGTGTGACCACCCTTCCTTTACATGGATTTCATTACCCCATGACACCTGCATGACCACATGATTCCCTGGGTGAAACTCATACTTTTATAATTCAATATCCTAAAATGAAGTCCATGTTTTTTTAAATATCCTCCAATTCTCCCAAACTCATAGGGCCAAGGTCTTTATAAGCTCAAACATGACCCATTAATCATCAGTAGTAAAATGATTTGTGAACTACATGGACTCTAATTCCTAACAAAATTGGATACGTAGGACTTGATCCCAAGGACCATGATCCATATCAAACATATCATTATCTAGGAGAACACATTGTGTAAGCCCCATACAAACATCTGGGTAACCTCAGTGTGTAAGACATGTTTATAAATCAGGGATACCTCAGTGTGTAAGCCTTATTCAAACAACAGGATGACCTCAGTGTGTAAGACCCACTCAAACATCAGGTAAACTTTAGTGAGTAAGCCACATACCCAAAATACCTCCAATATTGGAATCCTCCTTAGGTGTAATACACAAACACCTAAATATCATCTTCAATGGTCTATATTCATAATGGAGTATCCCAGGAAAGTCCTAGTCTGTAAGTCTCGAATAATTAAATATTATTCTCTCATTCAATTTGTTCAGTCATATGTTGTCTCTTATTTCCCACACTAAGCATGAATCATATGGGATTAGAGGCCATTTATGATTATACCATCATAATGATAAAATTATCCCCAATATGGTCCTCCTTTCAGAAATAAGTCTAATTTCATCTGCAATTCCTTTAAATGGTCATATTCCGAATTAAATATCTCTGTGAATCCTTTATATGAATAAGTACCATTAAAATTTAAATTCTTACAACTTTTACAACACATACACGTAATCGGATCTATGTATACATTGATTCCTATCTCATGATATATAGGGTTAATTTTTAAGTCTTGATCACCCATATCTAAGGATCTAATACGTCCTTTCTACATTACATTAAATAGTGTAGTATGACCACATATGGACAATATTGGTTTGAATTCCAATTCTCAGAGGATGCGTAGGACGCCTCCTAGAGGTTCAATCATAATTCCAACCCACTAATTTCCTCTCTAAATGAAAATAAAATTCTATGCTCCTGGTCATATATATTTAAAACATAAATAGTTTTTCATTATTAAGTATCAATGAGTAGTATGATAGGGAACCACAATATATACATATAATGTAATTGATAGGATTCCCTCTTTCATATATAGGGATTTAGTAACTAGTTTTTTCTAGGATAACCAGTCATATATATTGATCTAGGAACGGTTTATGAATATATATTAAAATTATAATAGATTCAATAAGTAGGAAATAATTCCACCAAATAGGGTCTGAAGAGAAAAACATCACACCCTCTCAACCAATGTGAGTTCATAAGTTTTGTTGGTAAGAAACAACAATGAATGTGTGCCTTAAGTAATCATGCTTGTATCTCATTACCGATTTTTGATTTTTTGGGTGCTTCCATAGATAAAACTTTCTAATGTTAATGATTGTGAATCCATACTAATCATTCCAAAATTATTCATAGAGTCAAAATATCTGGTTAAAAAAATATTGATCCCTATATGAACCTTGTAATAAAAAAACATAATCATGTTCCTCGTACAATAAGACATTTCATTATCTAAATTCCATTAATACAAAAATTCCAAAACAAAAAAATTGATTCATCATGCATAACATATTAAGAAAGTTTTTAATTGTAATGTTTTATTTAGCAATGACACTGTTTATTTTTTACCTTTTAATTATGGATACCATTCTCCCAAATTTTACCTTAACCAAAGGCTATGGAATCACCAAGAATGAACTATCGAACCTCAACTGCAATAATGGCCTCCAAAGACTATGAAATAAAGTCACCCATTCAACACCTTCAACAATGGGTAGAAAACTCAATGATCAAGGAGTGCCATTAACACTGTATGATCCTGACCCTTAAGGTTGTATGCAGGGGACTTTAGGAACTGAAGCATGGATTCCCAAATCACTCAATGAAGGGTGAAATAAAACCATCAATTCTTGTTTCTATTGCTAATATCTTCGAGATACTGTCCCCAGAGTGTGACAATAAATATCTTCCACACCATTAGAATTTGGATAGAGAACGTGACCATGGATCCATACCTATTCAGAAAACACCCAAGAGGGATCCTGTTAGTTGCTGCCTCTAGCATTATCCCATCGACACCCCTCAATCACCTGCAAAGGGTGTTACCCAGTATGTCTCCTCCCTAGACACTAAGATCTGAGAACCAAGGAGATCTCACTTGGAAAAATAAGCTATAGGATAGAGGGAGTAGGTCCATATTCCCCCTTCCATTAATGAAGTCCATCATCATAACCTGGTGGTAAATAGTAAGTATTCTCATATGCCTACTTTATCAAATCAAGTCTCTTAGCATATGCAGGGTGTAATCATGGGATTGGAACATATCCTCAACCCCATTAATGAATCCCATTAGAATATTCCAATAGAATAATGGGTACAGTAGTGGGAATATATCTCCCACTTCAATAAAATATGTCTGAAAGCTTGTCCTAGAAATGGAAATTGTGATGGCCTTTGTTTATGTACATACCCTTATAAAGTGACAATATATTATTGTAGTGATAAAGGAGTTTCACTATCATATTCTGGAAGTGATACAGATGTAGGGATATGAGCATATTACTATATGAACATCTAGAGTATCATATCATTATATCCAATATGAGTATATGGATACTTCACAAAAACCATATATTTTTTTCCCATCTAGGAGGATTATAAAAATATTCCTAAAAAGGATGAGGCACTAGACATAGTTTGTATTCTCTTTATGATTGGGTTTCATCAACCCAATTTTGTAATCACCTCAGTATAGGTGGATAATCCTATTGAAGGAGTCCAATGACATACTCCAAACTTGAAATAGGACTGGGATCATATTAGCATTCTAATCGAGGTTCATCACCCAATTTTTGAAATCTCCCAGGGGAAGGCCCATATTCCTATAAAAAATATTGAATCCACTTTCCATATTCTATTAGTTTACCAGAGATAGGAATATATTCTTATTACCTCTATCAAATTATTGCACCATCATACTTGAGAGGATATACTAGAGGAGGACCATATTTCTTCACCCATACCGGAGGATCGTTGGAATATTTTGGCATCGAATATATATTTGAATCAGGCTCAAACCCCCACTTCAAATAGGTTCAATCAAAAAATACAAACAACAAACCAAAAGTAGGCTCATATTTCCACCAATAACATGGAATATCACCATCATACTATAATAGATTATCCAAAATTGGCTCAACTTCTTGCAACCAAAGATGTTCATCATGATACTCCATGGACCACAAAACAATAGGAATATATTCCAGCTCAAATCCAAAATTATAGGTAGGTATAATATTTTTGTGATGAGAGATAAGGCTCTCATTCCAAACTTTATCGATACCAATATCCATTAGGATATACAATTCATATACGATACAACTATATGGTCCACCGACTCTTTATCAAAAGAAGAAGGTGACAAATACCATGAATGCCTTCCTTGTAGTATCGTGGAAATGGATTACAAGGATTTGACATCCTTTGTGGACAACATCCTCATTGTGATATCTCATCCAATAAATGAAATTATCCACTTTTCAATATACATTCATATAAAGAAGTTATTTAAAGATCAATGTTAAAAATATATAGTTCCCCATCAACAACTAGTGACACCTCACCCTGGTCCGCAGGCAACCCAGATAAGTATCCTATCTACTCTGAATAGGTAGAAGAATATTCCAATGACAAAGAAGAGGTTGACATCAATAAATGGAATGATCTTGTCAAAAAAAACCTTCCAACTATGTTTTTTCCCATGTATACATCCAATTATGAACCCCCAGATGAGCTAGAGGAGGATTTTATTCCTTTCTTACACCATAACATGTGGGAAAGCATTCAAAAGATTAAGGCTAGACACCTACCTTATTAATAATGCTAATGTCATCTATAGGTCATAAACACACTCTACTATTACATAGAAATGGAAACATTCTCCGTAGGTGAGGATCTACGATTAAAAAGGCACAGTAGAATCAAATGTCATTCTTTCTTACACAGGCCAACAACTCTCCATAAATTGATTTTTGAAGCCCTCTCAGACATCCATACTCATGTATGGGTTGAGTAGAGAGCATTTCACTTCACTCAATCCCTGTGAATGAAAATTTACCCTGATATGAAATCCTATAGTTTAATATCAATAAGAGAAATCATGGGACCGAGTAATGGAAAATAAAGTTGGTTAATACAACAAATCTCCCCCATTTTGAAAATGAAAAGGTTTCATGAGTATTGTTAGATGGTTTCTAATAGGATATTAATTCATTCATCCAAAAAAGAGATCACACCTCAAATAAGGAAACTGAAATATCTGGATACTCTAAAACTACCCATAGCATATGATTCCCATTATGAGAAAGAACTCAACCTAGACCATTTATGAACAATTCCAAAAAATATGATCATAATGGAGGCTTCCATGTAATCTATCTAAGATAAAATCTATCCAGTATGGATGGGGTAACTTTTACCACCTCCCCCACCCCCAGGGTCATCAAACCACATGAGGGTTCAAATGAAATTAATGGAGACTGTAAATCAACCCCATCCTATAGGATAGGGGGAATAATTATCATGAAATACATCCTAGGAGCCATCTGATCCTCAACAAGAGGAGAAGAAAGTGCCAACAGAGGCTCTAAATCCACCATATCCTTTAAGGATTGGTTCATTTTTATCATCTCTCCTAATAAGATCAGTTTTCTTTAAGTTATGTAGTGGATAACAAGGGCTGGTACTAGTCATTCCTCCCTCTGTATGACATACCCCAAACATTTAGAGCCCGATCGATAAGAACAGTTGGAAACTCCCTCAAGGTCACTATTCACATATCAGAAACAGAGGAGAATTTAATAAGAAAAATTAAACCCCCAAAAGTTCATAAGTCAATATGTCTTAAAAAGAGAAAGGTCCAGAAGGAATACCGTGATGTAACTCTCTAAATGGAAGCCTATGATAAAAAATTTCCCTAACATTTGGAGGATTATAAAATGTTTCATGACAACCAATATTCCATAGTAAATTCTGTTTCCATCAAACTATCATATGATATAGACCATGATGTGAACACTAAGGTTCATGATATAGAAATATTATTGTGACAGGTGGGTGATTTTAATGCACTAACTGAGCCCACACATACACAGAATTAGAGGAGGAACCAGAACCTGGAACCTCTAAGTGATGACTTTCCACCACCTCGACGACACTCTACCTCCGATAAAGGGAAATGAATTGATGTATCCCAATAACAATATAGAAATTTCGACCTCCCCTATATGGAATAATGGGTATCATATTATTTGATATAGATATATAACCACATATGACTCAATGAGGAATTAATCAGAGGAAATATTCCCATTGGGTACCACCTCCAAGAGAAAAGGTATATCCCCCCTACTTTCTATCAAGTTAGATATAATCCACATGTGAGGATATAATCTAAGAATTAGGATAAATCTAGAACTAAATAACAAGATAGTAAAAGAAAAATACTTTTGGGAGACAATTATTTTCTTCTTATTATGGAAAAAAACCTCTCTTTATCATCGAATGTAGTAAATAGAAGTGGGTGATGGGAAATAAGTTTCAGCTAGGTGTGAATAGAAGTTAGATGAGTAGAAAACCTAAAAGATAGTTGAATTAGCTCACTACAGCCTTAGAGTGAATCTTTATAGACTATTCATGATTCTAACACCTAAGGGGAGTCTGTTAAACTTTACTCTTATAGGTATATGTAATCATCTAAATCAAGAAAGAGAATAAGAACAAGAGTCTTATCCAACCCCCAAACCTCCTCTAAATCATGAAGAATTCTATACATTATTATTCAAGGTATGGGTACCATCCCACTTAACAAAATTCTTATCATATTAAGAGCTTATGATTTCCCTATTAACATCATTCACTTAGTAGACCCTTTCTCTAATGATTAATATACATATGAACTTGACTCCCCCATACCTGACAGGGAAGATAGGGGTTGAGGCTATAAAATTTGAGGGCATAGAGTGTGATGAAGTCATTACCAAAATTAATATCTCAGATACATCCATACTAAATCCATTTATATTGCTGGTACTCATGGTCAAGGGTACATCAAGCCCAATGGGAGTATAGAAACACCTTAGAGTCTTTTAGTGGTCATCCAAACCTGATTATTCTAGATGACCATATGGTGGGTGTACAGCTATTCAATAATCCCAAATAAAGGGGTAGACCATCATGGGCTACTCCATAAGAAATAGATTCTCCCTTTATCTCTATTAAAGAACTAGGACCCTCTACCTTAAGAAACTTATCCCCTATTATGCATATTATGGAAGAACCCTTCAATGGGAAGTGTTGGCCTCAAGTATAAAAGTATGTAATCATAAATTAGTCATCAACTATCTGGATAAAATTGTCAATCTTGTGTTCTATTTATCTATCAAAATATCTTTGGGAAGTTATTATTGAGGATATATAGAGTCCTTGGGAGTAAAGATATAATCCCCCACATCTGACGACTATCGAGTGAAAACAACTATAGTGGAATGACATACCACCATCCCATTCATCGAATAAGGTTACGAGGAATCTATTTAGTGGCATATCAGACCCATATATGTCTCAAGAATGATTGATAATGTTTATATTTGAAAATATATTGTAGATAAGAGTTTGGGGATTAATCTCATCCCAGTTCGGACCCTCCATTGTTTATGATACAGTGTGGATGATTTTTCTCCACCAAAACTGATCATTCATGGGTATGACAAGAGAGGTAAAAATCACATTAGGAAGATCAATCTGAAGCCCTAATTCAAGTACCTCATGTATAATGTTGAGTTCATGGTTATCCAATAATACATGACATAGAATGCCTTTCTTGGAAAACCCTAGATTCATAGTTATGTTATACTTCCCTTGACATTCCATCAATGATTGAAATTTTCCATCAATATAAAAATTATTATACTATGTGGGGATAATTCCACCTTAGAATATTGTGAAACCTAATTCATCTAGTTGATTTTATATAAGATTTATGTCAAACATCAAATCGAAGAGAGGTACATACTAGTTTCTACTCCAAATAACTGGAGAACCACCCCTGCAAACCCCTAGATCACTCTCATCGGTAACTATGTGCTGCCTATAACTTTGATCAAGGCATTGGATCTAATCGTAGTAGGATATTACAAAACAAAAACATTATAATCCCATGTTTATAAAATAAAAATTGTGGTAGCTAAAGTGGGTTTGTCAAAGGATATCTTGACCAATGATCTATCATGATAAGAAAATTTACATTCACCATTAGCAGAAATTAAAAATGACCCGAATACACTCTCTATAACTCAATATTTCCATACATATCCTACCCACAGTGATATTATAAAGAGATGAAATCATCCCAAAAATACCCCCATGATGTCCCTGAAAGTTTGAGATATCAATTCTCCTCATAGTTTCTTACCCTTCTTCAAGGAAAAAGATACCCTCACACTAACACCATGCCGGATGATGCTCCCACTAGAATGGAGATGGAAGAGGATGAGGATGACAAAAAGTACCCATCTATAGAATTTTCGGAAGGAAGCTCCACCACCAACAATGATATTAGGTTGGTAAATTAGGTAATAGAATTGGACTCATGACCTTTATTGATTAGTTTCTCCATGTCTCTCAAATGGTAGGAGACATATATTTCCTTTTTAAAGAAGAATAAATATGACTTTTCTAGGAACTATATTGAGATTATAGGGAAAGACTACATTGTATATACTCATCATCTAATCCTTCAAGATGAAAATCATAGTTTAAACTAGAATCCGAAAGAATCCATCCTACTCTTTCTACAATGGAAGAATCCATAGTTCACAAGATGATCAGAGCCAACTTTATCTGAGAATTGGAGTATCCAAAATGGCTCACCAAAATTTCTACCATTATGATAAAAATGGATATATTAGGGTATAAATAAATTTAAGGTATCTTAATTGACACTTATTGATGGAAAATTTCTTAGTACCAATAACAGAACACTTGATCGATGTGATTATATGCTTCCAAGTCATTTACATTATGAATGGGTATTCGAGGTATAATAAGATCAAGATGGCCTTTGAAGAGAAGGAATACACTAATTTCAAAGAACCTCAAGGGATATTATATTTCTTGTTCATTCCTTTGGGATTAAATAATTGTTGATCCACTTATCAATGTTTCATGCATCATATGTTCAAAACCTTCTTCGGGAGAATCATGGATTGAAATGCTAATGACCTAGTGGTTAAATATCAGCAGTGTGTTGATCACCTATCTAATATTTAAATGATATTTGGATACTTTTGGTATAATAGTTTTAAGATGAATCCTCTAAACTGTTTTTTCATTGTAACATCAATAAAATTGCTCAACTTTTTGGTACACCACCATGGTAATGAGGTTGATTCTGAAAATACCATTAGGATACTTGAAATTCTACCTTCATATAATCATAAAAAGTTAAGAGTGATCCAAGGGAACCATTATTATATTAGGAGTTTCATATCCAAAGTGGAATGAAAAAATTTCCCCCTTCACTAAGATAAGAAAGAGTGGAGTTTCCAATTATTGGGATAAGGAATTCCTGGAATCTTTTAAGAATCTCAAGCACTACCTATCATATCCACAAGTAATAGTGTCTCTGGTGGAAGGAAAAACACCCATCCTATATGTGGTTTACATGGAGAGATCTCTTATTTTCATCCTATTATAGAAAAATGATATAATAAATGAAAGAAAACATATACTTTCTCATCTAAATGATGCTAGATATTGTGACATAGTATTTTCATATCGAAAAGAATAGCTTCACATTCATCTTCACAATAAAAAATATGAAGCATTACATATAGAACCATTAATACCACATGGACTCTCATTTTACCCACTCAATTATATCAATATCCTTCATAATGCTAACTAGGTTTTTTGAATGATGAGAGGTTATCCTATAATAATAAAACATTGGGTTCATGTTGAAAAAGTAAATCAAAGGGTACGCATTAGCTGATTTCCTTAGGCAACATCCTAACCAAGAAATCATGCCAGTAAACACCAAAATTCTAGGAAAATAAAAATTTTATTCCTATGAAACCCCCATAAAAAGGTAGACATATTTTTATGGGCCACATAAATTTTAACAAGGAAGAAAATAGAAGGCCTGCAGATCAAATGAGTTGGTCTATGGACTGTTTTTGTTTCCCCATACTGTGCAATTTTTCCCTACTTCTTCTCACAATCTGAAGGCTAGACTAATAATGAGGGGGCATACCAAGTCCTTATTGATGTATTAGATCTATCCTTATAGCTACAGATATCATATGGAATTATCAAAGGTGACTCAGAACAAGTGATCAAGAAATTCAATGGTCAATATTCCATCAAGAAGGAATAATTGACCCCTATCATCGATTATGTGATGGGGATGATGGAGAAGTTCCATTTCGAACCAATATTTCATCACATATATCGATCATAGAATTATTATATTAATGTAATATATAAGGCTTCCAAAATACCTGATGATCTTGAATAAGAAATCTTAGTATTTTGTATTAAAAATAGAAGTGTAGTTTCACTAGTAATAATTTATGACATGGAGGAATTCAATTATATCAATTATACCCCATGGCATAATGAGCTGACGTCTAGTCCTCGATAGATGAAGACCAAAATAGATTACCTAAAAGATGTATCATGCTAAAAATTTATAAATTTTATTTTAGATGTTGAACATCAACCATTGGGGTGGAAAAAATGAACAAAAATCCATTTATAAATGAGGATTGAATGGATTCTTCTTCAGCAGCATTACCAAAAGACAGACCCCAATCGTTATAAAATAATTCCATGTAAGATCATGTAGTTATAACTAGTCGAAAACTAGGCTCTCTCATGAGATCAGAAGTATCTGTAAATTTTGTATGACAATGATACAGGAATATGTGGAGTTCGCAAATAAATGTCACACATTTCATTTACCTGAATGATTTATCCATCATCCCCCAAGGTTTCAACATACAACTAAATATTCTTAGACATTTTTCGTGTGGGGAATAGGTGTCATGAATCCATATCCCTCATCTATAGCTAATAAATTTAAGTGCCACCTTACTACTACTGATTTATTTTATGAATTTTCTAAGTCTATACCACTTAAGTAAGTTATTAGAAATTTTATCATTGAATTTATAAATTACACTATCATAACCAAGTTCAGTGTCCCTCACACAATACTGATGGACAATGACACCAAATTCTATTCCTCTAAGATAAAGAAGTTATATCAGGAGTGTATCATTGAGTCCAACCATCCATACCATTATCGTGTAGTGGAAAATGGGTAGATATAGGCCTACAATAAGAATCTATTGAATAAAATAAAAAAATTCTGAACAACGACAGTAAGTCTGATCTGGTAATCTCATGCATGCATTATGGGCCTATAATACCACAACTTTCACTGTCATGTGAGTGACCCCATACTCATTGGTCTGTCAAACAGAGGTATTATTACAAATAAAATTTCACTTATACTACATATAAACTATTATTAGTGGGTAACTCTCAGAATATGAACAATCAAATAAGTGTCTTAAGGAGTTATAATGACCAGATGAGAAAATTTTGTGTACATTGGATTGCATGTGCCTTCTAAAAAAAGGTTTTCCTCTGGTCATTTATCTTAGGAGAATTTGTTCTAGTTCATAGAACCCCAATGATACCAAGGAAGAAACCCCCAAAGTTGTAAAACAATTGGGATGGAACTTACATCATATATAATGTCTATTCCAATATATTTTACTCATTGGACTTAGTGGATGGGTAATGCATCCCACCCCTCACTAATTTGAGATTTCAGAAGAAATACATAGCATAATTTTCATGTCAATTCATAAATTTGGTTCAAATGATAATAAAATGTACAATATATTACTAAGAGGAATGAATTTAAAATTTATAGCATCCATGGTCCTCATCGCATGACCCAAAACTATAGGGCGCAAACATATTATTCACCTGAAATTAAAATGCACGACATCATTGACATTGTTTAATGTTAAACTGTGAGTTGAGTGTACAGAATATATGATTATAAACTTCTCAAAATGACCCAATCTTGATGAACACTTTTTTACCCAACGTGAGAGTTAGATCCATATAAAATTCTTTGGCACATGTTCAGCTTGTGAATAAGCGAAATAATTCCCCTTCCCTATGCATGATTCAATCCTGTGTAAAAAAATTTATCAAATAAATGTGTGTAGATTTATTCCTATCCATACGGGATACATATGGATGCACAAATCCCATGTCCTAGGAACTTAAATAAAGAAGTAACTCCCTGTCCCCATATATAGGGTCATAACTATGCTAGGATTTTTCTATAAGAACGACGTCTTTCTTAATTCCCATCTTCATGGGATATGTAGTGATGCCTAAATCATCTATTTCAGGCCCAACCATGGATATGTGTTATTTTTAACTATGGTATTTAATGAGGAAAAAATATTTGTGTTTTCATTTCTCTCATAAATATGTGAATTCCCCTATATGCCTGGTATCATGCACTTTAGTCTGGTTTAATCAATTTATCAGTAGTCACTTGTTTCTCATGTTGAACATGCCTCATGTGAGATTAGGGAACCTTGAAAGTAACTCTGACTAGCGTGATTGAGATTCAAATTATTCAAAGACAGGGGACCCTATCATTATCACATGATTTATACTACATGAAATGAGGTCCCCACACTAAACAAATCATCGCCTTTGATTACTCCCCTTTGAACTAGAATCACCTTAAAATATAACTTAATCTTCCACATACCAATAGTAGTCATAGAATGAGTAATCCCCTTTGAAAACTACTTTTATTCTAGAAGAAAATTCCTACTATTATTAATCATCTTTTTCATTAAAAATGTAGACTTTATCGAAACAAAAATTTTGGTAAACTCCTAACACATTATTCGCAATCATACTTTTTTTATTAACATTTTCAAATCACCATTTATAGAAAGTTTCTCTTTCAAATTAGTGTTTCCTGAATTTAAAGATTTTTTAGAATTCTTTTACAAAATTTCATCTTTATCCACCTATATATTTTCATCAACCATTACAATCATCTTTATCTTTGAGATTTCTCAAACTTCATAAATAGAATTATGAAATAGATATTTGAACTTTTCCATATCCCACTCAACTTTCATGTTGACTCATTTCAAGTTCTTTCTTTTTTTCCTAAACTTTATCTTATATTACACCATTCAACTTATTTTCTTCCACATGTAACTTATTCGCATTTTCAACTTCATTAAAAAACTTTTATTTCTTTTTAGTATATAAGGGATTGTTTTTTCTTGATTATTCGTAATATTTGATTATATTCATTATCACATTCTCTAATTTCAAAATATTTCTACGATATTACTTAAAATTTCTCTTTATCATAAACTCCTTTTGAGTTTCTTCATCACATATACCATTTTAACTCTTGTAAATTGGAATCTATTCTTCATTAAATTTCATAATAATTTAATTTTAACAAAACAATTTTGTAGTCCCAACATCTTCTTCAACCTCAATACTATCATCATCTTTAAATATAGATAATAAATTTATATTCTTGAGATAAATTTTTTTTACCTTTTCCCTTTGAAGAAAAATTTGAAAGGTTTTATTTTAAAGCATTCTTCTTTGAATAACTTCTTTACTTATCATCATCAAATTTATAATTTTCAATTTTTTATCATAGATACTTTTTTAAAAAATTCTTAATAACCCAATAATTGAACCACTTCATTGGTTTATTTCCCTAATACTTTTTTCATATTATAATACTTCTTAAAATAAATTAAAAGAAGTTTATAAAATTTCATTTCAACTTGTTTTTCTTTATAAAATTATTATTATTCTATGCCAATTTATTTTCTTCTATTATATTAGGTTAATTATTTAACAAATATTTCTCTATCATTCATTCTATTCATCTTCAAAAAAAATCCCTTTCTTCAGATAATATCAATTAAAAATGTTATGAAAATAATCCAATGGAGTGTAACTGGATCACATTATTTTAGTTCCAAAACCATTGTATCAAACCAGTCCAGAAATATATGTAGAATAATTTTCACAATTATATATTCCTTAATCTTTTCAACAAAAACTATTATGGTTCTCAAAATTTCATTGAATCAACAGAATAATTCACACACTATTCTGTCATCATTCATGTTTATGTCATTAAAATTTATCCACAAAACCTATGGATATTATTTCTTAACTTTTAAATTACCATCATAAATATTTACAAATTTATCCCAATTTTTGATCACTAATATAATATCATTAACTTATAGAAATTATTTTCTGAAAGGGTTAAAAATATCATATTCTGATCATGATCATCCTTCTATATACTTTAATCATTAAATAAATTTTTTTACTTCTCACAATTGTTTAGTTTTAATGATAAAAAAGTATTTAAATATTTCATTTAAGTGATGTGAAACTAGATTGATGATATCATGTTAGAATTCCTTGAAGGTACCTTGATAATATCATAAATAAAATTTTGAATCCTTATAATAAGTAAAAAAATAAACTTGGAGGAACATTGAAGGAAAGGGTGTGGACAATTTGTGAAGAGCATATAAACAGACTTCAATGGGTAGCTGATGTTGTTCACCCGTCTAACTGGTGGCCTTCCCAAAACCTTCCCATATAACAGAACTCTATGGTCTACCCAGTAGAGGTCCACCTGATAGCTAGTTCCAATGGACAGTGAGTGGGTTATCTCTAGGAGACCACCATCTAGTTAGTAAAGGTGTATCAACTAGTAGGTGGAAGAAGGCAGTAAGCACCCAACTCTAGGTAGGACACCAGATACCTGGTGGACGCTGCAAGGTATCTAGTGGCATCAACATAATTTCTCATTCTCCAAGGGGATAAATTTCACAGATATATATCAATTAGCTCTCTTAGTAAATATTAATTTTTCTCTCAAGAATGCGTTCTGAAATTTTATATCTTACGCACTCAATATATTTTCACAATATCTATTAGTGGTTCATCATATTCTTTGGGAGATTTTATACTAAGATACAGAGATCATATTTTCCACTTTTTTATATTTTTTTTTTCTTATTACCATTAAATTAATTGAGCATTGTTTTTTTCCCATTTCCATTAAAAGCCAAGGGACTAATCTTCTTGAGTTTTCTTGCTTTACATTTAAATTGACACTTTCTATAGTATCTAGTTTCATATTATAAACTAAAATTAAAGTGATATTTTTTGTATATTAACTACCAACAAATCTAAGGGATTAGTACAGTAAATACTTAAGTGATTAGGGTGGTATAATTGGGATATCATTGGGTTATATTTTCGAACATCCTTAGAAAATATCTTTCCTCATTTATTTTATGCATTTTCAATTATTTATCGCTTTTAATTTTTCTTTTATTAAATTTTTTAATATGTCAATTAATGCTTAATCATTTAATCATTTTTTATATTTGAATATCTTGGACATTTTATTTACAATTTTATTAATCAAATCACTCTTACTTTAACTCTTCCACTTTTTGTATTATATGGGTTTTTTAATTTCCTTAATTAATTTGTTTTCATATTCTTTAAAGGATTTTTAAAAAAATATTCAACCAATTTTTCAAATAGAGATATTTTTTTAAATTGTTTTTTTTTTCAAAAAAACCATGGGGGTATAGAAGGGAAGTCATTGGGTCATGATCAGTTTTTTGATTTTTTTTAATTGTTGTTATTAGAAAACTCACATGCCTTCCTTTATTAGATTTATTAGTTGTCCTATTTATAAATGTTTTATACATGGATACAGTCCTACAATTAGAAAATAACACAAATTAACCTTGAATGATATTTATACTTTTGAATTATATGGTAGAGCAATGAATTCATTTACTGATTCCTATTAAATTATCATTAGAAAAATTAGAGTTAAAAATACTTGAATCACAAGTATCATTTTAGAAAAATTGAAATGAATGAAGTAAGAAAATGTGGGGATTAATATCCTAGGTTATCTGTTCATGTTACACTCATTAAGACTCATGATCATGTAACCCCTGACACATCATGATATGCACCGATTATAAGAAGAGAGGTTGGTATATAACAAGGTTTACACATCGATGCATGATCATTGGATGATCACATTATGCCCTCTTGGACTCAGGTGATCAACTCCACGATAATTTGTTCATGTGAAAGGGCTTACATGCTTTGAATGATTTTATTATTAATTAGATGATTCATTCATGATAAATCAATAGAAAAATGTTGTGGACTTATTGTCATGAAATTTGTCTATGATAAGCTCTTTAAGTAATAGAAGTTATGTTTTTATTCACAAAAAATTCTTATTTAGTTCATGTTATTCTCTTCTTGATCACATTAAAGACCATGGAAAGGTATCCTTGGCATGCATAAACCCTTATACTCGATGATAGAAAACCTTGGGAAAGCATCCTGATCATGAAAAATCCATTGGACATGTGACCTTGATCACACGGAATCTCTTGGACATGTGGCATTGATTACGTGAATTCGATTGGATATTTCAGCATGGTCATGTGAATAACTTTGTACATGATAGCCTTGAATATCTCAAAACACCTACAAGAGGCATATACATATATCATTATATGCCTTTAATCATATGGCCATGTATATACACCCTTTATCACACAAAACCTTCATGCATGAAACCCTATATATGTCATGGTTTCAAGGATGATGATAATGAAAGACCGATCACATGGTCACTATTTATCATGTGATAAATTGGACTTCGTAGATGATGTACATCTCAATCCCACAATAGGAATGAGTCATTACCCACTTTTGTAGATTATACTTCCATGGACTTAAGATGAGGTATTTTTCTTGAAAGTCATACAAATAATCATAGATACATGGGAGGTGATACCAATAAAACCCCTCCCATAGCAAAGGAAAGAGGTGGGACACATGCAGGCGAAAACAATTCAGAGTAGAGGGATCACATGATCATAAGAGTCTTCCACTTGAAAAATATTAATCAGTAAATTAATGAAAATTAAATAGTAATGCATTTCATTAGTGTTAGTCATGTGATAGACCCTAATCATGAAAACTTGTGACAATTAATAGGTTATGTGACAATCATACCTTCACAAGATAATCAATTGGTCATGTGATGGAAGTGTGATCACAAGACGGCCACTTGGTCATGTGACCAGGCCATGTGATCTATTGAACCCCATGTCAGTCATGAGATTATGTGACCATCATGTCCTTTTCTACTCACATGACTCCATAAGAATCACATGAATAGTGTGAACACCATTCCTTTACATGGATTTCATAACCCCATGACACCTGCATGACCACATGATTCCCTATGGTGACACTCATACTCTGATAATTCCTCATCCTACCCTTAAGTCCATGTTTATTTAAATATCCTCAAATTCTCCCTAACACATAGGGCCATGATCTTTATAAGCTCAACCATGACCCATTACACATCAACAGGAAATGGATTTGTGAACTACATGAACTCTGATTCCTAACAAAATAGGATACGTAGGACTCGATCCCAAGTACCATGATCTACATCAAACATATCTTCATCAGGGAGACCACATTGTGTAATCCCCATTCAAACATCAGGTTAACCTCAGTATGTAAGACATGTTCTTCCATTAGGGATACCTCTGTGTGTAAGCCTTGTTCAAACATCGGGGTGACCTCAGGGTGTAAGACCCACTCAAATGCCAAGTAAACTTTAGTGTGTAAGCCTTGTAATAAAAATACCCCCTATATGGGAATACTCCTTAGGTGTAATACCCAAACACCTAAATATCATTGTCAATGGTCTATATTTCTAATGTAGTATCCTAGTAAAGTCGTAGTGTGTATGTCTCGTATAATTAAATATTATTATCTCATTCAATTTGTTCAGTCATATGTTGTCTCTTATTTCTCACACTAAGCATAAATCATGATGGATTAGAGACCATTGTTGATTATACCATCATCATGAAACAAATACCCCCAATATGATCCTCCTTTCAGACATACATCTGATTTAATCTTCACTTCCTTCAAATTGTCATATTCCAAATTAAATATCTTAGTGAATCCTCTATATGAATAAGTGTCGTTAATATTTATATTCTTATACCTTTTCTAACAAAGACACTTAATCAGATCTACGCATGCATTGATTCCTATCTCATATGATATATAGTAATAATATTTAAGGCTCTATCACCCATATCTAATGATCAAATACATCCTTTCTACATGACAATAAATAGTGTAGTATGACCACATATGAACTATATTGGTTTGGATTCCTATTCTTAGAGGATGCGTAAGATGCCTCCTGGAGGTTCAATCACAATTTCAAAATACTAATTTCCTCCCTAAAAGAAAATAAACTTCAGTGTTCCTAGTCATATATATTTAAAACATAAATAGTTTTTCATTGTTAAGTTTAAATGGGTTGTATGATAGGGAACCACTATATATACATATAATGTCATTGATAGGATTCCCTCTTTCACATATATGGATTTAGTAGCTGATTTTTTTAGGATAACCAGTCATATATATTGATCTAGGAAAGGTTCAGGAATATATATTTAAATTATAAGATAGTATATAAGTAGGAAATAATTCCCCCAGATAGGGTGTGAAGAGAAAAACCTCCCACCCTCTCGACCAATGTGAGTTCATAAGTTTTGTTGGTAAGAATCCACAATGACTATCTACCTCTAAAAATCATGCTTGTATGTCATTACAGATGTGGGATTTGTTGGGGGCATCCATAGATAAACCTCTCTAACATGAATGATTGTGAAACTATACTAATCCTCCCAAAATTATTCATAGAGTCCAAATATCTGGTTAAAAAAATATTGATCCCTATATGAACCTTGTAATAAAAAAAATAATCATGATTCCTATACAATAGAAAATTTCATTATCCACATTCCATAAAAACAAAATTCCCAAAAAAAATTGATTCACCATGAATAACTTATTAAGAATGTTTTTCAATTGTAATGTTTTATTTAGAAATGACCTTGTTTATTTTTTTCCTTGTAATTATGGATACCTTCTCCCAAATTATACATTAACCTAAGGCCATGGAATCACCAAGAAACAACTATATAACCTCAACTGCAATAATGGCCTCCACAGACTATGAAATCAAGTCACCCATTCAACACCTTCAACTTTGGGTAGAAAACTCAATGATCAAGGAGTACCATTAACATTGTATGATCCTGACCCTTAAGGTTGTATGTAAGGGTCTTTAGGAACTGAAGCATACAATCCCACATCACTCAAGGAAGGGTGAAATGAAACCATCAATGCTTGTTTTAATTGCTAATATCTTAAATAACTTATCCCCAGAGTGTGATAATAAATATCTTCTATAAAAAAGGAATTCGGATCGAGGAGTTGACCATGGATCCATACTAGTTCAGAAACCACCCGAGATGGATCCTGTTAGCTACTACCTCTAGAATCATCCCATAGGCACCCCTCAATCACCTGTTGAGGGTGTTACCCAATAGGTAACCTCCCTAGACACTAAGATCTGGGAAACAAGGATATATCACTCGGAAAAATAACCTATAGGACAGAGGGAGTATGGAAATATTCCCACTTCTGTTAATGAAGTCCATCGTCATAACCTGATGGTTAATAGTAAGTAGTCTCATATTCCTACTTTCTCAAATCAAGTCTCTTTGCATATACAAGGTGTAATCATGGGATAGGAACATATCCTCAACCCCATTAATGAATCCCATAAGAATATTCCAATATAATAAGGGGTAAAATAGTGGAAATATATCTCCCACTTCAATCAAATATGTCTATAGGGATGTCCTATTAATGGGAAATTTGATGGCCTATATTTATGTACATACCCTTCTGAGGTCACAATATATTATGGTAGTGATGGAGGAGTTTAACTATCATATTATTAGCACTAATACAGATATAGGGATATGATCATATTACTATCTGATCATTAAGAGTATCATATTTGTATATCCAACATGAGTATATGGATACTTCACAAAAACCATATATTCTTTCTCCCATCTAGGAGGATTATAAAAATATTCCAACAAAGGATGAGGCAAAATACTTGGCTTATATTCTCTTTCGGATTGGGTTTCATCAACCCAATTTTGTAATTACATCAATATAGGTGGATAATCCTATTGAAGGATTCCAATGACATACTCTAAAGGTGAAAGCGGGCTGGGATCATATTAGCATTCTAATCGAGGTTCATCAACCCACTTTTGCAATCTCCCCAGGGAAGGCCCATATTCCTACCCAAAATATAGAATCTACTTTCCATATTTTATTAGTTTACTAGATTTTGGAATATATTCTTATTCCCACTATAGAAATATAATAGCATCATCCTTGAGAGGATATACTAGAGGAGGATCATATTCCTTCCCCCATACCGGAGGTTTGTTTTCATATTTTGGCATGGAATATATATTTCAATCACGCTCAAACCCCCACATCAAATTGGGTCAATCAAAAAATACATGAAACAACCCAAAAGTAGGCTCATATTTCCGCTAATAACAAGGAATCTCACTAGCATACTATAATAGATTTTTCAAAATTGGATCAACTTCTCACTACCAAATATGTTAATCAAGATACTCCTTGGACCACAAAACAATAGAAATATATTCCAACTCAAATCCAAAATTAAGGGTAGGTATAATATTTATATGATGATAGATAAGGCTTAAATTACTAACTTGATCAATACCAATATCCATTAGGATAGAAAATTCATATCTGATACTACTCAATGGTCTTCTGACTCTTCATCTAAACAAGAAGGTGAAAAATACCATGACAGTCTTCCTTGGGGTATCATGGAAATGGATTATAGGCATCCTTTACCTGACATCCCCTGTTGACAACTTCCTCATTGTGTTATCTAGACCAATAAAGTAAATCCTCCACTATTCAAGACACCTTCATATATAGAGGTTCTTGAAACATAAAGGTTAACAGTATATAGTTCCCCATCAACAACCTATGACACCTCACCTTGTTCCACAGGCAACCCAGATAACTATCCTATCTAGTATTAATAGGTAGAGGAAAATTTCTATGACAAAGAAGAGGCTGGCATTGATATATAGAATGATCTAGTGAAAAAAACCTTCCAACTATGTTTTTTCTCCACTATACATCCAATAATGACCCCCTAGATGATCTAAAGGAGAATTTTATGCCTTTTTTACACCATAACATGTGGGAAACCTTTCCAAAGATAAAGGCCAGAAACCTACCTTATTAAAAATTTGAAAGTCATCTATAGGTCATAAACAAACTCTACTATCAGATAGAAATGGAAACTTTCTCCATAGCTCAGGACCAATGATCAGAAAGGTTAAGTGGAATCCTATATCATTCTTTCCTACACAAGTTAACAACTCTCCATAAATTTATTGTTGAAGCCCTCTCAGACATCTATGTTTATGTATGGTGTGAGTATAGAGCATTTCACTTCACTATAACCCTTTGAATGAAAAGTTACCCAGATATGACATCCTATAATTTCATGTCAATAATAGAAATCATGGGATAGAGTAATGTGAAAAAATGTTTTTTAATCCAACAAATCTCCCCCATTTTGAAAATGAATATGTTTAATGAGTAGTGGTAGATGGTTTCTAATAGGATATTAATCCATACCTTTGAAAAAACGGATCACACCTCAAATAAGGAAGGTAAAATATACAGATACTCTAAAACTACCCATATAATGTGATTCCCATTACGAGAAAAAACTCAACCCAGACCATGTATGAACAATTCCAAAAAATATGATCATAATGGAAGCTTCCATGGAATCCATATAGGATAAAATATATCCAGTTTGGATGGGGTAACTTTTACCACCTCCTCCACCCAAGGGTCATCAAACCCCAAGAGGGTTCCAATGAAATTAGTGGAGACTCCAAATCAACCCCATATTATAGGAATGGGGGAATATTTATCCTAAAATCCATTCTAGGAGCCATCTGATCCTCAACTAGAGGAGTAGAAAGTGCCAAAATAGGCTCTAAATCCACCATATCCTTCAAGGATTTGTTCATTTTTATCATCTCCAATAATAATATCGACTTTATTTAAGATAGGTAGTCAATACTAATGGTTGGTACCCCAGTCATTCCTCCGTCTGCATGACATACCCCTAATTTTTAGAGCCTGCTTGATAAAAATGGTTAAAGACTCCATCAAGGTCACTATTCACATATCAGAAACATAGGAGAATATAATATGGAAAATTAAACACCAAAAATTTCATAAGTCAATATGTTTTAACAAGAGAAAGGTTTAGAAGGAATACCCTGATGTAACTTTCCAAAGAGAAGCCTATGATACAAAATTTCCCTAACATTTGGAGGATTATAAAATGATTCAAGCCACTCAATATTCCATAGTAAATGTCCTTTCCATCAAACTGGAATATGTTATAGACCATGGTGTGAACACTGAGGTGCATGATATATAAATAGTACCCTGAAAGGTGGGTGAGTTTAATACACTAATTGATGCCACACATACACAGAATTAGAGGAGGAACCAGAACCTGAGACCTCTAAGTGATGACTTTCCACCACCTCGAGGACACTCCACTTGGGATAAAGGGAAAGTCATTGATGCATCCCAATAACTATCTTGAAATTTTAACCTCCCCTCCAGGTAATAATGGTTATAATAGTTTTGGATATAGATATATAACCTCAAATGACTCAATGAGGAATTAATCAGAGGAAATATTCCTATTGGGTACCACCTCCAAGATAAAAGGTATATCCCCTTACTTCCCATCAAGTTGGATCTAATCCACGTGTGAGGATATAATCTATGCATTAGGATATATCTACAACTAAATAACAAGATAGTATAGGAAAGAAAATTTTTTGAGACTATTATTTTTTTCTATTGTGGAAAAAACCCTCCCTTTATCATCAAAGGTAGTAAAGAGAAGTGGGTGACAGGAAATAAGTTTCAGTTATGTGTGAATAAAAGTTTGATGAGTAGACAACATGAAAGATAGTTGAATTAGCTCACTACAGCCTTAGAGTGAATCTTCATAGACTATTCATTATTCTAACACCTAAGGGGGTCTGTTAAACTTAAATCTTATAGGTATATGTAATAATCTAAATCAAGAAAGAGAATAATAATAAGAGTTTTATCCAACCCCCACAATTACTCTAAATCTTGCAGAATTCAATACTTTATTATAAAAGGTAAGGGTAACATCCCACTAAACAAGACCCTTATCATATTAAGAGCTTATGATTTCCCTATTAACATCATTCAATTAGTAGACCCTCTCTCTGATGATGAATATACATATGAACATGACTCCCCCATACCTGACAGGGAAGCTAGGGGTTGAGGTTGTAATATTTAAGGGCATAGAGGGTGATGAATTCATGGCCAAAATTAATATTTCATATACATCCCTACTAAATCCATGTATATGGCTGGTACCCATGGTCAAGGGTTCATCAAGCCCAATGGGAGTATAGAAACACGTTTGAGTCTTTCAGTGGTCGTCCAAACACAATTGTTCTAGATGACAATATGGTGGGTGTACAGCTATTCATTAATCCCAAATTAAGGGGTAGAGCATCATGGCCTACTCCATTAGCGATAGATTCTCCCTTTAACTCTATTAAAAATCCAGGACCCTCTACCTCAAGAAACTTATACCCTATGATGCATACTAAGGAGAAACACTTCATTGGGAAGTGTTCGCCTCATGTATAGAAGTATGTAATCATAAAATAGTCATCAACTATCTCGATCAAATTCTCAATATTGCACTCTCATTATCTATTAAAAGATCTTAGGGAAGTTCTTATTGAGGATATCTAGAGTCCCTGGATGTTAAGATATAATTCCCCACATCTGAGGACTATCGAGTAAAAACTACTCTAGTGGAATGTCATACCACCATATCATTCATCGAACAAGGTTCGAAGGAATCTATTCAGGGACATATTAGACCCCTATATGTCTCAAGAAATATTGATGTTGTTGATATTTGATAATTTCTTGTAGATAAGATTTTGGGGATTAATCTCATCCCAGTTCGGACCCTCTAGTGTTTTGGATACAGTGTGGATAACTTTTCTCCACCAAAAATGACCATTGATGGGTATGAAAAGAGAGACAAAAATCCCCTTAGGAAGATCAATATCATGTCCCAATTAAAGTACATAATGTATAATGTTTATTTCAAGGTAATACCACAAGACATGACATATAATTCCTTTCTTAAAAACCTCTAGATTCGTATTTATGTGGTAGTTACATTGACATTCCATCAATGATTGAAATTTTCCTTTAATATAAAAATTAGTATACTGTGTAGTGATAATTAAACCTTAGAATATTTTGAAACATAATTCATCTAGGTGAGTTTATATAAGAGTTATGTAAAACAACTAATGGAAAAGATTGACATACTAGTTTCCGCTCCTAATAACTTGGGAACTACCCCTGTAAACCCCTGGATAATTCTCATCAGTGACTATGTGCTACCTATAACTTTGATCAAGGCATTAGTTCTAATACTAGTAAAATATTAAAAAAACTCTAAAATCACATGTTTATACAATAAAAATTGTGCTTTATAAAGTGGGTTTTTCTAAGGAAATCTAGACCAATGATCTATCACGATAAGAAAATTCTCATACACCATTAGCAGAAATTAAAAATGACCCCAATACAATTTCTATATCTCAGGATGTCCATACCTATCCTACCCTTGGTGATGTTATAAAGAGATGAAATCATCCCCAAAATACCCCCATGATGTCCCTAAAAGTTTGGGATTTCAAATCACTTTATAGTTACTTACCCTTCTTCAAGGACAAAGATACCCTCACACTAACACCATGCCTAAAGATGCTCCCACAACAATGGAGATGGAAGAGGAAAGGGATGACCAAAATTTCCACCCCCCCCCCCCCCTAGAATTTTAGGAAGGCATCTCCACCACCATAAATGATATCAGGTTGGTAAATTTTAGGTATATTAGTATACAAATATTGAAAGAAAATTTATTAGTTACAATAATTGAACACTTGATCACTGTTATTGTATGATTCCAAATCATTTCCATTATGAATGGGTATTCGAGGTATAATAAAATCAAGATGGCCCTTGAAGATAAGAAATACAATAATTTCATAGAACCTCAAGGGATATTCTATTTCTTGGTCATTCCTTTTAGATTAAGGAATTATGGATCCACTTATCAACATGTCATTCATCATATGTTCAAAACCTTCTACAGGAGAATCATGGAGTGAAATGTTAATGACCTAGTGGTTAAATATCAGCAGTGTTCTGTTCACCTACCTAATATTTAAAGAATATTTGGAAAATTTTGGTAGCATAGATTGAAGATGAGTCCTCTAAACTCTGATTTCATGGTAACATCAATAAAATTCCTCTGCTTTGTGGTACACCACCCTGGCATTGAGGTTGATTCTGAAAATATCATTATGACTCTAGAAATTCCACCTTATAATTATAAAGAGTTATGAGTGATCCAAGGGAACCATTATTATATTAGGAGTTACATATCAAACATGGTCAGAAAAATTTTCCCCTTCACTAAGATAAGGAATAATGGAGTTTCCTACTAGTGGGACAAGGACTTCGAGGAATCTATTAAGAATCTCAAGCACTACCTATCATATCCACAAGTCGTAATGCCTCTGGTGCAAGGAAAACCACTCATCCTATTTGTGGTTTCCATGTAGAGATCTCTTAGTTCCATCCTTACATAGAAAAATTATGTAATAAATGAAAAAAAACATCTATTATCTCATCTAAATGATGCTAGGTATTGTGACATAGTATTTTGATATAAAAAGAACAGCCTCGCACTCATCTATAGAGGAAAAAATATGAAGCATTACTTATAGCACCATGAATACCACATGGACTATCATATTTTCCCACTCAATTATATTCATATAATTCATTATTCTAACTAGGTTTTTGGAATGATGGTAGGTTATCCTATAATAATAAAACATCTGGTGTTTGTTGCAAAAGGCAGTCAATGGGTACACACTAGCTGATTTCCTTATGGAACATCCTGTATAAGAAATCATGCCATGAAAACTCCAAACTTCCTGAAGAATAAAATTTTTATTCACATGAAACCCCCATAACATGGGAGACATATTTTGATGGGGCCACCTAAATTATAAAAATGAAGAAAATAGAATGAATGCATATCAAATGAGCTGGTCTAGGGACTGTTTTTGTTTCCCCATACAGTGCAATTTTTTCCTACTTCTTCTCAAAATCTAAAGGCTACGCTAATAATGAGGGGGAATATCAAGCCCTTATTATAGTCTTAGATCTATCCGTATAGCTACATATAACATATGGAAATTTCAAAGGTTACATAGAGCTAGTGATCAAGAAATTAAATGGTCAATATTCTAATAATAAGGAATAATTGACCCCTATCATCGATTATGTGATGGGAATGATGGAGAAGATCCATTTTGAACAAATATTTCATCACATCCATTGATCATAGAATTACTATATTAATGTGACAGCCAATGCTACCAAAATCCTTCATGATCTTGAATAAGACAAGGTAGTATTTTGTTTGAAAAATAGAAGGGTAGTTTTACTAGTAATACTTTATGAAATGGAGGAAATCAATCATATCAATTATACCTGAGGGAACAATGAGCTGACGTCTAGTCCTGGATGAATGAAGACCAAAATAGATTACCTGAAAGATGGATCAAGCTGAAAATGAATATATTTGATGATAGATAGTGAAATTAAACCATTGGGGTGGAAAAAATGAATGAAAATTCATTTATAATTGAGGATTTAATGGATTCCTCTTCAACTGCATTACCAAAAGAGAGATCCCTATAATTACCGTAAAAAATCCATATAGGCTCATGCAGAGCTCACGAGTCCAAAACTAGGATCTCCCATGAGAACTGAAGTATTTGTTACTTTTGTATTACATTGATACAAGACTATGTGGATTTCACAAATAAATGTCAAACATTTCATTTACATGAATGATTCATCCATCATCCCCCAAAGTTACAACATACAACTAAATTTTCTTATCCATTTTTCGTGTGTGGAATAGGTGTCATGAATCCATATCTTTCGTCTATAGATTATAAATTTAAGTGCAACTTTACTAAAATTGATTTATTTTATGAATGGGATAAGTCTATACCCCTTATGTAATATAGTATAAATTGTATCATTAACTTTATAAATTACACTATCATAACCAAGTTCTGTGTCCCTCACAAAATACTGATGGACAATGTCACCAACTTCTATTCTTCTGAGATGAAGAAGCTATATCAGGAGTATAACATTGAGACCAACCATACATCTCATTATCATTCAGTGGAGAATGGGTAGATATAGGCCTACAATAATAGATCTATTGAATATACTTCAAAAGTTATGAACAATTACAATAAGTCTTATCTTCTAATGTCTTTCATGCTTTATGGGCCTATAATACCACAACTTGCACTGTCATGCAAGCGACCCCATACTCATTGGTCTACCTAATAGAGGTATTATTACCCATAAAATTTCACTTTACCTAAATCTAAAATATTATTAGTGGGTAAATATCAGAAGATGAACAATCACATAAGTGTCTTGATGAGTTATAATGGCCAGATGAGAAAATATTTTGTACATTAGATTGAAAATGCCTTCTACAAAATTATTTTCCTCCTATCATTTCACTTAGGAGAATTGGTGCTAGTTCATAGAATCCTAATGATAAAAAGTAATAAACACCCAAAGATATAACCTAATAGGGAAAGAACTTACATCATACATAATTTCTATTCCAAAAGAGTTTACTCATTGGACATAGTGGAGGGCTAATGCATCACCCCCCCCCCCCCCACTAATGTGAGTTTTACCAAGAAATACATTGCATAATTTTCATGTCAATTCATAAATTTGGGTCAAATGATGTTAAATTTTATAATATATGTCTAATAGGAAAGAATTTAAAATTTATAGCATCCATGGTCCACATCACATGACCCAAAACTATAGGGATCATATATATTATTAACATGAAATTAAAATGCATGACATCATCGACATCTTATAATGTGAAACTGTGAGTTGAGTGTCCAGCCTATATTGTAACGCCCCGACCCCAGTTACCCAAAGTCGGTGCATTATTGAATAACATTGTCATGATCACAAAATTTCATATCTCGAAAGACCAATTAGTTTAATAGACTTGGAAACACTAGATAAATTCATAAAGTTTACATTACATCAAAAATGAAAACTACAACAACATTGTCTCCATAGTCCACACTCATATCCCCTCATATTATCCCTGCAAGTCATTCATAAAATACTTATTCACATCTTGGGAAAAATAAAACATAGAAAGGGGTGAGTTCAGATGCCCAGTAAGGATAACAATATTGAGGAAACTTTCATAAATAAGCATAAACATTTAAGGAAATGTATAACTAAAACAAAATCTTTTTAAACTTGAACTTCAGCATAATATGGAAGAAATAAAATTAAATAATGCCATTTAATTTTTCACATGGATATTCTAATAATAAAATAATCACATTCAATATCAATAATCCCTTTCATAATGATTGAATGCATCATGCCAGACTATCATAACCACGTAGCCAAAGCCTCGTGCCAAGACTACAAATTAGATTTTGTCAAGGCCTCGTGCCGAGACACTAGTTTTTCTCATTAGACCTACCGATGCATTGAAGAGCTATAGCGGGCTCCAACCATAACTTATTAAGTCCAATGCATTCCACATATAAACAGGTTTAAACATAACATAAACATTCATTTTAAAACTAGCATATGAAATTTCGATACTTTATCCATAAACCGTGAATGGTATAGAAATAATACATCCACAGTAAAACATATCACAAAACCTTCAATACAATATGGAAGTTTTGTATCATAAAAAATAAACTTAAAATAATCTTAAAATCCATCAAAGAATGTTGACATAGATGAAATCAAAACTATTTAAGAGAAATATCTATTTTTTTGAAATCATTTAAAAGTCACATAATTATAAAATAAAACATTTACTTTGAAAATATTTTTATAATCATTTAAGGGAAGCTTTGACGACTTTATAACGGCAGAAAATAGCTGCACCTTCCATATAAGTTAAAAAACATTCTTACCTTAATTTTGTCAAAAAGGTTAAAAAGGACCATGTTTGGAAAGTGATGAAAAGATTCCTTTATAAACATCTTATAAAAAGTCAACAAGGATATAAATGACATTAAACCATATTCTATAAAATAGTAATAATCATTTGAAATAAATTTTTAAGAAACATGGATGTGGATGATAAAGAGGTCCTAGTAGATAATTAGGTATAAACAACCTCGGATAATGAAGAGATTGTGAAAAATAAACCCTTACCTTGTACTTTTCCTTATTCAATGGTATGTTAACCTCCTTTATAATAGTTAAAACATTGTTATTAAGTTATACAAGAACCATATACATTATTATGATATCATATATGATCTTCTATTAATTCATTGTTAATAATATTTTAGTATTATCATCGTTTCGGGTTTTAACTTACTCATTTTCTTTTATATATTTTGTTACATAAGTTGTGTTTTTTATTGATAGGTTGTATCTTATTAATATTTAGAATTATATCAAGTCCTTAAACAATATTTTTAATCATCAAATGAGAATTATAATTTCATGGATACAATGGCGAATGAATCTCATTGCGTTCGTGGAGACGGTAGTCCGTACATACGCACGAACGACAATATCATTCTTTTGATATTAAAATAATATATAACTGAATGTTATATCATATATACAGAATCATTATAATTTTATATTTATTATTTAAATAAATTACATATCATTATCATACCCATACAAATAATAATGTTTTTGAATAACAATTACACCACGACGTGGAGACAGTAAGTCGTACATACGCACGTATGGTGACATGTCATTCAAAGGATGTATAGAATACTGAATATGGTTGTACCATATTTATACTAACATCATAGTATATAGAAGATACTGCATTTATTATTTTATAAAGGGAATAACAAATAAAGAAGAAGTTGAAGAAGAAAGGAACTTGAAAAGGGTGGTGAAAACATTACCACTTCTTCAGGTTCTTCCTTTTCATTTGATCAAACGGGATCCATAGGTTTTATTTATGATCAAATTTAAGGACTATAGGATGAATTTATGGAAGTTAAGAGAGTATTTGGGTAGGGTTTGGCCGAATGAAAAGGCTTTGAAGGTGTGAAGAATTGGTTAGAAGTTGTGTCCTTTTATAATGGGGAGGAGGGGCTCTTTAGGAAAAACTTAATGTATTAATTTATAATAAATTCATATTCGGTTTATAATGGCTCCAAAGTGTATTATTCAAAGTATAAGGTGGGGATGGGTCTAAATACATTCAGCCAATATATTTTAGACATGTTTGGGTCATTATATTAACCTTATATTTTAGTATTAACTCTTAGTTAATTAGATTAACATTTATCATGTCAGTTTGTATTTTATATTATATAGTTAATAAACATACTATATACATCCAAGATACCCCCAAGTGGTCCATTAATGATACAAATATCATGATATAAGTCCTTTTTATGAAAATCATATTTTTAGGAATATAATATCAATTAATAATATAAAACTTGTTTTAAAAAAGTCATTTATGTCAATTTTGACAATATTTAATAATTGATTTTTTTTAAAGTCTTAAAAACTTTATTAATTCGAAATAAATTCCTTTAAGAAATAATAGAATGTCATATTAACCAATAAAATTCGTTTATGGCATTAAAACTTCCAAATTATATTTATTTTAACTTTTATAATACCAATTATTTGATTCTTTCATTAGTAAGGAAAATACTGCATCATTATTGTGTCATTAATAAATTTAATTATTAAATGTCTAAAATTAATAAATAAAATACCATTATGTAGGAAATAGTTTTATCTTTCTAATGAATATTTATAGTCAAAAATATTTCATATATAACCCTATGTAAAAAATGTTTTGCTAAAAGATATATTCTTATGTCATTTTTGTATTTACTTTAACTTAATTAATATTAAGTGTCCTTATCACCTACAAGTGGCTCCACGGGGTCCCAAAATCGACCCAAAGATGCCTATGGTCGGAAATGTATCAACCAATAAGGTTAGGACACGTTTTAGGGTAATTTATTGTTATTATAATATTATTTTGTTTACCGTTATTTACCGGATTTACCCTTTAACCATGGTAAATAAAATATTTACCGAAGTAATAATTCAAAATGTCTAAAAATAAAAGTTACCTATATACAAAATTTGGACATCCTGATTCTAAATATGGAATCCATATTTCCAAATTCAAAACATAGAAGTGTCAGAAATTAATTTAAAATTAATTCCTATTGTCAAAACAAAACGCGTGTTTTTAAGAAATAATAACTATCAAAAGATTGACACTTGTTTATGTCCGGTTTAATTGTGAAATTTTGTCCAATGAACAAAAAAAATTTAAATGGTAAAAAACTATTTTAAATATACTTTAAAACCACTCAAATTCATAATTTTTCACTATTAATTATTTTTATTAAAAAAGTTGTTTTTTAATTAAAATTTAGGAATTTTCACTATTCATCAAAATATAAAAGTTATCCGAAAAGTACCAAAATTTCACCCTTGGATAATTTCGATATTCCGAATCAAAAAATTAAGTCTATTTTGAGACATAAAATTTATAAAATTTCAAAAAGTGGGTATTACTATTCATAACAGTTAGTTTGATTGGTCACAGTGTGTTAGAATTTTGAAATTGCGTACAATGCAAGCTATTGCATTATTCAAAGGGAAACATATCATGGAAGCTTGGGGTGATACATTGTCCCCTAATTAAAATAATTGTGTCCTCTATATTTCTAGAATATTATTTATTAAAAAGACTTTGGTGGTTCTTCATCAAAAGTTCCTCAGGTTCCCACGTTGCCTCATCCATCTTATGGTTTCTCCATAAAACTTTTACCAGACGAGTCGTCCGGTTTCTCAGCACTTGTTATCTTGTATCAAGAAATCTGATGGGCTCTTCGCAATAAGGCATATCAAGTTCCAGCTCTAATTCCTCATAGGTGAGTACATGCATTGGGTCAGGCATGTATTTTCTTAACAGCGATATGTGGAACACATCGTGAACTTTGGAGAGATTTTGCAGGATTGTCAAACAGTATACTACATCCCCAACTCATTCTAGAATATCGAAAGGTCCGATGTACCTGGGACTCAATTTACCTTTCTTACTGAAACGTATAACTCCCTGCCATGGAGATACCTTCAATAAAACATGATCTTTTACCTGAAATTCTAAATCCTTCCTTCGATTATCGACATAGCTTTTATACCTACTTTGAGCTCCTTTGATGTGGTTTTGGATTACCTTCACCTTTTCCATCGTTTCCTCCACCAGTTCTGGGCCTACGAGTTTTCTTTCACCAACTTCAACCCAACAGGTTGGTGTGAGACATCTCTTTCTATACAACGCTTCACATGGTGCCATACGAATACTTGAATGGAAGCTATTGTTATAGGAAAATTCCACCAGAGGTAAATATTGATCCCACATACCCTGAAAGTCAAGTGAGCCTGATCTCAACATGTTTTCTCAGGTTTGAATAGTTCATTCTAATTGTCCATCTGTTTGAGGGTGGTAGGCAGTGATCAAATGAAGTTCTGTATCCAAATCCTTCTGAAGACTCTTCCAGAATATTGAAGTAAAATATGGATCACAATCAGAAACAATAGATAGGGGTACTCCATGAAGTCTCACAACATCATTAATATATAGTCTTGCTAGACGTCCCAGTGGTAGATCTTCTCTTATACCAAGAAAATGTATTGACTTAGTAAGATGATCAACAATAACCCATATTGCATCGTTCCTTCTAGGATTCATTGGTTGCCCCATGACAAAGTCCGTTAAAATATTGTCCCATTTCCACTTCGGTATGGGAAGAGGTTGCATGACTCCTCCAGGCTGTTGCCTTCCATCTTTCACTTGTTGACAAACCATACATCTTGACAGAAAATCAAAAATATCCCTCTTCATGTTGTCCCACCAAAAATCTTCCTTCAAATATCTATACATTTGGGTACTCCCAGGGTGTATAGAGAAATTGGAGCTATGAGAATCTTCTAACAATTCCCTTTTTAGATCAGGTATATCGGGAACACAAAGTCTCTTCCCATTTTTTAAAATTCCTTCTTTATACACAAAGTCTCTCAATATCCCATCATTCACAGCTTTAATCTTCTTTTGAAATTCTTCATCATGGGTCTGAGAACTCTTAATCTTTTCTAGTAAAGATGGTTTGGCTACCATTTGAAAAAGAATTGATGTTTCACCTTCCATGGTAACTCCCATATCCAACACTCATCAAGTTGAAAACTCCATGATCTTTTCTGATCAAAGCATTTTCCACCTTATTTTCCTTCCCTGGGTGGTAGTGTATCGTGCAATAATAATCCTTGAGTAGTTAAAGCCATCGCCTTTGCCTCATGTTGAGTTCTTTCTGTGAGAAAATGTACATAAAACTCTTGTGATTAATATAAATCTCACAATTTTCACCATAGGGATAATGTATCCATATCGTCAAAGAAAAAATTACAGCAGCTAACTCAAGATCATGAGTAGGATAGTTTTGATCATGAATTTTTAGCTGTCGTGATGCATAGGCAATAAACCTATCATTCTACATAAGGACACAACCAAGTCCTCTCTTTGATGCATCACTATAAATAATGAACCCATCATTCCTCGATGGCAGTGTCAATATATGAGAATTGACTAATATTCTCTTCAGTTCTTCAAAACATTCTTCACACTCTTTTGTCCAAACAAATTTAACCCCTTTATGTGTGAGCTTCGTTAATGTGTTAACCAATCGGGCAAAATTCTTGATGAAACACTGATAATAACCTGCTAAACCAGTAAAACTACATACCTCAGTTATACTCGTTGGTGTAGGCCATTCTTGGATTGCCTTGGTCTTAGAAGGATCAACATAGATTCTATATTTAGAGACAATATGGCCAAGAAAAGAAATATCTTGAATCCAGAATTCACATTTTCTAAACATCCCATATAATTCATGTCTTCTTAGAGTCTTCAATATAATTCACAACTGATTTTCATGATCATTGTAGCTTTTGGAGTATACCAAGATATAGTCAATAAATACCACTACAAATTCATCATGATATTTCTTGAAAACTCTATTCATTTGATCCATGAAAACAGAGGGCACATTAGTCAGCCCAAAAGGCATTACTGTAAACATGTAATGCCCGTACCTAGTTCAAAATGTTGTCTTCGGAATGTCTTCCTTCTTCACACACAACTAATGGTATCCAGATCGAAGTTCAATCTTTGAAAATTATTGAGCTCTATGTAGTTGTTCAAATAAATCATCAATGTGAGGTAGGGGATACTTGTTCGTTATTGTTATAGCATTGATTTCCTTGTAGTCGATACATAACCACATAGATCCAACATTATTTTCAACAAAAACAACAGGGGATCCCCATAGAGAAACACTATGGAGAATAAATCCCTTATTACTCAATTACTATAGTTTTTTCTTTAGTTCAACTAATTCCACAGTGGCCATTCTATAAGGGGTCTTCAATATAGGCCTTGATCTAGAAATTAAATCAATGTTAAACTCAACTTCTAGTTCAGAGGATGTCCATGTAAATATTCCAGAAACAGATCCACGTATTCTTTCACAATAGGTACATCCTCTATTTGAACATTCCTTTCCTCACCCACAGTCCTTTAATTCTATTCCTCCCCAATAATTGAATTTAGTTGAGCTACTGGGGGTGGATCTAGATAAGAATTAGGTGGTGACAATTCTACTCTAAAGATAAGGTGTTCCTTATCATAATCAGAAAAAATAATAACCACCTTCTTCTTATAATAAATATTTGTAACATGGTCTGAAATCCAATCCATACTAAGGATTATATCGTACTCAATCGTAGGTATGATGATGAGATCAATGGATAATGATCATTTATCTGCTCTAATGTGGACTGATTCACAAAATGTTGTTGCAATGATACTTCCTTTAAGAGTTTTAACTAACAACTCCCTTGTTAAATAAAATTGTAAATATCTAATTTTCGTAGCAAACTAGGATGATATGAAACAATGTGATGATCCAGAATCAAATAAATCATTTTCTAAACTTGAGGAAACCATTAAATTACCTGCCACCATGTCTTTCGGAGTTTCAACCTCAGCAGTAGTGATAGAATAAGCTTGGCCTTGATCCCTTGGACTTTTCTGAGGTAAGTTCCCCTAATGCTTAGGACATTAATTTGAATAATGTCCCATCTCCCTACATTTATAGCATTCCATGTTGACAGCAACTCTCTTTACCTTGCAATCATGAGCTTAGTGGCCTTTTTTACCACACTTGTAACAGACTCTCATTCCCATCATGCAAGTACCAGGGTGTTTCTTCCTACATTTACTACAGGATGGATAATCAACTTTTCCCTTCTTCCCTTTATTTCCATTTCTAGAGTGGTCAGAAGATCTCTTCTTCTCTTGATTTGCCTTAAAGTCGTAAGACTTAGCGAATTCCTTTTCTGTTTTGATAGAACATGAGACAATATCTTCGCACGACGAGAAAGATTTTGAGACTAATGCTCGACAGAGAAATAGTTTTAACTCATCAAAGAAATGATCAATCTTAATTATTGGGTTACATATATAATCTGATGCATGCCTCGCTAACCTTGTAATGTTAGCCTCATACTTTGCGACATTCTCATCCTCCTTTTTCCTCAGACTCAAAAATTGTCTTTCCATATATGCTCGATGGTCACGAGGAAAGTATTTTTCTATGAAAAGCTCTTTGAACTCCCTCCATTCCATATTTGATAATTCATCATCTTCCTTCTTGTTTTGTATTAATGACCAACATCGATCGACATCTCCAGTGAGGCGATAAACTACCATGAAAACTTTTTCCCTTTCACTACTCCCCAAAGCCTGAAATATTTTCTCAAGGTAACTTATCCATTGCTTAGATACTAATGAATTTGTACTCCCATTGAATGTTGGTGGTTTCTGCCTCATGAAGCGATCTAACATTGATCCTCCATGTTGTGGATCAGGGTGCTCCATACGGGTAAGGTTATTATTCATAACCTGAGTGAGTTGTCCCAGTATGGTGATTAGCTGATCCGCACCAGTTGCATCACCAGCTCCACTATGAATATCTTGAGCTAGAGGGAATCCCTACATTGAGTGTGTGCATTGATACAGTTTCTATTCCTTCCACTAGGTGCCATTTTAAAACAATGGAAAAAACTAGATCAGTTTATGAATCAAAATACATAATTCCATACTTGTAAAATACTTAACATAAATTGAAATATTTATGGATATAATCCATAATCATAAAAAAAATGTTTTCTTTAAGGAAGTCTATACTCATAAGCCCTTCATAATGGATTGTAAATAAAATGATAATTATCCAAACATATCACCCAGGAGTGTCGTAACCAAGAGTGAATCAAGGCCCGTTTTCGTGCACTAGTTCCCATTCGAGTCTAGCTCAAAGAGGTGTTTTTGTGTTTTACCCCTAGGTACATCTGTGCCAGAGCCGCCTCTACCTACTCGTATCCAGACAGGGATTTATTGCTCGGAAAACTCACAAAATCTCTACAATACCAAAATTCTAGAAAGTTCTTCTATACTAATCCTCAAAGTCCATCCTAGGTCTATGTGCTCTAATCAGAGTTTATCTAAATCTAGCTTCCAAGGATTGTACTAAACTTCCTCTGATACCAACTATAACGCCAAAACACCAATTACCCAAAGTCGGTGCATTATTACATAACATTTGCCTGATCACAAAAGATAAAGTCTTGAAAGACCGATTAGTTTAGTACCCTTGGAAACACTAGATACATTCATAATGTTTACATTACATCAAAAATGAAAACTACAACAACATAGTCTCCATAGTCCACACTCATATCCCATCATACTATCCTTGTAGGTCATTGATTAGTCACTGAAAGTGGCTAATATTCATTGTTAAGATCTTAATATTAATGTGTTTAAAAGTTCATAAACATCAATTTTAGTCCAATTCAGAAAATTAACATCATTTCCCATCATTGTGCAATTCATGCTTAAAATGTCAATTTGGGCCCACTCAATAATTTGATTTTGGAAATTACAATATTCATCATTTTAATTTGAAATATTGGGATATGATTGATCACTTTGTTTTGAACATTTTATCTTTTAGGTCCAATGGATGAATCCCAAAGGAAGATGGAGAATTCTGAGCCTGAAGGCAGAAACTTTCTGGAAAAAGCATAATGGGCCTAAGGCCCATCAAACAAATGTGGGGCCCAGAAACCAAGCCCAATGAAGCTCAAATTTATACAGTAGAAAGATAAAAATACTAGGATCATTTTATTCAACTGTGGCCGGAGCTAATTCTGATGTTATCATGATGATAAAGGGATCTGAAGTTGAGATTTAAATGGTGGACATGACATTAATGCTCAAAAATCTGTCCCACCATTTAGACTATAACATCCAAACGGCTGAGCGAAATTTCCTGAAATTTTTAAAGATCATATAGGACACATTGATGAAGATATTTCTCTTCTACGGACCCTCAGGATTCGGCCATCTTCAATTTCGAATTCACACATCAATGTGGTGGACGAATCTGGACAGTTTTCCGGGTCAAATTCGAAACATCAATTTCCTTTTGATTATTCACCCTCCATTTGACTCTATTAATTGTTGGGGGGTGAATTAATTGTTTTTTGATGTACCTAAGGCTCCTAATATGCCTATATAAGGAGCTAGAGGTGAAGGGAATGGGGGTGGAAAATTTTCTTATCATCTTGGATGCTTTGTTTCATTGTAATGTTTTGCTTCCAAATTTCCTTTGTAATGTTTTCCATTTCCATGTAAGTTTTTTTTGTATCTTTATGTTCTTAATCAACTTCTTCTCTTATATATTTTCCATTTCATTTATTAAAACTTTATAATCACAAATCACAATGATATCTCTATGTTGTTGTGAATTAGTTCACACATAGGTGTGAATTTCATTCACACACACGGAGGAGTGCTCGTTATTTCCACGGTTTTAATTTCTTCAATCCAATTCTTGTTAGCCATCTTCCTCTCACTATTGAGAGTATACCATCAATGGAGGTCTAAACCCTTAATGGGTTGATCTTAGGAGGATGCAAAGGCTGGATTGAATGTTATTTTATGAACGAATTGTTGTTAATTGGATAATTAATTTAAGACATCCATTCTTCAGTTATTTCTACTCTTCATCTTTACTGTGTTTGAGCAAAATAAATTCAATTACTAAATGACCATATACCTCGGAGAGATCATGAATTTGGTTCTCTAAGTGTATAAGGGATTATTAATTGTGTTTAGTAAGCACCAAAACAGAAAATGATGAAGTTAGTGTTATTTTTGAAGAATGGATTCATCAAGAATTAATAAAACCAAAATTGTTTAAAGAAGTAAAATTCATTCAATCCACCCCGAGCATAATCCTAGATCAACCCATTTTCATTAAATTGAATTCACGTAGGTTTATTAGTGTTATTTAAACCATCCAAAATCAAAACCAAAGTTGGCTACTTCATAGCCCATCCTTCACCAAATCATAGCGTCTCAAGGTTACTTCTTCGGTCCCTGTGGACTCGACCCCTACATGTACTACATCGATCGCTTTTACCCGTAGGGTAAATTTGGGCGCATCCAAATTTTGGCGCCGTTGCTGGGGACCCAAGTAAGTACCTTAGACCCGAATCTTCTTTTCTCACCCCAAATTCTCTATTCTCACCCCAATTTCTCTTCTCTTTTCCCCTTTCTATTTCTGTGTGTCCAAAAAAACCCCAAAACTAATTTTCAATCAATTCCAATGGATTATCCTCCAAAATACCCCTTCATAAATCAATGTTATAATCAAGTTGGAAATCAATATTGGAAAACACCTCACATAGGGAATGTCATTGACCAATCCTTAATTGAATACACCACACTAGATGAGATGTACAATCAATGGGATGCTGAATGTTTACAAGATCAATTTCCATACCTATCAAGAATGATTGAAAAGATAAATAATGAGGAAGTCCATGATGTACAAACAACAATTAATCATAATTCTGAAAAAATTCTTGAACATTTGTGTGAAAAAATGGTTAAAATGAATTCAGAAGTTTCATCACTGAGATTAGAAATACAAAACATTGAGACATATGAAGAACCCATTCCCACTCAGGATGACCTTTCCACATCACTTATAGAAAAATGTTGTTTCCCACATAACTCATGTGAATTTATTAAAGAACCCACTTTAAAATCTTGGAATACAGAGTTGGATAATGAAGATATCTGGTCAGGTAATGTTGAAATTCAAGATAAAGAACATGAAGGAATTGTTAATGAGTATTTAAATCAGGATGAAATTGATTTCATGAATTCACAAGAGGGAAATTATTTTTCAAGGATTGAATGTCCAGAATATTGCACCAAAAATGATTTTTTAGAATCACCAATCATTGAACCATTGGGAGAGTTAACAAATATTGAGTCTATACCCACTCCCGACATTCAAAAGGAAAATTTTTGGGAGGAATCAAAATTTCAAAAGGAACCAATTATTTATAAATTTCATGGAGAAGAAACTGTTTTTGATTCAAATTTCCATTCTTCTTTTGTAAATTTTTATCAACCTGAACTCAAAAATTTTCTCCCTTCTTCCCCACTCTTAAATGTGGATAACCAATACCATGAAATTTCAATTTATTATCCTCTTGAAACTAAAAAATTGAGAATGTTTATTGATGTCTTAGGCAATACTAGATATTCAATTCAATCAACCATTTCTAATATTACAGGGATTTTACCGCTCATTATAGAACAAAGGATTTCACATGAAACATATTTCAAAAAAATAATAAATCTCAATAATATTGAAGTAGAGAAATATGGGTTAATTAAAATTTTGAAAGGTGAAATTGGATAAGTTGGGGGGTTCAAGTCGAGCTAACGACGTTAAACAAAAGCGTTGCATGGGAGGCAACCCATGGTTTTCATGTTTTCTAATCATTTTGAATCATTTTCTTTTTCATATAATAAATTACCATTGATTGTTGACCTGTTCTTCTTTTATGAGTAAGGATGGGTATGAAAAGGGAGCACCGTATTCATCTGTGTCACGCGGTGTGATCCCTGAGTAATACATTACCCAGAAAATTAAATAAGACAATGTATCATCAGTTTATTTTATTTATGTTTTTGTAGGTTAAAAAAAATTTAGACTCTTGACCTGTTCTTCTTTTATGAGTATGGATGGGTATGAAAGGGGAGAACCGTATTCATCCGTGTCACGCGGTGTGATCCCTGAGTAATACCTTACCCAGAAATTTAAAGAATACAATGTATCATTAGTTTGATTTAAAAAAAACATGAAAATGATGGTACTTGGAATTAAATAAATCATTGTGTTGTTTGTTTTGTCTTCTTTGTCCTTCTTTTTATGGTTCAGGAACTATTTTGGGTGATACATGTTCAATCAAGGAGGTGCCTACATCCCCAAAGAGATCAAAGGAGTAATTTGGAGCATCATGAACCTCAACTTTAAAAACCAGGTGAATTTGTTCCATGTTTTTCATTCTCAATTTTATCTTTGAACTCCTCTCCTACCCCCTTCTAGCTTTTTTTTTCTTTAAACACTGGGGACAGTGTTATTCTAAGTTGGGGGGGGATAAAAAATGATTTTTATTTTGAATAAGAACATGCATGAAAAAAAATTCCATTAACCATAAACATGATAAAGACACATTGCAAACTCTAAAATTGGATATCAAATAAATTTTGCGTGCCTTGATTCTGATTTTAATGCAAGTTTAAGTTCATGAGCATAGTTTTTGGAAAGTGCGGTTGTCCAATGTGATTTTTCAAAGTTTACATTTTCATCCTCTTAATAAAAATGCCACAATGCACGTCTTTTGGATTGTGGGTGTAAATTTGAGTTCTTGGGTCCCTTTCATTATAGCATAGGGTTCTGGGGTCACTTTTAGTTTAATTTGAGTATCCAAAAAAAAACAAAACCCAAAAAAACAAAAAAAAAACAAAAAAAGACCACATAGAGAAATGTTTTGTCCAAATGTGTGGCGTCCGGCACTTGGGTATCGTGACTCCATAGTTGTCTTGCCCAGAGTTAGGCTTTATATCTCTATTTTAGAGCATGAAATTGACAATATGTGTGGCGTCCGGCACTTGGGGATCGTGACTCCATAGTTGTCTTGCCCAGAGTTAGTCTTTTCATATCTATTGTGGTTAAAAAAATTAAAAAAAATAAATAAAAAAAAGGGATACTCATCTTAAGGTTTAATGAGATTCCCACCTAGCGCTTCCATTTTTTTCCCCTTGAACAATAAAATGGGCCCCATATCTTTTATGATGCACAACACTTTATCATGCTTAATTGGAATTGGATGAAATGTGGCAATGAATTTGAACAAAGGAATGGGCTTGGGCTTGGGATATTCTTATGCACCTAGCTTGTTTTAAATGATTTTGATGGGTTCCATAATTTTTTTGGTATGAGATCTTTTGAGTGATCAATGTGTATTTAAATGTTTCTGGAAAAGGGGATTTGAATTTCATATTTGTAATTTATTTTGCTCGAGACTAGCAAAACTCAAGTTGGGGGGTGTGATTAGTCACTGAAAGTGGCTAATATTCATTGTTAAGATCTTAATATTAATGTGTTTAAAAGTTCATAAACATCAATTTTAGTCCAATTCAGAAATTGAACTTCATTTCCCATCATTGTGCAATTCATGCTTAAAATGTCAATTTGGGCCCACTCAATAATTTGATTGTGTAAATTACAATATTCATCATTTTAATTTGAAATATTGGGGTATGATTTATCACTTTGTTTGGAACATTTTATCTTTTAGGTCCAATGGATGAATCCCAAAGGAAGATGGAGAATTTTGAGCCTGAAGGCAGAAACTTGCTGGAAAAAGCATAATGGGCCTAAGGCCCATCAAACAAATGTGGGGCCCAGAAACAAAGCCCAATGAAGCTCAAATTTATACAGTAGAAAGATAAAAATACTAGGATCATTTTATTAAACTGTGGCCAGAGCTAATTCTGATTTTATCATGATGATAAAGGGATCTGAAGTTGAGATTTAAATGGTGGACATGACATTAATGCTCAAAAAGCCGTCCCTCCATTTAGACTATAACCTCCAAACGGATGAGCGAAATTTCCTGAAATTTTTACAGATCATATATGACACATGGATGAAGATATTGCTCTTCTACATCCCCTCCGGATTCGGCCATCTTCAATTTAGAATTCACACATCAATGTGGTGGACGAATCTCGACAGTTTTCCGGGTCAAATTCGAAACATCAATTTCCTTTTGATTATTCAACCTCCATTTGACTCTATTAATTGTTGGGGGGTGAATTAATTGTTGGGTGATGTACCTAAGGCTCCTAATATGCCTATATAAGGAGATAGAGGTGAAGGGAATGGGGGTGGAAAATTTTCTTATCATCTTGGATGCTTTGTTTCATTGTAATGTTTTGCTTCCAAATTTCCTTTGTAATGTTTTCCATTTCCATGTAAGTTTTTTTTCGTATCTTTATGTTCTTAATCAACTTCTTCTCTTATATATTTTCCATTTCATTTATTAAAACTTTATAATCACAAAGCATAATGATATCTTTGTGTTGTTGTGAATTAGTTCACACATAGGTGTGAATTTCATTCAAACACACGGAGGAGTGCTCGTTATTTCCGCGGTTTTAATTTCTTCAATCCAATTCTTGTTAGCCATCTTCCTCCCACCATTGAGAGTATACCATCAATGGAGGGCTAAACCCTTAATGGGTTGATCTTAGGAGGATGCAAAGGCTGGATTGAATGTTATTTTATGAACGAATTGTTGTTAATTGGATAATTAATTTAAGACATCCATTCTTCAGTTATTTCTACTCTTCATCTTTACTGTGTTTGAGCAAAATAAATTCAATTACTAAATGACCATATACCTCGGAGAGATCATGAATTTGGTTCTCTAAGTGTATAAGGGATTATTAATTGTGTTTAGTAAGCACCAAACCAGAAAATGATGAAGGTAGTGTTATTTTTGAAGAATGGATTCATCAAGAATTAATAAAACCAAAATTGATTAAAGAAGTAAAATTCATTCAATCCACCCCGAGCATAATCCTAGATCAACCCATTTTCATTAAATTGAATTCATGTAGGTTTATTAGTGTTATTTAAACCATCCAAAATCAAAACCAAATTTGGCTACTTCATACCCATCCTTCACCAAATCATAGGGTCTCAAGGTTACTTCTTCGGTCCCTGTGGACTCGACCCCTACATGTACTACATCGATCGCTTTTACCCGTAGGGTAAATTTGGGCGCAACCAGTCATTCATAAAATAATTATTCACATCATAGGAAAAATAAAACATAGAAAGGGGTGAGCTCGGATTCCCAGTAAGGATAACAATATAGTTGAAACTTTCATAAATAAGCATTAACATTTAAGGCAATGTATAACTAAAACAAAAGCCTTTTAAACTGGAAATTCAGTATAATTTTGCAGAAATAGAATGAAATAATTTCATTTACTTATTCACATGGATATTATACTAATTGAATAATCACATGAAATATCAATAACCCCTTTCATAACGATGGAATGCATAATTCCATACTATAATAACCATGTAACCAAGGCCTCGTGCCAAGACTACAAATAATTTTTTGTCAAGGCCTCATGCCAAGACACTAGTTTGTCTCATGAGACCTACCGATGCATCTTGGAGCTATAGGGGGCTCCACCTATCACTTATTAAGTCCAATGCATTCCTCATATGAACAGGTTTCAACATAACATAAACATTCATATAAAAACTAGCATACAAAATTTCAATACTTTCTCCATAAACCATGAATTGTATAAAAATAACACATCCATAGTCAAAAATATCACAAAACCTTCAATACAATATGAATGTTTTGTATCATAATAAATCAACTTCAAATAAGCTTAAAATCCATCAAAGGATGTTGACATAGATGAAATCAAAACTATTTGATAGAAATATCTCTTTTTTGGAATCATTTAAAAGTCACATAATTATAAAATAAAACATTTACTTGGAGAATATTCTTATAAGCTTTTAAGGGAAGCTTCAACGATTTTATAATGGTGTAAAATAGCCTCACCCCCCGTATAAGTTAAAAAACATTCTTACATTAATTTTGTCAAAAAGGTTGAAAAAGACCTTGTTTGGAAGGTGACAGAAAGATTCCATTATAAAAATCTTATAAATATTCAACAAGGGTATAAATGACATTTACCCATTGTATATAAAATAGTAAGAATGATTTGAAATACATTTTTATGAAACATGGATGTGGCTGATAAAGAGGTCCCAGTTGATAATTACGTATAATCAATCTCGGATAATGAAGAGATTCTGAAATAAACTCTTACCTTGTACTTTTCCTTAGTCTATTATATGTTAACCTTCCTGTATAATAGTTAAAAAATTGTTATTAATTTATAAAAGAATCATATACATAATTATGATATCATATATGATCATCTATTAATGCTTTGTTAATAATATTTTAGTATTATCATCGTTTCGGGTGTTAACTTACTCGTTTTCTTTTATGTATTTTGTAACATAAGCCATGTTTTTTATGGATATTTTGTATATTATTAATATCACTAATGATATAATGTCCTCAAACATTATTTTTAATCGTCAAATGAGAATTATAATTGCATGGATACGATGGGGAATGAATCTCATCGCGTTCGTGGAGACGGTAGTCCGTACGTACGCACGGGCGACAATATCATTCTTTTGATATTAAAAAAAATATATAATTGTATGGTATATAATATATAAAAAATAATTATCATTGTATATTTATTATTTAAATCAATTACATATCATTATCATACCCATCAAAATAATAATGTTTTTGAATAATAATTACACCATGACGTGGAGACGGTAAGCCGTACGTACGCACGTATAGTGACATGTCATTCAAAGGATGGATAGAATACTGAATATGGTTGTACCATATTTATAATAACATAAAAGTGTATAGAAGATACTAGAGTTATTATTTTATAATGGAAATAACAAATAAATAATAAGTTGAAGAACAAAGGAACTTGAAAAGGGGTGGTGAAAACATTACCTCTTCTTCGGGTTCTTCCTTTTGATTTGATCAAAAGGGATCATTAGGTTGAATTTCTGATCAAACTATGGCCTCTAAGTTGGATTTAGGGAATTTAAGAGAGTATTTGGTCAGGGGTTGGCCAAACCAAAAGGCTTTGAAGGTGTGAAGAATTGGTTATAAGTTGTGTCCTTTTATAAGGGGGGAGGGGCTCTTTTGGAAAAACATAAAGTATTAATTTATAATAAATTCATATTCGGTTTATAATGTCTCCAAAGTTGATTATTAAAAGTATAAGGTATTTATGGGTATATTTCCCTTCAAACAATATATTTTATACAGGTTTGGGTCATTATAATACCATTATCGTTTAGTTTTAACTCTTAGTTAATTAGATTGACATTTACCATGTCACTTTGTATTTTATATTTTGTAGTTAACAAACTTACTATATACATCCAAGACACCCAAAAAGTGGTAAATTAATGATACACCTATAATTATATAAGTAATTTGGCCAAACCATAGATTTTTATGAATATAATATCAATTAATAATATAATACTTGTTTTAAAAACTCATTTATGTCAATTTTGACAATATTTAATAATTGATTTTTGTTAAAGTCTTAAAGACTTTATTAATTCAAACCAAATTCATTTAAGAAATCCTAACATGTCATATTAAACAATAAAATTCTTCAATGGCATCAAAACGTTCAAATTATATTTATTTTGACTTTTATAATACCAATTATTTGATTCTTTCATTAATAAGGAAAATATTGCCTCATTATTGTGTCATAAATAAATTTAATTATTAAATGTCTAAAAATTATTAATAAAATACCATTATGTAGGAAATATTTTTATCTTTCTAATTAATATTTATATTCTAAAATATAACATATATAACCTTATGTAAAAAATTGTTTTTCTAAAAGATATATGCTTATATCAATTTTGTATTTACTTTAACATAATTAATATAAAGTGACCTTATCCCTTACAAGTGGATCCATGGGGTCCCAAAATTGACCCAAAGATGCCCATGGTCGGACATGTATCATACCATAAGGTTATGACAAGTTTTAGGGTAATTTTTTATTATTATAATATTATTTGTTTACCCTTATTTATCGGATTTAACATTTAACCATGGTAAATAAAATATTTACCGAAGTAATTATTCAAAATGTCTAAAAATAAAAGTTACCAATTTACACAATTTGGACATCCTGATTCCAAATATGGAATCCATTTTTCCAAATTCAAAACACATTATTGGCAGAAATTAATTTAAAATTAACTCCCGCTGTGAAAACTAAAAGTGTGTTTTTAAGAAATAATAACTATCAAAAGATTGACACTTGTTTATGTCCGATTTAATTGTGAAATTATGTCAAATGAACAACATTGTATTAAATGGTAAAAATATATTCTAAATATACTTTAAAACCACTCAAATTCATAATTTATCAATATTAATTATTTTGATTAAAAAAGATGCTTTTAATTAAAATTTAGTAATTTTCACTATTCATCAAAATATAAAAGTTATCCAAAAAGTACCAAAATTTCACCCTAGGCTAACATCGATTTTTTGAATCCAAAAATGAAGTCCATTTTTAGAAATAAAATTTATAAAATATCAAAAAGTGGGTATTACTATTCATAATGACTAGTTTGATTGGTCACGGTGTGTTAGAATCTCGAAATTGCATACAATGCAAGCTCTGGCATTATTCAAAGGGAAACGTACCGTGGAAGTTTGGCGTGATACATATATGACTATAATATTATCAAAATTACCCACTCCCTATGAATAATTTTTCACCCAACATGAGAGTTAGATCCATATAGAATTCTTTGTCACATATTTAGCTTGTGAATAAGAGCAATAATGCCCCTTCCCTATGCATGATTCCGGCCTGTGTATAAAATTTTCTATCAATGAACTATGTGTGGATTTATTCTTATCCATATGGGATACATATGGATTCAAAAATCCCATGTCCTAGGAACATAAATAATGAAGCTACTCCCTCTCCTCACATATGGATTAGAGTTATGCTGGGATTTTTCTATAATTATGACGTCTGTCTTAATTCCCATCCTCATGGGATATATAGTGATGCCTAAATAATCAATTTCAGGCCCAACCATAGATATGTGTTATTTTTAACTTTGTTAATTAATGAGAACAGAATATTTTTGTTAATGTTTCTCTCATAAATATGTAATTCCCTTACATGTCTTGTATCATGCACTTAAGTGTGGTTTAATTAATTTATCAGTAGTCTCTTGTTTCTCATGTTGAACATGCCTCATGTAATATTAGGGAACCTTGAATGTAACTCTGAATAGAATGATTGAGATTAATATTATTCAAAGATAGGGGACCCTATCATTATGACATGATTTATACTGCATGAAATGAAGTCTCCACACTGAACAAATCATCCCCTTTGATGATTTTGTACTAAATATTCACATGTATTATCCCTTCTCCCTAAAAATGTTTTCAATACACATTAGTGTATCCTTTAGAGAGATAAAACCCTTTTGGATATTATTTTATCAATATACCAATTTCATGCCTCTAATATCTAAGTTAATCTCAACTGATTTCATGAGTGAATATTCTCTTCAAATTCCATGGACATTGAGCCGATGTACTCTTAGTTTTACCCTCTAGCATATTGGTAACATGGACTGATGAATCTAAAGTGACTCCACTATTATTCTTTGGTGAATAACATAATTCCATAGATCTTATTCTTAGGGGATGTTTTGGTCCTATAATATATTTCCCCCTCAATCGTAGTAGTTGTTTTCCTTATTACATGTGATTTCAGTTTCCACCATTACTAATGGATGACCACTACCCACCACTCTTCTCTTTACATAAACATAGATAGCATAATATTATGATTTATACTTCCCATAACCCAATAATTCAGGAGTACTTACACAACCTTGATTTTACATAGAGGATCCTTTACTTGACTATGATGTTAAGGATGACTCATGAAATGTAAAAAAATCCCTTTCCTTAAATATGATACAAATCTTTGAGGGGTCATTATAGGAACTATGAATGGATTAATACTCAATCCTTTAATATACGTAGTGAAGGATGGATCCCATGACCGTAGTCTATCCTTAATGATGGAGAATTTTTTCTCCATACATATAGGTCAGATCTGTGCAAGGAATTTTCTTTATAAGAACTATGTGTGTCTTGGTTTCTACTATCACAAGATATGTAGTGATTCAGGGATCCCAAAATCATGGGACCAACCACATTGCCAATACAAAATAAAATTGATCCTCCGACATATATGATTCATATTTTTTGGGACCATATCATTAAAAACTACGTGTACCTTAATTCTGAAACTTTTAGGATATTTAGTTGTAGATACCCTATAGAACATGCAGGGAAACTGAGAGGGGTTTGAATCAGTGTACCCAACTTTTTATCATATTTTACTTTTTTTCAACTAACCTCTATACTCCTGAACCTCTTCCCTGGTTAAGAATAATTGATATGTTTAGTGCTATTAAAAATCACATACACATTAAATGTACATAATAAGGTAAGTAGAAACACACAAGTATTTTTACAAGGTTTTGTATAAAGAACCACTCATTATCATGATCAAACTATGATAGATTCGTGTGTTCTCTTGTCACTATTTAATCATAGTGATTGAAAATTCCTCAAATTTTCATATAATGTTCATGTAGGAAATAAACAATCTTCTTGAGATGGGGTTGTTCTCTAAGTTGTTTCCCCCAGTCTTTAATGGAGTTGTTTGTAATAGAACTATCAGTTCTTAAAATATATTCAATAATATTCTGAAGAATAACTCTGTACTATATTGGATGACTTTGAATCAACTGAATAATCATATTCTTTTACTGAAGGACTATTAATACCACTGAATGGACAATATTTTATACATCTTATCCTTGTAATCTTTAAAAAGTTTAAGATGGAACTTCCATTTTAACACACTACTTTTTTAGAATGAATAACTGATGAATTTATCAACATACTATAAGTTGAATTATTCCTCACTTTATCTTGTACTCATATAGATACTCTTTCAATCAAAGAAGTTCTTGACCTCAATATTGAATATTATTCTATGAATGAAACAAACATTCAAAAATTCAACTCATTTATTTCAAGTATACTTCTAACATGGATGTTGCATTAACTTCTTATAAAAAAACTCTAAGTCACAAGATTAAAATTTCTTATTATTTTTTGTGTGCACTATCAGGTTATGTTTGGGTTATGAATTTCTGTGATTCTTCGTGTGTGCATGTGATCATGCACTATCTTCCTTCAAGCTTCTTAGATCACCACACTTACAGCTCACACATACATGTTATCATATTCATGCATATTTTATGCACCATGTTGCACCTTCTCACAAATATTATGACACACTATCCACCATGTGTTTAGTCATAGACACCTTACATGCACAAACATGCACTTATATTCATGAAAAAGGTCATCCTATTTTTTCTATTTTATTTTAGTGTACATGTTCCATGCATGTGCACATGCACTAATTCGTTTGTTTCTTCTATACTAACTAGAATAGGTGTCTCAACCATCTTTACTCAAGATATGAAGGTGCAGTTTCCTCATACAATCTAGTAGATATATATGTATTGTATCGTGCAACCTCATGTGGACTTGTGGAACATATTCTTAATTAATACTTTGAGTGAGTTAAACACAAGTTAAAAGACATATGAATTCCCTTATCCTTCACGCAAGAAGAACGCTTCCTCGAAACCAATTTCTTCTAGAAGTAATTCAATAGTGCATTGAACTGGTTGAATTCTAGTGGTATCTTCCCATATTCACAAATGTAGAAATCCCCATGGAACTTCCTCATGAATTTTTTGTTCTCATTGCTCTATTTTTAAAAAAATCATGAGGTCTTTCAAATAGCCTCCATAATCTCTGTCAAGGGTATTATATATTTATAGGCAGAGTCCATTAACTCATCTCTAAGAATAAATTTGAGTCAATGACTCTTAAAATAATTCCATACAAAAACCACCTCAATGAGCCAAAAATATCAACATTTTAATTATTTAAACACAAGTATCATAAATGATGTATGCCAAAAATGGGATATTTTCTACACAAACTCATTATTATCCTTTTTGATGAGCTCCTATATTGTATAAAATCATTACATGATTCTCATTTTTGGAATATTGAAATCTTCTTATAGATTCATTGTTATTCATCTAAAGATCATCTTTGATTTATCCTCATGCATTAAAGATGAATATTGAAGGAATGGAGCTTCGAAGACTCATCAACTCTTCATTAAGATCGTAGAACATCCTTGTAGGCCTTGGTTCAATTGTTGGTTGTTCAAGATGAACTCTAGTGAATAGGTTCACCATCAAGGGTCAAATAAACTAAGAAGACTGTGTTGGTTTAAACTAGAGGGGCGTAGAAGACTGGATGACCTAGATTGATATGATCCAGCAGCACACGTTCAATATGCATATTTTTAATAGTTTAATATAAGCATGGATTTTTCATCCCACATAGAATTATTAAATATGTATCATCTACTATAACATTTAAATCATTTCATGATATGTCCATAAATCTACTCTCCCTCTCGGTATCTCCATAGGCCACTTCTTCCTTACCGATCTTCCACCCTAAATGATGGCGCGACCACTCCTTCACCTTATACATGAGTACATTAGAGCTTCTACCCACCTCTTAAGACTTCTGGTTAGGTCTAGTATGGTCTCCCTTAGAGTGGTTTACCTCTATGTCCCAAACATGATGAGGTCAATCCTATATTAGGCCTGCTTGTGGGATGGCTTATTATTTAAGTAAGTCTCAACTGAAAACAAAAGAAAAATATCTCAAGGTCCAAAAATGTAATACCAACCTTATATAATATTCCAATCCACTCTTCAACCATTATACTTCCCTCTGAAAAAAAAATTCAAATAAACCATTAGTTCTTCTTTCAATAATCAATTCATCATGAAAATTAATATTTTCATGATCTTCATCAAATGTTGTAACAATGTGGGATCTTAAACAAATTTGGCTTGTGTCTTTGAAATTATGAATAGTTCAACAATCATCTGATATAAAAGGATTATTAGCTATGTTTGACATCCAATTCCATTAGTTGAATCAATAACAATTATCTTGGAAACTTTACAAATCTTGTAGAATTTTACTACCTAATGACTACCAATGAGTCCATAACAATTCTCTCGGCATCATCACATCAAGCATGGAGAATTTTATTAGTGAATGAGATCCAAGGAATCTATAAAAATTCTCCAAGAATTTCACTGTCCTTCTTGTATATTTATCAAACTATTTACATCTTCCTCAATCCATGATTAATTACTAATCATAGGGTACTTCATCATACATTGTAACGACCCAATCTTTTTGAGTAATATATTAACTTACTCTTATTGATTTAATAAGATGTTAGTGGTTAATGCAGAAAGAGGAGTCGATGGCTTCATCCAGTAGACTAAACCCTTATGAAGCCCACTTATCAGAGCTTGGGAAGGAGGTAGCATCTGTGGGCTTCGCTTTGGACCAAGCCCAAGCCGAACTCCAGCGTGTCAAGCTTGAACGGAAACGCCTGCGGGAGAAGTTCAAGTTAGTAGAGATTTCTACTAGGGCAATGTTATCTGAGCCTCCCTCAGATTCTCTCACCATAGCACACCTTACACTTAGGTCTTATTCCAGTGTTATAAGGGGCTATGTGATGAGACCCTAGTTTCCTTGTGTAATCCTTTCGGGTGAATAAATTGAGATTTCTTCCTTTAGTGATGTTTGTGAAATTTCAAATGTCTAGATAATTTTAGAATGTATTTTATTGATGAATTTTGAAAAATGGATATTTTGAAATATTTATGTAAACCCTAAATAACTAATGATGTGTAATGATTTTCAAAAAATGGTCTTCTACAAAAGTGTTCATTAAGGAATTTGGAGTCTAATAAGATCAACTTAATTTTTGATGAATAGTAAATAGTGAATAGTGATTTTACGCTTAGGATTAGTAATGTGACCAAATGGATTAGTAATATCACTTAAAGAAAGTTTTAAAATAATCTAGGCACCTTGATTAAGTAATGTGATTCAATAAAATGGTTAAATAACGGTTTCATAAATTATTAGTCAAGTATTAGTTTTTTCGGATGAATAGTGTTTTTTAATTAGAAATTTAATTAAAAAAAATTAGAATTTTTTTTTATAAAAATGACTTTATTTTTGAACTCAGAACATCGATATTATGTTATGGTAATTTTTGGGGATTTTTCTGAAAAAAATGAATTTTCGATGAATAGTGTTTTTATTTAAAAATTAAATTAAAAATATTTAGAAAATTATTTTTATAAAATGGATTTCATTTTTGAAATCATAGCTTTGATATTTGGTTAATGTGAAATTTTGGGATTTTTCTGAGAAAGTTGAATTTTCAGTGAATAGTAAAAATACAGTTTTAGGGTTTCGGTATGTTTAATGACATCATAACGGTGTCATGATGATGTCATGAAATATTTTGAGGGTTGGCCGGCCAAGGGTGATGAATTACTGTTTTGGGGGCCCCATGTGGCCTAACTCCATGATAAATTCCAAGGGAGAGCACATGGGTTTGAGAAAAGCACATGTGAGGTGTCCCTTGGCCATTAATGCTTTGTCCCCTCACTTTCCCTATAAATACCCACCCTTTCCTCTTTTAGTTTTCACTCCCAACTCTCCCCCAACGAAGTTCTGGTCTTCTAATCTTCCAAGGAGTCCTCCCAAGGTGCCCCCAAGCCCTCAAGGTCCAATCCTTTGAGTTTCAAGAGTCACGTTTTAAGGTAAGGGATTCGACCCCTCTCTTTCTTTTCATGTAATCTCTTTTATGTCATTCCTATTATGCTCCTTGTTTTTATGTGAGAGGATGTTCTTTTATATTCCTCTTACTGCCCTTTAATGTTTATATGATGAGAGATCCCCTCTTACTCTCATCATTTCGTTTTATGAAAGTTTAAGTGACGCCGTTAGGCTGCCGAATTTTTAAGGGATTCTTTCACCCTTCTCATTTTTCAAGTTCGATTTTCATGTCAAGTCTTTCAAGTTCCTTTTTATTATGTTGGGGTATGATCTCTATATCTATCATACTGATCTCTTATGATCATATGATGAGGGACCCTATTTGACCTTGTCAAATTATTTTCTTTTGAAGTTAAGTGACGCCGTAAGGCTGCCGAATTTTCATAAGAGAAATCTAATCTTTTTTTTCCATCCATGTTTTTCATTTCAAATGGTATGTCCCTAAAATTTCATTACCATGTCCATATGTCCTTCTTATTCTTTCACCCTACTATTTTATGGATCATTTATGAGTGGGTGACCCATGTCCCCTCTCATTTCAATGTTTTCTAAAACCCCGAAACTTAGCCGTTATGCTGCAGAATTTTCCCCTCAAAATGCCTCTCTCTTTTCTCAAAAAAAATTTTATGTTATAAAGTGAATACTCAAAGCTCTTATTTCTTCAAGGGTATTCACATATGTATCAAAATGTTCCATTTTAAATTCTGGTATTTACATACATGAGATCCGATTTCCCTTTCCGTGGGTTTAAAGTGACGTAAAGATCATGTCTTAAAAGCAGTTTTTAAAACGTTATGATTATGAAATGAAACCCATTTATTTTATGCTATGTGGGTTATTTATGAAACGTTTTATGATGATATATGTGGCTCACCTGATAATAAATGCAAATTTAAGGATGCGCCCTGATAGCACTCCAATGCATTGGGTAATGATGTAACCACTAGAGATTACAATTTTCACGATACCTTGGTGAATAACCTTGGTAATTTTAAAATGACACCTTGAGGATGGAACTTGGTGATATGTTCATGATTGTCTATGTTAAATGATGTAGCCACATCTTCAAGTTATGAAAAATGTTATTTTTATTATGAAATGCCTCATGATTTCTTTCTCATGCCTTAAAGTTCTTTTCATGTCCTTATTGAAGTATCTCAAGTTCACATGTAAAATGTTCCTCTTGTTTCCCTTACTGGGCCTTCTGCTCACCCTTTCTTTTGATGTATGTCCCCAGGTTATCAGATGCAGTAATAAACCTAGAATGAACTTAAGGAGACGCCTTTCAAGTTTTTAAGAAAAAATTTTTATGTTGTTTTCATGTATTATGTTCCTGGTTTCCAAGACACTAGACCTTAAAGATCCTCAGTTTTGTGTAATGTAATGAAAGTTTATGTTATAAAATGGCGGGATGCCATAGTTGGTATCAAAGGATGGTTTAGTTATTTGTGTAAATTAGGATATAAAAACTTTAGGAAGAACCCTATAGAAAAGTTTAAATATAGGAAAACTTCCTGGTATTTTGGTAAGTATTGAGTAGGTGGTCTATCAAACAAATACATCCCTGTCTGGATACGAACAGGTAGAGGCGGCTCTGGCACAGATGTACATAGGGGTAAAACCCGAAAACACCGCTTTGAGCTAGACTCGAACGGGAACTGGTGCACGATAACGGGCCTTGCTGCACTCTTGGTTACGACACTCCCGGGGGATATGTTTGGTCAATCACATGCTTTTTATGAATCATTATGAAGGAATTATAGAGAACTATATTTTTCTAAGCACGAGGTCTTAGTTAAAAGATTCATAAATGAAATAAGTTTCTCACTAAGGTTTTATTCTTTTAGAAAATGGCGGGCAATAGGAGAAACCGTGCCGATGGTGACCGCAATGCACCATGTGCTGACGGCCCTCCGATGGAAGCCGGAATGGAAACATTCATGCGAATGATGAACCAACTGACTCAAGTTATGAGTAATAACTTGAATCAATCTGAGAGGCCGACCTCACCATGAAGGGAACAACTTTCTGTTGAGTCCTTCATGCGTCAAAGACCGCCAACATTCAGTGGATCTACTGACCCATTGGTTACGGAACAATGGATAAGCTCCATTGAAAAGATCTTTTCTGTACTTCATTGTTCGGAACAAGAAAAAGTCGCCCTTGTTGTTTACCGCCTAGAGGGAGAAGCTGATCAGTGGTGGTCACTGATCAAAAACACGAAGCCACGAGGAGAGATGGAAGCTATGGAGTGGGATGAATTTCGGGGGATTTTCTTTAACAAGTATTTCCCTCGTTCCATGAGAATGAAAATGGAGAAAGAGTTTCTCGAGCTGAAGCAGAAGGAGAACGAATCTGTCGGAAGCTATGAGATGAACTTCACAAGGCTTTCCCATTATACCTCAAGCTTTATCATGGACCCTAATGGGAAGGTTGATAGATTCTTTGGCGGACTACGACCACATCTACGGAAGAATCTAGCCAACAGGGACTACGATAGCTATGAAGAAATAGTTCGAAGTGCTATGAAAGTTGAACTAGAGTTTGGGGAGACACAATGGTCTCACAAATCTAATGAGAAGAAGAGAACTCTAGAACCAAGCCTGGGAAGAAGTTTTGATCAGGAAAGAGTTGGAAAGCATATGCAACATGCCACATGCAATAAATGTGGGAAGAAGCATCCGGGGAAGTGCTTGATCGGAAGTGGCAAGTGCTATAGGTGTGGAAAAGATGGCCATATTTCTCGGAATTGTCGTGGTGATGTGAAGCCTCAACTTCCCAACACTAACGACAGAGGAAAGATGGTTCTGGCCCTACCCGAAGTCACATGCTTCAAGTGTGGACAGCTTGGGCACTTTTCTAATCAATGTCCAAATCCGAGGGCGGTGGAGGGGAATCACCATTAACCTCAGCAGAGGCCAAGGGAGAAAGGTCGTTCTTTCGCTATCACAACAACTGAAGTTGAAGTTCCGAACGATGTGGTAGAAGGTACTCTTGTTGTCCTCTCAAAACTAGCAAGTGCTTTATTTGATTCTGGTTCTACGCATTCCTTTATTTCTTCCAAGTTCGCAAAGAATGTAGAATCAATCCCCGAATTGCTTGAGGTAGAGTTGTCAGTCAAGACTCCAAGTGGGATTATCCATGCATCAACAGTGTTTAGAGACTCTAGTGTTTACTTTGGTGAGCACAATCTTATCGCAAATCTAGTAGTCATTCCCATGATGGAATTTGACATTATACTAGGGATGGACTGGATCTCAAAGTATAACGCTAAGATCAAATGAAGAAGTAAGGAAATATCAGTAGTCTTGAATGAACGACCTACAGTTATCTTCTGAGGAGAGATATCCCGAACTGATCCCTATCTAGAAGCACCTCCTATAGCATTCTTTATGGAGTTAATCGGTGATGAGGAAGAAGGGAAAGGGAGCATACAAATTGAAGATGTTCCGACTGTTCAGGAATACATGGATGTATTTCCTGAGGAGTTACCTGGACCTCCCCCAGAAAGAGAGGTAGAGTTCTCCATTGAACTCGTACCTGGGTCTCAACTGATATCAAAGACTCCATATAGAATGGCAAATGTGGAGCTAGAAGAGTTAAAGAAAAAACTCCAAGACTTGTTGGAGAAGGGGTTTATCCGACCGAGTGTGTCTCCTTGGGGAGCACCAGTTCTCTTTGTGAAGAAGAAGGATGGATCAATGAGGCTATGCATTGATTATAGAGAACTGAACGGGATTATAGTGAAGAACAGATACCCTCTTCCAAGAATTGATGATTTATTTGACCAACTCCGTGGGGCTCAATTCTTCTCTAAGATTGACCTTCGATCTGGTTATCATCAACTGAGGGTGAAGAAGGAAGATATTCCAAAGACTGCCTTCCGATCAAGATATGGGCATTATGAGTTTACTGTTATTCCCTTCGGCTTGACTAATGCTCCTGCTATTTTCATGGATTTGATGAATAGAGTCTTTAAGGACTACCTTGATAACTTTGTGGTAGTTTTTATTGATGATATTTTGATATATTCAAAAATTCGTGAGGAGCATGAAGATCATCTGAGGGTTATTTTGAAAACTCTACGGAAGGAGAGGCTCTTTGGGAAGTTCAGCAAGTGTGAGTTTTGGTTACAACAAGTGGCTTTCTTGGGGCACATCGTAACCAATGAAGGAATCTCGGTTGACCCTGCAAAGACAGTGGTTGTGGAGGAGTGGCCTCAACCCACAACAGTAACTGAGATTCGTAGTTTCCTTGGTTTAGCGGGATATTATAGGAGGTTTGTGAAAAACTTTTCACGGATTTCTAATCCACTAACCAAGTTGACTCGAAAAGGGGTTAAGTTCATCTGGACAAAGGAATGCGAGGAAATTTTCCAAGAGCTGAAGAATAAATTGGTTACTGCACCTGTGTTAACACTACCCTCTATCGGAGAAGGATTCGTTATTTTTAGCGATGCATCTCTGAAAGGGATTGGGTGCGTCCTCATGCAAAATGACAAAGTAATTGCTTATGCATCTCGACAGTTGAAGATTCATGAGCAGAATTATCCTACGCATGATCTAGAGCTGGCGGCAGTTGTTTTTGCTCTAAAGATATGGAGGTACTATCTTTATGGGGAGAAATGTGATATATACACTGACCACCAAAGTCTAAAGTATATTTTCACTCAGAAAGAATTGAACATGAGACAAAGGAGATGGTTGGAGCTTATTAAAGACTATGATTGTTCAATTAATTATCACCCTGGAAGAGCAAACAAAGTCGCGGATGCGTTAAGCAGGAAAGATCCTGTTGTTCTGGCAACAATGAGGATCCTGGGAGATCCCTTGATTAAAGATCTAGTAAAACTGGACATGGGAATTATAAGGAAAGGGACATCATCAACCCTATCCCAAATGATTTCTCAACCTTCAATACTAGAGAAGATCAAGAAGGCTCAAAAAGAATATCCTTTGCTGCAGGAGAACTTCGAGGCTGTAAAGGATGGGAAGTTCCCTGATTTCAATATTGATTAAGAAGATGTATTGAAATTTCGTAAAAGACTCTGTGTTCCATCTATTTCGGAGATAAAGAAAGATTTTATGGATGAAGCTCATAGATCTACATTCTCTATACACCTGGGAAGCACTAAGATGTATAGAGACCGTCGTGATCATTATTGGTGGGATAACATGAAGAGGGAGATTGCCGATTACACTACAAGGTGCTTGGTGTGTCAGCAAGTAAAGGCAGAAAGACAACTTCCTAAGGGGGTATTACAACCGCTACCCATACCAGTATGGAAGTGGGATAATATCACCATGGAATTTGTAACTGGTATCCCGAAAACATCCAAAGGAAACAATGCGATATGGGTTATTGTGGACCGTCTCACCAAGACAGCCCATTTTATCTCTATTCGGGAAGATGTCTCTCTGGATCAGCTTGCCAAGATATACGTGAAGGAAGTGGTAAGGCTGCATGGGGTACCACTATCCATCGTATCTGATCATGACCCAAGATTCACATCAAAATTCTGGAGAAGTCTTCAGCATGCTCTGAATACTGAATTGAATTTTAGTACGTCCTATCATCCTCAAACTGATGGCCAATCTGAAAGGACTATTCAAACACTCGAAGAAATGTTGAGATTATGCTCAATGGAATTTAAAGGTGGATGGGATCAACACCTCCCATTAGTGGAGTTCTCCTATAACAACAGCTTCCATGCGAGTATTCAGATGGCACCCTATGAAGCTCTGTATGGAAAGCGGTGTAGAACTCCTACTTGTTGGGATGAAACTGGTGAGAGGAAGCTTCTTGGGCCTGATCTTGTGCAAGAAATGATAGAACAAGTTCATGCCATCCAACAACACATAAAAGCTGCTCAGAGTCGGCAGAAGAGCTATGCTGACAATCGACGAAGAGACTTGGAGTTTGGTGTTGGTGACAAAGTCTTCCTTCGAATCTCTCCATGGAAGAGAGTCATGCGGTTTGGGAAGAAAGGGAAGCTCAGCCCTAGGTACATTGGCCCCTATGAAATCCTTGATCGCATAGGAGCAGTGGCCTATCGTCTAGCACTTCCACCGAACCTAGCTCAAGTTCACAATGTCTTCCATGTATCTCTCTTGAGGAAGTACATACCTGACCCTTCGCATGTACTGAACCCAGAGGTGGTACAACTGGAACATGACCTCTCTTATGAGGAGCAGCCAGTGGAGATCTTGGACCGTAGAGACAAGGTCCTACGAAACAAGACTACCCACCTTGTGAAAGTGTTGTGGAGGAATCATAAATATGAAGAAGCGACTTGGGAGCCTGAGGAAACGATGAAGCAATAGTACCCTCACCTTTTCGAATAGGCCTCAAGTATAAATTTCGGGGACGAAATTTCATAAGGGGGGAAGAATGTAACGACCCAATATTTTTGAGTAATATATTAACTTACTCGTATTGATTTAATAAGATGTTAATGGTTAATGTAGAAAGAGGAGTCGATGGCTTCATCCAGTAGACTCAACCCTTATGAAGCCCACTTATCAGAGCTTGGGAAGGAGGTAGCATCTGTGGGCTTCGCTTTGGACCAAGCACAAGCCGAACTCCAGCGTGTCAAGCTTGAACGGAAACGCCTGCGGGAGAAGTTCATGTTAGTAGAGATTTCTACTAGGTCAATGTTATCTGAGCCTCCCTCAGATTCTCTCACCATAGCACACCTTACACTTAGGTCTTATGCCAGTGTTATAAGGGGCTATGTGATGAGACCCTAGTTTCCTTGTGTAATCCCTTCGGGTGAATAAATTGAGATTTCTTCCTTTAGTGAGGTTTGTGAAATTTCAAATGTCTAGATAATTTTAGAATGTATTTTATTGATGAATTTTGAAAAATGGATATTTTGAAATATTTATGTAAACCCTAAATAACTAATGATGTGTAATGATTTTCAAAAAATGGTCTTCTACAAAAGTGTTCATTAAGGAATTTGGAGTCTAATAAGATCAACTTAATTTTTGATGAATAGTAAATAGTGAATAGTGATTTTACGCTTAGGATTAGTAATGTGACCAAATGGATTAGTAATATCACTTAAAAAAGTTTTAAAATAATCTAGGCACCTTGATTAAGTAATGTGATTCAATAAAATGGTTAAATAACAGTTTCATAAATTATTAGTCAAGTATTAGTTTTTTCGGATGAATAGTATTTTTTAATTAAAATTTTAATTAAAAATAATTAGAATTTTTTTTTATAAAAATGACTTTATTTTTGAACTCAGAGCATCGATATTATGTTATGGTAATTTTTGGGGATTTTTCTGGAAAAAATGAATTTTCGATGAATAGTGTTTTTATTTAAAAATTAAATTAAAAATATTTAGAAAATTATTTTTATAAAATGGATTTCATTTTTGAAATCATAGCATTGATATTTGGTTAATGTGAAATTTTGGGATTTTTCTGAGAAAGTTGAATTTTCAGTGAATAGTAAAAATACAATTTTACGGTTTCGGTATGTTTAATGACATCATAACGGTGTCATGATGATGTCATGAAATCTTTTGAGGGTTGGCTGGCCAAGGGTGATGAATTATTGTTTTGGGGGCCCCATGTGGCATAACTCCATGATAAATGCCAAGGGAGAGCACATGGGTTTGAGAAAAGCACATGTGAGGTGTCCCTTGGCCATTAATGCTTTGTCCCCTCACTTTCCCTATAAATACCCACCCTTTCCTCCTTTAGTTTTCACTCCCAACTCTCCCCCAACGATGTTCTGGTCTTCTTACCTTCCAAGGAGTCCTCCCAAGGTGCCCCCAAGCCCTCAAGGTCCAATCCTTTGAGTTTCAAGAGTCACGTTTTAAGGTAAGGGATCCGACCCCTCTCTTTCTTTTCATGTAATCTCTTTTATGTCATTCCTATTATGCCCCTTCTTTTTATGTGAGAGGATGTTCTTTTATATTCCTCTTACTGCCCTTTCATGTTTATATGATGAGAGATCCCCTCTTAGTCTCATCATTTCGGTTTATGAATGTTTAAGTGACGCCGTTAGGCTGCCGAATTTTTAAGGGATTCTTTCACCCTTCTCATTTTTCAAGTTCGATTTTCATGTCAAGTCTTTCAAGTTCCTTTTTATTATGTTGGGGTATGATCTCTATATCTATCATACTGATCTCTTATGATCATATGATGAGGGACCCTATTTGATCTTGTCAAATCATTTTTTTTTGAAGTTAAGTGACGCCGTAAGGCTGCCGAATTTTCATAAGAGAAATCTAATCTTTTTTTCCTTCCATGTTTTTCATTTCAAATGGTATGTCCCTAAAATTTCATTACCATGTCCATATGTCCTTCTTATTCTTTCACCCTACTGTTTTATGGATCATTTATGAGTGGGTGACCCATGTCCCCTCTCATTTCAATGTTTTCTAAAACCCCGAAACTTAGCCGTTATGCTGCAGAATTTTCCCCTCAAAATGCCTCTCTCTTTTCTCAAAAATTTTTTTATTTTATAAAGTGAATACTCAATGCTCTTATTTCTTAAAGGGTAATCACATATGTATCAAAATGTTCCATTTTAAATTCTGGGATTTACATACATGAGATCCGCTTTCCCTTTCCGTGGGTTTAAAGTGACGTAAAGATCATGTCTTAAAAGCAGTTTTTAAAACGTTATGATTATGAAATGAAACCCATTTATTTTATGCTATGTGGGTTATTTATGAAACGTTTTATGATGATATATGTGGATCACCTGATAATAAAGGAAAATTTAAGGGTGCGCCCTGATAGCGCTCTAATGCATTGGGTAATGATGTAACCACTAGAGATTATAATTTTCACGATACCTTGGTGAATAACCTTGGTAATTTTCAAATGACACCTTGAGGATGGACCTTGGTGATATGTTCATGATTGTCTATGTTAAATGATGTAGCCACATCTTCAAGTTATGAAAAATGTTATTTTTATTATGAAATGCCTCATGATTTCTTTCTCATGCCTTAAAGTTCTTTTCATGTCCTTATTGAAGTATCTCAAGTTCACATGTAAAATGTTCCTCTTGTTTCCCTTACTGGGCCTTCTGCTCACCCTTTCTTTTGATGTATGTCCCCAGGTTATGAGATGCAGTAATGAACCTAGAATGAACTTAAGGAGACGCCTTTCAAGTGTTTAAGAAGAATGTTTTATGTTGTTTTCATGTATTATGTTCCTGGTTTCCAAGACACTAGACCTTAAAGATCCTCAGTTTTGTGTAATGTAATGAAAGTTTATGTTATAAAATGGCGTAATTCTATATACATTGACTTTTGATTACTTCTTATAAATAGACAACAAAGACAACCATTCTAAATAACCAGACACATGGGATTTTCAGTCTCCCCATTTGGGTTTTTTGTCAACACTATTTCCTTAAATTCAATGTCTAGTGTACATATTATTGACAATAAATGAAAAGGATTGATACAGGAGTTTTATTCTTACTTTCAAGGAATTTAAAAATTGCTTCTCCTTTTATGGAAAGATGGTACCACATGGTTCCCAGGTAAAATATTTTTTATTTGGTATTCTCTAAGTCTTCCTGGGATAACCCAGTATAAAAAAAGAGTGATACAACCAGTGTTGTCTATAAAATCCATTAACAACCATGATTGTGATATCAAGATCACAACATATTTATTTCTCAAATTAGAGGTTGTATAAAATATATTTTTTATGTAATATATTCTCCTAAACACTTCAAAAAAATAGTCACAAATTTCAAGTGAAAAAATATTTTACTCCCCATTTCTATGAGCTTAATCATCAACCAACACTCCCATATTTTCCATACATTTTTTATAATCATGACAAGGGAAAGAGATTTAATTGTTTTACCTATATTTTCAGTTTATGTTGAGATGACATGAATTTATAGATATTCATAAAATAATATTTGATATCATCTCCTTCATATTATCTCCCCTTCAAGTGGGGAACTCCATTTCATTTGACTTGGTGGAAAATTTATCAGATAGTATTCAAGATCTACATGTTGATAATCCACCATTATGGAACAATTCATGTTTTTATTAGATCATAAATTATCATTACAACTTGTTTTCTGCCACTTTGTTCTTCAAGTTCTCCTCTTGGTATTGTTCATCACCTTTAACTCCCTAAAACATAAGCACACAAGTACTAAAAAATAAATTTGAGAATAGTGTGGAACACTTGTGAGCTTCATAATAGGTGCAACAGTGCTTAGATTTTCCTCTAAACCCAATGATTCCTTTACTTGTACTGCTAATGTGTTTGGAACTCTTCTTGATTTCTCCTCTTTTATATTTAACATTTTTATATTTATTTGACAGCATGTAAAATTTACTTCTATTTACCTTCATCCTTTGTCGGTTGTTTATCCTTACTTCTTCAAGCAGTGAAGTAGCTTCTGTAACATCCCCAAATGATAAAGGGTTAAATGAAAAAATGATATGACTCATGTCAACGAGATGCACCTTCCTTTTCGGAGCCTATCTGATTAGAACTCCATAGTTAATCATGCTTGGCCTGGAGTAGTGATCAGGATGGGTGACCTTTTGGGAAGTTTCCCAGGGTGTGTGTGAGTGAGGACAAAGCACACTGGAAAAGACATGTGTTGGCTTGTGGGGACTTTCATTAGTCAGATGACCCGTTCAGGCATGTGGGTGGACCTTGGGGTGGGTCCCACATGTCTGCGGGGCAACAGGTGGTACCTGGTGGGCCAGGACCCGACGGCCATGTTATGGCGGGGTGGTTGCGCTGTCACTGGGGCCCAGTTGTCACATTTGGTATCAGAGGAGGAACTCAGCCTTAAGTGGAGTGCATTTCCTGGGTTGAGTTGTAGGGCCCACAACGAGGACGTTGTGCTCTAAAGGGGGAGGGGGTGATTGTAACACCCCCCAAATGATAAAAGGTTAAATGACTAAATGATATGACTCATGTCAACAAGGTGCACATTTGGTATCCGAGGGAGGTTCCCAGCCTTAAGTGCAGTGCACTGCCTGGGTTGAGTTGTAGGGCCCACAACGAGGACGTTGTTCTCTAAAGGGGGGGGTGATTGTAACACCCCCAAATGATAAAGGGTAAAATAACCAAATGATATGACTCATGTCAATAAGGTGCAACTTCCTTTTCGAGATCATGTCTAATTATAACTCCACAGTTAAGCATGCTTGGCCTGATGTAGTGATCATGATGGGTGACCTTCTGGGAAGTTTCACAAGGTGTGTGTGAGTGAGGACAAAGCACACTGGAAAAGACATGTGTTGGATTGTGGGGATAGTCACTAGTCATATGACCCATTCGAGCATGTGGGTGGACACTGGGGTGGGAACCACGTGTTTGTGGGGCAACTGGTGGTACCTGGTGGGCCAGGACCCGATGGTCATGTTAAGGCGGGGGGTTTGTGCTATCACTGGGACCCAGTTGTTACATTTGGTATTATAGGAGAAACCCAGCCTTATGTGCAGTGAACTACTTGGGTTGAGATATAGGGCCCACAATGAGGGCATTGTTCTTTAAAGGGGGGTGATTGTAACATCCCCAAATGATACAGGGTTAAATGAAAAAATTATATGACTCATGTCAACAAGGTGAACCTTCCTTTTCGAGAGTCTACCTGATTAGAACTCCACAGTTAAGCGTTCTTGGCCTGGAGTAGTGATCAGGATGGGTGACCTTCTGGAAAGTTTCTCAGGGTGTGTGTGAATGAGGACAAAGCACACCAGTAAGGACAAGTGTTGGATTGTGGGGACTATCATTAGTTAGATGACCTATTCAAGCATGTGGGTGGACCCTGGGGTGGGCCCTACGTGTCTTCAACTAGTGGTACCTTGTGGGTTAGGACCCAATGGCCTTATTAAGGCGAGGTGGTTGTGCTGTCACCGGGACCCAGTTGTCACAGCTTCCCCTAGTGCTTGCTTTTCTAACTTCAACATCACTATTTGATCTGGTAAAATAGTAATATAATTATTATTTTTATGTCCATCCTTATTTCACCATCCACGTGATTTTTGTGATACACTTGAGTTTTCATGTGCTGAAAACCTCTCATGAAATTTGATATCTTTGTATAGAACAACCTATTTTCCCTATTCCTTTGCTCCAACTAATGCTTCATCCTCAAATTTCAGCATTTCTATAACAACATGAAAATTATTAGGGAATATGATTAAGTACCCCTTATTAAAATATTGTTTCTTGGATTTTCTACAGGGATTATTCAATGCTTTTGAGTTACCTTTGTTAGGTAACTTATCAATAATTTCTTCAATCAATCTTATCTTCTAGTTTCTATCCTGGATTTATTATAATCTTAACTTTAGATTGATTCCATCCATTTCCATGGTCTAATTTCAGTTGTATATGGTATTAAATCTCTTTCCATAGTAAAATAATCTTTTATTGGTTCATGTGAAATTATTGGATTCCAACTTACCAACCTTATGTGCAGTATATTGCCTCATAATTTTCTTAACATCCTTCTTTTTCTTATTACCCAAAGAAGAATTTCTAGCTTTTGGTATTTGATTCTTCATTTGTTGTGGTATTTTCTTCTCATCAATATACGAATGTTGCATGGTTTGAATATACCATCACTCGTTATAATTGTAACAACTTATGCTTCAATATTCACAAAATCCTTCAATATGTCCAAATTTATTCTTGATAGAAAGGTTATTCATTATCAATATATTTTACTTCTATTTTGCATGTTTCTTAATTTATCCACATATACATTCCCTAAATATAGGAATTATGTAATTTTCATATGATGAGACATAATACTAACAATAAATGGCATGATTCCCAAATTTCCAACAGCACCAACAATATCAAAAAAAATATTCTTCTTTTACATGTAGTATCAATCTGACTTGATTTAGTGCCTTCATGTTTCTGGGTTTATCTTTCCTTATTTGGAGCATCGTTTTGGGGGTAGTTTTTATTTATCATACTAGTATCAACCCTTCATGTTTTGGTTCATTTATTATCATTTATATCAACCCACATTTTCCCATATCATGGCTTTGAACCTTCAATAGAAGATGATATTTCATTATAAGAAACAAAAGTAACAAGTTTATAGATTACCTTCTTCTATGAGATTGTAGAAGTTTGATCAAGATGTGATCTTGAGTTATTCTTTCCACCAATATGAGTCTATTTAGATACATGAGTCACATATATAGTTTGTGTAGAACTCCATAGTTAAGCGTGCTTAGCCTGGAGTAGTGATCAGGATGGGTGACCTTCTGGGAAGTTTGTCATGGTGTGTGTGAGTGAGGACAAAGAACACTGGAAAGGACAAGTGCTTTCATGTGGGGGCTTTCATTAGTCAGATGACCCGTTCAGGCATGTGGGTGGACCCTGGGGTGGGCCCCATGTGTCTGCAACTGGTGGTAGCTAGTGGGCCAGGACCCGACGGCCTTGTTAAGGCGGGGTGGTTGTGCTGTCACCGGGACCAGTTGTCACAGCTTCCCCTACTTCTTGCTTTTCTGACTTCAACATCTCTATTTGAGCTGGTAACATAGTTATATAATTATTTGTGTTATATCTATCCTTATTTCACCATCCACGTGATTTTTTTGATACACGTGAGTTTTCATGTGGTGACAACCTCTCATGAAATTTGAGATCTTTGTATAGAACAACCTATTTTCCCTTTTCCTTTGCTCCATCTAATGCTTCATCCTCAACTTTCTGCATTTCTATAACAACATTAAAATTATTATGGAAGATGATTAAGCACCCCTTATTAAAATATTGTATCTTGGAGTTTCTACAGGGATTATTCAATGCTTTTGAGTTACCTTTATTAGGTAACATATCAATAATTTCTTCAATCAATTTTATCTTCTAGTTTCTCTCCTAGATTTATTATACTCTTAACTTTAGATTGATTCCATCTGTTTCCATGGTCTAATTTCAGTTGTATATGGTATTAAATATATTTCCATCGTAAAATAATCTTTTATTGGTTCACGTGAAATTATTGGATTGCAACTTAATAACCTTATGTGCAGTATATTGCTTCATAATTTTCTTGAAATCCTTCTTTTTCTTATTACCCATGGAATAATTTCAAGCTTTTGTTCTTTGATTCTTCATTTGTTGTGGTATTTTCTTCTCATAAATATACGAATGGTGCATGGTTGGAATATACCATCCCTCATTATAATTGTAACAACTTATGCTTCAATAATCACAAAATCCTTCAATATGTCCAAATTTATTCTTGATAGAAAGGTTATTCATTATCAATAGATTTTACTTCTATTTTGCATGTTTCATAATTTCTCCACATATACATTCCCTAAATATAGGAATTCTGTAATTTTCATATGTTGAGACATAATACCAACAATAAATGGCATGATTCCCAAATTTCCAACAGCACCAACAATATCGAAAAAATATTCATCATTTACATGTAGTACCAATCTGACTTGATTTAGTGCCTTCATGTTTCTGGGTTTATCATTCCATATTTGGAGCATCGTTTTGGGGGTAATTCTTTTTTATCATACTAGTATCAACCCTTTATGTTTTTGTGGATTTATTAGCATTTATATCAACCCACATTTTCCCATATCTTGGATTTGAACCTTCACTAGAAGATGATATTTCATTATAAGAAACAAAAGTAGAAAGTTTATAGATTACCTTCTTCTATGAGATTGTATAATGTTTATCAAGATGTGTTCTTGAGTTATTCTTCCCACCAATATGAGTCTATTTAGATACATGAGTCTCATCTATAGTTTGTGTAGAAATATCCCTTGTTGGATCTTGAATCTCTTCATATGTTTTGCTAGAAGAATTCTTCTTCTCAGTAACTTGGGAAGTTTCAGTATGTGTCTCCATTAAATTTATCGATTCAATATCATATTCAAGAAAATACATAATGACAACACACTTATAATTTTTAACTGATTTCATCCTATCTTCCCATTCACTTCTCATTATTTTAATTTGATCTTCATGTTTTTTCTACATTCACTCAGAAATATATCAAGGTATTTAATTATTATGGATTTAACTTACAATTGGTAGTCCTTGACACTGATGGCATATTTATGTTATTCTTCTCGATCATGGATCTTCTAAATATATTCTTCATGCTTCTTGGTATTTTCATGCACTAACATGTGAATTTCTTTGACCTTGTTTTTTTATTCAAGTTGATAATCACGTAAATTCATAGAAACATTGAACAATGTTTCAAGTGCATTGATTACTTCCCCAAAAACATGTTTACACAACGTTATCTCATAAATATGACATTTCAATTATTATTTAATTATTGAAATATTTTCTATTGGAAATGTCATAGATTCTTCCTCTTCGTCAATGTGGTCTATGATAACATTGCAGCTTTTGAATTTCATTGTAAGTGCATCCTTCTGTTTATTGATTTCTTCTTCAAACTATTATTATTCATAAAAAATATTCCTAGACGAAAAAAGTATATATAAAATCCATTCTTCAAAAAAATTCTTTTTGTACATTTCAAATAAATAGTAGAATCCTTCAATAATTTAGATAGATTAAAATTCCTCATATTCTCTATAGATTAAACTAGTTTCTTCATAAGAATCATTTTCAACAGATGTTACAAGAGGGAAATTATCCTTTTCTTAATTATTTGATATTTTTATTAATCTATTTGTTTCCTTCTTCTTCCTACTTTTCAGAGTCTTGGTACAAATGTTCATGTTTTCTTTGACAGGATTGGAGATTAAATTTTCCACCCGAGGTGCTTCATAATCATGTTCAAATATGGAGATCATATAATCCATGTGAAAACAACTAAGAATAAAAATTTGATCTAATCATAGTAATAACCTCTCTCTCATACCACTTGTAGTGCCCAGATGAATTGTACAGTCACACTGATTGGGAGGGTGAATCAGTGTACCCAACTTTTTACCATATTTTACTTTCTTTAAATTTACTATATACTCTTCAACATCTTCCTATGTTAAGAGGAATGTATCTATTTTGTGCTATTAGCAATTACATACACATGGAATTAAGATAAAAAAGGAAAAAACAACACATAAGTATTTTTAAAAGGTTTGGTACAAAGAAATTCACCTTTCCTTGATCAAACTGTGGTTGATTCATGAGCTATCTTATCACTATTTAGTTTTAGTTATTAAAAATTCCTAGAATTGGTATACAAAGTTTAGGTGGGAAATAAAAAATCTTCTTGAGTCAATGGTGTTATTTATACTGGTTCCACCAGTCTTCAATGGCATTGTCTATACTGGCACCACCAGTTCTTTGAAGATATTCAATAAACATATGACCAAGCTCTATTTACTACACTAGATGACTTTGTGTAAACTGGATAATTTGGGTCCACTAATGAATGAATTTGACTGCCACTAAATAAAAAATATTTTATAAACACTGACCATATATTGTTTAATGTGTTTAATATGAAACATACACTTGGAATCACTACTTTTTTAGAATGAACAACTATTGAATTTATCAATATACTGCATGTTGACTTCTTGATCTCTTTATCAATTGCCCGGATAGATACTATTTCAGTCAATGAAGTTCTTCGACTTCGTCTTGAATATTATTCTATGAATGAAAAAGCTTTCACAAAATCAATTCAATTATTTCAAGTATCCTTATTTCAAGGATGTTTCATTAACTTCTTAAGAAAAACACTCGTATGAAAAAATCATCTTTCTTATTATTTTATGTGTACACTGCCATTTTATTTTTTAGGCTATAAAATTTGGTTATTATTCACATGTGCATGTGCTCATGCATTATTTTCCTTCATGCTAACAAATCACCTCACTTAAACATCACACATGCATGTTATCATATGCATGTATATTTTATGCATCATACAACCCCTTCTCACAATGGCAGTAATAAATTGTCCACTTTGTGTTCCTTCAAGTACACCATATGTGAACACACAAACATTAATCTTATTTATTATATTTTAGTTTAATATATGTATGTAATGCATGTGTACATGAAATACTTATTATGTTTCTTATGTCCTAACCTGAATGGGTGTCCCAACCTTCTTCACGGAAGATAGGATAGTGCATCTTCTTCGTGATTCACACAATCCAGGATATTCACAAACAATGTATCATGCTACATCATATTGCTTCACGAAATAGATTCTTCATGAATTCTTCTAGTGTGCTAAAGACAAGTTAAAATACCCACAACTTTTATTCTCCTTCACACAAGCAGAATTCATTGCAGAAACCAATTTCTTCATGAATTGATTCAAGAGTGTGTTGCACTGGTTGAATTCTTATGGGATCTTCCCCTCTCTGCAGTGCTATAAAGCCTCATAGAACTTCTTCCTCATTAAATAGTTTTTTCTCAATGATCTATATTTTTTAATAAAATGGGATATTTTCAAATAGTAACCATACTCTCAGTAGATTAAATTAAATATTTATAGGTAGATTCCATGGAATCCTCTCTAAGAATAAAGCTGAGTCAAGGCCTCTAAAAATAATTCCACACAAACACCTCCCTAATGATTCGAACATATCAGCATTAGAATTAATTCAAAATGGGTATCTTAATTGATTTACACCAAAAAACATGTATTATTTTCTTTATGAACTTGTGATGATCCTTTTTGGGGAGTTGTTATCATGTATGTGATCATCTCATGATTCATGTTTGTAGAAGGTCGAACTCCTCCCGCAACTATGTTTTCAGTCTCCAAAAGATTATCATTGATTTAACCTAATAAATTAAAGATGAGGATTGAATGAATAAATATTCAAAGACTCATTGACTCTTCATTAAGATCACAGAACAACCATGTTGGACTCAGTTTGATCATTGGTGGTTTGGGATGAACTCCAGTGAATAGGTTCACTATCGAGGTTCAATTAGAAGAAGAAGACGATGCTCGTTTAAACCATTGGGGCATGGGGGATCAGATAGCCTAGATTTATCCTATTTAGCGGCATGCATTCTATCTTTATGTTTTATAATGGATGAATAGTATCATGGATTTTGAGTCTGTCACCAAATCGTTGAATGTGTCTCTTCTATATCAGGTAATTCATGCTCGGATCCAGCCAGAAATCCCCACTCTCTATTAGTACCAACCTGCACCACTTTTTCTTTGCTGCTATGTCACCTAAAATGATGAAACCTCCACTATTTTACCTTATACATGAGTGAATATGAGCTTCTTCTCACCTCTTCCAACTTGTGTTTAAGCCTAGGATGGGATCCATCAATGTGGTTGACCTTTGTGACCCACATCAACTGAGGTCAATCCTGGATTAGTCTTTCTTGTGGGATGGCCTATTTTTTAACTAAGGCCCAAATAAATACATAGAAAAATATCTCTAAGTATTGAAATTTAATTACAACCTTATATAACATGCCAAGCATCTCCTCATTAATTAGTCTTTCTCATATAAAAAAATTTTATGGAAACATTTAATTCTTCTTTAAATAATCAATTCATCAATAAAATTAATATGTTCATGAACTTCATCAAATTTTATAATAATGTTAAATCTAAAAAAATATCTCATGTCTTTTAACTTAATAATAGTTCAAAAATCATCTTATTTAAAAGGATAATTGTTCAATAATGACATCCAATTCCATTAGATGAATCCATAAAAATTCTATAAGAGACATCACAAATTATGGAGAATTTTCCAACCAATGAGTTCATAAAAACTCTCCCAGAATCATCACATCAATCATAGAGAATTATCTTAGTGAATAAAATCTAGGGAATCCATAATAATTCTCCAAGTATCTCACCAGCCTTTTTGAATATTTCTCAAACTATTTAAATTATCCTCAATCAATGGTTAAACACTAATCATAGAGGTCTTCATCATATATTTACATTTTATTCCTTCTTATTTGTTGAAAAAACACAATTATACTCCATATCCATCAACATGGGTTTTTTAGTAGTGATGCATAGATCCTTCAATCTTGGTCTCAGCTAAAATATTCAAAATAATGATGCCCCATTTCCTATGCATGATCTTAATCTATGAAGGGTACATTTACACTTACAAAACTATTTATGGATTGATGACTATCCCTATTGGATACATAGTGATACATAGGTCACACATCACCAAGCCTAGCTGCAAAATTAAAAAAATGGGTCCCCTCCTACCTTAGTGTTTGAACATTTGTAGAGATAATTCATTTCCATAATGGCATGATACTATGGTAGGGATTATTTTACCTTTATTAGGTGTGATCTAGATATATGTAGTGAAATATTCACAAATATTATGTATGGACAGACCAAAATTCTCCCTCTCCATATACAAGTTGGATGTATATAAGATCCATGTGATACCTACATTTGGATTGATTCTTATTATTATAGGATACGTAGTGATGGATGGATCCTTCAATCCTTGGTCTAGTTGAAAAATCACACAAAAAATCCCCAATTCACTACTACATAGGATATAGATCTGTGCAAAGGATTTTATTTGGGAAATCTAAGAGTGAAATGATTCTTGACATCATGAAATGAAAATAGAAACCCTTAGGAGGCCTAAACATAGAAATTGTAGATTCCACTAGCTCACTCTGTTCACAATTGACCTCATCCATTCGCAAGATTGAGACCAATTTCTTTCCTATTCATGCACCCATGTCCATCACATTATGGTTTATTCCTCATTTGCCTCTTGTTTCTCACATTGAGCATTAATCACATGAGCTTAAAGGATTATACCCACCCATTTAATATTGTTGTGAGTATATTGAATAAAGGTGAGTGGAATCATTTTTCAACCTTGCAGGACCATAAAGTGTATAATATTGGTTGAGTTATATAGTATTATTTTTCCTGTGGGTTATTTTGATTTATGGATGGATTGATATAATTTGAGTCAGATCAATAAAAAAGGTGGACCAAACATATTGCTACATTCCTATAATAATACATAAAGACAAAAAAATCATTCCACATTTAAATTACTTTAACTGATGAAAGGTGTCTCTAAATACATGCTATATAATATTCATGTAAATTATTTATGTCCTAATCGCATTACAATAAACTGTATGACCTTCATCTAAGTTGTACGATACTAAACCATATAGAATTAGGTCATTGTCATGTGATGTTAAACTATATGTAAAGTGTATCCCATTTAGGTTTGTAAATTACAACCTTACAGTACATGAACTTAGGTCAATGTTGTGAAACCTTAAAGTCTAACACTTGATGGCACAAATCTTAAGACCATAAACTACTAGTGTAAGAGACACAAAACTTGTTAGAAGAAAAACCAAAAAAGGTATATCTGAGCTAAATTCGAGTCTTTGATCATTATGATATTTATCTCCATAGTTTTGGAAAAATTAGATCACAAATAAAAATGCACAAAGATCTTAGGGACAATCTTTTAACCCTATTAGAAGTAAACCCATGAGTAATGGACTCCTATAGTCAAGGAAAAATTTACAGTAAGGATTTATCACATCTTCTTTCTACAATCAGGTGTTCAGTATGCAGCGAAACAACTTTTAGGGTGATCAAACCCATCATGAATATTATGTTTTCCATAAACCACCTTAATGTCTTTAAAGTATGAGTTGATACCCATCAATTACTCAAGTTAATAAAATTATCTTCGAATCCCATATCCTTGAGTTATTTTTATTCTCTCCCCCCTATAGCATATTGGTAATAAGAACTGGCACATCTAATGGGACCCAACTAGGATTCACTAGTGAAAAACACAATTCCTTAGAGCTTATGCCTAGGGGGTGTTTTGGACCTATAGTAAAATCCCTCCTAAAACACATGATCTATTGTATTGACTTCATTTGATATGAGTTCTCACCATTTCCAATGGTTGGCTTATTACCACCAGTATCCACTTTCTGTTGACTCAGATATTCCAAGATCATGATTTACTATTACCATGGACAAAATATTCAAGTGTATTCGACATCCACAATGTTATTTCACCATGTATTATACCCACTCTCAAATGGGGAATGAAGTACGACATTATTTAACCTTTTATTGGTCCTCATAACGTGGTCCTAAACCATTTGAAATAGGGCCCAAGATTCATGACCATACACCAAAATACCATAGGGTTCCAAAACCCTCATTGGATAGTCTATTATCCATGACCTAATTCATTTCCCAAGTGATTGAATCTTTAAAAATGTTTCATATCCCTTGGAAATGAGTGGGGACCCCTCTATTTGACCAATTAGGTAATCCCACAATAGATCATGTATGAGGTCCATTTTCCCATCTACTAGAGGTGTCTTTTACTTACAATAAAGACCCTTCAATCCCTGTGGGCCCTAGAAACATCAAAGAAGAACTTGACACCTCAGTGTTTTTTGAGATCAAACCCTATTTCACTTCCCCATATCATCATATTTGGATAAAACTATTTGGTATATGATTTTCACAACCAACATTCCTTCTATAAAAATGGATTTGATATCCCTAACATTATGTCATTTTCTACTAAGGACCTTTAAAGAAACCATGTAGGGTGTCAGAACCCTGCATGAATATTCATCCTTCACAATTCAAACAAGGATAAAGGGTTTCATAAACCTATATAAATATCCATACCACACATTTCCAGTAAGGATTTAGGGATTCAAAACCCTCCATGAATGTTTTTCCTCTATTTCTTAATCATCTAAGTTCATATAAGGTTCATGCTAAATATCCTTAAACTATAGTAGTGTAGGGTCCAATCTGTTCAACCTAAAATAATTGAACCTCATTAATCATATTTTCAAGACCTTAAAATACTAATTGAATGAGACATATTACTAGCCATGTTGAAACCCCACAAAGGGTGGTCTATGAAAAATTTGGATCTCTTCTATCTATGCACGTTCATTCTATGCTCTATGAAAATTTGAGAATTTAATATATATATGTATATGTGTATGTATGTATGTGTTTAATATAAAAGATATATAAATCTGGTTTGGATGAAAACCCACAAACAGAAACCTAATAAAAATTCAATTCACTACTCGTTGGTACATCTTTATAGGTGGCCTAGTAAAAATTTGGGGAAATATATAAAAAAATAATGTAATTAAATACTAATACATATATGGAATATAGAGGTCGTTGTATGGCCCCAGCAATAGTCAAGTCTTTCTCGTTAGTCCCCTTGACTAGGAAAAAGATAGAGTTCTCTCTCTCTCTCTCTGGGACAACCACCTTGGACTATCCCTTTGAACTAGAAAATTTCAAAAGATATCACCCTAGTATGTCAATAAAAGATTTTATACTTATTTTTATTCGTGAGACATTCTCATGAAAAGTCAATTATGTTTTGATAATTTGATTTCAGATTTAGTTTTCATTTATCATTGTATTTTTTAGTGATCTTTATGATATTAATCCATCAAGATTTCATTCATAAGGTAATAGAATAATAGTATTGATAGAATCATGGGGATTTCCATAAGTTTATTTCATTTGTTATGTAATATAGGAGGGTGTAATATCCATAACTCAGAGTCTCTCCCCTAGGAAATCAAGTAAAAGGAGACTCCTAAAAGTATAATATTATTACAATGTATATTTTTTGGACTCCCTTAACTCCACCCACTTCTACTCTATAAAATATTTGGATTGGCATAATTTATTGACTAACTTGGTTTCCAACTCTATGACCTATAGAAATTCCTCCGCCATGGAAACAATATCAAGTTTGGCCTTATCCAACATGTTAACAAGCCATTGTCTCTTTACCATCATTTTATCCACAAAATTAAGCATATATTGAAGGAGGTACAGCTCCAATTGGGACCTGTCGATCTCATACATCACAATATTGAACAAATTATGATGATATAATATTCTATTTCATACTAGGAAGACTTATTCAGAGCCTTATTTCGATGTTGTTTGGAAGAAGATGAGACCTCCGATGATGATACCCATAGATCAAGGGCCCTATTATAATCTCTTAGAGAAACCATATCCATTACCCTTGAATGAAGAGCTCAATAAAATAACCGTACAAAGCCAATGGTTTTGAAACTATATTCGAGGTGTCCCAACTTCCCCTTCAGTTATTCTGAGGGTCCCTCTATGATTAAACTCCAAATGTCCCCCCCACACTTTCAGAACAAATGTTAATGAAATGCTTCATGTCATAATCCTTTACTCAGGTTTAGTCTAGAAACATGGACATATTTCAACACCAATTCTATAAGTGAGTAGATTTCACTAGCATCCTTTTATATTCTTGGTGTAGAGCCTGCTTCTATGCTAGGAGACCAAATAGGGGGAATCCTAAAGTTGATGGATTCTTGGCTTCTAAGTTCCCAAGGTAAGGATTCAACAATAAATGGTAAACAAATATCATTAATTAGTTGATATGTAATAAAATACTTCTAGAAAATCAATGATTTTGAAAAGTGATGAAAACATACATTTTTCATCCATATCACTAGCAACATATTTCATCCCAGTTATATATTCTGAGAAACTGGTGATGCCATCTTGTGTTAGATGACATGGTGGAACCACTGATGTTTTTCCTATCAACATAGTCTTCACACCACCTTTAAAATCTATATGCCCAAATAAATGTTAAACGATGTGATAAAGATTGAATGATGTGTCTGGTTTCTAAACTGGTGTTTACCCTATACCAATGAAGCCTCTATAATAACTCTGATTGTAAAGGAATATATATCGGTGTCTTCATATTTCAAAATTTCACTCACCTATTCCATGAAAAAAGTCGTGAGTTCTAATGCATTAGTATTAGATTTCATGGCTAATCCTTCCCAGACCTCGACCACCTCTATCTCTCTATTTTCTTTTTCCAGGGTTTAAGGTTCTATTGGAGGGTTACAAGGTCCATATTTACCGATGTTTACAATTACTTTTTCTTCCAAGTGGACTTTTTAAGGGCCTACATAATAAAATAAAATCTGAAAATCTACTAAAGTGTCATATAAAGAAAGAGAAATATAATTTTCCATGAAGTTTGATCCTCACTCGGGGATTCTAGGAGAGATTTATTTGACATATTATCCCACTTAGTCTTATTTTTATTTTCTAAGGATATTTGGAAGTGGTTAAATCAATGGACCTGAGGATTGCATCAAAAAAAGCATGAACAATGTTTTTTTAGGATTGGAATTTGATGCCTACATAAGCTCTATCTAAAAAATTGTAGCCATATTCTTTATCCTCATAATCATCATCTTAATCAGGTTCATCTTTTATACCCCTAGGGATAATATAGAGGAGATGTGATGGGTAAATGGAACATTTTGTATTCCTAAAATTCCCAAAAGTGCAAAAAAAGTTTAGTGCAGTTTTCATAGCAATTCAAGAAATTGATTATGACAGTAAAGTTATTTTTACCTCTTACTTGGAGCCATGTTTCCCCTCTATCCACAACAACCACCACAATACTAAGAACCATCATTTTCATCACCAAAGATTACTAATTTATTTATCACTTAATACAATGAATCATCACATCGTGTTCATTGAGAAATTCCTCGACCATAGTGGGATAATGTTTGAAGTATATTCCCCTGAGAATAGGGACATGTACAAAACCCTCCACCTCTAACTCCACCTGATATATCACCTTCCATGACTCAGTGAATGAGTTTTATTTCCTCTAATTTCTCATTACATACATGAAATGAGAAAGGTCAATATAGTCAGAGCTTCACCCATAAGCATACACTCGTCACCTTTCTTTCTACATCAGATAGATCCAGATGCTTCACCTACTTATGGGGAATATCTCGAGCAATTGGTCTTCTAGACAAGGGATTCTTTCCAGATATTAGATTGGTTTTGATTACAAAAATTGTTGGTAACCCTATGAATTTTTTCATCAATATGGTCAATTATTATATGGGTATGAATGAATCCAAGAATATTCTTATGTTTTGAAGATATTTATGTTTATACCAGTTGGAGGATTTTTTTATTTGGTTATGAGTCTCCTATAAGGAAAACATTAACCAAAATCAACAAACAACCATTGGGTACCTTTTCGAACATATGTGGGGAGGAGTACATAATCTCATTTGAACACATTGAAACTATTTCTCAAATTGAAATGGTTAATACCAATCATAGAAGATCTTTCTATCAATTAAAATTAGGAGAACACCCTTGTGAATAGTGATCAAATAGGGTTGAGCCTCAGGTTCAACCTTCCAATTTTCAGTTACAATATCAAAGCTCACCTCATACACCATTAGGTTGAAATGATCATGGTGATTCTGAAATCATCTAATTTCTTAGTTATTAAACATAGTGGTACTACTCCACTGATACATTGAGAAAATTACTTGAACCGAGCATCAGAGACATTCTAGGAGCTTAAATACTTGAATCCAACTAGGTTGGCCCCAACCTAACCCCATATCACTTGAAAGTGGTTGAATATATTTTATGGGAGTTTCCCCTATAGATATGGAATACCATATGATATTAATTTCCCAGTACAGAAATTTATATACCAATATTCTTTCCTCTTTCCATAGTCACTGTCATCATAAAGGTGGAGACCCAGACTCCGCCCTTTTAGCAGATTGAGAGAAGGCACCCACTTTGGAAGATCATATGGAATATGGATAACTGAACAGATCATCCATCTTGGGTTGTGCCCTTCAACCCCAAACTATTAAACAATCCTTACTCAGTTATTGGCCAGTAAGAAAACACCATCGTAGGATATTCATGTGATGGGAAGGATGTGGGCTTCTTGATTGAATTTTCAAGACTCTCTATCTTGATGAAGAACTAATTACATTTCTTGAATAAGATGTTTAATCATAAAAATGAGTCATTCCCAAGGTAAAACTTGGCCAAATTTAATAGATCTTTGGAAATAGGGGGATCAACTCTGAATCCTCCCAATAAAACAATCAGGGGAGTTACTCATCATACATATCCCCATGTATTGGTGCCCTGAATATATTCTCAAAATCCCAGAGACTAATAATGACCTAACCATTCATCATATGGAATGTTTTTATATCCTAACTCCATCATCTGGATAATTCTATCATCATACCCATTTTTCAATAGATGAGGGTACGAGAAATTCGTATATCTTCATACAGGCTGGTCTGTTTTAACTTGGAAAATAACATAATTGAGGTGTGTTGCACCTACAAGGGTTAACCCCAATTTATCTGAAATCTTCCACCAGATCACATATCCCAACCGAAAAACCATCTAGATTTATAATTAAAGAGAAAAATTCAAATTATTGAGTTATAAATATAGATTTCAAGTTCAAAATCGTGACAATCCCCTTCAAAATATTTTGTCATAAACTTCATCATATACCTAAATAGTGTTTGTCCCTAGAAATAAATTGAACTATGGGGATACATTCACAAATAATGAATTATGACTCATTTGGATCTAAGATGGAGGTATTATCCTTAATTTTGGTCCTAGAATAAGAGTGTTTTTCTATAGGATGAATCCATATAAAGTTAACTGGTCTAAAAGGGATATTCTAAAAGGTTAGTCCTCATTAGGTTCACTAGATGCCTATAATTTTTGAAAACAATGAATCTTTGGTCATGTAATAGATGAAAACCATTTCATTCCAGTTATCCACTATTGTCACAAAATATTTTCTTGAAGGAATCTAATATAGGAGAAAAGATACATATTGTCTTAGTATGAAGTGTTGGGATCTTGAAAAGAAATTGAATGATTAAAATAACTACATGACTAGGATGGAATCATGCAGAGTGCATGACTCATTCCGATTCAGGTGATCATGTGACTATGAGAATATCCTACTGATCATGTGACCATTCATATGAATTCCAAAACAAAACATGATCACATGAAACCCAAGTAAATAAAATGATGTAACCCCATGGTCAGGGATATATGAAAAGTTAGAATGAATTACCATTAATCAGTTAAAGGATTGGTTATAATATTTTTCTATATAATATAGTTATGATATGAGGTCACATGATCAAATCACATGATTGGTTCTCATAATGGGGGCACACAATCAGTTCTCATGATCGGGTTATGTGACACAATTTCATGAAGTGAAATATAAGAAGAAAAAAATTGAGCATTGTAGAGGCTTGGGTTGAAGGTGAGATGGTAAACCCATCTCCCCCCTATATATAAGAAATATCATTTAATAAAAAAGTTATATCAGGAGACAAAGAGGTAACCTAAATACCAATGAGTGGATGTCCAAGGGACTTAATTGTGAATTTACTTCCTCATAACTGAGTATTTTCTATATCTTTTGTACATCACTTCTGTGGGGGGTGGGGTGTTGACTCCTAATAAATGATCATTAAAAAAATTTCATTAAAAATACATAAATTTGAAATATAATTTCAGTATAAGAGAAAATAATAAATCAAGACCACATGTGGATTGATCACCTAGGTTATGAAATCATGTAACCCTGATTAAGACTTTTGATCATGTAACACCGTACATTAATGTGATGAACTCATTACAAGAAGATATGTTTTTCCATGATAAGGGTTTCACATCAATGCATGGTTCATGAATGATCATGTGTCACCCCCTAGAATTAATGTGGTCGATTCCATGAAGATTGGGTCATGCTAAAGGAATAATGTGGTTCACGTGATCGTCTTATTGATCATGCGAAAACTTCATGGATAATTGATAGAAAAATGAAACAGGATTTATGTGGTAAAATCTATCCATGATTGGATATTTTTATGATGGAATTTACTCTATTCTTTACAGGGACGGATTATACAGTTTAAGTGATCGTCTCATTGATAGTGTTAAAGATGTTGTATATGTCATACTTTTCATGTAGGCACCCTTGGATATGTCGTTAAACACACTTGGACATATATCTTGGTCACATGAAATCCCATGAACATGCATCCTTGATCAGGTAGAATCCCTTTGACACGTGTCCTTGATCATATGAAATCCCTTGGGCATGTCGATTTTAATCACTCAAAATCCCTTAGACATGTCATTATGCTCATGAAAAATCCCATGAACATGTCATCCTAGTCACATGAAAGCCTTTGGACATAAAATCATTGAACCACCATGATGCCTCCATGTGTATAGAATTGGAATCCTTATATTCCTTTGATCATTCAACATTGGAAATAAACCCTTTATCATGTGGAACCTTCAAATGTGTGACCTCGAACATGTCATGGGTTCAAGGAGGTTGGTATTGATGGAATGATCATGCAGTATCTATTTATCATGTGATGAATTAGAAATCATTGATGATGGGAGACTTGATCATGAGAATCACATGATACATTTACAACTCATGTAGGTGATCCTTCGGCCAACTTATACTACGGTACATTTCTCAATTGTTGTACATAGCAGCATAGATATAGGGAAGGTGATGACAATAAAATTTATTCCTAAGAAAAATAAATAGGTGATACATTCAAGGGACTGAATTTTCTAGAGTAGAGTGATCACAGGACTGAAATATTCTTCTCCATAACAAAGCTCGGTGAGTACCTTAATGAATATATAAAAAGAATGAGTCTCATGGGGTTTAGTTGTGCGATAACCCTAATTCATTAAAACATATGAAACTTCTACTGTCAAGTGACAAGAATACCATCGTGAGATCATCTATTAGTCATGTGATGGGTGTGTGATATCAATACGGCCTCTTAGTCATGTGACCAGGTCATGTTATCGAATGACCCCATGACACCCATGATTCTCTGAGGTGATACTCATGCTATCCCAATCCTATATCCTATCATAAATTCTTTATTCCACTAAATGTCATCCTACACTCCCAAAATCACAGGGAAAAAATATCTATAAGCTTAACTATATAAACTTTCTCATCAATAGAAAAAGGACTTGTGAAAAAGAAGACTTCAATTTCTATCCAAATTGGATATGTAGGATACCTTCCTAAGGCACAAGCTCCATATCAAACATATATTCATTAGGGTGACCATAGTTTGTAATCCTCGTTCAAACATCAGGGTGAACTCATTGTGTAATCCCTATTCAAACAACAAGGAAACCTCAGTGTGTAATCCCTATTCAAATATCAGGGTAACATCAACATGCAATCCCCACTCAAACATCAGGGTGAACTCAGTGTGTAATCCACACTAAAATATCAGGGATAGTTTATTTTGTAAGACTTTTACCAAAACCACATCCAATAAGGGTGTCATCCATATGTGTAAATTTCACCACATAAAAAACATCTTCAAAGCGTTATATTCCCAATGAAGTATCATAGGGAAGCCTTAGTTTTTAAGCCCCATATAATTATGTATTACACTCTCATATAATGTTTCCAGTATTCCACTATCTCTTTTTTCCCACACTGAGCATGAATCATCTGGGATTAGAGACCAATAGTGATTATACCATTAAAATGATAAAAATTTCCCCAATATGGGCCTCCTTTCATATGAGAGTTTGGTTGCATATTCCCTTCCTTTATAAGGATATATCCATAATGAAATGTCTGTGGGAAACCTCTATATTCCTTAGTCCCATTAAAACCATTACTGTTATGTCATGAACCAACTCGGGTCGACCCCGAACCCATCATTTGAGCTGATCTATAGAAAGGACCGAGAGGCATTCCCTATAACAACCCTGCTCTTTATTGCACACTTAAAAATGATTTATTACATAAAAATGCACTTAAGAAAATATGAGGATCGATAGTTCTAGTTTCTTGGGAAATTAGGAACATTACCTAACGACTTAAAACAAAAATACACATCATTATAGAAAACGTCTTTTACATGACCACACACATTCCTTCGTACTTTGAATTGCATGGGATAACCTGAGGAAATGCATAAGAAAAGGGTGATATATTAATACTACTAAGGGAGTATACAAGGAATAACATGAATAATACAGTACATGTTAGGAAATATTCATATCAGTGGAGATTAAGATAAACATGAACATATATGCATGATATAGCATGATTATCGTAACATAGAAATGTGGCATCAACATCTAACATGATATTAGCATGATCCAAGGCTCATTGAACATGGAGTATGAGTAAACCCTCATTGCACTTGAATTAGCATTAGTAAATCCTCATTTCACTTGGTGTATCATGATACTAATCTTTACCCAATGCATTGGAGAGCTATTAGGGAACACCCTTCTTAATCCTTTCATTTCATGTATAAGTGTTCCACATGGATCATATCACATGGATTCATTAAACATCATAATTTATTCCATGATAAAGAAATATGGAATTCATAAATGAAACTCTATGATCAATAAGTAAATGCACATATAGGGGAATACCCTGGACAGAGAAATAGGCATGGTATTCACTAAACAATGACATTGGTTTGGAAAAATGCGGTGCAATTTCGGCAGCATAACGGCATGACATAAGAATTCATAAAAATGGCTGATTAGAGAGAAAGGGGTGTATCCTCATACTTACATGAAATTTAAAGTAAGTGGGTTATATATATACACATCCCAACATATGAAATGGAATTTAGATTCATAATACAAAAGAATTCCTTGAATGTAAATGAGAAGAGATAAATTCCTTACGGAATTTCAGCATGGTAACAGGTGTACATGGGAGTCATTAATGAAAGATAAAGAGGTATATCATCATTAAAAAGAGGATTAAAGTGCAGGGGAGGTGAGATATCATACCACAACATTTTTAATTGAAAACAAAATAGTATAACAACATAATGAAATTTGGTCAAAATGAGAAATGAAGAAATCCCTTATTTGGAATTGTGATCCAAAGGTTTGGGAGTGGATTGAGAGAGGATTCATAGGATCTTGGGGAACCTTAGGAGGATTATAGAGAGAGTATTTCAGAGTTTGGTTGAGCTCCAAATGGTATGAGTGAAGGGGAATGGGAGATTTAGTGGGTTTATATAAGAAATGAGAGGTAATTCTTTATTATTTAGGTTTTGGACACCACACATTAAACTAATCAAAGACACAAACTAACCCACAGTTTTTGCCCATGGTTTTTACCAAAGGGGATTAGAAAACATTATTTTATAAGGAAAAAGGACGAACATCTAAAAATATTTGTCTTTTTTATGTGGAGGTGAGTCACCCTCTCAAGGAAATCATTTTAAAATGTAAAAATGTTTTATATGTCTTGAAGGGTCCTCTAAGGATTTGAAAAAAAAATTAAATAAACCTAGAGTCAAATTATTTTAAATGTAAAACATATATTGAAAGAACATATATTGGAAGAACATAGTTTTTATAGTAGTTTAATACATCACTATTATATCATTATGATGTCCTAAAACACATTATATATTTAAACTGTATTTAATTTTTACCCAAAAAAATTGATTGTCTCAAAAAATTATGAAAAATTCACCATTGGATAATTTCGATGTCTGGATTCCCAAAAAATATTCATTTTATCTAAATAATTTTCTAAATATGTGAATTTTTACTTTTCAAATAAAAACCAATATTTATCAAAAATTAATGGGTTTTGACAAAAATAGCTTTCCACCCATAATAAAAATTACAATTGTATTAATAAAAAATTATTCAAACTTTTATATTTAATAAAAAAGTAATTTAGTAATAATATTTTATTAAAATATTATTTAATTCAAAAATCCATTAATTCATCAAAAGAGATTTCTTAATTGAATATTAACTTAAAATATTGTCTTTTCTTTAAAAACCATTTACAAAGTAACAATAATAAAATGAATGAATATTATTTTTACAAAAAATAAATCGCATAATCATAGTTCTAGGGTATTTTTACATAAACCCTTATAACACCCGCGTAAGACCTAAGGGTAATGTGTGCAATGGTGAAAGACTCTTGGGGTGGCTAAGATAACGTCATTAGAGTGGTAATCTCTATTAACTTCAACATCTCCTATAGGTGGTTCCGTTCAAGCTTAACATATTGAAGCTTAGCTTGGGCATGGTCAAGAGAATATCCCAGTGACGCTAACTCCTTTACAAGCTCTGAAAAATGGGCTTTGTATGGAGAAATTTTAATTGATTAGGCCATCACATCCTTTGTCTAAGTAAATTGGATTTGTTAAAGCCCTGTCATTATAGTAATCATGGGGTTACTATTCAACAGCTATATTAGAAATTGTAAATATTATCAATAGTATTTTAATATATAATAACATAAATCCAAGTAAGTGAATATTTTATATAATCATTTTATATAATAAGACATTTAATTAGATCAAGAGGAATTTTAATTAATAAATGTTTGGGTCATTACATTCTTCCCCCCTTTAAAAATTTCACCCAAAAATTTTAATTTTCCCACACTAAAATAGACATAGGTAACTCTGCTTCATCACTTCCTCTGATTCCAACATTGCCTCTAAAAAACTTTTTGTTTCACCACAACACCTTGACAAGTGGAATTGTCTTATTTAATAGAACTTTTTTTCAATGATCTAAGATTTCCATCGGCTTCTCTTCATAGGTGAGGTCATTCTCTAATGGTACCACCTCTGAATTGAGTACATGTGATGGGTCGTGTATGTACTTCCTCAAGATTGATACATGGAATTCATCATATACTTGAGATAGGTTTAGTGGGAGTTTTTTTAGATAGGCCACAGCTCTAATGTGATCAAGGATATCAAAAGGGTTGATTTACCTTGGACTAATCTTTTTCTTCTTCCCAAATCTCATAACTCTATTCCATGGTGCTATGACGATGAATACCATGTCCCCAAAATCAAACTATAGGTCTCGTAGATGATTATCAGCAAATCTCATTTTTTGACTCTGAGTAGCATTAATGTGTTGTTGGATGGTCTTAACTTTCTCCACCATTTCATTGACCAATTCTGGACCTAGGAGTTTTTGTTCCCCAACTTCATCCCAACATGCTGGTGTACTACACCTCTACCCATAAAGGGATTCATAAGGATCCATTTGAATGCTTGAGTAGAAACTATTATTGTAATAGAACTCAACCAGAGGAATATATTGATCCCATTATCCTTTGAAGTACATTGATCATTCTCTCAACATTCCCTCAAGTGTTTGGATAGACCGCTCAGATTGGCCATTGGTTTGAGGATGATAAGTCGTACTAAATTTTAGCTCAGTATTTAGAGAATGTTTAAGACTCTTCTAGAACATAGATATGAGTATTGGATATTTATCAGATACAATAGATAGCGGTACTCCATGCAGCCTTACCACTCCTTTAATATATATTCATGCTAGTTAATCCAATGAGAAATACTCTTGAATTGTAATGAAGTGTGAAGTCTTTATAAGATGATCCACAACATCCAAGATATCATTTTACTCATTTGGATGTCTTCATAAGTCCAGTGACAAAGTCTATGGTGATGTTCTCCCATTTATACATTGTTATGGGTAATGGTTTCATCATCCCCTTAGACATATGCCTCTCGGTCTACACTTTCTAACATACCAGACACATTGATGTATACTTAGCGATCTCCTTATTCATGTTATCTCCCCAATAAAGCCCTCGAAGATCTAGATACATCTTTGTGTTTCTTGGGTGAATGGAGAAATTTTAACTATGTTCATTATCCAAAAGTTTATTATTTAACTCTGTATTTGATGGAACACATAGTCTTGACCCAAATCACACAATTCCTGCTTCATTAACATTGAACTCTGGGGATCTCAATTTTCTGAGAGTTTCCAAAAAAAATTGAATTCTAACATTATCCTTTTGATAATCCTTTAAACTTTCCAAAAGATATGGTTGAGAAATCATTTGTGAAAGGATTGATAATGTTTCCTTCTTTAAGATTCCCATGTCTATCTACATCAAATATAATAAGACTGTATCCTTTTCAATTATCATTAATGATAAAATTGATTGGTCTACTTAGACCATCTTCCACCTTGTTGACATTCCCATGGTGGTAATGGATTGAGTAGTCATTGTCGTTGATCATCTCTATCCATATTCATTGGAGCATATTCAACTCTTTTTATGGGAATATATACTTGGGGATTTTTTGATATGTCTATATTTCACACTTCTCCCCAAGGAGGTAATGTAGCCAAATTTGTAAATCGAATATCACGGAAGCAAACTCCAGATAATATTTTGTGTAGTTTTTCTCATGAACTTTCAATTTCTTTGAAGCATATGAAATGACTTTTTCATTTTTCATCAACTCACATTCCATGCCCTTCTTCAAAGCATCACAGAATACCACAAAAATTTCTCCACTTATGGGTAGTTTGAGCATGGGTGTAGTGATAAGCCTCCTTTCTAACTTCTTAAATCTATCTTCACATTCATTACTCTGAGAAAACTTCACTCCCTTCAGAGTTATCTTGTTAATAGGGTTGGACAATAGTGAAAAATTTCTCACAAAACGGTAATAATATCCTACTAACCCAACGAAGTTATGGATATTTGTTACCGATGTTGGCCCCGTTCATCCCTTAATTTCATCTATCTTGGTGGGATCCACAGATAACCCATTGATTTTGATGATATGACCCAAGATTGATAACTCATTAAACCAGAACTCACACTTGTTGTACATTGCATGGAACTTATCCTTTCACAAGGTCTCTAGTACACGGAATAGATGATCCTCATGCTCTTCATTGGATTTGGAGTATACTATAATATCATATATAAATACTACCAAAAATTTGTCAATAACCCATATCTAAGGATCAAATACGTCATTTCTATATGACATTAAATAGTGTAGTATGACCACATATGCACTATATTGGTTTGGATTCTAATTCTCAGAGGATGTGTAGGATGCCTCCTGGAGGTTCAATCACAATTTCAAACCACTAATTTCCACTCTAAATAAAAATAAACTTCTGTGTTCCTGGTCATATAGATTTAAAACATAAATAGTTTTTCATTGTTATGTATAAATCGATAGTATGATAGGGAACCACTATATATACATATAATGTAATTGATAGGATTTCCTCTTTCATATATAGGGATTTAGCAACTGATTTTTTCATGGATAACCAGTTATATATATTTATCTAGGAAAGGTTCATGAATATATATTAAAATTATAAGAGAGTCTATAAGTAGGAAATAATTCATCCAAATAGGGTATGAAGAGAAAAACCTCCCACCCTCTCAACCAATGTGAGTTCATAAGTTTTGTTGGTAAGAAACCACAATGACTGCCTGCCTTTAGAAATCATTCTCGTATCTCATTACAGATGTGGGATTTGTTGGGTGCTTCCATAGATAAACCTTTCTAACATGAATGATTGTGAAACCATACTAATCCTCCCAAAATTATTCATAGAGCCAAAAAATCTGGTTAAAAAAATATTGAGCCCTATATAAACCTTGTAATAAAAAAACATAATCATATTTCTGGTACAATAAGTCATTTCGTTATCCACATTCCATAAAAACAAAATTCCAAAACAAAAAAATGATTCATCATGCATAACTTATTAAGAATGTTTTTTAATTGTAATGTTTTATTAAGAAATAACCTTATTTATTTTTTCCCTTGTAATTACAGATACCATTCTCCCAATTTTTACCTTATCCTAAGGCCATGGAATCACCATGAAAAAACCATGGAACCTCAACTGCAATAATGGCCTCTAAAGACTATAAAATCTAGTCACCCATTCACCACCTTCACCATTTGGTAGAAAACTCAATGATCAAGGAGTACCATTAACATTGTATGATTCTTACCCTTAAGGTTGTATGCAAGGGACTTTAGGAACTGATGCATGAAATCCCACGTCACTCAAGGTAGGGTAAAATGAAACCATCAATACTTGTTTTCATTGCTAATAGCTTCAAGATCTTGTCCCTAGAGTGTGACAATAAATATCTTTCATACCATACGATGTTGGATCAAGGAGGTGACCATGGATCCATACCTGTTCAGAAAACACCCAAGAGGGATCTTGTTAGTTGTTACCTCTAGCATCATCCAATTGACACCCCTCAATCTCCTTCTGAGGGTGTTACCCAGTAGGTATCCTCCCAAGAAACTAAGATCTGGGAACCAAGGATATCTCATTAGGGAAAATAAGCTATATCCCAGAGGGAGTAGGTCCATATTCCCACTTCCATTAATGACGTCCATCATCATAACCTGATGGTATATAGTAAGTAATCTCATATTCTTGCTTTCTCAAATCAAGCCTCTTAGCATATATAGGGTCTAATCATGGGATAAGAACATATCCTCAACCTCATTAATGAATCACATTAGAATATTCCAATGCAATAAGGGGTACAGTAGTGGGAATATATCCCCCACTTCAATCAAATATGTCTGAAGGCATATCCTAGAACTGGAAAATGTGATATCATAGGTTTATATACATACCCTTTTAAAGTGACAATATATTATGGTAGTGATGGAGGTGTTTCACTAGCATATTCTGGCAGTGATACAGATGTAAGGGTATGATCATTTTACTATCTGAACATCCAGAGTATCATATTAGTATATCCAACATGAATATATGGATACTTCACAAAAACCATATATTCTTTCTCCCATCCTGCAGGATTATAAAAATATTCCAATAAAGTATGAGGCACCATACATGTTTTGTATTCTCTTTCTGATTTGGTTTCATCAACCCAATTTTTTAATCACCTCAGTATAGGTGGATAATCCTATTTAAGGAGTCCAATGACATACTCCAAAGGTGAAACTGGACTGGGATCATATTAGCATTCTAATTGAGGTTCATCAACCCACTTTTCAAATATCCCAGGGGAAAGCCCATATTCCTACCAAAATATTTAATCCACTTTACATATTCTAGTAGTTTATCAGAGTTAGGAATATATTATTATAACCTCTATCAAAATATTGTACCATAGTCCTTGAGAGGATATACTAGAGGACCATATTTATTCACCCATACTGGAGGTTTGTTGGCATATTTTGGTATGGAATGTATATTTGAATCAAGATCAAACCCCGAATTCAAATAGGGTCAATCAAATAATAAAAGCAACAACCCAAAAGTAGGCTCATATTTCCACCAATAACATAGCATCGCACCAGAATACTATAATGGATTATCCAAAATTGGCTCAGCTTCATGCAACAAAAGATGTTCATCAAGATACTCCATGGACCACAAAACAATAGGAATATATTCCAGCTCAAATCCAAAATTATGGGTAGGTATAATATTTCTGTGATGAGAGATAAGGCTCTCATTCTAAACATGATCAATACCAATATCCATTAGGATAAACAATTCATATCAGATACAACTCAATAGTCCACCAACACTTTATCAAAAGAAGAAGGTGAAAAATACCATGATAGTCTTCCTTGTGGTATCATGGAAATGGATTATAGGGATCCTTCCCCTGACATCCTTTGTGGACCAATTCCTCATTGTGATATCTCATCAAATAAAGTAAATCCTCCACTTTTCAATACACATTAGTATATAGAAGTTCTTGAAACATTGGGGTTGAAAATATATAGTTCCCCATAAACAAATAGTGACACCTCACCTTGGTCCGCGGGCAACCCAGATAAGTATCCTATCTAGTATGAATAGGTAGAGGAATATTCCTATGACAAAGAAGAGGCTGACATCGATATATAGAATGATCTAGTCAAAAAAAATCTTCCAACTATGTTTTCCCATCTATAATTACAATTATGAACCCCTAGAAGAGATAAAGGAGGATTGTATGCCTTTCTTACAACATAACATGTGGGAAAACTTTAAAAAGATAAAGGCAAGAAACCTACCTTATTAATAATATTAAAGTCATATATATGTCATAAACACACTCTACTATTCAATAGAAATGGAACTTTCTCCATATCTTAAGATCTATGATCAGAAAGGAACAGTAGAATCCTATATCATTCTTTCCTACATAGGATAAAAACCCTCCATAAATTGATTTTTAATGACCTCTAAAACATCTAGGTTTAATTATGGGGTGAGTACAGAGCATTGAACTTCACACCATCCCTAATAATGAAAAGTTACCTTGATATGAAATCCTATAATTTAATATCAATAAGAGAAATCATGGGACCGAGTAATGGAAAATAAAGTTGGTTAATCCCACAAATCTCCCCCATTTTGAAAATGAAAAGGTTTCCTAAGTAGTGGTAGATGGTTTCTAATAGGATATTAATTCATTCTTCCAAAAAAGGGATCACACCTCAAATAAAGAACCTGAAATATCTGGATACTCTAAAACTAGCCATAGCATGTGATTCTCATTATGAGAATGAACTCCACCCATACCATGTATGAAAAATTTCAAAAAAACTATGATCATAATGGAGGCTTTCGTTTAATCTATCTAAGATAAAATATATCCAGTATGGATGGGGTAACTTTTACCACCTCCTTCACCCCCTAGGTCATCATGCCCCATGAAGGTTCTAATGAATTTAGTGGAGACTCTAAATCAACCCTATCCTATAGGATAGGGGGAATCATTATCATGAAATACATCCTAGGATCCATTTGTTCCTCAACAAGAGGAGAAAAAATTCCAATAGAGGCTCTAAATACACCATATCCTTCAAGGATTGGTTCGTTTTTATCATCTCTCATAATAAGATCGGTTTTCTTTAAGATAGGTATTGGTAACCAATGGTCGGTACCCCAGTCATTCCTCCCACTGCATGACATACCCCTAACATTTATAGCCTGGTCAATAATAACGGTTGGAAACTCCCTCAAGGTTACAATTCAAATATCAGAAACAAAGGAGAATATAATAAGGAAAATTAAACCCCAAAAAGTTCATAAGTCAATATGTCTTTACAAGAGCAAGGTCCAGAAGGAATACCCAGATGTAACTCACCAAAGTGATTCCTATGATACAAAATTTCTCTAACATTTGGAGGATTATAAAATGATTGATGCCACCCAATATTCCATAGTAAATTCTATTTCCATCAAACTGGCATATGATATGGACCATGATGTGAACACTAAGGTGCATGATATAGAAATAGTACAATGATAGGTGGGTGATTTTAATGCACTAACTGAGGCCACACATACACAAAACTATAGGAGGAACCAAAACCTGGAACCTCTAAGTGATGAATTTCTACCACCTCAAGGAAACTCCACCTAGGATAAAGGGAAAGGCATTGATCCATCCCAATAACAATCTAAAAAGTTTTACCTCCCCTCCATGGAATAATACCTATCATAGTATTGGATATAGATATATAACCTCAGATGACTCAATGAGGAATTCATCAGAGGAAATATTCCCATTGGGTACCACCTCCGAGAGAAAAGGTATATCCCCCTACTTCCCATCAAGTTGGATCTAATACACATGTGAGGATATAATCTAAGCATTAGGATACCTCTATAACTAAATAACAAAATAGTATAAGAAAAATAATTTTGGTAGACCATTATTTTCTTCTATTATGGAAAAACCCTCTTATTATCATTGAATGTAGTAAATATAAGTGGGTTATGGGAAATACGTTTCAGCTAGATGTGAATACAAGTTTGATGAGTAGATAACCTAAAAGATAGTTGAATTAGATCACTATAGCCTTAGAGTGCATCTTTATAGACTGTTCATGATTCTAACACCTAAGGGGAGTATGTTAAACTTGTCTCCTATATGTATATGTAATCATCTAAATCAATAAAGAGAATAAGAACAAGAGTCTAATCCAACCCCCACACCTACTCTAAATCTTGCAGATTTTTATGCATTATTATTCAAGGTATGGGTACCATCCCACTAAACAAAAACCTTATCATATTAAGAGCTTATGATTTCCCAATTAACATCATTCACTTAGTAGACCCTTTCCCTAAGGATTAATATACATATGAACATGACTCCCCCATACCTGATAGGGAAGCTGGGGGTTGAGGATATAAAATTTGAGGGCATAGAGGGTGATGAAGTCATGACCAAAATTAATATCTTAGATACATCCCTTCTAAATCCATGTATATTTCTGGTACCCATGTTCAATGGTTCATCGATCCCAATGGGAGTATAGAAACACCTTAGAGTCTTTCAGTGGTCATCCAACCCTAATTATTCTAGATGACCATATGGTGGGTGTACAGCTATTCAATAATCTCAAATAAAGGGGTAGAACATCATGGCCTATGCCATTAGCAATAGATTATCACTTTATCTCTAATCAAGAACCAGGACCCTCTGCCTCAAGAAACATATCACCCATTATGCATACTATGGAGGGACCCTTCAATGGGAAGTGTTAGCCTCAAGTATAGAAGTATGTAATCTTAAAATAGTCATCAATTATCTCTATCAAATTATCAATCTTGTGTTCTCTTTATATATCAAGAGATCTTTTGTAAGTTCTTATTGAGGATCTATAGAGTCCTTGGGAGTAAAGATATAATTCCCCACATCTGAGGACTATTGATTGGAAACTACTCTAGTGGAATGTCATACCACCATCTCATTCATCGAATAAGGTTTGGAGGAATATATTTAAGATCATATCATACCCCTATATGTCTCAATAAAGATTTATAATGTTTATATTTGAAAATATCTTGTAGATGAGTGTTTGGGGATTAATCTCATCCCAGTTCATACACTCCAGTGTTTTTGATACAGTGTGGATGATTTTTCTCCACTAAAGCTAACCATTCATGGGTATGACAAGAGAGATAAAAATCCTCTTAGGAAGATCAATCTCAAGTAATAATTCATGTACCTCATGTATAATGTTGAGTTCATGGTTATCCAACAAGACATGATTTACAATACCTTTATTGGAAAACCCCAGATTCATAGTTAAGTGGTAGTTCCATTGACATTCCATCAATGATTGAAATTTTCCATCAATACAAAAATTAGTATACTATGTGGTGATATTTTGACCTTAGAATATTATGAATCCTGATTCATCTAGGTTATTTTATATAAGATTTAAGTAAAACATCCAATCTAAGAGAGTGATATACTAGTTTTTTCTCCTAATAACTTGGGAACCACCCCTAAAAACCCCTGGATCATTCTCATCGATGAATATGTGCAACCTATAACATTGATCAAGGCATTAGATCTAATCCTAGTAGGATATTACAAAACAAAAACATTAAAATCCCATATTTATACAATAAAAATTGTATTAGCTAAAGTGGGGTTTTTAAAGGATATCTTGACCAATGATCTATCAGGATAAGAAAATTCTCTTACACCATTAGCAGAAATTAAAAATGACCCAAATACACTCTCTATAAATCAGGATTTCCATACCTATCCTACCCCTGGTGATATTATAAAGATATTAAATCTTCCCCAAAACACCCCCATGATTTCCTTAAACGTTTGGGATATTAATTAGCCTCATAGTTTCTTACCCTTCTTTAAGGAAAAAGATACCCTCTCACTAACACCATGCCTAAAGATGCTCCCACTATAATGGAGATAGAAGAGGAAGAGGATGACCAAAAGTACCCCCCTTTAGAATTTTAGGTTCACATATCCACCACCGACAATGATATTAGGTCGGTAAATTAGGTAATAGCATAGGACTCATGAAATGCATTAATCAGTGTCTCTATGTCTATCAAATGGTAGGAGACATATATTTCCTTTTTAAAGAAGAATAAATATGAATAATCTAGGTATTATATTGAGATTATTGGGAAAGACTCCATTATATATACTCATCATATAATCCTTCAAAATGAAAATAATAGTTTAAATATGAATCCAAAATAATCCATCCTACTCTTGCTACAATGGAAGAATCCATAGTTCACAAGATGATCATAGCCAACTTTATCTGAGAATTGGAGTATCCAAAATGGCACACCAAAATTTCTACCACTAAGATAAAAATGGATAGATCAGGGTATAAATAAATTTAAGGTATCTTAATTGAAAGTTATTGATGGAAAATTTCTTAGTACCAATAACAGAACACTTGATCAATGTGATTGTATGCTTCCAATTCATTTACATTAAGAATGGGTATTTGAGGTATAATAAGATCAAGATGGCCCTTGAAGAGAAGGAATACACTAATTTCAGTGAACCTAAAGGTATATTCTATTTCTTTTTCATTACTTTTGGATTAAATAATTATGGACCACTTATCAATGTTTCATGCATCATATGTTCAAAACATTCTTCGGGGGAATCACGGAGTGATATGTTAATGACCTAGTGGTTAAATATCAGCAGTGTGTTCATCACCTTTCTAATATTTAAATTATATTTGTATACGTTTGGTAGCATAGTTTGATGATGAATCCTCTAAACCATGTTTTCATTGTAACATCAATATAATTACTCAACTTTGTGGTACACCACCATGGCAATGAGGTTGATTCTGAAAATACCATTATGATTCTAGAAATTCTACCTTCTTATTATCTTAATGAGTTTAGAGTGATCCAAGGGAACCATATTTATATTAGGAGTTTAATATCCAAAATGGTAGGAAATTTTTTTCCCTTCACTAAGATAAGGAAGAGTGGAGTTTCCAATTATTGGGACAAGGACTTCCACGAATCTTTTAAGAATATCAAGCACTACCTATCGTATCCACAAGTAATAATGCCTCTGGTGGAAGGAAAACCACCCATCCTATATGCGGTTTCCATGGGGTGATATCTTAGTTCCATCCTCACATAGAAAAATGATATAATAAATGAATGAAAACATATATTTTCTCATCTAAATGATTTTAGATATTTCGACTCTGTATTTTCATATCGAAAAGAACAGCTTCACATTCATCTTCACAATAAAAAATATGAAGCATTACTTATAACACCATTAATACCACATGGAATCTCATATTTACCCCCTCAATTATATTAATATCCTTCATTATGCTAACTAGGTTTCTCGAATGATGGGAGGTTATCCTATAATAATAAAAAATCTGGTTCATGTTGAAAAAGGTAATCAAAGGGTACGCATTAGCTGATTTCCTTAGGGAACATCCTAACCAAGAAATCATTCCAGTAAACACCAAAATTCTAGAAAAATAAAATTTTATTCCTATGAAACACCCATAACAAGGGAGACATATTTTTATGAGGCCATATAAATTTTAACAAGGAAGAAAATATAAGGCCTACAGATCAAATGAGTTAGTCTAGGGATTGTTTTTGTTTCCCCATACAGAGCAATTTTTCCCTACTTCTTCTCACAATTTTAAGGCTAAACTAATAGTAAGGGGGAATACCCAACCCTTATTGATGTATTAGATCTAGCCTTATAACTACAGATATCATATGGAATTATCAAAGGTGACTTAGAAAAAGTGATCAAGAAATTCAATGTTCAATATTCCATCAAGAAGGAATAATTGACCCCTATCATCGATTATGTGATGGGAATGATGGAGAAGTTCTATTTAGAACAAATATTTCATCACATCCATTGATCATAGAATTATTATATTAATGTAATATCTAATGATTCCAAAATACTTGATGATCTTGAATAATAAAAGGTAGTATTTTGTATGAAAAATAAAAGGGTAGTTTCACTAGTAATAATTAATGACATGGAGGAATTAAATCATATCAATTATACCCCAGGGCATAATGAGTTGTCATCTAGTCCTCGATGGATAAAGACCAAAATAGATTACCTAAAAAATTGATCAGGCTAAAAATTAATAAATTTGATGATAGATGTTGAACATCAACCATTGGGGTGGAAAAAATGAATAAAAAGCCATTTATAAATGAGGCTTCAATGGATTCATCTTCAGCAGCATTACCAAAACAGGGTTCCCAATCGTTATCAAATAATTCCATGTAGGATCATGTAGTTCTCACTAGTCAAAAACTAGGATCTCTCATGAGATTAGAAGTATTTGTTACTTTTGTATGACAATGATACAAGACTATGTGGAGTTAACAAATAAATGTCACACATTTCATTTACATGAATGATTCATCCATCATCCCCCAATGTTTCAAAATACAACTAAATATTCTTAGCCATTTTTCGTGTGGGGAATAGGTGTCATGAATCCATATCCCTCATCTATGGATAATAAATTTAAGTTCCACCTTACTACTACTGATTTCTTTTTTGAATGGGCTAAGTTTATACCACTTAAGTAAGTTAGTAGAAATTCTATCATCAACTTTATAAATTACACTATCATAACCAAGTTTAGTGTCCCACACACAATACTGATGAACAATGGCACCAACTTCTACTCCACTGAGATAATGAAGTTATATCCAGAATGTAACATTGAGTCCAACCATCCATCCAATTATTATTTAGTGAAAAATGGGTAGATAAAGGACTACAATAATAATCTATTGAATATACTGCAAAAGTTATGAACAACGACAATAAGTCTTTTCCTATAATCTCAAGCATGCTTTATGGGCCTTCAATACCACAAATTTCACTGGCATGAAAGCAACCCCATACTCATTGGTCTATCAAAAAGAGGTAGTATCTATATATCTTCTAAAGTTGGTATTTTCGGCCTACGCGTCAACATGTAGAGAAGCCACTCCTCCACCACCAAAAAAATCCCTAAAATCTTCCTCCATTTTCCTCAAAGCCCAACCACGACCCTCCCGCATATGCTCTCCTCGATGTCTAGGGTTCCATTTATACCTTATCCATTCGAATATGATCCTCCACCACTCAACCTACTAAAAAACCCCTCGATAGGCTCCATCTTCATCTGATGATTCCTCCAAATGCAGCATCTCATCTAATAAGTTTATCTACAACATCGCACAATTAGAAAAATCTCTCTTCGAAACTTCACATTGGCGCTCCTTCAAGACTTCGTCTTCTCACCTATAGCAACATCACTTTTCTGAATCACCGATTTGAAACCCTCTACCATTTTCGATTCATCGTTGTCTAATGACTTCACCATGATCATCCACTGAAATCTACGGTCTATGCTGATTGTCGACACACCGTCTTCACCTCTTCGGGTGTCCACAAAATTGGGTTTCATCAGCTACTCCTTTCGGTGTCCAAACTATAGGGTTTCAAGTCCATCTTCATCGGCTACCGGGATTTTGTCCTTCGGCAACCCAGGTTGTCCTCATCTGAATCTTCTTCTGCATTGATTTTGATTTTTTTGTTCTTGATCCATGACTTTATTTCATATTTTAGAGAATTTTTAGGATCTTAATTGGGTCTTTATTATTATTTTCTTGCACTGTAAATGAATTAAGATGAAGGCCTTAAGTCCATTCACTGGTTTTTTGTGATCAATTTTGTTGGTTGTAGCCAATGTTCTTAAATATTATTATTGAGAATCATTACTATAAATTCAAATTCATAGAAAGAATTTTCATGATTAAAAGTTTGGAGTTATGAGTCTCATGAAAATTGTTAGTGATATGCAGAGATCGATTCCAGACGAGGAAGCTACTTTGAGCTAGAAAACTCTTTGATCAGTAGAATCTGTGTAGGTGCACAAATGGACATGTCTATAAACCCATCTTCAATTTATGAATGAAATTGTGTCTCAATGTTGGATCACTTATGGAAAAGTAATGGTATTGTTTTCTTTGTTTGTCTTCTAATGTGTGGATTCTTTTGATTTTAGGAGTAGGGTTCGCATTGGAAAACAAGTATTTTTATGGAAGGTATCGGTTCAAATGAAATACGTACCTAGAAATTTAGCTGGGACTATCACTACTTCCTATATATGCTCCTTCAATATTCTAGACTAAATATTATTTTGAGTTTTTTTTCTTGTAGAAACCTCTCATTTCTTTGTTCTTGGTTTTATGTGTAATTGCATACTGGATTTTTTGATTCGTTTAACTCAGATGTCTACTTACTGGGATTTTTACCTTTTTTTAACATATGTGTGGACTCTATTTATTTTTGGAGATGATTTCTCATCGAAGAATGAGATTTTGTATGGGATAGTGTTGGTTTTGTTGAAGTTTGTACCTGAAAATCCTTCACTATATTTAAAAATGTCATTTTCTACATCCACATGCAATTATCCAATTAACTATACATTAATTTTTATCATCCTCACGTAGTGAAGAAGATAAATCCATATGTCTGTTCATGGAATTACATAATGAATGTCTTCAATTTACAAGCATGGAGGAGGATAAGCATAATCGACATCTAATTTATGGCTCAAGGAGGTTTCATCCTGTTGTTTTTTTACCAACTAATTATTCATCTTGATTTGATTTATGGTTAGGGACTCACCAATTTAATATCTATATATCTTATAAAGTTGGCTTTTTACTGCTATCGTGTCACCTTGCCACGCTTCCATGTCTAACTCATCTACTGTATCCAATACTACAAACCTGAAAATACCTCTCGCCATCCCGATTCTGATTGGGATTTTCCATAGTTACCCCCCCCCCCTCCGCCCGATTCAACTCCTCAATTCCGCTCTCCAAGCTCTAGGGTTCCCGAAACCCTCCATGATTCCCCCCTCTTAGAATCCTCTATCCTGATTCCTCTCCTCTCTGAATACCCTCTCTAGTCACGACTCCACATACGCATGATCTTCCTTCGGCTCCTCTGAATTCATCTCATCCAACTAGGCATTCTCTTTGTCCAACAATTTCACCAAGATATACCACCCAAATCTACAGTTACTACTGCTACTCGAAACTATATCTTCGGATCCTCCACCTACGCCTTCTCTGCAACTGGTTACTCTTCCTTCAACTCTTTCACAACCGGGTCCTCTGATCCACCTAGGGTTCCCACTCTCTCGAGTATGCAGTGAGTAAGGCCAGGTATAAACCAATTTCAAACATATAAAGCCTGATTTTTTGTAAGATATTGAAGATAAACATATTCTATATTCAGTCATGATGGAAATGGAATCTGAAATACATATCATTCTCTACAAAATTGAGATTCAAGTTGCTCCTCGAGCCAGGTCAATATACATGAAATCCCTTGATTCTCTGGGAAACCGATTATTTTGAGAAATCACATCGCACTGTCCATTACAAAGTATTGTAACTGGTAACTCCATCTACATTGATTTAGTCTGCATATAAATGTAGTAATATTAGATTATTAAAAGCTTAATCTTATTTTTATGATTCATTATCTCTATTGTCATCCGATAATTCTGCTAACATATTTCTATTACTATTACTCTGTGAACAATGGTGAATTACTATCAGACATTTTATACAAAGTATTTTTCATGGATGATGCAATGCGGCATAATAGTAGGCTATTTATATTTTAAAGCTTGATTTTTAGTAAGATATTGAAGATAAACATCTTCTATTTTTAGTCACTATAGCATTGGAATCTGCAGTACAGATCAATCTCTGGAAAATAGAGATTCAGGTTGCTCCTCGAGCTAGGTCAGTGTACATGACATCCCTTGATTCTCTGGGAAATAAATTTTTTTGAGAAATCACACCGCATTGTCCATTAAAAAATATTGAAACTGGTAACTCCTCCCACATTGATGGAGTCTGCATATAAATGTAGTAATATTAGATTATTAACAGCTTACTCTTTTTTTTATGATTCATTATCTCTATTGGCATCCAATAAATCTGTTAATATATTTCCAGTACTGTTACTCTGTGAACAATGGTGAATTACTATCAGACGTTTTATATAATGTATTTTTCATTTATTATGCAATGCTGCATAATATTAGGATTTTTATATTGTTTTTATATTGAATCATTGGTGTTTGGATCTAATTCCATGTTCAGTCATCCCGTCCAAAGGAAAATCCTTCTACATGCCTCCATTTTACTCCATATTTCTGGATTATAATGAACATTGCTTTAAAAAATTTAAGAGTAGCAGTTAGTTAAAAAATTAAGAACCATGGGATCTTGGGAGTTATTGGATTATTCTATGCATCATATTGGTTTAATAATTTATTTATTCATTTATTGTAATCGGTCAACTTATAGTCTGCATTTTGACATTGGATTATGATAATATCAAACTTTTACTCCTTGAAAATATTGTTTCTTCATTTCTTAGAGGACAAAAACTGTGATATAAGAGGCTTAAGACACTTACCAATGTCCACTTGATTCTCTTTTTGAACCTGTTTTTTTTTCTGCTAAAGGTTTTTGAAATTTAATTATTGATTCATAGAACATATTACATTATTATAATAAATATATTATTCTTAATAATGATTATTAATTTCATGGAATCATTGTTTATTTTTTATCATTGATTAGTGTTCCGATCATTGTTTGTGGATGTCAGGGGACACTACCTACCATTTTTCAAGTGAAAGTGCATTTGGGGCCTACTAAGGACCATTCAATATAACCTCATTGCTGAAATTTCCCTCTGCCCCTTATGATTATGTGGTACATAAATCCAGAGGTATTATGTAAAATTACACTTCTCAAAAGTTCACATTTCATAATTTTTTTTCATAATTTCAGGATCTGTTTCAAGAGGCTCTATAAAACCAGGTATATCAATGAATTGAATTTGAACAATATGTCAATGTCATGTATGGATGAACAAGGTAATGGTCCATTTGAGAAAACTTTCCAAAAACATCTTATAGCACATATTTCTATTTGTATTCATAATGTATGTTTCCTGCCCAAAATATATATTCCTACACAAAATATAATTATTCTTTCCCAATTTAAATATTTTAAGATCCACGGGCTATGATATGTGGTCTCAAAAATTTATTCTTCTTCTTTTTGGTATCAGGTATGAAAGACCAACTTCCCTTCATAATTATGTTTTGTAATTTTAATTTCTTCGATTATAAACACTAATCGCATTTCATTACATTGATATTCTATGAAATCACATCATATAATAATTTTTTGGGTAGTTTTTTTTGTAATTTTATTTATTCTTTTCATTTAATATTTTTATTTGTTTTTTTATAATGTAGGTATCTGATTTCCATATTTTCATGCCATCATTTCATGAAAAAAATAAAGGTCATATAAATTATTCTATTTTTTTAATTTTAAATTTTTTTATCATTTATTTGTTTAAAATATAACTAAATGAGGGGTTTCTATTAGTGATTCTTCTTCTATATGGTTTCATGTACGAAAAAACAATTTATTTGTTTAATCTAAAACTAAATTTGTTTATCATTTATTTGTATATCATTTATTTTTATAGATATCAAATGTTGTATGCAATTTAATTATATGTTTGTGTATTTTATTTCAATTGTTTATTATAGAACATGTTCTATAAATATTCCCATCTACAACACTCTTCTGCTTATAGTTGATACTTTGTTTAAATATCAAATTTTTTCTGTTTTAGTTTAGTTGATATACCAAACATGAATTCTGTGTTTATTTTGTTGTTTTAAACTGAAAATTAAGTTAATTTTTTTAATGAAGCCATTTTAATCCGTGTTTCTTTATTTTAAACTGTAGATTCCATTTAAATTTTTTATTAATAGTTAAATTGTTATGTTTTTTGTTAATTTTGTTTTTTTACATTTCTGTTGCATCGATTTTTTATTTCATATAATAGATTTATATGTTTATCTCTGAGAGAATATGTTTTGGGTTTTAGGTTTCTAAATAATGAATATTCCGGTTGTCATTCTTAAATGAACATACTTCTAGTTCCGAGGAAGTTCATGGGTGTGTATGTAGCCATGTCACAACAAACATGGTATCCATATTCAAGCCTTTGAATTAATCACTTCTAGAATTTGAATTATCAATTTCAATCACTTTTTTGTGATTTTTATCAATGAGTTTTAGGAATATAATCCCAAACATATTGGATTTCCCATTTTACCATTGAGTTTGATGTCTTGATTACACATATTTTCTGACTAAACAAGCAACATCTGAGTCGTCACCCCATTTTTTTAGACTCAATTTGAGAATGAGTTTCCTAAATATGCATGTGATCATTATAATATGTGCATTATATATGGATTTATAATAAAAGATTTTCACCTCTTTGTTGTTTCCTGGTTTCACTAATTTCATTACTTTAACTTTTTAGGATCATATTTTTCATTTTTAAGAGACAGTTGTGCAACATTCTGTGTGTGAATGTGGTACACCTTTCATAACGAGTTCTATATATTTTTTCCAATTGTATTCCAATATTAAGTATCACTATTTTGTGATTTTCAAAATATTGAATAATCATGTTCATTAAATATTCATCATACTGTAATATATTGCATGTCTCCATTTACATGTAAAAAATCATGTTCATTAACTATTTTTACCATTTACCTACAATAATCATGTCCAATATTATGTATCATTGTTTGGTGATTTTAATATAAGTTATATTTCTTCATACCTATAATAATAATACTGTAGTAAACATGTTCATTAACTATTCATCATACTGTTAACATATTTTCTCCAATACTCATATTTCAATATTGCCAACTATTCATTATAAATTTTAAACATAAATGTAAAAATATTGTTGATTTTCTAGAAAGTGTACATAACAGCTGAATAAGTCCTACATGTGCTACATAAATTGTTTTTGTAATATTTCATTGCTAATTATCATAATTTTTAAACTTTACATTTCAAATTTTTTCAATTATTATGTACAAAATTTCGTTACTATGTTGTGGCAGTGGCAGAGGGTCTATCTGTGTTGAGGATATGATTGGCGTGGAAGCACTGTTGTATGCACTATGAAGCCACTGCATACAAGTGCTTGGTTTGCACTATTCCATAACAATATCTCCAGCCCTTGCAGAAGGTATCATTATAAGGTTTGTATTCAAATTCTCATCGATTAGTACCCCTTGATTGTTGATGTGTAATCGTTTTTTTGTAAGCTAAAAAGCTGTAGACCTGCTTTCATCCATCATGGTGCACCTATTTTCTTCTTACTTTTTCCCTATATTCATCTCCAGTCTTTGACATCTTTGAAACTTACCCACCACAGGAAAACACTCTTAAAACCTTTTTACCTACTTTTCTGAATATTAAAATTTCAAAACATATAAGTAATTTGTTGCATGTGTGGAACTGTTGTATGTCATCTTGAGAGGTAAATACCAGGTCATCCATGAGCAGACTCCTTTCTTATGCCATTCTGCATTGGCTGATACTGTTGATGTAGTCTCAATGGCCAATTCTCTGCTTGTAGATCAATACAGCAAATCATTTGATTTAGATGATGGCATAGTGATGGAGGTATTTACTATTACATTTTTTATGTATTACTTATTTCACAGTATTTTTTCTCATTTATATTTTCTACTACAAGGTTCAACAACACAGTGAACACATCCAGGATAGGGGCTCCACTACAACAACTACTATAACCTCTACTGGAGGGATTTTACTAACATGGATGTATGCTTATATTCTTCTAGGATCACATGAGGCATTATGAAAAATGAGAATCTACTGTTACAATTATATTATCCTACTAGATTTCAATCCTTATCATCCCTTTTGTTCTTCTTTATATTATTTGCAGTTTCACACAAGGTAATGAATCTTTTATAATACTTTATACTATTTCAATAGTCCAATTATTATTTGTCATCTTCATTTACCTTCTTCTGATTACAGTAAATCAACAACTTGACAGCCAACCATAGCAGTAACTGATCTTATATTTTAATTGATTAGTGGATCATGTTTTATATTTTGGTAATGAACAATTTTTTAGGGTAGTGGAACATGTTTTTTTCTTTGAGCATGTGGGTCAAACATTTTTTTTGGTTAGTGGATCATGTAACTCATTAGAGTAGTGGACCATGTGTTTCATTAGATTAGTAGATCATGTCTTTAATTAGATCAATTGTCCATTTTTAAAAGGAGTGGATCAAGTATTTTAGAGAAAAGGATCATGTATTTTAGAGCATCATATCATGCATTATAGAAAGGGATAATTGTATTGGTTGAACTAATTATCACTTGGCATTTTTATGGATTAGTTGATCATTTCTTTCTTTTCTTTTACTTATTAGTTTCTATTAGAGAATTCGATCATGTTTTAATTTGTTTTTTACATCTTCCAAACAGATTTTGTATATCTTCAGACTTAATTAATTATACTATATTGATGATGTATCCATATTTTAGAGAAGTGGGTCATTTTTTTCATGACAAACTTTTGTTATGTGGCTGGATTCAATGTCTTACTTGACCCGCCATGCTCAGGAAGAATGACTTGGTTCCACAAAATGGTATGACATTCAAATCACTACAACACAATCTATCATAAACAATATTAGTAGCATAGGAATATATGATATTTTAATTTCTATAGGAAACATGCTAAATAATTCAATCTCATTTATAATAATCATGTTATTTATTAGTACATAACATATGGTAATTAGAAGATTCCCTTTTTCCCTTCATGCTTTATCATTCATTAAGCAAGTTAATGTTTCCTATCATTGAAGAACCATGATCGACTAAATATTTAATTTCATTCTTCACATGCCTGGGCTTAGCACTAAAGATCACGCATTAGACACAAGTATTAATGATGGAGACGATATAGTAAGTAAATTTTTTGTTTTCAGAAAATTCATGCACTTATATGAGTTTTCATATTGTATATGAACTTATTAATGGAAACTATTATTTATCATTTAATCCACAAATGCACTGATTTTTCAGTAAATTTTAACTATTTTGATAGTTCATTTGATCTTGACAATGACTTGAAGTATGATTTTCATGATGGAAAACTGAGATTTTGAGGCAAAACAGTATTGGAGATATTGCTTTTTATACACCCTAGATTTCATTATTTTCTTTTTGTGTTTTCTTGGCTTTTTAACTATGTGTTCGTAGAAATTTTTTAAGACCATGTATGATTTATGTTTTGAATGTGTTTAGTGTCATGACGAAACAATGTTATTTCCATTTGGGTTACAAGTATGGGATTCCAGTGATCTTTTCTTTCCTAAAGTTATGCTTCACTAATTTGAATCTCTTGGGACCCATTTGACTATGAAAAATGTATTTTGGTTTATATTTCCATTGATTATGTTTAACTGAACCTTGTATTTTCATAATTCTTTATTTATTTATTTTTGTCGAATCATCCATGCACAATTTGGATTATCCACGGTATTTTCCAGAATGTATGTTTCACTAATTCTGTAAACATGCTCCTTGGGGACAGCACGAGCATCAACATATATAAGGACATATGGGTTTTACATAACGATTGGTATACCTAATGTTTGGCATATGTATTAATATTTTTTTTTTGTTCTGCAAGATATATGGGGATGCAACTATTTTGAACAGAGGAAATTCCATCATTTTTAATATAAAAACACACACTAGTCTTTAGGTATTCTGTAAATTCTACTACTCCGTAAATACTATCCTTTTTAGAGAAATGAAATTCCATCCTTTTAGGTAGTGGGATAAGGGGGTTATGCTTTATAGTTTCATTATATTTATGGATTTATTTGGGTTTTCATGTTACTGTTATGTGTTCCCTCTCCTATAACACTTTATATGGATGTCTCATAGATCCTCTCAATGGCCTCTCTATGTTGCTGGATGTCCTCACATATTTTCTGATATTTTATGAAAACTTTGAGTTAAGGTTAATCAATGGTTTTCTTTCATACAGGTATATGTGTTCAACAAGCATTACTATTTTCCTACCTCTTTTAATGAAAGGATCTGGATGTTTTGAAGCAAATTTGAGTTTCACTTTTTCTTATAGCCTCTATATGTGTTCAAATACATATCTGTTTTCCTACCTCTTTATGTGTTCACCTGAATTTTTAGGATTTTGGATGATTCTGTAAACATCCACCCTATAAAATATGATTATTCTGTAAACATGAACTTTGGGTATGGCATGAGCAGCAACAAATATATAGACATATGAGTTTTACTTAACAATTGGTATGCCTAATGTTTGGCATATATATTAATATACATTTTTTGTTTCACAAGAAATCTGGGGATGCTGCAATTTTGAACAGAGGAAATTCCATACTTTTTTATATCTAACACGCCAATATTTAGGTATTCTGTAAATTATACTCACTTATACATATATCTCTAAAATGGTGATCATTTTCATGATGCATTTTAATCATCCTTTTGGAACCATTCATATTTTGTTTAAGGACATGCTTTTATCCTCATTAAATTACTTAATGGTGCAAGCACATCACACTTCATGCTATCAACGTATCTTGAATCCTCTATTTTGTTTTCTAGGGTGTTGGTTTGGAAACCAACTCATTGATTTTATCACTATTTTAGACCATTCATTTTTTATTGAATATTTTCCTATTAGAAATAGTGAGCTTCAAATGGGTGTTGTGCGGCCTATGGTCACCAGTTTTCATTGCAGGATTCAAAACTAAAATTTCAAATTCTTTTATTTTGGTGTCTAATTAATTATTGTATGTTAAAATTCATTTTTTGATTATATAACTTTAGTTATTCTTATTTTAAACATTTTTTCCAATGCAGAAAAATATTCCAGGCATTTGAAGTTGGATATTTGTATAGTGACATAATAGATCTGTTACATTAATACTTATGTTGTATGTTTTGAAATTTAAATTTCCATTTGAATGTTATTTTCATTCAAGTCCAATGGAATATTATGTTGTTTATAATAATTTTATATAATAATTATTTCATGTTCTTTTCATAATATCTCAGTGACATTAATAATTATGTAATTTCATTAATGTTCATTTTTTAATGTACTCTAATTACTATCCATTTTTTCTTTTTATTCATGTATTCAAAGTTGGATACTTATGTTTTTTTCTACATCATGACCTATTTTCTTTTCATTATTCTTTTATATTTTCATTCACGTTCATTTCATTTTTTTCAAAATTGTTCTTTTTATTTTCAATTGATTGTTATTTACTATATTAAAATTTCAATTTTAATGTAAGTTTTCTTTTCCTTTTATATTCTCTTATATGTTTTCTAGGTATTCAAATAATTTTATTTTCCTTCTATATTCTCCTATATATTTTCCTCATATTCTCTATCATGCATTTGTATGGTTTATTTTGTACAGTGATGGTATACTTATGTTTTCTTTATATATTCTTATATATTCTTCAATATGTTTTAAATATTCTCCTATATTATCTCCTATGTTATTTTTTGTTACTTAGTTTCCTATATTTTCAATTCTCTGTATTTTGTCCAATTATAATTCAATATTAATTATCACTATTTTTTTCAATCTATTCAATATTCATGTTCTTTATTAACATTGAAATATAGTTTTGTCTTCTTTAAATTAAGAATTGAAGGTATTTCCACGCGAAATCACGGGTAAGTACTGGTTACCCATAAAATTTCACTTTAACTAGATCTAAACTATTATTAGTGGGTAACTCTCAGAATATGAACAATCACATAAGTGTCTTGATGTGTTATAATGACCAGATGAGAAACTTTTTTGTACATTGGATTGCATGTTCCTTCTCAAAAATGTTTTTCTCCGTTCATTTCTCTTAAAAGTTCTAGTTCATATAACCCCAATGATACCAAGGAAGAAACCCCCAAAGCTATAAACCAATTGGGATTGAAATTACATCATACATAATTTCTATTCAAGTAGAGTTTACTCATTGGAAATAGTGGATGGGTAACGCATCACACAACCCACTAACGTCAGGTTTCACAAGAAATACATTTCATAATTTTCATGTCAATTCATTCTTTGGGTCCAATGATGATAAAATGTACAATATATGTCTAAGTGGAAAGAATTTAAAATTTCTAGCATCCATGGTCCTCATATCATGAACCAAAACTATTGGGCTCAAACATATTATTCACATGAAATTAAGATGCATGACATCATCGACATTGTATAATGTTAAACTGTGAGTTGAGTGTCCAGACAATATGAATATAAACTTCTTAAAATGACCCACTCCTGATGAAAAATGTTTCACCCAACATGAGAGTTAGATCCATATATACTTCTTTGGAACATGTTCAGCTTGTGAATAAGAGAAATAATGCCCCTTCCTTATGCATGATTCAAACCTCTGTATAAAATTTTCTATCAAAGAACTATGTGTAGATTTATTCCTATCCATACGGGATACATATGGATGCACAAATCCCAAGTCTTAGGCACATCAATAATTAAGTAAGTCCCTCTCCTCACATATGGGTTAGAACTATGCTGGGATTTTTCAATAAAAACAACATCTTTATTAATTCCAATCTTCATGGGATATGTAGTGATGCCTAAATCATCTATTTTGGGCCCAACCATGGATATGTTTTATTTTTGACAATGTTAATTAATAATGACTAAATATTTTTGATTACCTTTCTCTCAAAAATATGTGAATTCCCCTAAATGTCTTGTATCATGCACTTAAGTATGGTTTAATCGATTTATCAGTTGTCTCTTTTTTTCAAGTTGAACATGCCTCATGTGAGATTAGGGAACCTTGAAAATAACTCTGACTAGCATGATTGAGATTCAAATTATTCAAATAAAGGGGACCCTATCATTATCACATGATTTATACTACATGAAATGAGGTCTTCACAGTGAACAAATCATCCCCTTTGATTGCTCCCCTTTGAACTAGAATCTCCTTAAAATTTTCCCAAATATTCCACATACCAATAGTAGTCATAGAATGAGTACTCCACTTTGAAAACTATTTGTTGTCTAAAAGAAAACTTATACTATTCTTAAACATCTTGTTCATTGACAATGGAGAATTTTTCTATACTAAAATTTTGGAAATCTCCTGACACATTATTCTCCATCATAATATTTTTATTCACATTTTCAAATCACCATTTTTAGAAAATTTCAATTTCGAATTAGTGTTTCTTGTATTTATAGATTTATATGAGTTTTTTTTATAAAATATCATCTTTATCCACCTATATCTTTTCAGAAAACCTTACAATCATCTTAATATTTGAGATTTCTGAAACATCATAAATATAATTCTGAAATATATATTTGAACTTTTCTACATCCCACTCTACTTTCATGTTGACTAATTTCAATGTCTTTCTTCTTTTTTTAAAAAATCTCTTAAATTACACCATTCAAATTATTTTCTTCCACATGTAATGTTTTCGCATTTTGAACTTCATTCAGTAACTTTTATTTCTTTTTAGTTTAAAAGGGGTTGTTTTTTATTTATTATTCATTATATTTTATTATATTCCTCATCTCATTCTCTAATTTCCAAATATTTCTATGATATTACTTGAGATTTCTATTTATCATAAAGTTTATATATGTTTCTTCTTCACATCTACCATTTCAACTCTTGTAAATGGGAATCTACTCTTCATTAAATTTCACAATAATTTTATTTTAACCATATTTTTTGGAATTCCCAACATCCTCTTCATCCTCAATACTGTCATCATCTTTAAATAAAGATAATAAATTTATTTTCTTGGGTTAATTTTTTTACCTTTTCCCTTTGAATAAAATTTCGAATTGTTGTATTTTGAAGCCTTCTTCAGTGAGGAACTTCTTTACTTATCCTCATAAAATTTATAATTTTCATTTTTTTATTATAGATACCTTTTTAAAAAATGTTTAATAACCCAATAACTGAAACTCTTCATTGGTTGATTTCCCTGATACTTTTTTTTCATATTATAATACTTATTAAAATAAATTACATGAGTTTATAAAATTTCATTTCAGCATGTTTTTCTTTATAAAATTATTATTATTATATGCCCACTTATTTCCTTCTATTATATTATGTTAAGTATTTAATAGATATTTCTCTCTAATTCATTCTATTAATCTTGAATAAATTCTCTTTCTTCAGTTAATATGAAATCAAAATGTTATGAAAATCATCCAATGGAAGTGTAACTGGATCACATTATTTTAGTTCCAAAACCATTGTATCAAACCAGTCCAGAAATATATGTAGTATAATTTTGACAACTATAGATTCCTTAATATTTTTAACAAAAACTATGATGGTTCTCAAAATTTCAATGAATCGACAAGAAGAATTTATACACTATTCTGTCATCATTCATATTTATATCATTAAAATTTATCCACAAAACCTATGGATTTTATTTCTTAACTTTTAAATTAACATCATAAATATTTACAAATTTATCCCAATTTTTTATCACTAATAAAATATCATTAACTTATAGAAACTCTTTTTTGAAAGAATTAAAAATATCATATTCTGACCATGACCATGATTCTTTATACTTTAATAATTACATAACATGTTGTTCTTCTCACAATTTTTTAATTTTAATGATAAAAAACACTCTTAAAGTGTTTAATTATTTCATTTAAGTGATGTGTAACTAGCTAGATGTTATCATGTTATAATTCCATGATGGTACCTTGATAATATCCTAAATTAAATTTTAAATCCTCAGAATAACTATAAAATAAACTTAGAGGAGCATTGAAGGAAATGGTGTGGCCACTTTGTGAAGAGCATATAAACAGACTGCACCATGCAGCTGATGTTGTTCACCCATCCAACTGGTTGCTTTCCCAAAACCTTTCCCATACTACAGAACCCTATTGGATACCTGATAGAGCTACACTAGATAGCTAGTTACAATGGATTGTGAGTGGGTTATCTCTAGGATACCACTATCTAATTAGTAAAGGTGCATCAACCATTAGGTGGAAGAAGGCAGTAAGCACCCAACTCTAGGTTGGACACCAGATACCTGGTGGAAGCTACTAGGTATCTGTTGGCATCAACATAATTTCTCATCCTCTAAGGGGATTAATTTCACAAATATATATCAATTATCTCTCTTTGTAAATATTCATTCTTCTCTCAAGAGTGTGTTCCAAAATTGTATATCTTACTCACTCTATCTATTTTCACAATATCTCTTAATGGTTCATCATATTCATTGGGGGATTTTATACTAAGATATAGAGATCATATTTTCTTCTTTATTATATTTTTTGGTGCTTGTTACCGTTAAATTAATTGAGAATGGTTTTTTTCCCATTTCCATTAAAATTCAAGGGACTAATATTCTTGAGTTTTCTATCATTACATTTAAATAGACTATTTCTATAGTATCTAGTTTCATACTATAACCTAAAAATAATGTTTTATTTTTTGTATATTAACAACCAAAAAATCTAAGGGACTAATACATTAAATACTTAAGTTATTAGGGTGGTAGAATTGGGGTATCATTGGGTACTATTGTCTAACTTCCTTAGAAAATATCTTGCCTAATTTATTTTATGCATTTTCAATTATTTATCTCTTTTAATTTTTATTTTATTAAATTTGTTAATATATTAATAAATTATTAATATTTTAATCATTTTTCATATTTGAATATCTTGGAAATTTTATTTACAATTTTATTAATCAAAACAGTCTTAATTTTACTCTTTCACATTTTGTTTTAGATGTGTTTTTTATTTGTTTAATTACTTTGCTTTCATATTATCACAAATTTTTTTAAAAAAATATTTAACCAATTTTTTAAATAGAGATATTTTTTAAATTGTTTTTTTAAATGAATGGGGTGTAGAAGGGAAGTCATTGGGTCATAATCTGTCTTTAGATTTTTTTTTAATTATTGTTATTAGAAAACTCGCATGCCTGGCTTTCTTAGATTTATTGGTTGTCCTATTTATAAATTTTATATACATGGATACACTCCTAAAATTGAAAAATAAGATAAATTAACCTTGAATGATATTTATTATTTTTAGTTATATTGTAAAGATATGAATTCATTTACGGATTCCTCTTAAATGATCATTAGAAAAATTAGAGTTGGAAATACTTGAATCACAAGTATAATTTCAGAAAAATGGAAATTAATGAAGTAAGAACACATGGGGATTAATATTCGAGGTTATCTGATCATGTTACACTCATTAAGACTCATGATCATGTAGCCCCAGACACATCCTGATATGCACTGATTTTAAGAAGAGAGGTTGTTATATAACAAGGTTTACACATCGATGCATGATCCATGGATGATCACATTATGCCCTCTTGGACTCATGTGATCAACTCCATGATAATTTTTTCATGTGAAAGGGATTACATTCTTTGAATGATTTTATTATTGATCAGATGATGAATTCCTGAGAAATTAATGGAAAAATGTTGTAACCTTCTTGTCATGAAATTTGTCTATGATAAGATCTTCAAGTAATAGAAGGTATTTTTTTATTCACACAAAAGGCTTATTTTGTTCATGTTATTCGCTTATTGCTCACACAAAAGACCATGGAAAGGAATCCCTTGCATGTATAAACCCATATACATGATGGTATAAAACCTTGGGAAAGCATCCCTGTCATGAAAAAACCATTGGACATGTGACCTTGATCACACATATTCTCTTGGACACGTGGCCTTGATTACATGAATTCCATTGGATATTTCAGCACGGTCATGTGAATAACTTTGGACATGATAGCCTTGAATATCTCACAACACGTCCATCAGGCATATACATATATCATTATTTGAATTTAATCATACATCCATTGACATACACCCTTTATCACACAAAACCTTCATGCATGAAACCATAGATATGTCATGGTTTCAAGGATGCTGATAATGAAACACCAATCACATGGTCACTATTTATCATGTGATGAATTAGAATTTGAAGATGATGTACATATCAATCCCACAATATGAATGAGTCATTACCCACTTATGTAGATTATACTTCCATGGACTGAATATGAGGTATTTTTCTTGATAGTCATACAAATAATCATAGATACATGGGAGGTGATACCTATAAAACCCCTCCCTTAGCAAAGGAAAGATGTGGGCCACATGCGGGATAAAAAAAATTCAGACTAGAGGGATCACATGATCATAAGAGTCTTCCACTAGAAAAATATCATTGAGTAAATTAATGAAAATTCAATGGTAATTCATTCCATTAGTGTTAGTTATGTGATAGACCCCAATCATAGAAACTTGTGACAATTAATAGGTTATGTGACAATCATACCTTCACAATATCTCTATTGGTCATTTGATGGAAGTGTGATCACAAGATGGCCTCTTGGTCATGTGACCAGGCCATGTGATCTCCTGAACCCCTTGTTAGTTGTCACGACCCGTCCTCAGGGCCCATGTCGTGACTACCCCAAGCCCGCCTTCCATAGTCCAGGGGCTGGAGACTAGCACCAAAAGTGTAAATCCCTAAACTGGGAAGTCATTGCCTTTATAAAAAATAAACACACACAATCAGAGTGCAATCTGGTAGAAAGACACTAAGTATAACTGTATACAAAAAGATGTGCTGAAAAGTAAAAGGGCTGGAAATAAAATCCCAATAGTAAAATATAGGTAAAATGAAAATCAAGTACAACTCGAAAAGGGAAAAATAGCTGAAAGGTAAGGATCATCTTTTGGATTGTCCACTGGGGAATCCTACTTGAAGGGTAGGTGCAGATCTTGAACAACTCGTCCTTGAGGTACGTCCCATCTAGTCCAGCTCTGAGCAGCCTCTCATCTATCACCCTCAGCCTCGATCACTGTTGTTTGTCGTCTTCATAGAACACAACAAGGTGCGGGTGAATCCTGTGTAGGGGTGAGTATAAAAATACTCAGTAGGGGACCCCGAGACCCCCGAAGGTCTCCTAGAATCCACTAAGGATAAACCACAGTATAAAGATACAATCACGAAGTATCAACCTTCCCGACTTAGGTATATGCCCATACATATACCTAAGTTACCAATCACAGTCTGACTCCAACTCTTGAGCCCATGCACAACTCATTCAACAAATGAAGTAAAGTCAATCATCTCAATGATAACAAATAAAAGTCAAGACTCATCTCACACAGGTATAAAACTCGTGAAGAGGGGTAGAGATGATTAGATGTAGCCATTGAATCATCTCCTATGTCGAACCCACGTAGGATCCAGGAATAGTATCAGCACTGTCGAACCCATGGAGGATCCCAGTACAGAATTCATCGTTGTTGAACCCACAGAGGATCCCAGTCCATTACCATCGCTATCGAACCCACGGAGGATCCTGGTACAGTATCGTCGCTGTCGAACCCACGGAGGATCCTAGTACAGTAGTAGGTCCACGAAGGATCCTATCATCTTAGTTGTATCCAACCATAGGGTTTCTGCACACATCATGCTCGATTCCAGGAGGGTCCACTCCTCGAGAAAAGTTTCAATACGTCAACTACCATGAAGTCTCATGTTGATATATCTCATAGTTTTGTATCATCATAAGGAACCCAATGCGACATACATCGCATCAATCGGAAGCTCGGTCTATGAGTTATTGGCATTTCCGTTCCAGGGGACCTGTTGGTTTTAGGTTCAAACCAACCCGATTGTAACCCAACTATGTCCAAACCTCATATAGGGTAAGCCAAAAGTACCATCTCATTCTAAGCTTTTTTTCGCCATATATGGTTTGCCGATCGGACACCCGTAGGCCATGATATGGGTGAAAATTTGATTTCAGGTTATACGGGTCTGAATAGGGATCTGACCCGGTCCACAGGTCCAACCCGGTCCACGGGTCCAACCCGGTCCACGGGTCCGACCCGGTCCATAGTTCTAACCCATTCTGTAGGTCCGACCTGGCCCAATGGAGCGGCTCGGACCGAGGGGGCAGCCTGGCCTGCAAGGGTGGCCCGGCTCGGCTAGCTTTCCCGCGTGGCCTGGCTGGCTAGCCTGCGTGGCCTGACTAGCTGGCCCGCGTGGCCAGGCTGGCCACGCCGTGGGGGGGGGGGGGGTGTTGTCCCCTGGCTTCTGAAGGAACCCGCGCTAGGCACTGGTTCGGTATACCGCAGGACCCAAAGGGTCCCGCCTTGTGGAGCGCCCATCGGCGGCCAGATCAGCCAGCCGCCCTCCTTCGCCCGCCACGGCCTTTGGCCGCGGTTCCTCTCCGGCATGACATGATGGCATCGCGCCCATCCTGTATGACTGCCATAGCCTTCGTGGTCATGGATTCTTCCTCAGGCGTAGTGCGACGGCACCATACCCCTCTGGCACCGCCACGACCCGCTTGGCCGTAGCTCGATCCACCATGTGGTGCGACGACGTTGCGTTCCTCTGGCAACCCGGCAGCCCTTGCACCACTGGTTCTTCTCGTGGCCAGCTCATTGTCGATCACCATGCATATCGTCGTGACCCATTTCTCCAGCACGTCGTTGCACCGCCACCATCTCCATCAAGAGAAGATAGATGGAGGTGGGCTCGGGCCGTGTTCGTTTGGCCCCCACCCTCGGCATTATGATGATAAACAAATAGGAAATTCTCAAGCTGCAATTTGAACAATGAAGAACAGAGAGTAAAACACAAACCCCTACCTCGAGTTCGGTGATCGATGATGGATTCGCAGAAGGCGGACATAATTCCATCAATGTTGGAGGAGGAGGAACTCGGAGATGAAGAGTCGATATGACAACATCGGTGTACTTCATGGGTGGTGGTTCTTCCTTTTTCATGACCCGTTGAAGAAGGAAGAAGACGGTGTTCATCGTTCTTCGGTGGTGGGAGAGACGTTCTTCGTGTTCTTCATGGGGAGTATTAAGTTGTCCGAAGTTTCTCCATGGCTTCACCAAAAGATAGAGTTTCCAAAAAAAATAGCTTTTGTCAGTTATATTATTGTTGACATGAATTAAAAATAATTCTAAATATTTTAAAAAATAATTAATTGAATCCATTAATTAATTTTTAGGTGAATTGGCACCATTATGGGAATGTTTGAGAGTTCCCCCATTTATGGAGAGTTCAAGGGATTTAAATGGGGGTTAGAGGAATTAAAGGGATTAGGTGGGACCCACCTAATAACATCCTCCCAAGGGAGGTTAGGGTGTGGAGGGCCCCACCTATAACCTCTACTTGGAGTTTTTAACCACCAAACAAATATAAATAAGTTACACTTGTTTTTATTTAATTTTATATAGAAACTCCAAAAATTAACTTCCATTCTTGTTAGAATGCAACTACAGTGAAGGTATCACTGAGCAATCACTAACACTGCGAGTTCAATGGTGCCCTCCGATTTTTATTCTGAGCACCAGTTAAAAAGTTATAAAATCATGCTCGTACATTTATTGAATGTACCTAAAAAAACTTCAGAAACTGATTCCAGGAACACCGAGTCTTGGAATCAAGCGCTATCAGAAACTACAGACTCGTACAATTTCCATTATTTATGAAAAATAATTACACAGAATTTCCGAGTCTTTACATTCCCTCTACCTTAGGGCTTTATGTCCCCGTAAGATACAAATCACACTAAAGAAACTATTGGGGGTACTGATCACGCATCTGAGCCTCCCCCTCCCATATGCTCTCCTGGAGGTTCCCGTGCTCCCAGAAAACGTGCACCATAGGTATCAACCATCCACACAGGACCCACTCCTATAGATCCTCAATCTCCACTAAAACCTTTATGAATGTCACCCCGTCATTGATGTCCAAATCCGCATGGTTGATGATCTGAGAAGGTTCATGCACGTATCTCCTCAGTTGAGATGCGTGGAAGACACCGTGCACCCGGTGCAACTGAGGTGGAAGAGCCAAGTGGTAAGACACCTCACATACTCAGTTGAGGACCTGGAAAGGTCTGGTGAATCGCGGAGATAACATGACACCTCGGCCAAATCTCCATAGACCTCGTCGAGTTGAGACCCATAGAAAGACGTGGTCACCATCCTTTAACTCCAATGGTCTCCGTCTCCAATCAGCATAGGTATTCTGGCTTCTCTGTGCAGTCTTCATCTGATCCTGGACGATCTGAACCTTCTCTTTCATAGACTACACAATCTCTAGTCCAATAAGTGATGTCTCCCCTAGGTAAGTTTAGTACATAGGAGATCTGCAAGGTCGGCCATAAAGTGCCTCGAAAGGTGTCATCCTGATGGTGTAGTGGTAGCTGTTGTTATACGCAAACTCTACCAAGGGTAAGTGATCCACCCAGCTACGACCAAAGTTGAGGAAACATGCATGGAGCATGTCCTCAAGGGTCTGAATGGTCCTCTGTGTCTAACCATCCATCTGAGGATGGAAGGCAGTGCTCAAGAGAAGCTACATCCCAAAATCCTCCTGCAACCCCTTCCATAGCCGGGAAGTGAAATGAGCATCTCAATCGGAGATGATCATTGATGGCACACCATGAAGTCGTATGATCTCTCGCACGTAGAGGCATCCCAATCTCTCTACTGAACCCTACTCTCTGATCGGTAGAAAGTGGGATAACTTGTTGAGTCGGTCAACGATCACCCATATAGAGTCATGTCCTATGGATGTACATGAAATTCCCATCATGAAATCTATGGATATCATGTCCCACATCCACTCTGGGACCACTAAGGGTTGAACCAAGCCTGTTGGAACCTGGTGCTCTACCTTCACTTGCTGATAAGTGAGGCATCGAGAGACAAGCTTTTCTAATACCTTCTTCATATCTGGCCACCAGTGCTGTCATCGGAGGTCCTGATACATCTTCTCCACTCCTGAATGTACCACTAGAGGTGAAGTTTGTAACTCCCTCAACACTTCCTCCAAGAGTGCTAAAGGTAACATAGTATGTCCTCTGAAGAGAATGACGTTATCCCCACCTATAGAAAATCCATCATGTGCCTGCCCTGCTGATGTCTGTGCATGTTGAGTCTCGCAGTCAACATCCCCACGTTGCACCTCCTTGACTCTGAAGGAGTGGTGGTGTGATTTTAAGAGACTGCAAAAAGGTTGCTCCATCTCAATCCACAAAGGATAACTGCAAGGCGTCCAGCTGCGTCGTGGCCTCTCCTAGAAGTTGAAAGCCTAATCTCTTGCTGAGAGAATCTACTACAACATTCCCCTTCACAGGATTATAGACTATCTCGAAGTCATAGTCCTAGAGGAACTCAAGCCAATGTCGTTGTCTTAGGTTTAGATCCTTCTGGAAGAAGATATACCTGAGACTATTATGATCAGAGTAGATTGGGAAATGCTCGCTCATCAGATAGTGCCACCAAATTTTCAAGGCAAAGACCACTACTGCTAACTCTAGGTCATGGGTAGCATAGATCTCCTCATGTTGTCTCAATAACCAAGAACCATATTCGATCACAGTTTGCTCCAGCATCAGGACACACCCGAGTCCGGTCCCTGATTCATCGTAGTAAACTACATACCCTACGCCCTCCTCTGTAATCCCCAAGATGGGGGCACTAGTCAACCTCTGCCTTAGCTCTAGAAATATATGCTGTAATATCTTCGACCGCACGAAGGGTTGCCCCTTCTTTGTCAAGGATTATAGTGGTGCTGCAACTATGGAGAAGTCTGGAATGAATCTCTAATAGTATCCAGCCATGCCCAGGAAACTTCATACCTTCATCACACTCTTGGGTGGCTCCCAAGCAAGTACCACCTCAATCTTCACTGGATCCACTAAAACTCCAGATTTTGAGATGAAATGTCCTAGAAAGTGTACCTCTCAGATCCAGAACTGGAACATCAAGGGCTTACTATAAAGCGGGTGCTCTCGGAGTGTGTCCAGTACTACCCTCAAATGGTAGGCATGATCCTCCTCAGTAGCTGAGTTGATAACAATGTCTTCAATGAAGACTACCAAAAAGTGATCAATGTATGGCTTAAAGATCCTGTTCATGAGTCCCATGAACACTGCTGGTGTGTTGGTTACGCTGAACATCATAAACAATAACTCATTGTGTCCATACCGGCATCTGAAGGTTGTCTTCTGCACATCCTCATCCGGTACTCTGAGCTGGTGATAACCCAACCAAAGATCTATCATTGAGAACCAACGCTCTCCATTCAGCTGATCAAAGAGGTCATCAATCCTTTGGAGTGGGTACTTGTTCTTTACAATAACCAAGTTTAGGAACAGATAATCAACACACAGATGCAAGCTCTCATCTGCATTCTTAGCGATCAAAATCGGGGATGCCTAGGGTGAAACACTGGGTCAGATAAATCCCTTCCCCTGCAAGTCCTCCAGCTATACTTGTAGCTCACGATGCTCCGCGAGAGCCATCCGATATGATAAAGTTGATATTGGTGTCGTCTCGGGGTATAAGTCAATGTAAAATTTTACCTCTCTATGAGGAGGTTGTCCTGGAATGTCATCAGTGTAGATATCCGCATACTGATCCACCACAACAAGAAAACTCAGACTCTACACATCAACTACTCTGGGAATGAGGCTATCCAACTGATGCGCGATCATTCGCCCCCTCTTTTTTGTAATCCCATCCTACGCTGAAAAGGCTTCCTTCTCGCTGGTGAAGGTAAACCTCATCCCATCCTTGTAGACACACCGCACTTTCCGCCTAATGTAGTCAATCTGAGCATGAACTATGGATAACTAGTCCATACCCAAGAAGACATCGTAAGGCCTAGATGCCGCTGCAAGGAGATCCTAGTCGAATCTCTCACCTCATAGAGTAATATCACAATGCCGGAACTAGTGCATAATTTTCGATTCTGCTTCCGTAGGAGTCTCTATCCATAATGATCTAGCCAACGGCTCCATCGGAATCTCTGAGCTCCGAATGATGGCAGCGGCAACAAAAGAATGACTCACACATGTGTCTATAATTACTGCATCAAGGGTGGATTAGATACAGATAGTACCTCAAATCATCTCAGGTGCACCGTGGTCATAGGCCTCGACTACTTGGAGTTGAGCCAGCCTCTGTCCTCCAAATCCCGGTGGTTGGGGTGTACCTCCTAGTGGTGGTGGTGGTAGGACCTCGAAAAGTCATCCACCACCTACTACTCGGCCATCTCCTCTATCACGTCTTCCTGCTCCCGGTGGACCACTACGGTTGAACCTATGCCTCTACATGGGAGGTTCCTCTACTATCTACTGGTTATCTACATAGCAGGTTGAGAAGTCACAAGCCATGTGACCCTGCCTGCCACATTCATAGCATTGTCTGCTACTCGTAAGGATGGCTCTGTCTCATGTTCCCTACACAACCAAACATGTATCATGGGGTCTCCCACCTGATGGAATGGTCCACTTGGACCTCTGCAACATCTGTCTACTCCCGACTGCAGAAGACTCATCTATGTGTCGCCCTATGGTGAGTCTCGCTACTGGTGTCTGCTCAGCAAGAAAACTCTCCACAAGAAGGGCTCACTCCAGCACCACCTCCTTTGTCAGAATGTTGAGGGAGAGAATATAAGCCCTGATCTCATGCCTGAGTCCCTGCTCGATGGTTCGATCCCTGAAGAATGGGTCCCATACCATATTCGTGGAGTAGCACAAGAGGTCAATGAAACTCGTTGAGTATATTTCCACCATCATGCTAACCCGCTGCAGATAAAGCGTCTCCTAAATCTGCACCGCACGAAGGGTGGCTGGAACAAACTCTGACCGGAAGAGACTCTCGATGTTTGCCTAGAGTAGTGATGCCTCTTCATGCACCTGGAGAATCAGGCTCCACCATCTACCTGCTTCTGCATAATAGAGACTCGTGGAAATGATCAACAAGAGGTCGGTTGGTGTCCTTACCAATATGAAAATTTTCACAACAGCCTCCAGCCAATCCTCAGCTACATGTGGGTCCATCTCTCTCCTGAACCAGGTTGTCCTCTAGCACTGGAACTCATTCAATGCACTCAAACGGCGTGCACTCTTTGCTACTATATCTGGTGGTATCAGTGGCCCATCGGGTAGTGGTACCGCTGGTACCTCCACTGTGATGGGGCCCTACACAGAGGCCTCATCGCTCGGTGGGCTACCATCTCGTACAAAACTTAGAACCCTGTCTGGCTACCTATGTGGGGTAATCCTGAAAGAAAGAGTTGTTCCACAGTCAAAACAATATACCTGGTGAAATGACACAAAGTAATCATGAAGAAAAGTTTTCAAAGGTAACACACATGCAATCAGTGTTTTCGTGCACTGAGTCGGAAGTCAGAAGTCAGAGTCCTAGTGTATGGATACGTCGGTTGCCGCACCCACACCGGTTTCCCTAAACTGATAACCACACCCATAAACACTTAACAATATTTCCATTAAAAGAGTCAGAGTCCAAGTTCTATGGTAGAACGGACTCCTCTGATACCAATTTGTTATGACCCGTCCTTGGGTCCCATGTCGTGACTACCCCAAGCCCACCTTCCATAGGCCAGGGGCTAGAGACTAGCACCAAAGTCATAAATCCCTAATCTGTGAAGGAATTTACTTTATAAACTATAAACACACATAATCAGAGTAAAAGCTGGAACCAAGACACTATGTATAGATATTTATAAAAAGAAGTGTTGAAAAGTAAAAGGGCAAGAAATACAAGCCCAATACTAAAATATAGGTACAACAGAAAGAAAGTAAAACTGAAAACGGTAAAAATAGCTAAAAGGTAAAGGGAATCTCCTGGATCGTCCATTGGGGAATCCTACCTGAAGGGTAGGTACAGAACTCAGACAACTCATCCCTGAGGTATGTATCGTCTAGTTCAGCTCCGACCAGCCTCCCGTCCATCACCCTCAGCCTCGATCACTATTTTCCATTGTCTGTACAGAACACAACAATGTGTGGGTGAAGCCCGTGCGGGGGTGAGTATAACATTACTCAGTAGGGGACCCCGAGACCCCCGAAGATCTCCCAGAATCCACTAATTATAAACCACAATAGTAATATAAAATCATGAAGTATCAACTATCCCTACTCAGGTATATTCCCATTCATATACCTAAGTTACCAATCACAGTCCGGCTCCAACACTCGAGCCCAAGCACAACCCATTTCATAAAGGAAGTAATGTCAATCATCTAAATGATAACAACCGAAAGTCAAGACTCATCTCACACTGGTATAAAACTCGTGAAGAGGGGTAGAGATTATTAGATGTAGCCACTGAATCATCTCTTATGTTGAACCAACGTAGGATCCTGGAACAATATCAGCGATGTCGAACCCACGGAGGATCCCGGTATAGAAGTCATTATTGTCGAACCCACGGAGGATCCCGGTCCAGTACCTTCATTGTCGAACCCATGGAGGATCATGGTATAGTATCATCAATGTCAAACCCACCAAGGATCCGGGTATAGTACTAGTTCCACGTGGGATCCTATCATCTCAATCGTAGCCACCCATAGGGTTTACGCACACAGCATGCTCGATTCTGGGAGGGTATGCTCCTCGAGCCAAGTGTCGATACATATACTACCATTAAGTCTCAAGTTTATTTATCTCGTAGTTTCGTCTCATCATAAGGAACCCAACGTGACAGATGGCGCATCAATCAGGCGCCTGGTCTGTTAGTTATTGGCATTTCTGTTCCAAGGGCCCAGTTGGATTTTAGGTTCAAACCAACCCGACCGTAACCCAACCATGTCCAATCCTCATATAGGTTATTTTAAAATTATCATCTCGTTCTAATAGTTTTGTCTCTATAGACGGTTCGCTGATCGGACACTCGTAGCCCAAGATATGGGTGAAAATGTGATTTCGGGTTATATAGGTCCGGACAGGGGTCCAACCCAGTCCGCGGGCCCGACCCAGTATACGGGTCCAACCTGGCCCAATGGAGTGGCCCGAACTGAGGTGGGCCTGGCCGGCAAGTGTATCCCGGCCCGGTGGCGGCGCGGCCAGAAAGGGAGGCCCTGCCCAGCTGGATGGCCCGCACGGCTAGGCAAGCCACGCTGTGGGGGGGGGGGGGCGCAGCCCCGCCCCCTGGCTTCTGAAGGAATCGAATAAGGGTCCCTTCTTATGGAGCGCCCTCCAGCGACCGGCTAATCCATCCTCCCTCCTCCGTCTACCACGGCCTTTGGTCGCGGTTCCGCTCCGGCGCGGCGTGACGGTGTCACGCCCATCCCGTCTGACCATCGTGGCCTTCGTGGTCGCAGCTTCTTCCTTAGGCACGGTGCGACGGCATCGCGCCCCTCTGGCACCACTGCGGACCTCTTGGTCGCGGCCCGATCCACCGCGCGGCGTGACAGCACTGCATTCCTCTGGCGACCCGGCGGCCCTTGCATCACCAGTTCTTCTCTTAGTCGGTTCATTGCTAGTCTCCATGCATATCATCGCAGCTCGTTTCTCCGGCACGCCTTTGTGCCTCTACTATTTCCATCAAGAGAATATAAATGGAGGGGGGTACATGCCATGTTTGTGCGGCCCGCACCCTCCACGTTATGATGATAAAAAATAGGCAATCCTCAATCCGCAATTTGAACAATGAAGAAAGGAGAGTAAAAATGAAACCCCTACATCTAGTTCGGTGATCGATGACGGAGTCACGAAAGGCAGGTGTTGTTCCATCATTGTCGAAGGAGGAAGAGCTTGAAGAGTACGAGTAGAGATGACGTCATTGGCATACTTCATGGGTCGCAGTACTTCCCTTTCTTGCCCCATTGAAGAAGGAAGAAGATGGTGTTCGTCATTCTTCAGTGGCGGAAGAGACGTTCTTCATGTTCTTCGTGGGGAGTATGAAGTTCTTCCAAGTTTCTCCAAGGCTCCACCAAAAGAGAGAATTTCCAACCCAAAATAAAATAATATCTTTTCCCTATTATTTTATTGTTGACATGAATTCAAAAGTATTCAAAATATTTTTAAAATTATTTAATTAAAGCCATTAATTAAGGTTTAGGTGAATTGGCACCATTATGGGGAAATTCATGAGTTCCCCCATTTATAGGGAGTTCAAGGGGTTTAAAGGGGTCTCAGAGGAATTAAAGGGCTCGGGTGGGCCCCACCTAATAACAACCTCCCAAGAGAAGTTAGGGTGTAGTGGGCCCCACGTCTAACCTCCATATGGAGTTTTTAACCACCAAACAAATAAAAATATTTAACACTCATTTTTATTTAATTTTATATAGAAACCCCAAAAATTAACATCCATTCTCATTAGAACTCAACTACGGTGAAGGTATGACAAAGCAATCACTGACGTTGTGAGTTCAACGGTGCCCTTAGATTTCAATTACAAGCACCGGTTCAAAAGTTATATAATATCGCCCGTACGTTTACTGAATGTACCCAAACAAAACTTTAGAAATTTATTCCGGGCACACCGAGCCTCAGAATCAAGTGCCATCAGAAACTATATACTCATAAAATTCCCATGTATTTAAGAAAAAAAATTACATGAAATTTATAGGTCTTTACATCAGTCATCAGATTATGTGACCTTCATGTCCTTTTCTACTCACATGACTCCGTAAGGATCACATGAAGAGTGTGACCACCCTTCCTTTATATGGATTTCATAACCCCATGACACCTGGATGACCACATGATTCCCTAGGGTGACACTCACACTCTCATAATTCCTTATCCTACCTTAAAGTCCATGTTTATTTAAATATCCTCCAATGCTCCCTAACACATAGGGCCATGATCTTTATAAGATCAACCATGACCCATTACACATCAGTAGGAAATGGACTTTTGAACTACATGGACTCTGATTCCTAACAAAACAGGATATGTATGACTCAATCCCAATGACCATGATCCATATCAAACATATCTTAATCAGGGAGACCACATTGTGTAAGCCCCATTCAAACATCAGGGTAACCTCATTGTGTAATACATGTTCTTAAATTAGTGATACCTCAGTGTGTAAGACTTGTTCAAACATTAGGGTGACCTCAGTGTGTAAGACCCACTCAAATGCCAAGTAAACATTATTTTGTAAGCCTCATACTCAAAATACCTCCAATATGGGAATCCTCCTTAGGTGTAATACCCAAACTCCTAAATATCATCTTCAATGGTCTATATTCCTAATGTAGTATCCTCGGAAAGTCCTAGTGTGTATTTCTCATATAATTAAATATTATTCTCTCATTCAATTTGTTTGGTCATATGTTGTCTCTTATTTCTCACACTAAGCATGACTCATGTGGGATTAGAGTCCATTGATGATTATACCATCATCATGATACAAATACCCCCAATATGGTCCTCCTTTCAGATGTAAGTCCTATTTCATCTTCACTTCCTTCAAATGGTCATATTCCCAATGAAATATCTTAGTGAATCCTTTATGTGAATAAGTACCATTAAAATTTATATTCGTATACCTTTTCCAACACAGACACCTAATCAGATCTATGCATGCATTGATTCCTTTATCATATGATATATATCATTAATATTTAAGGCTCGATCACCCATATCTAATGATAAAATATGTCTTCTCTACATGACATTAAATAGTGTCGTATGACCACATATGAACTATATTAGTTTGGATTCCTATTCTCAGTGGATGCGTAGAACGCATCCTGGAGGTTCAATAGTAATTTTAAAATACTAATTTCCTCTCTGAAGGAAAATAAACTTCAGGGTTCCTAGTCATATATATTTAAAAAATAAATAGTTTTTCATTATTAAGTTGAAATGGGTAGAATTATAGTGAACCACTATATATACATATAATGTCTTTGATAGGATTCCCTCTTTCACATATAGTTATTTAGTAGCTGATTTTTTTAGGATAAACAGTCATGTATATTGATCTAGGAAAGTTTCATGAATATATATTAAAATTATATGATAGTCCATAAATAGGAAATAATTCCCCCAAATAGGGTGTGAAGAGATAAACCTCCCACCCTCTTGACCAATGTGAGTTCATAAGTATTGTTGGTAAGAAACCACAATGACTGTCTACCTCTAGAAATCATGCTCATATCTCATTATAGATGTGGGATTTGTTGGGTGCTTCCATAGGTAATCCTTTCTAACATGAATGATTGTGAAACCATACCAATCCTCCCAAAATTATTCATAGATTCCAAATATCTGGTTAAAAAAATATTGATCCCTATATGAACCCTGTAATAAAAAAACATAATCATGTTTCCTGTACAATAGAACATTTTATTATTCACATTCCATAAAAAAAAATCCCAAATAAAAAAAATTATTCACCATGCATAACTTGTTAAGAATGTTTTTAAAATGTAATGTTTTATTTATAAATGACCTTGTTTATTCTTTTCCTTGTAATGATGGATACCATTCTCCCAAATTTTACCTTAACCTAAGTACATGGAATCACCAAGAAAGAACTATATAACCTCAACTGCAATAATGGCCTCCACAGACTATGAAATCATGTCACCCATTCAACACCTTCGACACTGTGTAGAAAACTCAATGATCAAGGAGTACCATTAACACTGTATGATCCTGAACCTTAAATTTGTATGATTTGGAATTTAGGAAATGAATCATGCAATCCCACATCACTCAAGGAAGGGTGAAATGATAACATCAATGCTTGTTTTCATTTATAATAGCTTTAAGAACCCGTCCCTAGAGTGTGACAATAAATATCATCCACACCATAGAAAGTTGGATCAAGGATTTGACCGTGGATCCATACTCGTTCAGAAATCACCCAAGAGGGATACTATTAGCTACTACCTCTAGAATCATCCCATCGACACCCCTCAATCACTTGCTAAGGGTGTTACCCAATAGGTAACCTCCCTAGACACTAAGATCTGGGATCCAAGGATATCTCACTAGGAGAAATAAGATATAGGCCAAAGGGAGTATGGAAATATTCCCACTTCCATTAATGAAGTCTATTGTCATAACCTGATGGTAAATAGTAAGCAGCCTCATATTCCTACTTTCTCAAATCAGGTCTCTTAGCATATACATGGTTTAATCATGGGATAGGAACATATCATCAACCCCATTAATGAATCCCATTTGAATATTCCAATGTAATAAGGGGTATAGTAGTGGTAATATATCTCCCACTTAAATAAAATATGTCTGAAGGCATGTCCTAGAAATGGAAAATGTGATGGCCTATGTTTATGTACATACCCTTCTGAAGTCACAATATATTATGGTAGTGATGGAAGAGTTTCACTATCATATTATGGCACTAATACAGATATAGGGTTATGAACATATTACTATCTGAACATCAAGAGTATCATATCAGTATATCCAACATGAGTATATGGATACTTCGCAAAAACCATATATTCTTTCTCCCATCTAGGAGGATTGTAAAAATATTCCAACAAAGTATGAGGCACAAGAAATGGGTTATATTCTCTTTCTAATTGGGTTTCATCAACCGAATTTTGTAATCACCTCAGTACAGGGGGATAATCCTATTGAAGGATTCCAATGACATACTCCAAAGGTGAAATAGGGTTGGGATCATATTATCATCCTAATCGACGTTCATCAACCCACTTTTGCAATCTCCTTGTGGAAGGCCCATATTCCTACCCAAAATATAGAATCCACTTTCCGTATTCTATTAATTTATAGAAGTTCGAAATATATTCTTATTCCCACTATTGAAATATTGTACCATAATCCTTGAGAGGATATACTAGAGTAGGATCACATTCTTTCCCCCATACCGGAGGTTCGTTGGCATATTTTAGCATTGAATATATATTTGAATCAGACACAAACCCCCACTTCAAATTGGGTCAATCAAAAAATACAACAACAACCCAAAAGTAGGCTCATATTTCCACCAATAACATGGAATCTCTCCAGAATACTATAATAGATTATCAAAATTTGTCTCAACTTCTTTCTACCAAAGATGTTCATCCAGATAATCCATGGACCACAAAACAATAGGAATATAATCCACCTCAAATCCAAAATTATGGGTAGGTATAATATTTCTGTGATTAGAGATAAGTCTCACATTCCTATCATGATAGATACTGATATCCATTAGGATATACAATTCATATCTGATACAACTAAATGGTCCTCTGACTCTTCATCCTAAGAAGAAGGTGATAAATACCATGACAATCTTCCTTTTGGTATCATGGAAATGGATTACAGGGATCCTTCCCATGACATCCTTTGTTGAAAACTTCCTCATTGTGATATCTCATCCAATAAAGGAAATCCTCCAATTTTAATGACACCTTCGTATATATAGGTTCCTGAAACATCAAGGTTAACAATATATTGTTCCCCATCAACAACCAATGACACCTCACCTTGGTCCATAGGCAACCCAGATAAGTATCCTATCTAGTCTGAATAGGTAGAGGAATATTTCTAGGACAAAGAAGAGGTTGACATCGATATATGGAATGATCTAGCCAAAACAAACCTACCAACTATGTTTTTTCCTGTCTATACATCCAATTATGAACCCCCAGATGAGCTAAAAAAGGATTGTATGCCTTTCATACACCATAATATGTGGGAAACCATTCAAAAGATAAAGGCCAGACACCTACCTTATTAATAATATGAAATCCATATATAGGTCATAAACACATTATACTATCATATATAAATGGAAACTTTCTCCATAGATCAGGATCTAAGATCAGAAAGGCACAATAGAATCCTATATCATTCTTTCTTACACAGGATAACAACTCTCCATAAATTGATTGTTGAAGCCCTATCAGAAATATATGTTTAAGTATGGTGTGAGTACAGATCATTGCACATCACTCTATCCCTATGAATGAAAAGTTACCCAGATATGAAATCCTATAATTTCATATAATTAATAAAAAACATAGGATAGAGTAATGTTAAAAAAAAGTTTGTTAATCTGATAAATCTCCCCCATTTTGTAAATGAAAAGGTTTCATGAGTAGTGGTGGATGGTTTCTAATACGATATTAATCAATTACTCTAAAAAAGGGATCACACCTCAAATCAGGAATCTGAAATATCCAGATACTCTAAAACTACCCATAGCATGTGATTCCCATTATGAGAAAGAACTCCACCCAGACCATGTATGAATAATTCCAAGAAATATGGTCATAATGGAAGCTTAAATGGAATCCATATAGAATAAAATCTATCCAGTTATGATGTGGTAACTTTTACCACCTTCTCCACCCCAGGGTCATCAAACCCCAAGAGGCTTCCAATGAAATTAATGGAGACTCTAAATAAACCCCATCCTATAGGATTGGTGGAATAATTATCATGAAATCCATCATAGGAGCCATATGATCCTCAACAAGAGGAGTAGAAAGTTCCATCAGAGGATTTAAATCCACCATATCCATCAAGGATTGGTTCATTTTTATCATCTCCCCGAATGAGATCAGTTTTCTTTAAGATAGGTAGTGGACACCAAAGGATGGTACCCCAGTCATTCCTCCCTCTTCATGACATTCCCCTAATATTTAGATTCTTCAAGATAATAATGGTTAGAAACTCCCACAAGGTCACTATTCACATATCAGAATCATAGGAGAATATAATAAGGGAAATTAAATCCCAAAAAATTCATAAGTCAATATGTCTTAAAAAGAGAAAGGTACAGAAGTAATACTCTGATGTAACTCTCCAAAGGGAATCCTATGATACAAAATTTTCCTAACACTTGAAGGATTATAAAATGATTCAAGCCACCCAATATTCCATAGTAAATTTATTTTCCATCAAACTGGCATATGATATAGACCATGGTGTGAATAGTGAGTTGCATGATAGAGAAATAGTACCATGAAAGGTGGGTGATTTTAATACACTAACTAAGGCAACACATACACTGAATTAGAGGAGGAACCAGAACCTAAAACCTCTAAGTGATGAATTTCCACCACCTCGAGGAAACTCCACCTAGGATAAAGGGAAAGGCATTGATGCAAACCAATAACTATCTAGAAATGTTGACCTCCCCTACATGAAATAATGGCTATCATAGTATTGGATAAATATATATAACCTCATATGAATGAATGAGGAATTAATCAGAGTCAATATTCCCATTGGGTACCACCTTCAAGATAAAAGGTATATCCCCCTTACTTCCCATCATGTTGGATCTAATCCACATGTGAGGATATAATATAAGCATTAGGATATCTCTAAAACTAAATAACAATATAGTATTAGAAAGATAATTTTGGTAGACCATGATTTTTTTCTATTATGTAAAAAACCTAACTTTATCATTGAAGGTATTAAAGAGAAGTGGGTGATGGGAAATAAGTTTCAGCTATGTGTGAATAGAAGTTTGATGAGTAGACAACCTGAAAGATAGTTGAATTAGCTCACTACAGCCTTATAGTGCATCTTCATAGACTATTAATGATTCTAACACCTAATGGGGTATGTTAAACTTGACTTATATAGGTATATGTAATCATCTAAATCAAGAAAGATAATAATAACAAGAGTTTTATCCATCCCCCACCCCTACTCCAAATCTTGCATAATTTTATACATTATTATTAAAGGTTTGGGTACCATCCCACTAAACAAAACCCTTATCATATTAAGAGCTTATGATTTCTCTATTAACATCATTCAATTAGTTGACCCTTTCTCTAATGAAGAATATACATATGAACATGACTCCCTCATACCTGATAGGGAATCTGGGGTTTGAGGCCGTAAAATTTAAGGGCATAGAAGGTGATGAAGTCGTGACCAAAACTAATATCTCATATTAATCCCTACTAAATCCATGTATATGTCTGATACCCATAGTCAAGGGTTCATTGATCTGAATGGGAGTATAGAAAAACCTTAGAGTCCGTTAGTGGTGTTCCAAACCCGATTGTTCTAGATGACCATATGGCGGGTGTAAATCTATTCAATAATCCCAAATTAAGGGGTAGACTATAATGTCCTACGCCATTAGGAATAGATTCTCCCTTTACTTCTATTCAAGAACCAGGACCCTCTACCTAAATAAACTTATTCCCTATGATGCATACTAAGGAGAAACCCTTCAATGGGAAGTGTTGTCCTCAAGTATAGAAGTATGTAATCTTAAAATAGTCATCAACTATCTTGATAAAATTCTCAATCTTGAGTTCTCTTTATCTATTAAAAGAGAATATAGAAGTTCTTATTGAGGATCTATAGAGTCCCTGGAAGTTGAGATATAATTCCCCACATCTGAGGACTATCAAGTGAAAAATACTCTAGTGGAATGTCATACCACCATCTCATTCATCGAACATGGTTCGGAGGAATCTATTCAGGGACATATCAGACCCCTATATGTCTCAAGGAAGATTAATGATGTTTATATTTGAAATTTTCTTATAGATAAGAGTTTCGGGATTAATCTAATCCCAGTTCGGACCCTCCTGTGTTTTGGATATAGTGTGGATGATTTTTCTCCACCAAAACTGACAATTGATGGGTATGAAAAGAGATATAAAAATCCCCTTAGGAGGATCAATCTCATGTCCCAATTCAAGTACCTCATAGATAATTTTTATTTCATGGTAATCCAACAAGACATGACATACAATTAATTTCTTAGAAAACCCTAGATTCATTGTTTCTGGTAGTAACATTCACATTCCATCAATGATTGAAATTTTCCATCAATATAAAAATTAGTATACTATGTAGTGTTAATTACACCTTATAATATTGTAAAACCTAATTCATCTATGTGAGTTTATATAATAGTTATGTAAAACATCCAACGGAAAAGAGTGACATACTAGTTTCTGCTCCCAATAACTTGCGAACCACCCCTCTAAACCCCTAGATCATTCTCATTAGTGACTATGTGCTATCGATAACTTTGATCAAGGCATTAGATCTAATCCTAGTAGGATATTATAAAACAAAAACTTTACAATCCCATGTTTATATAATAAAAATTGTGCTAGATAAAGTGGGTTTGTTGAAGGATATCTTGACCATTGATCTATTAGGATAAGAAAATTCTATTACACCATTAGAAGAAATTAAAAATGACCCCAATACACTTTCAAAAACTCAGGATGTCCATACCTATCCTACCCCTGGTGATATTATAAAGGGATGAAACCATCCCCAAAATACCCCCATAATGTCCCTAAAAGTTTGGGATATCAATTCTCCTCATAGTTACTTACCCTTCTTCAAGGACAAAGATACCCCCACACTAACACCATGCCTGAAGATGCTCCCACCAGAATGGAGATGGAAGAGGATAACCAAAAGTACCCCCCTTCAAAATTTTAGGAAGTCATCTCCACCACCATCAAAGATATCAGGTTTTTAAATAAGTTAATTGGAGAGGACTCATGACTTGCACTGATCAGTGTCTCCATGTCTCTCAAACTGTAGAATACATGTATTTTCTTTTTAAATAAGGATAAATATGAATTATCTAGGAACTATATTGATATTATCAGGCTAGACTCCATTGTATATACTCATCATTTAATACTTCAAGATGAAAATCATAGTTTAAGCAGTCATCCAAGAGAATCCATCCTACTCATGCTACAGTGGCAGAATCCATAGTTCACAAGATGATCCGAGCCAAATTTATCTGATAATTGGAGTATCCAAAATGGCTCACTAAAATTTCTACCATTAAGATTAAAAATGGATAGATTAGGGTATAAATAAATTTTAGGTACCTTAATCGACACTTATTGAAAGAAAATCTCTTAGTACTAGTAATAGAACACTTGATCGATGTGATTATATGCTTCCAATTCATTTCCATTATGAACGAGTATTCGAGGTATAAAATGATCATGATGTACCTTGAAGATATGAAATACAGTAATTTCAAAGATCCTCATGGGATATTCTATTTTTTGGTCATTCCTTTTGGATTAAAGAATTATAGATCCACTTATCAACAGGTCATGCATCATATGTTCAATACCTTCTTTTAGAGAATAATGGAGTGAAATTTTATTGACCTAGTGGTTAAATATCAGCAGTGTTCTGATCACCTATATAATATTTAAACAATATTTGGAAAATTTTGGTAGCATAGTTTGAAGATAAATCCTCTAAACTGTGATGTCATGGTAACATTAATAGAATTCATCTGCTTTGTGGAACACCACCCTAACATTTTTGTTGATTTTGAAAATACCATTATGATTCTAGAAACTCCACCTTTTTATAATTATAAAGCGTTAAGAGTGATCTAAGAGAACCATTATTATATTAGGAGTTACATATCCAACATGGTGAGAAAAATTTTCCCCTTCACTAAGATAAGGAAGAGTAGAGTTTCTTACTAGTGGGACAAGGACTTCCAGGAATATTTTAAGAATATCAAGCACTACCACATCGTATCCACAAGTCGTAATGCCTCTTGTGGAAGGAAAACCACTCATCCTATATGTGGTTTCAATGGGGAGATCTCTTAGTTCCATACTCATGTATAAAAATGATGTAAGAAACGAAAAAATAATCTATTATATCATCTAAATGATGCTAGATACTGTGTCTTGGTATTTTGATATCAAAAAGAACAGCTTCGCACTCATCATCACAGTAAAAAATATGAAGCATTGCTTATAACACCATAAATACCACATGGACTCTCGTATTTAACCACTCAATTATATTCATATCCTTCATTATGCTAACTAGGTTTTTGGAATGATGGAAGGTTAACCTATATTAATAAAACATCTAGTTCATGTTGAAAAAGGCAATCAAAGGGTAGGCACTAGCTGATTTCCTTAGGGAACATCCTAACCAAGAAATCATGCCAGTAAACACCAAACTTCAAGAAGAATAGAATTTTTATTCCCATGAAACCCCCATAACATGGGAGATATATTTTTAGGGGGACACCTAAATTATAACTTGGAAGAAAATAGAAGGCCTACAGATCAAATTAGTTGGTCTAGGGACTGTTTTTGTTTCCCCATACAGTGCAATTTTCCCTACTTCTTCTCACAATCTGAAGGCTATGCTAATAATGAGGGGGATACCAAGCCCTTATTTCAGTATTAGATCTAGCCTTATAGCTACTTATAGCATATGGAAATGTCAAAGGTCACATAGAGATAGTGATCAAGAAATTAAATGGTCAATATTCTACCAGTAAGGAATAATTGACCCCTATCATCGATTATGTGATGGAAATGATGGAGAAGTTCCATTTTGAACCAATATATCATCACATCCATTGATCATAGAATTATTATATTAATTTAATAGCCAATGCTACCAAAATCCTTGATGAACATGAACAAGACAAGGTATTATTTTGTATGAAAAATAAAAGGGTAGTTTTACCAGTAATACTTTATGACATGGAGGAAACCGATCATATCAATTATACCCCAGGGCATAATGAGCTAACGTCTAGTACAGGATGGATGAAGACCAAAATAGATTACCTAAAAGATGGATCATGCTATAAATTAATAGATTTGATGATAGATAGTGAACTTCAACCATTGGGGTGGAAAAAATGAACAAAAATTCATTTATAAATGGGGATTTAATGGATTCCTCATCAGTTTCATTGCCAAAAGAGAGACCCCTATCGTTATCAAATAATTCCATGTAGGCTCATGCAGAGCTCACAAGTCCAAAACTAGGATCTCCCATGAGATCTGAAGTATTTGTTACTTTTGTATTACAATGATACAAGACTATGTGAAGTTCACAAATAATTGTCACACATTTCATTTACATGAATGATTCATCCATCATCTCCCAATGTTTCAACATACAACTAAATATTCATTGCCATTTTCCGTGTGTGGAATAGGTATCATGAATCCATATCCCTCATCTATAGATAATAAATTTAAGTTCCACCTTACTACTACTGATTTCTTTTATGAATGGGATAAGTCTATACCCCTTAAGTAAGTTAGTACAAATTGTATCATTAACTTTATAAATTACACTATCATGAACAAGTTCAGTGTCCCTCGCACAATACTTATGGACAATGACACCAACTTCTATTACTCTAAGATAAAGAAGCTATATCAAGAGTATAACATTGAGTCCAACCATCCATCTCATTATCATGCAGTGGAAAATGGGTAGATAGAGGCCTACAATAAGAATCTATTCAATATACTTCAAAAATTTTGAACAACGACAATAAGTCTTATCTAATAATCTCTTGTATGCTTTATGGGCCAACAATACCACAACATGCACTGTCATGCGAGCGACCCCATACTCATTTTTCTATCGAACAAAGGTATTATTACCCATAAAATTTTACTTTAACAAAATCTAAACTATTATTAGTGGGTAAATCTCATAAGATGAAAAATCACATAAGCGTCTTGATGAGTTATAATGACCAGATGAAAAAAATGTACATTGGATTGCATGTGCTTTCTACAAAAAGAATTTATTCCTATAATTTATCTTAGGAGAATTGGTGCTAGTTCATAGAACCCCAATGATACCAAGGAAGAAACTCCCAAATATATAACCCAATAGGGAAGGAACTTACATCATACATAATGTCTATTCCAATAGATTTTACTCATTAGACATAGTGGATGGGTAACGCATCACACCCCTAACTAACGTGAGTTTTCTCAAGAAATACATTGCATAATTTTCATGTCAATTCATAAATTTTGGTCAAATGATGTTAAAGTTTACAATATGTGTCTAATAGGAAAGAATTTAAAATTTATAGCATCCATGGTCCTTATCACATGAACTAAAACTAAAGGGCCCATACATATTATTCACATGAAATTAAAATGCATGATATCCTCGACAACGTATAATGTTAAACAGTGAGTTGAGTGTCCAGCCTATATGACTATTAACGTATCAAAATTACCCACTACATATGAACACTTTTTCACCCAAAATGAGAGTTAGATCCATATAGAAGTATTTGGAACATTTTAAGCTTGTGAATAAGAGCAATAATTCCCCTTCCCTATGCATGATTCAGGCCTGTGTATAAAATTTTTTATCAATGAACTATGTGTGGATTTATTACTATCCATATGGGATATATATGGATGCACAAATACCATGTCCTAGGCACATAAATAATTAAGTAACTCCCTCTCCTCACATATGGGTCAGAACTATGCTGAGATTTTTCTCTAAGAATGATGTATGTCTTAATTCCCATCTTCATGGGATATGTAGTGATGCCTAAATCATATATTTCATGCCCAACCATGGATATGTGTTATTTTTAACTATGTTAATTAATGAGAACCAAATTTTTTTAACCTTTATCTCATAAATATGTGAATTCCTCTACAAGTCTCGTATCATGCACTTAAGTGTGGTTTAATTGATTTATCAGTAGTCTCTTGTTTCTCATGTTGAACATGCCTCGTGTGAGATTAGGGAACCTTGAATGTAACTCTGAATAGCATGATTGAGATTAATATTATTCAAATACAGGGGACCCTATCATTATCACATGATTTATACTTCATGAAATGAGTTCTCCACACTGAACAAATCATCCCCTTTCATGATTTTGTACTCAATAATCACATGTATTATCCCTTCTCCCTAAAAATGTTTTCAATACACATTATTGTATCCTTTAGGGTGATAAAACCCTTTTTGGATATTATTTTATCCATATACCAACTTCATGCCTCTAATATCTAAGTTAATGTCAACTGATTTCATGAGTGAATATTTTCATTAAATTCCATGGACATTGATCTGACGTACTCTTAGTCTTACCTTCTAGTATATTGGTAACAGGGACTGATGAATATAAAGGGACCCTACTATGATTCTTTGGTGAATAAAAAAATTCCATAAAGCTTATTCAAAGGGGGTGTTTTGGTCCTATAACATATTTCCCCTTTAATCCTAGTAGTTATTTTCCTTATTACATGTGATTTCAGTTTCCAGCATTACTAATGGATAACCACTACCCACCAATCTCCACTTTCCATACACTTAGGTATCCTAATATTATGATTTATACTTCCCATAACCCAACAATTATATAGGACTTATATACCCTTGATTTTACATAGAGGATCATTTACTTGACTATGATGTCAAGGATCACTCATGAAATGTAAAAAATATCACACTCCCTAAATATGAGACAAATCTTTGAGGGATCATTATAAGAAATATTTATGGATTATTTTTCAATCCTTTGATATACGTAGTGATGGATGGATCCCATGACCTAAGTGTATCCTTAATGATGGATAATTCCTTCTCCATAAAAATAGGTCAGATCTGTGGAAAGAATTTTTTTTATAAGAACTATGTGTGTCTTAGTTCCTACTATCACAAGATATATAGTGATTCAAGGATCCCCAAATCTTGGGACCAACCACATCACCAATAAAAAATAAAATTAATCCCCCCTCACATATGATTTATATTTTTTGTGACCATATCTTTAAAAATTATTTGTACCTTAATTTCGAAACTTTTAGGATATTTAGTTGTAGATACCGTATGGAAAAAGCAGGGAAACTGAGAGGGGTATGAATAAGTGTACCCAACTTTTATCATATATTACTTTTTATCAACTAACCTCTATACTCCAGAACCACTTACCCAGTTAAGAAGAATTGATATTTTGAGTGCTATTAAAAATCTCATACACAGTAAATGTAGATAATAAGGTAAATAGAAACACACAATTATTTTTACAAGGCTTGGTATAAAGACCCACTCATTATCATGATCAACCTATGATTGATTCACATGTTCTATTGTCACTATTTATTCAGTGATTAAAAATTCATGAAATTTTCATATAATGTTCAGGTAGGAAATAAACTATCTTCTTGAGTCGGTGGTGTTCTTTAAGCTATTTCCACCGGTCTTTAATGGAGTTGTTTGTACTAGAACTATCAGTTCTTCAAATATATGCAATAAAATTCTGAACAATATCTCTTTACTATATTGGATGACTTTGAATCAACTGAATAATCATATTCCTTTATTGAAGGAATTTTACTACCACTGAATCAACAAGATTTTATACATTTCAGCCTTGTAATCTATAAAAACTTTAAGATGGGTCTTCCATTATTACTCGCAACTTTTTTAGAATGAATAACTGATGAATTTAGCCACATACTGCAAGTTGAATTCTTCCTCGCTTTATCAAGTACTCAGATAGATACTCTTCAATAAATGGAGTACCCAACCTCAATATTAAATATTATTCTTTGAAAGAAACAAACATTCAAAAAATCAACTCATTTATTTCAAGTATACTTCTCCCTTGGGTGTTGCATTAACTTCTTATGAAAAAACTCTAGCACACAAGATTCATATTCCTTATTATTTTTTGGGTGCACTGTCAGGTTATGTTTGGGTTATGACTTTTCATGATTCTTCATGTGTTCTTGTGATCATGCACTATTTTCTTTCAAGATTTATAGATCACCTCACTTACACCTCCCACATACATGTTATCATATTCATGAATATTTTATGCACCATGCTGCACTTTCTCGCAAAGATTATGACACATTATCCACCTTGTATTCATTCATGGACACCTTACATGCACACACACACACACACACTTATATTCATGTAAAAGGTCCTCCTATTTTTCTGTTTTATTTTAGTGTACATGTGTCATGCATGTTCACATGCACTAATTCCTTTGTTTCTTGTATGCTAACTAGAATAGGTGTCTCAACCGTCTTCACTAAAGATAAGAAGGTGTGGTTTCCTCATGCAATCGAGGAGATATACAGGTAGTGTATCATGCAACCTCATGTGGATTTGTAGAATATATTTTTAATGAAATATTTGAGTGAGTTAAACACAATTTGAAAGACCTATGACTTCCCTTATCCTTCGCGCAAGAAGAACACTTACTGGAAAACAATTTATTCCAAAAGTAATTCAATAGTGCATTGAACAGGTAGAATTCTAGGGGTATCTTTACTTATTCAAAAATTTAGAAATCCCCATGGAACTTCCTCATGAATTTTTTGTTCTCATTTCTCGATATTTTTTAAAATGACATGAGCTCCTTCGAATAGCCATGATAATCTATATCAAGGGTATTTTATATTTATAGGCAGAGGACATCGACTCATATCTAAGAATAAATTTGAGTCAACGAATCTTAAAATAATTCCATACAAATACCACCTCAATGAGCCAAAAATATCAGCATTCTAATTCTTTAAACACATGTATCTTAAATGATGTATGCCAAAAAATGGGATATTTTCTGCACAGACTCGTTATTATCCTTTTTTATGAGCTCTTATCTTGTATGAAATCATTACATGCTTCTCATTTTAGGAAGATTGAAATCCTCTTGTAGCTTAATTATTATTCATCTAATGATCATCTTTGATTTATCCTCATGCATTAAAGATGAATATTGTAGGTATAGAGCTTCAAAGGCTCATCGACTCTTCATTAAGATTGTAGAACATCCATGTAGGCCTTGGTTCAATTGTTAGTTATTCATGATTAACTCTGGTGAATAGGTTTTCCATCAAGGGTCAGATAGACTAAGAAGATAGTGATGGTTTAAACTAGCGGGGTGTAGAATATTGGATGACCTGGATTGATCTGATCCAGCAGCACAGGTTCTATATGTATATTTTAAACAGATTAATATTAGCATGGATTTTTCATCCCACATAAAATATTCAAATGTGTATCATATACTATAACATTAAAATCGTTTCATGAGATGTCTGTAAATCTACTCTCCCTCTCAGTATCTCCACATGCCACTTCTTCCTTACTGATGTGCCACCCTACATGATGGTGCGGCCACTCCTTCACCTTATACATGAGCACATGAGAGCTTCTACCCACCTCTTAACACTTGTGGGTATGCCTAGGATGGTATCCCTTAGTGTGGTTTACCTCTATGTCACAAACATGATGAGGTCGAACCTAGATTAGGTTGCTTGTGGGATGGTCTATTTTTTAAGTAAGTCTAAACTGAATACTTAAGAAAAATATCTCAAGGTCCAAAAATGTAATACCAACATTATATAATATTCCATGCCACTCCTCAACCATTATACTTCCATATGAATTTTTTTTTCAGGGAAAACTTTAATTCTTCTTTCAACAATCAATTAATCATGCAAATTAATATTTTTCTGATCTTCATCAAATGTTGTAACAATGTGTGATCTTAAACAAAACTGGCATGTGTCTTTGAAATTATGAATAGTTCAACAATAAACTAATATAAAATGATAATTATCTATGTTTGACATCCAATTCCACTAGTTGAATCAATAACCATTCTCTAGGAATATTTACAAATCATGTGTAATTTTCTTACCTAATGACTACCAATGAGTCCATAACAATTCTTCGGGAATCATCACATCAAGAAAGGAGAATTTTATCAGTGAATGAGATCCATGGAATCTATAAAACTTTTTCAAGAATCTCACTAGCCTTCTTGTATATTTATCAAACTATTTACATCTTCCTCAATCCATGATTAATTACTAATCATAGGGTACTTCATCATACATTGAATTTTGATTACTTCTTATAAATTGACAACAAAGAAAACCATTCTAAATAACCAGACACATGGGATTTTCAGTCTCCCCCTTTGGATTTTTTGTCAACACTATTTCCTTAAATTCAATGTCTAGTGTACCTGTTATTGACAATAAATGAAAAGGATTTATAGAGGATTTTTATTCGTACTTTCAAAGAATTTGAAAATTACTTCTCCTTTTAAGGAAAGATGGTATCACATGGTTCCCATGTAAAATATTTTTTATTTTGTATACTCTAAGTCTACATGGGCTAACCCAGTATAAAATAAAAGAGAGATATAACCAGTGTTGTCTATTAAATCCATTAACAACCATGATTGTGATATCATGATCATAACATATTTATTTCACAAATTATAGGTTGTATAAAATAGATTTTTCATATAATATATTCTCCTGAACACTTCAAAATAATCATCACAAATTTCAAGTGAAAAAATATTTTACACCCACTTTCTATGAGCATAATCATCAACCAAAACTCCCAAAGTATGCATAAATTTTTTATAATCATGACAAGGGAAAGGGATTTAATTGTTTTACCTATATTTTCAGTTTATGTTGAGATGAAATGAATTTATAGATATTCATAAAATTATATGTGATATCATCTCCTTCATATTTTCTCCCCTTCAAGTGGTACACTCCCTTTCATTTAACTTGGTGGAAAATGTCATCAGATAGTATTCAAGATATTCATGTTGATAATCCACCATTGTGGAACAATTCATGTTTTTATCAAATCATGAATTATTATTACAACTTCTTTTCTACCACTTTGTTCTTCAATATCTCTTCTTAGGATTAGTCATCACCTTCAACTCCCTATAATTTAAGCACACAAATACTAAAAAATAAATTAGGGAAAAAGGTGGAACACTTGTGAGCTTCGTAATAGGTGCAACAGGGCTGAGATTTTCCTCTAAACCCAAAGACTCATTTACTTGTATCGATAATGTGTTTGGAACTCTTCCTGATTTTCCTCTTTTTTATTCAACATCTATATATTTATTTGACAACATGTAAAATTTACTTCTATTCACCTTTATCTTGTGTCGATTGTTTATCCTTACTTCTTCCAGTAGTGAAGTAGCTTCCCCTAGTGCTTTCTTTTCTAACGTCAATATCTCTATTTCAGCTGGTAAAATAGTTATATAATTATTTGTGTTATGTCCATACATATTTTACCATCCACATGATTTTTGTGATACACTTGAGTTTTCATGTGCTGACTACCTCTAATGAAATTTGAGATCATTGTATAGAACAACCTATTTTCCCTTTTCCTTTTCTATAGCTAATGCTTCAACCTCAACTTTATGCATTTCTATACCAACATGAAAATTATTAGGGAACATGATTAAGCACCCCTTATTAAAAAAATTGTATCCTGGAGTTTCTAAATGGATTATTCAATGCTTTTGAGTTACCTTTATTAGTTAAATTATCAATAATTTCTTCAATCAATTTTATCTTCTAGTTTCTCTCCTATATTTATTATATTCTTAACTTTATATTGATTCCATTCTTATCCATGTTCTAATTTCATTTGTATGTGGTATTAAATCTCTTTCCATAGTAAAATAATATTTTATTGGTTCACCTGAAATTATTGGATCCCAACTTAACATCCTTATATGCAGTATATTGCTTCATAATTTTCTGGAAATCCTTCTTTTTCTTATTACCCAAGGAAGAATTTCTAGATTTTGTTCTTTGATTCTTCATTTGTTGTGGTATTTTCTTCTTATCAATATACGAATGGTGCGTGGTTGGAATATACCATCACTCATTATAATTGTAACAACTCATGTTTCAATAATCACAAAAACCTTCAATATGTCCAAATATATTCTTGATCGAAAGGTTATTCATTATCAATATATTTTACTTCTATTTTGCAGGTTTCTTATTTTATCCACATAAACATTACATAAATATAGGAATTCTGTAACTTTCATATGCTGAGATATAATACCAACAATAAATGGAATGATTCACAAATTTCCAATAGCACCAACAATATCAAAAAAGTATTCTTCTTTTACATGTAGTACCAATCTGACTAGATTTAGTGCCTTCAGGTTTCTAGGTTTATCTTTCCTTATTTGGAGCATCATTTTGGGAGTAATTTTTATTGATCATACTAGTATCAATCCTTGATGTTTTGGTGGATTTATTATAATTTATATCAACCCACATTTTCTTATATCTTGGCTTTTAACCTTCACTAGAAGATGTGATTTCATTATAATAAACAAAAGTAATAGGTTTATAGATTACCTTCTTCTATGAGATTATAGAAGGTTGATCAAGATTTGTTCTTGATTTATTCAATACACCAATATGAGTCTATTTAGATACATGAGTCACATCTATATTTTGTTTAGAAACATCCCTTCTTGGAGCTTGAATATCTTCATATGTCTTACTGGAAGAATTATTCTTCTCATTAACTTGGGAAGTTTCAGTATGTGTCTCCTTTAAATTTATCTATTCAATATCATGTTCAAGAAACTCCATACTGAAGGAACACTTTTAATTTTTAACTAATTTCATCCTAACATCCCATTCACTTCTCATTATATTAATTTTATCTTCATGTTTTTTCTACCTTCATTGAAAAATATATCAAGGTATTTAATTATTATGGCTTTAAATTACAATTGGTATTCCTTGACATTGATGGTAGATTTATGTTATTCTTCTAGATAATGGATCTTCTAAATATATTCTTCTTGCATATTGGTATTTTCATGCACAACATGTCAATATCTTTGACATTATTTGTTATTTATTCAAGTTAATAATCTCGTAAATTCATAGAAACATTGAACAATGTTTCAAGTTCATGGATTACTTCACCAAAAACATGTTTACACATATTTATCTCATAAATATTCCATTTCAATTATTATTTAATTATTGAAAAAAAATTATTGAAAAGATTCATAGATTCTTCCTCTTCTTCAATGAGGTCTATGATAACATTGGATCCATTTAATTTCTTTGTATGTGAATTCTTCTGTTTGTTGATTTCTTCTTCAAAATATTATCATTCATAAAAAATATTATTGAATGAAAAAAGTATATATGAAATCCCTTCTTTAAAAAAAATCTTTATGTACATTTCAAATTTAGAGTAGAATCTTTCAACAATTTAGATAGATTAAAATTCCTCGTATTCTCTGTAGCTTAAACTAGTTTCCTCATAAGAATCATTGTCAACTGATTTGACAAGAGGGTATTGATCCCTTTCTTAATTATTTGATATTTTCCTTAATCTATTTCTTTCCTTCTTCTTCCTACTTTTCAGAGTCTTGGTACAAATGTTCATTTTTTCTTTGACAGGAGTGGAGATTAAATTTTCCACCTGAGATGCTTCATAATCATATTCAAATATTGAGATCATATAAACCACGTAAAAACACCTAAGAATAAAACTATGATCTAATTAGAGGAAGAACCTCCCTCACATAACACTTGAAATGCCTAGATGAATCGTACAGGCACACTGATTGGGATGGTGAATCAGTGTACCCAACTTTTTACCATATTTTACTTTCTTTAAATTAACCATATACTCTTCATCATCTTCCTTAGTTAAGAGGAACTGATCTATTTTGTACTATTAACAATCACATACACATTCAATTCAAGTAAAAAAGGAAAAAAACTAGACAAGTATTTTTAAAAGGTTCCGTACAAAGAAATTCACCTTTAGTTGATCAAACATTGGATGATTCATGAGTTCTCTTGTCACTATTTCGTTGTAGTTATTAAAAATTCCTAGAATTCGTATACAAAGTTTATGTGAGAAATAAAAAATCTTCCTGGGTTAGTGGTGTTCTTTATACTGATTCCACCAGTCTTCAATGGCATTGTTTATACTGGCACCATCAGTTCTTCGAATATATTCAATAAACATATGAACAAGCTTTATGTACTACACTGGATAATTTTTGTTAACTGAATAATTTGGTTCCACTAATGAATGAATTTGACTACCACTAAATCAAATATATTTTATACACACTAACGCTATCTTTTTTAATGAGTTTAATATGAAACTTACACTCTAACTCACTACTTTTTTAGAATGAACAACTAATTAATTTATCAATATACTTCATGTTCACTTCTTGATCGCTTTATCAATTGCTTGGATAGATACTCTTTCAGTCAAAGAAGTTCTTGGACTCCTTCTGGAATATTATTCTATGAATGAAAAAACTTTCACAAATTTAATTCAATTATTTCAAGTATCCTTCTTCCATGGATGTTTCATGAACTTATTAAGCAAAACACTAGCATGAAAAAACCATCTTGCTTATTATTTTATGTGTACACTGCTATTTTATATTTATGCTATAAAATTTGGTTATTATTCACATGTGCATGTGCTCATGCATTATCTTCCTTCAATGTTAAAAAATCACCTCACTTACACATCACATATGCATGTTATCATATGCATGTATATTTTATGCACCATACAACCCCTTCTCACAATGGGTGTAATAAATTGTCTACTTTGTGTCCCTTCATGTGCAACATATGTGAGCATGAAAACTTTCTTCCTATTTATTCTATTTTAGTTTACTGTAGTATGTCATGCATGTGTACATGAACTACTTCTTATGTTTCTTGTGTCATAACCTAAATGGGTGTCCCAATATTCTTCATGAAAGATAAGATGGTGCATATTCTCCATGATTCACACAATCTGGGATATTCACCCACACTGTATCATGCTACATCATATTTATTCGTGAAATAGATTCTTCATGAATTATTCTAGTGTGTTAAAGACAAGTTAATATATACACAACTTTTATTCTCCTTCACACAAGAAGAATGATTTGAAGAAACCAATTTCTTCATGAAGTGATCCAAGAGTGTGTTGCACTGGTTGAATTCATATGGGATCTTCCCTTCTCTGTAATGGTATAAATCCTCACAGAACTTCTTCCTCAGGAAATAGTTTTTTCTCAATTCTCTTTATATTTAATAAAATTGGATATTTTAAAATATTAACCATACTATCATTATAGGGAATTCAATATTTATAGGCAGTGTCCATTGAATCATCTCTTAGAATCAAGACGAGTCAAGGCCTCTAAAAATAATTCCACATGAACACCTCCCCAATGATTTGAACATATCAGCATTTTAATTATTCAAAAATGGGTATAATAATTTAATTACACCAAAAAACATGTAGTATTTTATTTATGTACTTTCGATGATCCTTTTTGGTGGGTTGTTATCATGTATGGGATCATCGCATGCTTCATTTTTGTAGAAGGTCGAACTCCTCCAGCAACTATGTTTACAGTCTCCCAAATATCATCTTTGATTTATCCTCATATATTAAAGATGAGGGTTGAATGAATAAAGATTAAAAGACTCGTTGACTCTTAATTAAGATCACAGAACAACCATGTTGGTCTCAGTTCGATCATCAGTGGTTTGGGAAGAACTCTGGTGAATAGGTTCACTATCGAGGGTCAGTTAGAAGAAGAAGACGATGCTAGTTTAAACCAGTGGGGCATGGGAGATCGGATGGCCTAGATTTATCCTATTCAGTATCATTCATTCTATCTATATGTTTTGTAATGGATGAATAGTATCATGTATTTTGAGTCCTTCATCAAATCCTTGAATGTGTCTCTTCTATATCAGGTAATTCATGCCAGGATCCATCCAGAAATCCCCACTCTCTCTTAGTACCACCCTACACCACTTTTTCCATGCTTCTATGTCACCTCCCATGATGAAACATCCACCACTTTACCTTATACATGGGTGAATATGAGCTTCTTATCACCTATTCCTACTTGTGTTTAAGCCTAAGATGGGCTCCATCAATGTGGTCGACCTCTGTGTACCACATCAACTGAGGTCAATCCTGAATTAGTCTTTCTTGTGGGATGGACTATTTTTTAACTAAGCCCCAACTAAATAAATAGAAAAATATCTCTAAGTATAGAAATTCAATTACAACCTTATATAATATGCCAAGAATCTCCTCATCTATTATTCTTTCTCATCAAAAACATTTGTATGGACACATTTATTTCTTATTTCAATAATCAATTCATCATGAAAATTAATATTTTCATGAACTTCATCAAATTTCATAATAATGTGAAATCTTAAAAAAATAGGTCATGTCTTTGAACTTAATAATAGTTCAAAAATCATCTGATTTAAAAGGATAATTGTTCAATAATGACATCCAATTCCATTAGATGAATCCATAACAATTCTCTAAGAGCCATCACAAATCCTGGATAATTTTCCAACCAATGAGTTCATAAAAACTCTCCCAGAATCATCACATCAAGAATGGAGAATTCTCTTAGTTAATGAGATCCATGAAATCCATAATAATTATCCAAGTATCTCACCAGCCTTTTTAAATACTTCTCAAACTATTTAAATTATCCTCAATAAATGATTAAAAACTAATCATATAAGTCTTCATCATATATTGACATTTTATTCCTTCTTATTTATTGAAAAAAAACAAAATTATACTCCATTACCATCAACATTTGTTTTTTAGTAGTGATGCCTAGATCCTTCAATCTTGGTCCCAGCTACAATATTTAAAATAATGATACCCCATTCCCTATGCATGATATTAATCTATGATGGGTACCTTTCCACTCACATAACTATGTATGGATTTATGACTATCCCTATTGGATACATACTGATACATAGGTCACACATCACCAAGACTAGCTGTAAAATTAAAATAATGGGTCCCCTCTTGCCTTAGTGTTTGAACATTTATAGAGATAATTCACTTCCATGACGGTATAAAACTTTGGTAGGGTTTTTTTTACCTTTATTAGGTGTGAGCTAGATATATGTAGGGAAATACTCACAAATATTATGTTTGGACTGAAAAAAATTATCCCTCTCCACATACAAGTTGGAAGTATGTAAGATCCATGTGATACCTACGTTTGGATTGATTCCTTTTATTACAGGATACGTAGTGATGGATGGATCCTTCAATCCTTGGTTATGTTGCAAAATCAAACAAAAATTCTCCATTTCACTACTACATATGATCTAGATCTGTGAAAAAGATTTTATTTGGGAAATCTAATAGTGAAATGATTCTTGACCTGATCAAATGAAAATAGAAACCCTTAAGAGGCCTAGCCATAGAAATTTTGGATTCCCCTAGCTCACTTTGTTCACAATTGACCTCAACCATTTGCAACATTGAGACCAATTTCTTTCCTATTCATGCACCCATGTCCATCACATTATGGCTTATTCCTCATTTGCCTATTGTTTCTCACATCGAGCATCAATCACATGAGCTTAATTGATTTTACCCACCCATTTAACATTGTTATGAGTATATTGAATAAATGTGAGAGGAAACATTTTTCCACCTTGTAGGACCATAAACTGTATAATATTGGTTGATTTATATAGCCTTATATCTAGTATGTGTTAAATTGATCTATGTATGGATTTCTTTAATGTGATTCAGATCAATAAAAAAGGTGAACTAAACATATGGCTACGTTCCTATAAGAATACTTAAAGAAAAACAAATCATTCAACATTTAAATTCATTTAACCGATGCAGGGTGTCTCTAAATACATGCTATATAATATTGATGTCAATTCTTTATGTCCTAATCACAATACAATAAACTGTATAAGCTTCATTCTAGTTGTATGATACTAAACCATATAAAATTAGGTCTTTTTCATGTGATGTTAATTTGTATGTAAAGTTTATCCCATTTTGGTTTGTAAATTACAACATTACACTACATGTAATTAGGTCAACATTGTGAAACCTTAAACTCTAGCACCTGATGGCACAAATCTTAAGACCATAAACTACTAGTGTAAGAGACACAAACTTGTTAGAAGAAAAACCTAAAAAGGTAGGTCTGAGATAAATTCAAGTCTTTGATCATTAAGATATTTATATTCAGAGTTTTGGAAAAATTTAGAGCGTAAATAAAAAGGTAGAAAGATATTAGAGACCAACTTTTAACCCTAATAAAAGTAAACCCATGAGTGATGGACTCTTTTAGTCAAGGAAAATTTTACAGTAAGGATTTATTATATCTTCTTTCTACAATATGGTGTTTAGTATGCAGTGAAACAACTTTTAGGGTGATCAAACCCTTCTTGAATGTTATTTTTTCCATAAACCACCTTCATGTCCTTAAAGTATGAGTTGATACCCATCAATTCTTCAAGTTAATAAACTTATCTTTGAATCCTATATCCTTGAGTTATTTTTATTCTATCTCCCCTATATCATAATGGTAATAAGAACTGGCTCATCTAATGGGACCCAACTAGGATTCACTAGTGAAAAACACAATTACTTAGAGCATATGACTAGGGTATGTTTTGGACGTAGAAGAAAATCTCTCCCAAAACACACGATCTATAGTCTTGACTTCATGTGTTATGAGTTTTCACCATTTCCAATGGTTGTCTTATTACCACCAGTATCCACTTTCTGTTGACTCAGATATTCCAAGATCATGATTTACTATTACCATGGACAAACTATTCAAGTGTATTAAACATCCAAAATGTTATTTCACCATGTATTATACCCACTCACAAATGGGGAATGAAGTACTCCATTATTTAACCATTTACTAGTCCTCATCATGTGGTCCTAAACCATTTGACAAAGGGACCAAGATTCATGACCATAAATCAAAATTGCAAAGGGTTTAAAAACCCTCCTTGGATAGTTTATTATCTATGACCTACTTCATTTCCCATGTGATTGAATATTTAAAAATGTTTCATAGCCCTTGGAAATGAGTGGGGACCCCTCTATTTGAACAATTAGGTAATCCCACAATAGATCATTCATGAGGTCCATTTTCCCATCTACTAGAGGTGTCTTTTACTTACAATAAAGACCCTCTAATCCTTGTGGGCCCTAGAAACATCAAAGAAGAACTTGAAACCTCGGTGTGTTTTCAGATCAACCCCAGTGTGACTTCCCCATCTCATCATATTCGGATAACACTATTTGGGATATGATTTTCAAAACCCATATTCCTTCTAAAAAATGGATTTGATATCCCTAACATTATGTCATTATCTACTAAGTTCCTTTGAAGAAAGTATGCAGGGTGTCCGAACCCTCCAAGAATATTCATCCTTCACAATTCAAACAAGGATAAAGGGTGTCATAAACCTATATAAATATCCATAACACACATTTCCAGTAAGGATGTAGGGATTCAAAACCCTCCATGAATGCTTGTCCTCTATTTCTTAATCATCTAAGTTCATATAAGGTTCATGCTATATATCCTTAAACTATAGCAATGTAGAGTCCATTCTATAAAACCTAAAACAATTGAACCTCATCAATCATATTTTTAAGTACTAAAATACTAATTGAATAATACATATTACTAGTCATGTTGAAACCCCACAAAGGGTGGTCTATGAAAATTTTGGATCTCTTCTCTCTATTCATGTTCATTCTATGCTCTAGAAAAAATTTAGAATCTAATATATATATATATATATATATATATCTGTGTGTGTGTGTGTGCGTGTGTATTTAATAAATATGATATATAAATCCGATTAAGATGAAAACCCAAAAACGGAAACCTAATAAAAATTCAATTCACTACTCATTGGTACTTCTTTATAGGTGGCCTAGTAAAAATTAGGCGAGATATATAAAAAATAATAGAAATAAAGACAAATACATGAAAGTAATATAGAGGCCATTGTATGGCCCCAACAATAGTCAAGTCTTTCTCATTAGTCCCCTTGACTAGGAAAAAGATAGAGTTATATCTCTCTCTCTGGGACAACCACCTTGGTCTATCCCTTTGAACTAGAAAATTTCAAAAGAGATAACCCTAGTATGTCAATAATGGATTTTATACTGATTTTCATTCATGAGGAATTCTCATGAGAAGTCCATTATATTTTGAGAATTTGATTTCCGATTTAGTTTTCATTTATCATTGTAGTGTTGAGTGATCTTTATTATATTAAGTGTAACACCCTGACCCCAGTTACCTAGAGTCAGTGCATTATTACATAACATTGGCATGATCAAAAAATATCACGTCTCGAAAGATCGATTAGTTTAGTGTCCTTGGAATCACTAGATACATTCATAAGTTTTATATTGCATGATAAAATGGAAAACTACAACAACATAGTCTCCATAGTCCACACTCATATCCCCTCAGACTATCCCTATAGGTCAGTCATTAAATACTTCTTCACATCCTGGGAAAAAATAAAACATATAAAGAGGTGATCTCAGATGCTCAGTAAGGATAATAATATAGCAGAAACTTTCATAAATAAGCATAAGTCAATGTATGACTAAAACAAAAGCCTTTTAAACATAAACTTCAGCATAACATGGAAAAAATAAAATGAAATAATTCCATTTACTTATTCACATAGATATTATACTAGTCGAATAATCACATGAAATATCAATAAAAACTTTCATAATGATGGAATTCATAATGCCAAACTTTCATAACCACATAGTCAAGGCCTTGCGCCAAGACTACAAATAAGATTTTATCAAGGCTTTGTGCCAAGAAACTAGTTTGTCTCATGAGACCTACCGATGCATCGAGGAGCTATAACACCCATCACTTACTAAGTCCAATTCATTCCTCATATGAAATGTTTGAAATATAACATAAACATTCGTATTAAAACTAGCATACGAAATGTCAATAATTTATCCATAAAAAATGAATGGTATAAAAATAACACATCCACAGTCAAACTTAACTCATTCAATATAATATAAAATATTGTATTGTAAAATATTAACCTCAATCGAGAATAATGAAGGATATTGACATAGATGAAAATAATCATCAAACTATTTGAGAGAAATATCCCCCTTTTTCTTGAAAAAATTTAAAAGTCACACTATTTGTCAAGTAGCTGTTTAAAAATAGATTTTTGAATCAAAGTGTCCCATACCACATTGAAACGTTTAAAAGGAATTTTAATTTTAAAACTTTAATATCCATATAAATAAATCCTTAAAACCGTTTTAAAAACATGGACACTAATGAGAAAGATTTAGAATAATAAATCTTTAAAACATTTTAAAATGATATTTTAGTTAGAGTTCCTAACAAAAAAAAAGACACTTTAATACAAATAATTGAGGTAATAAAAACATTACAATATCATTATAATAAATGGATTCATGATATACTATGTAAAAGTACATTATATACACCATATAAAAGTTATTTGGTGTATAACAACAAAGAAGTCTCAATGGCATGTAAACTAAGATGAAATCTCTTATAAAGACCATATCCTTAGGTTTAGTAAAAACCAACAACATAATTATGTGTGACAAATATAAATACACTAAATATGATTGGATATTTAGTGTAAATAAATTGGAGTACATTCACAGATATTCTTGTAAAAACAACATCAATTAATTGGATATTTAACTCAATAAATGGAGATTGAGTTAAAATTACTCTTATCAAGTTCATATCGATGACTTGAGAATTTATCAATGGAGTGATTATGTGTATCAAAATTATATCCATAGAAAGGGGAGTGTAAATTATGACATAAGAAAATGAATAGTGATTCCACAGATAATCATGGAGTAAAATAATCAATGAAGTATGCGTAAAGCCGAATGAGGGGAAATTGAAATTTTAAATTCCCTAATCGATTTGGTAACTTAAAAAACATACACCCATGGAAGAAGGATCATAAAATGATGATGTAAATATCCCTAAATTAAAGTATATTACATAATCAATACAATCATGGGTAGTACACACACCACATGCAATAAATAAGTGGTGAACAATGGAAATCTCACGGAATTAAAAGTGAGATAAGAAACCCCTTACTTTGTACTTCTTCCTTGGTCGAGGGTAGGTTAAACTTATGTATAATGGTGAAATAATTGTTATTAAATTATACAAGAATCATGTATAATAAGATGATATCATATATGATCTTTTAACATTTATTTGTTAATAATATCTAAGTATTATCGTTGTTTCGGGTGTTAATAGATTTTTTTTCCTTTATATTCTTTGTTATGTGAGTCATATTTGTTATGGATGGGATGTATCTTATTCATATCTAGAATTATATCATGTATCTAAAAATTATTTTTAATCATCAATTAAATTTAGTCTTGAATGGATACGATAGGTAATGAATCTCATCGCATTCGCGGACACAGTAATCCGTACATACGCACGAGCAACAATATCATTCATTTTACATTAAAATAATATATAATTGGATGAAATATCCTATATTAATAATCATTATCATGTTATATTTTTTATTTACATCAATTAAACATCATTATTATACCCATCCAAATAATAATGTATTGAATAACAATTACACCTTGATGTGGAGACGGTAAGCTGTACGGACCCACGTATGGTAACATGTTATTCAAAAGATGAATACAATAATGAATTTTGTTGTACCATATTTATAATAAAATAAAAATATATATAAGATACTGGATTTATTATTTTATAATGGAAAAATCAAAGAAAAAGGAAGTCGAAGAAGAAAGGAACTTGAAAGAGGTGGTGAGATATTTACCTCTTCTTTGGTTTCTTCCTTTTGATTTGATCGAAAGGGCTCATTAGGTTGCCTTTATGACTAAAGGAAGGCCTATAGGATGAAGGGAGGATATTTGAGAGGGTATTTTGGTAGAGGTTGGCTGAGCCAAATGCCTTTGAAGATGTGAATTAGAGAGAAGGGGGAGTGCCCTATATTAAAAATGTTTTCGTTATTAATCTTTGATTTTAACTCTTTTAACTCTTCTTTAAATAAAATAATAATAAATGTTTTAATCTAATCCAAGTGGACCAAAAAGGTTTATATTTTATTACTTAGGTGGTTTTTTGGTCGAATTATACTTATCCAATAGAATTAGGACATGTGTTAGGGTAATAATAATATCATATTTACCATTAATTGCTCTATTTACTTTTAACCGTGGTAAATAAAAGTAAAAAGTAACTATTCACCAAAAATTATTTTTATATTATTGAAACACATTTTACTTCTTTATATTAACTATGTCTCTTGTATTTTCTAAATTCAACTCACAGAAGTGGTAAAATTATGTTTTCTGTGAATTTGCAAATTCTCATAGGAGGTGGATAAAAGACGGTGAAAAGTTCAATAAAATTTTTATATATCTATAATTATTATAAACTAACTCCAATTAATTAAATTGAACATATATAGGTATTATGTATCTATTTTTACCTAAAATAAATTTAAATAAAATAAATAATTATTTAAATAAAAATTTGGTTTTAAACTATAACTCAGTGTTTTTCACTATTCATTAAAAATTATAAGTTTTCAGAAACATACCAAAAAATCACCCTAAGATAATTTTGATATTTTGAATTAAAAAATGAAGTCTATTTTACCAAAATCAAAACATAGAAATTTCATTTATCAGTTTAAAATTAATTCCAGTTGTCAAAACCAAAAAGCGTATTTTTATGAAATAATAACTAACAAAAGATTGGCATTTGTTTATGTCCAATTTCAAAGTGAAATTACTTCCAATGACCAACATTGGATTAAATAGTAAAAATATAATATAATTATAAATCCAAAACATTCATATGTATATTTGAACATTATGAATTATTTTGAATAATAAAGTTGTTTTCAGTAAAAATATATTATTTTTCACTATTCACCCAAATATGAAAGTTATCAGAAAAAAACCAAAAATTTATTGAAACTAAATTATTATGTCCCAATCCCAAATAAGAAGTTTATTTTATCAAATTTAATATATAAAAGTTTCAAATATTGGATTTAAAAAGGGTTCTCCATTAAAAGGCGGAAGAATTGCATTTTTAGAAAAATACTTATTTTATCTGAAAAAAAATGAATTTGTCCTCACATTTTGTCCAAGAAACTCATAATATGGATTATAAAATTATAATGGTTATATAAAGTTCATAATTCTATTAATACTATTCATAACCGCTTTTGAACGGCTAGTTTTGTAAGTCGTGGTGCGCTTGAACTCGATGTTGCGTGTAGTGTAAGTTATTGAATTACATTGAAGAACTAACATACTATGAAATATTGGGGTGTTACATAAAGTCATAAAGATTTCATCCATATGGAAATAGAATAAGAGGATTGTTTCGCACGGAATCCGGGGATGACCTCCTCGATGGGAGATTCAAATGTTCCGATCGGTTTCTAACGGGTTTTGTTCGTAGAACCGGAAACATCCAATGATTCCACATCCGTTTGGACCTACTTTCCAAAGGCAGGCGCTCATTAGCTTGTGGACTAATGAGGCTTAGGAATTTGCATTGGTCGAGAGGATGGGAGGTCGGACTCATCACACCTTTTTGAGGGGAATTATTGTCTACTCCGGGACTCTCTTTATAGATTTAAGTTATGTTCGTGAATCCTTATTACATTACAAAGTATAAAATGTGCTTTCCTTTAGTTTTAACAATCAATGATTAAATATGCAAGAAATTTAGAGAATCTTTTATATGTATTCGAGGTTCTTCATCAATAGAGAATCATCTATATCTGTTTAGAGATTCTTGGTCAATGGTATCCTTCAAAACATTTATATAAAAGTCTCTTGGTCATTATGATGACCAGGCTGGTTTTAAAGCCACTCAGTGGGGCACTTGAAGTTTATCATCATTCAGAAGGACAGAGATTATTTCAAAGTTGGGATCGAACCCATAAATGGGCTACCTACTTATCCTTTGTTTTGGAAAAGGAATCAGAACCCACGTAGTTCGAGAAATGGAGTATGATGTTTATGATTGATGGATCAAAGATAAATGTCATAATTACTTTTACACTCTAAGATCACGTGAGTCATGCTCGTTGTGAGAAACAAGAGGTATTGGTAAAATTTAGACAATTGTGCCATGAAAGATGCAATCATAAGAATTTGTTTGGGGCTTATGTATGGATGACTGCCCAGATAGAAGAAGGTTTAGGATTTACTTTTAGGGATAAAATCCATGAACAGGGTCCATAAAGTTATATGTGCTTCATGGAGATTTGAATACTCTAATCTTGGGGCTTACTCCTAAGGAGGATGCCCAAGTTAGGAGGGGACATATGATTGGGTTTTACTCCTAAAAAGGAAACCCAAATCAAAGGTAAATTATGACTGGTTAAGAGAAATTTAAGGGAACTTGGGGCTTATTCCTGAAAAGGAGACCCAAGGTTAAGGGACTTGGGGCTTACTCCTGAAAAGGAAGCCCAAAATTATGATTGAGTCTTATTCCTGAAAAAGGAGACCCAGGTTAGGGATTAAGGTTTGGGGATTATTCCTGAGGAGGATTCCCATATTTGAGGTTGGGAACTTTAAGAATTTGGGGCTTACTCCTGAGGAGGATGCCCAGATTAAAGGTTTTAATTGGGGCTTACTCCTGAGGAGGATGCCCAGATTAAAGGTTTTATAACTGGGGATTATTCCTGAAAAGGAGACCCAGGTTAAGATTCTCTCATCTTAAAGGATGAGGTTGAATGAATGAACTCTCCGTATTTTAGTGACATAAGGATATTTAAATCACTATACTTTGAAAGAGATTCCACAGAATTCTTTTCAGATAAGAAAGTCAAATCAAGAAATCATGCCATAAATGGCTTTGAAGAGTGTCTTGAAGACTGAATCTTGAAAAGGAAAGGTGAAATGGCTTAAGAGGGGTAAAAATGGGCAAGATGGGCACCCAAAAAGATAGGGGCGCGCAAGTCTTGCAAGGCACGCAAGTCTTCCGTGGGCGCGCAAGTGTTGGTCGCACAGGTATACCTGCGCGACACATAGTGTACTTGCGCGATTTTCAACCAACAATCAAATACTTGAGCGACTCTTTTTAAAACCCTTTAGAATGTTCTCGAGGTTCTTCCAGAAAAGGGACGCGCAAGTTATATTGAAGGAAATAAGTCGGCGTGCAAGTGTTTGATAAGTTTCAACACTTAGGCCTTCCTTCTTCTCTTTAGATCTTCTGTTCTAGGTAAGAAATTACCTTAGAAGTGTTCTAGAAGCTTTGAGAAGAGACTTGGGCGTCGGGAGCTTCAATCTGAGTTTCTGGAAAAAGATCCTCACGAATGGGGGGCCCACAGGGTCTATTTATAGGAAAAAGAAGACCCCGGGCGGTTACCGGGTGGTTACCAATTAGGTCGCGCAAGTCACCTGTGCGACCAAGGTAGCCGCGCAAGTACACTTTCGCGCCAGTTAGATAACTTGCGCGGTGATGTTTTTGTTGATCCTTTCTTCATTCCTTTGTTGATTTTTGATGTTTTCTTCAAAGGATGAATCACTTTGAGCTCAGATATTCCCTTTTCCGATCTTTAGATTCTGTGACGAAAGGAGCGTCAACAAAAGTCCCCCCTCAGAGTTGGATCCGAAGAGAAATGAGGATTTGACTCTGAGGAAATCGAATCCCTTCATAGGAAAAGGGAGGGCGCGCAAGTCTTTCAGTGCGCAGAGGGCGGCGCGCATGTCTGCGTCGCGCAGGCCTTAAGCATTCTGGGTGTGGCGTGCAGGTAGGCTTCCTGGCCTATAAATACACGGCCTCACCTCCATACAAGTATCCGGATTTCCGGACTTCATCCCTTCTCGAGCTCTCGCCGCGCAGGTCACCTAAGCCGCGCAAGTCTCTTTTCCACTGTTCCCTCGCTGCCGCGCTACTCTCAAGGTAATAGGGCTTGCGCGGTAATACTTGCGCGACAAAAACTTGCGCGGCACATGTATTACTTGCGCGACATCTCCATACTTGCGCGCCTTAATGCCTTAGCCATTTTTTTACAAATTCTTTCACAAATTTTATGAAAAAATAAAACCCATTTAAGAGTTTAATTTATTCATCTCCTGTGCAGATTCAATGGCTCTTAGACCAGGATTAATTGATGAACTGGCTAGCAAGCGGATAGATGATATGATGTATATCATTGGCCCTGATTACTATACTGTCAAAGATAGTACTCTTCCAGATTTGGCTAAGTATCTGAAGAAATATCATCGCAACTTTCCTCACTTCACTTATCTACCTTTTTATGGTCATGGTCATCTGCAAGAAGTCATTATTCCAGAAGTAAAGAATTATCTTCCATTTTCGTGGTTTCAGAATTATACCAATTTTTCTTCAGCAAATATCTCAGGTGAAGGAGTATTTCAAACTGCTGGAACAGTGGAGAAGGCTTATGTGATGCATCATAGCCCTTGCACACCAGATCTGAAAAAACATACACCTGAGCTTCAACCACATTGTCATCCTTCAATCTTCTGAAATGCTCAGATGGATCAATCCAATGGCTGGAAGAAAAGTTGGGATTTCCGTCCTGGGGGAGGTGTGAAGCCAACTTGGATGTGGGCATACTGGGTGCGATAGACTTGCGCAGAGTTTATTGAGGATCTGAAGAGAGCTGCAATATATGAGGTTGTTTGGGTTGGGAAAACATATATTTATAGACATGATAACTTCGTGCCAGAGATACTCAGCCACTGGAGCCCAGCGACTAATTCTTTCCATTTGACTCATGGAGAAGTAGGTATCAGTTTGTGGGATGTCCACAAGATTTCAGGAGCTCCAATATTGGGCGATATGTATGATGAATTCATTCCTCCAAGGTGACTTGGCATGATCCAGAGAAGACTCCTGCTTTGGCTCGAGAATTATTTAAAATCTTTCACAGGCTCAAGAGTTCAGAGACCTCATTAACTCATTTTAGAAAAGATATCCATCTGGAAGAATGGATGAATGTGTTTCTTACTGAGAATAAAGGGATGGATCCAAAAGAAAAAGGATCCAAGAAAAAGAAATCCAAGGATACCCGGCCCAGACGTCCTACCACTTGTCCAAAACTTGAGAAGAGAGGAGCTCCTGGCACATTCTGTCACAAACCGAATCTGGTCGCCTTCAAACTCGGCACCCGACCCGGTCCATGGCAAGACCCGAAGGGCGTTCCCGATCCCCACGGGCTGGCACAAGTGCCCGGGTATCATAAAATGAAAATTGGGAACGATTTACCCGAGTTTATAAACATAAAACAACAAAAGAATCCAATGAAACAAATCTGGATTTTTCAAACCAAAAAATCTTTTACAAAAATTCAGAACTGAATTACATGGCTTAAAACAACTCAAAAGGTCTATACCAAAGTTAAAAATCCAAATAAGGACAGCCCAAGAACCCTCATGGCAAGGGGCACCTCCCACAAGCCACCTCCACAAGACTTCACCACCAAGGACCTGCTAGAAACCCGAACCACTGGAACAAAAAAAACTGTACCCAACCTGCGACAAAAAAAAACCATGTCTACTTACACCCAAGGGTGTAAGTAGGGTGTGAGCCAATGCCCAGTAGGATACCACCACTAAGAGATTCCATGTGATAAACATTTAAAGACGAAAAGCATGCAAGTTTTCAAAAATATGAAAAGCTAGTTACAATTTCTAAAAGATGCTACTTTGAATAAAAACAGTTTTCAAGTGGGCTATCATTAAGAATCAACACTTTTAAAAAAAATGTCAACACTACTGAATTTTCCAGCCAACTATACCGTATGCCGACGGTAAGTACAAAGTAAACAATGAGCACAAGAAATAGGAAGTAACACCTAGGCACTAGCTAGCTGTGGGTCCCAGGTACCTCGTATCTCGGTGAGACTAACCATCACAAATATCCATTCTCGTGCACGAGCCAATAGTAGGGAACATACCCATAACCTAGTGGTCCCCAATCATCATCATCATAGTTTAGTTAGAGTTGTAAGCGTCAATCTTGCAAAGTGAAACTGAGGCCAAACCCCACGGATTCACTAGCATACTAGTACACGTCCACCCACCTAGATACCCAGGTTTTCCCCTTGTGCTCAAACATGTTCAACACATCAAGAAATGTACATTGAACATGAAAATATCATTTCCACATCACAAATTCACCAAACAGCCCATATGTATACCACACAAGTCACAAAAAATCCATTTTTCATTCAAAATGATTTTGAAATCCGAATCACACCAAAATAGCCCACAACACATTTCACATTTCTTCAACACTTCCACAAAACCATTAAAAAATTTTATAAAACAATTATATGATATTTAAACTCATATAACATCCCACACACATGGAATATAACACTTCTTTCATATTCAAAAATTCAATTTTTCACATCACACTCACACAAAACACTCCACATCACTTTCACATCACTTTCACTCCAAAATATCTCCTTCAAATAATTTAATAAAATATTTCCAAGATGATACATATCACATAGCAGCCTTTTCACAAATTAAATGGACATTTTAAAAATATACTCCTACCAAAACAGTTTGCTGATATAGTTTCACCTATTACACAACCCAATAAAGCATTCAAAACTTCCATAAAACAATTATAAAGAGTATACCCAAACTTTGCACATAAAATCCATTTCAAAAATCTCTTTTTAAGCCAAAAGCACACCAAGACCCTACCAAAACAGAATTGGAAGACCAATAAACATGAAATAATCCACATTCAAATGTTATATAATCACGTTGAATAATATCACAAAAGATACCCATGAGAACACACAAATCCATAAAACACTTTCAAGGAGTATAACAAGGTTATACAAATAAAACCATTCAAATACACCCCATTTTTAGGCCCACATGGAACTATATCATTACCTAACCATAATTGTCAGCCCCTTTCAACAACTAATAAATCACTTCCACATTTTACAAAACTACCACAAGATATAACACATGAAATACATTTGAAAAATACACATTTCAAGCAAAAATGTAACTCTAAAAACAAATGCTTTACTATTGCAACCAAAAATGGTTTTCACATAATGAAAAACACATAAGGAACATTCAAAATTATTTAATCAAGCAAACTAACTCATCATTAAATGGTTACCCACGGAATCACCTACCGAATGTGTCGAAACCCTCAAAACTTGGTGCGAAACCTTAAGCGCACCACCGTTGCACCAAAAGGAATACAAATCCAGACCTAAACCACAAAAATTTACCCAAAAGACACCAAATCATACATTAGGATCGAACCCCAACTTCTGGACATGAGGAACTTCAAGAAAAAGGAAATAAAACTAAAAGAGGATGGAAGGAACCAAGAAGGAATTCCCTTACTTGAAATATCTTGAAGGAATTGGCCCCAATACACAAATTAATGAATCACCAAGTACCCAAAACTGGTATGGAGGTTCGAAGGATTCATATTAGGTCATGTGGGGACTGAAATGGGTAAAAAATGATGAAAAATGAAGGAGTTATGAAAGGATCAATTTACCTCTCCAAATCTGCCCGATTTTTGAAACCCTAATAAGTTCAGTACTAAAGAGCGATGACGAAGAGCTCCAAAGAGGGGAGAGAGAGCATGGGCGCGTGTCTGGGTTCAAGGGGCGCATATGAGGCTTTGAATCACCTAAAAATACTTAAAAATGAATAAGTTATTAATTAATCAAATATTATTTTTAAAACTGGAATTGGGCTTTCGGGCAGGCCCAATCCCTTAAATAAAAACCAACATAAACCTTGGTTTTGGATTTCCAAAGGCTCCAAATTTTAATTGTGGTGTTAATATATCAGGGGAGGACATTTAGGAGTTGGAATGAAGGAAAAATATTAAAAAAATGAAAATGTTATAAAGGAAACAAATTTTATTTTTAAATATGGAATTGGGCTCGCGGTTTGGCCCAATTCATGAAAACTCATCTATTTCTCCATAAAACCTTTGGAAACCATCCAAAACAAAAAATGGAAGGAAAAAAAATGAAATTTAACTTCAAAATAATTCATTTATGTGACAATTCTCCCCACCATGAAAACTTTCCATCCCCGGAAATCTACAGAAAGGCCAGATACGAAAGCCAAACCGAACTGATAAACCAAGATGTACTCCCTTTCCAGGTTTCGCCCCCCCAAAGGCCAAAACACCTCCATTGATCATTTAAGGAAGGAATAATTCAAAACAAAATCGTACACCACTTTCCTGAAACAATCAATCACATTCAGGCTTTATCCCAAAGGAAAACACCTCAAACACTATCAGAACAAGACTCAAGCAATTCACTCAAATGAACAACAACATCGAACAAGGTTACACTTACCTTACTTTAACTAATACATTGGGCACTCTCCAGTCCCAAAGTTTACCCAAGGAAGATGTAAGTAGTTAGATATATCCAAATGATATTACCTACTTCCCATACAATACCAAGGAAAAACATGAGTTACTTGTATGAAGAGACACAAATGAGCTCCCAACCATAAGAGACAACTTAATTTTTTTTTCCCGAGACAGAATCAAGACAGTAATAGGGGAAGGCCCAAACAGACTCCCTAGTACAAGGGGTGTACATCCATTAGAAATTTACAAAATAATATGCACGATACCCATGGTGGGTCTTCCCACCACAAGAACCAACCATCTCAACCGACCGGCGTGGGCCGACAAGAAAAGACCCCAAAATTAAGGAGTTGGGACGGTCACACAGTTAGTCTACACAGTTTGAGAAACTGTGCGATAACTATGTGGATCCTTATATCTGCATGGTTATTTTTTTTGTTCATGGTTAGAACTAACCATGTGAAAACCGTGTGCTCAACTTGTCTAGCCAAATTTCCAACCATTCTCCAAAGACTCAATGGAAACCAAAGGGGGAGGGAATAACATTGTGTGATGACATGGGTACAAGACCCTCCACCTATTTCCACCGAACAGGAACAACAGAAGAAATATGATGACACCATAGGTTTAAAATCTTCCTATCTTTCATACTGAGGATAGGACTTTGTACAAGGGTTTAAACGACACTGGGGTTTCCCCTGACTACGCGCCAGCTTCTCTCCGGGACCTATGGCTGGAGCTAAAAATATTGAAGCATCTTTGGCCACGCAGTTTGGCTGTTGAAACCCCTATGTGGAACTTCTTCTTTCGGTGCCACAAACAACTACACCGCATACCCTGATGGGTTCATCAAGACATAACACACTCCATAACTCACTTTACCAAAACCATACATTTCACTGAAACAAGGGATCAGAATAAGCACACACATCGCACCTTGTTTCTTTGGGTGAGAAACAACAGAAGGGTAGGACACGTATAAACACCATCCACTAAGATAGAGGATTTGATGTTTTTCCCAAGGGATACATACTCCCAACATAACAGAGAACCTAAGAGGATTGTGTGACCTTGACCTTTACAGTCAAAAGAGCACACAACATCACAATGCGTCACCAAATAGGACCTTTGTGATTGATAGAAACAATACATGGAACATGACCATATACCAAGTCCCTAAACAACAGACAAGTCCAAAAAGTGGACACAATATCCTATCAGGACCAAAATCTCAAAATTGGTGGTTTAATAATAACTCTTGCTTCAAGGAAACTATGAAGAACCCAGAGGCCCTCTTAGACACCATCCAAATACTCATCCATGCTAACAAACCCAGAACACTTCCACCTTCGAAAAATTAGGAAACTTAAGAGGCTAAAGTCACTTTCAACCATCCATAATCAATATCCCACTACAAGAGGATACACAAAACCAATAAAGGAAAGGGTTTATACTCAATCTAAAAATCTCAAGAAATGGATTCCTTATATTGATCAACTGGAGGATTTTCCAATGGAGAAACAATCTGGGTTGCGCTTCAGTTATGCATTGACCTTTAATGGGGGTGTACCTTATCCAATGGGAGAACCCAAGGACCCAACCAACCTGGTCCATTGGTCAAAACAAGACATAAACCAGAACCAAACACATGAAGGGAACTATCGTAAAGGCATCCCAAAACATTTTTCAAAAGAGACCACTAACCGTCCCTACAACACAACTTACCGACCAAACACAAACCCAAAACACAGTTCAAACAGGAGAGGTTATTGGACAAAAAAAAACATCCCACAAAATAACATCTTCAAAGAACCATAATACAAACCATCCTAAAACTATTCATCAAGACATCATGTTTTTTTCTTTAAAACCATTTCTTTGAAATCAAGCGGCTCAGCGGTAAGAGTATCGACCAATGGTACCCCATGGGCCTCACACATGCATGTTTTTGTGCCACACCAGACACCCTCCTCATATCCATCCCGACACTCATCCATTCATGCCATCAACCATCCATCATCCCATATAACCCCATGCATGTGGTCACTAAGGGAAATACCAAAGGTTAAAACAAAAATTCTTTCCACTTTTCAAAACCAACACGGTCAACCAACGCATCCCTTTTTTTTCATAACCGCTAACCACGAGATCAAAATCCCAACTCACATCTTACAAAAATTTTCAGAAAGTCACAACCATTTAGAAAATAACTCACATTCAAGATATTCACATCAATTTAAAAACATCTCATCCCATTAAAACACACTCTGATTGTTTAGAAAATTCTATTGGAAACACTTTTCAAAACCACCTTCAATACAGTTTCTGCCTTCAAAAGAGGTGTAATCACACCATTTTCTATTTCAAAATAATTCTGAAAATTAAGTTCCGCCATTTCATAAACCAAACCATTCCCTCTTTATTTGAAAATCATTTCACAAAAACTTTACACTTCTTAAAACCAAAGTGCTAAGGTTTCAAAACCTAAGCACAAAACAGTGCAAGAGGAAACTAGTTTCAGTGGGTGACTTGGACATATGGTTGGCGGCCATATTCCAATCACTTCACTGTCACAGAGAGTGTTCTAGGGAATATCCCCAGCTCCACATGGCTTGCCAGACCCTGTGAGCTCATTGAGACCATTAACCCAACTCTCTTTTCATTTCCCCTAATCATCATCAAACCAAGAAAACCAAAAGACATAGACAAATCCCAACTTCCCCTGGCGACTTGAATCCTGAAATGAGGTGTGGTGATCAAGCACACTACCCATAACTAGAATTCCATGTCCCAACAATCCTAACTCCATACTATCCTGACTCTTTCCCAAATAACATGACCCAAAGAGTTAACCTGAACCTCCTCTGATACCATTTTGTCACGAACCGAATCTGGTCGCCTTCAAACTCGGCACCCGACCCGGTCCATGGCAAGACCTGAAGGGCGTTCCCGATCCCCACGGGCTGACACAAGTGCCCGGGTATCATAAAATGAAAATTGGGAACGATTTACCCGAGTTTATAAACATAAAACAACAAAAGAATCCAATGAAACAAATCTGGATTTTTCAAACCAAAAAATCTTTTACAAAAATTAAGAACTGAATTACATGGCTTAAAACAACTCAAAAGGTCTATACCAAAGTTAAAAATCCAAATAAGGACAGCCCAAGAACCCTCATGGCAAGGGGCACCTCCCACAAGCCACCTCTACAAGACTTCACCACCAAGGACCTGCTAGAAACCCGAACCACTGGAACAAAAAAAACTGTACCCAACCTGCGACAAAAAAAAAACCATGTCTACTTACACCCAAGGGTGTAAGTAGGGTGTGAGCCAATGCCCAGTAGGATACCACCACTAAGAGATTCCATGTGATAAACATTTAAAGACGAAAAGCATGCAAGTTTTCAAAAACATGAAAAGCTAGTTACAATATCTAAAAGATGCTACTTTGAATAAAAACAGTTTTCAAGTGGGCTATCATTAAGAATCAACACTTTTAAAAAAAATTTCAACACTACTGAATTTTCCAGCCAACTATACCGTATGCCGACGGTAAGTACAAAGTAAACAATGAGCACAAGAAATAGGAAGTAACACCTAGGCACTAGCTAGCTGTGGGTCCCAGGTACCTCGTATCTCGGTGAGAGTAACCATCACAAATATCCATTCTCGTGCACGAGCCAATAGTAGGGAACATACCCATAACCTAGTGGTCCCCAATCATCATCATAATAGTTTAGTTAGAGTTGTAAGCGTCAATCTTGCGAAGTGAAACTGAGGCCAAACCCCACGGATTCACTAGCATACTAGTACACGTCCACCCACCTAGATACCCAGGTTTTCCCCTTGTGCTCAAACATGTTCAACACATCAAGAAATGTAAATTGAACATGAAAATATCATTTCCACATCACAAATTCACCAAACAGCCCATATGTATACCACACAAGTCACAAAAAATCCATTTTTCATTCAAAATGATTTTGAAATCCGAATCACACCAAAATAGCCCACAACACATTTCACATTTCTTCAACACTTCCACAAAACCATTAAACAATTTTATAAAACAATTATATGATATTTAAACTCATATAACATCCCACACACATGGAATATAACACTTCTTTCATATTCAAAAATTCAATTTTTCACATCACACTCACACAAAACACTCCACATCACTTTCACATCACTTTCACTCCAAAATATCTCCTTCAAATAATTTAATAAAATATTTCCAAGATGATACATATCACATAGCAGCCTTTTCACAAATTAAATGGACATTTTAAAAATATACTCCTACCAAAACAGTTTGCTGATATAGTTTCACCTATTACACAACCCAATAAAGCATTCAAAACTTCCATAAAACAATTATAAAGAGTATACCCAAACTTTGCACATAAAATCCATTTCAAAAATCTCTTTTTAAGCCAAAAGCACACCAAGACCCTACCAAAACAGAATTGGAAGACCAATAAACATGAAATAATCCACATTCAAATGTTATATAATCACGTTGAATAATATCACAAAAGATACCCATGAGAACACACAAATCCATAAAACACTTTCAAGGAGTATAACAAGGTTATACAAATAAAACCATTCAAATACACCCCATTTTTAGGCCCACATGGAACTATATCATTACCTAACCATAATTGTCAGCCCCTTTCAACAACTAATAAATCACTTCCACATTTTACAAAACTACCACAAGATATAACACATGAAATACATTTGAAAAATACACATTTCAAGCAAAAATGTAACTCTAAAAACAAATGCTTTACTATTGCAACCAAAAATGGTTTTCACATAATGAAAAACACATAAGGAACATTCAAAATTATTTAATCAAGCAAACTAACTCATCATTAAATGGTTACCCACGGAATCACCTACCGAATGTGTCGAAACCCTCAAAACTTGGTGCGAAACCTTAAGCGCACCACCGTTGCACCAAAAGGAATACAAATCCAGACCTAAACCACAAAAATTTACCCAAAAGACACCAAATCATACATTAGGATCGAACCCCAACTTCTAGACATGAGGAACTTCAAGAAAAAGGAAATAAAACTAAAAGAGGATGGAAGGAACCAAGAAGGAATTCCCTTACTTGAAATATCTTGAAGGAATCGGCCCCAATACACAAAATAATGAATCACCAAGTACCCAAAACTGGTATGGAGGTTCGAAGGATTCATATTAGGTCATTTGGGGACTAAAATGGGTGAAAAATGATGAAAAATGAAGGAGTTATGAAAGGATCAATTTACCTCTCCAAATCTGCCCGATTTTTGAAACCCTAATACGTTCAGTACTAAAGAGCGATGAAGAAGAGCTCCAAAGAGGGGAGAGAGAGCATGGGCGCGTGTCTGGGTTCAAGGGGCGCATATGAGGCTTTGAATCACCTAAAAATACTTAAAAATGAATAAGTTATTAATTAATCAAATATTATTTTTAAAACTGGAATTGGGCTTTCGGGCAGGCCCAATCCCTTAAATAAAAACCAACATAAACCTTGGTTTTGGATTTCCAAAGGCTCCAAATTTTAATTGTGGTGTTAATATATCAGGGGAGGACATTTAGGAGTTGGAATGAAGGAAAAATATTAAAAAAATGAAAATGTTATAAAGGAAACAAATTTTATTTTTAAATCTGGAATTGGGCTCGCGGTTTGGCCCAATTCATGAAAACTCATCTATTTCTCCATAAAACCTTTGGAAACCATCCAAAACAAAAAATGAAAGGAAAAAAAATGAAATTTAACTTCAAAATAATTCATTTATGTGACAATTTATGTGACAACCGGGTCCCGGTGACAGCACAGCCACCCCGCCTTAACATGGTCGTCGGGTCCTGGCCCACCGGGTACTACAAGTTGCCCCGCAGACACGTGGGGCCCACCCCAGGGTCCACCCACGTGCCCGAACGGGTCATCTGACTAATGATAGTCCCCATAGGCCAACACTTGTCCTTTCTAGTGTGTTTTTTCCTCACTCACACACACCCTGAGAAACTTCCCAGGAGGTCACCCATCCTAATCACTACTTCAGGCCAAGCACGCTTAACTGTGGAGTTCTAATCAGGCAGGCTTCCGAAAAGTTAGGTGCACCCTTGTTGACATGAGTCATATCATTTAGCCATTTAACTCGTTATCATTTGAGGATGTTACAATCACCCCCCCTTTAGAGCACAACGCCCTCGTTGTGGGCCCTACATCTCAACCCAGGCAGTGCACCGCGCACTTAAGGCTGGGTTCCTCCTCTGATACCATATGTGACAACCGGGTCCCGGTGACAGCACAACCACCCCGCCTTAACATGGTCGTCGGGTCCTGGCCCACCGGGTACTACCAGTTGCCCCGCAGACACGTGGGGCCCACCCCAGGGTCCACCCACGTGCCCGAACGGGTCATCTGACTAATGATAATCCCCACAGGCCAACACTTGTCCTTTCTAGTGTGTTTTTTCCTCACTCACACACACCCTGAGAAACTTCCCAGGAGGTCACCCATCCTAATCACTACTCCAGGCCAAGCACGCTTAACTGTGGAGTTCTAATCAGGCAGGCTCCCGAAAAGGAAGGTGCACCCTTGTTGACATGAGTCATATCATTTAGCCATTTAACCCGTTATCATTTGAGGATGTTACACATTCTGGACAACTCTAGAAGCAGGAGAGTTTGAAAAATGGGGATATGAAGTGAATCAAAGAATTCCAAAGAAAACCCGTCTGGTGGGTTTCTTGGCAATGTGGATCAGTGTTTATCTCTTGCCAGTCAGGGATTCGAAGGGAGGTGTTAGGCCAGGGACCTTCGTCATTGCAGCCAAGTTGGCTGAGGGAAAAATGGTTGGGTTAGCTACCCCCATTTTAGCAAAGATTCACAGGAGTTTACTTCACATCTTCCAAGGTAAATCTCCTTTAACAATAGTGGGACCATTCCAGGTTTTGTGGGGATGGATCGCCACTCACTTCAGGACTTACAATGTACAGAATGGATTACAAATCCCTGGAAGCTCTTTCAGACCGTCAGTGCAAGCATTCTCTCGAATTTCTCCATTAGATGTTAATGGTTATGATATGAAAGTAAGACTAAGCATGTATAAGGAATTCAACTTCTTTCCTTATGGAAGTCCGCCATCCTGGCGGTTTGTTGATGATGGGACAGCCCATTTGGATTTGAGGGCATACATGCTAGCTTGCAGGGATGGCGTGTTAGTAGCCAGGATTGATGGAGAAATCATATGTGAGGCCTATGCTCCATATAGATTTGCACGCCAATTCAAATGCTTGCAACAGATTGTTGTATCCCCTCCAGTACATGTCAGGTTAGAGAAACATCTGATGGTTTCTCGACAACTATGGTTTCTGACATCAAGAGAGAAGACTGGGGCAGTATTTGATCTACCAGTTGAAAAAGCGGCACATTATCTGACTACATTTTATGCCGAACACTGAATAGCATCATACCCTAAAGGGATATTGAATCACCCAGTATATCAAGTGGGAAAGAGGAAGAGGACTGTAGAGAATGAAACCCTTCCTCATGAAGGTGACGCTTCTCCACCTGAAATAGGTTCAACAGACTCCTCTTCTAGAACTGATTCATCGGATTATCACGATGGGGATGATGAGGCACAACCGGCAGCAAAGCGGTTTCGTGCCCGATATAATCCTCCGTCCAGAGTTAAAAGACCCACTCCATCAACTCCTGGTGAGTTACTTCATTATAGAAATTTCAATCACTGCTACTTTATAATGTAATAAGTCTTACATTCTTATTCTCTATTTGTAGTTGCAGGAGTTGGGAAGATATTAAAATCAAAAATTGTAGGACCTTCCTCACAGCCTTTATATCTAAGACCAGAGGATGTTCAGCTATGGCAGAGCTTATACTGTGATACTGAGACCGCCTGGCTGGATTTGTGTGAGGGCCTACAACTTCCTAGAATAGGAAATCTTGTAGCTTCTAAAAACCTTCAATACGGAGATAACCCCAATGAAGTGCGAGCTTACATCAGAGAGCTGGAAATGCTCATATATGCCACTGATAATTCGGTTCCTATCACCAGGCAGGTGAAGGAAATGATTGATCGTGGCACCACTGAGGGGGCTGGTGGTTCTGGAGATGAGAAATGGCAAGAGTACGTGGCTCCTGAAGATGTAAGTTTTCTTTCCTTATTTTCTTTGCAACTTGATTTTAGTTGAAGATTTGTTACTTAAGGAAGTTATTTTCTTCATCTTGTAGTTTGCAAAGAAAGGAACCGGGGTTCCTTCGCCACAATATAGCCCTGGTGGTACTGCTATCGGGGCTGCTGCTGATTCTCCTCGCAAACCAGGCGAGATATCTCCAGGCCAGCAGGCCATGAATAGGGCACTCGACATAGCCTTTCATTCGCCAATCCAAGTGCCAATAAGAAAGACTACTGATACTCCGAAAAAACAAAATAATCCAAGGCAAAGAAGGAGAAAATCCATAGCTAAACGTTTCATTAGCAGTGGTAAGTCCTTCGAACAATCATGAGTTTATACCCATAATCATATGGTTACTCATATTTCTGAGGATTGTAGGGGCTTCTTCAATTTCCCCCTTGAGGGAAGGGACTGACCCTCCTTCAAAGGTCGTGGAAGGTGCTGTAGAACAATCACAGACCCAGGCTGACTTGGTTGCTCCTGGATAAGAGCTACCATCCATTCCCATTATCCCTCCTACTACTGAAGATGCTGTCCAGGGTCAGGGGTTGCAGGACATAAGTTGTCAAGAAGACATAGAAAATGCTCCCACTGGTGAGACTAACCAAGATTCTGAAGTATCATTGGATGAAATGATGAATCAAGGAATGAATTTTGAAGAATTTTATGATCATTCTAAGTTGTCATATGATTTAGAAGACCTTGGGCGTGAGTGCTACCCTTCGCCCAAATTTTTTTAAAAAAAATATACTTCTAACCATGATGGAAAATAATATGCAGTTTCTTCCGTAGAAGCCGCTGAACTGCCAATGCCCGAAGAGGGTGTGGACACTGATGTCAACCCTATCATTGCAGAAAAATTAGCTCAAGTAGAGCTAAATCCAATAAACTCTCCTGAGACCCATCTTGAAAATCCTGTTGAAACTGGGAATGATGGGGAGAAGTCTTCTCAGGTTGCTGAACCACCATTGGGTAAGGGATAACAATATTTGTGATTGTACTTTATTCGCAAGACAATCTATTCTTTTGGTATCCTTTGAAGCTGACTAAACCTTTCAATTAATCATGCAGGACCATCAACTGTAATGACTAGATCCGAAGATGAGGCCTCAGCCTCTTTCCCAACGGGAATTGAAAGTGAAGAAGCACAAGTCAGGGGGGAAAGAGAAGGACAAGGCACCTCCCTAAGTGCGCTAATTCCAGATTACATACCCCCTTCTGATGATGATATTGAATCAGATCCAGATATGCTTAAAGCATTCAGCTTTTCACGACGTAAGGCATGGAATAACATATGGAACATCATATCTGGGGTGCCTTTAGAAGAGATACCATCAAAAATCTCTCGATTGTCATCCCAATTTTTTATACTGGGACTTGGTGGTTTTGGGTATGAAAAGATCCATGCTGCGGTGAAACAGATCATTTTCAGGAGGGAGCAAGTGCAGACAAGTCGCGAAGATTTTACCAGAGTGAAATTGTCAGTCAACATAGGTGAATTTGAGGCTGCGATATCCCAGGTTGAAGCTGATTATGCTGTCAAGATGAAGGATCTGAAGAAAAAAATCAAAGAAAAGGTCGTCCAGCAAGTGCAACTCCAGCAACAGTTAGATGTTGTTACTGGGGAACTTGATCAGCTTAATAAATCATTTGATGAAACTCATATGAATGGCATGAAAGCCATTGCAGATGCTAAGAAGGCACTTCAGCAAGCTGAAAAGAGTGAAGCTGGTCAAGTGCACGAGCTTCAGGTAACTGCTAATAAGGCTCAGGATGCTATACATCAAATGAAGACTTATGTTGACAATCTTCTGTAATTCTTTAAAGAGAGAAGAGACTCCAGTCTGTGGATGTCCTTCCAACTCTTGTGTATCAATGAAAAAAACACTTTTGTCTTCAATCATTTGTACCTGCATTCTTCCATTACCTGCTTCAATTTTACTTAAGCCAATGGGATTAGTAATCATAGTTTGATTTTTACTAGGATTATTACAAATAACCCTACAAACTTTGAATCTTTTAACTGCTCAATATTACCTAAATCATACAAAAAATGTATATTTAGTGAGCTGGAACTTGACTTTTATTCAGAGTTCCTTTGTCTTTTGTGTGGGTAGTTTAAAGTCATGCACGCCGGACATAAAGGGGCTAATGTTTAAGGTCGAAATAGCTTTGACCGAAAATGGATTAAAAATGGATTCAATTCCTTGACAATTTATCTGAAAACATATTACCATACTCAAGTATGAGGGAAAAAATGTAAACTATGGCTTAAGAATATTTGAATCTGAGGAATTATATGAAAAAAAAGCTAAAAGGCATTAGAAGAAGTAGTTTCCAAGAATGAAGTTACTATTATTTAACAAAACCCGTTAGGGGGTTGAAATATGCAGGGCCACCTATGGGCATTGGCTGCATGGTCAAATAAATAGCATCTTTTGGCTGACAAGTCTGTTATGTGGACTGTTTATGCAAGGCCACCTATGGGCACGTGCTGCATAGTCAGGAAAAAGAACTCCCAGAAATTTACTTTCCTAGTGCTAAAATCCAGTGAAAGTTTATGGAGATTCAAATTTTCTAAAGTATAGATTTTGTTGTATGGAAAGAGGTACTTGAATATGGAGAAGATATTTCCAAACAAAAATATCGAAGAACTGGATGAATATCACTCCTACGAAGGTCTGACCCAAACGTAGGGAAGAAGAATAAACCATAGACTTGAATACTTTCAGATCATGAAAAAGGATATGGGACAAATATGTTAAGGATGACTATTTTTTGCGGATCCCTACTTATTGTCGTTTAAGACAAATAAGGACAAAAGAGGCATTCTTCCCAAGAATGAAGTTACTATTATTTAACAAAACCCGCTAGGGGGTTGAAATATGCAGGGCCACCTATGGGCATTGGCTGCATGGTCAAATGAATAGCATCTTTTGGCTGACAAGTCTGTTATGTGGACTGTTTATGCAAGGCCACCTATGGGCACGTGCTGCATAGTCAGGCAAAAGAATTCTCAGAAGTTTGACATTTTTGTGACTAGAAGTCATGAAAAGGGTTATGAAGATCTGAAAATATTTAAGGTTAGGATTATAACACATAAAGATGGGTATTGTCCAATGTATATAGAGATACATAGGTCAATGAAAACCATAATCATGTTGTGGATGGGTCCTGAATTGAAACTTGGACTTCACTACGTATCTCATAAGAATGAGAATCAAGCCATACGTAGTTCTTGAAATGCAGTTTAACGTCGTGCAGGACGAAAGTATGAGTGATCTTAGTTTAGGGTCATAGAATTCAGACCATAATAATGAATACACAGTGTGTGTTTTCATGAGGACTTTTCAGCCAAGGGACTGAAAGTGAAATTTGGGGTTAGGCCCAAAAGACTTGGGACTGGATTCGAGGGACACTCGAATGTTCCTACGTATCCCATAAGGATGGGAATCAAGTCCACGTAGTTCTAGAACTACCCTTTGTACAAATTTGGTTCGTACATGTGAAGGGTGAAAGGGGACTTTAGTGCAATGATGGTTTAACCTGAGATAAAACGTTTAGGCATTACCATGTATGCACGTAGTCTTTTGAAAATGAAACATGATTTTAAAAAAAATCAATGTCAATAATGGTTCCTTCTCAAATGAGGAAATCAAAGAATATTGTAGTTTATTGTCATACCGAACAAAAGTGTTGTATAGTTTAACGTCATATAACAAGGACGAAAGTGAATCAATGTAAAGATATTGATTCCAGGGGCGGTTTCACAAATCAACATCATATGAGGTGGTGGTGAACCGATGTGAAGAGATTGTTTTTGGTCTTGAACCCTGGGAGGTTGCCTACATACCCAGCCTGGAGGGCAAGGATCAAAGTCTTTGTAGTTCAATTAAAGAATGAATTAATGATCAAGTTGTTCTTGTGGACAATGATCTAATAATAAAAAAAATTGTTGGGACTTACACATGGTTAGTGGCCCAAAGGGAATGTTATGGTTGATGTTCGCTCTAAGCTCACGTGAGTCATACTCGGTGTGAGAAACAAGAGGTAAAAACAACCTTAACGATGCACAGTTTAATGTCATGTAGGACATAAAAAAGGGACTATGCAGTTTAAAGTCTTGCAGTTATGACTATTGGTGCTGCACAGTTTAGTGTCATGTAGCAGGGACAAAATACAGTTTAATGTCATGTAGGACCTATCAAGGATTTTCTGTACAGTTTAGCGTCATGTAGTTAGGACGATGGGGATAAAATAGTTTAACGTCATATTGGACGAAAGGGGGACTGTGCAGTTTAATGTCATGCCGTAAGGACAAAATAACACACCATTTATGTCATGTTGGACGAAAGTGTGAATAGTTTAAGGTCATATGCATGGACCGTGGATGGTGCAGTTTAATGTCATGTTGTACCTTTGATGATTATATAATTTAACGTCTTTTCAGACGTGAGGGACTTTTATACAGTTTAGCGTCATGTAGTTTAGGACGTCACAGTTTAACATCTTGCTGGACATAAGGGATTTGCAAATAGTTTATGGTCATATACATGGACCAGGGATGATGCAGTTTAAGGTCATGCTGGACGGTTTAGGGAACTTTTTCACAGTTTAATGTCGTGTGGGACGAAGTTGCAGTTTAAAGTCATACTGGACCATTGCTGTACAGTTTAAAGTCATGTAGCTAGGACTAAGGTGAACCAATATGAGGATATCAGTTCTAGGGACTTTTTACATTTTAACGTCATGTTGGACGATGAAAGTGCCACACAGTTTAATGTCATGTTGCTAGAAAAAAATATAGTTTAATGTCATCTCGGACAAAATATAGGATCTTCTGTACAGTTTAATGTCATGTAGATAGGACATCACAGTTTAACGTCTTGCTGGACATAAGTATGATCTAATGTGATTGTTTTGGATCTGGGAACAATATTTTGTGTTTATACAAAATACTTCTTCAGAAATCTGGCATTAGTTGGAGTCGTGATGTGTTCTCCATCCATTGAGATCAGAGAATACGCTCCATTGGAGTAGACCTTATGTATTGAATAAGGTCCTTCCCATTTTGGTTCAAGCTTGGGAGGCTTCTTTCCTGGTATCATTGGTGCTCTGATAACCAATACCAATTCTCCCTGAATGAATGAACGAAGACTAACTTTTTTGTTAAAAGCTCGTGCTATCCGATTCGGATAGATTTCCAAGTGGTGCAAAGTGCACAATCTTTTCTCATCTAACTGTTCCAATTCATTCAACCGCTTTTGGGATTGCTCATCTGTTGATAACTGATCACAAATGGCTATTCTGAGTGAGGGCAATTGAACTTCAATTGGCAAGACTGCTTCTATTCCATATACCAATGAATATGGAGTAGACCGCGTTGCATTGCGAGTGGTAGTCCGATAAGCCCATAAAGCATGAAAGAGTTTATCAGGCCATGACCTCTTATCTTTATCCACCATCTTTTGCAGTATATTTGAAAGAGTCTTGTTGAAGGCCTCTATCTGGCCATTAGCCACTGCATGATATCGAGATGAATGGTTGGACTTAATGTTGTATTCTTGATACAATTTCTTTACCTCAGAAGAACAGAAATTGGTGTCGTTGTCCGTCAATATGGTATGAGGGACACCAAATCTAGTAATGATGTTAGGCTTGATGAAGATAACAATGCATTTAGAACTGACTTCTCTGAGAGGTACTGCCTCTGCCCATTTGGAAAAGAAATCAGTAGCAGTAATAATGTACTTAAACTGCTTGGTCGTAGCTGAAGGGTAAGGTCCCACCACATCCATTCCCCATGTGGAAAATGGCCATGAGTGTTTAGCTGTATGAAGCAACTCTAGAGGTTGATGAATGAAGTTGGCATATACATGGCATGAATGACACTTCTTTGTGAAATTAACACAATCTTGTATCATTGAAGGCCAGAAGTATCCAAGCCTTCGAATTTGATCAAACGGTCTATGTCCAGACTGGTGGGCACCACAGACTTTTGCATGCACTTCTTTTATGACAACCATTGTCTCTTCACCATCAATACATCTGAAGAGAACTCCATCAAAACCACGTTTGTAGAGAATTTTCTCGAGGTGGTTTAGACCATCATAAAGAGTAAAATTGACCACACGTCACCGAATTTGTTCTTTATCGGCTCTATCAGGTGGAAGTGTTCCATTTTGAAGGTATTCCTTGATAGGTGACATCCATCCTGTAGTATGACCATACGGTTCAGGAATGGGACTAATTTCATTAATTTCCTCTGTTCTGACTTGAACATAAGGTGAAATTGCACGACGGTGGGTAATACAGATGGTTGTCTCATCCCGATTTGGATCTGCTAAAGCTGTGGCTATATTAGCCAGTGCATCAGCTTGAGCATTTTGTGATCTTGGAACATAAGAAAATGTTGGTTCTGAAGGGAATTCCGACATTAACTCTCTGACGTAATCATACAAAGGGATTAATTCTTCTTTTCTGATGGCATAATCCCCATTGACTTGTTTGATTACCAGGTCTGAATCACCTTTCACCTTTAAGTGATTCACTTGTGCTTGAAGCTCTAACTCCAAGCCTGTAATGAGAGCTTGGTATTCAGCTTCATTATTGGTACCACCTTTCCACAACAAAAAGGAATAAGGTAACACTGCCTTATCTGGAGAAATGAGCACAATTCCTAAACCAACTTTGTTAAATTTAGGATTTTCCATTTTCTTCCCTGTTGGACTTCTAGAAGCACCATCAAAATACATTTCTCATGTTTGAGGACTCTCTTGAATAGAGAAAACTTCCTCATCAGGGAGTTCGATATCTGAATACGTGTCTTCCACTGAAGGATGTTCAGCCAGGAAATCAGCCAGAGCTTGGCCCTTAATTGCCTTTTGAGAGACATACTGAATGTCGAACTGCTGTAGAATAACCGCCCATCTTTCCAGACGTCCTGTAAGCATTGGACGACTAAGGATGAATTTGAGCGGATTATTACGAGATACCAATTGGACCTCATGATGTTGCAGGTAGTGTCTCAGTTTCTGAACTGCAAAGATTAATGCTAGGCAGCACTTTTCAATACTTGAATACCAGGTTTCTGCTTCAAGCATAGTTCTACTGAGATAGTAGAGACTATTTTCATTCCCAGCATCATTCTTTTGAGCGAGAAAGGCACCCAATCATCGCTCTAAAGCTGTCACGTAGAGGATAAGAGGTCTACGCTCAACAGGTGGCATAAGTACTGGTGGACTCAAGAGGTATTTCTTGAGAACATCAAATGCTTCTTGACATTCTTCAGTCCACTGGTAAGTGACTCCTTTCTTCAATAATTTGGTAAAGGGTAAACTTTTGCCTGCCAAATTGGCGATGAAACGCCGAATATAGGCTAAGTGTCCTTGAAGTCCTCTTAATTATTTCAAATTCTAAGGAGGTGACATACCAAGGATTGATTTGGTCTTCTCAGGATCGACTTCAATACCACGATGGCGTACAACAAAGAAGAGGAATTTTCCTGAGGTTACCCCAAAAGCACATTTTAAGGGGTTCATCTTCAAATTATGTTGTTGAAGCTTGTGGAATACGACTTCCAAATCAGCCAAGTGATCAAAACCTTGTTTGGATTTAACCACCAAATCATCTACATAGCATTCAACAAACTTCCCTAGAAAAGGTTTGAAGATACGATGCATGGCGCGTTGATATGTTGCACCTGCATTCTTTAAACCAAAGGGCATCACCCGATAACAAAACACACCTTGAGGAGCTCTGAAGGCTGTATATTCCTCATATTCTGGGGCCATTCGGATCTGATTATATCCAGAATATCCATCCATGAAAGAAAGTACTTCATAGCCAGCCGTCGCATCAATTAAGAGTTCTGTAATCGGAACTGGGAAATCATCTTTAGGACAATACCGATTAAGATCTCTGAAATCGATGAAAACCCTAATTTGTCCGTTCTTCTTCTTTACAGGGACAATATTAGCCAACCACTTGGGATATTGAACTTCTCTGACGAAGTTATCTTTTATAAGCTTATCCACTTCAGCCTCGATTTTGGCAGCATAGGTTGGGTGTGTTCTTCTCGCGGCTTGCTTGAATCCTCGATGTTCTTTTGGCAAACCCAAATGATGGGTGGCAACATCAGGATCAAGGCCAGGCATCTCTGTATAATTCCAAGCAAAAATATCTTTATTTTGCTTTAGAAAATAAATATACATCTCTTGCTCTTCAAGGTTCATGGCCGCACTAATTAAAGTGGGGCGTGGATCTTTCTCTGTGCCCAGATTTACTTCTCTGAGTTCATCCACAGTGGTAGAGATACCCTCTTCAAATGCTGGAGGATCATCTCTAAGATCTTCCTCTTCCTCTTCATCATGTGTTATTTCTTCCGTTTCTACTTGCAAAGTAGATGAAAAAACGAAATTCTCATGATCATAAGAGATGTCAAAATTTTCACATTTTGAAGAAGAAGCTTCCATTTCCGACCCTATTGATGATAAAGGGTCTTCTTTGGGAAATAAAGAGGAGATGATGGATTGAGAATCGACATCAATATTCACCTCTGGTGTTGCTATAACTTCTTCTGGCCTGATTAGCGAAGTATAGACTTGTTGGATTTCAGCAGACGAAATGAAAACGTCACCACTTATGCTTTCATCACTGCTTGTTAAGTTACCAATTTCTCCCATGTTGTCTGGCTCGATTGCCATAATTGACATTATGGATCTTTCCATAAGAGTATTTTGATTTGGGCCTATTTTGTCAATTTGACTGATAGGTAACACATAATCTGTACTCACATGTGAAAATGGATTTATTGGAATTTTTTCCAAACCATATGGAGCATTAACTTTGGTAATTTCCTTCATTGTAGATTTTTCTCTTCCCTTCATGTGATAAAATTCCGCCTCAATGTATTGAGACTCACATGTCTTGAACGGGGCCTTATCACCATACAATGTTCCAACTTGACCATCGAAACAGTATTTGAGACATTGATGGTATGATGACGGAATAGCTGCATGTTGATGTAGCCAGGGTCTTCCAAGCAAGATATTGAAAGCTGAGTCTTGATCAACAATCATGAAATCCGAATTGGAAACAAGATCTCCAAACTGAGTTCTGAGCGTAACTTCTCCCAGTGGTTCTTGTTCATTTTTATCATATCCTTGCAACATCATGGTAGAAGGAGATAAATCAGATTTCGTGAGGCCCAATCGACGAAGTGTGTGAATGGGCATGAGGTTGACTCCTGAACCATTGTCAATGAAAGCTCTTCGAACATCTATACCATTGACTTTTCCAGATAAGTACAAAGGTTTTATGTGCCCATGAAAAACATCATCTTCATCTTTATTAGTAAAAGATATCACTGCATGGCATTCTGCAGGATTATTCTCTATGTGATAGATTTCAGCTGCAGCAATTTCAGCTTCAAACTCCTGAGGAATTGACAAAGCTTCGATTAGTGCTTCCCGAAGATCTCTTGACAGATTCAAAGCATCCAAAATTGATAACTTGGCTGGTACTTGGGCCAAGTGTTTCAATATATCATACTTTTGATCTAGAGGTCTGCGTTTCCCAATGGAAATATGCGGTTTAGCAGGTACCTTGGAAGCAGATGCTTTGGAAGCTGATGCATCTTGTATTGAAGTTGGAAACATCCTTGGTTTTGGAAAATTAGACTGATTAGATCCATTTACTTGCTGAGATAAAGAAGATGGAACTTTTAATCGGTCTTCCAAAATAACTGTGCCGAAACTGAGTTGGCCATTGGCAGAAGAACTTGCTTGTTCTTTTTGAGCTCGCTGAAGGGCTCTACCACGAGTTTCTGCTACATATACAGTGCTAGCAGGGGTAGAATTAGAGTAGTGGCTTCGGAAAGATCCACGTCTTCCCCTATATCCTGAACCTCTAGAACTTCCTCGGGTTCCCTTATTTGATACAGGGAATTCAGGCTCATCAAGACTGGAATATGAATCTGTTAATTGAATCATATTAACAGAACCAAAGATTAACTCTTCGTCTGATAAAGACTCTGCCTGGTTAGCCTGTTTAGGATGTGCCGTTTGGTGGGACGGTGCCCGTGGCTTTGAAGTAGATGGCATGAAATCTACCAGAGTCAAAGACAATTTAGGCTTTGATACATACTCATCTTCTCCTGATTCCTCTTTCTTCTTTGAATTAAGCTGCCCTTTTGAGGATTTGTCTTTTGATGGAGGATTTACTGCAGCTTTTGTAGGAGACACAATTGGATTCTTCAATTGTGTTCGCAAAATGGAATGGGTCCGATTGATTGTCTTTCTGACCATCCAATCATCATATTTTTTCGCAGTTTTTCTTTTGACTTCCTTCCACTCGCCTCCTTCCTCTGGATCTGTAGCGGTAATACACGCTACATGAGCTGAAGAACCCTTCAATTTGACTTGTCCCAAGTCGACCATCTTTTGCAGGAGGTCTGTAAAGACAAAACACTCCTGGATGGGATGCCCCAACATTTGATGAATGGGACAATAATTGGGACGGTCTTCATCTCCTTCCTTGTTTGGCCTCTTCGGCACTGGTAATTGAACCAAATTATTTTCCAGAGCTGAAATGAAGTAACCAGGAACTTGCTCACTTCGGAAAGAGTATATTTTACTCTTCATATCCTCAAATTGTTTTCGTCGTTGATCTTTTTGATCATTTAGACGAAATAGCCTTTGTTGTTGGCGTTCAGGAGGTGGAGCCCTTCGAGAAGATGAAGGTTTTGAAGTAGAAATAGGTACAGGTGCCTGTTTAAGCATAACTGTAGCAGTTTCTGCTTTACCCATTCTTCTTCCTGGAGCTGATGGAATTACACGAAATTTAACCTTAGCCTGTATAAGGGAATCTTCAATCTGTTGAGCGATTGAAGTAAGGTCTCAAAACCCTCCTGTGTATTTCACAGGGATCAATGGCGTGCATAATTCGTCACGCAAATTTGCCACACAGATTGGCAATAATTCTTCCTGAGGGAGTGCTAAACTCAAGGAATACGTTAATCCCTTCCAACGAGCAATGAAATCAGAGACTCTTTCATTTTCCCTTTGCTTGCAGTTTGTAAGATCGAAAACTGTCGTTTTTGGCAAAGTTGAGCTAAACTGAAGAAGGAATTTTTGAAGAAGATCCTCCCATCCGATGACTGACTGGGATTGAAAGCTTGTATACCAGACAAAAGCTGGTCCTTGCAAGGTTTGCACGAAGCATCTGAGTTTCACTGCTTCTTGCTGCTCTGGAGTTCCCATCATAGGATCACAACAAGACACGTAATGCGTCAAATGTTGTTCAGGGTCGCCTGATCCATTGAAAGTAGGGAAAATAGGGTTTCCAAAACTGGATGGAGGAGAAATTGAATCTACCCATTCAGGGTAAACTTTCTTTTCAGGTTGAACTTGCGCCCGTTTCCCTTCCATAGTTTCTAACCGAGCTGTTAATGACTCAATAGTAGTTATTAACTTTTGAGAAACATCAGGTTGAACTTGGTTTTGGGTAGGTGCAATGAATGGAGATTGGACAGACGTGGTGGTTGGTGCTGCAACTGATGGTAGTGCTGCCAACCGTTATTGCGTTTGACCCATAGGATTAGACCTCTATGGGTGTACTGATAAAGGAGGATATTCTTGATCCATCTCAGTAGTTACAACAAATTCCTTCGGCTGTCGGACTTCAGCATTCTTAAGAAGAATACTATTCTGAAGTAGTTCTGCATTCAACCTTCTTAATTCTTTCATTTCTTCCTCCTGTTGTGCAAACCTTTTCTCTAATGAGAGCGATTGACCTCCTTCAGAGGAAGGGTGAGAAGTAACCTGATTATTTCCTTTCCCCTTATTGGATCTTTTTCGGAGAGGGGGAAGTGGGTTACTTGAAGGAATACCCATATTTTGGGTAAGCCTTTGATTATGTGTGCGCACACCTTCTTCATTTAGGTCTGTGTGCGCAACTTCTTGAGCAGGAACCCCTTCGTCTGATCCCTCTGATTGAGCCTCATCTGGTGAATCAGCAGCAACGGCATTGATGACATTAATGGATGCATATTGTATGGAATCCTTTCTATCAGCATTTCTGTGATATTGTCTCCTTCTATGTCCATGATGAGACATGGCATTCCGTTGACTTGATCCCTTAGGAATTTCTTGGAGAACCGTCATTTGGAGAGAATCTCCTGACAGCTTGGCTCTTCGTTCCTCTTGAGGCTTATTCCCTAATCGAGAGAATACTGACTTTCTCTGAGGGAGGGATTGAGGATTTGAAAAATTCCCCAGTCCGGTGGACTGGGGATGTTCCTGCTGCTTCCGCTCAACTCCTCAAATCCCATTTGTTGACTCTGAGGGTTGGGTTAGAGAAGTCCCCAGTCTGGCAAGCTGGGGTGTCTCTTGACATGCTATGTCTGAGATCTTCTTAAAATCTCTCTTGATCTTGCGAATCTTAGTTCGGAAATTAGCTGGATGCATTAACCTGTATCCACTTTTATCACCTGGTTCAACAAACTGTTGGATGATTTCCGAAACTTCTGTCATTTGATGACGTGTTTGCTCCAGACGAGAGGCTTGTGCAATATTCTCGCCTGCTTGATGTAGGATCAACTGAACAACTTGTTCTCTATATACTTGATTTTGAGAGGAACTAGTTGAAGCCTGTTCTTGATCAAGCTTTTGATTATGAACAAAGCCCATTGACTGTGGCCGGCCATGGGAAATAACATTGCATGAGACCATTTTCGGCGGGCTTTGCTGACCGGAAAGCACTGTGAAATGTAGTGCTCCGTGAACACCCCATCCTCTGATATGAACATCAGATGGAGCATTGTCAATTAACTGACGCAATTTTCTTAGTGCGCCAAGGCATGAACGTTGAAGGGTTCTCTGTTGCTTTTCAGCCTTTGGATACCGAGAGACTGATAGAGATGCCAAATCAATCTGGCGTTGTAACCCTTCTATTATCTTAAGATGATTTTCATATTCATCGTAAGATAATACCTTCTTCTTTAATTGAAAAATAGTTTTCCATATGTTGAGACGAATATCATGGATTCCATCATCTGTCAACATCTTTGGAATGTCGTACTGGGAGTCAGCCAAAGGACAAAACATGACTGGTACTTCACCTTTTGCCAGTTTTTTCCTCATCTTCAGCATTTCCTTTTTATCATTAAATGAAGATTATTCTACCTGTTTGGACCAGAGTTGGTGTCTCCTTGTTGCTTCATCGGATTCAAAAAGATTGGTATAGAAATCGCTATTCATGCTGGAAGATGAATGACCCCGGGATGGTTCGGAGAATAACCTGAACCCCAGGCTATCTTCTGATGGAGAAAGAGTTTCACCTGCCGATAGTAAAGCTTCAAACATGACTGGTTTTACGTTTGCAAGTGCCTCGAGATAGGAGGGCTTTCTCGTCACTACATTGCCTTCTGAAGAATTTTCGAGACAATGTGAATCACTACTGCGGAGAGGACTTTCGTAGCGAAGTTCATCACCATGAGGAGGACCGTCATGATGGGTTACAGCAAAAGATGAAATCTCTTGCTCCTTGGTCTTCTGACCACACAGAGGGTTCCTGTGGCTCTCATCTGAAGAAGAAACTTCAATATTGACCGAATTTTCATGAAGCAAGTCTTCATGAGGAAGTGTCTGTTGAAGACCTTCAGAATTAATGTTCCCGTTATTGGGAACTGAGGGAGTAGAATCTTGAATTCCGACAGATAAATGTCTGAGGGCTTCAAGAACTCCAGCATCGAGCAAGGCCTTGTTGCAGATTGGCCTTTGATCTCCTGACTGTGCTGGGCGGATCTTTTTCTTAGATGTCTTCTTACTCGCTTTAGAAACCACTTGATGACGAAAGTGATTGCTCTGAGCAGGTGTATGTGCTTGATCAGGAAAGATGGTCAGGTTAGGATGACGATCTCCACTCAAATCAGGTGTATGTTCCTGACTTGGTTGTCCGTATGATATGGGGGAGTATGCCCCATAACCCTCTTGGACTGGAACAGATGTGTGTGTCTGTTCCGGAGTGAATCGTTGATGTGTCACTCCATTTCTAGGGATAGATTTATGTGTCTGTCCCTGAGATGATGCTGAAGATGTTATGATATCCTGGCAAGCATCCAGAATATGAGCAGGAATTTGCTTCTGCTCTTTCACCATTGACAAAATTTGTTTGGTGACTTCAGCTGCCGGAACGGGGATATACGTCCATTATGGGCTTGGAGTAGGTGTATGTTCCTGCTCCGGTCCTCCTTTTCCTGTCAGTGAATCCTGACAGTACTCATGTGTGGAGGAAGAGAGTTGAGTCTGCCTCATGTTTGTCATCGGGACTTTCCGGCTGACTTCTTCGGGTGCTACCAAGTGAGACTGTTGGTAGGCCTGATTAGTATTAGCAGGTGTATGTGCCTTCTGATTACACTTCGCCAAACGCGGTTGACGAGATCCATCATATGTAGTCAGACGAGCCTGCTGACAAATTGGTGATGTATAAGCAGGTGTATGTTCCTGCCTATGGTACTCCGCCGGAATTGCCTGGCGGGATAGGCTTGATGCTGTCAGACGAGTCTGCTGGACAGCGGAATTAAAACGAACAGGTGTGTATGCCTGCTCGTTGTTTTCCACCAAGTTAGGTTGGTGGACTTCTCCGGAGATGGCAGGGATGACAACCCGCCTGTTGTTAACCGGATTCCGTCTCTGGCGGTTCATCTTTCCTGCTCGGGTTCAAGGAACCTGAGCTGAATGCCTGGAGTCGGTACCCTCATCATGTTGAGGGCGCACTACCGCACGAGTCTGGCGGAGATTGTTGATGGGAGCCCTTGAGAAGGACTCCTGTCTTTTTGAATTAAGGTCCTGCGGGACCTGCTCATTCACTTCCTCAGAGTAAGGGAGTGAATGGAAATTGTGTTCCGGGGATAACGACCCGAAACGGTTGGAGACGGTAGTTAGCACCGCCTGCTTCTTGATTGCTGGCCGCCGTTGTCCGGACGACCAGGTAGAGTTGTTAACTTGGAGGGCTTGACGATCGGCCTCCAGAGTTGGGATAGTACCGTTGCGACGGTACTCCTTAACCAGTGCATTAGAAACCCAGCGTTGAAGACGCTGAGTTGGTGATGTCATCCTCAGAGCGGATGACGTTCCAGCAGGAGTAGCAGCATTGGTTTTCACAGCAGCAGACCTCACAGTAGAGGTGTTCACAGCAGCAGTATTCACAGGGGTGAATTTAAGGAAATCCATTTTTGCAGAAGATCTTGAGAAAAGAGTGCCTGTTCCATGTAACAGACATAATCAAGATGAATCCGGCCACTGCATCTTTTGGATGATCACATGTCAATGATTGCTTTGTTGGCCCAAGGGGCCTAACAAATAAGAAGAACATCACTTTAACTTGGTTAAGGATTCACGTCGGGTTCACCATTTTTGTTTCGCACGGAATCCGGGGATGACCTCCTGGACGGGAGATTCAAACGTTCCGATCGGCTTCTAACGGGTTTGTTCGTAGAACCGGAAACATCCAATGATTCCACATCCGTTTGGACCTACTTTCCAAAGGCAGGCGCTCATTAGCTTGTGGACTAATGAGGCTTAGGAATTTTCATTGGTCGAGAGTATGGGAGGTCGGACTCATCACACCTTTTTGAGGGGAATTATTGTCTACTCCGGGACTCTCTTTATAGATTTAAGTTATGTTCGTGAATCCTTATTACATTACCAAGAATAAAATGTGCTTTCCTTTAGTTTTAACAATCAATGATTAAATATGCAAGAAATTTAGAGAATCTTTTATATGTATTCGAGGTTCTTCATCAATAGAGAATCATCTATATCTGTTTAGAGATTCTTGGTCAATGGTATCCTTCAAAACATTTATATAAAAGTATCTTGGTCATTATGATGACCAGGCTGGTTTTAAAGCCACTCAGTGGGGCACTTGAAGTTTATCGTCATTCAGAAGGACAGAGATTATTTCAAAGTTGGGATCGAACCCATAAATGGGCTACCTACGTATCCTTTGTTTTGGAAAAGGAATCAGAACCCACGTAGTTCGAGAAATGGAGTATGATGTTTATGATTGATGGCTCAAAGATAAATGTCATAATTACTTTTACACTCTAAGCTCACGTGAGTCATGCTCGGTGTGAGAAACAAGAGGTATTGGTAAAATTTAGACAATTGTGCCATGAAAGATGCAATCATAAGAATTTGTTTGGGGCTTATGTATGGATGACTGCCCAGATAGATGAAGGTTTAGGATTTACTTTTAGGGAGAAAATCCATGAACAGGGTCCATAAAGTTATATGTGCTTCATGGAGATTTGAATACTCTAATCTTGGGGCTTACTCCTAAGGAGGATGCCCAAGTTAGGAGGGGACTTATGATTGGGTTTTACTCCTGAAAAGGAAACCCAAATCAAAGGTAAATTATGACTGGTTAAGAGAAATTTAAGGGAACTTGGGGCTTATTCCTGAAAAGAAGACCCAAGGTTAAGGGACTTGGGGCTTACTCCTGAAAAGGAAGCCCAAAATTATGAGTGAGTCTTATTCCTGAAAAAGGAGACCCAGGTTAGGGATTATGTTTTGGGGCTTATTCCTGACTAGGATGCCCATATTTGAGGTTGGGAACTTTAAGAATTTGGGGCTTACTCCTGAGGAGGATGCCCAGATTAAAGGTTTTAATTGGGGCTTACTCCTGGGGAGGATGCCCAGATTAAAGGTTTTATAACTGGGGATTATTCCTGAAAAGGAGACCCAGGTTAAGATTCTCTCATCTTAAAGGATGAGGTTGAATGAATGAACTCTCCGTATTTTAGTGACATAAGGATATTTAAATCACTAGACTTTGAGAGAGATTCCACAGAATTCCTTTCAGATAAGAAAGTCAAATCAAGAAATCATGCCATAAATGGCTTTGAAGAGTGTCTTGAAGACTGAATCTTGAAAAGGAAAGGTGAAATGGCTTAAGAGGGGTAAAAATGGGCAAGATGGGCACCCAAAAAGATAGGGGCACGCAAGTCTTGCAAGGCGCGCAAGTCTTCCGTGGGCGCGCAAGTATTGGTCGCGCAGGTATACCTGCGCGACACATAGTGTACTTGCGCGATTTTCAACCAACAATCAAATACTTGAGCGACTCTTTTTAAAACCCTTTAGAATGTTCTCGAGGTTCTTCCAGAAAAGGGACGCGCAAGTTATATTGAAGGAAATAAGTCAGCGCGCAAGTGTTTGATAAGTTTCAACACTTAGGCCTTCCTTCTTCTCTTTAGATCTTCCGTTCTAGGTAAGAAATTACCTTAGAAGTGTTCCGGAAGCTTTGAGAAGAGACTTGGGCATCGGGAGCTTCAATCTGAGTGTCTGGAAAAAGATCCTCACGAATGGGGGGCCCACAGGGTCTATTTATAGGAAAAAGAAGACCCCGGGCGGTTACCGGGCGGTTACCAATTAGGTCGCGCAAGTCACCTGCGCGACCAAGGTAGCCGCGCAAGTACACTTGCGCGCCAGTTAGATAACTTGCACGGTGATGTTGCTGTTGATCCTTTCTTCCTTCCTTTGTTGATTTTTGATGTTTTCTTCAAAGGCTGAATCACTTTGAGCTCAGATATTCCCTTTTCTGATCTTTAGATTCTGTGACGAAAGGAGCGTCAACAAGGATTTATAGAAGCATGGGGAGTTCAATAAGTTTATTTCATTTGTTATGTACAACATGAGGGTGGAATATCCAAAACTCAGAGTCTCTCCCATAGAAAATCAATTAAATGGAGGCTCCTAAAAGTATTGGATTATTACAATATATATTTATTAGAGTCCCTTACCTCCACCCACTTCTACTCTATAAAATATATGGATTGGCATAATTTATTGACTAACTCGGTTTCCACCTCTATGACCTATAGAAATTCCTCCTCCATGGAAACAACATCATGTTTGGTCTTATCCAACATTTTAACAAACCATTGTATCTCTACCATCATTTTATCCACAACAGTAAGCATATATTGAAGATGGTACAGCTCCAATTGGGACCTATCGATCTCATAAATCCCAATATTGAACAAATTATGATGATATATTATTTCTATTGCATACTAGGAAGCCTTATTCAGAGCCTTATTTCGATGTTGTTTGGCTAAAGATGAGGCCTCTACTGATGATACCCCTAGATAAAGGTCCCTATTATACTCTCTTGGAGAAACCATATCCATTACTTTGTAATGAAGAGCTCAATAAAAGAACCCCATAAAGCCAATGGTGTTGAAACTATATTTGAGGTGTCCCAACTTCCCCTTCAGTTCTTTTGAGGGTCCCTCTATGATTAAACTCCAAATGTCCTCCCACACTTTAAGCACATATTTTGATGAAATGCTTCATGTCCTAATCCTTTACTCAGGTTTAGTCTAGAAGAATGTATATATTTCAACACCAATTTAATAAGTGAGTATATTTCACTAGCATCCTTTTATATTCTTGGTGTAGAGCCTGCTTCTTTTCTAGGCAACCAAATAGGGGGAATCCTAAAGTTGAAGGATTCATGGCCTCTAAGATCCCAAGGTAAGGCTACAACAATAAATGGTAAAAAAATATCATTAATCAACAGATATGTAATAAAATACTTCTAGGAAATCAATGATTGTGAAAAGTGATGATAACATACCTTTTTCAACCATATCACTAGCAACATATTTAATCCAAGTTATATCTTCCAAGAAACTGGTGATTCCTTCTTGTGTTGGATGACGTGGTGGAACCACTGATGTTTTTTATATCAACACAGTCTTCACGCCACCTTGAAATTCTATATGCCCGAATAAATGTTAAACTATGTGATATAGATTGAATGATGTGTTTAGTTTCTAAAGAGGTGTTTACCCTATACCAATGAATCCTCTATAATAACTATGATGGTAAGGGAATATATGTTGGTTTCTTAATATTTCAAAAGTTCACTCACCTATTCCATGACAAAAGGCATGATTTCTAATGCATTAGAATTAGATTTCAGGGTTAATCCTTCCCAGACCTCGGACACCTCTATCTTTCTATATTCTTTTTCCAAGGTTTAAGGTTCTGTTGGAGGGGTACAAGGTGCATATTTACCCTTGTTTACAATTAATTGTTCTTCCAAGTGGACTTTGTGAGGGCCTACGTAATAAAAAAATAATGAAAAGTTACTAAAGTGTCATATAAAGAAAGTGAAATAAAATTTTCCATGAAGTTTGATCCTCACTAGGGGATTCTAGGAGAGATTTCTTCGATGTATTATCCCACATATTCTTATTTTAATTTTATAAGGATATTTGGAAGGGGTGAAATCAAAGGCCCTGAGGATTTCATCCAAAAAATCCTGAAAAATGTTTCTTTAGGATGGTAATTCATTGCCTATATAAACTCCATCTGAAAAATTATTGCCTTATTCTTTATCCTCTTAATAATCATCGTAATCAGGATCATCTTTTGTACCCCTAGGGATAATGTAGAGGATATATGATGGGTAACTATAACATTTCGTAAACCTAAAATACCCAAAGGTACAAAGAAATTTTAGTGCATTTTTCATGGAAATTCAAGAAATTTATTCTGATAGTAAAGTTAGGTTTACCTCTTCCTTGGAGCCATATTTCCCCCTATCCAAAAAAACCACCACGATATTAGGAACCATCATTTTTAGCACACAGGATGAATAATTTATTTATCCCTTCAAACAATGAATCATCGCATCATGTTCATTGAGAAATTCCTCGACTACAGTGGGATAGTGTTTGAAGTAGATTCCCCTGGGAGTAGGGACATGTACAAAACCCTCCACCTCCAACTCCACCTGATATATCACATTCCATGACTCAGTGGATGAGTTTTATTTCCTACAATTTCCCATTTCGTACAAGAAATGATGAAGTCCAATATAGTCAGAGCTTCACCCATAGGCATACACTCATCACCATTCTTGATACATCAGATATATCCAGATGCTTCGCCTACTTATAGGGAATATCTCGAGCAATTGTTCTTCTAGAAAAGGGATTCTTTCCAGGTATTAGATGGTTTTTCATTGCAATCATTGGTGGTATCCCTATGAATATTTTAATCAATATGGTCAATTTCTTATTTGGGTATGAATGAATCCAATAATATTCATATTTTTCGAAGATATTTATGTCAATACTAGTTGGACGAATCATTATTTGGTTATGAGTCTCCCTGAATGAAAACATTAACCAAAATTAACAAACCACCATTGGGTGGCTTTTCAAACATATTTGGGGAGGAGTACAGAATCTCATTTGAACACATTGAAACTATTTCTCAAATTTAGACGGTTAATACTAATCATAGAAGATCTGGCTATCAATTAAAAAGAGGAAAACACCCTTATGAATAGTGATCAGATAGGCTTGAGCCTCAGGTTCAGCCTTCCATTTTCCAGTTACACTATCGGAGGTCATATCATAAACCATTAGGGTGAAATGATCATGGTGATTCAGGATGCTTCTAATTTTCTAGTTTTTCAACATGGTGGTATTACTCCACTAATAAAAAGACCAATAACTTGAACCGAAAATCAGAGACATTCTAGGAGCTCATAAACTCGAATCCACCTAGGTTTGCCCCAACCAATCCCCATATCACTTGAAAGAGGTTGAATACATTTTATGGGAGTTTCCCATATAGATATAGAATAACATATGATATTAATTGTTCAGTATAGAAATTGTATACCAATATGATTTCCTCTTTCAATAGTCACTGTCATCATAAAGGTAGAGACCCAGACTCCACCCTTTTACCAGATTGGGAGTAGGCACCCACTTAGGAACATCATATGGAATATGGATAACTGAATAGTTCATCTATCTTGGGTTGTGCCCTTCCACCCCAAACTATTGAACAATCCTTACTGAGTTGTTGTCCAGTAGGAAAACTCCACCCTAGGATATTCTTGTGATGGGAAGGACGTGGGCTTCTTGATTGAATTTTCAAGACTCATTTTCTTGATAAATAACTCATTCCATTTTGTGAATAAGATGTCTAATCCCAAAAACAAGTCCTTCCCAAGGTACAAATTGTCCAAATTTATCAGATCCTTGGAAATAGGGGGATCAACCGTGAATCTTCCCAATAAAATCATTGGAGGGGTAACTCATCATATATATCCCCTAGTATTGGTGCCCTGAAAATTTTCTCAAATTCCTCGAGACTAATGTTGACCTAACCATTCATCATATGGAATGTTTTCATATCCTAACTCCATCATTTGGATAAATCTATCATCATACCCTCTTTTCAATAGATGAGGGTTTGAAAATTCATATAGCTTCATACAAGCAGATCTGTTTTAACTTGGAAAATAACACAATTGAGGTGTCTTGCACCTAGAAGTGATAACCCTAATATATCTGAAATCTTCCCCTTGATCACATATCAAAACCAAAAAACTATCTAGATTTCCAATTGAAGAAAAAATTCAAATTATTGAATGATAAATATAGATTTCATGTTCTGAATCCTAACAAACCCCTTTCAAATCTATTGGCATAAACTTCAATATATACCTAAATAGTGTTTATCCCTAGAAATAAATTTACCTATGGAGGATAAAATCACTAATAATTAATTATGATTCATTTGGATCCAATATGGAGGTATTTTCTTTAATTTTGGTCCTATAATAGAAGTGTTGTTCTATAGGATGAATCCATATAAAGTTAACCAGTCTAACAAAGGATATTCTAAAAGGTTAGTCCCCATTAGGTTCACTATATTCCTCTAATATTCCAAAACAATGAATATTTGGTCATGTAATAGATGAAAACCATTTCATTCCAGTTATCCACTATTGTCACATAATCTTTTCTTGAAGGAATCTAAAATAGGAGAAAAGAGACATTTTGTCTTAGTGTGAAGTGTTGGGATCTTAAAAAGAAATTGACTGATTGAAATAAATACATGACTTGGATGGCATCATGCGGAGTGCATGACCCATTTCCAGTCAGGTGATCACGTAACTATGAAATATTCTATTGATCATGTGACCATTCATATGAATTGAAAAAAAAATACATGATCACATGAAACCCAAGTAAATAAAATGATGCAACCCCACGGTCATGGATATATGAAAAAGATAAAATGAATTACCATTGATCAGTTAAATTATTGGTTATATTATTTTTATATATAATATAGTTATGATATGAGGTCACATGATTGTTTCTCTTGATGGGGTCACACAATTGGTTCTCATGATGGGGTTATGTGACACAATTACATGAAGTGAAAAATAAGAAGAAGAAAATTGAGCATTGTAGAGGATTGGGTTGAAGGTGAGATGGTAAACCCATCTCCCCCATATATATAAGGAATCTAATATAATAAAAAAGTTATATCAGGAGACCAAGAGGTATCCTAAATACCAATGAGTGGAAATCCAAGGGACTAAAGTGTGAATTTACTTCCTCATAACTGATTTTTTTTCTATATCTTTTGTAAATCACTTCTAGGGGGGGTGTTGACCCCCAATAAATGATCATTAAAATAATTGGCATTAAAAATACATAAATTACAGATATATTTTTAGTGTAATAGAAAATAATGAATCATGACCACATGATGATTGAGCACCTAGTTTATGAAATCATGTAACCCTTATTAAAATTTGTGATCGTGTAACCCCTGAAACATAATGTGATTCACTAATTAAAAGAAGATAATTATTTCCGTGATAAGGGTTTCACATCAATTCATGGTTCATGGATGATCATGTGTCACCTTGTTGAAGTAATGTGATCGATTCTATGAAAATCAGGTCATGTTATAGGGATAATGTGGTTTACGTGATCAACTTATTGATCATGTGATAACTTCATGGATAATTGATGGAAAAATGAAACAGGATTTATGTTGTGAAATCTATCCATGATGGGATATTTTTATGATCGAATTTACTCTATTCTTCACATGGATGGATTATGCAGTTTATGTGATCATCTCACTAATTATGTTAAAGATGTTGGATATGTCATCCTTTTCATGTAGGCACCCTTGGATATTCTGTTATAAACACATGGGCATATATCTTAGTCACATGAAATCCCATGAACATGCATCCTTCATCAGGTAGAATACCTTTGACATGTGTCCATGATCACATGAAATCCCTTGGACATGTCAATGTTAATCACGGAAAATCCCTTACACATGTCAGTATGTTCACGAAAAATCCCTTGAACATGTCATCCTAGTCACATGAAATCCTTTGGACATAAAATCCTTGAACCTATCATAATGCCTCCATGTGTCTTAAACATGAATCCTTATATTCCTTTGATCATGAAACATTGGAAATAAACCCTTGATCATGTGAAACCTTCTCGTGTGTGACCTCTAACATATCCTGGTTTCAAGGAGGTTGGTATTGATGGAATGGTCATGCAGTATCTATTTATCATGTGATGAATTAGAAATCATTGATGTTTTGAGACTTTACCATGATAATCACATGATACATTGACAACTCAAGTAGGTGATCCTTAGACCAACTTATATTGAGGTAGGTTTCTCAGTAGTTTTATATAGAAGCATAGATATAGGGAAGGTGATGCCTATAAAACCCATTCCTAAGAAAAATAAAGATGAGGTACATTCAAGGGAGTGAACCTTCCAAAGTAGAGGGATCACATGATCGAAATATTCTTCTCGTTAACAAAGCTTGGGGATTACCTTAATGAAAATAAAAGAAGAATGAGGTTCATGTAGTTTAGTTGTGTGATAACCCTAATTCATTAAAACATATGAAACTTCTATGGTCAAGTGATGATAATACCATCTCGTGATCATCTCTTAGTCATATGATGGACATGTGATATCAATACAGCCTCTCAGTCATGTGACCAGGTCATGTTATCGAATGACCCCATGACACCAATGATTATCCGAGGTGACACTCATGCTATCCCAATCCTATATCCTATCATAAAGTCTTTATTCCATTAAATATCGTCCTACACTCCAAAAATTATAGGGAAAAAATATCTATAAGCTAAACTATATACATTTTCTCATTAATGGGAAAATGACTTGTGAACTATGAAGACTTAAATTTCTATCAAATTGGGAATGTAGGATGCCTTCCCAAGGCACATGTTCTATATAAGACATATATTCATCAGGGTGACCATAGTGTGTAAGCCTCGTTCAAACATCAGGGTGAACTCAGTGTGTAATCCCCATTCAAACAGGAGGGAAACCTCAGTCTGTAATCACTATTCAAATATCAAGGTAACCTAAGTGTGTAAGCCCCATTCAAACATTAGGGTGAACTCAGTGTGTAATCCATAATAAAAAATCAGGTAGAATTTAATTTGTAAGTCCTTTACCACAACCACCTTCAATATGGGTGTCATCCATAGGTGTAAACTGCACCACATAAAAAACATCTTCATACTGTCATATTCCCAACGAAGTATCATAGGGAAGCCTTGGTTATTAAGCCCCATATAATTATATCTTACACTCTCATATAATGTTTCAATTAGTCCACTATCTCTTGTTTCCCACACTAAGCATGAATCATGTGGGATTAGAGACCAATAATTATTATACCATTATAATGATACAAATTCCCCCAATATGGGCCTCATTTCATATGAGAGTTTGGTTGCATATTCCCTTCCATTATAAGGATGTATCCTTAATGAAATATCTCTGGGAAACCTCTATATTCTTTAGTCCCATTAAAACCTTTACTGTTATGTCATGAACCAACTCAGGTTGACCCTGAACCCGTCATCTGAGCTGATCTGTGGCAAGGCTCGAGAGGTGTTCCCTATAACAACCATGTTCTTTGTTACACACTTAAACGTGATTTAATACATAAAATTTTACTTAAGACAACTATGAGGATCGATAGGTCTACTTTCTTGGGAAATTAGGAACATTACCTAACATCTTAAAACATAAAATACACATCTTTATGGAAAACTTCTTTTACATGACCACACATATTCCTTCGTACTTAGCATTGCATGGGATAACCTGAGGAAATGCATAAGAAAAGGGTGAGATATTAATCCCAATATGGGAGTATACAAGGCATAACATGAAGAATACATTACATGTTATGAAATAGTCATATCAATGGATATTAAGAGAAACATGAACATATAGGCATGATATAGCATGATTATCATAACATGAAAATGTGGCATCAACATCTAACATGATATTAGCATGATCCAAGGCTCATTAAACATGGATTATGAGTAAACCTTCATTACACTCAAATTATCATCATTAAACCCTCATTTCGCATGGCGTATCGTGATACTAATCTTTACCCAATGCATTGGAGCGTTATTAGGGTGCACCCTTCTTAATCATTTCATTTCATGTATAAGTGTGCCACATGGATCATATCACATGGATTCATTAAACATCATCATTTATTCCATGATAAAGAAATATGGAATTCATAAATGAAACTCTATGATAAATAAGTAAATTTTCCTAAAGGTGAATACCCTTGACAAAGAAATAGGCATGGTATTCACTAAATAATGACAATGGCTTGGAAAAACGCGGTGCAATTTCGGCAGCATAACGGTGTGACATAAGAATTAATAAAAATGGTTGGTGAGAGAGAAAGGGGTGCCTCCTAATATGTACATGAAATGTAAAGTAAGGGAGCCATATATATACACATCCCAGAATATTTAATAGAATTTAGATTCTTAATATAAATGAATTGCATGAATCTAAATGAGAATAGATAAATTCCTTACGAAATTTCAGCATGGTAACAAGATTACATGGGAGACATTAATGAGAGATAAATAGGTATATAATAATAAAAATATAATAAGGGAAGTATGGGGGAGGTGAGATATCATACCCCAACATTTTTAACTGAAAACACAATAGTATAACAACATAATGAAATTTAGTCAAAAATTAGAAAGGAATAAATCCCTTACTTGGAAGTGTGATCCAAAGGTTTGGGAGAGGATTGAGAGAGGATTCATGAGATCTTGGAGAACCTTAGTAGGATTATAGAGAGAGTATTTCAGATTTTGGTCGAGCTTCAAATGGTATGAGTGAAGAGGAATGGGAGATTGAGTGGGTTTATATAGGAAAGGAGAGGTAATTCTTTATTATTTAGGTTTGGGACACCACACATTAAACTAATCAAAACCACAAACTAAACCATGGTTTTTGCCCATGGTTTTTACCAAAGGGGATTGGAAAACATTATTATATAAGTAAAAATTTCTGAACTTCTTAAAATATTTTTCTTTCTTATGTGGAGGTGAGTCACACTCTCAAGGAAATCATTTTAAAATTTAAAATGTTTTATAAGTCTTGAAGGGTCCATTAAGGATTTGTAAAATAAATTAAACAAACCTATAATCACATTATTTATATTGACTGAACAAAATTTTTATAGTATTTTATTACATAACTATTGGATCATTATGATGTCCTAAAACACATTATATATTTAAACGATATTTAATTTTTACCCAAAAATTTGATTTTATTAAAAAATTATGAAAAATTCACAATTGTACAATTCTGTTGTCTAGATTCCAAAAATAATATTCATTTTATCTGAATAATTTTATAAAAATGTTAATTTTCACTTTTCAAATAAAAACCAACATTTATCAAAAATCCATGGGTTTTGACAAAAATAGCTTTCTACCCATAATAAAATTATAATTGTATTAATAAAAAATTATAAGAACTTTTATATTTAATAAAAAGTAATTTAGTAATAATATTTTATTAAAATATTATTTAATTAAAAAATCCATTAATTCATCAAAATATATTTCTTAATTGAATATTAACTAAAAATATTATTTGTTCTTTTAAAACCATTTACAAAGTAACAATAATAAAATGAATGAATATTCTTTATACAAAAAATAAAGCACATAATCCTAGTGCTAGGGTATTGTTACATAACCCCTTATAACTCCCTCATAAGACCCAAGGGTAAGGTGTGTGATGGTGAAAGACTCTTGGGGTGGCTCAGATAACGTCGTTTGAGTGGTAATCTCTATTAACTTCCACATCTTCCAAAGGTGGTTCTATTCAAGCTTAACATGTTGAAGCTTAGCTTGGGCATGGTCAAGAGAAATCCCAGTGATGCTACCTCCTTTCCATGCTCTGAAAAATGGGCTTTGTATGGAGAAATTCTAAGGGATAAGGCCATCGCTTCCTTTGCCTAAGTAAATTAGATTTGTTAAAGCCCTATAATTATAGTAATCATGGGGTCACTATTCAACAACTATATTAGAAATGGTAAAAATTATCAATAGTATTTTAAAATATAATAACATAAAACCAAGTAAGTGAATATTTTTTATAATAATTTTATATAATAATACTTTTAATTAGATCAAGTGGAATTTTCATTAATAAATGTTTGGGTCGTTACAATCTTCCCCCCTTTAGAAATTTCACCCTAAAAATTTAATTTTCCCACACTAAAATAGACATAGGTAACTCTGCTTCATCACTTCCTCTGATTCCCACATTGCCTCTTCAAAATTTTAGTTTCACCACAACACCTTGACAAGTGGCATTGTCTTATTTCATAGAAATTTTTCTCTATGATCTAAAATTTCCATCGGCTTCTCTTCATAGGTGAGGTCATTCTCCAATGGTACCACCTCTGAATTGAATAAATGTGATGGGTAATGTATGTACATCATCAAGAGTGATACATGGAATACATCATATACTTGAGATAGGTTCAGTGGGAGAGTTTTTCGATAGGCCACTGCTCTAATGTGATCAAGGATCCCAAATGGGTTGATTTAACTTGGACTAAGCTTATCCTTCTTTCCAAATCTCATAACTCTCTTCCACGGTTCTATACATATGAATATCATGTCCCCAAAATCAAACTCTAGGTCTCGTCATTGATTATCAGCATAGCTCTTTTTTGGACTTTGAGTAGCATTAATGTGTTGCTGGATGGTTTTAACTGTCTCCGCCATTTCTTTGACCATTTCTTGACCTAGGAGTTTTCACTCCCCAACTTCATCCCAACATGCTGGTGTTCTGCACCTCTTCCCATAAAGGGATTCAAATGGATCCATTTGGATGCTTGAGTGGAAATTGTTATTGTAATAGAACTCAACCAAAGGAATATATTTATCCCATTAACCTTTTAATTCCATTGAGTATGTTATCAACATTCCCTCAAGTATTTGGATATACTGTTCAGATTGGCCATCAGTTTGAGGATGATAAGTCGTACTAAATTTTAGCTCAGTATTGAGAGCAAGTTTAAGAATCTTCTAGAACATAGAAGTGAATCTTCGATCTTGATAAGATACAATAGATAGTGGTACTCCATGCAGCCTTTCCACTTCTCTAATATATATCCAAGCCAGTTGATCCAATAAGAAATGCTCTTGAATTGTAATGAAGTGTGAATTCTTTGTAAGATGATCCATAACAACCCAGATAGCATTTGTTTCCTTTGGGTGTCTTCATAAGTCCAGCGACAAAGTCCATGGTTATGTTCTCCCATTTCTACATTGGTATGGGTAATGGTTACATAATCTCCTTATACATATGCCTCTTGTTCTTCACTTTCTAACATACCAGACCCTTTGATGTATACTTAGCGATCTCCTTCTTCATCTTATCCCACCAATAAAGATCTCAGATATCTCGATACATCTTTGTGTTTCCTGGGTGAATGGAGATATTTGAACTATGTTCATTATCCATAAGATTATTATTTCACTATGGATTTTATGTAATGCATAGTCTTGACCAAAATCACTCAATTCCTTCTTCATTAACATTGAACTCTGAGGATTTCAATTTTCTGATAGTTTCCAATTTCGTTTGAATTTCAACATTATCCTTTTGAGAATCCTTTAACCATTCTAAAAGAGATGGTTGAGCAATAATTTGTGAAAGGATTGAGAATGTTCCCTTTTTTAAGATTCCTATGTCCATCTACATTAAATCAAAGAAGATTGTATCCTTTTAAATTATCATTAATGAAAAAATTGATGGGTCTACTTAAACCATCTGTCACCTTGTTCTCTTTCCCATAGTGGTAATGGATTGAGTAATTATAGTCTATGATCATATCTATCCATCTTCGTTGGAGAATATTAAAATATTTCTATGTAAATATATACATGAGTCTTTTTTGATCTGTCTATATTTCACAATTCTCCCCAAGGAGGTAATGTAGCCAAATTTGTAAAGTGAAGATCACTGATGAAAAATCCAGATAATGTGTTGTATAGTTTTTCTCATGATCTTTCAATTTCTTTGAAGTATAGACAATGAAATTTTCATTTTTCATCAACACATAGCCCATGCCCTTCATTGAAGCATCACTGAATACCACAAAAATTTCTCCATTTGTGGGTAGTCTAAGCACGGGTGTAGTTACAAGCCTCATTTTCAACTCCTTAAAGCTATCTTCACAATCATCACTCCTAGAAAACTTCACTCCCTTCGGAGTTAGCATGGTAAGTGGTTGGAAAATCTTGAAAAATTTCTCACAAATCGGTAATAATATCCTATTAACCCTAAGAAGCTATGGATATTGGTTACCAATGTTGGTCTCATTCATCCCTTAATTGTAGCTGTCTTGGTGGGATCCACAGATATCCCATTGATTGTGATGATATGACACAAGATTGATACCTCCTTCAACCAGAACTCACACTTGTTGTACATTGCATAAAAATTATCCTTTCACAAGGTCTCTAGTACACTGCATAGATGATCCTCATGATCTTCCTTGGATTTGGAGTATATTATAATATCATCTATAAAGACTACCACAAATTTGTCAAAGTAATCTCTAAAGACGATATTTATCATGTCCATAAAAATTGGTGGAGTTTTAGTGGGTTGAAAAGGAATTACTATGAATTCATAGTTCTCGTATCTTGTACGAAGAGAAAATCTTGGGGATATCCTCCTTCTTCACCCTTACTTGGTAATATCCCAATCGCAAATACACCTAAAAGAAGTATTATTATCCATGTAGCTGATCGAAAAATTCATCAATTCATGGCATAGGATACTTGTTTTTTATCGTGATTTTTTTAGCTCATGATAGTCAAAGAAAAGGCGCATTGACCCATCCTTCTTCTTGATGAACTGGACTGGTTCACCCCATGGTGAAGCACTTGAGCATATAAACCCTTTATCTACATTATTTTTTTTTTGTTTGTTTGGATCCTCGAGCTCAATAACAACCATTATATATGGATTCTTGGATATTGGAAATGCCATAAGTATAAGATCAATTTAGAATAAAACATCTCTTCTAGGAAGAAGACCAGGTAATTCCTAGGGAAAAACTTCAGTAAATTCTTTCACAATAGGCATGTCTTTAAGGATGGTTGCTTCCTTAGACTCAGTCATCTGATCAAGATACACATGCTCATAGGTTAGTGATATCCATGCTTGAGATGATGGTGCTAAATAAGATTCGTCCTCCTCCTTTCACTTGTACAGAATTAGGGGTCGATTCTCCAAATAGAGAGTGATTTCCCTCTCATAGGAATTTATGTTGGCTATATATAAGAAAAGCTAATTCATGCCATGAATTTCCTCAATTCCACCAGAGGGAGTATGAAGAGGTTCTCTAGGAATTTAAATTCACAAATTATGACAGGGGAAGAGTTATATTCATGGGATCTAAGGATTTCCCTATTTGAGGTTCCCACCAACATCTCTACTTCCATGATTTGTAGTTATGTTGGGATTATTATACTAAAATTTCAGGATATAAAAGAATGTGTAGAACTAGAATCAAAAACTACATTCTCTATTCTTGAATGAATAACTAGTGTAGAAATCACCACTTCATTTTTGGGGTTCGCTTTGGAAGTAGTGATGGAAAAATCTTTCCCTTGCTGCCTTAGAGGATGTTGGTTTCCTCCGAAAACCCTTGCCTTAGGAAACTAGTTTTCAAAGTGCCTTATTTATTTGCAGTTGAATCAATGAATAATGCATTGAGGTTCGAATAGAATGTTCCTCTCCTCTGTCGCAGTAGCAGGATTATCATGTTGGTAGTTAATTGATAGGTTCCCTTCTCTACCACACCTAAAGAATTTCATCATCCCCTTGAGGACAATTCCAGGGTTATTCTTTATGCACCTTTGGCAAGTGGGTACTGTATTTTCTTAGCACCTTCGTATTTCTTTGTTAGACTACCAGAATTATAGTCCACCTTATGCTTCTTATCCCTATGATTCCCTAGAGATTTTCTGATATAAATTTTGTCTTTGAGGGAACATAGGACAATTTACTCATATCTATAAAAGTCATAGATCGATAGGGATTTCCATTAGCTAGGTTTTAGCCCATCAAAGAAGCGATAAACAGTTCATTTGGGGGTAACGACAAAGTTGGAGGTGTATCATGTAAGCCTTCTGAAGTGTTCCTTGTACGCTCTGATCGATTCGTCTCCTTTTTTCATGAGGGAAAGGAATTCCATTTCTATATTAAGGTGTAGGGTGCAAGTAAAATATTTAATGAAAAACATTTTCCATAAATCCTTCCATTCCAATGCCTCGATATCTTCTATAGGTTTCGTATTATTGATTAATTTACACCATTGAATAGCTTCACCCTGCATACGATAAGCACTCATAAGTACATTCTCTTGTTTAGAACATTGAAGGGTGGAGAAGATATTCTCAATGGAATTGATCCATTTTTTGTAAATTTAGGGATCACATGATGCATTAAATGTAGGAGGCATTTGTATCATGAATCCCTTGATTTCAGATTTTTCTTTCTTAGGGGGGTTGAACATTCCTCTTGAACCGTGTTTTTATTCAAAAGTTGAGTTAAATGAGAGAATATCATGACAAAGTTTTTGATTCCTGCTCCCCTCAGATTAATAATCTCATTATAATAGTCATTACATTGATCTTTGCATCGGTTGTTAGCCCAAGTCCTCCTATTACCATCCATTGGCTAGAATAAACGAAAAATTAGGGATAACACATAAAGTGGAATCCAATGACAAGAAGGGATAACTTATAAATTAAATTTATTTCATTAACATATCTATCTTATCCATGATCTACTTCCCAACCAATATTCTTAGGGTCATTTTTTTAATTCCCTTAATAATAGTTCATATTATGATTATAAATTTACCAAATCATATCCCCCAGAATTTCCATAAACAATAGTGTAGAAAGGCCTATTTTTGTACACCAGTTCCCTTTCGAGTCTAGATCAAAGTAGTGTTTTTAGGTTTTACCACTAGATACATCTATGCCAGAGCCACCTCTACCTTCTCGTATCAAATATAGGGATGTATTTTTGTGATAAACCACTTACTCAATACTCACCAAAATTTAGTGGTGTTTTTATTATACTTATTCTTATCCTTAAGGATTTCAGTAGGGTTTTCTAATCCTAAACCCAAAAATATCTAAACCTATCCTTTGATACCAACTATAACAACCCTGCACTTTATTACGCACCTAAACATTATTTATTACATAAACTAGCACTTAAGACAACTTTGAGGATCGATAGTTCTGGTGTCTTGGGAAATTATGAACATTACAAAACAACTTAAAATAAAAAATACAAATCTTTATTCAAAACTTATTTTACATGACCACATATATTCTTTCGTACTTAGCATTGCATGGGATAAACTGAGGACATGAATAAGAAAAGGGTGAGATATAAATCCCATCAAGGGAGTATACAAGTAATAACATGAAGAATATAGTACATGTTAGGCAATAGGCATATCAATGGAGCTTAAGAGAAACATGAACCTAAAGTCATGATATAGCATGATTATCACAACATGGAAATGTGGCATAATCATTTAACATGATATTAGCATGAGACAAGGTTCATTACACATGGAGCATGAGTAAACCCTCATTGAACTTGAATTATAATGAGAAAACCCTCATTGCAGTTGACATATCATGATATTAATCTTTACCCAGTGCATTCGAGCGCTATCAGTGCGCACCCTTCTTAAGCATTTCATTTCAGGCATAAGTGTGGCACATGGATCATATAACATGGATTCATTAAATATAATAATACAGTACATGATAAAGGAAAGTGTAATTCATAAATAAAACTCTATAATCAATAAGTAAATGTGCATAAAGGAGAATTCCCTTGATAGAGAAATGGGCATGGTATTCACTACACAATGACTTTGTCTTGGAAAATCGCGGTGCAATTTCTGCAGCATAACGACATGATATAAGAATTCATAAAAATGGTTGATGAGATAGAAATGGGTGTCACATCATATGTAAATGAAATAGAAAGTAATGGTTCATATAGATACACTTATCAACCTATGTAATGGAATCTAAATTCATAATACAAAATAATTTCTTGAATGTAAATGAGAAGAGGGAATTCCTTACGGAATTTTGACATGGTAATGGCTATACACGGGAGGCATTAATGAGGGAGAAATAGGTATATCATCATTAAAACATAAGGAGGTAAGTATTGGGGAGGTTATAAATCATACCCCAACCTTTTTAATGGAATAAAAATTGTATAACAACATAATGAAATTTGCAAAAAAATGAGGAAGGAAGAAATTACTTACTTGGAAGTGTGATCCAAAGGCTTGGGAGAGGCTTGAGAGATTCTTCTTGGGAGCTTGGGGCACCTAGGGATGATTATAGAGAGAGGATGGAATAGTTTGGTCGAGCTCCAAATGGTTTGAGTGAATATTATTGGGAGATTTAGTGGGTTTACATAGGAAAGGAGAGGGAATTCTTTATTATTTAGGTTTTGGACACCACACATTAAACTAATCAAAACCACAAACCAACCCATGGTTCTTTTCCATGTTTTTTTAAAAAGGGGAGTGTAAAACGTTATTTTATAATTACAATTTCCTAAATTCTTAAAATATTATGGTTTCTTATGTGGAGGTGAGTCACACTCTCAAATATATCATTTTAAAATGTTGAAATGTATTATAAGTCTTGGAGGGTCCACTATGGTTTTGCAAATTAAATAAAACAAAATTATAATCACATTATTTTTTATTTAAAACATATATTGTCTGGAAATCATTTTATAGTATTTTATTACGTCACTATTGGGTCATTATGATGTCCTAAAACACATTATATGTTTAAACGGTATTTAATTTTTACCCACAAATTCAAAGATCTCAGAAATTTATGAAAAATTCACTATTGGATAATATCAATGTTCTGATTCCAAAAATATTATTCCTTTTTTATAAATAATTTTATACATGTTTGAATATTTAATTTTAAAATAAAAACTGATATTTATCGAAAATTCATGGGTTTTGACAAAAATAACTTTCAAAACATAATAAAAAGTACAATTGTATTCATAAAAAATTATACGATCTTTTATATTTAATAAAAATTAATTTAGTAATAATATTTTGTTAAAATATTATTTAATTCAAAAATACCTTTATTCATCAAAATAGATTTCTTAATTGAATATTAAATAAAATTAATATTTTCCTTTAAAATCCATTTACAAAGTAAAAATAATAAAATGAATGTATATTATTTATAAAAAAATAAAGCACATAATCATAGTGGTAGGGTATTGTTGAATAACCCCTTATAAAACTCACTTCAGACCTAAGGGTTAGGTGTTTGATGGTGAAAGACTCTTGGGGTGGCTCAGATAACATATCTCGAGTGGTAATCTATATTAAATTCCACTTATCTTATAGGATGTTTCGTTCAAACTTAACATGTTGAAGCTCGGCTTGGGATGGGTCAAGACCAAAGACCAGTGAGGCTACCACCTTTTCAAGCTCGGACAAATGGGATTCATATATAGCAATTCTACTGGATGAGGACATCACTTCCTTTTTCTGAGTAAATTGGATTTATTAAAGCTCAATATTTATACTAATCATGTGGTCACTGTTCGACAGCTATATTAGTAATGGTAACAATTCTCAACAGTTTTTTCAAATCCAAAAACATAAAACCAAAGAAGTGAATATTTTATATCACCATTTTGCATAATAAGATATTTAATTAGATCAAGAGTAATTTTCATAAATAAAATTTTGGGTCGTTACATTCCAGATCCTCCCAGGTTGGCGACAAGTACCAAGGAATAAATTGAGTACAAATGGGAATGATTTCACCCAATAAAAATATACTAAGAATTAGAAATAAAATATAACAATACAAGATAAATGAACAAAAATAAAAAAAAGGATGAAAAACACCACGACTAACCTGCCCAGGACGTTACCCTCGGAAACTAAAACCGAACACCACCCAAGGCAATCTAAATAAATTTTAAACCTACATTAGGAAATAAAAATAACTAAAAAAAATATAGTCATGAGTATTAAAACTCAGTAGGTAGGCCCAAATAACAATATTCCCAATGTGTCTCCCTTAAATTAAGACAACATTGATTAACAGGTTTGAACTTCAAATATATATATAGGGTTTACAACACATTTCATTTTAAAACAAACTTACATAATACATTGCCCTCAAAATTTAAAACACGGCACAAGACTGAAAAAGGGGAGTTGTACTTTATCTATTAAAACATTTACATACAAATCCTTTTTACACCTATCACACATTAAAAAAATCGAAATAAAAACCAAACCAGATATGAGGAAAAAGATACTACACTATAAGGGAAATGGCTCCAACAGTACTCGTAATGAGGAAAATATGGGAAGTTCTAGGAACTCAGAGGAGAACCAGAAATACTAATACATGTGACTCATCCTGAAGGCATTCTCTACTCAATGACATTATAAACCCATAACTCCCAACTATTTCCCATACCTAGCTTGGCTGAGGGACCCAACCCCATAGTAATAATAACAAAAATATTCCCTTAATATGGGCCACTAGAAGTGTATAATCTAATTAGTGCAGAATTCATTCTCAGTAAACCTCATTTCTATGCTAGGTTTCCATGCTATGTTTCTCAAGGGGGGTGTGCCATGAAATTCAAGCAACAATCTAAATAAATATATAAGCAAACACAATACACAATCCATCATCACCCCAGCCACCTCATGGTTGGTCCCCTGCCTTAAAATAAGTATTATCCAAAGGAGTTCTCATTATGAGGACCCTCCCATATCATGATCGACTGACTAGTCAAGATACATGTCTCAAGATGGGTTTTCCAAATTGCCATTTTCAAATTCCAAATGGGACATTTAAGAAAGAATTCACCAAAATGTTTCCAAGAACATTTTTTAAGTCATGTTAAAACACACATGGTATTCAATAGTGGAAAAAAGTATTTCCATCATTTTAACAATAACAATTTATTTCATAAAATATCATGCACTAACCACTTCTGTAACAAAAAAAAATTTGGAAACCCGTTTCAACAATCCAACCCACCATTCAAACTCACAAACACGTGTACAAGGTCCAAAGGAGTATATACCACTAAGAAGTTAATGTGAAAAAACATATTTAAAGACTTAAATAACTACTTTGAACTTCACAAACATGTCTATAAAAATAAACTATACCAAAATGATTCTATTTTCATTTTAAAGAGCCAATCAGGCCATTTAGATAAAATACTTCGTGTTCACAACTTGAAAAAAATCCATAAAACGTTAAAATCCACATTTAAAATCAAACACACCACTAAAAATTTCCAAAACATGATTCCCACCTTTCATATTATTTAATAAAACAAATTTAAAGGGGAAGTCATGGCTTTACCCACACAAAAACCATTCAAATACCTCATTTATGAATAGACGCACACCTGAAACATATCAAAACAGAATATGTCCCTCTTGAATAGTCAAATAAACTAGTTACACAATTTATGAAAAACTATTAAATAGAACAAGACTGGTTTTCATCAAAAACACACTTTATCTCACGTAAACATGCTACAAAACATTAAACGCAATCTAAAATCTTTCAAAAAAAGAATTTTTCATCAAACTAATTAATCATAAAACATGCCAAATCAATCAAGAGAGTAAAACCACTATCCAAAACAATAATACTCTACCAAAACTATATAATTTCTACTAATATATTTATTCAAGAAAATAAAATAATAATTTATTAAGATTCAATGAATGTGAAATGTTCAAGAAATCAAAATATTTTCCAAATTAAAAGCAAAAATGCAAAGGGATCCTACCTCAATCATTGATGGACTTCCTGAAACCAGTGTGAAACCTCATTTGCACTGCAACAGCACCTTTGGGGTCGAAAAAAATCCCTAATCAACAATTTGGACAAAAGGTTTTAGGGATAAACCTTAATAAAAACCCAAACCAATGGGAAAATTGACTAAGTGAAGAATTAGAATACCGGAGTGGGGGAGAAGGAAGGCCCTCACCGGCAGGAGGTGTACCGATGAAATCGCGTCCAGAGGAGGGGGGTCAATGCCTGCGAGGTGCACTGACATGGGAGGTCTCTGGAGACCACAGGTCATGCTGAAACAGGGTAGCAAGGAGGGTTTAATGTAGTGAATAGGGTAGGATCAAGAAGCTCGGATCACGCCATGAAGAGGATAGAGTCCAGAGGTGAGTTTGGCACTGGAATATAGGTTTTACGCACCTAGGATCACACCAGGGGGTGCGCAATGGGTAGGGGGAGGGTACGACGCCAAAGTGAGTGGGGTAGGGTTTGCTTAACATTTTTTTAAAACATTAAAAAACACATTTAATAATAACAGTTAAAATAATTAAACCATAATAATATTAGTAGTTATAACATTAATAATAATAATAATAAATAACCTTCTTAATTATAGTAATAATAATATATATAATAATAATAAAAATAAGAAATTTATTAAAAATATAATAATGATAAAATTAATTCTTTTAATAATAAAAATGTATTTAAAATTAAATATTTTATCCATGAAAAAATAATACTGTCATAATTACGGTAAATTATTTATTTAACTCAATTTTAATTATTTAACTCTTTCAATTTATTTTATTTGGTCGATTCAAATGCTGCAATCGAGTTAGTTCCTGGGTGGACTGCATGGCTTCCACTAACCATGTGGTGCCCGCACAGTGACCTAAATAATAATAATAATAATAAACTTCTTAATACTAATATTAATAACAATAAAAACATTGGTAATATTAATGAAACATTTAACTATAACTATAATGATCATTATTTCATTTCTAATGGTAGTAGTTTTAATAAAAATTCTAATAATAGTAATAAAGATTAATAACAAAAAGGATTTATTAATTAAAAAAAATACTATTATCCGCAAAAATAATAATTTTATTATTATACTTAAAAATCACGATTGTTTTACTTTATTTATAACAGACATTCTAACTTTGTTTCATTATTCTTTTAAAATTTTAATTTATTTTGAAAACTGGGTATGTCATACGGTCTTCGAACCATGCCCTACCCATGCACCCGGTTCCGCTAAGCGCAAAACACCGATCATTAAATATAAATTCAAAAATTTAAACAAGGTCTTCCCCAAACCCTGACCCGAGCTAGAACCAAGGTAGAAATAACACCAGGGTGTTACAATTCTCCCCACTATAATTATTTCCTCCCCCAAAAATCCATAATAAGGACAAACATCAAACAGAAACTGATGCTCCTTTATAGTTCAAGGAGATTCCCAAAGAATGAAGAGGTCACAAAACACCACCAATGAGAGAAAGGTTGACGAGAAGAACTTATGAGACTAAAATGATCTACCTGTTAAGTGACGCCCACCCCCAATAAGATTAAACACCTCCAATTGATCAATCCAGAAAGACAAAAGAACTTTCATGATGCTAAATCCATCCTTAAAACACAACTCATGAACAACGCCAAGAGGAACACAACCACCCTATCAAAACCAAAAAACAAACTTATACCACATCCAAAGAGTACCTCTTAAAACCTTACTCCTTCCAATGCCATAATCCTCACATACCAACCCTTTACTAAATAGGATAACATAGAATTAGGTGGTTCCACCTGAGACCACCCACCACCAAACCGATACCTGGAACAAATCTTTGACACTGACATGGGGAGGCCCGAACAGACTCCATGCCCTAATGATTGGGCTCAGGGGTAACTCTATGAGGCTCACTGTGGGTCTTCCCACCATAAGAACTGGCCAGCTTGACTGATTAGCATATTCCTACAAGGAAAACATGGGGTATTCTTGTACACCAAAATCCTCGCTATAAGGGACCCGGTTAGCAAAAATACAAACCAAATAAAAGACAGACATTAGACTAGGATCCATTACACCCTTGGGTGGGGTGTTTCAGACAACTCTCTATCTTCACTCTGGGACCTATGGATGGAGCTCTGATGTTTGAAGCATCTCACGCCTCGCAGTCATGCTTCAGAAACCCGCAAATGACACTTTCCCTTAAGGTTCCACAAGTAACCACACCACATTCAAGGTGGAACCAATAGACCCCAATGCATCCCAAGACTCACTTTGCCTCAACATGGAACTTTACTATGATAGGGACTTAGAAGATGCACATACATCATCATTTTCACTTCGAATAGGGAGAAATGATAGGATGGATACAGGGGGAAACACTTTCATCAAGAACAAAGAATCTCAGAACCCCTAAAGGAAGGATACTCTTCTGTCAAAATATAATCCCCAAAACTTCTTTACAATATCCACCATAGCATTTAAAATAGAATGCAACACTTTTAGGATCCACCAAACATGACCTCTGCAACCGAAGGGAACATTACAGGGAATGGGATCTTAACCCAGGTCCCAACTAGCACACGATTCTTGGAAATTACCACAATATACTCTTATGACCAACTCACCCCCATGCTTCCACTGTGAGAGGATCCACTCATTTGAAAAAAGGAAGGAGGTAGATTCAAGTTACAAATTCCAATATGTAACTCCTTTCATTGATCAACTGGATAGTTTACCACTAGGTAGGTCACCCATGACCACATTCTAATCATGTATTAATTCTTCATGGGGGCGTACTCTAGCCAATGAGGAGAAACCAATGATCAAACCTAATTGTTCTGTTGGAAAAAACCGATATTTTCAAAAAAATGAATGAAGGAAAACTCAAACATCCACAAGGAGGAAACTTATGTCGGTGGGTGACTCGGACACTTGGTTGGTGGCCATATTTCAGTCATGCCACCATAACAAAGAGAATTTAAGGAGAGTTCCCTAGCTCCACATTGCTTTCCAGACTCTTTGAGCTCATAGAGGCTACTATCCCAACTCCCTTTTAATTTTACTACATAAAACCATTCATATGAATCAAAAGTCACCAATAAGCTCAGACATCCCATGGTAACCTGAGGTTTGGAATGAGTAAGGGTTCATGATGTCCTTATCATTCCTACATCACAATCCCAATAGTCCTACTCCTTCTACAATGACAACCCCAAATAATGATTGGTGCTCTATTGAGAAAGGTCCAATTATGTGACAACCGGCTCTGATACCATTTTTTCATGAACCAACTCAGGTTGACCCTAAACCGCTCATCTAATCCAATACTTGGTAAGTCCCAATAGCAATTCCCAATCCTCCTGGGCTAGTTTTAAGCACATGGGAATCAACATAGTACAAATGGGAATGATTCTTTCCAATAAAAATAAACTAATCAATATAAATAAAATAGAACAACGCAAGATAAATGAGTGAAATGAAACATAAAGGATTAAAAATAGCACGACTCACTTGTCCATGACTAAGTCTCCGCATAACCCTATGGGTTACTCTTTGAAAATGAATCTGAACATCTTCCATAGTGATCAGAACCAATTTGAAACCTATAACAAGAACTAAAAACAAAAAAACACTATAGGCATGAGTATTAAAACTCAATATGTAGTCCCGACTAAATTTATTCCTAATTATTATCCCATAACTATAGAAAACATTGATTAACAAGTTTGACCTAAAAATATAAATATAGGGTTTACCATACATTTCATTTTAAAAAATATATAATTCATTTCCCTAAAAATTTAAAACAAGGCACAAGAGGGAAAATGGGATTTGAGATTTCTCATTCAAAACATTTACTTAGAAATCCTCTTTAAAACAATCTCACATTCCAAATTTTTCCAATAAAAGAACTAAAACTAGATACAATGAATAAGATACAACACTATGAGGGTAACGACTCCAATAGTACTCATAATTTGGAAAACACGAGAAATCCTAGGAACTCAAAAGAGAACCAAAACATACTAATACATGAAACTTGTCCTAAAGGAATTCCCTACTCAATGACGTCATAAATCCCTAATGCCTAACTGTCACCCTACTTGTCCTGGACTTGGGGCCCAACCCCATAACAATGATAACAAAAATATTCCACTACTATGGGCCACTAGTAGTGTGGAATCTAACTAGTGCAGCAATCATTCTCAGTAAACCTCTTTACTATGTTAGGTTACCATGATATGTTACTCAAGGTGGGGGTGACATGAAATTCAAACAACAAGCCATATATATATATAACCAAATTCACTACATTATCAGGCACCGCCCCAACCACCTCATGGTTGGTCCCCTGCCTTAAAATATGTAATATCCAAAGGAGGTCCCATCCGGATGACCCTTCTATTTCATGATCAAATGACTAGGAAAGATACATGACTCAATAGGGGCTTTCCAAATATCCATTTCAAAATGAAAAATGGGCCTACAGACAAAGAATTCACTAAAAATATCCCAAGAACATTTTTTTTATGTCATGTTAAAACACACCCAGAATACAAAAGTTCTAAACAGGCTTTCCATCATTTTCACATAAACAATGAATTTCATAGAATACCATATTCTAACAACTTCTTCAACCAAAAAAATATTTGGAACCCCATTTCAGCAGTCCAACCCACCATTCAAAATCAATAGCACTTATACAAGGGAAAGAGTATCATATACCACTAATAAATTAATGCAAAAAAACCTATTTAAAGACTTAAATAGCTACTTTGAACCTCAAAAATGTGTTATAAAAACAAACTATGCTAAAATAATTCAGTAGTCATTTTAACGATACAATCGGTCCATTTAGAGAAAAGACTTGGTGGTCACAACTTGAAAAAATACCCCACATGTTAAAATCAACTTATAAAATAACACACACCTCTAAAAATTTCCAAAACACGATTCTCGCCATTCTAATTATTTAATAAACCATTTAATATTTTATAAAACAATTTTAAAAGGGAATCACAAGGCTTTACACACATAAAAACCATTCAAATCCAAATTTATGAATAGAATCACACCTATAATGTAACAAAATAGAATAATCACCACTTGCACAATCAAATAAACTAATTACATAATATATGAAAATATTTTAAATAGAACAAGGATGGTTTTCATAAAAAATTCACTTTATATCATGTAAACATGCTATAAAAAATTAAACACAAACTAAACACTTTTAAAAAAATCAATTTCGCATCAAACTAATTAATCATAAAATTTTCTAAATCAATCAAGTGAGTAAAACTACTAATCAAAACAATGATTCTCTACCTAAACCATCTAATTTCTACAAAATCATTTATTCAAAAAAAATTAAAAACAATTAATTTATATTCAGTAAATGTGAAATATGCAAGAAATCAATATATTTTCCAAATTCATAGGGGAATGGAAAGGGATCATGATTAAATCACTAATGGACTTACCAAAACTAGTGTGAAACCTCGTTCGCAGTGCAAAAACACCTTTGAGGGTCAAAAAAATCCATAATCAACAATTTCGACTCAAGATTTTATGGATAAACCTTAATACAGACCTTAACTAAAGGGAAAAACTAACTAACTGAAAAATGAGAATACCAAAATGGGGGAGAAGGAAATCCATCACCGGAGGGAGGCACACTGATGGAATCATGGCCAGATGAGGGGGTTGTGCTGGTGAGGCGCACCGACATGAGGGTCTCCAGATTCCATGGGTCACACTGGAGAGGAAATGGTAGGTTGTGGGTTGCACTGCAATAGGGTAGCAGTGAGGGCGTCACGCTGCGCACAAGGTTTCAAAAATCTCGGCTCCTGCCGTGAGGTGGATGGAGGTCGATGGTGATGTTGGTGCCAAAAGAGAGGTGTTGTGCACCTAGGGTCGCACCAGGGGGGTTGTGCAATGGGTAGGTGAGGAAGCGGGTGATTCAAAAGTGAGGGGTAGGGTTTTCTAATCATTTTTTTAATATCATAAAACAAAACCATTTAATCATAAAAATAAAAATAATTAAACAATAATAATAATAATAATAAATAAACTTCTTAATGATAATAATAATACACATAATAATAATAAAAACTAATTTAATAAAAATATAATATTGATAAAAATAATTCTTTTAATAATAAGAATTTCTTTAATAATGAAAATGTTATCAACTACAAAATAGTATTATCATAATTACGGTAAATTATTTATTTAACTCAATTTGAATGTTTCAACTCATTCACTTTATTTTATTTGGTCGATTAAAATGTCACAATCATGTGGGTACCCGTGTTGACAGCACGACTTCCACTAACCTTGAGATACCTGTACACTAGCCTAAATAATAATAATAATAAACTTCTTAATATGAAGAATAATAATAATAACAACCTTGATAATATTAATGAAACTTTTAACAATAACAATAATGATCATTATTTCATTTCTAATAGTAATAATTTTAATAACAATTTTCATAATAGTAATAAAGATTTATAACAAAATTAATTTAATAATAAAAATAATAATATTATATGAAAAAATAATAATTTTATTATTATTCTTAAAATTATTGTTTTTTTTTACTTTTTTTATAACACACATTTTAACTTTATTTCAATATTATTTTAAATTTATTATTTTTTTTGAAAACTAGGCATGTCACACAGTCTCTGAATTGTGCCCTGCCCATGTGCCCTATGCCTCTAAGATGAAAACACAAATCTTTAAATAAAAATTCAAAAATTTAAACAGGGTCTCCCCCAAACCCCAACCCGAACTAGAACCAATGCATAAATAACACCTATGTGTGACATGTTACACATTTTATGACACATAAACCTATTCAGAACAGTATGGGATGTCATTATTATCTTATAGTATTTGTGGGATTCATCTCTAAGGTTTTATCCTCTATATCCAATTCTAAAATACATCCTTTTCACTTGATGTTAAACTTCATTTTATGGTCCTATACTGACTACATGGGTTTTGATTCCTATTATCATTTGATATGTAGGACACCTCTTCGAGGTTCAATAACAATTCCAAAACACTGATTTCCTCCCTAGATGGAAATTAACTCTAGAGTTCCCAGTCATATATCTTTAAAACATGTGCAGTCCCTCATTGTTTATTAGAAATGCGTATCAATATAAGGAACATCTATATACAGAGATTATGTCACAAATAGGATTCTCTCAAGAACGCATAGGGATACAACAACTGATTGTTTTGTTAAGGTAACCAATCCTGTGTTAGTATCTAGGAAAATATCACAAACATATCATAAATCTATAAGATATTCTCAAAGTGTGCAGTAATTCTTCCAATAGGGTGTGATGAGCCCGACCTCCCATCCTCTAAACCAATGTGAATTCCTAAATGTTCTTGGTAAGAAACCCCTACCATTTAAAAATAGTCCCATATCTCATTATGGATATTGGATTCATTGTATTTTTATATGGATAAATCATACCAATGTGAATGATTTTGAAACTATACTAAGCCTCCCATAATCAGTCTATGAGCCAATATATCTATTCAAAATAAAATTGCATTGTGGATTATACAAAAATGAATTTAATTGAATATCTATATTAAAATAGATCATGAAATTTAGAAACATTTATAAGTGACTCATGAAGGAACTAAACATATTTATAAATACTCATTTAGATATATTTAGATAATATTTTTAGAGTTTCTCCATGAATCCTAGCGAATGTATCACTAAAATGTTTTCTCAATTTACTGATATTTCTAATGGGAGAAATAAACATAGTGATTATCTTTCTATATAAACTCTAATCATGGAAATTATTTAGGTGTTACCAAGTAATTGGGAACCTGAATTAATTCCAATAAAAGAAGATAAATTCCGGAAAAAAATGGTGGTTTAGAAACTTGTTGGTTCTCTCAGAAAATATTATATTATTATGAGAAGGTAAGTTAAAAAGTAGGATAAGGAGTTCAATGATAATAAAAGAAAGATTTATTTAAAATAAAATAATTATGAATCATCTAAGAGTGACTTATATATTTCCATATTTACCAAGATGATGGAAAAGTATAAGAAAAATAAGAGATCCACTCAACAATTCAAAAATAAAATACAATAATTTGAGGTAACTTGTCTTTTTCAAAAATAAGGGCTACATAAAATCAGATTGTAAGATCATGGGTTTTCCTATGAGGTACAGATCGAGCCTTTTTCTACCTCACTGAGGCTAGGACATAGTCATATTAAAAGATAGGGTATTTTTTACAATGATATGTTGGGTTGTTTGAGGTTTTGGAGAGAGTCGATCTGGTGGCCTATCAGTTGTAGTTACCTCAAAGGTTCTAAGTCATGTATTATTTATACCATGTACCTCATCTATGTTTTTATTACTCAAAACCATCTCATAAACTTCATCATAAAATGGAAAAGTTACATGTTGGTTCATAATTTGAGGATAATCCTATTTGTATTGTTTACAGGAGGACGAAGGTTCTCTGAGGCCTATTAGTTCCTCTGGTATGGGTGATATGAAAGCATGAACATGTTCAGGCCGATACTTGGGATTAGGAGTCCAATGTACATGCTCAGTGTTCAGAGTTATTCTCAAGTGATTCTTGACCACCATTAGAAGGGAAATCTGGGGGAAAATTTTTCGAGGGAATATTGTAAGATCCCAAGTTTTCCGTTAGGTACATATTCTTTTCAGTTTATGTCCTTGATTTTGACCTAATGTGAGTGATTATTAAGATCATGAGAGTTTTGTGAGTTTCTGGGGATGTTTTTAGAGCTAGAAGGCTCAGTTTTTTGAAAAATAAAATAGGGTTTCACAATTAGTATAAATCGTGCAACCCAGTCTTCATGGTTTATGAAACTACATAAGGGCTATACGTTGGGCTTAAAAAGGACACATGGTTTTAGAAAACCATAAAACATGATGAATAGTCTTATGCGAGGATATATGTAACTTTTAGAAGGTGTGTTCAGCATGGTTTGTTCTCAATTATTCGAATCGTCTGTATGAAACCGTGTGAGGTTCCCCTTGACACAAACAAGAGCGCATAATTGGTGCACAATTTGAAGAACCATGTGGTCAAACCATGTGACCCATTTAAAATAGTGGAAATAACCATTTCTCATTTAAAATATCTTATAACCTAATTTCCAATACTACTTCCTCTAGTGGACAGCCTCTTCATGTGAGGGATCCTCTTTGAACTCAAATCATAACATTTTCTATAGTTTCTCGATCCATACCCAAATTACGATGTCGTTAGACTCATTAGATCTGCATTAGTGAGTACTAAAATCCACTTATGTTAGTATTCATTTTTTATTATCAACAGAGTTATTTAAGTTAAATCTAAAATTCCTTTTTTCCTGTATTTTCATTCATTCATTGTTTTTCTCTCGATTTAGACCAAATAAAAGCTCGATATTGGATGAGTGATCTGCTAACAAACTATGGTAGGTGTTCTATGCCTTTACCTCAATGTTTGGTGTTCTATAATCATAATTTTTATTATTCTACATGCCTGAATTTTTAGTAGTTACTCTTTAATTAATCAAATTATTGAATTGAATGAACTCAAACCTATTAGGTTTCTCTCCTAGTACCTTTGAGATTATTGGTGGTTGTTTCCCCAGCCTAGGCCACCCATGGGGTGTAACTTTGTATCTTCTATATGTTATACCACCTATCGGATGAATGTGAGCACACATAGTTAGAAGGATCCCAGTTATAAATTTATGGAATTTAATTGAATTATTATGAGGGAGTTGATGCCTCATATTCTCTATGATGACATGATGCGAATTGCTTAATTATTTAAATGGATTTTATAGAAATGATGAAAATGGGTTGGAAGAACTCATAAAATGTGTTTTATTATGAAATAATTAATATGTGGATTGATGATATGATTATGTTAGTGGATTCCTTGGTTATAATACCTTGGATCCCGATTCCATAGGATGCATTGTACATTTCTTCTCTATGGGTCTTGATTAGAGTAGTGTATACCGTGGACCTACATCCTCCTTAGATCCTAATTTAATAAGATACCATAGGCCTTGATACCCCTTGGATCCATATTTTTTGGGCTCATATTGGACATGGAATTTCGACAAGTTCCTTAGACCCCACTCAGGTCTTTATCGAGTTTCCATTGAGATACTCCTGGGACTCGACACAGATGCCTTGGTCTTTTATACATTTGATCTGGCCCTTTGTGTTATAACAATTTGATTGCATGGAATGTATATTATGAATAAATGTTTATATAAAGGGGATTTGGTGAATGTTATATCTTGGATTATAAATCATTTCCATAGTAATTTTATTACACTTTATTAGATGGAAAGTCTGTTTGGATTTTTATTATTGTTTTAGATTACCCTGGTATGGGTATCAGATTTTACTTGTTAGACTGGAAAGTTATCACTTGTTTATTATGGTTTATATATACCTTTTTTATGGGATCTAGACTATTGTTAATAGTTCATACTATATCAGTTAACTTTTATCACATATTCTAGGGTCACTTTACCTTTATTACTGCTATACATGTGATATACTTCACACTAATTTATCTTGTATTACAAAGACTAGATTCGCCATAGACACCATTGGTGGTGGATAAATTATTGATATCTCAAACCCTATTTGGGATTTCATTTGGTACCCATACATACCTCTTGGATATAGTTAGGGACTAGGGTAAGTTCTAATTATATGATTCTGGATTTTACATTTCATAGGAGTAGGGGAGCACAGGACTGAGTTAGACTCGTGATACTTGCTGGGATAGTTCATTTTAGTATTTTTGGTATTTTGATACATGTATTGTAATATAATATTTTATACCTATTTTATATATTTTTAGAGACATTACATGACACATAATTGTATATGAGATTACTTTTGGCATTATTATCTATTCTTGTCTTAGTTATTTACAATATGTGAGTTATTTAACATCCTTTTCTATTTGTCTATATGATTTTTATTATTTTTTTACACTCTTATAAGAGGAAATAGTCTCCTCAAAAACAAAACCTAGTCCCTCGCTACAAGTCATAAGCCTCTGGCAAATGTGGAGGCATGCTTTAGGCCATGTGACCCACTGGCTCGGGGCATCAGATAGTGGTTTCTAGGCCAGAACATTATAAAGTGGTATTAGAGGATTTTATTTTCTATATTACTATTTGGTGAAAATAAAAAGGGTGTTAAGAAAGTCTTGGAATTTGGTATTATTTTTTCCCTGGGAAAAACTAACCCATTTATATAGAAAATTCAAATTTCCATGAATGAAAATTGTTGTTTTTTGGATTTTTCCTTTTACAGTTGATTTCATTCCCCCGTTGGGTGATGCACTTGAAATTGTGATGTAATTATTGATATTATTTATGGTTCTATTTTATTGAAACTATATGATATGAGGGTATTCCATCTCAAACATCATTTTATAAACCTTCTAGAAGTCAAATTTCATGCATTATTCCATGCCATATTGGATATATTGATTCACTACATGACATTTTTATGTGTTCCTTTCATGATAGATCAATGAATTGATAGAAGATTTATGAAATTAATTAGGAAACTTTAATGTTAATTATATTTCCTACCGTAACCTAAATAGTATTTTCTTCTATATGCTTCAAAAACACCCAAATTAGCCAATTATGGAATGTTGAGCCATGGACCATTAGTTGCACGGACTGGAACATGATATGGTGGGGATTAAGGGGAAACCATACTTTGTTTCATGAGTTCTATGGTAACTTTTGGATCGAAAGTTGTGAACCACTTGGTTCAACCATTTAAATAGAATTGTTACAAAAATTTGAATTAAAATGGATTTTGAATTGGTGAAACAGAGAACATGACCTAGACTCAGCTTTAGAGTGGGAAGTAGGAAGTGTCTCTAGTGATGTTTATGTATGTTTCTTTTTACCCAATACTATATTTAGGATAAGGATTATGGGTGTGGATTGTTCAAAGAAAGTATTGGACCTGTTTTACACTTTTATCAGTGATCTTGTGTTATCTCTTTTTTTCTGAGGCATGTGTTTGGAATTATAGAGACCTAGAACCACAACATCCTCCAGTCATACACAACGAGGCTCACGATGATGATGATCCAAAGGTGGTGGTCCCTGGGATTATAGTAGATCATCTTATAGTGGAATCTATGGATCTATTTGTTTTTACATATGTGGGTGTTGAGGCATAGTTCCATGAGGGTTTTATATAATTCATTCATACTTTTCAGGGAACCCCATATCATGCAACAACTATTGAAGATATGACATGTGTGTTCCAACAGTAGAATCATCCCATGTTTTTTAGGGGATGGTAGTTCATAGTCTACTCAGCTATGGCTTGAGACTAATTTTTTGGTATTCAATCATCGAATGACACATCTTAATAATAGATTGAAGCTTCTAACCTATAAGATTTGGGTAGTATAAAAGCACTGGTGGGATGTTTTGAACCAAGTTGATGAATTTCATGATAGAGTTTGGAGGGATTTACAATCTAGGATTTATGAATACTTGTTCCTCAAGACTCTGAGAGAAGAGCAAGCCAGTGATTGTATGTGTCAAGAGAAGTGTGTGATAACTATTATGGAGTATTCATAATTCTTTACAGATCTTCAGTGTTTTCAACTGATATAACTTGTTGACTAGATATTGAGGGAGATATTATTTGAGGATGGTCTAAGACATGATGTTTGATCATAGGTCAATGTGTTTAGGTTAGAAAATTTTATTGATATAGTGAATGAGGTACTTATTAAGGACCGGGACCTAAGAGAATATGGGGGTACAGAGCATGGCATTTTAGCCTCTTGACCCAGTGGTTCATCTTCCAGTGGTAGCAAGTGTCATTTTGAGGCTTCTCATTAGGGGAGTACCAGCCAGACTATGAGTTTTAGTAGCCCATTTTTTCCATTAGTGTGGAAGATAGGAACATATGAGTAATCGGTGTGATCTATATCCAATCAAGTGTTGATATTTTGGGGGGATGCTCCATGAATATAATTTTTTCCAGACCTTCGCTCTAGTAGTCAGTAGAAGGGGATCAAATCTGACTCCAGTTTTAGGAGTAGGAATCACAACTTTGTGTTAGGCGGAGATATGGAATAGTACTAGTCATTCAAGATGATTTGGTGGCCATGGATGGGGTATCTAGGCACCAGTTATACTGAGGCAGTAGGATGGGTTTTCTCTAGGTAGTACTGTTGTTTCATAGGGCCAAAGTTCAGGCTGGATATATTCTTTATAGGCTACCCCTAAGGAGAGAGTTTCACTCCATCTACAATGAGAGGTGCATTATAATTTTCATATATACTAGTATCTTATCTTTTTTATACAATTTTATCTAAAAATTTCATATCTTAACCTATTATTGGAAGTATTGGTCTTGTCAGCTAGTTTTCAGATGGCATTATGACCTTGAATACTCCATTGGGGATCAGAACGGAGGGTATACACCAGTGTAAGGAGTTCGCCTAGAGATTTTTGGGTGTCACATAATATGGGATCTCTTATTTAATGAGATGATAGGGTTTTATGTCATAGTCAGAATGGAATATTTGGATACTTATCGAGACCATGTCGATTTCTATCACTAAAGGGTGACTTTCACTACATCATAGGGAATAAATATTTTTCACAACAGTGATTGGGATATCCAGACTAGTAGAGCTAGACCAGAGCATCATGGGTTGTTCAAGATGACAACCTAGATTTCAAGATTATATCGCAATGATCTAGGATCACATCAGCCAGATTTTTATCCATTGGTTGATCTTTTAAGTGATGTTTTCCAAGATGAATTTTCTAGTTTGCATCCTTTGAGAGATATTGAGTTCTCCATCGATCTAGTGTCAGGAGATACGCCTGTATCCATTACTCATTATAGTATAGATACAAACAAGTTACAATAGCTTAAGAGGCAGCTAGAGGACTTAGAGACAATGGTTTTCATATGACCCAGTACTACTCTATGGGGTTCTCTGGTCCCTTTTTAAAAAAAGGCGAATGATAAACACAATATATACATGGATTAATAAAAATTAAACTAGTTTACATTTAAGAACTAGTATCCCTTACCAATGATATATGACCTTTTTTATCAGCTCTGAGGGGCTCGAGTGTTCTCAAAAATTGACTTGAGATTGAGATATCATCAGGTGCGTTTTCGACTTATAGGCATACCTCGTATATATTTTCTTATAAGTTATGGTCTATATGAGTATTTGGTTATTTAATTTGGTCACATGAACTCACCATTAGTTTTAATGGATTTGATAAAAATATTTTTTCATCCTTATCTAGATTTGTTTGTGGTGGTATTCATGGAATATATCTTAGTGTATTCTCATAATCATCACAGCCATTCAAATCATCTTGAAAAAATTTTGATACACTTATAGAGGATCATTTATATGATAAAATCACAATTTTCCACTTTTTCATGAATAAGATTCATTTCCTAGGTAACATTACTTCGAGATAGGATTATCAGTTTACCGAGAGAAGGTGAGAGTTTTAGATTCCGAAGAGAAACCTAAGAACTTATTTGATGTTGGAAGTTTCTTGGGTCAAGATAGATATTACTAGAATTTCATATTGGACTTATCATGCTTAAAGAACCTTTTATTGTCTTGAATAATGTGGTTGTGAAGTTTGTTTGGTCAGATACCTATGAGACAACCTTTCAGAAGCTGAATGGGAAACTGACTTCCACAACAATCTTGATTCTTCTAAAGTTTGGAAGTAACTACATTGTGTACTATGATTCATCATGAATTGGTCTTGGGTAAGTTTTTATATAAGGGGTAGAGTCACGGTTTATGGGTGTCTTCACTTTATGTCACACAATAGGAATTACCCAACGCATGATCTCGAGTTAGGAATTATTTTACATGAATTGTGTTGTTGGTGGTATTACATACTAGGATAGAGTATTGAGGTCTAAACAGACCAAAAAAGCCTCAAGATTATATTTACACAACATTACTCAAATCTGAGGTAGCAAAGGTGGGTTGAGTACTTACAGTATTTTTACTTCAATCTTTCCTACACACCCATAAAGGGAAATACAATTTTTGATGCACTACGTGGGTTGACTCAGATACAAGTTGTTTAGGAGTCCAGTGGTGAGTGGAAGCTTATAGATTTATTTTTAGAGATGTACTTAGAGGTGTAGGATGATAAAGGGAAGACTTTTATTTCATAATTAGTCGTAACCTCTACCCTTTTGGGTAGGGTGAGGATGAGGTGGCTATTAGATTCTGAAGGCATGGTCCTATGGGAGAGTTTTGTAGGTGAGGACATGCTTCCTAGTTGGATTGTTGGCATGGATAAAATTAATTGTATCCATGGTATTGTTTTTGTTTTAGAGGACATAAGCAAGGAGTTAATGTAGGATTTTCTTTCATCCGTTTGGGAATTATATCCTAGAAATACCAATATTTATTAGAATTTACATTTACAATATTGGTGGTCGGGGATGAAATGTGAGGTAGCTAGTTTTATCACAAGGTGGTCCACCAGTCAGCGGGATAAGGATTAACACTAGTGACCAGCTAGGATTTTACTGTTTTTAGCCATTCCTATGTGTAAATGGTATGATGTCACAATGTATTTTCTGATAGGTTTTTGAGTTCACTATGAGGTATCCATTTCCTTTGGTTTTTTTGATAGGATCATGAAGGTTTCTCATTTTCTGCTGATCAGGGAGACATTCTCAATAGATGAGCTTAGGTGGTTGCATATCTGTGAGATAGTGTGACTTCACTGGGTTCCTCAAACCATTGCATCACATAGGGACACCCGATTTATGTATTATTTTTTACAAAGTTTTCTGTGGGAATTTGGTACATGGGTGCTCTTGAGCACAACATAACACCACCAATCTAATGGCCAATCAGAGCACACTATATAGATGCTTGAGGATATAATCTGGGCATTCATCCTTAATTTTGGAGGCTCTTGGGAGAGTCATATATCCCTATTTTAGTTTTCCTATAAAAATAGATATCATGTGACTATATAGATGGAACCTTATAAGGATTTTTATGGTAGGCCATGTCGATTATCCCTATACTAGCAAAAAGTAGGTGAGGTGGTTTTTATTGGACTTTATCTAATTTGGGAGACATCAACGTATGTCAATTTGATCCAGAATTATATGTATATTGCATAGTCTAGATAGAAGTATAAATCCAATCACCATCGAAAACCTTTAGATTTTTTGGTTGGGGATCAGGACATTTTCTGTATCTTACTGATATAGGGACACAAGCAGATTATGATATATGGTAATACTTCACTATAATATATTGGGTCATTCGAGATTTTGGAGAGAGTTGTTCTGGTAGGCTATTTATTGTAGTTACCATAGAGGTACAAATCCAGGCATTATGTCTTCCATGTATCGTAGTTTCACTGTTATCACTCAAAATTGTCTCATATTCTTCATCATGAGGAGGTTCATTTTTAGGTTGATGCATGCTTTCTAGAGCATCCTATTCATATCATTGATAATAGCATGAATGTTCTTTTAGGCCCTTCAGTTCCTCTAGTAAAGGTGTTATGGAAGCATAACCATTTTCAAGATGAGACTTGGGATTGGGTGGCTGATGTACGTGCTCAGTGGCTGGAGTTACTCTCCGGAAATTATTAACCACCATTAGAAGGTAAATTCAAGGAAAAATTAATTTAAGGGGGGGATATTATAAGATACTAGTTTTTACTATAAGTTATATATCTTTTTTGTTTGTTTAACTCCTTATTTTTGACATAATGTGAGTTCTTATTGAGATAACTAGAGCTTTGGGGGTGTTTGGGGATTGTTTGAAGTCCAAATTTTTGGTCTTTGGAAAAGAAACCAAGGTTGAATGATTAATAGAAACCATGAAACCCAATCCAAATAGTTTAATAAACTGTGAAAGGAATGGAAAGAAGAATTATTGAGGAAACATGATTTGAAAAAATCATTCTTCCTAAGGTTAATTCTCATGAGAGGTTATCTACAAATTTTAGAAGATGTTTTCATCATATTTTTCACATGGTTAGTCAAAATGTGTGCAATAATAAGAGGTTATCTATAACACAAACAAGGGCGCACAGTTGGTGTACAGTTTGGAAAAATGTACGACCAAACCGTAAGACCCAGTTAAAATATGGTAAATTAACATTTCTCTAGTAAAGTCTCTTATAACCTAATTTCTTTCTCTTATTTCCTCAGGTGGACAGCCTCTTGGAATGGGAGATCCCCTTTGACTCATAGACTTTTCTATAGTTTCTCGATATGGAATTATATTCAACCATCATCAATATCATTAGATCCATGTTGATGAGTATTAAAATACAATTGTTCCATTCTTAATATTATTTAGTATCAACGAAGTTATTTAGGTGCAAGATAATATACCCAGTTTCCAATATTTTCATTTTTTATTTATTTTTCACTCCATCTGGAGAAAATCAAATCTTGATACTAAATGAGTTATCCACTACGGACCTATGGTAGGTGGTTTATACCTTTACCTCATGTTTCGGTGTTTTATAAGCATAATTTTTATGGTGTCACATGCCATAATTTCTGGCAGTACCCCTTTAATTAATTTAATAATTTAATTGAATGAATTAGACAATTTTAGGTTTCCCTCTAAGTACCTTTGAGATTATTGGAGGTTTTTCCCCAACTTAGGCCACCCATCGGGTGTTCCTTTATATCTTCCCTTTATTTTACCACTCATGGGGTGCATGTGATCTCACATAGTTTGAGGGATCCTCTTTATAAATTGATGAGAATTGAATTAAATGATTAGGAGACAGTTGATGACTCATTTTCCATGTAATGAAATGATGTGAATTATTTAATTTTAAAATTTATTTTATAGAAATAGAGAGAATGGGATAGAATAACTCCTAGAATATTATTTATTAAGAAATGATGAATGAATATATTGATGATATTATTATGGTGGTGGATTCCATGGTTAGAATACATTGGATCCTAGTTTCATAGGACATCATGGAAATTTTTACTCCATGGGTCCTGATTATGGTAGTGGACGCCTTGGACCTTATTCTTCCTTAGATACTAATTCTATAAGATTACACATGCCTTTATACCCCTTGGATTTGTATTTATTGTCATCTTAGAGGAAATGGTCAATTGACATGTTCCTTGTAACCCACTCAAGTATTTTCCAAGTTTCCATCTAGATGCTCCTTGGAATCGATGTGGATGCCTTAGTACTCTATACGAGGTATCTGGCCCTTTGTGGTGAGAAACTTTTATTACCTGGCATGGCTATTATGGATATTTTTTATATGGTGTGTCCATGTTGAATGTTATATCATGGATTATATAGTGTGTTTATGGTAGTTGTTTTATACTTCATTATAGAATGAGGTCATGTGGATTTTTTCTATGCTTTCAGGTATCCCTAGCATAGGTATCATCTTTCAGTTGTTAAAGTAGAAAATTATCACTTTTTTATTAGGATTTATAGTTTCCGTTGTTGATGGTAGATAGAGTATTATTGATAGATCAAGAAATATAACTTTACTTTTATCACATATTTCATGGGTACTTTATTTTCATTACAAATATACTTGTGATATACTGAACACTACTTTAGATTGAATTGCACAGAATGTATGTGTTATAGGCACTGTTGGTGGTGGCCTACTAAGTGATATCTCACACCCTTTTTGGGGAACATTTGGTACCTAGATATACCTCTGGTATGCAAGTAGAGATCATGTAAAGTGCACACAGTATGATGCTAGACTGTACATTTCTTAGGAGAAGGGTGGAATAGGACTGAGCTAGGATTGTGATGCTAGATAGGGTAGTACTTTTTCTTATTTTTGGTAGTTTGATACGTGTATTATACTGGATGATTGTATACATGTTTTTTTTATCTTTTTAGAGACATGAAATGACACATAATTGTATATGAGATTACTTTCGGCAATGTTATTTGTCTTGTCTTGGTTATTTACCTTTTATTAGTTACTTATCATCCTCTACTATTGATCTGTAGGATTTTTATCGTTGTGCTACACTATGAAATGATGGATTAGTCCTTCTTTAGACACACCCTAGGACCTCAGTACTAGTTGGAATCCTCTAGTGTGTGCAGAGGCACTCTTGAGGCTATGTGACTCACCAGCTCAGGCAACCAGATAGTGGATTTTGGGTCAAGATGTTATATCCATCATCACCACCAGGATGTTGGGAAAAACAACCCCAAAACATTTGGCTATTGGAAGTATATTCTCTAAATGGTTTTGGTGTATGTAGAAAATCATACAAATATACAAGTTATATATATTCCACATACACAAGTTTTTCCTATGGGATCACAATAAGAACTAAACGTCTCACAAAATCCCCAATATGGCTGCCGCCTCAATATTCACAACACCACCCTACAAAACACAATCCAAATTTCATATTCCTTATCAATTAAATACAATATCTTTATTATCCTTTACCAACCCATTTCATTATAGATCCAGTTAATTCCATTGTTCTAACCCATTGATTCATATTTAACATCAACCCTATTTAACCACAAATCCTATTATTAAACATTGATTAACCATTTTCATCTCATACCATTTTGTTTTCAATGTTATAATTTATTTAATTATAAAACTACTTGGGAAACTAGTATAACACATCACATTGAAACATCATACATCCCATCATCATCATGCTAACAAACTGATTGAGGCATCTTCAAATACATAACCACCTCCTCATCACAACTGGCACATCACTACCACTTTCCATAAAGATTTATCCATAGAATGGTTACACAACCCATCATCACCAAAAATAAAAACCACACATAACATATTCAAATATGAAAAAAATCTTATTCACATGACAATATAATAATTTCTATATTTAAAAAATGGATTTCCATTAATTCTGCTTCTTTTATTTTAGGGGTATTATCACACAATCCATATATCCAGGTCGAACCCCCTTTGTTTTCTTAGATTAAGTGGTTGACCATTTATTAATGGGGTGTCACAAAAATCACACAACATGGGATTAACAATATATATAAAAACCATAAAAATAGGGTGGGCTAATTTCCATGATTTTTATTGAGACAACAAGAATATATTATCTCAATATTACAATATCAAAAAGATGTAAATTCAAGTGAAACATTCCCCTTACCCATCGATTCAATTAAAATAATTTATAAACTTCATTAATAGTATGTATACTATCATACCAATAGATAATATTAGCTTAAACTAATTATACATATTACAACTAATGATAAGTGAAGGAATCATATACCAAAAAGAAATAATCTTTACACCAATTTGCTACACCAAAAAAGGGGGCACACACAAAAAAGGAAACCACCTATAGAGAACTCAAACCATATAATTCAATAACTCTAAGGGAAAAGGATATGGAACCTCCCATATCAAAATAATGAAATTTATAAAGAAAAAAGTAAATATATTTTCTTTAGAATGACAATATATGAAAATAGTAGGAACTGATATGGTTTTAATTGACCATTGAATTCGAATATCATCAAATCCATGTTGTATAAACATAAAAAGGACCAATATTTTAAAAAATTGAGAATATAATTATCTTCATTTGAAATGTATTTAACAGTCATTAATTAATGATTAAAACTATTTTTCATCAAAAAAACATCAAAAGGTCAAAACGCGAAATTCTGGAAAAACTAGATCTATGACAGGATCTACAGCTGCTGATCTACCACCAGATATCTACTACTAGTGATATAACACCAGGATCTACCACCAATGATCTGCCACCAATGATATACCACTAGTGATCTACCACTAGTGATATATAGGATGTGATTTACATCCAGTGATCAACAAAAAATGATTTAACACCAATGATCTACTGATAGTGATCTTCCGTCAGTGATCAACCACCATAGATTTATAACCAGTGATATACTACTAGTGATCTACGTCCAGTTATCTGACAAAAATGATATATAGAAAGTGATCTACTTCTATTGATCTAAAACCGGTGATTTTCTGCCAGTGGTCTACCCCCACTTATCTACCACTAGAGATTAACCTCTTGGGATCTACCACTAATATCTACCATCAACATCTAAAAGATACATTTTTCATTCAAAACACCAGACCCCCATTCCTCCACCAAACTATTTTGGAATTACCTAGAACACCTCAATCACCATATTTACCACAAATAAATGGGTAGAATGGTTTGGTTTATTACATCAGATACCTATCAAACTATTATCTCCCTTGATAATTCAAAACCAACCTAGAAGGAAATATATAATGGGTAAAAACAACCATCCCTTGAGATACCTCTCATGGATCTTATTTCAACTAAAATGATACCCCGAACAAAAACACTATAGACATAAGACTACTCTCTTTCACATAACCACATGAGAACCCCTTTCAACCCCCACATAACCCTAAGAAAAAAAAATACAAAACATAAAAAAAAAGATCCCAAAGTACATAAATCAAGTAATTCCATCACCCATTTCAAGATACAATCTATTTTGGTCACGAATGACCCACCCACATGATTTCAATCATGTTAAGGTATAACAGGTCTTGATTAGAGATTAGGTATTACTTTTTTTATATTAATTTATGATTTAAACACACATCATATCAAAAAGTAAGAAGCACATATCATATAAAACAATAGGATCCAAATATCACATTGAAGCACAACAACACAAATACAAGTATAAAACGACTCAAAAAAATCTAGGTACTAGGAAAGAATGTCATGATCCAAAATACTCTCCTTGAATCCAACATGCCTACATAGCACATGAACCAAATCTATGGTCCATCCTCACAATAGCTTCTCTTGATGATATTGGATCTCCACCAGATGCTCCATGAATGTCAATATATCATTGACATCCAACTCTCCCTAATCGGTGTCATGGTATTCATCATGAAGATACTGATAGAGATGAGAGACAAGGAATATTTCAGGGATCCATTCTAATCTTAGAGGAAGTGATAATTGGTAATCCACCTCATCAACATTACCCAACACCTTTAAGGTACCAACAAACAGGTGTGAGAGATTACTTCCCTTGATGAACCATTGAATCCCATATCAATGTTAAACCTTAAAGAATACATGGTATCCAACCTAGAAATAAAAGGGACTCTTTTTTATCTGAATAAGACTTATAACTATCTTGTGATACTTTTATCCTCTCTCGAACAAACAAAACATTTTCTACCATGCACTACTGTAAGGGTTGGTTTCCTCAGAACCAACTATTTTGTACTTTTATTACATAAATGTTCACTTATTATATATTGTTCATTGTTCTGAATAACTATAATATAATAATGTCCTGGAATATTTGTTGCATTAATAAGGTCATAGCAGATCCCCGCTATGATGAGAACCTTGAAATGATATAAAAATATTCTTAAAAAAAGTTATGCGGTTGGATGACATACTATGATAGGACACATAGTATATAGATCGTCATGTGAGAGTACTCGTAAGAAGACGATACTCTCTCTCATGGAGTTCACACTTGGTAATCTCTAAGATTGGAGATTATGAGAATAGACCCGCTAGTAGTAATTTCACATGTCTTGGTGTCATCAGATATTGCTATCTATGAGCGTGTGTAATGGTCCTTAGACTGAAATATTATCATTAACTCATGTCATGACTGGCACACTTAGATTTACTGACGAAAACCGTCACGCAGAAAGCTGGCGGGAAGTAGGGTACGTTGGGTGCGTCACGAGTGACATGTTGTTAATGGATAAGTCGAGGGAGGATTTGTCCCTTCCATTTATGGAAGTTGATATCTCGGCCCTTTGATTGAAATAGAACTGTCGCATTAAATTCCATGGCCATGGTGTAAACAATGAGTTTATTTCAGGTAGTCAAAGAACGACAGATCAAGCATATATGTTTATGAAACTGCCATGAAACCTACATGATGAGATATAGAGACAAAAGGATTAAATTACACAGTAAGCATTCATATGAGGTGATACGTCAATGCAGCGTCAACTTATTTCTCTTCGGTTCCTTGACCCATTGCTAGACAGTAATCTTGGACTTTAGACAAGCCTGCCTAATGCCAACGAGAAAGAGGCCTAGAGGGTCACACACTAAGTGTATCCAAGTATCTCAAGTTGAATAAAGATTATTTCCATACGTGGTTTAATAATTATTCAAGGAAGCCTAAGTTGTTTTAAATGATGGAGGAAAAATTAAATAAAACAAGTACACGTCCGGTATTATTAAATGCACAGGCCGTGTAGTTTTATTTTGGAAAGGAAATGAATAAATGAAAACCAGATATACACATTGTGTACATTTAATGTACACGCCGTTTAGTTTTCAATGACAAACAAGTACACGCCGTGTATTTATTATTACACACCGTGTAGTTTTTCCAGTTGGGTTTTTGAGGATATAATATCATTTTATTAAATGATATTTATTATAAACAGCGTGAGTGCATGTCAAGGAATTAATTATTCGACATGGGGGTTTTCAATAAGAGTTAATGATATAAATGAAACGCGTAACGTGTTAATTTATTATCATAACTCTACAACCTCAAACTCGATTATAAATATCCTCACAACCCAACTCTTTTCCTACACAATAGAATTGTTGTGCACAACATCTCTGGAGAATTATTTCAAGACTGAAAGATCCTCTTCCTCCAAGAATGCTCTCAAGACCGAGAGAGATCCTCTTCCATCGGATCAAGACAATCTAAGGCGGACAACGCAAGCAAAGGCTTCTCTACGGTAGCACCCGAAGAATCCATTGGCGATGTCTAGAGATACAAGGTTCACGTGTGGATCACCGCTAGAGGGAGTCTACACTTGGATTCTACGATGCAACGATGGATCACATCGACAACGTGATCGAGAACATCAACGAAGAAAGAAAACCCAAAATGTATTTTTTTATAATTAATTAAATTAACTATAATCAACCTGTAACGATCCTTGTTTGTGGTTCCGGGACAAACCATCTTCTTTGTCTTTTTCTGTGATTTGATCCGTGGAGACTGACGTTTAACATCGTATTGATCCTGGATTGATCATTGCTAATGAAAAAAATCCAAGTGGGCTCATCCACCCATGCGCTTCTGCTGCGCCCGGAACCTTCAAATGGTATTAGAGTGAGGTTACAACGTTGATTGTAGTTATTTAATTTTCTTTGATAATTTACACATTCATATTTGATTCAATTTGAAATAAATCGTTCTATAAATCTGAATTAACGAGATCTATTCTTCCTCCTTCATTTCTCAATTCATATCATAGAAACGACCTTTTAATTTTAATTTTGATTAAAATAAAAATGAGGAACTCATCCGGAGGAGCTGCTCTTTCTTTCTGTACAACACGGGATTACACAGAGTGTAATTAAAACTACACGCCGTGTACTTAGGTTCAATGAACCGGCACTGGTCAGCCAAACCATGCCGTGTGAATTGTTTATGCCTAAGTTTTAATCACACCGTGTTGACCAGAATAGAATGGTGCGTGGAAATCGGAATACACGACGTGTATGTTGGAACAACAGGCTGTGTAGTCCATTCCGACCGAGGTGAAAACATGTACAAAGATAAGCTGCATACCGTGTACACGGGATCGCCAGGCCGGTTACCGTGTAACAAGGAAGTACACGCCGTGTATGATTCATCTACATGTTGTGTACTCTAAAATTTCCAAAGTACAGAAAACACGCTAAAGCCCTGGGGTGTACTTTGGATAAAAGGTGAAAATAAAAATACACGCCGTGTAATTATAAACTACACGCAGTGTACTTTCCAGAAATGGAATTTCACCAGGTTTCATCCAATGTACAAAGACCCGTACAAGGAATATGGATGAGAAGAATCTCAAGGAAATTCAGAAAGGAATTTAAGATTAATAATTGATTAATTATAAGATCATAATTAATTGAATTCGAGCGCGTCTTATCTTAAATAAAAGAACGATTGAAAGAATTTGAATTATAAATATGCGTAAATATCATTGCATACTCTGGATGATCATGAGCTAGACCAAAGACCCTTTGTATGTTTATGGTTTCATTTAAATTTATTTAATTTAAATTTTTTGGCCTGCGAGCCTTCTTCCAATAAAATGTAGGGCCTGTGTGCCCATGTTTTATTTAATGTAAACCCATGTAATGGAGGATCTCCCAACCCAGAGGAGACGGTTCAAATCCTGAAGCCGAGGCAAAACCGACATAAGAAGATAAAAAGGTGGACAGGTGGGAGCTGCAAAACACGAACCATCAGGTTCAAGGTGTTTTCCCTAGGTCAGGGTTAGCTTATCAAAACCGCTAGATAAGCTAACCAATAGAAGATCATGATCATGCCATCTTATTTTATTTCTGTCTGATTGCATGGTTTATTTATTATGTATGTGTTGTCGTGATCACATAATTAATAAAATGAACAAGCATGCAAAGATGGAATAAAATAAAAAACGGACTATGCGTAAACATTATCAGAACATGGTTAATCACTTAATCAAGCATCGCTTAATATTAACAAACATGTGATAATGTGAAACTATGCATAAAGGAATAAAATCCCTCAATACCATATTAAGTCAGACCAAGCCTTTCGTTACCTGATTAAGGGAAAGACTCAATAAAACTATGTGTTTGACCAACCCTTGTTGGGACACTTACTTTTATAAAGGAAGCCCTTATGAAAGGTTTTGGGTTGACTTAACCATATTACATCAAGAGAAGTAGCCCTTTCTAGACTTGGTGTAATATTGTAGGCAAGAGATGAGGAAGTCCAAGTCAGGATTTCAGGATTGGGGAGTCCACTCAACAGATCAAGGAACTGTAAGCTCACAATTGGCAAAGACCTACCTACCTAAATACCTTCAAATAGCTTGACCAACCCTTGTTGGGGTTATGCGAAGGGGAATATGGATCCTTTCCACTAGAATGTCAAAGCAACTGGACATTCTGAGTTCAATGGTGAGGGCCATTGAGACTTGGTAAAATAGTGGGAGACTTAATAAAATTTATTATTTTTCATAAAATGTAATCAAGAAAGTACTGATGAATCTTCTCTTTTAATTTGTAGAATCAATATGACAAACACATCAACCACATTTTCTCTGCGATCAATTCTGGATAAAGACAACATCATCACCGGTAGTAACATTCAGGAATGGTTTAGGCACCTTCAGGTTATCCTACGTCATGAACGGATGTTTTACATGCTGGAGTCCTCACTTCTTGATTCTCCTACCCAAGGGGCGAGTGATGAATATTTTCTAGTCTATGATCAACATTTGAATGATGCTCTCGATGTTCAATGTTTGATGATGTCATCTATGTCTAGTGATCTCATGAAGTCTCATGAAGACATGGATGCCTACAGCATGCTCGAGCACCTCCGTGGTTTATACCAGGAGAGAGCAAGATAAGAAAGGTTTGAGATCTCCAAGGCTCTATTTCAGAGCAAGCTTGGAGAGGGTTCCCCAGCTGGGCCTCATGTAGTCAAGCTCATTGGTTACATTGAGCGCTTGGAGGTTCTAGGGTTTAAACTCCCCGGAGAATTGGGTATCGATCTCATTCTCGCATCACTCCCCCAGAGCTTCTCAAACTTTTTTGTGAACTTCAATATGAACAACATTGAGAAGTATTTGTCTGATCTTCTCATCCTCATTCGCCAAGTGGACACATACATGATGCATGAAAATCCTTCTGTTCTCATGGTGAATAAAAGGAAAGGGAAGGCGAAGAGCTTTAAGCCCAATTCTTCTTTATGGCCTTCCAAGAAAATGAAGATCAAAGGGGAGGCAAAAGAACAAGATGTTGTTTGTTTTGCATGTGGCAAGAAGGGCCACTGGAAGAAAAACTGCACCCAACCAAGGAAGAAAGGGGAAGCTTCAGGTGCATTTTTTATGAAATGAAATCTATCTATTTCTACTAATTTGGTATTAGATAATGCGTGTGGTGCTCACATCTGTATCCAAATACAGGAACCAAGTAGATTCAGAAAGATTGATCGAGGGGAGGTAGATCTATGAGCAGCCAACGGAGCCAGACTCGCTGTTGTAGCTGTCGGAGACTACCACCTCACATTGCCTACCAGGATGGTCTTGGTTTTGAAAGGTTGTTATTATGTGCCTTCTGTTACTAAAAACATTATTTCAGTATCCATATTAGATACTAATGGATTCATATTCATGTTCGGAAATGAATGTTTCTACATTTATAAAGATAGCATTTGTTTTGGTAGGGCACATTTATATAACGGCCTTTATGTGTTAGACTACACAAACCAAGTAATGGAAATCGATAACAAAGTTAATTCACATGACTCATACCACACCCAGCTTTGGCATCACCGGCTAGGTCATGTCAATGAGAAACATTTGACAAAATTACATCAATATGGGTATTTATATTCTTTGAACTAAAACCACTTGGTGTATTTCATGCGTGTCTACAAGGAAAAATGACCAAATCCCCATTTAGTGGGAAAGGTGAAAGAGCTAAAGAGATTCTAGAATTAGTTCACACAGATGTGTGTGGACCATTTCCATTTGAAGCAAGGGGTGGGTTCTTGTACTTCATAACTTTTACTGATGATATTAGTAGATATGGATATATCTCTTTAATGAGGTATAAGTCAGATTATTTTGATCGGTTCAAAGAATACAAGAATGATGTTGAGAACTAGCTTGGTAAGAAGATTAAGAAAATCATCCCAGACAGAGGAGGAGAATATCTTAATCAAGACTTCATTGATTTCTTACGGGAGTTTGGGATTCTATCTCAACTCACTCCTCCTTACACACCACAGTGGAATGGTGTAAGTGAAAGGAGGAACTGCGCCCTGTTGGACATGGTGAGATCAATGATGAGTCATGCGAGTCTTCCATTATCCTTTTGGGGATATTAATTACAAACAGCAGCGCACATACTAAACCAAGTACCAACTAAATCGATAAATGGTATTCCATAAAAATTATGGAGTGGATGCAAAGCCATGTTATAAAATTTACATCTATGGGGTAGTGAAGCATTTGTTAAGGCCTCTTCAGGTAACAAACTTGCACCCCGAGGCACAAAGTGTATCTTTATAGGATATCCCAAGGAAACAAGGGGATATTACCTATACAACCCCTCAGACAAAAAGGTTATAGTGGCAAGACACTCCATATTCCTTGAGAGGGAGAACATCTCCAAAATAGATAGTGGGAGCGAGATAGACTTTTATGAAGTCGAGGCTCAAGATACACATGAGTTGGTACAAGAACAGATTCCACAAAGCCCCGTGGAAGAAAAATTTGTTCCAGAGACACAAGAACTGCGTAGGAGCATGAGAGAGGTGAGAGAATCAGAACGATATGGTTTTCTTGTCACCGAGGATGGTGACTCATTATTGGTTGACAATGATGATCCACTTACTTACAAGGAAGTAGTTGAAGGCACAAACGTTTCCAAGTGGCAAGAAGCCATGAATTCTGAAATGGATTCCATGTACCAAAACCAAGTTTGGATTTTGTTAGATCTCCAGTTGATGTAAAGCCTATTGGTAATAAATGGGTATTCAAGAAGAAACTGGACATGGAGAGGCAAGTCAGCACCTACAAGGCATGACTAGTTGCAAAAGGTTTTAGACTGCGTCAAGGAATTGACTATGATGAAACCTTTTCACCGGTTGCAATGCTGAAGTCCATCAGAATCCTATTGGCCATTTCTTTTTACCATGACTATGAAATTTGGCAAATGGGTGTCAAAACAGCTTTCCTTAACGGGAACCTCCAGGAAGATGTCTACATGACACAACTTGAAGGGTTTGTGACTCCAAAGGATGCCAAAAAGGTATGAAAGTTGCAGAAATCCATTTATGGATTAAAGCAAACCTCAAGGTCATGGAACATTCGTTTTGATGAAGCTGTTATAGAATTTGTCTTTGTTAAGAATGAATGTGAGCCTTTTGTCTACAAAAGGTTTAGTGGAAGTGCAGTCGTTTTCTTAATAGTATATGTTGATGACATATTGTTAATTGGAAATGAAGTACCTGTCTTACAGTCAGTTAAGGCATGGTTGCCTAAATGTTTCTCCATGAAAGACTTAGGCGAGGCGGTATATATTCTTGGGATCAAGATCCATCATGATAGATCCAATAGAATGCTGGGCCTGAGTCAAAGTACATACATTGAAAATATACTGAAGAGATTCAGTATGGAACAGTCCAAGAGAGGATTGTTGCCAGTGTTACATGGCATTCATCTTTCCAAGAAAATGTATCCTCAGACACATGAGGAAAGAAAGAGGATGGCAAGGATCCCTTACGCATCTGTGATTGGGCCAGTCATGTATGTTATGCTATGTACGAGGCTAGATGTTGCTTACGCATTAAGTGCGGTAGGCAGATATCAAGCTGATCCAGGAGACCGCCATTGGATGGCAGTCGAGACTATCCTTAAGTATCTGAGGCTTACTAAGGATATGTTCCTGTTTTATGGAGGAGATGAGGAACTAGTCATCATAGGACATGTAGATTCTAGTTTCCAGACTGATCAAGATGACATGAAGTCGTAGACTGGATACATCTTCAGTTTGAATGGAGGTGCAGGGAGCAGGAAGAGCTCAAAAAAAAGTGTGGTGGCAGATTCTACAGCAGAGTCCGAGTATATCACAGCTTTTGAGGTAGCTAAAAAAGCAGTATGGATGCGATGATTCATCCAAGAGATGGATGTAGTACATAGAAGTAAAGATCCTATCACATTCTATTGTGATAATACTGCAGCGGTGGCACTTGCAAAAGAGCCAAGGTCACATCAGCGGACGAAGCACATACTTCGGAAGTATCATCTCTTGATGGATTTTTCTCAGAGATGTGAAGTTGTAGTGAGCAGTATTTCCACGAAATACAACGTGGTGGACCCATTGACTAAAGACTTGACTTAGCAGAAACATGATCATCATGTGAGGTCTAGTGGACTAAAAGTCGTAGGCAGTTGACTCTAGTCCAAGTGGGAGTTTGTAAGGGTTGGTGTCCTTAGAACCAACTGTTTTGTACTTTTATTACATAAATGTTCACTTATTATATATTGTTAATTGTTATGCATGACTATAATATAATAATGTCCTGGAATATTTGTTGCATTAAAAAGGTCATTGCAGATCCCCACTATGATGAGAACCTTGAAATGCTATAACAATATTCTTAAATAAAGTTCTCTGGTTGGATGACATACTATGTTAGGAAATGTAGTATACAGACCGTCATGTGCGAGTACTCGTAAGAAGACGAGACTCTCTCTCATGGAGTTCTCACATGGTAATCTCTATGATGGGAGATTATGAGAGCAGACCCGTCAGTAGTAATTCCGCATGTCTTGGTGTCATTGGATATTGCTATCTATGAGCGTGTGTAATGGTCCTTAAACTTAAATATTATCATTAACTCATGTCATGACTCACGCACTTAGATTTACTGATGAAAACCATCACACAGACAGTTGGTGGGAAGTAGGGTACGTTGGGTGCGTCACGAGTGACATGTTGTTAATGGATAAGTCGAGGAAGGATTTGTCCATTCCATTTGTGGAAGTTGATATCTCAGCCCTTTGATTGAAATAGAACTGTCGCATTAAATTCCATGACCATGGTGTAAACAACAAGTTTATTTCAGGTAGTCAAAGAATGACAGATCAGGCATATAGGTTTATGACACTACCATGAAACCTGCTTGATGAGATATCGAGAAAAAGGGATTAAATTACACAGTAAGCATTCGTATGAGGTGATACGTCAATGCAGAGTCAACTTCTTTCTCTTGGGTGCCTTGACCCGTTGCTAGACAGTAATATTGGACTTTAGGCAAGCCTCCCTAATGCCAAGGAGAAAGAGGCCTAGAGGGTCACACACTAAGTGTATCCACGTATCTCAAGTTGAATAAAGATTATTCCGGTATGTGGTTTAATAATTATTCAAATTATCCTAAGTTGTTTTAAATGATGGAGGAAAAATTAAATAAAACAAGTACACGCCGTGTATTATTAAATGTACACACACCGTGTAGTTTTATTTTGGAAAGGAAATGAATAAATGAAAACAAGATATACACGCCATGTACATTTAATGTACACGCCGTGTAGTTTTAAATGAAAAACAAGTACACGCCGTGTATTTATTATTACACGCCATGTAGTTTTTTCAGTTGGGTTTTTGAGGATACAATATCGTTTTATTAAATGATATTTATTATAATCAGCGTGAGCGCATGTCATGGAATTAATTATTCGATATGGGGGTTTTCAATAAGAGTTAATAAAAAAATGAAATGCGTAACGCGTTTATTTATTATCATAACTCTACAACCTCAAACTCGATTATAAATATCCTCACAACCCAACTCTTTTACTACACAAGAGAATCGTTGTTCACAACATCTCTAGAGAATTCTTTCAAGACCGAAAGAACCACTTCCTCCAAGAACTCTCTCAAGACCGAGAGAGATCCTCTTCCATCGGATCAAGACGATCTAAGGCGGACAATGCAAGCAAAGGATTCTCCATGCTAGCACCCGGAGAATCCTTTGGCGACGTCGAGATATACAAGGTACACGTGTGGATCACCACTAGAGGGAGTCTACACTTGGCTTCTACGATGCAATGACGGATCACATCAACAACATGATCGAGAACATCAACTAAGAAAGAACACCCAAAAGGTATTACTTTATAATTAATTAAATTAACTATAATCAACCTGTAACGATCCCTGTTTGTGGTTTCGGGTCAAACCATCTTCTTTGTCTTTTTCTGTGATTTGATCCGTGGAGACTGACGTTTAATGGCGTATTGATCCCGGATTGATCATTGCTAATGAAAAAAGGCCAAGTGGGCACATCCACCCACGCGCTTCCACTATGCTGGGAACCTTCAACTACACCACATCGGGACAAAGAACTGTTGACTCTCCAACCTCAACCTAGCTCAATAGTGAATGAAAAGCCTGCCAATAAAAATACTCAAATGGGGAAATGTCAATGGATGAGTGATATATTTTATTATATTGAAACTCATCCAGTGGTAGGTTTCATTACCACAATCCTATGAAGTCCCAGACACATGCCCATAACATGTCCTACAACATCCGAATAGTATTCCCAATCTGCCTATCCATGTTATGATGGAAAACATTGATGAGGTGTAACTGAGTGCCAATATAATGCGTCAATACCATCCAGACTCACATGGTAAGATTTTCCTCTCAATCCAATACAATGGACCTCATGAATCCATAAAGTCAGACCACCTCATCTAAATAACATTTTTTCAAAACATCTGCTATGCCCATCTCCTTGATCCCTTGGAAGTGAGTCGATTTCATCAATCAGTACATGATTTCCCATATTGAATCACAACCTCTATGAGAATGGGGTAAACCTATGAATATTCCCATTTATTTTTTATACCATTTCCACTTGGTAATATCCAAGGGATGTATAAAACCACCAAGGAAACGGTTTTTAGCCTTTAGTTGTTGGAAAATAAGACACTGAGCCACAAACTCTTCCACAAATCATTTCATCTCAGGACACCAAAACTACTCCTTCAATCCATGATACATCTTGGAAACTATTTGGTGTACCAGTAAAGTATAGATATGAAACTTTTGAAGGACTCACTCATGCATCGCTATCAGAACAAACTACCTTCCACAGAGTATAATCCGGTTCTGAATATCCTCTAAATATTCCTTAGGATAATTGATTGAACCAATATTTTAATTAATTTATTCTGAATTTTGATGTTTTCAATCCCAAAAATGTGTTCTATTGAGGTAAATTGTCACATTTTTTGATATTAGTTGAAAAATGGCCTATTTGGGATTTTATCTATTTTAATTTATTTCACTTTTTTGGCCATTAATTTGTATTTAATGATCTAAATTGAAAAATTATTTTTTTATTTTTTTTATGTTCAATGGAATTAATTTTATCCTTATGGATCCAAAGCTCGAACAACTATTTTAGGGTCCAAATCCAACTCAAAATACGGGTCTCAAAAACTGAGCACATATTTTAATAATTTTATTGTTATGCCAATATCTCTTAAATGGACAATCTGAATGATATTAAACTCAACATGGAGAAATAAAAAATCCTTATGAACAAGTTTTATTAAGGTTTCAACATGTTAGTAATTAATTTTAAAGGCAATAAATGCATGGTTAGTTGGCTGAGTTGTAATATGAAAAGTCCCTTTTACAGAAAAAATACTCTGTGTAAATTTGAAATATCTATCACCAAACATGGAAAATAATGTTTCAATTTCATGATCAGAAAAATAAGAGATATATGAACAACATTATTAAAGACCAATTTTACCAATTTGTTCATTTATTATGCCTACCACATGGAATATTTCGGAAGAACATTTTGGAGCCAAAATGTTCACTTATTTTTCCTATGAAAGGGTCTTTCTTATTCATTTGAAGTTTTTGGAAAATTAGTGGTAGTATTTGTTGGAAATTTTATGTATTTTAGTCTTTTATTTTATTTTATTTTATTTTATTTCTATAACTGAATTTCATGTTTTAATTTATGTGTTATCCTTTCTATCTTATTCTTTCTCTCTTTTGTTTTCTTCCCCTATTTTCTAACTCATTGTGAACTCTTATGATCGTCACCATGAGTATCTAACTCGAGGAAGTTCCAAAGGGAGTAATATAATTATAAACCCACGTATTTGAACATTCATGATTAATTTTTCTTATTTTCTTATTGTTATTCCAAGTTATATCTTAGTGGGAAAGGCACATTTTTGTCTCTACTTTCCACCGAAGGATTAACTTTCACTTTTTCAATATTTTCCCTTGATTGGGGATGTAGATGTGATGTCTCTTAGAGATTGTTCAGAGTACCATATATTCACAACCATATTTAGACAACGATGTTCACACATACTATGGAGTGTGTTCATTAATTAATTTCTAAAATAATAAAGAGATGATGAAGGTTCACTCTAGGTGATTCTCTCGGGAATGTATCCTTTATTTATAACAACATTTTGTTTGAATTAGTCATGTTTTCATTGCATTTTCATTTTTAATTTTAGATGTATTGAGTGATTCACCATGAAAACTCCTCAAAAGAATGCCCTAGGAAAACTCTTGTGATGCACTTAGTAATAAATATATTTTTGAGAGAATGTATGATAATGCTTCATCAAATTGGAATCATTTTTGGAGATCCAAGTGGTCTTCAATCACTATTTTTCACATTTTTTAAATAACTTACTTTTCTTTCATTAAAAAACAAAAAAATCATACATTTTAAAAACAAAAAAAAACTATTCTTGACCATGATGTATTCCAATTAAAATTATTCTACATAGATTTAATGAAGCTTAAGTGAAAGAAGAAATTCAAAAATATTAGATGCAATAAATTAAATAAGAAATAAAAATGGAGAAAAAGTTGAATGTTTTGAAGAATATATTCATTCATTGGTGCAGCAACTCAAACTTGAGTCAGAACCTCAACAAAAACAAGTGGTGGAAGAGATTTCAACAATCATTTTTTATATTAAATAACCTAAGGTAGGTGATAAAGAAATACTAAAGGAATTAATTACATCATCATGTACTAAACTATTACTTTAGGAGGTCTCAGAAGTACACATGCAAGTTGATGAACTTATGAAAGATCAACAATTTTTCTAAGAATCCTAGAATAGATTTGTTAAAGATAACATAAAACTTGATATTACCATCCTTGTTAATGAACAATCAGCACCACTATACCTATATATTTCTTTAGAATATGGAGAATACGATGCACCTATTGAGATTGTGTTTCCAATGGTCCTACAAAAATAGATCAATTTCAAAGTTGACTTACTTTAAAGGGAATATTACTTTATTGATTCATCATGATTTAATCATATTCAAGCTGAATTGTTTTCTAAATTCCCCTATGGTGAAATTAATGATACAACATAAATGAATAAGGCTTTTGATGTTAATGATGAGACTACCAAAGTTGTGGTGATTTAAGAATAAGATCTAGAGAATATGGTGGTGGTCTGACTACCTCCTATAAAACAACATGAATACCATATAGAGAAGGGCACCATACAAGTTAATAGGCATCACCCCTATCTTCTATTCCCTCCCACTCTTATACCCAAATTCTATCTTTTTTTATTTTTCAGGGGTTGGGAAATTTCTTATCTTCTTTGGGTAACTGCATTCTTGGTGTTCACTCATGGAAAATAGGAAAATTATCATGTGTTTTTTTAGCTCAAAGAAACAACACCCACCTTTTGATTGGGGATAACTCACTTCAACTGCCTAACTAGGGGCAGTAAAAACCTAACACCCACATCGGGGTCAAACCAAGCATTATACCTTTTCTACCCCATTTATCTATCGTTTTCTTTATTTTTCTTGAGTCTTTTCATTTCTTTCATATAGTTTTAAAGTGGTATAATATAGTATTTTAACTTAATACTACCACTGATAAATAAATTATTTTTTTCCTTTTCTTTTATTTATTTTATTTACTACCCAATTAAAATTTTTCATGAAAATATTTATTGATATAATTTAAAATAAAAATTGGGTATTAAATGGAATAAGTGTGTAGGATTGATGTCAATATATTTTAGTAATTTTATATGTTCTTCCATTTTATGTTTCATTTCTTTTTTTGAATTTTTCATGTTTTACTGTTTTGTTTTTTGGTGTGTTTTTAGGAATCTTGAGTAGAATCTAATACTTTGGAAAATTCGAAACACCTTGGTATTTTTTGCAAATTTGTTAATTTTAATGTTTTAGGATATAAATTATTTATAAATTTATCTTGTTTCTTGATTTTTTATATTTTCATTTGATGAAATTTGTTTGATTGTGAAACTCATGTGCATTAGTACTATCCAAATTAAAAATCTTACCCAACCCTATAGGGTTTTAAACCTATATCATATATTCTTACATTTATATTTTTCTTGAGAGTCTAGAGACATGTTGTGTGATCCATAAATTTCTATTTTTTCTTTTTTAATGTTGTTAGAATTCATGAAATGCGTTAAGTGTGATTGGGGAACTATTTTGAAAGCATGTTTTTTCATTCAACTATAATTTTGGAATTCCTTTTCATATGAACATTATAAATCCCCTAGTATACATGAAATACCTTGTTAGGTAGCCACATTACAATCAATTTATCCACTTATAGACTTATCTATAAGTTAAATGCATGATTATTGTTGAACTCAAGTGTGGGAGGGAGAAGATGAGCTTCATTTTGCCTTCTTGAAGAGTTTATTTGAGTTGAATTGAAAAGTGTCTACATAATTACTATTACTTTACTGGAAGAAATTTTAGGATGGAATGATTTATTTCTGACCTAAATATCATTACACATATTTTATAGGTGTTCACAAATATTTTAAGATAAAAAATTCCTCTCTTTTCCTCAAAAATATGATTTTGAAGAGAAATCCCGATCTAAATTCAAGATGAAACAATTCTACAAATTGAAGAAAATGGGAACAAATATATAATTGATGCTGAAATTAGTATTTTTAACTTCTCAAAGCAAGATTCTTTTTGGTGAATCACTTTGGAGTTTATTGAGGAGTAGACCATTCTTGATTATAATTGTTTTCATTCATTTACTTTACTTTATAGTCTAACCCTCCTCATTCTACATTAAATGTTTTTTTAATTTTTAACCTTTCATCACTCAGACTTAGAAAAAACAATGAAAAATAACTCATTATTGGTACATTTAAGAATTTTTTAAGTGGATATACTAGGATGATATAGAGCCTATGTAGATTAAACTTGTTTTTTAGAATGAGAACAACGTCACAATAAAAATCATTGAGTGAAGAGATAAATATTTTTCTAGAGAGGTAGGTACGACATGCAGATGAGGATTAAAATTAAATTCACTGGATTATTATTGTTTTTAATTATTTCGGGAATTTTTATCCATGTATTATGATTGATATTTTCCTTGATATGATAATTGAGTGGTGTTGTGATATATGCTCTGGGAAGTTTGTTTTGACCATTGTATAAGATGATTTCCCAAGAGTGAAATGTTTAAGTGTAGAGGATTTTATAGAACAAATATTTTCAATTAATTTATACTAAATTTCAATAATTTTAACTTCATAAATTTGTTATTTTAAGGGAAATTGTCAGATTTTATGTTTTTGAATAATTTTTTTAGCCTAATTTGAAAAATGGGAAATTTGGGATTTTAACTGTTTTAATTTATTTCAATGATCCAGACACAACTATTTATATACTACAATATTGAAATATTATTATTTTATAGTTTTCTATGTTTTATTGAATTCATTTTTTTTTCTGGACCCAAATATCAATCAACTATTTGAGGGCCTAAATCCAACTCACTAGACATGCCTCAAAAACTATGCATATATTTGGACAATTTTATTATTATGCCATATATTAAATGGATGCTCTAAATGAGATATAACTCAACATGGAAAAGTTTTAAATACATAGGAAAAACTATTATTAAGTCTTCAAAACGTTAGTCCTTCATTTTAAAGTCAATAAATGCATGCGAAATCAGTTGAGTTGGAATACAAAGATTCACATTTTAAAAAAAATAATTAGAGAAAATTGGAAATATCTCTACCCAAACGCATCCAATAAATCTGAAATTTCATTATCAGAAATATAAGATACATGTGAACAACTTTCAAGCATACCAATTTTTACAATTGTTTCATTTATTATACCTACCATGCAGAAACTTTCAAAATAACCTTATTTAGCCAAAATTTTCACCTCTTTTTCCTATACAAGAATCTTTCTTCTTCATTTCAACTGGTTCGCAACTTAAGATTAGTCTCTATTGTAAATTTTATATATTTTCTTATTTTTTTCTTATTTTATTTTCATTCTATAATTTCATTTCATGTTTTAATTTAATTTTTCTCATTTCTCTCTTATTCTTTCTCCCTTTTATTTTCTTCCCCCATTTTCTACCCCCGTATTCTTCTTCACTGTGAACTCTTATGCTCCTGATCATGAGTAGCTAACCCAAGGAAGATCCTGAGGGAGTAATATAGTGATGAACCCAAGTCTTTGAATATTCATTATTAATGTTTCTTATTTTCATAGAGTTAGCCTGAGAGAGATCTTAGTGGACAATGCATCTTTGTCTCTCCACTTTCCACCCATGGTTTAACTTTCACTTCTGCAATATTTTACCTTGATCAAGGAGGTATATGTGTGTTCTATAAGTGATCATTAAGAGTATCATATATTCACAACCATATGAATATTATTATTTTCACGCATAAAATGGAGTGTGTTCATTTTGTAAATTCTAAACTAATAAAGATACGATGAAGGTTCACTCTGGGTGATTCTCTTGGGAATGTATCCTTTCTTGATAAAATAATTTTTTCATTCATTGTGTTTAAATTTAATTTTCACTTTTTATTTCAGTATTTTATTCTCAAACCTCATTTATTTTATATTTATTTTATAAAAAAATGATTTAGAAGTAGTGAGTAATTTACGGTGACAAATCCTCAAGAGAAAGACCGAGGTTAGCTGCTATGATTCACTTAGTTATAAATATATTTTAAGAGCATGTAAAAAACACTTCATCAAGCATAATCACAGACAACATGATCATGCATCATCTCTTCCATTGAGTCCCCACTGAGACTCCTCAACTATTTGCATCAGAGAATATTGCACCATTTTCTGAAATAAGCAACCCCCTACATCAACCACCATTTTATCTATGTAAAAGGCTTCCAAATCACCTATCACACTCCAAGAATCCCCAGACTCCTAAAAAACATCTCAAACATCACCCCTTCTATGAAAAATAGAGAACTAGAGTACTGACCAACTTTCCTTTTAGTTAATTGAATGCTATCTAACACTGATCATTCCACATAAAATTTGTGTCTTTCCTAGTCAACATGGTTAGTGGGGTTACAATTTAGTATAAATTGGGAACAAACTTCCAGTAATAAACCATGATACTATAAAAATTTCAAATCTTTATCACATTCTTAGGTTTTTTCCAAGAAAAAATTTCATTACCTTCAATGGGTTCACTGCCACAACCTGCTAAGACACCACATGCCCAAGGAAATGAACTTATTGTGTCCCAAACATAAAATTGAAAAACTTTATATAAAGATGATGGAATCGAAAGACTGTAAAACAACTATAAGATTCTTATAATTCTCCTTCTATGAATTTTAGTAGATCAATATATCGTCGATGAACATGACTATGTACTGGTCCAAGAATTCATGGAAAACAAATTTTAAGAGCCCCATGAAAATAGTTGATGTGTTCATGACACTAAATGGCATGACCAAAAACTCGAAGTCCCCATACCTAAATCTCAAGGTAGTATTCAAGGAATCTCCCTCCTTAACCCACAACTAGTGATACCCAAACCATACATCAATCTTATAAAACCAACTTTCCCATATTAATTGGTCAAAAAGTTCAGCTACACTTAGAATAAGATAGTGATTCTTGATCTTCACCTGATTTAGCATCTGGTAGTTTGTAACAATCTCATACTACTATATACCCTCTTGAAAAACAATATTGGGGCACCCCATGGTGACACACTAGGTTTAATGAATTCCTTTTACATCATATATTCTATCTTAATGATTAATTTTTGTAACTTATAAGGTTTCATCTTATAAGGATCCATTAAAATTTGAGAATCACTAGGCTTCAAGTCTATCCTAAACTCAATATCACATTAAGGGGGTAGTTTCAAAACCTCCTTGGGGAAAACATCCAGGAAATCCCTGACTACCCTAGGAACCTCTACTGTTTCTATGTCTACTAATTTCATATACAACTCATCCATTAAGAAAATAAGGGTCTCCACACATCTACTATCCACCAGACTACCCCGCTAGCCAACAAAAACTACATGTTTTCCATCCATATCCAAGAACATGGTTCTCCTATGGAAGTAGTCGGTAATATAATGCATGGAATATATCCACTAAATACTAACGATGAAATAATGTAGTTTCATCTAAAGTAATAAAAGGTTATCACATGATTTATGTGGAACCATTATCAGTTTACACCCCTATAACATATCAAACAGGCTGGTCTAACTTTTGATTGGGATAGTAAATTCTAGGGGTATAGAAATCCTCTCTATATCTAGTACCAGAGAATGGACTAGAGTGGGTGAGTTTGAAGCTACCAAATAAAAAGATACACAAATAAGGGTACATGATAAATTCAGTCTCGTTCAAATAATCTATGGCCCCACTAGTGTTTCTACCTCCACTACTTGTAACTGACCACACCAAGTGCCTCTTCCTATCTTGATGATGGAAACCACCATATCCAAGATGTGTTTGAGCCCCATAAAGGCAAGGGGTATCCTAAGGTCTCACTCTACCTACCACAACTTTTCTTTGTAGATAATAAGTCTAGTTTCCCTATTACTGAAATAGCCTTCCCATATACTACTACTAAAACTACAATTGAAACTGACCACCTATACCAAAATGAACCCCCTGAACCATTGGAACTAATCCTAATGATGACCACGACCGACACACGTGAAAACAAAATTGCTTGAAACTCCCATGAGGTCGGAAAGTAAGATTCTAAGGCTGAATCCCATATGTTAAAAACCTTGAAGGACCTAGTGCCTGATGCCTTCCACCGACAGATCTACTACTTGAAGAACCCTATTGGCTCCCCTCTCATGGTAAATCTCCTCATGATTGAATTCACTCAATCACCTATTCCTTCTTTTGAACCTCCATATATGTTTCAATCATAAAAAAGACTGAATGCATACTGGATCAAAGGAAGTAGTGCCTCCTCAAGATGCCTCTCTTGGGTCTCCACATCTGGAAAAAGATCTAAGGAAAATTAAGTAGGTCATTGAACTTGATCCCAAAAACCCACACTAAAAAACACCCCTGATAAGGACAAATAAGCCTCTTCATCTTCACTTCCTTCATGGTCGATGAAAGTAACTCTACTTAGAACTCCTTCTAAAAGTCAACCTTTGAAACATCTTCCTCCTTTCACTCACCCATATACAGCATCCACTACTGATGCATAGATCCCCGAATTTGGATAATAGCCAAAGGGACCTAGTATGCCACTAGGACCTAGATCAAACTGGAGGGAATCCCAATATCCTCCAACCAACTCTTTGTCTACATACCTAAAACACTTCTCTCATTATTCCCCAAAGACATCCATTGAAAAGTGCATAATTTCCTCTTCCAGTGTTCATCCTTCTCAACTGGATCAACACTTTGGTGATAAACTTGTTCATATTATTGAACCTCCACTACCTGATCCACACTAGTATGATGACCAAGATCCATATCTAAAAAAGGAAACCAATATTTTATAATCTATATAATATAGAATATTATTAAGTTTTGTTTACATAATTTAAACTTAGTTTGTCTTTCCCAACACCAAAAAAACCCAATTCAGATAAAAATACAATTCATCATGATTCATGTACTTCTCTTAGGTCTCTACCCTAAAAAAAGGTCTGACCCATTGGATCATTAAATGAGATGAGAGTCCATGCACTATATCAAAGAGGGACTAAAATCTAGTGTCCTAGTTGGTCTCCCTAACCTATAACATGTATCAAGGTCTACTGACATAATTTTCCAACCAAAACATGAAATATTCACTATTACTTACTCCAAAATCCATCATAACCCTCAACCATCTCATCTGATACAACTCTATCACAACCCCCACCCGCCAAAGATACTGTAATAAAGGTATAGAGATAATGACCCCCTGATTCCCTTCTCCAGTTGGCCCTAGGTTAGAAACTGTCACCGAGGGTATACAAGTCTCATAAAATGAGAGGCATTAACCTATATAACAAAATAGGATCAATATATAAGATGCATCATCTAAAAGAAACTACATGATGAAATATCAAAGACCCCAAAACATTTTCCAACAATGCATGTATAAATAAAAAAGGATACAAATAAAAGTCTCTAAAGGGAAATACCCAAAAGTAAAGGTAAAGCAATGACACAACAACTATTCATTGATCCAAGATAGTAATTTCTAGTACAATCCATGCAGTCCTTTTAAAAACGTAAAAAACACCCTACTACAAAAAATGGGTTTATCCAGTACTAGGTATTTAACAATGCTAGCTAAAACTGCTGTTAAATAGCCCCTTTTTTAGTGCTAGAAAAAGTGGTGATAGGGGTGTTATCAATTCTTTTTTAGAAGCATTGATAGACCCCCATTTACGAGTGATTTTTTATTAGCACTAATAAAGGGTATATTTCAAAAAAAATTCATTAAAAATAATATATTTATATAAATATAACATATATATTTAAAATATTTTATAGAAAATTTAAATAGTCATTTACACTTAATATAAATGATATTTTGTAAAAATGGATTATGAAACAATTAAAAAATATTTTAAATTATTAATTTTCAATTTCTCACTGATTAATAGTCATTTAATATCAGTTTGAAAATAAAAAAAAATAAAAAATTCATAATAGATCTAAAATAAGTTGATAACCTAACTCAAACATCAAACAGCCATAAATTTTGATCCATGTGTCCCTTTGGGCTTTAAAACATGTCAAATCTAAGCTTGTGATGAGCTCTACACCCTAGAAATTGGGGTAACCCCGGTCACATTTTTCAAGGCTAAAAAAGGCCCATAAAGCCTCTAAAATTGATTTTTTTAGTCGAGGCACCTCAATTTTTTAACATTCAATGGATTTTCAGCCTCATTTAAGGGGGTCTTATTGCCTTTTTTCAATAGAGACTAAATTTATTCCTAGGTCTTAAATTCATATAGATATTATGGTTTTGAAATTTTATCATTTTTCACAATGTAGTTTTATTTATAATTAAATATATGCATGTTTTATTATATTTACTTATAACAAATCACTTGTAGAAATACATATATCATCATATCTACATAAAAATTCATTTTAGAATATATAAAGCAAATATTTATTATTTATTTTATTTAATGTAAACAATTATCCATTTTATTTTTATTATAAAAATATAATAATATGTATATATGTACCTATACAATTAATTTTTATATATAAACATGTGTGAGGAAATAATTAAAGAATATAAATGTATTTTTATATTCTAATATATATAAATAAATACATATTCTAAAAATGTATTTAAAACAATATCTAGGCATTTTTTACATTATAAAAATATATTTATAATGTTTATATATACATATATGTCTATACTAAAAAACAAATATATAGTAATATTATATTATAGTAATTGTAAATGAATATAACATATAATAGATTTAAATAAATATAACTATATATATATCACACACACACACCTATTTTATAAATGTTTTGAAAAATAATTATACGAATATATGAATAAATAATATATATATATATATATATATAAATAATCAGAAATATCATTAAAGAGGAAAAAAAATGTTGTGGTGGAATAGGAGTTACATAATTAAAGGAGAGGTTCAGGGTTCAAATCTAAGCAGGCGCGAATGAGGCTGGACATTTACAAAGCGCTGATAAAAGGGGTGGTGGGGTGAAAATCTTTGATAAGGGGGCTATTAAAGGTGTTATAGAAGTTTTTATAAAGGGTTTAGGGTTATAGAGGTCTCAAATACGATAATTTTATCCCCTTTAATTGTGTTTCCTTTATCAGCACTAAAAACATTGTTAAACGGCCCTTTTAACAGGGGGTTTTTAGCAATGATAAAATCCGAGGGATTTTAATTACACTCTAGATGTATGTGCTTTTTCAGCCATGATAAAGGTGTATTATAGAACTGTTAAGGGCCTCTATTGTAGTAATGTCAATTTATATACATAGAGTGAGTATATAGAAATAATTAGTAAGAAATCTAAAGTCTCTCATGCACATGTGAATGAGGAATATTAATGCACCTGTGAGAAATCAACAGAACTAATAACACCTAAACATGTCAACTATCCATAAAAAACCTCACTAAGTCATGCTCACCAAATAACACCATCCAAGTATAATAACATAATAAGAATCATATCGTTAAATGGTACTCCACACTACTTTCCCACTAATTTTCCACTCTCACGCCCCAATGACATACATCCTAGAACATCAAACTCTTTCTTATATCACATCATATCAAGCACCCCGTGTAAAACTATCCATCACATGACATCTCTACCAAAGACACATAGTTCATCACATAAAAATTGTGATGTTTTATCATGAACCTGTAGGACATCAACCTCATTTCCTCTTCCTACCATTCATAACCCTTTCTATATATCATCTCATCATCTCACCCAAAAACACATAAGTCAACACATCTCACCTTTATTAAAGACATTGAGTCCATCTAATCACACCTCAACAGCATTGCTTTTAAATTATGGCCATCACATCCCATGAATTTCATTATCACCTAGAAGAGGGGGTAGGGAAGAGCTGGTATTCGTCCATCCATCGTCGCCACTAGGATGTTGTGAAAAATACCCCCCGAAACATTTGGTTATCGGCACTATGTGCTCAAAATTGGTGGGGTGCATATAGAAAATCATGAGAATATACAAGGTATATATAAGACACACGCACAATTCCATACTATGGGTTCACAACAAGAATTAACTATCTCCCAAAATCCTCACTCTTGGTACCACATCTAAATGAAAAACACCACCCTAGAAACACAAGACACATTTCATCTTCCTTCTCCATCAAATAAAATTTACAGATTATCTATTACCATAAAATTTCATTAAAGATAAAATTTGTTCCATTATTCCTACCCATTAATTCTCATTTAACATCAATCCTATTTAACCACAGATTCTATTATTAACCATTCATTAACTGCTTTCATCACATGCCATTTCATTTTCTACATTATCATTTATTTAATTCTATAATTAATTAGGAAAGTAGAATAACATATCACATCACAACATCAGATAATTTATCATCATCATTATAACAATCCCACACAACCATTATCATAGTTACAACCACCTCCACATCAAAACTACCACAACACCACCGCTTTCCACCACAATTGTACCATAGCATGGTTACACAGACCATCATCCCCCAAAACCAAAACCACACATAACACATTCACACATACCAAAAAACTTGTTCACATAATCACATAACATTTTACATATTTAACAAATGGATTTACATTACCTCCACTTCTTTTTCTAGGGGTATTATCACAGAAGCCATATATCCTGGTGCACCTAATATATTTTCTTATTATAATTAGTTAACCATTTATTAATGGGGTTTCACAATAATAACACAACATGAAATTAAAAAAATATATATAAAAATTGAAAAAATAGGGTCAACCAAAGAAAATGGTGTTGAGTCAATAAGGTTTTCCTTATGACTTTTCCATTCCTTCTTGTTTTGAAAATCACAAACACCTTATACTTAAGTAAATATTATTATTACTCAAATAAGGAAAATTTACTTCCTTAAGGAAATTTACCTTAACCTAGATTTTCTTATACTTAGCCATTTTTTCCCTTAAAATCAAAAACCGGAATCACAACCAAATTGTCGGAGCCTTATAATGAAAAGTTGGAGTATTTTGTTTTTAGGATCCGAATCTTGTATGTTATCTGTAATATAGTTTTAATCTGAATTCTGGACTCCAAACTCTGAAGCAGTTCTAATTCGAACTCTTTAGATGTTCGACTCCGAACTCTTAAGAAGTTCGACTCCGAACGCTTTAGAAGTTCGACTCCGAACTCATTAGAAGTTTTACTCCGAACTCTTAATAAGTTCGACTCCGAACTCTTTAGAAGTTAGACTCCAAACTCTTAAGAATTTCGACTCCGAACTCTTTAGAAGTTCGACTCCAAACTCTTTAGAAGTTCGACTCTGAACTCTTAAGAAGTTCGACTCCGAACTCTTAAGAAGTTCGACTCCGAACTCTTTAGAAGTTTGACTCCTATCTTTTAAGCAGTTCGACTCCGAACTCTACAGATTTAGAATCCGATTTCTGATGAAACCATACTCTGATTTTCTATAACATAGACTCCGAACTTCATTTTGGTTAGACTCTGAACCTTTGACTTGCTTAACACTCTGAACTATTAATTAGTCTTTACTTACATTTGCTTTATTCCAAAACGATGTCGTACATTCAGTTATAAAAAGTTTGTTATAAAATGATGTCGTCTATTCTGTTTCTTATTAACCGTTGGTTGAGTTACACGTGTACATTTCCTTCCAAATTTCATGGAAAATATGACCGTTGGAAGAAGGAGTCGACCGTTGGAAATTTGCCTATAAATAGGAGCTCATTTGAAAGAGATCATAGTTGGCTACTAAAAGGCTGACTGATCTTCGACTCATGTGATTACATGCTTGAAGTGATTTCTAGAGAGAGAGGCTCTTATTAACTCTCAAAGCTTTGTGTGACTCTGAATGTTGGTGATTACATTCAAGGGCATCCGGGGATAGGAAGACAGAGGTGTTGACTACCTTGTAGTTAGAGGGCTTCCTTGCTGAGGAAGACAGAGGATACCAACTACCTTGAAGTTGAGGGCTTGCGGGGATAGCAAGACAAAGACTCCGATCTTCGTATCGAGGGCTTACCCTGGTGTGGGTAAGACAGACTTGCTTGAAAGTATAAATCAAGGGACCATTATCCAAGGTTGTTGGATACCCTTCTCTTTGGGTTAAAAGACTTATATCTTGTTACTAGTAGTTCTACTACTTGTTTATATTCCGCTTCATTTTGTATTATAAGGAAAGTATAACTTTCTTATACTTTCTTATTTGTACTCTGTTTCATTTAGATTCTATACGCTTTAAGGTAGAATCTCATATTGTAATCTTTTGTTAAGGTTCTATTTCTGGAACCATATTTCCAGATCCTACTTTCCGAATCTCTTTCCAAGTTTACATTCGGTGTTAGAGGTGTTGTGAATTTACCTAGTTTAACTTTGTTAAACTTGGCCTTTTCCTTTTCTTAATGAAAACATAGTTATTCTTAACTAACTTTAAAGGTTCCAAAGGAATTTTTAAAGTGTACAATTCACCCCCCTCTTGTATATTGAGCGTCTACATCATTATTTCGATCCTACAATTGGTATCAGAGGAGGTCTCTGAAATACTTATACTTACGAATAAGTTTTTCTTGCTCACTTTTTCATTCCAAACTTTGACATTCCAAACTTTGTCATTCCGAACTTTCTCATTCCGAACTTTACCATTCCGGACTTTCTCATTCCGAACTTTGTTATTACGAAACTTTTGCTACTAACAAATTTGTGTGCCAAGGTTTATTCTAGTATGGCAGGAATTAATGTTGGTTTGATTGATAATATAAATCCTACAAGACCACCTTTATTTGATGGTAATGACTATGAGTACTGGAAAGATCGAATGAATACTTTTGTTATCAACACTGGAGTGGATAATTTTGTAATTCTTACTAGTGATTATAAAATTCCTCACAAGGAAGTTAGAACGTTCACTAACCAGGAAAAGCAATAATATCAACTTAATTATAAGGTACGCAATACTCTACTATGTTCAATGACTAGAAATATATATAGCCAAATTTCTTCTTGTGAAGCAGCTAACTGTATCTGGAAGAAGTTAGAGGTTACAAACTTTGTGACTTCTAAAGTGATTGAGACTAGAAGAGCTATGCTTAGAGCTGAATATCATGGCTTCAACTTTTCTTATGGAGAACCAATCTGTAAAGTTCAACAGAGATTCATGACAATAGTCAACAGCCTACAATCTATGGGAGAGAAAGGTTTAGATGATTAAGCTCTTGTGGATAAAATAATTGATATTATGCCCAATGAGTGGGAGTCCAAGAGAACATCTATAGATGAAAACATGAAGGTCACTCAAATTACTCTTGATGAGCTTTTTGGAACACTTCTACAACATGAAACAAGAATGAAGAGAGATGCAGACAACATCAAGAAGAAGAATGGAAATGGTACTGTTGCTTTTACAACAACCTCAAATCAGATGAAAGCCATGACTCCTGAGAGAGTAACCAGATCCAAGTCTATGAAAGTTATTTTCCAATCCGAATCTAGTGAGAGTGAAGTCCCATAAAATGAACTAGCAAATCTTGCTCGAAGAATGAACAAGATAGCTAGACAGAGAAATTTTCAATCAAAGTATATGAAAAAGGAAAGGAAAGATAAGAAAGATGGAGAAGTTACTTGTTATGAATGCAAAAGAGATGGACATATTAGACCAGATTGTCCTGTGCTCAAAAAGAAAGAAAAAAAAGAAAGGCATTCAGACAGGAACAGAAAGAAATATTATAAAGCCAAAGCTAAGAATGTTTTTAAAGCTAATGACACCTGGAGTGCAAGTGGTGGTGACTCTTCAGATTAATCTTCTGATTATGATTCTTCAGGACAGAATAATCTTGGTCTTATAGCCAGATTACCTATTGATAATCATTGTTTTATGGCTAAGGTACGAAATGCTGAATCATTGACCAATGTTTCTTTAAATTCCAATGATAGTAAGTATTATAACTCTTCTGATGAATAATCATCTTTTGATGAGGAAAATACTTTACCTACTTATGAAGAAGTCTCTAGGTTTACTAAACTTCTTGAAATTGAGAATTCCAAACTCAATAAGAAACTTGATAAGGCAAACTCTAGGAATTCTATTCTTACAAAAGAGATATTAGATCTTTCTAAAGATCTTGATAAGAAAAATACTGATTTTGAAAGTATTTCAAAAAATCATGAGGAAGTAATTTCTGAGAAGAACAAACTTTCTAAAGAATTAGAAAAAGTAATTTCTAAGAAAAATGTTTTCAAGCCTAACTCTAGTTCAAAAACTAATGATTTTGAGGATAAAAACTTGGTTGTAAAACTCAAGTCCGAAATTTTTTCCTTAAAGAAGTGTTTATCAAACTTTACCCAAGGTAAGGACAATTTTGATAAGATGTATTCCCAAATACGACCTTTAAGAAATAAATCCGGATTTGGTTATACCCATGCAAAACCAATTTTCAGTAACAATTATTTTGTTCTTCAAAGTGCCCCATTTTGTACTAAGTGTCAATGTGGTGGTCACTGGGCAAAGAATTGTTCCTTAAACAAAACCCAATCTTTAGGATTTCACAAAGCTTACTTCTCTAAGAAGATGTGGGTTCCTAAAATTTTATTATCTGGAAATCTCGGATCCAAACAATTTTGGATTCCGAAAGTCTAATTTTCTTCTTGATTTCAGGAAAATAAAGAGAGTACCAGCAACAATACATGGTACATGGATAGTGGATGTTCCCGGCACATGATTGGTAACAAAAGCTTTTTTGAAAAGATTATCAAAACGAAAGGAGGAAAGGTAACTTTCGGAGATAATGCTAAGGGAGAGATTGTTGGTATTGGTAATATTGTTCTTCTTGGTAAAACCTTGATTTCAAATGTTCTTTTTTTTAAAGGTCTTAAGAACAACCTCATTAGCATAAGCCAGTTATGTGATGAAGGTTACCTTGTGAATTTTAGGAATGATAAATGCTTAGTTCACAATTCTAAGGAAGAATTTATTCTCTCATCCAATAGGCAAGAGAATGTTTACACTCTGAACTTAGAAGACCTCAGAAGCCAAGATTTACCTTGCCTAAGTGCAATGGAAGATCACTCCTGGTTATGGCATAGAAGACTAGGTCACTGTAACCTTAGGAACCTATGTAAACTCTCTAAGAAGAAACTAGTTAAGGATCTACCAGAGCTTAGATTTGATTCTTCTAAAGTTTGTGATCCTTGTCAATATGGAAAGCAACATAAATCTAGTTTTAAATCAATTGGTGAAGTCTCAACAACCGATGCATTACAGTTAGTACACATGGATCTTTTTGGTCCAACACAAACTGGAAGTATTGGAGGCAAATACTATGTGTTTGTTCTATTTTATGATTACACTAGGTTTACTTGGGTCTATTTTCTAGCAAAGAAGTCTAAAGATTTTTCATATTTCAAAAGTTTTAGAGCTCAAGTTAAAAATGAGAAAAACCTTCCATTGAAAACTATTCATAGTGATCATGGAGGAGAATTTCAAAATTCGGATTTTGAAACTTTTTGTAGTAAGAAAGGTATTACTCACAATTTTTCAGCACCTAGAACTCCTCAACAGAATGGTGTAGTTGAAAGAAGAAATAGAATTTTTCAAGAGATAACTAGAACTATGTTGAGTGAATATTATATAGCTAGACATTTCTGGGCTGAAGCTATAAGTACTGTTTGCTATACTATAAATCGAGTTTTAATTAGACCATTTTTTAATAAAACCCCTTATGAGTTATGGAATGGTAGAAAACCAAGACTTTCCTACTTCAAGGTTTTTGGTTGCAAGGTATTTATTTTGAATACTAAAGATAACTTACATAAATTCGCACCAAAATCTGATGAAGGGATCTTCTTAGGATATTCCACAACCTCTAAGGGTTATAGAGTTTTTAATAAAAATACTTGTACTGTTGAAGAAACAGTACATGTAAAATTTGATGAGTCAGATCCTTTTGTTTTTAAAACATCCCTACATTCTTCCTCGGATGTGTTTTCAAAAACTGATTATCAACCTTTGATAGAAGAACCTTTTGATAAGGATAATGTTCTAAAAGATACTTCTGAAACATTTACCCCAGAAGACTTTCTACCCTATGTTGATGAACAGGTTTTACAAAACCCAAATCAGGTGTTTCTTAAGAATCATCCCAGTGATAGTATCATTGTTGATGTAAATCAACCTGTAAGGACTAGAAGTTCCTTAAGAAATGAAGTAGAACATCTAGCATTTCATTCCCAATTAGAACCTAAAAGCACTGTTGAAGCTTTAGGTGATGATGATTGGATCAAAGCAATGCAAGATGAACTAAATGAATTCGAAAGGTATAAAGTCTGGACCTTGGTTGAAAGACCTAAGGAAACTTCTGTTATTGGAGTAAAATGGGTTTTCAGAAATAAATGTGATGAAAATGGAGTCATAGTAAGAAATAAACCTTGACTTGTTGCTAAAGGCTATAATCAGCAAGAAGGAATAGACTATGAAGAAACCTATGCTCCAGTAGCTAGACTTGAATCTATCCGTATTCTACTTGCCTTTGCAGCATTATTTAATTTCAAACTTTTCCAAATGGATGTGAAATGTTCTTTTCTTAAGGGTTATGTTCAAGAGGAAGTTTCTGTTAAACAACCTCCTGGTTTTGAAGATACAAAACATCCTGATCATGTTTTTAGACTTACCAAAGCTTTGTATGGTCTTAAACAAGCCCCACGAGCATGGTATGATAGACTCACTGGATTTTTGCTTCAAAATAACTATGTTAAGGTAAATGCAGATCCAACCCTTTTTATAAAGAAAGATAATAAAAATGTTTTGATTGTTCAAATTTATGTTGATGACATTATATTTGGTTCAACTCAGCAATCTTTGACTGACTCTTTCGCAAGTCTAATGAAATCTGAGTTTGAAATGAGTATGATGGGTGAGTTAACATTTTTCCTTGGTTTTCAAATTTCTCAAAAACCAAAAGGAACCTACATATCTCAACATAAGTATATTAAAGATCTTCTTAAAAAGTATGGTTATGACAACACTAAGAGTATAAGTACTCCCATTGGTACCTCAAACTCTTTAGATCTTGATGAAGCTGGGAAACCAGTAGATCAAACATCTTTTAGAGGTATGATAGGAAGTTTACTTTACTTAACAGCTAGTCGACCAAACTTAATGTTTTTAGTATGCTTATGTGCAAGATATCAATCCAATCCTAAGGAATCTCACTTAAAGGCAGTAAAAAAGAATTTTTTGCTACCTTAAGAGAACCATGGATCTAGGATTATTTTATACTTCGGGAAATGATATTGTTCTAAAAATATTTTATGATGCTGACTTTGGTGGATGTAGAATGGATAGAAAAAGTACATCCGGAACTTTTCATTTCTTAGGAGATTCACTAGTTTCTTGGTCCTGCAAGAAGCAACATTCTATAGCACTCTCCACTGCTGAACCTGAATATTTAGCAGCTGGAAGTTATTGTTCTCAAGTTTTGTGGATGCAACACACACTCACAGACTATGGCTTGAGTTTTACTAAAACTCAAATTTTGTGTGATAACACAAGTGCCATTGCCCTTAGTAAGAACCCTGCACATCACTCCCGTGAAAAACACATAGATATTAGGGATCACTTTCTTAGAGATCACACACTCAAAGGAGATATCATTCTTCAATTTATCGGAACACAAGATCAACTTGCTGATATTTTCACAAAATCTTTGCCTTCTGATAGATTTGAATACATTAAACAGAAGTTAGGGATGATAATCGTAAGGTAATATTTCTTAATTAACTTTCTGTTGAAAAATTCTCCTTACAGTAATAAACTCCTTTTCATAGGGGGAGTGCATTTGTTTGTTAGATTAACAAAAAAAATTTCCAAAGATTGTTTTCAAACTTTTCGGAACTATGATTTCTGGAATTGAAATTTTCCGGATTGGTTTTTTTTAATATTAAAAACTTCCGGAATGGAATTCTCGTACTGACAATTTTCAGAACGAAGATTTTCGGACTGGGCTTTTCTTAATGTTTATTTTTGTACTAGACTTTTTGTAATAAAGTTTTTTTTGGAAGAATATTACCAATTTCAAATAATATTTCTTGTCAATACGTAAGTTATGATTTCCCTATCTATAGTTTTATAATCAAATTTTGCTTACTGGTATCTTCATTTTTTAGTTCAGATTCTAGTTTTTCCTCAATTCTGATTTTTTTTAAAAAACCTCAAAAGATCGGAGTCATTTTATTTTTTTACGGGGTTATTCTCAACCGTCAGATCAGATCAAAGTATTTTCAACCATTGGATGATCATTGGAAGACCAACGGTCATTTTCTTTGCCTATAAAAAGGGGGTCCCGAGACTCGTCCCACATCGGTTTTCATGCTTTTGTGTTTCGAAGCCCTACTGCTCCTCTTAAGGCTGGTTCCGAACCTTGTGAAGCTGATCCGAATTCTACAGTCTACTTCACTCTGAATGTCTATTGAAGCAACTTCACAAGATATGTCAACTACGAAACCAATTTCAAAGTGGTTAGTTTACAGATTAAGGTTAGTCCATCCAGATTTTTATAAGCTTGACTCTATTATTTCGAAAAATATTAGACTAAATGGATGGAAAGACGTCTGCATAGCCAAGTCAGATAAACAAGATCCGGTTTACACTGATTTGTTGATAGAATTAATGAGTCTGTTTCCTTCCTAGTAGAAGATGGCAGAGAAAAATTTTCTTTTAAGTCTTATGGAAAGACTTATAAACTTTCTTATACTAAGGCAGCAAGCCTGGTTGGTATAGCATATGAGGGAGAAGCTGAATTTTTCTCTCACAAACTTCCAGATGTGCAAGGAAGTTTCGTTAAGGAAAAAGCACTGCAGTGTCTTGGGCTCATGGATGATTCAACTACTAAGATTGCTCGGCTCGCTCCGAATAATAGAATACTACAACTATGGGTGCAAGGTTTTTTGGTTCCGAGAAGAGGAGATAAAGACAATCTGAAGAAGAGTGATATCTATGTCTTAGATTTTTTGGTAAATCTAAGAAAGATAAATCTAATAAGGCATGTCTTGGTTACGATCAAGAATATCAAAGAAGGAAATATGAGAGCTCAGATTATAATGTATCTATCCTTATTATCAAAGTTGATAGTTCGATGCTTAGAATCTTTCAAATTTTCCTGCAAATCAAAGATCCGGAATTGCAAGCTCATGCTTGTCAGTGATGATACGCTTAAGAGAATTAAGATGGGATTTTCTAGTGAATTCGGAGAATTTTACCCCCTATCTGTGGAAGAATTTGAAACAGCTGAAAAAGAAACACAATCTCTGGAACCTTTAAAAAATCAAAGGAAGAAGAGAAAGTCTAAGGAAGTAGTTACTGATGAAGAATTTCCTCAGCCGAAGGAAACTGAATCTGCACCACCCAAACCGAAGAAGTAGAAAATATGTACAGATGAAGTAGCATCAAAATGGAGGAAAGAAAAGGAAATGAGGAAGGAAGGGGATCCTCAATTTGGACTCGACCCTTCTGAGGCTAAGGCTTTAAAAGAAAAGGCTGTTGAGGAGCTGGAAAGACAAACGAAGGAAAATAAGTTGAGGAAGAATATGACTGAAGTTGAACTAGTACAATCGTTGCTAAAAGGTACAGAGCTGGCTTCTGAAAGGCTTCCAGTTCCGGAAACTTTCGGAGTTGAACCTTCTTTACCAGAAACATCAGCGAAAAATTTTGTCACTCTGGAAAAGAACAAGGGTAAAGAACCTGCAGTAGAAGCTGAGAAAGAAGGTGTTGAAGCTGTTGAGGAAGAAGTAGAACAAGTAGAGGAAGAAGAAGAAGAATAAGAGGAGAGTGAAGATCTAGATACCTTGATCAAACAATTTCAGGATTATAAGGCTGAATCCGGAAAAATAGTATCTCCAGGGAAGGGAGATGAGGAAGCCGGCAAGCAACACCAAGAGGAAGAAGAAGAAAATGAGCAGTTTGATGAAGAAGAATCCTATCAAAAGATCTATCTTGAAGAAGGACAAGAAAGACAGCAACCAGATGAAGATCAGATTGTTCAAGTTTCTGAATCTGAGGAAGTTTCTCCAAATGTGAAATCCATTCCGAAATCCGATAAAGGCAAGAAAAATTTAATGGAGACACCTATTAAGGATATCATTAGAAAGAAAGAGGTGGTTGGTACCTCTAGAATGAAGATGATGCCAGTTGAAGAAGAGGAATCTCAGAAAGAAGTCTCATATTTGGAATCATCATCCCACGGGCATGATTTTGTGGTTCAATCTCTGAGAAAGCTGGTGGACACAATACCAATTCTTCCAACTATAGATTCTAGATGCTAGTTACTGCAACAATCTATGAATCAAAAATTGGATTCCTTATCCATGGTAATGGATAAGTTTTTTAAGTTGGAAGCTGAACAGAAAAGTTTTCTGATCGATTATGATGTGCATAGAGAATCTTGTAGTAAAGTAACCAAGTGGTCTAAGAGAGTGGAAGAAGATTTAGTACACTTTGAAAATTTTCAGGCTGATGTTCAAAGTGCTTTTGGAATAGAGGACAAAAATGTTATTGAAATTTCTGAGAAGTTGACCCAGGAACAAAATGTCCGGAATCAACAGGTCAGGGATCTGAATGGAAAGCTTAACTCAGTATCTCAGAATTGGAAATTTGAAAGAGATTTCCGGATTGAGTTTCAGCATAGGATAAAGAAGCAGGATGAGTTATTGAATTTTCAAAAAGAATCCTTGGAGGCTCAAGCACAGCAGTTAAAAGCTCAAGAAGAAAAGATAAAATCCTTGGAGAGGCAATGAGAGGAAGACCAAAGATACCTGAAGAAACTCAAAGCCTTGTTGAAGTGTCTTATTCCAAAGGAAAAGGAAGACAAATGAACCCACTCCAATCTTTTGTTGTAGTTGTCTTTCCTTGTAATTTTTTTGCCTACAACTCTAATGAAATGATTATCTGTTCGGTTTGTATCTTGTTGTATACTAATGTTTCAGGTAGAATAATTTGTTTTCCATTCCCTTCAATTATTTTTGAAAATCACAAAGGGGGAGAAGGAAAAAGAACTATTCCTGAGGAGGAGAAAAGAAAAATTTATGAGAGAAATATCCTTAAGTAAAGGGGGAGTTTCCCACTACGTTTTGTTTCATTCTTACAAGAATGAAAACTCTACTCCGGAAACCCAGAATACAATCCTTAGAGTTTCAATGCCTAAGGGGGAGTTAGTTGTATTCACTTCTATCCATGAACGAAGGGAGATAAGTTTTAAATAGTCTAATGAAATTTTTCAAAATCCTTATATACTTTTTCAAAAGGATGTTTGTGCTTTCCAAAAAGGGGGAGATTGTTGAGTCAATAAGGTTTTCCTTATGACTTTTCCATTCCTTCTTGTTTTGAAAATCACAAACACCTTATACTTAAGTAAATGTTATTATTACTCAAATAAGGAAAATTTACTTCCTTAAGGAAATTTACCTTAACCTATATTTTCTTATACTTAGCCATTTTTTCCCTTAAAATCAAAAACCGGAATCACAACCAAATTGTCGGAGCCTTATAATGAAAAGTTGTAGTATTCTGTTTTTAGGATCCGAATCTTGGATGTGATCTGTAATATAGTTTTAATCTGAATTCTGGACTCCAAACTCTAAAGCAGTTCTAATTCGAACTCTTTAGAAGTTCGACTCCGAACTCTTAATAAGTTCTACTCTGAACTCTTTAGAAGTTCGACTCCGAACTCTTTAGAAGTTCAACTCCGAACTCTTAAGAAGTTCGACTCCGAACTCTTTAGAAGTTCGACTCCGAACTCTTAAGAAGTTCGAATCCGAACTCTTTATAAGTTCGACTTTGAACTCTTTAGAAGTTCGACTCCGAACTCTTAAGAAGTTCGACTCCGAACTCTTAAGAAGTTCGACTTCGAACTCTTTAGAAGTTTGACTCCGAACTTTTAAGCAGTTCGACTCCAAACTCTACAGATTTAGAATCCGATTTCTGATGAAACCAGACTCTGATTTTCTATAACATAGACTCTGAACTTCATTTTGGTTAGACTCTGAACCTTTGACTTGATTAACACTCCGAACTATTAATTAGTCTTTACTTACATTTGCTTCATTCCAAAACGATGTCGTACATTCAGTTATACAAAGTTTGTTATAAAACGATGTCGTCTATTCTGTTTCTTATTAACCGTTGGTTGAGTTAAACGTGTACAGTTCCTTCCGAATTTCATGGAAAATATGATCGTTGGAAGAAGGAGCCGATCGTTGGAAATTTGCCTATAAATAGGAGCTCATTTGAAAGAGCTCAGAGCTGGCTGCTAAAAGGCTGACTGATCTTCTACTCATGTGATTACATGCTTGAAGTGATTTCTAAAGAGAGGCTCTTATTAACTCTTAAAGATTCGTGCGACTCCAAATGTTGGTGATTACATTCGAGGGCTTCCGGGGATAGGAAGACAGAGGTGCTGACTACCTTGTAGTTCGAGGGCTTCCTTGCTGAGGAAGACAGAGGTTGCCAACTACCTTGAAGTTGAGGGCTTGTGGGGATAGCATGACAGAGACTATGATCTTCGTATCGAGGGATTACCCTGGTGTGGGTAAGACAGTCTTGCTTGAAAGTATAAATCAAGGGACCTTTATCCAAGGTTGTTGGATACCCTTCTCTTTGGGTTAAAAGACTTATATCTTGTTACTAGTAGTTCTACTACTTGTTTATATTCCGCTGCATTTTGTATTATAAGGAAAGTATAACTTTCTTATACTTTCTTATTTGTACTCTGTTTCATTTAGATTCTATATGCTTTAAGGTAGAATCTCATATTGTAATCTTTTGTTAAGGTTCTATTTCCGGAACCATATTTCCGGAACCTACTTTCGGAATCTCCTTCCAAGTTTACATTCGGTGTTAGAGGTGTTGTGAATTTACCTAGTTTAACTTTATTAAACTTGTCCTTTTCCTTTTCTTAAGGAAAACATAGTTATTATTAACTAACTTTAAAGGTTCCAAAGGAATTTTTAAAGTGTACAATTCACCCCCCCCCCCTCTTGTATATTGAGCATCTACATCGTTATTTTGATCCTACAAATGTTTTTTAGTGATACAACTAACATGGATAAAATCAATATCACAGTATCTAAAAGTTGTAAAAGCATGTGAAACATTATCCTTTCCCTAATATTAAATTAAACTGATTTATTATTTTCAATAATATAGTTTATAATATCTTCCTAAAAGATAATAGAATATTGAACCCCTCCTACATGTTACAATTGATAATAAGTGAAGGTATACCCCACCTGGTAGAAATAATCTTTACTTGAATTTCCTACACCAAAAATCAAGGATGCACACCCAGATGGAAATGACCTATAGGGAACTCGAACCGAAAAGTTACACCACTCTATGGGAAATTTCTCTAGAATATCTCATCTCAAGAGAACTAAATATGGAATGAATGAAGGAAATATTGTTGGCTTAGAATGATAAGATATGAAGATTTTGGGATTTGATATGATTTAAATTTACCATTGAATGTGGATATCATCAAATCCATGTAGTATAACCATTATAAGGATATATAATTTTTCTAAATAAAGGATATAATTATCCTCCTTTTAAGTGACTTTAAATTCCAACAGGTATTAAAACCATTTTTCACTAAAAAATATGTCAAAATGGAAAAATGTGAAATTCTGGAAAGACTAGATCTACTGTCAGGATCTACCACCAGTGATCTACCAAAAGAGATAAACTACCAGTGATCTACCACTAGGATCTACCACCGGTGTTCTACCACTAAGTTATCAAATTCTATTGATCTATAGCCATCGATCTACCACCATTGATCTACTGCCAATGATCTACCGCCAGTGATCTACCATTAGTTTGACAACGATCTATCATCAGTAATCTGCCTCCAATAATCTACCGCTATTCATCTACCACCAATGAGAAACCTCCAGTGATCTACCTCCAATGATCTAATTTCAGTGATCTTCCACCAGTGATCTATCTCCAATGATCTACCGGCAGTGATCTACCACCTGTGATCTACTACTAATGACATACTTCTAGAGACATATGGCTCGTGATCAACCACCAGGTATCTACCATAATCTTATAAAACGCCCATTTTTTCTCTAAAACACCACAAAACTCAATCCTTCCACCACCAAACACATTTAGACTTTATTCGGACACTTCAATCACCGTATTTCCCACAAATTAATAGGTTATAAGTTCCAAAACCATCATATATATATTAATCACTCTCTATAGTTTCTCAATCTCTCCTAGAATTTTATTATACTCCTTAAAATATTAGTGACTAAGTAATAAATATTTCCTTTTCTTATTTATTCTATTTTTTTGTGTTTATTACCATTAAAGTAAGGGGGCATGTTTTTCTAATAATTTTCTATAAAAAAATAAGGGAATACTCTTATTGAGGTTTCTAGCATTTCTGATAAATATCTAGTGTATATTGTATCTGCTTTCTTACTATAACCTAAAAATCAATGGATATTTTTTGTATCTTAGCTACCAATAAATCAAAGTGACTAATACATTAAATCCTCAAGCGATTGGGATGGAAAACATAGGTGTTCCTTCAGGTACTATTTCTGAACTTTCTTACCAAATATATTTTCTAATTTATTTTCTATATTTTCAATTATTTATTACATTAAATCATTATTTTATTACATTTTTAAATCCATCAATTAATTCATAATCGCTTAATATTTTTTCAAATATGAATCGTTTAAACTTTTTATTTAGAAATTGGTTTATAGAATCTCTATTCATTTTACTCTTTCACTTAAATTATTATATTAAACTATATTTTTGTTCTCTAAACTTTGATTATTTTATTTATTTTTTCAATATTTTATGAAAAAAATTAAAATTGTATTATTTTACGTTAATATATTAAACATCCATTAACCCGCACCCTTTTCATTTTATTCATTTCCAAACCACAGAACCATCGGTAAAAGATATAAAGAATTGATAGAAACCATCAAAACATCCAAGTTGATTAAAAACATTTTTTGTGGTATCTTATATTTACATATGTAATAATTATTCCTATCAAAAATAGGAAACCCTTTTTCACTAAATTAATGTGAATCTAATACTAAAATTTAAAACTCAAATCTTCAAACATAGAGAAACTCTTTTTCACAAAAAACTTTTAATATCTGAACATTGTTGATGGAAATTTTCTTTCTCTAATACCATATGATATGATTCATGCACGAATAGTGATAATTTTTTATAGTGGTGGTGAATTAATGAATTAAATTACTTTTATGTTTACCATTCAAAGAAAATTTAATGCATGGTAATATACACTATAAAATAATTGTAAACACTCCAAGGAACAAACATATAAAAAATATATTTTTATAAGGTTCACTACTTAAAGTGAGTAGTTATATCCTTTAAATGAACAGGTAAAACTCATGATCACACATTCCACTAGAATCATCATAGGGATTATAAATAAGTAGGGAATATCCTAAATTAGTATATGAAACTCCCCACCCATTTCTCTACCCTATTCCACTTATTATTCTCTTTCTTCTCCTCATACAGCTTCTCCCATTAGATTCTCCCCTCTTTTACCTATACTTTCACTTCCTCCTTCTTTAACCCCAATAGATCCACCTTGAATATGTACACCTCAGGCATCTCCTTACAATCCATTATAATGTTGTCTATCATTGATGTCTTTCTCATGTCTAATGGGGGAAAATTTATAACTGTGTATAAGAACCCCACAACCAAATCTTAGAATTATAAGAAGAACATATCCATGGTCCTATAGCTGATAAACTCTGGAATGATCAATATGATAGCTCACAAATTGAGAATGAATGATTCATAGGGAAGAGCTAAATGATATGTGTTATATTTCAATGACTTGTTGTGATTACCCTAAACATTTATTTAAGGATGAAAAGTGTAAAAAATTTATATATACATATTAGGGAAATTATAGAACCTCTTCCTAATAACGTAACATGGATTAAGAATTAAAATAGTGGAGGGTATTGTGGATTTTTTAGAGTTGTCTCATATCTTTGGGAATTCTCTCAGAGTATTTGAATTGAATCATCTTCTACCTTTCTAACATAAATACTAATTAAGTGAGTTATGCATGTTGAGGATAATATGAAATACATGGGATGAAATCACTAGTAGGCCTTGGAGTTTAATATTCCATATATTGAGTTGGAGCACTTATAAATATTATCAAAATATAATCTTAAGATATTTTACATGATAAAATATAGGCAACCAAACCTCATTATATAAAATAGTTATAATTTTTAACAAACTTAATTAGAGTTTAATTTTATGATATAAATTTTTTTAAATGTATTTCATGACATATATTCATCCATAAAACTCTTGTATTTACTTAATTTTTAATATATCCACGTTATTCATTATGAAATTCATGAATTACAGTGATTATAATTTCATTGAACATTTAATGAAATATAGTTTTGATAGATATTGTAATCAATAGTCTCTAAATATATTTTATTTTAAATTTATTTTCTCTTTTTCACTATTGGTTAAAATTGAAAATATATTTCATTTATATCTTAATTATTATAATAAATCAATTATATAGTTATAAATGATTGTGTATTTATGAGAACGTTCATGATGTGGAAGTATATTTTCATGTTTAATGTTCACTCTAGACAGAAATACTTTTCATTATTAGTTAATGAAATAGTGTATTATCATTAAAATATTTATTATGAAAATTTATAATTTATATACCTATTTTTCAAATCTAATTGGAAATTTGTGGAAAATTTTGAGGTTATTCCAGAACGATATTAGGGGGTTTTAAAATTTTAAGAAATAAAAAATGGGTTAAGTTAAAATGTGTTATGGAAAATGGGTTTTGTGAAACCTATTCATGAAATTAGGACGAGCCACTTACATGAAATGGGGTCCCATAAGACATTCTTCGTGGAAGAAAGCATGAAACACATCCACACTTCCCATTGAGGTGTATGGAAGGAGGTGTAAACACGATTCACATTTCATGTAACCCCTCCTTCTAAATGAACCCTTATTTACTTTTTCCTTCTATTTTTGGAAATAATTCTTGCATGGTTTGAATTAATTATAAAATTATTTTTGATTATACTCAAAATGGTATAATTTCTTTTCAAAAGTGTATATTTTGAGCTAATTTATTTTTTCGTTTGATTTCTTATATTAATTTTTTAGTTTTGTTTATTTAATTAGTTGTTTAGAATATTTAAATAATAAATTTATTATATTATTTAAATAATATAATTTATGTATGATATAAATATTATTGGATATTTTTGTAAATTTATATCATTTATGTTTTGTGAAATTAAATTATTTTTAAAAATTTAATAAATTTTTCAATATAATTTATAGATTATTAAAATAAATATATTAATATAATAAGTTAATGATCATGATCTAGAAAACTAATTCTTGTTGGATTTTTTATTTTCATTTACAAATTAAAATAATTGTTTTTTTATCATTTATGATGATCCAAAATCCAGCAAACAATTTTCCCATAATTTGATTACTGTACTAGATCAAATAATACTTAATATTTATATCTTTCATTGGTATTTGAAATAATTATAATATTTGATGAATCTTGGAGTTTCTATAAAGAATTAGGTGATTTTCAATGATTTAACACCACAATAATACACTTTGAGACATCATTAAAGATGAGAAGGAATTTTAGATCTAAATAATGAATCAACAACAATGCCACATGTAACACCTCTAACCTTGGTCACCCAGATCTGGTGGTAAATTTATAACTTAATACTTAGATTACAACATATTACAATCCTAAGATCAACGTTTAGTAGTACTTAAAATTCTAAATACATAAAAATTACATTACAACATGACTTATAAAATCATTTGAGTAAAAATCATTATTCCTTAATATTATCCATATAGTTGATCATGCATAGTATTCCACTTCATTACCCACTAAAATGGGAAAAATTAAAGGTTGAGGTCAACTTCTTAGTAATGGATAGTGTATAATGGAATCTAATATAGAATAATAATGGCAAAAGAAATTTTGTGGGAATTTATAAAAATGTTGGTGTATCGATGAATACATAAGAATAATGTAATCCATGGATGAAAAAAGAAATAAATAATCACATGTATAAAATTAAATGATCACATAATGATAGAAATTATTGGAATTCATAATTGAAGACATCATAAACATATTTTTGAGGCCTTATTCCAATACATCATACATAAATGGTAAGGAATATCCCATTAACCTATCTTAGTTATCTTATTAGACCTACCACTATACCCAAGGGATATATAATTTTAGTCCAAACCCACTATATAAAATTCAAATGCATTTCATTATATAATAAATTTTATAGGAAATACATTTCATAATGTTAAATAATGAAAAAATTAGAAATTCTTAGCATAATTTCAAAATGAAGCTTGTCTTAAAGGATTTCCTCATATGAAATTTGAGATTATACAGGGATGAAAATAGTATTCCCCAGTCATTAAATAAGTAATAATATATAGATTAATTCCCTTGAATCTTATTAAGGATAATTATCGATTCTAAATGTTAAAATAAGTACCCTTATCAAGTGAAGAATATGGTATTGTAGTTATCAGGTACATACAAGGATTAAAATGATCAATGTGTTTAGAAAATAGAATACATGTATTTATAGTGGTAGGAGACCAATGAAAATGTGGATAAATCCCCTTTATGCAATAATAATGTAATCACACATATTTTATATTCATTATGGATACATTATTTTCTTAGGTAAAGATTACAAGATCAGCATACATTGATAGTAAAGGGGAAGTTATTCCAAAATCAAGTGTAATTAACTTGGGAACCAATAGAGGCTCCTCCATCTATATCATTGATATCCTTAGAAAAATACCACATCATATAAATGATATATTTATAATACTAGAAATATATGGAGTATATAGGGATATTTATCATGAGAAAATATAGAGTTTTATGCCTCTTGGGAAAATTTTGGCATCACAAAAACTTAATAAAGGAGTATAACATTAGTGAAATGGGGTCATACATTGTTGAGCCCTCTCGGAAAATTAGTTGAACTTATATTTCGATAATCCCAACTATGCTCAATCGTATTTTAACTATGCTCAATTAAATTTTGATAATCTCAATTATGTTCAAGTATAGTTTGATAGTTCCTATATTAATTAATGATTAATTACTTATTTCAGTATTTATGTACACCATGCACATATTCATACTTTATAATGTTTATATTATCTTCAGAGAATTCAGTTACTAAATGGATATATATTCAAACATGACCCATTCTGCCAAAAGAATTCTTAAACAGACAAGTGGTCACCATTACAGAACAAGCCTACCGATACGTAAAGGCTACCAATACGTAAAGGCTACCGATATGTAAAGGCTACCGATATGTAAAGGTTACCAATACGTGAAGGGCACCGTTACACCAATCCTACCGATATGTGAAGGTCACTGTTACATCAAGCCTACCGATACATGAAGATCACCGTTACAGATCAAGACTACCGATACGTGAAGGTCACCGTTACAGATCAAGCCTACCGATATGTGAAGGTCACCGTTACATCAAGCCTACCGATACGTGAAGGTCACCGATACATCAAGTCTACCGATACATTAAGTCCACCAGTACAACAAGTCTACCGTTATACAAGCTCACCGATACAATAAGTCACTATTATGAAAGACCACCATTACAGACGAGTTATCGAAGGAATTCTACCGACAGACATGAAGTCTATCGATAGAAAGGCTACCGTTAGAGAAGAGGTTACCGATACACAAGGCTACTGATATCCAAATCTACCATTCCAGAAGAATCCAACGCTATCTTAATTTCTTTATCTTTATTTAATCTAACCAACGGTCATATCAGGTATATTTTAATGCTCTGTCATTTGTTTAATAAAGGTTTTTGGATGTCAGGAAACCGTACCTCATACCTGCAAAAAGAAATCATTTCTTTTGCCGGAGCTCATGCCCTAAATACAAGAAGTCCATGTTGCTGCAGAGACAAGGAGTGATACACACATGCAGAATACATGAGGAATATATAGAAGATAGAAGTATACATGAATAAGAACATACAATAATAGCTCAGAAAGATATACATCCATGAACAAGAATACACAGAAGCTCATACACATTCACGAGGATTTTGAAGAAATTCATCGACTACATTTTCACTGTCTCTGAACCTGGATGTGAAGCAGACGACACTCTATTTTTCAGATAAAAACCAGAAGAGGACTCAGAACCATTTCTGATCAAATTGGAAGAATTCCAGAGCTACACTGCAATCACTAGAGTCATTCTAAACTCTATATCTTACTCAGTGATTTATTATTTACATTACGAGCAGTGTGTATCATCTGTTTTAAGTTACACACACTGTCTCCTGAACCTTAACTGGAGGATCTGTAAATCCTCATTCAAACTCCTTACATTTTCTATTTCCCACTGTGGATAGTGGTAGAGGTTGTGTGTGAAATGGACAGTTGTATTTGCTGTTGTTTTTGTTTCCCACGTAGAACTGTGGTATAGGTATTTCACCTGGATAGTTGTAAACTATTGTGAACCCCGATCCAGGGTGTGGATCCAATTTATATAAATTGTTGAGAGGACTAAGTATCGTCTTGAGACTGAACCTCTTGGTTATATCTGTTGTGCTTAATTTAGTTTTTTCTAGAACCATTTATTCCGCTACCAAGTGCTTTAAAACCTAAACTGTTTTTCAAGTTACTCTGATAATTGAATTATCAAGTGTTTGCATTATTTGTAAAATAGTGAGTTAGTTTCAAAGGCTAATTTGATCCCCTAATTAGATTAACTGGGAATTAATCAATCCCTTGAGAACCTAGCTAAAATTTTTCTTTAATTCAAATTCACTACAATTCAATTTGTATTTTAAAATTGGGGGATTTAGTGAAAGATTTTTAAACAGAAATTTTAATTGGAACTCAATTAACCCCCTCTTGAGTGTCCACTCCGACCAACATTTGGTATCAGAGGAGCTTAAAATATATTCTAAATTACTCTGTTTTTCAACTGTGATTTTAGTTGTATTTTAAAATTCTTAAAATTTCTGTTATTTATAAATTTTTATATCTTTAAAATCTATTGTTTCAACCTAGTTATCATTGATAATAGACTTGAAGGTGTTTCTACTAATATACCACCATTTTTCAATGGAAACAACTATGCTCAGTGGAAGATTAAGATGAAAATTCATTTAGAAAGCATGGGTTTTGATATTTGGACTACCATAGAATAAGAATATAAAATTCCTATTACTGTTAGATTCACTTGGAATGAAGCTACTAAGACAGCCTACAATAATAATTGCAAAGCTATGAATGCATTGTATTGTGCTTTAGGAGATGAGGAATTTAATAGAATATCTTCTTGTAAGACTGCACATTAAATTTTGGATACCTTAAGTGTTTCTCATGAAGGAACAACTAATGTTAAGGAAATGAGATTGAACACCTATACTATTAAATATGATAATTTTAAGATGAAGCCTGATGAACCCATTTCTGATATGTATCTCAGGTTTAACGAAATTGTCAATACAATGATCTCACTAGGAAAGGATGTTTCATCAAAGGAGAAGATCATGAGAATTTTGAGATTCCTAGAAGAGCTCGTGGTAATCAAAGAAGAAGAAGATGAACCAAAAAGGAAGTCAATTGCCTTCAAGACTTCTACTTTAAAGAACAAGGATAAGGAGAAACTTCAAGTTGTAAGTGATAGCTCAAGCTGTGAAGAAAGTGAAAGTGCATCTGACAGTGATGCAGAAATGGCTCACATAGCCAGATGATTTAAGAAGTTTTCTAGGAATAAGAATTTTTTCAGAAAATCACATTACAAAGGTAAGTATAACAACAAGGGACACTAGAAAAGGACTGGAAGAAATCTAAAAAATCTGATGAAGTTGTATGCTATGAATGCAAAAGAAAGGGACATATAAAAGAAGACTGTCCAAAGCTGGAATACAAGAAGAAGTATGAGTATATGGACAATAAGTATTGGAAAGCCATGAAGGCTACTTGGAGTGCTTCTGAGGATAGCTCCAGTGAATCTGAAGCTTCTGAAACTGAAATCAAAAATAAGTCTAACATGTGTTTTATGATAAACACCTCTCAGGTAACATTTGAAACTCATGCTTTAAATTCTTATTATTCTAGATATGATTCCGAATCTGAAAATATGTCAAAATCTGAACAATTTGAATACTGTGATATGTTGGAAGAAACCTATAATGATCTGAAATAAAAATACAAAGGTTTAAAGAAACAGTATGCTTTAACTATTAAACATAAATCTGATCTTGACATAGAAATGGAAAAGAATGCTCAGTCACTTAAAGAAACCCCTGAACTGAAATTGTCAAATGAGAAACTTAGGAAGGATTTATAAAAGTTTACAAATGGCAAAGACACTCTTACTCATATGCTAGGTAAGCAGATTGAACCTAGATATATTACTGGTATAGGATACCAACTCGAACAAAGAAAAATTACCAAAACTAGATTTATTCCTAAATCTGGACAGAATGTGGTTAGTTATAGTTCTGGAATCTCATATTCTTCAATTCGTTATATTCATAGTTACGGATCTAATAAATCTTTTCTTTCAAAATATTTTGATTCTACAAATTTTATGACACCCATAAGACAAATTTGGGCACCTAAAGTTTTATTGGCTAACCTGTCTCGACCCAAGAAAATCTGGGTACCAAAATCATTTCCTATCTAAATCTGTTTTGTAGGAAACCTACTTAAAGAACTCCTATAAAAAGTCCTGGTACTTGGACAGTGGATGCTCACGACATATGTCAGGAGACTTCTCATGATTTAAAAGAATAGTCAGAGTTGATGGAGGTTTTGTCACTTTTGGTGATAATTCTAAAGGGAAAATCATCGTCTTAGGCCAGATTGGTAACACTGACTCAGTATTAATTTCTAAAGTTCTATTTGTTGATGGAATTAAGTATAATTTACTAAGTATTTCTCAGTTATGTGATGATGGATTCAATGTTAAATTTGAAAATGATTCTTGCAATGTTTTTTAATTCTAAAAATTATTTAGTATTTTCTGCTTTGCGAAATTAAAATGTTTATGCTGTTGATTTAAATTCTTTATCTATGAAAAATATTACTTGTTTAAATAATTTTCATAAAGATTCTTGGCTTTGGAACAGAAGATTAGGACACTGTAATGTACATTCACTTAGAAAACTTACTAGGAAGAACTTGGTTAGAGACCTACCAAAACTTGAATTCCCAGCAGATAAAGTTTTCAATCCCTGTCAAAAGGGAAAGAAACATAAAGTTTCTTTCAAATCAAAGAAATAAGTTTCAACTTCTCAACCTCTCAAGTTGGTTCACATGGATTTGTTTGGACCTTCCATAGTTTCTAGTTTAAATGGGATGCACTATGTCTATGTTCTAGTAGATGACTATTCTAGGTATACTTGGGTATATTTTCTAGCTCACAAAAGTTAAGCTTGTTCTTACTTTGTTAAATATTCCAAGTCTGTAGAGAACCTTAGTGTACTTAAGATTAAAACCTTGAGAAGTGATCATGGTCGTGAGTTTGAGAATCATGAGTTTGAATCATACTGCTCACACAATGGCTATAGTCACAATTTCTCTGCCCCTAAGACACCTCAACAAAATGGTGTAGTAAAAAGGAGGAATAGAACCCTTCAAGAAATTTTCAGAACCATGCTCAATGAGTATGACCTACCTATTTATTTTCGGGCCGAAGCTGTCAATACAGCTTGTTATATTATCAATAGAGTCTTTATTAGACCTGTTCTTAAGAAGACCACTTATGAGTTGTGGAACCATAGGAAACCTAAGGTTAACTACTTCAGAGTTTTTGGTTTCAATGTATTTATTCATAATACCAATGATAATCTTGACAAGTTTGCATCCAAGAGTGATGAAGGAATTTTCCTAGGTTACTCTATTTCTAGTAAAGCCTATAGAGTTGTCAATAATAGAACCAAGTGTGTGGAATAATCTGTTCACATCATGTTTGATGAAACTGATCCACACGAGCCTAAAATCTCTCTTGAAAATATTGAAGAAGATTTATCTGTTTTGGACCTTAATGACAAATAAAATGAACCAGCTATAAAAACATACAGTTCTGGAAATTTTCCAGAACCTTCTTCTGTTGATTCCAAACCTGTTGATGAACCTGAAATCTCTAGCCCTACCTTTTCAAGACCAACTAGGATTCTGAAGAACCATCCCTTAGATGCTGTTGTAGGTAAACTAGATAGAGGAACACAGACTAGAGCTTCTCTAAGAAATCAGGTTGAACATAAAGCTTTTCTTTCACAGTTAGAACCTAAAAATATCAATGATGCTATCAATGATGAATTTTGGGTAATAGCTATGCAATAAGAACTAAATGAATTTGAAAGAAATAAAGTCTAGGAACTAGTAGAAAGACCTAAAGACACTTTGACCATAGGCACAAAATGGGTGTTTAGAAACAAAGTTGATGAATCTAGAAACATCATTAGAAACAAAGATAGACTAGTTGCACAAGGTTACAATCAAGAAGAAGTAATTGACTATGAGGAAACCTTTACACATGTATCTAGATTAGATGCAATTAGGATCTTACTTGCCTTTGCATCACATCTGAATTTCAAGTTATATCAAATGGATGTGAAAAGAGATTTTCTAAATGGTTTTATTATTGAAGATGTTTTTGTAGAACAACCACCTGGTTTTTCAAATCCTCACTTTCAAAATCTTGTTTTTAAACTTTCTAAAGATTTATATGGTTTAAAACAGGCTCCAAGAGCTTGGTATGAAAGACTTACAAATTTTCTTATTTCAAAAGGATTTACAAAAGGAATTTCTGATCCCACTCTTTTTATAAAAATAATTCCAAAGGATGTTTTAATAGTACAGATATATGTTGATGATATTATTTTTGGATCTTCTAAAAATTCTTTATGTACTATTTTTTCAAAGATTATACAAAATGAGTTTGAAATGAGCTTAATGGGAGAGCTTAAGTACTTTCTTGGATTTAAAATCTTTCAAAATAAAGATGGTATTATTTTCAATCAGATTAAATATACTAAGGATTTATTAAAACGTTTTGGTTTGGATAGAATTAAGGGAAGTGATACACCTATGAGTACCACATGAAAATTGGATATTGATGAAACTGGTGAACCAGTAGATCAAACTAATTATAGAGGTATGATTGGGAGTTTACTTTATCTTACTACTAGTCGACCTGATATTATATTTATTGTATGTATGTGTGCTAGATTTCAAGATGACCCTAAAGAGTCACACTTACTTGCTGTTAAAAGGATTTTCAAATATCTTAAAAATACTGCAAATTTGGGATTGTTTTATCCAAAAGGACAATCATTTGATTTAATAAGTTATTCGGCTGGTGACTTTTCTGGATGCAAGTTAGATAGAAAAAGCACATCTGGAACATGTCATTTACTTGGAAAGTCCCTAGTATCATGGTGTAGTAAGAAACAGAACTTAGTTGCAGTATCTACTGCTGAACCAGAGTATATAGCTGCTGGTAGTTGCTGTCCACAGATTCTGTCGATGAAAAACACTCTATTGGACTATGGATTTGAGTTTAAACATGTTTCAATTAACTGTGATAACACTAGTGCGATCAATATCTCTAAGAACCCTGTGTCTCACTCTAGAACCAAACACATTGATGTTAGACACCACTTTCTGAGAGATCATTATCAAAGAGGTGATATAACTCTTTAATTTATAGGCACTGAATTCCAATTAGCTGATATTTTCACTAAGCCTTTAAATTCAGAAAGATTAAGTTTCATTAGACACGAATTAGGAATGATAACTTACTCTTAAACGGTTAGATAAACCTCACCGTTAGGTAAAACTCACCCTTAGATAAACCTCACCGTTAGATAAACCTCTCTGTTAGATAAACCTCACCAATCGATAAAAATCACCGTTGGAGAAACCTAACTGTTAGGAGAAACCTCACCGTTAGGAGATACCTCACCATTAGATGAATCTCACCGTTTAAGGACACCTCACCGGTACATCTCTCGCACTATTTTTTTAATTTTCGTATTAAGGCCGAGACTTTGAATTTATTTTTAATATGAGATTTATTTTATATTTGAATCATAAATTATATTAAAACCGACTCTAGACATCACTCAATCACCACGAACCCGTATGTTCGAATCCCTACTACCTAAACCTCTCAAGCTCGCAAAACCCTAAAACTAAGAATTTGAAATGGCTCGTGTGAAGTGACCCTCAGTGGATGAAGGGAATGATGTGCCACAAGCTAAGAAGGATAAAGTAACCAATGTTGGTGCTAGTGGAAGTAGTAGAGATGTTGTTCGAAGGAATCCTGTGAATCCGCATTTATCGAAGCGAGAAATTGTAGTGGAAAAAGAGTTATGTGCAGAATGGTTGTTGGAAAGCAAGTCCTTGATTCTTAAGATCTTAAAAGAGCAAGGATGGATCAAATGTTTCATGAACAATAATGGACCATACTATCCAGCTCTGGTAATAGAGTTTTATGAGTTTGTCTGTTTTGAGACATCAAAAGAGGACAATAGGATGATTTCCTACATAAATGGTCAAAAGATTTTGTTTTCATATGTTAAATGGGCTGATAACCTTAAAGTTCCTCATGAAGGTGATTATGGATTTTATTCAAAATCCATACCTACTGCCAGTGACTTTTTCAATTATGAGGATGCCTTGTTATAGTTGACAGTAAATGGAACTCCTAGAAGGGTCATTGCTGCAGAGATGGCAGGGGAGGAAAAACTGCTTTTCAAATTCATTCAGCATGTGATTAGTCCAAGGAGAGGATATTTTGCTACCCTCAGATTTCAAGATATTTATTTGTTGTATCTATTAAAACATGGAGTAAAGGTGAACTTGTGTAGATTGCTTATGATTCGGATTAAAGAGATGACTAGACCGAAGTCTAAGTCCAATGTACTTTTCTTTTCTAAATTGATTTCTATTATGTTGAAGGAAAATGAGGTAGCTGGAACTCAAGATGAAACTGTTGTAGTTAAGGATAACTTTTCCTCACCAGGATTGTATGTAAGTTTATGAAAGTAAGCTGGAACCCTTGGAAGAAATCATGGGTTAATGATGATGGAAAAATCTATGAAAAATACACTCCTCTGGACCATCCTTCTAGACCAAAGGATGTGAGGGATCCTGGTCTTGGACCAGATGAGAGAGAACCGGTCTACAGTGATAATGAAGCTGAAGCTGAGGAGGAAGAGACATCAATTGAGGAAGGATGAGACCCAGATTTTCCTCCTAGTCCTATGCCTCAAAATATTTCTGATGGAGCAGCTATCCCTCCAAAAGAACTACAAAGGATAGAAACTATTTTGAAGGACAATGATACTGAGACTAAGGAAGAAGAAGAAGAAGCATGTCAGTACATTGTTAAGGACACCTCTGAAGAAGATGAGGTGGCCAAATCCAATCGTGTTATTAATGGAGAAAAGTAGGATACTGGTGAAGCAGATGATGAGGAAAATGAAGAAGAAGAGATCAGTTTGAGCCCTCTGATAGTTAGTACAGTCAGGACAGAGCCTGATCAGGAAGAAGAAGCATCATCTATTGATGAGAGAGTCACTGATGACTTAGAGAAAATGTCTATTTAATCTGCTATAGTTGTAGAGGAAGTTGTAGAATTACATCATGTAGAACAGTTGGAGGAGATTCCTCAGGAGAATGTTCTAAGTGAGGGGGAGCATCTTGGTTCAGTATCTGTTTTGTATGACATTGAAGGTTGGTCATTAGATCCAGGATATATGGTTCTTGGACTTTCCTATGGAGATTTGAATGAGGAAGACCAACCCCAAAAGGAATCTGTTACCCTACCTGCAGTGGCTGAAAATGTGGCAACCAATGAGGACTTTGAGTTCTTAAAGGCTGAAATGAAAGAAGCACTGAGTGAGTCAGTGGCAGATTTGATGAAAAGCCTGGTTGATGAAATGAGAAGTGTGGAGAAAAACCTGCAGATATATATGGGATGTGCTATTTCTAGCCTAGTAAAGGAAATGATGGATGAAGTTAAGGTGTGCCATACTCAAATTGAGAGTTGGACAGGAGCTGTGGTTTCTCTCAGACAATCAATTTCTTCATTGACTACTTTGAACAGTTCTCAAAACAAAGTGAATCTTGATATCAGATATATCAAAGAGGTAGTCAAACAGTTTGTGGAAGTGTTTGAGTCTTTTAAGAAATCATTCAAAGAACATCTGTACAGTCAAGATGAACTTTTCCAGAAGGTGGTTTGTAATCTGACACAATCTTTCAAGGAGACAATAGCTTTTTCAGTGAAACCTCTTCCCCCATCCTGCTCTACTGTGAACCTTGACCAGATCAGATCTGTTATTTAGGAAGAGTTGGCTACGGCCAGTCCCAGTGGTGCCTCAGATACTCAGATCCTTGCTACCACTAGGGAAGTTAGTAGTTTTGTTCGTGATCACCTATGGGAAGCTACTACTTTTCAAGAGGCAATTAAAAATAAGGTGGATGCTTATTTTGAGAAAGTCTACACCAAGCATCAAATGACCAGCCATTTCAAGATTTTGATGGAGAATTTGACGTTTCCCCCAGTAACTCAAGATTTTAGAGAACAGGTTAGTAAGCTTAGGGAGCTTACTCCTGCCTTGGATAAATTCATTGAAAATCGAGATGATTTTGTGTCAGCAATGGAAAGAGGAGGTAGTATTATTATGGATTTCAGGAACCTGTTTCTACCCTTCTTGTATGTGGATGCCAGACCTGTGATTGTACCTCCTGCCCTTCCTGCCTCTGCCTCTGGGAGTACACCTCAGTTGACTCCAGTTCAGGCTATTCGAAGCTTGACACCTATGATCCCACAGAAGAGCACAGATTTCAGATCCGGATCACTTTTAGTGGCCGACCCTCCATTTGTTCTTTCAGCTATTCCCAATCCCTCTCCTCAATCTGAACCTACACCCTCTTCTGACCCTAAGGAAAAGACTTCTATTCAAGATGAAGATTTATTGATTCTGGATGTTTTTTATGGGATTCTCTTGTATTTATTTTTGTAATACTAGCTTTATCAGTTTGTACCTTTTGTACTTTAATGGACATTTACTCTTACATTCTCCACTTTACTGTGTTTATGTTTCCTTGAATTCTGATATTTCTCTAATTCTACCCTTCTTTTTGTTAATCACAAAGGGGGAGAAAATTGCACCAAAGGCAAAAAATGGGGGAGAAAATGAAACTAATGAGAACTGGGAGTGCAATTGAAAGGGGGAGAAAAATGAGAACATTGTTTTAAAGTTTTTTTGTGGAAATGTTTCCTCTGAAACTATCTTAATTTTCTTAATACTTTGGCATAAGTTGTGATAGGTTGTGATTATCAAAAAGGGGGATATTGTTGAGCCCTCTTGGAAAATTAGTTGAACTTATATTTTGATAATTCCAACTATGATCAATCGTATTTTAACTATGCTCAATTATATTTTGATAATCTCAATTATGTTCAAGTATAGTTTGATAGTTCCTATATTAACTAATGATTAATTACTTATTTCAGTATTTATGTACACCATGCACGTATTCATAATTTATAATGTTTATATTATCTTCAGATAATTCAGTTACTAAATGGATATATATTCAAACTTGACCCATTCTGCCAAAAGAATGCTTAAACAGACAAGTAGTCACCATTACAGAACAAGCCTACCGATATGTAAAGGCTACCGATACGTAAAGGCTACCGATACGTAAAGGCTACCGATACGTAAAGGTTACCGATACGTCAAGGTTACCGATACATGAAGGTCACTGTTACATCAAGCCTACCGATACGTGAAGGTCACCATTACATCAAGCCTACCGATACGTGAAGGTCACTGTTACAGATCAATCCTACTAATACGTGAAGGTCACCGTTACATCAAGCCTATCGATATGTGAAGGTCACCGATACATCAAGTCTACCGATACATTAAGTCCACAAGTACAACAAGTCTACCATTATACAAGCTCACTGATACAACAAGTCACTGTTATGCAAGCCCACCGTTACAGACGAGTTACCGAAGGAATTCTACCGACAGACATGAAGTCTATTGATAGAAAGGCTACCGTTAGAGAAGAGGTTACTGATACACAAGGCTACCGATATCCAAATCTACCATTCTAGAAGAATCCAACGTTGTCTTAATTTCTTTATCTTTATTTAATCTAACCAATGGTCATATCAGGTATATTTTAATGCTCTGTCATTTGTTTAATAAAGGTTGTTGTATTTTTGGAAACCGAACCTCATACCTTCAAAAAGAAATAATTTCTTTTGCCAGAGCTAGTGCCATAAATACAAGAAGTCCATGTTGCTGCAGAGACAAGGAGTGATACATACATGTAGAATACACGAAGAATATACACAAGATAGAAGTATACACAAAGAAGAACATACAAGAAGAGATCAGAATGATATACATGTACGATCAAGAATACACAGAAGCTCATACACATTCATGAGGATTTTGAAGAACCTCATCGACTACATTTTCACTGTCTCTGAACCTGGATGTGAAGCAGACGACACTCTTTTTTTCAAAAAAAAAACTAGAAGAGGACTCAAAACCATTTCTGATCAAATTGGAAGAATTCCAGAGCTGCACTACAATCACTAGAGCCGTTCTAAACTCTATATCTTACTCTGTGACTTATTATTTACATTACGAGCAGTGTGTATCATCTTTTTTAATTTACACACACTATCTCCTAAACCTTAACTAGAGGATCTCTAAATCCTCATTCAAACTCCTTACATTTTCTATTTCCCACTGTGGATAGTGGTAGAGGTCGTGTGTGACCTGGACAGCTATATTTGCTGTTGTTTTTGTTTCCCACGTAGAACTGTGGTAGAGGTCTTTGACCTGGACAGTTGTAAACTGTTGTGAAGCCCGATCCAGGGTGTGGATCCAATTTATATAAATTGTTGAGAGGGATAAGTCTCGGTTTGAGACTGAACCTCTTGGTTATATCTTCTGTGCTTCTTTTAGTTTTATCTAGAACCTTTTATTCTTCTGCCAAAGTGCTTTAAAACCTAAACTATTTTTCAAGTTACTCTGATAATTGAATTAGCAAGTGTTCTCATTATTTGTAAATCAGTAAGTTAGTTTTAAAGGCTAATCTAATCCTATGATGAGATTAACTAGGAATTAATCAATCCTTTGAGAACCTAGCTGAAAGTTTTATTTAATTCAAATTCACTACAATTCAATTTTTATTTTAAAATTGGGGGATTTTAGTGAAGGATTTTTAAACAAAAATTTTAATTGGAACTCAATTCACCCCCCTCTTGAGTGTCCACTCCGACCAACATACATGTATAAGATATCATGAGGATTGTAATTTATTTTATATTAAAATAATTCTCGAATAATAACTTGGATATTTAAATAGATAAAAATAATGTATATGTAAATAGAAATTGAAAAGAGAGAGGAAAAGGACCCTTTCTTCGACATGGTATCGGTGTTTGAAAAGGATAATATGAGGGGGATTGGGTAATATATCCTGGATAAAAGGAAAAATTTAAGATGATACCATATAATTATAATCATTAAAACATATAAAATATGTTTTTTAATAAATTATAACTAATAAATTTTATTTGGAAAAGAACAATGGAGGATTTGGAACCCTTACATCTCTTGAGCTTCTTAGACTAATTTCAAACCATAGTACCACCCAAACTCACCAAGATTGAATGGAGAGATATGAAATATAATCCTTGAGAGATATAAAATGATATAAATTCAATTTTTTTGTTGGATAAATGAGAATATGTAGTTGTTATTTATAGCTGTGGTGAGTGGATTATCATGGAATAACATATGAATATTTTATGTATCCATTATCTTTTGTACTACATCTCCCTCCATAGTTCCTTATTACCACCATTTTTTACTCCACTATAATATTTATTTACAAAATAAGGAATATATCACTATTTAGTCTATGTTGGGTCATTATTACATATATATGATTCCATATTTACTGTATTTCACTATAATTCATCATTTTTTACAGTATTTTAAAAATTTTACCAAAGATTTAAAAATATACCCCCTTGGATAATTTTGAAGACCTAGTTAAAAATATGTTATCCATTTTATAATATTTATTTTATAATCATGTAGATTTTTATTTTTATATAATGGTGGTACTTTTGATAAAAATATGGTATCAGAGTAAATGAAAATTCATTTCTTAAATGATTTTACACTTTTGTACTACTTAAACCCAAGATACATAATGCCTTATCACATCGATATAAGACCTAAGGGTAATTTTTTAAATGGTATTAATTTCATGGTTTGGTTTATTTAACATTTATCTTGTCGTGATTTCCAATGACTTGAACTTCTACATTAGACAATTTCGTTCGAGCCTCAATTATTGATGTTCTCCTTAGGCATGGTTAAGGGGGAACCATAGTGTTATTTCCTACTAGCCAAGATCTAATAAATAAACTTTATAAAGAATGTTCCTACAATTTGGGGATGTTTTTCTTCTCATTAATCAATTAAAACTCACCATTACCCTAAATATATACTAATTATAATGGTCACTTTATAATTTCTACATTACAAATGATCATAATGCCCAACGATCATAATTCCTAACAGTCATAATAACCAATAGTGATGTATTGGCTTTATTTACATTCTATATATTCAGTCAACCCAATTTCCTAAATAATATTTCTCATTTTTTGTTTTTTATATATTTTGATTTATTTTACTATATTACTCTTCTTTTGTAATGTTCTTTACATAATTATGATGTTTATTAGAGAATATGATATAGGAGACATCTACATTATAATTGAACTATTATTTTTTTAAAAATTATTATTTATAAATGTATTAATAAATTAATATCATTGATTTGTAATGCAATACTTTATACAAAAATATGTTCAATCCTTACATGAATTTTCTCATGCATTACACAACACCCAATCCATGATGAAACCAAGGGTTTTAGGAGATTAATCTTTATATTTTAAGATTAAACCATGATGTAATATTATAAATGATGCTATAACACCCTTACATAATATTAACTTAGAAGATAAATTGGAATGATTTTAAAGTTAAAGGGGTTTCTCACATTGTGTGGAGGTCCTTTACGCTGCACTACACCAATAGAAGGATAATGTGCAAGATTACCTCAGGATGTGGGAATGTGTGGATAACTAAATTTGTTATAAAGAGAGATAAAATTCCAAACCAAGGATATGTAATAATATATCAAAGATTGATCTTATTAATACACACCAAAAAAATAATATATAGGAAATAATCATGGAAATTTGAGGGACTCGATTACTATAGATTGATGCTCATATCATAATCAAGATCTACATCAGAGTAACATGAAGTAATTGAGGGGAGATCATATTGTAGCATAGTTACCACTCTATATAGAATCAAAAATTGTAAATAGCTCAATATTTTGGTTATATAATCATCACAACACATAAAACTAGTTATGCCATAACTTATTCCAAGGGAGCTTTAAAGAAAGTAAAACCATGATCGATACTTTTAGAGGTCTCACTATTATCTATGAGATATTAAAATTTTTAATGAATATATTTTTCTCTTAAGACACAACCTTATCTTTTATGTCCTAAATATGGTCATCGATGAGAGAGAAACCAATATTTATAAAGATTCATTCTATAAGAATCCAGATTTCACTATCGAAAAGTTTAGGCATATAAATATAGCATGTTTTTAATTTTAAAAGAGAAACTAGAATAAAGGTAAATATATAATAAATAATGAGATGAACATAAATAAGATGGACATTCATAAGAGGGATTTATATTATTTTATAGAGACGTTAATGATTTAATTTATACTTGCAGATTGAGGAATGAAGATTGAATGATAGTTAAGTTCTCTTGATTCCCTACAAAGATTATTTTAATCCTTTAGTATAGTATTATGCTTCATTCATCCCTAAAGAACACTCATTATATCTTAATGGATAACCATTTTATCATTAGTGAGTAGTTTCTTAATGGTTGTCGGATCAAAAGTAAGAGGATGGTTTCGTAGTGTAGTTGATTACTTTATTTTATTAATTGAATGTGCTAAATAGTATCACATTGTACCTGATTAAAATATTATTTGTTATTTCCTTGAAATAATTGTAGAAATTAAGGAATGTAACTCTTTGTTTTAAGGGTGTATGAGATCATGTGAACCAGCCTTGTTATTCCATGTCTTTTTAGATAAAACCTTAATTCACCTAAATCTCATTAGACTACTTTGCCCAAAATAATTAAATATAATTTCATAGATGTAATCAACACAAATTATGTGGGATTAATTACATTAAAGAAATATTTCAAATATTAAACAATATTAAATTATAATACATTGATATTTTAATTTATTAGGAAACTCATCCTCTAAAATTGATCCACCATCTCTGTTCCTTATAAAAAAAATTATAAATCTAAAAAGTGATCTTTTTTTACTTTTATTTAATTTTTTTCTATCATTTAATGTGTTTATCAACTTATTCTCACATGAATCCATTGATCCAAAAATACATAAGAGTTTACTATGTTATATTTACACCATTATTAGTGGTTTAATCAGGGGACTTAACATTACTATACAACACTTTTTAGTATCAATGATTAGGTGTTATATGAAAATTAATTCTAAAATTTAAATCCTTTCTCTTGAGAGGTGACGATGCTCAAGGGTGTAAGAATTTTTTTGAATGGTTATTCAATTCCAAGTGTAAAACCTCATAAATAGATCATCATATATTGATTGGTTCTCTCTTTGTAGTTCAATTATATATATATATATATATATATATTATTCATTAAGTGAACGAGTGTTCTTGTTTTTTCATTGCATTTTTTAGTGTATGAACCACATTAAAATAACTTTATTGAGGATCTTAGATCATGAGAAACCTCTTAAGTTTAATACCATGATCAAGGAAAACCTTTTTAGAAATCATATATTATTAATAGAAAACTAATTATCCCACATAGCGCATAAATATATTACTAACATCAATGATGGATCCCAATAAGAACTACATGAGATAACACTTTGGGATTCAAGACTTCCATTTTTCAATAGTTCTTCTCTCAATATAGTTAATCCACCGGTATAGTCCAACCCCTTTTAACTGAAACCAAGTGTTCTATAAATTGTCAAAACATGGGTCAATATAGAGGAATACAAAATGAAAACATCCATGACCATATCTCAAAGAAAAATTAGGTATGTTCAAGAGTAATGGATTCACAAAAGATACCATTAGATTACGAGCCTCTATATTCTATCTAATGGGATGAGCTAACAATTTTTTTAAATCCCAATCTTCATGATCTTTCATAATTTGGGAAGTTCTCACTATGAGATTTTTGGAGAATTATTTTTCACTAGAGAAGATGGAAAAGCTGATAAGTGATACTAAAAAATGTGTGAACAGTATGATGAAGATTCTATATGTGATGCTTGGTATCATTCTAAGGAGTTATTAAAAAGATTAAAATGTAATGGGGTATCCTTTTGTATACAATTTTTGACTTTATAATTCATTTTACAAAATAAATCTTGGGTTATGGTTGATTTACTAATAGGAGGAGGATTCATGAGAAATATCTCCATGGAGACCAAATTAATTTTGGATGATATCAGAAATAATGTCTCTGAATGTTAAGGAGAGTGATTCTCACATAAGTGAGGAGTAAATATAGTCAAGGGTATAATAAATTTAGATACTCATATATATGTAATGTCAAAAAAACGGAGGCATTTTTTTCATCCATAGTCAAAGAGTGTCACTTGATCCACCATAGGTTCTTTCATGTGATATGTGTATATGCCTGTATCTTTTTCAATATTTTCATGTATGATTTAAAGAAAAATTAATGGGTGACCAGAGTTTCATAAGTTACAACCAACCTTAAAATTATTTTCAAAATAATCTTTCTTAATAAGATAGATTGAATACTAAAAATATGAGTTAGAATAAAGGATGAGGGAAAATCCCAATCATTACAAAGTTCCTATAGGTTTTCACCAAGGACGAAAATAATTAAAGTTGTTCAGGAAATAGTTTCATGTCTTGAGGCAATAATTAATTCTATATCCTTAACCACAAATATAACAACAATTCTGAGTATCCCATCCATCTTTCAAGGAATATGTGTTTAAGTATATTTGGTATAATAAAAATTTCACTTTAATGTAAAAAACACTCACCAAAAGCGTGAGAATTATTTGGGAATTTTCTAAGACTTTGTCCAGAACATCGAGAAAAAATTGGTAAGATTTCTTAAAGACTGTTTGAGAGACTACTATAAGTTCTAGTAAGAAACTAAAATATTCCATGACAAGAAGTAATGGTAGTGATATTAAGATTTCGGAATGAGCAAAAATGTTGGAGTTGGTGTCCTAGAACCAACTAACTTTTTATTTTCAATTACAAAAATATTTAAAGACCTAAGTATTAATTAACATATTATCTCATAATTATTATTTTTCTAAGTAACATTAATGTGATAATGTCCTTAGAGTATCTATCGCATCAATAGGTTATAGTAGTTCTCCACTATAATGAGAATTTGGAAATGCTATGAAAATATGATAAAACATATGTCCTATGGTATAAATGAAATCAATCTAGTGATACATATATGATGCTTTTACTATTAGGTGTTTTATTCTCATAATAAGAAATCTGGCTTAAAACACATAATATTAAGAAATCTTGCTTAATTCCATGGGTAAAGAGGCTTATATGATCATGTACTAATTATAACCATAATCTCAGTAAAATTCTAGTTTAATTTATTATTTTTAATAAATATTATCCATGGATTATGAATTAATAATTATTTAGGTTAAGTTGATCATATAAATTCAATTACCAGTTATTCAATTTTATAATATATGTTAGTTTAATATTAAATAAAACTCATTTGTTTCTATGTGGATATCATAAAAAATAATTTATTTATTAAATAAATATTTATTTATTTTCAAGAATATTTAAATAAATATTTATTTACATGATTAGTGAATATAAGATTAATTTATTTATTGAATGATAAATATAATGATATTTATTTATTTAACAAAAAAAAATTATTATTCAAGTTTTGATAAATATTGAGGAAGATTGACAGGCCGAGTTAAGGGCATAATGGAAATGATATATTTTATTTAATATATATTAAATAAATAAATATTTATTTTTTTAGAAATTATATTTTAATATTTTTGAGTTATCGCATATCTTAGAAAATAATAATAATAATAATAATAATAATAATAATAATTTATATAGGGAATATATTAGAGAGAATATTTTATGAGGTCCCTTTTCATAATTATCAAATATTTACCCTTAACTATATATTCAATATTATATCATTTTTTAAGTGTTATGTGAATTCTTCAGCACAACACTTCTACTCAAGATAATTATCTCCAGACCGGGAGAACCTATATAAATTTTTCTCATGAATGAGAGAAAGTCCCCCTCCTCCCTCTATGATTGAGGGAACAAGATATAAAATTCTTCAGGCCTGATAAAATTTTTACTGAGATCAATGGCCAATGGTGAAAGGTATTTTGTACCTCTGTGATGGAACCCATAATACCATAGATCGTGTTTTTAGATTCATGGAGAAACTTTGGAAATTATTTGAATATTTCTACTTTGCATTCTTCACTGTAACAATGGGATGATAAGAATGAAAAAAAAATTGATCAAAAAAAAATAATTATCAAGATGTGGCAATTCATGTTCAAAATTAAGTATAAATTATATATGATAGGATCATATCTATAAAGAATCTAGGGTTTCTTCATCAAGTTCAACATATTTTTTCCATTGAAACTGATGTAAAAAATTGTTAAGTGTGGGTTTGATCACTTTTGTCATGCTTGAGATACTTCAAGTGGTATTAGAGTGGCCGCATAATAATCTATAATAATTTATTTTTTGTTTGATTGATTTCTAATTTTGTTAGAAAGAATTTATTTTTTCCTTTAATAAAAAAATTCAAGATATAAAATTTATTTTAATTTTATATAACCAATAATAGGTCAATAAAAGATAAATAACACTTGCAAATATCATCAAGATGTGCCAAGGATTTTGGAAACCGGACATCATTACTCAGTGTTTAATTACAATTGTATTTTGTGTATCCATGGTCAACCATACATGCACAAGACATAAAAAACATGGTATATTGTCTAAGGAAAAGTATAGGACATCATTACACACTACATATTTACTATCATTTAGCTCATAGATTGATAGGGTTGAATTATGTGTAGCTGGTGTACACAACTTGTAAACCCATGTGTGTTAGAACTATGTAGTCAATGTATATGGATTGTAATTAATACACACACAATATATTGATTTTTGGTTAAGTAACACATACTAGAAGTGATAAAATGAAATGTAACTAGTTATACACACCACGAAACATGAGATAACCTTCACAAGATACACATTGATTCTTTAGGCATGTGTTTTAGGTGAAAAAAAACTGAATACAAAATGTGTAGAAAGTTATACACACCATGTAACCTATTCCCACTCATGCAAGGTATACATCAATACAAGTATTTTAAGGAACAAAACATAAACAATACATATTATTGTCACTATTGGAATGTGGGTTTTTTACAACACTTTCATACCAATGGTTTCACAAAACCTTTGGTAAAGAAGGTTTTTACCAATGGTTTCCTAAAACCACTGGTAAATCACCTCCTAAGCAACCTTTACCAATGGTTTAAATATAAACATTGGTAAAAGGATGGCTTATGGGACATTTTACCAATGGTTCTAAGGAACTTTTGGTATAAGTGTGGCCTGAACATTTTTTCCAACGTTTTTTAAAAATCATTGGTAAAAGTTTCCCCAAAATTAATAGTAGCCCCTCCTCTCCCCCATTCACGAGACAGAACCCTAAATCGGAGCACTTCCCCCAAATTTGTAGTATCCCCCTCTCTCTCGGCGATCTAAGATCTCATTCACCTTCCTCTTCATCCATCCCATCCAATCTTCTGAATCTCCTACTGAATCTCCATTCGACCCATCCAAAATTAAGTTTTTTATTAAGTGGTGCCTTTTTTTATTAAAATTTATCTAATATTTTGGTTTTTAGTTTTTATTTTGATGTGTATATGTTTTTGTTTTTGTTTTGATTAAACCTATAATTTATTCATTTGAATAAATTAAAATAATTAAATATTTAACCCTCCATCAGAGATGAAGGGAATTTTTCTCTGGAACCATAGAAAACCCTTTTAGATTTTTTTAGTTTTTTCTTTAATTTATCATTTAATTATATTAAAATGTTATATAAATAGACTGGATAGTTATAGACCTCTCGGTGGTCACCTACATGAATTGTATCTCACACAATGTTCAAGATTCCATTGGGTACCCGGATAAACTACATGATTATATGTTTAGATAAGGGGAATCACCATCTTACAGATGCATGACTACTCACATGACATAGGATGGAGCATATAGCAGATGATTGGGTTTAACTCAAGAATCTAGGTCTAATTTTAGTATTTATTGAGCCTCTGGTATAGTACTACTTCCTACTAGTTGTAACTATGTTTTTCTTCTTGATACATGAAATACATTGCCATCATTCGGTTTATGATTTTGTTATTAGTTGGTATTACTGATTTGGTTATTTCCATCCATTTCCAATATTTTCCCATTGTTATCTTTCTTCCACTTTTTAACTGATAATATTAAAATTGTGCAACTCAGGTAATAAGGGAATAGTCTCCCCCAGACACACCAAAGGCTCTCATTATTAGTCAATAACATTTGGAATTTTGGTAGATGTGCTTCAGGCCATGTGGCCATCTGGGTTCGGGTCACTAATGAGTGGCATCCTGGTTTGGGACGTCACAATTCTGGGATATCCTTTTTATAGGTGTTTTTAAATAAGAAATTTACTGAATGAACTAGCCAACCTGATCAGAAACATTGAAACTGAATCATTTTTCTGGGCTATACCCAAGACATAAGTGCCTCCTCATTCTCAGAACCACACCTACCATCTATGCCATAATTTTCCCAATCATGGCTAGGCATGGAGATTCTCTGCATACCTCTAGGTTTCAATCCCAAGTAATAATGTACTCCAATTCATTAGGGGTGGTAAAATAAATCCACTTATTATAAAAATCAATGTGATATTTATAATATGTAAACTATCTCATACTAAAAATACCATCAATATTCTTAATATATTGGATCATGATATACCGTTGGTGTCTATAACATACAACCATTATAGGATACATTGGTCATTTCAAATAATGATCCATCCTCTTCTAAAGGCTTGTATTAAGGCCCTAAAAAATAGGTGGAAAATCTATCAAGAACCACAAAAAAGAAAAAATTAGATTAGAAATAAATGAATGTGAAGATTGAGTAGTACATTAGAGAACTAATAGCATTAATATAATCAAATCCATACATATAACTATTGAAGGTCCCTATCCAAAATCAATTGGGACATGATTCAATGAATACACCATACCAACATATGATCTATGGCCCCAAACCTAGGATCCTTTAATCCATGGTTAAGGTGAAACTTGATGGGGCCATAACTACTTTTGATGTGATTATCATCATACTCCTCGTCCTAATCTCCCTGAGTAAGTTAAAGTATAAAACACATGTACTCCCAACAAGACCCTTATGGATTATGTATTCCTTGATCCACTTCCAATATCTTATTAGGAAATCCTTGAATATAGGCATTAGAAATTTTGTATCTTATTTTCTTATATACACTGTATTTTTTTGTGTTTCTTAATATTATTCTCATATAGAGTAATGTGTTAGTTATGATTTCATATAAAGTAAATAATTTTCATTTACCTAAATATTTTTTTGATTGAACTTTAATATTATTGAATTTTTTTGAAATGACTTATTGTAATTTTTTTATAGAATGGATAGAAGTTGGATGTATGAAACTGATCAGATTTCAACTGATTTTCAAAATAATTTGAACAGCTTTTTAGATTTTTCATTTGACAAGGCTTCAAATTGTGGTCGCATACACTGCCCATGTTCTAATTGTGTTGGAAGACCTTGGTTGAGTCATGAAGTAGTTAGCTATTATATAACCAAATATGGTCTCAAAAAAAATTATTATGTGTGGTATCACAATGGAGAGAAAATGGAATCTCAAAAAGTTAATTATCCAAATGATAAGACTGAATTGGAGAGTTTGATATATGATTGGTTTATATTTATTCGGAATCATGAGAAAAAAAGTATGTCCAACCAAAAAGATTTTGATACAAGCATATATAATGCATCCAATTAAAATTATGATGTTGATAGGGTGAAAAAATTGAATGATGTTGTGACGACTCTAGTATATCGGCAATGTGGTAAAATGAAAAATATTGAATTTTTAATCCGATTGTTTCACGAAAAAACTATGTATGAGATTTCAAATACTGGAATTGATTACATTCTTACCTTCTTGAAGGACTTACTTCCAGATGATGTAGATATTCCCTCAAACCACTATATGGCATGGAAGTTAGTTGATGAACTTGGATTCTCAAATAAAAACTCAAGCTTTCCCAAATGATTGAAACTTATTTTTTTAGGAATATAATGAATGAAATGATTGTATCAAATGTGGAACCTACCAATAGAAGTCAAAATATGATGGAACACCATCTCCTATGACAAAAAAAGTAATGTGTCACTTTCCATTGATCCCTCTATTACAGAACCTTTTTATGTCTGATGAAATATCAGTAAAAATGTGATGGCATGACACCAAGTGAAAAAAGAATAATGAAGAGTTGGTTCACCCTGTAGATGGATTTTCATGGAAGATATTTGATTCTTTATATCTTAAATTTGTAGTCGACATGCGTAATGTGAGGGTGGGTCATTCATGTGACGTTTTTAATCCATTTGGGTAGATGCTTACTTCGCACAGCACATGGCTGGTTTTCATTCACATTTATAACCTTCCCCCATGGTTGTGTATGAAAAATCCTTAATCCTTCTTAAGTATACTGATATCTATCCCTTATGATCCTGGAAATGATATAGATGTATACATGTAACAATTAATAAAATAGTTGAAACTTATTTGGGATGTGGGTGTGCCCACATACAATGCATGTTTGAAAGACATATTTCAGATGCGTTTTGTACTTATGTGGATGATCAATGATTTTTCTACATATGTAATGATGTATGGATGGAGCACAAAAGGAAAATTTTCATGTCCTATTTGTATGAAGAATACTTGATCGAGAATACTGAAATATCATCGTAGTTTTAGTTTTAAGGGACATTGATGAATCTTCCCAATGAACCATCCATATAGAAACAATCTTCAAAGATTTGACAATACCATGGAGAATGACAATCCACCTCAGCGTATGTCTGGAACTGATGTTCTTAATGAATTGAAAGATTTCAGTTATGCATTTGGGAAGGGTGTAATAAAATCTAGAAAGAGGGAAAATGTTTCCAATAATACATGTTACAATTGGAAGAAGAAGAGTATATTCTTTGAGTTTTTGTATTGGTCAAGAAACATGTTACGACATTTCATAGATGTAATTCACATTGAAAATAATATATGTGAAATGTTTCTTTCAATTATTCTAAATGTCAAGGGGAAGACAAAAGATGATTTACGATCTCGGCATGACTTGGTAGATTGGGGGATCATACCATAATTACATCCTGTCTGTATCAGTGAAAATAAATGTAAAGTTCAATATGCTTCTTATGTGATGAAACCTGCTGAAAAAAATCAATTTCTGGAAGTTCTAGAGACTATTAAAGTTCCTGATGGTTATTCAAGCAATATATCAAAACGGGTCAACAGAAAAGATTTGAAGCTAAAATCCTTGAGGACTTGTGATTATCACGTACTTTTGCATGAGTTTATTACAATAGAAATCATTCATCTCTTCTCCAATAATGTAAGAGTCTCAGTTATTAAGTTGTGCTATTTGTTTAGAGATCTTTGTTTTTAGAATTTATCCAAATCCTTCTTGCAAAAACTATTTTCAGAGACACCATTAATTTTTTGTGAGTTATAGAAAATATTCCCTCCATCATTTTTTACATTCATGTTGCATCTGATTTTCCATCTTCCAACTGAAATACTTCTTAGAGGAATTGTTGCTTTCCGTTGGATGAATCCAACTGAAAGAAACATGTACACATTGAAATCATATGTTCGGAATAGGAATTTTCTTGAAGGTTCTATTGTGAACGGTTACTTGGCTCAAGAATGTATCGATTTCTGCTCAATATATTTGTCTGATCTTACTACGAGAATAAATAGACTAATGAAAAATAAAGAAGAACAGTATGAGAAAATTAAACCTAGTTTTCCATCACATCCTCATATAGGATAAATTCTGGGATCATATACATTGACGACATTAAGCCTTGAAGAGCAAGAGATGTCACGTGGCAAAGTGTTGTTCAATTTTGATTTGTTTGATGAGTATATCAAGTAATTAAATTGTACATGTATCTTTTATCTTATCTCTTGTAATTTTAAATATCTGTTAAACTATTATAATTTTTATCTATAGGGAACAAAATGAATCGATATATAGAAGGCATCATTTTTTATCTTTGAGAAGGAAATAGACTTTTCATTGCAACGGGTTTTCTGCCTGGTTGAAATTGAAGGTAAAAATATTTCTGTAATAACTAAATAAAAATAATATTTAATTAAGTTTACTATTTGTTTATATTTCAGATAATGAGTTTTCTTGTAGACTCTATTTCTAAGGAAATAAGAGCTTTTCCTTTTAGTCCTAATACCATGGTTCGTGCTTGTAAATCACTTGTGATCAATGGATACAAATTTATTATCACTGAACGAGTAAGGAACATGAGAACACAGCATGATAGTGTTATTGTAACTGCCACAACAGACTGTTATTCCGGTTCATCAGATAATAGACCTCGTTATGAAAATGTATCTTATTATGGAGTCATGGAGAAAATAATAATTCTAGATTATTACTCTCATGGTCGAGTCATGATGATGAAATTTCAATGGTTTGATTCAATGATGAGGCAAGGCACCTTAATTGATGATTGTGGATTTTGGGTTATTGACATGACTCGCACTCTTTCCACCGATGAACCATATGTATTGGCATCAATGGTGAAACATTTTTTTATGTCAAAGATCATCATAATCCTAAAGTCAGTGTAATTATTGAAGTAAATCCCAGACATGTGTTTGATTATGGTGATGATGAAGTTGACATTATCCCCACTGCAATTGGAATCAATCCGTTTAATACTTATGATGAATCCAATAGTTCAATTTTCAGAGATGATTATGAAACTGAAGTTGTGGTGGGAAATATATAGAATCATACAGTCATGTTCTCACCTACATGTTTCACCTACATCATTCAGAGTGTATATCTTAGTACTTGCCTTCAAACTGCCATAAATTTTATGTTTCTTTATGTTTTTTTATTAGAATGGTTTTTCTATATTTTGTTTTTTGGGTTACACATTAGTTCTCTATTTCTAATTACTTCCATATATGTTTTCATTACAGGAAATGACACCCATTGAAGAGGTGTGGTGGAAAAAGATGATAGAAAATAATTTTTGCATGACACTGATGGGCATTCCTCCACTCATCCTTATTGTGAGTATTTTATTTCAAATATATATATTTGAATAACTTATAATATCATGTGTTTACTTTTCTGTTAAACATTTTTTCTGGATCCACCCCCAAGACGAGAGATATAGACGAAGATCCCGATATTTCTCCTAGTACAGAGGCTGGTGGTAGGAGGGGGTGGTGTTAGAGTTAGAAGATCATTTGGTGGTCCCGGTACTAAGGCCAGTGGTATGAGGGCACGTGGTGCGAGAGTTAGACGATCCACTGGTCATACCTGATTGGAATATGCCTCTACCACAGATGTATCTTCTACGCCACATTTTGATCATGGTGTGTCTTTAGGAACACAAGAGATATTTAGGCCTCTGATGTTTACACTACCAGTTGGCTAGACATTTGTGCCATCGTCTTTTGCTTATGGTTCATTATCTCCATGCTATTATATTCCACCATCTTCAACTCCTACTCCAATATAGTATATTGATGAGAAGCATACAATGAGGGACACTCCACATATATAGGATATTCCTTCATCTTATTCACATTCAGTGACACCCATTGATCTGACTACCATAGGTATATTTATATAACTCTAACAAATTTTTATACCAAAATTTATTTTTATTATAACTTGTACTAATATTTTTTTTCTTTAATGACATATTCATCTACTAATAGGAGGCGGGGGAGGGGGCGTACTCGCTAAGGTGCGGTATGGAATCACCAGATATAGTTTATGGTTGAATATAATGATGATGGACAGATGATTGATAAACCTGGGCAGGAATGTCGGGGGGTTTTGGCGACGCTAGCCAAATACTCCAACATTATTCTGGTCTTCCCTTTCTCTTGGAGACATCTACCACATGAAGTAAAGGATAATTCATGGGCACAAATATGGGTAAAAAATCTATTATATTTAATGTAGTATTTTTTTATATTTATATGAATTAATCTTTTCGGTGTCAGCTTTGGTATAACTTCTCTGATGGCGAGGGTGAATGACCAGCACGTTTAAAGGAGCTAAGAGAGCTTTGGAGAGCTTATAAGCATGATTTGTATGTTGGCTAGGGTGATAGAGTGGGCACGGAGTTGGAGACAGTACCTATCGTGGATGAATGCCCCATATAGCAATATCGCCAAATGGCTACCCATTGGGTGACTGCCCACTTTAAGGTATTAATCCCATTTGAGGTATTTAAATGACGGTTTTTATATTTTGCATTAATATTATCTTATTTATTATTAAACTTTATTTTGATATATTTTTAAAAAAATAAATAAAACATTGATTCAAAGTAATACCTCCACACTTTGGGGCTCACTACTATGTCAGATCATGAGAGACAGCAGGTACGATATAGTTGTTTATAATTTTTCTTTAGGACTTTCCCCTTTTATTGTTTCCTATTTAAATTATGTAATTTATTGAATATTTAATATAAGATTATACTTGCGCATTATATTGTTTCAATTTCATTATAGAAGCACAAATTGAATATTGAAGGACGTCTCCCTCGAGCAAAATTGTTTTGCTCGAGTAGAAGGAAAAAAGATGGAACTACGGTTAATGAACCGAAACAAAAAAAGATTGTAAGTTTTAATTTTTTTTATTATACAGTTTAATATCTATTTTGAAATTTAATAATCTATTAATATTTTTAATAGGCTTCTTTAGAATCCCTTGATGCCTAGGAGCCTGACAATTTAGGGCCCCATGATCGTTTATATCAGGTTTAGGGAGATGAGCACTCTGGTCAAGTACACTGCTGACCTGGTAAGAATATAGTCCCAACGAGGTATTGATCCTCTCTAGGTATCCATTCTAGTACCACCGAGTTGGAATAGGTCAAGGAGCATGCAAGATAGTCTGATAAAAGGGTCACAGAGTTGGAATAATAGGTTCAAATGAGGGAGAAAGAATTAATGAAAATGATCAAAGCTTTATCTTCATCACTTCCACCAGAGGCCAGCGTGGCATGTCAGACATATATGTCATCGATGGGTGCATTATCCAATACACAAGATGGCAGTTCTAGTGGAGGTCGATATGATGACATTCCTAGTGATGACGAGGATGCTGAAGAGGAAGATGTTGGGGATGATGATGATGTCGAGATCGATGGTGAGGATGAAGGTGAGGGCGAGGGCGAGGATGAGGATGAGGAAGAGGGCAAGGATGGGGTCGAGGATGAGCATGCGTATGATGATGAGGATGAAAACAAGGACAGAGATGGTGGTGAGGATGAGGCAAATGATTATAATGGTGATGGTGATGGTGATCAGGGGCAGAAAGATCTATTACATTTTTGACTGATATTTATGACATTTGATTTTTGATTTAATATGGATGTGTTGTTCTACATAAAATCTTAGAACAACTTTAAAACACCCATAACAGTCCCACCACCCTCCTCCCTAGACCCCAGACATCCACCCAAACAGCCCCTCGGAGAGCTCCCCGAACAGCACCCCCACCCTCTGCCCTGTACCCCGGACATCCCCCCTGACAGCCCCCTGGACAGCCCTCCGGACAGCCCCCCACTCTCCTCCCTAGACCCCAGACAGCCCCACACCCTCCTCCCTGGACCCCGGACATCCCCCCGGACAGCCCCTGAAGAGCCCCTCCAACAGCCCCCCTGGACCCCAAACAACCCCCCGGACAGAATTGTTCTCAAATAAATTTTTACCACCCATTGAAGGTGAACTTCAGGATGAGTTCTTTTAAATGGGAAGACTATAAGAACCTGGTTTTTCACTTAGTATGGATATTTTTTAATTCATCATAACTCTTTATTTTTGAAAAAATATGGAAGCCTAATGTCATAATGGTTTATGGGGCTTCTAGGGCTTGTCTGGAGCTCGGAACCCCGGTCGGCATAGAAAAACACTATGCCTCGTGGTTTGTAAAAAAGTTAAGTCCATCCCACAATGTATATACCAACCATATAGGGAAATATATATTAGAAGAAATGTGCATGATTTTCCATAACCATGCACCAGGGGATGCACGTCATGAACAATGTCTATAGTTTTAGTATAATATATTATCACTGTTGTTGCAGGATTTGCCAAACTGACATATGGAAAACCAACCAAATGCATTCTAATTGTGTTGATACTTTAGGAAAACGATCCATGAGTCATATGTGACGTGTACGAGTCAACCCCACTTCAATATGAGTCATGGTTTGGCCAGTATCACTCATAGTGTCTCTCTTTTCTTTAAAATAGACACCCTTTTATGTAAAAACAACTAGGATACGAAAAACCAACAAAATGTATTTGGATTGTGTTGATACTTTAGGAAAATGATCCATGAGTCATATGTGATGTGTAAGACTCAACCCCACATCAATATAAGGCACGGTGTGGCCGGTACCACTCAAAGTGTCTCACTTTTATTTGAAATGGACAACATTTTAAGTGAAAACAACAACTAACTTGCAGAAAATAGACCAAACGTATTCGGATTGTATTGATACTTTAGAAAAACGATCCATGGGACATGTTTGATGTGTAAGAGTGAACCTCGCATCAATATGAGGCATGGTGTGGCTGCTACCACTAAAAGTGTCTCACCTTTATTTGAAATGATCAACATTTTAAGTGAAAACAATAACTAGCATACGGAAAACCAACCAAACACATTTTGATTGTATTGATACTTTAGGAAAACAATCCATAGAACATTTGTGATGTGTATGAGTCAACCCCACATCAATCTGAGGCACGATGTGGCCAGTACCACTCTAAGTGTCTCTCTTTTGTTTAAAATGGACAATGTTTTAAGTAAAAACAACTAGTATATGAAAAAATGACCAAATGCATTTAGATTGTGTTGATAGTTTAGTAAAACGATCCATGGGAAATTTTTTACATGTATGAGTCAACCCTGTATCAATCTGAGATGCGGTGTGGCTGGTACCTCTCTAAATTTATCTCTTTTGTTTAAAACGAACATAATTTTAAGTGAAAACAACAACTGGCATATGGAAAACCAACCAAACACATTCATATTGTGTTGATACTTTATGAAAATGATCCATTGGGCATTTTTGACCTGTATGATTCAACCCTGCATCAGTCTGAGGAACAGTGTGGCCATTACCACTCTAAATGTCTCTCTTTTGTTTAAAATAGACTTCATTTTAAGTGAAAAAAACAACTAGATTATGGAAATCCAAAAAAATGCACTCAGATTGTGTTGATACTTTAGGAATATGATCCATGAGTCATATGTGACATGTACAAATCAACCCCACCTCAATCTGAGGCATGGTGTGGCCGATATCACTCGAAGTGTCTCTCTTTTGTTTAAAATGGATACTGTTTTAAGTAAAAACTACTGGAATATGGAAACCAAATGTATTTGTATTATGTTAATACTTTATTAAAATGATTCATTGGTCATATTTGATGTGTATGACTCAACCTCGCATTAATACAAGGTGCGGTGTGGCCGGTACCACTCAAAGTGTCTCACTTTTATTTGAAATGCAAAACATTTTAAGTCAACACAACAACTGGCATACAAAAAACCAACCAAACTCATTCAGATTGTGTTGATACTTTAGGAAAAAATCCATGGGAAATTTTTGATGTCTATGATTCAACCCTGCATCAATCTGAGGCACGGTGTGGCCGGTACTACTCCAAATGTCTCTTTTTTTTTAAAAATGTACATCATTTTAAATAAAAACAACAACTGGGATACAGAAAATGGACCAAACGTATTCGGATTTTGTTTATACTTTAGGAAAACAATCAATGAGTAATTTTTGATGTGTAAAAGTCATCCATGCCTCAATATGAGGTGCGGTGTGGCCGGTACCACTCAAAGTGTCTCACCTTTATTTGAAATGATCAACATTTAAAATGATAACAACAACTGGCATACAAAAAACCGACCAAACACATTCATATTGTGTTGATTCATTAGGAAATGATCCATTGGTCATTTTTTACCTTTACGAGTCAACCCCTCCTCAATACGAGGAACGGTGTAGCCGGTAGAACTCTAATTATCTCTCTTTTGTTTAAAAAGGACAGGGTTTTAAGTAAAAACAACTGACATACGGAAAACTGACGAAACATTTTAGGATTGTGTTTATACTTTATCACAATAATCCATGGGTAATTTATGATGTTTATGAGTCAAATGAGACTCAATTTGGGGCCCAGTGTGACTGGTACCACACAAACTGTCTCCCTTTTATTTGAAATGGACAACATTTTAAGTGAAAACAAAAACTGACATATGGAAAACCAACCAAACGCATTCAGATTGTATTGATACTTTAGTAAAATGATCCATGGGTCATATGTGATATTAATGAGTAAACCTTGCCTTAATCCGAGGCATTTTGTGGTCAGTATCACTCTAATTGTCTCTCTTTTGTTTAAAATGAACATCATTTTAATTAAAAACAACTATCTTACGGAAAACCAACCAAACATATTTGGAATGTGTTGATACTTTAGCACAACGATCCATGGTCCAGCCACACACAATCCAATTCTCATGTGAGGAACTCCTACCCCTATTCTAAAACACATGACATTTAATAATACAAGGACAACTATATTCCTTAAGTCACACAATCTCATTGATACACACCCATTATCATCATCACTAAGTTCAAAGACACCCACCCCAAACCATGACATTATATTTGTGTTTGGTTGAATTCATTTATTCCTTTCCTTATTTTGGGTTATTATGATCAAATTTTTGAATTCAATCATGTATGTGTTATAAAAAATGTAATTTTGTATGTATTCTTAATTCTGTATCACATATAATTACATATTCAAATTTTAATCTATTGTATTCATAATTGATTATTAAATTATGTATCCTTATAATTAACAGTTTTTAATTATGTATCCTTATTATGTATTATATTGTATGTATTCTGTACAATTCACACAGCAGCAAACAGAGCAGGTTGCTGTGTAAATTGTACAGCAAAGACTATACCAACGGTTTTAAACTGTTGGTATAGGTTCTGTATGTATTTTTTTTCCAACGGTTCTGAACCATTGCTAAAAAACCTTTTCCAATAGTTTAAACCATTTTTATAGGGATGAATGGAAGACTAAAAAAGATAAGACAATGGTTTTAAAACTGTTGGCATATGTTTTGTATAAGAACATTATGCCAACAGTTTTATAAAATCGTTAGTATAGAGTAGATTTCTTCACATATACCAACATTTTATCTCAAACCATTGGTATATGTCTATTGTCAAAGCTTACTAGGCTGCGGTTTCTAAAACTGTTGGTATAATTTATACCAATGGTTCTCCACCCTATCCCAATGGTTTTCAACAGTTGGTATACCTTTAATTTTCATTAGTGTGTTATTTTAAAACTATAAATCACATGTTTTTCCCAAATATCTATTAGGTTTAGAGTTTTAGAAAATTAAGAAAATCTCTTACATAGTAATCCCAAACATTTCATGTGGAGACATATACTAAGTATCCATTTTTTCTACCAATGTAAACTATTTTAAAATAAAACATGTTTTCCTTTCAATACATATCTTCACAAATCTTATTTTGACCTCATCCTTGTCCATTGTCATCTTTAAAATCCTATGATAAATATTTTAAAATGTGGGATGATCAAAAAGAAGCTAAGTAAGTGGCATAAATTAAGAGAACCATTATTCTAGTTTAAATTATGAAATCTCATTTAATGTTCTCAGAGCATATAAATCATTTCAAAATGAAAAACACAGCACACTTTTTTCTCAAATAAAACCTTTAACCCCATAAAAAGAATATAAAAAACTTTTTAAAACATAGATAATCAAATTCATGAAACAATTTCAAAACCATTTTTATTAGAACCGCCATATGGAAGACTTCCAATATAATTCTCCAGATAACATAATCATTAACTAATGCATTTGAGAGCTATAATGGGGTTTACCCTTCGTATAAGCTATATTGGGCTCACTTTTTTAATGAGATATAATGGGGATTAATCTCTTGTATAATATGTATCAGTATTACCCATGAGCTATAATGGGGATCAAACATTCATATAATCTAATTCAATCTCACTTAGGAGCTATAATGTTCCAGTACCAAATCATTAATAAAACATTTTTTGCTTCCACTTTTCATCACAAAACCTCTTTAAAACACTTTAAGACCCATATATAAACAAAATTATGGTATCAAAATACCCCTATATTAAAAAATATCAATAATAAAATACCAAAATAAAATTAAATATCATTTTTCATTGAATAAAATATCATTAAAACATTTATTACGAAAAAAAATTCCATTTTGAAAACACTAATTTAAAAAAACAGGACACTAATAAATGAAAAAAAAAATATTTGAAAATATACTTGTAATATTATAAATAAATATTTGAAGCATTAAGGAATCATGAAAGTGGAACAATCTGCTCATGTCTTATAAGTTAAAAAAACATTCCTTTTGACTTTTTTAAAAAGTGTTGAAATATGAACTTTTAAAAGGGAATTTTTAACAGAAAGTCCCTTACATAGAGTCTGGTTGGTCATGTATGTCCTTTATCGTATTTGATAAAGAAATTAGGTTAATTTATAATTTATTGGGAACATTTTTCATTTTTATTACTCCTTTTATATCACTTATTACTATGTTATAAAAATTACATAATTATTTTTGTTCATGTCGGATGTTTTGATGATATTCGGTACCTCAATCCAAAATGACTTTGGTATGATTTCTAAAGTTAGTGTGGTCACTAGTAAATCATATATAAAATAGAAATAATTTAATAATAATAATTTATATACTAAATTATACTTTTAAATCCATACATTAAATATGTGTATGAAAACTTAACTATGTAACAATCATAGAGATGATATATCGTATGTACGCATGAGTAATGTTATCATTTTTTGATGATCATTATGAAAAAAAGATAAGTATTATTTTATATTTAAATATTTATCATAAGATAATAAATATAATATTAATTCTTTAAATTTACTTATATATGTCATTCTATGTGATGTGGTGATTAAAAACGAATCGCATCGTTTCGTGGAGCTGGTAGTCCACATGTACGCACGAACGATGTTATTATTTTTGGTGAATTGTAATATAAGACCATAAATTATAGATTACCATTTAATAATTATAATTATTTCAGTAATATAATATAGAAACATTAATTACATTACTATAACTAGTTTTGACATATGGTGATGGAAAACAAATTGCAACGGTTTGTGAGGTGGTAGTCTGTCGTACACAGAGATGATGAATAATTTTCAAATTTAATAGAAGAGGAAATGGATATGGGTCATGCCAAAAACATAATAACGTATCATTATATGGAGGATATTTTATTTTTGAATATTATTTTATGGAGTTGGAAGAATAAAAAAACAAAAACACTTTATTTAAAATGATACTGCATCTTTGGACAATCTCCTTTGATTAACACCTTAAGACCTCTAAAGTGGGTGTTCTTCCTTAAATAAGGCCTCTAGAATTTGGTGAGGTATTGTAGTAATAAATTTAGGTTGGTATTTTCCAAACCAAAATGGTTTTTAAATGTGAATAAATGAGAAGAAGAGGTTCCCTTTTGTAGGATAGGGGAGGGGCACTCTTGGAATTTACTAAAATATTAAATTATTATAAATTAATTTTCAATTAAAAATGGATCCAAAGTGAGTTATTTAGAATATAAGATGATTATTTGTTGAAATTTTCTCATAAATTTTTTTTACTTGTTTAGGTCACATTATAATTCTTATAATTTGGTTTTAACTCGTCTTTAACCCTATTAACTATTATAGTGACAACATTGATTTTCGCTACTTAAGGGTCAATATTATAACAATAAAATTCCAAAAGAACAATATATAGATCAGGTTTGATATTTTAATCATTATACTAGAAACTTGGATGTATTTAAAATTTTAAATAATTTTATAACATTTAATAAAATATTATTTATTTTAAAATATCATTAGTGTCAATTTTGACATTATTCATTACATTGACTTTTACCAATATCAATACAAGAAGATAAATTTGAATCAAATATATTAAAACATACCTAACATGTAAAATTAATCTATAAAATTAATTTAATAAATTAATTTTCTCATATTAAATTTATTTTAATATTTTTCAAACAATTTTTTTATTTTTAATTAATTAAATAATTATTGTATCAGTGTTGTGAAAGAATTTAAGGTATTCACTGAAAATTAAAAATAAACTAATATGTTTAATATAAATATATTATTTTTAAAAATAAAATTTATTGTTGAACGTATCTTATGGATAAAACGATATAGAAAAATTATACTTATTAAAAACAAGAGTGTGACATTTTTAATTTTTCATTAAATTAAATATTATAATAGTCATAATCTAATTATAGTGGCCATAAATGGACATATTACTGAACCTCGAATTCCAAGGGATTAATATTACTCCTAAAATAAAAATGGGGCAAGTGTTAGGGTCATTTTCTAGTCCTTATCATTTTCTTTTTACCCTTAACTACCTGATTTAACCTTTACCATGGTAATAAAAATTATCAAGGTTAAATTTCAAATTGTACAAAAATAAAAATGACATAATTAATAAATTTTTAAATTTTTATTACAAAGAATAATCCATTTTTTAAATTTAAAACACACAATTTTCATCATTTAATTTAAAATTAAATCGTAAAAACATAACAAAAAAATAGTTTTTCAGGAAAAAAATCCCTATTTAAACATAAAATGTTTTTATACTAAATTCAAGTATTAAATAAATTTAAAAACCCATAATTTTATTATTTTAAATCAAAAGGAAAACACTAAATTCTAAAAATAATCTATAATATAATTTCATTTTTTCAAATACATGAAAATAAAATACAATTTTTAGTAAAAATATGTATTTTTTATTATTCATTGAAAAATCAAACATTTCATAAAATTATAAAACATTCACCATATGATAATATTGATATGATTATTTAAATGATTATATTTATTTCATTAAATAAAATTTATAAAATATCCATAAATTAATTATATTTTCTTCTCAAAAAAGAAATAAAACTCATTATTGAAGAAAGTGTATTTGAAGAAGAAATTGATTTGACTACACATTAGTGATTAATTTTATAATAATTAATTAATAAAATATTAAAAATTAGAAACATTTTATATTTAATAATTCATTTAATACTATTCATTCTAATCAATTTAATGTCTAGGTTATGATGGTCACATAATAATAATATTTAGTTGTTCATTTAAGATCGGTATTGTGTATCTTGTATATTATTGAACATAGTATTTCCTTTTAGAAACTAAGGATGTTACATCCCCCATTTTGAAAATTTAGTCCTTCAAATTTTGACCTTGAGGTTAATAACTTGTGTTTAACATTTCAAAATACCCTTATTGAAATCCCACAACGAAAAAAATGATTAATGAAACTTCCACATTAAAAGAAAGAATGGGAAGTGTGAAGGTCATCTGGAATAAAACATACGTAGTTTTCCATGTAGAAAAAAATTTATATGGAATAAAAAATCTAACACCCAAGTACAGATAGAGAGTGATAGATAACTTGGGCATGAAAAAGTGAACAATCACACAACCATGAATCTATAAGAAGTTAAAAGGTCATTGAATTCTCGGTAAGAAAAGTAAATGAATAACATTTTTTGTTTCAAAATACTTTACTAAATCAAAGGAATTATTTTTCTTCTTAGACTTAGAACATAAATAAATATACATACTTGAAAATTAGTGTTTTTTTATTTAATAAAATTCCACAAAAAAAACTCATCTTTTTCTTTAAATGATGAGTATGATTTTTTTATGCCTTATGCACTAGAATTAACTTCTATGGATCACAAAATCCAAAAAAAGATACAATTATATATTATTATTATATTTATAAATTAAACAAAATTGTTAGTATAATATAAGCTAATTCCCCAAAAAATAATAAACCATCATATAATGAAAGACTACTTTAATCTCCAATATTCAACTGTAATACCCAAGGTTAAACATAGATCATTCAAAAATTACTTATCAATTAAATTAGTCAAAAAAATTTAAGACTAATATTAATACCTTTAAAATTAGAATTATTTTATCAAATAGTCTTTCAAAATAAAATTTAGTATTTATCTCCAAATAACATCAATGACTCTTAAATTCTCACTCCACAATGAATATGCCCAAATCATATAATCTCTAAGATATGCTAGTCATTTCTATAAATAACCTAATCACAAAAAATACAAAATAAAATCATATTTGACTCCAAAATACATTTAAAACTTTATTCCTTAGACAAATCCCATAGTATTCAATTTAATTTAATCTTATAGGATTCCGTAAATAGTAAATGTTTTCTAAAATAATATTAATCACCAAATCATTTTCTAATACCATGGAAATTTATTCAGTAAAACATATTTTACCAAAATCATATTATTCTTAATCCATAAAATAGTATAATTAAAAATAAAAAATCATAATAACTAGGACTTCATATAGTCCAGTGGTATGAATTTTACCCTTATCACCATTCAGTTGGGGGTTCAATTCCAGCAGCCTTGTTGGACACAACAGGTTATCACTCGACCCGTGGGTTGTCCCTTTTTTCTAAAACAATAATTCTTAAAACATTCTTAGAATTTTGAGAAAAATACTAAAAATAACCATAATAAATTAAACATTAACAAAACATTTTAACTATAAATTTTATCGCATTACTTTCATTTTGCATCCCAAAAATTTAATAACCCATAATTATCTCAAAAAAAATAAATTTCTTCAAAAATATCATTAGTCACCTTAAAATATCATAATTTAACACCACAAAATGGGTTCCTAATAAATTAAACAAATGGTCAATAACAAAATTATAAACCCATTATTATATCCATAACTATTAAAAATAACTCCCCTGAAGAAATCATAATCTTGAAAGTTATCTAAACAATTCTCTGATACCAAATGTAAAGACTTGAACATAAACAATATTTATTCTAGATATTTTAAAAATATAAATCACTTTAATTCCCCAATGATATTTTGGGGTTAGTGTTTTAAATAATTAGGAAAACTGTTATATGGTAATGTCATACACTACAAGTGGACACTTATACTCAGTTTCCATTTTTTCCACCAAAGGAAACCCTTTTAAAATAAAACATGTTTTATTTTCATGATATATATTCAAAAAATTTATATTGACCTCATCCTTGTCCCTACTATTTTTTAAAATCCTATGAAAATTAATTTAAAATGTTGGATGAGAACAAAAAACCTTAGTAAGGGACATAAAATAAAAGAACCATTAGTCCAGTGAAAAATGTGAAAACTCATTTAAAGTTCTTTGAGTATATAAATCACTTCCACATGAAAAAAATCATAGTTTATTCTCAAATAAATCCTTTAAACCCCTTAATAATTAAATAAAAACCCTTTTGAAAAATTAGAACATCACATTCCTAAAACCCTTTCAAAAACCTCAAAATTTTAATAACTTGGTGGCCAAATTCCAATACATTTATAGAGAGAACATAACAATTACCCAATGCATTAGAGAGATATAATAGGTCTCACCCTTTGTATAAGATATATAAGGCTTACCCATTTCTCATGATCTATAATGGGCCTCAGCCCTTTGTATAAGCTGTATCGGAATCACCCAAGATATATTATGTGGGTTAGCCCTTCATATAATTGGTATCGACCTCACCTATGAGCTTTAATTCTCAAGTAAAAAATCATTAATAAAACATTTTTTGGTTTCACTTTTCATCATAAAACCTTTTAAAAACTCCTCAAAACCCATATGTAAACAATTTATGGAATAAAAATACAATTTTATTATAAAAAATCATTTTAAATACAAAAAATAACCAGAAAAAAGGTAAATGGGTATTTTATTTGGTTAAAATATCATTAAAACATTTTTGAAGAAAATAAAATTGTCTTTTTGAAAACACTCATTTTAATAAACTATGCACTTATAATTGAAAACATTTTCTATGAAATTAACCTGGAAATATTTTAAATAAATATTCAAAACATTTATTCCTTATCAAATTGTAAAAATACTATCATTACTTATAAGTTAAAAACCATTACTTTTGAATTTTGTAAAAAGTGTTGAAAGAGTAACTTTTAAAGGGGGGTTTTTAAAATAAAGTCTCTTACCTCTAGTCTGATTTGACACATATGTACTTTATATTCATGTATAATAATCTTAGGTTAATTTAAAATTTATTGAAAACCTTTTTCATGTTTATTATCACTTTTATTTCACTTATTACCATGTTATAACTATTACTTAATTATTTATGTTCATGTTGGCTGTTTTGATGATATTCAGTACCTGGGTCCAAAATGTCTTTGGAATGATGTCTATAGTAAAAGTGATCATTAGTATATCATCAATAGAATAATAATAATACTACTATTATCATTTTTACACATAAATTATACTTTATAATTGATCTATTAAAAATGGATTTGAAAAATCAACTTTATTACAATCATAGAGACTGTAGGGCCTACGTACGCATGACAAAAAATTTCATTTTTCAATGACCATTATACAAAGAAGGAAAGTATTTTTATTACATTTAAATAATTATAATAATATCATGAATTTCATATTAATTCTTTAAATTTACTTATATATATCATTCCATGTGATGTGGTGATGAAAAATGAATCACATCCCTTTGTGGAGGTGGTAGTCCACACATAAGCACAGAATGTGTTATCATTATCGATTCATGGAAAGGTAAGAATGTAAATGATAGATTAATTTTTAATAATTATAAATATGTCATTAATATAATGTAGAAACATTAATTTCATCATTATAACAAGTCTTGAGAGATGGTGATGGAAAAATAATGGCATAGTTTCGTGAGGTAGTAGTCTGTCAAACAAAAGGATGACGAATTATTTTCTCATTTGATGGAAGAGTAGACGGATATGGGCCATGTCACAAACAAACAAATATATTATATATATATGATACTGGATTTATTATTTTATCATGGTTGAAGAATATTTCAAGTATGTGTAAGAATAAATAAAACCTAAACACTTAATTAAAAATGATACCTCTTCTTCGGCCAATCTCTTTTGATTAACACCTTAAGACCTCTAAGGGGGGTGTTCTACCTAAAATAATGCCTCTATAATTAGGTTATTTATTCTAGGAATTAATTTGGGTTATTTATTGGCCCAAAAAAAGTGTTTTTAAATTTGAATAAATTAGAAGAAGAGGTTCCCTTTTACAAGATATCGGAGGGACACTCTTGACATTTCTTAAAATATTAAATTAATATAAATTAATTTTCCATTCAAAATATATTGAAATTGATTTATTTATAATAGAAGAAGATTATGGGTTTAAATACACTCATTAAATAATTTTTTTACAAGTTTACGTCCCATTCATACCCTTATCATTTCGTTTTAACCCTTATTTAACCCCTTTATCTCTTATTGAAACAACTTTGATTTTTACCCTCTAAGGGTCAATAACGTTAATATAAATTTAAAAAAGACCAAAAATGGATCATGGTTGGTATTTTAAACCTTATCCTAATCACTTTGATAAATTTAATTTTTTAAATTTTATATCATTTCATAAAATATGATTTATTTTAAAAATCATTAATATCAATTTTGAAACTATTCATTACTTTGACTTTTGAAAATATAAATACAACAAGATAACGTAAACAAATATATTAATACATCCATAAAACATTAAATTAATCTTAAAAATGAGTTTATTTCATTTATTATCTCATATTAAAATTATTTTAATATTTTTAATATCATTTATATAATTGTTTTCTTTAATTAAATAATTATAGTATTAGTGTTGTGAATGCATCTAAGGTAATTATTTATTCACTAAAATGAAAAAAAAATTACAATGTTTAAGATATATATATTATATTTCAAAAAATATATTTATAGTTGAACATATCTTCTAGATAACACAATATAAAAAATTATACCTATTAATAACAGGAGTATGACATGTTTGATTTTTCTTTAAATAAAATATTATAAAGGTCATAATATAATACAAGAGGCCATAAGTGATAATATTTCCAAACCTTGAATGAATAGAGATAAATATTATTGATACTATAGAATTGTTTCAAGTGTTAGGTTCATTTTCTAGTCCTTATCATTTTATTATTACCCTTAATTACCTAATTTACCCTTTTCCATCGTAACAAAAATTACTAATGTTACTATTAATTTTCTCCAAAACTAAAAGTGAAGTATTTACTAAATTGGACATAATTATTAAAAATATGGAATAAATTATGAAAAATTCAAAAAATATAATTTTTAGAATTAAATTTAAATTTTAATCAACAAAACACAAAGAAAAATATTTTTTAAGAAAAAATTCACTTTTTAAACATAAAATATTTTTATACTAAATTCAAGTATAAAATCCATTTAATAAACTATAATTTGGTTATTTAAAATTATAAAGATCACATTAAATTTTAAAACTAATCAATAATATAATTTCAATTTCTTAAATACATGAAAATAAAATTCAATTTTTAATAAAAATCAGTGTTTTTATTATTTATTGAAAAATAAAAACTTTCTGAAAATTATCAAAAATTTAAACATATGATAATTTTGATATTATTATTTGAAAAATTATATTTATTTCATTAAATAATTTTTCTAAAAGTTCCAGAAATTAATTATATTATTTTTTTCACAAAAGATATAAAAATCGTTCATAAAGAAGGTGTATTTGAAGAATAAAATGAATTTACTAAAATTAAGTGATTAAGTTTGCAATAATTAATTAATACATTATTAAAAAGTAGATCCATTTTATATTTCATAATTCATTTAATACTATTTATTCCTTACAATTTAATTTCTCAGTTATTACGGTCATATAATACAAATATATAGTTGTTCTTTTAAACTCAGTTTTATGTATCTTATATTCTATCGAACATAGTCTTTAATTTTAAAAACATGGTATATTACTAGTGTGTTTTATGAGTAAATATATGTATAATTAGTTAAAGTGAGACCAAACTACATAGTGTGTATCAGTCTTACACACGTAGTGTGATAAGTTTTTTCCCATGAATGTCATACCGAGTCAATTCAGAAGGCCGTGTGGAATTGAATGATTTAATTAATATTTTTTACATTATTCTATAAATAGATGATGTGTATAATTATCATTTAGACTGTGTAATTAATTTGAATCATCAGTGGTACATGCAACATATACTCATGGAATGTATTTTTGTTATACATTCTAAGAATACTACATGACATAACCCATAAAACAACTCACTTTATAATATCACAGAATTACATGTAAGAATATATTCTATGTAATTATATGGTATATGATAAGAATTGTATACAGTATAAGTCATATGTCATTTCATGGGACTATATATGTTGTGTATGTGTTAAACACTTTAATTGAGTTTAATCTGTAGTAGAATGACAAATGTCGTGTCACCTCAAGTTTATGTTATGTATATGTATTAAATTTAAAATTGAATTTAATCTTAACCAGAGAGTAAATTCCTTGTTGTCGGTTATTAAATTCCTTGTACTAATTAATTTTATATTAAAATGAATTTTTTAAATTTTTTTAAAATGATAGAGGATAAAAATGTTATGGAATGTTTGGAAAGATAATTAAGATAAAGAATTAATTAATTCATATGATGACTAATTTATTAATTTGAGAAATTTTTCTTAATAACTAATGAATTTAAAAGAATTTTGGAATGTATAATATTCATTGAATGTTTTGGATGATCATAAGCTTGACCATAATTTGTATGTGATTGGTTTCTATTAAATTTAACTAATCATTTAAAGTGTTTTATGATAAATTTATTATTAAATTTAATATGACGATCTATGTATCATCCCTCACATCATTATTATATAAAATATGGGGTGTTGAAGGATTATTTAATGTAACCCTTATCCATTGGTACCCCTCACCTGTGGGTGATTAATAAATTGTAAATAAAGGATCCCCCAAAAATAGGATACAATTTAGGACATGAGTTGAGGTGAAACCATCCTATGAGATATATAGGTTAATTGAGATATTATGTAACTCGGTCTAGGTATTGGCACATGGATATTTTCCCCTTAGGGTATAGTTTGATTTATCTTCCTCTCAATAAACCAACCAATTGTAACCTCCCAAGAAAATAAATAATATGAAATTTTAATATTTATTAATATTTTTGAATTAAAGGGGATTCTATATTCAATGGCGTACCTGACACGCAACAACAGGTTTCTTTGAAATCTTACGTTGCACACTAATAATATGATATTATTATTTTAAATGGTAGTTAACACTTATTCATTGTATTGGTGTGAATTAAGAGAACTAACTTAAATATGATAATATATGTTTGTTAAATGTTTTTACATTCATCTAATAAAAGTCAGAGGCTTAAAATGTAAATGAATCTAATTTTAAGCATAATTTACTTTAAAAGGGTGATTTACCGCCTTTTGAGGGAGAAACATTTTTAAATATAGTTTTTTCACTTTTAAAAATTATATTTGACAAAATAAATTTCATCTTTATAATCTGAACCTCAAAATTTACTTTGGATGAAATTGTGATATTTTTCTGATAATGTACATTTTTAATGAATAGTAAAAAAGTGTGGTATTTTAATTCAAAACCACCTTTTAATATAATTTATTTATATGGTTAGATTATCTTTTTAATTGATTTTAAAGTGTAAATAGTTTATATTTTTACCATTTAACCCAATTTTTTCCATTATAAGTAATTTCACTTTAAAATTGGACATTAACAAGTATCAATCTTTTGATGGTTATTATTTCTTAAAAACATGCTTTTTGTTTTGATGATGGGAATTAGTTATAAAATTAATTAATGAAACTTCTATGTTTTGAATTTGTTAAAATAGACATCATTTTTGAATTTTTAATATCAAATTTATCTTAGAGTGAATTTTTGTAATTTTTCTAAAAACCTTCATTTTTTTATGAATAGTGAAACCACTAAGTAGTAGTTTAACAAACTGACTTTTTCATTTAAATGATATTTTACTGCTTCTATGAATTGAATTTCAAAAATTCGACATACATGGTTTTAATTAGTAAGTAAAATTTGGTTCAATAGGATGAAAATATTTTTTGGTGAATAGTAACTTTTAACTTTTATTAACCATGATTAAAGGTAATTATGGTAATTTAAGGTAACAATAATGTAATAATAAAAAAATTACATTTAAACTTATCATAACCTTATTTTATGAGTAATGTCTGACCAAGACAATCCATGGGTAAATTTTGGGAACCAATGGAGCCACTTGGGTAAGAAAATGACATTAATAACTTTTTATTTAAAGTAAAAAATAAAAATGTCAAAAACATGTATTGCTTTACTAAAGCTATTTTTACATGGGGTTATATAAATTATATTTTCAACTATAAATATTCATGGGAAATATAAAAATATTTCCTACATCATGGTATTTTTTTAATTTTTATAAATCAAATAAATAAAATTATTTATGAAACAATGATGATGTAGTGTTTATGTCATTAATTTATGATTTAAATCAATAAGAAGATAAAAATTAAAAAAAAATATCCAAAACTTGTCCAATTATTATTTGATGGTTTTATTTCAAACATGGGCTACCTTATCTTTGAATTTAATGATTTTTAGACCTTTATAAAATGAAAATCCTTATATAATAAAATAATATTTTCAAACATTCCAAAAGACACCCTCCTCTCCATTATAAAAACCCTCACTTTCTACCCATTTCTCACACTTCTCATGCCCTTGTCTTGTCCAAACTTTGCTCCAATAATCTCCCACAATCCATCTCTACATACTAGAATCCTTAATTTAGGTAGAAAGAACTTCAAGAAACCCTTTTGGTTCAAACCAAAGGGAGTTACTTGATTTAAAGGTAATGTCTTCTCTTAAGTTCTTTTGATTTATTTTACTTCTCTGACACCCTAAACTCTTTTTATTCCTTTCTTTTATAACAAAAACATTATCCTCAATATAAAAGTATATTTTTATGAGAATTATTCTTGATACACTTACACACACCTCTATCTAATGGGAAAAGAACATATTGTTTCAGTGGACGACGAACTACTGCCTCACGAAATGATGATTATTCAATTATCTCATACCACCTCTCATGGTGGCCATTATGATGTAACTTTATCTATATATGATATACAATATTTTTTTTCTTTATTCTTCTGTATTTTATTTTTTATAGCATACCTTTATGGTTCCCATAATGGGTAAACGCGATAATTTAATTAGAGGAAGTGCGGACTATCGCCCCCTCAAAGTGATATGACTCATTAATGCCATACGTGGATCGTATAAAGGATAGAACTTATGAACTTATGTAACATATATGACATACATATTATATAGAAATTATATACATATGAATCACTATGTTTTCCTTTAATTAAAATATGAAATAGAAATGAAAGTAGCGTTTATGAGTACATACGGCTTACCGTCTCCATGAACGGTGCATTTCATTTCTTATCTCAAAATGTTATGTACTATTATAAATACATAAATTTAATGGATATATATGATATATATTACATATAAATTATTAATATCATTCTGTAGATAATGTACTTTTAACCTCATGGACAATTTATAATTCTAACAAGTTCATTTTTTACTCAAGTTCTGAACATTGACCAAATGTCCGATATGAGCTCAAATAATTAACTAAATATTACAAAAAGTTAATAAGTAATATAAAAGGAATAATAAACTTGATAAATATTTTTAATCAAGTATAAATTAACTTAATTTTATTATTTAGTAAGAATAAGTAACATACAAGTGAGTCAAGTCAGACAATGAGGTAAGGGGTTTCTTATCTCACTTTTAATTCTGTGGGATTTTCATTGTTCTCCACTAATTTATTGCATATGGTGTATTTTGTACTTCTATTTTATATATATTATCATTATTTTATTTATATTCATGTTATTATATGAATCATTTTGTGGTTATTAACTACGAATCGATTGATTACAACATGGTAAGGGGTTTCTTATCTCACTTTTAATTCCTTGAGATTTCCATTGTTCACCACTTATTTATAGCATATGGTGTATTGTGTACTTACATTGGATATATATTATCAGTATTATCTTCATATTTATGGTGTTATATGATTAATTTTTTTGTTATTAATTTTTGGTCATATGATTCGATTGAATACAATGTGGTAAGGGATTTTCATCTCACTTATTATTCCTGTGAGATTCATGGTATATTTGCACTATTTACTTTTTTATGGTTTATGTACTACCCATGATTGTACTCTTTGTGTAAAATACTCTAATTTATAGACATTTACATATCCATTATATGATCCTTCTTTCATGGGGTGTACGTTTCAAAAGTTACCAAATTGGTAAGGGAACCTTTCACCCTCTTCCTTTAAGTCATGACTTCCTTTATGTTATGTCTTCTAGTTTCCATTTTATTATGTGGGGGTTTGCTATTATATAGCCCTACTACATTACATTTCATTTCTAAATTATGTTAGACCCTTTCCAATATCATCAATTTATTTTCTGAATTTTTATGTGACATTGTTAGGCTGCCGAAATTTTTATAAAAGTAATCGCATCTTCTCTTTCCTCTCAAGTTTTCTTTTCATGTGGTATGTCATTAAAATTTCCATAACATGTTCTTATCTACATGTTTTTATATATTTATACTATATTATAATTTATTTATTATTGGGTTACCCTTGTACCCTCTATTTTTAATGTTTTCTAAAACAATTTTATATAGTCATTATGATGTAGAATTTTCATCTCAAATCTCTCTCTTTTTCTCAAGAAATTATCTTGTATTATTTATGAAAATAAACAAATTTATTTTCATTTATAGTGGTATTTATAAATACATAAAATTTATCTATTTTATTCTGGAATTGACATACATATAACCCGAACTCTCTTTCCATGGGTTATAAATGACGTAGCGATCAAGTTTTTAAGAACTTTTAAAACGTCACAATTTTGAAATGAACCCATTTATTTTATTATCTATGGGTTATTTATGAATTTTTTTATTATGATCTATGTGGATAACATGAAATTAAAGACATATTAATGTTAAGCCTTGATAGTTCATCAATGCATTGGGTAAATAATTAGTCTCTAGAGAGGGAAAGTTTCACGATACCTTAGTGAACAACCTTGGTAATTTTTATAAAACCTTGGGGATGAACCTTGGTGACATGTTCATGAATGTATAAATGAAATGTTTTATCCACATATTCAGGTTATGATTAAAGTCCTTTTTATTATGATATTCCAATTCTTCTATTTCTCATGACTTTATGATTTATATCATGTTCTTATTAATATTACTCAAGATCACATGTCAATTGTTTCACTTGTTTTCCTTACTGAGCCTTATGCTCACCCTTCCCATTGATTGTATGTCTCCAGGTTATGAGATGCAGTAATTGTACATAGGATGAACTTTTAAAGAATATTTTCAAGTGGATTTGAAGTAGTGTTAAATTTTTCATGTTTTTATTCCCAATTTCCAAGACACTAGACTTTAAATATCCTCTGTTTGTAAAATGTAATGGAGAGTTATGTATTAAAAAGACAGGATGTTATACCAATAAATGAAATCTCATGATCATATAACTTATTTATTTAATTTTTCAAGTATATTATTATTTATTAATGCCATGCATGTTTATTTGATGATTAAATAGAATCACATAAATTAAATAAATAACAACCATCTAAGATGAAATAAAATAAAGTTATTGTAAGTAAATTATTTTATCAAGCATGGTTAATTTATTGTTTTAAAAAATTAATAATAATGTGATAGGATAAAAAGGTAATATTTATTCATATGATAAATAAAATCATTTAGGAAAATATTAATTCAGATTTTTTCTTCCACTGTATGAGTTATAATGTAATTATTGATTGATGCTTTGTTCTGACCCTCATCATGAAACATTCATTTATCGGTGAGTTATAATACAATTTTTGGGTTATCTTAACCAATTTAGCATCGAGATTATTTTCCCTAATAATACTTAGTGTAACTTGAATGAAATTATTGAGGAAATCCAAATAGGGGATTATAGGATTAGGGATTTCACTAAATGAATCAAAGAACTGTGAGTTAGTGTGGTTTAAAAAACTACTTACCTAAATACCTTTGAATAACCTGATAAGTCCTTCATTTGGGTTATTCAATTGGGAATATGAATCCTTTCCACAATAATATCTATACAACATGATATTTTGTATCCAATAGTGAGGGATATTGGTATTTGATAAAAAAGTGGGAAACTAATAAAATAAAATTTATTAAATCACATTTGGTAATCAGGATTACATACTACAATATGTTTTTATTTATCATATAAAATGTAAAGTAAAACTATGAGAACACTATAATCATTCCTAGACAAATAACATGTCTTTACTAGAAAAAATTTCTAAAATATTTTCTATCATTTATACCCTACACTAATATGGTAAATTGTTTACTATGTGATGCAATCCCTTATTCCAAATCAAACGCCCTAATAGTGAGAAAGATTGAAAATGATTCCTATATAAGATAAATATAGTCCACACTTCCTATATGTTACATAAATAACATATTGGGTCTCAACTTCATTTGTTTTAATGGGAATTATTTGTTTATTCTAACTTTAGCTAAAAATGTACATCAAATAAGACACTAAGTGGGTCTCATTTGATTTTCCTATAGATATTATAGATATTAATATCCCTATGATATAAGTTATTAATCAAGACTAACTATATTTAAATAAGATGGAATCACATCACTTTTAAGATATTTGGTACAGTCTAGACTTCATTGAATCTTAGGATTTGGATGCACATGAGTTGGAATCATAATACTAAACTCCACAAGTTTTTGTGTGAAAAGTTATAATTGATACATACACTATGTAGGAATTTTATAACCAAAGTGGGTGTTCTATAGTCTTAGATACATGTGACAAATTATTCAATAAGAATAAAAAATCCTATAATGAAGTAGTAAATTGAAACCGGCTATAACTGGAAGGTTCACTTGAATTCAAATATGGATTCCATGTAACAAAATATAGTTTTATATTTTGGTGGTTTCTATATTTGATATAAAAATATTTGTGGGTATTCAATATGAAACTATACATGTATGGTGAAGTTTTATACCAACAAGGTTCGCCCATTTACTAAATCTTTTAAGAGATGTCTATACATAGTTTATAAAAAACATTAAATCATTCATAATTAAAAAATCCATTATATTTATACATATTATAGAAACATTTCATGATAATTATATTTAGAAATTGGATGTTAATAATTCATTCCTGGAGGGAATCCCTTTTGAAGTGGTTTATAGACACAACATAAAGGGCTTGTTTCTCCAAATAAATCTAATAAAGTATGTGAGATATAGAAATCCATTTATATATTTAATTATACTTAATAATCATAGAATTTTCATTTAATGAAGATGTAAGATTTAGGTTTTTATAAAGAATTAAAATTTTCCATGTGTCTATAAGAGATTAGTAGGATTTCTATAGTTTTCCAAGTCAGATATGTTGACAACATATGGAAAACATATGTTTAGCCTTATATTTAAATAAAACTAAAGAATATTTCTCCAATAATGACTTAAAGTAGTAACCCATGTTCTAGGGAACAAGATCTAAAGACTTAGATCTATGGTTTTTTTTGAATCTAGTCAAATTAAATATTTGACAAGGTATTTAAAAATATAATTTGGAATAATTGAAGAATTAAATTGTTTCCCATGTCACATGGTGTAAAATCTCTCTATGTATATGTGTTAAATAATAGGAGGATATTTTTATTATGAATATAATCCGATATTATTTAGTGTAATTTTGAATATATCTCATATTCTGTGACATATAATGATGTTTGAAATTACTTGTTCATAAATCATACTAGAAAAATACCAAGTAAAACTAGAAGAAATATATAAGGTTTTAGTGAGAACTATCGAAAAGTACTTAAGAAAGTAAAAATGGATGAGTTCCTATATATTATATATATGGGCAACCTAGCTATTTAAGGTGCACAAAACTAGTATTCCTTCACAAAAATTTGATCTATTATTGGAGTGAGGATAAATTAATAAGAAATAGAAACTTATTTAAGCTTGTGAGAGCCATATATATATATATAACGACTTTTTTGTGGCTTTTGATGTAGCTTATGAAGTGGTTTGTTCCTGATTTTGGACTGGTTCCAAGAAAATAAATCGTTATCATAATTATAAACTTATGACTATGTTATTATCCAATACGGAAAGAATGACATAGGAACAAATGTAAATACTCAATGGTATCACTTATTGAGGGATTTTCATATGGGAGTGAAGTTGTAATCTGAATATCCATAAAAGAATTATTCAAGAAAAATAACTATATCAATACCTTAGTAGAATCATGGTTATCATGTGAAATGTAACAAGTCCATTAATAGTTTTATATATTGAAAGGGGTGGTTTGTTGGCTTTGGTTCCCTAGAACAAGATAAATTTTCTTGTGATTACCAGAATATGAAGAAACCTAAATATTAATAAATATCTTATCACTTAATGATTATTCTTTTGTGTAACATTAATGTGATAATGTCCTTGTATTATCTATCACATTGAAAGGTTATATTAGTTCTCTATTATAATGAGAACATGTAAATATTATTAAAATATTTTAAAACATATGTTATGTGGTGTAGATAAAATATATCTAATGAGATGAAAATGATGTTTTGACTATCAAGTTTTGGATTCTCATAATCGTATGAGTCTTATACACATGAATTTTGGAACTTAGTAATCTCCAAGAGAGGATTTTATGAGGGAAAGCCTACTAATAGTAATTACACATTTTATATATGACATTGGATGTTCATATATTTGGATGTGTGTATTTTTTCATATGATTTAGATTGCTATTTATGTATATAATGAGTCATGAACTTATATATATTGATGGAAATCATGATGATATATTCTCATAGGAAGGTAGGATACCTTGGGTGCATTATAAGTGATATGAAATTAATTTAATAAGTAAATAATGGATTTTTCCCTTTCAAGTTGTGTAATGTGATATCAATATCCCTTTGATTAAAATTGGAATGTTTGATTAAATCTATGGAAATTATAGTTCATCGATGAGTTCATTTCATAAGGTCTAAGAAAAATAAACCGAAAATATAGGTTTATGATAGAAATTATGAAACAGAGTTGGTAAAATAATGAGAAAAAGGGATTATATAATACAGTTAGTGTTTTTATGAGGTTTTTTTCATTGAAACATCAACTCCTTTATCTATGGGTGACTTTACATGTTGTTAAATTACAATATTGGACTTTAAGGAATCTCAAACTAAGTCCACTGAAAAAGTCTCATAGAGGGTTACACAATAAGTGTATCTAGAAAATAAATTAAATTCAATTTAAATATTACATTCAGAATAAATATTATTAATGGTTTATAAGAAAATAATTACTCATGATAAAGTGATCATGTAAATTCAATCATCCGTTATTCAAGTTCAAATAATATATGAATTGATTACTAAATAAATATTTTTTATCTATAAAATATCGTATTTATTTATCAATTTTTTATTATTTCCAAGGTATTAATTAATTATTTACTTATAAAATAAATATTTATTTAGTTATACAGATATTAAAATAAATATTTATTCACAAGTTTAGTAAATATAATATTTATTTATTGATTGATTGAATAATATAATTATATTTATTTACTTAATTAAATATTTATTATTTATGTAAATGAGGAGGAGGATTGACAGGCCGACTCATGGGCCTAATGGAAATGAAATATTTTATTTAATATCATTTAAATAAATATTAATTAATTTATTTAATAAATGATATTTAAATTTTCACGAGTTAGTGCATGTCAAAAAATATAATAATAATATTATTACTATTTAACATGAGTAATATATTAAAGAAAATATTTGATTAAGGGACTCTATTAAATTATCCAATATTTAACCCTAACTATATATTCCATATTATAACATTTTTCTGGGGTTGTGTAATTTTTTTTGCAACATTTACTATCAAGAATAGCCTCTCAAGACTAAGATAAACTCTCCATAATACTCTCAAGAATGATATAAAATTTTCCTCCTACCTCCCATAACTAAGAGAGAAAGAGAAATAATTTTTCAAGGCTAATATAATTCTTGTTGGGATTAATGGAGAACAATGCATGGAATTTGTTACCTCTATGATAAAACCTAGAATACCAATGATGAAACTCCAAGATTTATGTAGCACAAGTGGTTACCACTAGAGTAATTCTTATTTAAATTATTTACTGTAATTATGAGACAATAAGTGTAGAAACTGAATTGATCAAAAAAATTAAATTATTATCAAGATAAGGATCCCAATGGGAGGCATGAACTTGGTTTACACTACCTATTTCCTCTCATATAAAATAGGCACCCAACCCCATTCACTTTCTCCTTTATTTTTATAAGTTGTTTCAGTTTGGATTCTTTCCCAAATTATTATTTTCCATCCTCAATAAGTTTTAATTTATTTCTTCCAATTGCAGTTTTTTAGTTAATTTATTTTATGGTTAATTTATTTATTTCTATATTTATTTTTTAGTTTTATTTAATAAATTTTTTGTTTAGATGATCTAAATAATATTCCAATTATATGATTTAAACTATCTTATTTATGGATGATTTAATTGTTTTGGGATGATTTAATAAATTTATATCAATTATTGTTTGTGAAAATTAATTATTTCAAAAAACTAATAAATTTTGAAATATAGTTTATCAAAAATAATAATAATTGTAGTAATATGATGTGTGAATGATCATAATCTCACTAAACTTATGCTTGTTTTATTTTTTATTTTGAATTTATAATTTTTAAGAATTTTATTTAATTTTATTTTTGATGGTATGTGTTGAGACAAAAACATGCACATAATTTTTCCACAACTAGAGTACTTTACGTGATTAAATATTTCTTGATGTTAGTATCTTTCAATGATATTTGATAAACTTGAGATAGTCAAAGATTTTTTGAGATATTATGAAGAATTAGATTATTTTTAATGATTTCACACAACATCCATAAACTGTACAGTGTGATTAAATAATATAATGGATTTTATAGCTAAATTTTGCATCAACCACAGTGCAACACCCCTTCCCATGCTTCAACCAAGGGATGAAAAATATTAATTTGTGATTTTGAGAAAAAAAACCATAGAAAAATCATGGATATTATGAAATTATACACATATGAAGTATTAATTTGAAGGATACATCATAATAACTTGGGAATTTAAAGGGATCACTCGTGTTGTGATGAGATCCTTTTCACTAAACTCTAATTAAATATGAATATCATTGGATCTATGTAAGAGTAGATTGAGATATGAGAAAGTGTTGGATAACTGAGTGTGTTTTGAAGTTAAAGAACACACCGTAACCAATGATATGGAAGAATAAATCTGAGTTACATAGAAGTAAAACATGCTATAAATAGTCATACATAAGAATAATTCTTATAGATATTAGAAACACATGTTCTATAGACTGATGCTGACACCACAATCAAGAGATATTTCATAGTATCTTAGAGGAATTGAGGTGATATTAGACTTAATCAAAGGATCTACACCATGGGGGAACATAAATTTGTATAACCATAATATTTTGGTTGCAAGACACTAAATTTTTGGCACACTAGTTATACCATAACCTATTCTGAGGGAGTGTTAAAGAAATTAAAATAGCAACCAATAATTTCAATGGATGTTCCATGATCTCTAGGATATTCAGAATTTTAAAAGGGGATATTTTTCTCTTTTACTAAAAATTTCCCTTTTACAACATCAATATGGTTATTAAGGGGATAGAAATCCATATTTTTAATGAGTCTTGCTGCTATAATTCTAGTTGATTCATGGCGATGTTCTCACTTATAAATTTCACATATTACCAAATTTAAAAGGCAGATATAGAAGAAATGGATATAAATAATAAATATGGAGATGAATACAATAAGGAGATACCTTGTTAGGGATGATTTATATTATTTTATGGATACTTTTAAGTATTGATTTGTACCTATGGTTTGAGTCATTAAATTTGAATATTAGTTAAGTTACCTCTCTTTACTTCTACTATTATTTTAATTTATTCTAATATGAATATGATTATTCCAACCTATAGGAACACTCATTCTCTCGTGATGGATAACAATTTCATAATGAGTGAGTAGTTTGTTAATGGGTTGTAGATCTAAGTAAGAGGATGGTTTCATGATATAGTTGATTCATTTTTCTTATGAATAGAATGTGTTGAATAGTATTACATTATGTCATATTAAAATATTATTCTTTTTTGCCTAGTGAAAGTGACTACAATTAAAGGAAGAACCCATATATGGTAAGGATGAATGGGATTGTGAGATTTATCTATATTCATACTTTTCTTTTGAGATAAAATCATAATTCATCTAAATCTTGTTAGATTAATTTGAACATAATAATTGAATATACTTATGTAGTTTTAATCAACACCAACCATGTGAGATTAATTACTTCCAATGAATTTTGAAACTATTCAATTATTTTAATTTTCAATATAACGAGATCAGAATTTATTGTAAAAATCATCCTCTAAAATTGATAAACCATATTTATTCTTCATAATTGATTTTAATCAATCAAAAAGGTGGTTTTATTTTATCATTTCATTGATTTTTATTCATGCTTTGAATTTTTTTCTCAACTTATTCTCACCCAAATCCATTAATTCAAAAATAGATAAGATAATACTAGCTTGTCTTTCCACTCTTACCAGTGGTTTTATGCCGAAACTTACCATTACTACACTACAAATTTTAATATTAGTGATTCGGTTAAATGTAAAAAGAATATAAATTTTGACTCCATGCCCTTTAGAGGTGATAAATCTCAGGGGAAGGTGATATTTTTGGAATTTTCATTAGATTCCTAGTGTGTAACTAGATAAATAATTCAGTATTTTCATATTGGTTCACTATTTAATTTTCTCTTTCTATTTCTATATTTTTCTTATTTATTATGTGGAAGGTTGTTCTTATGTTTCCCATTTTATATTCGAATATTATAAACTACACTCCACACACTCAATTAAGAAACTCAGATCATGAGGAACCTCTTGAGTTCAATATTGATATCAAGAACTACTTTTTGTAAAATTAGAGGGTAGAAATATCAAACCATGTGCCCCACATGACTCATGAGGATCTTTCTAAAATAAATATAAGATCCAAAAAATCACCACATTAGATGAATTTGAGGAATTTTGGACATCCATTTATCTATGTATTTTCTACTAATATAGTTAGGATACAGATATAGGATAACCACTTAGAACTAAAGTTGAGTGTTCTAGAGATAATTCAAATCATGTTTTAATTTCTAGGAATGTAAAATGATAACATCGATGGTCATCTCTCAAAAAAATTGGAAATCTATGACATTTTCAAGAGTAATAGGTTCATTGATGATGCCATAAAATTATGGTCCTTCCCATTCTCCTTGATGATATGGGTGAAATATTGGTTGAAATATTAGCCAATAGGATCTATCACAACTTGAGATGATCTAGCTTAGAGATTTTTTATAGAAGTATTTTCCATTAGTGATGAAAGAAAACATTAAAAGTGATATTAAAATTTTTCCATGCTATGATAATGATTCAATATATAAATCTTGGGATCATTTAAAATTGTTTTTATGAATATTCATATATTATGGATTATCCCTTTGGATATAATTTCAAAGTTTATAATTTAGTTTGAAAAATAACTCTTGAGTCAAGGTCGACTTAGTAGCTAGAGGATGATTCCTGATATATATCCCCACAGAGGCTAAATAAATTATGGATGATCTCATATAATATTTCACTCAAATGGAAATGAAAGTGAGGCCTGCCTAAGTGAGGAGTGAATCAAGTAAATGAGAGAACAAAGATGTCTTATCAAATGTTAGTAACGTAAAAAATGGATGATTCGATTTCCATCCATAATCAGAGAACATCCCTCGATCCAGCATGGGTTCTTTCATGTAAAAAGTTTAGAGTCCAACATAGTTTTCATCACTGCTAAGAAGGATCTAAAGAAAACCATAGGGTGAGTTGAGTTTCTTGAGTTACAAATGACCAAGATAATATTTTCAAAATCAATTGTGGAAAAAATATAGGCCAGATACTCAAAATTATGTTTAAAATCAAGGATGAGTGGAGAATCCAAAATTTACCCATGGTTACTCTAGGTTATTTTCTAAATAAATAAATTATTGAATTTAGTTAAGAAACAATTTCAATCCTTTAGACCATAATTAATTGAGCTTCCTCATCCAAAACTCCAACCATAAGCTGAGGAATCTCAACCATATATTGGGTATTTTTTATCAAAGTAAATTCAATATAATTCCCAATATATATTTAATTTATAAAATTAACTTCAAAATCATAATAATTACTAGTAAAATCACCAAGACTCTCTCTAGAACATTGATCTGCAATTGGGATATATTGTCCAAATACTAACAATGAGACCACTGAGAGTTATATAGTAAAATGTAGATATTCTGTGAGAGGAATCAAAGGTTGTGACATTAAGAAGTGGGAAAGGTATAGAGAAGGTTTTAAAATACAAGGAAAGTCAAGTTGATGAAATGAAATAAACACAAGAATAATAAGAAATAAAGAATAAGAAGAAGAATGGAAAAGAAGAGGAATCCAGTAAAGAAACCCCCAAAGAATGTGTAGTAAGTCTAGAAAGAACTAAAAATAACATGACGAAGAAGCTCAAAATTTATCCATAATAGACACTTTTATCTATTCTATAGATTATTCTACATGGGAATATGGAATCAAAATACAAGAATTTTATAGAGATGTTCAAACGAATTCACAACAATATCCCATTTATTAAGTTGATTTTATAAATACTAGTAAATTCAAATTTCCTTAAGCAAATCCTCACTAACAAAAATAAATTCTAGGAATTGGAAATTATATTCTTGAAAAAGGAATTTTTAGTTGTTTTATGGTAAAAAACAAACCAATAATTTTAGAACTATAAAGTTTTTTAATTCCAACTCGTTTGGGTTATAAACTTTTGGAAAATACCTTTTTGATCTTTGAGAAATAATCAATTTAATTTTGTTGAAAATATTCAAGAAACTAAATTTCTGTAACTTGAGCCCTATAAGAGTCACTTAATAATTAGAAGTCATATCACTAAGGTTCCCAATTGGAATTCTCAAGGATATTTAAGTAAAGGTGGAAATTTTCATTTTCCCCATTGATTTTATGATATTGGAGATGGGTTAATAGGAAGAAGCCCCAAGAATTCATGATCTTCATTCCTATCCATAGTAAAATCACAAATCTATGTCAATTTCAAACATTTAATCTTAGAATTAATAGAATATATGGTTTATTTTTATCTTACAATGTTTATGAAACATGGGGATGAATCAAAGTACTATTATTCTATCACTACTACTGAAGGGATTTACTAAAATTTAGATATTAAATCTAGTCAATAGGAAGCTATGGAGGACATGATTGATGAATAAGTGGGTAAGATAAAAGAGGAAAACTTTGAAATAGATTTGGAAAATAAATAAAGTGTGATGTCTTTAGAACAACTTTAAAGGCCTCATTTCCCATAAATAATTGTCTTGATCATAAAATACTTAAATATAGAGATTTAAAAACTCTTAATAAACCTTATATATTAATTTTTTTGGATAATAATAAGTGATGTGATTCATTGTGAATTTACACCTTTTAAAATACCAAGAGAAATTATTTATTTAAGTACTAAAGAAAATAAGGAAATCAATCACATGGAGTAATACTGTCATGACCCCCTCCCCACAAACTGTACCCCTCCTGGGCCGACAATGGGAGAATAGAGATATTGAACCCCGATTCATACCTATAGTAGGCCCAAAGATTGTGACTATCACTGAGGGTGTAATAATCATGCATATGGAAGGCATTACCCTCTAAGAGAAACACATTTAGAAGATAGAGATAACATAGAAACCAACCAACTCCTACTCAAACTAAAATATAAAAGAAAACCCAAGTACAAAAAATTAATTTCATGAAATAACTACATCAATTGAAAGGGAAAACTGTAAGTACCAAAAGAAATTAAAGATAGTAGTGAAAACAAAGCCCAAACTACTCCTATAAAACCCCCTTTCTAGTAGTAACCATCCAGATCTCCAACCTACTCAAACTGACCTAAAAATAGTTTATGTATACATAGGGTGATTATAATAGTATGCTTAGTAGGATCCTTCCCATAGCCACTTGTGTAAAAAGACAAATAAATGATGCTAAGAACAATGAACAATAAGTGAAACTAACTCATCACCTAAACAGGTATACTATGTTCCCATCCTTACCATGGATACTCTCACCAAGTATTTCAAAAAATAGTATATAATAAAATAAATAATATCAAGGGTACCCCCACTAATTTATCCCTACTAGTTTGTTTCTCTACCCAAACATCACACGTCCTGAGCATCTCTCTCCAAAAATGCTAGCCTACAGAAATCTGGGTGATGCACCACAACATGCACCTTATATAAGACACCACCACTTACATATAAACAAAAGTAACATGGTAGTTTCTGGGATCCACCACATCTCGCATAATGTGTATCAAACATCGAATATTATACCTCAATCCATCATAGCACATACACTGAGTAAGGATCCTCAAGAAATCATAGCCTATACAATTATACCTATAGTAATCCTTAGGAAACTATATCTAGAATACATGTGTGTGAAATAAAAACAAGCCACTACATCCCTCTATACACATATATGGGGAAAATTAACTATTGTTCATACCATCACAAGTAACTACCAAGAGAAGAGAGCAGAGCCAAAGGGGTAGTCAGTTATCCATCCTCCCACTAGGATGTTAGAGAAAACACTCCCCCATGGCTCAAAATACTTGGGGTGTTAGTTTCCCTAACTGATATAGTAGAGTAGCATATAGATAAAAAATTACATGATATAATATATCTCACACCCACAGTATGGGAATATCCTAGTATCTAAAACAACTACATCTAATGTCTCTAGGACTCCCGTTTTCCACTACTAAGAGCATATATCTTATAAGAACACAGCCATTTAAATCACTACATTAAATTATCTCATTCCATTTTATCAGTTTCAATTTACGTTAATTAATTATTAACCATTAATTAACCATTATCATTTCCACATTACATTTCATTAGAATTTCAAAAAAAATCATGCCCTATGGGCATAAGAAAACCAAGTCCACAACTTCAAAGCATTATAACCTTACCATTGCATCCCATCATGCTCCAACCCCATGGGTTAAACATTTATTCATTTATTAACATTATTAATTTATATCTCACCAAGTACTCTAGGAAAACATTCTATTCTCCCAAAACACAAGGGGATCAACATGGTGAGTAGATAAACTACTTGCTGAGTATTATCTACCTATTATAGGAGAGTGAACTCATCCAACCATGAGGATCTAAACATAGAAACCACATGGAATAACCCGCGTGACTTTGCCTCCCATGGAACGAGAGTAAGAAAACACATTTGTTTGCCTCAAGCATTGGTTAAAGGAAATTAGAAAAACAAAAAACTAGTTTGTTAGCCAACCAACTAATTAAAACAATCATCTAGCTTCCATGATAATGGGTAAGACCAGATTCAACGTGTTCCATTATATCTGGTGTCATCTCTGACACCCACATGCATATATTGATGCATCTTCACACTCTAGGTGTCAAATGATGCCGAAATTACCAAGCCTCCCTTCCCCACATACCACAATATCCCCCCAGGATTAGCTATCCTAGGATTACATCACATCCAGGCATCCCTGCCCCAAATATCACAACGTCCCTCCTGGCTTAGCCATCCTAGGATCACTACATATTACAAGCAGTAGGAAAGAAACCTAGAAACCAAGATGTTGTACCTAAAGAAATGCATCTGGACTTCATACAAAAAAAATCTCTCATGGATCCAAAGAATACGTAAAATGACCTTTAAAATAAAATAGGAAACTCATTCCCTATAAAGAATTATATTTTATCACACAAATGGTTCTTAATCCATCTTAAATTATCCAATTCATTATTCATAGGTTTCAACTACGAGAAAACTAAGAAACAAGATATCTCAATATATCTCAATCTACCACAAATTAATTAACCAATTAATTTAACATGACTTTAATTCCTTTATAAAAAATCATCATCATGCTTTACATTCATTAACCAATTCAATTAAACATGAAACCTTCCATCAATTTCATTAACAACAAATTACAACCTCAACCAGATTCATTAAACATGCCTCTTTAATTACATAAGACAATTAATTATCCATTAATTTTGGATTTATGTTATTTACCAATTTCCATGAAGAACAACATGCTAAACCAAGCTAGAAATAGATATCACACTATCTGTAAAATCAAGAGGAAAATTGTTATCATGGTACAAAGCAACAACATCGTTATGTGATCGATGCCAATTCATTAATCTAGTAAAAATAATTATTAGGTTAATCTAATTTTGATCCAAGGGGATATAACATGATAACTCTACAATTACATGTAAATAAAAGAGAATAATCATATCCCCTACCTGAAAAGGTCATTTATGTTATTCACATGACAATGAACCACACAACATATCTCTGATCACCCCTCCTGTAAGAACCACATCCATTTGAGGACACCGCGGCACAACCGCACCAACCAAAAACCAACAGAAACCCCAATAGAAACATTGTATAGAGAGTTCCATAGCACAGTGAGAAGAACAGGAGGAAAACCAAATCAATATGGGAGAAACTACTGTAAAAAAGAAAGAAAAACACCCCTTGGATCAAGCTTGGTCACCAAAGATCAAAGATAGAATCCCTAGATCAATTCTCGTTGAAGGGATCCCCAAATCACTAAGGAGGGGACTTCCAGATCACTAGGGAAAAGAGTGAGAAAATATGTAGTCATAGGTTTTGAAAACCTGAGTGGATGGAACTTTCTTAAAACATTATAGAATCGGTGGATTACATGATGTGAAATCACCTTCCAGGTCATGTAGTGCCTCAAGGTCGGTTTCTGCCAAACCAAATTCACCTTTTGATATTATTTTATTTCTTAAACCCCAAAATATTACATGATGTGAATACCTTTTTCACGTCATGAAACTATTCTACATAGCATGAAATACACATTCACGTTATGAAAGATCCTTTCTCATAGTTATCAGCACTTGAACTCCTCGAAACTTCTTTTAAGCCTCCTCCAAGCTTCGTAAGCCTTGGGAACATGAAAAGGGTTGATCCAAAAACATTTGGAACCTAAAATTAGATACCTCTAAACACATTCTCATCCTTAATAATCCAAAACCAACCCATAGAGGGAACATAAAGGGGTATTCGAAATAGCCATTGGGTGAGATACCTCTTAATGCTCTTTTCACCACATGAGCTCAACCACTTAACTAGAGGAATAGTTAAAAACCACATTGAAATCACAACTAGATCCTAAAAACTCTCCTAGGGGAGATACCTATCAAAAGAGACAAAACAAAAACAAGAAACAAAAGAAATTTATATCACAACCAGAAAAGGTTTATAACCACAAAATGAACAACATTACAAGATAAGATATAAACGCGAAAACGATCAGGGTATTGAGCATGTATCTTCGAATCATGTTCTCATGTACTCTCCTCGATGCCACCATACCTGTACAAGAAATTACCCAAGGAGATATTACTCCCATGAAAAACCTTCGTCTGGCATTCCTGGATCTCTACAGGCCGCTCTTTGAAGGTTGCATCATCTTCAACATTGATCTCGCCCCAATCGATGATGTGAAAGTTATCATGAAGATAACGACAGATCTGTGACATGTAAACAAGATTTTATATCTAAATTATCTATGGGGGAATAGATTCTTGATATTCCATGGCTCCAGTATGATATAACACCTCAATAGGCCCAACAAATCAGGTAGAAAGCTTAATCCCACGACTAAACCTTCACTTCCCATGACGGGGAGTCACCTTCAAAAACACATGATCCCCAACATCAAACTCTAGAGGTATCCTCCCATGATCAACATATTATTTTAGATGATCTTGGTCTTCCTTCATCCTCTCATGAATCACCTAAACCATCTCTATTATATTATGTACCAGTTTGGCCTGAGAATTGCGAACTCTATGACCCCAGTCCAGTACAAAAGATAATGAAAAGGTCGACCATACAAGGATTTAAATGACACCATAATGATGGTGGAGTGAAAAATATTATTGTAAGAAAACTCTACCAAGTTCATGTGTCTTATCAATGAACCTTTAAAATCTATGACATAAGAGCGCAACATGTCTTCAAGAGTCTGGATGGTTCTCTCTGTCTTACCATCTATCTTTGGATAAAAATCTATTTTAAGGCATAACTGAGAATCAAATGCACATTGGAGACCTCTCTGAACTCTAGAGGTGTATCTTGATTAGAAATAATCATCCTTGAGACCCCGTGGAGTCCCACCACCTCTTCCAGATACTGCCTCAACAAAACCTCCATTGAGCTTGACTCTTTGATCATTGTAAATTGGTCTGATTTCAAAAAATGGTCCACTACCACCCATATAGTGTCATAGAATCCCTAAGCTCAAGGTAAACTTGTAATAAAGTCTATTGATATGTTCTCAAACTTCCAATAAGGAGCATATAATGGATGGAAAAAACCACTGAGTACACTATGCTCGGCCTTCACTTTCAGACCAACCAAACACTGAGATACAAACCCTACAACTGCATGCTTCAACCCATTCCACCAAAACTGGCCTCTCAAATCAAGGTACAGATTTTTCATGCCAGGATTTACTTCCAAAGATGAACTATGTAACTCTCTGATAAATATCTCACACCTCTCCAAAGGAACAAAAATCCTCCCCTAAAACAAAACTCAGTGTTTTTCATCCACAGACCAACCATTAAGGGTCTCACTACAAATAACTCGGTCTCTCCAGACCTCCACCTCAACATCCTCCAACTAGGACCCATCCGCCTGCTACACAAATTATGATGGCGCCATCATGTAAAATAGACAACCTATGCCCCTGACTTTTCCCATATCTAAGTTCAATGCAGAATGTTCTTCCATAACACTCAAGGAATCACTTGATTCCCACACTTCATTACTGAATGACATAAAACATTGTTCATTAGCTACAACATTATCCTTTTTAGGTGTACAAGAAATATTGATGTCAGAATCCTGTAATAATTCCATCCACTGATTCTAGTGAAAGTTCATTTTGTGTTGGAAGAAAACATAACATAGACTATTATGGTTGGTGAAGAGAAAAAATGCTCACCGATGAGGTAATATCACCACAAATTCAGAGATAACACCACTACCACCAACTTGAGACCATGGGTGGCATAGTTACTCTCATGGGGAAATAACTATTAAGACAAATAAGAAACTACTGATCTTTACTTCATCAAAACATAACCCAACACAAGATGCAAAGCTTCATTGAAAACATCAAATGGAAATCCTTCTACTAAGAGACAAAGAACTAGAGAACTGATTAAATTCTCCTTCATATAATCAAAATATGGCTGACACTGATCAGTCCATAAGAACTCTTGATCCTTTTTAGTCAATGATTTTAGAGTCACAACCTGAGATAAATTGGATAAAAACGTTCTATAATAGCCTGCAAGACCAAGAAAACTTCACATCTATGCCACTATCATGGGGGTTTCCCAAGACACAATTTATTTTTCCTTTGAAGAATCCAAAACCACTCCCTACTAGGATAAAAAATTCCCCATGAAACAGACTTCTCAATCCCAAAACTCACACTTTGGAAACTTCTCAGACAACGTTTCATGGCTAAGAACTCCCAAAATTACATGAAGATGATTTGAATTCTCCTCCTTAGGCATAGAGTACACAAGGATTTCATCGATGAAAACCACCATGAACTTATCCATGAAATCACAGAATATAGTGTTCATCAACCCCATAAATATAGCTGGAGCATTCATCACATTGAATGACATTGAAACAAAATCCTAATTCCCATGAAGATGATGGAATGTAGTATTCAGGATATCCTCATACTTTACGCACATCTGATTATAACCTGACCACAAATTGATATTCGAGAACCAATTTTCACCCCTCAGTTGATTGAATAAATCATAAATCAATAGAAGATGATTGTGTTTCTTCACTATCACTTTTTTAGGTGATGATAATCAATATGAAACCAAAAATTGATGCCATCCTTCTTTACGAAAAAAACCGGTGAACCCCATGGTGAAACACTCGAATAAAAAACCACACTAAAATAGAACATCAATTAGTATATGCAGCTCTCACAACTCATATGGGTTCATCCTATATAGAGACATCAAGATAGGAGACACTTCTAGGTGTAGTTTGATCCCAAACATGATATCTCATCAAGGGGGTAATTCTACAACCTTCTCCAGAATGACTTCAGGGTACTCTTCTATGACCCTAATAAATTTCCACCACTGAACCTCTAAAGAACTCATCATTAGATCATACATCAAGGGTGATAAGGATAGAATATGCCTCTGACCCATATGAGGGTCTCACTTGCCAAAAAACATTATTGGATCTCTACCAGTATCAAAGAACACAACATTCCTCCTAAAGAAATCTGCAATATACTACACTGAATACAACCAATCCATGATGAGGATGATGTCTCATGGTTCTATCCATAAATATAGGAAATATCCCCAAGAGCAGTGATGCCCCAGCACTAGCTCATAGTCTCTAGATAATTAAAACATGTCATCTCAACCTCCAACCATTCCTATCAATGCTAAGGGAATTGGAAGTATTTATACCTCATGTCTCAAAGCATGGAAAAGGACAAGTGATATAAAGGAGTGTGTATATCCTAGATCAAACAAGGCATGCACCCAAGTAGAAAATAATAAAAGAGAACTTTAAATAAAATCTAGATCACCTAGAACAAGAAATGATAAAGCATGAAGCTTTCCATGACCTACTCAATGACCTCTCTGACCCTACTGAAAACCACCTCTATAACCATGATCTACTCTCTGAGGATAGAGACCATTTGGGGATTGTCCTCAGCCTACCCCATATACTCTCTGTTGAACCAACACTGAAGCAACCATTTACTGCTTCCTCAGTTATAACTACCTCAATGGGGGAACCTGAAGTGTAAAAACTAGAATACGTTTACCACTTAGAAATGTCTGGAACTCTCACCACTAATTACCTTGGTCGTCATAAGAAAAACATGCATCTGATCCCTTGTCATAGGCTTGAGAGCCACTATCCCTATAGAAATGAGACATTGAGTGCTTGGACCTACCCCCAGCTAATCCTAAGCTCTTCATTCTTGAAAAATGGGAACCTCAGACAATAGCTCTACTTCATGAGTAATCCTGATGAATCCCCTCTCACGATGATCTTGTTTTGGCTAACTTCCTCTTGATGACCTCTATTTTCACTAACACCATGAGAAACTACTTCAATATAAACGAGGTGACATGACGTTGGATATATGAATACAAAGCCTCTTAAAAATTCCCCACCTTGTCCTCCTCATTTGGAAGAAGGTCTAAATAAAATCGGATAAGGTTCCAAAAATGGATCATGCACTCTCTCACACTCGGGCTCCCCAACTAAATGGTAAGCAGCTTCTAGCGACTAGTTTCCTTCATGGTCAAAGAAGGAAACTTGGCTCTAAACATGTCTCGTAACTCCTCCCATGAGACAATCAAATCTTTACAGTCCATGAGGAATAAGAACCACCACTAACTCTCTATCCCACATAGAATAATCATAAGAAATGATACCTAGTTCTCTTTCCAATTACAGATCAAACAAAAGGTTATCTAAACCTCCTGCAACTAGTTTTTTGTGATTGCATTTGAAACGGATCCCAGATACCTTTGTAGAATCTGGAACTAAAACTCTTAGTGTCCTTCTCCAAGTGTCATCTTTAACCTCTACTCTACGGCATCTGGTGGTGTAGCATGCTAAACATCTTCTGTGAAAACCTGATGAGGACTTGAACATGGAACCATGTCTAAAAAATAAAAAATATTTAGAGACACTAAACCAAGAATATGGAACACTTTAACATTAATTGTTTTTTTCTTTTATCCATTTTAGGTTAAACTATCCCAAGTTATACACATTAAAACATAGGTGAAAGGAAAAATGGTGCTTGATCCATTCCTAGGTATCTACCCTATAACACATATTACTTTGTTTAGTAGCAACTGTAATATTAAAGGTTCTTGCATCAGATCACAGGGGTCCCTAAATACCCATTTATCATTCGATCTCCCTTTTTTACAACCCTTTCTAAACTTATTTGAAACTGTTTTTCTACCAACCCATGAAACCTCACCTATGCCTAACTCTAAACTCGATATTATCCCTAAAACAACCCTTTGATACCACTCTGTCATGACACATCCCCCATAAAGTGAAACCATCATGGGTTGTAAATGGGATAAGAGAGATAGTGGTCCCAAATTCCCACCTCCAGTAGGCCCTAGGTTGATGACTAGAACTAAGGGTAAAATAAACATGTATATGGGAGGAATTACCCTTTAAGATAAATACCTGGGGAAGAGAAAGGTAAGAAAAACACCAACCAACACCTTCTTAAAATAAAATATAAAAGAAATACCAAGTGAAAAAATGTAATTTTATGCAAGAACTACTACAATTGAAGGGTAAAATTGAAATTACTGAAAGAAAGTAAAGACAACAGCGACCACGAAGCCCAAACAGATCCTATAAAACCCATTAATATAGTAGTAACCATACTAATCTCTAAGCTCCTCCAACTGACATGAAAATATTTTATGTATATGTAGGGTGAGTATAATTGTATACTCAGAAGGATCCTCCCCCAAGCCTCTTGTGCAAAAAGGTAAAGAAATCATGCTAAATCATAGTGAAAAACAAGTGAAACTAACTCATCACCTAAATATTTATACTAAGTTATCATCCTCACCATGGATAATCTCACCAAATATCTCATACAAGATCATATAATATAGTAAAGAATATAAATGGTACCCTTCTACTACTACCGCTTCCCCACTAGTTTGCCGCTTTTCCCCAATATCGTGTGTCCTGAGCATCTCTCTCCAAAAAGGATAGCTCGAAGAAACCTAGGTGAAGAACCACAATAAGAACCTCATCCAACAAACCACCAAGTCCACATAACCAAATGTAACCAGGTAGTTTTTGGGATCCACCACAGCTTGCATAACATATATCATAAATCGGGTATTATTCCCCAATCCATCACAGCCCATACGCTGAGTAAGGTTCCTCAAGCCATTATAGCCTATACACATTATACCTATAGCAGTACTTAGGAAAATATATCTAGAATACAGGTGTGTGAAATAACAACAAGCCATTACATTCCTCTACATGCATATATGGTGAAAACTAACCATTATGAAAACCAGCACAAGTAACTACCAATATAAGATATCAGGGACAAAATGGGTATTCATCTATCCATCCTCCCACCGGGATGTTGGGGAAAACACCCCCCAAGGCTTAGAATCCCTAGGGTTTTAGTTTCCCTAACTGACAGGGTAGAGTTTCTTATAGAAAAAAATGTACATGATATAATATTTCTCACAACCACATTATGGGCATATCCTAGTCTCATACACAACTATAGCTAACGTCTTTTGGACTCCAAGATACCACTATTAAGACCATATATCCTAAAACTACACAATCACTTAAAGAGCTATATTAAATTATCATATTCCTTTTCATCATTTTTCCTTTATGTTAATTAATTATTAACCATTAATTAAAAATTATCATTTCCACATTACATTTCATTTGTGTCTCAACAAAGTTTCATGCCATCTAGACATAAGAAAATTGAGTCCATGACTTATTAAAATTATAACCTCATCATTTCATCCCAACAATATCTAACCCTATGGGTTAAATATTTATTAATTTATTAACATTATTACTTTCCATATCAACAGGTACTCTAGGAAAACATTCTAAGATCTCCCAACAAAAGGGGATCAACATAGTGAATAGATAAACTACCCATCGAGTATTTAATACCTTTAGTAGTAGAGTAAACATGTCCAACCATAAGGACCTAAACATGGAAAGCATGTGGCATACCCCAAATGTGTTCACCTTCCATGTAAAGAGAGTAACTAAACACATTCATCTGCCTCAAGCAATGGGGTAAGGAAAGAAGATAAACAAACAACATAGTTTTCATCCAACCAACTAATTCAAACAAACATCTACCTTTCATAACAATGGGTAAGCCCAAATTTAACCTATTTTGATATCTCTGGTGTCCTCACCGACACCCACATGCATATACCAATTCATCTCACCACTACAGACATCAACTTCTACCAAAAAATTTTTCCCTCCCTTCCCCACATACCACAGTAGCCCTCCAGGCACTTCCATCCTAGGATCAGGTGATGTCTAGGTCTCCCCACCCCATATACCACAAAATACCTCCCAGCCTAGCCATCCCAGGATCACAACACATCACAAGAAGTATAAAACAAACATAGAAACAAATCTCTTGGTCCTAAAAAAAGACATCCATATTTCACACAAAACAAGCTCTCACATCTCAAAAGAATAAGTATAATGACCTTTAAAAGAAAATGGGAAACTCAGACCCTACAAAGGAATTATCTTTTATCGCACAACAAGTTCTTATTCCATCTTGAATTAGTTGATTCATTATTTATAGTTTCTAACTATGGGAAACCTAAGAAAAAATCTATCTTGATATATAAAAAATTAATGAATGCATTAATTTAACATTCCTTTAATTCCTTTATCAACAAGAATCATCATATATTAGGTTCATTAACCAATTCAATTAAACATACATACTTTTATAAATTTGATTAACATAAAATTATAACAACAAATGGATTCCTTAAACATGCCTCTTTAATTCTATAATACAATTAATTATCAATTAATTCTAACTTTACTTTATGTATCAATTTCCATCAAGAAAAACATGTTAAACCAAGAAAAGAATATATATCACACTATCTAGAAAATCAAGAGGAAAATAATTATCACTATACAAAGTAGAAACATAGATATAGGATAAATACCAATTATTTAATTTGGGTCAAATAATTATTAGGTTAATCTAATTGTGATCAAAGGGGCTAAAACATGCTAACTCTATGATTGCAAGTAATTAAAAGTGAAACATTAAATCAGTACCTCAAAAGGACATCGAAATTCTTCACATGATAACGGACAACACAATGGATCTTCGATCACCCCTCCCATGGTAATTGCATCCATTTGAGGACACCACTGTACAATTTCACCAAACAACAACCAAGATAAACCCCATTAAAAACAAGGGATAGAAAATTCCATATATCAGTGAGAGGAATAGAAGAAAAACAAGATCAATATGGGAGAAACCCTTAGAAAACAAGGTAAAAATGCACCTTGGATCAATATGGGTCCCCACGGATAAATGATGGAAGCCTGATATTGATTCCCATTAAAGGGATTTCCAAAACACCAAGGAGGGGACTGTCGGGTCACCTAAGATAAGAGAGAAAGAGAGAGAGATAGAGGCTGCAAATGTAGAGTGTGACAACCCGAGTGGCTGTAAAATGATTAAAATAATAAAAAATAAATGGATTACATGATGTCTAATCCCCTTTCAAGTCATGTAGTTCCTCAAGGTATATTAATTCCAAAAAACCATCGAATTTTTATTTTATTTTATTTTTAAAACCCTAAAATGTTACACGATGTGAATCCTAGATTCATATCTTTAAATTATTCTACACTGTGTGAAACCCACTTTCTCATCGTGAAAGTTCCCCACTCCCATTTCTCTGCATCCAAACTCCTAGAAACTTCCTCTAATCCTCCTTCGAGCTCCTTAAGCCTCGGGAACACGCAAAAGGTTAATCCAAGTGGATCCTGGCTCTTAAAAATTTTGACACAAAAGATATCAGCCCCATCTATTTTCAAACACAAGGTGATGTTGTATGAAGGGAAGAAACCAATGAGTTATCCCAAAAGAAGATTAACCACTCCCATAAAAGAATTATTGAATTATGATATTTTAAAACTACTTGAGTTTGGTATCATTTTTTCCATTTTGGATAGTGAATGGTTGATACCACTCTAATTTTTTCAAAAGAATGGAGGAATTACTACAACTGATAAATAAAATGAGTTAATATTCATATAGAATGTTATGATATGGTGTGTTTGTGTTGATTACCATTATCTCAATGATGTAACAAGGAAGGTCCATTTTTCAATTCCATTTATTGATCAGATATATGAATGAATTATTGGAGACAAGTATTATTTCTTTCTTTATGGTCATTATAGGTACGATCAAATACCTGTGACACTCAAGGAGAAATTAAAGAGGTTATTCACATTCCCTAAATACATTTTCATACTAATGTATTTAATTTGGTTTATTTAATTCACTATACACTTTCTTGTGGTGCATTACACACATTCATCATGGGATAGTGGAGGATTTCTATGAAGTCTTCAGGTAAAATTTCTCAGTTTATGGGTTATTATTTTTAGTGTTCTTGAGAAATATAGATTTAATGTTGAAAATGTAAAGAAACTAACATTATTATTAATTAATAAAAATTAAATTTTATGATGAGAAATGAAATTATACTTGGATGATGAATTTACAAATATGGGATAGAGGTTGATATTGAAAAAAAAAGGTGACCAAAGAGACACTAGAACTAATAAAATTGAGGTTGATTTAAAGATTCCTAGGCCATACAGGTTTCTATAAGATATTTTTCAATAAATTTTCATATATTTATATACCCCTCACCTAACATAGAAAATTATGTAGATTTTTCCATTAATTAATAATGAAAAGAAGATTTTGGGGAGTTAAAACCAGGACTGATCATTTCCCCCATCATAATACCACTAAATTGGAATAATCATTTCAAGTTGATGTCTGACATAAATGATTATACAATAGGGGTAGTGCTTGGGTAGAAGGTGGATAGAATTTCTAGTCTTATCTGCTATAAAATTCATACTCAGATAGAAGTGAAATATAATTACACCAATATGGAGAAATAGTTACTTATAATGTTCTTTACCCTTGACAATTTTATACCTACCTCATGCTCTCTAAAGTGGTTGTGAAAACTAATCACACTGAACTAATGTACTTTATGATGAAGAAGGATTCCAAGCCACACTTGATCCAATGGATTATTTTATTTTTGGAGTTTTATATAGAAATAAAAGAAAATAAATTATTTTATAATATCATCACTGACCATATTTTAAAGATACAATTTCCCCACTTGATTTAATAAGAGGAAGTTTAAACTTGATTTGAGTTTCTGGATGAACATTTATTCATAGTGGATCTCCCAGCACAACCATGGTTTACCATCATCGTGAACTAGTTTGAAACCAAACCCATTTACCCCCAGTTTTCATATCTATAAAAGAAAATATTTGTGTCTAAGGTTCACCAAAAATTTTGGGATTATTTTTTGTTTTTAAAACATTGTGGATATGGGATAATTTAGAAATGTATTCCCAAAATTGATATTGAAATTATGTTGGAATTTGGTAAATCCTATCTAACAGGAGGACATCATTGACTAGAAAGAACTATATCCAAAATATTATAAATTACATATATCATGGTGTAATATGTTGGTCCCATTAAAAAGGTTAGTTTAGAATGATTTTTGAAATTCAGACCTTCTATAAATTTTATGTAAAAAATAACATTACAAAACTACCATTCTATAGAGATTCCATACTAGATTCTGCATGTAGTGTGCCATAGGGAAACATAGAATTTCATGTCACAGAGTATGGTGAGTTTGGAAATTGAAAATTATTATTTCTATAAGGACTGAATTTATCACATTCCATCCAAGAGACCATGGTATGGTGTATAAAAGAATACTTTTATCATATATATTAAATTCATATGTCGCAACCTGAAGGATCCATAAATAATGACTTAGGATGTTAAGTTATAACATTTTCCAGGATTAGAAAGTTGGACCTACCACATCATAATGCCCAGGGAATGTCGTAGAGCCTGGTTTAATCTAAAAACAAGTTTTTGGACATTCTACAACATGAAATTTCCATGGAATTGTCTATAATACCCCAACATAGTCAAAAATACAAATTCAAAGCACCAGATTATCCCTAGTCCTTCGTACTGTGATCATAGGCACCAAAATATTATGCCCTACAACATAAAAATTTAGGAAATCAACTAGTATTGAGAATTGAAGCACACTATGATTTAATGGTGAATCCATGCCATAGAGATGAAGAATAAATAAAAATACCCTATTTTTAATGAAATTCTCATGAAAAGGCTTATAAAACACAGTGCAAGGACCTAGTTATCATAATTAAATAATTCTAGATTTAGAATCAATTTTCTAACCATGACACAACAGAAATTAGTACAGTGCAACCCTCAAGAAAGAAATAATGGTAAAACATAAATAATTGACTACTAAGATGTGATGGAATATCCCAGGATGTATCATTTTGAGGGTATGGAATGTAAAATGCATCATTTCTAAAAAAAATTGACTGTATCACACTATAGTAGTTTGGAAAACACTATAATGGTTTAAAAATATATAAATATCCCCACATGATTCTTTTCATTCCTTGCCCCATTTCTTCCATTGTTTAACTCTCCAATAATTCAAATCTAGTCTTTCAGTTTAAACTTGACCCAATAATATCTTCTGAGATTACCCTTGTTGATTCGATAATTTTCTTAGGCCATTTCTAGACCTTCCAATCACCCCATTTCCCAACCAAAAAATATAAACCATAACCTTCCCTAAATTTTTATATCCTCATCAAACACTACCCAACACCCTTTTCAACCTTTACCTACTCCTTAAAATCCATTTCTCACTATCCATCATGGTGTGTGTAATTTGCACTAACCCTATATCTATTCTCTTTAACCAATTTCTTAGTTCCTCCAACCACAATACAAAGCACAAACCCCCTTTTAAAATAAAAATACAACCAAAAATATCTACCTAAACTAAAATCCACCTAAAAAACTAAGAACTCACTAGTTAAGAGGTCAAATACCTTAAAAAATAAATACCCTACTCCACCACCTAAACCAACACAAAAATGTTTCCCCTATGCCAACTCCATCCTCATTATCATTCCCAAGCTATTTTGGATCCTCTAACCATCACTCCTCCCAAATAAACCTCTATAGTTGTCATAAATTCACCAACCACATCTTCTTTTTGAGTTTAGATAAGTAATAAAAAATAATACCAATTCCAAAAAAACATTATATATAAAAGTAATGTGATAGATTGTAATGGAATAAAATTTCATAGAATTACTTAGAGAAATTCACATAGACCGTATCATTTAGGTTTGAGAGTAGGATTTCATATAGTTGACCCTTGAATTTTTCTTGTCACATGATTTGATTTGAAAAGATATAAAATTTAGATTAGTAAATAAAGATAGAATATGAAATTATCTAAAATTGGAGTTTGAATTGGGGTATAAAGTGATGGTTTTCTTCAAAGTCCATTGCATATAGAGTTAAAAAATGATAACTCTTCGGCCCATATTCAGAAGATGTGGAAGTTCCTAGATATCTACCCCATGGTGATCCATGATGTAGTAAATACTAAGATCATATAGCTCAAAACGTCCCTCATTTAGAAAATTCATAGGGATAACACCCATACCTAGTTTGAAAAAGTTTATTCTTGGGACTATGTAAGACAATTTGTTGTATTGTTCCTCTATTAAATTAAAAGTACAATGGATATTAAAATTGGGTGTAGTTTTCACTTAATTTTGGGGGCCACTGAAAGATCCATAAGGGAACAAACATGGTATGAAATTTTATCACCCACCTAGTAAATAATGTAAGAGTTTATCATTCATCCATTTCACTTGAATATATTGGAAAGATTGAGTTTATTAACCTCCATCTTATAGTAAATATGGGATTACTAAGTATGAAGATGATTATGTATAGTAAGAGAAGCATGGATATGATTTAGATGAGGTTGATGGTGTGTATATCCATTCTCAAGTAACCACTAGTCCCCTATAACTCAATGAGAGATCCCTCGAAGCACTATCACATATTGGTTTGGGAAACACTGATATGGATTCATCAACTAGAACTTCATGAATTGAAAAAAATATTAAACTTTTGGAAATCAAATGAACCCATAAAAAATGTATCAAAATAAAATTTTTGAAGTATTTTGAGTTTTTATTTGTTTTTTACAAGAGATTAAGAGCTTGAGAATCCATTAAAGCCAATATAGGCTATGTCACGAGATAGGTTGGGATGCCATCCAATCTAATATCTGACCTAGTCCATGACGTGGGCTGAAGGGAGTTCCCAATCCCCATGGGATGGAAAATATTATCGGGAATCAAAGTAATCAATAAGGGGAATGATTTTTCCCAAAGAATAAATAGCATAAAAAATAAACTAAGAAACTGAGCATGAAACAATAACTAACAACTAATAAGAAATAAATACACAAACTGATCTAGATACAAATACAACTGAACAAAGCTGAAAATAAATAAGAAACCGAGACCAAACACACTACATGATCTCCACATGACCTCTTGGTCACCAATAACCACCAGACCAACCTAATCCAACTGTAAGAACATGAAGCTAAAACCTGCACCCACAATACAAATTGGGTCTACTGACACCCAATGGCATTAGTAGAGTGTGATCTTAAAATCTCAGTAGGAAACCACTATAAAATCCATACATTTCCTTTCTCGAAATAGTCCACAAACACTAGTTTGAAATGATTATATAAAATAGTCTTTTATTTCATTTTAAAAAACAAACATAGATTTCCACAAGCTCTCATTTTAAAGTAGCACATGTGATTTTCCTTTTAAAATTTTAGATTCACTATACACAACCCTTTTTATTTATAAACAAACCCAACCACAAAATCAAACTAAGTAACCTAAATAGGGTTGTTCCAAAAAAAGGGACCAAAAAAATAAGATAAAAACTTGAAATACTAATATCAAACATGTAGAAGAAAAATAAATAGAACAAGTCCAGATAGTAATAATGGGATTTTCCTAAAAATCCCTAGATCGGTACCTGGATATACTCAAGTCAATCTCACGTGCCGACATATGGTACTGCTCTATAGTCTACAACCAACTATCCACCCTAAACTTACTAATTCAATGTCACATCCTACCAAACTCTATCAAGCCAAGGGGGTACCATCCCCTTTGACTATGGTTGAAAAAAACCACCACTCGACCCTTAAAAATATTCCCAAAAAACCATGGTAATTGTATACTTTGTAAGCAGGACCTCACACACATGACTCACTTTACCTTCTATCACCGCACTTATCTACCCCAAACACTGACAATACCTATATAATAACCCTTATAAATAAATCCTCCATAGGGGTGTCTACCATACAACAAGTCATTCACATGTTCCAACCAGGGTGTCACATCACTTGATAGTTTAAACCATTTCTCAAAACATGCTAAGATTCCAATAGGGCATTTTCTCATTCAAAACCACATTTCATTTCAAAATCAACATAAAACACCACTTTAATGCTTGAAATTCCAAATAGGCCTTGAAGGTTTTGAAATCCAAATACATTTACAAAACTATTTTCAAACTTGAGTAAAACATGAAACCTTATGAAATCTGCGAAACGGGCCTATATGCCAACATTCCCAAAAGCATGTCTCAATTTACAATTGGTCCAACCTTTGAAGAACACATTTGAAACACTGTTAGAGATCAAAAAGAGAAACAATGCACCATTTATAACCCAACGAGAAATTTTAAGGAAAAATGGAATCACACTTAAGTGTCATAGTCATTTGTATGCCCATCCATGTTTTCAATTTGTGCACCCATGGATGTGCCAACATATAATGACACACTTAGAGTGTCCAAAAGATCATACAAAAACCATTTTAAAGAAACACCACTTCCCTTAAAACCAACACAATATTTCACACAATTCTAACAACAATAACAAGCATTCCAAAACCGGGAGAATATTTCCAATACATTTTACCACAAACCAATATACCATAAAGTGTCATCTAAACAACACATCAAACCCAATTTATAATTTCACCTAATTTATCAAAACATAAAATATCCCACTAAAATTTCAAAATTTTAATTTAAAACTTAATTATAATTTTATAAAACACCATATGAAAATCAATATTTAACATATTTGAAGAAACCTCTTTAAAAACCCCATCCAATAATTTATTTTAACATAAAAACACCATAAAAAGCCAAAAAATACACCACAAGCCTGAAAACACATTTTTTATATTATTTAAAAATAAAATAGCATCAATGGAATGGATTGACAAGGAAAATAGTGGAAACACCTACCTCAATAGAGTGTGGATGAAAAAAAACTCTCGAAGAAGGAAGAATAGGCCCTAAGGAACAATCGGAACACCCTAGATAAAAACAAATCGAATCACACACAAACCCTAACCCCTATAGTTGTTCCAAAAGGAAAACCACACAAGGAAATCCAAGGAAACCAAGAGATAAAGAGGGAACGAAGAGAAAAATGGAAAAAACCCTAGAAACTCACCTTAGAAGCTTAGAGATGGATCTATGGAGGGAGGAGAACCAAAGTGAGAGGAGTTTGGTAACCCTCTCATGATTCAAATATGACATAAGGGGAGGGGAATCAATTTGGGTTAAAAAATAAGAGGGTTACAAATAGAATTCTGACATTTTAAGAATATGGGATGCTCGTATGGTTTGGTCGTACAGTTTAGTAAACTATTCACCAAACATGAGCACCTTACTACTAGAAACCCAACATAGGTTGTATGGTTACCTAGGTAGGGTATCATAGTTTCCCAAACTATGTACACAAACTTTGAACAAGCCAAAAACTCACCTGGGACTTCCAAAATTCAAAAATTTAAAAAGGATCTCAACACTAACCTCAACCAAAAATATCCAAAGCCAAAAAAAGAATAAAATAAGGGAATATACAAGGTTGGGGTACAATGATTATCCCCACCAAAAACACATTATCTCCCCATAAATTCATCCTTCTAAAATATAACCAAAACTCAAATCCATACCCAATAAAAACCAAAAGAAACTACAGACCTCAGGTTGACCTTTTACTCCAGAAGTCACACCTTACCGATCAAGAAGAATCCAAAACACAAGAATGAGGGGAGGACACTATTGGGTTATACGCACTACAAGAACTCAACTATAACGGGAACATTAAAACCCAAAGAACACCTTCTCGAGGTAGGAATAGTGTAGGAAATCCCAAAACTAACTAACCCATCACAAGGGAAACCCAGGGAAGACATCCAGAAAAAACAGTGAACTAAAACATAACCCATTTTCCCACGAGCACAAAACCCTCAAAATAAGAACAACCAAAAACTAAAATTGAAACTATTCCTCACAAAGGTTAATCACACTTTAATAAGAACAAACAATTCAAAGAGCCACGTTCAGATAAACACAAAAACATAGATCACAAAAGAACAAGTTTATCAAACTTTTATAATGGAAATATGAACTCACAACTATAGAAAAAATTACAACAAAGATACTTTAAATGTTTCCACCCCAACATGAGTAACAAAACCGGGCCAAGGTTTCACACACCCCCAGTGATGCTTGATTATGCACAAGCTTCACTATGGGGCCTATAGCTGGAGCCCTGTTGTATGAATCATTTACTTCCTTGTAGTCATGACATGACATCCTCAGATCAAGAATTATTCTTCAAGAAACTCTTGCTACAAAACTTATACAAATTACCCAAATGACCACAATGATGACAAGTATTTGGAGTATTGTGACAAGATGTCTTTGAATGCCCAAACCGGCCACACTGGTGGCACACAAGAAAAATGTCTGAGGAAATGGATACTAGAATCAATGAAGGAGACTCCACAAAGATAGGTTTCTCCTACATACACTCCCCGCCATATGGGTAACCTTCATAAGAAATAAGAGAAAGCATATTACCAATGGCTTATAATCCAAAAACAAACTCAACTAAAAACACTTTAGCCACCAACATCTCAAAACAATGATCCTTATATTATAGGACTCTCTCCTTGATCTTTGAATGAATCACCCCAATGAAAATTTAATCTATCAATAGATCTTGTGAAACTACCTCTATAGAAAATAAAACTAGCTTCTTGAAGTGGTAAACGTTGGCCTTCACCATCTGATGTCCTTAATAAATACTCAAGATCTCTTCCCTTTTCTTTATATTCACCTTCTCATGTATAAACCATCAGATAAAGATATAATTAAGTTATTCCCATGTCATCCCAACTTGAATATATGGTGGGGAAAATATCTCCCATTCTTCCAAAGAATGACCCTAAAACAATATCATAACATCACACACTCTAACAGATTCAATAGTTCCTAAAAATCTATAGACACTCTCAATTTCCTCAAGCCATTCCACTGACATTGAAGGAACCTAATCACCATGATAGACTAGAAACACTAAAGAAGAACAAATAATTTTTCATGACTCATTATAAACGTTCAAGATCTTTTTGGGTGGAATATTCTAAACAACATAAATATCATAAAATCAAGTTCAACATGAACCCAAAACTCAATGAGAAAAGGAATTTCAAGGAAAAACAATATAGTGACAAGCCAAACACAAAAAATCATAACCAAAAATTCCCTTTTCAAAAACCACCCCTTTCCTTTTAATTTTAAAAACTTCCTTCTTCCAATGAAACTTTCTAAAAGCCCAAATCCATTTACACAAAATAAGAACTACCTATTCTCAAATGAACCCCACTTCTCAAAGAAAAACCAATTTATAAAATCATTTTCCAATTCAAATACACTTTATAAAAACCATGCCAAGCCTTTTATTTCAAATACATATCCACAGAGTCCTATGATAAATCACATATGTGCCCATCCATTTCCATCTACAGGTTCCAATACACACTTCCCATAAATACCCACACATATGTAAACTTTAATAAGGATTACCAAGGGTCATGCTTATCATTTCATTATCAAACCCCAAGGGTTTACCAAATTTTCAATGAAAAACATTTTCCATTAAAACCAGTTTTTTTCAATTTCAAAACAACTTGAAAGAAATCATTTCCATGTAAAAACCTGTTTTTATTTCAAAATCATACTCACATAAACTAAGACTAAAACAAAACATATCTCATGCCAACTACCAGAATGAGGAACTTGTAGTCGTGCCTAACCCAACAACATTATTGTGGGCATTTCCCAAATAAGAATCAAAAACTAGGAGGACATTGAACCATGTACTTGGAATCTATATGGTTCACTAGTCTGTTTGAGATCACAATATAACATCATCTCATCTCCATTGTCATCCCTCAATCCAAAACAAAGACAAAAGACTCAAATCTCGGACTACCCCTAGTAACTCAAGGATCAAAATGACTAAGATTTCATGACTCTCTTCTTGTACCTACCTCCAGAGTCCCAAAAATTCTAATCTCCAATCTACTTGACACACCAAATATCAAAGAACACGGTATGATATCATGCTTTCATGAACTATTTCAGGATTCCATCCAACCCAACATACAACCCAGTCTGAGACATATCTTGAAGGGCGTTCCTAAACCCCACAGGCTAGAAACTAATATTGGGAATCAAAGTAATCACTAATAGTAACGATTTTTCCAAAATAATAACTAGGATCAAGAAATAAACTAATAAAAACATGTATCAATAAACAAAAATTGATTATAATTAAATACAAAAATAGATCTGAATACAAATACAACTAAACAAAACTAAAACTAAATAAAAAATTGATATTGAACATGACACATGATCTCTGTGAGACCTCTGGGTCACCACTGACCACAAGACTGATCTACTCCAACTGCGAGCACATGAACATGAAACTAGCACCTACACAAAAACTTGGGTCTATCGACACCGAATGGAAAAAGTAGGGTGTGATCTTAACAGCTCAGTAGGCATCCACAACAAAATCCATACATTTACTTTCTCTAAAATAGTCAATAAACACTATTTTGATATATAAATATAAAATATATCTTTAGTTCATTTTAGGGAAACAAACACAACTTTCCAAAAGTTCCCATTTTAAAAAAAGATACACAGTTTTCCTTTTCAAAAAATAGTTTCACTTTACACAAACTTTTTTATTTAAAAACAATCTCAACCACCAAATCCAACCAAGTTTCCCAAACACGGATGTGCAGAAAATAAAGGGTACCAAAACATGCAGATAAAAACTAGAAAGACTAATATCAAGCATGCAGCAAAAAAAATAAACAGAAAAAGTATAGATATTAACCATGGGATTTTCCAAGACATCCCTAGATCGATCCTTGGATGTACTCGAGTCGGACTCACCTGTCGACATATGCTGTAACACAATAGTCTATAACCAACTGGACACCCTAAACAGACCAATCTAGTGGCACATCCCACTAAGACCTATCTAGTCAAGGGGGAACCAGCCTGTCTAATCAGGGTTGACAATAAACCATCACTCAACCCTCTTAAATATGACCAGGAAACCCATGGTAATAGTATACTGTGAAAGTATGAGGCCCTTTCACATGTGACTCACCTTACCTGTCATCACCACACTTGCCTACGCCAAACACTAAGACCACCTATATTGTAACACCTCGAAATGTAATGAGAAATATTCTTTTTTAATTTCTTTGATGTCTTGTGTTGTACGCTACACAAAGATTAGATTGCACTATAATAAACACCTTATTAGCTTTTAGTATACACAGCACTATTCTCGACTTGTGTTTCACACAAGATCAGCCTTCCTCAATAGCGTATGTTGTACGCAATACCGAGTTTCACTAAAAAATGATATATTATTGTAATATTATTATGAACTAGATGTTATGAATAGTATTAACTAAATTTTTAATTTTATAACATTATTATTCGTCGTACACATTTTCTAGAACATGGTATGAGAATAAAATAAAATTTTCCGGTAAAATAAGTATTTTTCCAAAAATTCAGTTTTGCTGCCTTTTGATGGCTCACCCACTTTAAATATATTTTTTGACATGTTTATAAGTCCAATTTGACAAGATAAAATTCTAATTTGGAATTAGTATATAAAAATTTACTTTGGATAAATTTTTCATATTATTCTCATAACTTTCATATTTTAATGAATAGTAAAAACACGCCATATTTTAATTAAAAACAACTTTTTTCATCGTAATAATTTATATGGTTAAATTATTATATTTAATGGCTTTAAAGTATAAATAGAATATATTTTTACTATTTAATATAAGTAATTTTATTATCATTGATTTTACATTGAATTCAATGGTAAAATCATTTCAATCTTTTGCAATGTTTTAACTTTTAAAATGCGTTTTCTTAACAACGGGATTAATTTTAAATTAATTTCTGCAACTTCTGTAATTTGAATTTGGAAAAATTTATTTCTTATTTAGAAACATTAGGTCCAAATTATGTTAATATTCTACTTTCTATTTTTGGGCACTATGAATAGTAACTACGGTAAATTTTGTTTACCATAGTTAAAGGTAAATCGGGTAATTAAGGGTAAATATAATATTATAAAATTACTATAAAACTTGTCTTAATATAATTGGTTGATTATATTTTGTCCTAAGGCATATTTGTGTCGAAAATAAATCCATTGGAACCCACTTGGATGTGATTAAGACCTTTAATTTATTTTATTTTAAAGAAATTGAAATATATCTCACTGAAACTTTAATAATTAAAGTATTTTTAATATAAGGTTATACAGAATATAAATTATATTATAAATACTCATTTTAAAGATAGAATATTTTTATTTACTATGGTAATTTATTTGTAATTTTTAAGAAATATATAATTACCTTAATATCTTATACATTAATGATGCAGAAATTATTTATTTAGTGAAAAATCAATAATATAGTTTTTATTAACCTAATAATACCCATAAAATCCCAAAAACCTGACCAAAACTTATTGTTCGTATATATATATAAATCATTACCATCCATTCGTCGAATTTTTTACCATTTAGAGCTTTACAAAAAATGATTATGACACTTATATTATTTTATTTTAAATGATGTCAAAGTTGTCACCTTCATAATTTAATAAATATAACAATTTACATGTTGTGATTTTAAGATGATATATTCGAGTAAAAGTACTATTTTGAAAGATAATATATTTATAATCATCATAGTATTTTATTTTTAATTTTTATGAAACTAATAAGTATATTAAATGATTATACAGAAATGATGTAGTAATTGTTTTATTAAGATAAATATCAAATAAATGGTTTTATAAATATTAAAATAAATATTATATAAACAAATTAATGTTCTATAAAAATTTATAGATGAAGAGAACATGTTATTAATCTATTAAAAAATTGTGTTCGAATATATCCTCTATCTGGATATTATTTAAATTCAAATAAATGAATAGTTTCAAAATTGAGACTATTGTTATTTGATAAAAATAACATATTAGAAAATTGTTTAAAAATAACAAAAATATTTAAAAATTATAAGTTGGAATTTATATGGTCTAAAATGGCATAAAATATTAAATTATGGAAAATTCACAACCCATAAGTAATTATTTATAACAATTTAAAATTTAGAATATTATTACCACAAATAAAATTAAATAGATTAAATAAGGATAAATCAAGTTGATAAGGTTTAAAATAAATTACCTACATTTCTAAATCTTATTTTTTTATGATATTACAACCCTATATCATATAATATTCGGATTTGAGTCATTTTTTGAGGTTTTTAAGTGGTGTTTGAGTTTATTATAAATTAATATTTTAGAGGTTTCCAAAAGTGCCCCTCTCCTCTCTTATAAAAGTCCACCTCCTCCCTCTCCTCCTCACACAAATTTAAGCCTTAAATCTTGGCCAACCCCTGCCCATTTCTATTCTCCACTTCCCTAGAAACATACTAGAGGTCCTGGTCTTCTTGAAATACAAACTTTAGTGCTCTAAGAGGAGGTTTAGAAGAGGCGCGTCGAAGAAGAGGTAATATCCTTTGCCGATTCTTTCAAGTTCATTTTTTATTATACTTCCTATTATTTTGTTGTTTAATAATAAATTAATAACATCAGTATCACTAATATTCTGATATGTTATTATAAATATGAACCAACCCAATTTCACCTTCTATCCATCCTACGGAAAACAAAATCATTGCGCGTGCGTACGTACGAAATACTGTCTCCCCGCCGTGGTGTAATCTGTTTTTCCACCACCACCTTACTTGGATGGGTATAATGGTATAAATAATAACTATATATGGTTATTTTAACATGATACTAATTCTGAGATATTATATCATCCACTATACTTCCATTCAACAATTATGCGAACAATATCATTGCCCGTGCGTACGTGCGGATTACCGTCTCCACGACGCGATGAGATTCATTCTCCAAGTTAACCATTCAAGAATGATTATAAAGTATATATAATAAAAAATCATGAAATATATTACATATTAATGATACTGTATTTATTTATATTTTATTTACTTACTTCCATTCAATTTAATAAGGAAACGAAAACATCATTCATGCGTATGTACGGCCTACTGTCTCCGTGGACGGTGTATTTCTTTTCATTTATAGATCTATTGTATATATGTATATTCTGAATATATGTTATATATAAATCATCTTTTACATTCCATAATTAAGTAATCATGATCTAAGAAATCATATGAATAATTACAAGTCAAAACACAGACGATAAATGAAATTATTTTACCCAAAACGCTGCTTTAACATGGAATTGACAAAAGAACAGGTAATATAAAGTCCTAAGTGAATCATATATGTTATAATAAATATTATTATGGTTCTGTTACAAGTTAATAATATGTTTAAACCCACTATACAGAAGTTTCATATACGTACGGAATAAATTGGACCTAACGTAAGGGATAATTATTCCAATCTCGTTCTTATCCGAGATTGTTTATTCGTAATTATTTACTGGGGTTATATTTTTCATCCATGTTGATAAAAAAATTTTCATAAAGTTTTTAATATTCTTCCATGTATCTCTAATTTCATTTTTACCCCTCTTTGACTTTTACATTGTGTTATGGAAGGAATATTTCTTTTGTTTACCATATGAGGAACTTTTTGACTTTTCCCGGCAAAAGTATGAAGAGAATGTTTTTTAACTTATAAAACATTAATGGATTTCTAAAGTTTCATAACACCTAATTTTAATAAATATTACTCTAAAATATTTCATGATTATTTTCAACAAAATCCTTTTCTTTTAAAATTTAATGGCATTTTGTGAAAATAAAAAGATTTTGAAAAAGAAAGGATATTTTTCTCAAGAATTCATTTCAAGTGTTTTGTCAAAACTATTTTCCATATAAGATGACATTATTTAGTGTGATTATGTTTCAAGTATAATGTATCTATTATTTACATGGTTTGATTATTCTTATAATGAAATGATATCTATTTGGTTTATATAGATGAAGTTATGGTGGGATTATCTTTATAAAACCCAGTTTATTCTTTGGGTTATGATGAATGCTTTATGTTTATTTTTTGGAATAAGTAAGAATGATTTTATTATGAGATGGGTGGGACCTATATCTCCCTCCAGTTCATTGGGTAAATATTTATATATCATGAGATAAACATGGATGTAATGGAAAGTAAACCTGGTTCAGTAAAACAGGGCTAGAATGGTAAGTAAACTCGGTTCAGTAATGGAATTTTTCCACTATGATGGTCTTGGCAGCAATGACTTGGCTACTATAGAGATCATAACATGTTCTTAATGGTTTTCCACAATTACATGTTTTATTCCCATGCTAATTAATCATGATTAATGTTCCATTATGATCTATTCCTTACGTACTTCCATGTTTTATGTCATTGCTCAAGATTTTTATGTTTAAACATTATGTTCATGTTTTTAAGTTCAATTGTGTATGGTATGTTTTATTTTATCCATGATTACCCTTACTGAGCATTTGAGATCACCCTTTATAAGTTTTCTTTTCCCCAGGATATAAAGAAAGTATTTATATAAGAAAACAAAAGTGGAATATCTATGTAGGAGATGTTGAAGATCTTTCACCATGATTAGAAGATTAGGTTCCGAGTTTCCAAGGACGCTAAAATATTAAATGCTATGGGTGTCTATTTTTGTTATGTATTAAGTATTCCACAAAAGTAATGTAATGTCCATGTACGTCAAGCTTGGGCCTCTATAGTTGGTATCAGAGTAAAGTTTTAGTCAACCTTTGGAAACTAGGATGCGAAAACTTTAGTGATATCCCTAGAGATATTTCTAAGGTATGTCTTAGGATGTCCCTAAGTTTAAGTATAAGTATAGGTTATAGTCCTAGAATTATGATAAGTATATTTGAATTAAACTTAAGATGTTATATATTGAAGGTACTCTCCCTTTATTATGTTGTTTTCCTGGCATGATTTTTTCCTCTCACGCTATTCTTTTGGGGTTTTAGACGATGGCTGAAACCCAAAGGAACAGTGTTGATCAATGTAATGGACAATGCAATGATTTCCCTCCTGAACAAACCAATGTTATTGGAGATAGAGTGAAAAAAATATTATTTTTATACTTACACAAGCAATGAATCATTCTAGACTTCCAAATGAGCAGATAAAGGAACAATATTCTATTGAGTCCTTCATGAGTCAACGTCCACCTTCTTTCAGTGGGTCTTCTGATCCACTTGTTGCTGAACAATGGATCAGTACCATTGAAAATATATTTTCCATACTTCTCTGTTCAGAGCATGAAAAATTCATTCTAGCTATTTACCATTTAGAAGGTGAAACAGGCCAGTGGTGGACTCTAAATAAGAATATGAGGCCCCAAGGTGAAATTGAATCCAAGGAATGGGATGAGTTCAAGAACTTATTTTTCAATAAGTGCTTCCCTTGTATTCTTCGAACAGAGATGGAAAATGAGTTCCTTGAGATTAAGAAAAAGGATTATGCATCTGTTGGTATATACGAGGTGAATTTTACAAGGATTTCAAGATATGCATCAGGCTTTATCATCAAACCTGAAAGTAAATTTGATCGATTCTTAAGTGGCTTAAAACCAATTCTTCGAAGGGAATTAGCTATAAGAGACTTCAATAGCTACAAATAAATTGTGCATTGTGCTATCAAGGTATAACTAGAAGTTGTTGTTACATATCCATCTCATGGTTTTGACAAGAAACGAAAGATGGAGTTCAAGGAAAAATCTCAAAACTATGGTGAAAAGAAGACACATGTTTCGTTATGCTCAAAGTGTGGAAAGAAGCATGGTGGAGATTGTCTTAAAGGGACTAGAAAATGTTCTAAGTGTGGAAAAGATGTTTATTGAGCAGCTGAGTTCCAAAGTAATGGGAAAAAAGTTTCTAATGAAGTGAATAGAGAAAATAATACAGAGAATGCTCCACCAATACTTCAATACTTCATGTGCAAGGAAATGGGGAATTATTCTAATCAATGCACTAATCTAAGGGTTAATGATGATTGACATGATCAACCACTTAAGGCAAAGGACATAGGGAAGTCATATGTGATCACTTTTAGTGATGTTAAATATGACAACTAAGTGGTGGAATGATTAAGTGTTTATGTAACGGGATTCCAAAATAGTGTTGTGGAGTCTCATTTTTAGTATCATGGAATATTAGAATATCTATGTATTGCTTTATTGTGGTTTTCAATAATTGTATGGTACTGGTAACCATGAAAAGTGATTGAAATATTTTTGGAAAGTAGATGATATGTGCATAATGAAGGGATAAGGAGAAAATGAAATGTTTTATAGTATTAATGAGCTCATGACTAATATAAGGAAAACGTTATATCATAGTTTGAGTATATAGAAATTTTGGGATTTTGGTATGTGGAAAGAGTTAACTTTTTACAGAATTCATGTTTTCACTAATGTTCAATGGGTATTCATTTTTTAATAGAATACATGATTAAGGTACTCACATGTTTTAAATGTGAGCAACAAGATATATCTTATGATATATGGGGGATAAATGATGGTATTTACATGCTTGGTTGATGACATTTCTAGTAATCGTTTTCTTTACACTATAATCTTGGATATAAGTATTTTGGATAAGACTAAATATTTAAAATGGATTATTTTAGACATAAGATAATATTGTTTAAGGATAGAACCTTTTTTCGATATTATTTCTGGAATATTATAATTGTGTAGTTTTAGAAAAAGGACAACCTGCAGGACGGGTGACAACCCGTCGCGTCGGACAAGCTTGTGGGAATTGAACCCACAACCGAAGTGTGATAGGCCTTTGTCACCTACCACTTTCCTACAAGAAGTCCCTGGTTAGTAGAAACTAGTTTTATTTTATTAAGAGGTATGATAGATGAAGTATAAGTCCATTTTTGGAACCATATACGATTAATCTCACTATAATATGGACTTATAACTTTTGAAAACCTTATGTTTGAGACAGATGGAATGACCTATCATTCTATAGCATGATCTGCTAACACTTCACGAATGACAAATTAAACTTCATTTTTTTAAGAGATAAAATGGAAATTGTTCAAGGCACGAACAACAGTGAGATTATACCAAAATCATGTAAGTATTTCTTCTAATTCAAAAATTCTTAAACATTAGGGAAATGATCTTGAAACCAAAAATGTTGTCCTAGTGCCCTCATATCTGATGAATCAGATGGTACCTTAGATCATCCCAAATTTATGGCTTTGTGATTGTTGGATTTTCCATAGCCATGTTCTCTACCACTCTCCATCAGAACTTGATGGTTATATTTCTCTTCCATATCCATGTTTTCACCTATGTTTTCCTATGTGGAAACCCATTGATGAGTTAATTCGGGTAACCATTACATTTCATTATTTAGTTTTAAAATTATGTTTTATTATTCCTTTTTATGATGTGGGTTTCTATGATTGAAACTTTCATGTAGTAAACCATTTATAACCCCGACGAATTTTGAGGGTGAAATTCATTTTAACGGGGGTAGAATGTAACACCCCGAAATTTTATGAGAAATATTCTTTTTTAATTTATTTTATGTATTGTGTTGTACACTACACCAAGATTATCTTTCGCAATACACAACATAGTATTATCTTGTAGTATGCACAACACTATTCTTGGCTTGTGTTGCACGCAAGAGCGACCTTCCTCGATAGCGTGTGTTGCATGCAATACCGAGTTTCACTAAACAACGATATATTGTTATAATATTATTATGAACTGTCCGTTATGCATAATATTAACTAAATTTTAAATTTTATAACATAATCATTCATATTACACATTTTCTAAAACATGGTATGAGATCAAAATAAATATTTCATGTAAAATAAGTATTTTTCAAAAAATGTTGTTTTGCCACCTTTTGATAGCGCACCGACTTTAAATACAGTTATATAAATGTTTATAAGTTCAGTTTTACAAAATAAAATTATTCTTTAAAATCATGATATAAAAATTTACTTTGGATAAATTTTTCATATTATTCTGATAACTTTCATATTTTAATGAATATTAAAAACATGCTATATTTTAATTAAAAAAACTTTCTTCATCATAAAAATTTATATTGTTAAATTATAATATTTAATGGTTATAAAGTATAAATATAATATATATTTACCATTTAATATAATGTATTCCATTAGCATTGATTTTACATTGAATTCATGGGTAAAATTATTTCACTCTTTTGTAATGTTTTAACTTTTAAAACTCGTTTTCTTAACAATGGGATTAATTTTAAATTAATTTCTGCAACTTTTATGATTTTAATTTGGAAAAATGGATTCCATATTTGGAAACATTAGGTCCAAATTATGTTAATATGCTACTTTCAATTTTTGGGAACTATGAATAGTAACTACGGTAAATTTTATTTACCATAGTTAAAGGTAAATCAGGTAATTAAGGGTAAATATAATATTATAAAATTACTTTAAAACTTGTCTTAATATAATTGGATGATTATATTTCGTCCTAAGGCATATTTTTGATGAAATGTAATCCATTGGAACCCACTTGGATGTGATTAAGACCTTTAATTTATTTTATTTTAATGAAATTGAAATATGTCTCACTCAAACTTTAATAATTAAAGTATTTTTAATATAAGTTTATACAGAATATAAATTTGATTATAAATACTCATTTGAAATCAAATTTTTTTTATTTTTTATGGTAATTTATTTGTAATTTTTAATAAATATATAATTAATTAAATATCTTGTACATTAATGATGCAGAAATTATTTATTTAGTGAAAAATCAATAATATAGTTTTTATTAACCTAATAATACCCATAAAATCCCAAAAACCTGACCAAAACTTTTTGGTTGTATATATATATATCATAACCGTCCAATTGTTGAATTTTTTACCATTTGGATCTTTATAAAAATGATTATGACACTTATATTATTTTATTTTAAATGATGTCAAAGTTGTCACCTTCCTAATTTAATAAATATAACAATTTACATGTTGTGATTTTAAGATGATATATTCGAGTAAAAGTACTATTTTGAAAGATATTATATTTATAATCATCATAGCATTTTATTTTTAATTTTTATGAAACTAATAAGTATATTAAATGATTATACAGAAATGATGTAGTAATTGTTTTATTAAGATAAATATCAAATAAATGGTTTTATAAATATTAAAATAAATATTATGAACTAATTAATGTTCTCCACAAATTTTATAAATGAATATGATATTTTATTAATCTGTTAAAATTTTTTGTTCTAATATATCCTCTTTTTGGATTTTATTTAAATTCAAATAAATAAATAGTGCCAAAATTGACACTATTGTTATTTTATAAAAATAACATATTATAAAATTATTTAAAAATCACAAAAATATCTAAAAATTATAAATTGAAATTTATATGGTCTAAAATGTAATAAAATATCCAATTATGGAAAATTGACATCACATAATTAATTATTTATAACAATTTAGAATTTAGAATATTATTACCACAAATAAAATTGAATAGATTAAATAAGGATAAATCAAATTGATAAGGTTTAAAATAAATTACCAACATGTCTAAATATCATTGGTAAATTTTATTACAACCCTATATCATCTAATTATCGGATTTGAGTAATTTTTGGAGGTTTTTAAGTGGGGGTTGAGTTTATTATAAATTAATATTTTAGAGGTTTCCAAACGTGACCCTCTCCTCTCTTATAAAAGTGCACATCCTCCCTCTCCTCCTCACACCACTTTGAGCCTTCATGCTCGGCCAACCCCTGCCCATTTCTCTTCTCAACTTCCCTAGAAACATACTAGAGGTCCTGGTCTTCTTTGAAGACCAAATTTACTGCCTAAGAGGATGTTTAGAAGAGGCGCATCGAAGAAGAGGTAATATCCTTTACCGATTATTTCAAGTTCATTTCTTCTTATACTTACTCTTATTTTGTTGTATAATAATAAATTAACAACATCAGTATCAATAATATACTGATATGTTATTATAAATATGAACCAACCATATTTCACCTTCTATCCATCCTACAGAAAACGAAATCACCGTGCGTGCAGACGTACAAAATACTATCTCCATGGCGTGGTGTAATCTGTTTTTCCACCACCACCTTACTTGGATGGTTATAATGGTATAAATAATAACTGTATATGGTGATTATAACATGATACTAATTCTGCGATATTATATCATCCAGTATAATTCCATTCAATAATTATGGGAATGATATCATCGCTCGTGCGTACGTAAGGATTACCGCCTCCACAACGCAATGAGATTCATTCTCCAATTTAACCATTCAAAAATGATTATAAAGTATATATAATAAAAAATCATGAAATATATGACATATTAATGATACTAGATTTATGTATATGTTATTTACTTACTTCCATTCAATTTAATAAGGAAATGAAAACAGCGTTCATGCTTACGTACGGCTTACCATCTCCATGAACGGTGTATTTCTTTCCCTTTATTGATCTATTATATATATGTATATTCTGAATATATATTATATATAAATCATTTTTTACATTCTGGAATTAATTAATCATGATCTAAGTAATCATATGAATAATTAAAAGTCAAAACACAGATGATAAATGAAACGATTTTACCCAAAACGCAGCTTTAACATGGAATTGACAAAAGAACGGGTAATATAAAGTCCTAAGTGAATCATATATGATATAATAAATATTATTATGGTTATCTTACAAGTTAATAATATGTTTAAACCTATTATACATGAGTTTCGGACATGTATAGAAGAAATTGGACCTAAGGTAAGGGATAATTATTCCAATCTCATTCTTATCCGAGATTTTTTATTCGTAAGTATTTACTGGGGTTATATTTTTCATCCATGTCCATAAAATGTTTTTCATAAAGTGTTTAATATTATTCCATGTATTTCTAAATTCATTTTTACCCCTATTTTAATTTTACATTGTGTTATGGAAGGAATATTTCTTTTGTTTACCATATGAGGAACTTTTTGACTTTTCCCGGCCAAAGTATGAGGAAAATGTTTTTTTAACTTATACGGAATGAACGGATTTTTACAGTTTCATAACACCTAATTTTTATGAATCTTCCTCTACAAGATTTCATGATTATTTTAAAAAAAATCCTTTTATTTTAAAATTGAATGGCATTTTGTGAAAAGAAAATGATTTTGAAGAAGAAAGGATATTGTTCTCAAGAATTCATTTCAAGTGTTTTGTGAAAACTATTTTCCATCTAAGATGACATTATTTAGTATGATTATGTTTCAAGTATAATGTCTCTATTATTTACATGGGTTGATTCTACTTATGATGAAATGATATAAATTTGGTTTATATGGATTACGTTATGGTGGAATGATTTTAATGAAACCCATTTTATTCTTTAGGTTATTATGAATGATTTATTTTTATTTTGTGGCACAAGTAAGAATGATTTAATTATGAGATGGTTGGGACCTATATCTCCCTCCAATGCATTGGTTAAAGATTTATATCTCATGAGATAAACATCTCTGGAACGGTAATTAAACCTTGTTCAGTAATACAGGGATAGAACGGTAAGTAAACCCGGTTCAATAATGGACTATGTCCACTATGATGGTCTTGGCAACAATTTCTTGGCTACTATGGAAATCATAACATGTGCTTAATGGTTTTCCACAATTTCATGTTTTATTCCCATGATACTTTATCATGATTATTGTTCCATTATGATCTATGCCTTACGTACTGCCATGTTTTATGTCTTTGATCAAGATTTTGATGTTTAAACATTATACTCATGTTTTTAAGTTCAAATGTATATGGTTCGTTTTATTTTCTCCATGATTACCCTTAGTGAGGATTTGAGATCACCCTTTATATGTTTTCTTTTACCCAAGATATAAATAAAGGTTTTAGGTAAGAAAACAAAAGTGGAAGATCTATGTAGGAGATGTTGAAGATCTTTCACCATGATTAGAAGATTATGTTTTGAGTTTCCAAAGACACTAAACAATTACAGTCATTGGGTGTCTGTTTTTTCTATGTATTAAGTATTTCACAAAAGTAATGTAATGTACATGTAATTAGAGCTTGGGTCTCTACATATATGATAAACCATATAAGAAAATCCTCCATAGGTATTCTCATCATACAACAAGTCATTCACAAGTTCCAACTGTGTCGTCACATCACTTGATAGGTCAAACCATTTATCAAAACATGTTAAGATGCCAACCAGAAATTTTCCCTTTATAAACCATATTTCATTTCCAAAACAACATAAAACACCACTTTCATGATTTCAATTCCAAATGGTTCTTTAAGGTTTTGAAATCCAAATACATATAAAAAACCACTTCCAAACTCGATTAAAACATGCAACCTTATGAAATGTTCCAAGCGGGACTTTATGCCAACATTCACCAAAACATGTCTCAATTTCCAAATGTTCCAATATTTTAAGAACAAATTTGAAACCCTATTAGAGATTAGAAAGGGAACCAAAACTCCATTTAGAACCCAATGATACAATTTGAGGAAAAATGGAATCACTCTTAAGTGTCTTTTTCATTTGAATTCCCATCCATATGTGAAATTCATGGACCCATGGATGTTCCAACATCCAAGGATACAGTTATAGTGTCCATGAGATCATCTAAAAATAATTTAAAATAAACACCACTTTCCTTTAAATCAAAACAAGGAGTCACACAATTCCAATATCAATAATAAGCATTCCAAAACTGAGAGAATCTTTCTAGAAAATTTTACCATAAACCACCATAACCTATAGAAGAATGTAAAAAACACATCAAACCTAGATTATAATTTCACCCAAGTTATAAAAACATGAACAAGTCCAAATCATACTAAAATTTCTCAAATTCACAATAAAACTTAATTATCATTTTAGAAAACACCATACATGCATGACTATTTAAAATATTCAAAGAAACCTCTATATAAACCACTTCCACTAATTTTTACCAATATAAAAACACCATAAAAATTCAAACAAATGCACCAAAAGCATTTAAAACACGTTTTTATATTATTTAGAAAGACACAAGCATCAATGGAATGAATTGGAAAGTAATATAATGGAAACACCTACCACAATGAAGCGCGAATGTGAAGAAACTCCCAGAGAATTAAGAATAGTCTCTAAGAACAATCCACACAAGATCAAAAGAAATAAAATCACACACAAACCCCAAGACCTAGGGTTATTCCAAATGGGAAACCCCACATAGAAATCCACAGAAACCAATAGAGAAAGAGATAAGGAAGATAAAAATCTAAAAAACCATAGAAAATTGCCTTAGAGGCATGGAGATGCATACATGGTGGGAGGAGAACCAAAGGGATAGGTGTTATGGAAGCCTATCATGGTTTAAAAACGAACCAAGGGTAAGGGGATTGATTTGAGTTAAAATATAAGAGGGGAAAATTGGAATTCCAACATTTTAAGAATCTAGGACACTCGCACGGTTTGGTCACAGAGCCTAGTAAATTGTGTTCCCTCAACTAGAATATAGGGGTCCCATGCACAATCAGGCCACACAGTATTTTAAACCATGTTCCAAACATGGTGGATTCCTTTTTTGGGTTCTAGAAACAAATTTCATGGTTTCTACATGGTTTCGCAAATCCTGCGCAACCTGTGCACCTCACTACTAGACACCAAACCCAATCGGCACGGTTACCTGGGTAGGGGTGAACAATTTCCCAAACCATGCATCCAAACCACGCATAGGAAAAAAACCCTCTCGAGACTTCAAAAATTAAAAAACCTTAAACAAGGTATCAACCTAAACCTCAACTAAGAAGATCCAAATCTAATAAAATAATTAAATAAGTGAATATCCAAGGTTGGGAGTGTGACAGGCTATGTGAGATGTGACATGGATTTCCTATGGATCACATGTATGGAAGTTGTCTATAATTTTACTTTTTGATAAAGATTTTTTACTATGCTATCAAATAATATTGTGTCAACAAATTGAGATAATTATTGGTATTTTGGAATATTTATATTTAAGAAATAATACTTTAATATCTATTATTATGGATATAGATTTAATTTTAATCAATGAAAAGTTTTATTGGTTATTAAAATAACTCTCAACTATAAGTTATTGATGAGTGTAGAATGATATCTATGATTTAAGAATGATAAATCTGGTTAAAGAATCAAAAAAGATAGATAAAATATCGAGTACCCATCCTTTGATTATCAAGAATCAAGGTTGTTACAATAAATAGATAAAATCTCTTTGATGATGAGTTTTATTTAGACCTGAATAGTGGATAAAAGCTAAGACCGGTAATGTAATTATTATAGATTTATTGAATCACATAAAGTAAGAAAAATTGCGGAATTTTAAAGATGGAATTTATGGGTAATTATAAATTCATTGAAATAATCAATAAGAGTCTTTATATATGGAAAATTATTTTATTATTTTCATGGGGATATTTTAAAATTATTGATATATTTATAAATTCATTTAATTTTATTTGAGGTAAATTTGACTGAATGAAGATTCCCATAAATATCTGAAGAGAGTCCAAGCCTTTTTAAAGAACTTTATTAATTCTGAGTTGGAGTTAAAATTTTAAAAAAGCCATATGTAAGATCATATCAGAACAGAATACTGGAAAAGTGTTGGATCTCATTGTGATAAATAATATTATTTCGATGATACATATGGAAATATAGGATTCACACTATGATATGTTATATTTTTTAGATGGTACGTATGGTTTTCTTATTTTGACATATTATATCCAAATTCATATGGAATATATATGTTGATGTTCATGCTGAAATGTGGAAAATAAAAAACACATTGTGATATATAAGATATTTAGATAATAGAAAATATTTACAAGTTAATATATAATATTTCATATGTGGTATGTATGATAATTTAGAGTGAAATTTCACAAATTATCATACCTACTATGATATGTAAGATATTCTTGAGGATTTTTAAAAATACATATAATCTTCATAAGTTTAAGAATGGTATTATTTAAGATTCATAAGTTTTTTGAGCTTATTGGAGTGATATGTAATATATTCAATTTATTATATAAAGTTTATCATTTTAAAAAATATGATGATTTTATATAATTAAATAATATTATGTTTTGAATATCATTTAGTCATAAATATCATGATGTTGAGGGATTATATCCATGATCCAAGTTGTTATTCTTTAAGGAAGAAGGTTTTTTCATAGAGAATATGGCCACACTAAAATTATAAAACCTAATAGAGAATAACATATGATTAATCCATGTATAAAGGATAAATAAATGAGAATAAATTTAGAAGATCTTTTCATGGTAATTCTAGGATTTTATATCAAAATTTTTGAAATAAATTATGAAAATAAAAACTATTAGTTTTATTAGAAATAATATTTGACCAATTATAAATAAGAGTTAAGGTATAATTTTCTACATATGATTTCATACACATAGAATACGATAATTGGTGTTTGTATTATTATAAGATAAACTAAATAATCTTAATAGAATTATAAGGGTATGAGATGGTAGGGAATAGTCCCACATGAGAAATTATTTATTATTGATCATAGGGAATGAACCCATTTGATTTTCTAATAGGTTGGTTATATGAATAAAAATAATAAGAAGTTGGTATGTGTGTGAGAGTTAAAAAAAATTACAATAAAATTAAAAAATATTATATGCGTCGAATAAAGAGAGTGAGACAATTTGTTGATATTGAAAAAAGAAGATACCTTGATTCATGGTAGAATAATAATAATAAAATGAAAGGAAGGAGTTTTATGAGGTATTTTTATTACATATCATATTATTATCAAAGTTATAAGATAATAAAGATTAAGAAAATAAGAGTTGGGAAGGATGATAATGTTTTTTTCTTTTTATAGTTTAGGTGTCAAAACCCATGAATAAGACCAACATTAAAGTAATAATCATTATGTTTATACTATTTGATTATGTTTTTTCATTGAAGATCTTATATGAAAGTATAAAAAGACAACATAAAGGAAATTTCTATTTATATACATTTATAATTCTAAATATTAATTTGAGATGAAGAGATTAATGTTCATGATACTATAATAGATTATTTATTGGTTATCCAAGACTCAGATTGAAGAAGATGATATGTAATTGTTTCTAGAGTAATGTAGAGAATTTAAGAATATCTTATTCATTAGAGATTTGGGAGGACCCATTGTAAGGTGGCATGAATCAGTATAAAAAAATGGAAGATTGTATAAACTTTTTGATAGACATCCTCAGGGTTAAGGATGATACCTTCCCCAACTATATTCACATGATTTTATTAGTGGATATTTATTTCATAGACTCAATCTAAACTCTATAAGGATGTAGTCACCCACATTAAGGGATAACCATATAAAAATATTTTGTGAATTTTTTCTTATTAATTTTCTATATTTCATGGGATTTGTTATGTTGGAAATTCATAATCAGATCCATTCATATTAATAGGTGTAGAGGTTCGTATATTAATAGGGTTAAGTGAAAGGGAGAATAATTCAATAAAATTTATTCATGTAGATTCACCCCCTCTTAGTGTGACTTCATAGATCATTGGACAATTTATAAAATTGAGAAGGAAATACACCCCAACCACTACACAAAAATACATCACACTCAAAACACTCACAACTCATGACATAAGTAAAAAATTGAAATTAAATAATTAATGCAAACACAATAAGATATGATGAGGTTTGGACTTAGTCCTACTCTATGGGAGAACACTACTATTTTATTAATATTAGTGAAAGAAGAATATTATAATTAATCATCCCATCACAAGTGACCCCACACCATATATTTATAGTGAGACTTAACTATTTCCATTACCTTCATATCTTTGTATAGAACCCACCAATGATCATATCCACCTTAATTACAACTTGGGTATTTTTAAATAATATACCATTTTTATGTCTAATTAATATTCTTATTATGAATTTATATTTATTCAAGAAATATTTATTTCAATTTTTATATGTAATTTTTTAATATATGGTATTTAATTAATGTGATTACCCAGACCCACACTCCCATAATTTGCTGTGAATAAACATATTCTTTTACATATCAAATTTGAAATCGATTGAAGAAACCCAAAACTAATCATCCATAATTAAAATATCAAAAAAACATGTTGAGTCACTTACATACTAAGGACCCTTTAGGTTTGGAGTTTTAAATATTTAGAAAACACCTTTATTTAACAAAACCCATATCTTTCTCATTGAATAGAAATTTTCTCCATTATACCAAAAATTCCTTATTCTGCAATAAGTTTTCAGTATTTTAGAAAAAATTATCCACACATTATACCCTTCTAAACATATCATATATATTTCTCTTCTTATTAACCTGTGTAAATGAAAATATAATATGGGTGATATCAAACACTTAGTAAGGGTTAGTGTATATTGGAATCTATCTTTCAATAAACAAGGAATAAGTAATATTTCACAAATTAATAAGAATAAAATAATTACATATTATTGATCACATGAGATTGAAAGAAATCCGTGAATCAAATAAAAATATCAATAATAATAAGGATAAAAATAACATATTTCATGGTGTTGAAATGCGTAATGCAATAAATTTTAAAATTACTGTCAATGAATTAAACTAAGAAAAAATGATATTACCATAAAGGCCATATTCTATGATGTCATGATCTTATCATTAAGCCCACTTTCCCGTAATCAAGATCCCCCCATCAAGGCCTCATTTACAAAACATCGTGATTCATTTTCAAGTCCCCGTGTTGAGGAAATATTAATTAATTGAAAGGAATACACAAATTACTCAAACCCTTTGTCTTATGAAATGTATTGATGCATTTAAGGGATATATAATTCGATTCCCCACTCGATTATTAATTAAATACAATGAATTATATAAATAAAAAAATGATTAAAAATACCATGCATAATCATAATTCCTTATTAATCAATTAACATATATGTTTGAATAATAAACTGACAGGATAAAAGTACTTTCCCAGTGAATAAATGGAAAAAATTATTATAAGTAATACTAATAATAGTGGATGGTATAATTAAAGAATATCCCCTGTGAACATAATAATCCTTAAAGGATATTGATATAGATGAAAAATACTTTTAAAACATAATTAAAATTTTACTTGGAGAAAGAAGAATAAATACCATTTACATTTTTGATACCCTTACTATGAAATATTATATAAAAAAGTTAATAGATTGTTTTTGAAAAACATTGAAACTTGGTGGGGAAGTTTCTTAAAGAAAACAAACAAAAATGGTAAAAAAATGAATTTGTACAAAAAATGTTAAAAATTGATTCATTTTAAATTTTTTAAAATTTTATAAAGTTAAATAGAAATAAAGTCACAATATATTTTTAAAAATAATTTTCACAACAATGGTGAAAATGGAAGTGAAATCATAAAATATTTTTTAGAAAATGTTTTTACCCTAGTCGTAACAGATGATTTTATGGGAAAAATTCAAAATTTATTTTCAAAATGATGAAGTTAAAACTTTTAAAAACTTTTAATTTTAAAAATAATATTCAATAATGGATCCTTGGAGTGGAAGATAAAATATATAATCATGAAAGGAAAATATTTTTATAATATTTCTAAAATACATTTATTGAAACCCACATCATAAAAACTATTATAAAACATTCTCTTTAAAATAGTTAAAGAGAAATAATAATATCACATGAGATAATTCAATTTTTATTTTAAAAAATAATAAATAAAAACATTGGAGGGAAGAAAATATGGATACAGTGGAAAAATATTCCTTGCCAGAAAGAAGAAATATTGGAAATGAAACCTTTGAATAAAAATCCATTGAAGGAAATAAAATTATATGGTTTTTTAAATACATTTAACTTTAAAAATGATATGATAAAATTCATCCATAGGTCATTATAAACACCACAAAAAATAAAAAAGACTGGTGAATATGGTATATGTCTCAAAGAAGGAAAATTGAGATATGAAACCCTTACCTTGGACTCATGTTATGTTAGATGATACTTAACCTCCTCTATAATAAACATAATTATCTTAATCACTTATTTAAAAACCTTAATCATATCTACTAACATTTATATTATTCATCTATAACTATTAACTACACATATATTATTTAATTATAGTTTATTTTCATCAATGGATGTTAGTAATTTTGATTATTTTGTACATGTTTTGTAATAGTTATTTCAGACCACATTCTTTGATAAAAAGTTCATAATTATCAAATTATTAAAGATATTATAATATCTATATTTCAATTATTAATGAAGTCCCATTTTCATTTCAAGTAATTCATAGTTAAGGTTTGTGAAGAATAGATCTTTAATGAGATGGTTTCAGGAAATTTAACAATATCAATGAATTACTATATAATGATCTTAATTTTTTTCACCCTTATAAAACCATTTTATTGATGTATATTATTCCTTAATATCATATATATTAATTAAATATATTTTATAACTATTAATTTTATAGGGTTATGAAAATGGAAAACATCGATCCTGGGAGATAATAGTCTACAAGTACACACTGATGATGTTTTTATTTCTCAAAGAATAGGAGGAAGGTAGATGTAACACCCCAACCCAAACCACAAGGTATGTTCCTGAGTTTTACATAACCTCATGTGTACCTCTCCATATTCAAGAGGATTCCAACTAATATATAGGGTCTGAGTCCATTAGTATGAATATTATACCCTCAGTATCATGTCACGTGATAAATAATAAAATAATAGAATATAAATAAATAAACAAATTAACATGTGGAAAATAAAATATGGGATACATGTCATAAAAGAAATAAGAAATATCCTAAAGTGTAAATCCAAACAATATTAATAAGTGTAGATAAATAAATAAAAACTATCTGGGTCCTCCAAATTCCATCTTGGTCTGTTGTCAGCTCAAAGCTCCTCTACTCATCTGTCCACGATAGGGCCATTTACCTTTATTAGATCCTAATCCATGAAATGTATAAGTGTATTGAAATTACTGAGTATAGTGTGAGTATAATAATTAGTAAGGCACCACCAATGCATCTGTAATAAGTGTGCTCAATTATAACTGGTTCATTCTATGAATATAATAAATCCATAACAATCATAACATCATACAGTCCAAACTGAGTGGTCATACACAAACCAAGACACCACAAACCCCTGGCCGTACCTGCTTTCGCTCCATGGAGGAAGGATAATGAGAATAATCTAGAAGTAACCAAAACTATCCATGGGGCTAGTGAATCTGTTAATTGAAAATTTCATGGATTCATTCATACATGAGACTCAGTGTCCTCATTCCACAAGTATGTCATGTTGCCCAAAAATCAAATAGGAATTGATTATTATACTCAAAAAACAACAACGGATTAAGAAAACAAATAATTGGAATCAACTGGGAATCAAGTACATCCTTAATACAGTGTTTCATGGTGTCATTGTATCTCCACCCTCTACTAAGGTCCATCATCACCATCATCACAAGTCATACACACTCCCCAATTAAAGGATAATAATGTCATGATGGTCCTCTTATTTGACCACCAAGAACGATGCCTCCAAATCAAGGTAACATACTTAACATGGTAGATAATACAAGAAATCATATCTTCATCAGAATAAAGTAAAAATAAATAATAACATGTTATCATAATCAAGCATGGTAACAATCTACTTTAACAACACTCATGGAATCAAATATCACAACGGGTCTCACAGGTTACAAACACACCCACATTTGATTAGAATAAAGAACTATGAATTGAATTATGCTAACACAAAAAATATATCAACGAAATTTTTTAACAATATCATCAAAATTTAAGGAACTTCCTACATCAAATTTATCGATGTCAATGTCAAGGATAAACCATCATGTCTAGTTTTAAATCTTAATTAGAAACCTCTACAGCCAAGAACACCTACTCTTAGGAATCAGTATCATATTTTTCAACAAATCAATGTTTAGAGTTCATCAAGGATCCCTATAACCAATTACAAATATTTTTTTTCAAAAATAAACTAAATATAACTTGTGATAATATTTTATCCCTCCTGGATAATTTTAAAATTATCAAATTATTCCACATTATCCTTTATGATGAATTCATGTTATTCATTAAACAGATATTCCAATTATATATGTTATAAAAACATTATATCTTTATAATAATCATAGAATAAGTATTCTTTATCACTCTTGATAATTCTCCCTATAACAATCAGGGGTAAAATAATTATAATTATTTATTATTACTCTTGACAACATCCCAATTATAATCATTTACAAAAACTTTTTTCTTAAATTCTAGAGGCTTGGGGAGAAATATATTTATAAACATATTTAAATGAATAAGTATAAAAATATCCTTTAGATAAGTTACTCTTAGGAATAGATGAGGGTGTGTGTTCAGCCACACCTGGAAAACTAGAATAAGGGGTCGTATTTATTCATAGATGGTTTTTACTAAACTAGAACAATAAAATCTCTAGGATGATTAGAATCAAAGGATCAACCAAAAAACATGGCCACAAGGTTTAGGAAATTTATAAAATGAACCACATATAGATATTACTCAATAAAAATCAAAAATTAAATATAATAATTTAATTTTTGTGTTACGAAATTCATAATTGTGGAGTGTTTAATATCATCCATAAATATGATTGTGGAATTAAATGAGTCAAAGAATAAAAAACCCTGATTTTTGGCATTTAGAATTAATTAAAAAGGAAATATAGGGTGATATAATAGGAATAAATACATAAAATGTATTTAATATATAATTTTTTCAAAAATATCAATGCAAAAGGGTAACATAGTTTTACCCTTATGAAACTCCACCCTTACGACAGATACCCTTATATGAGACTTGGAAAATCGTCAGTACCCTTACATAATGAAAAATTACCTCTATGAAACTCCTCCTTACCTTTACATAGAGTTTAAGTAGCCTTACATAGCCTTGGTTGCCCCTATACAGACTATCCTTACATGAATGAAAACCCTTACACATGCTCTGGTTCACACTTAGGTGAACTTTAAAAAATCTACAGTAACCTTACGTAAACCAAGGAATACCCTTAATTGATCTAGGTTACCCTTATAAAGGCTAATCCACCCTTACAAAGTGCATGACCAACCCTTACACATGCCATGATACCCTTACATAATGCATAACTTACCCTTTTGCAGTCTTAGGTACCCTTAGAAAGCACATATATTCCATTTCTTACCCTTATGCACATGTCTAGGTACCCTTATGAAATGGACATCTACCCTTATGGGGGTAAGGATTTACTTTTACATATCCTCTTATACCCTTATTCAACTCAAGAAAAAGGGATTTACCGATTTTCAAAAGATTGGATAGCTCCCATACTATTATAAAAGTCATGAAAATGGGTTTTACCCTTATGAAATATCTTAAAAACACACCTTACCTTCATATAACACCTTAAAACCATAAATAAGGGTGACTTTTATTAAAAAAATATATTTTCACAAAAAAAATAATTATGAATTAAAATAAAAAAATGGTTTTATAAACATCTAAAATTTGAAAACATTGTAATTATACCCCTCTAACAACTCCTCATCCTTGATAAGTATCTTTAGTGGTCTTGTTCGAACAATTGAGGCCAATGAACACAAATATCAGACTCTTTCTCTCATGTATCCTCCTAGATCCATCCATAATTCCACCAAATTTATAAAAGTTTCGTCATCTTCCCTAATAGGAATTTATCACACCAGTCTATAATCTGCACTAAATTTCCCTCATATGATGAATCAGGCTCAAATTCAATATCTTCGCAGTTGATGATACACATAGGATAGGGAATATACCACTAGAGTTGGGACACAAGAAACGCATCACACATACCTAGATAAAGAGAATTAAGATCTAGAATTTGTTCCATTATTCTAATGAAATTGGTGATATTGAAGGGTCTAACAAATCATGGTGCTATCTCTCTCTGCTTCCTCAAACAATGATGACCCAACTGAGGTAACACTCACAAGAAAACTCAGTCACCAAAAAATAACTCTGATGGTCATATCCTCTAGTCTACATATGATCATTTCCTACTATGATCAGTGATAAAAATATTCTAAATCAATTACACTCTATCAGAGGTCTCCTGAACCAAACTGTTCCCCACAAACACTACCTCACCTGCCTCATGCCAACATAGCAGTGAAGGATATGGCCTCCCATAAAGAGCCTCATAAGGTATCATCTAAATTGAATCCTAGTAACTATTCTTTTATAAAAAATCAACCAATTCTTGGTGATCAAAACAAGCTCCACCAAATTCTAAAATACAATCTCGGAGCATATCCTCTATTATGTGAATTTTCCACTCCAACCATCCATTTGTATTAAGATATAACACTATACTCAATCTCAACTGAGACCCTAGAGAATTATTATATTCATACCAATAGTGCAACGTGAAACATGAATCTATTATAGATAAAATTATCAAGGGGCCTCATTTAGTCATATGATCTCATGGATATACAGCTATCCTAGTTCTTTAACTCAGTGAGTCTCTCATATCAATAAGAAATGAGAAACTTTCATCAGTGGATCAAAAATCACATTGATAGTTTCATGAATTCTTGGGTTCCTAGGTAACCCCATCACAAAGTCTATAGTGACATCCTACCACTTACAGATGATCACTGTTAGTGGATTCATAAAACCACTACGATGTCGGTGCTTGTCCTTTACCCTCTGGCAGGTAAGTCACCCAGAAACAAACCCAGTGGTCTGTCCTTCATCCCTGGCCCCCAGATCTGTCTCTCGAAGTCGTCATACATATTTATGACACTAAGATATAACACCCATATATAGGTATGTAAATACATCATTAGATACTCTCTGATGGAAAAAATACTACTACACTCTCATTCACAAGGATTACATGGGCGTCTCCCATCAATAACATGGGTATCATGTCCCCTTCAGCAAGTTGTTATCATATCACAACACACTATAGGTATGAATCTTGTCTATAATTTACCCACTATACTAAAAATAGATATAACTATCAAGGGAGAACAAGTCATTGATCCCAGATCCCCAGAATAATTTATCTTCCAATTGGACAACAATATCTTTAGTTACTACTACTCTTAAAAGGGTCTCTCACTAAACACTAACTCAACCTGCATATTATGACTAAGATTATATTTTTTTACATTACCTTTCCCAGGTGCATACACCATATAAATGTCTAACATCTATAGATAATCCACCTAGATCCATTATATGAATTTTAGGTCCCACTATGTAAAGATGTAACTGAGGATCTTTTGGTCAGTATAAACAATAAACCTATCATATAAGAGGTAGTTTCACCAAAATATTAGAGAATAAACCATGGATACAAAATCAAAGTCATAAGTAGGATAGTTCCACTTAGGGGTTTGTATCTAATATGGAACATAAGCTACTACATTCACCCTCTGTATTATTTTTTCTCTCAAACCAGTGTTTGATGCATGACATTTCACTGCACATCTGATCCCAGGATTATGGAGTGTTAGTACTATAGCTATATTCAACCCCCTCTTCATCTTAATAATTTCCTCTTCATACTAGTCTGACCACTGGAACTTCAATCCCTTCTTCATCAGTGCATTCATAGGTGATTATAATTGGGAGAAGTCCTGGAAAAAACTATAGTAATATCCTACGAATCCCATAAATCTCTTGATCTTGAACACATTCTGGAAATGTGTCTAGGACATGGGTGACTCAAATTTATATGGGTCCATATATATACCCGTCTCAGAAACCACATGCCCCAATGACTTCCCCTCCTAAATATAAAAGTCACACTTCTATATAATGTCATAAATTTGATGTGATAAATGTGTACATAAGACTATTTCAAGATATCAGGCATTTGTTTCTAGGTTTGGTGAGTATAAGATGACGTTTTTATATACCTATCTTCATTTGGAGAGTTAAACAACACCCTTATTTTTTATAAATCATGCTATGTTTGAAAACTAATCATACATTCCATACAAAGAATCATGTTGAATTTTATTATCCCCAGTATAATAAAGTCCCATATATTTCCATAGTCAGAGATGACTATAAAAAACTCATAGAATCACTAAAGTTGTCCATATTTAATGACCAATGGTGTATTAAGGTAAATTAACTTAGAGAATAAAATGAACGGTAATACTAGCCTAGAAATAACTTATATAGAGAACTATTATTGAAAAAATAAATAGATAAAGTAGAGGTGAGATAATTCATGAATCAAACAGTATAGGGTACCTCACTATCATAAACTGGAGTCTAATCTACTATGTATACAAGGCCTTATAAAGATCCATGGACCTTTCTCTAAGATTCATGACCATTCTAAGTCATTATTTAAATCTACTATTAAGGACCTTGACCAGATCCTTGAGTTATAGATCATTTTTTCTATCACCCTTATGGAACCTTAAAGATCTTGAGTGGAGATTTTGTATAGTCCCCATTTTTTTAAAATACTAAAAATATATTTGAGGTGCTCTGAATAACTTCTAATAATGTTTAATCTACTCACAGTTAAAGAATTAGGGACCTCTTTACTTCTCAAAAGGTGATGAAGATCCCTTTCTCTACCCTCAATTTATACCACCATTCTAGCATGAAACCTTAACCTTCAAATTCCTTCTTCCATAAGTTTCATAGGAATGTCTGTTCTAAACTAGAAAAAGACCCAAAATATTATCCACCTCTATTACTTTTTTTATAAAGGCCTTTCAAAGAATCTTACTGAGTTTTTTCATGTTAGAAATCACTATCATAAAGCTCTATAAAATCTCCATGAGCTCATGAGCAAAATCTGGATTTAAAATTCCCAAAATTAACTCTTAAAATAAAATATCCTTATAGGTTTTTTAAGTTATACCTTCATATCTTCCTGAAAGGTTCTTAACACACTACTACCTCTTGGTGTGTCCCTATAGCATGAATTCTTCCAAATTCACCTTCCATACCTCAGGTGTCTCAGTGAGATCAAAGATAACCTCAATGATGACTATCCAGTCCTTCATGTATTTTGGTCCACCAATCCCCTAAAAGGTTGAAAGAACCATATGTTAGAATTATGCATCATAGTTGATTATGAACATTGGGGGAAGAACTCAAAGATAGAGTGGTCCTACTATCTCCACCACTAGATTAGGTGCTAGAACGTGCTCTGGTGCAGCTTCCTGCCCAACTAGTAGTCCAACCAAATTTTTATGAGGTGGAATCTCAATAACATGAAGTAACACTAGGAACATAATATATCCCAACAAATTTATGGGATAAAATAATGGTTTCTATTGTAGTATACCCATAACTCAAGTTATAACCCTCCTAGAACTAACCAAAGGTCTCATCCCTACATGTTATTCATATTCATATGTATGCATAAAACATAATATAACATCATTCTCAATTTAACTAATTAATTTTTAAAAAGATATATCACAGCAACATGGAAAAATATATATATCACACAATAGATTATCTATCCCAAATAGATATCACAAATTAAGGAAATAAATTAAAGAACTAAAATTAAGAACAACAATAGGTATATATATGGAATTTGATTCTACGTTCATAGTAATGATGCATGAATGCACTCAAAATATTATAAAAAAAAGTAAAAATAGTCCCTTCCATGGTAACTCAGAGGTCTATTACACATGTTTTGGCTAGGCGCATGGAAACTCCCCTGCCCATGTCCCACATAGCTATCTCCTTTCTATTATGTCCTTGGTTAGTCTAAAAATTAAATTAAAAAATCGTCCTTTAATACCATTCTACAAAACCCTGACCCAGACCACCGGGTTCAAGCCCAAGTGCCATGTGACCATATGTGTGCTTCCTCATAATCAATTGTCCTCCAACTAGAAGTGAGGATTTGAGTCCGTCAATGGGGATACTATAACCTGAGTATAATTTCATAAGATAAATAATACTATAAAAATATGAAAAAAATAATCATATAAATAAGTCCCCACAAATAAACATTTTTTATTTATTTTACTCAAGATAGTACAACAACATCTCAGAGCCACGGAGAAACAGAAAAATATAAGATCAAGGGGGTCTAAAGTAGTGAAGGTCGAGGGCATTTTCATGAACAAGATTGACTAACTTTGGGGGAAAAGACCCAAGATCATAAAAATAGGAAATCTTCACACCTTGTATTTCCTAGGAAGATTTAAAATCATCAACAAAATTACATTCACTCCAAGTATGAATAACCTCTATGTTGTTATTCAGAATTCCCTTACACCTCTGAATGGTATATTTGATTTCCCAAGGAGTAGAACTAGTCTGTTATCAGCTCAATTATCCTCTTATCAACCATCCATCATAGGTCCATTTCTATTCACCAAATATGTATTCATGAAATCTATATTCTCACTAAAATTACTAAATAGGGTTTGAGTATAAGACTTGGTAGGACATCACCAATGCATCCTTAACATGTGTGTTCAAGAATAACATTTTTATTCTAGGAATATAATAAATTCATAACAAGAATAAAATCACACTATCCAAATCAAGTAGTCATGCACTAACCAAGCTACCACACACCCCCAACCATACTTTCTTCAGTACCATGTAGAAATTTTAATGAAAATAAGCTAGAAGTAAACAAAACTATCCATGACGCTAGTGAACCTATTGCTTGAAAATATTAGGGCTTTGTGAGTACATGTGACTCGGCGTACCTAGGCCACAATTACAGCATACTACTTATGGTGACCCAAGCCTTTTTACACATTTTATTACCTGATTCTTAAGCATAAATATCTAATAACAACACATGGATTGTGAAGTTTTAGTGCTTTCATATGAATGGGTTCATAATACATCAAATAAAACTAAAACATGGAATCCTTGATTTATTATTCATTGTGAGATCCAAAAATCTATTTGATCTCCTAAAATTTCATTTGATAACCTCGGAAATTCATAAATAAAGGGGTGAGATAAAAAAATCCCATTAGGTGAATAAGCATGACAATGAAGTATATCATGTGATTCAAAGGTATAACATGAGATCATAAAAGTGAAGGTACCTGAGTAATAAAGTAGGATAATAATAAAAAGAGTGTGGTATTAAAAGATTATGGAACCATGGTAAAGTGATAATGAAATAAAACTTGACATAAAAAAAATTCATGTCTAACTTCTAGGAAAACATCACATAGTGGACATATTCCCTTAATGGATTATGTTCCCTCCCTAATCTCATACAAGATGTCTCATGAGACTAAAATATTACCCAATGAATTAGAGGGATATATAATTTTGGTACCACCTGTAACATTTATTTCATGTATATTCATATACTTGAAACATAATTATATTAATAATTAGTCATAAACATATGAAATACCCAAGGAAATAAATGGGTTTCATAATCTTGTCTCATAACATAAGCAAAAGAAACTTCTTAAGTAAGGTATTCAAGAAATGGTTATATAGAATGTATTGACCCATCCATGTAATGCATAATAAGATAATAATACATTTTATATAAATATATATATAATTTAAAATAATTACATAACATTAAATAGAGAAAATCTATGTTAAATAGAGAATGGTCATGACCCAACGAAAAGGGTCGATTTCAAAGATCCCTTACCTCAAGACTTATTTGTCACATACATTATTTATCTCCACAAATAATAAGCTTAAGTTAATTATTTACTTTATTAAGAACCTTCTAAAATTTTATTATTTATTTTATTTTAATTTTTACCGAGTAATATTCAATTACCTAACTAATTAATTCCACGTTATTTGTTTTAACGATAAACGGATCTTATGTCCCAAATAACTTTGGTAAGTTAACTATGGATAAAGATATTAATAATTAATCATATGAAATATTGTAACCATGAAATATTTATAATTTGTTATACATAAATTATACTTTTTAACTCAACTATGAAATATGGCTATAAAAAATATACGTTAGAATCATGGCGATGGTAGGTCATATGTACACATGCGTAATGTTTCTATTTGTAGAAGATAATGATGGAAATAAGTTAAGTGATGTTTTAAATTTATATGATTATAATTATATCATAAATATAATATTATTTCTTTAAATAACCTTACTCATATCATTAATTTGATATGGTAATAAAAAAATTAAATCGCTTCGTGAGGCGGTAGTCCTTCGTACACACGAACTATGTTGTCATTTATTAAATGAATGATAAGGTAAAAAGATGTTGGTCGGAGTGGATACTAAAGATGGGGGTGGATTGAGTTCCAATTAAAATTTCTATTAAAACTTTTAGGATTAAAATCCCCCAAATAAAAATAGCCCAGTTAATTAAGGCAGTAGAGATATAAGTGACTTATTGTTCAACAGGTTTCTCAAAGGTTGATTAATCCTCCGTTGAATTAGTATGAGTACTAATTGTACTTTTGAAACAAGTTTACTAAAAGAATCACATATACACACTAACCAAAACTAACTATCAGAGTGAATGTAAAAACATATTTCTATCTTTGAAAATATAAGCAGCGAATAAATGTAAAATAGAGTAATTGAAAGTTTGAACACAACAATTTAAACAAGAGGTTCATTCTTAAGCCAAGACCTAATCCTCTCCACTTGGTGTTCACCTGCCACCAAGCAGTTATATTTAAATAATGATACACAGCCTGTATCAGGCTTTACAAAAGTTTTCAAACTGTCCAAGTTTGGAAACCTCTACCATAGTTATATGTGGGAAAATAAACTAATGAGCCACACTAGGATTATTCCATAGTTATGTGTGGGAAACAAATGTAAAGAGAGTTTGGTATGGGTATTTTCAGTATCCCTCAGTTCAAGCACAAGATTCAGTGTGTGTATGACATATACACTAATCAAAAATGTAAAATACGTACACACGGTAGAGCTAAAGATATTAGGTAGAAGTATAGAATGCTCTTTATGTTGGAAGATCAGATCTTGACTCTTTGAAATGAAGGAAATGAATTTTTGGTCCTCTTCAAGTTTCCTCTAAAACAGAGTGTCTCAACTTCCAAGTTCTGACTTATAGATATAGAGATGATCAGCTTCTTGGGTTAGAAGCTCTTTGTATCACACCACCACAGCTTTGAAAATGTTCTTTCAATAGATCTTTGTGAAGCTCTAGCATCCTCAGAATAAGTTCTTGAGTGATATTCTTCTTTCTCATATTTTAGGTGATGTATGTGTCTCTCTTATGTGTGTATATTCAATATGTTCTCTTATATTAATGTCTGTGTCTACTCATATATATATATATATACACTTTTATAGCTCAACTTTTTCTCATTTGGTTCAGCAGGGGCTGACAAGAGAAATGATTCAACCACGTGTGGTCTTCCTCGTACCTCGTACTGTCTCCTGATATGCCTAAAAATATCATTAAATAATGTTAGGTGAATTAAATTGTCCAGACATGACCATTATGATAGTATAAAGAAAATTGGTAAAGTAAAGAATAGGTTATCATTAGACTGGTAGCAGATGCATGTCACACGGTAAACTTTGATAGTAGGCTCTTCAACTGTAGACTTCATCGGTAGGCTCATAGTAGACCTTTAACAGTAGGCTTCAGTCAGTAAGCTTGATCAGTGGTATACTTTAATCAGTGAACTTCTAATGCAAGCTCCGTAACATCAGACTACTTCAACAGTGACCTTTCCAGTGGTATACTGTCTTAACAGTTGACTTTATCAATGGTGGAGTTTGTCTATCAGAAGACTTCTTCTAACAATAGACTTGAACAAAAGTGGACTACATCGACAGTAGGAGTTGTCTAGAGGTAGCCTTCTACTAATGGTAGACATTTCCAATGATAGACTTGAACTGTGAAGTTCTTAATAGAAGACTTGATAAAGAGTCTGACAGTAGACTTCTAACAGAAGCTTTGTCACAGCAGTGACCTTGTAACGGTGACACTTTTTCAGTAATATTTGATAAGAAGAGAAACGATAGACTTGTGATAGTGACCTTGTACTAGTAGCTTATAACAGTGACCTTAGATATTCAACGGTGAACTTTTAGCAACATTGATCCAGAGTGATAGTGAGCTATAATGGTGACCTTTAACAAAAGGCTCTTACCAGTAGCCTTTAACAGTGAACTTGTACTTAGAGAAATGTAAACTGTAAGCTGATGCAACAAAGTCATGAGGAAAAAAATTTAAATTGTTCAGGATAAATAATACAAATACATATTAAAAACGATTAGCAAATGACTTAATATATCATGATCTGTATTTAAACATGATTTTTTATTATCAAAACAAGTGATTCCAACAATCTCCCCCTTTTTGATTATCACAAATTATGCCAGTGTATATTAATTATAGGTATCACAGATAAGCATATAGTACAATTACTAAATCGAGATCAGAAGGGAACCTTAGATCAGTTGTGGTTTCTCAAGTATCAGCGATTAATAAGAGTGTAAAATTAGAGGATATTGGTACATGGTATCATAGAGAAAAGTAGAAAAGGTACATAAAAGAGTAATAAAATCACAGCATTTGGTACCATTTCTCCGCCTTTGTGATTAGCAAAAATAAACACAAATAAAGATAATAGATAAAGCTTGTATTAATGTAAGTACGTTACATGACCCAAAAATAATACACAGTCCCTATAAAAACACATAAACAAACTCAATCTACATCATCTGTAGGCAAGTTTTCTTTCCCTTTGGAAGAAGAAGATGATGGAGGATGAGCTGGTGGATCAGTAGGTTTAGGAATTGTTGCAGGAATGACTAGAGGGGAAACAACAGAAGATCTTGTGGGTCTGTAGTAGGTAGATCTATGAGGTAACAGTGGAGTAAGGCTTCTGATGGCCTCATTAGGAGACATCATGGAAGAACTACTGGGTTGATATGCAGGTAAGGCAGGAGGGATTATGACAAGGGTATAGTCCACATGAAGAAAGGGTAGGAGAAGGTTTCTGAAGTCCATAATAATTCTTCCTCCTCTTTCCATAGCTGATATGAAATCAGCCTTGTTCTCTATAAACTTCTCTAAGGCTGGAGTCAACTACCCCAACTGAGTGACTTGTTCCTTGAAGGCTCTGGTGGCTGGTGGAATCTTGAGGTTTTCCAATAGAATCTTGAAATGAGCATCCATATAATTCTTGGAGTAAATCCTTTTATAATAGAAATTACTCTGTTCCTTTATACTCTTTTGGTCCTGGGCAGCCTCTCTCATGAAGTCACTAATGACCTTCTGAACTTCTTTGGTAGTGGAGATAATCTGATTCACAGATTGAGAGTCAGGTGCACTGACACCAGAAATCTTTGCTAACTCTTCACTATCCACTATCCTGAATACTGACAAGTCCACAGGTGGTGTAGTGGAGGTTGAAGCAGAGGCAGGGGCAGTCAACGGTTTGATAGAGAAAGAAAAAGTTTCCTTAAAAGACTTGGTTAACCCACTGATGAGATTCTTCACATCTTCATCATGTCCCTTCACATGAGCTTTCATGGGTTCCTTAAAACTTTCAAATACTGCAACCATATGTTTCACCACACTTCTGATGTAGTGAATGTATTTGTCTGATTGGCCCTTAGAATCCATTATAGTAGTCAATCTCACCACTGATTGTCTTAGAATTTCCACAGACTAAGACACATCCTTTAGTTGATTCTGGAATTGAGATATTTCTTGGGAAAAACTATCTTGAATGGAAGACTGAACTCTAAATATCTCAGAGGCAGTCATCTTTTAAATTAATCCCATTGCCTTTTCCATTTCAGAGGCCCTGTTATCAATCATCTGGTGCAAATCTATTTTCAATTTTTCTAGATCATACTTAGTGACAAGGTTCTCTGGAAGGGGAACCACTGGAGGCACTATGATAGGGTCTAAAACATTAGGTACAAGGTGTCTTTTTCTTGACATATCACAATCTGAATCATCATAATCCAGCCCAAGTACTAATTATCTAGGGTCTTCTGACTATTCTTCAATGTCATGAAGAACAGATACAAAACCAAAATGCTCCCCCTCACTTGGAGCTCTCTCATGAGTATTCTACTCTACTGGTTCTTCTCTAGGTAATTCCACAACCTCTTTTTCAGCTCCAGTAGTTTCAACATTTGTCTGCTCCATTGGTTCACCAGTGGGGTGAGTCACAGCTTCCACTGAGTCATCAATGACTTCTATTTAAATTGTAGTAGATGCCACTCTTTCCTCATGGTCATACATTGTCTTGTCTGTATTATCTATCAGAGGTCTCAAACTGAGCTCCTATTCTTCATTCTCCTCATCATCAGCTTCAGCAACAGTAGCCTCCTTTCCTTCATCCTTATCACTAGCCTCCTTTACCTCACGAGCATAATGGTCTGACTCAGTAGCCTCACCCTCTTCAGAGGTGTCTCTAACAATATTCTGAGATACTTCTTCTTCTTCACTGGTCTTAGTATCACTGTCCCTTATAACAGTCTCTCTTCTTGGCAGTTCTTTTTGAGGGCTAGGTGCTCTGAAAGCTACTATCCTGATAGAATTGTCAGGTAAATCAGAATCACTCCCATCATCAATGGGGGTGTTCTCTCTTTCTGGTTCTACAGCTTCTTCAAATTCCTCCTCATCATTTGAATAATCCGGTTTTGGCTCATCAGGCTTCAGGCCTGGATCTCTCTTGTCTTTTGGCCTAGATTGGTGAGTAGTATGGTCAAACTTTTCATACACTTTTCCTTCATCATTTACCCATGCCTTCTTCTAGGGATTCCAGCTAATTTTCATGAACTTGAAAATAACTTTGTAGATACAAACAATGTTCTTAGCCACTATCATCTCTTCTTTATTTCCAGCCACACCCTTTACCTTTAGCATTACTGAAATTAGCTTAGCGTGGAATAGGGAATTGGACTTTGAGCTTGCCTTAGTCATATCCTCCAATTGTTCCATCAGTAACCTACACAGGTTGATATTCTCCCCATACTTCATCAAGTACATCAAGAATATGTCTTGATATTTCAGCACTACAAAATCATCTCTCCTAGGACTAATCACATGCTGGATGAACTTAAACAATAACATGTCTTCTCCATTCAACTCAGCTACAATGATCTTCCTTGATTTTCCATTCCCTATCATCTCTTCCAGAGATTTTTCATACCCAAAAATTTCACTGTCTAGAGGAGCCACTCCAGAATAGTAATCATAAACTCCTTCATTAGGAACTCTCAAACATGCAGCCCACACAGCAGACAAAAATCTGACTTCATTGCCATTGACTCTAGATACCAGTCTATGCACATCATCTTCCTCTTGGAACTTCAGGTATTCATATAATTCCTTCACAAGCTTTGGGTTGTATGGCCCATTGTTGTTGGAAAAGCATTCAGTCCATTCTCGGGATTCTAGTGCTTCCAGAACTAATGACTTGCTCGATAGCAGCCATTCTTCCCTCAACTCCTTCTCAGCAAAGATTTCTCTCTTGGTTAGATGTGGGATGATAGGACCCAGCAGGGTACAACTGGTGCCACTGGACTCGGCTCGAGTCCTCTATATCCTTGGCGCAACATCATTGACAGTCGGGGGTCACTTGGTTCTAGCCATGGAGATTGAAAGGGGTTCGAGAGTTCAAACGAAGAGTTAGGGTTTAGGTATTTCGAGAGAAAGGTTCGAGATTGAGAAAGGAAGGTGGATTGAGATATGTCTGTAGCCTTTAGTTTATCATTTAGAGATTAAAACAAAATAAAATATAAATCATGAATAATAATAAAGATTGTTTGGATTCTCGAATAAAATAAATGATAAAAAATTAAACAGCGAGGTATCCAATAGTGAGGTTCTTAACAGTGAGTCACAACAGTGAGGTGCAACAGTGAGGTTCAACGGTGAGGTCCAATGGTGAGGTGTATCAGTGAGGTGTCCTATACTTAAGTTAATCATACCTAACTCATTTTTGATGTAATTTAACCTCTCATAATTTAAAGGCTTTGTGAATATATCATCCAATTTATGTTTAGTACCAATGAATTCAAGAGTGATATCACCCTTTTGAAAATGATCCCTCAAAAAGTGATGTCTCACATCAATATGCTTTGTCCTAGAATGAGATACTAGATTTTTGTAAATGTTAATTGCACTTGTATTGTCATACTTTATAGAGATATGTTTGAATTGATATCCATAGTCTAGTAAAGTGTGTTTCATCCACAGAATTTGAGCACAACAACTACCAGAAGCTATGTATTCAGCTTCGGTAGTGGATAATGCAACAAAATTATGTTTCTTACTACACCATGATACTAGTCACTTGCCTAAAATGTGACATGTCCCAGAGGTGCTTTTTCTATCAAACTTGCAACCAGAAAAATCAGTATCAGAATAACTCATCAAATCAAATGATTGTCCTTTCGGATAAAATAGTCCTAAATTGGGAGTATATTTGAGATATTTAAAAATCCTTTTTATTTCAGTTAAATGAGACTCTTTTGGATTGTCTTGAAAGAAAACACACATACATACACTAAAAATAATGTCAAGTCTTCTATATTTAAGATAGATTAGACTCCCTATCATACCTTTGTAGTTGGTTTGACCCACTGGTTCTCCAGCTTCATCAACATCCAACTTAAAAGTGGTAATCCTAGGTGTGTCACTACCTTTAATACCATCCAAAGTAAAATGTTTTTAGATATCCTTAATATATTTGCTTTGATTCAAAACAATTCCATTTTTATTTTGAAAGATCTGAAATCCAAGAAAATTTTGAGTTCTCCCATTAAACTCATATCAAATTCATTTTGCATCATTTTTGAAAAATCAACACATAACAAATTTTTAGAAGATCCAAAAATAATATCATCCACATAAATTTGTATTATCAAAATATCTTTATAAATCCTTTTAATAAAAAGAGTAGGATCAGCAATACCTTTGGTAAAACCTTTTGAAATAAGAAAAGAGATGAGCCTTTCATATCATGCTCTTGGAGCTTGTTTTAAACCATATAAATCTTTAGAAAGTTTAAAAACATGATTTGAAAAATGGGGATTTTTAAAACTAGGGTGTTGTCCAACAAACACATCCTCAATTATATAACTATTTAGAAAAGTGCTTTTAACATCCATTTGATAAAGTTTAAAATTATGATGAGTTGCATAGGCAAGTAGTATCCTAATGGATTCTAGTCTAGATACTGGTCCAACGGTCTCATCATAGTATATTCCTTCCTCTTGATTATATCCTTGTGCAACTAACCTAGCCTTATTTCTAACTATATTTCCAGACTCATCAACTTTGTTCCTAAACACCCATTTAGTGCCTATTGTCAAAGTATCATTAGGTCTTTCCACTAATTCCCAGACTTTGTTTCTTTCGAACTGATTTAATTCTTCTTGTATATCCATTACCCAAAATTCATCATTGATAGCATCATTAATATTCTTGGGTTCAAGCTATGAAAGAAAATCTTGATGTTCAACTTGGTTTATTAGAGAAGCTCTTATTTGTGTTCCTCTATTTAAATCACCTAAAACATCATCTAGAGGATGATTCTTAAGAGTCTTAACTCCTCTAGGAAGGATTGAACTAGATTCCTCATTGTTTTCTATTGGTTCAGAATCAGTAGGTGTAGATTCTCGAAAATTCCCAGAACTGGATACTTTTATAGGGGATTCACTATCTTTATCATTAAGGTTAAAAATTGAAAAATATTCTTCAAGATGTTCAAGAGAGGTTTTAGGCTCATTTGGATCATTCTCATCGAATTTGACATGAACTGATTCTTCCACACATTTGTTTTTCTTATTTAACACTCTATAGGCTTTACATGAGATAGAATAACCCAGGAAAATTCCTTCATCACTTTTGGGAGAAAATTTTTCAATATTATCCTTAGTATTAAGAATAAAGACATTGCAACCAAAAACTCTAAAGTAATTAACCTTAGGATTCCTATTGTTCCAAAGTTCATAAGGGGTTTTCTTTAGAACAGGTCTAATTAAAACTCTATTGATAATATAACAGGTTGTATTTATAGCTTCATCCCAAAAATAAACAGGTATGCCATACTCATTAAGCATAGTTCTAGCAATTTCTTGAAGGGTCCTATTTCTTCTTTCTACAAATCCATTTTTTTTGAGGTGTCATCGGGGAAGAAAAGTTGTGACTATAGCCATTATGTGAGCAGTAAGATTCAAACTCATGATTTTCAAACTCACGACCATGATCACATCTCAGGGTCTTAATTCTAAGTCCACTATGATTTTCTACAGACATGGAATATTTGACAAAATAGAAACAAGATTCACTTTTTTGAGCTAGAAAGTATACCCAAGTATTCCTAGAAAAGTCATCTATAATAACATAAACATAGTGCTACCAATTTAAACTTGAAACTCTTGATGGTCCAAACAAATCCATGTGAACAAACTCAAGTGGTTGAGAAGTTGAAACTTCTTTCTTTGGTTTGAAAGAAACTTTGTGTTGTTTTCCCTTCTGACAGGGATTACACACTTTGTCAAGTGGGAATTATAATTTAGGTAAGTCTCTAACAAAACTTTTATTAGATAAATTCCTAAGTGAGTGCACATTGCAGTGTCCTAACCTTCTGTGCCACAACCAATACTCTTTATGAAAAGCATTTAAGCAGGAAACATTTTGTTTGGCTAAGGAATTTAGATCAACAGCATATACATTATCATTTCTACATGCAGTGAAAACTAAATCATTTTTTGAGTTAAAAACATTGCAAGCATCATTTTAAAACTTAACATTAAATCCATCATCACATAACTGAGATATACTAAGTAAATTGTACTTTACTCCATCAACAAAAAACACTTTAGGAATTAATATTGTATCAGGGTTACCAATCTGGCCTGAGCCGACGATTTTTCCTTTTTCATTGTCACCAAAGGTGACATGCCCACCATAAACTTTGATTAGACTCTTGAAGCAAGAATAGTCTCCCGTCATATGTCTCGAACATCCACTATCCAAGTACCATTGGGTCTTAAAGGAACTCTTTAAATAAATTCCCTGCAAAACAGATTAAACATGGGGTAATTTTGGTACCCAGATCTTCTTAGGTCCAGAGAGGTTATCCAGTAAATCTTTGGGAACCCATATTTGATTTATATGTTTTCTAAAATTAAAAACATATTTTGATACATAAATAATTTGTTAGGTCCTTTAGAAAATTGTTTCACAAAAGATGGTCCAGAACTATAACTCGCAGCGAACAGTCCAGTTCTTGGAACAAATTTGGTTTTGCTAATTTGTCTCTGTCCAGTCTGATATCCTAGACCAGTTATATACTTTGGAGAAATATGTTTTCCTAGAAACTGTGTCAAGGTATCCCTACCAGCAGTGAACTTCTCAAGATCCTTTCTTAATTGTTCATTAGACAATTTTAACTCTGTATTTTCCTTTAGCAGTTTAGAAAATTTTTCTTTTTCTATATCCAGATTTGACTTCTAATTTTCATTTAAAGCATGTTGTCTTTTTAATGACTTATATTTGTCCTTGAGTTCATTAAAATTATCCTCAATCATTTCACAATATTCAAGTAATTCTTCCTTAGTCATATATTCATCATTATGAGAGTCACTTTCATTCCTAGAATAATAAGTATTATGCATAGGGGAATTAATCGTTACCTCATATGTCTCTGTCATAAAGCATATATTAGCTTGTTTGTTTTGTTCTGAGTCTAAAGCATCAGATCCACTCAAACTGTCTTCTGAAGTACTCCTTGTTTTTTTCATATTCTTTTTATAACCTTTTCCATTATCCTCATATTTTCTCTTGAATTTAAACTTGGGGTAGTCTGTTTTCACGTGACCTTTTCGTTTACATTCATAGCACACTATTTCACTTGTGTTCTCATTCCACTTCTTGTCTTTCTTCCATTGTCCTTTATGATCATACTTTCCTTTGAAATTTGACTTCCTAAAGAATTTCTTCTTTAGGTGGAATATTTTGAATCTTCGGGAAAGTTGTGTCATCTCATCATCACTGTCTGAATTTGACTCTTCACTTGTAGAACTGTCTACATTTACTTGAACATTTTCTTTGTCTTTGATTTTTGGGGTAGAAGTCTTGAATGCTACTAACTTCTTTCTTGGTTCTTCTTCAATTTATTGATTCAGATTAATCTCTTCCTAATACATCATTAGTTTTCCAATTATCTCCTTTACATGTATCTTGCTAATGTAACATGATTCTCGGATTGATACAGAAGTGCCTCTCCATCTGTCAGGTAGGCATCTAAGAAGCCTCATGATTTGGTCTTTGTTGGCCACTAGTTTCCCAAGAAGATTCATGGTGTTTACTATCTCATTAAACCTGAGATACATTTCAGAGATAGATTCATCAGGCTTCATCTTAAAATTATCATATTTAATAGTATAGGTATTTAATCTCATTTATTTAACATTGGTTGTTCCTTCATGAGAAAAAGACAAAGTATCCCAAATTTCAAAAGCAGTCTTACAGGAAGATATTATATTAAATTCTTCATCACCCAAAGCACAGTATAAGGCATTCATTTCTTTACAATTATTATTATAAATAGTTTTGGTTACTTGAGACCATGTGTCTCTAGTAGTAGTAGGTAATACGTGTTGTTCCTTAATTGTGTCCCAAATTTCAGGTCCTAATCTTTCAAGATACATTTTCATTTTCAATTTCCACTGACCATAATTATTGACATTAAAGAAAGGTGTTATGTTAGTAAAAGCGCCCTCAACTCGGTTATCCATAGAAAAATAAAAGATTAAAGAACTGGAAATTTAGATATAACAAAAAATTTGAGATCTTTAAGATACAACTAAAATCACAGTTGAAAATAAATTGAAAATATTGAAAAACTAGTTTGATGGTATGAATAAAGAAAACCTCTGATACCAAATGTTGGTTGGAGTGGATAATCAAGAGGGGGGTGAATTGAGTTCCAAATAAAATTTATGTTAAAACTTTTAGGATTAAAATCCCCCAAATAAAAATAGCCCAGTTAATTAAGGCAGTAGAGATATAACTGACTTATTGTTCAACAGGTTTCTCAAAGGTTGATTAATCCTCAGTTGAATCAGTATGAGTACTAATTCGACTTTTGAAATAAGTTTACTAAAAGAATAACATATACACACTAACCAAAACTAACTATTAGAGTGAATATAAAAACATATTTCTGTTTTTGAAAATATAAGCAGCGAATAAATGTAAAATAGAGTAGTAAAAAGTTTTAACACAACAATTTAAACAAGAGGTTTAGTATTAAGCCAAGTCCTAATCCTCTCCACATGGTGATCACCTGCCATCAAGAAGTTATATTTAAAGAATGATACACAGCCTGTATCGATCTTTACAATAGTTTTCAAACTATCCAGGTTTGGAAACCTCTACCACATTTATACGTGGGAAAATAAACTAACAAGACACACTAGGATTCTTCCAGAGTAATTCCTAGGAAACAAATTTAAAGAGAGTTTGGTATGAGGATTTTCAATATCCATCAGTTCAAGCACAAGAGTTAGTGTTTGTATGACATACACACTGCTCACAAATGTAAAATACTTAAACACAATAGAGCTAAAGAAATTAGAAAGAAGTTTAGAATGTTCTGTGTGTTGGAAGATTAGCTCTGGACTCTTTGAAATGAAGGAAGTTAATTTTTTGTCCTTCTCTACAAGTTGCCTCTAAAACAGAGTGTTGCAACTTCCAAGTTCTAACTTCCAGATATAGAGATGATTAGATTCTTGGGTTAGAAGCTCTTTGTATCACACCACCACAGCTTTGAAAATGTTCTTTAAAAAGATCTTTGTGAAACTCCAGGATCCTCATAATAAGTGCTTGAGTGATCTTATTATTTCTCGTATTTAAGTTGTTGTATGTGTCTCTCTTATGTTTGTATATTCAATATGTTCTCTTCTATTGATGTTTGTCTCTACTCATATATATATACACTTTTACAGGTCAGCTTTTTCTCATTTGGTTCAGTAGGGGTCGACCAGAGAAATGATTCAACCACGTGTGGTCTTCCTCGTACCTCGTACTGTCTCCTAATATGCCTGCAAATATCATTAAATAATTTCAGGTGCATTAAATTGTCCATACATGATCGTTATGATAGTATAAAGAAAATTGGTAAATAATATATTATCATTAGACTAGTAGCAGATGCATGTCACACGGTAGACTTTGACAGTAGGCTCCTAAACTATGGACTTCATTGATAGGATCATAGTATACCTTTAACAGTAGGCTTCAGTCAGTAAGCTTGATCAGTGGTAGACTTCGATCAGTGAACTTCTAACGGTAGCTCTGTAACATCAGACTACTTCAACAGTGACCTTTTCAGTGGTAGACTGTCTTAACAGTTTACTTCATCAACGGTGGAATTTTTCTATCAGCAGACTTCTTCTAACAGTAGACTTGAACAACAGTGGACTATATCTACAGTAGGAGTTGTCTAGAGTTATCCTTCTACTAATGGTAGACATGTCCAATAGTAGACTCGAATTGTGAAGTTCTTAACAGAAGACTTGAGAAAGAGTCTAACAGTGGACTTCTAACAGAAGCTTTGTCACAGCAGTGACCTTGTAACAGTGACACTTTGTTTGTAAGCTTTGATAAGTAGTGCAATGGTAGACTTGTGACAGTGACCTTGTACCAGTATCTTATAACAGTGACCGTAGATCTTCAACGGTGACCTTTTAGCAACAGTGACTCAGAGTGATAGTGAGATATAACGGTGACCTTTAACAGAAGGATCTTACCAGTAGCCTTTAATAGTTAACTTGTACATAGAGAAATGTAAACTGTAAGCTGATGCAACAAAGTCATGAGACTAAAAATATAAATTTTTCAGGACAAATAAGACAAATACAGATTAAAAAGGATTAGAAAATGACTTAATATATCATGATTAGTATTTAAACATGACTTGGGATTTTTAAAACAGGTGAGTCCAACAAAATATATATGATATATTTATTTTCCTATTGGTAAATATATCATTAATATATGGTATATATAAAATTAATCCTTATTACCATCCTTGTAAATCATAAGTGAAAAACGTATCATATCGATTTGTGAGGTGGTAGTCCACCATTCACATGAGCGACATTATTATATTCTCAATGATATGTAAAGTAATAGGTTATATATGAGATTAAAATTAAATAAGTATAATTATAACATAAATATCATATATAAACATTATATTATTCATTATATCAAGTCTTGATAAGTGGTGATGGAAAATGAATTATGTTGGTTCATAAGGTGGTAGTGCATCGTACACATGATAAACGGTTTTGTTTCCCATTTGAGGGAGGAGATAGGTATAGGTAATTCCCTTAACATAACAAAATATAATTATATGGAATATACTAATGTTATTATATAATCCTATTTTAATAATATTTTATGGTGGTCTAGGAAGAAATAAAATAAACCAATTGGATAAGGATGTTGTGTATTCTTCATACAACTTTTTTTGATTTTTACCAAAATCCTTCCTTGGTTGTATGTCAGAAAAATGTCTTTTGTGATGATTTAATGTAATTAGGGAATTTATTTGGGTATTTATTTTATGAACCAATGGTATTTTTAATTTTTTAAAGGAGGGGAGAGTGTGTGTCCTTTTATAAGTGGGGGAGAAGGCACACTTGAAATTTTTGAAAAGTTCCACCCACATTTTTCTCATACCAAAAGGACAAAAATAGAAAATTTTATAATATTATAACATATAAGGTCAAAATATGACCATTAATAATGAATTATAAAAATTTTGGGTCATTTATAACCATTTTGTTTTAGTTTAACCTCCTGTTAAACCGATTTTTACCTTAACCGTGGTAAATATGTTTTACTATTTTCACATTTCATTATGGTAAAAAACTAATTTCACCTTATTAGAAAATATAAATTATTATTATTCTAGATATTTAATCAATTTTTAAAAATTAAACTCACTTAAATTTTATAATTAAATTTCAAATTAACTCGCATATGTGACAAAAAACAAATTTTTCAGAAGTGTATTTTTCAAGAAAATACAGATTTTATATTAACTCTATGGAAAGTAATGGTCATTGTATGAATTTAAATTAATATTTATTTATATATAATCTATATATTTAATTTAATCCATTCCTCATTAGGGGGTTTTTAATTAATAAAAAAGGATAAACATTATGAGCTTTAAAACAGTTTTCAAAAAAAATCTGTTTTAAACCCAAAAATAAACTTATCCTAAAATATAGTATAAATATAATTTAAATGTAATTAATAAGATTTAATATAACTAAATAATATTTATCTTATTTTTAAATAAAATTATAATAATAATGGTACTTAATTTATTAAAAATAAATACAATTTTATAAAAAATGATATTTTTCATTATTCACTGAAAATTTAATATTTTCCGAACAATCCCAAAATCCCCCTATAAGTTAATATTGATAAAATTATTTCAAAATAAATTTTTATTTTTTAAAATAAATTTTCTAAAAGTTACAAAATATATTTTCGTAAACCATGACTAAACCGTCTTTTAGAAAAATAGAGTTTTTCAGAAAACGTTTCTTTTTCTTTCAAATAGTTCTTATTTTATTTATAATTTATATATAACCATTGAATTTTTTTTATATGAATAAACCATATAAATTTAATCAATTTTTTATTCCTATTCATACCCATAAAATTAATGGCTAGGTTATTAATTTCATGTTTTAATAAAATTTTATTAGATATCCTGTTTTATTTATACCCTATGTTGTGTGTATCACAAGTATTAGAAGAGATGTAATTTATTTAAAAATAAATATATCTTAAATTATTATGGTTTTAAATTCTTCCCACCTTAAATAATTTCACCATCAAGATTTTATATTACAAACTAATGTGAAAATATGTGAGGGTACTTCTACTTCATCACTTCTTTCGGTTCCCAAGTTGCTTCCTCAAACTTGTGGTTTCACCACATTTCTTTGACCAGGTGAGTTATATTTCTTCATATAAATTTGTATCAATGGTCAAATATCTTGATCATCTTATCCTCATGTTAAAGGTATTTCTCCATTGGTACCACCTTTGGATTCAGTACATGTGAGGGGTCTGGTATGTACTTCATAAAGATTGATACATGGAACACATCATACATTGTGATTGGTTAGGTGGTAGTTCTAGTTAGTAGGTCACCACTCCAATGTGATCAAGGATATCAAAGGAGTCCATATATCAATTAATAATCCTTACATTCTTCCCAAACATCATGAATTTTATCTATAGTAAAATATGGAGGAACACCTTATCTCCGACCTAAAACTCTAGGTTTTATCGATGGTTGTATTCAAAGATTTTATATCGAATTTGGGTAGATTTATTTTAATGATGAATATTTTGGACCTACTCTATCATATATTGGGAATGATCTAGTACCATTATCTTCTACTCTCCAACTTCATCCCAGCATGTTTGATTTTGACACTATTTCCCATATAGAGCCTCATAAGGTTCCATTTGAATGTTATAATGGAAACTATTATTATATGAGGACTCTAATAGGGGAAGGTGATGATCCCAAAATCCTAGTAAATCCATTGAAAAAGGATTCAGATTAACTTATATATTTTGGATGTTTCTCTATGGTTGACCATACATTTTAGCGTGATAATAAGTACTGACATTGAGTTATGTATCCAATGCTTAATAAATTCTTCTCCCGAACCATGAGGTGAACCTCGGATCTCGATCATATATAATAGAGAATGTCACTTCATTATAGGTTACTACTTCCCTTATTTATATCTTAGTGAGTTGGTTAAGATATAAATATTCTTGATATCAATGAAATGTTTTGAATTTGATAATAAATGGATTACCACCTAGATAGCGTTACTACCTTTTGGTTTCTTAGGGAGTCCGATGATGAAATAAATTGTTATGTTTTTTCATTTCCATATGGGTATGTGAAATAGTTTCATTATACCCTTATACTTATATCATTCAGACTTTATCTTTTTTCATACCAAGCATTGAGATACAAATTCCACAATCTCCCTCTTCATGTTGTCCCACTAGAAGTTTTTATGTAGATCTATATACATCTTAGTGTTTCCTAGATACGTATAGAAGGATTAATTATTTGAATCATCCAAAATATCCCTATTCATATATTATTTTTATGGGACACATATTCTAGATCCAACCCTTATAAAGCCATATTTAGTAAGGTTTAATTCTGGAATATTTTTTATTTTTTTATAGAACCTTATCCTTTTTCCATGCCTCTTTATCATCTCAAGAATGGATGGTTGAGAAATTATTTTAGCAAGTTAGGATTAAGATCCTTTTACTAGTCCTATATTCGTCCTTTTTATGTCAAAGAATATTGTATCCTTATCAATTCTCATCATTGATAAAATTTACAGATCCTTTCTACTTAGATAATTTTCTACTTTGTTTTCTTTCTTAGGATGGTAATGGACTGAGTAGGCATAGTCCTTGTTCAGATCTTACCATCTTCACTGGTTGATGTTTATATCCTTTTGTGTGAATATATATTTGAGGCTCTTGTGGTCTATATAGATTTCACACTATTACCCATATAGATAATGTCTCTAGATCTTTAACACAAATATCACTATAGCCAACTCTAGGCCATGCATGGGATAATTCTATTAGTGAACTTTCAACTAACGTGAGTCATAGGATATCAATTTAACACTATACATTATTACATATCTCAACCCCTTATTTGAAACATCATTTTATACTAAAAAATGTTTCCCACTTGAGAGAAGTGCAAGTAATTGTGCATTGATAATAATTTTTTCAACTCCTTAAATACCTCTTCACATTTATTGGTCCAGAAAAACATTACTCCCATGTTAACTTGGTTATTGGGTTTTAGAATCACAAAAAAATAACAAATCATTGGTAATACCCATCTAGTTCAAGGAAACTATGGATATCCATTACAGATAGTGATTTAGGCCGGTCCTCGATTTCCCTTATTTTAAAAGGGTCCACAGATATCCCTTTTTTGGTGATAATATTCCCTAATAGTGATACTTACCTCATACCTAAATCACATTTACTTTGATTTTCATATAGATTTTTTTTCATCAATTCCTTTAGCATAATATTTAAATTCTCCTAATGCTCCTAATTTCTCTTAATATATATCATAATATAATTTATAAATACTACCACATGTTTTCAATATAATCCCTAAAGTATCTATTCATTAAGTCTATAAACAATTTTATAGAATTAGTGAATTTTAAAGGAATCAATATGAAATCATAGTGTCCATACCTTGTTTGAAATGTAGTTTTGGGAATATCTTTCTTTTTCACCCTTAATTAGTGATATCCTGATCAAAGGGCCACCATAGATAATTATTTATCCCCAGATAATTGATCTAAAAATTCATCTATCCATGGTTGGGGATACTTTTTTTTATCATGATTTTTTTGAGCTCATGATAATCAATGTATTTTCACATTTACTCATCCTTATTCTTGATGAAAAGGACTGATGCACCCCATAGTGAAGCACTTGGGTGTATAAATCCTTTAATAATATTCTCATCCAGTTGCTTCTCCATCACCTCATGTTCTAAAATGGCCATTCTATATAGAGTATTGGATATTGGTAAGGATCCTTGTATAATATCAATTAAAAATTTAATCTCATCTATAAGGAATACTCGGAAAATATTTAGGAAATATATCGATATAATCCCTCATAATGGGAATGTCTTCGAGAATGATCCTTTCCTTAGTCTCAATCCTTTTAGTAAGATATTCTTGCTCGGAAGGAAAAAAATATCCAAGATTTAGATGATGATACCAAAGGATATTCATCCTCCTCCTTGCACTTTTATATAATCATAGGATCATTCATGATTCAGAGGTTGATTTCTTTATCTAAACATTTTATGTTGGCTCTATATAAGGAAATCCAATCCATGCCCCAAATTTTATTAAATTATGCTAACGTAATTATCATATGGTTTGATGGGAACTTCATCCTAAAAATATGTAAAGGGGTGAGTTATATACTTAGGATACTATAATTGACCCACTCTTCATCTTCACTGATAACTCATCTTCTATGTTTTTAGGTGGTCCTTTAATAGTTCTACTAAACTTTCATGATATGAAAGAATGTGTATAACCAAAATAAAAAAGTACATTTTATACTGTTAAATGAATAACTAGAGTACCTATTACTACTTTATTGTCAAGATCCACCTCCACAGTTTTGATGGAATAAGCTCTCCCTTTCTCTCTAGTAATTGGAAGTTTTTTTTAGCAGTTGTCATCAACAACCCTTGCCTTAGTGTATTAAATCTCATTGTATTCATTTTACTTGAAGTTGTAACATTGAACAGTAGGATGAGGGTTGGTTGGAGTATTCCATTATTCCATTACATTAGTGGGTTTATCCTATTGGAAATCACTAACTAAGTTTCCTTCCTTCCCACACCTAAATCACTTCCTGGTACCATTTATATAATTTATAGGATGATTCTCCCCAAACATTCAACAAGTGACATATTTGTATTTCTATCTAAAATTATATTTCACCATCATACCACCAAAGTTAAACTCTATTTTCCTCTTATTATCCTCATGTGATCCTTTATATTCACTAATAACCATCTCAAATTTGAGGGAATATCATATAATTTAATAATAGTTAATAATGTCATGAATTTACAAATCTTTTCACATACATGTATTTAGTCTACCAAAGAAGTGGTTAACTTTACTTTCAAGGGAGATTAAAAATTCAGAGGTGTGTCATTAAAGTATTGTAAAGTTTTATTTATACACCCCAATGGATTCATCATCCTTTTAATTGAGTAAAAGGAAATACCACTCCATTTATGTTAGATAATGCAAGGAAAATATATTTTTTTTAAAAATTTCCATAATTCCTTTCACTCCATCTCTGGGATATATTCCTTAGGCTTTGTGTTTTTTACCAACATCCACCATTGATCATATTTTCCCTTCATATGATAAAAATCATATGAAAACCTATATTTATTAAAGAATTAAAGGATGTATAATATATCTTCAATTGAGTTTATATGTTTTTATGAAATTAGAGGATCAAAATATCCAATAAATGTCAGAGGTATTTTTCACATAAAGGTTTCAATTGCAACTTACTCTTTACCGGGGGATTCGGGCGTTCCTCCTAATTAAAGTTTTGATTCAAAACTTGAGTTATCTAAGAAATTATTATCATGAAGTTCTTGGCTACTTCTTCAATTGGGTTGGGCATCTCATTTAGGAAGTCATAAAATTTTCCCTCAAAATGGCTTCGGACTTATTTCTATCCATTTCACTAAAATAAAAGGATAATTAGGGATGACTTTTTTAATTTATTAAACACAGACATGGGGAAACTATGAACATTGAAGGGATAAATCATAAATGAAATATATTCCATTACTTATGATTTTATAGATTTCAACATAAGTAATCCATTATCCATTTATTAATATAAAATATTATGGGTAATTTTGTTCTCTTTATAATGGTTTGTAAAGAGTTTGTAAATTTCAAAAACCTATCCCCTAGGAGTGTCAAACCATGTGTGCAGTGAAGCACATTTCCATGTACCAGGTAACACTCGAGTCAAGATTATCACACCTTTTTGGATTTATTACCCCAATATATATCTATTACATAATCAAATCCAGTTGTAGTATCCAGACATGGATTTAATTTCTTATAATCACTCACTCTATTCTTCACCAAAATTCTAGGATATCTTCCAATACTTAATATTATCCTTAAACTTATCCTTGGACTTATCCATAGGGTTTCACTAAAGTTTTGTCATCCTAGTTTCCAAAGGCTAACAAAACATTTTCTATGATACCAACTATGGTTACCCATACCTTTTTAAATATATTATTACATGATTCTTAAACATAAATATCCAATAATTACAACATAAAGATCGTAAAGTTTTAGTATCTTTAGATGACTAGGTTCGTAATACATCAAATGAAACTAAATCATGGAATCATTAATTTATTATCTATAGTGAGCTCCAAAAATCTATTTTATCTCCTAAAACTACATGGGATAACCAAGGTAATACATAAATCAAAGGGTGAGATAAAAATCCCAGTAAGGGAATAAGCATGGTAATGGAGCATAACATGTGAGTCAAAGGTATAGCATGGAATCATAAAAGTTAAGGTACATGAGTAATAAAGTAGAAGAATAACATAAATAGAATGGTATCATAAGATCAAAGAAACATGGGAAATTGGAAATGAACTAAAAATGACATAAAAATAAGTCAAGGCTAACATCTAAAACAACATCACATTTTGGGAAGTGTCCCGTACTGGATTGGGTTCGCTCCCTAATCCCATACATGACGTATCATGAGACTAAAACATTACCCAATTCATTAGAGGGATATATAATTATAGTCACACCCATCACATTAATTTTATTTACATTAATATTCATGGAATGTAAGGACATTAACAATAAGGAATATATATAAGAATTACTCATTAAAAGAAGTGGGTTGAAAAATATTCTCTCATAATATGGAATCCTACCTTTTTATTACATAATATTTAATTACATTTTACAAACATAGGATCTTTAAAGTATAGTGTCTTGGAAATAATGAAGATAAAACATGAGAAAAAAATAAAACATTCTTCAAAACCACTTGTAAGGCTTCATCATAGGTTCATCGTATGTACATTTACAGCATCTCATATCCTGGAGATAGACATTAAAGGAAAGGGTGAGAAGAAGGCCCAGTAAGGGTAAACAAGGGAGTCAATGTACTTGTGATATCAACAAGAACTTGAATAAAAACATGAAGACATGAGAAATGGAATCATTGGCATATCATAAATAAAAGAACTTGAAACATAACTTGAATATGTGGATACAACATTTCATTTAGACATTCATGAACATATCACCAAGGTCCATCCCCAAGGTGTCATAAAAATTACCAAGGTTATTCACCAAGGTATCGTAAAACTTGTCATCTCTAGAGATTAATTCTTTACCCAATGCATTGGATCGCTATCAGGGTGCACCCTTAATATGTATTTAATTTCATGTGAGAAACATATATCATAATAAAACATTTCATAAATAACCCAAATGTAATCAAATAAATGGGTTTCATGTCAAAATCTTGATGTTTAAAAAGAGCTTAAAAATAAGATCATTATGTCATTTATAACCGATGGAAAGGGAGTGAGGGTTATATTTATGTCAATTCCAGAATAAAATATATCATATTTATATATTTATGAACACACATGTAAATGAAATAAGTATGGTTATTCACGTAAATAAACAATATAATTTTTTGAGAGAAAGAGATAGAAATTTATAGATGAAATTTCTGCAGCATAACGGTTATATAACATGGTTTTAGAAAACATTGAAAAGAGAGGAGACAAGGGTAACCCACTCCTAAATAACTCATAATACGGTATGGGTACTAAATAAGATCATGGTATGGATATTTTAATGACATATCACATGAAAAAGGAAACATGAAATAAAATAGAAGATGCGATTTCTTTTACGAAAAAATTCAGCAGCCTAACGGCGTCACTTAAAAATTTAGAAAACAAAAATTGATGAGAGCATAAAGGGTATCTCAACAATTAAAAATGAAATGGAAAGAAATTAGAACATATTAGAACATACCCACATAAATAGATGGAAATTATATGACACAACATAAAGGAAGTCATGACTTAAAAAGAGGAGGGTTAAAGGATCCCTTACCTTGAAGAGTAACTTCAAAATCATGAAGGTCGGGACCTTGGGAGGCTTAAGGGATACTTTTAAGGACTCCTTCAGAGTTAAAGAGACCAGAAATTCTTTTGTGAGGACTTGGAAATTAAATTAATGAGTTAAAGTCTTTGTATTTATAGAAGAAGTGAGAGGACAAAGCATTAATTGTCAAGGGATACCTCATCGGTGGTATTGGAAAAACCATGGGCTTTCCCATGGTATTTTCCCATGGTATTGGCCACTTGGTAAACATAATAACTTATATTACTATTCATAAGTCTACCAGAATTACTGCATAATTATTACATCCTTAATGATGTCATTAAACACCCGAAACTCAAAAACTGTATTTTCACTATTCACCAAAAATTCAACTTTCTCAAAAAAATCCCAAAAATTCACCTTAACCAAATATCAATTATCTGATTTCAAAAATGAACTCCAATTTATGAAAATAATTTTCTAAATATTTTTAATTTAATTTTTAAATAAAAACACTATTCACTCGGACTAACTAATACTTAACCAATAATTTCTGAAATAGTTATTTACCTATTTTATTGAATCACATTACTTAATCAAGGTGCATAAATTATATTAATACTTTCTTAAGTGAAGTTATTTATCCATTTGGTCACATTACTAATCATAAGCATAAAATCACTATTCATAATTTACTATTCGCCAAAAATTAAGTTGATCTTATTAGACTCTAAATTTCATATTGAACACAGCTGTAGAAGACCATTTTTTGAAATTCATTACACGTTATTAATTATTTAAGGTTTACATAAATATTTTAAAATATCCTTTTCTAGAATTCATCAATAATATGCATACTATATTTATCTGTACATTTGAAAATTCACAAACTTTGCCATAAGAAGACATCACAATTTTTACTTAAATAAAAGGATTACACAAGGTAGTTATGGTCTCGTTACATAACCCCATATAACACCAACATAGGACCTAAGAGTAAGGTGTACTAGGGTGATAGAATCTTGGGGCGGCTCGGCCAACATTTCCTGAGTAATTATTTCTATCAGCTTGAACTTCTCGCGAAGGCGATTCCGTTCCAGCATCACACGATGAAGTTCGGCTTGGGTTTGGTCTAGATAAAAGGCCAGTGGTGCTACCTCTTCCCCAAGTTTCGTTAGATGGTCTTCGATCGGCCCGGGACTACTAGATGAGGTCATTGAATCTTCTTTCTATATTAATTAACCAAGATCACTTGTATTTATAGACAATAATTGCAACATTTAGTTTCCAACGGTCATATTGACCAATGATCATATAACAGTCGAAACCCAACGGTCTTATTTTAATTATACTCATTTTATTAAATGAAGTAGTTTTGTTGAGTATATAATAAAATAACACACAGAGTTAGGAAACAAAATTTATTCAAAATTTCAGGTCGTTACACATAACATAAGCAGAATGAATTTCAAAAAGACAAAAATTTAGAAATGGTCAAAAGGAATGTATTAACCCATAAAATGAGGGATAATAAGCTAAGTATACATGTGAGATTCGTATATATAATTTAGAATCATTCAATAACTTTAAATAGAGAAAAGGTGAGTTAGAGAGAGAATGTTCATGACCCAAAGAAATGGGTGTGTTAGAAAGATCCCTTACCTTGAGTCGAATTTGTCACAATTTGTTATTTATCTATATGAATATAAACATAAGTTAATTATTTAATTTATTAAAAACTTTTTTAAATTTTATTATTACTTTTATTATAATTCTCACCATGTCATATTCAATTACCTAACCAATTAATTCGATGTTAGATGTTTTAACAATAAACAACTCATATGTTCAAAATCACTTTAGTAAGTTGACTGCGGTCAAATAGATTATTAATTAATCATCTAAATAAAGGTAACCATGAAATAATTATAATTTTTATACATAAATTATACTTTTTCAACCAACCATGAAATATTTTTAAGATAAATTAACTGTATTATAATCATGGAGAAGGTAGGCTATGCGTACGCATGAGTAACATTTCCATTTATCTAAAATCATGATGAAAAGAAGGTAAGCATAATTTTATCTTAAAAATATGATAATTATATAATAAATATAATATTATTTAGTTAAATACCATTAATAATACCATACATGTGATATGGTAATAAAAAAAATCACATTGCTTCGCATGGCAGAAGCCCACCATACACATGAACTGTATTATCATTTATTAAATGAATGATAATGTAATAAGGTATATGATATGTTTATTTAAAAAAATATTTAATTAATATCATACATAGAAATACAATTAATCATTATTTCATTCCATCTAAATCATAAGTAAAATATTTATCACATCTCTTCGTGAGGAGGTATTCCGTTGTACACACGAGCAATGTTATAATATTCTCTATGGGATGGAAATTAAGAAGGTATATAAGATTTTATAATTCCATAAGTATAGTTATATCATAAATATTATATATAATTATTATATAATTAATTATATATACCCATGATAATTTTTTATGGAAAACAAATTACATCAGTCCGTGAGGCGGTAGTTCGCTATACACACGATCAACTATTTCATTTCCCATCTAAGGGAGGAGAACACGGTTGTTGGTCATTAACTTTACATAAATACAACTCAGTATATTTAAGATGATAATTTTATTATGTAATAATGGTTAAATAATCTTTTAATTATGAGGTGTATGAAATGAAATAAAACTTTTTGTTAAGGACGTTACCTATTCTTCGAACAACTGCTTTTGGTAATCACCAAAAGCCTTCCTATAATGGATTTATGACCCAAAAATGATTATAATATTAGGGTAGAGATTTATAAAATTTATTTGATTATTTATTTTCTAAAAAATATAATTTGGAAGTGTGTAAAAGAGAGTAAAGTGGGTTTCCTTTTATAAGTTGTAGAGAGGATACACTTTGAATTTTTTAAAAGAAAGAATTCCACCAATGTTTTTTCCATTACAAAGGGCTCCAAAATGGAATATTTTAGAACCTTATAATATATATGGTATAAATATGACCATAAAATATTTATTATAAAAGTTTTAGTTCATTTTTAACCCTTATCGTTTTATTGTTTCACCCCAATAAACCTATTTTTACCTTAACTACGGTAACTAATTTTTCTGTTTTCACTATTAATTATGGTAAAAAATTTGAACTTATTAGATAATATAAATTATTATTATTAAAAATATGGAATCCATTTTTATAAATTTAACTCATATAAATGATAGAAATTAATTTAAAATTAAACCCACAGACACGGTGAAAAAACTGTTTTTCAAGAAGTGTATTTTTCAAGAAAATTATGATTTCATATTAACTCTATGGAAATAAATAATCATTATATGAATTTTAATTAATATTTATTAATATATAATCTATAAATGTAATTTATATCCTTCCTAATTATGTGTTTTTTAAGTAATTAAAAAGGAGAAACATTATGCACTTTAAAAAAGTTTTCAAAAAATTCCTATTTTGAAACCCAAAAATAAATTTACACTAAAATATAGTATAAAGATTATTTAAATGTAATTAATTTAATTTAAAATAACTAAATAATAAATATGATAATTTTAAATAAAATTAAAATAATTATGGGACTTAATTTATTAAAAATAATTTACAATTTTATTAAAAACTTTATTTTACATTATTCACTGAAAAATTAAAATTTTCTATAAAATCCAAAAATTTAACTATAAGTTAATATATATATTAAAAAAAAAATTAAAAAAAATTTCTAAGAGTGATAAAAATAAATTTTAAATTATGTACGTAAATCACGACGAAACTGCCGTTTTGAAAAAAAAAACAGTTTTCCTGAAAACATTTATTTTTCTTTAAAATTGTTCTTATTATATTTCTAATTAGTATATAAACATTGAATTTATTTTATACATGAATAAACCATATAAATTTCAAAAATTATTTATTCATATTCATACCCTCTAATGTCACGACCCGTCCTCAGGGCCCATGCCGTGACTACCCCAAGCCCGCCTCCCATAGGTCAGGGGCTGGTGACTATCACCAAGGTGTAAATTTCGACAAAAGGGAAGGAATTGCCTTTATAAAGTAAACAAATTCCACAGAGTAAGCCAGCAGAAGTAAACACTAAGTAAAACTGGGTACAAAAGTAAGTGCGGAATGTAAATGGGCCAGAATACAAACCCAAACTGAAAGTAAAGTACAACAGGAAAGAAAGTACAGCAACTGAAAGTAAAGTAGCAACGTCGAGCTCTCCACTAAAAGTCCCACCTGAAGGGTGGGTAAAGATAGCCACCTCAGCTCCACGGGTCCAGCCATCCGCTCCGTGTACGTCCCGCCCAGTGGTCCAGCTCCATGTACCGACTACTCCACAAGCCTCAACCACAATCAGCGCTGTCTGTCATTTGCATCCAACACAACGTAGTGCGGGCATAGCCCGTGCAGGGGTGAGTATACGCTACTCAGTAGGGACCTCGAGACCCCCGAAGGTCTCCCAGAATCCCTAAAGGATAATCCAGAAAGGTAAGATACAATCACGAAGTAACAACCAACACTAGTTAGGTATATACCCATACATATACCTAAGTCATCAATTCTAGTTCGGCTCCAACACCCGAGACCAAGTTCGATCACGTCCACATAGGATAGTACAACCCAATCCACATAGGAAAGCAAGTCAATCATATCGAAGATAATGATTGAAAGTAAAGACTCAGCTAACATAGGTATACTTCTTCGTAAGGTGATAGAGATGATCAGATATAGCCACTGATTCATCTATGATGGGACCCACGTAGGATACTAAACCAGCCAAGCTGCCGAACCCACAAAGGATTTCAGTGTAGTCTTCATTGTCGTCGAACCCACATAGGATTTCAGTATGGTCTATATTGTCGTCGAACCCACATAGGATTTCAGTACGGTCTTCATCGCTGCCGAACCCGCATAGGATTATAGTGCAGTCTTCATCACCTTTGAACCCACATAGGATTTTAGTACGGTCTTCATCGCTACCGAACCCACATAGGATTTCAGTGCAGTCTTCATCACCGTCGAACCCACATAGGATTTCAGTATGGTCTTCATCGCTGCCGAACCCAAATAGGATTTCAGTGAAGTATTCATCACCATCGAACCCACATAGTATTTCAGTACGATCTTCATCGCTGCTTAACCCACATAGGATTTCAGTGCAGTCCTCATCCCCGTCGAACCCACATAGGATTTCAGTACAGTCTTCATTGGTCGCAGTCGCAGCCATCTCTAGGGTTCCCGCACACATCATGCTCATTCCAGGAGGGTCCGCTCCATGAGCAAAGGGGTCAATACATCAACTGACACGTAGTCCAGAGTTGATGTATCTCAAAGTTCCGTCTCGACAAGAGGAACTCAACATGACAGACGGTGCGTCAATCGGACGACTGGTCTAAGAGTTATTGGCTTTTTCGTTCCAGGGTCCCGGTTGGTTTTTGAGTCAAAACCTTCCCGACCGCACTCCAACTGTGTTCAAACCTCAATCAGAGTAATCCAAAAGGTCCGTCTCACTAAGAGGAATCCAACAAAGTCGATGGCACGTCAATCGGACGTCTGGAGCTCAAGTTATAAGTGTTTCCACTCCGAGGGCCTGGTTGGTTTCGTGTTCAAACCAACCCGACCATACCCAAAGTTCTCCAAAAGCTTACTTGCAATATACCAAAACAACTTCCTCGATCCAAGGATATCATCGCAACTAATGGTACATCAATCAGAGGTCTGTAGCCCAAGATACGGGCGTTTGAACGGAACTGTCCAGAAAAAAGGGGTTTTGCGCCCAGACTGACCCGGCCCAAGACCCCCTGGGTCAGCCCGAACCGGGTCGACCCAAACCAGGTTCGGGTCTGACCCATTAGGGAGCAGCCCGGCCCAGTGGGTGTGGCCCGGCCCAGCCGGCACGGCCCGGGCCGGGGTGGCTCGGGGCTTGCCAAGCGAAGTCGGCTCAGCGTTGGCCGAGCAGACGCGCAAGGGGGTGGCTGCCCCCTTGATTGAAGCCACGACCCCCACGTGGGGACCTCTCCTTGCCAGCGGACGCAGCCTAGCGCCGCATCTCCCTCGGTCCCGCGCGGCCACGGGACCAGTCGCCTTCCGTCACGGCTTCATCCGTGGCGGTCCCTCCTGGTGGCGCGCCGGGACGCCGCTGTGCCAGAGACCCGCGCCGCCAGTGTAGTCTGCAGGCACGGGAGTTGCTCCGGTGGTCCATTTTCAATTCTGTCTGCGCAGGCGTTCATCCTGGGTCTCCCCCTTTACTGCGGAATCATCAAACCACTTCTGCGGCCCGTTCTGTCATCGCCCGTCGATCCGCCGTCAATTATACAATCCATAGAGCCTTCGAATCGCCGTAACGGCACAGCGCAACGGTGCCGCCCTTCTTCGCTTGTTCTTCATTGTTTCTGCGCGGTGTCATTGCACCGTGCCGTCTTTGCTCTTGCCGCAACAAGTACAACCAACAAATGGGGAGGAGGGTCGGCCGTGTTCGCGCGGTCCGACCTCCTCCCGTTATTATGATAACAGGTAGCCCAATAAGAAGTCGATGAATGTAAAATGAAAGTTAACAGGCAAAAACAAAAAACCCCTACCTCAAGGTTTGGTCGAACGGAGGTTCGTCGCGGGAAAGAACATCGCGGAAGAAGGTGTCGCAAAAAAAGGCGTCGCAGAGAAGAGAATCGTCGGCGTCGCGGAGAAGAGAATCGTCGGCGTCGCGGTACATGGCGTCGCGTCGTCGATCTCTGAGGGTTCGGCGTTCTTTGTCGCCCTTAGTTGGAGGTCGGCATTCTTCGTCGACGATGGTGCGTTCTTCGCGTTCTTCAAGGAGGAAGATGAGGATTCCAAGACTTGGCTCTCCTCTTCAAATCCTTCTTACACAATGCAACCACCTAATAAAATAAGGCTATGCCTTCTTTTATTTCTCATGCCAACTGTTTTTTTTTTTTGAAATTCAAAATCAAATCATGATTTAATTATCAAGCGTTGACCAATTAGTGAGGCGTTTAATAATTAATTAAACGCGAGAGTTGACTTGACATTTAAGAGGGGTGCGAGTGAGTAACATAATTAAATGCACGTGGGAGGTAAAGGAAATAAAGGGGGTGGGGCTCGTGTGGGCCCCACATAACTAATATCCTACCTAGGAGTTAGGGTATTAGTGGGTCCCACTCCAACCACCATGCCTGGGTTATCATTACTTAGAATAAAAATAAAATTGTAGCACAAGATTTTATTTTTATTTTTTCTGTTATCCCAACTAATTAAAAACCTCACCCGAACAAACGTAACTCTGGAAAATGTGTTCTTAAGCAATTACCGGCACTGTGATTCCATCGGTGCCCTCGGAATTTGATTTCGAGCACCGGTTCAAAAGTTAGGAAAACCCGCTCTTTCGTTCACTGAACGTACCCGAGCCAAACTTCGGAAATTGATTCTGGGCACATCGGGCCTCGGAATCATGTGCCGTCAGAAACTTCATTCTTGTAAAATCCCAAAGAAAATTAAGAAAAAAAAATTCCCTTGAATTTTATGGGTCTTTACATTACTCACACCTCAGATTTTTATGTCCCCGTAAAGATACATCATAAACTAGGGGAACAAATGTGGGTACTGAGCACGCATCTGTGCCTCCTGCTCCCAAGTGCTCTTCTAGAGGTTCTCATGCTACCATCTGATGCGCCCTAGAGGTATCGACCGTCCACATAGGACATGCTCCTGTCGATCCCCGATCTCCACTGGGACCTCCACAAAAGTTGCCCCATCATCAATGTCCAACTCCCCATGGTCGATGATATGCGTCGGGTCATGCACGTATCTCCTCAGCTGAGATACGTGGAAGACGTCGTGCACCCGGTGCAACTGAGTTGGTAGAGCCAGGCGAAAACCCACCTCGCCTATCCTGCTGAGGACCTGGAATGGTCTGATGAAGCGCGGAGATAACTTGCCGCCCCGGCCAAATATCCGTAATCCATGTCGAGGTGAGACTCGTAAGAAGATGTGGTCACCATCCTCGAACTCCAGTGGCCTCCACCTCCTCTCAGCATAAGACTTCTGTCTGCTTTGAGCTATCCTCATCTGCTCCTGGATGACCTGGACCTTCTCTGTTGTGGCCTGGACCATCTCTGGTCCCACAAGTACTGACTCCCCAGGGTCTGTCCAGCATAGAGGTGATCTGCAAGGTCAGATGTACAATGCCTTGTAAGGTTCCATCCCGATGGTGGAGTGGTATCTTTTTTTGTACGTGAACTCCACCAAGGGTAGATGGTCCTCCCAACTGTGACCAAAGTCGAGGACACATGCACGGAGCATGTCCTTGAGAGTATGAATGGTCCTCTCCGTCTGACCATCCGTCTGAGGGTGAAAGGTGGTGCTCAGACGTAGCTGCATCCCGAATGCCTCCTGCAACCCATTCCAAAGCTGGGAAGTAAAGCGAGCATCTTGATCGGAGACGATAGATGATGGCACACCATGAAGCTATAAAATCTCCTGAACGTAGAGAAGTCCCAAGATCTCTACTGAGCCCTGCTCTCTAATGGGTGAGAAGTGGACCGACTTGGTGAGTCGGTCGACAATCACCCAAATGGAGTCGTGACCTCTGGAATTGCGTGGAAGTCCAGTCACGAAATCCATAGATATACCACCCCACTTCCACTCCGGGACCTTCAAGGGTTGTACCAAGCCTGCTGGTACCTGGTGCTCTGCCTTCACCTTCTGGCAGGTGAGGCATCGAGAAACGAACTCTGCCACATTCTTCTTTATACCCAGCCACTAGTGTTGTCGTCTGAGATCCTGGTACATCTTCTCCACTCCTGGATGTACCGCTAGAGGGGAAGTGTGAAACTCTCTCAGCACCTCCTCCTGCAAAGCAGCTGGTACCATGGTATGTCTTCTGAAAAGGACACCATGCTCTCCTCCTACGGAGAATTCATCAGGTGCATGTCTTGAGGATATCTGCACACGTCGCGTCTCACAGTCAGCATCCCCACGTTGTGCCTCTCTGACCCGCTGTAGTAGTGGAGGAGTTACTGTGAGTGACTGAAGAAAGGTTGCTCCATCTCTATCCATGAAGGATATCTGTAAAGCGGCTAGCTTCTCCATCGCCTCCCCGAGTAGCTGGATGCCCGTCCTCTTGCTGAAAGCATCAGCTAATACATTCCCCTTCCTAGGAGTATAGACTATCTCAAAGTCATAGTCCTGGAGGAACTCGAACCATCGCCGCTATCTCAGATTCAGGTCCTTCTACGAGAAGATGTACCTGAGACTCTGGTGGTCATAGTAGACTGTAAAGCGCTTGCCCATTAGATAGTGTCGCCACATCTTCAGAGCGAAGACCACTACTGCTAACTTTAGTTCATGGGTAGCGTATTTCTTCTCATGCTGCCTCAACTAACGTGACCCATAGGCGATCAAGGCCCACTCCTGTATCAGTACACATCTGAGTCCGGTCCCTGATGCATCGTAGTAGACTATGTACCCTACTCCCTCCTCTGGTAGCCTCAAGATAGGCGTGATGGTCAATCTTTGTCTCAGCTCATGGAAGCTCTGCTGACATCTGTCTGACCACACAAAGGGTTTCCCCTTCTTCGTCAAAGCTGAGAGTGGTGCCGCAACTCTGGAGAAGTCTGGCATAAATCTCCGGTAGTACCCAGCTAGACCCAAGAAACTCTGCACCTCTGTCACGCTCCTCGGTGGCTCCCAAGATAGCACTACCTCGATCTTTGTAGGATCCACTGCAACTCTCGTCTTAGAGATGATGTGTCCCAAGAAGTGGACCTCACGTAACCAGAACTGACACTTCGAGATCTTTCCATAAAGCTGGTGCTCCCAGAGTGTGTCTAGTACAACCTGCAAGTGGTAGGCGTGCTCCTCCTCAGTGGTCGAGTATATCAATATGTCGTCGATGAAGACCACGACAAATCGATCGAGGTATGGCTGAAATATCCTGTTCATGAGACTCATGAACACTACTGGAGCATTGGTTACACTGAAAGGCATAACCAAGAACTCATAGTGGCCATACCGACATCTGAATTTCGTCTTCTGCACGTCCTCGTCTCGAACTCTGAGCTGATGATAGCCTGATCTAAGGTCTATCTTTTAGAACCACCATGCCCCCTTGAGCTGATCGAAGAGTTTTTCAATCCTCAGTAGCGGATACTTGTTCCTCACGGTCACCTGGTTCAGGCGACGATTGTAACAGCCCGAGATTTTATGAAAAATATTCTTTTTAATTTTATTAATGTCTTGTGTTCTACGCTACACCAAAAGGAGCTTTCACAACACACATCTTTGACTTGCCTTGCATTACACTCAATCGCAACCTTCCTCGATAGCGTGTGTAGTACGTAATACTGAGTTTCACGAAACAATGATTTGCTATTAAAATATTATTAAAACTAGCCGTTATGAATAGTAATAACCAATTTTTAAATTTTAGAAATTTTAGCTCTCAAAATGGACTTCATTTTTGGATTCGGAGTATCGAATTTAGCCTAAGGTGAAATTTTGGTACTTTTCGGATAACTTTCATATTCTGATGAATAGTGAAAATTACTAAATTGTAATTAAAAACAACTTTTTTTAATCGAAATAATTAATAGTGATAAATTATTAATTTGAGTGGTTTTAAAGTATATTTAGAATATATTTTTAAAATTTAATACAATGTTGGTCATTGAATGTAATTTCACATTTAAACCAGACATAATCAAGTGTCAATCTTTTGATAGATATTGTTTCTTAAAAACACGCTATTTGTTTTAACAGCGGGATTTAATTATAAAATTAATTAATGAAACATCTATGTTATGAATTTGGTAAAATAGAATTCATTTTTTAATTCGGAATACGAAATATAGCTTAGGATGAAATTTTGGCATTTTTCTGAAAAACATCAATTTTTGATGAATAGTGAAACTACAAAGTGGTAGTTAAAAACTGAATTTTTCATAAAACTTAATTTTAACGCTTCTGTGAATGGAATTTCAAAAATCCTAGAGACACGGTTGATGTCAATAAGTAAAATGTGGTTCAATGAGATGAAAATAATTTTTGGTGAATAGTAACTTTTTACTTTTATTTACCACGGTTAAAAGTAAATAGGGTAATTAAGGGTAAGAATGATATTGATATTACCCTAACACATGTCCTAATTCTATTGGACAAGTGTATCTCGACCAAAAACAACCTTAAGTGTAAAATATTATCATTTAGGCCCACTTGGATTAGATTAGGACATTTATTATTATTTAATTCAAAGAAGAGTTAAAAGAGTTAAAATCAAAGTATATTTACTAAAACATTTTTAATATAGGGTTGTACATAAGATAAATTCAATTTTAAATATTCATTAGAAATCTAAAAAGATTTCCTACATGATGGTATTTTATATTTAATTTTTAGACATCAAATAATTTAATTTATTTATGACACAAAGATGATGCAGTAATTATCTTATTAATGAAATATTGACATAATTGATATTATAAATACCAAAATAAATGTAATTTAAGACTTTTTATGAATTCCACTAATTTTATAGGTTACTATGATATTTTAGTGTTGATTTAATCAACTTGGTTCGAACATATAATTCTTTTATGTCTTTCACAAAAATCATATATCAAATAGTGTCAAAATTGACACAAAATAGTTTTTAAATCAAATAATATATTATTAATTGTTATTTTATTCCTAAAAATATAAGGTTCGGCCAAATGACTTAGATAAGGATATATATATTAATAATAAATAATTTGGGGTTCGTTTGGTATGTTATAGTAAGTGTATTAACCATATAGTGAAAGAAAACAAAAAGACACGGTAAAAGTTAAATTATTTAACTTAGAGTTAAATCTAATTGATAAGGTTTAAAAAATACCCTAAACTTGTCTAAATCCTATTGGTTGATAGGATTTCGACCCTTCCCCACTTTATCTTAGAAATAAGACCCTTTGGAACCATTATAAACCGATTTTGACTTTAATATAAAATAATATTTTGAGATATTCCTAAGGTTCCCCTCTCCTCCCTTATAAAAGGGCACCTCCTCCCCCTCCTCCTCACACCAATTTTAGCACTCAAGCTCGGCCAACCCCTGCCAAAATCTCTTCTCCACTTCCCTAGAAACATCATAGAGGTTCTGGTCTTCCTCAAAGACCAATTTTAGTTCCCTAAGAGGAGGTCTCAAAGAGGCGCTTCAAAGAAGAGGTAATTACCGTTACCAATTCTTTCATCTTTATTTCTTCTTCCACTTCTTCTTCTTAGGTTGTTTCATTATGAAGTAATAACATCAGTATCACTCATATACTGATATGTTATTATAAGTATGAAAAAAACCCTATTTCACCATCTATCCATCCTACGGAAAAAGAAATCACCGCGCGTGCGTACGTACGGAATATCGTCTCCACGTCGTGGTGTAATCTATTTTCCTCCACCACCTTAATTGGATGGGTATAAAGGTGTAATGAGTAACTATATATGATTATTATAAAGTGATATTGATACTGAAATAGTATACATACACTTCAACACAATTCCACGACCATGGGAACGATATCATCGCTCGTGCGTACGTACGGAATACCGTCTCCACGACGCGATGAGATTCATTCTCCATGTTAACCATTTAAGAATGATTATAAAGTATATATAAGAAATAATAATGAAATATATGACATTATAAAGCTACTGGATTTATGTATATATATATATATGTATTTCATCTACTTACTTTCATTCAAGACAATAAGGAAAGGAAAACAGTGTTCATGCGTACGTACGGACTACCGTCTCCATGAACGGTGTTTTTCATTTCATTTATCTATCTATTATATATATATATATACTGAATATATATATATAAATCATATTTTATATTCTGTAAGTAAGTAAATCATGATATAAGTAATAATAATGCCAAGAACAACAAGTCAGAACACCTACGATAAATGAAACGATTTTACCCAAAACGCTTCTTTAACATGGAATTTACAAAAGAACGGGTAATATAATGTCATAAGTGAACCATATATGATATAATAACAATGAATATGATTCTTTAATAAGTCAATGACATTATTTAAATCATTATACAGGAGGTTCGGACACATACGAACCAAATCGGACCTAAGGTAAGGGAATTATCACAATCTCATTTTTATCCGAGATTGTTTATACTTTGGTATTTACTGGGTTGTATTTTATCATCCACATCCATGTTTCCTCAATATGTAATATTATTTCCATCCACCTACAATTTTTTTAATCCAATTTTAACCTTTGGTGAGTTTTTAGTAAAAGACATGAAAGGAATCTTTTGTCGTTTTTCATACGAGGTACTTTTTGACTTTTCCGAAAAAAGTACGAGAAGAATGTTTTTTTTAACTTATACGACATGAATGGATTTTTAAAACATTATTTCCAAGAAGCTTCCTTTACAAGTTTTAAAGTTTATTTTTAATCAACTTCTTTTAGTTTATAATTGTATGACATGTTAAGAAAAGAAAAGTGTTTTTGAAGAAGAAAGGATATTTTCCTCAAGAATGGAGTTCAAGTGTTTTATCAAAATTATTTTCCATTTAAGATAATAAAGGGTTATGTTTTTATCCCTATTATTACATTTATTTGATTATGTTTTGAGGGAATTATTTTTATGAAGTCATTTACCTTATATGATTTGTTTTATGATGTCATGATGTTTTAAGAATCCCATTTTTGTTACATGTGTTATGCGATGATGTATGATTTATGATTATGTGGCACACATAAGAAAGGATTCATTATAAGATGGGTGGGACCTATATCTCCCTCCAATGCATTGGGTAAAGATTTTATATCTCATGAGATAGACATGGCTGGAATGGTAGGTTATACCGGTTCAGTGAAACAGGACTGAAACGAGGGTGACTCAATTCAGAAAGGGACTTTGTCTACTATGATAGTCTTGGCAATGAGTCATGACTAACAAGAAATGATTATCTATGATTATGTGTGTATGCCACAAAGTTTCATGTTTTAAGTTATGCTTATTGTGATTTCATTTCACTACTATGATTTATCCCATGTTATGAAATTATGCTCTCTTTTGCAGGTTAAGATTTCCAAAAGTTATGTTCTTATGAATATGATGTGATTGATTTTCTTTTGTTTACCCTTACTGAGCATTTGAGCTCACCCTTTTATGTTTTCTTTTCCCCAGGATATAAAGAATGGTTTTAGGTAAAAAATAGGGGAAGATCTTTATGGGAGATATTGAGGATCTTTCACCACGATTAGAAGATTACGTTCCGAGTTTCCAAAGACACTAAACTATTACGGTCCTTGTGTGTCTGTTTTTGGTATGTACTAAGTATTCCACAAAAGTAATGTAATGTCCATGTACGATAAGCTTCGGGTCTCTACAGTTGGTATCAGAGGAAAGGTTTAGTCAACCTTTGGAAACTAGGATGCGAGAACTTTAGTGAGATCCCTAGAGAAATTTCTAAGGTATGTCTAGGGATGTCCCGAAGGTTAAGTATACATATAGGTTATAGTACTAGAATTACGCTAAAGATCATAGAATTAAACCTAAGATGTTAGATATTGAAGGTACTCCACCTTTATTATGTTGTTTTCCCTAGCATGATTTTTGCCTCTCACACTATTCTTTTTGGGTTTTAGACGATGGCTGGAACCCAAAGGAACCGTGTTGATCAATGCAATGGACAATGCAATGATTGCCCTCCTGAACAAACAAATGTTATGGGAGATGGAGTGAAAAATCTTATTGCTATACTTACACAAGCTATGAATCATTCTGGACTTCCAAATGAGCAGAGAAGGGAACAATATTCTATTGAGTCCTTCATGAGGCAACGTCCACCTTCTTTCAGTGGGTCTTCTGATCCACTTGTTGCTGAACAATGGATCAGTACCACTGAAAAGATATTTTCAGTTCTTCAATGTTCTGAGCATGATAAAGTCATCTTAGCAGTATATCGTTTGGAAGGTGAAGCTGATCAATGGTGGAATCTTCTCAAGAATACGAGGCAAAGAGATGAAATTGAGTCCATGGAATGGGACGAGTTCAAGAACTTGTTTTTCGGTAAGTACTTACCTCGTATTCTTCGAACAAAGATGGAAAAGGAGTTTCTTGAGCTGAAGCAGAAGGATGATGAATCTATTGGTATATACGAAGCAAATTTTACAAGACTTGCAAGGTATGCATCTGGCATTATCATCCAACCTGAAAGTAAAGTTGATCGATTTTTCAGTGGCTTAAAACCAAGTCTTTGAAGGGCATTAGCTATAAGAGACTTTAGTAGCTATGAATAAATTGTGCGTTGTGCTATCAAGGTAGAAATGGAAGTTGGTGTTACATATCAATCTCATGGTTTTGACAAGAAACGAAAGATGGAGTTCAAGGAGAAATCTCAGAATAATGGTGAAAAGAAGATGAATGTTTCCTTATGCACAAAGTGTGGAAAGAAGCATGGTGGAGATTGTCTTAAAGGGACTAGAAAATGTTTTAAGTGTGGAAAATAAGGTCATCGAGTAGCTGAGTGTCGAAGTAATGGAAAAAGGGATTCTAATGATGTGAATAAAGAAAACACTGTAGAGAACGCACCACCAACACTTAAATGCTTCAAGTGCAAGGAAATGGGGCATTATGCTAATAAATGCCCTAATCCAAGGGTTAGTGATGATCAACATGAGCAACCGCTTAAGGCAAAGTAAAAAAGGGAAGTCACATGCGATCACCATTGGCGATGTTGAATATGATAACGATGTGGTGGAATGATTAAGTGTTTATGTAATGGGATTCCAAAATAATGTTGTATCATAAAGTATTGGAATATTTATGTATTGGTCTAATGTGGTATTCAAAGTGATTCAAATATTTTTGGAAATAAGATGATATGCACATAATAAAGGGAAAACGAGAAAATGAAATGTTTTACAGTATTCATGAGCTCATGATTGATATAAGGACTAAGTGATATCATTTTGAGGATTTTGGTATGTGGAAAGTGTTAAATTTTAACTGCATTCATGTTTTCACTAAGGTTTTCAAGAGAATACATGATTAAGGACTTTGAATGTTTGGAATGTGACCAACAAAACATATCTTATGATATATGGGGATCGAAGATGGTGTTAAATCTCTGGTAATCGTTTTCACTATGTTGTGAGAGTGGATTGCAGTATTATGGATAAGCCTAAAGATTGGAATGGATTATGTTGGGCATAGGTTAGTATTGTTTAAGGATAGAAGTTTTCTCGATATTATTGATGGTATGTTATAGTAATGTAGTTTTAGAAAAAGGACAACCTGTAGGACGGGCGACAGCCCATCACTTCGTACAAGGCTGTGGGAATCGAACCCACAACCGAAGTGCGACTGGCCTTTATCGCCTACCACTGGCCTACAGGAAGTCCATGTTTAGTAGAAACTAGTTTTATTATATTAAGCAGTATGATATATAAAGTATAAGTCCATTTTAGGAACCATATATGATTAATCTCACTATAGATCGACTTATGTATATAAATTTTGCTAACCTTTTGAGACAGATGGAATGACCCGTCATTCTATCACATGATCTGCTAACACTTCACGAATAACAAATTCAACTTCATTTATTTAAGAGATGAAGTGAAAATTGTTAAAGGCACGAACAACAGTGAGGTTGTACCAACATAAAGTAAGTATTTATTCTAATTCAAATTCTTTAACTTTAGGGAAACGATCTTGAAAACCAAAAATGTTATCCTAGTGATCATATATCGGATGAATCAGATGGTACCTTAGATCGTCACAAATTTATGGCTTTGTGATTACTGGCTTTTCCATAGCCATGTTCTCTACCACTCTCCATCAGAACATGATGGTTATATTTCTCTTCCATATCCATATTTTCACCTATGTGGAAACCCAATGATTAGTTTATTTGGGTAACCATTACGTTTCATACTTTTGTTTTTAAAGATTGGTTTTGATATTCCTTTTTACGATGTGGGTTTCTATTAAATAAACTTTCGAATAGTAAACCATTTATTACCCCGACGAATTTCGAGGGCGAAATTCATTTTAAGGGGGGTAGAATGTAACAGCCCGAGATTTTAGGAAAAATATTCTTTTTAATTTTATTAATGTCTTGTGTTGTACGCTACACCAAAAGGAGCTTGCACAACACGCATCTTTGACTTGCCTTGCATTACACGCAATCGCAACCTTCCTCGATAGCGTGTGTAGTACGCAATACTGAGTTTCACGAAACAACGATATGCTATTAAAATATTATTAAAACTAGCCGTTATGAATAGAAATAACCACTTTTTAAATTTTAGAAATTTTATCTCTCAAAATGGACTTCATTTTTGGATTCGGAGTATCGAATTTAGCCTAAGGTGAAATTTTGGTACTTTTCGGATAACTTTCATATTCTGATGAATAGTGAAAATTACTAAATTATAATTAAAAACAACTTTTTTTAATCGAAATAATTAATAGTGATAAATTATTAATTTGAGTTGTTTTAAAGTATATTTAGAATATATTTTTACAATTTAATACAATGTTGGTCATTGAATGTAATTTCACATTTAAACCAGACATAATCAAGTGTCAATCTTTTGATAGATATTGTTTCTTAAAAACACGCTATTTGTTTTAACAGTGGGATTTAATTATAAAATTAATTAATGCAACTTCTATGTTATGAAATTGGTAAAATAGACTTCATTTTTGAATTCGGAATATGAAATATAGCTTAGGATGAAATTTTGGCATTTTTCTGAAAAACATCAATTTTTGATGAATAGTGAAACTACTAAGTGGTAGTTAAAAACTGAATTTTTCATAAAACTTAATTTTACCGCTTCTGTGAATGGAATTTCAAAAATCCGAGAGACACGGTTGATTTCAATAAGTAAAATTTGGTTCAATGAGATGAAAATAATTTTTGGTGAATAGTAACTTTTTACTTTTATTTACCACGGTTAAAAGTAAATAGGGTAATTAAGGGTAAGAATGATATTGATATTACCCTAAAACATGTCCCAATTCTATTGGACAAGTGTATCTCGACCAAAAACAACCTTAAGTGTAAAATATTATCATTTAGGCCCACTTGGATTAGATTAGGACATTTATTATTATTTAATTCAAAGAAGAGTTAAAAGAGTTAAAATCAAAGTATATTTACTAAACCATTTTTAATATAGGGTTGTACATAAGATAAATTCAATTGTAAATATTCATTAGAAAGCTAAAAAGATTTCCTACATGATGGTATTTTATTTGTAATTTTTAGACATCAAATAATTTAATTTATTTATGACACAAAGATGATGCAGTAATTATCTTATTAATGAAATATTGACATAATTGATATTATAAATACCAAAATAAATGTAATTTAAGACTTTTTATGAATTCCACTAATTTTCTTGGTTACTATGATATATTAGTGTTTATTTAATCAACTTGGTTTGAACATATAATTCTGTTATGACTTTCACAAAAATCATATATCAAATAGTGTCAAAATTGACACAAAATAGTTTTTAAATCAAATATTATATTATTAATTGTTATTTTATTCCTAAAAATCTAAGGTTCGGCCAAATGACTTAGATAAGGATATATATATTAATAATAAACAATTTGGGGTTCTTTTGGCATGTTATAGTAAGTGTATTAACCATATAGTGAAAGAAAACAAAAAGACACGGTAAAAGTTAAATTATTTAACTTAGAGTTAAATCTAATTGATAAGGTTTAAAAAATACCCTAAACTTGTCTAAATCCTATTTGTTGATATGATTTAGACCCTTCCCCACTTTATCTTCGAAATAAGACCATTTGGAACCATTATAAACCGATTTTGACTTTAATATAAAATAATATTTTGAGATATTCCTAAGGTGCCCCTCTCCTCCCTTATAAAAGGGCACCTCCTCCCCCTCCTCCTCACACCAATTTTAGCACTCAAGCTCGGCCAACCCCTGCCAAAATCTCTTCTCCACTTACCTAGAAACATCCTAGAGGTTCTGGTATTCCTCAAAGACCAATTTTAGTGCCCTAAGAGGAGGTCTCAAAGAGGCGCTTCAAAGAAGAGGTAATTACCGTTACCAATTCTTTCATCTTTATTTCTTCTTCCACTTCTTCTTCTTAGGTTGTTTAATTATGAAGTAATAACATCAGTATCACTCATATACTGATATGTTATTATAAGTATGAAAAAAACCATATTTCACCATCTATCCATCCTACGGAAAAATAAATCACCGCGCGTGCGTACGTACGGAATACCGTCTCCACGCCGTGGTGTAATCTATTTTCCTCCACCACCTTAATTGGATGGGTATAAAGGTGTAATGAGTAACTATATATGATTATTATAAAGAGATATTGATACTGAAATAGTATAAATACACTTCAACACAATTCCATGACCATGGGAACGATATCATCGCTCGTGCGTACGTACGGAATACCGTCTCCACGACGCGATGAGATTCATTCTCCATGTTAACCATTTAAGAATGATTATAAAGTATATATAAGAAATAATAATGAAATATATGACATTATAAAGCTACTGGATTTATGTATATATATATATATGTATTTCATCTACTTACTTCCATTTAAAACAATAAGGAAAGGAAAACAGCGTTCATGCGTACGTACGGACTACCATCTCCATGAACGGTGTTTTTCATTTCATTTATCTATCTATTATATATATATATATACTGAATATATATATATAAATCATATTTTATATTCTGGAAGTAAGTAAATCATGATATAAGTAATAATAATGTCAAGAACAACAAGTCAGAACACCTACGATAAATGAAACAATTTTACCCAAAACGCTTCTTTAACATGGAATTTACAAAAGAACGGGTAATATAATGTCATAATTGAACCATATATGATATCATAACAATGAATATGATTCTGTAATAAGTCAATGACATTATTTAAATCATTATACAGGAGGTTCGGACACATACGAAGCAAATCGGACCTAAGGTAAGGGAATTATCACAATCTCATTTTTATCCGAGATTGTTTATACTTTGGTATTTACTGGGGTGTATTTTATCATCCACATACATGTTTCCTCAATATGTAATATTATTTCCATCCACCTACAATTGATTTAATCCAATTTTAACCTTTGGTGAGTTTTTAGTAAAAGATATGAAAGGAATCTTTTTTCGTTTTTCATACGAGGTACTTTTTGACTTTTCCGACAAAAGTACGAGAAGAATGTTTTTTTAACTTATACGACATGAATGGATTTTTAAAACATTATTTCCAAGAAGCTTCATTTACAAGTTTTCATGTTTATTTTTAATCAACTTATTTTATTTTATAATTGTATGACATGTTAAGAAAAGAAAAGTGTTTTTGAAGAAGAAAGGATATTTTCCTCAAGAATGGAGTTCAAGTGTTTTATCAAAATTATTTTCCATCTAAGATAATAAAGGGTTCTGTTTTTATCCCTATTATTAAATTGATTTGATTATATTTTGAGGGAATTATTTTTATGAAGTCATTTACCTTATATGATTTGTTTTATGATGTCATGATGTTTTAAGAATCCCATTTTTGTTACATGTGTTATGCGATGATGTATGATTTATGATTATGTGGAACACATAAGAAAGGATTCATTATAAGATGGGTGGGACCTATATCTCCCTCCAATGCATTGGGTAAAGATTTTATATCTCATGAGATAGACATGGCTGGAATGGTAGGTTATACCGGTTCAGTGAAACAGGACTGAAACAAGGGTGACTCGATTCAGAAAAGGAATTTGTCCACTAAGATAGTCTTGGCAATGAGTCATGACTAACAAGAAATGATTATCTATGATTATGTGTGTATGCCACAAAGTTTCATGTTTTAAGTTATGCTTATTAGGATTTCATTTCACTACTATGATTTATCCCATGTTATGAAATTATGCTCTCTTTTGCAGGTTAATATTTCCAAAAGTTATGTTCTTATGAATATGATGTGATTTATTTTCTTTTTTTTACCCTTACTGAGCATTTGAGCTCACCCTTTTATGTTTTCTTTTCCACAGGATATAAAGAATGGTTTTAGGTAAAAAAAAGGGGGAAGATCTTTATGGGAGATATTGAGGATCTTTCACCACGATTAGAAGATTACGTTCCGAGTTTCCAAAGACACTAAACTATTACGGTCCTTGTGTGTCTGTTTTTGGTATGTACTAAGTATTCCGCAAAAGTAATGTAATGTTTATATACGATAAGCTTCGGGCCTCTAAAAAGATAGTCGACACAAAGTCGCAAGCTCTCGTCCGCCTTCTTGGCGAACAATATCGGGGAAGCCCAGGGTGAAACACTGGGTCAGGTGAATCCCTTTCCCTACAAGTCCTCCAACTGTACCCGTAGATCTTGAATCTCAGCGGGGTCCATCCGATATGCTGGAGTGGATATCCGGGCTTTCTCGGGCTATATGTCAATATAAAAGTCTACCTCTCTGCAAGGAGGTAGTCTTGGAACATCGTCAGGGAAAACGTCTGCATACTGATCCACTACTACAGGAAAACTAGGACTCTGCACATCAACTGCTCCTAGGATGAGGCTAGCCAACTGATGAGTGATGGGATGCCCTCTCCTCTGCGTGAGTCCATCCTGTGCTGCAAAGGCTCCCTTCTCGCCGGTGAAGGTGAACCTGCTCCTGTCGGTGCGTACACACCGCACCTTGCGCCTAAAACAGTCAATCTAAGCATGGACTGTAGATAAACAATCCATGCCCAAGATGACGTCATAAGGACTCGATGCCACTAAAAGAAGGTCCCAGCCGAAGCTCTCGCCTCCTAGAGTAATCTCACACTACCGGCACCAGTGCGTAATCATCGAGTATGCTCCTGTAGGAGTCTCTAGCCGTAAGGATCGAGCCAACGGCTTCGTCAGAATCTCCGAGCTCCGAACAAGGGCAGCGGCAATAAAATAATGACTCGCTCCTGTGTCTATCAGAACTACAGCAAGGGTGGAGTAGACACAGATAGTACCTCGAATCATCTCTGGTGTGTCGTGGTCGTAGGCCTCCACTGCCTGAAGCTGAGCATGTCTCTGCCCGCCAGCTCCCTGTGGTCGGGGTGGGCCTCCAGGTGGTGTTGGTGGTAAAGCCTCAAAGCGTCGCCCACCACCTGCTGCTCGGCTATATCCCCTACCTCATCTGCATGCTCTTGGCGGACCGCCACGGTCGACCCTCTGCCTCTGCCTGGGTGGCCTCTCAACCGTCTGCTGCTCCTCTGCACGGCGGGTCGGGCAGTCACGAGCCATGTGGACCTGCCCACCGCATGCGTAGCACTACCTACTCCTCAGAAGGCTGGCTCTACGCCCTGTGTCCCACACCTCTGAGCCAGTGTCCTGAGGTCGTCTGCCTAATGGTCCGGTCCGCCTGGACCCCTGCGACATCTGTTGACTGCCAGCTGCAGACGACTCTGCTACGTGCCGCCCTGCGGTAGGTCTCGTTGCTGGCATAGGCTCGGCAAGAAATCTCTCTATGAGAACAGATCGCTCCAGTACTCCTGCCTGTGTCAGAATGCTGAGGGAGATCATCGATGCCCTGATATCATGCCTCAGTCCCTACTCGAAGGTCCGGTCCCAAATTAATGGGTCTCGTACCATGTCCGTCGAATAGCGCGAGAGATCGGTAAATCTCACCGAGTACTGGGCGACCTTCATGCTGCCCTGCCGCAGCTGGAGAAGCTCCTGGATGCGCACCGCACGGAGGGTGGCTGGGATGAACTCCGAGTGGAAGAGGCTCTCGAAGTCCATCCAGAGGAGTGAGGCCTCTTCGTGCACCTGGAGCATCATGCTCCACCATCTGCCTGCTCCCGCGTGCAGGAGGCTCGCTGTGAGGATCACCATGAGGTCAGCTAGTGCCCCCACTAACCTGAAAACTCATACAACCGCCTCCATCCAATCCTCGGCTTCCTGAGGGTCTGTCTCCCCGCGGAACCTGAGCGGTCTCTGACGCTAAAAATCATGCAGCGCACTTAGGCGACGTGCACTATCAGCGGCTGGGGCTAGTAGCATCAGTGGCTCGGCGGGTAGAGGTACCGCTGGTTCCTCCGCTGTCAAAGGGCCCTGCACCGAGGCCTCGTCGCTCGGTGGGTTGTAGTCTTGAACAACGCTCGGAACCCTAGCTGGCTGCTGTCGTGGGGCCATCCTGAAAAGAAACAGGTGTGCCACAGTCAAACAGTATACCTGGTGAGCTGACACAAAGTAATCACAAAGAAAACTTTTGAAACACACATGCAATCAATGTTTCGTGCATTGAGTCAGAAATCAGAAGTCAGGGTCTTGGTGTACGGATACGTCGGTTGCCGCACCAACACTGGACTCCCTGGACTGATAACCATACTCAATACCCTTAACACTATTTCTTCACATAGAAGAAATATCAGAGTCCTGAGTTCTGCGGTAGAACTGAACTCCTCTGATACCAATTTGTCATGACCCGTCCTCGGGGCCCGTACTGTGACTACCCCAAGCCCACCTCCCATAGGCCAGGGGCTGGCGACTAGCACCAAGGCGTAAATCCCGAAAAAAGGTAAGTCATTGCCTTTATAAAGTAAACAAACACCACATAGTAAGCCATCCGAAGTAAACACTAAGTAAAACTGGGTACAAAAGTAAGTGCAGAAATTAAATGGGACAGAATACAAACCCAAACTGAAAGTAAACTACAACAGGAAAGAAAGTACAGCAACTGAAAGTAAAGCAGCAACGTCGAGCCGTCCACTAGAAGTCCCACCTGAAGGGTGGGTACAGATAGCCACCTCAGCTCCACGGGTCCAGTCGTCCGCTCCATGTACGTCCCGCCCAGTGGTCCGCCTCCAGGTACTAACTGCTCCACAAGCCTCAACCACGATCAGTGTTGTCCATCGTCTGCATCCAACACAACATATTGCGGGCATAACCCATGCAGGGGTGAGTATACGCTACTCAGTAGGGACCTCGAGACCCCCGAAGGTCTCCCAGAATCCACAAAGGATAATCCAAAAAGGTAAGATACAATCACGAAGTAATAACAAACACTAATTAGGTATATTCCCATACATATAACTAAGTCATCAATTCCAGTTCGGCTCCAACACCCGAGCCCATGTTCGATCACGTCCACACAGGATAGTACAACCCAATCCACATAGGAAAGAAAGTCAGTCATATCGAAGATAATGATTGAAAGACAAGACTCATCTCACACATGTATACTTCTTCATAAGGTGATAGAGATGATCAGATATAGCCATTGATTCATCTATGTTGGGACCCACGTAGGATACTAAACCAGCCAAGCTACCGAACCCACAAAGGATTTCAGTGCAGTCTTCATTACCGTCGAACCCACATATGATTTCAGTAGGGTCTTTATTGTCGTCAAACCCGCATAGGATGTCAGTATGGTCTTCATCGCTACCGAACCCCCATAGGATTTCAGTGCAGTCTTCATCACCGTCGAACCCACATAGGATTTCAGTACGGTCTTCATCGCTGCCGAACCCACATAGGATTTTAGTGCAGTCTTCATCACCGTCGAACTCACATAGGATTTCAGTACTGTCTTCATCACTGTTGAACCCACATAAGAGTTCTGTGTAGTATTCATCACCGTCGAACCCACATAGGATTTCAGTATGGTCTTCATCGCTGCCAAACCCACATAAGATTTCAGTGCAGTCTTCATCATCATCGAACCCGCATAGGATTTCAGTACGGTCTTCATTGGTCACAGTCGCAGCCAGCTCTAGGGTTCCCGCACACAGCATGCTCATTCCGGGAGGGTCCGCTCCATGATCCAAGGGTTCGATACATCAACTGACACGTAGTCCGGAGTTGATGTATATCAAAGTTCCGTCTCGACAAGAGAACTCCACGTGACAGACGACGCGTCAATCGGACGCCCGGTCTGAGAGTTATTGGCTTTTTCGTTCCAGGGGCCCGGTTGGTTTTTGAGTCAAAACCAACCCGACCGCACTCCAACTGCGTCCAAACCTTGAGCGAAGTAAGACAAAAGGTTCATCTCACTAAGAGGAATCCAACAAAGTCGACGACACGTCAATCGGCCATTCGGAACTCAAGTTATAAGCGTTTCCGCTCCGAGGGCCCGGTTGGTTTCGTGTTCGAACCAACCCAGTTTTACCCAAAGTTCTCTGAAACATTGAGTGTAATATACCGAAACGACCATCTCAATCCAAGGATCGCATCACAATTGACAGTGCATCGATCGGAGGTCCATATCAGAATATACGGGCGTTTTAACAGAACAGTCTGGAAAAAGGGGGTTTTGGGACCGGACCGACCCGGCCCAAGACCCCCTGGGTCGGCCCGAACCGGGTCGACCTGAACCGGGTTTGGTTCCGGCCCATTAGAGCACGGCCCGGCCCTGTGGGCGCGGCCCGGCTCGGCCGGCGCGGCTCGGGGCGGCTCGGCGCCGGCCGAGCGGACGCGCAAGGGGGCGGCTGCCCCGTTGATTGAAGTCGTGGCCCCCACGTGGGGGCCGCTCCTTGCCAGCGGACGCGGCCCAGCGCCGCGTCTCCCTCGGTCCTGTGCGGCTGCAGGACTAGTTGCCTGCCGCCCCGGATGAAGCCGCGGCGGTCCCTCCTGGTGGCGCGCCGGGACGTCGCCGCCTCCGGGCAGCATGCTGCCACCTCCAGCCGTCGGCGCCGCCGCGCCGGCGACCCGCGCCGCAGGTGTAGTCCGCAGGCCACCGCAGTTTTTCCGGTGGTCTGTTTTCAATTTTTTATGCGCCATCATTCATCTCAGGTCTCCCCCTTTACTTTGGAATCATCAAACCGCCTATGCGGCTCGTTCCGTCATCGCCCATTGATTCACCGTCAATTAGACAATCTGTGGAGCCTTCGAATCGCCACAACGGCGCGGCACGACGGTGTTGTGCTTCTTCGCCTGTTCTTCATTGTTTCCACGCAGTGTCGTTGCACCGCGCCGTCTTTTCTCGTGTCGCAACAAGTATAACCAACAAAGGGGGGAGGGTCGGTCATGTTCGCGCGGTCCGACCTCCTCCTGTTATTACGATAACAGGCACCCCAATAAGAAGTCGATGAACGGAAAAGGGAAATTCAGTGGAAAAAACAAATAACCCCTACCTCAAGGTGTCTTCGAACGGAGGTTCGTCGCGGGAAAGAACGTCGCGGAAGAAGGCGTCGCGGAAAAAGGCGTCGCGGAGAAGAGAATTGTCGGTGTTGCGGTACACAGCGTCGCATCGTCGATCTCCGACGGTTCGGTGTTATTTGTCTCCATTCGTCTGAGGCCGGTGTTCTTCGTCGGCGATGGTACGTTCTTCGTGTTCTTCAAGGAGGAAGTTGAGGATTCCAAGACTTGGCTCTCCTCTTCAAATCCTTCTTGTACAACGCAACCACCTAATAAAATAAAGCTTTGCCTTATTTTATTTCTCATGCCAACTTTTTTTTTTGAAATTCAAAATTAGATCACGATTTAATTATCGAGCGTTGAACAATTAGTGAGGCGTTTAATAATTAATTAAATGCGAGAGTTGACTTAGCATTTAAGAGGGGGTACGGGTGAGTTACATAATTAAATGCACGTGGGAGGTAAAGGAAATAAAGGGGGTGGGGATCATGTGGGCCCCACCTCACTAATATCATACCTAGGAGTTAGGGTATTAGTGGGTCCCACTCCAACCTCCATGCCTGGGTTATCAATACTTAGAATAAAAATAAAATTGTAGCACAAGATTTTTTTTTATTTTTTTCTGTTAACCCAACTAATTAAAAACCTCACACAAGCAAACGAAACTCTGGAAAAGGTATTCTTAAGAAATTACCAGTGCTGCGATTCTATCGGTGCCCTCGGAATTCGATTCCGAGCACCGGTTCAAAAGATAGGAAAACCCGCTCGTTTGTTCACTGAACGTACCTGAGCCAAGTGTTGGAATTTGATTCTGGGCACACCGGGCCTCGGAATCAGGTGCCGTCAGAAACTACGTTCTTGTAAAATCCCAAAGAAAATTAAGAGAAAAAAATTTCTTGAATTTTACGGGTCTTTACATATAAATTAATGGTTATGTTATAAAGCCCATGTTTTAATAATATTTTGATAGAGTATCACATTTTGTTTAAACCCAATACTGCATGCATCACAAGCTATCAAAAATGGTGAATCAAATTATTCCAACAAAAGTACAATATCGAGGTAACATGTGTAATAAGATACCAAAATATAATTAAATTCCTACCTCAAATTCTTTGATGCCAATGTGAAGTATAAACGGTCATATATAGTTTGAGAGATGTAGTATAAACCTCCACAACCAAGAACATATCATCTTAGTCCTTATTTTCATAGTTGTCAACACATCAACATTAAAGGTTCATAAAAAACCCTTAATCCAATTAAAAATATTTTATTTCCAAAAGAAATAAAATTTCGCATATAATAATAGTTTATCTCTCTTGAATAATTTCTAAATTTTCAAGTTATTCCAAATTACCCTTCCTGATAAATCTATATTATTTCTTAGAGAAATATTCCAATTATATATATGATAAAAACATTCTCTATCTATAGTAATCATAAAATAATTATTCTTTGTCATTCTTGATTATTTGCCACATAATAATAATGGGTAAAATAATAATAATTATTCTTTATTATTCTATATAACCTCTTTATTATTATCACTTATAAAAACATTATTCTTAAATTCCAGAGTCTTGGGGAATGTAGGATTAACAAACGTATGTAAAATAATACCATGAAAAATATCCTTAAGAGAAGTTGCTTTTAAAGATAGAGTAGAGTGTGTGTTCAGTCATGCCTGGAAAACCTAAAGAATGGATCTTATTTTTTTGTAGAAGTTCCTAACCACACTTAAACAATGTAATCTCTAGGATTATCATACGCAAAGAGTTAACAAAAAAATAAGTCCACAGGGGTTTAATAATTTGGAAAAAAAATTGTTGAAAGGTTCACCACAATAAAAAAATTAAATATCATAATTTAGTTTGGGTGTTGAGAGATTAGAAATAGAGGATTGTTTAATTTCATCCACAAATATGAGTTTTATATTTAAACGAGTAAAATAATCAAAACCTATGATTTTTAGCACTCCATAATCATCCAAAATCAGTTACAGGGTGAGCTGGGAAGAAGAAACACATAAAAGGTCTTTAAAACTAATTTTTCCAAAAACAGTGCTATGTAAGGGTAACATAGTTTTACCCTTATGAAACACCACCCTTACACGAGTTACCCTTGCATGAAATTTATAAAATAAGTGGTTCCCTTATGAATCCCCATCTAACCTCTACATAGATACTCCTTTACACAGCACTTAAGTACCCATATACAGCCTCAGTGGCCCTTGTGAAGACTATGCTCACGTGGTCATATACCCTTAAGTACACCAAGTTTTACCATTAATTGGGCTACATAAAGTCCATATTACCCTCACATGATTTAGGGTATACCCTTACATGAGTCATGTAACCCTTATGCAAGTCAAGATACCCTCACGCAGTGCAAACCCTACCCTTACACAAGCCAAGATACCCTTACACAGCATATACTTTACACTTACAAAGGCCTAGGTACCCTTACACGGCACATATATTATAAGTATTACCCTTATTAATATGCCTAGGTACCCTTTATAAATTCCCTAATACCCATACATAGGTAATTATTGACCTTTATAGGGTCATCTTTACCCTTACACAACTCAAGAAAAAAGGTCTTTACCCTTATGCAGAAGCCTAGATAACTCCCTTACCCTTACACATGTCTTGAAAAGTTGGTTTTACCCATATTGGAGGTCTTAAAACATCTACCTTACCTTAAATAAAACCTTATAACCATAAATAAGGGTCTTTTTTACTGAAAATTTTGATTTTCACATTAAAATACTTGCAAATTAAAATCAAAAGAGGGTTTTAAGAACATCTAAAAATTGAGAATTTTGTAGTATAAAATGGATTATCATTTTATAATATTAAATATTTTATAAATATAATATTTATTAATTATATTCCCTTTTATAAAATTCCACATAAGATTCTTATGAAAAGCTAAATATGTCACTTTGTGGAGGCGGTTGTCCATGAATACACAAGAAGAAAAATCTCATTTTTCTAAGTGGGAAGGGTATGTAATAGTTATGAAATTTTTGAAATAATATTTAATTATACTAATAATATTGATTACATTATATTAAAATGTGTAAAATAGATTCATATGATAATGGATACAAAAGATAAAGAAGAAAAGACTAGGGGTGAATATTACTCACGTTGGGTATTTGAGTTTTCTCTTGAAATACTTCTTGGAATTAGAGGACTTGGTCCACTTTTTTATAAAAAATGGTCAAAAAAATGTATATGGATATTTAAAGAGGAATATTTATTTTTTTCAAGTGTAACTAGAATTTTTTAGAGTGTTTGTAAAGGGGTGATGGAAGTATCCTTTTATAATTGAGGGGAGTGACATTTTTGTAAATAACACTTCTTTCTCTTGGAAGCCAACTAAGATTTAAAATAAACCCACAAAAAATTTACAATGAAGAATTATAAGTCTATACACATCTCATTAACACAAATAATGGATAATATTTGATAAATTTTAGGTATTCTCTTATTGAATAGACTTTTTACACTAATTTACTTTTACTGCGATAACTTATTGTTTACCTCGATAACTTAAATTTATGTCTAAAAAATTACCCATGTTAGCTAATTTGGATATTATGATTCCAAATATTAAATTTATTTTACAAAATATATTTTATATGGGTTGTAAAAATTCATTTTATTAAATGTACACTTGATGTAATGAAAAAAAAAATTTAGGAAAATATTTCTTAGGTTCCAAAATGTTGATCATAGGTTTCTAAATTAAATATAACATTTTAAATCAATAATTTTACTTAAAAATTTATTATTTCTTCCATAAAAATTTTTCATACATTTTTAAGTCATTCTTGTATCCTAATTGTTTCATAAATGATTTGGTTTTTATAAAAATGGTATTTTGTACTATTTGACAAAAAATCAATATTTTTAAAAAAGTCCAAAAATTAATCCTACAAGAATATTATTATAATTGATAAAAAATTAAGTTCTTTTAATCAAATTAATATTATTAAATTATTAAATTTTACTTTTAAATGAAAATACAATATATAAAGAAATACAACTTCTATAGAGAAAAAAAAACCTTTTAAACATTAAGTTTTCTTAATCTTATTTCATATAAATTAATGATTAAAAATATTTTAATATATTATTCCATACATATAAATATTAAATATTATAAAAATAATCTTTTAAAAGTGATAAAATTAATTTATTATGATTAAATACACAAAAGTTTAAAAAAATAGTTCCTTGAAAAATAATTTTTTGAACATTAAATCTTGTAATTTATTTATCATCTAATTGTAGTCATTTTTAATTAATTATTATATTTTTATTTAGTATAGGTTTTATTATTTTAATAATTTTCCCCTTAATTTTCATCGAATATATCTTGCCTTGTAATAGTTTTGTGATGCATGCTAAACAAGCTATTCAAAACAATATTAATGAAATGAAAATTAATACTAAAATATCTGGGTATTACAACCCCCACTATTAAATAAATTTCATCATCATAATTTTCATTACTAATCACTAAAAAAAATATTTAGGGTTATGGCTCAAGATATAATTTCTAACTCACTATCTTGGGAAGGATTATAATAGGCATATTTGGAGATTCTCAACCATATATTCCAAATATGCCTCCATAGATGACTATATATCTTATGAGTTTATAGACACATTACTTTCACAAATTAATTTTAATGATCCTATTTCCAAAAAAATAATAAAATAAAAATAGTTATACTAATAATATCCTATCAAAGTAAATAATCATAAGAATAAGATAAATCGATCCAAAGATGTCTTCTCCTATAACACATTCATATCATCTCATGACATTTTAGTTTCACATATATCATAATTTGATCAACCTATAATCCATTATATTTATCCTAGGTTTCCATGGCCATTTTTTTATTAGTATCTCTAACCTAAATATTTTTAATCCCTCGTTATTTTTCATAATGAGATTATAAATCAACCAAAGAATATCTCTCAGGAGTGTCAAACTCAGTGTACAGTTAGACCTACACGTCCTGCATTGAGCTATGATCAAATTAATACTAAACCAAACATTTTAGGGTTATTACTCTTGGGTTTATCTGTGTCAGATCTTGTATCAACTTGTTTCTATCTTGACAGGGATATCATTTCAAAGAAACCACAAACTCTATATTTTACCAAACTTTGAGGATATTTAATTTTATTTAAACATATCCTTGGGGTTTCTAGTAATGAATTCTAGTTATAATATCTAATAATAATTAAAAAAATATATATTTATTATTATATCCTAAACCCATAAATTCATGTAATCATATGCTCCTAGAATTAAAATTGATCATTATCCCCAAATAATATAAAATCACATACTGGTCAATATATACACAATCATGAAGAATCCTATGATATATTTGTTTTTTTAAATAACCTGAATTTATATGACATAAAATTATAAATTGATCATATACTCTCCCTAACCTATAAAGTTATTGAACCCCTACTTAAATAATGACTATAATGCCCTAGACCCGCACTCCCATAATCTTATGTGGATAAACATATTCTTTAACATATCAAAATTGAAATCCAAGGAATCAACCCAAACTTAACCATCCATAATTACAATATCAACAAAAAATATTGAGTCACTTACACGCCAAGTACCTTTTAGTTTTAGAGTTTTAGAGAGTTAGGAAAAACTTTTATCAAACAAAACTAATATCTTTCTTATCCAGAGAACATTTTTTCAATTATAACAATAATTCCTAATTCTTCATTAAGTCTACAATATCTCCTAAAAAATTCTCTACACATGATACCCTTATAGACATATCATATATATTACTCTTTTTATTAACCTATAGAAATGTAAAAATAAAAAGGGTGAGGTCAAATGCTCAATAAAGGGTAATGTATATCAGAAGATCTCATGTAATAAAAAAAGTCCTAAATAATATGGAAGGAAAGAATAAGAATAAAATAATTGCATATCTCAGATGAGCTAGAAATAAATACATGGATAAATAAAAAATAAATGACCACATGGATAACAAAATCTAATTTCTCAGTTGTGAATTGAATAATACAAGAAATTTTAATCTTAATAACAATTCTACAAACATAGACATCATGATATTACCATCTTGGTCATATGTTAGGAAATCATGATCTAACCATCCAGTCTATGTGTCAATGAATCATGATATTTCCATCAAGGACTCATTTTTATTACATCATGATCATACCATCAAGGAATTGTGTTAATAAAATATTAATAAATGTGCAGGTATACACCAAATACACAAACCTTTTTCTCATAATATCACCATTAGGGATATGATCAATGTGAAAAGTCTTGACTTACCTGATAATATCAAAGAGGTTATTAATAATTATTTATTCACAACTAATGATGATCATCTAGTTTGGGAACCTTCTCAAAATGGAATGCTTGATTCTAAGAGCTATTACAAACACTACTTTTCCAATTCTAATGAAAATCTATGTTGGATAAACAACTTCAACAAATCTTAGATAAAACCATCTCGTTTCACTCTTATTTGGAGAATAGAGCACAAAAAAATTCCCACTGATGGTTGTATTCAATCCCATGGTTTTATTCTTTGATCTAAATGTAGAATGTGTAATCAGCATCGGGAAGACATAAATCATATTTTTTTTATCATGTGACACTGTTACTGCTCTTTGGCATTACATTTTTTGATATTTTTGGGTGCAAATGGATTTTGGAAAGTTTCATTTTTTCTCAACTTAAAAGGATGGTAGAGTTCTGGAGATCTCCATAGATTAGAAACTTATTTCTCATTGCTATTGCAGAGCTGCTCCATGTCCTTTGGTATGGTATAAATTATCACAGTTTTAACAATAACTAATTTATATTAAATTTAGGTAAAACGAGGATTCTTCTTTCCATTAAAGTGGCCGCTTTTATCAAAAAGAATCACTGCGACAAATCTGTCAATGATCTTGTGACTCTTCTCTGTATTGGAGTTCATGGAATCTATCTAAAGCTAAAATACACTATTTAAGTTTTTGGGAAGATCCTCCTCCTAGCTGGATCAAATTCAATGTTGATGGAGCCTCAAAGGGAAACCCAAGCCTTTCAGGATGTGGTGGTGTCTTTAGAGACCATCTTGATCAGATATGAGGATGTTTATATGGAAGCTATGACATTGCATCGGCCTTAGAGGTGGAAATGATGGGTGTCATCCATGTCATCTCTTTTTCCAAGCAATTCGACTGGAGCAACATTTGGATAGAAAGTGACTCGACTACTATTGTGCAATCCATCGAGAGGGGTGTTACTCACCTTGTGTGGTCCCTCACCCCTAGATGGATGGACTTCCTACACTCTCTCAGAAGTCTCAATTTCATTGTCACACACTTATCACGAAGCCAATAAGATCATTGATGTTCTTTCCAACAAGGGAGTTCCTCATGATGTCATCTAGAGGGATGCCCTCCCTCCTGATCTACTCCCATTTTTTTCTATAGATACCAATAAACTACCATATTTTCATCTTATCTAATCTTTATATGTACTATTTCTTGATTTAATAAATTTCAGTGCTTTGTTCTTTGACCAGAACACAACCATTAAAAAACAAACTTTTTTTCTCATGTGGCTTACTGATTCCTAGAGGGGCTATATAATTTAGGGCCCCACGCATCAATTAATTAAGTCTAATACATTCAATATATGAAATAAATGAATAATAATACCATGCATAATCAACTTTCATTATTAATAAATAAACATATTTATTATAATGATAAACATAAAAAACATAAATACTTTCTTCATAAATAAATGGAATAGCATGATCATAATTTTTTCAGATAAAGAAGGTGGATGGTTTCATTTGAGAATATACCTAGTGAACATAACAATATTTAAAGGTTTTTGAAATATATGAAAAACAATTTTAAAAATAATTAAAATTTTATATGGAGAAAAATAAGAAATAACCTTTAAATTTTTGATACCCTTTGTAAAATCCGTAAATTCTAAACTAAGAACCTTATATTCAATAGTGTGCATGACACGTGACACCAAGAATGTAAGGTAATATAATATCCTTATAATTTATCATATATTTACTATTTTAATAAATTTAATATATTTTATATATTTAAATATATGTAATAATGATTAAGTTTATGTTACACTAAACAATGAGTTTCTTCAATGGTGTGCGTTACACACAAGAACGAGTTTTACCGAATAATAATATATTATTAAAATATAATTATTTAAAATAAAAAGATATAAAATAGAATTTATGAATATTATTAACTAAATTAGGAAAATTTATGGTTTATGTAAATATAAAATGAATTCATGGGTTACCAATTAATGAGAAATGAAAATAAGAACAAATTGGATAAAAAAGAAATATATTTATTTGTATGCTTCCAAAGAAGTTTTATCTTAATAAATATAATTAATTACAATTAGTTAATGATTTTAATGAAATTTTTATTTTATATATTCAATAAAATATTTTTTATATTAATCCATTAGGTTTGATATTCATAATAAAATAAAAAATTCTATTTTACACATATAAATCTATATTTTTATAAAGGTAATTTTGTCGCCTTTTAATAGAAAATCATTTTTTATTTTTATTTTTCACAATATCATTTATTTAATATGTCAAAATAAACTTCATATTTTAAATAAAAACATAATAATTAGGTTAGTATTAATTTTTTATATTTTTCTAAACCATTTTAATTTTTAATGAATGGTTAAAAATACTGAATTTTAGTTTAAAACTGCTTTTTCAACTAATTTATTTTTAAGGTTAGGTTATTTTTTTAATTTACATTAAAGTTTAATTAGATAATATTTTTATCAATTAAGAAAATTTATTACATTGTAATTAATTTCACTTTGAAATTTATTATAAAAAAATAACAAATTTTGGGACGTTTTTACTTTAAAAACTCACATTGTCATCCCACTTGTGGGATGAATTTTAAATTAATTTATGCCACTTTTGGGATTGGAATTTGTAAAATTGGATTCCATATTTTGAATTAGCATAATTTTTAATGTCTAGTGAGACTAAATTTTTTTTACTGAAAAGATAAGTAAAAGTGATTAAAATTAATTACAACGATTAAGGTTAAATTAAGATTAATAAGGGACTAAACCTTTAACATAAAGCTTAAAATGAAATATAAACATAAAAAATGCCATTTTATGGACATATATAAAACTTATCCTCTCTTTTATTTAATTTTCTCCATTATTCGATCCACTTACAATATAAAAAAACATGCATGGAATTCCCTTTTCAAAATATTACAAGAGTGTCACTCCTCCTCCACTATAAATGGCCACCACTTATCATCATTCCTCACACCTCTCAAACCACTTAAGTTCAGAAAATATATTTCCAAATAGCTTCCCAAAATTCATCACCTATACCTTAAATCCTCCCTTTTTTCACAAATCCTTATAAGGAATCCTTTTGGTATAAACCAAATGAAGTTACCTGATTAAGAGGTAAAATATTCTCTCAAGCTTATTAATTTCATTTCCATTCTCCACTCCCTATACTATTATTATTATATGATTAAATAACAACACTAGTATACTAAATATACAAGGATGATGTTATGTTTATATTTATATATACACATAGTCACACCTCCATATAATGGGTAATTAATATATTGTTTCTGTGTACGGTGAACTACCGCCTCACCAAATGATGATGGTTCAATTTTCCTTTACCACCTCTCATAGTGGAAATTATGATGAAAACATTGTTTATATATGTTATATATTATATTTATAATTTCTTTAGGATTCTTTATTTTTTATTTAGAATATACATTTATTCTTTCCATTATGTGTAAATATGATAATTTTGTTTGAGGAAGTGTGGACCACTAACCCCTTAAAGCGATATGACTCGTTCATGCTATACATAGAATATATAAAGTATGATTTTGATAATACTATGTAATATATATAATAAAGATATTATATTTTAATTATAATATACATATGTTTCATTTATCTTTAATTCTTTTAATATGACAAAGAAATGAAAGTAGTGTTCATGCGTACGTACGACCTACCATCTCCATGAACGATACACTTAATTTATAATCTCAAAATATTATGGACTACTATAAATACATAGATAATTAATAAATATAATAATTAAGTCATGTTTTACATTTTTTATATGCTTAAATCATGATCTAATTAATATGAAGAAAAAATCACAATTCAAAACATACATGAGAAAACTAGGCAATTAACACATGAAATAATTAAAATAATGAAAGAGTTTTAACAAACAGGTAATAAAATATTATAATAAATTAATAAATGATATTATTTACATAATTATAGTTCTGGTGGTAGTTAGAAACGTATTTTAAACCACTATATATGAGTAAAAATACCAATCATAAAAATGGAGGTTAAGGTAAGGGATTTTATCTCTATTTACATTCAATTGAGTCTTATTTCCTATTATACACAAATTCACTTTTATTTGGTGTATTTAATGAAATTTAACATGTTATATCATCAATTTACTTACCCTCATGATATTATAATTTTCATTTAATAATACTTCCCCATGGGGTTTATGATTTAAATGTTTCAATGTGTTTTGGGGTACATTGGAATGTTTAAACTGTCAAATATGTCAAGATTATTTTTATGATCTTTCAGTGGTATTTCTATTAATTAATGTCAAAAACCCTTATTGTTACATATCATATACTGTTGAATTATTTATAAATCCATAAATTTTATTCAATTCGGATATTTTGATACTGTATATTATACATGAATATGAGGAATGTTTTGGACTGGTATGACACGGGTGGGGCTCGATTATAGATTGTCCCTCAATGCATCAATAATATCATGAGATGAATCACTTGGCCATAGAAGATGGATTCTTAACCTATATATTATAAACCATGTTATGAAAGGTCTTGATGGTAAAGACACCATACACCTAGAAAACATGGCATCCAACAATTAATCATTTCCTTCATTTAGATTCATTTATTATTTATCCTTGAGATTTTGCATCGACATATCTATTGATACATTTCATTCTCAATTTATTCTTTTAGATGTAATGAGTTTTAGTTTATTACTTTGATATATTTATATTTCCTTATCTAGTTATTTTAATGGAATTTTTTATCATTTATTTACCTTTCTATGTTAATTTACTCCTATTGATTCATTTTATTTTCCCCTTTACTTACCATTATTGATCATTTGAGCTCACCCTTATTATATTTCTTCCACTTGGTTATGAAGAAGAGATCTTTGAATAAGTTTTCAAGGATGCAGTTTATTTCAATTTATTTTTTAGAATGTTTTATTTTTTCCCCCATTTTATTATGGATATCATGTATGTAATTTGGATTTCCAATACTGGTAAATTGATTGGTCTTTTAGGATTTGATTCTTTATAATCATTCCAATTTAATAAAACAATGCACCGACTCTGGGATTCTAGGGTCAGGGCATTGTATTTGGTATCAAATAAATTTTATCATCAACCCTAGAAAGTAGATTTATAAAACTTATATTATGTATAACAACCCTATGTTATATATTGACAATAAGTATATATGAACATCCTATAATTTTGTTAATGTAGTGATTATGTGGGTATTTCTAGAAATACATCCCTGTCTGGATACTATAAGTGGGTGTTGTTCTAGTGTAGATGTACCTAGGAGTAATAACTCCAACAAGGTGTTATGGTCCTGACTTGTGGTAACCTATTACCTGAAAATAACTCTTACTTTGTACCTGGTTTGACACTCTCGGGGGATACTCCTAGGATAGTTCAAATTTTCTTTACCAACCATTATAAAGGATCATAAATTAAAGATCATCCCAAAGTAACCAAAATGTATGATTCTAGGATTCATGATGCATAAATTTATTCTATATACTATAACATATTTATAGTTATACAAATTTTATAACTTTATGATATATCACAATGTATGTGATTGTTTTGAAATGTAACTTGGAAGGAAGAATGGTGTCAGTACTCATGAGAAATGTAGAGATTTCCCTATTGAGGAAACAAATACAGCTGGTTTTGGAACTGAGTAACTTATGGATAAACTATTGAATCTTAGGTAGGTTATGAAAAATAACCTTTCCCAAATGTATTAGTATATTCTACAGATTGAATCTTCTATGTTGGATCACTTTATGCAACACAATCTCCAACAATTTAGTGGTACTACTAATAAAATTGTAGATGAGTAATGGATTAAGTCTATGTAGAATATATTTATTGCCTTAGAATATAGAGAAAAGGAAAAGGTTAACTTTTGGTCTATTGTCTCCAGGGTGATGCTGAACAATGGTGGTATCTGATCCAGAATTCAAGGGAGGAAGAAGAAATTAAACTCAGGGAATAGAGAAATTTTAAGGAGACATTATTCGATAACTACTTTCCTCGTGATCAAAAAAATTAGATTAATAGGAAGTTCTTTAGTCTAAAGAAAAAGAGGAAGAATGTGTTTTGTATTATGAAGAAACCTTTACGAGGTTATCAAGGTATGATACGGATTTCATACACAACATAAAATGTAAGATTGATCATTTCTTTTAAGTAATTAATCCAAATATTCTAAGGGAACTAGTTTCTCAGAATTTTTCTTCATATGATGAAATCGTTTTATGTGCTATCAAGATAAATAAAGAACTATCCAATTACTATATATTCAAGGTAAACCAAGAGAATAAGATGTCTTCTAACCACTATGAAAAAGGGAATGACTCAAAGAAGATGAAGGTAAAGAAGGATTTTACAATATGTGATAATTGTGGAAAAAATCGCCCTTGTAAATACTTGAAAGGATTGAGATTTTGTTATAACTGTGGAGAAAAGGGTCACCAAACAAAATAATGAAAAGGAAAGAAGGAAAAAACTTCTATTCAATGTTGTAATTGCAAAGAGTTGGGGCACCATGAAAATGAATTCCCCAATCATCAAGGGAATATACCTTCGAAGAAGATAAGAAATCATGGTCAATCATATATTATTAACACAACAGAAGCGGGATGATTAATTTACTTCTGTATTTGGATCTATGAAATATGTTGTAAGATTATTTTTCTTATGATGTTCTCATCATATGATTTATGAAATATATAAGGACTGTATTGCAGTACTTTTTCATTTATTGTTTGATATAACATGTTGAATGGTAACAATAATAGTTATTTAATAGAAAGATAATATTTTTGGAATACACATGATTGGTGGAAAGAAAACCCTTAATATGTTCTTGATGTTGAGAAAATAATTAAGAAATTATTTATTTGGATAAGTGTTGACTAACTTGGAACTGAATAACAACTTGTTGAAAAGTTGTCTATGCTATCATTAATGGGGTTTAAAACACTTATGGATTAAAGAAATATATACAATAACCTGGTTATTACTTAAATAATAATAAAGAATGCATATTTTCAATAATATTTTATGGTGATTAAAGTTATTACCATATTTAAATAGGATAAATAATGAAGTTATTCACATGTTTATAATGTGAAAATTTAGATCTATTTCGTGTTTAAGGCTTATAATAATTTCATTTTGAAAATTCAGTGACTTTCCTTCAAAACTGATTTGATTATAATCTGTTGGAAATGTTAACCATTTATAAAATGGTTTAAGTTAATCATTGGATGTGATTTTAGAGGTCAATTTATTAATTTACCATGTGATGCATCGTGTGCTAAGAGATAAAGTAGAAATAGTTCAATGTGTAATCAAAGTAAAAGATTAGATTTATTGAAATGTATATTTACTTATATTATTATACAATTAAATAATTCCTTAACTATATAAAAAATGGTTTTAAAAAAAATGCTTTCCTAATATCATCATTTTTATGATATCAATGACCTTTACTCACACCTATGGTTTATGGTTGTGTGGTCAACAACTTTCATCTGAACATTTCTCTAGCACCCTCCATCAGAACTTTATTTTTGGAATTTTTCATCCTTATCCCTGTTTTAATTTCCAACCTATGCTCTCCTACTATGGAGCCTAGTTACATGACCATTGTACTTCCCTTTCTCTCTTATTAATAATATTTGTTATTAACCATATTTATGAAGTAGATCTTTTAAAAATATTTTATTTTTAGTACCTAGATTACTAAGATCGTGTTTAAATTGTAAGGATGCAATTTAATTAAGTTGGGGAGAATGTAACACCCTAAAATTCTAAAGTAAGAACCTTATATTCCATAGTGTGCATGAAACATGATGCCAAGCGGGTAATGGAATATAATATCCTGAGAATTTATAATATATTTAATATTGGAATAAATTAAATATATTTTATAGATTAAAATATATGAAATAATGATTTAGCACATGTTACACACAATAATTACTTTCTCCAATGACTTACATTATATACAAGACTGAGTTTTACCGAACAATAATATATTATTAAAATGTTATTGTTTAATATAATAATATATAAACTAGAAATTATGAATAGTATTAACTAAATTATGAAAATTTATTGTTTATGTAAATATAAAATGAATACATTGGTTACCAATTAATGAGAAATGAAAATAAGAACAAATTTGATATAAAAACAAATATTTTTATTTTTATGTTTCAAAAGGAGGTTTATCTTAATAAAAATAATTAATTACAATTATTTAATTATTTTAATGAAATAATTATATTATATATTCAATAAAAAAAATTATATTCATCCATTAGTTTTTATATGTATAATATAATAACAAACTCTATTTTAAACATAAAAATCTATATTTTTATAAAGTCAATTATAACTCTTTTTAATGAAGAACCAATTTTAAATATTAATTATGAAACATTAATTTATTTAATATTTCAAAATAAAATTCATATTTTAAATAGAAACATAATAATTAGGTTAGGGTGAATTTTTTATATTTTTCTGAAACATTTCATTTTTTAATGAATATTTAAAAATAATGAATTTTAGTTCGAAACAACTTTTTCATCTAATTTATTTGTATGGTAAAATTATATTTTTAATTGGTTTTAAAGTTTAATTAGATAATATTTTTATCAATTAATAAAATTTATTTCAGTGGAATCAATTTCAATATGAAATTAATTATAAAAATTTGACAAACGTTTGGATGTTTTTACTTTAAAACCTTGCATTGTCATCTCACTTGCGGGACGAATTTTAAATTAATTTCTGCCAATTCTATAATTGTAATTTGGAAAAATGATTATATATTCTTAATTAAAATAATTTTTAATGTCTATTAATACCAAAAAAATTACCAAAAATATTAGTGAAAGTGATTAAGATTAATTACAATGATTAAGGTTGAATTAAGTTTAATAATGGACTAAACCTTAAATGTAAAGCCTAAAACAACTTATAAACATGTCCAAAGGCCATTGGACAGCCATATATCAATATTATACTCTATTTTATCTAATTTTTTTATTATTTTATCTAATTTATATATGAAAAATGTTCATGGAATTCCCTTGTCAAAATATTACAAGAGTACTACTCCTCCTCAATAATAAAAGGATACCACTTATCCTCATTACTCATACCTCTCAAACCACTTAATTAAGTCCAATATCTACCCAAATAGATTCCAAAAATTCCTACCATCTACCTTGAAGCCTCCCTTTGGATATAAATCCTTCAAAGGAAACCTTTTGGTAAAAACCAAAAGAAGTTATCTGATTAAGAGGTAATGTATTCTCTCAAGCTGTTTAGTTCCATTTCCATTGTCCACTCCATATACTATTATTATTCTATGATTACATAAAAAATCAGTATCGTATTTATACTATTATGTTTTTATGTTAATATTTTTACCTACATGTACACACACCTCCATCTAATGGGTAACGAACATATTGTTTCTGTGAACAGTGAACTACTACCTCGCGAAATGATGATTGTTCATTTTTCTTTTACCACCTCTCTTGGTGTCCATTATTGTGGAAACTCTATTTATATATGTTATATATAATATTTATAATTTAATTATTTTTCTTTAATTTTTATTTATAACATACCTTTATTCTTTCCATCTTTTGTAAATGCAATAATTTCGTTTGAGGAAGTGTGGGCTACCAGCCACTCAAAGCGATATGACTCGTTCATGGAAAACATAGAACATATAAGGTATAATTTTATTAAAAATATGTAAAATATATAACATAGAAGTCATATTGGAATTTTAATATACATCTGTATCATTTATATTTCATTATTTTAATATGAAAAAAAACTAAAGTAGCATTCATGCATACGTACGACCTACCGTCTCCATGAACCGTGAACTTCATTTATAATCTCTAAATATTATAGATGACTATAAATACATATATAATCAATATATATGATAATTAAGTCATTTTTTACTTTATTTATATGATTAAATCATTATCTAATTAATAGGAATAGTAAATCACAAATCAAAACATACTTGAGAAAAAAAGGAAATTAACACACAAAATAATTAAAATAATAAAAGGGTGTTAACAAACAGGTAATAGAATATTGTAAGAAGTTAATATATGATATTATTTACATAATTATAGTTATGTTAGTATTTAGTAACATATTTTAAGCCACTATACATGGGGACAAATACCACACAACAAAATGGAGGTTGAGGTAAGGGATTTCATCTCAATTAACATTTCATTGAGACTTATTCGTTATTATACACCAATTCACTTTTATTTGGTGTATTTACTAAACTTTAACATGTTATATAATGAATATACTTACCCACATGATATTCTGAGAATAATTTAATATTATTACTTCACGGGGTTTATTATTTAAATGTTTCAATGTGGTATTGGACACATAGGAATGTTTAAAATGTAATATCCATCAAGATTATTTTTATGACCTTTCAGTGTTATTTCCATTCATTAATGTCAACAAACCTTGTTGTTGCATAGCCTACAATGAGGAATTATTGATAAATTAGTATCTTTTATTCAATTCATATATTTTAATAAGGTATATTTTTCATGAATATGAGAAATGCTTTGGACTGGTACGACACGGGTGGGGCCCGATTATAGATATCACCTTGATGCATCAGTAGTATCATGAGATGAATCACTGGGCCAAATCAGATGGGTTTTTACCATACACATTGTAAACCATATTATGAAAGTTCTTGATGTTAAAGGTACCATGTACCTAGGAAACATGGCATCCAAAAATTAAGCATATCCCTCATTTAGATTTAGTTATTATTTATCCATGAGATTTTGTGTTGAATAATCTATGGATACATTTCATTCTCAGTTTATTATTTTATATGTAATTAGTTTTAGTTTATTGCATTGAATATGTTAATATTTTATTATCTATTTATTTTAATTGCATGTGTTATCATTTATTTACCTTTCCATGTTAATTTATTCTTATTGATTCATTATTTCTTCACTTTTACTTACCATTAATGAGCATTTCAGCACACCTTTATTATGTTCCTTCTATGAGGTTATGAAGAAGATATATTTGAATACACATTCATGGATTCAGTTTATTTCAATTTTTTGTGTATTATATTTTATTTTTTCCCCAATGTATTATGGGTATCATGTATGTAATATGGCTTTCTAAGACAGGTAAACTGATTTGTCCTTTGGGATTTGATTCCTTATAATCTGACCAATTTAATAAAATAATTCAATAGATACAGGCTTCTGGGGACATATCCTTACACCCTTATAATAAAATATTTCATAAAACAAATGTACTAAAAATTTCTATAGAAATGAATGGAAATTTAGTTAGAAAGTTTCTTAACTAAAATTGACTAATATGGCAGGAAAATTCATTTATACAGAAGATGCTAAAAATAAATTCCTTTCAAAGTTTGTAAATAAGGTTAAATAAAACTGGAAATAAAGTTATAAGACACTTTTACGAATAATTTTCAATAATATGGGGAAAATCAAAGTAAAACCACAAAATATTTTTTAGAAAACGTTTTACCACAGTCATAAAATATAAATTTTTGGGCCACATTAAAAATTTATTTTCAAAAATGTGAAGTGAAAACTTTTAAAAAAATATTCAATAATGGAGTCATAAGAAATACATAAATTCTATTCAATGGAAATGTGGAGTGGAAGATAAAATATTAAATATTGAAAGGAAAAAAATCATTTTATAATATTTTTAAAATGCCTTTATTGAAACCCACATCATAAAATTTTTTTCAAAATAGGTAGATAGAAATAAAAATATAAAATAAGAAAAAAATAGTGTTTCAAAAAAATAATAAAAGAAAAAAAAATTAGGAAGAAAAATATGGATAAGGAGGAAATATATTCCCAACCAGAAGGGTGCGAGATTGAAAATAATACACTTATGGTTCAGGTAACATTTAAATTAGAATCCACTGAAAGAAAAAACATGATATGGAAATTTAAATCACATTAATTAAATGAATTATATGGTAAAATATATTCATGGTGTAGTATATACACACCATATAAAAAAATAAGGTGGTGAATATAAAACATATCTCAATGAGTGAAAATTGAGATGAAAAACCCTTACAACATTTGTAACCGTTGAATCAAAGTCTCATAAAATAAATAACTTGATATGGATTTTTAAATACATTTAATTTAATTAATTATATTAAAACATTTATCCATAGTTCAATAGAAAAACTACAAATAAATAAATAAACTCGTGAATATGGTATATGTCTCAAACAACGAAAATTGAGATGAGAAACTCTTACCTTGGATTCCCTCTGGGTTGAATGGGATTTAACCTCATATATAATAAAAATAACTATCTTAATCACTTATTTTATAACATTATTAATATCTATTACCTTTTTTACTCTTCATATATAATAATTTTGTACACATATATTAGTTGTTTATAGTTTAATTTTATCATCGGATGTTAGTAATTTTGATTGTTTCTTACCTCTTTCATAATGGTGATGTCAGACCACGTTCTTTGATAAAAAATTAATAATTCAATTATCATTAAAGTTATTAAAAATTTTAATGATTTATAAATTTTAATTTTAATTCCACTTAATTCATGGGTATGGTTTATGAAAATAAAATTCATGATAATATGTTTTTGTGTAATTTGTCGATATCAAAAAATTTCCTTATAATGATTATCAATTTTTGTGTCATACTTTAATAAACATATTCATGATGTATATTATTCTATAATATCACATATATTTATTAAATATATCTTAAAACCATCCTTGTAATATGGATATGAAAACTAAAAATGACCCTCTATGGAGACGATAGTTCGCATGTACACACAGACGATGTTTTCCTTTTTCACAGAGCTAGAAGAAAGTAGAAAATGGTTTATAATTTTATAATATTAAAAATGTTATAAATATAATATTTATTCATTGAATAACATTTCATATACATCCATGTAAATCATTTAAGAAAAATAAAATTTGTCAATTTGTGGAGGTGTTCGTCTACATGTACGCACGAATAACAGACTTCTTTTTTAAGGAAGTGGGAAGGGTAGATAATTGTTATAACATTAACATGAAAAAATTTAAGTACAATAATAGTTCTAATTTTATTATATTATAATTTATAAAATATATTTTGAGGGTAATTTATGTAAAATATATAGAAGAAACGACTAGGGTGGATATTATTCACTTTGAGGATTTGAGATTTCTCTTGAAACACTTCTTGGAATTGGATAACATAGACCACTTTATTGTAACCATATTCTTAAAAAAATTATATATATTATAGTTGTTGTAAAATTCATATTTTTCAAGTTTAATTCTTTTTTTAGTGTCTATATAAATGGATGGTGGAATTCTCCATTTATAACTGAGGGAATTGGCATTTTTGTAAATAACACTTCCTTCTCTTAGAATCTATCCAATATTTCAAAGTAATCCACAAAAATTATCAAGGAATTAGGCTAAGTAATTCCACCTCTCATCCAACAAAACAATAGATAATTTTTTTAGATATTTTATTCCTTTTTACCTTGATTTTACTTTTTACACTAATTTACTTTTTCTAGAGTAACTTATTTTTTCCCTTGGTTACATATTTTTATGCCTAAAAATAAAATTAACCTTATTATATAATTTTTATATAATGATTCAAAATATGAGATATAGTTTTTTAGATTTATTTTCTAGAGGTGTTAAAAAATAATTTTATTAAAGTGTGCTTAATGCAATAAAAAATAGTATTTAAAATAATATTACTTAGGATCTGAAATGTCAATCACAGGCTTATAAATTAAACTTAATATTTTAAACATTTATTTTTACAAATAAAAAACATATTTTTTTCATCAAAAAATGTTTAAAAGAATTATATGTAGTTGTTATATCCTAATGATTTCATAAAAGACATGTTTTTGATAAAAACAATATTTTTTACTATTTTCCTAAAAATCAATCTTTCATGAAAAATATCAAAAATTGATCTTAAGATAAAAAATATTGTTGAATGAAAAAATTAATTTCATTTAATTAAATTAAAATTCATAAATTCATAAATGTGTTATTTAAATTAAAATACAAAATATAAATATAAAAAATCTTTTATTGAAAAAATACCTTCTAAAAGTGATCAATTTAAATAAATGTGATGAATTAATAATTAAATAAATGTTAATATATTATTTTATACTTTTAAATATTACATATTATCATAATCATAATTTAAAAGTGATTAATTAAATTTATTTCTATTAAATAAACATCACTTTAAAATATATTTCTTTAAAAATAATTTTTCTAGCATTAAATAAAATTAATTATTCATCCACAAAATGTAAGAGTTTTTAATTTATTTGAATCTTATTATTTAAAAAAAAGTTTTATTCTTCTTATAATTTTACTAATGATGTTCATAGAATATATTGTGACTCATTTTAGTTCATTTTTGTGTGTAAAACAAGCTAGTCAACACTATAAATTAATGTAAAATTAAAACTAAAATCCTAGGGTGTTATAATTAATTAGATATTTATTGTATATTTCAAATTATTATCTCATAAGGGTTGTTTTATTTATAGTTCAAATAAGTTTACCTAAAATAATTTCTTATTTTGTTGTATGTATATATAGTATTTTTTAATTATTAGATATGTTAAAATTAATATAAATGATAATTTTATTAATTAATATAGATATTTATTATTTTAAAAATAAACCATGCGTGAAATGCGCCCTTAATTAAAAATGTAAAAAGGTAAAAGAAGGTAAATAATAGGGTCAGACAAAAGAAACCTACCATTATTCAAGAGCAAAAAACATCAAACATCATAGTCAAGATCACTATATTCTTCAATATCCTCATAATAATCAAAATAATATTTCAAAGATCGAGAACTAGTAACCATGGAAGGATTAAAATAAGAATTATCCTTCCTAGACCAAGATTTATTTTTAGGTGCAAATTTAAATTCCTCCCCATCAACCAAACTTTCTTCCTATTAGAAATTGCATTTTTTTAAGGAAACTTTTTTAGAGAATCATCCACCATATCTACCAAAATCCCATGAATTCCATGAATATTCCTTATTTTATTAATTTCAATATCATATTTTGAAAAATTATCACCATCCTTAAATGATGAATCTATTAAGGTGTATTTCACACTATAACCCTAGTCAATACTAGAATGCTCATCCACTAAGGTCACTCTCACTTGATTCTACCCTGGAGCACCAACTAAACTAGAATATGAATCATCCAGAAGGTGTACATATTAATCATAGACTTTACCAATATCTCTGGTATGATCCTAGACCTATGAAAATTGGACATGAAATCATGATACATAAGTTTGGTTTAATTATTCATCATAAATATCACCACTATAGATCCCTAGATCTAACCTAGGTAGGCTAGAAATAACCCCTACATCTACAATTCACCCTACACCAATTAGATCACATCCTTAAAACCACCAAACTATAAAGAATTAGAATAAAAGGCCCATGGAATAATAAAAAGTGATTTCTCAGAAACCCCATACAAATCCACATCTAGAATCAAAGAAAAGATCCCTTCATCACATTGAGGATTATACTCAAAACCACCAGAAATTAAATCCTTAAAACTTATTTCTTCAATTGAAGGAATAATTTCTGTAAAATCTTCATGATAACACAACATAGTACTAATAGATTCCAAACCATTTAATCCTTGACCTTGTGCTTAATCTTCATCGTAGTCATGTTGTGGCTTCTAAGAGGAAATAACTCCCCCCCCAAATCAATTTTCCATCACCAAAAAACTTAGTCTTCTTAGCATAAGGTGTGATTCTAGACCACTCCAATATAATCCCCTACAAACCATAATCATATCCCACGAGCATGGAATCCATTACACCCACCTACTCCACTTGCATTCCACAATAATATTTTCTAAGTGACCCTTCATATTACAGTTTCCACAGACCATCACCCTATGAGATGTTTTTCTCAGGTTACCAAAAAAATTTCATTTTACATGATAATGAGGAAATTTATCATACTTAATATGAAGATTAATATTATCATCATGAAACAATAATATAGATTTTTCATTTAAGAATAAAATAATTTCTATTCTAAATAAATTATCGTTTCATTCACTATATAGTTTTATTTAAAAGATAAATATCAATAATTTATAATTTTAATTTTATAAAATTTAATTTATTTTTTGGTATTGGCATTTAAAAATTATATTTGGGTGAAATTTTTGGATTTTAATGAAAAAATTTATTTTTTGGTTAATAGTTAAAAATGCAGTTTTTTATCTATATATTTTATGAAATCATCGTGATATAAATAAAAAATTAGAAATTATGAACCATTTGAAAAATATTTCTTGGTGGACACAGTGCTTGTGTAGCATAAGAAAATTCAATATTGATGTCTTCGTAAGTCTTTTATTAACTTTAAGAGTTTTATATGATTTAAAATCCATCATATTTACTTATATTTATGAATTTTAAAATTATATGACATGTTAATTATCTAAATTCTTACATAATGCTTGTGCATGGTGTGAAAAGTAAAAATAATATCTTAAATATATTGTCATGATAAGGATGAGAATAAAAATATTTTATTAATGATACTAGATGGAAAAAATAAATAATAATTAATTATATTTAATTTTTAAAATTATTTTTAAAATTTTAACAATCAGATAATTGTCTAAAATGCTTACACGGCATCAACGCAATGCCAGTGCAAGTGGGAGAAAGGTAAAATATTGGGTTTTAAAAATATTTAAAATGATAATTTTGGAATGATTTATGGTTTCACGTGATTTTTAAGGATAAACATGATAGCTAATAAATTATTTAAGTGTATAAATATTAATTCCATAGTTATCTATATATTTTTAATGTCAAATCACAAGAATATCCATGAAAATTACTTCAAAGGGTATTTAATGTTAAAAATAATTTGTAAAGTAATAAAAGTCATAAAAATTTATCTTTGGTCAATACGGTAAAGGTAATGTTAAATCTTATCATATATTTACCATTTATGAGCCACTTAAAATTTTAAAATTATAAACTTGACCCTTAAATATTGAATATTTTTAAAAACATCATCAAATTTTGAATATAAAAGTGGACTCATTCTAACCTTTAAAAATACATATAAAGTTTAGTTTTGTCTCCATATACTACCCAAACCCCTATATAAAAATACCTTTTTTCATTTATAAGACTTTTTTCTAGACAAAATTATCTTCTTTTAATGATTTAGACTCAATCTAAAGGAGGATACGCAAAGAGCAATGTAAGAGTTTCCAAGTTTATTTCTTCTTTCTCATATATTATTATTTTCCTTAAAACTCTTTTAAACCTCTACTTATTTTATTTTAGTGATTTAATTATAATTTTATTCTAATCCAATTGATCCATTAAATATGATACATAAACCATTTCATCTCAATAAACTCTTTTTCATAAGTCAATACTACATCAAAATATGGGTTTCAAAAATCGTGGATTTGTATTCCAATCATTCTCTTAATATTTTCAATAACATATATAATATATAAAATTAACCTAAAAATAGTTTAATTATATGATAATGTTTTTATAAAAATAAAATATTAATTGGTTTTTCCATTATTTTATACTCTTTTGAAAATCAATTCTCATTATGTTGCTTTTACACTAACTATGTGAATGATAATGTTTTCAAAAACATATATATTTCATTGATTTTAATAAAAACTTATATCATGTCTGAATATAAAATTCATATTCAAAAAAATTCATGATAATTATTCTTTAATGGTAAAATATACATTTTAATAATGAAATTAAAATTAAACAATCAGAGTCATTTTTAATCATAAAAATAAGCTTATCAAGGAAGATTATCCAAATGGTAACTACTTCAGGACATATTGAACTCCTTTACTTATGAAATGATATGGATATAATACCATAAAAATTAATGATATTTTATAACCATTGTATAAGGTCCTTTAATTTTTATAAATATAATAAATATTTTTTAAAGATTATGGATCGAATGACCTCAAAAAAATTATGTTAGAAATACCAGTACTAGTAGAAAAATATGATTTCATGTAGGTATTTTAACATTAGATTTTACATTAATGTTGTTAAAATGAACCCGGAGAGTCCATTGACACCATTTTTCAGTAAAATAGATATTAAAAGTGTTCCATATTTACTGTTTACATTAGATTTCATTATAATTGACCTTAAAAGTTTTTCTAGATTGATTTTAATGTCATTTTTAAGTAAAACTGATGTTAAAAGTAAATAAAAAAATTAACATTGTTTTTAATAAAAAATGATGTTCAAATTTTTTAATAAATATATAAAATTGGGTTCTCTCATTTGGTAGATGTTTTTTTCATAAAACCTAAGATGGCTTACTCGCGACTCTATGACTGTTGTTTATCAGCCATAATATTCTTCATTTGATTTGTTTTTTTACTTTATTTTAATAATTCACCATCTTTGTTGTACCCATCTCACCCATCTTATGCTTTATTCATCCCACTAATATTCAATCCATTTATTTCATTAGTGTGTCACCATCTTCAACTTTATATATATATTTTGACGTTAATTATTTAAATACATTAAATCTTAAATTAATCAATCATAATTTTATCACTCTTTGTCCTAGATTTTCAACATGGATCTCTATATTTTATGAGTTAAATATTTACTTTTTATTTTTAAAATATTTTTCAAGTATTTTTAGTAATAAATCATATTCATTTATTTTTTTATATATACATATTTTTCAATAATAAATTTTTTAATAATTTATTTGAGAGTATAATTTCTTTATGACTATAAATTATTTGTTATTGTGATATAATTTATCTGTGAGTGGAATTTTTTATATTTATAAATGTATATATTTATAAATTTTTTATCATTATAATTTGTTTCTAGATAATTTTATAAATATTTAGATTATATAGGATGTATATCTTGAGATTTAGTTAGATGTTTTGATTTTAGAGATTTGTATACCATATTGATAGCTAAGATTGTTTTTTTATTAATCATTTATCTTCCAAAAACTCATCTAAGGTAGGTGTATTTAAACATTTTCAATTATTTTCTATGTTACTATATGTTTAATTTATATAAAAATATATAAATAATGATATTATTCTAAATTGTTTTATTTATTGATGTTTCATCGTTCATTGAAAAATCATTGATTAGTAAATGATCATGGATTTATAAGGAGTCTGATATTTATAACTAATTTAGTTTTTGGTTAAAGAGTACATTTTTTATAAAATGAAATTAATTATGGGGTTTAATATTTAAAAATAAAACACTTATTTGTTATGATAATGTTTCATAAACACAGTGACATCATCGAAAAGAAAAATGTTGAATGCGGTTATTATGTTTTAATATTTATATTTGAGATTTTATAATCAGAACAACGATCAATTTTCATAATGTTAATTCCATTAAAATTATTTGTTTTTAAATAAAAAATTTCTATTTTTAAAATTTTATAAGATTCATTACCTTTATAGTTTTTCAATGATGATGTGTCATACATGGATGAATACATCACCAACCTTTGAAATTTTTTTGAAAACTATTTTTTGGTATGATAAATTTGTAGATAAGTTCCATAAAAGTTTTTTCTCTTTTGATTAAAGTTTAAATAAGGATATTTTTTTCTAGTTTGTACTATTTTTTCACTTTTTGATCCATGAAATCCTGTAATAGGTTTTTAGAGCACAAATTTATTCTATTTTTAAAAAAATCAAACTTTCAATATAGGTTTTTTTAAAACAAATGTTGAAAGTAAAAAAGCAGACTTTGAATTTATTTTTTTATAAAAAATGCCATTAAAAGTCAGATATTCAATAATTCCAACAATGGTTTTAAACAAAATCTACATTAAAAGTGATATATTTTACTTTATAAGTCATTTTTTATAAAAAAAACAGATGTTGAAAGTCAAATTTTTTACTTTCAATATATGCTTTTGAAAAAACCAATGTTTAAAGTCTCAAAAAATGATTTTATCTATAATTTCAACATTAGTTTACTACAAAAACAAAAATAGAAATTTTTTTCAATGTTTTTTTCAAATAACTAATGATAAAATTTTTATTTTTAATATCATGTGTATCGACAACATTTTTAACCGTGTTAAAAATAAAAAAAATTAATATTAAAAGGTTGTTTTCTAGTAGTTTAATATAGTAAATGAATGAAACATTATAATAAGTGAATAAAAATTAATAATAATAATCAAATAATATTTAAAAAGGTTATAAATCAAGTAAATAATTAATATAATTTTGTTATTTGGTAGGTTATAGGATGTACGAAGTGAGCCAGGTCTCGAGGTAAAGGTTTTCTTTCCAAGTCTCCATTATTTTCATGTATTATTCTTCTACATTATATTTTCTCTTCTATAAATAAAATTGAAATTATTAATAGTTAAACATGATATTTTACTTTTAAATATGATGAATTCATGGTATCCTTTACTCCTTTATGGTTTTATAGTTCACACCTTACATTGTTCTTAATAATTATTTCCCATTAAATATCTTTCTTGTGATAATGTTCTCTATCAATCTTCATGTCTCTCTTGACTTTACTTTTCTACTTCATGTAAATGATCTTTAATATCTTGGATGTATCTATATCATTTACATTATTTTCATATTTTTTTTCAAATATTGACTTAACCATATATTCACTACACTATATGCTGTTAATAACCTACATTACATAAATTATATTGAAGGGTGTTTACCAAGAAATTTATTTCATTTATTTATTAGGATAATATTGATATTTTGTATACTTATTGTTTCAACATGAATGATTATTTATTTAAATGAAATATAAATTATATATTGTATTTTTTATTCATTCCTTTTATATGATTAATTCATTAAACTTATTTGGTTACGGGTGGGGCCAGGGACTAAATAGAACTTTGATGCATCAGTAGGCCTAATGTGAAAAACTAATCTGTGTATTTTGTATATTCCTCCCCATTTATGTATAATAACTTGATCAAGGCTATGATGGTTTGAATTAAATGTCTGAAATTATTCAATCCATCACTATGGAATAATTTATTATTTTCCATGGGATTATTTATATTATTATGTTATCTATGGATATATTTCATGCTCATTTTATTATTTATATGAAAATATTTTATTACTAATTATTCCTATCATATTATTCATGCCTTGTTTACTCTATGATAACTTTTGATAAATGATACCCCTTACTGAGTATCTATGTTCAGCCATTTATTTTGTTTTCCTTTTCTATAGGGAACCAAGAAGAGTGCCATGAATGATTCGAGAATATAATAGGATGAATAAGATTTTATCATTGAATAAAGTGGGTGTATCATTTAGAGACTATGGTTTAGTGGGAAAATCCATTTGAGAGAGAGAATGGGTTTTATTTTTAAGGGATTTTTTTTCTAATTCTCTAAAAATATGAACATAGAAGGTATTGGGTATGAAAGTTATGAGATATCTTCTATAAATCATGTAACTACAAGTTAATTAAGTTTGGCACAGTACAATCTTAATTTTTTTATAGATTGCACTGAATCAACCATTATCTTATGATGAATAGGGAAAGCCTCCTAAGAATCTTACATACCCCTCTTGAATAATTTTATGCATCTTATGCAAACTTCTAAGCATTCCTTATATAATTTCATCAGATTGATTTATATAAAAGTCAGATCTTCACACTCTCAACATCTTAACATGGTCACCAACAACTTTATTCCTAAGAATTTTCTTCTAGAACATGTCAGCCTTAACTTTTCTTCCATTATAAAAATCTCCCTCAAGGTATAAATCCAAAGTTTCATATTTTCTTCTTTTAAATTCAAGGAATAAAAACCATAAAAGATGTTTTCAAATTTTTCCTAACAATCTCTTTCTTTAATAATTATTTCATTGATTGATAGAGACCACTGAAACTTATAAAAAAATTAAAATCACCATCCTACACAGTAATAACTAGTGCCTTCATTCCACCTTTGGGTCACCCAAGTTTCACTGAGTCGTAATGATAACTTAGAATTTCCTAGACTAATACCATGGTAAACATGTCCTCCAGAATCTAACTTCCAAAAATCTTTCATTGTTTCAACATCCTTTCCTCTAAAAGCTTCCAGACAAAATGATACTCAAACTCAATGGGCTTTATCTATAAATTGAATAGTGGATTTATTTCTAGATTAATTGTGCTCTAGCTGTCATAAAATAGTAATCCACTTTTCTAACACCCTCTGAGTTTTTCCAACAAGCACTTCAGCCAGACCAATTCTTTCTCTACTTCCATGGAAGATATGTACTATGCTTTCATAATTGAAATTTAAACTAACAGTTATAACCTAAACACAAAACTTATATTTGTTGCTCCAAAAGTGTATGGAATTTATTTTTCCCTATTAAACCCTTAGAATTTTTTAATTAATATTTTGAGATTTTTTATGGATTCAATGTGAAGTTATGGGAGATACAGAGCCTTCATTGGGATATATTGATAATAATATATTATTATTTTTACCCTGCATGAATGCATTCTTGAGAAAATTGAATTTACATAAAAATTTATTCTCATATATAAAATAAAATATCTACATTGAGTCTAAAATGGTAGTATTACCCTTGATGATATATAATTTTTTCACATTGAGAACTTCGAGATGTGCCATTATAGACTGAATGGTAGGATATAATTAATTAATTAATTTAATTAATGAATCTATAATTCTCAATATAATTTCAAAATCATTATACCCTTTAAATATGGTATGTTATAAACAATAATTAGAGGAAATATAGGATTGGGAGGAGCTTCAATGTTTTTTGAGATCCATCATTGAAATCGATGCGGAAGAATCATTAATGATGACTGGAATGGATGCGATCTTTATCAAAACGAAAATCATTCTTGAAGTAGGATTATTTATTTCATTATGGGTCCATTTTTTATAATTATATTACCATATAATGTTTCATTATTCATTCTTAAATTTTGTTTCTGGTGACATAATTTTAAGGTTATGATGTTATCCCTAATTATCATTTAATTCTGGTGATGAATTTCAATGGTGGTTCAAAATGGGGTTATCAACAAGGGGTTTGACTACTGGTTTTTAGTCTCCCTAATATCTGAGTCATGAACCACCTTGGTATGACTCAGAGTCACTATCCTTATCCAGTGTCTTGATGGAGTATGGTAGAATGGATGATGGAAATGATGACTGGGTTTCACTGGTCTCAGCTAAGTAGTAGTGGAAGAGAGGGCATGAGGTAGCACTAAACCATTTTATGGTGTCTCAGGAAAGTAATAATGATAAAAAAATAGTGGATATTCTCACTAGGGGTAAGCCTTAGTTTTGTTCAATGGTGGCAGCAACAAGGCCAGCCACAACAGCAGCCAATACAAGATGATGGGGGTAACACCTACAAGGGTCTCCATGGTGTGGTTCGGGAAAGTAAAGGGAATAATAGTGACCCCACACCCTAATTAGTCAAATACCTCAATATTTAATGGTTCTACACCCTTAATATGGTGATCAAGGGTAGATTGAATCCATCCTCCCTTTAGCTAGCAACCCAAGCCAACCCAACATGGGGCCCAAACCACTAACTCGTACGCAAATCAAGCCAGGTGGTGGTGGGTTCTCTATGCGGGTAAACCCAACATGCACCCACTACCCCCATAGTGCCATAAGGAATTCCCAAGGGCCACCACATTGTTTTTTCTTCATCTTTGAGTAATTTTATAGTAAATTCTTCATCGTGGGTCTGATTTGGACAAATAAATATCCCATATTGAGTTTTTCCACTTTGATCATAGTGGGTATGTATGTTCAAATATTCAAGTATGTTTGTTAGGCATGATATAAAACTTATTAGATTTAGATACACATTTCTGACTACCGGGTTTTAGGCATGACATTTCTACCATTCACAGGGTCGATACTCCCTTGGCAATGTGTTTTTTAACAAAGAGTGGATCCCTTGTTTTCCATCCTTATGTTTGATCCTCCCCCAAATACTGGGGGATCGATTCATATAGAATGCCTTGGGGTATAATGAAACATAATAGGATAACAAGTCAGGCCACTTGAAATAACCCATCATAATGTGGTGAGGTGCAAAAAGATAATGGACACAAGTCTCGTATATATTAAAACAAGACGAACAATCAATGTAAAACGTAGTGGAAGAGATCAAACATAAAATAGATATAAAATCTAAACTAGTTTAGATAAAACATAAAAATATTACTAGACAATACCAACATGTCTCCATGTGGCCAATCGTCACCTCAAAGTCATCCCACTGTGAAGGCAAAGACAACAAGAGAAGCTGGCATATAGCATGATGCCCTTTCCTTTACCTGAATCTTAAAAAAATTACAACCATAAAAAGTAAAAATTAGGGTGTGATTACAGTTCCTAGTAGGATTCCATAACATAATCTATATAAAATCTAATATCAAGAATATTGTATTTCTATCTTTAAAATATATACAGTTTAACAAATCATTTTCATAAATCAAAACTATTTGTAAATCATCCTTTGGTTTTCATAAAAAGCATTTCATATTCAAAAGACATGGAATATAAAAATTACATGTGATAATAATGAAATAATAATCAATACAATACATGGGCATTCCATAAGATAAGAATATAATCAATATAACCATGACAGAATTCATCATGTCAAAACATGTGAGAAAATAGCCTTGCCACAATCCATAGTGTGATAATAAAGTCATATATAAAAAATCACATTGTTTGAGCTCTAACCTATAGGTATAAGTAGAATAAATAAAAAATAAATCCCCAATCTAATTCTATGGTGGATAAAACCTGTATAACCTCTAGTGGAATTACACACACTAAAGTGAAATAAGACCGCAAGGGGAATTACACACACTATGAGTGACATGTCTATTCCTTACACACCCAGGGTTTCCCAATGTGCTATTTTTTTTAAAACCAATTAAATACCCATGGTCATAATATATAAAAAAATCAAATCAAATACAATCCACTTGAGTTCTTGAAAACCAATATTTAAACCAAACCCACCATTCAATAAATTTTTCAAACACATCGTGTGTACAAACCATTTTTAATTAAAAACCCATTTAAAAATATGATATATTTCCAAAAAAACTTTTTTAATCATAAATAAATTCAATTAAATGAATAAACCTCAAGAATTTACAATAATAATAAAAAATTCATAGAATTTACCCTTTGTATAGTGATACCTACTTCACGAATGAGGGTAGAACTAATTTCCTTCGAAAAAGGAGACTGGGGAAGAATGGATTGGGTCCTCACGATCCTATATCCATAATAAACACATCAATCCTCTATAAAACCCATTATATCTAGCATACATATCCCTTTTAGGTTCCACAAGATGATAAGATAAGTGATCTAGTGTGTATTTATGAAGAAAAGGAAAAAATTGTTCAATAACATAACATAACTTGATGATATCCATCAAAAAGAGAGATAAATAACACAGAATCCCAAGGATGAAGTCTCTATAGAGTCTGGGAAGTATTAGGTTGATCCAAAATTAGATAAAGGGGTGATTGGAAAAAAAATTAACAAGGTTAAAAACCAAAATTTTAAAGACTTGGAGTGTCATGCATGATTGGGTCCCATGTTGATTAGCCGCTGAAATATGAAAATATTCATTGAATATATCTTAATATTTAGGTGTTTCATTGTCCATAAATACAAATTTTACTTCATTTCATAAATTGAACTTTATTTCATGTCATTTGTGCAATTCATGTTTAAAGTGCATATTTGGGCCCAATCAATAATCTACTTTTAGAATTAATTAAATTAATTTTTTGAATTTGATATTTTGGGATATGATTAATCACTTTGTTTGGAACATTTTATCTTGTAAGATCAATGGATGAATCCCAATAGATGATGATGATTTTTGGGCATGAATACATGAATTTTTTAGATGAAGCATAATGGTCCAAAGGACGATCAAACAAAAGTTGGGACCACAATCCAAACCCAATGAAGAATAAATTTTAACTATATAAAGAAAAATTTATGAGGATAATTTAATTAAACTATTCTCAAAGAAAATTCTGAAGTTTTCATGGAGATAAAGGGAGTGCAAGTTGACATTTAAATTTTTTTCTAGACTTGAATGCCCATAAATTTAGCCAAAAATTTTGAGAATAACATCCCAACAGATGATCTAATTTTCCTAAAATTTTGAAAGATGTTATAGGACACATTTATGAAGATATTTTCCTTCTACTACCCCTTTGTATTCTACCATTATCAATATCAAATTAGAACATCTATTAGGGGTATGAATTTGATCCTATTTTTATGGTCAAAGTTGAAACTTCAACTTTTCTTTGATTTCTCTCCCACCTTTTGACTTTCATAATTAATGGGGAGGGAATTGATTTTGGGGGGTTAACCATAGGATCCTAGTATTTCTATATAAGGATTTGTTGGTGAAGGTATTTGGAATATCCATGTTTTTCCTTTTAATTGTAATTTCATTCTTTTGTTTTGTAATTGCATCATCAATTTTTCCAGTGTATGTTTTTCGTTAACCTTCATTTAATTAATAAAAGTTATTATTATTATTATTCTTAATATATTATTTTATTTTTAATATCACATTGATATTGTTTCCTTAGGGAGTGATACTATTCACATAATCTTTTTTTAAACTCTTCACCCAATGGTGGAGTGTTTTTTATTTATTTTTCTTCTTCAATTCCACCCTCATTAGTCTACTACCCAATTCCATTGATAGAATAACATCAATGGAGGGATAAAACACTAGTGGGTTAATCCAAGGGAGTAGAAATGGGTTGTATTTTATGTTATTTCTCATTTTAATAGTTCATAATCAATTAATTTTTTGATCCCAATTCTCTTATATTTTCCCCTTTATTTTTTTATCTTTTCTTGGTGCATGTCCGCCTATACCCATGGCCATTCAAATAGTCTAGTTAGGGTAGATAGAACTAGGGTTGGGGATTCATATACACCTAATGGTATCTTTACATTATATCCAAATATTATTAATACTCCAACTTCAAACATTGAGTCCAATTCAATGGAGGGTATTCAAAGAAACTAACTTATCAACCTGGGTGGGAACCAAAATAGAAATCCAAATGAGGTGGCCCTAAACTTTGATAATGTCATTTAACAGACCATGAATGACTATTTCACACTATCTTTGACAAATTCACTATATTTCATTCAGTATGACACTATATTACATGTCCAATATGTTTTCAAAAACCCATGTCTTAAACCACCTTCCAACTTTCCATGGTATGTAGTCTGAGATGCCTTACCTTAATGTTAAAGAATTCAATGACATTTTTGAAACCATGTTCTCTCTATATAAAATTAACTCAAATAAAATGAGACACTTTCCTTTTTATCTAAAGGATCTAGAAAAAAATTGGTTAAATAATTTGAGACTATCATCCATTCACTCTTGGGACCAAATGCAATAATAATTCTACAAAATGTACTTCACCCATCACAAGACAATTTCACTTAAAAATAGAATCTATTTTTTTAAGATGGAAAAAAATCTATGAAACATGGTAAAGGTTCAAAGGCACATTAAACAAGGTACCACACCACGGTTTCTTAATCCCTGAATAAGTGATAATTTTTTATGAAGGGTTAGGACCAAGAAACAAAAAATTTATTGACATGATTTGAAATAGAACATTCAAAAACAAAGCCCCAAATTATTCTTACGAGTATTTGGAAAAATTTTCTGAATAGAAACAAACATGGGGAACAACACCTTAATACATGATTCCACCCAAATATAGTGGAATACACAATCTTGGAGAAGAATAAAACCTTAGAGCAGAACTTATTGCACTCACTATGAACGTTGAGTAGATCGATCTTAGGAAGGTTCGTGAAATCCAAACCGTTGTGCTAGTTTGTAAAATCTGTGATAAACATGACCACAAGACCTATAATTTCCTGACCATTCCTTATATCTAGGATGTTATTTTAGGAGGACCACTTGAAGAGGTTAATGCAATGAAATTTCAAAATCCAAAGTACAAAAACACTTTAAATCCAATGTATAATGACTATCCTAGCTTTCTATGGAAAGAAAATCAATAACCTAAACAATAACAATGTATGAACCCCTACCCTCAATAGAATTTTCAAACCCATAATCAGTTTCAAAAATAACCAGAACAATACAGATATCCACCTATACAATATCAACAACTTATCCAACAACCCATTCAATATCCAATCCAACAACCAATGTATCCTCCTAGGTTAAACCAACTATCACAAGCCACTACCCAATCTATTCATCTCCCAATCATTGATTTGGCCACTGAATGAACTCGATCACCCATATAGTTTCATAGAGAAAAAATCTATATCTGCTGGCATTGGAGTTGATATGGGTTGGCATTGGCACTATCGATTTCACAACCAATTCAATAGTGTGAGTAGTTGTGTGAAGTATACTACCTATATTATACTGACACTATTAGAATAGAGTACTGAAAGAATATCAGGTTCTTTGAGAGTTGGAAGTAGGGGGGAATAGGGGCATGGTGGTGACCTCGCATCTTGAAGCACAATTAGTCCTAGAAGCATATGGCTAAACTACTATTTGAGAGGTCTGGTAGGCATCCCCATTCACCAAATTGATCATCGTCGAAGAAGTGGATCTAAATGTGTTTTGTTCTTGGGTGTCAAATACGACCTACGACTAAAGAGATGTATAACAGTGAGTCAAGTTGAATCATGATCAAGAATGTGGTAGGATGTCAGTACAATTCTAATAGTGAGTAATCTACTTTAATAGTACTATTGCCTATATTATACCGACCAATATATGGGCAAAGGTACTCTTCCTATATAGTTTCTATTAGAGTACTGGATCACATGTCTGGTCCCGTCTAGAAGTGTACATAGTTGCTTCTTTACCATCTGACCCCAGTAGCATTCCAGTGGTATCATCTTATATTGGTCTCTATTCCAACCCCACCTACTCCATTCCATCTATACATTATGTGACCGATTGACCTTGGTATCATCCTATATCGGTGTCAAAATCCAATAACACCCAATCAATAAGAGTAGTATGGTTGAATTAGTACTCTACTAGAATAGTGTCACTTAACCAATGGTATCAACAAGGTCACCATCTTGAACCCCATAAACCCCATTCAGATCATGGTGGTGCCAATACTAGAATTCATGATCTCACACCATCTCTTTTGCTGGTACAGGATTCGAACCTACAGTTGTTCATGCCATGATCCTGAGGAGTCTTTCAATTTCCTCCAACCCGTTTCTATCACTCTATTTTCATTTAAATGGTTCCCATTAATTTTACAAACACCTTGGTGATTCGAGGTATCATCATTTTCATCTTCCCCCCAAAAACTATAATGCCAACTACACCACTCGATATATAATCTAGATAGTGTATAATCTAGTCGGGTACTCTTCTATATAGTCTATAGACAAACCACTATAAGAAACACTATAGGCACCTTTTATCGTGCCTATAGTGGTGCATATAGTGGTCCAACAATAATATACTGAGATTGGCCTTCTGAAACCATCCATGCCATACCTTCCATCAACCCCATCCTGACGCGTAGTAGTCATAGTGGCCATATATCAATTTGTGACAACTAATCCATGAAATTTTACCCCCAACTCCTCCAAAAAACCACCATATTAAAGAATAGGGATTCCTAGGATGGAGTGGGAATATGCGGCTTGGTATGTATACATACTTAACACGTTGCTATCAAGGGTGAGTCTTTCAACTACTTAGCTGCCTACTACAGCTGCAGGAAAGCATCTATTTCTTCATGGGTGGCTCGAATAAATCTAGAACGGAGTAGATATAGGGGAGTGAGGAGTGATAAAGCAGAAAAATGAGCCGGTACTAACTCTGGAACACAAAGGGAAAGCAACAGAACGAGTTATATATCTTTCACCTGATCCATCGAGAAAGCGAGGACTGGAGTGAATAGAGTGAACAATAGGATGAGGAAAACTCAATGGTATTACCTCTATGGATCCACCTTTATAGTATATAGCATTTTCCCTTCTCTGAACACTAAATATCCTGCCTGTATTGTATTCTCCCACATATGAATCATTGCTTCTTTCTCGTTCCCCTTCACAGCATTTCATCATCCAAATTATTTAGGTTTTGAGGTCCTTGATGACCAAATTATTTATACCTGAGTATTTAGACCTCAGACACCTCAATACTCATGTATAAATACATTAGTCTCAATAATTTGTTTTTGATCTACGACTTGGATAGATCTCATAGCCTAGTACCAAGGGTGGGGGTCTTCATATGCCATGTGTATCCTAATTCAGTCAGTAGGTGGTATCGCCTTAGCCAAACGATATCGATAGCATTGCATCACTAATCATAGGTGTGAATATCAATCGATAACTATGGCAATGGCCTTCATGACCAATCATACGATTCCAGGACTTTTTTTCGTTTGATAGACCATTATTTCCATAGTCCTCGCTGATTCGATCCTCCCCTCATGGCTAAAGGAATCGAAAACCTCAATTTGGCTACCTGTTGTTCGCTACTGCATCCTGACCACCTGCTTGTTGTTGGCTAAATGAGAGGATTGTTCATGACCATGGACCAATGATGACTTTGAGTTCAGCAGGAAACACAACGATCATGGTTGGGTTGATTGTCGAGAGATGAGACACAAGATGAACTTTCCCTTTCTAAGATTTCCTATAGCTCGGTTTCTTGTTGGTGGAAAAAACAAGTCAAGTAGCTGGGACAATACTTAAGGGGATGGTCGAGAAGGTGATATTTTTTTTACAATTTCCTGACGTGTTCTTAACTCATCCATTCATCTCTTCATATATGATAAAAGGATCAATCAACATGAGTCTATCATTTTCGTCATGGTAGGTAATAGAAGTAGACCTTTATGGTAGGTAATAGAATAATAATCTCAAAGATGAGGTTGTTGGTATAATATAGGTAGTATCACAATTATAGTAGATTACTGACGTTGTCTCTCATCATTTTGAACATTTCTAATCTGGTGAAGGAAACAAATTTGGTCATGTGTAGTGGGAGAAGAAGGAAATTCTTGACTCAAAACATGTGATCCTAGGTACTCACTAGGATAGGAGTATTTCTCCTTAACCTCATGATATCTACCTATAAGAAAAGGTTATAAACCCTTATATATTAAGTAGCATCCCTTTAGGGAGTGTCAAGGAGTGTTAGGATTTGATTTTATTTTATGATCAGGACCTAGATCTCACAAAATGATAGGATAGTTGTTAGCCTAGGAGTTTTCTCTTTAGCTACTCAGACACTCTAGCTCGAAGATCCCCATTGACTCTATATTGAGAACCTTTGGATTTCTTGTCTTCCTTTGAACTGATTTCATGCTCAAGGGTCAATCAAACCACAAACCAAAGGAACTCTCTATTAAAAATTCCCCTATGAATCATCCCAAATCATTCTTAAAGTTGGTTCCATACATAAAGATAAATGGAGTGAGTCATATTCCTCCACTCTATCTAGGTATCACCTCCCCTATAATGATAACTCTCTGTAGATTGACTTATGTCTCAAGACCAGCTATCTCGATCTGTACTCTAGTTCTATCCTCTGATGGGGCTTCTCGATATGGCTAGATTGTCTTTCCTAGATCTGAGATTCATACTAATCAGATTAACTAGACTCTATATCTAGAGTCTTCATGATCCAACTTATAATATATATATATATATATATAAGAATAGGATATTTTTTTCCTCTTCACCCTTTATAAAGGGTCATATATATGGTACTTTCCCTTATATAGTTCACCCCACTTCTGATTTATATAAGGCATTTCTCTTGTGTGCGGTCTCACCAACCTTTGGGAAACTTCATTGATTCATCAAATCACTTATAAAATATTGTATCCTGAAATAAAGCCCATAGAATGTAAGAAGGTATCTTTCACCTATTCATCCACAAACGCATGTCTTTAAAAAGGATTAGAGTCATCTGTAGAATGAATATGATACAACAATTGGGTATTTACTTTTCTTGTTGACCCAAATCTTGTGTTGGAACTTCTTCTAATCTTATCTTTCCAACTGGAGTTGACTTTGACAATGTTTTTTCCTTTTTGAGATTTTTCTCTTTTCCTTGATTCCTCCAATTCCTTTGGTTTTGGATTCAATCCCAAGTCATTCCTAGAATATGGAACGAATATCGAGTCACATCCCCAACTGTAAGGGGAGAATCAAATTATAATAAAACCTCTCATGAACAACTTAAAGTGGTGACTTTCTTACAAAATGGGAGATCTATTGAAAAAAGTGATAAACCCATTCCAAAACCATTAAAAATTCAATATCACATAAAAATGATGAAGAACCACCTTCTAATTATAAAAAGTCCAATGAGAATGTGAAAGAACCAAAACCTCACCAAAAAATAAAACAAACTTCTCCCTCCCCTCAATGAATGAGAGGAAAATATAAACCTGAACTGAATGAAACAATGAGGGAAATATTCTTTCAAGTTAAAATGAACATTCCCCTTCTTGATGAAATCCATACCATTCTTTCCTACTCAAAGTACCTTAAGTACTTTTTCACTTTTAAAATGAAATTTTCACTTCAAAATCAAGTCCTTTTGGATGAAAATATGGGTACCGCCATTCAAGGGACCATTCCTCCTAAGTTAAAAGATCCAGGATGTCCATACATGAATGTTGAGTTAGGAGAGAATAAAGTTTTCAAAGCCCTTTGTGATCTTGGAGATAGTGTGAACCTCATCCCATATACCATATATTGTTAATTATGGATTAAAGATATCCAACCAACTTCTATCACACTCCAACTTACATATTGTAGTGTTCAAGTTCCTAAGGGGGTCTTAAAATATGTTTTTGTGAAAGTTGAAAATTTCATTTCCCCTGCTGACTTCATTGTCCTCGACAATCACCCAAGCTTAGGTCCTAAGTAGAAAACCCCATAATCCTTGGTCATCCCTTCTTAGAAACAATAAACTTAGTCATCCATGTTAGGAATGGGAACATGACAATAATCTTTGGAAACATGAGACTTGATCTAAACATCTACAATGAAAACTCTCAAATTGGGGATGATAAAGATATCCATGAGGTAAATTGGATAGGTAATGTTGATTATGTACTAGAGGAACATCAAGGAATTATTTAAGGATGTCTAATTCAATATTCTATTGATTTCCTTTGTTCATATGAGGGAGATTTTGACTCCTCGGGTTGAATCTCTTTCAAACGACTCCATTGATGATTTTTCAGAACCACCAATCAATGATACCATTGTTGAAATCAATAACATCGAGTCCATTCCCATTCTTGACATGGATCTAGGTAATGTGTCTAATGAAATTTTTGTTCAAAAGGAATCAAATCTTTCATGAAATCTAGAAAAAGACACTTAGTTTGGTGAAAATACACATACATATTTTAAAAATGTTAACCTATATGATCTCGAATTGAAGCTCCTACCTTCATCACTTAAGTATTCATTCTTAGGTTACAATCAAAACTTTCCTATTGTAATTTTCTCCTCTCTTGAATCCAATCAGGAGAGGATGCTTCTGGATATCCTAGGAAAGCATAATAAAGTAACTGGATGGACCCTTTTAGATATTCCTAGGATTATCCTACTCATTGGAAGTCATATGATTGATCTAGAATATGACTCAAAACCATGTCGTCAACCTCAGTGGATACTAAATCCCAATCTTATGGTTGTGGTAAAGAAATAAATTCTTAATTTTTTGATAGAAGGTATCATATACCCCATTGGTGAGAGTGAGTGGGTAAGCCCAATTCAATTTTTTCCAAAGAAGGCTGGAATCACTATTTTTACCAATGAGGATAGTGATATTCTCCCAACAAGGGTTAGTAGTGGATAGAGAGTGTGTATTGACTATAGGAATTTAAACTCATGAAAAACTAAAGACCACTTCCCTTTTTCCTTCATTGATCAATCCCTTAAAAGAGTGGCGTCTCATTGGTTCAAATGATTCCTAGATGGATTCTCAGGGTATAATAAAATTGAGGTATCCTTCAAATATCAAGTAAAAACAACCTTCACCTATCCATTAATCACTTTTTCCTTCAAATTCATGCCCTCTTGGTTATGTAATTTCCCTGGTACCTTCCAGTGGTTCATGATGGGAATCTTCTCTAACATGGTGGAGGACTGTTTGGAGGTCTTTATGGATGAATTCTCTATCTTTGGTGATACTTTTTAGGGATTCCTACTATGTGTTTAAAGGTTTTTTTCTAGATGTGAGTATAATAATCTCATCATATACTGAGAAAAAAGCAATTTCATGGTAAAATAAGGTCTTATTCTGGTCCATCTAATCTCCAGTAGAGGGATTAAAGTCTATAAATCTATGGTTGATATCATTCATCACCGTCACTTTTTTAAAACTATCAAGGAATTTTGGTCTTTCTTATAACATTCTCGTTTCTATAAAAGGTTCATTGGGAATTTTATCTCAATTTCCCAACCACTTTTTTCTCTGTTAGTAAAAGATTCTCCATTTTTATGGTCATAAAGTTGTGATGAATAATAATTAACCCTAAAATAATCTCTTATTTCTCTACCTATCATTCAATCTCACAAATGGAAAATTCCATTCAAACTCATGTGTGATGCAAGTGACATTGTTTTCAGAGCTGTATTAGGGAAACATTGTGATAAAACACCATGTTTCATTTATTATGAAAGTAAATCATTTAATGATTCAAGAATCAACAACACTATAACCAAGAAAGTTTTTATTGTTGTTTTATTTGCCTTACAAAAATTCCGGTCTTATCTCTTAAGAAATGCTATCATTGTCTTTATAGATCATTTGGCTCTGAAATACCTTTTCCAAAAACAAGATTCCAAGGCTAGAATGATTTGGTGGGTCCTCCTTCTTCAAGAGTTTGATATAACCATTATGGCTAAAAAGGGAGTTGAAAAAATTTTTAGTTTATCACCACTCTATGATGTAATTCAAAGACAACTCACATCACCTTTTCTCATCTAATTCATTTATCAATGAGCACATCTATTTTGTGAGAGATTTTATGTGGTATACTGACATAGAAAAACACTTGGTTATGAGCGTCATTCCAAAATTCCTCAAGACCCAAGCTAAGAGGAAATTACTTTCTGATATAAAAAACTATGTGTTTGATGAGCCATACCTCTTAAAGTTCTATCGTAATAAATTAATTAATAGATGTGTCTCTGAGTCTGAGCAAGAGTTCATTCTTAAATTTTTCATGAAGAGGCATGTGGAGACCAATTTCCATAAATAAAGAAACTGAAAAGGTCCTCTAAAGAGGTTTATTTTGGGCTAAAATCACATTTATTCCTATAAATTATTCCTATTTTTTCCTCGATGTCAGTAATTAGGATCCATAACCAAAATAAATCAAATTCCCATTACACCCATTCTGGTTGTAGAAATATTTGAATATTGAGGAATTTATTTCATGGGACCCATCCCAATCATTAGGAGATATCTCTATATAATATTATATGTTTATTAGGTCTCAAAATGGGTTGAGTCCAATACCATAAAGTCAAATGACCATTAAATTTTGATCTGATTCCTCAGAGAACACATCTATTCTAGATTTTGAATTCCTAGGGTTGTCATTAGTGATCATGTAACCTGTTTTTGCAACTGTCTTTTCATCACTCATATCTAGGTATGGGATTTCTCATAAATTTTCCACCACCTACCATCATCAATCCAATGGTCAATTCAAGTTGCAAAACATAGAAATTAAAAAAAATCTAGAAAAATGGCCAATCCCTCAAGGAAAGAGTGGTTCAAAAAACTCTTGGATGCCCTTTTGGAATATCGTATAGAATTCAAAACCATCCTAGGCATGTCACCGTATAGGTTGGTATATGGAAAATATTTCCATTTACCTATTGAAATTGAACATAAGGCCTTTTGGAAAATTGAAATAATGAACTTTGATATTTCTTTAGTTGAAACAAAGAGTAATTTAGACATGAATAAACTTGAGGAACTTAGGATGGAGGCTTATGAAAATTCAAAGATCAATAAAGCTAGAGTTAAATCCTACCAATATATGAATCTCAAATTAAAATACTTTGAGCAAGGATAATTTTTTCTCTTTTATAGTTTAAAACACCATTTACACCCAATAAAATTAAGGTCAATATGGTCAAGGACTTACATATTGTATCATATTTACCCCCATGGAGAAGTAGGGATTCAATACCCCTCTAGTGGTCAAATATTCAAATTCAATGGCCATAGGTTGAAACCATTCATTTAAAAATTCAATAAATAAGAAACATAGGATGAGATAAATGATCCAACCTATAAACCAGAAAAACAAATTATCAAATTATGGGTCTATTTTGGGATAATGATATTAAACAAAGCTTTTTTTAGGAGGAAACCCAGATTTTACACATCGATTGACTCAGAGTTTGGAATTTCAAAATAAAAGTTATGTTTTTTTCTTTCATTTTTTTTTTGTGTTTAAGAAGCCCCCTTGGGGTTTCCAATGTGATATAATGTTTCTTGTGTGTGAGATTTGGAAACTAAATCATTTTAGTATTTTTCAATTGAATCACATGTCTTCCAAAATTGAAACCTACCTTCAACCATCCCTGAGGAGTTCACTTTGACATGAATTTCATGTGATAAAATACTTTTTGATGGACATAAACTTCATACTAGGTTATTGTATTCCATGATTTCATTTCAAAACACTTTCCCCCCTCTTTCATCCCAATTCTGAACTCTCTATTTTCTCTTCTCTTTCAAAATTGAGTGTAGTTTCACTCTAAGTTGGGGGGGATTGAAAATCTAGTATTTTGAAAGAAAATGGGATTTTTTTATAAAAACTCAATTCAATGAAAAAAATAAATTAATTATCCTTGTATTCGTTAATTTTAATTGTGAAACATGAAAAATAAATTTCAAGTGATTCTAAATGCCTTGATTATGATTTTAATGCACATTTATATTCATGAAAAAAGTTTTTGGAATGTGCAGTTTTTTGATGTGATTTTTCAAAGTTTATAATTTCATCATTTTAATAAAAATTCTATAATTCACATCCATTGGATTTTGGGTGTAATTTTGAGCGCTTGGGTCCCTTTCATTATAGAAAAGGGTTTGGGTCACTTTTAATTTAACTTGAGTACCCAACATAAAAATGAGAAAAATACCATGTAGAGAAATGATTTATCAAAATGGGTGGCATCCAGAACTTGAGGATCATGACTCCATGGTTTTATTTCCCATAGTTTGGACTTACATCCCTATTGTAGATCATGAAATTGGAAAAATGTGTGGCATCCGGTACATAGGGATCTTGACTCCATAGTTCTATTTCCTTAATTTTGTCCTTTCAGATTTAATGTGGTTCAGAAAAAGAAAAAAAATGAAAAAAATGAATAATCATCTTAAGTTTTAATGTGATTCCCATATAGAACTTCCATTTTTCCCCTTGAATATGAAAATGGGCCCTATGTCTTTTGTTATACACAACACATCATCATGCTTAATTGAAATTGGATGAAATGTGCTAAAAAAAATTGAACAAAGTAATGGCCTTGAGATTTGGATATTCTTGTGAACCTAGATTGTATGAAATTATTTTGATTGGTTTCATGATTTTTTGGAATGATTCCATTTGGTGAGCATTGTATGTTAAAATGTTTCTTGGAAAATGGATTTCAATTTCATATTTTGAGATATTTTTTTCTCGAGACTAGAAAAATTAAAGTTGGGGGTGTGATTATATGTTGAAATATTTTAAGATTAATTTTTTATGTATTAATATTTATGTGTTTCATTGTTCATAAATAAAAATTGTAGTGCATTTAATAAATTGAACTTCATTTCACATCATTTGTGCAATTCATGTCTAAAGTGCATATTTGGGCCTAATAAATCATCTAATTTTAGAATTATTTATATTAATTATTTGAATTTAATATTTTAGGATATTTTTAATCACTTTTTTTGGAACATTTTATCATTTAGGATCTATGGATTAATCGCAAGGTAAGATGAATATTTTTGGGCATGAATATAGAAATTTTATAGACAAAGCATAATGGGCCTAAGTCCCATCAAATAAGAATGGGGCCCACAATCCAAACCTGAGGAAGCTAAAATTTTAACAATAGAAAGATAAAACTATGGGGTCATTTAATTAAACTATGGATGGAGCTAATTCTGAAGTTTTCATGGAGATAAATGGATCCCAAGTTGACATTTAAATTGTGGGCTAGATTTGAACTCCCATAAAGTCAATCCACAATTTTGAGAATAACTTCCAAATAGATGATCCAATTTTCTAGAAATTTTTATATCCGTTAGAGGAAAAAATTAAGAAGATATTTTACTCATAAAACCCATTATTATTCTTCCATATTTAATGTAAAATTTTAATTTCTTTTATAGGGATGAATCTGGTGTTATTTTAATGGTGGAAGTTGAATCTTCCGGTTTCCTTCGATTTCTCTCCCACATTTTGACTTTCATAATTAATTGGGAGGGAATTTATTGTTGTGGGGTCGACCATAGGATCTTAATATTCATATATAAGGATATGGTGGTGAAGTTATTTGGAATCCATGTTTTTTCTTTCAATTGTAATTTCATGCTTTCATTTTGTAATTGCATCATCAATTTTTCCTGTGTAAGTTTTTCATTCACGTTCATTTAATAAATAAAAGTTCTTCATATTATTATTCTTAATTTCTTATTTAATTTTTTATATCTCATTTATACCATTTCTTTTTGGAGTGAGGCTATTCACATAATCTTTTTTGAAACTCTTCACACAATGGTGAAGTGATTCTTATTTCTTTTTCTTCTCCAATTCTATGCTCATGAGTCTACTACCCACTTATATTGATAGAATATAATCAATAGAGGGATAGCCGTATAGTCTTTTGATCCATGGAAGTATAAATTTGATGGATTGGATGTTATTTCTCATTTTAATAATTAATAATCAATTCTTTTGTTGATATTTTCGATCAATGTTGTGCCTTCTCCACTTGATCTCACTAATTTTAAGGCTACAAATCCTGAGTGCTAAAAAGATCCTATACCTTGGAATGATAATGAATATGATCCTATAATTTTATAGATGATTATATTTAGGTTATTTAAGACTAAAAATTATGTGTTTGATTTGGGAAGTTCATTTTTCATTGAAGAAAATGCTCAAATTTAATACATTGAAATAATTTAAAAATAAATTCATCCAATCCACTATAAGTAATAACCAAGGATGAAATCATTATTTTAAATTAAATTCACTTATTTATCTCAGATTAATTTATAATCCAATCAATTCAAACCCAAGTTGACCACATCATAGCCAAATCACCACCATTAAATCAACTTCTTAGAAATTATATTTATTTAGGTTTCTTCTTTGGTCACTAAGGATTAGATAAACCAAGTCATGCTACAAGAGACCGCTTACAGCATAAAACTTTGGTAAATTTGGGTGTAACCACATGGTGAGACAAACTATTCACCAACTGTGTGTGGCTACTACCCAAATCCTAAGGGACTCCTTGGAACAGTCACACTTTTTGTTCAAATAGTACAACCCCCTTGAAAAATCACTCATACCTCGCACAGTCTTCCCTATTAAGGTGCACTATTTTTATCACCATTATCAAACCATGAATAACACCTCTGTTAAAACATAGAGTTATCATGCATGATTATTATATGGTTATTAATAATTGTACACCATCCATGTTCTAGGATTGCCTTCTCCAAAAATCTCCATTTTTGACCCACATTCCCCCAAAACCTCTTGAATGAATTTAAATACAAACAAAGATTAAATTAAATCATTCTTGAGATCTGGTGGGTGTTATAATTATCCCCACCATGAAATATTTATATCCCTATAAAGTTCTCAGGATCCTAGACTCAAAAAAAGTTTAGGTCTCCCTTACCTCATGTATGACTTCATCTCCCACATCTTAGGGATATCCCATCTGCATTTCCATAGTACTCGAACAAAAGGAATCATTTTCTAAGGTTTTACCTTATCTTGGTGATCTATATTTTGAATCGGTTTCTCAACAATGTTGATATTGGGCTTAAGAAAAATATCCTCCTATTTAATCACATGGGAAGCATCTAGTTGATACCTCCTCAGATGGGAAACATGGAACATGTCTTAGATTGAGGTCAAATGGGATGGTAACTCCAACCAATATTCCACATTTCTAAGTTTATCCATGATCTCAAAGGGTCATACAAACCTCAGTTCCAACTTACCTTACTTACCCAACCGATAATTTCCCAAGAGAGGTAAAATGTTGAGAAAAACCTGATCACCAACCTCAAACTCTAATGGTGGATAGTGGTGGACTACATAGGATATTTTTTGACTCTATATAGTGACCAACCTCTTTCAGATGAATTGAACTTTTTCTATCATCTTCTAAATAAGACTTATCCCAATAAAAGACTGCTCTCTTAACTCTGAACAGCATAAGGGATATATACATGGTCTCCCATAAAACTCTTCAAAGTGAACCATCTTTATCAAAGACTGATAACTATATTTATAGGAAAATTCTACTAGAGGAAAATGATTTCTCAAGACCCACCAAAATAAACCATGCAAGCTCGGAGAATATCCTTAGGAATCCAGATCGCTCTCTATGTCAATTCATCCACCTACAAATGATATGCCTTTCTCAATTTCAATTGAGAACCTATCACCTCTTGAAAAAATTTCCAGAATCTAGATGTGAACCACATATACCTTTTAGAAACAACTATATAGGGAAACCTAGGAAGTTTCACAATCTCTCAAACATTGAAGTCTTTGAGATATTCTACTTTCATCGTCTCCTCAATAGGTAAGAAATTATCTGATTTCATAAGTCAATCAATGATCACCCAAATCACATACTTCTCACTAGGATTCCATGGAATAATTATGATGAATTCCATGATAATATCATCCCACTTCTATACTATATTACACAAAGGTTGTAAAAAATCAACAGGACTCTAGTGTTTCGCCTTAATTTTATAAAAAGTGAGTCATCATGATACAAAATATATAAATAACCAACTCATCCTAGGCCAGAAATAAAGATGTCTCAAATTATGATAGATACTAGTAGTCCCATTTTTTATAGAACAACAAGACTAGTGGCCACTATCTATCAACTCTAACCTTATAGAAACCAGAACAACCAACCTAATATAGAAGCACAATACTTCATTGGGAAACTGAGACCACTCACTCAAGGTCTCCCCATAATGAAATATTTTAATAAATCATTATCACTAGGTGTTTACCTACTAGATCTGAACTCTATTATTAAATTAAGTGTTAGCTTTAAACTATTCCAAGAATACCTTTCACCCATCCTCTTTCACTCTAAGATTCATCTCAACAAACTAATTCACCGGAGACAACTCCTCAACTAATTACTTCATGGTTTGGGTTGGAAATTTTCTTATCAAGGCATCAGTTACCTCATTTCCTTTTCTAGGATTATATGCAATATCAAAATCAAAGGTCTGAAGAAACACAACTAAGTGTATCAATATCAAGCTTAGGCCCCTCTGAGTAAAAATATATTTTGGGATCTTATGATCAGAATACATTATAAACCTCTCCCCAAAGTGAGAGCGACACCATGTTTCAAAATAATTCACAACTACTACCAACTCAAGATCATGGGTAGGGTATTTATTCTCATCAGGGTGTAATTATCCTGATATATAGGCCAATACCTATTTCTCCAACATCAATAAACATCACAAACCTATACAACAACCATTTTATAAAATTTCATAACTTGAATCCAATTTTGGAAGAATCCAAACTGGTTCTAAAGTCAACATCACATTCAATTCCTAAAAATATCTCTGACATTTTTCATTGCATTCAAATGTTATTCCCTAATAGGTTAAATCTATCATAAGATATGTGAGCTTATAGAAATATTGAAAAAATAATCTATAGTAACTATCCAATCCCAAGAATCTTGGGATCTCAAATACATTTTTGGGATTTTCTCAAGACATAACTACTTGTATCTTCTTTGAATCCACTGATACTCCCCTCTCAGATATGACATGCCCCAAAAATTTAAATTTCCTAATCCAAAACTCACATTTGGAAATATTTCCATACAAAGTATGTTCCCTCAATTTTCTAATAATGATATTCAAATGGACTACATTCTCCTTCTCTAATTTGGATTTCACTAAAATATCATCCATGAATACAAAAAAAAAGAGTCCAAGAATCAATGAAATATATGGTTCATCAATTCTATAAGTACCTTAAGAGCATCAGTAATACTGAATGGCATAACAGGAAACTCAAAAATGCCTAAACCGACTCTTAAATAATGACCTAGGAATATCCACTTATCAAACTCTCATCTGGTGGTACCCCAACCGAAGGTCGATTTTTAAAAACCAAAAGCCCCTCTAAGTTGATCAAAGAGATTATAAATCCTGGGAAAGGGATATTTTTTTCTTGATGGTCACCTATTTCAACTTTTGATAATATGAATAATGTATAAGGATCTTATATTCCTTATTATAAAAGAGGATAGGTGATTCCCATGGTGACACATTGGGGTGAATAAATCCCTTATCCTCAAGGTCCCAAAGTTGTACTTTAAGTTCCATCAACACAGCAGGTTCCATGTGATAAGATGAAATATAAATGGTAATCATACCAGGGAGTAGGTCAATGGTAAACTCGGCCTCTCTCTATAGTGGTAAACCATAAAAAAATATCTATAAATATCTTGAGATATGAACACCACTATATGAATAATACTACCCAAACAAGGGTTAATGGAATCCAAAAAAACTTTGGAAACTTTCATGATATTACCCCAGCATAAGAAAAAACATGACTGGACCTTCCTAATATAGAGTCCCACTCACCCTAAATAACATGAGTGACCCCATAAGAAGATAAAAACTCAACCTGATAATGATAATAGTCTATATGGGTCTTAATTCTTGCCATCCAATCCATGCCAAATATCAAGTTGAATATGTACTAATCAATAACTAAGACATCCCACGCCATCTGAAAATTATCTATCATCACCCGACATGTGGGACACTTGAAACCTTGTTTAGACCTCTTTCCCAAAGGTGTGGGAAGAGAAAACAAGAATGGAATAAGATCTGAATGAAATCCCAACATGTAAACTATATTTGACGATATAAAATAATAGTAGCACTTGTATAAAAAAAATAGAGCACTATAAAATATGGAATAAACATCATACCAATAATAGTATATGTCCCTACTTCATATTCCTCTGGAACATATTTTTATGTATAAATTAGTCTGGTCTCAGCTCCTTCATGAGCTTTCTTAGTTACATGAACTTCCCCCTTATCCCGAGGATAATACCAACCAAATTGAAAGCATTAGTAAAAACCTAAAAACCCTTAGAGAGAGTATATCCATCCTTATTTACCTGGAAAAACCTTTCACAAAAACACCTCAAATGGAATATTAGACCACAATGATGAAAAGTGTTATGTGTTTTCATATATTTAGGATTGGTATAACCATGCCTTCCACACTGGTAGTTAAAAACCTTCTGTTTTCATGATAAATCCCCTAAATCTGGTCCTTAAGAAAATTGACCCCCCTTGAACTTCCTTTCTTAGACATAAGATACACCCTTGATAATAGCTGCACCAACTAATGATCTACCTAGACTAATCTTTCTAGCTATGTATACCTTTACCAAAGATTATCTATCAACTAGCTAAACAATGGTTTAAAATCACATGAGAGCCGATATCATCTGAATATTATCCCTCTGTCCCAACTCAAACTTTCAAGCCTTTAGTTATTCATTGGTGACTAGATATGGTACCAAATTTACCAACTCAGTAAAACAAGTCAAATACTCTAGAATGGTACAATCCCATTTATACATAGTCAGAAACTCCCTAGTCTTCATCCCATGTAAAATTTCAGGGTAAAATTAATGGTTTAATATCTTCTTGAAGGAATTCCAAGTATGATCCTCATGCAACTTAGTTTACACAATAGAGTTCCACTATATCCTTCTCAGTACTGCAAGAATGTACATGGAAACCCCAACCTTAGATTCCTCAATATTCTTTAATAACTTGATATTCCTAGAGTCATTTTTCAACACTGAAGATGGGTGGATAATGCTTAGTGAATTTTGATCCATGATCTACCACATGTCTATGGTTTTTGACACCTAGTTGACCTAGATTATGAATTTTATGGATTACAGCTTCAACCAAAGAAGGGTCCACTGGAGGATTTTCCTACAAAACTTATCTTGTAGAGTCATCACATAGATTTGGATGAGATATTATAGAAGGAATTTTCTAATAAACACAAGACAATAACAAATAATCTTTATATAAAATTCCAAAATAATCCAAACAACTTCAATAATTAATGTCAATGCCTTAAAACAATGATAATTTAAAGAAATATGAATTATGTCAGTCAAACATAACACTTTTAAAAGGAAAAGGTTCACTTAAATAAACACCCAATCTAGATCATTCAAATGGCCTCAAACTCTAAGTCTCAAACTTAGTAAAACATTTATCACCACCCATGGTAACTCAAGTTTAGACATGTAAGTGAGCTAGCTAGGCACCCTCCCGCACTTACTACCTGAATCCCAACGGTCCTAAATCCTGTATACCCAAGACCCATAACCAAACCCAGGAAGTGTTATCATAACTCAGGCTGGGTATTCCCTTTTATTCCATTCTGTAATGAGCCATCCCAAGTCCACTATATAAGAAACTTTAATCGGCCCATCATAATGTGGTGAGGTGAAACAATATTACAAAAAAAAGTCTCGTATATAACAAAACAAGAACACAACCATAGTACAATGCAGAAGAAGAGACATACAATCCAAGAAAAATTGGTTAAACCAAAAAATATATATCAATACAAGAATAAAAATTCACCATGTGACAAACTATCACCTCCAAGCCATCTCGCTACGAAGGCAATGACAACAAGAGAAGACAACATGCTACATGATGTCCTTACCTTTACCTAAATCATAAAAAACAACATCTTCAACCAACCAAAGGAAATATTAGTGTGTGATATCAAAGCCCAGTAGGATTCCAACTCAAAATATATGAAAATTATAATATCAAGAATGCAGTAGTTATATCTTTAATGCAAAAATTTTATAACGAATTTTCATAAATCAAAGCCATTTGGAAATAATCCATTATTTTTCATAAAATTCTTTCATATTTGAAATTAAAGGAATATGAAAAGTATATGTGATAATAATGAAATAATAATCAACAAAATACATGGGTATGTCATTAGATAAAAATGTAAGAAATATAACCACAACACAATCTATTAGGTGAAATCATGTGAGAAAATAACCATGGAAAATCCATCATGTGATAATCCAATCATAAATGAAAAATCACATCATCTGGGATTTAACCTATAGGTATATATACTATAAATAAAAAACTCAATCCAATTGTATCGTGGATCCAACTAGCATAACCTCTAGTGGCATTACATAGACTAAAGTGAAATAAAACCTCAAGTGGCATTACACACACTATGAGTGACATTTCTATTCCTGATGCACCAAAGATTACCCAACGTGCTGTGTTTTTACAAAACTATTTAAAAATCCATTATCACAATTTATAAAACATTTTCAAAGAAAATAAAATCATCTTAAATGCTTTAAAACCCATTTTAAACCAATTCCATTATTCAAGCATTTTATCAAACAAATTGTGTGCACAAACCATTTTTAAAGAAAACCCCATTTATAATCATGTTTGTTTCCAAAAAATACATTATTATAACATATAAATTAAATTAAATAGATAGTAATAAATAATTTACAAGAACGATAAGAAATTAATAGAATTTTCCCTTTTTATAGAGACACTTACCTCACTAATAGAGGTGGAAATAATAGTCTTTGAAAATAGAAATTAGGGGAAAATATATCGGGTCCTCGTGGTCCTAGATCTATAAGAAACACATAAATACTCTATAAAACCCCTTAGATATGGAATAAACATACCCCTTGGGTTTTACAAGTTTAGAGTAGAAGATATTTACAGAGGATCTATGAAGAAAAGGAAAATAGGATCAAGAACATAACATACTTTGATAAGGAAAATAGGATCAAGAACATAACATACTTTGATGAGATCCACAAAGAACGATGTGAAATCACCAAGAATCCCAAGGAATAAGTCTCCAGAGCACTGGGGAAGTACTAGGTTGATCCAAAATTAGATTTAGGGGTTATTAAGAATAAAAATGACCAATTTTAAAAGGATAAAAACCAAATTTGTAAATATTTAGAGTGTCGCACATGGTTTGGCCCCACAGTTAGACAAACTATGTGACAACTGTGTGTGGATATTTTCTTAAGAATAATGACTTCCTAGGACCAGAATAATGATTTTGTAAAACCATAAAACCACTTGGGAAAAACCCAAAAATCGCACAGTCAACCTTGGTGACTTGAATGGTTTGAATAACCATGCTCAAACCGTATAAAACAAATCTGTTAAAACATATAGTTTCCCCAAATCCCTATTAGAAACAATCACATAAGGAAATGGATGATATTTCATGCTCAATTTTAACTGGGAACCCATCATCTCTTGAAAACCTTTATAGAATCTATATTTTAGCCTTGGATCCCTATTAGAAACAATCACATTAGGAAATGGATGAAGTATCACAATCTCTTAGACATACAAGTCTCTGAGCTATTCCACTTTAGCCATATCCTAGATAGGTAAGAGATGATCTAATTTTATAAGTTGATAAATGATAACCCAAATCACATCTATCCCACTAGGATTATACGAAAAAATAAAGATAAATTCCATGTAAATATAATCCCAATTCTATACTAGAATGGAAAATTTTTGCAACAAACCAGCAGGTACCTGGTGTTTTATCTAAATTTTATGATAAGTGAGACACCATGATACAAAATCTACAACTAACCACCTCATCTTAGGCCACCAATATTGACATCTCAAGTCATTATATATCTTGGTAGTCCCATGGTGAATGGAACAACAATACTATTTTCCACTTTCTACCAACTCATTCCTTAGATAAATCAGAACAACCAACCAACTACAGAAGCACAATACTCCAGTGAGAGACTATGACCACCCACCTAAAGTCTCCCCACCATGAGAGATTTTACTAAAGAATTAGAACACAATTTCTATCCCTTGAAAAAGACAAACTTTATCATCAAAATATGATTCATCTTTCATCATTTCCAAGGACACCTTTACACCAACACCTTTCACTCTTAGGCTCATCTCAGTGAACAAACTCATCTGAGACCACTCCTCAACTGATTCCTTCCTGGCTTGGGTTGATAATTTTTTATTTGAGGCATCAATGACCACATTTCCTTTTCAATGAGTATATGAAATATCAAAATCAAAGTTCTAAGTATACTAAACCCGATATCTCTATCTGAAGTTCAAATCCTTCAGAGTAAAAATATATTTCAGGCCCTTATGATCAAAATACATGGTAAATAGCTCCACAAATAGATAATAAAACCACATTTTTTAGTGCTTATGTAAATTATACCAACGGAACATCATGGTTAGGTAATTTATTATCATTAGGGTGTAATTTTTATTATCCATATTCCACTACATATTTTCCTTTCATCAATACACATCCTAAACCCATAACAGAAGAATTGCAAAAAATGTTAACCTGATTTTGGAAGAATCAAAATTGGGGCTAAAGTCAACCTTTCCATAATTTCCTCAAAATATCTCTAACATTTGATATTTCACTCAATATTTACTCACTTAAGGTTTAAATGTTTCATTGGATATGCATTTTTGGAGAAATCCTAAACAAATCATCTATAGTAACCATCTAATCCCAATAAGGTCCAAATCTCAAACACATTTTCAGGATGCTCCTAGGATATAACTGCCTGTATCTTATCAAAAATTTAAACTCTTTAATCCTAAACTCACATTTGGAAAGATTTTTATACAGATAAAGTTACCTTAAGGTTTTAATAATGATATACAAATGGTCCATGTGCTCCTCCTCTGACTTGGATTACACCAAAATGTTATCCACAAACACAATAATAAAAAATTCCAATACCCGATGAAAGATCTAGTTCATCAATGCCATAAATACTATAAGATCATTAGTGATACTGAATGGAATGACCAAAAACTAAAAATACCCATACCGCCTCCTAAATGATGTCTTAGTTATATCCTCTTCTCAGAATCTCAACTCATGGTACCCTGGTCGAAGGTCAAACAATGAAAACAAATGGGCCCTTCTAAGATTATCAAAGAGATCATCAATCTGAGGCAAGGGATATGTGTTCTTGATGGTGACCTGATTTAACATTTTATAATCCACACAAATTCTAAGGCTATCATCTACCTTCTTATCAAAGTGGATAGGTGATTAACATGGTAATGTGCTAGGATGAATAAATTATTTAGCCTCAAGTACCGCAAGTTCGCCTTTAAGTTCCATTAACTCAGAAAGTTCCATATGATAAGATGGCATAGAAATAGAAATCATATTAGGGAGTAGGTAAATGGAAAAATCAACCACTACAAGGTAGTAAACTAGAAAAATAATATGGAAAGACCATGAGGTATACACACACCCCTGAAGGAAGCTAACCACCCAAACAAGGGTCCATAGAATCCAAAAACAACTCTGAAAACTAGCACATTATTACCCCAGCATAAGGAACAACAGATCTAGACCTGCCTGATATAAAGTCCCACTCACTATAAAAATACATGAGTGACCCCATCAAAAGATAAAAATGGAACCCAATGAAGTTAAAAGTAAGTATGATCCTTAACGATGATCATAAAATCCATTCCAAGTATCAAGTTGAAGATTTCAAGATCAAGAACTAAGAAGTACCACACCATATCAAAATCATCTATCATCACCCATTACATAGGGCACTTGAAACCTTGTTCGGACATCTTTCCCAAAGCCATGGAAAGATCCAACAAGAATGTAATAAGCACAAAATTCAATCCCAACATTCCAACTAACTTTGATGATATAAAATAATGAGTATCATGTATATCAAACAAAGAAAGTACCATAGAATATTGAATAAACATCATACTTATAATATTATCTAGTCATGATTCAAATTCCTTTAAAACTTAATCTTCCACATAAATACATCTGGTCGCAGCACCTCCTTTAGCTTTATTAACCACATGAGAATACCCTTGTCCAGAGGATAAGACCTTCCACCCTTTGAAGAATCATTACAAACCTATAAACCCTTGATGAGAGTGGATCCACCATTAATTCCCTCACAGTTTCTTTCACAAAAATGCCTTGGAAGGCCTATTAGTATACAATGATGAAAAGTTTTAGGTGTTTTCAAATAGTTAGGATTTGTATGACCACGCCTTCCTCATTGGTAGTAGAAAAAGTACTAATGTCCTGATGAAGACCCTGAATCTGGTCCTAAAGAAAACTGACCACTCTGGTGCTTCCTTTTCTGGCCAGAAGACACACCCTGGCTAAAAGCTGCACCAATTGAAGCTCTACCCAAACTAGTCTTTCTAGTTATTCCCACCTCTACCAAAGATGATTTTTTCACTACCACCACTATGTTTGGAAGGAACATGAGAATCAACATCAACTGAATCTCATCCATTAGTCCCATATCAAAACTTCAATCCTTTAGGTGCTCATTGGTGACTAGCTCTAGTGCCAAATGTACCAACTCAAAAAAATGGGTTGAATACTCTAGAAGGGTATGATTTCCTTGAACCAAGGTTAGAAACTCCCTGGTCTTCACTGCACATAACATATCAAGGTAAAATTTCTAGTTGAAAATCTTCTTAAAATAAGTTCAGGTGATATCCTCATGAAAATTAGCTTTCAAAATAGAGTCATGACATCTCCTTCCTAGTCTCTTGAGCATGTACATGGAAAAACCCACCTTAGAGTCCTAAGAAGTATTCAAGAAGTTGAATATCCACTCAATCCTCTCAATCCACTCCTTATATTCTTGGTGTCCTTTTTCGCCAAGGAGGATGGGTGGATGATTCTTAGAGAATTCTGAGAATGATCTACCACACATCCAGGGTTCCCAACACCTTCTTGACCCAGTGTCTGAATTGTGTGGATTATAGCTTCAACCAAATAAGTTTATACTGGAGGATTTTCTTATGGAACTTTTCTCACAACATTCTCTTATAGATTTAGAATACATATTATATGAGTAATCATCTAATAAATAGAAGGAAAAAACCAATTATCTTTATATAAAATTCAAAATTCATCAAGACAACTTTAAGAATTTAGTTCAATGCCTTAAAACAATGATAATTTAAAGAAATATGAATTATACCAATAAAACTTAACAATTTAGAAAGGAATAGGTTCATTTAAATAAACTCCTCATCCAGTTCATTCAAATGACCTCAAAATCCAAGTCTCAAACTTGGTAAAAAAATTCCGACATCCCATGGAAATATGAGTTCAGGCATGAATGTGAGCTCTTAAGGAACTTAACCACATGTACTACCTAAATTATGATGGTCTTAACTTCTGTCTGCCCAAGACACAGAACGAAACCTAAGTAGTGTTATCACACTTCAAGATGGTTATGTCCTCTGATACCATTCTGTAACAAACCATCCCGAGTCAACTAGACAAGCCACATAAACCATCCTATCACAATGTGGTGTGGTGAAATAAGATAACATAAACAAGTATCATATATAACAAAACAAGACTAACAACCAGATTACAAGATAAAATAAGAGATAAAAGTTCTAATAGACATAAAATCCAATCCAAAAAATTTAAAATATATAAATATATCATCTCAAGACCAATAAGTCTCCATGCGACCAACTGTCACCACCAAGTCATCTCGTTATGAACGAAAAGTAAATTAGATAATCTGGTATGCTACTTGATTCCATTCCATTTACCAAAATCCTATAAAATAATTTATATAACTACCCAAAGTACAAAATTAGAGTGTGATCATAAATTCTAGTAGGATTACACCATAGGATCTGCACAAATTATAATATAAATAATGGAGAAGTACTATCCTTAAAATAAATACAGTTTTATAATGAATTTTCATAAGTCAAAAACATTTTTAAACCATCATTTGGATTTCATAAAATCTTTTCATATTCACAAGACAAGGAATATGAAAAGTAAATTTGATAATAATTAAATCATAATCAATACAATCGATGGGTACACCATAATATAAGCTTGTAAAAAATATAATAATGACATGATCCATCATGTGAAGGCTTGTGAGAAAATAATCATGACACAATCCATCATGTGATAATTATATCATAAATTAAAAATCATATCATTTGGGCTCTAAACTATGGGTATACATACTAGAAACAAAAAAATAAATCCAAAATCCATGCCTATAGTGGATCCAACTGGTATAACCTCTAGTGTACTTACACACACTAAAGTGAAAGTAAACCACAAGTGGCATTACACACACTATGAGTGACATGTCTATCTTTGACTCATCCAAGGTTACCCAATGTCGAAAGTTTCTCCAAAACAATTTAAAAATCCATTCTCTCAATTTATAAAACATTTTCAAATTAAATCCAATTTTATTTGGTTATTGAAAACCCATTTTTAAACTAAAACCTCCATTCAAGCATTATATGAAACACTTGCTATGAAAAACGCATTTTTAAAGAAAAATCCCTTTAAAATTTTTATTTCTTTCTAAAAATACATTGTAATCACAATTAAATTAATTTCATGTACTAAAACAAAATAATTTACAAGAAAAATAATCAATTCATAGAATTAATCCTTTTTATAGATACACCTTCCTCAATAATGGAGGTAGAACAAATTACTTTCAAAAATATAAATTTTGGAAGAGTATATTGGGTTCTCATAATCTTGGATCCATAAATAACACAACAATACTCTTTCAAACCCATTAAATCTATAATTCAAATCCCCCTTGGTTTCCAAAAAATGAGAGGAGAAGAGATATAGTGAGGTTCTATGAAGAAAAGGAAAACCAGATAAAGAGCACAACAAACCTTGATGAGATCCATCAAGAAAAAAATTAAATCGACAAGAATCCCAAGGAATAAGTATCTATAGTAATGAGTAAGGATTATGCTGAGCTAAAAATGAGATTATGGGGTGATTAGGCATAAAAAGGACTAAATAAAATTATAAAACCCAATTTTTTAAAGGCTTGGATTTCCATGAATGGTTAAGTTACATGGTTAGAAAAAACATGTGTCAACCATGCATGGGTACTATATGGATTCTTTCCTTTTATTACATAAACTTTTAATTTACATGGTACAAACATAGGATCTTTTAAAGTTTAGTTTCTTGGAAATAAGGTACATCATATATGAAAACTTAATAAATTCTTATAAATCCACTTGAATACATCATCATGGGTTTATCCTAAGTAAATTTACTATATATCATATCTTGGGGACATAAATCAAAGTAAAGGGGTGATCATGAGGCCTAGTAAGGGAAAACAATTTACACGTGATCATGAGAAATATCAATAAGAACATGAGGAATGACATTAAGGAATGAAGAAAGAAAAATAATACATATCATAATTAAAATAACATTAATAATAACATGTAAATTTGGATAAAATATTTAAATGAGGCATTCATAATCATATCACCAAGGCTTGTTACTGAGGTTTCATAAATTAAAATTACAACAGTTATTCACCAACATATCATAAAACATATCATATATAAAGATTATATTCTTTAACCAATTAATTGTATTTATATTAAAGATAAATCATCATATATATTAATTAATGTTATCCATATAGACCACAATCAAATATTTCATAAATAACCCATGTAGAATAAAAAACGGTTTTCATATCAGAATCATGGCGTTTCAAAAGTTCTTAAAAACATGATCATTGTGTCATTTTCAACCCACTTGAAGGAACTTTGAGTCTTATGTATGTTAATTCTAGAATAAAATAATCATTTTTACATTTAATTTAATAACTTTTGAAAATAAAGAGTCTTGGGTATTCATAATATGGACGTAAAAGATAATTTATTAAGGAGAAGTGTGAAATTTTGAAAAGTAAATTCGAAAGAAAAACAAGTATAAAATGTGGTTTTAGAAAAGGATAAAATGAGGGGGAACAAGGGTATACCATTATTAAAAGACTATTATTATAGTAATGTGATAAAACATAGTATACAATATAACTTAGTTTTTAAATTAGAATACATACCACATAAAAAAAGGGAACTTGAATGGAAAATAGTAGTGAAGATTTACATTACCTTGAAACATTAATCCTAGATCTTGAGGAATAGGAAATTGGGGGCTTGAGGAAAAATTTGGGGGACCAATTGGGAGGAAAAACTACCATAGATTCTTGGATCATAGATTTTTAGTGAAATGAAATAGAGAAATTGGAGGGTATTTATAGAAAAAGTGCATAATTTTTTTAATAATTTCAAAATATAAGACTTGAAAATATAAGTTATGGAAAATGAAAAACCGTGGTATTTACCATGGTTTTTCCCCATGGATTTATAAATTTGGAAAATATTTAATTTTATTTTAACCCGCAACAAATGAGCATCATTTTATATTACTTCTTTTGGCATGGAAATGTAAATTTTCAAAAAAAATAATATTTTTAATGATAAAATTTCCATTTTGGACTTTGGAAAATAAATTATAGATTCAGAAATTGATTAAAATATATTAAAATACTTGATATTAATAAAATAATACATTTTATTTCATAGATTGGGGTTAATTAATTATTACATCATTATTACATAATTATAAAGTCATTAAACATACTGAAAACCCCAAACTATATTTTTACTATTTATGGAAAAATAAAGTATCTTATAAAATTATTATAAATTTACCCTAACCTAATTTTGACGTGTTGATTTCAAAACTAATATTTATTTTATAATAATAATTATATAGGTATGATAATATTATGTTTTAAATATTAAATTCATTATCTATTGAAAAAAATAGTCAGTTTAAAATATGTAGTAAAATTTCTCACACTTAAAAATTTTCAATGAAATAATAAAATTACTTTAAAATTTATTTTTAAATAAGAGTTTTTTTATCATACTATTTTATTAAAATAAATATTATTCAAAATACCTTAGTTTATGAAAAAAAAATATTTACATACTTTATAAAAAGTACAATATGTGTATGAAAAATCAATTTATCAAATTTTTCATATTTAAGAAAAACTATTATTAAAACGAAGTTGATGGAATAAAAATTTTATTTATAAAATAGAATTATAGTTTAAGTAACTAATTCCTCGACATTTAACCCTTTATAACACCCACGTATGACCTAAGGGTAACGTGTGCGATGGTGATATATTCATGGGGTGGCTTGGCTAACATAGTTAGAGGGGTAATTTCCACTAACTTGAACTTATCCCTTAGAAGATTCCATTCAATATTCACTTTTTGAAGCTCATCTTGATCTTGGTTAATGGATAACCCCAATGATTCTACCTACCTCCCTTGTTCTGAAAAATGGGATATATATGACATGACTCTACTAGTTGAGGGTGTTGTTTCTCCTTTTTTTATTAATTATCCTTTATCATTTCTAATTATAAAAACAAATTATAATGTTAAAATTATTACTAAGAGTATAGTTTCCAGTAGTGATATTGACCAATGGTCATATTTAACCAACATTCATATAACAGTCGAATCCCAATGGTCGTATTTCCCATTATACTATATAAATATCACTTCATTATTAAAGTGATATGGTTTTGTTGTGTAAGATAAAATAACAAACATTTTCAAGAAACAAATATCATTTAAAAATGTTTGGGTCATTACATTCTTCCCCCTTTAAGAAATTTTGTCCCTAAAATTTCAACTCATTATTCCATTTGAGAAAAGTTATGGGTACTTCTATCTCATTTCCTCTTCTGGTTCCCACATCGCTTCTTTATATTTATTGTTTATCCAAAAAACTTTGATGAGGTGGGTAGTCTTGTTGTGTAGAACCTTGTCTCTATAGTACAAGATCTCCACCAGCTACTTCTCATAAGAGAGGTCATGTTTTAGTTGTACCACCTCCTAATTTAGTACATGTGAAGGGTTAGGTATGTATTTCCTCTATAGAGATACATGGAATACATCATGAACTTGAGCTATATTTGGTGGAAGTGCTAGCTGATAGGCCACTGATCCTATGTGATCAAGGATTTCATAGAGGAAAATGTATGTGGGGCTAAGCTTCCCTTTCTTCCCAAACTGCATGACTCTCTTCCATGGTGCTATTAGAAGGAAAAATGTATTTCCAACATCAAACTCCAAGATCCTTCAACGGTTTTCAACATAGATCTTCTACTGACTCTAAGAAGCCTTTATGTGTTGTTGGATGTTATAAACCTTTTCTATCATATCTTGAACCTGATCAGGCCTAAACAACTTTCTCTCAGCAACTTCATCCCAACAAGTATGATTTATGCATCGCTTCCCATATAGATCTTCATAGGGTTCCATTTGAATACTCAAGTGGAATATGTTTTTGTATAATAACTCACCTAATGGGAGATGTTGATCCCATCCCCTTTTAAATTATTTTGATCATGTTCTTATAATTTCCTCGAGTTTTTGAATTGTACTTTTATATTTTCCATCAATTTTGTGGTGATAGGCCATACAGATATTCAATTCAGTATTCATAGATTGTTGAAGACTTCTCCAGAATTTAGATGTGAAACTTGGATCATGATCAGAGGTAATAGAAATTGGTACCCCATGTAGCCTAACCACTTCCTTTACATATATCTTAGCAAGTTTTTCAAGAGATAAATCCTCCTTAATAGAGATAAAATGGAAAGTCTTTGTGAGTTGGTCCACTATAACCCATATCAATTTTTTTTCTTTGGATGTTCTTGAGAGACCCGTGAAAAATTCCATAGTGATATTGTCCCACTTCTACATTGGTATGGGTAGTTGTTGTAATACCCCTTTAGAAATTTGTAATACCCCTTTAGGAATATTTCACTATGCCTTCACTTTTTGACACACCAAGAACCCTTTTGTTTAGTCATCCATCTCCCTTTTGAAATTATCCCACCAACAATGATCCTGAAGGTCCCTATACATTTTAGTGATTCTAGGATGTATAGAGAATGTAGATCTATGAGCTTCATCCATCAGTTATTTATTTATCTATTAAATAAATGTAACACATATTCTTGTATGGAATTTCAGTGCACCTTCTTGGTCAATATTAAACATGGGAAACTTCTCATTCTTCACATTTCTATCTTATTTTGTAAAAAATGGATATTTTCTTTGATCTTTATTGATCTTATCTGGTAACGATGGTTGAGAAATAATTTGGAATAGGGTTTATGATTCCATGTTCATTTTTACTATGTCTTTGATAAAAGGATCTCCTTGAATCCTCATCATTTTTAGCACAATAGGTTCTTTCCTACTTAATGCATCAGCAAATTTTTTCTCTTCTAGGGTGATAATGAATAGAATAGTCGTAGACTTTAATAAGTTTCAACCATGTTTTTTGTATCATGTTCAATTAATTTTTTATGAATATATACTTAAAACTTTTGTGATCTATGTATATATCACATTTATCACCATAAAGATAGTGCCTCCATATTTTCAGAAAAAAACAACTACAGCTAGCTCCAGGTCATGCGTTGGATAATTCTTTTCATGAGGATTTAACTATCAATATGCATAATAAATCACCATATCATTTTTCATGAGGACACACCAAATCCATTTCATATATGCATCGATAAAAATAAAATTCCCTTATTTTATTGAGGGTAAGGTTAACATGGGTGTAGTAATCAATATCTTATTCAGCTCTTGGAAACTTTCCACACACTCCTTTTTCTAGATAAACTTAGCCCCTTTTTCGAGTTAGCCTGGTTAGTGGATTATAAATTCAAGAAAAAAATTCACATACCTCCTATAATATCTTACTAAATCAAGTAAACTACAAATATTAGTTACTATTATAGTATGAGGATACTCCCCCGTAACCTTTTTCTTGGAAGGGTTAACTCATATTCTTTCATTGGTTACAATGTTCCCTAAGAAAGTACCTTGTTGAAACCAAAATTCACATTTTTTAAATTTTACACATAGCCTATCCTTCCTCATAGTTTTCAATATAACCCTTATATGATTCTCATGCTCCTTATTACTTTTAAAATATATCAAAATATCATTAATTAAAACTACCAAAAATTTATCACATCAGTCCATAAATATTATATTCATCAAATCCAAAAATATAGAAGGAGCATTAGTCAAGCCTAAGGGAATAACAACAAACCCATAATGCCCAAATCTTGATTGGAATGGATTATTTGGAATATATTCCTTCTTCACCCTCAATTGATGATAACCATATCAAAGATGAATCTTGGAGAAGAATTGATACCCACAAAGTTGTTCAAATAAATCATAAATCCTTGAAAGAGGGTACTTTTTCTTCACTGGGATCTTGTTAAGGTCTTTATAATCAATGCATAGCCACATTGATCCATACTTCTTCTACACAAAGAGAATGGGTGCTCCCCAAGGATAGACACTTGGTCGGATAAACCCATTCTCCAAAATATCATGAAGTTTCTTCTTTAATTTCTCCAACTCCACATTTTCCATTATATATGGGGTCTTTGATATCATCTTGGATTAAAGTAACTTTTTAATGGATAACTCTACATATATTTCTAGGGGAGGTCCTGGTAACTCTTCGATAAATACATTAGTGTATTCATAAAAAATGGGAACATTTTCTACCCTTATACTTTCATTTACTTCATCCTATTCACTAATTATCTCCATAAAAAAGGGTACTGGAGGTTCTTTTAGAAAAATATTAGGTCACGATATCTATCCTTTGAAAATAATTATAGGTTTTCCATTCAAGACTACTGAGATTTACTTTCTTCTGAAGTTGATCTTAGCATTGTACTTTTAGATCCAGTCCATCCCTAGAATAATTTTGAATTCCACAATGGAAATGACAAATAGATTTGTGATGAGATTGGTCTCACCTAAGTTAATACTAGAGTTTCTATACATTTTTTATGCTGGGATAATCCCTCCAAGAGTATTGATTGATAACTATACTTCTTGAAGTTTAGGGATTGATTCTATATTCTTTGAGAACATGGAGGAAATAAAGGAATGCATAGAACCAGAATCAAATAAAGTACTTGATAGATTTGAAAGAACAATGAGAGTACCTGCCACTACATCATTTGGGGCTTCTACTTCATCCATTGTAACGATGCAATGTTTTATCAATGGAAATTACTTTCTTATAATAATTTCATATAATCACATGAAATCAGAACATAATGAACTATTAAGTTCTAGGTGATCTTTAAACATAAGTTTCTCACTTCTGTGATTTTAATTTCAAAAATCAGACATAAACGGTTGCGATCAGTAAGCTATTTGGAGTTCAATAAGGAAAACATAATTTTTGGTGAATAGTAAACTACCCTTATGAATAGTAACATACCCTTATGAATAGTGATATACCCTAATTAATAGTAACCTTACCTATGATAGTATATTAATAATATTCAATTAAAAGTACGATGTATATATATCTTGGAATAAGAAAAATAAATGTTTTAAAATTGTTATTTTTCGATTAAATTGTGATTTTAATTAAATATTAAATTAATCATATTTATAAAATTATTTTTGAAAAATGGACTTAATTTTTGGATTTTACAAATCAAAAAATGGTTAGGTTGCATTTTTGGTATTTTTCTAAAATACATGAATTTTTTATGAATAGTAAAATTCGATAATTCACAATAAATGCTAAAACCTAAATTCCTGCATCATGCTTGAGTCATGGATGACATAAATGGACATTGGTTCGAAATAGCATGCACATATTACTATTTTTTATCACAATAATCATCATTATTTCTTGTCTTATGGAAAAATAATAAACTAATGATTGTAATATTATGAAAACCCTCCTCTCATATAAATATCACTCATCCTTACCTCTTCTCTTCACTCCTCTAAAGCCTTGTTCCTTCCCTAAATTATGTTTAAATCTATCCCCAAGATCCCTCCCCCACATCCTATATCATCTTGTCTCAACAAAAGACCAATCCAAGGTTCCTTAAGGAGGATTCGAGAGGTAATTCCTCTCTCTCTCTCTCTTCCTTTAATTTCCTTTCAATTTCAAGTTCTTTTCTTAAATATCTCCCCACCTATCCTCATATACATGGTATGGTAACTATAGTATCTTACATATACTATAATTTTAAGATACTAATTTGAGAATATATCATCCGGCCCCCTTATCCTCTTCTTTTTATTTTATAAAGGAAAATGTTGTTCGTGAGGTGTTAATGTATCACCTTCAAGAATGATATGTTTTCATTTTCCTTTACCACCTTCAGATATGGTCATAAAAAAATTTGTATTGTTTAACCAGGATATTTTATATTTATTATATCTTATTTAATTTTTTTTAAATAACCTATATACATATATCTAAATGACTAAACAAAACAAGTTTATTGTGGCCGAAAAACCGCCCCAATTAACCCAAACGATCATCATTAAATTCTTATCTAATGATACATTCTCATGGTATATAAAAAAATTATTTATAAAATAATTTTAAGTTATTTAACATCATAAATAACATATAATTACAATTCTGGATATTTATCCACATTTTAAATTAACTTCCATTCATGAATACAAGTGAACTGTTCAAGGAAACTATAAAAATGAACATTTTTGAACAATAAAATTGAACCACTTAACCCATTAAAAAGGCCATTAATGATCTTAAAATGGGTATAATAAATCAATTACATGTAGAAGAGTTTTATGAGTTATTAATTATTAAACCTAATTTGTTTATTCAGGTCATTAATAATAAGGGAAGAACACCTTTGACAAAAGGTAAGGGATCCTCTCCATTTCACTTTTATTCCAGATTGTCCCCTATGTTCTTCCCTTTTATGTGTAATTCATAGTGATGTGGTATGATTATACAAATCCTCCATAATTTCCTAATTATTTATAAAAGATTATATATCTATTTATCTCTCATTAAGCCATCTTAATTACACCCGATATCATGTCGATAATCTGTATGGAATTCTACCCGAACCGCCTTTATGTTTTCGGGTTTCTCTGTATTTATTTTTACCCAAATGAAGTTGACTTTTATTTTTATGTAAAACTTATAAATTATGTTTATATTCTCCAAAATAATGTCTCAAGATCCATCCCTTATTCAATTTCGGGGATATATATGCTTTTAAGTGATTCCCTCCTCGATATTTCCCAGTAAGCAAACTCATTTTAAGGGAACTTCCCAAATTTTTACCCAATCTCAAGTGCACTCTATCCTATTTTTTAAGACAATATTGTCTTTATAAAATCAGTCTTTTATTATGAAAACCTTCATTTTTCACTTTTGTTTTTATATAAAAGATTGTTCCCTTTTCTCTTTTAAAATCTCTTTAATGTTTTCCTTAAAATCGCACTAAAAGGTTTTAATGATAAGAATTTCATAAATACTCTTCTTACATGTTTTCACTTATTTTTTACATCACATACCATGATATATGTCTATTTTAACTTATTAATTTCCATGTATTTTTTAATTTATTTCTCTCATAGACACTTTCATGATATTCTCATTCATTATTCTTTATGTCATGAATGTGATACCCATTTCTCTCCATGAAATCCCTTATGTTTATGTATGATTGATCATGTATGATTATTTATGTGGAAAGAATATTCATGAACATGTTATTATGGGTGCGCCCAGATAGCACTCCAATGCATTGGGTAAAGTTAAGTCTCATGAGATTTTAGGTGCAACTGTCTTGGTAGTTAGCCTTGGCTTGTGCTACTATGGGAAACGATATTGGCGATTAGCATTGACTCGTACTAAAGTCATGTTTTAAGTTTCTCCCACATTTATATGATTCCATGTTTATATAACTCCATGTTTATATCTTATGATTCCTTATGATACATGCCTTTTTAATTCTTTATGTCATGTTTTCTAACCCATGTGCTAAGGATTTATTCTTATTCCTATTCCCTTACTAGGATTTTAGGTCATCCCTTTGTTCATGTTATCCCTAGGTTATACCATGAAGATTTATAAGAACAATGAAATTTTGGGGCTCTTTATTAAGAATAAATAAATAAATGTTTTATTTAGTCCCATGTTTTTAGTTTTATGTGCCTAGTCTTCTAAGACACTAGACTTCATGATCCTTGGCTTGTACTATGATGTATAATTATGCTTAAATCATGTAATGTTATATGTAAAAGGCTAGGGTAGCTATATCCATCATGATATAAAATGCTCATCCTTGCTCTCTTGGCCTTTGATAAGGTTGATTTGGATTCCCCTCCATTATCTTCTGATTTGGGTAGTGATTGGAAAAGTTCCCAGGCTATCTACACTTATTGCATTGGACTTTAGGATGGGACTTCACCATCTTCCCTTTGTCATTAGTGTTAATAATTTTATTCTTCCCTTAACTACAACAGTTCCGAGATATATGTCCATCTCTTCTACACTTATAACATCTTCCACTCCAGAGAAATCAGTTCCCCAAAAGATTATTCCCACATTTGTTTCATGTGGTAAGTTAAACTTGCTTTCCTCCTCTTCCACGATCGAAGTTACTCCCTATGTTTGGCTCTAAAGATATTTCATTTTAATTCCATTTATGGGACCATTATGTCTCTCTAATCTCTAGTTCAATCCCCATAGTACTCTGAACTATCTTCTCATAATTGTCATAGTCTCGATTAGCTAGATTCCTCTGTAAATGGGGTTTTATTCCACTAAAGAATCTATCATCCTTTCCATTAGGATCTATAAAAAATTTAGATGTGTAATGAGAAATTATTGTAAATTTTATCTTATATATTTCTATGGATTCATTTTCTTTATGATTCATCTTGAGGTATTGATTCTCCATTTTCATTCACATCAAATGGGGGAAATATTTATTTAAAAAGATCCCCTAAAATCTTTCCACACCATAACACCAATATACCATCTTGGATTCATATTTTTAATCAATGTACACCACTAATAATCTTATCCTTATAAGAATTATACGGTCAGGGTGACTTTCTCTTGTTCTAAAAAACATATTACATAAAATATCTTTTCTATAGAGCTTATAAATTGTTTAGAAGTCAATTAGCTAGTAGATACACTAAAATAAGGTGGTCATTGATGCATAAAGTAATAAAGTGAATTTTATTCCCTTTGAGGTTAATCTCATATCACGAATTGATTTAATTTATTTTTCATAACTCGATTTAGTTTATTTATCATTCTCGTGAAGTTTTCCATTCTTGGTTCCATCGGAGGGTCATTAGTGCATGGTCCATTGCACTCATTGTTTATGTAGTTCCTCATATTTCTTTCCATTTTATATAATAATAAAACCTTAGTGATAAAAATGTTTCTTTTATGAATTTTATTATTATAAAGTAATTTTATGTCTTAAAAATCATTCATAAATTTGTTATTATTAACAAAAAATACATTTTATATAAATCCATAATAATGGTCCCTAAAAAGCTTATGATTATCCAAAAATATCCCCCAAAAGTTTCAAACTAGGAATAAAGTAAGGATTATTTTCAGGAACTAGTTCCCATTAAATTCTATCTCAAAGATTTTTTGTATGGTGTTACCCATAGATGCATCTTTGCCAGATCCACATTCACTTTTTCTTATCCAGGCGTGGATTTCATTTCTCAGAAACCACTTAATTAACATTTCACCAAAATACCAAGATGTTTTCAATATTTTAACATTTAAATAGGTTTCTTCCTAATGTTTTAAATCATAATTTCCACAAATTACTAAACCTTCATTTGATACCAACTATGGAATCCCACCTTTTTATTATATAAACTATTCATTTACATGGTACAAATAGAGGATCTTTTAAAGTTTAGTTTCTTGTAAATAAGGTACAAGATAAATGAAAACTTAATAAATTATTCAAAATATACTTTAATACATCCTCATGGGTTCAACCTAATTAAATTTATCGTATCTCATTTCCTTGGGACATACATCAAAGTAAAGAGGTGAGCATGAGGCCCAGTAAGGGAAAACAGTTTACATTTCATCATGAGGAATATCAATAAGAACATGAGGAATGTAATTAAGGAATGATCAAAAGAAAATAAGGAATATCATAATAAAAATAAAATTAATTATAACATGTATATTTATCTAAAACATTTAAATGATACATTCATAAGTATATCACCTAGGTTTATCGCCGAGGTGTTGTAAATGAAAATTACCAAGGTATCGTAAAACTTGTCATCTATAGAGATTAAATTATTTACCCAATGAAATGGAGATATATAAAGGCACATCTATAATATATATTAATTAATTTTATCCACGTAGATAATAATCAAACATTTCATAAATAACCATGTATAATAAAAAACAAGTTTCATATCAAAATCATGGTGTTTCAAAAATGCTTAAAAACATGATCATTGTTTCTTTTTCATCCCAAATAAATGGAATGAGCGTATAATGTATGTGATCCCAGAATAAAATAAATAATTTTTATATTTATTTTAATACCCTTGGAAAATAAATAGTCTTGGGTATTAAAAAGAAGAAAATAAAAGATAATTTCTTGAGGAGAAGAGGTAAATTTTTTAGAAGTAAATTCGGTAGCATGACTGGTATAAAATATGGTTTTAGAAAAGGGTGAAATGAGAGGGGAAAATGGTATCCTATTCATAAAATATTATTATTACATTAATGGTATAAAATAAATTGTAAAATATAACTTAGTTTTAAAATTGGAAGACATACCACATAAAAAAGAGAGCTTGAATGGAAAAGAGAAGTAGAGATTTTCCTTACCTTGAAGAGTTACTCCTAGATCTTGATGAATGGAACCTTGGGGGCTTGAGGAAACATTAGGGGACTAAAGGGGAGGAAAAGATACTATATCTTCATGGTGGATGGTTTTTTAGTGAAATAAAATAGATAAATGGGTGGGTATTTATAGCAAAAGTGGATTATTTTTTAAAACAATTCCAAATATAGGCCTTAGAAATCTAGGTTATGGAAAATGCAAAACCATGGGATTGAACATGATTTTTTTCCCATGGTTTTAGAAATTTGGGAAATATTTTATGTTATTTTAATACAAAATAAACTAGAATCATTTTATATTTCTTCTTTTATCATGGAGATGTAATGTTTCCACAAAATAATATTTTTAATGTTAAAGTTCCAATTTTAGAATTTGGAAAGTAACTTATAGGTTTGGAAATTGATTAAAATATATTAAAATAACTGATATTAATAAAATAAAACATTTTAGGTCATTTATTGTGTTAAATAAATTATTAATTAATTATTAAATAATTACTAATTCATTAAACATACCAAATAATCCAAAATGTATTTTTATTATTCACAAAACAAATAAAGTATTTTAGAAAATTATCATAAATTCAACCTAACCTAACTTCAATGGGTTTATTTTAGAACTAATGTTTATTTTATCATAATAATTATCTAAGTATGATAATATTAACTTTTAAATATAAAAATCTTTATTTATTAAAAAATAGTATGTTGAAAATGCATAGTAAAATATCTGACACTTAAATATTTTCAATGACAAAATAAAATTATTTTATCATTTATATTTAAATAAGAGTTTTTTTATCATACTATTTCATTAAAATAAATATTATTAATAATACCTAGGTTTATTATAAAATATTTACATTTTTTAAAATTAAAATTCATGTCTAAAAAATCAATTTATCAAATTCTTCATATTTAAGAAAAACTATTCTTAAAAAAATTGATGGAATAAAAATTTTATTTATACAATGGAATTATACTTTAAGTAATTAATACTTGGATATGTAACCCATTATAACAACCTTGTACAACCTGAGGGTAAGGTTTGCAATAGTGATAGATTCATTAGGTGAATCAGTTAACATCACTCGAGTGGTAATTTCCACTAACTTGAACTTCTCCCATAGATGATTTTGTTCAAGCTTCACTTGTTAAAGATCGGCTTGGGCTTGTTCATGGGTGAACCCTAGTGATGTTTCCTCCCTCCCCAGTTCTAACAAATGGACTTCATACGGGAATACTCTACTAGTTGAGGCCATCACTTCTAATTTTTGTTATCAATTATCCTTTCTTATTTATAATTATAATAACTAACTATAATGTTAAAATTATTACCAAGAGTATAGTTTCCAATGGTCATATTGACCAATGATCATATTTGGCCAATGGTAATATTTTTTCAGTGGTCATGTTTTACCAATGGTCATATTTTACCAATGGTTATATTTTACCAATGGACATATTTGACCAATGGTCATATAACAGTCGAATACTAATGGTCACATTTCACTTTATGCTCTATAAATACCACTTCATTATTAAATAGATATGGTTTTATTGTGTAAAATAAAATAAAACACATTTTTAAGAAAAAAATATCATTTTAAAAAGTATAGGTCATTATATACTATCTCAAGTTTCATGGTTTCCTAGGACCAGATACATAGTTTGGTCTAGCCATGCAATCCCCTTGGACAAACAACCAAACCCTACACAGTCTTCCCTTTTGAGATACATTGTTTTAATAACCATACAAAAACCATGAAAAAGACTTATGTTAAAACACAGCTTTGTCCCACATGGTTAAAACTAATCATGTGCCAACCATGTACCTAGATTTCCTTCTCCAAAAATATCCATTTTCAACCCATGTTCCCCTAAAACCTTTGGAACATATTTAAATACAATAAATTATTAAATTAAAGTATACCTGATTTCATTGGGCTTTACATGGGGTAAGTATTCCCTTGGCGCTGATGAGGTGTGTTTCCTTCAAGAATTATGGATAGGGTTCAGTACTCCCCTCATTCATGTGGAATGGGTCCTCTATACATAGGTTCAATACTCCCTCGACTGAATTCATATTCCTCAGTGAGGTGTTGGTCCCCCACTATGATTCTTGAGAGGTAATGTGGGATAATGTTTCAAGTATTTAAGATTTATATATTCATTTACTGATTTCAACTTATTATTTTCTATGAAAAACGAGACACCTTTATATGTTCTAGGCCCTCTTCTCTAAAGTATATCTAGGTTTATAAGAGTTATTTATTTTCTTTCATACCTTTATGGTTTTGATATAACTTTTCCTATATCTTTTATATGTGTTTTTTTAGAGCATCAAACTGTGTATGTATAAACTCACCCATGCATGGGTGTCTTTTCCCACATGTGTTATGTATTATGTAAATAAAGGGAATTTTAGTAACAACCTTAGTGGGCTAGGAATTGGTTCATATTATCATTACTTTGTGATGGTGGTGGTGGTGGTTAGTGAACATATCAGGAGTTGTTCATTGTGGGTGTCTTCTCTATATAAACTACTATGTTGGTTTTTCTTTTGGTTATTGGGAATATATTTATATCATTTTTTAATATGGTTTATACTCTATTAACCTTTGTGAATTGTAGTGGTTTTCATATGAATTTTTCTGATATATTTAATTTATATTCTTTTATACTTTTATATTTTTATATCCTTTTTAGATGTGTGAATTGTATATAGGTGAATTAGGATAAGGTATCTCATCATGTGTGATATGCTTATTTGGTTCTAGTTTCCAACCCCTAGCATATTGGAGGTAGTCTTGGGGTTGAATTCTTAGATTAACACCACCCAAGAGAGGTCTTTGTGGGTTAGTTCATGTTATAGTGGTATTAAAGAACGGTTGTTTCCTAGGGATGGAGCTTGGAGTTGGGTGTCTGATGTGAATTTGTTTTATAAATTATTGTAGTAGTGTTAAGGGGTCTTGAGTTTGACTCTCAGGATAGGGAACCCGATGGTGGAGTAGCAGATGACATATCCATCCACCAGGATTTTGACAACTTACTTATAAACTTGATGCATTGAGGCACCATTTGTAGGGAACAAGTAACAGTGAATGCATCATATAAGAATGAGTCTTTATTTTCCTATATCTTTCTTAATTAAGGTCCCAAAATATACTTTATTAATCAAGGTTCGGCTTTTTAAAATTTCCAGATTCCACCATGATGACATCCATTTAGGGTTCTAAGGTAGTGTTGTGGCATGCCTATACTAGTTATTGAACCCATTTTTACTAATCATTTGAATAATGAGGCTTCCATTCAGGGTCTTATTCCTGAGTTTTTTCCACTAGGCATATGAGATGTAGCACCTCTACCCATTGTGAAGCAAGAAGACCCACCACCCATCATGAGGAAGTATGTTTCTCTCCATGTTGAGTAGTTGGATATTCTTATGGGTTAAGATGATTATGTGTATAGATTGATCACATTTCATGTGTTTCATTGTAAAATTACACCTAGGTTTTGAGGTTATCCATACCCTTAGTAAGGGAAAGACTAGATATAGATAGTAGTTCAAGTATTCTATATCATTTAGACTACAACTGACTAGATGGTAGTTCATATAGCTAGTTTCCTCTAGGGTGTAAATATTATCTAGTGGTATTCGGTCATCTAGACTCATGATGAGGGGATTCTATGCATGAAATAGTTTGAGTGACTATTCTATGAGGAGTAATTTATGATGAAACTAGGGTATATGAAAATTTAGGTTCCATTGGAGCTATAGTAGGTCAGTAGTATAGTTGTTTATTATGAATTTAGATTCATCTATATCATGTGATACTCCCTCAAAATGGGATGTCCCAGATTATTCTGGGCATAGAAGTTCAAGAGAGGCCTCCACAAATATATTTGAGTAGGATTTTTTCCCTTATGAATTCAAGATTATTATAGGGTATTGGAGTTACACTTAGTGATGGATAGATTCTTTGTATAAGAGAAACAAGAATTAAGTGTTTTCACCTACCATCTAGGTGTAGAGTCAATAGTTACCACTAGTCGACATCAGGTATTAGATTCTTGGTGTAAGGGGCATTTTCATGTGCAGTCCAAAACCCATGGATTGAAAACTCAGGGGTTTTCATAGGGGATCCAATTAGTCAAGGGATAGGGGTTTCTTTTCCTGTGAGGGGAAGGGTCATCTAGCATGTGATTTTCCAAACTAATGTCTAGTAGTTGGAATTTATGCATTGGATGGGGCCATGTGATAGTGGCAGTGGTGTGACCAGGGACCCTCGTAAGGTCGTTAAGGGGGCCTCAGGGATTTAGTTTTGGTAGAGGGGATGGGGGTGTACTTGAAGGAGGATATAGGGGAGGAAAAAAATGATCCACTCCCATCACTGCCACCCTCAAGTTGTCTTTACCATGATCATATGGATGGTGGTTAAGGATATAGCCAGATATTATCTATGGAGGGATAGGATCAAGTAGTTCCTGACATGATCTAAGGTATGATCTGTGTCCACTCTAATTTGAAGCCTATTTTAGTATACATTATCATGATCCATTCCATTTTAACTATATCCTTAGACTGAGATTAATAGATTTCAATGGAACCCCCAGCCTAATCTATTTGACTAGAGACACCTGATAGGGGTGACCTCATGCTTAATCACATTTTTTGATAATTTGAACACACATTTAGTGGATATATGTTTTCCTAGGTACTTATAGTGTCTATGATTATTCCATACAATGTCATCCTCAACTTGTACTAGCTATCTATAATGGATTTTTAGATATATTATTTATATCAAAGAGTGAGGTACTTCCGGGTATAATGTTCAAGATTCTCCTTCTTGGGCAATTGAGACTTTAAGAAGAGGTGAGCAAAGAATGTTTTCAAGAAGTTTCATCCAATCGCCCATCAGTTGGAGATTATTTCACTCCATAAAATGGGTACCTTAAACATTCAACTTTTAACTATGGTGGAGGAGTACATAAAATATTTCCCTGAGGATGTACTAGGATTCCTTCCCTATTTAGAGGTAAACTTCTATATCAATATGAATCCCAGAAAAGATCTAATATATTGCATAGATTATTGGATAACTCTTGCTGAGCTCAGGGAGATGAAGGTGAAATTAGAGGACCATATAGAGCAGGGTTTTAACAAAACCAGTGTGTCTCTGGGGGATTCCCTGATATTATTTTATAAGAATTCAGATGCAATCTTGGGACTTTGTGTTGACTATCACCATCGGGATCAACTAGAATCCAATAAAAAATATCATTTAACTAAAATTGATGAGTAATTTGTATAGCTAAATGGAATGAATTGATTTTAAATTATTGATATTAGGTTCGGTTATCACTATATTCTAGTCCATAAGGTGGTCATACCTAAAATATATTTCTAATAATTTTATGGACGTTAAAAATTCATGTTGATTCCCTTTTGTGTGAAGAACTTTCCATTTGTGTTCATGAGCCTCATCAACTATATATTTCAAACTTTATTAGACTACTTTGTTTGTTTTTTGTTATTAATGAAATCCTTATATATTTAGAGTAAGATGATGATCATACAAAGTATCTGAGGATGGTAAAAGACTTACTTCAGGAGCACCATATTTAAGAAAAAAATTTAAAGTGTCAGTTATGGACTAGATAGGTTTAATTCATATGTCATGTTATCTTAGAGGGTAAAGTGGTTGTGTACTTGGTTAATATTAAGGATATTTTAGATTGGGATCTACTAAAGAGTGTGTTTCAAGTGTGTAACTTTATGTAATTTTTGGGCTACTACCAGATATTTATGACTGGTTTCTGTATGATAATGGTCCCCTTGATTGGCCTTACCCAAAAGGGGAATCCTTTCATCTGGTTTGAGTGATGCAAGAGATATTTTGAGGAGTTGAAGAAAATATTTATGAGTGGACTTATTATTAGGTTTCTAGAGAATAAGGTCGAGTATATGGTGTTATGTGATGCTTCTGGAGCTATTATTTGATGTGTTCAAATATAGAGGTTGGTGGTGATTGCATATGGTTCTAGAAATTTGGGACCACATGAGAAGAACTACATGCCTCGTGATCTTGAATTAGTCACTATAGTGTTCTCCCTAAAGACTTAGAGGCATTATCATTTCGGTGAGCAATTTATTGTTTATAAGGATCACTATAGAATCAATTATATATTTTAATTGAGAGATATTAACCTAAGGAAATGGTAACATTTTGAGTTCTTGTAGGATTATAACTTTGATATAGTCTATACTCTGAGAAAGGGTAATGTTTTTTTCTTATTTCATGAATAGGAATTCATTCTCTTAGTTATTGGAGGAGGTTTTAAATAATTTACTCATTTTGTAACTAATATTAGTGGATGAGGGAGAGATATATTATTTTTGATTGATGGTATTGGTCCTCTACTTCTACAATTCATAATGGAATCCTAGCTTGGTAAATTTATTGTGAGATTTCTTAGTGACTAGATATTCTCAAAGGATTCACCCAAAGAATTTTCCAAAGTAAAGGATCGTGTAATCCACTTCTAAGGAGAGACAATGGTACTAATAATGATACAAGAGGATATAATAATGTAATAATATAATTCAACCTTATAATAATATCCTAAAGTGATGAATATGTATTGGGATTATAGGTGGTATTTTTTGGGTAGGTATAAAGAGGTTTATTTCTAAGTTTATATCCCAATGCATCATCAGTCAGTAGGTCAAGGCAGAGCACCAGGTCTCAACTATTTTGAATCATCCCTTTTAGGTGATAGAGTGGATGTGATATGGTAAATTAATGGAATTTTTTATGTGGATCCCATGTTTAGAAAGAGGCCATGAATCTGTATGGGTGATCATCGACCGACAAACCAAGTTGACCCACTTATTTTCCATTCAAGAGTGTATTTTTGTGGAGATAATGGAAGGATCGCTTTCACTTGGTGTATTTCACCTACAATAATAGACACAATTATACCATAAGTATGTATACTTTCAAGGACCTATATGTTAAACCATATAGAACACACCTATATTGAGAAGTGATAGGAGAGTCATTCATGGTAGGGACAGAGTTGGTACATTAAATGACATAGAAGGTACAGGTGATCCATGTGTGGACGGTGACTGATCATAGCCATCGGAATTCCTAGATGAACTAATTATATAGGCCATTTTTGTTTTAGGTCAGAGGCCATATTTTCTTGAAGTTCAATCCCTAGAATAGGTTGTAGAAAATTGATTATGGAGGCAAGTTATCTCTAAGATTAATTAGTCCATTCCAAATCCTATGTAGGGTGGGTGAGGTTTCCTATCACCTGGAACGTTCCTTACAGTTATACCAGGTTCAAAACAAATTCTATATGGTGTTGATGAATGATATTTTAATTATCTAAAGTAAGTTATTGATTGGTTCAACCTAGAAATCATGGAAAATACTCCTTTGATTATTAGTTGGAAATCAAGGACTAAAAGGAAACAAATATTTATGGATGAGCTATTCTACTAGTTCACATCCTTTGGAGATATGGGAACATTCGGGAGAGCATGTGGGAGTATAAGGCCCATATATGGGCTCAATACCTTAATTATTTTGATTATTTAAAGCTTCTAGTGATTAAAATCCTTGAAGGTTGGGAGGATGTTTCAACTCCAGTTTCCCTGTTGAACCCTTAGAATCTTTTAATGGATATTTTTTTATTTTATATAGATATAATGTAAATTTGTGGGAAAAATAAATCCTTTATTTGGATATATTAATAATAATATATTAGTTTTTTCCCACATGAGAACATTCTCAATAAAATTATCCTCCTTAAAAATAGAATCTTTTATAGGAAATCCAAGACTATGGTTGCATCTAGAATAGAGGTTTTATACTAGGGGAGGTATAATTTTCATTCACATTGGGATCTTTGGGATGTGTCATCACTAGTGGAATGGATATATAAAATTAATTAATTAATTAAAGTAATGAAACCCTAATTTTAACACCTCAAAATTTTATGGTAAGTCTCTTTTTAAAGAAATTTAATCTCTTTGATGGCTTATTTTTTATAGAACACTAAGCTTAAACTTACTCTAAAATATTATTATTTTAACATGACCCTTATAACCTAGTCATTAAGTTGATGAGAATTAATATTATTAACAAAATTATAAAATATATAATTTTATAACTCATTTTTAATGTATTAATTACTTATTTTTGGATATTCAGGTAATTTTAAGTAAATACATTTTATTTTTCAAATATATTTTATCTTCAAAAAAGTGATTTTTATTTCTTTCTATGAGAAAGAAAATATAACAAATTTTTGAAACTTCTAGAAAATTTATTTGATAAATACACATAATTTTTGGATTCATCGTGTCAAAATTATGTTATGACAAATTTTTGAGAATTTTATAAAAAATTTAATTCTTCAATGAATAGTGAAAATACTAATTTTTCTAAAAACCCCAATTTATTTATATTTAAAGGTCATTTCATGAATTAAAATTGATAAAAAAATAAATTAAGTACTTTTTATTAAGATATAATATAATTAATTACATTTAAATCATCTCTATATCTTATTTTTGTATAATTACATTTTTTGGCTTAAAAACACATTTTTCCAAAAAAAAATCTATTTTTGTTGTGTTTTTACAGTTTAATTTTAAATGTAATTTTGAAACTTATATATTTTTAATTTTTAAAATATGATTCCATATTTGGAATAATTATTTCTAAATTAGGTCATAATATCATTTTCATTTTTAGGCATAAAAAATTTATCGTGGTAAAAAAAGCATTTACCGCGGTAAATGAAAATTCATATAGCGGGTTAAAGTTAAAAGGTAAAACCATAAAATGACTAAAAACTAAAAAATTAAATGGTTGATTGATGTGTTTATAGAACATAAAAATCTTTTAAAACGTTAATTATCATCCAATTTATTTGGAATTAATTCCACCCAAATGTGGGGGCCATTAAATATAATCGGAAAGATTAGGCAGAGCCCTTATAATTAAAAGAAAAGAAAAAATCCCTTTTAATGGGAGAGGGTAACCCATTACATGCCCGAAGGCCAGAGGAAAAACAGCCAAACCTCAAAAAAAAAGTAGGAATAACTCTCGCATCCAAGATGAAGTGGACAACAATCAAACTGCCAACTCCCTAAGAGGCCAAGCCACAAAGAAGACATAATGCACAACACAAATTTGAAAACATCAAGAGATGAATTTGAAAACGTCAAGAGATGACCTCAAGCCTCCATGAAAGAAGCCGGAAGAAGACGGAAAGGATAGATCTGCAACGCCACACAAATCAAACTCTTCACCCCTACAAATTTCCAAATCCTAGCTGCACCACCACCCAAATTTTCCAAATAAAACCCATTCCACTAGCTGAAATTGAGCCTACCAGAGCCAAAAAACACCGATTTGTGCCTAAAGCCGCATCCAAGCCACATCCAAATGTAAGCTGAGACATGACGTCGTCGCACAGGAAAGAATTTCAAGATTCAGTCGGCTTTATAAAGACTCGAGCCGAGCCGAGACCAGGACCGTCGATGCTGCGACCACCTTCACCACCGTGTAAAACTGCAATCCAAGCCAAGATCCATCACCTGAAGATCCGAGCCAAGCCAAGTAAACCACCACTCAGAAAAGAGATCCATAGTAGAAGATGAATCCACTGTCGCTTTATGCCTTGGATCCGAACCTCCAAGGCCCTCTGCGCTCCGACTGTGCCACCAGGAAGCCATCAGAAACCCTAGGGAGCTCCCGAGAGCGGATCTCCTGAGAGTTCCCATGGCTTTAAATATAATATAATCATTATTTAATCACTTAAAACCACCCCTCCTAAAGTATAAATGCCACTCCTCACCACCCACTTTCTTCTTAAAATCCTTGAATCCAACCAAATATCTTCAAAAACCTATCCTTACCACTCTCCCAACATCCAATTTCTTCTGTTCTCACCCAAAGACCAATTTCAAGTTCCTTAAGGGGTCCTTCAAGGAGGTGATATTCAAGAGTTAACGTTTTCAAACAACCTCTCATAATTTCTTATCTTCTACTAATTTATCTTAACTTCATTCATACATCAAATAATAATAACTCTATTATCATTTAAATACTATAATATTCTATTTATAATGGAATATATTATATCCATCCCTTTTCTTATATCCTCTTATTCAAATAAATGAAACCATTGTTCAAATTATGGCGGTTAACCGTCTCTGTGGATAATGATTTTTAATTTTCCATTACTGCCTTCAAGGATGGTAATAAAAGTATTATTATATTTAAATAATATTTAAATAGGTATATTATAACCAATTTAAAATTTTGGAACTAATATATATTCCTAATATAAAATAAAACGAAACTAGTTCATCGTGGTCAGAAGAACCCCCAAATTAAATTAAACATTTATCATTAAAATTTTATCAAATGAATCATCCTCATGTAAAAAATTAAAATTATATATAGGACCATTTAAAATTATTGAATTGAATTAGTACCATTTAAATTCACTTATTTCTTTTTATTTACATTTGATAAGAAAATCACTAACGATACACAGATGAACAGACCATGAAACCATGAAACGAACACACCCAAAACAATGAAAATAATGAAATATTATTAATGAATGGGTGGTAGTGTGTTATATAAGGATAATATAAGGTATTATAAATATGTTTATAGTTATATAATTAATTAATAACAATATTTAAAACTTTATATATGAGTTTAAAGTATGAAAAAATTAAGGGATGCGTGAGGTAAGGATTTCTCATCCTGATTTTACTTATGTGATATATATGTCTTATTCACCACTTATTTATTTTTTCAGTGTATATAATTACCTTTAATATATCATATCATGAATATCATTTTATTCATTTCATTCAATCTTTAATTTTATAATTATTACTTTTATGGGTAATACGACTCGACTAATTACAATGTGGTAAGGGATTTCTTAACACAATTTCAATTCATTAGGTTAAACATCTACTTAATTGATTATGAAATGTTATGATTATGTATGAGATGAATTTTGATTATATTATCTTGTATTTTAAATTTTTTAATGTGTATTTTCATCTGATATACAAAATCAATTTATCTGATTAATTCTCACTTCAAATATATGATATTTCTAATGGACTTTCTTTTAAAAATTATATTTTTAAAGTTTCTATTAAAACTCTTTTTTCCATGTCTATGTTTTCTAAAATTATTTTCAAAAACTTTTTTACTATTTTTTATTATTTTTTAAATTAATTTTTAATCATGTTTTTTTTACAAAATTGTTTGAAAGGATACTTTTTTTCATTTTCTAAATGAGGTTTCTTTTGACTTTTCCAATAAAAATATGAAAGGAATGTTTTTTAACTTATAGGGAATGAGAAGATTTTCCCACCATAATGAAAACTTAATAATTTTATATTTACTTTAAAATATTAAAAGGTTATTTTAAAATAACTTTCTTCCATTATAATTACATGAATCTTTAAAATTAAATGATTTAAAAATGGGAAATTTTATTTTTTTAATAATATTTTCAAGTGGTTTTTAAAAATTATTTTTTATATAAGATTATATTATTAAAGGTTACTTATGCATTATTGGGGATATTATTCAAGGATACTATCCTTATTGTTTTTTTGGTTGGGTTATGTTTATGATGGAATGATATTTATGAAACTTTTTTCTTTTCCACAGGTTTTGTTATGATGAAACATTTATGAAGCCAAATTTATTTTCATGGGTTTTTATATGAATTGTGTTCTTATAGAGTATATATGTATGGTTTCCATTATGTGAAGGTGGTTATGTTATAACCAAGTACAGTGGTGATGTTATAACAAGGACGGTGGTTACATTATAACCAATTAATGGTGGGACCTATATCTCCCTCCAATGCATTGGGTAAATCTTTATATATCATGAGATAACAATGGGAAAAAGCCGATGGACTTGATCCACTATGGGAAATAGGTCCGAATTGATACACTATGGGAAATAAGTGTTTTTTGATCCACTATGTTGATGGTCTTGGTAGTTAATCGTGAAATATGAAATTGTTTTCTATATTTATAATGGTGACACACTTTTATGACATTATCTTATGGATCATGACTGATTTATGATGATATATCACCATTACGGTCCATGATTTATGAAATAATAATGTTTATTCCATGAATAAAGTTTATAATCTATGATAAGTTGGGTATAAACTTCATAAGTTATGATCATGATCACATAACCTTATTATTATCTTATTCTTTCTTATGATCATGGATTGATATCTCTTATGTTTATCCTTATTGAGCATATGAGATCACCATTTTTTATGTTTCCTAAAAAAATTTAAGAATGATATGTTAAAAAGAGTCTTAATTATGAAGGAATAAGTGGGAGATATTGTAGATGTTTTATGAACCAGTTTTTTATGTTTTCAAGTTTTTAGAGACACTAAACCCATATAGTTCTTGAATAGTTTTTTTAGGTTATGAAATGAATATTAATCTATTCGGATGTAATTTCTATTTTTTAAAAGTATGAGTCATTACAGTTGGTATCAGATTTAGTTTTAGTTAACCTTTAGAAACTAGGATGAGAAAACCTAAGTGAGAACCCTAAGGGTAAGTCTAGGTTACAATCCTAAAGTTTTGATAATGATCATGAATGACATAGGATTAAATATAAGGTTCCATATATTAAAATTTTATAAGAAATGTCTCTTGATTATATGGTTTCCCCCTATGATTATTGTTTCTCACACTATGATTTTTTGGGTTTTATATAATGGTTGGAACCCATACAATTCATGTTAATGGTGAATGTGATGAACAATGGAATGATCTTCATCATAAGAAACCAAATTAAATGAGATTCGGAATTCAAAACCTTGTTATTATTACTAATCATAAATCTCATAATATGATCAAAAATATCAAGTTTGTGGAGTTTCATGGTCCACATAATAAGAGAAATATTGAGTATCATGGTGACCATAGAGGAAAGAAAGTTCAATTTTTCTCATGTAAATCATGTGGTAAGAGGCATCAAGGATAATATTTCAAAGGAACTAGAAGACAATTTGGGTGTGGAAAAGATGTAAAAAAATAAAGTAATTTAAAAAGAAAATTGAAAGGTTCAGTTAATGTTGTGGATGAGAATAATGTTATTCCTAAGGAATCATCAACAGTTAAATGATTTAAATATGGAATGTATGGGAATTATGAAAATTGATGCCCTAGGGGAAAATCTTGTCAAGATAATAAGAAAGGTTGTATGAGTAATGGTTATATTATTAATGATGAATAGACTATGAATAATACATGATATGGAAGGAGTGTTAAGGAATACAATTATGAAGCTTAGTTAATGGTTTAATAAGTAAGTGAAATGATTGAGTGTTTATGTATTGGAATTAAAGAATAATGTTGTAGAAGTACTTATATGGTATTATTGAATAAAGAAACATATGAGGATTGTTCCACCATATTTTTTCCTTGGTATTTGAAATTATATGTTGAATGGTACCAATAACCATAAAAAGTGATTAAGGTTGTAAGGTGATATTTTTGGAGAACACGGGATTAAGGGAAAGATAACCCTTAATATGTGCATGATGTTGGGATAATAATTATATAAAGATATATTTTATAGTATTAATGACCCTGTAACTTATTATTAATATGATGACAAGGTGGTTTATGTATTGAGTTTATAGAATTGTTGGATTTATGTTATGAGGAAAGAGTTAATTTTTTAAAGCATGCATGTTTTCAATAAATTTTTATGGTAATTCAGGTTATTAACTTATTTCAATAGAATACAATATAATGATATTTACATGGTTGGTGTGTTACAATTAGAAGTTACATCAAGTTTTTTGGGGGATTAATGATAATTTTATTTTTTAAAATTAGTGACCTTCATTCAAAAAATGTGGATTTTAAATTTTTTTTTTTTTTTGAAAGGTTCGTAAGGGTAACCATTTATGAAATTGTTTACGTTGAAATTTGGATGAGGTTTTATAGATTAATGTATTACTTAAACATATTAATATCTGTGCATATTGGATAACGTTTCCTAACCATTTCAATATGATCACCATAGATAGAATTAATGACTTTTCATCCCATTATGGATCTTAGGATCTACTAGTTCTTCAGGCATTACTATTTCAACTTCATTTATTGGAGTAAGAAATGAAGATGAAATTTTTCAATAAAAACCAAAGTTTTATATTATACTTATGACATTAAATAAAGTAATTATATCTTATCAAAGGATTTTTAAATAAAATTTTATCATATTACCATCATTTATGATGATATTAATGACCTTTTTCAAACCTATTTGTTTTATGGTTTTTTGGTCAATAAACTTCTAATGACCGTGTTATCTATCATTCACTATCAAAACTTGATAGTTATAATTATCCTCCATATCTATATTTTTACTTTCCACTAATATTATCCTAATCATAATCCTATTTTTTTAGTGATCTTCACCTTTTACTTTACCTCTTTTTAAGAGGAAGTTTTATTCACCATTTTTATGATGTGGATTTCCCACAAAAGAAATGTTCAAACATCCACCTTTTTTTGAAGTGTAAATTCAAATTGAAAGGTAGAATTTTTTTTAAAATTCTTGATCATATCGAGATGGTAGCTTATAGATTGGTACTTTTTCCGAATATCTATCAAGTTCATGATGTGTTCCATGTATCTCCCCTGAGGAAGTGCATACCTGATCCTTCAAATGTACTAAAGTTAGAGGTTATACAACTAGAGAAAGATATTTCTTATAAAGAATAACTGTTATAGATTTTGGATTGTATAGATAAATTTCTATAAAGCAAGAAAACTCACCTGGTTAAAGTTTTATAGTGAAACCACCAATTTGAAGAAGTTGTATAGGGACCTGAGGATGTCAGGAGGTGGAGGTATCCTCTTCTATTTTTATTTGAGTAATAAATTTAAAGGGAGAAGTTAATTTTAAGGGGGTATAATGTAACACCCCAATATTTTATGGTATATCTCTTTTTAAATAAATTTAATCTCTTCGATAGCTTACTTTTCATAGAAGAACAAGCATAAATGAACTACAAAATAATATTATTTTAACATGGCCATTATAACCTAGCCATTAAATTTAAAGGAATGAATAGTATTAACCACATTATGAAATATATAATTTTTCAACTCATTGTTAATTTATTAATTAATGCTTTGATAATATGCACATAATTTTTATTAAAGTCATTTTATTCTTCAAATATATATTTTCTTCAAAAAAAAGTGATTTTTATTGTTTTCAAAGAGAAAATAAATATAATGAATTTTTGAAACTTTCAAAAAATTTATTTGATAAAATTAACATAACTTTTGGATTCATCATGTTTAAATTATCTTAGGATTAATGTTTTATAATTTTCTGAAAAGATTAATTTTTTAATGAATAGTAAAAAATATTAATGTTTATAAAACCCTCATTTTCTTTATATTTAAAGGTAATTTTATGAATTTAAATTGATATAAAATTTAACTAAAAATGTTTTAGTTTTATATAATCTAATTAATTACATTTAAATTATATTTATACCTTATTTTGGTATAAGTAAATTTTTTCTCTTAAAACGTATTTCTCCAAAAAAAACTAGTTTTGTTGCATTTTGACGGTTTAATTTGTAATATAATTTTTCATATTATGTGTTTTGAATTTTTTAAATTGAATTCCATATTTTGAATTATGAGGTTCAAATTATTTTATAGTTCATTTTCATTTTTAGGCACAAAAAGGTTACCATGGTAAAATTAAGATCTACCGTAGTATGGGTAAAATAATGTAGTTAGTTAAAGTTAAAAGGTAAAAGCTTAAAATACCTCAAAAATAAAAAATTAAATGGGTGTTTGATGTGTTTATTGAACGTAACCATCCTTTACAATATTAATTATCATCCAAATTCTTTGAAATTAATGCCACCCAAATGTGGTTGGCTTTAAATATAAAATAATCACTATTTAATCACTTAAAACCACCCCTCCTCAAGTATAGATTCCACTCCTAACCACCCCCTTTATCCTCATAATAATTTAAGATTTTAAAATATCTAACAAAACCTATCCTATCACCTCTCCCCATGTACAAGTTATTCTAGTATCACCCAAATACCAATTATGAGTTCCTTAAGGGGTCCTTCAAGGATGTGATATTCAAAACGTAACTTTCTCAAACAACCTCTCGTAATTTCTTTTCATTTTATACTTTCTCTTCAAATCCTTTATCCATGAAAGAATAATAACTCTGGTATAATTTATATACTTTAATTTTAAATTTATAATTGAATATCTTATATCCATCAAATTTTTATCACCTCTTATTCAAATAAACGAAACCATTATCCAAATTATAGCGGTTAACTGTCTTTATGGATAATGAATTTTCATTTTCCATTACCACCTACAAGAATGATCATAAAAGTATTATTCTAGTAAAATAATATTTAAATATGAATATTATAAACTATTTCATGTTTTTTAACTAATATATAGACATAATATTAAACAAAACAAAATTAGTTCATGATATTCGGAGAAACCACCAAAATAAACTAAACATTTATCATTAACATTTTATCAAATGAATCATCCTCATGTAAAAAATAAAAATGATATATGGGATCATTTAAAATTAAATAATTTCATGAATACCATTTCATTTCAATTATGGTATTTTCATTCTATTTGATAAGAAAATCTATAATTATACACAAATGAACTGACCATGAAACCACGAAGCAAACGTAACTGAAACAAAAAAATAAAAAAATATTATTAATGAAAAGGTGCTAAGATGATATAAAATGATAGAAAAATGTAATATAAAAATGACTATATTTCATTAATGATTTAATAAAATTATTTAAATCTTTATATAGTAGGTTAAAGTATGAAAAACTTAAGGGAAGAGTGAAGTAAGGGTTTCTCATCTCACTTTTACTTCTGTGAGATACATGCTTATTCACCACTTATTTCTTTTATATGGTATATATAATGAACTTTGATATATAATATCATGAATATCATTGAATTCATGGTATTAAATTTTCCATTTGGTAATTATTACTTTTATGGTGTATACGATTTGACTGATTACAAAGTTGTCAGAGATTTCTTAACACAATTTCCATTAATTGGGTTAAACTTATACTTTGTTTATTATGTTATGTTAAGATTATGTGTGAGATGAATTTTGAATATATTATTTTGTATTTATATTTATTTTATTATTATTTATAAATTATATAAATAATTTATTTATTTGATTAATACTCACTTCAATGACATGATATTTATAAGGGACTTTCTTTTAAAAATTATCTTTTTAAAGTTTCCCATGAAACATTTTTTTTCATGTCCATGGTTTATAAAATTGTTTCCAAAAATATTCCTAGTGTTATCTTATGATTTTTTAAAGTCATTATTACTCATTTTTTTTTATTTTTTATATAATTGTTTGAAATAATTCTATTTTTCATTTTCTAAACGAGGTTCCTTGTGAATTTTCAACAAAAATAAGTAAAGAATGTTTTTTAAATTATATGGAATGAGAATATTTTTACACTTTCATGACACGTTAATTATTTTATATTTCCTTTACAATCATATAAGGTTCTTTTCAAAGAAAATTTTTCCCTTCATAATTGAGAATCTCCTTAAAAGCAAACAATTAAAAAATAGAAAATGTTATTTTTTCATGAATTTTTTCAAGTCATATTTTAATATTATTTTCCATATAACATAACATTATTTAAGGTTATTTATCCTTTAATAGGGATATTATTCAAGAATATCATCCTTATTTTTTAATTTTGGGTTATTTTTATGAAGGAATGATATTTATGAAACCTATTTATTTTCCATTGGTTACGCTATGATGAAATATTTATAATATCCAATTTCCTTTCATGGGTTATGATATGAATTAAATTATTCTAGCACACATATGTATGTTTTTCATTATGTTATAGTGGTAATTTTACAACCAAGTATGTTGGTAATGTTATAACTAAGTACAGTGGTTATGTTATAACCAATGATGGGTGGGACTTATATCTCCCTCTAATTCATTGGGTAAAGCTTTATATCTCATGAGATAACAATGGGAAACAAGATAATGAGCTTGATCCACTATGGGAAACTAGTGAATCCTAATCCACTATACTGATGGTATGCATAGTTAACCATGATATATAAAATGGATTTCTATATTTATCATGGTTCCATAATTTAACGACGTGATCTTATGGATCATGGTTTATTTATGATGATTTTTCACTCTTACGGTCCATGTTTTTTTAAATGATAATTTTTATACCATAAATCATTTTTCTAATCTATGACAGGTTGGGTATGAACTTTCTAATTTATGATCACAATCACATAACCTTATTTTAATATTATTATTTCATATGATCATGGATTGATATATACTATATTTATCCTTATTGAGCATCTGATCTCACCCTTTCTTATGTTTCATTCACTAGGTTATGAAAAAAGGCTTTAAGTATGATATGTTAAAAGGGTTCCAGTTATGAAGGAATAAGTGGGAGATGATGTAGATGTTTTATGAACCATTTGTTTATGTTTCAAATTTTCTAAAAACATTAAACCCCTATGGTTAGGGATTAGTTTTGTTTTATTATAAAATGAATATTCAACTATTTAGATATAATATCTATTTATTAAAAGTATGATTTGTTATAGTAGGTATCAGAGTAAGGTTTAGTTAACCTTTGGAAATTAGGATGAGAAAACCTTAGTAATAACCCTAAAGGTAAGTCTATGTTTCAATAATTAAGTTTTGAAAATGATCATGAATGACCTAGTATTAAACCTAAGGATTTATATATTGAAATTTTGTAATAAATTTCTATTTATTATGTGGTTTCCTATAATGATTATTGTTTCTCACACTATGATTTTTTTAGTTTTAGAAAATGGCTGAAACTAGGAGGATTCATGTTAACGGTGAAGGTGGTGGAAAATGGAATGATCTTCCTCGTGATAAAACAAATTAAATGGTGGTTGGAAGGAGAAACCTTATTATTATGACTAATCATAAATATCATAATATGATCAATAATATCAACTTTGGTGAGTTTCTTGACCCATATAATAAGAGAAAGATGGAGTTTAATGGTGATCAGATAGGAAACAAAAGTTCATTTTTGCTCATGTGAAGCATATGGGAAGCGGCATCAATGAGAATGTTTCAAAGTAACTAGAAGTTTATTTGGGTGTGTAAAAGGAAACAAAGCAAGTAATTGAAAAGGAAAATTGAAAGGTTTAGTTAATATAATGGATGAGAATAATGTTATTCCTAAGGCATCATAGATAGATAAATTTTTTAAATGTGGAATGTATAGGCATTATGAAAATCGATTCCCTAGGGGAAATATCATGAAGATAATCAATAAGGTTGTATGAGTAATGGTTATATTGTTGATAATGAAGATACTATGAATGACACATAAGATGGGATAAGTCTTAAGGAATAAAATTAATAAGCCTTGTTAATGGTTTAAGAAGGAAGTGGAATGATTGAGTGTTTATGCATTGGAATTTAAGAATAATTTTATAGAAGTACTTTTATTATATTATTAAATAATTAAACATTTAAGTATTGTTCCACAATAGTTTTTCCTTAAGTATTTTAAAGTATATGTTGAATGGTACTCATAAACATGAAAATTTATTGAGGTGGTAATGTGATATTTTTGGAGAACACAAGATTAAGGGAAAGATAACCCTTAATATGTGCATGATGTTGAGATAATAATGAGATAAAGAGATATTTGATGGTATTAATGGCCTTGGGACTAGTTAGTAATATGATGAAAATGTGTTTTATGGATTTATTTTATAGAATTTTTGGAATTATGACAAGGAAAGTTCAGGAACTGAGCTTACTCAACCCTAAAAATTTATTAATGAAAATAAAATTCCAAGAAGTACAAATCATGTGGCACACAATTCCACCAAACATGAAGTGGAAAAACCAATACTACCCAAAATAGTTTCAAACATTAAAGTCATGACACCCATCATCAATCGACACCCTGAGGTCATACTATCGAGTTCCAAATCAATTCATCTTTGTGACCCAATATTTCCATTCTACGTTGGCTGTGAATGGCACAAAATTCACCCATGTACTTACCTATCAAAACCACATTATTCATCCCCCATCCAAAACACTATCTACTAAAAAATTAATTCTTTCACTAGGATTTATCTAGACATTTTTTTATTCTTGAGATTTCCCCATCATAATATTGATGATCCCTATATCCCAAGGTTCATCGTCGTCAAGAATCTCACCTCCATCAATGTTATCACCATTGATCAGTGGATGAGGTCATCCCATCCCATTATTCAAGATCAATATCGAGGTCATAGCAATCCTAGAGTTTTCACGTTCTATCATCTAGTTTTCCAGTAAGATCCCACCATCGGGATCCCAAATATCTCGCTAAAGATGCCTAAGGTCACTACTGGGTCCCTATGCCACCATCAAGCCGGTACCGCCTACATCAGTCTACGTACTACACATTGGTCTATTGCCAATCAGGACCATCATTAGTCACACGCCATATCCCTAAATCATCATCGTCCACCCCATTAGCCTGACATATAGAGAGATCTTGCCACTGATATCCCAAAACCATCTCTATACTACATCTCACATCAAGTCCCCGTCGACCGGAATCCCATCGACGCCACAAAGACAGAAAACGCACCACGAACACTCTCCATCATCACTGTCGTGGTCCCATCACTGAGGAACTTGATAATGAAATCTAAATCCATAATATAGTAACACACCAAACTATTACTGAAACCCTGATATCTCTTGGTCTATGCCCTGGAATCCTCCGTCATGAGCCACCATCACCGGGGGACATCATCAACCACCGTCAAACAAACATCACCACTGTTCACCTTCATCAAGGAACCATCACCCACCTCCAACAAGTCTCTTTCATAACTCACCACCATAAAGATTTCATCTAAAAGGGAATACATGATCATGATCTTCACATTTTTTAGTGTGTGAAAATTAATATCTACATAAAGTTTTTTGGGAGATTAATGATCACTTGATATAAAAAAATTAGTGACCATGATTTGAAATTTTTGGATTTTAGTTTTTTTTTGAATGGTTCATAAGGGGAACCATTTATGAAATTGTTTACATTGAACTTGGGATGAGGTTTTAGATATTAATGTATTACTTAACCATATAAATATTTATTTTTATTGGATAACCTATGCTAACCATTTTTTATGATAACCAAAGACATAAGGAATGACTTTTCAACCCATTATGGATATTATGATCCACTAGTTTTTCATAACTTAAAATTTCAACTTCATTCCGTGGAGTAATAAATGAAGAAGAAATTGATAAAGGTACAACCAAAGAGTGAGATTTTACTTATGAGATGAAATCAAGTAAATATGTATTATAAATGGATTTAAAAATAAAATGTTATCCTCTTATTATCATTTTTTATAATATGAATGACCTTTTTCATACATATTCGGTCTATGGTTTTGTGGTCATTAAACTTCAAATGACTATGTTCTCTATTATTATCCATTAGAACTTGATAGTTAAAATTATCTTCTACGTATATATTTTCACTTTCCACTAACATTATCCTAATTGTAATCCTAGTTTTGTGGAAATCTTCTACTTTTACTTTCTCTATTTATAAGAGGAATCTTTATTTTCCTTTTTAACAATGTGGGTCTCCCACAAAGGAATTTTCAAACATTCACCTTTGATTTTCTATGTGAAATTTCAAATTTAAATGTCATAATTTTTTTATCATTCTTGATACTGTCAGGATGGTATCTTATCAATTGGCGCTTCCACCAAATCTCTCTCAAGTTCATGATGTGTTCCATTTATCTCTCCTGAGGAAGTACTTACTTGATCTTTCACATGTACTAAACTTAGAGGTTATACTACTGCAGAAAGATCATTCTTATGAAAAAAATTGGTAGACATATAGAATATTAGAGATAAAGTTCTATGAAATAATACCACTCACCTAGTTAAAGTTTTGATTTGAAACCACCAATTTGAGGAAGTTGTGTAGGAAATTGAGGATGTGATAAGGTAGACATATCCTCATATATTTGTATCTTATTAATGAATTTTTATAGAGAAAATCATTTTAAGGTGGGTGGAATATAACACCTCAATATTTTATGGTATTTCTATTTTTAAATAAATTTAATCTCTTTGATAGCTTACTTTAAACAAAACACTGAGCTTAAATAAACTCCAAAATATTATTATTTTAACATGACTATTATAACCTAGCCATTAAATTTATGAGAATGAATAGTATTAGCCACATTATAAAATATATAATTTTCCAAATCATTTTTAATGTATTAATTAATGCTTTGTTTATATGCACATAATTTTTAATAAAATCATTTTATACTTCAAATATATATTTTCTTCATAAAAAGAGATTTTTATTTCTTTCTATGTGAAAATAAATATAATTAATTTTTGAAGCTTTTATAAAATTTACTTTGTAAAATTAACATTATTTTTTGATTCATAATGTCAAAATTATCTTAGGATGAAATTTTGAGAATTTTCTGAAAAGTTTAATTTTTTAGTGAATAAAAAAACTAATTTTTATAAAACCCTAATTTTCTTTATATTGAAAGGTCATTTAAGGAATTAAAATTGAACTCAAATTAAATTAAGAAATTTTTATTTATATATAATATAATTAATTACATATAAATAATAGTTATACCTTATTTTTTTATAAGTGTATTTTTGGTATTAAAAACACATTTTTCCAAAAAACTATTTTTCATTGTATTTTTATGGTTTAATTTTAAATGTAATTTTGAAAATTATGTGTTTATAATTTTTAAGAATGTATTAAATATTTGGATTTATTAGTTCCAAATCATTTTATAAGATCATATTAATTTTTAGGCATAACAAATTTACCAAGGTGAAAAATATATTTACCGTGGTATATGTAAAATAAAGTTGTGGGTTAAAGTTAAAAGGTAAAATCTTAAAATACCTAACAACTAAAAAAAATAAATGGGTGGTTTATATGTTTCTAGACCTTAAAAATAATTTAAAACATTAATTATCATTCAAATTTGTTTTAATTAATTCCCCCCAAATGTGGTTGGCTTTAAATATAAAATAATTATTATTTAATTACTTAACACCACCCCACCTCAAGTATAAATATCACTCCTCACCACCCCATTTATCCTCAAAAGCCATGAATATATTAAAATACCTTCAAAATCCTCTCATCCCCACTCTCCCAACATCCAAGTTCATCTGGTCTCACCAAATACCAATTCCATGTTTATTAAGTGGGCCTTCAAGGATGTGAGATTCAAGAGGTAACTTTCCCAAACAACCTCTCTTAATTCCTTTTATTGTTCTAATTTATCTTCTCCTACTTCATCCATAAAATAAAAATAACTCTAGTATAATTTATATACTAGAGTTTTATATCTATAATGTAATATCTTATATATAACCATTTCTTATCTCCTCTTATTCAAAGAAACGAAACCATTGTCCAAATTATGGAAGTTAACCATCCCTGTGGATAATGATTTTTTATTTTCCATTACCACATTCAAGGATGGTCATAAAATTATTATTATGGTCAAATAATATTTTAATAGGTATATAATAATCTATTTCATGTTCTATAACTTATATATATACATAATATTAAATAAAATAAAACCAGTTCATGATGGTCGAAAAAACTGCCAAAATGAACTAAACATTTATCATTAACATTTTATCAATTGAATCATCCTCATGTAATAAATAAAAATGATATGTGAAACCATGTTAAATTATTTAAGTTCATGAATACCATTTCATTTCAATTCTTTTGTTTTATTTTTATTTTACAAAAGAAATACACAATTATACATAAATGAACCGACTATGAAACCATGAAATAAACGCATCCAAAATAATGAAATAATGAAATATTATTAACAAATGGGTTGTAAGATATTATAAAAGAATCATATAAGGTATTATAAATGAGATTATAGTTCTATAGTTAATTAATAACATTCTTTAAACCTTTATTCATGAGGTTAAAGTATTCAAAACTTAAGGGAAGTGTGAGATAAGGGTTTCTAGTCTCACTTTTATTTATGTGAGATATATGCCTTATTCACCACTTATTTAATTTTTTGGGAGTATATACTTCCATTTTATATATTATATCATGCATATCATTTTATTCATGGTATTAAATATTTAATTTTATAATTATTACTTTTATAGGTCATATGATTCGACTGATTACAAAGTGTTAAGGGATTTCTTAACTGAATTTCCATTCAGTGGGTTAAACTTTTACTTTATTGATTATGCCATGTTAAGATTATGTGTGATATAAATTTTTATCATATTATTTTTTATTTATAATTTTTTTATTTGGATTTATAGTTGATACACATAATATATTTATTTGATTAATGATCACTTCAATGATATGATATTTATAAGGGACATTCTTTTAAAAATCATCTTTTTAAAGATCCCATTAAAACTTTGTTTTTTCCATGTTCATTTTTTCTAAAATTGTTTCTGAAAATATTTCTATTATTCTATTATGATTTTTTAAAGTAATTTTTAAAAAAAATTATTTTTTAAATGTTTTGAAAGGAATCTTTTTTCATTTTCTAAATGAGGTTCCTTGTGACTTTTCCAAAAAAAATATGAAAGGAATTTCTTTAACTTATATGGAATGAGTGTATTTTCCCACCATCATATTGCCTTAATTATTTTATTTTTTTCTTTAATATCCTACAATGTTATTTTTAAATAAAAATTTTTCCTTTATAATTTCATGTCCCTTTGAAAAGAAATGATTTAAAAATGGGAAATGTTATTTTTTTCAAGAATTTTGTCAAGTGTTCTTTCAAAAAAAAATTCCAAATAATATAACATTATTTGAGGTTAATTATGATTTATTTGGGATATTATTCAATGATATTATCCTTATTATTATTATGGTTGGGTTATTTTTATGATGGAATGACATTTATAAAACCTATTTATTTTCCACGAGTTATGCTATGATGAAACTTTTATTATTCCCAATTTCTTTTCATGGGTTCTAATATGATTTATGTTCTTCTGGAACACATATATATGGTATTAATTGTGTGATGGTTTTTATGTTATAACCAAGGATAGTTTTTATGTTATAACCAATGAAAGTGGTTACATTATAAAAAATGATGGTTAAGACCTATATATACGTCCAATTCATTAGGTAAATGTTTATATCTCATGAGATAATAATGGGAAACAAGTCAATGGGAATGATCCACTATGAGAAATAGGTGTGTCCTGATCCACTATGTAAAATAGGTGTGTCCCAATCCACTATATTGATGGTATTGGTAGTTAAACTTGAAATATGAAATGGTTTTCTATATTTATGTTGGTGCCACACTTTTATGAAATGATATTATGATAACGATTGATTTATCATGATTTATCACTCTTACAGTTCATGTTTTTGAAAATGAGAATGTATATTCCATGGATCATGTTTATGATCTATGATAGGTTGGGTATGAAATTTTTATGTTATGATCATGATCACATAAACTTACTCTTATCTTATGATTTTATATGATCATGGATTGATATCTCTTATGTTTATCCTTACTGAGCATCTAAGCTCGGCCTTTATTATGTTTCCTTCCCCAGGTGATGAAGAAAGGTTTTAAGTATGATATGTCAAAAAGGGTTCTAGTTATAAAGTAATAATAGGGAGATGATGTAGATGTTTTATAAACTATTTTTTTATTTTCCCATGTTTCCAATGACACTAAACCCATATGGTTATGGTGTGGTTTATTTATGTTATGTAATGAATACTCATCTATTTAGATGTAATATCTATGTATGAAAATTATGATTCATTACACTAATTACACATACTTAGAATCATTATATCATCTAATTATGGTTATCCATAAACCTTAATTAGAGTAAGGAGAGGTGAGGTAGGAGATTCAAAGTATATAGGGATCGACAAGTGACATTGATGAGGAAGAATTATTGTCGATGACTGGTGTAGAAGTGATCTTAATCAACAAGAAAACCATTTTTGAGGTAGGATTCATTTTTTTGTGATAATCTTATTACTGGATTTATGATATATTGTTTATTATTGAATTTTTTTCAATGAAATGATTTTTAGGGTAATATTTTATAATTAATTATCATTTTATTTTGGTGATGAATTTTGATGGTGGTTCAAAGAGGGGTGGCTGCTGAGGGGTCCAGTCGTCGATCCCCCCATAGAAAAGTAACACTCCTCCTTAGTAGGGAATATAGCCACTAACCTTTTTTGATGTTGCGACATAGGGTAGGGGACTGAATGGTGATGACGCGGGTTGGGTTTCATGGATATCTTCTAGTCGCTGGTGGAAAAGAGAAAAAGATATGGTGCAGGATTGGATAGATTCAATGTAAGGAAGTGGGGGTTCTTAGTGAGAGTGCAGGAATTTACTAGGGTAGAGATAATAAGGAGGTTTTTTGTAGCTGGTCAGTGAGAGAAAAGGGGGGTGGCAGTTGCAAGGGACATCAAGTCTTGGCATAGAAAAGTAGGGGGAAACTAGATTTTACCAAAATTATTTGATCCTAATGGATCAAAAATAACACTTACCACCACATAGAGAGAAGGTTTGGGTTAGGCCTAGTTACTCAAGGGATGGGAGAAGCGGTCTGGATAATGTAGGGACCAAACCACCAACCCACGCGCGAAGCTAATTATGAAGCATTAGGCTCACTATGTCAGGTCCTCTCAACCCAACTCATGTATGTTCACACCTCACACAGTACACATGGGGTGAACGCATTCTACCTCAACCCCCATCATTACCATTTTCCACCATGTGGCATGCTCTTTTCCTTTGTGGCATGATCTAGAAACTTCATTGAGGTTCTGATTCATAAAAATAAATATCCTATCTTGAATATTTTTTCATGTAGATTGTAATATTTTAATCCATTGAGAAATCTAAGATTATCAATGAGGCATGATAGAAAACTTATTAGACTTAGCTCTATATGTACAATAATGGAGTTTGGGGAGTGTCATTCAAAGTGTTCATGTGTTTGATACTCCCATGGAGGTGTGTTTTGTAATAGGGATTGAGTCCCATGTTTTCCATCCTAGAATTCGGTACTCCTATACATACTTGGGGAACGAGTCCTACGGATTGAATTAGGGTTGGTACTCCCTCTAAACTGATGATGTGCAGGCCCCCATCTCATTATAGATAAGAATTAATACTTCCCACTATGCTTAGGGAGTGAGTCCCCTATTAATGGGGTTGATACTCCATTGATTGATGTCTTATTCCTCAGTGAGGTGTGGGTTCCCCACTATGGTTCCTAATAGGTAATATGGGATGATGGTTCAAGTAGTTCAAAATCATAGAGATGCATGTTGATTTCCACTTATTTTTCTATTTTAAGAATGATACATCTTCCTATGTTATGTTTCCTCTTATCTAAAGCATATATGGGTTTTGAAGAGTTATTTCTTCTCTTTCTTACATTTATGGTTTTGAGATGACTTTTCTCTTATCTTACCTTATTGGTTTTCAAGGAATCCTACTCGGTATGAATATACTCAGCCTCGCATGAGTGTCTTTGCCAGCACGTATCATGTATTATGTAGATGATGGATAGACCTTGATGGTTTGGGCATTGGTGGTACTTAACAGTAATTCGTGGAGGTGGTGTTGGTGGTTGTAAGAAATCATACCAAGAATTATTCATTATGGGAATCTTATTCATCTTAGATTCTAGTTAAATTTTCCTTTTGGTTATTGGGCTTGTATTTTTTTCACTTTTCATTATGGTTTATACTATGTTGGCCTTTTTAGTCCTTAGTGATTGTCGTATGCATTTTTATTTTATTTTAAAATTAGTTTATTTTATTATTATAAATTTTAATATCCTGTGCGTACGTGTGTATTGTATATAAGTTCTTTAGTATAAGTTCTCCCATCATTTTTGATATGCCTACTCCATGTTAGTCCTCGGCTCCTAGCCTATTGGAAGTAGGATTAGGAGGGAATGTTTGGATTATCACTACCTAGGAGGGATCCCGGTGACCTAGGTTGTGTCATAAATTTAACACAAAACCTATAATACTCTTTAATGAACCCATATCTCATCCAAATTCTATATCAATGTATCATCCATTCCAAAACATAGAGATATTTTATTTATGCCTTTGAGATATTTGAGAATCCACTTCAAGGTTTTCCATTACTCCCTTTTTATTTTTTCCATATACCAGCTAAGAACTCCCACTACATAAGCAATGTATTTCCTCATACAAACCATCACAAAGAATAAACTTCCAATTAATGAATTATATAAACCCTTCACCATGTAATTATCCCCATCTTTAATTTTACATTCTTTATCTTTGGATAACTTGAATTGTTAAGACAATGGGGTGGTCATAGTTTTACATCTGGTCATTATGAATCTTTTAATGATCTTCTGGATATATTCCTTTAGAGGTAGGACCAAAGTTATGTTCTTATGATACCTATTATTGCATATCACTAAAATTTTGTTGGATTTACTAAGATCCTTTATCAAAATACTTTTGAAAAAATCATATTTTAATTCATTAATCCAATCCATATTAGTACCGATCATGAGAGTATTGTCTATGTAAGAAAATAATGTCAGAACATCGGTCATAAACCACCTTATAGTAAGATATATGATTGTTATTTCTCCAAAAAATTCCCCTCATCAACCATATAGGAATCAAACATCTAGTTCCACTACCCTATCACTTGTTTTTAACCATACAGGCTCTACTTCATCTTAAAAACCAAGCCTTCATTTCATTTACCAATGAAACCCTCTGGATACTTCATATAGATCTTCTCCTTAAAAACATTATAAAGGGAGGCTACTTTAACAAAAAAAACTATTCAAGACGCAACCCTTCTAAATCTAGCATACTTAGAATTTTCCAGATAATTGTATCCGTGACAACAGAAGAAAAAATATACAATAAATATATCCCTTATTTATATTCAAACCCATTAAAAACTAACATGGTCGTGTACCACTTTCTACTATTTTATTACTCCTTCAAATAGTATACCCATTTGTTATGAAGTGTTTTATTTCCTTGTGGTAATTTAATTAGTTCTAAGGTTCTATTTTCATGAAATAAATCCATTTCCTCTTTCATAGTTGACTCCCAATTTCTAGAAATGTTGGGACTCACTATTTTTTCAACCTCTTGAGTTCTCCTCTATCCAATAGAAGAAACAAATGTATATCAATTTTTAAACCACATAATTAGTCATCAGATCCTGGTAGATCTTCATAACTCAACCTATGGTTCTATGCTTTCTTGAAATGAATCTTCTGAAACTTCACCTATCATAACTTTTCATTAAGCTTCTATAGACCTTGAACATTCTCATACATCTAGGTTTGTTGTCTCTTTTGAATTTTTTTGTACTTCTTGAACTTTTCAAAAAAATTGGTCTTTCATTCAGATCAACTTATATATGTTCAGTTGGTTTTTTCTCTCAACTCTATATTCTAACACGTTTTGGTCTTTTCACAAGATCTTCTCATTGAAGAGAGAATTTCAGCTTCTAATGACACTAGATTTTTCATTATCCTGAGCCTAAACCCAAAGTTTTCATCATTATACCATACAAAGAAAGATGATCAGGACTTTTATTTATTCTTTTCTATCTCCATAGCATCAATATGGGCATAAAAAGACTTCTAAAAACCTTTAGGTGAGACACATCAATAGTTCTTCTGGTCCATAGCTGTTCTAGAATCGCCTGCCCCATAGGAGAGGAAGGACTTCTATTAATGAGATAAGTAGGACATTTGATGTCTTCAACCCAAAATACTTTAGAAACCCTACGTGAAACATTTATAGGAAAAAGATCATTTAGTGATGGTTTTTTATCACCAGCTTTCAAAATCATCGTTAAATGATCTGTTTTTTTTAATGATAATTTAATAAAAATTATTGTTAAATCTATTTTTTAATTATTTATTTAAGATTAACAGTGATATTTCTAAAATGTTCATTAAATTAGTGGTAATAAATAATTGGTTTTAATTTTAATTACTTGTTAATAATTATTTATTATTTATTATTTATTATTTATATTAATTTATTATATATTATTTATAATTTTATTTAATAATTAATTTTTAATTGATTATAATTAATATTTGGTAATTATTTAAAAACTGAATATTTTATTAATTATTAATTATCAAATATCAATTATTTATTATTTATTAATTATTTACTAATTCTTAATTATTAATTTAGGAATTATTTATATATGAATATATTTACATATAAACACACACACATACATACATATTTATTTATTTATATTTATTTATGTATATTTATCTATAATTATATATATTTATAGATATTTATATGTATTTATGTATATTTATATATATTTGTATCTATTTATATTTGTATATATACGTTAATATATGTATGTGTGTATATATATATGTATATGTATATGTATATTATTATGTGTTTATATATATATTTATTTATTTATTTATTTATTTATTTATTTATTTATTTATTTAATTAATTATATTAAATTATATATTTACATATAATTGTATTTATATATAATTATATACATTTATTTACAATTCTTATATATTTATATATATATATTTATAATTTATATATTTTTATAAGTAATTATTTATACTTATGTATATTTATATAAATATATATACATTTATCTATATTTATATACATATATATTTATTTATATTTATATATTTATTTATTTATTTATTTATTTATTTGTGTTTATATATATTTATTTATTTATTTATTTATTTTTATTTATATATATTATGTTGGTAAATTTATATTTTTTTATATTTATATGTGTTTATATATACATATATTTATGCATATTTATTTTTATACACAATTATGTTTAATTTTATATATATTTATATTTATTTATATATATTATGTGGGTGTGTGTGTGTGTGTGTATTTGTGTTTATTTATAATGTTTATATTTAATTATTATTTATTTATATATATATTTGTTTATATACAATTATATTTAAATATATATTTATTTATTTGTTTGTCTGTTTGTTTGTTTGTTTGTTTATATTTATAGATGTTTATATTTATTCATGTATATTTATATATATTTATATATATTATGTCAATATGTGTGTGTGTGTAAATATAAATATATATATATATTTGTATATAATTATATTTACGTGTGTGTTTGCATGTGTTTGTGTGTGTGTGTGTATTTATATACATTTATATAAATTTATTTATATTTATATATATTTAATAGATATTTATATATATTTTTATATATTTATAAATTTATATATAACTACATTTACATAAATTTATATGTAGCTATATTTTTATATTTATGTATTTATAAATTATGAATATGTGTGTGTGTTTATTTAAATGCATTTATCTATATATATAAGTATATTAAAATATACTTAGTCGCCATGTGAAGAACAAAATTAAACAGTAAAGTCTTTATAGAATGTACAAGAGGTTAGGGGTTTAAATATCACCATGCACATATTTATGCCTAATTTTGCAGTAATAGATAATAGATAATAGGTAATAGGTAATTAAAAATAGATAATGGATAAATGATAATGAATAATAGATCATAGATAATAGAAAATAAACCACTATTAAATGATCTACGACACCTCAATACATGGAAGTTATGAAAAAACACTACAAGTCATTTTTTGGTGGTTTAAGCTATCATTAAATGTCAAAAAAACACTACTAAATAGAGTTTTTACATAGTGAAAACTCATGCTATGAGATTTCTCATTAAGCACCTTGTTTATCCACTATGTCACACCATTTTCTCCAATGTGACAGGTATAGTCTTCTCAAACCTGATTACTTTTCTCCACCAAAACCTTAAGAATTTTATACTACTATACTCACCAATATTATTTGACCTTGTACACTTAAGATTATTTCTAGCCTATTTCTCCACCACGGATCTCTATTGAACACTTTAAAAACCTTCAATTTTTGCTTAAGAAAGTATAACCTTAACATCTATGTTGATTAATTGATGAAGGTAATATAATGCAGTGTCTTATTGTGCGAATGGACTAGATCATACCACCAAACATCTATATGTATGATCTACAACTTCCAAGACTTATGTGTCCTTCCATTTTTAATAAATGAAAACTTTCCTTGGTTTCCCATAATATAACTCTTGCATGTTTTTAAATCCATGTGACCAATTTTAAATATTCCTTCAGCTCCTAAGGCTTTCATGCTCTTCTCACTCATGTTCCTAAGTTATTAATGCAACAACTATGGACTTTCATAAGTTGTTTTTTTGACAATTGTTGCTCCATAAAATCATCCCATCAGATATAAAATTCTATTTTTAACACCTATGGATATCACCATGGATCTTTTAGTGATCTTCCACACTTCTTCTGAAAAGGCGGGATAAATTTTTTCTCAATTCAGCTAACATATATAAGTTATGTTCTTCTATAAACTAGATATGTGTTGAACTATATACAACTCCAACAAATATCCACTTGAGATGCGTAAATCACATCACCTTTCTCATAAATCTCCAGATCCTCATCATCTATAAAAATAACCATACCAAATATTCTAGAAACACTATAGACCATTCTTCCTCTCTCAGATATAGAATAATAAGATAGTCCTAGATCAATAATCTATGATTCCAAAGGAATATTAACATAGAGTAGTTTACTAATATCTCCCTCAGCTATAGTATTATCAAAAATTCTGGATTCATTCTTTCCATAATTAACCATGTGATCCCTATCATCTTTCTTTAGGTTCCCTTTCTTCCCACAATGCCAACATAGGGGTCTGGGTCTAATTGATTTACTTCGACCTTTTTACCTCCTTTCCTCTACTTTCTTCAAATATTTTCATTAAATTGAACATCCTCTACCTTCCACATTGAACATGATTCGATTTCATTTTTGGACTTTCCTTAGCCATATTTCCTCTTTCATAATGAGATCATGAACATCCTAAAAATAAGATTATTCTTACCAAGAGAATTTCTTGTAGAAGTAACCATCATGTAACGTCCCGGACCCGGGTGCCAGGCATCGGGTGCCCCGAGCCCGGTTCACCACGTGACCTCAAGCGCATTTCCCCAAATACCAGAGGCTGCCGACTAGCAGCGAGGGCCCAGGTCTGATAGTGGGGAAACTATGCCCTCATTTTTCAAAGTGTAGCGCAGCGGAATACCAAAATAAACATTCAACAACAGCGGAAGCAGTGAACATACACACTGAAATAACTACAGTAGTGGATATAACCAACAGTATATAAGTGATGATGCTACATGTTACAAGTTCCTAGAAAACAGCCAGAACATGATATACATCAATACAGTGCAGCAGAAACAGAGTACAGAAAATCAAGAAAAACAGCTAGCAGCGGCATCGCAAGCCTAGGCTCGGTCCCATGCCCTCATACTCCTCATCAACAGTCAAGTAACTGTATAGGGACTCTTGACCCTATCTACACCTATAGCAACGTAATCTTTTTGGTCCAAAAAGCGTGACCCAAACAGGGTGTGAGAAATATATCTCAGTAGGCACCCACCAAAGGCCCATGCTCAACTGTGTGTAAAACATGCAACAAGTGTGCATTAGTAAAAATGAAATAACTAAGTAGTACTCAAAAGTAACTAACTTAACAGTTAAATTGTCATTTTATTATTCATTTAATTCCTTTAATTTAGTAACATTTTTGTGCTCAACAGCACCAAGCCCTTAGGCCAACTAGTATCTCGCCCTCAGGCTAATATAGTGAACCACGCCCTCAGGCTTTCCCTCAGGCCATCCAGAATCTCGCCCTCAGGAATTGTAACAGAATTCTCTCCCTCAGGCATATGAAGTCTCACCCTCAGGCACATAAGTCAAGCCCTCAGGCACAAAAGGTTTCCCTCAGGCGGAATAACGACAGCCCTTGGGTTAAAACAGTCACGCCCTCAGGCTAAAATAGTAACCACGCCCTCAGGCTTATCACAAAAACGCCCTCAGGCTAAACAGGTAATCGGGCCATGCCCAACATATCAAAATGTAGTAAACAAGCAATTCCTCTCAAGGCAATTCTACAGCTACTACATTTAAGGCATACCCTCAGGTATCCTGGCCAAACGGCTAAACAGAGGAACACACTCCTCAGGATGGTCCTGGATCCAAGCAATGATCCCAAACAGCATTTTATTATCACAATTTAATCACCTATGCAATTCTAGGCATTAAATATAGCAACGGCCTCAGCCACATAACACCCCAACATGGGTTCGTGGCACAAAAATGCACAAAAACGCACGACAGTTGGAAAATGATCACAAAGGCACCTACCTTATTCGTCAACGAACACTATACCCGAACGCCGACTCCAGAAATGCCCAAGAACGGCGTAGATCTGACAAAGAAAAAAACCCATTCAAACTTAAATAACTTATGTTAGGTGAAGAATTGGAAAGAACCAACCAAGGAGGTGGAATCCCTTACCCGTGCGGTTCCAACAGGATCGTCCAAGACGGAATCGGATTCCAGACGAACGCCCAGCGGTTCTTCAAAGACCTGGCCTCCTCCTTCGGCTCCAAAATGGATCAAGTGCCTCCTCTGCCAAATGAGGAGGCTACTGCCTATTTTAAGCCGGAAAAACAAAGTACATGGCATGTACTTCAAAGTACATGGCGTGTAATCCTTTCATTTAACTGTTCATTTGGCGGCACCGCCACACTGTTCATCTGCCGACAAGAGTACACGGCATGTACTCCCAAGTACACGGCGTGTACTCCCAAGTACACGGCGTGTACTGCCGCCCAGCTGGCGGTGACCTCACCGCCTTACTTTTTAACCTGTCGACTGACTACACGGCGTGTAAGGTACCACTACACGGCATGTAGTTGTTTCCTACACCCTTCGTCGTCGGCATGGCTACACGACCTGTGTACTTATCCCAACACGGCCAAAAGTACACGGTGTGTGGACAAGGTACATGGCGTGTAGTTTCAAAATTTAGGATTTTTCCCATTTTTCCATATTCTCTCAAAAATCACTTAAGGAAAAGGAAAAGAAGAAGCTCGTACCTCAAAAATAAGAACCGGGTTCTTACAAACTTCCCCCCTTATAGCAATTCGTCCCCGAATTTCCCTTTCCAGGGTGGCAAAGATAAAGCTCAGAACAGCTCTGGCCACTGAGCACGTACATCGGCCTCCCGATCCCAAGTCTCATCCTGCACTCGGCCATGCTTCCATAGCACCCGTATGAGAGGAACTGACCGGCCTTGGAGAACCTTCGTGCTCCTGTCAATGATATGGATCAGATGCTCTTCAAAGGACGCATCATACTGAAGCTCAACCTCCTCTGGCTGAAAGGTGTGAGACGGGTCTGAATGGTAGTGACGCAACTGAGACACATGGAAGACGTCGTGCATGGCTCGGTACCGCTGTGGTAACTGCAACCGATAGGCAACCATCCAGACTCTCTCCAGAATCTCAAATGGCCCCACATACCTCGGCGAAAGCTTACCCTGTCTCCTGATCCGTTTGTGTCCCAGCATTGGCGAAACATGCAAGAAACCCTGATCCCCAACCACGAACTTCAAAGGTCGTCTGCGGCGATCAGCATAAGACTTCTTACGAGACTGCGCAGTAGCCATCCGCTTCTGAATTAACTGGACCTGCTCAGATATCTTCTACACGAGCTATGGTCCCAGTAAAGCTGCCTCACCCGCCTCTAACCAGCACAAAGGTGATCGGCATGGCCTACCATATAAATCCTCATATGGTGCCATCTCAATAGTTTCTTGAAAACTATTGTTATAGGCTAACTCAACTAAGGGTATATGTTTCTCCCAAGAGCCCCCAAAGTCTAGGACTCATGCGCGCAGCATGTCCTCTAGCACCTGTATCATCCGCTCTGATTGGCCATTAGTCTGAGGGTGGTATGCTGTGCTCAGAAGCACCTGTGTACCCAGCGCCCTCTGAAAACTCTTCCATGAACGAGACTTAAAGCGGGTGTCCCTATCTGGAACGATAGAACAAGGGACCCCATACAGACGTACGATCTCTCAGATATACAGCCTTCTGAGCTCGTTCACACCAAAGGTCTCCTTGATCGGCAAGAAGTGAGCTACTTTTGTAAGTCTGTCCACAACAACCCATACGGCGTCATTGCCTCGAGGTGACCTTGGTAATCCCGTCACGAAATCCATCGCGACATCATCCCATTTCCACTCTGGAATGGGCAACTGCTATAACAACCCAACTGGTCTCTGATGCTCTGCCTTCACCTTCTGACAGGTGGAACACCTCGTAACAAAACCAGTTATCTCTCTCTTCATACCCGGTCACCAGTACTGACGTCTTAAGTCTCGGTACATCTTGGTAACCCCGGGATGAACTGCCCAAGCTGAAGCATGAAAATCCCTCATCATCTCCTCGCGTATATCCCCTGGAACCCATACACGTCCATGGAAACGCAAAACCTCATCATCGCCTATCGTCCAACCGGGAGGAGGGTCCTCACTTGCCACCGACTCCTGTAGAACTAGGCCTTCTAAAACCGATAGCTACCTCATCCTCACTCTGTCCAGGAGGGTATAAGTCACAGCTAACGAGGAAAGATAATTCTATCTCTGACTGTCATGCACCTCTAGATGCATCTCAGAGAACAAGGCCATAAGCTGCCACTCACCATTGGCCTCCTGCACTGCCTGTATCTGAGTCTTCCTGCTCAGTGCATCGGCTACTGCATTACCTTTACCAGGTGTATAGGCAAGCTCAAAATCGAAGGACTGTAGGTACTCGACCCACCTTCTCTGCCTCAGATTCAGGTCACGCTGAGTAAAGATATACTTGAGGCTTTTGTGGTCGGTGAAACCCACAAAATGCTCTCCCAATAGGTAATGTCTCCAACAGCGCAACGCATGAACAACTGCAGCCAACTCGAGATCGTGCGTCGGTTAATTCCTCTCATGTGGCCTCAACTCCTGAGACTCGTACGCCACAACTCGGTCACCCTGCATCAAAACGGCTCCCAGCCCAATCCCTAACACATCACAGTAAACTGTATAGCTCCTCCCCTGCTCTGGGAGTATCAAGATCGGTGTTGATGTCAGTCTTCCCTTCAGGTCATGAAAAGTTATCTCAAAAGCTTCTGACCAAACGAACTCCACACCCTTCTTAGTCAGACCTGTCAACGGAGCTACTAAGTGGGAGAAGTCCTGTATGAAACGTCTGTAGTAACCATCCAGCCCTAAGAAACTTCGTATCTCAAACACGTTCTTAGGCTGATCCCAGGAAACTACTACTCTCACCTTCTCTAGGTCTACTGAAACTCATGCCTCTAAGATGATATGACCCAGGAAGTGAATCTGTTCCATCCAAAAGTGGCACTTCGAGAGCTTATCATAAAGGCGATGCTATCTCAGGGTACTCAATACGATCTCAAGATGGGTGGCATGGTCGTGTCGAGTGTGTGAGTACACCAAGATGTCGTCCATGAATACTACCACAAATGAATCAAGATACGGATGGAACACATGATTCATCAGAGCCATGAAAACTGCTGGCGCGTTCGTGAGTCCAAACGGCATAACTGTATACTTATATAGACCATACCTACTCCTGAAAGCAGTGAGAGGTATATCAGATGGTCTAACGCGTAGCTGATGATATCCGGATCTCAAGTAAATCTTCAAGAACACTCGTGCTCAATGAATCTAGTCAAACAGATCATCAATCCTCGGCAAGGGATATCAGTTCTTAACCGTCAACTGGTTCAGCTTTCGATAATCCATACACAGCCTAAGGGTACCATCCTCCTTCTTCACAAAGAGGACCGGAGAACCCCAAGGAGAAGTACTGGGTCGGATAAAACCCTTCTCCTGTAGCTCCTCTAACTGCCTCTTGAGCTCCTGTAACTCAGGCGTGGCCATCCTATAAGGAGGAATGGACACCGGTGATGCTCCTGGCACAATCTCGATAGAGAAATCCACCTCACGCACCGGAGGTAGACCTGAAAAGTCATCCAGGAAGACATCCCTGAAACAATCGCCAACTGGAGGTAAATCCGTCTAACAAGTCCCCTGGTCATCCAGATATAAGCTCGAAATCTAGGCTGTGACTCCACCTCGCCCATGGTGCTCTGTTCCATCTCGACTCGCTTGAACATCCCACTCGCCCTTGTATAGAAACTCCCCGCCCTCTGGTGACGTGAAACACACCCTGCAACAATAGCAGTCTACAAAGGCTCGAAAGGGAACCAACCAGTCCATCCTGAGAATGACGTCATAGATCTTCATCTCCAGGACATAGAGAAACCAAAGGAAGTGACACCCACCAACCTCAAGGGGGCACTCCTTTCACTGATGCACACCAACCGTCCTAGTCCCCAACGGAGTGTCTAGCGTCAATATATCAGAAGAAGAAGAAGAAACACTGAGCCCAAGGCTCTCCACAGTGGGTACAGATATAAAACTATGTGTAGCACCCGTATCAAAAAGTACTGAAGACAAGACAGAAGCTACTAGAATAGTACCTCTGACTGTCGAAGGTCCGGGATCCATCTCCTTCTAGGTCTGTTGCACTGCATATGCCAGACCAGTGTCGCGGCCCTGCGACACAGCCTGGCTACCCTGAGCTGTCCCGCCCTGTTGCCTCTGAGATCCTGGTGTCTGGCTACCACGGCCATGACCACCATCTCTGCCTGCACGCCCTGACGTATTCCAGTTCCCCAACTGGTAAGAAGCCACTGGTCCTGCTCCCGCACGCGAAGTCTGCATAGAACCCCTCTCACTAGCCACTGGTGTATACGCCCTGCAAAAGCGATGTAAATGACCCATCTTGCCGCAATCTCGGCACTACACTGGGTCGCGTGGACACTGCGGCCTCTTGTGCCCCTCTCTACCACACTAGTAGCACCTGATCGGGCCACCTGAAGAAGCTGCCTTGCTGGTACTGCCGCCCTGAGAGAAGTCCATATGTCTCTTCCTCTTGCCAGCAGAAATAGTACCAGTAACTGGTGCTGAACCGCCCTGGCCCACACCACTAGATTCTCGCAGGTTCCTCTCCGTAATCAACGCCTGATTCAAAATCGCGTGTACAGTAGGCAACCTGAAAACATTCACCAGTGCTCGGATGTCATACCGAAGACCATCCTCAAAACGTCTGGCTCTCAGCGTCTCATCACCCACCAGCACGGGTGCAAAGCGCTGAAGATCTGTAAAATGAGCAGAATAGTCCATCACTGACATAGCGCCCTACTGCAGATTCATGAACTCTCGAGCTCTATCTTCCCTTAGCGTCTCGGGAAAGAAGAAGTCATAGAAGACTGTTTGAAAATCCTCCCACGCCATGTACCTGTGATGCTCTGACTGGGTGGTAACATCCCACCTCCTCTTAGTGGAATCACACAGTATGTAAGTCGCGAGCTTGACCCTCCACCCTAGAGGCATCTCAAGATGCTCGAAAATACTCTGCATCGATCCTAGCCAAGACTCTACAGCCTGTAGTCTGCCATCCCCTGAAAACGTAGGCGGATGTTGCAGCTGAAAGATACGCGTCAGCTCAGCCATAGATGTGGCAGCCTGTGGTGCTCCCTGAAAGGTCTGCATGAACCGCAATAAGCCTTCACGGAACTGCGCCTCCGCGCCCGTGTCCGATATAACATATGGTACCTCATCTGGCTCTGCTGGTGGATCAACTGGTAGCCCATGGCCCACCATCTCCGGAGTATAATCATCGTCGCTCTATTGGAGAACAACTCACGGTCGTCTAGGAAGCATGACTCTACAAGGTCAAAATCACGCCTCATATTCAAGATTATTAAGACTGAAACGAAGGAACCACAAAGGAACAAGAGGAAGAAGGCGTTTCAAAATTTTCAAAACAAGACTACACGGTGTGTACACTGACTACACGGCGTGTACTTGACTTCCTTTCCCCTACCCGGGTCCTTCTACACGGCTAAGACACACGGCTTCCATTCAACAAAACTACACGGTGTGTATAATATTTACACGGCGTGTACGGTGTTATTTTCCAACTGCCTGTGTCGTCTGTGACACGGCCGACTACTCGGCTTAACTCCACACGGTCTGTCCTCGGACAAGACTACACGTCGTGTCCTCCAAAGGTACACGGCGTGTTCAAGAAACGGTGACACCGGCCCGTGTTTGTTAGTTACACGGCTGAGTCCCCAGGTTTCACGCATGTTCATTATTGCCACGGCGTGTTTTACCCAAGGCCTTCCTTACCCCATGTTGCCGTCCACACGGTTTGTGACACGGAAAGAGACTACACGGCGTGTAATCGGGGTACACGGCGTGTACTCAAAAAGTTCATTTTCCTTCTCGAACAGAAGAACATACACGGCGTGTATAATGTACTACACGGCGTGTATACTGGGTTTCGGACATTATGCCTCAAAAACTTCTCCGGAACCCAGTAGATACTGAAAAACAATAACTAAGTGTCAAATTCCGATCCGTTGGGGCCCATACACCCCACGAATCAAAGTTTGACATCTTATATGTGTTATAACCAATAACCAGTCAATGATCCACCAAATTCCAGTCAATGGGGGCCCATACTCCCCAAAGAACAAAGTTTGGCGTCCATTCTATAAACAAGCTCAAACAGAAATACCATATCACAAGGTAGGTATTTATCAAGCAGCTATCACAACAGCATGCTTTTCTAGCAAAACAACTATCACAACAACATGCGAATTTCTAATGCACCAACATGGCATGGAAACTATGCATGGCATGTGATATCTAGCATGTGCCTATATGATGCATGAGATGGAATACCCTCATCTCATCGGGTTGCAACTAAATAGGACCCACAGATAAAATATAAACAGCACAATCCAAGTGCGTCACCCAATGGTGAAAACATATCAACCATAAAATTTCAAAATCCAAAGAATGCAAAATACAAGGTAGACTGGCTTTTCCCTGTACACGGGTTAGATACGCCCGAGCACATCTTATTACCAACTAACGTTCCATCCTATCCCTGACTAAGGCTCCAAATAGAAATTCAAAGAAAAGAAACCCCTCTGATACCACTTTGTAACATCCCGGACCCGGGTGCCACGCATCGGGTGCCCCGAGCCCGGTTCACCATGTGACCTCAAGCGCATTTCCCCAAATGCCAGAGGCTGCCGACTAGCCGCGAGGGCCCAAGTCTGATAGTGGGGAAACTATGCCCTCATTTGTCAAAGTGTAGCGCAGCGGAATACCAAAATAAACATTCAACAACAGCGGAAGAAGTGAACATACACACTGAAATAACTACAGCAGTGGATATAACCAACAGTATATAAGTGATGATGCTACATGTTACAAGTTCTCAGAAAATAGCCAGAACATGTTATACATCAATACAGTGCAACAGAAACAGAGTACAGCAAAGCAGGAAAAACAGCTAGCAGCGGCATCGCGAGCCTAGGCTCGGTCCCATGCCCTCATACTCCTTAGCAACAGTCAAGTACCTGTATAGGGACTCTTGCCCCTATCTACACCTGCAGTAACGTAATCTGTTTGGGCCAAAAAGCGTGACCCAAATAGGGTGTGAGAAATATATCTCAGTAGGCACCCACCAAAGGCTCGTGCTCAACTGTGTGTAAAACATGCAACAAGTGTGCAGCAGTAAAAATGCAATAACTAAGCAGTACTCAAAAGTAACTAACTTAACAGTTAAATTGTCATTTTATTATTCATTTAATTCCTTTAATTTAGTAACATTTTTGTGCTCAACATCACCAAGCCCTCAGGCCAACCAGTATCTCACCCTCAGGCTAATATAGTGAACCACGCCCTCAGGCTTGCCCTCAGGCCATCCAGAATCTCTCCCTCAGGCATTGTAACAGAATTCTCGCCCTCAGGCATACGAAGTGTCACCCTCAGGCACATAATTCAAGCCCTTATGCACGAAAGGTTTCCCTCAGGAGGAATAACGATAGCCCTCTGGCTAAAACAGTCATGCCATCAGGCTAAAATAGTAACCACGCCCTCAGGCTTATCACAACAATTCCCTCAGGCTAAACAGGTAACCGAGCCATGCCCAACATATGAAAATGCAGTAAAAAAGCAATTCCTCTCAAGGAAATTCTACAATTACTACATTTAAGGCATACCCTCAGGTATCCTGGCCAAATGGCTAAACAGAGGAACACAGCCCTCGGGATGGTCCTGGATCCAAGCAACGATCCCAAACAGCATTTTATTATCAAAATTTAATCACCTATGCAATTCTAGGCATTAAATATAGCAATGGCCTCATCCACATGACACCCCAACATGGGTTCGTGGCACCAAAACGCACAAAAACGCACGACAGTTGGAAAATGATCACAAAGCCACCTACCTTATTCGTCAACGAACGCTATACCCGAACGCCGACTCCAGAAACACCCAAGAACGGCATAGATCTGACGAAGAACAAAACCCATTCAAACATAAATAACTTATGTTAGGTGAATAATTGGAAAGAACCAACCAAGGAGGTGGAAGCCCTTACCCGTGCGGTTCCAACGGGATCGTCCGAGACGGAATCAGATTCCAAACGAACGCCCAGCGGTTCTTCAAAGACCTGGCCTCCTCCTTTGGTTCCAAAACGGCTCAAGTGCCTCCTCTGCCAAATGAGGAGGCTACTTCCTGTTTTAAGCTGGAAAAACAAAGTACACGGCGTGTACTTCAAAGTACACGATGTGTACTTCAAAGTACACGACGTGTACTCCTTTCATTTAACTGTTCATTTGGCGGCACCGCCACACTGTTCATCTGCCGACAAGAGTACACGGCATGTACTCCCAAGTACATGGCGTGTACTGCCACCCAGCTGGCGGCGACTTCACCACCTTACTTTTCAACATGCTGACTAACTACACGGCGTGTAAGGTACCACTACACGGCGTGTAGTCGGTTCCTACAGCCTTCGTCGCCGGCATGGCTACATGCCCTGTGTACTTATCCCAACACGGACAAAAGTACACGGCGTTTGGACAAGGTACATGGCGTGTAGTTTCAAAATTTATGATTTTTCCCATTTTTCCATATTCTCTCAAAAATAACTTAAGGAAAATGAAAAGAAGAAGCTCGTACCTCAAAAATAAGAAATGGGTTCTTACACATCATGTCCCAATATTTTAAGAGTTATGATAGTAACAAAAAATACCACACTATATTATAAAACTCCACTTCAACCTATTCCAAAAGACATCAAATCATGTTGATGTTATTTACATGTTTATCTATTGGCCTTACTTTTTAAATTCTCATGTTGAGTACCCTCCACATCATGAAAACTTTTTTTATTACTCTTGAATTATCATAAATATCATCTTGGTCCTTAATCAATTCCATGGTGGTCTTAAACTTCTAAATATTATAGGAAACATTCATTACCAATAACATTCATATCTTTTCAAGTGTATTTCTATCAAGTACTTCTCATTTTTCTCTATTCATTAATTATAGTTTGACTCTTTTCAATAGAACCTTGAGGTACTTCAGTAATAAATAATCCTCCATCTTCATTATCCATAATCCCAAGTCTATTTCATAAAACTCTTAAATCAGTACTTTTTCATTCTTCCTATTCCATTCATTCCAAAATAGATAAATCACACTAAAATGTAAAATCATAAATATAATTACTATAAGACTCTCAAAATTCTTACATGGATTAAATTTAAAAAAAAGAAACATTATAAAATTTATAAAATTAATACCTTATTTGAAAGTCGAATTATGATCTAATAAGTTTGAATAGGAATCAAGGCTATAAAATATGACTTGTTGTTAAGGATAATAAGGAGAGTTGTTTTCTATTGAGAAGAATTTATGATCATGAGCTTTACTTTAGAGTCTATCCTCCTTTTTTAATCCAAACTTCTGTATTTTCATATCATGACCCACTTACCTTAAGCCTTAGAAACATTTAAAATATAATTAAAACTCCTCTTGATTTTTTTGGTTTTATTACTAAGTGGAGATTGAGGTAACTAGAAAGCCTATAGATAGATTGTATTTACTTGAGATTAAGAATAACTCTGATTAAATGATCTTTAGTAGTAAAAAAATTATTTTATAATAAGGTGGATCATAAGTAGAATGGGTAATGATAAAAGGTTTAAAAATGTGAATGGAAGGGGATCAGAGGCATGAAATAATGTGATAAATAAATAATGATTATAAAACTCTCAATTCAATGGGTTGTGTTCTTTTTTAAAACATAGATTATAACAATATGAGCCTAAGTATCTTTGATTGAATGTTTTATTTGTAAGATTTTGGATCATCTTTGGTTTGATGTTGAGTTTTTTATGATGGATAATAAAAATTATAAGTGTGGTGGAATTTGATAATCCAAAAATATACACATAATTTTTCTATAATTTGAGTACTTTACTTGATAAATATTTCCTGATGTTTGTATCTTTTAGTGGTTTTTGGAAGTACTAAGTGAATCAAATAATTTTGGAGTTTCTAGGAAGAATTGGATAATTTAGATTGGTTTAATTCTAAAACCATAAACTCTATATAATGATTAAAGATGAGAAGTAATTTTGGAGCTAAACTAGGAATTAAACACAGTGTAACACCCATGTTCATGCTGCAATCAAGGGGTGTGTTGAGACAAAGAGGTATTGGTATGTGGTTGAACATAAAGAAGGATTGATTTTTATTGTAATTTTTTTACATCATATAAATAACTTGAAAAACAATAAGCCTTCCTTACAAAGTTTAATTAATGTAATTGGGTAGAAAAAGATGAATATATTGTGGTGGTTAGATGGAATCTATTATACTATATTGTTTAGACAAAAAAATCAAGAGATTATTTGTTGATATTTAAATTTCCAAAAATCATGTTTACATAATGATATTAATGATTCTAGATAAATTTATTCATTGGAAGAACTTAGTGGAACTATGTTATCCATATATAGTTCACTAAATGGATTAGACTAAGAAAATTTTATGAGTCCATCGAAGAAATTCATCATACAGAGGGCTCTGAGAAAATGATCAGATAAAGGTTTCTGAGTCATCTAATTGATGATTCCTAATGAAGTTATCAGACATTGGAATCAAAATTATTATACATGGGTTTCCTAAAAAAGACATAGGATATATGAAATATGTGAATATCATTGGATAGAGAAGTTATTATGGAAGCTCTATGTGTAAGAGAAGTTTTAAGAAACACATACAGATCATTTTGGATAGAGATCACCAGACAATGAATGTGTATGAAGCCATATAAAATAGGCTTCTAAGTGGATAAATTGAATAAATAATTACATATAATCATTTTTAATTTCATTTCATGAATAATTTCTAATAAATAAGTATCAGATAGAGGATTGAGGATCTTTTCACGGGACGGATCATTACTGGATGGAGCAGTTTCTATAAAGTTTTATCAGATAAATTTTTTGGGATATTTAAAAATTATTTTGTAAAGACATTCAATGTGATTATGTTGAGTTGGAAGTTCACTAATTCAATAATAATGAAGGAAAAATCATGATTCTATTCTAGATTTGGAGAAGGTTTTAAGATATTGTTGACATCGAGAAATAAATAAATTTCTAAAAGGTTTGTTGAATATTGTTTACTTAGAGGATTGAAGGAAGTAAACTAAATAAAGAGTCAATAGAGATATTGAAATTTTGAGTGAGAACATTGAATTTGATATTCATGATACTCCCTAAGTTTTTATATAAATTATACCTATAAAAAGGGGGTTGCATTGAGAATTTTATTTCTAATATGAGAGTTATTGGAGAATTAAGGTGTCGACTGTAGATCTTGAAAGATAATTTCATTATAGTATTGAATAAAGTAACATTAGACTTAGTGGTATTAGATGGAGGATACTAGATAGAGTGGTATCAGATGAATAGGGTACCAGACAGAGGGATTGAACCAAGGTTGTAATGACCCTAACCCCAGTAGCCCTGAGCTGATATATGTTTTATTACATTAGCATAAATACATTAGGTCAAATACTATAGGACCAATTAGTTTAGTAATTTTGGATAACCAGAAATATACATGATACTAATTTTACATTGGTAATATAAAATAAAACATAATGCATAATAAAAACAAATGAAATTCATCCTTGAAAAATCATTCAAAGATCTCTTCTTCATATCATGGGGAAAGGAAACAAAAAAGGGTGAGATCAAATGATTAATAAGGGTTAAGTAAAGAAGAATATATAATGGATAAATAAATAATAATTAATATGTAAAGTTAAATAAATAAACACACATTCCATTTAAATAATTTTACTGTATGGTTATATAAGGCATAATCAATATGAAAAGTTAAATAAATGAAAACTCTTGCCATTTAATCGATAAACTAGAAATGAAATGCATCCATAGATAATATAATTGTGAAAATATCATGGATAATAATAATTAAATTATTAATGAATGAAATTATTAATTTTTGGATACCATGATCTCAGTTATTATGATATCTCTACTGTTAAGACCTTTCACATGAAATTTTAAATACTACAGGTAAAAACCCATTTAATTTGGCCAACTTATTTTGTCTCGTGAGACCTACTGAAGCATTGAGGGCCTATATTATATTAGGATCAACCAATAACTACAGGTCCAAATTATTACTCATATATCAAATAATATATTTAATTTGTGAATCAATATGGCCTATCATCAAATATCCATATAGATTAAAAGATACATATTTTTCAGTATTTCCTAGGTTAATAAAATAACTTTAAAAGTAAACACTTTATGTAAAAATGGTATATGATTTATGAAATAATAATATCCATAATTCAAGAATATAAATATATATTTAATATAAATTTAATTTCTAATGAAAAATGATTATAAGAAAATGATTGTTTCAATATAAAGTTAATAATAACAAAAGAAAATGATATTGTACAACCACTTGGTAATTTTCAAGACAAATCCCCTTGGATGAAATTATTCAAATTGAGGATTAAAATACCATGAATTATTAACTAATAATGATATTAAATGTAAAATTATTAGTATATACACCACATAAAAGTGAATTGGGGCATAATAACAAATAATTCTCAATGGAATGTAAATTGGGATGAAATCCTTTACCTCATGATTTCCTTCAGTTTATCATGATTTAACCTCATTTATAATGGTTTTAATCATGTTATTAATTTATACCATAAATATACTCATATTTATAATATCATATATAATCCTCTTATAACATTTTACCACCCATTTGTTAATAATATTTCAGTATTTTCATTATTTTGGGTATTAATCGCCTTATTTTCTCATTCGTGCTTTATTATGAAAGTTTCAATTCTTATGAATATTATATAGTTCCATCACATATAGAATAATAATCATGAAATAGTTATCATATTTATATATCAATTATAATTTTAAATCCAATCATGAAATATGGTTTTGATAAAGTAAGTATGTTAGGATCATAGAGATGGTAGGTCGTATGTACGCATGAGTAATGTTTCCATTTTCCAATGATCATTATGGGAAGAAGGTAAGTAATATATTATCTTTATATAATGATAATAATATAATAAATACCTTTTTATTTCTTTAAATATACATATATATCAAAAATGGGGTGTGGTGATGAAAAGATAGTCACATCTCTTCGTGAAGTTGGTAGTCCACACGTACATGAACGATCTTATCATATTTAAATGAGTGAAAAGGTAAGAAATAAAATGATATATTATCCTTATAGAATGATAAATATATAATTAATTTCATAATTATTTCATTTATTTCACATATCATTTTTAAATTTATCCTTATCACCGTCCATGTAAAGCACTAGTGAAAAATGAATAACATCACTTCGTGAGGCGGTAGTCCACCATACACTCGAGTGATGTTATTGTATTGCCTACAGAATAGAAATTTAAAAAATGGATATATGATATAATAATAAAATAGGTATAATTATGTTATAAATATTATATATATACTTTATATCCATCATCATACACAACCGTGAGAGGTGGTAATGGAAAAACAAATGACATCAGTTCGTGAGGTGGTACTTCATCGTACACATGAATGATGATTTTTTAACCCATTTGATGGAAGTGGAAGTGGTTTTAGATAATTAAATTAATATAAAAAATATTATTATATGGAATATATTGATTTTATTATATCATAATGTTTTAAAAATAATTGAAGGAGGTGGAAGAAGAAATAAAATAAAATCGCTCATTAGAGAACGTTACCTTCTTCAGGTATCCTCCTTAGGTTTGCACTAAATCCTTCCTAGGTTGGATTTATATACAAAATAATGCTTCTAGGATTATAGTAGGGGAATTTTAAATTTATTTTGTTAGGTATTGTATGAAAAAAATAGGTTTCAAGGTGTGAATAAGAGAAGAGTGGGGGTATCCTTTTATGAGTGAGGTGAGTGACACACTTGTAATTCTTTGAAAATATTTAATCATACCCACGTTTTTATCACACAAAAAGCCTCAAAAATGTAAATTAATCTAACCTTTAAGATATAATGTGGAAATATGACTATTAAATGAGTTTTGGAAAAGTTTTTAGGTCACTTTTAACCCTTATCCTCTTTGTTTAACCCTAGGTAAATCCATTTTTACCTTAACCATGGTAATTAATTTTTAATTTTTCACTAATAATTTTCCTAAAAAATTAAGTTGACTATATTAGATATTATAAATAATTATGATTTAAAATATTTAATCCATTTTTCCAAATTCAATACACATAATTGGAAATTTTTAATTTAAAATTAATCCCGTATACGTGATGAGAAAGTGTGTTTTTAAAGAGAAAATGTTCAAAAGTTTATAATGTTTTTATATCAAAATTCAATATGAAAATAATTATAATGACCTAAATTAGATTAATTGATATATAATTGAAGTAATTTCACTTTAAAAATAATTCAAAATATAATTTAAATATATAAATAATTTAAACAAAAGGTAGTTTTCAATTAAAATTCAATATTTTTTATTATTCATCAAAAAATGAAATATTTAAGAAAAATGAAAAAAAAAATAAACCTAATGTAATTTTGGTATTAAAATTTTAAAAATGAATTTTATTTTTTAAAATAAATTTTCTAAAATTGGTATATTTTAATTTTAAATTATCTACGCAAAGCGTGATTAAACCATCTTTTAGAAAAATACAGTTTTAAAAAAATATTTTTATTTTAAATGAATATTATTTTATTTCTAATGTATAAATAAAAAATTAATGTGGGTAAAATATATATATTCAGAATTTAGTTATTTATATTCATACCCTCCATTTTAAAGGCTAGGTTATAACTATGACATTAAATAATAACATTTTAATAATATGTCAAGTTTCGTATAAACTTAGTGTTGCATGTAATGAAAGCTAAACTTAGTGTTGTGTATAATGAAATATGAACTCATTGTTTAATGTAACATAATATAAACTCAATTTTTCATGTAATTAAATATATTTAAGAGATTATATTTATTTAAAAATAAATATATCATAAAGTCTTGGGATGTTATATTCCCTCCTACGCTTGGTTTTGTGTGTCTTACACATTATCAAATCTGATATTCATATTTTAAAATATCAGGGTGTTAAATTATACCCCCATAAATAAATTGTATTCAAAAAATCTAATCTTGATCTTGGTAATCAAGGGTTTTTAATTTGAAAATAATCTTATTGAAATCCCACATCATGATAAGGGTTAATAAAAATCCTCTTGATAAAGAGAAAGGGTTGTGCGAAAGTCATATCGAATAACACATACTAGGTTTCCAAAATAGGATAAAATGGGTGGGAAGTGAAAACATAGAACTATAAGAGAAAACTAACACCCAATTTTAGATATATATTGATGGAGAACAATGATCACAATAAATTTGGTGATCCAGAGAAGGTTAGCGACAACAAATCTGTAAACTAAAGAGGCATGAAAAAGGTAATTGATATCATCAAAATGATGATAACAAGACAACATTTTATTTCAAAATACTTTTCATAATATTTTGGAATTAATTATCCATCTATACTAATAATATATGAAAATTTACTTGGTATATCTCTATTTCTTAAGAAAATTTTCAAATTTTGGTTGTGCTTCAATCATTTTGCACTTCATTTCTTACTGTAATAAATTAATATCCAAGAATGAATTTATTTTATGAATGAAGCACTAAAATTTTCTTTTAATGGATTTTGATATTCATAATATAATGATAATTCATTACTTTTATATCTAGTTATTATTATAACAAAATGGTTAGTAAAGTTTATCCAATATTCATCAATATTTATATAGTGAAGTAATACATTAATCTATAAAACCTCATCTAAAGTTTAATTTAAATCATTTTGTAAATGGTTAACCCTTTGAACCTTCCAAAATATTAAAATCCAAAACTTTTTGAAATAAGGTTGCTAGATTTTGAAAATTAACTTATCATTAATCCCCTAAACAATATGAATTATCTCTTAACTGTCACATAACAAACATGTAAATAAGTTCATCATGTATTCTCTTGAAATGTGGTAATAACCGAAATTACTATAAACCCTTATTGAAAAAATGAATTATTCCTTATTATTTAAATAAATCACAGATTATTGGATATATTATTTAAATCCAAAAATTTTTGTTACTCCATCAATGATAGCATAAACTGCTTTTTCAAAAAAAACATTAATCAGTTCCAAGGTAGTCAGTACTATCCAATTTACTTTATCCATATAAATCACCTATTTATCCCAACATCATTATCTAAAAATAAGGAACATATTCAGGGTTATATTTACCTTGATCATGTGTTTTCCAAGAAGTTAAACTTTCCACTAAATCACTTTTCTTAGTACCATTCAACACATTCTTTCATATCCTTTAAGATATAGTACTGTAGTACAGTCCTTATACATTTCATGATTCTTATAATGATAATATAATCAATAAAATACATTTAAAATATATCTATTGGATCCAAATACACAAGCATGGTAATCATTCCACTTCATTTATATCAATATAATAATATTAAAATTGATCCCTTAGATTATTTAGGTTTATATTCTCTTTATTCTTGGGGAATTAATTTACACAGTGTCCCATCTCTATACAGTGGAAGCATTTAAAATTTTAAACTTATTTCTTAACCTTACAATTAGAATTTCTGTGGAATTTCTATCCACACTTGTAGTAAACTCTCATTCCCTTCAAGTAAGTACTAGAGTGTTTATTTTCACAATTATCATATATGGGAAAAATATTATTTCCCTTCATCATTTTATCTATTTATTTCACTTTCAACCTCTTCTTCTCTTACTTCAATTCGAATTCATAAAACTTATAGATTTATTTTTATATCTTTAAAGAAAATGAAACTATTTCATCATATGATAAAAAAAAGTTTGAGAGACTGGTTCCCATCAGAGATTTTTTTAATGCCTTAAAATAAATGGTTAATATTGAACTCTATTTTGTGTATATAATCCAAAAAAACTTAGCTAACCTTGTAAATATAGCCTCATACTCAATAACACTTTCTTATTTATTTTTCTTTAAGATAAGGAACTTTATATTCATTTTAGTTTTTTTCTCATGAGGTGAATATTTATCAAAAAAAATTATCCTTAAAATCTTTCCATTCCATGAGTTATATTTCATCTTCGTCCCTAGTATTCTACATCAATGGTCACCATTTATCAACATCGCCTTTGATATAATACACTACAAGTTTATCCTTTTCCTTTTATCTATATCCAAATACCATAAATATATTCTCTAGACACGTAATTCATTTCTATTTTACCACTGTATTAGTAGTCCCAAAAAATATTGGGGGATTCTATCACATAAAGTGATTCAACATAGGAGAATCTCATTATGGAATTGGTTCCTCCATCCAAAAAATGTTATTTTTTATAACCTGATTAAGCTACCCTAATATGGTCATAATTTTCTTAGTTCCAAAACTAGCTATATTGGATTCCTCAGTAGGTAAATATAGAAATTTTTCATGATTATTGACACCCTTCTTCCTTCCATGTTCCATTTATAAATAATAGCATATACTGAATTAGCTCATAAAATTATGAATTTTAAATAATAATGTATAATTACAAATATGGTGTAACACTTAGCATAAATTAAAATTTATTAATTATTAATCTCATAATTATAAATTTGGTTTCTTTAGGGATATCTTTATTTTAAAATAATTTATAATAGTTAGTAAAGAAAATGTGAATTATCCTAAGAACAACCCCAAGAGTGTCAAACCAGGTGAGAATTATGTCCCATTATCATGCACCATGTGATGATTGGGTCTATCCCAAGACACCCTCTTTTTATTTATTAACCTTTTTTCCTCTTTTATAGAACCATGTCCACTTATAGTATCTATAAAGGGATGTATTGGTAAGAAAATTCACATAACCTCTACCCTAACAAAACATTTGGATGTTATTATATAAATATCCTCAAACTATATCATAGGGTTACATTTTCTAATCTATATTTTCTGAAATCTAGTTCCCAATTTTCCTACTAAACTTCTTATGACACCAACTATAATGAACCTAACCCCAATAGCCCATATTCGGTGTCCATTTTATTATATTGGCATACATGCAGTGGGTCAAATCCAAAAGGACCGATCAGTTTTCTAGTTTTAGAGAACTAAATACATGCATGAAATCCATTTTACCTTAGGATTATAAAATAAGACATAGTACATAATAAAAAAATGAACTACATCCTTGAAAATTCATTCAAATATATCTTCTTCATATCCTAGGGAAAGGAAACAAAATAAGGGTGATCTCAAAAGATCAGTAAGGGTTAAGTACATTCGAAGCTATCATGGATCAATAAATAATAATCGATATGGAAAGGTAAATAACTAAACACACATTCCATTTAAATAACTTGACTGCATAAATAGATAATACATGATAAATAAGGCTAGGTAAATAACTAAAAACTCATGCCATTTAATCAATAAACTGATAATTAAATTCATCTATTGATAATATCATTGTAAAAATATCATGGATAATAATAACTGAATTCTTAATGAATGAAATGATTAATTATTATATTCCATGATCTCTGGTGTCATTAAACCTCTACTGTAAAGACCTTTCATAAGATAGTTTAAATATTATAGGTAGAAACCTGTTTAATTTGGCCAACTTATTTTGTCTCATGAGACCTAAGAATGCATCAAGTGGATATATTATACCAAGAAACATCTGTAACTATAGTCCAAAATCATTCCTTGTATATCAAATAATCAATTTAATTTATGAATCATTATTTCATATCATCAAATATCTGTATTGAGTAAAAGATATGGATTTATCAATATTTCCCCGATTAATCAAATAACTTTAAAAGTAAAAACTATATATAAAAATGGTATAAAGTTTAGGAAAAAATCATATCCATCATTCAATAATATTTATATTTAATATAAATTTAATTTCTAATAAAAAATAATTACAAGTGATTGTTTCAAGAGAAATTTAACAATCATATGAGAAAGTGATATTGTAAAACCACTTAGTAATTTTCAAGTCAAATAAACTTGGATGAAATTATTCAAAGTGATAAATAAAATACCTTAAATTATTAATTAATTTTTATATTAAATGTTAAAGAGTAATTATATACACCACATAAAAGTGAATTGGTTCATAATAACAAATAAGTCTCAATGGAATGTAAATTGAGACGAAATCCCTTACCTCAAGATTTCCTTTAGTTGAAAGTGATTTAACCTACTATATAATGGTTTTAATAAAGTTATTAATTTATATTAAAACCTATAATCATATTTAAAATATCATATAGTATAATATTATAACATTTTTTCACCCTTTTGTTAATAATATTTAATTATTTTCATTGTTTTGGGTGGTAATCATCTTGCTTTCTCATTCAAGCTCTGTTATGAAAGTTATGGTTCTTGTGCATATTATATAGTTCAATAAACTCCATAATAAAAATAATTACATAATTATAATATTTATACATCAATTAAACTTTTAAAACCAATCATGAAATATTTTTGTGAGAAATTAAGTATGTTATGATCATAGAGACGGAAGGTCGTACGTATGCATGAGTAACATTTTAATTTTCCAATGATCATTATGGAAATATAGTGAGTAATATATTATCCTTAAATATTGATAATAATATTATAAATATCATCTTATTTCTTTAAATATACATATTTATAAAATTCATGTGGTGCAGTGATGAAAAGAGAGTCACATCGCTTCGTGAAGGCAATAGTCCACACGTACATGAATGATGCTATCATCTTTAAGTGAGTGAAAAGGTAAGAAATAAAATGATATATTAAAATTATATAATTAAAAATATGTCAATAATATCATAATTATTTCATTTATATAACATATAATTATTAACTTTATCCTCATCAACTTCCATGTAAAGCGTTAGTGAAAGATGAATCACATCGCTTCGTAAGGCGGTAGTCCATTGTACACGCGATCGACATTATCGTATCCCCTACAGAATGAAAATTAAAAAATGGATATATTATATAATTAATTTATAGGTATAATTATGTTATAAATATCATATATATACTCTATATCTATCATTATACCTAACCGTGAGAGGTGGTAATGGAAAAATGAATGACATCGGTTCGGAAGATGGTTGTCTGCCACACACACAAATGATGATTTCGTAACTCATTTGATGGAAGTGGAAGTTGTTTTAGAAAATTACATTGAAATAAAAAAATCTAAATATATTTAAGATACTTATTTTTATATATCATCATGTTTTAAAAATAATTGAAGGAGGTGGAGGAAGAAATAAAATAAAAATGCTCATTGTAGAACCTTACCTCTTCTTCGGGTATGCTCTTTATGTTTACACCAAATCCTTCCTCGATTCAATTTATTCCCAAAATAATGCTTATAGTATTGTATTATGGGATTTGGGAAGTTATTTTGGTAGGTTATGTATGAAAAAAAAAGTTTTAAATTGTGAAGAAGAGAGGAGTGGGGGTGGCCTTTTATAAGTGAGGTGAGAGGCACACTTGTAATGTTTTGCAAAGATTCAATCATATCCAAATTATATCATGTCACAAGCCTAAGAAATGGTCCATTATAAAAAAAATATAATATAAAATGTGTCAATATTTCCATCCAATGGGTGTTATCCTTATCCACTAAGTTTAACCCCCGATAAATCCATTTTTACCTTAAATACATTATTTAATTTTTAGTGTTTTCACTATTCATTTGGTCAAAAATTAAGTTTAACTTATTATAAATTATGAATTATTTTTATTATAAATATTTAATACATTTTTTAAAATTAAAATCGTATAATTTTAAAATTTTAATTTAAAATTAATCTCCAAGACATGACGAGAAAGCGGTTTTTTAAAGAAAAATATTCAAAAGTTTACAATATTTTTATATCAAAATTCAATATGAAAATGATTAAAATATCCTAAATTAGATTAATTTATATATAATTGAACTAATTTTACTTTAAAACTAATTCAAAAAATTATTTAACTTTATAAATAATTTAAATGAAAATGCAGTTTTCAATTAAAATTCAGTATTTTTTTACTATTCATCAAAAAATGAAATATTTCAGAAAAATACCAAAAATACACCCTAAGATAATTTAGGTATTCCAATTTCTAAAATTAATTTTATTTTTTAAACTAAATTTTATAAAATTATTAAAAGTTAATTTTAAATTATGTTCCCAAAGCGTAATTAAGTCGTCTTTTAAAAAAATAAAATTTTTCAAGAAATATTTCTTTCTATTTTAAATGATTCTTATTTTATTTATAATAAATAAGTAACAAATGAATTTTTGTAAAATATATATTTTAATAATTTATTTAATCTTATTCATACCCACCCTTCTAACATCTAGGTGATAACTATCGCATTAAATAATAAAATTTTAATAATATGTCACGTTTCATTTAAAATCAATGTTGTGTGTGACAAAAGATAAACTCAGTGTTGAATGTAATGCATGTTAAACTCAATGTTTCATGTAACACCAGATAAACTCATTATTTTGTGTGATTAAATCTATTTTAGAGATTTAATTTATTTAAAAATATATATATCTTAATGTCTTGGGATGTTATATTATTTTTTATTCTTGGTTTTGTATGTATTACATGATATAAAATATGAAGTTCATATTTTAAAATCTATGGGTGTTACAAGGGTACTGAATGATGCATTAGATAGAATGTATCAAATGGATATCTACTAGATAAATTGGTTGTCAGACAGACAGGTTTGGACAAAGATGTTCTGTTAGAAATTTCTTTCTTGATGTTGTGTAAAAATGGAAGATTAAGAATAAGATATTTCAAGAAGGAAAGTGTTAATAAATTTCATGAAGTGGAGTGAAAACATTGAATCCCCTTAATGATGGATATTTTTTTGTTGTGAAAATTATTTTATCATATTATCTATGAAATGAATACATGAATTTTTAAAGGACTATAATGTTATGAAAGTGATGTATATTCCATAATTGATGTAAATAACCAAAGAATTTTGTTTTTAGTGGTTGTTTGGTCTTGTATTACTTTTAAAAAAAATCCAATTACTAGCTAATCTCATTGAATAGTGAAACTTGTAAATACTTTTTTCTTATGGGTTTTCTTTCTAATTATTTTATAATAGATTCAATTCTCACCAATAAGATGTCAAGGTTGTTTATTAATCAAAAATATGAAAAGGATAAGATCATTGATTCACCCTTCCCCCTCTCAGTGATCACACAGATCCTAATTGGTCCTTTCAATTGGTATCAGAGCAAGGTTCCTTTTTTGAATATTTTAATGTGAAGTTTAAAAAAATGATATCCTCCATGGATATTCAAAACTTGGTTATTAGTAAGGGGTTTTCTATATTTGATGGGAATATCTATCATATATAAAAGGATATAATGTTAACCAATCATTTATTAATTAAATATGATATTCTTAAAGATTATATACATGGTTTTCCACCTCCTACTGAGGGATATCCCATAACAGCTATTGATAAATTTAGAGAATGATGGGAGATCCAAAAATGATATACTTTTCTCTCTCTCTCTCTCTCCTTGAAAGTGAATTTATGAGGGTTAAAGGAATCTAAATAGTTAAAGAAATTTGGAAAAAATTTAATGAAATTTATGATGGAAATATGAAAGTAAATAAATAAAAATTAAAAATCTAGAGATTTAAGTATTAATATATTAACATGGGTGATGATGAATCTTTGTGTGACTTCTTTACAAGGTTCAATGACATTGTAAGCACCAGAAGATGTTTCAGTCAGAAGTTAGAATATTTTACTATTGTTGAAAAAATTATAACTATTATTCCTGATAGATTTAAATCCAATATATGATATTTAGAAGATTGATATCATTAATATATCTCTCCAAATAATCTGTATATCATTCTTATCACATATTAAATGATAACATAAAAGGATATCAATAATAAAGAAAAGGTTGATCAGGAAATGTCTTTAAAAGTAATGAAGAAAGGAAAGTCTAAGAAATTTCCCAAGGAAGAAGTTAGTAACTATGAAACTGAAGATAAAGTAAGTAAAAAAATTTGATGAATTTATATACTTGTTTTTTATAAAGGTTAAAATAGGATTGGTGAATTATAAAGGAAATTTACAATTGAAGTTGTTTGGTTTCAGAACCATTGGACATTTTTCTATAAATTGTCCCAGGCTAAAGAAAGATGAAGATAGTGATGAAGAAGATATAAATTCAAGAATATCATTGAAGAAGAATTAAAAAAATCATTTTCAAAAGTAAAGGATAAGAAGTTATCAAAATATAAAAATAGAAACTTTTTATCCAAGTGTGAGGAAGATAATGATAGTGAGTGGAAGCTGAAAAATACAGTCATGATGCTACTATGAAATTTATTATTAGAAAAATAAATGATGATAAATTTACAAATGATTAAAGTAACATCTCTAAATTTGAAGATGAAGATACTAAGATAGATTTTATTCTTAAAATGAAATTCATAGAATGTCTCCCAAAGATTGTTAATCTTGAAAAAGAGGACAATAATTTGAAAAAAGAAGATTTATCACCAAGAAATAAATAATTAGTTCTTGAAGTAAAATATAGGTTTCTATAATATATTTATAATATAAATAAGTCACTTTATGAATAGAAAATCAAAACATCAAGATTTAATAAAAGATAAACATGAAGAAAAAATAACTTAATCTTATTCTACATAAACTTGTTAAAAAGAGTAAGGAATAACCAACCTTCAAGACATAGTTTCAAAAGATGTTAAGAGTTTTAAGAAGTGTGAGACTCATTAGGGTAAAAAAATACCATCCTCATTTGATAACAACAAGTTTGGAAATTTTTTAAAACAAGAAGCAATTCATGAAGACCATGTATGTAGCCAAAAATTGTAGAGCCAATAATTTTGAAATTTCTAAATAATAAAAGTATGAAGCAAAAGATACTAAAACAAGAGAATCTATTAAGATTAATAAGAAGACTAAGATAAATAATAAAATTTTAATAGTCTACAAAAACTATGGTTCACATCATGGAACCAAGTTTGATGGTCAAAAAGATGATGGAAAGAAGGTACATAATTCTGGATAGTATGTAGGGTACATAAAAAATATTCTTTCTATGAATATTTTTAGTCTTGTTGAAGATTTTGGCATAAAAAATTAGTTTAGTGATAAATAATATAATTAATATAAGAGATACTGAAGGTATAACTTGAGTGAGATTCATCCCACTTAAATAATACAAACTGAAAAATCTGATCTTAGGATTGAAAATAGATTTTATATAATGACCTGGTCTTAAAACATTACATAATCCTGAGTTTTTAGTCAAAAATTAATTTTATTACATTTCAAGGATATTTATATTTTATATTTTTATATAATTAGGTAATAACTCTTATAAAAAACCCATATATTACAAAGTGGAAACATCTACTCATTATCCATTTTCATCACAATATAAAACTTTTAAAAATAAACATGTTTTCTTTTTAGGATAAATCTTCATGAATTTAAAATTGATTTATTGTTTTTTATTACTCACCACTAAACCTATGAAAGAAATTTGAAAACATGGTATGAGCATAAAAATATTAGTAAGGGACATAAAAAAATAAGAAAGAAACTAGTTATTCCATTTGAAAATCAAGATATTGTAAAATAAAGTTTGTCTTTAACATAGTAAAGTTTAAGCTCAAATAATCGTTTACTTAAAAATTATATCAACTTTACTTACCAAAGTTTTTAATAAAAAAATTAAAAGAAAACATAAAGGAAAAAATCATAATCATGAGTGTTTCTTATAAAACATGATAACCTATGAAAAATGTTTTCTTAAAAACATACATTTTTACCCTAAAAGTGAATATTTATTTCCTTAAAACAAACGATCATTATAAAACTATTTTAAATCAAATTATTTCCATGAAAAATCATTAGAAATCATAGAAAATTCATGTAGGTGACTTGGGATATCATCTTCATAAAACTCTTAAAATAACTATTACAAGTGGAATAACCAATATGGTCAACTTCCAACATGATTCTCCAGAGAATATAATCATTAAATAATGTATTGGAGAGCTATATTGGGATCACCAGTCATCATGAGATATATCAGGCTCACCCATAATCATGAGTTATATTAGGTCAACCATCATTATAAACAATTTCCAAGGACTATAAAATGCATGAAACTCGTAAAATAATTCATTTTCATCATCAAAATCATAAAAATATCCTTTTAAACCCATAAGTAAAACATTTTCTGGATATTGATATATCTATTTCTTTAAAAACACAATTTTTTAAAATAAAATACCGGTAAAAAAGGGAAAGTTTTCCTTTTATGAAAACATGGAATCCTATAAAGTAATTAAAATATCAAATAATAGTTTTGGTGGTAGAAAAAGACATTGATGTTGTATACATTAAAAGAAAACATTCATTTTTTCTTTTTGTAAAGAAATTCCAAACGTTTTATAAAAATATTTCTTTTGAAAAAAAATTTGTAAGAAAGTAAAAAAATTGTCCTCTATGATTAATTCATGTCCATATAAATACATCAATAAAATAATTTTAAGAATATAGATGTGTAATAAAAAAATTTAAAAATAAATATTTAAAATAATTAAAATCGAGGTTTTTAAGGAAAAGTGTCTCTTACATTGAGTCTCACCCATCATGTACGTTATTTATCTTCTTGAATAATAATTTTAAGTTAATTATTTACTTTCTTAAAAAAATAAAGTTTATTATTTATTTTATTTTATTTATATCCATGCTATATGCAATCACTTAATCCATTAATTCCATGTTAGATGTTTTGACGATATTTATCTCATATGTCCAAAATGACTTTGGTAAGTTGAATATGGTCAAAGAGGTCATTATTACTATCATGACCCATCCCAAATGGGCCTGTGTTGTGACTCCCCAGACCCGCCTCCAATAGGTTAGGGGCTGGTGACTAGCACCGAGTAGGCATGTCACTAACATGGGAGGCATTTCTTATGTACCTGTATGCACACAAACATCTCAAAGCCCACAAATACTAAAATGTAAAAAACACTAATTAAACTGTGCATGCAAACCACTAAGAATATACCACAACGAGAGTGCAGTAGGAAATTAAAGTACAATAATGTAAACTAGGCCAGTATACAAGACCACCCAAACAGATACTGAACACAATTGAAAGCATAAGTTCTTGAAAACTCATCTGTAGAAAACCCTGCCTAAAGGGTAGGCGTGGGGCAGCTACCTACAGTCGTAGGAGTATGCCTCATCGGTTTGATCTCACTGGGAACCACCTGGTCCTTTTCCAACCTATACTCCATTAAATATTTGATCATATGCACAAGACATGACACATGAGGGCGAAGCCCGTGTAGGGGTGAGTAAAACAATACTCAGTAGGACACCCTGAAACCACAGAGTAAAGTACACGAAGTACACCACTAAAGAAAGTAAACATGAGGTATAGTTAGATCACATGGGTATAAGAATAAATCATAAAGGGGGATTGACAATAGTTGTATTTAGAACTTCTTATCTTGATGACACATAGAGTATCGATGACGTATAGTATCGTTGGTGCACAGAGAGTCAGTGTTAGTGTACGCAGCGTCGATGGTGCGCAGAGCATTTTGGATGGTGTACAGAGCATTGAATACGGAGCATAGAGTGTTGATAGCACACAAAGTGTATGGTTTGGTGCACAGAGCGTCGAAGGTGGCATACAGAGCATTGAAGGGTCATACAACCCCTAAGCTACAAAGACACCTAGTCATGTAGACACCAAGTCATGTAGACACAATGTCGTCTACACACCAAGTATCTGCCAGCCATAGGATTCTTTTTGTATCACGCTTATTCAGCGAGAACCTAATCCTCAATCCAAAGGCCATATTCCAACCTATAAAAATTCACTTAGAGTATCTCAAAAGGAATGACTTGTCTCAAGGGTCCGAAGGTCGTAGATGGATCGTCAAATAAACCTTCCATTTGAATGTTATGCTCATTTTTGTGAAAATAGGTCTGACCGACCCAACCAAACCCAGTTCGGTCGACCCAACCCGGTCAGTCTGGGTCGGCCTGGTCTTCCACATGTGGGCCGGCCTGGCTGCCCATACCCCTCCATGATACACATGGTCACCAGACCGCATATCAGCTGGCCCGCATGACTAGCGCACACCCGTGACTCCGCCATGGGTTCTCCATCTGACGCGGCTCCGAAGAGCCGCATCCATCAACTGCCACGACCTCCTATTGTTGCCTTCCACTGCTGCCCACAGTCACTGCCACTATGGGCTTCCACCACCAAGGTCCCGCCTAGACCATGGGTCATCACCTCCATCGAGCTAGCAGTAGTTCTTTTGGGTATGCCTGGCCCAGCTACCTCCATCGCCAGCCACCCCACCAGCAGCCTTGCCTCGCCGTGCTCCACCTGAAAAAGACAGATACACCACCTCTGGTATCCACCTCATGCTGCATCCACCTTGCGCCACTGTGGTCCCAAATCCCATTTCAGATTGATGCACCCAATGAATATTGAGAATAAAAAAATTAGAGAAAGGAGTTGAGGCATAAGAACACCCAAAGTGGATAGATCTAGGCCTTGTTTGTGTCATCCTCAATTTGTCCACATTAGAATTGAAGGATGAAGGAAAGATCTAACAACTCTAAACATTAATCAATTCTAAAAATGGATAAATCCTGAATCAACCACATAATATAAATCCCAAAATCATACTATACACAACTCTTGAATCAATCTATTTTCGATTGATTCACGTTTGTCATAGGAAAAGATAAAAAATAGGAAGAGAAAAAAATTGAAACACAAACCCTACCTAGGATTTGGATCGATCGATGAAGAAAGTTCATCATAATCAGGTATCCATCGACAAATTATCTTAATTTGTCGTATTTTCTTCGTTTATTGTTCTCCAATGAGAGGTTTCGGCAATGGTTTTCTTCTCCAGAGTTTCTAGGGAATTTCTTTAGGATTTTAAATCTAATCTCATAACCCTACCAAGCTATTAAATGAACAAAACACATTTCATCATCTCCTCATTGTTTTGTTGTAGCGTCGCCACACTATTTCATTTATGAAAGAAAATGGGATGCCTCATCGTGGCATCGCAGTGTCACTGCATCGCTGAAAAACTTCAAAAGAAATAATAAAAAAACTTTTTAAATTTATTTTATTATTCATTTAACTGTCTAAAAATAAACTTTCACCCTCGACCTATGTCGATCATGGTTAGGCTCTGCCTAAGCTAAAGTCATTGTTCTGAACACAACAGTGCCCTTGGATTTTTGATCCAAGCACTAGTTTAGAAGTTATTTGTTAGGTCCACTAGGTTAGATACCCTGAGAGGGGGGTGAATCAGGGTGTGAAAGATAAAAACAACTGCTCATATTGATCTTGTTTCATTGTTAGAAAAAACTCTCTTCTCTCTATTTCCCGTTACAGAGTATGAAAAGATATTAAAGCAATCACAGGACACATCAATTTTACTTCATTCAACCTCACTGGGCTATGTCCAAGGAGAAAACACGGGTGATGTGCCGATGTACCAAATACATTAAAAGCACACTGTTGTTTATTATGTTCAAAGTGGACTCATTATCCCTCCTGGTTTACAACCAATCACAATTATAAAGCTCACTACTCTCTCAACTGAAGAGAGATCACTGCTTCTTCAGAAGAACCAATAATAGTTTAAAGACTTGCACATCCTTTCATTATGTCTAATGAATGCATCCTCCACTGTATGTAGATGCTCTATTAAATTTCAATTTTCATCCACTAATGAATACCCATTTACCTCAGGCGTACTGGGAAACTTCCAAATTTTACATAACCCTAGGTTGACTTTTGTGACAATTAAACTAGTGAGAAACCTCTTCCTCTGTTGTAATAAAACCAACTTGCGCCCTAATTTTATACTTGTGCACCACTGCTTATGTGCCAATGCTCGTGTGCCACACCATGTGCACCGCTACTCAAGTGCCACTAACTACGCAACTCACTTGCATGCCACTCCAAACTTTCACTCCACTTCCACTTATAAGATCGGAGCTTGGATTTTCTCTAAGTGTTGAGCTTGTTCAAAATGAAGAGGTTAGCCATCTATTTATAGGCATTTTGAAGACCCTGTGAACGAGGTTCGCACATCACATTGTGCACCACTTTGTGACTTTCATGCCACTTCGTAACTTGCATGCCACATCTTCACTTGTGCGCCCATTGATGACTTGTTCACCCATTGTTAACTTGTGTGCCGCTTTCTTTCCTTTGTCATATTTTGGTGTGATGAAATTAAAATAAAACTTGTGTGAAACTTGTTCACTTGTGCTTCAATTCTTAATGTGTATGCCCCTTAATGACTTGCTTGCCACTTCTTCACTTGCGCGCCACTTCATGACTTGCAAACCACTTTATTTCTTTTGTCATATTTTGATGTGAAGATCTTACTTGCATGCCACTTCAAGACTTGCGTACCACATCATGAATTGCGCACCACTTAATGACTTGTAGGACACTTCATGACTTGCACTATAACACCCCAGGATTTCATAATACTTTATCTATTTAATGTAATTTAATAGCTTGTTCCCCATGCAACACTGAGTTCGAGCACACCACGACTTACCAAACTAACCGTTTAAAAAGTGGTTACGAATAGTATTAACTAAATTTTAAATTTTATATACTCCATGTAATTTTAACATCCATATTATGTGTTTTTTAGACATAATATAAGAACAAATCCAATTTTTCAGATAAAAGAAGTGTTTTTCAAAAAAAATGTTATTTTACCGCCTTTTAATGGAGAACTTTTTTTAAATCCAATATTTGACACTTTTATATAACCAGTTTGACAAAATAATCTTATTCTTTATAAGTGGGAAATAAAAATTCAGTTTGGATAAATTTTTTGTGTTTTTCTGATAACATTCATATTTTGATGAATAGTGAAAATACTAAATTTTAATTAAAAACAACTTTTTTTAATCAAAATAATTTATATTGTTAAATTATATATTTGAATGGTTTTAAAGTATAATTACATTATATTTTTATCGTTTAATCCAATTTTGGTCATTGGATGTAATTTTACATTTAAATTGGACATAAACACATATCAATCTTTGAGATTTTTACTTCTCAAAAACTCACTTTCGCATTTTGACAATGGGAATTAATTTTAAATTAATTAATGAAATTTATATTTTTTATTTGATAAAATAGATATCATTTTTAAATTCAGAATTTCAGAATTATCTTAGGGATAATTTTTAGTATTTTTATGAAAACTTTCAATTTTTGATGAATAGTGAAAAAATACTACATAGTACATAAAAACCGACTTTTTCATTTAAATAATTATTTTTAATTAAATATTTATCTTAAAATAGATACATAATAAATATATTATTACAATTTAAGTCATTGGAGTCATTTTACAATAATATTAGACATATAAAATTTTATTAAACCAGTTAAACATCTTTTTACCCACCTTCTAGGCACATTTACCCACCTTTTAGGCACATTTACAAATTTGCATAAAACATAATTTTTTTGCTTCTCTGAATTGAATTTCAAAAATACAAGAGACACAGTTTAAATCAGTAAGTAAAATTTGGTTCAATATGATGAAAATAATTTCTGGTGAATAGTAACTTTTGAATTTTATTTACCATGGTTAGATGTAAATAAGGTAATTAAAGGTAAAAATAATATTAAAATAACCCAAATACATATCCTAATTCTATTGGATAAGTTTATTTAGATAAAATTAAACTGTAGGAAAAAAATAATATCCTTTGGATCCATTTGGGTTAGATTAGGACATTTATTCTATTTTATTTTAATAAGAGTTAAAAGTCTTAAATTCAAAGTTTAATAACTAAACCATTTTAAATATGTGGTTACATATAAGATAAATTCGACTATAAATATTCATTAGAAAGATAAAAAAATTCCTACATCATTTTATTTTATTTATAATTTTTAGACATTAAATAATTAAATTTATTTATGACATAGTGATGATGCAGTAATTACCTCATTAATGAAAGATTAAAAAATTGATATTATAAATATCAAAATAAATGTAAATTGGGAATTTTTATGCCATTAACGAATTTTCTAGGTGAATATGACATTTTGGGGTTGATTTAATGTATTTTTTTTTGAAGTAATCAACTTTTTATGACTTTCACAAAAACGAAATACTAAATAGTGTCAAAATTGACATAAATGGGTTTTTAAAACAAATACTATATTATTAAATGATATAATATTCCTAAAAATCTAAGGTTCATCCAAAGAAATTATATAATGATAGATATGTCATTAATTAACCACTTGAGGTTTACTTGGTATTTTATAGTAAGTTTATTAACCATATATTATAATAACACAAGAATACATGGTAAAACTTAAACTATTTAACTAAGAGCTAAATCTAAAAGATATGGTTATATGATGACCTAAACATGTCTAAAACCTATTGGTTTAGATTATTTAGACCCATACACACCTTATATTCAAAATAAATTCATTAGAAGGTATTATAAACCAAAAATTATTTTATAATAAATTAATATTTCAAACTTTTCCTAAAGAGCCCCTCACCTCCCTTATAAAAGGGTATTTCCCCTTCTCTTAAATTCACACCTCCAAAGCCATTTGTCTTGGAAAAAACCTACTCAAATATCCTCCCAAATACCCTTAATTAATCCTAGAAGCCTTAATTTGATCATAAAGCCAACCTAAGGAGACCTTTTGTTCAAATAAAAATGAATAACCTGAAGAAGAGGTAATTATTTCGTCACCTCTTTCAAAGTTCTTTTCTTATTCCACTTCCGCTTTCTTTGTTGTTTCCATAACAAAATAATAACTCCAGTACCTTATACATATTGAGATGTTATTATAAATATGGTACAACCATATTCATTATTCTATCAATCCTATGAAAGACAAAGTCTCCATACGTGTGTACGTACGGCTTACCGTCTCCAAGTTGTGGTATAGTTTGTTATTCAACACTTCATTATTTGGATGGGTATAATAATGAGTATAATTTATGTAAATAATAAATATAAAATGTTAATGATTCTTTATATATAATATAACATCCAATTACATTTGATTTTACCATAAATAGAATGCTATCGTCGCTCGTGTGTACGTACGGCTTACCGTCTCCACGAAGCGATGAGATTCATTTCCATGTTCACTATTCAATGATGATTATAAAAATATATATTATTAATAAGTATGTAATATATAAAAATGGAAATGGCGTTTATGATTACATACGGCCTACCGTCTCTATAAATGGTGTTTTCCGTTTCATATATCTATCTATTATATATATTTATATTCTGAATATATATGATATATAAATTATCTTTTATATTATGTAAGTATGTAAATCATGATCTAAGTGATACGATCAAGAATAACAAGATAAAACATGTATGATAAAGAAAGTGATTATTACCTGAAATGTTATTTTAACATAGAAATTATTATTAAATGGGTAGTATAAAACCATAAATTAATCAAGTATGATATCATAAATATGAATGTGGTTATTTTATAATTTAATAACATACTATGGTCACTATACAAGAGGTTAAATGTACCCTCAACCAAAGGAAAGTACAAGGTAAGGGTTAATTACTCAATCTCATTATTATCCGAGATTGTTTATGTGTAAGTATTTACTGGGACATTTTTATCATCCATATCCATGTTTCATAAAATTGTTTTCAAAATGAATATTTTAAGGTTTTGTGGAAGGTACTCTTTATCAAGATCAGTATTTTAAATATTTTAATGATTTATTTTTTAAAATATTTTTAATTAATGTCCATGTTTTAAAAATTATTTTAAGCATTTATAAATATGGACATGATTGTTTTAAAATGTTAATTCCTTTCAAAAGCTTCAAAGTGGTATGGGACACTTTGATTCAAAAAATTATTTTAAATTTCTTCCTTTCTAAATTGTGTGACTTTTAAATGATTTCATGAAAAAGGGATATTTCAATCAAAAAGTTTTACTGATCATTTTTAACTATGTCAACATACTTTACTGGATATTATTCATGATTGAGGTTTATTTATTATAATAAAAGTTCTATATTGTATTGAATGAGTTATGATATGTTTGACTATGGATGTGATGTTTTTATACCATTCATGGTTTACGGTTAAAGTATTGACATTTCATATGATAGTTTTAATACAAATGTTTATATTATGTTTCAATATTTTCATATAAAAAATGCATTATACTTAGTAAGTGATTGGTGGGGCCTACTATAGCCCCTCTATGTATTGGTAGGTCTCATGAGACAAATTGGTGTCTTAGCACAAGGCATTGAAAAAAATTTTATTTGTATTCTTGTCACGATGCCTTGACTATGTGGTTATGATGTCTGGCATTATGCATTCCCTCGTTATGAAGTTAGTTATTACATGTGATTATTTGACTATTAGAATATCCATGTGCATTTTTATATGGAAATGTTTGATTTATTTTTTCTATATCATGTTCAAGTTTATGTTTAAAAGACTATTGTTTTTATTACACATCTTGCCTTAAAAGTTTATAGCTTCCGTTAAATTATTTACCCTTACTGAAAATCTGAGCTCACCCCTTATATTTTTTTCTCCCAGGATTCCAAGAACATTATTGTGATTGATATATAGTGTTAAGCTAGGGAAATAATGGAATTTTCAAAGGATTATTTATGTTGTGTTTTATGTTATAATGTGTAATGTAACATTCATGTATGTAATCTATTTTCCAAGACTGCTAAACTGATTGGTCCTTCAGGACTTGATTCCTTGTAATCATGCCAACAAATAAAAATAATGTAATGGCTCCAAGCTTCTGGGGTCAGGTTGTTATAGTTGGTATCAGAGGAAGTTTAGAAATAACATTGGAAATAGATTTAGATAAACTCTGATTTTAAAACATTTCCCAAAGATGGAGTTTGAGGATTATTATAGAATAACTTCCTATAATTTTTTAATGTAGAGATTTTGTGAATTTTCCATGAAATACATCCCTGTCTGGATATGAGTAGGTAAAACACTGCTTTGATCTAGAATTGAACGGGAACTGTTGCACGATAATGGGCCTTGCTGCACTCTTGGTTAAAACACTCCCAGGGGATTTGTTTAGGATAATTCACATTTTCTTTACAAACCATTATGAAGTATTTATGAGTAAATATGTCAACAAAGAAACCATTTTTATGATTATGATACTACATGTGAGAAAATATTCAATTAATGTTGGGAATTTTTCTATTTTTTGGATTATAAATTATGAAATGATCTAACCTAGTGTATGTCGCCATTTAGAAATGGAACCCAGTACAAGGAATAAGAACTCTAGAAATACGCATGATCCAAATAATAAGAAGGTTCATATCTTTCATTGTCTTAAAACAAAATTTATAAGGTAAATAGTCTCCCATGTATTCTCATTAGATAAAGAAATAGTATTGTGTGTTAATAAGATAAGTAAAGAATTATTTGAGTCATATGGCTTTGAAGGGAAGCCATAGAAGAAAAGGATGATAGAGAAAAAGGATAGATAAATGAAAGAAGGGAAAGAAGGATTTTCCCATAAGTGATAACTATAGAAAGAATCACCCTGGGAAGTGCTTGAAAGGAATGGGAGTTTGTTATAATTGTGGATAAAAAGGAATCCAAGTTCATGATTTCAAGGATAAGAAAAAAGTTTCAAATGTACAATGTTTTATCTACAAGGAGTTCGCACACTATGTGAATCAATGTCCCAATCATCAGTGTATACCCCAAATGATGCTATTGGATAATAATCAAGTTATGATACTACCATAGATGAAGAGGAATGATTAGTGTTCTTAAGTTGTTATTAAAGAATTGTATCATTTTAGTATAAGTTATAAGAATTATAAAGTATATAAGTATTGTATTTTAGTACGTTTTCATTAAGGATTTGAGATTTTATGGTACCAAGTAAAGTGACACAGTTTCAAGTTAAACATTTTGGAAAATATATGGTTGGGGGAAATATAACCCTTAATATGTTTCTGAAACTAAGATAATGATTTATGAATAAGATATAATTGAGTTGGATAATTTATATTGGATATTATTTACTACCTTGGAACTAATTAATTGTTTGTTTATTCCATCATTGTTGGAGTTTACAACATTTTTTGGATTTAAGGAGTATATCTGGTACTCTATAAGGAAAAAGGGAGCATGAATGTATTCAATAAGGTTTTATGGTAATTCAGGGTGTTACCATGTTTTAAGAGAATACGTGATAAATTTATTTACATGTTATTACGTGGAAAAAGATATCTTCATTATGTTTACCTTCCTTATAAATTTTTGACTTTGAGTTTGGAAAAAGGTATTTTAGATAAGTATAAAGGTTGGAATGAATTAAGTTGGTCATTGGATACTATTGTTTAAAGTTAAAACATTTCTTAAGATTATTTTTGGATTTTTATAAAAAGGACAACCTAGAGGTTGGGTGACAACCCGTCATGTCTGGCAAGGCCGTGAGACTTGAACCCACAACCGAAGGGCGACAAGGGTGCATCACCTACCACTGGCCTACATGATATCCTGGTTTGTATAATGTAGTTTTTTTAAATGGTTTGATATATGAATTATAAATTCATTATTTTTGTAACCCTATACAATTATGATAAATATAATATTTTTGAATTCTATTATCTTTTGGAGTAAAAGACGAGTTTGTGGTAGAAGTTAGTTGAGGGATGGAACTCTACTTATCAAGTATTTTTTTCTCTTATTATATGAATAAATTAATTCTTAAACTTTAGGGAAGGTATATTAAAACCAAAAATGTGTTATCCTAATACCTTGTGTTTTGTTGAACTGGTGATATTTAAATCATCATTGATTTATGGATTTGAGGCCCTCAATATTCCATTTATTGTTCACTTGTTTGTGATTGATGACCTCAATAACTCCCTATAAATACTTATGTTTTTCCTCTAATTATGTGTCTCTAATTTCCACCAATGTTCTCGTATTCTAAATCCTAATTTGGTGGTGACTTTTTCATTTCTCTTTCCCTCTTATTAAGACTAAATTTTAGTAACCCTATTTCCGATGTGGGTTTTCCACAAAGTTATTTTCTATTTTAAACCTTTTATTTTTAAATAACAATTTCAAATTGTGAGGATTCAATTTATTGGAGTAAGGGATAATTTAACACCCTAGGATTTCATAATATTTTATCTCTTTAAATTAATTTAATAGCTTGTGCCACACACAACACCGAGTTCGAGTGTACCATGACTTACCAAACTAGCCGTTTGAAAAGTGGTTCGGAATAGTATTAACTACATTTTAAATTTTATATACTCCATATAATTTTAACATCCATATTATGTTTTTTTAGACATAATATAAGAACAAATCCAATTTTTCAGATAAAAGAAGTGTTTTTCAAAAAAATACAATTTTACCGCCTTTTAATGGTGAAATTTTTTTAAATCTAATATTTGACACTTTATATAATCAATTTGACAAAATAAAATTCTTATTTAGAAGAGTAACATGAAAATTTATTTTGGATAAATTTTTGGGGTTTTTCTGATAACTTTCATATTTTTATGAATAGTGAAAAATAATAAATTTTAATTGAAAACAACTTTTTTAATCAAAATAATTTATATTTTTAAATTATACATTTGAATGGTTTTGAAGAATAATTAGATTATATTTTTATAATTTGATCCAATTTTGGTCAATGGAAGTAATTTTACATTTAAATTGGACATAAACACACATCAATCTTTTGGTAGTTTTTACTTCTCAAAAACCCGCTTTCTGGTTTTTGACAACAGGAATTAATTTTAAATTAATTAATGCAACTTCTATGTTTTAAATTTGGTAAAATAGACATCATTTATGAATTTTTAATATCAAAATTATCTTAGGGTGAATTTTTGGTATTTTTCTGAAAACATTCAATTGTTGATGAATAGTGAAAAATAATGCATAGTACATAAAAACTAACTTTTTCATTTAAATAAGTATTTTTAATTAAAAAATTATCTTAAAATAGATACATAATGCATATATTAGTACAATTTAAGTCATTAGAGTCATTTTATAATAATATTAGATATATAAAATTTTATTGAAACATTTTAACGTCTTTTTACCCACCTTCTAGGCACATTTACCGACCTTATAGGCACATTTGCAAATTTTCATAAAACGTAATTTTAACTCTTTTGTGAATTGAATTTCAAAAATCTGAGAGACACAGTTGAAATTATTAAGTAAAATTTGGTTCAATTGGATGAAAATAATTTTTGGTGAATAGAAACTTTTGAATTTTATTTACCACGGTTAAAAGTAAATGAGGTAATTAAAGGTAAAAATAATATTAAAATTACCCCAACACATGTCCTGATTATATTGGATAAGTGTATTTCGATAAAAATTAACCTTAGGACAAAAATAATATCCTTTTGATCCATTTGGGTTAGATTATAACATTTATTATATTTTATTTAAATAAGAGTTAAAAGTGTTAAATTCAAAGTTTAATAACTAAACCATTTCTAATATAAAGTTACACATAAGATAAATTTGACTATAAATATTCATTATAAATATAAAAATATTCTCTACATCATGGTATTTTATTTATAATTTTTAGACATTAAATAATTAAATTTATTTATGATACAATGATGATGAAGTAATTACCTCATTAATGAAAGACTAAAAATGACATTTTAAATATCCAAATACATGTAAATTGAGACTTTTTATGCAATCCAAGAATTTTTTAGGTGAATATGACATGTTAGGGTTGAGCTAATGTATTTTTTCGAATAATAACCTTTTTATGACTTTCACAAAAACCAAATACTAAATAGTGTCAAAATAGACATAAATGAGTTTTTAAAACAACTACTATATTATTAAATGATACAATATTCCTAAAAATATAAGGTTTGTACAAAGGACTTATATAAATATATATATTTCATTAATGAACCACATGAGGTTCACTTGTAATTTTATAGTAAGTTTATTAACCATATATAATAATACAAAAAGACATGGTAAAAGTTAAACTATTTAACTAAGTGTTAAATATAAAAGATAAGGTTAATATGGGGACCTAAACATATATAAAACCTATTGGTTTATATGATTTCTACCCATCCCCACTTATCCTTAAAATAAATCCATTTAGAAGTATTAGAAACCGAAAATTATTTTATAATAAGATAATATTTCAAACTTTTCCTAAAGTGCCCCTCACCTCCCTTATAAAAGGGTACCTCCCCTTCTCTTAAATTAACACCACCAAAGCCATTTTTCTTGGCCAAAACCTACTAAAATATCCTCAAAACTACCCTAATTTAATCCTAGAGGCCTTACTTTGATCATAAAGCCAACCTATGGATCCCTTTTGTTCAAATCAAAAGGAAGAACCCGAAGAAGAGGTAATGATTTCATCACCTCTTTCAAAGTTCTTTTCTTCTTCCACTTCCTATTTCTTTGTTGTTTCCATACAAAAATAATAACACAAGTACATTATACATACTGAGATGTTATTATAAATATGTTACAACCATATTCATTATTCTATCCATCCTATGAATGACAAAGTCACCATACGTGCGTATGTACGGCTTATTGTCTCTACGTCATGGTGTAGTTTGTTATTCAACACTTCATTATTTGGATGGGTATAATAATGAGTATAATTGATGTAAATAATAAATATAAAATTTTAATGATTATTTATATATAATATATCAACCAATTACATATGATTTTACCATCAATATAATGATATCTTTTCCCATGCGTACGTACGGATTACCGTCTCCACAACGTGATGAGATTCATTTCCACGTTCACCATTCAACGAGGATAATAAAAATATATATTATTAATAAGTATGTAATATATGAAATAATAATTCTACTATAAATATATATATGTGTGTTTTTGTGTGTGTGTGTATTTATTTACATAAATCTCATTCACTTACTTCTGTTCAATACGATATGAAAATGGAAGTGGCGTTTATGCGTACGTACGGCCTACCGTCTCCATAAATGGTGTTTTCCATTTCATATATCTATCTATTATACATATTTATATTATGAATATATATAATACATAAATAATTTTTTATATTTTTGAAGTATGTAAATAATTATCTAAGTGATACAATCAAGAATAACAAGTTAAAACATGTACAATAAAGAAAGCGATTATTACCCGAGATGTTATTTTAACAAAGAAATTATTATTAAATGGGTAGTATAAAACTATAAATGAATCAAGTATGATATCATAACTATGTATATGGTTTTATTGTAATTTAATAACATACTATGTTCATTATACAAGAGTTTAAACGTACCCTTGACCAAAGGAAAGTACAAGGTAAGGGTTAATTCCTCAATCTCATTATTATCCGAGATTGTTTATGTGTAAGTATTTACTGGGAAATTTTATCATCCATCTCCATGTTCCATAAAAATATTTTAAAAATTAATATTTTAAGGTTTTGTGGAAGTGAATCTTTACCAAGATCATCATTTTATATGTTTTAATGATTAATTTTTCTAAATCTTTTTAATTAATGATCCATGTTTTAAAAATGATTTTAAGGATTTATCTATATATACATGATTGTTTTAAAATGTTAATTCCTTTCAAAAGTTTTAAAGTGGTATGGGACACTTTGATTCAAAAAATTATTTTAAATTTCTTCCTTTCTAAATTGTGTGGCTTTTAAATGATTTCATAAAAAAGGGATATTTCACTCAAAGAGTTTTACTGGTCATTTTCAACTATGTCAACATACTTTACCAGATATTATTCATGATTGAGGTTTATTTATTATAATAAAATTTTCAATATTTTACTGAATGAGTTATGATATATTTGACTATGGATGTGTTGTTTTTATACCATTCATGGTTTATGGTTAAAGTATTGACATTTCGTATGCCATTTTTAATACGAATGTTTATGTTATGTTTCACTCTTTTCATATGAGGAATAAATTGGAATTAGTAAGTGACGGACGGGGCCCTCTATATCCCCTAGATGCATCAATAGGTCTCATGAGACAAATTAGTGTATTAGAACAAGGCCATGACAAAAGTTTTGTTTTTATTCTTGGCATGAGGCCTTGACTATGTGGTTATGATGTCCGGTATTATGCATTACCTCGTTATGAAATTAGTTATTACATGTTATTATTTGACTAGTAGAATATCCATGTGCATGTATATATGGAAATGTTTGATTAATTTTTTCTATATTATGTTCATGTTTATGTTTAAAAGGGTATTGTTTTTATTACACATATTTCCTTAAAATTTTATAGCTTCCACTAAATTATTTACCCTTACTGAGAATCTGATCTCACCCCTTTCTTATGTTTTGTTCTCCCAGGATTCCAAGATGTGTATTATGATTGATATGTAGGGTTAAGTTAAGGGAATAATGGCATTCAAAAAGGATTATTTATATTGTGTTTTATGTTAGAATGTGTAATGTAACATTTATTTATGTAATTTATTTTCTAAGACTGCTAAACTGATCAGTCCTTCAGGACTTGATTCCTTGTAATCATGCCAATGTATTAAAATAATGAAATGGATCCAACCTTCTAGGGTCGGGGAGTTACATGTGCGCCACTTAATGACTTGCACACTAATTCTTCACTTGCGTGACACTTTCATTCCTTTGTCATATTTTAATGTTCTGATTTTGAAACATGCCTGGTGAGTAATATTCCAATCACCCGCTTTGTCAACAAACACAATCACCTCAAAAATGATTCAATGATACCTTGAGGTATTTTTTTCCAACAATATCCCCCTTTGGGTTTTTTGACAAAACTTTAATAATTTGATACCTCTTTAAAGCTTCTTCCATCAGTAACCACAATTCGCCTCTTGTGATTCTAATAGCGATCAAATATTTACTCAACACATACTCTAAGCCCACATAAGCAATGATCGGCATGAGAAACAAGAGTATAATAAAAATTTAATCAATAAATCACTTCATTCTTGACACCAATTCTTGAAACCAATCAACTAATTTTTTCACAAACCTCAGCTGTTGTGATATATCTTCTTTGACCGATCACTGCTAGCATCATATGATTTAAAACTCTCCCCCTATCTTATTGTTCTCCCCCTATCTCACTACTCCACCTGTCAGCTTCTCACCATGTCTTTGACTAAAACATTTTCCCCCCTTTAGGAGTCACTCTTTTTACCCCTTTGTCAACAAACCCAAAGGTCACTCCTTTGTGGTCTGTAACAGAGTAGAGAATACAGATCAGTAAACTAGAGAAAACACACCATACCTTAGGGAGAGGGGGTTTCCATATCCACACTCTTTCAAGTGTGGGGATTCAACTGAACTCCCAGAGACATTCGATGCATCTCGAATGCTTCCTTGAGTAAGGCCTTCATCAGAATATCAGTAACATGTATCTCTATAGTCACATTTTCAAACTTCACTAGCCTTTTCTCTACCTTCTGCTTAATAAAATGATATTTTATTTCAATGTGCTTGTTCCTTGAAATATGGATGATATTTTTGATAAGATTTATAGAACTTGACTTATCACACTAAATTCTAATCGGAGACTACACTATCACACCCATGTCATCAAGATGCTGCTTCATCCAAAATAACTGCGTGCATGCTTGCGTGACAGAAATATACTCAGCTTCTATGGTTCTCAAAGAAATGAAATCTTGTTTCTTGCTTAACTAAGAAATACACAATCCACTAAGATAAAAATAACTTCTATACGTTGATTTCCTATCATCTGCTGAACCATCCCAATCTACATATGTATATCCCAAAAGATCTGGTTGAGATTTGTTAATAAACATTAATCTGAAATCAATCGTTCTTTTGATATATCGAAGTATTATTTTCACTGCAAGCATGTGGCTTTCCTTGGTATTACTTTGATATCTCGCTTCTTGGCATGTGGCGAATACAATGCCAGACCTTTCCGTAGTCAAGTATAGTAAACTTACAATAATTTGCCTGTATTCTGTAATATTGACCGCCTTACCTTCATTGTTCTTCGATAGTTTCTTCTAGGTAGAAACTGGAGTCTTCATTTCCTTTGAATTATCCATCCCAAATCTCCCCAGAACCTCTTTGGAATATTTGGATTGATAGATAAATGTGCCATTCCTTCCTTGTGTTACCTATAAACCAAGAAAAAACATTAGCTCACCAATCATAGAAATTTCAAACTCATGTTTCATGAATTCAGGAAAATGTCTTCACTATGCTTCATCTGATCCTCCAAAGATTATATTATCAATATATACCATCACCATTATCCTTTTATTACTATCATTTTTCACATATAAATTGTAATCAACTCCACTATGTTGGAAACCGATCTTTTCAAAAATTGATCTAGCCTTGAATACCATGCTCTTGGTGCTTGATTCCTCCCATACAAATCCTTCTTCAACCGATAAACTTTGTTCTCATCTTCATGAATGAGAAAACCATCTGGCTTCTTAATATACACTTCTTCTTCCAGAACCCCATTCAAAAATGTTGACTTGACATCCATCTGGAACACTTTGAACTTTCGTTTCACTATAATGTCCAAGAATAATCTGATTGTTTCTAGCCTTGACATAGGTAAAAATGTCTCATCAACATCAATACACTCTATCTGGGAGTATCCTTTTCACATGAGACATGCTTTGTTTTTTATCACAACACTGTCTTCATTTATTTTTTTTGCAAAAGACCCACTTTTTCCTAATGGCATTCTTATCTCCCAGTCTCAAAACAATATCCCAATTCTTATTCTTCTCAATATGGTATAGTTATTCATTCATTGCCTAAACCTAGTTTTCATCTTCAGATATATCAAAAAAACATTTAGGTTCAACTTGTAATAAAAGATATGTCTACTATAGTGTCTTCATTCTTCTTTTCTGAAATAGCACTGTCTGATTTCCAATGATATTATGCCTATTAATTTAGGCTCGACTCTTTTTCTTATTTGTATATATAGACTTTAATTCTTCTTGTTCATCATCAGTATCTTCTTCTAACTCATCATCTACTACTTCTGCACCCCCTATGTTACCTTCCTCTTCATCACTTTCATCAAGAAATTGTTCACTATTTTGTTGAGTATTCTCTTCATTTTCCACAACAGTGACATAATTTCTCTGAACTACATTTCCCAACCTCTTGTTAAATCATTTTTATGCTTTTCTTTTTCTTGAGTAGCCAATTAATATCCCTTCATCTCCATGTGACTCAAATTTCCTATTTTTTTTCTTTGTTGATAATGAAGAACTTACTTCCAAAGATTTAAAAGTATTTCATTGATAGCTTCTTTATGTACCACATATCATACGTAGTCTTTCCTTCCTTCAAACACAATATATCCCTATTATAAATATAGACTGATGTCAATACTGCTTCATTCCAAAATTTATATGGTAGGCCTTTTTCTATAACCATCATTCTGGCCATGTTTTTGATGATCCGCTTTCTCCTTTTAACCACTCCATTCTATTGGGGAGTTCTTACTGAAGAAACTTGATGACTTATCCCATGTTTCTCAAGATATTATTCCACCTAACTTTTTGTGAATTCCATACCATTGTCAGTACAACACTTCAAGAATTTTCTTCCCAATAATCCTTTCAGATTCTCTCTGATACTATTTTAGATAACTGAACACATCAGACTTGTGGGAAATGAAAAATACTCATATAATTATACTATAATCATCAATGAATAGAATATAATATCTATTTCTGTCAATTTATCTTGGTGAGATAGTTCCATAAACATCATCATGCACCAATTAGAGCACTCTTGTTGACTTCTTCTCCTTTACTTTGTACGTATTTCTGATGATCATCCCCTATTGACAAGCATCATATGTATGTGTATGATCATGTGATGGCTTGGGGAGATCTCTAGTTGTATCACACTTTACCAGATCTTCCAGGGAAGGTTGGCATAGATGAAAAATTCATTTATGCCATAACTTATTTTCCTCCTCTCTAGATAAAAGGCTTACATCTTCATCACCACTTACAAGGTAAAGATTTACCTTTATCCTTTTTCTTTGCAGAATCACTACACCATATATTCCTTTGATGATACGCATCTTTTTATTAAACCTTATAAAATGCCCTGAGTCACACAGTTCACTGATGTTGAGAAAATTATGACTGAGACCTTCTACTACTAAGACATCAGCACGTCTTATTTCTTTTCCCCCAAACCTGGCCTTTCTCGAGCCAATAATCTTCAAGCCTTCATCATTTCCAAACTTAAATACTCCTTCTTTGTCATATTTTATACCTGTAACAAGATCCTTATTACCTATCATGTGATATGTGAACCGCTATCAAGGATCCATACACCAGAATGGTCTGAGGCTTTAAGGGAAATTTTTGTAACCACTACCTTCTCATATCTTTTCTTCTTGATCCATGTCTTTGAATTTGTACTCAGAATGGATTGTAAATCATGATCTTCCTTGGAGTATAATGGACCAGCTTCTTCCGGCAGAACTGAAAATTGATTTTGTGTTTTCAACACATTTGTTGATTCTATGATTTGCTTCTTTCAACCACTCAGGATCTATTTTGGAACATTCCTTTTCTTGATTGATATACAGTATCTAGCCATTTTTCCAAAACTTTCACACCAAAAACAATGTCCCTTAAAATATGTTCTATAATATTGTGCTCTATTTGGATGCCATTATTTCCTGTGTACCGTTCGGTAACTCTTGGATATGGAACATATATTCTATGAATGTTCCATCTTTCCACAAAAATAACACTTGATGTAGGGTCTATTCCTTTGTTTCACTTCTAGACTTCTAATTTTCCCTTGGGTTCTCTGAATCTTTTGATTTTTCTTCATACCCAAATCAATATTCAATTTTAAAGTGGGTTCTTACTTCCTGAATTCAACTTTCACAATTTTCTATTTTCGGTCAAGCACCATATCAACCTTAACATATGAACACAATTATTTCTTCTTTTCTACTTGGATACTATGCTCCACTTTCAACTTTTTAGTATTCTAAAATATTTTCTTTGCTGGTATCGTATTAGGAGTAAATAATTTTTCTTAATCCTTTACTTTTCTTCATAGACCGATAAATTCTTCTTTATGTTCTTCTATATGATTGATTTTATCTTTCACTATGTTATTCAATCCATTGATCTCCCTTTTCTATTATTCAACCTTGAGTTTATGTTCATCAACCTTTTCTGAGCTCTCTGGCCTGGAGGACTTAATTTTTTCAATTTATTTTACCAACTTAGACTTTTCTTCTTGTTGTTGTTGCATATAGAGTTTGGCATTATGTAACAATTTGTTGTATTTTTTTACTTTTTCTCTCCAAAACTTTATCTTCTTAAGATATGCTTCTAATTCATCTTTTATATCAATTATTCCTTCAATTTATTCTTCTTATTCATCAGTTTTGGTTTCTTCCTTTTTCTGAGAACTACCAAAAACTTCCACCACATAAGTTTCTCCACAATCTTTGTAGTTCTCTATATCTTCAACCTCATCAACCTCAGACTCATCTGAACTGTCAAATTATTGTGAAATAAGATTCTTTTTCTTAAATAAATTTCTCTTGAACTGTTTCTTTCCTTTCACATTGGTTGAAGACTTCTTCTTAGAAATTTTGACTTCATCCTCATAATCTTATTATAACTTCTTGGGGCACCTTGTCGTATGATTTACAACCTCTCCACATCGAAAACATGCTAGTGGAAGTTTCCCTTTGAACTTTCCTTTTCCACTTTGTAGGTTTGAGGAAAGGAATAACATCACCTCATTTATCTCTTCATCTTCCTGAGAATCTTCAATGATGAGATTCTTCATGGCCGTGAATGCCACCTCTTTAGATTTTTCCTTTTCCATGGCATTGTTATCATTATTTCTCATTTCATGTGAAACAAGGTTGTTGAGCATGTTATCTAATTCCATCTATTTTGCATCTTTATCTTCCAAAAATAAAACTTTCAAATTGAACCTAGGTGCAAGTTTCCTCAATATGTGCTTCAAAATATTTATGTCTTTAATAACTTATCCAAGACCTCATATCTCTTCCACAATGATATTTACCCTATTAAAGAATGCATCAATAGACTCATTCAGGTTCATTATCAGATGTTCAAACTTGTTCTAAAGAACTTGCAGCTTTTCCTCTCTGACCTTTGTATCTCCTTCATATAAATTCAATATCTTTTCCCACATATCATGTGATGTTTCTCATGACATCACATTTGTATAGATGAAATTGGATAGGGATACCCCTAAGTCACTGATTCCCTTAGCATCAGCATCTAGTTCCCTTCTTTCAGCCTCTGATAATGGTTGAGATACCATGCATCACTGTTATAAACACATTCATTCACAAAGATCCGAAGTAGTGTTGCATCTGATTCTTCCATAATTGAAAATTGTTCTCATTGAAGATCGGAATCCCATTATGATTGGTGACCTCCACTGAGAGATAAACATTGATATCAACCTTTCCCTCTAATATCAATTATTAAGTCCACTGGGTTAGATACCCTGAGAGGGGGTGAATCAGGGTATGAAAGATAAACAACTCTCTTATTGATCATGTTTCGTTGTTAGAAAAAACTCTCTTCTCTATCCTTATCATTGTAAAGTATGAACAAATCTTAAAGCAATCACAGGACAAAGAAATTTTACTTCGTTCACCCTCACTGGGCTATGTTTAAGGAGTATACACTAGCAATGTACTGAAGTATCAAATCCACTAAAAGCACACTACTATTTACAATGTTCGTAGCGGACTTATTATCCCTCCTGATTTACAACCAATCACAATTTGGATGCCCAATGCTCTCTCAACTGAAGAGATCTAACTGCTTCTTCAGAATATTCACTCATAGTTTAAAGACTTGTAGGTCCTTTAATTATGTATAATGAATGCATCCTCCACTGTATGTAGATGCTCTGTTGACTTCCAATGTTCATCCAATGATAAATACCCCTTTACCTTAGGTGTACTGGGAAACTTCCAACTTTCACGCAACCCTAGGGTGACTTGTGTTCCACTTTAACTAGTGTACAGTCTCTACCTTTGTTGCAGGAAAACCAACTTGCATGCCAATTTTATACTTCAATTCCACTACTTGTGTGTCACTGCTTGCGTGCCACTGCTTGCACACTACACCTTGTGCGCCACTACTTGTGTTCCACTAACTGTGCAACTCACTTGCGCCCACTTAGAACTTATGTGCCACTTCCACTTGCACGATAAGAGCTTGGATTTGCTCTAAGTGTTGATCTTGTTAAAAATGAGGAGGTTATCCATATATTTATAGTCATTTTGAAGACCCTATGCGTGAGGTTAACAAATCACCTTGCTTTCCACTTTGTGACTTGCGCGTTGCTCCGTAACTTGCATGCCACTTGTTGACTTGTGAGCCCATCGATGACTTGTGTTCCCCTTTTTAACTTTCATGTTGATTTCTTTACTTTTTCATATTTGGTGTGATGAAATTAAAATATGACTTGTGTGTCACTTGTTCACTTTTGAACCAATTATTCACTTGTGTGCCCCTTAATCACTTGTGTGCCACTTCTTCACTTTTGTGCCACTTCAAGACTTGTGTGCCACTTCATGACTTGTGTGATACTTAATGACTTGCGTGCCACTTATTCACTTGTGTTCCACTTTCTTTCCTTTTTCGTATTTTATGTTATGATTTTGAAACATGTTTGGTGTGTAATATTCCTATAGCCTGCTTTGTCAACAAACACAATCACCTCAAAAAGGATTCAATGATACCTTAGGGGATTTTTTCCCAACATTATTAAAGTTCAAAGTTATCTGCCCAAGAGTTTTAAATTAATAACTGAAATTTATTCAAAGATTAAATCTGGCCACATTAGGCCTCAGAATCTCATGTTCTCTCAGCATATGGTCTCAGAATTTTCTCAATTAATTTATAAAAATAATTCCGGGAAAAATCCGCGCCATTACATTCTCCCCGCATTAGGGCTTTACATCCCTGAAAGCCAAAACATGGGATAATCAACAAAAAGTTGAGGGTAATGAGCACTAATCTGAGCCTCCTAATCCCAAGTGATCACCTGGAGATCCCCATGCTACCATCGAACATGCACCAGGAAAATCGACCACCCACAAAGGATCCACTCATATTGATCCTCTATCTCCATCGGGCACTCCTCAAAAGTCACCTCATCATCAATTTCCATCTTGACCTAGTTGATAATGTGTGATGGATCATGTATGTATCTCCTCATCTAAGACATGTGAAAGACATTATACCCATGATGCATCAGTTGGGGTAGAGTTAGGTGGTATTCCACATTGCTGACTCTACTCAGAATATGAAAAGGGCTGATATATCTCGAAGATAAATTGTCACCCCGACCAAATCTCGGCAATCTGCATCGAGGTGAGAGCTGAATAAAAACATTGTATCCATCCTTGAACTCCAAGGGAATATATATTCTATCTGCATATGATTTATATCTACTCTATGTAGTCCTTATCTACTTCTAGATGATCTGTACCTTCTTGGTGGTAGCTCGCACCAACTCTGATCCCATGTGTCCTGACTTCCTTGGGTCCATCCAGCATAGTGGTAACCTTTATGGTCAACTATATAGGTCCATGAATGGTTCCATACTAATGGTGTATTGGTAACTGTTGTTGTATAAAAACTCCACCATAGGTAGGTGATCCTCCCAACTACAACCAAAGTCTGGGATGCAAGCATGTAACATGTCCTCTAGAACCTGGATGGTCCTCTTTGTATGGCCATCCTTTTAGGGAATAAATGTCGTGATTAAGTGTAAATGGTTCCTAAATTCCTACATCAACCATTTCCACAGTTGGGATGTGAAATGAGAATCACAGTCTGAAATGATCATCGAGGTCACCCCACGGAGCTGAACTATCTCTTATACTTAGAGGCATCCCAAGCTCTCTATTGAACCCTACTCCCTGATAGGTTGGAAGTGGACCGACTTGGTGAGTCATTCAATAATCACCAAGATGGTATCATCTCCCATGGACATGTGTGGTAAACCTACCATGAAGTACATCGATATTTCATCCCACTTCCACTCTGGAACCTCGAGTGGCTGAGTTAAACTTGCTAGAACCTGGTGCTCTTCCTTCACTTGCTAATAAGTGAGGCACTAAGAAACAAACTCTTTCACCACCTTCTTTATCTCTAGAAACCAAAACTAATGTCATAGGTCCTAGTACATCTTTTCCATACTCATATGTATCACCAAATTGGATGTGTGGAACTCCCTCAGTACCTTCTCTTGGAATTCCACTGGTAAAACGGTGCACCCCATGAAAATAATGATGTGCTCCCAATCTATTCAATATCCATTAGGGGATTTCCCTATAGAAAACTGAGCATTTCAAGCCTCACATTAGATATCCACTAATTGTGCCTCCCTGGATTGTTGTAAGAATGGAGGGGTGGAAACCATCAACTGATGATAAGCTGCTCTGCCATCATCCAAAAAGGATATCTGCGGAACGACCAAATACTCTGATGCCTCACTCAGAAATTGCATAATGGATATCCTACTGAGTGTGTCTTTCACCACATTCCCCTTCCCAGGAGTATCGAAAATATCAAAGTCATAATCCTGGAGGAGCTACACTGATCACCTCTACCTCAAGTTCATATCCTTCTTAGAGAAGATATACTTGAGGCTTTTCTAGTTAGAGTAGACAACAAACCACTCCCCCATCAAGTAATGTCTCCACATCTTCAATGTGAAGACTACTGCTTCTAGATCAAGGTCATAGGTTGTGTAGTTATGCTCATGCTTCCTCAGCTATCATGATCCATATGAAATCATTTATTTCCCCTTCCTTAGGACACAACCTAAACGGGTCCTTGATGAATCACATAATACTATATACTCGATGCCCTCCTATGGTTGTATCAAGATGGGAGTGCTTGTCAACCTCTTCCTCAGCCCCTGAAAACACTACTGGCACTTCTCCGTCAACACGAGTGGTTGTCCTTTCAGTGTCAAAGCCATCAAGGGTGATACTACCCTGGAAACTTCAGGCACAAAAATCTGATAGTGCCTAGCTAAACCCAATAAACTCTTCACCTCAGTCATGCAATTGGGTGGATCCTATGAAAGAACCGCCTCTATCTTTTCCGGATCCACTGCAACTCCAGTCTCTAAAATGACATGTCCCAGAAAGTGGACCTCTCAAATCTATGACTAAAAATTTGAGATCTTCCCATAAACCTAGTGAACTCAGATTGTATCCAAGAAAATCCCCAGGTGTGTTGTGTGCTCCCCCTCAGATGTCGAGTACACCATGATGTCATCAATGAAGACCACGATGAACCAACCAAGGTAATGTTGTAAGATCATGTTCATGAATCCCATGAACACTATTGGGGAATTGGTCACACCAAATGACATCAATAATTATTCATAGTTTCCATACCAACATCATAAGGTTGTCTTCGGTAAATCCTCATCTCGTACACATAGCTGATGATAGCCAGATCTAAGGTCTATCTTCGAGAACCACCTCACTCCCTTAAAATGATCAAATAGGTCGTTAATTCTTGAAAGTGGTTACTTGTTCTTTATTATCACCAGATTTAGGCACTGGTAGTCTACATATAGCCTCAAGCTCCCATCTTCCTTCTTGGAAAACAAAACTAAGGTTCCCTAAGGTGAAACGCTTGGTCTCACAAAGCCCTTCCTCAGTAATTCCTCTAACTATACCCTCAACTCACAAAGCTCCACATGAGCCATATGATATATAGGTGTAGATATTGATGTCATCCTAGGGTAAAAATCAATAAATAATTTAACCTCCCTATGAGGAGGCAATCTGGGGACATCCTTGGGAAAGGCCTCCTTATACTCCTCCACCACTACAGGAAACTAGGGACTCTCACCATATACATCACCGGGGGTGAGGCTAGCCAACTGGTGAGTAATCAGATGCACCCTACTCTAATAAAGTCCATCCTATGATTTTTGCATTTCATTTTTTATGATAAAGGAAAACCTATTCCTATATCCACATACACACCGCACCTTTTTCCTAAAACATTCCATCTGAGCATGGACTGTGGATAACAAATCCATACCCAGAAATATGTCATAAGGCCACGACGTTGCTACTAGGAGATCCTAGCCAAATATATCACCTCTAAGATTAAGCTCACACTATCATAACTAGTGTGTGATCATTGAATACCCTCCCTTAGAAGTCTCTAAATGTAAAGATTGAGCCAACGACTCTAATGGAATCTCAGAGATCCAAACAAAGTTTGTGGAAAGGAATGAGTGACTGGAACCTATTTCTATAAGAATTGTATCTAGGATGAAGAATACATAGATCATACCTATAATCATCTCTAGATCAGCGGGTTCGTAAGCCTCAATCACCTAAAGCTGGCCTCTCCCCTATCCACCAGCTCCCGGAGCCCGTGGTAGACCACCTGGGGGTGGCGGTGGTCGTACCTCAAACCTTCACCCACTACCTAGTACTCTGCCTGCTCCCCTGCCATGTCTTCCACCCTATGTACCACCCTATTTGAACATATGACTCTACCTCTATGGTCCCTCAGCCATCTTATGATCGTCTGTATGGAGAGTCAGAAAATCACAAGTCATGTGTCCCCGACCACCTCACGTGTAGCACAGCCTATCATTCAGTTAACTCCCTCTACCTTGGGAGCCTCATATCATTGATCTTGTGTCCCAGGGTCATCCCCTATAGTGATTGACCCACTTGGGTCCCTGCGTATGATGTTGGATATCCACCATTGAAGACTCATCTACCTGGTGCTTGCAAGTAGCTCCCACTACTAGCGCATGCTCTGCCATAAATATCTTCACAAGGAGAGCTCTCTCTAGTACCCCAACATAAATTATAATGGTAATGGATATCATTGATGCCTTGATATCCTATCATAGAACCTGTTCTATGGTTTGATCCCTACAGAATTAATATCAATCCATGTTTGTGGAGTAATGGGATGGGTCAGTGAACCTCGCCGAGTAATCTGCTATATCTGACTGCCATGTTGTAGATGTAGGAGCTCATGGATGTTCACTGACCACAGTGTAGATGGAAATAACTCCTCCATAAAGAGTCTCTCAAATTCATCCCAAGAGAGAGTCACATCATCATGTGTCTGGTTCACTAAGCTACATCATCGTCCCGCTGAGCCTTGAAGAAGGCTTGCGGCTAGGACTGCCATCTAGTTAATAGACATCCTCACTAGGAAAAAGACATGAGTGACCACCTCCATAAAATACTCAGGTACCTGGGGGTCTATATCACCCTTGAACCTGGGAGGTTACTGTTTCGGTGCGGATGTGCGTCGGGTTACGCTGTTCCGCCAGGACGCGTTCGCGCGTGCACCCGTCGACCCGAGGGGATGGGCGCGCGGCTTGTGGCCCCGCAGTCCCGCTTTCCAAAGGCGGGCGGCATCCGTCCCTTATTCAGGGGCGTCTGCTCCTTGATAGAAACCGGGATGATGGGATGTCGGCTCCTCCTCCCGTGGACGTCTCCTCGGAACTCGTCGCCTAATCTGGGTCTCCCTCATAGATTTAAGAATGTTCGTGAATCTCGTTCCCAGCGCCATATCTTCATGGACACCGGTTAATTACGCTGCTTCCGCCCGGATGCCCCAAGGAGTCTGGTCGGGGCAGCAACCTACGGTGAGGAGACCGGGTGGCTCTGGGTGTCGGGGTCGTGTCTTAACACTGCGCCTCTACATGTCTGCCTTCCGTCCCTAATAGGGCTTCTCGAAGGCGTGATGGCCTGAGGCATCCCGCATTGGGTGCGGGGAACTGCGTTGCCTGAGGTTTTTCTCAGCTTCCCATGTTTAACACGGGGTATGCCGCGAGTTTAACGTCCAGCGGGGACGGCATCGGACTGATCAACACGAGGAGTGGATCAGATGACAGAACCCCTTGCGGGGAACCTCCGACGCTGGGGCCAGCACATGGGCGGCTTCCCGAGTGAGGTGGAGTGGAATGAAATGGCATGACCCCACCGGGATGTGGCGGCCCGGGTAAGGATCAGGGTGGATGATGGAGTGAAGAGCTTGGACCCCGTAGGGGCTTCCTACGTACCGCACGTTAGCGCGGATCAAAGTCAGCGTAGTTCGGATATACAGTTTAACGTCATGCTGGACGTCGGAAAGCCGACTCACGAAGAGGTCGAGGCCGTCGGGCGGAGGATTGAACTGAACCACCTCGCACACAGGGGGATGGAACGACCGGGTGAATCACAGTTTTACGTCATGCTGGACGGTGGCAAGCCGACTCACAAAGAGATCGAGGCTGCCTGGATAAGGATTGAACCGAACCACCTCGCACAGAGGGGGATGGAACGGCCGGGTGAATCACAGTTTTACGTCATGCTGGACGTTGAAGGGAGAAATAGGAAAAGGCAGTGGGGAAGTGCAATGGAGATACACATGTGCAGTCCCCCACAAGGGCGGATTCATAGGTGAATCGACGCGAATGTGAACCCGGGAGGGGTCCACGGATGGACGAACCGACGTGAATACGACCGGAACGACCAGGTGGTGGGCTTGGACCTCAGAGAGGCTTCCTACGTACCCTGTTTAGAAGACAGGGATCAAAGTCCACGTAGTTCGTTCTGTTTGTAACACTCTACCCCCGTGGGTGAAGGCCACTCCAATCCCGACATCCCTGCAGAGACGAGCGGGTGGGGGCCACATCCAAACCGGGAGGACCCTGCGTGCGGGGCACGGGATCGGGTGATGCGGGCGGTTTAACGTCTTGCCGGATGAAGTACAGTTTAACGTCGTGTGTTGAGGACGAAGCGGACGGTTTAACGTCTTGCCAGACAAAGTACAGTTTAACGTCGTGTGTTGAGGACGAAGATGCTTGGCAGTTTAACGTCTTGCAGCGCGGACGATGGGGGCTAGGCAGTTTAACGTCATGCAGCTTGGACGTATGCAGTTTAACGTCGTGTAGGACGTGGTGCATTTTAGCGTCATGCAGGACGAATTACAGTTTAACGTCGTGCCGGACGAATAGCGTACAGTTTAATGTCTTGTAGCTGGGACGAAGTGCAGTTTAACGTCGTGCGGGACGTATGCAATTTAACGTCGTGCAGGACGTATGCAGTTTAACGTCGTGCAGGACGTATGCTGAACAGTTTAACGTCTTGTCGCTCGGACGAAGTGCAGTTTAACGCCGTGCGGGACGTATGAGCCGACGATAGGTCTGTGTCACTTCGCGCAAGCCTAGGGGGGCCACACGGGAAGACGACGCACGGTGCGGGCACCCGGGATGAGGGTCATCGGGCGCCACGCAGGTGGGTACCCAAAGGGGGTCAAAGGGGGCGACCCTGGCGGTTTGCGCGCAAAAAAGGAGCTTTGCGCGCAATACCGCGGGTCAGCGCGCAAATGGACGGGCTGGCGCGCAATTGGGCCAGCACTTTGCGCGCGAATGATAGAGATTGCGCGCACCGGGCTTCGGATAGCGCGCGGTGGCAACGGCTCATTCTCTAATGAATGGCCACTTTGAAAATGGGGGGTGCGCGCAATCGGGCTGGATTGCGCGCACCCGGGGGCAATTGCGCACAAGAGGCTTCTGTTGCACACAAATGCCTTTGAGTGAAGGGTTATTCAAAGGAAAGGAGCCAAAGGGATTGCGCGCGAAGGCGAACCCCGAGGCTTTCTTGCGCGAAAGAAAAGAGGTTACCTGAAGATCGGCATTGCGCGCGGAAGGGGTTGGATTGCGCGCACGAGAGACCTTTCGAATTCTGGCAACCTTCAAACCGTCGGGGGTCGCCTTATATTTATAGGCAACCCCGGGCGCGGAATCCAGTTCGCGGGCGCGAAATTCTCTTCGCGGGCGCGGAATTCTCTTCGCGGGTGCGGAATCGGGCCCGGCGCGCAAGGGAGTCGCGCGGGCCACTGGCGCGCAAAATTGCGCGCCGGCCCGGCGCATTGCGCGCATCCAGGGAGGTTTGCGCGCGGCTCATCAACTTTGCGCGCGGGTCTCCAAAATTCCGCTCAAGGCCTCCGGGCCCTCCGAAACATGCTTCCGACTCCAAATATGACCTCGCTTTCCGCATCCGGAGCTTTGTTTGGGAACAACGGACTTTTCCGGCGTCTACAGTTACTACCTATATAACTCAATAAACTCATTGAGCCTATGTTCGTCCTCTACTGGTAGCGATGGTGGTAACTTCTGCTCAACCGGTGGTGGTATCACTAATGCACCACCCGAAGGTGTTATCTCATATGTAGGGAGTATCTTTTAAATGGGTCCTTATACCGACGCCTTATTGATAGGATTACCATCCTCATGGTCATGCAATAGAATCCTAGATGGATGTCTATGTTGAGGCATCCTAAAACAGATTAAGATGAACCATGATCAATAGAGTATACCTGGTGAGCTGTCTTAAGAAGGACATGAGTACAAACTCAAAAATCATATATGATGCATGTACCATTTAATCCCTAAAACTAGTGTTTCCTTGTACTGAGTCAGAAAGCAGGTGTCTTAGAGTTCTGGTGTATGGATATGTCAGTCGTCGCATCAACACTAAAGTTACTAGCCTGGAAGACAAACTCGAAACACTTAACATTGTTTCCCCAAACCAATATCACATACTCTCGATCCCAAAGTGTTACTAAACCCCCTCTAATACCACACTATCATGACTCTTACAATAAAGGAATGTGATGTGAATCCCCAATCTTGCCTCTAATAGGCCAGGGGATGGTGAATAGCACCATGTAGGTATATCACTAACATGATATTCATTGCCTATGTACATGTACGCATGCACACATCTCAAAGCCCGCAAATGATGAAATGTAAAAAAACACTAAGTAAACCATGCATGAAAACCAATAAGAATATACCAAAACTAGAGTGAAATAGAAAAGTAAAGTACAAGAAGGTAAACTAGGATAGTATACAAGCCCACCCAAAGAAAGACTAAACACAATTGAAAGCACAAGTTTCTAAAGACTCATTCGTGGAAAACCCTACCTAAAGGGTATGTATAGGGAATCTGCCTAAAGCCATAGGAGTATGCCTCGTCTGTCTGATATCACTGGGAACCATCTGGTACCGTTCCACCATAGACTCCATCAAATCATTGATCGTCTACACAAGACACAACACATGCGGGAAAATCCCGTGTAGGGGTGAGTAAAACAATACTCAGTAGGACACCTTGAAACCACAAAAGAAAATACACCAAGTACACCACTAAGGAAAGTACACATGAGTAAAGTTAGCTCACACAGGTATGAGTCTAAATAATGAAGGTGGATTACCAATAGTATTTTGTATAACTTCTTATCTGGATGACACATAGAGTGTCGATGACGCACAGAGCGTCGCTGACACACAACCAGCCAGTATTGGCGCACGGAGCGTCAATAGCACACAGAGCATCTAGGTTGGCACATGGAGCATCGATGACTGGACATGGAGCATTGATGGTGCATGAAGCATAAGGGTCGGCACACCGAGTGTCAAAGGTGTCACACGGAGCTTTTAAGGGTCATACAACCCCTGATCCACAAATCCACCTAATCTTGTAGACATCAACTCTCTTCCAGCCATATGATTCCATTTGTATCACTCTTGTTCTGAGAGAACCTACTCCTAAAGCCAAATGTATTATTCAAACCCTAGAAAAACACACTTATATAATCTCAAGAGAACTGCCTTCTCGCAAGGGTCCCAACGCTACTAACGGTTCATTAAATGGACCTTCAGTTTGAAATTTAGGCTCATTTTAGCAAAAATGGTTCTTTCCCAACCCGCGTTTGACCCAACCCTGTCTGGCCAACCTGACCCAACATGGTTCGACAGACCCGACCCGACCCGGTTTGTCTGGTTTGGCCCAATATGGCCCGGTCCACTACATGTGGGCTATCCCAACTCCACTAGATACGGCCCGGCTGGTTGCACCCCACCTTGGCCCGCTCAGTCACCAGACTGCGTTCCAGTCAGTGCCCCAGTCAATGTGGTCGGCCCACATGACCAACACACACCTGATGCTACATCACGGATCCTCCATTCGATGCAGCTTCAATGACTCATGTCCCTCCACCGTTGCCTCCTTCTACTGCCACCCACAGCCGCTACCACCACCCTCGGCCACTATAGTCTCAAGATCCCGCCATCGTCGTCCCACCTGGACCACGGGTCACCGCCTCTATCGATCATCGATCTGACAGCCATTTTTTGGGTCTACCTGGCCTGACCGCCTCATCAGGCTGATGCTGCCTCCGCCACTGGCCAGCCCACTAGTGGACTTGCCTCACCGTGCTCCACCTAAAAAGGCTAGAGTCACCACCTCCAGTCACCGTCATGTGATACCGCCACCTTTCGTCGTTGCAATCCTAGATCACGTTATGGATCAATGCGCACAATGAATAATGACAAGAAAAAAATTAGAGAAAGGAGGTGAGGCACAAGAACACCAAAAGTGGATGGATCTAGGCCTTTTTCATGTCGACCTTGATCCTTCCACATTAGAATTGAAGGATGGAGGAAAGATCAAACAAATCTAAACATGAATCAATTCTAAACATGGATAAATCCCAAATCAACCCCACAACATAAATCCCAAACCCACACTATGACTCACCCGTGAATAAATCCATTCATAAATTGATTCATGTTTTTTGTAGGGAAAGATAAATAATATAAAGGGAAAACAATTCAAACACACACCCTACTTGGGATTTGGATTGATCGGTGAAGAACATTCACCATTGTCGAGGATCCATCAACAAAGGATCTCGATTTGTCATCTCATCGTCGTTCTTCATTGTCTAGCAAGAGGTTTCACCAATTATTTTCTTATCCATAGTTTCCAAGGAATTTATTCAGGATTGTAAATATAATCCAGTATCCATGCCAAGATATTAAATGAAGAAAACATGTTTCAGTGTTGCCGCATCACTGTGTTGCAACGTTGTCACACTGTTTCATTTACGAAAGAAAATGGTATACCCCATTTTGGTGTCACTATGTCGTTGTGTCACTGTGAAAAATTAAAATAAATAACAAAAAAACTTTTTAAAGTTTATTTTATTCTCCTTTTAAACATCCAAAGATTAACTTTTACCCTTGACCCGTTCTGGTCGAGGTTAGGCCCTGCTTAAGGTAAAGTTATTGTTCTGAACACAACGGTGCCCTTGGATTTATGATCCAGGCACCAGTTTAGAAGTTATTAAAGTTAAATTTTATCTTCCTAAGATTTTTAAATTAACAACTGAACTTTATTTAAATATTTATTATGTGAACACTGGGCCTTGGAATCTCATTTCATCTCAGCGCCTGATCTCAGAATTTTCTTAATTAATTTATAGAAATAATTCAAATAAAAATCTAAGTCATTACAATTCAAACATATCCAAAACAATAATTATGAAATAATTATCATTTTTATAAATCAATAATAATTTTTAAAACCATCCATGAAATATGGTTATGAAAAATAAACTATGTTACAATCAGGGAGACGGTAGGTCGTACGTACGTATGAGTAACGTTTCTATTTTTCAATGAGCATGATGGAAAGAAGGTAAGTATTATTTTAACTTTATAGAATTTTTATTATATAATAAATATAATATTATTTTTTTAAAATAAAATTATATATATTATCCATGTGATGTGGTCACAAAAAACGAATCACATCACTTCGTGGAAGTTATAATCCACACATATGCATGAACGATGTTATCATTTTTCAGTAGATGGAAAGGAAATAAATTATTTGATATATTATAATGTAATAATGATAAATATGTAATTAATATCATATATATATACACATTAAATACATCATTATAGTCATCCATGAGAGGTGGTGATGGAAAACAAATTGCATTGGTTCATGATGTGGTAGTCTTCCATACATACGAATGATGGTTTTGTTTCCCATTTGATATAAGATGAGATAGATATGTATTATAAAATTAATATAATAACATATTTGTATATTGAAGATATATATTTTATTAATTTAGTATGGTTTAATAATATTTTAAGGAGGTAGAATAATAAATAAAACTAAAATGATTGATTAAGAATGATACCTCTTCTTCAGAAAACTTCTTTAGTTTTATACCTAAAGTATTCTTAGGTTGGTTTTATGATAAAACTATGGCCTATAGGACATAGGGGGATTTAAGGAATTTATTTTATCATTTTTTTTCAAAAAAATGATCTTGAAGTGTGGGGAGGAGAGGATAAGGGGTATCATTTTATAAGTGGGGGAGAGGACACACATGGAATTTTAAAAAAAGATTAAAATATATTAATGTATTACTCATTAAAAATGAATCCAAAATGGACCATTCTCAAATATGAGATGTGATAAGGTCTAAATATGCCCATAAAATATAATTTAGATAATTATATAGGTCATTTAAACCATTATAACTTGTGTTTAACCCCCGGTAAACCAATTTTAACTTTAATTGTGGTAACAAATTTTTACTAATTTTAATATTCATTATGAAAAAAATAAGTTTAAATTATTAAATAATATTAATTATTATGATTAAAAATATAGAATCCATTTCATAAAATTCAATTCATATAAGTGGCATAATTTAATAAAAAATCAATCCCACTGAATGTGATGAAAAATGTTTTTTTAGAAAAAAATCATTTTTAAGTATAAAAATGTTTTTATACTAAATTAAAGTATAAAATTAATTAAAAATACCATAATTAGATTATTAATAATATAATTGAACTAATTTTCCTTTTAAATCATTTTATAAAAAAATTAAATTGTTTTAATGCTTGAAATGAAATGATAGTTTCCAATAAAAATATTTACTTTTCACTATTCATCGAAAATCAAATTTTTTAGGAAAATATTAAAAATTAATCATATGATAATTTTTACATAATGAATTCAAAAATAAAGTTTATTTTTTAAAATTAAAATTCTATAATTTTAAAATCATGATTTTAAATAAAACCATATAATGCATGAAATCCCAGTTTGGTTTCAAATAAATCTTTTTCATTTTGACTAACAAATTACCCAATATTCTTATAATGAATATATATCTATAAAATATAATTAATGAATGTTAATAATACATAAAAATGAATTATATTAACATTACCTATGTTTTTACATTCTTCCCCCTTTTTAAAATTACATCCCCACAATTTTATTTACTATTTAGATAAGTGGGAATGTCTTTCCCTCATATCATTTTATAATTCCCATATTTCATGTTCAATCATATGGTTTTTCCAAAAAACCTTAACTTGGTGAATTACCTTATTCAGTAACACATTCTCTTTATGGCCAATAATTTGAATGGGTTGTTCCTCAAATGAACGTTTTTCTTCTAATTGAACTACTTCAAGGTTCGAGACATGTGAAGCATCCAAAACATATTTTATTAACAGAAAAACATGAAATACATCATGTACCTGAGATAAACTTAAGGGAAAGGACACTCTATAAGTAATTGATCCAAATTCCTCTAGTATTCAATGTGTTCAAATGAAGCATGGACTTAACTTACCTTTTTTACCAAAACACATAACATTTTTCCATTGAAATACTTTAAGAAAAACATGATCGGCTACCTCAAATGAGAGATCTTTCCTTTGGTTATATACATAACTTTTACGCTTAATTTGAGGCATAATCATATGTTTTTTAATCATCTTTACCTTTTCAAACATTTCTTATATCAATTATTGTCTCAATAACTTTCTTTCACCTACTTCATCCTATAAATTTGTAGTCTGACACCTCTTTCCATATAATGTCTTAAAAGGTATAATCGTTATAATGGAATGAAAACTATTATTATAAGAAAAATTAACTAAGGAAATGTGTTGATCCCAAAATCCCTGATAATATATTGAATAATATCTAAGCATGTATTCCATGTTTTTAATCATTGACTTGGACTACTCATCAGATTGAGGATGAGAAGATGTATTGAAATTTAATTTAGTGCCTAACATCTTATAAAGGCCTTTACAAAAATGGAAAGTAAACTTAGGATTATGATTAGATATAATGGAAAGAGGAACTCCATGTAACTTTACTATCTCATTGAGGTGAAGTCAAGAAATTTGATCTAAATACATAGTATCAAGGATGGGAATGAAATGATAAATTTTAGTCAGTCGATCAACAATAACCCAAATTTCATTACTACCTTAAGATGTATTTTGTAATACCATCATGAAATCCATGGATATATTTTCCCATTTACACTCTAGAACTTGAGAGGGTTTAATCATCCCCTTTAGTAATCTTTATTCTCCTTTAACATGTTTCCAAGTCAAATATTTCATGGTAAATTCAACAATATCTCTTTTCATTCTATCCCACCAGTAAAAAACCCAGAAGGAATCTGTACATCATAGAACTTCTAGGATGAATATAAAATAGGGAAATATGAGCTTTAATAAATAATTCTATCTTCAGCTGGGAATTACAAGGCATGCATAATTATTTTCCAAATTTTGTAACACCTTTTTCAGCAACATTTTACTCTTAAAACATACCCTTCTTAACTGATTAAACATTTTCTTGTAAAACATTATCCCCATTTAAATCTTTATTTAGTCTTTCTAATAGATATTATTGTACTGACACCTAAAATAAAATAGATTAAGTTCATTCATGAAAAATTTCTAGGCCAAAATTCATCAAATCATTAAACAAAAGGTTATATTCCAAACATAGTATTGTTAATATAACATTATATTTTCAAATAAAATAATCAAAAACATTATTTTCTTTTCTAGGATAGTAATTAAATTTTTAGTCATAATCCCTAATAATTTTTATAAATATTCTCTACTTAATATTCAACTCTTTCCAAGTAGATATATACTTCAAACTTTTATAATCTGTATATATTTCACACTTTACTCCTTATAAATTACGCCTATAAATATTTAAAGTAAAAAACTAAAGAATATAATTTCATATCATGTGTGGGATAATTTAACTCATGAGGTTTTAGTTTACATGAAGCATAATAAATTACCTTATTATTCTGTATCAAAACAAAACCAAGTCCCCTCAATGAAGCATCATTGTAGATGAAAATTTCACCAAAACTGGAGCATTCATAGATCTTATTTATAATTCCTAGAGAAAATCATCACACTCTTTTATCCATATAAATTTATTTCCTTTTTTAGTTAACTAAGTCAATGGGATAGATAACCAAGAAAATGTTTCAAAAAACTATCTATAGTACTCTGCTGATCTAAGAAAACTATAAATCTTTGTGAAATTTTTATGTCTTATCCATTATTAAACAAATTTATTTTTAGTAGGGTCAATAGTTGTTTTATATTTAGAAAAAATATTTCTTAGGATAAAAATCTTTTGTAACCAAAATTCATACTTACTAAATTTTCTATATAACTTCTTTTCTTTCAAGGTTTAAAAAACAATCCGTAGGTGTATTTCATAATCCTCTTGAATTTTAGAATATACCAATATATCATCTATAAAAAAACTAAAATATTATCTAAATAGTCATAGAAAACTATATTGATAAGATCCATGAATACAACTAGTTCATCATACAAACCAAAGGGCATAACTATAAACTTATAATTCTCATATCTAGTCTAAAATATAGTCTTAAGAATATATCCCTCCCTTAAATTTAACTGATGGTGCCCTAACTTGAGGTATATATTTCAAAAAAATTATACCCCCTAGATTATATTAGACAAATCATTGATATATGCAAAAAGATACTTATTCTTAATATTTTTGTTATTAATAAATCTTTAATAAATTAAAAGTCTCATTGAACCAACTTTCTTTTTAACAAATAAAATTGAAGCACCCAATGATGAAGTTATAGAATGAATGAAAAATTTATCTAGAAAATCTTGAAATTGATTTTTCAAATCTAAAAGAATTACTTGATCCATTCAATAATGGGGTTTTGAAATTGGATTAGCATCAAGAACTAAGTCAACAATAAACTCAAATTTCTGATTAAGAATAATACTAGGAAACTCATCAAGAAAAAAATCCATATATTCTTTCACTACAGGGACATATGATAATGAACATTTTTATTGAACATTTTATTGAGAATAAATGTCATAATTTCTTCTCATTATGTTAAATATGTTAATTTATGGAATATTTGGGATTAGATCATTCATTTTTTAAATTTGATGAAAAATCTAGTTTTTACCCTTTAAAGTTAACTATATTATTTCATCCACAAAAAATTTTTTGTGACTTATTTGAAATTAAATTTTTTTAATAGTGTGCCTCACTCAATGTTTGAAAACTTTTATTTAGAACATATGAGTTGGATCATGAATTTTATTAGAGTAAATGGGCTATTAAGTCATAGATGGAATGGAATCTATTGATTAGAAACCACTTTAGTATTTGGTCTATAACTTCTTTATTCATGCTTGGATTGGGACCAAATTTGGACATAATCTAGAAGAAAAAATTTCTAAAAAAATAATTTTGTAAGGACATCTAGTTCACACGTTTTAGAGGTAAAATAGTTGTTACAATTAAGATTAAAATATTTGGCTGAATTTCCCATTCACACTTGAAAAGTCTTGAAACCCCATCCTCCCCTCAACTCTATAAATGTGGGTTTTTATCATTTGTAGGGGTTTGTACATGAATTAGAACATCTGGTTCACACGTTTTTGTATTGTTTTTTAACTCTATAAATGTGTGTTTCTATCATAGCCTGATATCTTTCCTCCTCTAATAGTGAATTGAAATGGAAATGAACCACTTAGGGGATTTTCCTAATTTAGAGTTAAAAAACAATACAAAAATTCAATTCATTCTCATTTAAAGAATCTATATGTTCCATAATTTACCACTAACCGTAATAGATCCTTAGAAAAATAATCAAATCAGGGTGTTGCGGTTGGATGTTCTGAAGCTAGCCTAGGGTTTAATTAATTTAATCTTAGTGGTTAAATTAATTCTCATAGGGTTCAAGGGTTAACAAATTAGGGGATAATAATTAAGTGGATTTTTATTTGAATGATAATGATTAATAATTAAATTAATAGGTATATTTGGAATGATTACTCCTTCTAAATTTTTTTCTAAAAAAGACATCTTCTCATTGCATTTTCTCAATCTCATTTCAAAAACAAAACAAATACAAAAAATACAATCTTCATATGGCATACTTCTTCTTCTTATTTTATAAACATAACCCCCACCCCCATCCCTCTAAGTTATATATTTATTTTATCTTCATTTTCATAATACTTTTAAAAAAATTAATTATTTCATATTTGAGAGATGACCAAGATCAGCCACTCTACTGCACTTAAGTACCCAAAAACCACACATAATTTGAGAGTTCCCATGACATCACCTTTCAAATTGGTGTTGTTTCTAGGGAGTAAAGTACTTATTTCAACCAATTATAGGTATTTATTTTATTTTTAATTTCATTATTTTCTAATATTCTTTCTTCCTTCTTTCCCTTTTCCTAATTTTCCCCTTTTTTTAAATTCTTTTTTTAGACCATAAAATCAAACTTATAACATTTTTATTAAGGTATAATTTTATTAATCTCATTTTTATTTGATTTATGACATGAAATAATCTTGAGTATCTCTTAGATATTGACCCTGATATTGAATGAAACCTTAAGTATTGAATCAGATAGTCTATGGGAAGTTTCAACATTCATACAGTTTGAGAATTCCTCTATTATGGGAACATATAAATTGGAAACACTTATGAATTAGACCTAAAATAAGAACAAATGGCTGAAAATAGTAACAATGAACTTAATAGAACCATTCGATAAGTGGTTGAACTAGATATTAACTATCAACAAAATTTTATTGCATACCCAAATCTCGAATCAGACTTTGAAATGAAATACGGGTTAATTCAACTTCTTCCAAAATTTCATGGATTATCTTGTGAGGATCCAAACAAACATTTAACAGAATTTAACATGTTTTTCTCAACCCTAAAACCAAAAAAAATCTCTAAAGATCAAATAAAACTAAGATAATTTCTATTCTCACATGATGGAACTGCAAAAGACTGGATATATTATTTAAAAACTAAAGATGAAACATATTGGAATGATTTGAAATGCATTTTATTTCAGATATTTTTTCTGGTATCAAATAACACTTCCATTTGAATAGAGATCTCAAGGATCAATCAATCCTAAGTTGAGTCAATGTATGAGTACTGGGAGCAATTCAAAAAGTTATGTTCAAGCTTCCCACATCACCAAATTAGTGATAAACTCCTCATAAAGTAATTATATAAAGGACTCACACCTATGTAGAGGAGTATTGTGGTGTCATGTCTAGAAGGTAATTGGTCGAAAAAACACTAGCAGCTACATGTCCGTTGATCGACAATATGGCACAAAACTACCAAAAATTTGGAAATCGAGATACACCACATGTTATAGAAGTACATTAGGTAATTCCTTCTATTGAAAATAATTTAATTGATACAAAGTTAGAATAATTTATCACTATGGTGAGACATATTTCTTTAGATCAAAATATATCCCAACCCACTCCCATAAGGACTTGAGGAATTTGTGATGAAACAGACAACCCAATCAATTGTTTCCCCTAGTTACAAGAGACAGAGGATTGTGTGGTTTTATTCCCTAGAAGACCATATCAACAAAAAAATCCCCATAATAAGTATTATTACTTTTCACCAAAAATCAACCAAGGGTGGAAGGATCAATCAGACATGAGGTATGGCTATAGACAATAGAAAATGACCCCTTTTCAACAAAAATTCCAACAACATCCACCTTACCGATAGGGTTTTCAACAACCGCAGAGGATATTTGAACCCCAAGAATCATCAAGTCAACAATAAGTGAATTCTAAACCAAAGTTATATTCTAATACCAATGACCTTTTGAAACAAATTCTTCTTAATAAAAAAAATAAACTGAAGAGTCTAAGTTCTGAGTTGAGGGATCTGAAGATACAAATGAGCCAGATTATCACTACCCTCCATAAACTGGTAAGTAAGAACTCCAAAAATCAACCTTTAAAAACTTCTAAAAATCCCAAAGGGAATATCTATTTCATAACATTGAGAAGTGAGAAGAAAATGAGTGATACATATGCACCTACCATTCCACTAGGATTCACCACAACTTCAAAGAATCCCTATTTGAGACCAACTGATGAGGAGCCTAAGGAGAAATATGAAAGTAAGTAAAATATTGATGATATTCCTCCTAAACCTCTTCCCTTTAAAAATATATTTTTTCAAACAAATAATATGGATAAAGAGTTGATTCAAAAAGAGGTTTTAGATACATTCAATCATGTTGATATTAATATCTATCTACTTGAAGAAATTAATCAAAACCCAAAGTAGGTAAAATTATTAAAAGAAATTTTTTCCAATCAAATAGGCCTTTAGTAAAATGAGAGGATAAATCTTATAAGTAATGTTTCATAACTCATTACACAGAATTAAACGATGATAACAAAGTTCAAGGATCTGGGGACATTCACCATAGGGGAGTTACAGTTTTATGATGCTCTATGTGATTTGATAGCTTCCATAAATTTGATTTCTCACTTTGTATTTTATTATTTATAAGTTGATGAGTTGAATCCGGTGAGAGTAGTTGTACAGTTGGCGAATAGAGCTACATCATATCCAGTGGGAGTCCTTGAGGATTTACTTTTTTAGGTAAGAGACATGATCTTTCCAACATATTTATATATACTTAACATGGAGGATGACTAGATAAATTCTCATGATCCCAATATCCTAGATAGTTCCTTCCTCAAAACTAAAAAATGGTCATAAATGTATATAAAGGTACACTTTCCATGGATTTTAGAGATGAATTTGTGATATTTAATGTTATGGACTCCATGAAGTACCCCTAAAAGGACCATTCTACTTTTTTATCCCCCATTTTGAACCACCAAGTAAAAAACTCATGTATTTGTATTGTCCTATACTTAGAGATATTATGAGTATTGGTTCTAGTTTTATGTCAAAGAGATCATCCATACCTATTTCTAATGTGAAAACCTCTCTTGTATTTGATTTTGATAAGGATTCATATTCTGATTTTGATCATGTTCACTCTAATTATGACATGGATATTGAGTATGCTGATTGATTTGATGAATTATTCTCTAATTTTGATTATTTCTATTCTAATAATGATGTTCATTGTGCACATATTTCAGTCCTTCAATTTATACATCCATACAGTGCCCCCCTTCATTGGGACTCAATCCATTTACACTAAGTCTCATATACCTATACTTGTTGAGTAGTGATATATTACATGTTATCATTGCTATCAATATTCCTTTTGAACATGAAGAAAAACTTTTGAATATTTTAAGGGAGAACATTAGTTAAGTAGGGTGGATCTTGGATGAAATATCAAGTATTATCCCCTCTATTTGCATGAATAGTATTCTCTTGGAGGATGGTGCTAAACTGGTTAGGTATCCACAAAGGATAATTAATCTAAATCTTTTGAAATTTGTTAAAAATGAGGTTAAAAATTTTCTTAAGGAAGGTATCAAATATCCCATTTTAAATTCCCAATATGTGATTCCTATTCAAGTCGTGCCTAATAAAAGTGGTGTTACTATTGTTATATATGAGAGAGAGGATTTAGTTCCAATGATGGAGAAAAATATTTGGCATGTGTGTATTTATTATAGGAAACTAAATCAATCCACCTGCAAGGACCATTTTCCCCTCTCATTTATTGATCAAATTCTTGAGAGACTAGCTGGGAAGACACACTATTATTTCTTGGATGGATTTTATAGATATATTCAAGTTTAGATATGGAGGATCAAAAGAATACAATATTAACTTTTCCATTCAATACATTTACCTACCAAAGGATTCCATTTGGACATTGAAATTCCCCAAGTACCTTCCATAGATGAATGATGAGTATTTTTTTCATATTTTATTAAGAACTGCACAAAGGTATTTATGGATGATTTTACAGTGTATGGATATTTATTTGATTAATTTATCTTTAGTTTGGGAAAAGTGTTGAATCATTGTATTAAGAATAATCTGGTTTTGAACTTTCAAAAATGTCATTTCATGGTATATCATGGAATTGACTTAGGGAATGTAGTGTCAAAACATTGAATATAGGTTGATAGATCTAAGGTAGATATTATTTCATTCTTTCCATATCCTTCATGTGTGCATGATGTTAGATCATTCCTAATGAATACAGGATTTTATCGACACTTCATAAGATATTTCATTAAGATTTATCTACCCTTATCTTGATTGATTAAAAAATATATTGACTTATTTTTTAATGATTCATGTAGGGTGTCATTTGATGATCTAAATAATTGTCTGGACACTCCACCAATCATACATACCCCACAGTGGGAGATTCCCTTTGAACTTATGTGTGATGCATTAAACTTTTTGATTAGATAAATCTTATCACAGAGGGTGGAAGATAGGTCCCATGTTATTGCTTATGCATCAAGGAATTTGGATTCAACCCAATAAAAATACACCACAATAGAAAAAGAGTTTCTTGAAATCATATTTTATTTAAATAAATTTTGATCATATTTATTAGGCTCTAAAGTAGTTGTTTTTTCTAACAATACAGCTCTGAGGTACCTCTTGAAGAAGTCATTTGTGAAACCCAGGCTTATCCTATGGATGATCCTTCTTCAATAATTTGATATTGAGATAAAGGATAAGAAGGGATTAGAAAACTTTGTGGCGAACCACATGAGTAGGATTACTCAAAACTAGAGGATGAGACTTTAGACTAGGTACCACTTCAAGAAACTTTCCCCAATGATCATCTCTATGTCATATCAAGTACGTATCCTTGGTATACAAATTTAGTGAACTACCTTATTTACTATAAAATTATTGAAAATTTAAAAAAACCTCAAGTCCAAAAATTAATGAGTGAGTCAAGGTTTTATGTCTGGGATGATCCCTATATCTGGTACATGTGTAGTGACCAAGTCATTAGAAGATATGTTCATGATCATGAGTTTGATTCTATTTTAAATTTTTGTCTTACCCTTGTTTGTGGTGGACACTTTGGACCCCAACAGACTGCTAGGAAAGTCTTATACTCTATATTATATTTTCCTATCTTATTCCATGATGATCATGTGTTTTTTAAGTTGTTCCCATGTTGCCAACACACTAGAAATATTTCAAGGAGACACGAGATTCCCTAACAACCCATATTATTCTGTGAGATTTTTTATGTTTGTGGAATTTATTTTATGGATCCTTTTCCAAGTTCATTTGATTTATTATACATTTTGGTTGTTTTTGATTATGTTAGAAAGTGGTGGAGGTCAAGGAAACCAGGACTAATGATTTTCATCTTATAGTGTATTTTTTTGAAGATCAAATTCTTTCTAGGTTTGGAGTACCAAAGGTCGTCATCAATGACCAAGGGACACAATTTTAAAATTGGAATTTGGCTTCACTTCTTTGGAATTATGGGGTGACACACAAAACATCAACACCATACCACCCCCAAAAAAATGGTCAGGCTGAGGTTTCAAATCAGGTGTTGAAACAAATTTTGGAGAAAACCATGCAGCCAAATAGGAAGTATTGGATCAAGCAATTGGATGATGCACTTTGGGCTTATAGTATGGCATAAAAAAACTCCCATAGGTATTTCCCAATTTTGGATTTTTTTTGTGAAAGCTTGTCATCTCTCCACGGAGGTAGAGCATCAGAAATATTAGATTATAAAGAAATGAAACATAGATTTACCCCAAGTTGGAATTAAAAAGAATCTATAAATTAAAGAGATTGAGGATATTTTATTGTCATCATATGAGAACTCAAGGATCTACAAGGAAAGGTAAAAGTGGATCATGATAGAATGATCCAAAAAAGGGAGTTTCATGTAGGGAAGAAAGTCATGCTCTACAGTTCATTACTGAAGTTGATTACTGATAATTTATGTTCCATATGGTTAGGTTCTTATGTTATATCTAATGTTTTTCCATATGGTGCAGTGGAGATCACACAAGAGGAAACAGGAAAGAAATTTATAGACAATGGGAAACATTTTAAGTAAAACATTGAGAGACTTCCTACTGATGTAGTTGATTTCATCACACTGTATGACCCCATAATCACTTGATAACATCAAGTTGTTTCTAACCCTTTCACTTTTATATTATTTTCCCTATTTAAAATTCTACATTTCATGTGCACATATCATCTCATAGGTTCACATTGAGGAAAATGTCGTATTTTAAGTTTGGGGGAGGGGACAACATTTTGGGGTAGCTATTTAAGATTTTCATGTGTGTATTGTGTGTGTGTTTTCTTTTGAGTTTTCTATTAAATTTTAAAAAAATAAAAAACAATAAAAATATATATCATGAAACATGATCATTTATATGTGGATCATATGGAAAATTCATGTTTTCAAAATTCATTTCTATCATGATAATCATGAGCATGATTTCATCATTAATGGTTTATTTTTATAAAAATAGAAGTTATCAATGATAAGATTGGTTGTGTAATTATAAAACCTTTTATATTTTTATACCATTATTTGTGATATTTTTTCATGGTAACTTATATCATTGATTTCTCCACACAAATTTTCATGCAACCATGACTTGTGAAATTTTTCCTACTCAATTGAAGGTATATCCAACTTAGGTAAAAATCATCTTATATCAATGGTTGATCCATACGTTTATTTCACTTCTAATCGGTTTTATTACTGTACCAAATTGATATATACACATGTACCTGATATCCAATAGTTTTACTCCCTAAGAAAACAAAAAAAACAATATATATATATATATATATATTAACTTAATAAATATAGGAGTGATTAAATGTACAACACATTGGGATATCTAGGTTGGGAGATCAAGGTTTGACTTTCAAAAATGATTAAGTGAGTGGGTCTTGAAATTTGATTGCGAAGGAATGTAGAATAGGTTCAGTGAATTAAACCAAGTAAGAAGAATTGTTTTATTTGACCTGAAGATACTGAATAATGTGTGAAGATATGAGCTTGAAATGGTTAAGACACACACATGTGGGGAATTAATAGTATGGTAGACCCATAACTTGTTTCACTATGATTAGTGTCATTAATATCACTAGATTTTATTTTGATACAATTTATTAGATAGTGACTTCAAAATTTACTAATATTAACTCTTGATAGGATTCTTACTTTTCTTATATTTCCACTATGGTTGAGGAATATGAACATGCATACCTTGTTACAATTTTTTTTGGGATACATGAAAAGAGGTTTTTCCAAGGAGTATAAAAGGGTAAGTGTGGGGGAGCGGATAAAAAAAAATTTATTGAATATTTTATTTATAATAAATTCCATAATTTCCTCACAGTATGTTAAATATTTTCATTTATGTAATATTTGGGATTATACCATTCATTTTGCAAATTTGATGAAAATTATAGCTTTTCTCCTTTAAAGTTCATTATAGTATTTCAGCCATAAATATTTTTTGTGATTATTTGTACTTAAATTTTTGTAATAGTGTTACTAACTCAATGATATACAAATTTTATTAGGGACATCCAAGTTTAATATTTCATTTGATTTGATTAAATGGGCCATGAAGTCAAAGTTGGACTGGACTTTCCAGATTGGAAACCACTTCAGTATTTAGACCATAACTTATTTATATGTTCTTTTATTGGGTCCAAATTTAGATAGAATCTAGAAGACCCAATTTATCATAAATAATTTTTTTGGAAGGATATCTGGTTCATGCATTTTTTAGGTCAAATAGTTAGTTCAAGTTGGATTAAAATATTTGGATGAATTTCCCATTTACACTTGAAAATTCTTGAAACCCTAGCCTCCCCTCTACTATATAAATGTGTTTTTTTATCATTTTGATGGAATTATGCATGAATTAGAGGATTGGGAGTAGATTATAATTTGTTCCTTTCAATTTCAATTCACCATTGGATGAGGTAAGCTGTCAAGATAGGATCTCCTCCAAAATGATCTTCTTTTCCTCTTCTTTATTGTAACATTGTTGTTATTTCAATAAAATATCTATTTATCTCCCATTTATTCAGTTATTTTTAATTTAACTCTTCTTTTATTTAATTATTTTGTGTGTAACTCAAGATTATAAATGTGATTGGGTTATACCCTTTCTAAATCTTTGCACTTGAAAAACATTTCTACGATGACTACACCACCCATGGAAGGGTAGCTTTTTTGTAATCGATATACCTCTTACCTTATTGATTTATTTATTTTGAATGAAAGAACCAATTTAATTCACTTAATATGACCAATGAATTTTGTTTTTAATTTAAAAAAACAATCAATAAATTTAACAATTAAAACAAAAACATGCAAGGTCGAGTAATGTGTGAATTGTTAGAGTGCGATTTTAATCGATAAAACAAACGACAGAGGATCAATTTGTAGAGTTCAAAAATAATACCAAAAATCAATTAATTCTCATTTCTATAATGGATATTTTCCCTAATTTACCACTTACCATAATCTAGGCTTATAACAACAATAAAAGTAGGGTGATACGATTGCATGTTCCAAAGATAGACTAGGATTTGATTAATTTCATATTGGTGGTTAAGTTAATTTTCATAGGGTTCATAGGTTAACAAATTATGGGATAATAATTAATTAGATTTTAATTTTAATTATAATGGTTAATAATTTAGTGAATAGGTAAACTTATATCTATTTCACCTTCTAAAATATTTTCTAAAGAAACATATTCTCATTGCATTTTCTCAATATCATTTCAAAATAAAAAAAATACAATCTTCTTCTAGTATAATTCTTATTCTTATTTTATAAAAAAATCAAATTCACCCCCCCTCTATAATTCTATATTATGTGATTATTTTATATTTATTTTCATAATACCTTTAAGAATTTTTTTTAATTATTGCCTCTTTGAGATACATGCCTGGTCAGCCACTCTGTTGCACCTATATACCCAAAAACCACATATAATTTGAGATCACCCATGATGGAACCTTTTAACATCACTGATATAAAAAATATACATATTCTCACAAATATGTGAAAGATAAATTTTATTTCCAACTTCTAACAATTTTCCATCTTCTTGATATGTTATCAAAGGTGTGAATTCATTCTTGTATACAAATTGAAACTCATTCTAAAAAACAAATTTTTTAGATCTACAATATATCTTAGCATGGTAAATAGAAATACAATCCATACTAGAAATAATATTGAACTCTACAAGTGGAAACACAATAGGGTTTATAGATAAATTCTTTCCATAGACAATAATAGGAAGATTATTTATTTTTTCCCTTAAAACTACTCCCATGTGTTTACACCAAAAGTTTTGGCTTCATTTCTTAAGGTAAAATTTTTAATTTATCATAAAATTTCTCAGATCTAAAAGAGTGTGTAGACCCCAAATCAAAAAATACATTATCATAATTTGAATAAACAATTAATGTACCTAACACTAAATCATTGAATGGTCCAAAATATTCTGAAGTAGTTACAAAGGATTTAAACATGTTTTTTGTTTTTGATCTTGATGATTTTCATCCTCCATTCCTATATTTGGGAAAGTACATAAAAAATAACCCATCTCATTACAATTAAATAATATTACCATCAACTTTTAATTATTTTTATGATCATTTTATTGATATTCATGAGCCACATTTCCAAACTTTCTTCATTAGAAACACTTCTAAGATTTTATAAGACATTCTCCAGGGTCATTTTCATCACACTTATCACAAGATGGAAACTTGATTTTCTTACCTTATAATTACTTTTATGTATTCTTACTTATTTACTTAAAAATGGACGTTTTATTCTACTTATTTTAATGGAATAAATGATCATTTAAAAACTCTATTTCTACCTTCTCATCACATCGAAAAGTTTATCAGAACTTTTTATTTCACAGGAATATGATTACCTTTAATATCTTGTCTTCAATATTGATTAAAACTGATTAATTTTATTATCAATATCTTGAATAAAATTTGGTGCATACCTTTACAATATGTTGAAGTTAAACACTTCCAATATTTTATAATACATTCTCCAGGGTCATTTTTATCACACTTATCTCAAGATGGAAACTTTATTTTCTTACCTTCTTATTTCTTTGATGTATTCTTACTTATTTCCTTACATACGGACCTTTTATTTTACTTATTTTCATGGAATACATGATCATTTAAAAACTCCATTTCTACCTTCTCATCACATCGAAAAGTTTCTCTGAACTTTTTATTTCACAGGAAGCTGATTACCTTTGATATCTTGTCTTCAATCATGATTAAAAATGAGATCTTGAATAAAATTTAGTGCATACCTTAATAATCAGTTTAAGTTTGATTCATACATGGAAACTCAATATTTCTCCTTTTTCATCAATTACAAGAATTGTTTCTCCATCCTAAGTCAACCAACCATAGGAAAATATTTCTTAAGAAAAAATTCTTAAATTCATCCCATTATAAGGAATAAATATCTTCTCTATCTCGGATATACATAACCATTAACAATAATTGGATGAATTCACCTTCAAAATTGTAAATAAAAATAGTTTTCTTTTGATAATATGAACAACCCATGAATTCAAATATCTTGTTTAAGGGTTTAACCCATCCCTTAGTTGTCACAGGGTCATGTGATCCACTAAATGTTGGAGGGTGTTCTTTCAGGAAATTCTCTAATATAGACATGTTACACTATGGTGAATGTGGTTGCTCTCTCACATGGATACCACCCCCATTTATATCCTATGTCAATGAATCCATTATTGAAGAAAAAAAGTGATATGTTTCAATTCTAACTATTCCAGGTTTCTGATTTGAAAGGATATTATCCTATTAGTTCCTTCCTACTTCATCTTCCCTATTTCCTATACAGAAATCCATTTAGAATAGATATATTTTAGAGTGAGAAATATGGTTATATTCAAAATATATATCATGATAACTATAAGTTGTAATATTTAAAGAGTATTTACTTTAATTATCCTGACCTCTAAAATTATCTAAACCTTTCCTCTTATACCAACTATAAGGACTCAAGCATAAAATATTACATAATATTGATTTTTTAGTCAATAATTCATTTTCTTATATTTATTGGATCTTTACAATTTATGGTTTTATAAAATTAGGTCACAAATATTACATAACAACCCTATATATCACAAAGTATTCACTTCTACTCTGTATGCATTTTTTCCACAATATAAAACATTTAAAAAGAAACATACTTTATTTTCATTACAAATATTCATAAAATTCAATTTTATTTCTTATTTATTCTTAATCGAACTTAAAACCAATGAAAAAATTTGAATACATAAGATGAACAAAAAAATATAATTAAGGGGCATAAAAAAGTGGAAATAAATTCATTAGTCCATTTCAAAACCATGAGATCATAAAAGAGAGTTTTCCTTTAACATAGTAAACTTTGAGCTCAAATAATCATTTACTTACAAAAAAATCAACTTTACTACCCAGAGTTTTTTATAAAACACTTTATAAGAAAACAAAAAGGCAAAATCATGATCATGATAGTTTATTATAAATCTTGATAACTCATGAAAAAAATTCTTAAAAACCAATATTTTTACCATAAAAGGGAATATTATTCCTTTAAAACAAAAGATATTTAGCTTAACTTTTAAAATAAAAATATTTCTTAGAAAACTCATTAATAAGCATAGAAAATTAATATAGGTGCCTTGGGACATCATCTTCATAGAACCCTTAAAATAACCCTTAAAATTGGAATAACTGATATGGTCAACTTCTAATATAATTCTCTAGATAACATAATTATTTCCCATTGCATTGGAGAGTTATATTAGGCTCACCCATCAACATGATCTATATCGGTCTAACCCATAATAATGAGATATATTAGTCTCACACATAATTATAAAAAAATTACATGGTCTATAACATGCATAAAACATATACAATATTTCATTTTCATCATCAAACTCATAAAAATATCCTTTTAAACCCAAAAGTAAAACATTTTCGAATATTGATATATCCCTTTCCTTAAAACCCCAATTTTTAAAACAAAAATACCCATAACAAAAGGAATTAGGTTTTTTATTTGAATAAAATATGAAAGCTTATAAAGGAATCTAAATATCAAATAATGGTTTTGGCGGCGAGAAAATCCATTAATGTCATACACGTTAAAATAGAATATTCTTTTTTCCTTTTGTAAAGAAAGTCAAAACATTATGTAAAAATATTCATTTTTAAAACCTTTATAAAAAAGTAAAAAAGTGTCCTTTATAATTAATTCATATCCATTAAAATAAATCAATAAAATAATTTTAATAATATGGACATGGAATAAAAATATTTATAAATCAAATCTTTAAAATAAATAAAAACAAGGTTTTTAAGGTAAAGTGTCTCTTACCTTGAGTATGACTCATCATGTATGTTCTTTATATTCATGAATAATAAATTTATATTGATTTTTTTACTTGATTCAAAAACATTTTCTATTTTATTATTATTTTTATTTTATTTATTACCAAGTTATATACAATTTCTTAATCAATTAAATTCATCCCATATGTTTTGATGATATTCGGCTCATATGAACAATATAACTTTGGAAAGTTGAATATGGTCAAAGAGTTAATTATTAAGTCATATAAAGAATAATAATCATGAAATAATTATCATTTTTATACATAAATTATACTTTTAAAACCATCCATGAAAGGCGGTTATTAAAAATGAACTATGTTACAGTCATGGAGATGGTGGGTTGTACGTATACATGAGTATGTTTCCATTTTTCAACAAGCATGATGGAAATAAATTGATTAGTATTTTAACTTTAAATAATTATAATTATATCATAAATTTTATATTATTTCTTTAAATTCACTTATATATAGTATCCATATGATGTGGTCATGAAAAACGAATCACATCGCTTTGTGGTGGTGGTAATCCACATGTATACACAAATGTCAATATCATTTTTCAATGGATGGAATGTTATAAAATTAGATGATATATTATATTTAAAAAATGATAAATATATACTTAATATAATATATATACATTAAAAACATTATTATAACCAACCTTGAGAGGCACTGATGAAAACGAATTACATCGGTTCTCAAGGTGGTAGTCTATCATACATATGAATGATGGTTTCATCTCTCATTTGATAGAAGTGAAGATGGATATAGATTATTTCATTAAAATAATAAAATATTATTATATGGAAGATATTTTTTTATTTCATCATGTTTTAATAAGATCTTATGGTTGTATAAGAAGAAATAAAATGAAAATGTTCGGTTAAGAACTATACCTCTTCTTCAGACAACCTCTTTAGGTTTATACATAAATCCTTATTAGGTTGGTTTTCTAATTAAACCAGGGCCTCTAGGATGTGGGTAGGGTTTTAAGTAATGTATTTGGGTAGGTATCATACAGACCAAAATTCAGTTTAAGTTTGTATAGGAGAGGATAAAGGTGTCTATTTATGAGTGGGGAAGTTGACACACTTTGAATTTTTAAAAAGATTAAAATATATTAATGTCTTACTCAATAAAAATGGATAAAAAATGGACCATTCCAAAATATGAGATGATAAATTTTCTAAATATATCTATACAAGAGAATTTATAATATTTTATAATTCTTTTTAACCATTACCACTTGAGTTTAACCCCCAGTAAACCTATTTGAACATTAACCGTGGTAACAAATTTTTACTGCTTTTACTATTCATTATGACCAAAAATTAAGTTGAACTTATTATATAATATTAATTACTCTAATTTAAAATATGGAATCCATTTTATAAAATTAAATTCAAAAAAATTATGAATTTAGTTTAAAATTAAACCCTCAAAAAGAGATGAAAAATGATTTTTCATAAAAATTATTTTTAATTATAAAAATATTTTTATACTAAATTCAAATATAAAATTAATTCCAAAGAACATAATTGTATTAATAATAATATAATTGAACTAATGTTACTTTTATACAATTTTAAAATAAAATTGATCTTTATTAATGCTTGAAAAGAAAAGATGTTTTCCAATAAAAATAAGTATTTTTTGTTGTTTATCAAGAAATCATAACACAAATTGTGTACTCATCTTCTTCATAGGGCCACAAAAGCACTGGACTGCTATAGGATCATGGGTGAAGGCCAACATATTTCTTATTTTTTCTCCTATTCTTTCATTAGGATGTCATGAATAAGACGAGTGATGCAGAGCCCAATCAAGAACTTTCATTGGGTGTGAGGAGGCCGGTTAGGAATCCTTCAGTTCTCGTCGGTGCAGCGGTGATGGTGGGAGTGCTGGCAGAAGGATTTATCTGTTTCAAAATGGTAAATAGTCAGCTATTTCAGTATCTGATGAAACTCTTTGTGCTTTCCCAAGTCACCACTATCACCCTCATACTCAGTAGTGTTTATCTATAGTGAGGGTCCATTGAAGGGTGACAAGAATCTGTTGTTGGACTCAACTATTTTGATAATCCCAAATCATGTTTCTTTTATATGATAATCATATTTCATTAATATAGTTTCTATGAGTTAATAACTATGTATTTTTAATCTCACTGCTCTCTCAATTAAGTTTTCAGTGCAAAATTTCTCTAAGTAATAGGTTATCGCTGGAAGGTTACCGATAGAGGTTACCACTAGAAGGTTACCGATGGAAGGTTACTGCTGGAAGGTTACCACTGGAAGGTTACCGATATAGGTTACTGCTGAGGAACCTCGCTGCTGATTTATCAATGCAAGATCACCGTTATGAGCCTACCGATGAAGCCTACCGATGAAGCCTACCGATGAAGCCTTCCGATGAAGCCTGCCGATGAAGCCTCCGATGAAGCCTACAGATGAAGTCTACCGATGAAGTCTACCAATGAAGTCTACCGATGAAGCCTACCGATGAAGCCTACCAATGAAGCCTATTGATGAAGTCTTCCATTTAAAATTCTACCGCTAATAGTCTACCAATAACTACTTTTCTACTCCATACCTTTTAAATTCCTTAAGATTATTCTAATGGTCTTATTTGGCAAATTTAATGCTTTTGAAATTAATTAATATTGATTATAGACATATAAAGAGACCGTATCTGGAGAAAGTATGAGGTACAAGAAAGACCGCATGTGGTTTTCTTATTCCTATTGTCGGACCTCAAATATAAAATAGAAGACTGAGAAATAGAAGAGGATAGATTCATGAGTGAGGAACATTACAAGATAGATCTTAAGAATAAATAGAAAACCCGCATTTACACTGTCAACCCAAGAGATTCATGAAGATCATTTGGGAGAATAAATTCAATACTATCTTCTATGCTTCATCAAATCACTTTCAAACCAAGAAGAAAAACATTTCAGTACTTGGAAGCTAGAACCTGGAGTTGTAACACTCTGTTTTAGAGAAAACTTTAAGAGAAAGACTCAAACTATAATTTCTTCACTCCAAGGAGTCAAGATCTGAACTACAAACACATAGAGCCTTCTAAACTCAATCTTTATAACATTATCTCTATTTTTTTCTCTATCTTAAACTTATGAGAAGTATGTGTTTGTCTGTTACACACACTTTCTCCTATTCTTAAACTGGAGGATACTGAAAATCCTCATCCAAACTTTAATTAAACTTTTGTTTCCCACGTTTAACTGTGTAAGGGGCTATGTGTGTCTTGTTTGATTGTTTTTTTTTTACAAATAATTTTGGTAGAGGTTGTGATCCTTGGAAAGTTTGTGAAAATTGTTGTAAAGCCTGATATAGGTCATGTATCAAGTTTATTGTTAATATAAACTACTTGGTGGCAGGTGATCACCAAGTTGAGAGGATTAAGTATCGGCTTGAGATTGAACCTCTTATTTAACTCTATTGTTTACTTTATTCTGTAATAATTTGTTTTTCTATTTTCCGTTTCTAATAATTTCAAAAATAGAAAAACTGTTTTAAATTAACTCTAATAGTTAGTTATGGTTAGTGTGTATATGTGTTTAATTCAGTAAATCTGTTTCAAAAGTTGGATAAGTATTTTGAACTAATTCAACTGATGACTAATCAACCTTTCAGAAATTTGTTAACCAATTGAACATTTATATCTCTTCTGCCTTAATTAACTGGGCTATTTCAAATTGATATATTTTTATCATAAAGTTTTTAACAGAAATTTTATGTATGAACTCAATTCACCCTCCTATTGAGTTTCCACCCTAAAAAAATTTTCTATCATACGGTAGTTTATATTGCTACCATCAGAACTTTTTTTTATATTTTCATATTCTTTTCAACTGTGATTTTATTTGTATCCTAAAGATCTTAAAATTTATGTCATATATAGATTTTTAGTTCCTTAAATTCAAATTAACTATGGATAACCGAGTTGAGGGTGCAGCTACTAACAGGCCACCTTTCTTTAATGGTACTAACTATGCTCGGTGGAAATTGAAAATGAAAATGTATCTAAAGAGAATGGGTCTTGAAATCTAGGACATAATTAAAGAAAAATATTCATTACCTACTACTTCTAGGGACACATGGTCTCAGTTGACTAAAGCTACATGTAATAATAAGTTTAAAGCAATGAATGCATTGTACTGTGCTCTAGGTGATGAAAAATTCAATAGAATATCTGCTTGTAAAACTACATATGAAATTTGGGATACTTTGGTTATTTCCCATGAGGGGATAATCAATGTTAAAGAAATGAGATTAAATACTTATACTATTAAATATGATAATTTTAAAATGAATCCAGATGAACCTATCTCTGAAATGTATCTAAGGTTAAATGAAATAGTAAATACCATGAGTCTGCTTGGGAAACCAGTATACAGCAAGGATCAAATTATGATATTGCTTTGATTCCGACTTGATAGATGGAGAGGAACTTCTGTTTCCATCTGAGAATCTTGCGACATAAGAAATCTACCAGTGAAGGAACTAATTAGAAAACTCATGATTTATGAGGAAGAGCTTAAGTTGAATCAAGAAGCAGATAAAGAACCAAGAAATAAATCAATAGCATTCAAGATTACTACCTCAAAGAGAAAAGACAAAGAAAAAGTCAATGTTTCCGTAGATAGTTCCACCAGTGAAGATTCAGATTCTGATAGTGTTGATGAGATGAATCATCTTTCTAGAAGATTCAAAAAGTTATACCGAAAGAATAAGTTCTTTAGAAAGTAAAATTATAAAGGAAGTTATGATAGTAAAGGATATTAGAAAAATGATGGAAAATGGAATGACAACCCAAATGAGATGATCTGTTATGAGTTTAAATGAAAAGGTCATGTGAAGGCTGATTTTTCCAAGATGAAGTTTAAGAAGAAATATGAAGACAAGGGAAAGAGATATAAAATGGCTATGAAAGCTACTTGGAGTGATTCAGAAGAAAGCTCCAGTGAATCTGAAACTTCTGATACTGAAAATAACAATCATGAAAACCTGTGTTTCATGATAGAAACATCTGAGGTAACACTCAATTCTCCTATACATAATGATTACTATTCTGGGAAAGAGAGTGAATCAAATAATGATGAAAATATGACTAAGGGTGAACTATTTGAATATTGTGGAATGCTTGAGGATTCCTTTAATGAACTCAAGGATAAATATAAATTATTGAAAATACAACATTCTTTAAATTCCAATTATAAGTCTGATTTGGATATTGAAAAAGAAAATTTTGATCAGCTTTTAAAAGAAAATACTGAACTAAAATTATCAAATGAGCAATTAAAAAGAGATCTTGAGAAATTTACTACCGGTAGGGATACCTTGACCCAGTTTCTAGGGAAACAAATTTCTCCAAAATAAAAAAATAGTCTAGGATATCAACCAGGATAGAGAAGGATTATTAAGAACAAATTTGTTCTGAAATCTAGACAGTTCACTACTAGTTCAAGTTCCAGATCATCTTTTGAAAAACAATTTTCTAAAGGGCCTAAAAAAATTTTCATGTCTCATAACATATCTATTGATTATAAGAAACCTGTAAGACAAATATGGGTTCACAAAGCTTTAATTTCTAACCTCTCTGGACCCAAGAAAATCTGGGTACCAAAGTTACCCTATACTTAAATCTATTTTGTAAGAAAATTTTCTAAATAGATCTTGTAAAACTCTATGGTATTTGGATAGTGGATGTTCAAGACATATGATAGGAGACTATTCATTCTTTAAGAGCCTAATTAAAGTTGATGGTGGACATGTTACATTTGGTGATAATGTTAAAGGAAAGATCGTCGGCTTAGGACAAATTGGTAACCCTAATACTATATTAATTTAAAAATTACTTTTTGTTGATGGGTTAAAGTATAATATACTTAGTATCTCTTAGTTGTGTGATGATGGATTTAATTTTAAGTTTGAAAATGATGCATACAATATTTTTATTTCTAAAAATGATTTAATATTCAATACTATTAGAAATGAAAATGTATATGTTGTTGATTTAAATTCTTTAGCTAAGAAAAATGTTTCTTGTTTAAATTATTTTCATAAGGAATATTGGTTATGGCACAGAATATTTGGACACTGCAATGTGCACTCACTTGGGAAAATAACTAGGAAATGTTTAGTTAGAGACTTACCTAGATTGGAATTCCCACTTAACAAAATTTGTAATCCTTATTAAAAGGGAAAACAACACAAAGTTTCTTTCAAACCAAAGAAAGAAGTTTTAACTTCTCAACAGCTTGAGTTGGTTCACATGGATTTGTTTGGAACATCAAGAGTTTCATATTTAAATGGGACGCACTATGTCTATGTTCTTGTAGATAATTTTTCTAGATAGACTTGGGTATACTTTCTAGCTCACAAAAGTGAATCATGTTCTTACTTCATTAAATATTCCAAGTCTATATAAAATTGTTGTGGACTTAGAATTAAGACCTTGAGAACTGATCATGGTCATGAGTTTAAAAATAAGGAGTTCGAATCTTTTTTCTCACATAATGGATATAATCACAATTTTTCTACTCCTAGAACACCTCAACAAAATGGAGTTGTAGAAAGAATAAATAGTACACTTCAAGAGATTCCCTATACTATGCTTAATGAGTATAACCTTCCTAACTATTTTTGGGTTGAAACTTTTAATACAGCTTGTTATATCATTAATAGAGTCTTAATTCGGATTTTTCTTAAGAATAACCCTTATGAGCTATGGAAAAATAGGAATCCTAAGGTTAATTACTTTATAGTTTTTGGTTGAAAAGTATTTATCCTTAAAACTAGGGATAATATTGAAAAATTTACATCCAAAAGTGATAAAGGAATTTTTCTAGGTTACTCAATCTCTAGTAAATCCTATAGAGTATTCAATAAGAGAACCAAATGTGTAGAAGAATCGGTTTATGTAAAATTTGATGATACTGATCCACATGAACCTAAAACCTCTTTTTAATATCTTAAGGAAGATATGTTAATTTTGGACCTTAATGATAAACACAGTGAACCCCCAGTGAAATCAACTAGTTCTCGAAATTTTCCAGAATTTGAGCATTTTGAATCTGAACCTATAGACAACCATGAGGAGTCTAGTCCAAATCTTTTTAGAGGTATTATAACTCTGAAGAATCATCCTTTAGATATTGTATTAGGTGATCTAAATACAAAGACACAAACTAGAGATTCTCTGAGAAACTAGGTTGAACATCAAGCTTTTATTTCACAGCTTGAACCCAAAAATATTAATGATACTATCAATGATGAATTTTGGGTGATGGCTATGAAAGATGAATTAAATCAGTTTGAAAGAAATAAAGTTTTTGAATTAGTAAAAAGTCCTAAGGACACGTTGACCATAAGCACTAAATGGGTGTTTAGAAACAAAGTTGATGAGTTTGGAAATATATTCATAAATAAGGCTAGATTAGTTGCACAAGGATATAGTAAAGAAGAAGGAATAGACTGTGAGGAAACCTTTTCACTTGTATCCAGACTATAAGCTATTAGGATACTTCTTGCTTATGCAGCTCATCTGAATTTTAAACTTTATCAAATGGATATCAAAAGTGAATTTCTAAATTGGTATATAGTTGAGGATGTGTTTTTTTAACAACCCCCTATATTTAAAAATCCCTATTTTTCAAATCATGTTTTTAAACTTTCTAAATCTTTGTATGGCCTAAAACAAGCTCCTAGAGCTTGCTATGATAGACTCATTTATTTTCTTATTTCAAAAGGTTTCACTAAAGGAATAGTTGATCTTACTCTTTTTATTAAAAGGATTTCCAAAGATGTTTTAATAGTATAAATTTATGTAGATGAAATTATTTTTGGATCTTCTAAACATTATTTATGTATTGATTTTTCAAAGATGATGCAAAATGAATTTGAAATGAGTTTAATGGGGGGACTTAAATTTTTCCTTAGATTTCAAATTTTTCAAAATAAAAATGGTATTGTTTTAAATCAAAGAAAATATACTAAGGATATTTTGAAATGATTTGGTTTGGATAGTAATAAATGTAGTGATAAACATATGAGTACCACTTGTAAGTTGGATGCTGATGAAACTGGTAAACCAGTTGATCAAACCAATTATAGAGGTACAATTGGGAGTGTGCTCTACCTTACTGCTAGTCGACCTGATATAATGTTCATTATATATATGTGTGCTCATTTTCAATCCAGTCCCAAAGAATCTCAATTAAGTGTTGTTAAAAGTATTTTTAGATATCTCAAGTATATTATAAACTTAGGAGTATTTTATCCAAGAGGATAATAATTTGATTTGATAAGTTATTAAGATAATAACTTTTTTAGTTGAAAGTTATATAGAAAAATCCCCTTAGAACATGTCACATTTTGGTAAAGTCACTAGTATCATGGTGTAGTAAGAAACAAAATTTTGTTGCATTATCCACTACTGAAGCTGAATATATAGTTGCTGGAAGGTTACTGTTGGAAGGTTACTGCTGGAAGGTTACCAATAGAAGTTACTGCTAAGGAACCTCACTGCTGAGTTATCAATGAAAGATCACCGCTACGAGCCTACCGATGAATCCTACCGATGAATCCTACCGATGAAGCCTACCGATGAAGACTACTAATGAAGTCTACCGATGAAGCCTACCGATGAAGCATACCAATGAAGTTACTGATGAATCCTACCGATGAATCCTACTGATGAAGCCTACCATTGAGAAGGCTACCGCTATCATTCTACCAATACCTACTCTTCTACTCCATACTTTTTCAATTCCTTAAGATTATAATAACGATCATATTTGGTAAATTTAATGCTTCTAACATTAATTAATGTTGATTGTAGACATATCAATAGACTGTATCTGGAGATAGTATGAGGTACAAGGAAGACCAAATGTGGTTTTCTTATTCCTATTGTTGGTCTTGAAATATAAAATAGAAGACCGAGGAAGAGAAGAGGATGGATGCATGAGCGAGGAATATTAAAAGCTGGATCTGAAGAACAAGGAGAAAACCAGCATTTACACTGTGAACACAAGAGCTTCACGAAGATCATTTGGGAGAATAAATTCAAGACTGTCTTCTGTGCTTCATCAAATATCTTTCAAACCAATAAGTAGAACATTTTAGTGCTTGAAAGCTAGAACCTGGAGTTGCGACACTCTGTTTTGGAGACAACATCAAGAAAAAGACTCAAACTGCAATTTCTTCACTCTAAGGAGTCAAGAGATGAACTACAAACACATAGAGACTTCTAAACTCAATCTTTATAACATTATCTATATTGTGTTCTCTATCTTACACTTCTAAGAAGTGTGTTCTTGTATGTTACACACACTATCTCTTGTGATTAAACTGGAGGATACTGAAAATCCTCACTCTAAACTTTACTTACACTTTTATTTCCCACGTTTAACTATGGAAGAGGTTGTGTGTGGCCTAATTGATCATTTTTTCCACGAAGAAATGTAGTATAGGGTGTGATCCATGGATATTTTGTGAAAATTATTGTAAATCCCGATATAGGTTGTGTATCAATATTATTGTTAATATAAACTACTTGGTGGTAGGTGATCACCAAGTAGAGAGGATTAAGTCTCGGCTTGAGACTAAACCTCTAGTTTAACTCTGTTATATACTTTATTCTGTAATACTCTATTTTTCTATTTTTTTCTTCTAATAATTTAAAAAACAAAAAAAATTACATTAACTCTAATAGTTAGTTTTGTTTAGTGTGTATATGTGTTTAATTCAGTAAATATGTTTCAAAAGTTGGATAAGTGTTTTACACTGATTAAACTAAGGACTAATAAACCTTTGAGAAATTTTTTGACCAATTGAACATTTATATCTCTACTTCCTTAATAAATTGGGCTATTTCAAATTGGTATATTTTTATCATAATGTTTTTAACATAAATTTTAAGTAGGAACTCAATTCACCCCCCTCTTGAGTTTCCACCCATACCAACATCTGTGAATTACAAAACCTTTTCACTTGCTTCCTCATCTCTATAATTAATCATGTTTACTTGCATTATAGGAATTTAAGTATAATTTTTTAAATATTGGGGGTACATACTTTATGAAATAATTTTGATAAAATCAAAAAAACAAAGTTTTCATAAAATTCTCAAAAAAACATCCTGAGATAAATTTGACTTGCTAAATTCAAAAATGATGTTCATTTTTCCAAATTCAAATTCTATAATTTAGAAATAAATATTTTAAATAAAACCATATTATATATGAAAACTCGATTTGGTTAGAAATAAATCTTTTTCATTTCGACTAAAAAATTACCTAAAATTCTTATAATGAATATAACTCTTTAAAATATAATTAATGAATTTAACTAAGATATTAAAATTATTTATCTTAAAATTACCCAGGTTGTTACATTTCATCCTCTAGAAAATATTTGTGAAATATGTGATCAACCTATAAAACTTACTAAAGGATGTCTTATAATGATTCCTACTCAAATAATTTTATATGGAAAATCTCAAAAGCCACATGTAAAGGAAGAAAATGGAAAGGAGAGGGACTTTTTTAACTACTCACAAGGACACAAAATTAGAACAACCCTCAATATTGGATAGTGGGTGTTCTTCACACAGAATAAAGATTTGAAGTTTTTAAATAATGTGAAATATTTTAAAGAAGGGATAGTGACTTTTGGAAATGATGAGTCTCTCAGAATCAAAGGTATTGGATCTACTGTATTTGGAAAAATAAAAGTTAAAATCCAAAAGTGACTTATATTTTTAATGGACTAAAACAAAACTTTTTAAGTGTTTCACAGCTCTATTATAAAGTAAATAAATTTTTGTTCAGAATAGATGGTTTTTTTGTTAAAAGTATTAAAGATGTGAAGGTAGTAATAATAGGACAATATACTAATAGAGAAATTCTTTTTAACATTACTTTTCTTTTTGCTTTTTTACATCAGATATTATTCGTTTTTATTAAAGGAAACACTGTAAATATATCTTTAATGTAGTTTTTTACATCATTTATTTAATAACTAATGTAAAAAAAGCATATAACATTTCAGTTCTTATATAAACAATATGAAAAAACTTCTCCATGAAATATTTTTTTACGTAGGTTATTTAATAACCGTGGTAAAAAATTCTATTCCACATCGGTTTCTACATAACTGACATGAAAGATTCAATATGAATGGTTTTTTATGTTGTTTATTTTATAACCAACATAAAAATCCATTTTCCATGTCAGTTATTTAATAACCAACATGTAAATCATAAAAAAAGTTTTTCAACATCATTTATAAAATAACCCATGTAATTTTTTTAAAAACATTTCATTTAAGTCTTCCTCTCCACTACCCACCAAACCAAAAAAACTAAACAAGTGGAAAATACACATTTACAATTACAATAGTCAAAATTACAATATTAACTAAAAAAACTAAAATTCAACCAAAACAACTAGTAAATACACATTAACAATTACAACATTCAAAATTACAATATTCACTAAAAACAAACTAAAATCCAACCAAACCTATAAAATTATTTTCCTATTCTACTTGTAAGTGTGTGAGCTCTTTCATACTATAAGGGAGTGAAACATCAAAAATATATAAATTAAAAGGAAATTATTTAACATCTATAATTAATAAAACAAATGAAATATTAAGGAATAGTTTATAAAGAAATATAACTTGGTTGAAATTCGTAAATGTTCCAGTTGTAATTATTTCATACATAAATCTTAACACATAATATTTGTTTTCTTTGAAACTATTTTTTTTTTATTAAAATTCTGTTTAAATGATTTTTTTCAATTAAAAATAACATTTTTATATAATATATCCAAAATTTACAAATTATAAATAAAAATTCATTTTTTCTTTTACATATTTGATCTTAGTGCTCTTTTTATTTGTGGACTCTCGAAATAAATTTCATCCCTTGTTAGAAAATATTAACAGTGAAATAAATTTAAAATTCCTTAAAATATAAACAAGTATTAAGAAATTAAAAATTATAGTTTCAATACATCCTAAAAATTTTGTTTCACTTCACCATGGATAGAGCATAACTAGTAAAGTGTCTTCTCCCTTGGACAAAAAACACCTAACCTCTAATAGACACTGATATAAAATAAAATTTAATGTAAATGGTTATTATGTTAAAAAATATATAACACTTTGTGAGATAAATGATTCTTACCCTTGAAGATATGGAAACATCCATCACTGAATAATTACATTCTTTTTAAATCTTTTAGCAATATAAACTATTCGTTATACTTCATTCATTGTCCTTGCTATAGGGGAAATGAACTGTGGGTCTACAAATCCATAAACATCTATCTTATCATTCTCCATACACATTTTATAAAGATACCTAATAAAAAACAAACATAAGTATAAATTTTCATAAAATCAAATGTAGGGAAATATTTATGTTAAGACTTATAAGGAAAAAAATTGCATCATGTTGATGCCCAACATATCTCAAGTTACAATATCCATGATCATTTTTCAAAATCCCCACATTCATTGTATGCCTACAAACATCGGCTTCCATTGGAATCTCCTAAGCACCGGAAAATTAATTTGAATATCTTGACAATCTATTAAGACTACTAGAATTTGTATCTGAATTCATAGCCCTTGATATTTTTTGGCAGTTATACATTATTTATTTACCTTTAAATTATTCCTGTAAATAAACATATAAATATATTAAATTTCAAATGTTAAAAAAAATTAACAAAAAAATTAAATAAAATATAAAATATATAAATACCTCTATGGTAACATGTCGTAGAAGTCTAGATGGCCAAACTAAAAAGTGGCCAATACTTTTTACAACTGTCCTCACCTCATATATAGGTATCGGTACTCCAGCTGATATATCTATAATATATTCTACAATGACCCTATGATGCTCTATCTCTAACTAATGATGATTAATGGTATCTATAATATAAAATATCATCACATATGCAAAAATATGATACTGAGGATCATCAATATATAAGTCACAATAACTGGGATGTTATGGAGGAGGGGGTGTAGGAGTAGGATAAAAAGTGGGGTCTGTAGGTGGAGGTGGAGGAGTGTAAGCTGCTGGCGGAGGTGGAGGAGTGGGAGATACAGTTTGAAATTGTCTTTCCATGTCTTCAAACATAGACCATATCGATGTTCGGATCTTATCCTCTATCATCACATTAATATTTTGAACTTGATACTCTAAAGATTATACTTTTTTTATAAATACCCTCCATTGAAGAATTTGAAGAATGTGGTAACACTTTTCTAACCGATACACCTTCTAGGTATCCTTATACACAACCTGGGTGTTAGGGTTTTCTCAATACTACAGATAAAATATCCTACCTCCCCTCAACTACAAAGACCCCATGTGTCCTCTGCTCCTCAAGAGAATCATGTATGAATTATTTGAAAAATTCTTTAATGATTAAAAATATATAAATAATTGAATTAACTTAAATAAATAAATAAAAATATTACAATCCTCTCAGCTACAACCCTTGATTCTTCCATAAGATATTGACCTTTTTTTCTTATCTGAGCCCTCTTCCATTCTCATGCCTAACCGGGCGGTAGAGGGGCAACCTCTCCAGAGATTGAAGAATCATCTCTTAGTTTTTGAAATTTTTCAACCATTATTTTTTATTCCAATAAATTATACCCTTTCCAAGATAAAGCATGAGGGTATACATTTTTATATTGGATCTTCTAATGAGATCTTCTATATTACTGTAAATTGAGAATAAAAATTTATTAATATAAGAACATTGGTAAAATTTTACATTACACTTACAAAAAATTATTCTTGTCTTATACTTTCAAAAAATTATTTCCATGTCTCTTAATCTATAAAAGGATATATATCACATTGATCCTGATGTTTCATATTCTCAAAAATGAAATCAGATGTGAGGGTTGATTTGAAATCCCTCCATCTCTTATAAGCCAATGATAACCATTTCCTCCTGACTCCTCCAATTTCAGGTATATCATATGTCATCTAATAATAAGGGTAAAAAAATATTACTATAAACATTTAAAGATTAGTAAAACGATAAAAAAACAAGATTACCAAAATGGTCTCCCACAACTGAGATAGTGTTACTTTGTCAACACTTCTCTAATCATTAATCAAAATATTTAATTTTCTTTTACCCTAAACTGATACAAAACACTTGAATTGTTTTGCATTAGGACCTATTGGAATATCATTATCATCAAAGTTTACACCTATCCTCTAGTCCTAGATATAATAAACTAATAGTTTTGGTAAACATGTGTTGTCATGTTTACCAACCCTCAAACTCTTCTTTGGATTTGTGGGAGTATATGACTCTTGTAAAGAATTATGGGGATCATCAAGAGGAGCATGTGCATGTTCCTTCCTAGAGGTATGAGTATGCTCATCTCCAGAAGTATGTTTTTGATCATCTAATTGATTTACCATTATCCTTCAAATAAAAAAAACAAACAATTGGTACACAAATATACAAATTCAACTATTATAATACTAATGTAAATTAAAAATGAAAAATTATGAAACAAAAAAGTAAACTAAAACTTAACACATTATTATTCATATTTGTTATAGTTTACTAAAATACTAATAGCAACAATTATATATGAAATTTCATGAAAATGAGTGAAAACAAATCCAAAATTGGTTTAGGAATATTAAAAATGGTCCAACTTAATAAATCATTTTTTACAAAAAAACGAATATTTTTTCAATATACTCATATCAAATATTTCTATTTTTATTTAACATATTATATTTAAAATAATTTTATTTCAAAAAAAATCAATAAATATATAAGTTATGTGATGGTAATCATGGTAAACTAAACAAAACTAAACTAATATAAAAAAAATTTTAACTTATTAATTTTAATATGTGTTTTAATAAAGAAAAAAAATTAACATATCTGAAATTTTATGAAATTTGTAAAAGTAAATAAGAAATAAACATATATTATCTATAATATTAGGAATATACTAAAGTATTGTTCTACCAAATTCCTTCATCATGATCGTTTCTTATGGAAAAAACCATGTATGTGATGTGCTCGTCATTGTTATCAGTTAATCTTTCCATGAAATTAGGGATCTCACATAAATAAGCATCTTCGTCAAGTTTATCATCACCAATATATTATTTTTTCCTTGAAAAATATTAGAACACTACATATCAGATTGATCAAGAATATAGAAAAAAAATTCATGTGTTTCCATTATAAAAAGATCATTTGTGTCTTTTAATCTATTCAGATTAATAAGTATCATTCCAAATTCATCATGTCTGACACTATTGTAACCAAAAAACCATTTATATTTAAACACTAGAACTTTAAATTCAATTTAATTAACCTCCCATATTTCTTAAATGACTCTATAATATTCACTTAATGCATAAATTTGGATTTTTTCTTTAGAACTCGAAAAATGAATTGCTTTTGTGAATACTAATACACCACTATTATGAAGTGCACTTTAATTGAAATGATCTTGCATATGAAATGTATAGTCATTAATGTCATATCTAGACCATGTTATCTCATTTAAACATGGACCACCCACTAACCATATTAATTTTTATGATGCATTTGGTCTACTAAGCATGATATTTTTAAACTGTGATAAAAAAAATTGTTATGATCATTCAAAATCCATATTTCTTTCTTCTTTAGATGATATTGTTCCAACACATTAATATGAAATTTTATATATTGTTTAACATAACTTATGTTATTCAATATGTATAAATGTACCATCTTTATATGTTCAGCTGAAAAAGATTTGACTTTCAAGCCATGAATCCCCTTTCCCCATAATTAACATGTTTATGGAGAGATGGAGGCAAACAAATGTTATTGCAACCCATCCCCCAAGGCATGTGTCGTTACTACCCCAAGAACTCCTTCCATAGTCCTAAGGATGGCGACTAGCACCGAGTAGGAATATCCCAGAAAAATGGAAGGCATTTCCTCTAAACCTGTACACATGCAAAAATCTCAAACTACAGAAAGTAAACACGAAGTAAACCACAAATTTCACTGAGACAAATACTGAGAGTACAGTACAAACTGAAAGTAAAAAATCATTCAAAATACAAGACCAAAACCACAAAGGAAATTACAAATTCCATGGTCCATCTGCTTGAGACACTACCAAAAGGGTAGGTGAAGGGTAGCTACATGTAGCTATAGAAGTACATTTGTTCGTCCCATCTCACTGAGTACCACCTAGTCTCAGACCACCAAGGTCTCTATCAAAGCGTCGATCACCTGCACGAGACATGAAACATGTGGGTGAAGGCCATGTTGGGGTGAGTAACACAATACTTAGTAGGGACCCCAAACAACAAAGGAAAGAACACAAAGCAAGACTATAAATTAAGATCACAAAGATAATACAGTTCACACCAGGTATAACTCAAAGTATAGAAATTAATATTATCAGTTGTAAATTAGAAAAATCTTATACTATTGAGGGACTCATCCTTGATGAATCACTGAAGTCCTCTTAGCTACTGTACGACTAAGGTTTTATCTGCTACTAGACCACTGAGGTCTGCTAGTCTACTGGACCACTAAGGTCTGCTTCACGATTGGACCACTGAGGTACGCTCATCTACTGGACCACTGAGGTTCACTAAGCTATTGGACCATTGAGTTCCGCTCGGCTACTGGATCATTGAGGTTCTCTCAGCTACTGGACCACTAAAGTCTACTCGGCTATTGGACCATCAAGGTCCGCTCAGTAACTAGGCCATCGAGGCCCTTCTCTTCACATCCTTCATGTCATATCTAGTCATAGGATTCCCACTCTCTGGTGCGCTTGATTCCAGTAGAATCTACTCCTCAAGACATCAGTTATATCTCAACTTCCACTAAAACTCACTTACATTATACCCAAATGACCGTCTCATCACAAGGGTCCCAACGTCGCAGACAGCGCGACAATCGGACACTCAGTCTGAAAGATATTGGCATTTTAGTAAAGAGGGGCCAGTTGTGTTCGGGCCCGATCCAACTTAGTCAGACTGACCCGACCAACCCAACCCAGGAGTCCTACATGACCAAACCCAGTTGGTTATGGGCCAACTCGGTCTTGCCTCGCCTAGTGGCCAGGTCCATTGGGCCTTGTTGGACCTGGCCCAGTTCAGTCATGGGTCCAGCCCACCGGGTCACCCAATAACATGGTTCTCATCAAGTCTGGTATGACTTAATCGAGCTGATTCTAACCAGTTGGGTTGCCCAACGTCCCGGTTTCACATCCTGTCTGGCCCGCAATTTGGCGGGTTGGTTCTTCTCTAGCCTGGGCCACCCAGCGGCCCGGTTTACTCAATCAGCCCGCCCGCATCGGCGGGCCAAATTGGGTCCAGCCTAGATGCTCGTTGGTGTCCAGTTCACACTGCCACAAAACCAGTTGAGGCTGGTCGCCTACCTCCATACACTGTCCAGCGTGGACCGCGTGCCGGCCCATGACGCGGCCCGTCCCATGGCCCGCTCCACCTAATGTAGCGCCTGACTGATGTTGCCACCCTGCACCATCGTGGGCCCTACTGGCCTCAGCCTCTACTTCCATGGCGCACTACTGAGGCTCGGCGCTTCCCGCTCGCAACCGCCATCGCTGATCTCCTCCGTGGGCCATCAGACTTGCTCTGGTGGTCCATTTACCAATCTGTCTCTTTTTTCAGGCTTCTTGGGGCCTCACTATCACTACCACGTACTCCTCTCCATTGTACCATCGCTCCAGGGGTTTGTCCACATTTGGAATCCCCCAGCAAAGATCTTACATGACCTCATGGGTTCGTCAGCTAAGAACAAGGAGAGAGGGGGGGATCCTAGAGAACATCCAATGAACAAATCGGCCTTTGCTCGTGTTGTCCTAGAATAGTTCTTGTCAGCGGGATTACAAAGCATAAATATAAATCACTAATATTTAATCCCTATAACCAATCCCACAATAAATATTTCCCAATCCCACAAGGAGAATCAATCCGCATATCAACTTGTTAGAGATTTGATCCACATTCTTCATTTAGAGAGGATAACAAGGGAAAATCAAACACTAAGATTGAAACCACTACCTAGGAAAAGGAGATCGGTCAAGGAATATCGCCCATCAATTTCTATTGATCTCTGGTTTTGATTCTCTCTCCAAGGGTATCATTACTACTTTCTGATTCACTGGCATTCATTGTTGGAGAGTTTTCCTTCTTCATTCATCAGAGGAATTCTAGGGTTGTTCATCAACCCTGAATCCCTATTTAATTAAAGGAAGACATGATGCTCATTTCAGCATCACCATGTTGATTCATTAATAAGGTTCATTAATGGATTCAGCATCGCCTCATCATTGTATCGTAGTGCTGACAAGTCACTGCATAACGATGAAGATAAAATAGTAAAATAACATTTTTTAGGTTATTTTATTTTTCTTCTCAAAGTCCCAAAAACTATCTTTTTTTATCGACCCACGCCATTCAATGTTATGCCCTTCCTAGGAGAATCCTGATTCTCTGATTTCAACGGCTCCCTCATATTTTTGATATGGGCACCACTTTAAAGGTTATAAGAACCCGTTCACATGATTATTTAATAAACTTTAAAAAATAATTTGAAAATACATTTCGACCATTCCAGGCCTTGGAATCACGTGTCTTCTCAGAGCCTGATCCCAAAATAATCTCATTTAATTTTCAAAAACAAATACATTGAATTCCAGGGTATTATATTCTCCCCACCTTAGGGATTTACATTTTTGAAATCCAAACAAAGGTTAATCAAAAAAATGGGGCTACTGAGCACAAATCTAAGCCACCCACTCCTACATTCTATCTTGGAGATTTCTGTGCGGCCAATGAACATGAACTGGATAAATTTTCCATATATGAAGGATCCACTCCTCTCGATCCTATATCTCCACCAGGTACTCTGTGAATTTCACCCCATCGTCAATATCCATCTCTTCATGGTAAATTATGTGAGAAGATTCATGCACATATCTCCTCAGATGGAATACATGGAAGACATCATGTACCCTCTCTAACTGTGATGGTAGATCTAAGTGGTATGTCACCTCACCCACTCTATGTAGTATCAAGAAAGGTTTAATGAACCTTGGTGATAACTTTCCACCCTATCCAAATCTTTGTATCCCACATCGAGGAGAGACTCATAGGAATATGTGGTCCCCCTCCTCAAACTCCAAGGGTCTTCATCACCTATCAGTATTGGACTTATTTAAAATCTTTGAAATCTTCATCCACTCTCAGATAACATGTACCTTCTTAGTGGTAGCATGTATCATCTATGGACCTGTGAGTGATGACTCCTCTGGGTCTGTCTGTAATGACTTGAACTTTTGAATAATATCTGTTTCCTGATTTTGTGTGTTATTTTATTTTTTTACTCAACAAAACTATATCCTATTATTACTGAAGTGAGTATAATTAAAATAATATTGTTGGGTTTCAACTGTTATATGGTCGTTGGTCAATATGAATATTGGAAAATAAAATCTTAATGTTATGATTATTGTTTCTAAATACAAATTATCATGGTTAATTAATATAGAAAGAAGAGTTAATGGACTCATCCAAAAGACTCGGGCCATACAAAGACCATCTGTCAGAACTTGGGAAGGAGGTAGCATCACTGGACTTTTCTCTAGACCATGCCCAAACTGAGCTTCAACATATTAATCTTGAATGTAATCTCCTTTGGGAGAAGTTCAAGCTGAAAGAAATCACCACTCAGGAAATGTTTTCTGATCCTCCCTAAGATTCTAAAACCATTGCACACCTTACTCTTAGATCATATGCAGGTGTTATAAGGGGCTATGTAACAAGGCCTTAGTTACTTTGTGTAATCCTTTTATATAAATAATATTTTTATTTCTTATTATAGTAAAAAAAATTAATTTCAAATGCCAAAATAAATATAGGATGAATTTTTAGAAGTTTCATATTATTTATGGATATAAAAAAATAGAGTATTTTAAAATATTTTTTATACTTTAAATTATTAATAATGTGAAATGATTTTCAACAAATGGTCCTCTACAGTTTTGATCAGTAAGAAATTTAAAGTCTAATAAGATCAACTTATTTTTTGGTGAATAGTAAATGATGAATAGTAATATTACCTTTATGAATAGTAATGTGACCAATGGAATAGTAACCTCACTTAAGAAAGTATAAATATAATTTAGGCATCTTGAAGGGTAATGTGATATAATATCAAAAGTAAATAACTGTTTCAGAAATTATTAGTTAAGTATTAGTATTTTTTCGAGTAAATAGTGATTTTACATAAAAATTAAATATCTCAAAATTAGAAAATTATTTTCATAAAATTTAGTTCATTTTTTAATTCATAACATCAATATTAGGTTAGGTTAAATTTATGAGATTTTTATAAAATGTTTTGTTTTTCGGTAAGTAGTAAAAATACAGTTTTTGAGTGTTCGGATTGTTTAATGACATCATAATGATGTAATAATTAATATAAAATTTTTTAAGACTTTTATACAGTAAAATATTTTATGATGTGTCCCAAGTGTCTAATACCATGGGTAAATATCATGGTAAAGCCCATGGTTTTGCAAATACCACTAATAAGGTGTCCCTTGGAAATTAATAAAATATTCCCCCACTTTTTCTATAAATACCAACCCTTTCCTTCATTAATTTCATTAAAAATTCCCCATAAATGAATCTCTGGTCTTTTTACCTCCAAAGTAGTCCTCCCAAGGTTCCCTAAATCCCCTAAGGTTCCAACCTTCAAGTTTTTAATGTTACTCTTCAAGGTAAGGGAACCTTTCACCCTCTTCTTTTAGTAGAGACTTATTTTATGTTATGTCTTTTAAATTTCATTTTCTTATGTTGGGGTATGTTATTATGTATCCTTATTTCTGTCCATTTTATGTCCAAATTATTAGAGACCCTTTTCATTCTCATCAACTTATTTTCTGAATTTTTATGCAACCCTGTTAGACTGCCGAATTTTCATAAGGGAATTCGCAACTTCTCTTTTTTCTTTCAAATTCTCTTTTATGTGGTATGTCTTGTAAATTTACATACCATGTTATTATCTCCATGTTATTATATCCTTATGTTTTATTATGACTCTCTTATGAATGGGTGTCCTCTATCCCCTCTCTTTTTAATGTTTTTTAAAACCATGTTGTATATCTGTTATGTTACAGAAATTTCATCTCAAAATATCTCTCTCTATTTCTCATGAAATTCTCTTATTTAATTTATGTGAATAAACAAACCTATTTAATTTATATGGGTAATAATAAAGAAATAAAAATGATATATTTTATTCTGGATTTGACATACATAAAACCCTAATTCCCTTTCCATGGGTTATAAAAGATACAAAGATCGTGTTTTTAATCACTTTTTAAAACATCACAATTTTGATATGAAATCCATTTCTTTTATTCTGTTTGGGCTATTTATGAAATGTTTGATTATGATCTATTTGGATCACATTAAAATAAATACATATTGAGGGTTCTCCCTGATAGCGCTCGAATGCATTGGGTAAAGAAATTAATCTCTAGAGATGACGATTTTTACGATACCTTGGTAAATAATCTTGGTAATTTTTATGATACCTTGGGAATGGACCTTGGTGATATGATTATGAATGTCTAAATTAAATGTTGTAGCCAAATTTTCAAGTTATTATTCAAGTTATTATTGCTATGATATGCCTCTTTATCATTCCTTTACAATATTCTTCATGTTCTTATTGATATCGCTCAAGTTCACATGTAAACTGTTTCACTTGTTTTTCCTTACTGGGCCTTCTGATCACACTTTCCTTTCATGTATATCCCCAGGTTATGAGATGAAATAAATGTACATAGGATAAACCTCGAATAATACTTTCAAGTTGAATAGAAGAATGTTTTAATTTTTCATGTATTATGTACCTTTTTCCAAGACACTAAACTTTTAATATCCTCTGTTTGTAAAATGAAATGAAATGTTATTTAATAAAAAGGCAGGATTTCATACTGCCCAGTATAACGGTGACCTTCACGATCATCTGTATAGTGCATCAAACGGTTACATATCGATGGTGGAGTGGTATCTATTTTTTTACAAAAACTCAACTAGTGGTAGGTGGTCCTCCCAACTACGACCAAATTCAAGAACGCAAGCATAAATCATGTCCTCTAAGGTCTGTATAGTTTGCTTCATCTAACCATCCTTTTGTGGGTGAAAGTCTTTGCTCATGCGCATCTAAGTCCTAAATGCATCTTGAAGTCTGTTTCACAACTATGATGTATGGGACTCCATGGAGTCAAACTATCTTCTAAATGTAGAGGCATCCCAATCTCTCTACTGAACCTTGCTCTTGAATGGGTAGGAAGTGGGTCGACTCGGTAAGTTGGTATACGATCACCCAGATGGTATCATTCCCCCTGGACATACATGGTAATCAAATCATGAATTCTATTAATATCCTATCCCACTTACACTCTAGTACCTCGAGGGGTTTTGTCAAACCTGCTGGAATCTGGTGCTTAGTCCTCACTTGCTGACAAGTGAGGCATCTCGAAACAAACTCAGCCACTGCCTTATTCATCCCCAGCCACTAGTACTAACGCCATAGGTCTTGGTAAATCTTCTCCACACCTGGATGTACCGCCAATGGGGATGTATGGAACTCCCTCAACACCTCCTCCAGAAACACCACTAGTACTACGGTGCGTCCTACGAAAAGGATGACGTGCTCCCCGCCTTTTGAATATCCATCAAGGGCATGCCCTGTGGACATCTGGGCACATGTAGTCTCATAGCTAGAATCTATTAGTATCACCTCCCTGACTCACTGTAAGAGTGGAGGGGAAACTACCATAGACTGAAAAAAAAAATCTATCTCCTCTTTATCCATGAATGATGTCTAAAGGGAGGAAAACTACTTTGAGTCCTTGTTCAGTAGTTGTGAACTCAATCTCCTGCTGAGAGAATCTGCCACCACATTACCCTTCCCAAGAGTATAGACTATCTCAAATTCATAGTCCTAGAGGAACTCTATACAAAATATCTATATAAGATTCAGATCCTTATGATAAAAGATATACTTGAAACTCTTGTGGTCAGAGTAGATGATGAATCATTCTCCTATAAGGTAGTGTCTCCACATCTTCAGAACGAAGACTACTACTACCAACTCAAGGTCATGAGTTTCATAGTTCTACTCATGCAGTATCAATTTTTTTTGATCCATAAGTAATCACTACATTCCCCTGCCTCAGAACATAACCAAGCCCGGTTCCTGATGCATCACAGAACACCACATAGTTGGTTCCCTCCTCTAGAAGCCTCAATATAGAAGCACTTTTCAAGCTCTACCTCAGCTTTTTAAAGCTATATTGGAATCTTTCTGTCCACATGAAACTCCACACCTCCGTAATGCTCTTGGGTGGCTCCCAAGAAATCACTGCCTCGATCTTAACTGAATTCACCACAACTCTAGACTCTGAGATGACATGTCCCATGAAGTGGACATTTATTATCTATAACTCACACTTCAAGAGCTTTCCATAAATTTTGTGCTTTCAAAGTGTGTCCAAGAACCATCCTCAGGTGTATCGCATGCCCGTCCTCGGATGATGAATATACTAAGATGTCATAAATGAATACCACTACAAATTGATCTAATTACGGCTAGAGGATCCTATTCATGAGTCCCATGATCAATTCTTGGGCATTTTTCAGAACAAATGGCATCACTAAGTACTCTTAGTGACCATAGAGACATCTAAAAGTCATCTTTGAGATGTCCTCATCTCATACTTGAAGTTGGTGATAGCCTAATCTGAGGTATATCTTTGAGAACCATCTATCTCTCTTCATCTGGTTGAATGGGCATCAATCCTAGGTAGAGGATAATTTTTCTTCACTGTCACTTGGTTCAGGCACCATAAGTCTGTGCATAACCTCAAGCTTTTGTCTGCCTTCTTGGAAAACAACACTAGGGCTGCTCGTGGTGAAACATTGGGCCTTACAAACCCCTTCCTTTCCCAATTTTGTTGCTCCCTCCCTCTCATCTACCTCTCATGGTGATAATCCTCTGGTGTCCCTCTTAATCTTTCCTATCCTCTCATCCCCTAGCTCGGTTTCTTTCAGCGAGCTTCCCCCTTTCTCTCTCGGCTCTCTCCTCCTCTAATCTCATCAAACTTCATTCTCCATCTTCCTCTTTTTCCATGCTTTTCCTGCTTGGCTTAGATGGTACTTTGGTTCTATTATATGATGACGACATCTGATTTCAAGATGGTTTTGCAAGCCCAACATCAGTTTTGTGCTGAAGTGCTCCTTGTCTGCTCAACCTGCTCTGACCCTGAGTGCGTATGCACCTCTCCTAGTTGGATCTGGTATAGAGGTAACTACCTGGTTTTGGGATTTTTGGTTCATCATTCGAATGGCTTCAAGGTTCGGTCAGAGTTGGAGTGTTTTCATTTTGTTGGATTTGTTTTTATTTCTCTGTTTCTCTGTTTCTATGGTTTTTTGGATTTGTGGTTTCTATTTATATAGTGATGGATATATGGTTCCCTTTTGTTTCATCGAAGACTATTTTATAGAAGGTTCAGTGGTCCCAATGACGGTTGTGTGCTGAAGCTCATTGGCTACTCAACCTGCTCTGACTGTAAGTTTCTATTTGACTCTCCTAGTTGGATCTGGCGCAATGGTAACTATGCAGTTTTGGGATTTGTGGTTCAGCATTTGAAGTGCTTCAAGACACTTCCAGAGTGGGTGTGCCTTAATTTGTTGGCTTCGGTTTTAATTCGATGCTTCCTTTTTGTTCTGTTTTGGTTTTTTTCTTGGTGGTGATGATGGTTTCCAGTGATTGGTTGTCTCAAGACTTGATGATTTTTTAGTGTGATGGACTGTATTGGGGTTGTTTATTGCGGATTTTGGTGGTGGATGATGGTTATGATGGCAAGGTTATGGGATGATGGTGAGGAATTGTAAATCGGACATGCCCTTAATCAATGTAGTCAATGCACATCGGTCATGTCACAGGATTGGCATGATTTGCAGTGATGATGTTTGAATTTTGAAACTAGGTGTGTGATGACAGATGACACGGTGACTTGGCTCTATTTTACTATTTTGATTTTTTAATTTTGTAATGTGGGTGTGAATTTATGGGAATGAATGGTTCCATAGGGGTTCCCACTTTCCCTCAAATTGGTTTTTCAATAAAATAAAAAAAATGGATTGTGGTAGTCCTAGGGTACAGATCAATGCAAAAGTCTACCTATCTATGAAGAGGTAGTCCTAGAACATCCTCTGGAAATATGTCCTCGTACTCATCCACCACTTTTTCAAAATGTGGACTCAAATAATTCACTACACCGAGGGTCATGCTAGCCAACTAATGAGTGATCAGTTGCACCCTCCTATGTGCGAGTCCATCCCACTCTACTATGTTTTCCTTCTTGCCGACAAAGGAAAACCGGTTCCTATCTCTACAAACACACCACACTGTGCATCTAAAATATTTAATCTAAGCATGAACTGCTGATAGCTAGTCCATACCCAAAATTATATCATAAGTTCTCAACGCCGCTATTAGGAGATTCCATATGAAGCTCTCTCCTCCAAGAGTAATCTCACATTGTCGGCACCAGTGGATGATCATTAAATCCCATCTCATATGATTATTTAATTTTATGGATCAAGCCAACGGCTCGATCGGAATCTCCAAGCTCCGAACAAGGTCTGCTGTAAGGAAAGATTGATTGGAACCTATGTCTATAAGAACTAAAGATAATGTGGAGAAGACTGGAATCATAGCTTGTATCATCTCTGGGACGTCGGGAGCATAGGCCTCAATTTTTGGAAGCTGAGCATGCCCCAATCCACCTACTCCTGGAGCCCGTAGTGGACCACTTGGGGGTGGTGGTGGTATTACCTCATACCTAGGCCCACCTCCTACCACTCATCCCTCTCTATTTCCATGTCTGCTTCCTGGAAGACCACCTTGTTCCTATATCTACCACTGCCTCAGCAGTCCCTCGACCTTCTATCGGTCCTCTGCACAATGAGTCGGGTAATCCCAAGCCATGTGCCCCTTCCCACCACACGTGTAGAATACTCTACTCCTATTATTAATTCCTCTACCCCGAGAGCCTCATACCACCAACTTTGAGTCCTGGGGTCGTCCTCCAAATGGTATGTCCCATTTGGGCCTCTGCGTCATCTGTTGGCTACCCGCCACATATGACTCGGCCGCCTGTCTCTCGATGGTAGCTCCCACCATTGGTTCCTGCTCTACAAGGAATCTCTCTACTAGTAGATCTCACTACAAAACCCCATCCTACGTAGGGATGCTAAGGGAAATCATTGATGCCCTGATCTCCCATTGGAGTCCCTGCTCAAAGGTTCGGGCCCTGAAGAAAGGGTCTTGTACCATACTTGTAGAGTAATGGGAGAGGTTTGTGAACCTCGCAAAGTACTCAGCCACTATCAGGCTTCCCTACTATAGGTGAAACAGATCCTATATACACACTAAGTGAAAAGTCATGGGGAACAAATCCTCCCTAAAATGTCACTCGAAGTCAGACCAAGTGAGGGTCTTCTCCTCATATGTTTAGATCATCAAACTCCACCATCTCCCTACCGAGCCCTGCAGAAGGCTCACGGCTAGAACTATCATCTGGTCAATTGGAATCCTCACTAAGCGGAAGACTTGTGTCACTGCCTCCATCTAATCCTCAGTGACATGAGGATCTATCTCTCCCCTGAACATGGGAGGTCTCTATATTTATAAATTGTGTAAGGAACTGAGCATACGTGTGTCCTCTACCGGCAGTGCCAGTAATAACTGCTAACCAATTAGCAGTGGTAAAGGTGAGACACTACCCAAAGAATCCATATCGAGCAATGGTCCTTGTACTGAAGCCTCATCACTCTATAGAACATCCTCATGTTCATGCACTAGAATCCTGGATGGATGTCTACGTGGAGGCATCTTGAAAGATATTAAGATGAATTATGAGTAATAGAGTATACCTGGTGAGATGACCCTAACTCAGAAAGATCATGAGAAACTATTCAAAGATGCAAGAAACCATTTTTTTCATGTACCGAGTTGGAAAGTAGAATTCAGGGTCTTGGTGTATGGGTATGTCGGTCACTGCACCAACACTGGACTCCCTGGCCTGAAATCTGAACTCAAAACACTTAGCACTATTGACCCAGAAAAATTTGAAGACACTTAATTCTTCTGGTAGAACCGACTTCCCTTTGATATCACTTTGTCATGAACCAACCCCCAGGGCATGTTCCATGACTACCCCAAGCCCGCCTTCCATAGGCCAGCGGTTGGTGACTAGCACCAAGTAGGCATATCCCAAAAAAAAGAAAGGCATTTCCTTTAAACCTTTACACACACAAAAAGATCAAACTATGGAAAGTAAACCAAAAATGTCATTGAGATAACTACTGAGAGTATAATACAAACTGAAGGTAAAAAGGATCCAGAATACAAGGCCAAAACCACAAAGGAAATTATAACAGCCATGGTCCATCCACTCGAGACCCTACCTAAAGGGTAGGTCAAGGGTAGATGTGTGTAGCCATAGAAGTACACTTTTTCGTCCCATCTCACTGAGCACCACCTAGTCCCGGACCACCAAGGTCTCCTTTGAAGCATTGATCACCTACACGAGATACAATACGTATGGGCGAAGCCCGTGCAGGGGTGAGTAACACAATACTTAGTAGAGACCCCAAACCAAAAAGGAAAGACCACAAAGCAAGACCACAAAGAAAGAACCCAAAGATAGACCACAAAACAAAGACAGCTCACACCAGGTATAACTCAAAATATAGAAACTAAGATTATAAATCATAAAGTTGAATAATCTTGTACTTCTAAGAGACTCATCCCTAATAATTCACTAAGGTTCGCTCGTCTACTGAACCACTGATGTCTGCTCTGCTACTGGACCACTGAGGTCTGCTGGGCTACTAGACCACTGAGGTCTTCTCATCTACTGGACCACTGAGGTATGCTCGGCTACTGGACCACTGAGGTATGCTCAACTACTAGAACATTGTGGTCCGATGAGCTATTGGATCATTGAGATCTGCTCGGCTACTGGACCACTAAGGTCCACTCAGCTACAGGACCATTAAGGCCCACTTGGCTACTGGACCATCGAGGTCTTATTTTCTATTGGGCCGCTAAGGTCCCGCTTGTGATATCCTTCGTCTCACATCCAACCTATAATTCTCACTCTCTAGTGTGCTTCATTCCGGGATAATCTACTCCTCAATCCATTGGTTGTATCTTTACTATAAAAAATCACTTAGATTATACCTAATGGACCGTCTCGTTGCAAGGATCTCAATGCTATAGACGGTGTGTCAATCGGATACCTGGTCTGAAAGATATCGGTGTTTTAGTAAACAGGGGTCGGTTGCATCTGGGCCTAGCCCGACTTGGTCAGGACTGACCCGACCAACCCGGCTGGAGGGTACCGCATGACCCGACCTGACCTGGTTGGGTCTGGACTGACATGGTCTGACATGGCCTAGGGGCTAGGCCTACTGGGCCTTACTGGACCAGGCTCGTTTTAGTCATGGGTCCAACCCGCTGGGTCGCCCAGCAACCCGATTCTCATCTAGTCTGGTCTAACTTAGTCAGACGGGTTCTGACCATCTAGGCTGAACAGTGGCTCTATTTACCATCTGGGCTAGCCCGAAATTTGGTGGGTTGGTTCTTCTCCAACCTAGGCCATCCAACATCCTTGTTTACTCCATCAGCCCGGCCCGCATCGGCCCATCCCACATCGGCGGGCCAGCTTGGGTCCAGCCTGAACGCCCACTGGTATCCAGTTTGCACATCCACATAAACAGCTAAGGCTGACCGCCTCCCTCTGCACACAGTCTAGCATAGACCGCATGCCAACACACGTTACAGCCCACCTTGCAGGTCGCTCCACCTAACGCGACGCTTGACCGGCAATGCCACCCTACACCACTATGGCCAGTGCTAGTCACGGCCTCCACCACCCCAGCGTGCCACCTCCCGCCTCTATAGGCCAGTATACTTGCTCTGGTGGCCTTTTTCCCAATCTTTCTGCGCTTATGGGCATCTTGGGACATCACCATCACTACTGCATACTCCTCTCTATTTTTCCATCGCTCTGGGGGTCCGGCCTCATTTGGAATCCCCCCAGCAAAGATCCAATGCAACCTCATGGGTCCTTCAGTGAAGAACAAGGAGAGAGGGGGGGGGATCACATAGAACATCTAATGAACAGATCATCCATTGTTAGTGTCACACCAAAATTTTTCTTATCAGTGGGATCACGAAGCATAAATATAAATCGCTATGATTTAATCCCCATAACCAATCCCACAATAAATATTTCCCAATCTCGTAAGGAGAATCCATCCATGGATCAACTTGTTAGAGAGTTAATCCGCATTCTTTGTTTAGAGGGGATAATGGGGGAAAAGAAATCACTGAGATTTAAACCCCTGCCTGGGAAAAAAAGATCGATTGAGGAAGATCACTCATCACCATTTTTCTATCTCTGGATCCAATTTTCTCTCCTAGGGTATTGTTTCCACTTTATGATTCATCAACATTCATCATTGGAGAAGTTTTCTTTGTCATTCGTTAGAGGAATTATAGGGTTGTTCATCAACCCTGAATCCCTATTTAATTAAAGAAGGAAGACACGATGCATGTTGCAGCACCGCCATACTGATTCATTAAAGAGGTTCATTAATTGATTCAACTTTGTATTTTCACTATACCGCAATGCTGATGAGTCATTACATAATGATGAATAGAAAATAATAAAATAACTTTTTTAAGTTATTCTATTTTTCTTCTCAAAGTCCTGAAAACTATTTTTTTGGTTGAACCACACTGATCAATGTTAGGCCCTTCTTAGGTGAATTCTGACACTTTGAGTTCAACGGTGCCCTCTGATTTTTTATTCGGGCATCAGTTTAAAAGTTAGAATAACCTGTTCACACAATTATTTAATGAACATTAAAAATTTGTTCGAAAATACATTTTGGACACTGTAGGCCTTAGAATCACATTCTGTCTCAGAGCCTGGTCTCAAGATAATCTCGTTTAAGTTTCAAAAAAATTACATGGAATTTCAGGGTATTACAAATGTGCTCCACCTTAGATAATTATCTTTTACTAAACTCTACAACCTCCTCAGAAACATACTTTTTAATAATAGAGGCTTTAAAGTTGATATGGATTCTTAATATACCCCTTCAATATCTTCATATACATTTCAAAAGGATACATCCAACATAGATATACAAGTTTTCAAAGCTTTATTTCTCGAACCAAATGAACCATTAAATGCACCATTATATCAAAAACATATAGAGGAAAATAAATTTCCAATTGAAAATTTATATAAATTTCATCATATTCTGAAATGTTAAAAAAAATTAAGATCAACCACCATATTACAAATTGAATTGAAAAAATAACAAACCTTCATGATAGTCTTTATGACATGGATAGGAAATATTTCATGCAATTAAATTGATAGAATTTGTTGCATCATGATGTGACAATCATGAGATTCCATACCTGTAAACTTCAAATATTTTAAAGACACAAAAAAATTACATTTGAACAATAACCATGCGACACTTTGATATCATGAAGACACTGACAAAAGATAATTTTCTCCCTCTTGGATAATTTATGAAAAGGTGTGGGAAAAATGTTCACCTTCCATTAGGAGTGGGAGCTAACTCTAAAATTATTCTCACTGACAGTAATTCTAATCTTTAATTCAACCCATCTTTAGTATTTCCTTTAATATCTAACAATATTCCAATAAATTTGTCATAGATATTCTTCTCTGCATGCATGACATAAATGTTATGTTTTACCTCATGATATCTCTAATATGGTAGCTTAAAAAAATATTGACTATTTCTTCCAAAATTTCTATCATTACCAAATTTATGTGTCTTTCCAAATGTCACATCAAGGTTTTTCACCCTCTCAAAATAATAATCATTGGATAAAGTTTTTGGAGCAATATAAAATTCTTGTGAGCCATTGAATTAATTTTTTGAATCTTCTATAAGATTGATCCATAGACAAAAAATTTCAATGACCCATGTATATTATTTTTATCCCATCATGTAATTGGTAATATTAAGTCTGTTGTTTTCAAATTGGACACACTTAATTCCCCTTAACATTGTATCTAGAAAAATTTCTATAAAATATGAAGTTATTTATAGTGAACATAATTATTTCATGCAGTTGAAAATGTTCCATTATATAAGTATCATACACCCTAATACCATCCTCCCATAAGAGTTTCAAATCATTAATCAATGGTAATAAGAAAACATCAATACCATTTCCTGGTTGTTTTGGTCCAAAGATCATTAAACTCAACATGACATATTTGTGCTTCATACAAAATTCAAGATATAAGTTGTAAATTACCAATAAAACAGACCATAAACTATGTGTGCTACTAAGGCTTCTATATGGATTCATTCCATCTATACACAGTCTGTGTTCAAGATTTATAACATCAGTTCCAAATATAGGAAACTAGTGATCAATTTTCTTCCATTGTAGACAATCAGTTGGATGACTTATTTTTTCATCACATATTCGCTCATCAGTATGTCGTTTTAACCATTTTTCATCATGTTAATTAGAAAATAAATGTTTCAAATGATGATTTATAGGAAGATACCAAAATACCTTGGTGAGGATCTCTATAACCTCTAAATCAGCCTGTGATTTTTCTTTCAACTTATACCGTGATGTCCCACATTTAGGACACTCTGACAGAAATTCATATTCCTTCTTATATAGAACATAGTGATTTAGTAAGGCAGGAATTTTTTATACCCTAATCCCACTGAGAATAGTATTTTCTTATCTTTATAATTTGAATCAGGAAGATTATTGTCTTTAGTAAGAATATCTTTCAACAATTATAAAAAATCAGTAAAACTTTTGTCAGTCAAACCATGTTTCTCCTTCAAGTTAATCAATATTAACACCAATGATGAAACTATAAAATCTTTACAACTAGGATACAATGATTTTTCAGCATCACCATATAAATTCTCAATTATCAGTTCTTTCTCAATTGCCTCTACTTCAATATCATGAATCATTTCTTCAATTTCATCAGAGTTACCTTATTGTAAATCATCATCATCAATAGATCTAAAATTATACCTAGTTTCACCCTACCAAATCAAAGGGATATAACTTAGGTTAAAAACATGACAAATTAAATGATCTTTTATCTCTATAATTTTTAACTTCTTCATATTTAAACATTTTAGGCATGGATAGAAAAACATGTCGTTGTTTGGAATATTTTGTTTAGAAAGTTCCAAAAAAAGCATCAACACCTTCCTCATATTCATCACTCATTAGATGTGTCATGATCCAACTTTAACTCATTATTACCTATAAAAAATATCAAAAATATATATCTTTTTAATATAAACCAATTTTATATTTATATGAAATATGCCACAATTTTAAAGTGACACAATTTTTAAATATAAAACTAATATATATGTATTTGAAAATTATAATTATAAATTTTATACAATAATGGAAGATAAGTTTAAATATAAATGATAAATCATAAAAATATATGCATGGAAATAATTTAAAAAATAAAATATAGTTAGATAAGCCAATTTTATATTTATATGAAATATGTCATAATTTGAAAGTAACACAATTTTGAAATATAAAAAAAATCTATGTGTATATGAAAATTATAATTACTAATTCTATAAAATATTGAAAGATAAGTTTAAAAGTAAATAGTAAACCATACAAACATATGCATGGAAATAATTTAAAAAATAAAATATAGTTAGATAATCCAATTTTATATTTATATGAAATATTCCATAATTTGAAAATAACACAATTTTGAAATATAAAAAAAATATATGTATTTGAAAATTATAATTATTAATTATATACAATAATGGGAGATAATTTTAAATATAAATAGTAAATCATAAAAATATATGCAAAGGAATCATATTATCTAATCATGGTGGAATAAAATTAGTTATGTCATAAGAGGCTTGGATATATATTCTATAGAAATATGAGCAAGCTAACAAATAGAGAAAGTATTTATGATATTTATAACATGATAATAAGAAGATAGTGGTGTTTTTTGATATATCAGAAATGTAAGATTACAAATTCAGTACATAAGAAAGTTTAAATACATTCAACTCATCCCTTGGAGATTATTCATACTGGAATATGTGGTTTCATGAGAAAGAAATCAAAAAATGGAGATAAGTACTTTATTTATATTTATTGATGATATCAATTGTATTACATTAATTATGTTTTGAAAAAATAATTTAGAGGATCTCAAAATGTTTAAGAGTTTCAAGAGAATTGTTGAAAAAGAATGTGGATATTTTGTGAAAAATATTCAAATAGATAATGGTGCCAAATTAACAAATGGGAAGTTCAAATATTATCTTAAAAAATATGACACTCATCATGAACTTAGTGCACCACACACACCACAATTGAATGTTGTTTCTCAATTAACGAATATAATTTTGTTTGATATGACTTGAACTATGATGATTAAACATGATACTTATCAATTATTTTGGAGACAAGCTATTGGAGCAATGGTTCACATTCAGAATCATTTTTTCTACAGGGAAAACTTTGATATGACTCCATATGAGATGTATTATAAAAAACCCTGAGTTTTAAATAATTAAGGGTGTTTGAAAGGCCATGTATTATAAAATTCAAAGGTTAAAATCTAGGAAATTTTGATCAAATAGGTGTTTATGGTATCTTTTTTAGTTACCCTCCTAATGGAATAGGATACATTTGTTATAATAAGTAAATTGGAAATATTATTGACTCTTCATATGTAGGAGTGCTGGAATATTTTGATATAATTTTTTCACAATAATCTATATATATATATAAGAGGAACTGAAGATGAAGTTGTTTTTATTAAAAAAACATGATAGTGTTTCTGACTAGAGTAATGATATAGAAGTTATATAGGATAAAGGTATCAATTAATCCATTTTAAGTGATGAGGTATTGTTATATTCATCATATACTAGGCTAAGAAAGTAGGTGTAGGTCTAAAATATCCTTGGAGATCAAAAAAAAATATGTTCAAACTGGAATAACATCGAGGATAGTTTTACATACCTATTTGTATTCATAGGTTGAGCCAAGATATGTTGAAGAACCTATGGAGCATCAAGAGTGTATTGATGTCATGAATGAATAATTAAATCAACTTGATAAGAATAATACATGGGAACTTATACCAAAACCATAAAATAATAATATGATTTGAACAAAATGGGTTTTATAAAACAATTTTAATGAAAATTTTGAAGTGATAAGAAACAAGGAAAGTTTGTTTTATAAAGGATACTCATAAGTTAAAGGCATTGATTTTGATAATGCCTTCTCCTAAGTAGTAATAATTTAAACCATTATAATCTATCTTTCTATCCTATACAATGAAGATATAAGATATTTCAAATGTATGTTAAGCTATATTTTCTCAATGGAGATCTTGATGAAGAAGATTATATTGAGAAACCGTGTGGCTTCATGCTTTTTCAAGTTGAAATCTAGGTGTTTAAGTTGAATAAGTATTTGTATGGTTTAAAGAAAGCAATAGAGATTAGTATTCTTAACTGGATACTTTATTGAAGAAGTTGAATTTCAAAAAAGGAAAAGTTTATATCAACCTTGACATAACATAAAATAAATAGGTTTCCCTCATTATGAATTTTTATATTGATGATATCATATTCATAGGTAATAATAATGAAATGGGTGGAAAGTTTTTTGAGGAGATAAAAAAATTATTTGAGATGTTTATGTTTGGAGAAATGAAATACTATCTTGGCTTACAAATCAATAAAAATAAAAAGGTACATTTTCTTATATCAAAATACTTATGTTATGGAACTCGTGATGAGATTTTGCATGGAAGATTCAAATCCTATTTCTACAGCCATTTCAATGAGAAAAAATTTGGAATATGGGAGAGGAAAGGAGGTTGATCCTAAAGAGTTTATAAATTTGGTTGGAATATTGTTATATCTAATAAATTCAAGTCCAGATATAGTGTATGTTGTTATAATTTGTGCTAGGTATCAAAGTGAACAAAAATAATATCATCTAATGCATAGAAAAATAATTGTCAGATATATTAGAGTCAAAATTGATTTCAAAAAAAGAAATGTGATAGCACATGAATGATTGATTTGTTTGGTTACACATATGCAGATTGGGTAGGGTGTGTCGATGAAAAAAGATCCACATATGGTGGAGTTTTATTTTTGGAAAAAAATATATGTGAGTTGGTATAAAAATAAGAAAAATTCAGTGACTCTCAGTACTAAAAAAGCTAAGTATGTAGTTTTCACTCAAGTTGAAACACAACTAATATGGATGAATATAGGGCTGGAAGATTTGTTGGTTGATATGAAGTTTCACCATCTCTTAGATTGTGATAATTAAAGTGTTATCAGTATCACCAATAATCTATTTTAATATTCTAGATCTAAGAACATTGATATTAAATATCAATTTATCAAATAATGTGTGGAAAGAAATGCTCTAAATCTAGATTTTGTACCTATACAATAATGAGTATTTTATATCTTCATTAAATCATTACTAAAGGAAACATTTTAGAAGTTGAGGTTGATTATGGGTATATAACCTCACTCTATTTAATTATAAGTACATGAAATCTATCCCCTCTATCATATTTTATTTGTATATTGTTTTCAAAGGGGGATAAAATACAAAACATAATTATATCCATTAATATATGATTTACCCATTTTTGGAGATCATATATTTCAGGGGAGTTTTTAAAAGGGGTAAGTTGTGATTTCATCATGTTTGAATTGTTTTAACAATTTGTTGAAGTGGTTGTTGGAACTATTTCCTATGGGTTAGATTCAGTTTCTATTATGAAGATGTGATAATGGAAAAATATTAGAAATGATTGTGAATAGTTTGGAAATGATTGTGAATCAATGATTTATGGACAACATGGTATTTTTATTCATTCATTCTTGTTTCCTATACTATAAGATCTTGGTTTTTTTTAAGTTATGGATCCTTTTAATTACTGGTTAAACCCTTGTTGAGTTCTATTTCTAGCATAAACCCAAAAAACTCGCCTTAGGGTGGGGTTTTTTGTATTTATATGGAATGTAGCAGGGGGTGGAGCCTGGGAGTAGGCCAAATACACGGTGTAAATTGGTCTGGCTAGGAAATTTCACAACATCTGTTGGTTTTTTACAAAGGGATAAAAACACAAGCATTACACAGTGTGTAAAATATAAACTTTGTGTAAATTTCATGGGTTTTTTTAAAGGTGTAGTACCCTTTCTTTTCCATAACCCATCCTTTTATCTCTCGCATAGGATCTCCTCTTGGTGAAGCTCCCTCTCGACCTAAAGTTGGGCTTTGATCATGTTCATCTATCTATCCTCTGATCGGACTATTGTTGTAAAGACTCGGAAATTCCATGTAAAGTTTTTTTAATTATATGGGAATTTTATGAGTCTGAGAAAATTGACGGTGTGTGATTCCGAGGCCCAGTGTGCCCGGAATGAATTTCTAAACTTTTTTTTGGGTATGTTCATTAAACGTGTGAGCAGGTTTTTTTAACTTTTGAACTGGTGCTCGGAATTAAAATCTGAGGACACCATTGAACCCTCAGTGCCGGTATTCGCTTAAGGAGACTTTCACCTCGACGGCAGTTGTTCGAGGGTGAAAGTTAGTTTTTGTATTTTTTCATGAAAGAATAAAATAAAAATGTTTAACATTTGTATTTGTTGAAACCTCCCATGTGGATGTTATAAAGGTGGGGACCACCAAGCCTAAAACCCCCATTTTTAATTTCTAGTGGTGGGGACCACCCAAACCCACTTAATGGGAGAAACCCCCTTAAACCCCATCATTAATGAAGAGTTAACCCATGGAATCCATCCAAATTTAATTATTCCAACACTTTTCATTTAATTGAGTCAATTAATTGAGACAATTAATTATGACTACATTCCAACAAAATTAATCTAGCCAATTTAAATTATATTGGAACCTTTTTACTTTGATAGGATTTGGTTGGTGAAGGAGAAGGGGAGATCTTGGAGAATAACTCTCCATCAAAGAACAACCTCCATCGAATAGCGATTATCCAATGAACTGGCAAACAAACCTAGGATTGGGGGCGTGTGGCAGGCACGATGAACGTCGACATCTTCGAATTCCTTCTCGCGCCAAGATCAACGAACCTTCGAGGTAGGGTGGTTGTTTGAATTTTTTCCCCCTTACCTATTCTTGAAAATTCTTTGTAAATCAAGAAGAAATTATAGCCTCTTGCTATTGATCTAACGCGAAGAGTGCGGGGAAAACAAACATGGCCCGACCTCTCCAAAATTATTGTGATTAATTGTTGTGTTCTTTGTGATGGAGGAGGACGGAAACCTACACCAGTGGGGCACGATAACGGTGGCTGGAACCACAGCCGGTCATGACAAAGGTGACGACGTAACCGCACCACATGGAGGGGATGGCTGGCCGTCTGGCCAGCCATGGAGGACCGTTGCACCGTGGCCTCTGCACCGCCCCACGGCCCCCACGCCGCCCCACCGCCCTCACGCCACACCACAGCCCATGCGCCGCACCGTGACCCGCGTGCCACCTCGCACTGCACCGCGCCCCCGCGCTACCCCGCAGCCCCTGTGCCACCCAGCGTTCACCCCGCCGTCAGGCCAGACCAGACCCAGTGGGCCAGGTCGACCCGAACTAGGTCAGTTTGGACCGGACCAGGTCGGACCGGACTTGGACTAGCTTCGACCCATTTCCGCTCTTTTGGCCATAACTTTGGAACCGAGTGTTCGTTTAACGAATCATCTGTGACGCTGAAAACCTTGGAGCGAGATGGTTCATTTGGTTTACCCCAATGAAGATTTGGATAAAGTTGGGGAATAGTTGGGTTATATCGATCACGAAACCAACTGGACCCTCAGGACTAAAAGGCTAATAACTTACAGATTGGACGTCCGTTTGACGCACCATCTGTTGCGTTGAGACCCCTATGACGTGGTAGTCCTTTGGATACTTCTTCGTGGGACTTCATGGAAGTTGGAGTATCGACCAGTGTCTTGAGGAGAAGACTCTCCTGGATATGAGAAAACTTAGTGTGGGAATCATGTAGCTGGTTATGATGATGTACTATGATCATATGTGGGTCCGACGACGTACTGATGATGTACTAGGATCCTGTGTGGGTATGATGATGTAATGATGATTTACTAGTATCATGTGTGGATCTAACAATGTACTGACGACGTACTAGGATCTTGTGTGGTTCTGACGATGTACTGACGATGTACTAGGATCCTGTGTGGATCTGACGATGTACTAACGATTTACTAGGATCCTGTGTGGGTCTAACGAGGTACTGATGATGTACTAGGATCCTATGTGGGTCTGACGACGTACTGATGATGTACTAGGATCCTATGGGGGTCTGATGGAGTACTGACGATCTACTAGGATCTTGTGTGGGTCTGATGATGTACTGACGATGTACTAGGATCCTGTATGGGTCTGACGACATACTAACGATGTACTAGGATCCTGTGTGGGTCTGACTAGGTACTAGGATCATGTGTGGGTCTGATGATGTACTACGATCCTTTGTGGGTCTGATGATGATTTATGATCCTTTATGGTTCTTCCTCTTAATAGAGTAAGATGATTTAGTAGTTACATCTAATCATCTTTACTACTATACCTAAGATATACCTGGTGTGAGCTGAGTATGTACCTGTGTGGTACTTTCCTTTGTGGTAATACCTTGGTGGTATTCTTCTATGTGGTGTACCTATGTGGTACTTACCTTGATGGTACTCCTTCCTTTGTGGAACAGTTGAGATTGGGCTTTTGAGTTGGACTCTATGTTTCCTCATGAATGATATGGGCATACTTGATAACTTAGGTATATGTATGGGCATATACCTAAGTAGGGTTGTTAGTTGATTTCTTGCTATTTGGTTTGTCCTTTGTAGATTTTGTGATACCTTGAGGGTCTTAGGGTCCCTACTGAGTATAGTTATACTCACCTCTTCATGGGATATTCCTACACCTTATTGTGTTTGGTGCAGATGACAGACAGCGCTAACTGAGGAAGAGGGTACCAGGACTAGATGGTGCTCGAAGGTGGACCATACGGCATGTTGGTATGCCGAGGAGATGAGCAGGCGTGGAGTGATGAGGAGGATATTTGTACCTACCCTTCATGTAGAAACCTCAAAGGATGACCCAGTAGTTGTCTTTCTCTTTCTTTAGTTGTATTTTATTTCATTTGTACTTGTACCTTTACTGTTGGGCTTGTATTCCGGCCCCTCTTACTTTCAACACTCTTTTTTCTATACAGTTTACTTGTGTTCGTATCTTACTATGTGCTTGGTTGTGTGTTTTTACATGATATAAAGGAAATTCCTTCTCGGTTTTAGGGAATACACCTTTCGGTTCTAGTCTCCAGCCCCTGGCCTATGGAAGGAGGGCTTGGGGTAGTCACGGTATGGGCCCCGGGGGACGGTTAGTGACAATTGTTCATCGTGTTGGAATCATGTAAGAAAGAGATTTGATCTGTTATATTCTTTTCTTAGTTTATATCATTTTATTTTTCTCTATTTTGGTGCAATTTCATAGGCCCTATTTTTAAGGAGGTTTTCTGGTTTTTCAATTTCTTCTGTTATGAGCCAAATCAAAAGCTAATATTGGATGAGTGTTCCTCTACGATAATAAGGTAAGTGGTCTAGTAATTATAACTCTAGTCTTGTTTCTTTATATTATGCATCATGATGCCGCATGCCAAATTTTCCATGCATTTACTTAAAAATACACATAACCCTTTTTAAATTTTTTAATCATTGGTAGAAATTACCCAGTATTCCCTTATTCTTGTTAGGATAGGTCCCCATCGACTATTTTCACCCCTTAAGGTGTGCCTACGGAATGAACCCTTGGTATTATAAATGCTTATGTGACCTAACCATCTTCTATATGGTTTTGGATTGACTCCTAGATGAAATGAATGGAATGAATTAACTGGGAAGTGATTGGTATGACCATGTCACATGTTTAAAAAGGAGACAATGGTTACGCCCTTGTTAAAGTGAAATTTTAACAAATTATAACACCCCATATTTCCCCTTATACCTATGATACTCGTTCATGGTGTCCCTTATACTTATGATACTTAGGAATGGTGTCCCTTATACCTATGATACTTAGGAATGTCCTCCCTTATACTTGTGATACTCAGGAATGGCGTCCCTTATACTTGTGATACTCGGGAATGGATTCCCTTATACTTTTCATACTTAGGAATTCATGTATGGTTTCTCACTTTTTCCTCAAAAGTTTTAGACTTTTTAATAAAAAAATAATTTTCAATCAGTGTCCCTTATACTTGTGATACTCCAGAATGGAATCCCTTATGACTTGTGATACTCGGGCATGACATCTCTTATACTTGTGATACTCATTAATGGTGTCCCATATACCTATGATACCTAGGCATGGAGACCCTTATGACTTATAATACTCAATCATGGTGTTCCCTACTATCTTATTAGACTCTAGTGATTATACATAGATGCATGAGTTACACCTCGGAACCTGGATGGCACTATGTATGTATATATATATAGCTATAAACATCTCTATATATATTGAATATATATAAATACTTAATTATACACTTATACGTATATTGTCATGATGAAATCTATTTAGATATTTTCTCAACATGGGCCGAAGCAGTTAGTGTTAGCCTAGTGTCCTCCAGGAACCATAGATAACCCATTACAGTTCATTATACCGCTTTACCTTTATTATATCTAGACACTGCTCATATTATATACATAGGATGGATACTTCTAGACACCATTGGTGGTGTCATACTAAGTATATCTCACACCCAATTTAGGTTCTTTTTGGTACCTAGATAGACTTCATGGATGCAGGTAGGGATATGGGAAAGCGCCTAGTTGTCGATGCTTGATTTGATTATAGCATGGGTGCGGGGAGCACTAGATTGAGCTATGGCCTATGATGATACCTAGAGATAGTATTTTGATTATTTTTATATACTTATATGTATGTGTTCTTGCTTCCATGTTTTTTCTTCCTTTTTGTATATAGACATGACATTAAATCATTTTGTATATGGTACTAGATATTTCTATTGATGATTATTTACTTTATTTGGAAGATTTCATTTCCACTATTAGTTGATATTATGTTTCTTACATTTATAAATTTATTTCACTATTTTGTTACTCTGATCATGAGGGTATAGTCTCCCCATTGTACCACCTTGGACCCTCACTGTTATTCTATAGCCTCTGGCATATGGGGAGGCGCACTTGATGCCATGTGACCGACCGGGTTTGGTTACTTATGAGTGAACCAGGTTTTGGATGTTATAAATTAGTATCACAACTTTATTTTATTTGCCTTATTATTTTGGGATGGTATAAAGGATACTAGTATGTTTTGTCATTTGGTAAAGAGGTTTTTCTTGGGATTAGTCAACCCATTTGTGGAGAAAATCCAAATTACCAGGGATGGGAATTATTGTTTTGGATTATGCTTAATAAAGTTGATTTGATTCCACCATTGGTTGATGCACATGATGTATGATGTTTATTATTATGATTAAGGATTCCATTTTACCCTTGTCTTGGTCTAGCAAGGTAGTTTTGACTCAATCATTATTATAGTCATGTAGATATTCACATGTCATGAATTATGCCATGACATATAAATGGATATCATTGCTTTTATTGCTTGTGATTTCTATGAGTGACTTTAATGATATAAATTGAATTTTACTAATGTTCATCATAGGGAAATGAGAAACATAATTGGTTATTTAAAGTTCCTGCATCAAACTAACAGTTTTTTTCAGCATAGCTTAATGTTGATAACTTAAGTAGTCAATTATGGAATGTTTAGTCATAGACCATTCATCGCATAGGATGGAACATGTTTATGGGTTGGATTAAATGGATTCCATATATCAATTTATAAAGTGTATGGAACTTCATAAATTATAAGTGATGATCTATATAATTCCACCATTAAAAATTTGTCATATAGATAAATACAAATTTGAATGAATTTAAACTATGAAATGAAATTGTTGTAGTTAAATAGGGATTCCAATTGCAACTTAAATGGTGTTTCCTATATAAATTTCAATTGACACTCTCTATGTTTGGAATCCTAACTTATAGCATAGAACTTGAACCTAACCCAACCTCAGTGGTGGGAAGTAGGCAGTGTCTCTTGCATTCTTATGATCTGTACATCGCCCAATCTTGGATTTTGGAGCGGGTAGAGGGGTGTGAATTTTATATAGAAAGGATTTTTACCTATTATATTCTTATACCAATGGATTATTCCATTATAAAATACTATCTAATGTGTGTGTTTGGAATTTGTAGATCTATTCCATCACAACATCCTTGAGTTATACACCAGGAGCGTGGTGATGAATATGCTCTAGAGGTGGTGGGCCTTGGGATACCAATGTTACCTCTAGTAGTTCCTCCTTTGTATCCTTCTATTATACTTTATATGGGTGTGGATGCCCAGTTTTTTTAGGGTTTTCTTTGGATTATGTAGACTTTTTAGAAATATTCATGGATTTCCCCTTCTATGGTATAGATAATGTAATGGTTTCAACGGAAACATCCACCCACGTTTTTGGGGTATTATAGACCTCAGGATATAGTTCCATGGCTTAAGGACATGCTAACTATCTTCAATCACCTTGAGACACCTTCTGAGATTAGATTGAATCTCAATAAATATATTCATTAAGATTATTCCAAGAAATGGTGGGATTTTATCACCCAGGGAGATCATCATCATGGTATGGCCTGGGATGGTTTTTAGATAGTCTTCTATGACTATTTATTTACTCATATTCTGAGAGAAAACCAAGCTAGATAGTTTATATATATCTATTAGGGTACTATGTTTGTGATAGACTATTCTTCTAGGTTTATAGAGCTCCAGCGCTTAGTACTGAATTTTGTTGGTGATGTGTTGATGACAGTGAGATGTTTAGAGGATGGGATCATATACGCCATCAGATACTTGGTAAATTTCTTTTGGTTGACCACCACTTTGAAAATAGTAAACTAGAACCTCATCACCAAGTGGAACATGAGGGAATATGATGGTGTAGTTTAGGGCAGTTTAGAACTGAGATGGGGAAGTTGTTAGACTAGTGGTCAGAAACATCACTTTGAGAATTCATGTGGGATCAACAACAGCTGGATGAAACCCATTGATAATTACACAATTTTTCACTAGTTTGGGAAGTCAAGGCATAAAAGGATCAAGTTTCCTAGAGACCCCATTGAGTTCCAAGGCTATAGCAGGTTTGGTAATATTTACAATTTTTGCAGGACCTTCCCATTTGGGCCTAGTGGGAGAGGATCCATATCAGCTTTGCATTCAGGAGCTTGATTAGTAGCTCTGTGTTAGGATGGAAGCTAGTCTACCCCTAGACACATAGTCCAAGGAGGTGGATGTGGTTGTGTTAGCTAGGATTTAGATACACAGTGCCAGCAGAGCAAACCCACTCAGGGTAGTCAAGTTGTAGTACAGGGCCACAGACCAGGCTAGTTTCATGTGGTACAGTCGATACCTGAGGAGCTGGATTTCAGACCATCTACAGTTTAAGGTATTATTCTAGTAGCCTCTACTATAAGTTATGCCTTATTCGATACAATTTCTTCACATTCCTTTATCTCTATGGATATTGTGGAAATATTTGGGCTTGATTTTGAGTAATGTTTTGGTGTGATGACACTTAACACTCTGTTGGGGATTTTATCAGAGAGTGTGCACCAGTGCAAGTAATGCCTCCTTGAGGTAGGTAGTTATCAATTCTTATGGCACATATTCATCCCCAAGATGATGGGATTTGATTTCATTCTTAGGATATACTATTTAGTCCCCTATAATGCTTATGTGGGTTATTATCACTGTAGTGTATCTTTTACATCACTAGAGGGTGGTAGTTACCTTCATATGGGTGAATGGGATGTCCAAGAAAGTAGAGACAAACCAGAGAATCATGGGCTGGGTGGAGTGATAGCCCATATTTCTAGTCTTTATATGGAGGATTAGGGAATGCATCAGGATTATTTACACCAGTAGTAGATTATTTCATAGATGTATTCCTGGATAACTTTTTTGTTTTACCTCCTGAGTGATAGGTGGAGTTCTCTATTGAACTGGTTCCAGGAGCCGCACCAGTGTCCATTCCTCCATACAGGATAACCACTACTGAGTTGTAGGAGCTAAAGAGATAGTTAAAATAATTAGAAGAAAATGGTTTTATATGTCCTAGTACTTCTCCCTAGGGTTCACCAATCATTTTTTTCCAAAAAGGGGGATATAAACCTTAGGCTTTGTGTGGATAAATAGAAGTTGAGTCATCTTACTGTGAAGAACTAGCATCCTTTTCTACATATTGATGACTAATTTGACCAGCTACGAGGAGAGAGGGTATTCTCAAAAATTTATTTGAGGTTGGGATATCATAAGGTATTTGTTAGACCATTATACATACCCTATACAATATTACAGAGTAGGTATGTTTTTTATTAGTATCTAGTTATGCCATTAAACTTTATGAATGCATTAGTAGTTTTCATGGATTTGATAAATCAGGTTTTCTACCCATACCTGGATTCATTTGTGGTGGTCTTCATGGATGATATCTTAGTGTATTCTTGCACTCAACACAACCATTATAAACATATTTAGATCATTCTAAATACACTAATATAGAACCATCTGTATGATAAGCTTAGAAAATAAAACTTTTGGATCAATAAGGTTCACTTCTTAGGTCATGTTTTTTCAAAGGCTAAAGTGTATGTTGACCCAGAGAAGGTGAGTTCCATAGTTACGTGAGAGAATGCCAAAAAATATATTTGACATAATTAGTTTTATGGGTTTTCCAGCTATTAAATGTAATTTACAAATTAATTTTTACACCTAGTAGCACATCTCATGGGTTTGACTAAGAAGGGTGTGAATTTTGTATGCTCAAAAACCTATGAGAAAACCTTTCAGAAGATGAAAAGAATATTGACTTAAGCACCAATATTGATTCTTCTAGAGCCAAGAAGAAGCTTTATAGTCTATTGTGATTCATCAGGTATTGGGATAAGAGTGGGTTTGATGATGGATGATTGAGACATGGTGTACAAGTCTCATTAGTTAAGCCACATGAGAGGAATTACCCAACACATGATCTCAATCTAGAAGTCATAGTTCATGCCTTATGTTGTTGGAGACATTATTTTCTTGGAGAAAATTTTGTGGTGTTTCCAAACCATAAAATCCTCAGGTATATTTTTAAGCATTGTGACTTGAACCTTAGGCAGAGAAGATGGTTTTAATACCTATAATTCTTTGATTTTTTATCTTTCCTATATTCCTAAGAAGGTTAATGTTGTAGAGGATGCTCTAAGACGAAGGGCTCAAACCCAGGCAGTTTGAGTGGCCAGTGATGGGTGGTAGCTTATGTCCCTTTTTTTCTAAGATGTACTCAGAGGTTCAGAACCATTATGTACATTCTTTACTTTCATCATTATTATTGACCTCTTCACTTCTGTAGAGAGTAAAGATGATACGGTTATCAGACCCTGAGGGATTAGTCCTAAGGGAGATTATTTCAGGTAATGACCTGCCTCTTGGTTGGTCATGGATAAGGATGGTATCTTACACATCCATGGGCGTTTCTGGGTTCCTACAGACATTTGATAGAAGTTAATGTGATATTATTATAGTTCTACTTAGTTGGTACACCCTGGACCTACAAAGATGTATCAAGATCTACATCACCAATATTGGTGGCCTTGTATGAAAAGGGATTTAGATGGTTTTGTTACTTGGTGTTCCACCTATCAATAGGTGGAGGTAGAGCACTAGCATCCATCCAATATTTTATAGCCATTACTCATTCCTGAGTGGAATTGGGATAATTTCATGATGGATTTTGTGATTGGCTTACCGATATTCCCTCTAGGTAGTGATGAAGTATGGGTGATTGTCTATAGGCTCATGAAGGTCACTTATTTCTTAGCTATTATAAAGACCTTATTAGTTGATGATCTTGAGAGACTGTATCTATGTGATATTATACATTTACACAGAGTCCCTTGCACTGTTGTTTCAGATAGGGATGCTCATTTCACATCAAGGTTTCGGTAGGGGTTATAGAAATATTTGGGTATTCAAGTACTTTTGAGCATATCCTTTCACCCTAAGACTGACATTCAGTCAGAATGGATGATACAAGTACTAGAGGGCATTCTATGAGAAAGTTTCCTTGATTTTGGAGGTTCTTTGGAGAAACATGTACCTCTTTTTGAGTTCTCCTATAATAATAGATTTCAATCGATGATATAAATGGTTCCCTATGAGACTTTATATGGTAGTCCATGTTGTTCACCTTTGTGCTAGTTAGATATAGGAGAGTCCACCTTAATTAGAATTCGTCTCATTCAGGAGACTTCATAAGAGGTTTAGTTGATTAGGAAGTGAATGTCTACAACTCATTCTAGGAAGAATTCATACATCGATCATCATCATTAACCACTAGATTTTGAGGTTGGGTATCAGGTATTCTTATGTGTTTTGACAAGACTGAGGAATATATGGTTTAGATTGTAAGGGAATCTTTCACATTGATTTGTTAAACCTTTTGAGTTTATGGAGAGAGTTGGGATGGTAGACTATCGTTTACAATTAACTTAGAGGTACCAAGCTATGCATGAAATCTTCCATGTTTCACAACTTCATTGGTACTATCTAGATCCATCTAATATATTTCATCCTAATGAGGTTGAGTTAGATGTAGATGCATCCTTTGAAGGATAATATGATCCATATTTTGGAATGGATCACAAAGTATCTCTGAGGTAGATCGATTCCTCTAGTACGGATGTTATGCTAGCACAATTGTGTATAGGACAAGACCTAGGAGTGAGAGGCCAAAGTACATGCCCAGTGGCCATAGTTATTCTCATATGAATCTTTACCTCACTTGGAAGGGAAACTTAGGGATGATTTGTTTTAAGGGGGGAAGACTGTAAGATCTTGGTTTTTTTTATTAGGTATAGATCCTTTTAATTTCCATTAAAACCCTTGTTGAGTTCTTTTTGTGGCTTAAACCTGGAAATTGTGCCTTAGGGAGGGTTGTTTTGTGCTTTGTTGAAAGGTAGTAGGGGGTCGGGGCCTATTGGTGGGCCAAATACACAACATGTATTTAAAATACACATCATGAATTGGTTTGGACATACCCTTTTACAACGTGTGCTGATTTTTCTTGAAGGGGGGGAAACTTGAGGATTACAGAACATGTAAAATATATATTTCATGTAAATATCGTGGGTTTTTTAAAGGGTTAGAAGCCTTTATTTTCCATAACCCCTCCTTTTCTATTTCACACAGGAGTTCCTCCCAGTGAAGCTCCCTCTTGGATTAAATCTAGGCTATGATCTCATTCATCCGTCTAACCTATGATCAGACCACCATTCCTCACGTTGGATGCGCATTGGTAAGATCTTTGATCTGATATCTTATTTTATTGGTTTATCTCATTGTATTTTTTTTATTATGGTGCGAGCACGTATACACTATTTTCAGGGCGGTTGTTCATTTTAAAATTTCTTCCACTATGGGCCAAATTAAAAGTCAATAATGGACATGTGTTCCTCCACAGGCATAAGAAAGGTGGTATAGTAATTATCCCTCAAGACTTGTGAAGTGCCCGAATCAGTGTGATCACTGAGAGGGGGAGGGGGTGAATCAGTGATCCTTTTGATCTTTTTACTAATTGATTCTTTATCAATTAAACCTCTATGGATTGTTAGGGCCTCGATCCACTCTTCTTGTATCTCTCAGCCTTTCCTTGAGTGATGTAGTAAATTTAAAGGCACAGGACACAAGGATTTACAAGGTTCGGCTCCAAAGGCCTACGTCCTTGCCATGTTGGTTAAACGCCCCAACATGGTTTCTCCACTATAATTCGGTTAGTAATTACAAAGGTAAACACAGAGTCACACTGTATCTCTCCTAATTCCCACAGGAGGTTCTTTATACTGCATCCCATAGTGTTACCAGAGTCCCACTGGCCTGCTTCAGCTTCCACCGAAGACTTCTCCACCCTGAGTCTCACAGGGGGTCTTCTCCTGGCTCCTCGACTCACACGAGTAGCTCTTCTTCTTTAAGCTCTTCAAGAGTCCTCAACAGCCTTGAGTAAGGTCTGTTGGCCTTTCTCACTTCTTCTGATCACTTGTGGTGATCAGGACTCCTCTTCTTTTCTCGGGATTTATCTTCTTCTTATCAGGATGACCCAGACTCTGTCTTCAAGGATCTTGATGGGGAAATATGTTCTTTCACTGAGTAAGCCCACTCAATATTCTTGGTCTTCTCAACTACTGAAAAAAATCAGATAAATGATGTCTTTAACTTCAGTCTAGCTTCAGTCTATCTTCAATTCAACTTCATGCACTGAGTTCATGGCATCTCTAAAACTTCATGCAATGTTTGCATGGGATCTCAATCTTCATGCATGAATCGCATGGAATCTCAAATATCTTCAAGAACCTTTGTTCTTGGACTTCTCAAATGCACACACACTGATTTAAACTTTGTTTACGTGTGCATGTGCATGCATGCAAGCATGATCTCCCCTTTTCTTCTTGGTGTGATAAACCCTCAAAGGGTGTAATCTCTTTTAGCACACACACCTTCTTCTTGGAGTCACACTGTTTTATTCTTTCTAACACACACCAAATTGTGTGTTGTTCTTTAGTGTGAATTTCTCCTTCTCTCTTTCTTCTCAAGGTGTTCACCCACTTGTTCACTTATTCATACATGCATGGATATGCATGTATCGTATTCCTTCACTTGTGCACATACAAGGCTACAGCCTTCTTGTTTCTTTGCACACACTTTGTTCTCTTCTTCTTCTTCAAAGTGTGCACACTCCACTTGTGCACACTATAAGGTAATGGCCTCTTCACTTGTTTAGCACACACAACCCATAGGGCCTTGGGCATGCACCCTTCACCCACATGTGTTCTCCTTTGGGCCACCTTTTATTTTATGCACACAGGGCCGTCCTTCTCACGTGCACTTAAATTATGCTTCGGCCTTCTTGTTTCTTTTCACACACACACACAAAGATGGTGTGGCCTTCCTCTCCACTTTGCACACACGACATTCCTTCTTCACTTTGCACACACGGTCTTCCTTCTTCAACCCATGCACACACACATAAACCCAAGTGGGTGTGGCCTTCCACTTCAACACCACTTCAAAGAAGGGCGCGCAAGGATGCGGCCAACTCCTTCCTTCAACCGTGCAGGGTGCGGGAGTGGCCTCTACCACGCGGGTGGTGTGGAAACTCCTTCTTCCGCGCAGGTGCGGTAGCTCCCTCCTACCACGCAGGTGGCGCGGTGGATTCCTCCTGCCGCATGAGTTCGCAAGCACAGAGGGCGCGCAGGGTGCGGCCAACTTTCTACCGCGCAAGTGTTGCAGGCAGCGGGCGCGCAAGGCCCGGCTTCTTCCCTGTCGCGCAGGGGAGCGCGCAGGGTGGCCTCCTTCTTTCTTCTTTCGTGCAGGGGTTGCACGAAAGGAACTCTCGAAGCCTCAGGTGGCTCCGGACTGCTCTGCCGCGCAGGTTGTGCGTGGATCTTCTCTTCTCGTTGCTCAGAGATTTGCGGATCTTCTCTCGGTCAATCAGCAACATCTTCTCGGTTTGGGCCTCTCCTTTTGTAGGAAAAGAGTGCGAACAGAACCACGGGATTCAAATCGTTGAATTACTGAGATCTGTGGCGTTTTGAGATCTTAAAACATGGATGATATATCCTGGAAATCTTGGTTATTTACTTTTTCTTTTTCAACCACGGGATCCTTCGTTCTTGGCGTGCGCATCAGGTGCATGTGTTTATAAACACATTCAAAATTTCTCCTTGTACGTCGAATGGGCAGTGCACCCTCAGCAACTTCATTTGCCTCGGGCTCCCTCGAATTTCTTCATCTCATTGAATGAATGAAACTTTTAATGCATGCATGTATTCGGTTCGTCAAAACAATCACCATGTAGTTGTTTTCTTCATCGACGCTGGCCAGGAGCTCCATATCCCTTGCTTGAGAGGCTCTGGTTCACGGGAGGTGTTGCGGGGAGTCATCGACTCGGAGAGAGGTAGGAGATGATTCCACGGCCATTGGATCCACGTTTAATGATCGCGGACAGCCAGGATTATAATGCAGCGCCGCGGATGAGATGGACGGCAGTGATCAGACGCGTGATCGAATGAGTGGCCAGGATTTCGTCCTTGTTTTAAAAACTAGTCCCACATAGAAACGTGCCATGGTTATTGCACGGTTTAACAAACAACTTTTCCCAACATTGGATCAGAATTCCCCTATCCCCCCTCTGGTGCCGCCCCGCACCGGTTCTCTTGCGGGCGCGCTCTAGCGCCCACTATGCCCCTCTGGGCGCGCTCTAGAGCCCACTATGATCCTTCACGGGCGCGGCCTTGGCGCCCACTCTGCGTGGGCTTGACCTCCGCGTGTCTCGGGCTTACACACAGCCCAGCCTCTATTGGGCTGGCCCCTGCGGTTTCCTCATGGGCGTAGTGACCTAGTCTCACATGTGCCTTGGGTTGAGGCCCTAAGGTTGGCCCAATAGTTGGCTTCTTTTTGTTAAAGTAAATAGTTGGTACTTTGTATAAAAGCAAAGTAACCAAATACTAAATGCCAAACCATACTTCTTCTCTTCTCCATCTTCTTAAGAACTCCATCTCTCTTCTTCAACATTAGAATTCCTCATCTCCTCTTCAACGTTTATTCTCTACTTAGGAGGGAATTCTCGAAGGTTCTTCATCAACCATTACTCTTGAATCAAATGTTTCTTCAGTGTTGTTCTTCGATGATTCAATCAGAGATGAGGTTGGATCATCTTCAAATCCTCATGCACTAAGAGATAGTGCATGGTCTTCTTCAAACCACTTCATCCACTTAGTAGCTGTGGATGGTTCATTTTCACTTCATCCACTTAGTAAGATGGATGGATCTCATTCACTTCATCCCTCATCCACTTAGTAGATATGGATGTAACTTCTTCACTTCATCCACATAGTGATGTTGATGGTTGTCCTTTCTCTCCTCCTCCACTTAGTGATTGTGGATGGAACCCTTCTTCATTACTCATCCACTTAGTAATTGTGGATGGAACTTCTTTATTTCCTCATGCATTTTGAAGACAATGCATGGACTTATAACAATTTTGTGACATTTTATCTTCTTGATACAAGTTCTTTTAACTTAAGATCAGCACTACAATCGTCTGATTTGGTATGGAGAATGTTTCATCCATTACCTCCTATGCCACTTAGTGATTCTCTTAAGTGACATTCTTCTTAGTACCATGTTCATTCTCCAATCATCACCATCACCATCACTTCCTTTGTCATTCACATATTGACACTCCTTGTCATCCATTCAATACTTGACATCTTATTGACAACATCACCATCACCACCACTTCCTTTGTCATTCACATATTGACACTCCTTGTCATCCATTCAATCCTTGACACCTTATTGACAACAAATGCAACATAGTGCACAACAATCTCCCCCTTTGTATTTGTTGTCAATATCACTAGAGCACATATGAATGGGTCAATATGTGTGCTAATATTTTCTCCCCCTTATTGGAAACCAAATGCAAAGGTGTGGTGTGGTACTCTTCAAAATATTTCTTCCTCCCTTTGAATAGCATCTTCTTGAAAATCACTAAGAGAGGGATGATGTCACATGTTCACTTTAGCAAAGAGCCTTTAGTAAATCAAATCTAAGTCTACTTGGGCTAACCCGGTGTAGAAAACAAGAGTGATGTAACCAAGGAATTAAATGTTGTCCACAATTCACTATACATGTGAGATCATGCTTAGGCTTCAAGGGGTTGAAATTTTTCAGATATATCAATGAATTGATAAATCCTGCACATACTTCACCAAACTCATTAGAAAGTTCAGGTGAAAAGATAAATCTCCCCCTTTCATACTTTTGTCTTCAATCAAACACTCCCCCTTAATTGACATGTTAAATACAATTAAGAAACAAGGAATGAAAGTGTTATTGGAATACCAACATTTTTTACAAGATGATATGAATCTCAAAATATCATCTTCTACAGATTGGCTCCCCCTCAAGGGGTGCACACCATTCTGTCCATACCATTCTCAATTTTAGAGTGATCATCATCTTCAATTCCATGAAATTTAAGAACATGTATATACCAGTGATTAGAGAATAAGATGGAACCTCCTTGGTTCATCAGTTTGAACAACAAGGTTGAGAAGATTCTCTCAACCGAGATGTTCCACTTTCTCCATTCTTCACACTTGCACATTTGATCTTCAATGATGTTTGGGAAGGTGTGGATCTTAACACCTCTTCAACTCCTTTGTGTGTGACTACTATCTTTCTAAGTGCCTTCTGAGCACTAGAATCTCCTGGTGCAATCTTCATTCTCTTGGAGAATTCTTTTTGAGCTGGAATGAGTGTCATGAATTTATTACTAATATGACCAGCTTTATTGCACCTCACACACAGAACTTCATCTTCATGTGAAATCTTTTGTTTTCCTTTTGCACAACCTTTGGCATGGGCATTTTCTTCCTTTCTCATTCTTTCCAAATCTTCTGGCCAGATGATTAATATGTCATTTGGAAGTGAGGCTTCAGATTTGGATGTTCCACATGGTTCCTTTGATGCTTTTAAGTTACCTTTCTTAGGAAGCTTATTTTCAATCAATCCCTTCTTCTTCTTCTGGATTGATTGTCCTGTTGAGTGCAGTTTTCTTCTATTTAGTTCCATGGCTTGTTTATAAAGATCCATGGTATGACCTTTCTTTCCACAGTAGAAGAATTTTTTCTTGGTGGTCCTTTTGGATGCATCACCCTTCTTGGATTTGGAATCCAAGGACTTCTTTTTCTTTTGCAAAATCTTCTTGGGAGAATTTTAAAATTTCTTCTGTTGGCTTCCCAAGGATACTTATTCTTTCTTAGCCAGGTTCTATGATCTTATCTTCTTTTCAGATTTGGATACATTTGGATATTGGTATGTATCATTCTTTTGACCACTTGTGCATACACCCCAGATGTTATCAAACATTCCAAATCTGTTTGCAGTAAACAGATGTTTCTGGACCTATGGATGTTTCTTCTTCTTCTCTGGCTTTCTCCCCCTTGGCATGGGCTTCCTTTGTGCTTTAACATTTAGAGGATTGTACCAACAATCCATTGCACAATGTCCATATCTGTTTCATCACCAACATTGACCAACAAATCTTGTCTTCTTCACTTCTTCTGATTGTTGGATCTTTCTCTTGAATTGTTGTATCTTTTCAGGAGATCTCTCTTTCTTCATCTTCTTCATCCATACTTGTTTAGAGTTATTCTTCCATCCTGCACTTTTTTTGGAAACACATTTAGAATAATTAGTACAAGATGGGATGGATGGTACCTTCTTCTTGGTAGATGTTTCCCTTTCATAAGAGGGTGTCCTTCTTTTGGAATCATCCTTCTCAATGCACACTTGAGTGGAAACATTTCTACTTCCAACTGAATGGGAGGTTTCGGCTTTGGGTAATTGCTGATTTTTCAATATCACCTCTAGTTCTAAGCATTTCATGTTGAGAGAGTTATTCTCATACTCAACAAATCTTATCCTTCCTTCTCAGTTCTCTTTCTGTTGTTTCATCTGGTCTTCATGCACCTTCTTCATTTCTTGCAATGAATTTTCAAGCTCCTTTACCCTTTTTACTTTGTCTTCTAGTTGAGAATCTTTTACAACCATTGAAACTTTGTGCCTCTTTTCCAGTGCATGGAAAACCTCTTTAAACACTATCTCAAAGAATTATTTCACACAAATGATTCTTTGTAGTTTTTCAGTGACATAATCAATTCTTTCACTGCAAAGAGAAATGGTTTCATCTTTAGCCTTCACCAGATTTGTGAGAGTGTTGGTTATGCCAACCCTTCTTGCCAATTGATCTTCCACAGAATTGGATTCTTCTTCTAGCTGTAATTTTTCTTCTTGAAGATCATGGATACTTGTAGCAATACACAATGACACTTCCCTGGGGACTGTCTTCCGAAGATATTTGAGTGCATTTAGAAGATAATTGATTGTTCCATCATCATCACAGCAAGAGCAAGATTCATCAGAAGAGTGCTAAAAGTAATTATCATCTATTGTGACTTTCACATTACCTTAAATAGAAGGTGTTTCTCTATTATTAGCAATCTTCTTCTTCATCTTCTTATCCTGTTTCTTCTTTCTATTTTTCTGAGTCTTGGAAGATATCTCCATTTTAGTTTATTCACTCATTTCTTCAAATCTTCACTTCATAAAGACTTTCTTGGATCTTTTAGAGGTAACCTCCCTCGGATACCAATTGAAGTGCCTGGATCAGTGTGATCACTGAGAGGGGGACGGGGTGAATCAGTGATCCTTTTGATCTTTTTACTAATTGATTCCTTATCAATTAAACCTCTATGGATTGTTAAGGCCTCGATCCACTCTTCTTGTATCTCTCAGCCTTTCCTCGAGTGATGTAGTAAATCTAAAGGCACGGGACACAAGGATTTACAAGGTTTATCTCCAAAGGCCTACGTCCTTGCCATGTTGGTTAAACGCCCCAACATGGTTTCTCCACTATAATTCGGTTAGTAATTACAATGGTCGATACAAAGTCACACTGTATCTCTCCTGAGTCCCACAGGAGGTTCTTTATACTGCATCCCATAGTGTTACCAGAGTCTCATTGGCCTGCTTCAGCTTCCACTGAAGACTTCTCCACCCTGAGTCTCACAGGGGGTCTTCTCCTAGCTCCTCGAGTCACACGAGTAACTCTTCTTCTTTAAGCTCTTCAAGAGTCTTCAACAGCCTTGAGTAAGGTCTGTTGTCCTTGCTCACTTCTTATGATCACTTGTGGTGATCAGGAATCCTCTTCTTTGCTCGGGCTTTATCTCCTTCTTCTCAGGATGACCCGGCCTCTGTCTTCAAGAATCTTGATGGGGAAATATGTTCTTGCACTGAGTATGCCCACTCAATCTTCTTAGTCTTCTCAACTACTGAAAAACTCAGATAAATGATGTCTTTAACTTCACTATGGCTTCAGTCTCTCTTCAATTCAACTTCATGCACTGATTTCATGGCATCTATGAAACTTCATGCAATGTTTTCATGGGATCTCAATTTTCATGCATGACTCGCATGGAATCTAAAATATCTTCAAGAACCTTTGTTCTTGGACTTCTCAAATGCACACACACTGATTTAAACTTTGTTTACGCGTGCTTGTGCATGCATGCAAGCATTCTCTCCCCTTTTCTTCTTGGTGTGATAAACCCTCAAAGGGTGTAATCTCTTTTAGCACACACACCTTCTTCTTGGAGTCACACTCTTTTATTCTTTCTCACACACACCAAATTGTGTGTTGTTCTTTAGTGTGAATTTCTTCTTCTCTCTTTCTTCTCAAGGTGTTCATCCACTTGTTCACTTATTCATACATGCATGGATATGCATGTATCTTCTTCCTTCACTTGTGCACATACAAGGCCATGGCCTTCTTGTTTCTTTGCACACACTTTGTTCTCTTCTTCTTCTTCAAATTGTGCACACTCCACTTGTACACACTCTAAGGTAATGGCCTCTTCACTTGTTTAGCACACACAACTCATAGGGTCTTGGGCATGCACCCTTCCCCCACACGTGTTCTCCTTTGGTCCACCTTTTCTTTTATGCACACACGGCCTTCCTTCTCATGTACACTTAAAGTATGCTTCGGACTTCTTGTTTCTTTGCACACACACACACAAAGATGGTGTGGCCTTTCTCTCCACTTTTCACACACGACCTTCCTTCTTCACATTGCACACACGGTCTTCCTTCTTCAACCCATGCACACACACATAAACCCAAGTGGGTGTAGCCTTCCACTTCAGCACCAATTCAAATAAGAGCGCGCAAGGATGCGGCCAAATCCTACCTTCAACCGCGCAGGGTGCGGGAGTGGCCTCTACCGCGCGGGTGGTGCGGCAACTCCTTCTGCCGCGCAGGTGCGGAAACTCCCTCCTACCACCCAAGTGGCATGGTGGCTTCCTTCTGCCGCGTGAGTTCGCGAGCACAGAGGGCGCGCAGGGTGCGGCTAACTTGCTACCGTGCAAGTGTTGTGGGCAGCGGGCTCGCAAGGCTCGGCTTTTTCCCTGTCGCGCAGGGGAGCGTGCAGGGTGGCATCCTCCTTTCTTGTTTCACGCAGGGGTTGCACTAAAGGAACTCTCAATGCCTCGGGTGGCTCTGGGCTGCTCTTCCACACAGGTTGTGTGCAAAGCTTCTCTTCACGTTGCTCAGAGCTTCGCGGATCTTCTCTCGGTCAATCAGCAGCATCTTCTCGGTTTGGGATTCTCCTTTTGCAGGAAAATAGTGTGAACAGAACCACGGGATTCAAATCTTTGAATGCCCGAGATCTGTGGCGTTTTGAGATCTTCAAACACATATGAGAAATCCTGGAAATCTCGATTATTTCCTTTTTCTTTTTCAACCACGGGATCCTTCGTTCTTGGTGTGCGCATCACATGCATGCATTTATAAACACGTTCAAAGTTTCTCCTTGTACGTCGAATGGGCAGTGCACCCTCGGCAACTTCGTTTGCCTCGGGCTCCCTCAAATTTCTTCATCTCATTGCATGCATGCAACTTTTAATGCATGCATTTATTCGGTTCATCAAAACGATCACCATGCAGTTGTTTTCTTCATCAACGCTGGTCGGGAGCTCCATCTCCCTTTCTTGGGAGGCTCTGGTTCGCGGGAGGTGTCGCGGGTAGTCCTCGTCTTGGTAAGAGGTAGGATACTATGCCACGGCCTTTGGATCCACGTTTAATGATTGCGGACAGCCAGTATTATAATGCAGCACCACGGATGAGATGGACGACAGTGATCAGACGCGCGATCGAATGAGCAGCCAGGATTTCCTCCGTGTTTTAAAAACTCGTCCCACATCGAAATGTGCCATGGTTCTTTCGCGTTATAACAAATAGATCCTCCCAACATCAGCTCAGAATTCTCCTATCCCCCCTTCGGTGTCACCCCGCTCCGGTTCTCCTGCAGGCGCGCTCTAGCGCCCACTATGCCCCTCCGGGCGTGCTCTAGTGCCCACTATGCTCCTTCATGGTCGCGCCCTTAGCGCCCACTCTACACGGTCTTGACCTCCGCGTGGCTCGGTATTACACACGGCCCAGTAGTTATTGGGCTGGCCCCTGCGGTTTCCCCATGGGTGTGGTGACCTAGTCCCACATGTGCCTTGGGTTGAGGCCCTAAGGTTGGCCCAATAGTTGGCTTCTTTTTGTTAAAGTAAATAGTTGGTACTTTGTATAAAAACAAAGTAACCAAATACTAAATTCCAAACCATACTTCTTCTCTTCTTCATATTCTTAAGAAATCCATCTCTCTTCTTCAACATTATAATTCCTCATCTCCTCTTCAACATTTATTCTCTACTTAGGAGGGAATTCCTGAAGGTTCTTCGTCAACCATTACTCTTGAATCAAATGTTTCTTCAGTTTTGTTCTTCGATGATTCAATCAGAGATGAGGTTGGATCATCTTCAAATCCTCATGCACTAAGAGATGGTGCATGGTCTTCTTCAAACCACTTCATCCACTTAGTAGCTGTGGATGGTTCATTTTCACTTCATCCACTTAGTAAGATGGATTGATCTCATTCACTTCATCCCTCATCCACTTAGTAGATATGGATGGAACTTCTTTACTTCATCCACTTAGTGATGTGGATGGTTCTCCTTCCTCTCCTCATCCACTTAGTGATTGTGGATGGAACCCTTCTTCATTCCTCATCCACTTAGTAATTGTGGATGGCACTTCTTTATTTCCTCATGCATTTTGAAGACAATGCATGGACTTCTAACAATGTTGTGACATTGTATCTTTTTGATACAAGTTCTTTGAACTTAATATCAGCTCTACAATCATCTTATTTGGTATGGAGAATGTTTCAGCCATTACCTCCTATGCCACTTAGTGATTCTCTTAAGTGACATTCTTCTTAGTACCATGGCCATTCTCCAATCATCATCATCACCATCACTTCCTTTGTCATTCACATATTGACACTCCTTGTCATCCATTCAATCCTTGACATCTTATTGACAACATCACTATCACCACCACTTCCTTTGTCATTCACATATTGACACTCATTGTCATCCATTCAATCCTTGACACCTTATTTACAACAAATTCAACACAGTTCACAACAACTTGTTTCTTTATATTATATGTCCTAATGTCGCACGATGTATTTTCCATGTTTTTCCTTAAAAAACACAAATAACCCTTGTTTAATTTGTTATCCTTGTTAGAAATGACCTAGTATTCCCTTATTCATGTTAGGATATGACCCCATCGACTATTTCCAACCCTTGAGTTGTGCATATAGAACTTCCACTTGGTATTATAAATGATTATGTGACCAAACCATCTTTATATAGTTTTGGATTGACTTCAAGATGCAGTTACAAGAATGAAATAACTGAGAAGTGAGTGGTATGACCATGTCACGTGTTTCGAAAGGAGACAATGGTTATTCCCTTGTTAAAGTAAAATGTTAATAAATTATAATTCCCCTTTTTAACCCTTATATCTATGATAATCAGGCATGGATCCTTTATACTTGTGATACTCAGGAATAGAGTCTCTTATAACTATGATACTTGGACATGGAATCCCTTATACTTATGATAGTCAGGAACAAAGTCCCTTATACTTGTGACGCTTGGGAATAGTGTCCCTTATACTTGTGATACTCAGGCATGGAGTCCCTTATGATGTGTGATACTCAGGCATGGAGTCACTTATACTTTTGATACTTGGTAATGAAAACCCATATACCTATGATACTTGAGCATGGAGACCCCTATGACTTTTGATACTTGGGAATGGAATTCCCTAATACCTTATGAGTCTCCAGTGACTAGGCATAGGTGGATAAGTGATTCTTGCTCAAATTTACCCAAGAGATGAAGGTAGAACGGTCCTTGTAGTCTAGCTTGGGTTGTCAAATCCTCAGAGACCTAAGAAGTACCTACAAACACGTGAATTATATGGATTGTTTTTGGATATGAAGTGGTAAACATAGGTTGATTTAAGATGGTTTTAAAATATCACTAACATATTTAAGTTAATTCAAATTAAGTTAATGAGTTGATCCTAGGTTATCGCTCGGGGTGGATTGGATGAATTCCTTTTTTAATGATTTTAATTTCTTATAATTGAAATGGGTTCATTTAAGAAGATAAAACATAATCATAACTTACTGGTTTAATGCCTACACCCTTTAATACTAATAACCTATACACTTGAAGGATCAAAGTTTTGAGCACTTCAAGGTAAAGGTTCGTATTAGCACATGAAGTGTGTAGCTTTAAATTCAACAAGGACGATGGAGTTTAAAAATCATCAAATAAAAAATCTCATTTAAAAGAAGTTATTATACATTAATGGGGTGATAAATAACATCCAATTAATCCCCTTGATACTCCCTTAGATAAACCCATAAGTGTGCTATCCCTCCATTGATGCTATGGTTTCAATGGAAGCGGAAAGTAGACTCATGAGGGAGGAAATGGAGAAGTAAAAAAAACACAATAAAATAACAATCACTCCACTGTTGTGTGATAATCTCACAAGGTTTGGTATGAACAAGTTCACACCATGAACCAATAGTATCAAAGTGATAAGGAGAGTAATAGAATAATAATATAATAAAAACTTTTATTAAGAAACAAGGATGAATTAAAACAACTTACATGTGGAAGACAAATTTGAGACAACAAAACCGCAGCATAACATTACAATGAAAGAAAGCTCAAATATTCTTCAATAATCCAACACCACTGCCTTAAATAGTCATTATTGATCCCTTGGGTCGAGACTCCAACATTCCAAGTCTCCTCACTTAATTTTGGTAGGCCATAGGTGGGTGGAAAGTAAGGGAGAGTTGATTTTTCCACCCTTGACCCGAGGTGGCAGCCATATTTCCTTCACCGAAAAGATGCGATTGTAAGACCTTCTATATTGCCGAATCAGAGTGGAAAATAGAAGAAGAAAATTGAGCTCCGGATGTCTTATAACCTTATGTAAAATTTGGGCCCATTTTGAGTTGTGGATTCCAAGATATGATCATATTAGTGGGCTGTTTTTCTGGGCCGCAGAATCTGGCTTAGAATTTTATCTCTAACTTGGGATGCATAAATGGACATCATGGAGGCCTAATTAGCATTGGATCATGAAGCGTTATTTGTTTATATACATTTATTATATAATACTACGAAATTTGGGATTAATTGGGCTTTTATTTTGGTCCCCACAGTCTCATCATTGGGCTGGTGTCCAATCTGCCTTCTCCAGAATTGTTTCCTTTCATTGTCAAATATATTCATCATCCTTTATGAATATTTCATTGATCCTTGAAGTGAATATCCAGTTAAAAAGAATATAAAATTAAAATATTTATAATTAGATTCCTTAAAATTAGATGAATCATTGGGTACTTCAAATGATGTTCAAAAATGTACCACATAATAGTGTATTTTAAAAAGGTATTACAATCATAATGTGAAATGATGTTCAAAGTGTAAAATGCACTACAATGGTGTTTATGAATAATAAAGAACATGAATATTATGTATATTAACAATTAATATTAGCCTCATTTAGTGGCTAATCACACCCCCCAACTTGAGTTTTTCTAGTCCCGAGCAAAATATATCTCAACAATATGAAATTCGAATTCCCTTTTCCAAAAACATTTTAATACACAATGATCACCATAAAACCTTATACCAAACAATCATGAAACCCATAAAAATATTTTAATACAAGATAGTTTCATAAGCAGATCCCAATCCCAAGCCCATTCCTTTGTTCAAATTCATTTCCATATTTCATACAATATCAATTAAGTATGAGGATGTGTTGTGCATCACAATAGACATGGGGGTTCATCTTTATTCAAGGGGTAAATGACGGAAGAGCTAGGTGGAATCACATTTCAATATTAAGATGAGTATTCAAAAAAAATTATTGTATTATTATTATTTTTTTTTTTTTTGCAATTTTTCCATGGTAATTGAAGTTGCACTCAAAAGAGTCAACCCCTGTAGCGAGACTTTTCCGATGACTCCCAGGCTCAAAGACCTTAGGGCACCAAGTGAAACCTACATACTCGGGCATAATCTCGAGTTAACTCAGTAAAAAACAAATTCAAATTACCAAAAATAGAGATAAATTTATTAACTCTGGGCCAGACAACTATGTAGTCACGATCCCCAAGTGTCGAAAGCCATGCATTAGGTCATTTCATTTCTCTACGTGTAATTTTTTTTTTAATTTTTTTTTTGAATACTCATATTAAACTAAAATGATCACCAAACCTATGATATTTATTTATGGGACCCCATGAACTCAAACTAATACCCCACTATCCAAAGGACGTGCATTGTGATATTTTTTTTATTTGGATGAAAATATAAACGATGAAATATCACATTGGACAGCCACACTTTCCAAAATCTATGATCGTGAAATTATACAATGATTAAATTAGAATCAAGGCATGCTAAATTATTTGATATTCAGTTTCAAAGTGTACAATGTGTATTACCATGTTCAAAGTTAACGGAATTTTTCCTTTCATTTACACTTTTTTTTCAAATCATTCATTTTTTTTACACAAAAGAATTTTTTATTTTATCTCCCCCCCAACTTAAAATAACATTGTCCCCGGTGTTTCAAGAAATGAAAATTTAGAAGGAGTAGAGGTAGAGAATTAAAGTTCAAAAAGGAAATTGAAAATTAGGATCATGGAATGAAGTCACTTGGTGGTTGAAGTTGAAATTCTTACCACTCCAATTTAGTCCTTTAATATCCATGTCGCTTGCAGAGTTCACTAGTGGAAAAAAGGAAAACAAACAAACAAAACAAAATACTATATATATATATATAATTAAAACATAAGTATATATATAAAATAAAATAAACTGATGATACATTGTCTTCTTTTTAAATTTCTAGGTATGGTATTACTCAAGGATCACACCACATGACACGGATGAATATGGTGCTCCCCTTTCGTACCCATACATACTCATAATAGAAGAACAGGTAAAAAGTATATTTTTTTATTATTTTTTTTTATTTTTTTTATTTTTAAATATCAAAATGATTAATTAATATTATTTGAAAAATAAATATGATTCAGAAAGATTAGAAACATGAAAACCATGGGTTGCCTCCCGTGCAGCGCTTTTGTTTAACATCATTAGCTCGACTTGAACCCCCCAACTTATCCAATACCAACCTTCAACATTTTAAGGACCACATGTTTCACCTCTTCTACTAGTTTTAAATTTATTCTATGTTTAGAATTTGTTTCATGCACAAACTTCTGTTCTAAAATGAGCATGTAAATCCAAGGAATATCAGAAATGATGGATTCAATTTCTTTTCTAGTATTTTCTAATACATTAAGAATCATTACCTATTTATTGGTTTCAAGATAATAAATGGTGACAACTGGAAGTTTTTGGCTATCCCCAATGAATGGAAACTTAAGGGTGGATGGAAAGTCCTTTTGTTCAAGTTCAGGTAGGCTAAAACTTTCAAACATAGGTTGGGACTTTGAATTGAACTCAGTTTAATTTTCAAAATTGCTCAACAGAATTGGTTCCATTTGAATAGAAGATTCAACCACCAAATTGGAAAGATCAGTTTCAGGAATGGTTATGGACTCAAAGTTTGTGATTTCTCTTAACGGTTCACTGATTGGTGTTTTTGAAAAATCATCAACGGGGTTGTACTTAGGAGACTCAATCCATGATGTCAAATTATCCTCTTTTGAATCCAAAAAATAAATTTCATCTTGATTTAAAGACCCTTCAACAATTACTTCATGCTCTTTAGGTATCCTAGGTTCAAATGAAATTTCATTAGCATTTTCATAAGATGTTTGTGTGCAACAAGATTCCTCTATGAATGATGAGGAATGGACAACCTGATTGGGAATGGGTTCCATAACCTTTTCAATGCTTTGTAGTTCTACTCTCAATGATGAAACTTCAGAATTAATTCTATCCATTTTTTGACACAATTTCTCAATTAATGTATGTTGATCAATATGGTCAAGGTGTCGGGACAAGTGGTCTATTCCAAGAGGATAATTAAGTTGTTGGAATTCTATAGGAGGATGTTCTGATTGGCCTTGTTGGTATTGGAACTCATAATAGGTTGGAATGTATTGTGGATCATATGAATAAAAACTTTGTGGTTTAGTAGGTTGTTGATGATCCCACAAGTAATAATTAGGATGTTCATTGTACATCATACATGGGGTTGGGTGATCAAAGTAGGGATAGGTTTCCCATGTTTGGACTTGTTCAAAATTGACATCCATAGGAGTGTGGGGTGAGAAAAGAGAAGAGGGATGAAAAAAAAGGATCATAATGTCTAATATAACTTACTTAGGTCCCCAGAAACAGTTCCAAAATTTGATTCTTGCTCAAATTTACCCAAGAGATGAAGGTAGAACGGTCCTTGTAGTCTAGCTTGGGTTGTCGAATCCTCAGAGACCTAAGAAGTACCTACAGACACGTGCATTATATGGATTGTTTTTTGCTATGAATTTTCCAACTTAGGTTTATTTAATATGGATTTAAAATATCACTAACAGATTTAAGTTAATTCAAATTAAGTTAATGAGTTGATCCTAGGTTATCGCTCGGGGTGGATTGGATGAATTCCTTTTTTAATGATTTCAATTTCTTATAATTGAGATGGGTTAATTTAAGAAGATCAAACATAATAATCACTTACTAGTTTAATTCCTACACACTTTAATACTAATCACCTATACACTTTAAGGGTCAATGTTTTGAGCACTTCAAGGTAAAGGTTCGTATTAGCACATGAAGTGTGTGGCTTTAAATTCAACAAGGACGATGGAGTTTAAAAATCATCAAATAAAAATCTCATTTAAAAGAAGTGATTATACATTAATTGGGTGATAAATAACATCCAATACAGCCCCTTTCTACTCCCTTGGATCAACCCATAAGTGGGCTATCCCTCCATTGATGCTATGGTTTCAATGGAAGCGTAAAGTAGACTCATGAGGGAGGAAATGGAGAAGTAAAAAAAACACAATAAAATAACAATCACTCCACCGTTTTGTGATAATCTCACAAGGTTTGGTATGAAAAAGTTCACACCTTGAACCAACAGTATCAAAGTGATAAGGATAAGAACAGAATAATAAGAGAATAAGAACTTTTATTAAGAAACAAGGATGAATTAAAACAACTTACATGTGGAAGACAAATTTGAGACAACAAAACCGCAGCATAACATTACAATAAAAGAAAGCTAAAAGATTCTTCAATACTCCAACACCATTGCCTTAAATAGGCATTTTGAGCCCTTGGGTCGACCCTCCAATAGTCCAAGTCTCCTCAATTAATTGTGGTAGGCCATAGGTGGGTGGAAAGTAAGGGAGAGTTGATTTTTCCACCCTTGACCCGAGGTGGCAGCCAGTTTTCCTTCACCAAACAGACACGCTTTGAAGACCTTCTATATTGCCGAATTAAAGTAGGCCATAGAAGAAGAAAATGTATATCCGGATGTCGTATAACTGTATGTAAAATTTGGGCCCATTTGGAGTTTTTTATTACGATATATGATCATATTAGTGGTCTGTTTTTCTGGGAAGCCGAATCTGGCCTAGAATTTTATCTCTAACTTGGGCCGCCTAAATGGACACCATGGAAGATGAATTAGCATTGGATCATGAATATTGATTTGTTCCTATACATGTATTATAGCATCCCACGAAATTTGGGATTCATTGGGATTTTATGTTGGGCCCCACATTCTCATCAGTAGGCTGGTTTCCAATCTACCTTCTCCGAAATTGCTTCCTTTCATTGTCAAATATCTCCATCATCCTTTATGAATCTTTCAATGACACTTGAAGTGAATATACGGTTCAAAAGAATATCAAATTAAAATATTTATAATTAGATTTCTTAAAATTAGATGAATCATTGGGTACTTCAAATGATGTTCAAAAATGTACCACATAATAGTGTATTTTAAGAAGGTATTACAATCATAATGTGAAATGATGTTCAAAGTGTAAAATGCACTAAAATGGTTTTTATGAATAATAAATAACATGAATATTATGTATATTAACAATGAATATTAGCCTCATTTAGTGGATAATCACTAAGTTACACCTCGGGTCATGGATAGTACTACGTTTGTGTATATGTATGTCTATAAACGCCCCTACGTATATAGTGAATATATATACATACTTACTTATACACTTATACATATATGTCCATGATGACATATGTTCAAAGGTTTTCATAGCATGGGCTGAAGCAGGTAGTGTCAACCTGGTGTCCTTTGGGAACTAGAGAAGACTCTTTATAGTTCATATTACTATTTTACCTTTATTATATCTGCAAAATGGTCATATTATATTCACGGGATGGAGACTTCTAGACATAGTTGGTGGTGGCCTATTGAGTATATGTCATAACCTATTCGGGATTCCTTTTGGTATCCAAACAGACTTCAGGGATGCAAGTAGGTATATCTGCAAGCACCCTATTGTTGATGCTTGATTTGATTATAGCATGGGATTGGGGAGCACAGGAACGAGTTATGGCTTGTGATGCAATCTAGAGATAGTATTTTTTTTATTTTTGTTCTTTTTTATATACATATATGTATGTGTTCTTGTTGTCATGTTTTTATGTTTCTTTTTGTATAGAAACATGAAATTATATCATTTTGTATATGGTACTAGATATTGATATTGATGATTGTTTAATTTATCAATGTGATTTTATTTTCACTATTAGTTGATATTATGTTTCCTCCATTTATCTATTTATTTCAACACTGTGTTACTCTGATCATGAGGGTATAGTCTCCCATTGTACCATCTTGGACCCTTGTTATTAGTCAGCAGCCTCTAGCATACGAGGAGGCACACTTGAGGCCAAGTGACCAACCAGGTTTGGTTACTTATGAGTGAACCAGGTATGGGACTATCACAAACCAGCCTGAGTACCCTGGTAACCCAATAATTGATCTAGCCCTGAAATAGCTTGAATTCCATTACCAATCTCCATAGGTCATTGACTATCACTTGGAATCATACAATTTAAAGTGGGAATAATTTTTCCACAAGCATTACGGAAGTAAAAAAATACAAGTCAGTATTCATAACAAAAGAAACTTCACTCGGAGTAATGTACCAGAAGTCAACAAGGAATCAAATCCGAAAGTACTAAAACCCAAGTACCAAAATAGATGAAAACACCCCAAGTACCTAATTACATAATTCACCATGTCCTAGGTTCAACATTTGGATCTAACTACAAGAGATCCTTTCTCCTTACTCTAACCTAGAAGGATATAATCTACAAAAACCCAAACGAATAAGTAGGGTGTGATCTAAAAATCTTATTAGGGTCTAAAAAAGGATTCCATAATATATTATAGTAATAGATTTACCATATAAATGATTTCAATTTTTAAAATAAACAGGTTTATCATTTTCAAAGCATATTTAAACAAATCATGCTATACAGTTCAAATGACGGAATAAATACTTCAAGAAAAGGATTTAAAAGTGACGTAATATTTCTAAAATAATGGATTAAATAAAACATTTATATAAAATAGTTTATATAAATTCATAAGGAATGTAAATAAATTTTACAACATTGGAATACATTTATATCTCAAATATAAAACAAGCGAGCAACATGGTTATATGCCAAATAGGGATGAAATTTTATGTCTATAGGACTCCACACTCTCTAAGTAATATTAGTAATATGTGTATACACATGTCTCCTTAAAACTTTCCAGAGGTGACTCATCATTATCCCATTGGAGATGTGACCCATTTCATGTATGTTTAAGACCTTTTTAATAGCGTAGAGTGTGTCTAAATAACTCACCAACTGCCTAAGGTTTCCATTTTCTCTTACACAATCAATGATGGAAAATTTATTTTAAGACTTCTTAAAATTAAATTAAATCTCATTCTTTCATTTCAATAAAAATTTTACATTTAAAACCAAAATGGTTTTTAATAAAAAAACATGCTTCTTTAACAAGATAAAACCATTAGGTTTCTATCAAAACTTTTTAATCCATTTTCACAAGTTTGAAATACATTAAAAACCAATTCCATCAATCTCACAATTCATTTCCATAGTAAAATTCAAATTTTTAATTGAATTATTTTCCATCAAAACTCTAATTTAAATTAAACAATTTAAATCAACCAATTTCTATAAACACTCCCCAATTCAATGGAATTGGGGGTTTCCCCAATTCTCATGCCAAAACCATTTAAAATATCCCAATTCACTAGAATTGGATTTTATTATTGAATAAATTGAAATCAAGTTTGATAAATTGACTTTAAATAAACAATTGAAATAAATCAAGCAAATTCAAAGCTGGTCAATTTGGATAAATGAGATGGAATCACCAACCTTTTACTAAAACTCGACACTCGCAATGGAACCCATCAATGAGAAAAAAAGGTGTAGAAGTCCTCTAAACACAACCTAGATATGAGATCCAATAACATAGAGAATATATCCATCAATTTTAGGATTATCTATTGAAATATCAAAGGAGGATAAAGAGATAAAGATGAAGAATGAGGGAGAAAGATTACCTGGGAATAACACCGCAAGTTCAACGATAATCGAATGCCAAATGAGAGGATTAAGAAGGGTTGGAAATCTCCAAGATCACTTGGGGAATGATTTTTGTCGAGAGAAACAAAACTAGAGAGGAGGGGGAAAGAAATATTATTCATTATTACCATTTAAAAAATGCAGTTTAGGTATTACATGATGTGTAATCCCACTACATTTCATGAAATAGTTAATATCTGAAGCTTCCAAAAATGCATCACTTTAAATTGAAAATAGTTCATTAAATAACTCACAATGTGTAAAGGATAGTCATGAAGTGTAACCTTTCATAGTGTGAATATATTCACAGCATGAACCTTCTCATGGTATGCACCTAGAGACCATTACACATTGTGTAACCTAGTTATACAGCGTGTAACCCTCTAGAAGCCTGCAGAAAAGGTTGGTTAAAGCTGAGAGTCTAAAAAATCTCTGAATTCACTGTTATACGTATCCTCCCATTTCATTCTCAACCCTACCTAGTCAAAAAAAAATACACAACAAGGTTAAAGGAATACCTATCAGATCGTTAATGGGATGTTACAACCTCCCCACCAAAAAAACTTTTTATCCCTAGAAAGACTTTAAAGAAGCTTCCATGCCAAAAAGATGAGGCCACTGCTCTCTCATCAGTGCCTCGCATTCCCACATCTCATGATTATCAAAACCATGTTGTCATAGCACACGAACCAAAGGTATATTCATCCCACAAAGTAACTTGGTCTCAGAATAAACTATCCTAACTGGTCACTCAATCATTGATAAATTAGGTTCAATCTCAAGATCACTCCAACTCAAAATATGATATAGATCAGATAAACACTTTCTCAGCTGTGATAAATGTAATATTTCATGTATCAACATCAACTATGGTGGAAGTTCTAAACGATATGAAACTTTCCCCACCTTCTCAACGACCTCAAAAGGTCCCACGAAATGAGGAGTAAGCTTCCCTTTCCTCCCAAGTTGTTGATGACTCAACCGAGGTGAAACTTTCAATAAAACCTGGTCACCAACTGAGAACTCCAAAGGTATATGGAAACGATCATCATAAGACTTATATTGGATTTTTTTTTTCAACATTCTCTAATGAATCATCTGAATCTTCATTGTCATATCTTGCAACAAGATTAGTCCAACCAAGGAACATTCACCAATCTCCGACCAACACAATGGATATTTACAAGTTCGAACATTAAAGGCCTAAAAAATGTGTCATTCTGATCATAGACTGGTAAATATTATTATAAGAAAACTCGACTATCCCCAAGTGATCATCCTAAGCCCCACCAAAGTCGATAACACATGATATGGATCAGATAAACACTTAATCAACTATGATACATGGAATATTTCATGTATCAACATCAATTATGGTGGAAGTGATAAATGATATGCAACTTTCCCTACCTATTCAACAACCTCGAAAGGTCCCAATAAATGAGGAGTAATCTTCCCTTGCCTCCCAAGTCATTGATGACCCAGCTGAGGTAAAACTTTCAATAACACCTAGTCACCATCTAATAACTCTAAAGGTATACAACGATGATCATCATAAGACTTATATCAGCTCTATGTTTTCAACATTATCTGATGAATCATCCAAATATTCATTGTCGTCTCTTGTACCAAGCTTGGTCCAACCAAGGAACTTTCACCAATCTCTAACCAACAAAACAGATATTTATAAGGCCAACCATAAAAGGCCTAAAAAAGGTGCCATTATAATCATATACTAGTAACTATTATTATAAGCAAAATCAACCAGCACCAGGTGATCATCCCAAGCCCCACCGAAGTAGAGAACACGAGAAAGAAGTATATCCTCTAGAATTTTTATAGCTCTCTCTGTCAGGCCATCCAACTATGGATGGTAGGTTGTGATCAAATAAACCTGAGATCCCAGTTCCTCCTAAAGTCCTCTCCTAAAGTGATAAGTGGACCGAGGATCCCTATTAGAAACTATAGTATATGGAACTCCATGCAAATGAAAAATCTCTTTCACATGGATATTTTCCAACACCTCATCTTTGGTTGTATCATGAATGGGTATGAATTGAGCCAACTTGGTTAGTCTGTCAATCACAACCCATATTGCATTATTCTTTCTCTGGGTACAAGGAAACGCAACCAGAAGGTCCATAAATATTTCATCCCACTTCCAAGTAGGTACTAAAAGTGGTTGAAGTAAACATGAAGGTTTTCGATGCCCGACCTTCACCTACTAGAACATAAAGAAACAGAAGACAAACTCAGCAATGCCTCATCTCATATCTAGCCACCATAACTAAAGCTGAATATTATAGAACATCTTAGTGGTTTCTAAGTGCATAACCTACAAGGAATTATGAAAATTCCCCATCACAGCCTCTCTTGTTACTAACAGTACAACGAAGTGATCTTGATAGCATAGAACACCCTATTTGGATAATGACCACTGGGAAACTGTCTACCCCTCATAAAGAGAGTCTCTAATGCTACGAAATTCATCATCAAGCTCTTGATCCTGAATAATCATCTCAAGAAGAGCGGATTTCAACTAAACGCAGGTTAAAGATTATTCATCCCCTTTCTCCTGAACTCCAATATGAAACTGTGAAAATAGAGCCATCAAATTCTACTCTTCCATGGATTATTCCCCTGGCTGGGTTGGATGTTTCCTATTCAATGCATCTACAATAAAATTCTCTCTCCCTATGGTGTAGGTATGGTCAAAGTAGAAAGATTGCAAGCACTCCATGCAATGCCATTAGTGCAGATTCAAATCTTTTTGAGAGAAGATATAACTCAAGATTTTGTGGTCTAAATACACAGTAAATCTTTCATTGAAAAGGTATTTTTGATAACTCTTAATTGTTTACATCACAGCTGAAAGTTCAAGGTCATGGGTAGGATAATTATTCTCAAGTGGAACAAGCTAACGAGATCCATAAGAAACTACATGATCACCCTATATAAGAACACACCTCAAGCATAAAACTGATGCATCACAAAAGACCACATAGCCCTGTATGGCCTCTGGAAGAGTCAAAACTGGTGCAGCAGTCAAAATAAATTTCAAATCAATAAAATAACTCTAACATTTATCATTCCAAGTAAACTTCACCCCCTTCTAAGTCAGAGCAGTCATCGGAGAATCCTACTTTGATAAGTCCTTAAAAAACCAATGATAATATACGGATAAGCACAAGAATATTATAATATCATACATTCTGTGTTTTCTACCAAGTTATAACAACCTTTACCTTCTCAGGATCAATTGATATACCTTGTTTAGACACCACGTGTCCCAAGAATTTCACTTCCTGAATCCAGAAATCACACTTTAAAAGCTTGGTGTAGAGTCAGTTATATCTCAAAAGACTCAAAACTATTCTCGGGTGATGCACATGATCCTCCTTAGATTTGGAGTAAATGAGGATTTCATCCATAAATACTACCACAAAGGTATCCAGATAGTCATGGAAAATCATGTTCATTAGATCCATGAAAATTTTAAGAGCATTTTCTAGACCAAAGGGCATAACAAGGTACTCATAATGGTCATACATGTTCTGAAAGGTGGTTTCCTAAATGTTAAATTATTTTATCCTCGAATGATAGTAACCAGATCAGAGGTCGATCTTTGAAAACCACTTCACTCCTTTAAACTAATCAAACATATCATCAATTCATGGCAACATATAATTTTTCTTCATTGTAACTCGATTGAGCTTGCATTAATCCACACATAATAGAACAGAACCATCATATTTCTTAGAAAAGAGAACCGGTGTCACCCAAGGTGACACACTCAGGTGTATAAATCCTTTCTCAAGAATATCATCCAACTAGGAATTCTTCTCTTTAGTTTTAGCTAGAGTCATTCGGTAATAGGTAATTGAAACTGGTTGAGTTTCAGGAATTAATTCGATAGAAAATTCAACCTCCCTTACCAATGGAAAACTAGATAAGTCAAAAAAAAACATGTCAGGGAAATAAATGAAAACTAGAGGTAGATCACCAATCATTGAATCCTACTCCAAATCAAAATAAAACACTAATATCACTTTCCCCAACTTTGGATAAGAAGGTCTAGCTCTGCTCGACCTTGGGTCCCATTCTCCTTGAAAGACAGGAGGCACACCAATAGGTGTAGTAAGGCAGACCCGTCAAACATAACAATCAATCCCATATTTATTGGAAATGATTCAATCCATCCTGAATATGATGTCAAGAGGTTTCATGTTGAGGACCAAAAACAACTCTAAGCCAACTTGACATTAGATAGAGAGAAGACACGAGCAAGACTACGGAGACCCTTCTCTCTCTTCGTACCAAGGGGTGCAGTAATATCTATTAAAAAAGATAAAATATCTATAGTAAGATTAAGAATATTAAAAATACAGGTTGAAATAAATGAGTGAGATGCACTAGTATCAAATAAAGTAGTCACTAATGATGAAGCTATGGTAATGGTACCTATCACAGTGGTTGGACTTGCATATGCTTCCTCTGGAGACTCTTCCACTGCATGAAGTAGCTTCATTCTAGATACCTATGGCTGAAACCCTTTTATACATGAATCATCTGATTACCCCACATTTTTAAGAGGATCTGATGATCATTTTCCACTATACGGAGTAGAAAAGTTATGGCAGAATCTTTGTAGTGTCCTGAACATCTACAGGAGCTACAGTTCTTGGATGCCTCAGTGAAAACCCTCTTAGAATATCCCGGCTTTCCAAACTAATATAAAATAAAATGAATTACCTATAGCATTGTAGGAGTTCTGTAATAACCCTACTATCGAGAACTATTGAAAGAATCATCACACTTTCATTTTCCATTAAAGAAATGGACACCACCATTGGGAGAAAAAGGAACTCTTGTCAACCCTGAATTTTCAGCTAGGTCCATCTCAACCATCATCGCCCTATCTAGCACATCAGCATAAGTGGGTAGATTTAGCAAGAAAACCTGAGAATGGATATATGATCGAAGTCCCAACTCAATCCGTTGAGACTTTATCCTCTCAGTAGATATGATCTCAGGTGAAAATTTCATGAGTTCAGCAAAGCGATTTGAATACTCAATCACAGTTCTGTCAGCTTACTCAAACTTGAAAAACTCAATATCCTTGTTCAACACCATGGAATCTAGATATAACTAGTCGATGAAAACAACCTTGAAGTCTTTCCACTCTAAGCCCTTATGTTTCTTCATCATCACCATCGTGTCCCACCATCTCCTACTAGGTCCTTCCAACATAAAGGTGGCACATTTTACCTTGATTTCATTTAGTATCTCTAAGAACTCAAACAAACATTCTATCTTGCCCAACCATTCCTTAGCATGTTGAGGATCAGTGGAGCCTTTGAAAAATGATGGATTCTGGAGAATAAATTCTTGATAATGATTTCATAAAACATCCCCCTAAGGATCCGCAACTATATCCTAAATAGGAATTGGAGGTGGTGCATGTCCCAGAGCATGGACAGTGCGCACAATCACCTCGACTAGATTTGGGTCCACTAGAGGATTCACTCATTTCAGTTCAGTAGAATCTTCCTACTGGATCTGATTTTCATGTATTCTCGAATGCATGATGCTACAAAACATCAGTAGATAATAAGGAAGACGTCATATTAACACTCAAATAGAGCAACAAGAGAAATTATTTCCAACTGATGGAACAACGAGTTTAGGATTTCACTCCATCCAAATCACAATAGGGAAAAGACTAAAGCTAATCCATGAGACATCATTCCTTAATAACCCCTAGTGACTTAAGGTTCATTTTGGTGAGATATGTCCATGCACTCAATCGCAACTACCTCTTAAGTCTTGATAATATTTCAAATTCATATTGACTTTAATACAAAAGCTCAATAGTCTCCTTTGATACCATTTTGTCACGAACCATCCCGGGTAACATAGTAACCTGATAAATAAGCCAACCCTAACATAGCTTGAAGGGAATTCCCAATCCCCAAGGGTTGGTGACTAGAACCTGGCATCATACAATTGAATGTGGGAATGGTTTTTCCACAAGAATTACTAAAGTAAAAAGAGACAAGTCAGCATGTGCAACAAAAGAAACTCCACTGGGAGTAATGTACCAGAAGTCAACAAGGCATAAAATCACAAAGTACTAAACCCAAGTACCAAAACAAAGGAAAACACCCCAATTACCTAAGGATATAACTCACCATATCCTATGTTCAATATCTAGATCCACGTCTAAGATATCCTTTCCCCTTACTCAAATTCGGAATGATATAATATACAATCACCTGAAGGCACAAGTAGGGTGTGAGCTAAAAAACTCAGTAGGGACTCACCAAGGATTCCATAACATATTCCAATAATAGATTAACCAAATAAATTCTTTCAATTTTTAAAATAAACAAGTTTGTAATTTTCAAAGAATACTTAAACAAACCATACTATACAATTCAGATGATGGAAGAAATACTTCAAGAAAAGGCTTTACAAGTGATCGAATATTTCTAAAACAATGTATTAAATAAAACACTTATATAAAATAGTTTATATAAATTCAGAAGGCATGCAAAGCAGCTTTACAAGATTCGAATACATTTATATCTCATATATAAAATAGGCGAGCAGCATGGTCATCTGCAAAATTGGCATGGAAGATTCAGGCTATAGGACTTCACACTCTCTAAGTGATCTCAGAAATATGTGTATACACATGTCCCCCCGACACTTTCCAAAGGTGACTCATCACCATCCCATTGGGGATATGACCCATTGAATGTATGTTTTAGAACATTGTAATAGCGTAGAGTGTGTCCAAATAACTCACCAACTACCCAAGGCTTTGATGTGGTCTTACACAATCAATGATGGGAAATTTATTTTAAAACTTCTTAAAATAAAATTAAATCCCATTATTTCACTTCAATTATAATTTTCTATTTAAAACCAAAATGGGTTTTAATCAAAAAACATGCCTCTTTAACAAGATAAAACCATTGAGTTTCTATCAAAGCTTTTTAAGCCATTTTCACAAGTTTGAAATCCATTCAAAACCAATTCCATCAATATCACAATTCATTTCTACAATTAAATTCAAAATTTTAATAGAATTTTTTCCATCAAAACCCCCAATTTAAATTAAATAGTTTAAATCAACCAAGTTCCATAAACACACCCCAATTCAATGGAATTGGGGGTTTTCCCCAATTCTCATGACAAAACCATTTCAAATGTCTCAATTCACTAGAATTGGATTTTTTTTATTGAATTAATTGAAATCAATTTTGAGAAATTTAATTTAAATCAACAATTGTAATAAATCAATCAAATTCAAAGTTAATCAATTTGGATAAACAGGACTAAATCACCTACCTTTTCCTGAAACTCAACACTCGCAACGGCACCCGTCAACGAGAACAAAGGTATAGAAGATCTTGAAATACAACATAGAGACAAGATCCAACAAAACAGATAATATATCCATCAATTTTTGGATGATCTATTGAAATTTCAAAGGAGGAGAAAGAGAGAAAGACAAATAATGGGAGAGAAATCTTACCCGGGAATCACACTGCAAGCACAACGATAATTGAACACTGAATGAGAGCATTAGAAAGGGTTGGAAAGCTCCAAGGTTGCCTTGGGAAGGATTTGGGTCAAGAGAAATGAAACTGGAGAGGAGGGGGAAAGTGATCTCAGTCGTTATGCCCATTTAAAAAAACTTAGTCAGATTATTACATGATGTGTAATCCCACTACACGTCATGAAATAGTTAATATCTAAAACCACCAAAAACATGTCTCTTTAAATTGAAAATTGTTCATTAAATAACCCATGACATGTAAAGGCTTGTCACGATGTGTAACCTTTCACAGTGTGAATCTTTGCACAACATAAACCTTCTCACGATATAAACCTATCAACCATTATATGTCATATAACCTAGTCACATGGCGTGTAACCCTCTGAAAACCTATAGAAAAGGTCGGTTAAAGCTGAGATTCCAAAAAATCTATGACTTCACCATTATAGGTATCCTCCCAATTCATTCTCAACCCTACCCGGTGAACAAAAAGGAAAATCCATGACAAGGTTAAAGGCATACCTATCATATCAGTAACGGGATGTTATAGGGATGTTACATATATCGAGTTTTCACATGCAGACTTATAATTTTTGGATAGTGATCCATTGATTGAGTTTCAAACTTTTAGTGATTTATGTTCTATATTTTACAGCAAAATCAAAAGGGGTATTACTGAGACCAAGAGGTGTTGTTTTGTGGTTGAACATAAAGAAGGATTGTTTTTTATTTTCTTTTTCTATCCTAATATAAATAACTTGAAAAATTATATGCCTTCCTTAAAAATTTGAATGGAAAGAGTTGAATAGATAGAGACAAACAGACTAAGGTGGCTAGATAGAGTCTATCGAACTGAGTTGTCCAGAAAAACAAAATCAGGCGATGCTTTTCTGATCTTCAAAGTACTAAACGTCATGTTTATACAAAGATATTTATGATTCTAGATAAATTTTGTTTATGGAAGAACTTAGTGGAACTAAGGTATCTGTACATAGTTCACTAGATGGACGTAACTAAGAAAATTTTGTGAGTCCATCGAAATAAGTCATCGAATTGGGGGTTCTGAGTGATTGATCAAATAGAGGTTTTTGAGTCATCGGACTGTGTCTTACTAATGAAGTTATCAGATAGAGGATTATGAATAATCAAATATATTTTTCCTAACAAAGTCATTATAAATAGGAAATATGTGAATATCATCAGACATAGAAGTTTTTATGGAAGATTTATATGTAAGAAAAGTTTGAAGAAGCATTAGAAAGAGCTTTCTAGACATAGTTCATCGAATGATGAATGTGTGTGAATCCATAGAACAAAGGATTCCAAGATAATTCATTAGATATAGAATGTTTTATAAACATTTTTAAGTTCATAAAATGAAGAAGTGCCAATGAAGAAGTATCAGTAAGAGGATTGAGGATATTTGTACTAGACATATCATTACTGGAATAAGTAGTTCCTATGAAGTTGTATCGAAAAAAATATTTGGGGATATTTACAAATTATTTTTTAAATACATTCAATGTGAGAATGTTGATTTGGATAATAAATTATTCAATAATAATAAAGAAAAAAATCATGATTCTAGCTGAGATTTGAGGAAGGTTTGAAGACATTATTGATGTCAAGAAGTAATGAAGTCTCTATGAAGTTTTTTGAATCCAATTTACTCAAAGGACTGAAAGAGGAAAGATAATGAGTTTAAAATGATAGTCAAAGTTTGAGTGGGAACTTTGAATTTTAAGTTTTTACTACTCCCAGATTTTTCAAAGAAACAATGCCTATATAAGGGAAGCAGGTGCGCTGAGAAGGTTGTTGTTGCTATGAGAGTTGTTGAAGGATTTAGGTGTCAATAGTAGATCTTGAAAGATCATTTCATCATAGCATCGAATGTAGTAACATAATATTTTTTGGTATTGGATGGAGAATACCAAATATAGTGGTATTGGATTAATAGGGAATCAAACATAGGGACCAGAATAAGGGCACCAGATGGAGCATTGGATAGAAGTTATCGGATAGACAACTTTCAAGTGAAGTGGTTATCAGACAAAAAGGTTTGAAAAAATAAGTTCCATTGGAAATTTCTTTCTCAATGTTTTGTAATAAATTGAATAGGAATAATAATAACTTATAGAAAGGAAAGTGTGAAGAAAGTTCAAGAATCATAGTGACAATGTCAAATTCAATTGGTGAAGGTTCTTTTATTGTTGAATTTTTTTTATCATACTATCTATGTGAATAGAACATGCAATGTTGAAGGAATATAGTGTTATAAAAGTGATGAATATTTTTTAGAAATTCCAAGTGTTACAGTGATAGAATAGTTTTTAGATGAAGAAAATAAAGAAAAAAAGTAAATATGATGAAAAAGATATAGTAATTTATGTGGTTCGGGAAAAATCCCCACGTCTAGAGAGAGACAGAATTTCGCTATCTTTTGAGAGAAATATGAGAGAGAAAATTCTCATAATGGTCAAGACCTATCTTGAATAAGTTCATAAATTCATGTAATGAATAGTAACCTATGTTTCTACAGTGCCACCAATCACATAGTAAATCCAATGTGCTACAATTACCAGTGGATGGAAGTTTGCGGAGCTATAATGCTTTTTCAGTGTTGGTAATCCGCCCTGCTACAGTGACTATGAAAAGTATGAGCTACTACAGTCCCCTATCACATGGTGATACAATAACTTTATACTTGTTACAATAATATTTTAGTTTCAATGGTCAACTCTGCTATAGTTAGTAGAACCATGGGAGTTTTGGTCTGGTGTGCAATCTGGTCCACCAGTATTCATCCCAACTTCATCCAAATGGATCGGGCTACACCATTACAATAGGATATTACCTATTTTTTTAAATTACCAAATTATTTTTTTCTAGTGTTTTTGTGGTGTTATATTACTTCCAAACCATTTTAAGTACTAGCTACTTATTGATTAGTAAAAATTATAAGTACTTGTGTTTTTGTGGGTGTGCTTGTTTGTTTGTTTTTCTATCAGAGTCAATTCTCACTGATCAGAGGAAAAGGTTGTTTCTTAATCAAAAAATATAAAAAGGATAAGATCATTTATTCACCCCCTCCCCTCTCAACAATCACATAGATCCCAATTAGTCCTTTCAGGGGGCATAAGATTAATCTTTGAAGTTAAAGAAGAAACCACAATGCATTCAAGGACATTATATCACGATACCCCTATGGAAGATTAACTTGGATGATGTATCATAATAATTTTGAAATTTTAAAGGATTTATCACACCTTGATGAGTTCCTTTACACCGTGATTCGCCTACATAAGGATAAAATTAGGGGTATGTAAGAGTATCTCAAGATTTGGGAAAGTGTTGGATAACTGATTACACCATCAAGGGAGATACCAAACCGAAATCAAGGATATAAAATAATAAATCAAATCCAAATAAGAGTAATCCACGCCACAAATAGTCCTACATAAGAATAATTCATGGAGAGCTCAGAATTTTCTATGCCTTATACTGATGCTTATTCCACAATCAAGAGCTGTGTTAGGGTAACTTATAGGAGTTGATGGGAGATCACACCACATCACAGGTATATCACTATAGAGGATCAAAAATTGATAGAAGCTCATGATTTTAGTCGAATAAACCTCACACCACAACACACTAGTTGCATTATAACCTATTCAAAGGGAGTATTGAATCATGTCAAATTGTGGTTGAGAACTTTTTAGGCCACATCATGATCTATGGGATATTTAGAATTTATAATAAATATATTTCTCACCCATGCCACAACCTTCCCTTTTTAATCGTGAAATTTTCATTGAGGTAAGATAAATCCCTATTTTTAATCAGTCATTTCATAATCATCATGGTGATGTTTTAGCTTATAAATATCTCATGTCTTCATATTTTAAAGGAGGATGTAGAAAAAGGGACATAGATAATAAAGAAAGTGATGAACACAACTATAAGAGACTTTCTTATGGGAGATTTAGATTATTTTATGGATACTTTAATGCATTTATTTGTACTTGTGGATTGAGGATTGAATTTTGAATGGTAGTTATGTTCACTTTCTTTCCTTCCATGATTATTTTAATCACTTCTTCTATTAATATGATTTTTACATCCATGTAGAACACTCATTCTCACATGATGGATGACCATTCCATAATGAGTGAATGGTTTCTTAAGGATTGGTGGATCAAAAGTAAGAGGATGATGTCGTATTATAGTTGATTAATCTATCTTTTAAATTACATGTGTTGAATAAAATCACATTGAGCTTGATTAAAATCTTATTCCTTGTTACCTAGTGAGGGTGATGGAAATTAAGGGATGGGATCCAATGTGGTAAGGATACATGTGAGTAATATTGTAAAGAAAGGAGGTTTTATTGAAGGTGATGATGTTTGATATTAGATTTATGCACCCTAAATGAAAGAAGAATGGTGATTACTATTGTTAGAGACAATACTGGCTTAAGGATTTTTCCCTCACACCACATAGATAGTTGGAACCACTATAATCACAAAATATTTCAGGGATGTGAGACATAGACTGGAGACACTTCCATGCCCACTACATTGAAATATGGGGTAGACTTTCGGAGTCCTAATTACAGGGGTAGCCATGGTGTACATGCATCCATCAGACCAGTTGGATTATGAGACTCGGTAACCCATGAGGTCATTGTTGTATCTTACATAACATGGATGAGTCTATCACCACTTGGTAATAACTTTTCCCCTGCCAATTAGCTCTTCTATTTACTATAATTAAATGAACTATTTTTTATAGGATTCTCACATCACACACTTATTTCACATTTATGGTCCCATAGAGGGATTCGTATTTGACCACGACTATTTTCAAACATTAGTAGAAAAACTATGTCATCCCATGGATGAGATTTATCATGAAATTTTCACTGATGTGTCACAAGATGTTAAGATCAGGGTCGATGTTACCTAGGGTGATGATCCTCATGTAAACATGCCACATAATGATTTGGAACATGGGGAGGATGTCCAGCATGATCATTTGGATTCACTTCCACTTCCTGGTGTAGATGATCCACAACCTCATTCTAGTCATCATGCTACATCTCTTTCTCAACACAAAAATATTCCAATTTCAACTAATATGAAACAGACTATGCTAGCAGGGGCTCATGATGCTTCTGCTGGTGATTTTTTTGTACACTCCCTTATTTTATCATATTATATTGTGGTGATAGCTAGTGACTAGAGCATATATGAGTTTGGATATTTCCCCAGTGGTGATGTTGTTAGAATAACCACATAGACTAGATCATTAGAATTGTAAACCACCGAATCTTCTGAAAGTTTCCACACATACCACAACCTCATTTTAGTGTAACCGACTTTATATACTATGATTCTGATTTTATGTCAATGAACATTTTATTTTTCTAAAAATTAAATTATAACACTTTTATAAGCATTTTATGATAATAATTCACTAAGCATAAGATGAATTACATTTTTAAATATTTCATAATTTTATTTTATTATAAAATATGTTACTCAATGTTCTAAAAGGAATTTTTTTACTAAAATAATATGTATATAGGATATAATAAAAATCACATAGAAATTAAATGAACTATGATGTAATTAAAAGTGCATGATAAGTTATTATCAAGTGTAAAAATGATATTTAACCATTCATCGTATGTTTCACATAAAATGTAATATGACATAACTTTCAATGGTTATATGTGACTATGAAAACATTTATTATAATTTGTTAACTATTATATTATAATGACTTGATTAGCATGATGATACAAAAATAAAACTAATAAAGGTAATGTTGTTTTTAAAAAGAATAATGAATATGGTAAAAGATATATAAGTATATATATAAAAAGGATGGAAGAGGGAAGCACGACAGATCATAGACTAGTGGTAGGCATTGCACCCTTATTGCTCTTCGACCATGTGTTCAAGCCTCACAGCCTCACCGGACGCAACGGGTTGTCGTTCGACCTGTGGGCTTCCCTATTACTAAAACCCATTTTAATGAATAAAATTATATTATACTTGAAATATATATATATATAAGGAAACATCATAGGTGATATATATATGTACATAAATTATTGGTTAATATTATTAAAGAAATGAATTTAACATTGATATATTTAATTTAAGAACAAAAATCACTAAAAATAATCACTAGAAATATAGAATGTTACAGAGTACGTTGTAGCGTATGATGCAGCTTAAGAAGCAGTTTAACAATTTTTGTTCCAATTTTGGGTTATACTAATAGTAAGAGTATTATCATTTTAGGATAAACTTTGACTATGGAATTAATCAAGATGCCATATTTCTAACAAGGGAACAAGAGGTGGATACTCGATGATATCACAACTTGAGGGATTTTATCTAAGGGGGTGAAATTGCAGTAAACATATTAGCCATAAAGGCATGTTGAAAATCCAACATTAGCCACAAAATAACGTGTTAGACCCGAAAACTATAGCCATACTTAGCATAGGCTTTTATATCATGTGAGAGCTAGTGCACTAAAAATCATTAGTGGTTGGCTCTAGTGCAAGTAGGAGTCTGTTGGAGTTGGTGCCCCGATACCAACTATTTTTTACTTTAAATTGTCTGTATATTCACGGATTTGAATATTAATATATTTCTTATCACATATTGATTATTCTTCTGTGTAACTTTAATATGATAACGTCCTACAATATCTGTCACATTGAAAATGTCATCGCAGTTCCCCGTTATGATGAGAACCTTGAAGTATTATTATATTCTTAAATATAGTTATTGAATATTTCTATCTGTGAACATGTGTAATTATCTTATTTCTATCTGTGAACATGTGTAATGATCCTTAAATTTTAAGATTATTATTAATACATATCACGAGTCACGTACTTAAATATATTACCATAAACTACGATGATATATGTTCACGGTGAGATTGGGTGTGTCATGAATGATATGTTATTAATGAATAAACTGAGAAACGATTTGTCTCTTCCATCTTTATGGAAGTTGATGTCTCAACCCTTTGATTAAAATGAAACTTTTGAACTAAATTTCACGGTCATGGTGTATTGACAAATTCATTTCAAGAAGTATCAAATATATATGTTGATGACACAAATATGCCCCGCTTGATGAGATATCATGACGAATGATATGTTATTAATGAATAAGTTCAGAAACAATTTGTCTCTTCCATCTTTATGGAAGTTGATATCTCGACCCTTTGATTAAAATGAAACTTTTGAACTAAATTTCATGGTCGTAGTGTATTGACAGATTCATTTCAAGAAGTATCAAATATATATGTTGATGACACAAGTACGCAACCCGCTTGATTGGATATCATGACAAATGGATTATATTACATGGTGAGTGAGTGTTTGTGGTTATCATCAGTGAGACATTAACTTCATCATGGGTATCTTTGTGTTGTTAAATACATTTAACGCGAAGAAACTTCTCTTGGTTTCGATAATCTATCAATTCCATTGTATATATTCACCAATCATAGATTCCTCATTGTGGACATCACAGATAGTAATACCCACAAAAACCAAGTTGGGCATGACCATAAAGCGCTTCCATTGCATCCAGAACCATTATCAATCATAAATATTTGAGGCTCCAAACCTATAGTTCACTTCCATATTACCTTCATAAATATTTTCCAATTCTCCCGGCATTGGGTATCTTTGTGTTGTTAAATACATTTAACGCGAAGAAACTTCTCTTAATCTGTCAATTCCATTGTATATATTCACCAATCATAGATTCCTCATTGTGGACATCACATATAGTAATACCCACAAAAACCAAGTTGGGCATGACCATAAGGCGCTTCCATTGCATCCAGAACCATTATCAATCATAAATATTTGAGGCTCCAAACCTATAGTTCACTTCCATATTACCTTCATAAATATTTTCCAATTCTCCTTGAGAAACTCATTTTTTGAAAGAGATGATAAAATGGCATTTCGAGCATGATCACAATTCTCCTTCAAGGTGTAAAACCATGAGCCTTTAAAATATCCAAATTGAATTAATGAAACCCATATCCAATTTGGAACTCAAATTTTCAAACATTTCACACCAAACACCAACATTTGATTGTCTTCAAATGAAACCTACTAACATCACTTGAGAAGTGTCATGTGAGAAATTACTTTTAGTAGGGGTGAATGGGTGAATTCTCCTCTTACACAAGCATAATACATATCTACAAGGTACATTACTTAAAATGAACACCTACATCCTTTGCATCTATGATCACACATTTCACTAGAAATATCATGTTGACAGTAAACAAGCATGATGATACACAAAAGTGTCTCCTACTTGATGCTCTCACAAACAATCAAAATTTTAACAGTAGTAAGACAGTCTTTCACCCACCAGTGTTTGGATATTTGCACAACCAGTGGATTAACTATGTAATTTGAACTAAATCCTCTTCAGAGTCTCAAATACATAATTGTTCATTATCATTTATAATGCCAGTATTAGAATGCCTAGTAGAAAAATTCAATTCAGATAACCACACTACACATTCAGAAAGTATATAGATCAGGGGAACTTTACTGCAGACCCATACATATGAGATGAACACGATCGCAAGGAAATACAACTACCTTATTTCACCCCGAGATCTCTATGCACTTCACATCCGACTTCTTCGCCTCCGCTTTCGGCACCGTAACCGTAAGCACCCCGTTCTCCATCGCCGCCTTCACCTCCCCCGCCTTCGCGTTCTCCGGCAGCCTGAACCGCCGCACGAAACTCCCCGCGCTCCGCTCCACCCTGTGCCACTTGTCGTTCTTCTCCTCCTCGCGCCTCCTCTCCCCGCTTATCTGCAGGATCCGCCCCTCTTCCACCTCCACCTTCACCTCCTCCTTCTCCAACCCCGGCAGATCCGCCTTGAACACGTGCGCCTCAGGCGTCTCCTTCCAATCGATTCTCGTGTTCGCCACCGCCGACGCCTCGCTCACGGCCGACGGGGGGAAATTCCTCACCGAGTCCAGGAGCCCATCGAATGGATCCCAGAGGTCCAGGGAGAAGGGATCCATGGTCCTTCGGCCGAGGAACCCTGGAATGATCGACATTATCGCGTTTTTCCGACTTCCCGTGATAACCCTAACCGTTTGTGGAAGGGAAGAGGAGTGTGCAGAGCTTAAATAGGCGTATCGGGGAAATTTCTAGCACCCCGTCCGTCCTGAACAGGGAACATTGATTCAGAATTGGAACAGTGGAGGGTGCTCTCGAAGTATTAGAGCTATCTGGTAGCTTCGGGAGACCTCTGGGAGTACCGGGATGTCATCGGCTTCTGCCGGCTCATTAGGTGAGTTGGGCCTGTTAGAGACACATGGGCCAAAAACACCAGTAGACCTTGGAGTTTAATGGTCCATCATGCGAGTTGGACCCGGATATGCTATCAAAATCTAATCCTAAGATTTGTGCTTTCTCACCATTGATTAAAATTGGCAATAAATATTATTTAAACATTAATCTATAAGCCTGATTATATTCGTCATTGCAGAACAAACACAGGTCTGGTGACTTGACTCTGCAACCTGCCACTCACCCCTCAAAACTCTTACCACCCCACCACCAACGATAGGGCTAAACATTAATGATTATAAGAAAACAATTGTATGCTTCTAGCTGATTGTGGTTTGATGTACAACTTTGTGTTGTGGAAACATATTTTCAAATTTTATGTCCACACCAAAGGACAATATTCTTTCATGATTAGTTCATTACACTTCGAAGTGTCATTAAGCTACACGATCTGCAAATTTATAATTTGTACACTTCATTCTTGCATTTAATTGTCTATTGTCAATGCCTACTAAATTTTGAGCCGGATTCCAAAGTTTCTTTTGGGTTTCAAAATTTTAATAATTAAAAAAACATATTAGGTTAAAACGTATTTGGGGAAATGAGTTGTATGCACCTCATTCACCCAAGCGAGACTGACCACTTACACGAACCTCATTCATGTAAGTGGCCAGTTCGCCTTATGTGAACGAATTTCACACAAGATTGTCGGTGCGACGCAAAGTATCAATCGTGTTCACACTTCCTGTCGAACATGATTCACACTTCCTGTCACCCCCACCCCCTCCTATAAAATGGGCACCCCCTCCCCCATTCACTTTTTCCCTCTATTTTTTGCAAGAGTCTTGTTCATTTGAATTATTTCTGAAATTATTATTTGCAATGCTCAAGAAGGTACAATCTATTTCTTTAAAATATAGTTTTTAGTTAATTTATTTATTCTTAATTTGTTATATTTATTTGTTAGTTTTGTTTATTTAATTAGTTGTTTAGATTATTCAAGTAATATGAACTATGGATTATTTAAATGTTGTTGGATGATTTAATAAATTTCTATGAGTGATTGTTTGACAAATTAAATTATTTCAAAAAATTAATAAATTTTTAAATATAATTTATCTACATTTATAATTAATGTAGTAATATGATGAGTGAATGATCATTGGCCAACCAACCAATTATTCTTGATGACCTATGATGAGCCAAAAACATGCACACGATTTTGCCATAAATTTGAGTACTTGATCAAATATTGCCCGATTTTTGTATCTTTCAATGGATTTTGAGAGAATATAGATATTCGAAGAAAATAAATCTGTTTACTTCTAAAAAAATTGAATATCTATAGAACTTTAATGGATGTTTTAATAAAAAAGGTCATTGTGATGATGAGTGTTGGTTCACACACATCAGGAATGATTCATATATTACTAAAGTAAGGAATCCACAAAAGATGAAAAAAAATCAAAGGAAGAAAGACGGTGAGTTAACCTTGGCAAGCAGGCAAAGGAAGATACTAAACAAAACAGTCCCAAGAAGGATGTAAAGGAAGATGGTACACTAAAGAGGTGATGCTTCTATTGTTAAAGGAAAACTCACATAATGGATAGTTTCAAGAAATCAATGAATGTTAAAGTTAAAGAAAGCGGGGTGGATCAATAAAGTGAATCAATCCAAGAAAGGGACAAAGGGACGAGTATGGTGGAATATATCAATGAAGAGGAAATTAAAATTTATGAGAGGTTTCAAAAGAAAGGAAACTTAATGGTTCTTGATAAACTGTGTAGAAGATGCAAATAGGCTGGTCACACTCTTGAAAATTTCATGAAATTACTACAAGGACAAGAGAAGTTGGTGAACAAAAGGAATCAAGCATCGAAGGATTCATGTACTACAAAGGTTTCTATGAAAAATAAATTTTCACATGAGGAGAAAGTTGAGCATATTTGTAACATCTCAAGTTTTTGGAGCGGGTCGAAATCCTCTCCCATTTTGAATTTTTTGAATTAGTGGGTATCCCAATTTCTTTTTTGAGCTTCAGAATTCAATTCCGATTTTTCCATCAACCCAATATCTTGTTTTTGAATGGGTTTATAGGTTTGGTAGAAGCCTCAAGTTCTTGGATGGATTTGGGTGCGTCAGAGGCCCGAAGTCCCAGTTTGGGGAGTTTCAATTGATGCGCACAGTTTGGGTAAACTGTGCGGCCCCTTAGAGAAAATTGTGTGGCCCAATTTTGTATGGCGGAACGGTTTGCCAAACCATGCGGGTTGGGGCACACGACAGTGCATGGAAGTCTATAGTTTTTTGCAGAGGACTTCCGCACGGTTTGTGCACGATTTGGAAAGTCGTGTGCAAGCTGCACGGGTAGTGCCATTTAGGTAGTACCTTTTCATTGTAGCACACATGGTCTATGCACGGTTTGGAAAACCATGCGAGCTAACCATTTGAGTTTTGGGTTTAAAGCAGAAGGTGTCGCATGGCTTGGAAAACCGTGAGAGCTAACTGTGAAGCTCATTAAAGAGGTTAATTTACCATAATACCCCCTCTTATTTCTTCTTTTCCTCCCGTATTCTCTTCTCTTCTCTTGGTCGCACGTAGCCACAGAGGGCTCGAGTAGGGGTCTCGCCCCTTTCTTCCTCCCCTAGGGTGTGACCCCTCTCCTTCGTCTGGGCTTCATTTTGGTTGTTGTCAGGTGCGTTGGAACCGTGTCGGTAAGATTATCCTCACCCTCACCTCTTTTCTTATTTGTTCTCACCTCACGGACCACTACATCCGTTTGAGTTGTTTTTACCTACTTTGAGGGTGTTTGACAGAAACACTGATTTCTTTTCAAATCGGTCAGAGTTAGAGGCTAAGATCGGGCTTTTCTATGTCTACGACTCCGAGGTAGGTGGTGCATACTTTTCTTTTATATTTTTCAAGTGTTTGGGGGTGTGGATTTTAGCGTGTCATGTTGTTGACCAAACGAGATCCCTTAATTTTAAAATTTGATTTTAATTAATTAATTGGACCTTATGAGATTCCTCTGGGTATGCTTGATCGAGTTTATATATGGTTCGAGCCATGTGAGAGGTGTTGGACCTTTAGGCAGTTGGGTCGGGGTCACTACTACAGAAACAACTTTTTAACAACACTAGAAAAACTCATTAACAACACTAAAAAGCCCTATTAATCTATGCGTTGTTAAAAGGGGGCCCTTTTATCAGCGTTAATACAAACGATGATAAATGAACCTTTTATCAGCACTAAAAAAGCGATGATAAAAGAGGTCTTTTATCTATGCTAAAAAAGCGATGATAGAAGGGAGATTTTATCATCTTTTTTTTAGCGTTGATAAAAGTCAAAAAATAATAATTTTTTTTAAAAAGTATCCACAAATTAAAAAAACCATAGATGCATCGGTGCTCGAAACCTCCCTTTAACAATGCTAGCCCCTATCAGCACTAGGTGCACGCCCCAACTTTAACAGCGCTAGGTACCCCCTTCACCCTCCTGCACACCCCTGCCTCCCCTTGGATTCGAAGAAGATAAATATGTTTACTTCTAAATTTTTTGAATATCTAGAGATATCTAGAGAACTTCCATGAAAGTTTTAATAAAAAAGGTCATTGTGATGATGAGTGTTGGTTTACACCTACCGGGAATGATTCATATATTATTAAAGGAAGCCACAAAAGATGAAAAAAATAAAAGAAAGAAAGACGGTGAGTTAACCTTGGCGAGCAGGAAAAAGGAAGATACTAAACAAAATAGTCCTAAGAAGAATGTAAAGGAAGTTGTTACACTAAAGAGGGGATGCTTCTATTGTTAAAGGAAAGCTCACATAATGGATAGTTTCAAGAAATCAATGAATGTTAAAGTTAAAGAAAAAAGAGTGGATCGATAAGGAGAATCAATCTAAGAAAGAGACAAAGGGATGGGTTTGGTGGAATATATCAATGAAGATGAAGTTGAAATTTATGAGAGGTTTTAAAATAAAGGTAACTTAAAGGTTGTTGATAAATTGTGTGGAAGATGAAAATAGGTTGGTCACACTCTTGAAAATTTCATGAAATTACTACCAGGACTAGAGAAGTTGGTGAACAAAAGGAAACAATCATCAAAGGATTCGTGTACTACAAAGGTTTCTATGAAAAATAAATTTTTACATAAGGAGAAAGATGAGCATGTTTGTAACGTCCCAAGTTTTTAGAGCATGTTGAAATTATCTCCCTTTTTTATTTTTTGTAATTAGTGGGTATGTCAATTTATTTTTTAAGATTCGAAACTCAATTCTGAGTTTTCCGTCAACCCAATATCATGTTTTTGGATGGGTTTATAGGTTTGGTAAAAGCATCAGGTGTTTAAATGGATTCGGGTGTGTCGGAATCCCAAAATCCCACTTTTGGGAGTTACAGGTTGTGGTGTACGTTTTGGGTAAACCGTGCGGCCCCTCAAAGCAAACCGTGCAGCCCAATTTTGTACTGCCACACCATTTTCCAAACCGTGTGGGTTAGGATGCATAATCGTTCGTGGGAGTCTATATTTTTTGTAGATGGATTTCACATGATTTTCACACGGTTTGGAAAACCGTGCACAAGCCGCATGCATTGTCTCATTTAGGCAGTACCTTCTCACTATAGCATGCACGGTCTGCGCATGGTTTGGAAAACCATGTGAGCTAACCATGAGAGTTCTAGGTTTAAAGCAGCAGGTGTCGAACGTTTGCCACGCCATTTGGTAAACCATATTATCTAACCATGAATCCCATTAAAGAGGTGAATTTACCAAAATAACCCTCCCTTATATTTCTTCTTTTCCTCCTTTCTTCTCTTCTCTTCTCTTGGTCGCGCGTAGTATGACAACCCTGCTTTTCATTACACACTTAAACCTGATTTATTGCATAAAATCTTTTCTTGATACAACATGGAAGATTGAGAGGTCTAGTGTATTTGGGGATTAAGAACATTAAATAACAACTTAAAACATGAAATACAATGTCTTTATTGAAAACTTTCTTTACATGACCACTACATTCTCTCATACTTAACATTGCATGGGATAACCTGTGGATATGCATAAAAAAGGGTGAGATATAAAGCCTAGTAAAGGAATAATCATGGAATAACATGAGGAATACAATACATGTTATACAATAGGAATATCAATAGAGCACAAGAGAAGCATAAACATAAATGCATGATAAAGCATGATAATCATAACATGGAAATGTGGCAACGACACTTAACATGGAATTAGCATGAGCCAAGACTCATTGAACATAGAGCATGAGTAAACCCTCGTTGCACATGGAGCATGATAAACCCTCATTGAAATTGAATTAGCATGAGTAAACACTCATTTCACATGACGTATCATGATACTATATTTTACCCAATGCATTGGAGCGCTATCAGGGAACACCCTTCTTAAACATTTCATTTCATGCATTGGTGTGCCACATGGATCATAAAACATTGATTCATTAAACATAATCATTTATTCCAAGATAAAAGAATGTGGAATAAAAACATAAAACTATTTAAACAATAAGTAAATATGCATAAAGGTGAGTACCCTTGATAGATAAATGGGCATGGTATTCACTACACAATGACTTTGGCTTGGAAAAGCGTGATGCAATTTTGGTAGCATAACGACGTGACATAAGAACTCATAAAAATGGTTGATGAGAGATAAAAGGGTGTATCATTATATTTACATGACATAGACAGTAATAGGGTCATATAGATACATGTCCCAATAAATGTAATGGCATTTAGATTCCTGATACAAAATAATTGCTTGAATGTAAGTGAGGAGAGATAAATTCCTTTTAGAATTTCGGCATAGTAACAGGTGTACATGAGAGACATTTATTGAGAGAGAAAGGGGTATATCATAATTAAAACACAAATTGGGGGGTATGGGGGAGGTTCGAAACCATACCCCAACATTTATAATTAAAATTAAAAGGTCATAACAACATTAAGAAAATTGGACAAAAACGAGAAAGGAAGAAAACCCTTACTTGGAAGTGTGCTTCCAAAGGCTTGAGAGAGGCTTGAGAGAGGATTATTGGGAGCTTGGGGCACCTTGGGAGGATTATAGAGAGAAGAGAGAAGAGGTTGGATGAACTCCAAAGTCTTTGAGTGAGGAGGAACTGGGAGCTTGGGTGAGTTTATATAGAAAAGTTGAGAGAATTCTTTATTATTTAGGTTTGGAACACCTCACATTAAACTAATCCAAACCACAAACCAGCCCATGGTTTTTGGAAAAGGGAAGTGGAAAAAAATATTTTATAAGGCCAAAGTCTGAAATTCTTAAAATAATGGGGTTGTTTATGTGGAGGTGAGTCACACTCCCAAAGAAAACAATTTAAAAAGAAAAAATGTTTAATAAGTCTTGAAGGGTCCACTAAAGCTTTGTAAAATAAATCAAACAAACCCAAAATCATAATATTTTAATGTTAAAACATATATTGGACGAACATAAAGTTTATAGTATTTTATTACATCACTATTGGGTCATTATGATGTCATAAAACACATTATATATTTAAACGGTATTTAATTTTTACCCAAAAATTTCACTGTCTTAGAAAATTATGAAAAATTCACCGTTGGATAATTTCGATGTCCTGATTAAAAAAATAATATTCATTTTATCTAAATAATTTTCTAAATATTTTAATTTTCACTTTTAAAACAAAACCGACATTTATCGAAAATTCATGGGTTTTGACAAAAAAGGCTTTCAAACATTAATAAAAATTACAATTGCATTCACAAAATTATAAAATCATTTATATTTTAAAAAATTAATTTAATAATAATAATAATATTTTATTAATATATTATTTAATTGAAAAATCCATTAATTCATCAAAATAGATTTCTTAGTTGAACATTAACTAAAAATACTATTTGTACTTTAAAAACTATTAACAAGGTAACAATAATAAAATGAAAGTATATTCATTATTATATACAAAAATAATGTACATAACCATAATCCTAAGGTCTTGTTACATAACCCATTATAACACCTGCATAAGACCGAAGAGTAAGATGTGCGATGGTGATAGACTATTGGGGTGGCTCAGATAACATTACTCGAGTGGTAATCTCTATCAGCTTCCACTTCTCCCGTAGGTGTGTTGTGTCAAATGTTATCTTTTGACTTCTATATTTTGTTTTGGAAATCACAAATGTCTTTTTAATCGTATCGTACTGACTCTTTCAATCGTACCGTACTGACTCTGTCAATCATATCGTACTGACTCTGTCAATCGTACCATACTGACTCTGTCAATCGTATCATACTGACTTTGTCAATCGTATCGTACTGAATCTGTCAATCGTATCGTACTGACTCTGTCAAATGTATTGCACTGACTCTGCTATTCATATGTTCATTACTTGTTTTGGTACTTAGTCAAAAACACTTGTTTCATATGAATCGTACCATTACTTATCATAGACATATATCTTGTTTTAACCAATACGATGTTGTTGAGTTAGTTACAAACTAATCAAAACGATGTCATGCTTTCTGTTTCAATATGACCGTTATGATGCCAGGTGTCCAAGTCCCTCCGAGTTTTTCGGAGAAATATGACCGTTGGAGGCAACATGACCTTTGGAACCCGAGGCCTATAAATAGGAGGTCATTTGAAGATGAGACAGAGAACGGATGAGACGTTGTAGAACAACTGTGATACTTTGATTCAATCAAGATTCTAGAGAGAGATGCTGTGACTTCTCTCATCTGCTTTGTGCGTCCAATCATCGTATCGAGGGCTTTCAAGCAATTGAAAGACAGAGGTGCCGATTACCTACAAAATCAAGGGCTGCCAGGGATAGGCAGGCAGACGTGCCGATCATCGTATCGAGGGCTGCCGGGGATAGGCAGACAGACGTGCCGATCATCGTATCGAGGTCTGCTAGGGATAGGCAGACAGACAGTCCGATCATCGTATCGAGGGCTCACCACGGTGTTGGTGAGACAGACCTTTTATCCTAAGTGAAAGGATAACCCTTCTCTTTGGGTTAAAAGAATTGTAATTCTTTTACATTTCTGCTGTTACTTGTATTAGAAAGGAATTTTTATTATTTCCTTTCTTCTTTACATATTCAATTGTAATTGTTTCAATTACAATCATTCTATTACATATTGTATTGATTGATTCTATACGCTTTAAGGTAGAATCATTCATCTTTTTATTACTCTGATTATTGTGTTCATCTTGAATACAATTGTTTTACATTACATTAGTATTACAATACATCATACCTTTTTATATTCAATATAATTGTGGGTGTTTGTATTTGTATTAGTTTAAGATCATTTAAACTAATCTCTTAGTTGCTAAAAATCAAAGGCTTTTAAACATAAAATTCACCCCTCCTCTTGTATTGTTCCATCTAATAGACATAAATATCTATATATTCGATCCAACAATTGGTATCAGAGTAGGTTTTCCACTGATTTGTATTACTAGCTCTATTTCTTTCATATTACCATCTTAAATACTTACTACACTAATGTGTGGAGTGGAAAAGTTTTTGTTGTATTAGATGGCAGGAATGAATATTGGGTCAATAGACAATCTGAATCCTTCTAGACCACCTATATTTGATGGGAATGATTATGAGTATTGGAGAGATCGTATGAAGATGTTAGTTATTAATACTGGTGTAGACAACTTTATAATGCTTACTGGAGGTTAAAAAATTCCTGACAAAGAAGTCAGTACTTTCACCAACCAAGAGAAGCAAGAATATCAATTGAATTACAAGGTACACAATACTTTATTATGCTCTATGACCAGGAATATATACAGTCAGATATCTTCATGTGAAGTAGCCAACTGTATTTGGAAGAAATTAGAAGTCACTCATTTTGGTACATCCAAGGTTATAGAAACAAGGAGAGCAATGCTTCGAGCAGAGTATCATGGATTTGTTTTTCCTTATGGAGAGCCAGTATGTAAAGTGCAACAAAGGTTTATGACAATTGTCAACAGCTTACAATCTATGGGAGAAAAAGGTCTTGATGATGAAGCTCTAGTCGATAAAATTATAGATATAATGCCAAATGAATGGGAGTCAAAAAGGACAGCTATTGATGAAAATAGAAAAGTTTCCTAGATTACTCTTGATGAACTCTTTGGAACTCTTCTACAGCACGAGACAAGAATGAAGAGAGATGCTGATTTCAACAAGAAGAAGAATGGGAATGGAAGTGTAGCCTTTGCATCTAAAGCTAAAACGCCTGAAAGGCTTACAAGGTCTAAATCCAAGAAAGTTGTTATATCTGATTCAAGTGATTGTAATCTTTCGAATAATGAGTTAGCCAATCTTTCTCGAAGGATGAACAAGATTGTGGGAAAGAAATACTTCCAATATAGATTCAAAAAGAAAGATAGGAAGGATAGGAAAGATTCAGAGGTAACTTGTTATGAATGTAAGAAAGCAGGACATATAAGGTCTGATTGTCCTTTACTGAAAAGGAAATATAGAAAGGAGAAACACTCTGAAAGAAACAAGAAAAGGTTTTATAAGACAAAGAAAGTCTTGAAAGAAAATGATACGTGGAGTGCAAGTGGTAGTGATTCCTCAGATGATTCTTCAAAATATGAGACATCAGGACAAAGGAATATCGTACTCTTAGCCAGATTACCAATTGAAGATCATTGTCTCATGGCTAAGGTACATAATGCTGAAGCTATTACTAATGTCTCCTTAAATGAAAATTGTACTGATAATAGATATTATGAATCTTCAAATGATGAATCTTCATCATCAGAAGATGATACATTAACTTCTTTTAAAGAAGTCTCTAGATTTGATAAATTACTTGAAAATGAAAATTCTAAACTCAAGAAGAAGCTTGAGAAAGCAAATTCTAGAATTTCAATCTTGACTAAAGAAGTATCAGATCTTTCTAAAGATCTTGATGTGAAAACTTATGATTTTGAAAGTATTTTAAAAACCCTTTAGAAAGTTAAATCTGATAAGGATAAACTTTCTAAGGATCTTGAAACTGTAATTTCAAAGAAAAATATTTTAGAGCCTAACTCTAGTTCAAATTCAAATGTTTTGGAAAATAAGAATTTGGTTTTAAAACTAAAGTCAGAGATTTTATCCTTGAAGAAATGTTTGTCAAACTTTACTCATGGAAAGGAAAAATTTGACAAGATGTATTCTCAAATTAGACCTTTGAGAAATCGTTCTGGTCTTGGTTATACTTATTCCAAACCTATTTTTAGCAATAACTATTTTGTTCCTCAAAAAACCACTTTTTGTTCTAAGTGTCAATGTGGTGGACACTGGAGAAGAGATTGTTCTCTTAACAAAACTCAATATTTAGGATTTCATAAAGCTCATTTTGCAAAACAAATGTGGATTCCTAAAATTCTTTTATCTAACCTTTCTGGATCCAAACAAGTTTGGATTCTGAAAAACTAATTGTTTCTTTTTCAGTAAAATGATAAGTGTACCAATAAGAATATTTGGTACATGGATAGTGGTTGTTCTCGACACATGACTGGAAACAAATATCTCTTTGAAAAGGTTATCAAAACAAAAGGTGGAAAAGTCACCTTCAGAGATAATGCTCAAGGAAAGATTGTTGGTATAGGTAATATTATTTTTCTTGGAAAAGTTCTTATCTATAATGTTTTGTTTGTTAAAGGTATTATGCACAATCTCATCAGCATAATTCAATTATGTGATGAAGGTTACCTTGTGAATTTTAGAAATGATAAGTGTCTTGTTCACAATTCCAAGGATGAGTTCATTCTATCTGCCAATAGGCAAGAGAATGTTTACACTATTAACTTAGAAGACCTTAGGAGCCAAAACTTACCCTGCTTAAGTGCAATAGAAGACCAATCATGGCTATGGCATAGAAGACTAGGACACTGTAATCTGAGAAACCTTAGTAAACTCTCAAAGAAAAGACTTGTGAAGGGGCTACCAGACCTTAGATATGATTCTTCAAAATTCTGTGATCCTTTTCAATTTGGCAAGAAACATAAAACTAGCTTTAAATCAATTAATGAAGTTTCAACTTCTAATGAATTAAAGCTAGTGCATATGGATCTTTTTGGTCCTTCACAATCTGGAAGCATTGGGGGCAAATACTATGTATTTGTTTTAGTTGATGACTTTACTAGATTTACATGGGTATACTTTCTCACAAAGAAATCTGAAGCCTTTTCCTATTTCAAAACTTTTAAAGCCCAAGTTAAAAATGAGAAAAACCTACCATTGATAACTATTCATAGTGATCATGGTGGTGAATTTTAAAATTCAGATTTTGAAACTTTTTGTAGTAAGAAAGGTATTACTCACAATTTCTCAGCTCCAAGAACTCCTCAGCAAAATGGTGTTGTTGAAAGAAGAAATCGTATTCTTTAGGAAATGACTCGAACCATGTTGAGTGAATACTCAATTGCTAAGCACTTTTGGGCTGAAGCTGTTAGTACTGCCTGTTATACTATAAATCGTGTTTTAACTAGACCATTTCTTAATAAAACCCCTTATGTGTTATCGACTGGATGAAAACCTAAAGTTTCATACTTCAAAGTTTTTGGATGCAAAGTATTCATTCTGAATACAAAAGATAATCTACACAAATTTGCACCAAAATTTGATGAAGTAATATTTCTAGGCTATTCTACAACCTCTAAGGCTTATAGAGTTTTCAATAAAAACACTTGTACTATTGAGGAAACAGTACATGTAAAATTTGATGAAACTGATCCTTTTGTTTTTAACCAACCCATTCCTACATCCTCGGATATGTTTTCTAAAAATGTTTATCAACCATTATTAGGAGATCACTCTGATGAGGTAAATGTTCAAGAAAGTATTTCTGAAACATTTACCACAGAATATTTTCAACCATACGTTGATGAACAGGCTTTAAAAAACCCAAATAAATTGTTTCTTAGGAATCATCCCAGTGATAACATCATTGGTGATGTAAATCAACCTGTAAGGACCAGAAATTCCTTAAGAAATGAAATAGAACATCTTGCTTTTCTTTCCCAATTTGAACCTAAAATCCCAAGTGAGGCCTTAGGTGATGATGATTGGATCAAAGCAATGCAAGATGAACTAAATGAATTTGAGAGGAATCAAGTCTGGAACTTAGTTGATAGACCTAAAGAAACAACTGTGATTGGTGTAAAATGGGTTTTCAGAAACAAATGTGATGAAAATGGAATCATTGTAAGAAATAAAGAAAGAATTGTTGCTAAAGGCTATAATCAATAAGAGGGAATAGACTATGAAGAAACATATGCTCCTGTAGCGAGACTTGAATCAATTCGTATTCTATCAGCCTTTGCATCATTTTTCAATTTCAAACTATTTCAAATGGATGTCAAATGTGCTTTTCTAAATGGTTTTGTTCAAGAAGAAGTTTTTGTCAAACAACCTCCTGGTTTTCAAGACCTAAAACATCCTGATCATGTTTTCAAACTTACCAAGGCTCTATATGGTCTTAAACAAGCCCCTAGAGAATGATATGATAGACTTACATGATTTATTTTACAAAAAAATTATACAAAAGGTACAGCAGATCCAACCCTTTTTATAAAAATGGAAAACAAAAATGTTTTGATTGTTCAAATCTATGTTGATGACATCATATTTGGATCAACTTAGAAATCCTTAACTGATTCTTTTGCAAATTTAATGAAATCTGAGTTTGAAATGAGTATGATGGGTGAGTTAACATTCTTTTTAGGTTTTCAAATTTCTCAAAAACCAGAAGGAACATATATATCTCAACATAAGTATATAAAAGATTTACTCAAAAAGTATGGATATGACAAAACTAAAAGTATTATCACTCCAATTGGTACCTCAAATACAGTTGATCTTGATGAAACTGGGAAACCAGTAGATCAAAAAATCTTTAGAGGTATGATAGGAAGTTTTCTATACTTGACAGCTAGTCGACCTGACTTAATGTTTTCTGTATGCTTATGTGCAAGATACCAATCTAATCCAAAAGAGTCTCATTTAAAAGCCATAAAGAGAATCTTTTGGTATTTAAAAGGCACTATGAATTTAGGTCTTTTTTACTCTTCTGGGAATGATTTTGTTTTAAAAAGTTTTTCAGATGCTGACTTTGGCGGTTGTAGAATGGATAGAAAAAGTACATCTGGAACATGTCATTTCTTAGGAGATTCCTTGGTTTCTTGGTCCTGCAAGAAACAACACTCAGTATCACTATCCACTGCTGAAGCTGAATATATAGCAGCTGGAAGTTGCTATGATCAAGTATTGTGGATGCATCACACACTCACTGACTATGGATTGAGTTTCTCCAAAACTCAAATTCTTTGTGATAATACAAGTTCCATAACTCTTAGTAAGAACCCAACACATCACTCTCATGCAAAACACATAGATGTTAGGCATCACTTTCTTAGAGATCACACACAAAAAGGAGATATTATTTTACAATTTATCGAAACGCAAGAACAACTTGCTGACATTTTTACAAAGCCATTACCATCCGATAGATTTGAGTTTATAAAACAGAATCTAGGAATGATTACATTAAAATAATAATTCATATATAATTCATGTTTTACAATTCTCCTAACATTAAAAAACTCCCTTTGAAAGGGGGAGGACATTTCTTTCTATGTTTTTTATGTTTCTTTTTATCTTATGTTCTTTAACTATTTACTCTCCTGGTATGTGTTTTTATTTTTCTGATTATTGTATTGACAGTTTTATCGTATCATTCATTTTTTCCTATTTATCGTATTGACAAACTTATTATTTACTTCATCGTATCAACCAATGAAGGTAATGAATTTCTTTTCCATCGTATCAACCGATGATGGTAATGAATTTCTTTTCCATCGTATCAACCGATGATGGTAATGAATTTCTTTTCCATCGTATCAACCGATGATGGTAATGAATTTCTTTTCCATCGTATAAACCGATGATAGTAATGAATTTCTTTTCCATCGTATCGACCAATGATGGTAATGAATTTCTTTTCCATCATATCGACCGATGATGGTAATAAATTTCCTTTCCATCGTATCAACCGATGATGGTAACAAATTTCTTTTCCATTGTATCGACCGATGATGGTAATCAATTTCTTTTCCATCGTACTGTCCGATGATGGTAACAAATTTCTTTTCCATAGTACTAACTGATGATGGTAACGAGATTGTTTTCCATCGGCTTGTCAGTTCATGGTAACAAGATTGTTTCCCATCGGCTTTTCAGTTCATGGTAACAAGATTGTTTCCCATCGGCTTCTCAGTTCATGGTAACAAGATTGTTTCCCATCGGCTTTTCAGTTCATGGTAACAACTTTGTTTTCCATAGGCTTGTCGATTGATAGTTTTATTTTATTTTATTTCGTATGGTTGTGTATTTTTTAATCCTAAATCCAACAACCTCCTTACGTTCTCTAGCATGTATTTTTTTTTATTTTTTTTCGTTTTTAATCCTAACCATTGATCTGTTTTTCTCTAATCCCGTCCGTAGAAGATCAATGGTCACCCCTTTTTCGCCTATAAATAGCCCCCCCAAACCCACATTGGTTTTTCAGGTTTTGAGGCGAAGCTCTGTTCCACCGGTTTTAAATCATCGTATGATCTTTCATCGATATCACCTTTATGTCTCAATCCTCTGCTAACACTCCCGCCGAAATGTCTTCAAAGACTTTTACAGAGAAAGTCTTTAACAGAGAAAGGTTAGTTTCTCAGGAATTTTTTGATTCATATGATTCCACAATCAGAAGAATCATTCTCTTTAAAGGATGGGAACATTTGTGTGTTGAAATACATGTTTCTCAAGATCCGGTTCTCTTTGATGAAGTTCGTCAGTTTTATAAAACCGTATCTTTCGACAAAGACATGACTATCAATTTTGCTGTGTACGATAGAAAGTTGTCTATGTCTATAAAACAAGCGAATAATTTTCTAAATGTCCCAATAGAAGGGGATTCTTTCTGTCCATCTCATAAACTTCCAGAGGAATTTGGTACGTTTAATAGAGAAAGTGCTGAAAAGTCTTTGTTTGTTATTAATGAAGAAAAGAGAAAAGTGTCTCATCTTTATCCAGAAAATCGGTTTGTGACTTTATGGATGCAAGGTTTTCTTATCCCAAGGAAAGGGGATAGAGAAACTCTGAAAGTTTCTGATATATTTATGCTTGACTATCTTATAAATATGAGAAAAGTAAATCTCATGGGGTATGTTTTTGAAACCATTAAGAATTTCAAGACAGGAGAGATTAAGTCCCAAATGATTATGTATCCAGCCATCCTTACAAAGTTCATTCTCTAAAGTATGAAGTTTTGTAACATCCCTTTGAAAGGAAACCCGATAGATTTGAAGCCATCGTGGATTAGTAAAAGTACGATGAAAAAGCTTAATGTTTGTTTTGATCCGAATTCAAAACTTTTTGTCAGAGATGTAGAAGCTGAATTGTATCAGAATCAATCGGCACCTATGCCAGCCAAAGACATTCAATCTACTGGTGTTACTCAAAAGTCTGATCCGCAAACAAGTTCAAATCCTAAGAAGAAGCCAAGGTAAAGTAAGGAGGTTGTAGCCAAATGGAGAAAGGATAAGAAACAAAGAAAGGAAGGTGATCCAAAGTTTAGTCTTGACCCGGCTGAAGCTTTTGCATAAAGAATAAGGGTAGAAGAAACCCTTAAGGATGAAAAGAAAAAGAAAATTGTTTTGAAAAGAAAGGCTCAAGACTTTGATATCTCTAAAGTCTTGAAAGCAGTCGAGGAAGCTAGTGCTCAACTTACCACAGAAGTGCATCAAGAGCCCATCGTACAGAGCCTTCCTGAGAAAGAAAAAGGAAAACAAATGATGGAAGAGATAGAATAAGTGGAAGAGGAGGAAAGATATTTTCTTTTAGAATTTCTTCAAAGTTCGAAGAAGAGTAGAGAGGAATCGGTTCAAAAGCTGAGTGAAGGTGTTCAACAAACTCCTCATGTCGATAAAGCACGAACTCCGGACAGAATGTCATCTCAAGAAAAGCAAGGTGCTCAATCCTCTCACACTGATAAAGTTGTTGTCATTAGTGATAAAGTGGAAGAAGAAAAAAATCATAAAGAAAAAGCAAAAGGAAAACAACTAGTTGTAGATTCAAGCCGATCAAATGAACTGGCATCGTACGATGAAGATACTGATTCAGAACATACAATCTCTCTCAAGAGGAGTGATTACATTGTTCATGTTTTAAGAAGGGTTGAGAAGACCATTCCATATTTCCCGAGGCTGGAAGGGAAGATTTATTTTATTACTGACAATCAAAAGAAGAAGTTTGGCTCTGTAAAAGAGTTGAGAAAGAAAGTTTTGTCAGTTGAAGCCGATTTGAAAGTTCTTTCAGAAAGTTCGGTTGCTCATAAGAAGGCCTGCAACAAGATGACCAAGTGGTCGTACAAAACAGAGAGCTCAATCAATGATAATCAAATAACTATTGAAGATATAAGAAGGTTGTCAAATGAACTTGCAATTGCTTTCAATAAGCTTGAAAGAGAAACGGTTGAAAGGTTGAATCTTTTGTATTCTCAAAGAGATGATGTTCCTTTAGTGAAAGAATTGCAATAGAGAATGAACGCTTTTCAATCTGAATTCTCGAAGGTTTCATCTTTCAAGGATGAAATGGTTTTGTTGAAGAAACAAAATTCTGTGTTATCCAAAGATAACAAGAATCTGCAAGACAGAATTGATACCCTTGAATAAGTAATCAGAGTTCAGGAGGAGACTATCAAGAATCAAGATCAGATTTTTGCGGACCAACAAGACCTTCTCAGGTCTCAGGGTGATGCTATTTCTGAAGACAAGAAGGAGATAAAAAAGATGAAGGAGGTTCTTCATGAGTTGATCAAAAAGAAGAAAGAAAGAGAAAACAAGTGACTTGTATTTTGTTCTCATGTTTAGTATTGTTTGTTATCATAATGAAATTTCTTTTATCCATTGTCTTGTGCTTATTTTCTAACTCCTTCAGACAATTCAAGATTACCCCTTTCTTTTTGTAAATCACAAAGGGGGAGAATGTTTACAAAGGGGGAGAATGTTTTATAAAGGGAGAGAATGCTTTACAACACTCTTAAGGAAAATCTACGAATACAATCCTTAGGAAAGTCCATACCTAAGGGGGATTTAGTTGTATTCAAATTCATATTCAGAAGAGTTTCCAATAACTCAGGGGGAGATAAGTATTCTTTGTTATATTTACTTGGTGTGTTGTAATTTCCAAAAAGGGGGAGATTGTTGTGTCAAATGTTATCTTTTGACTTCTATATTTTGTTTTGGAAATCACAAATGTCTTTTTAATCGTATCGTACTGACTCTGTCAATTATACGGTACTGACTCTGTCAATCGTATCGTACTGACTCTGTCAATCGTACCGTACTGACTCTGTCAATCGTATCGTACTGACTTTGTCAATCGTATCGTACTGACTCTGTCAATCGTATCGTACTGACTCTGTCAAATGTATTGCACTGACTCTGCTATTCATATGTTCATTACTTGTTTTGGTACTTAGTCAAAAACACTTGTTTCATATGAATCATACCATTACTTATCATAGACATATATCTTGTTTTAACCAATACGATGTCGTTGAGTTAGTTACAAACTAATCAAAACGATGTCGTGCTTTCTGTTTCAATATGTCCGTTATGATGCCAGGTGTCCAAGTCCCTCTGAGTTTTTCGGAGAAATATGACCGTTGGAGGCAACATGACCGTTGGAGCCCGAGGCCTATAAATAGGACGTCATTTGAAGCTGAGACAGAGAACGAATGAGACGTTGTGGAAAAACTGTGATACTTTGCTTCAATCAAGATTCTAGAGATAGATGCTGTGACTTCTCTCATATGCTTTGTGCGTCCGATCATCGTATCGAGGGATTTCAAGAAATTGAAAGACAGAGGTGCCGATTACCTACAAAATCAAGGGCTTCCAGGGATAGGAATACAGACGTGCCGATCATCATATCGAGGGCTTCCGGGGATAGGCAGACAGACGTGCCGATCATCGTATCGAGGGCTTCCAGGGATAGGCAGACAGACAGTCCGATCATCGTATCGAGGGCTCACCAAGGTGTTGGTGAGACAGACCTTTTATCCTAGGTGAAAGGATAACCCTTCTCTTTGGGTTAAAAGAATTGTAATTCTTTTACATTTCCGCTGTTACTTGTATTATAAAGGAATTTGTATTGTTTACTTTCTTCTTTACATATTCAATTGTAATTGTTTCAATTACAATCATTCTATTACATATTGTATTGATTGATTCTATACGCTTTAAGGTAGAATCATTCATCTTTGTATTACTCTGATTATTGTGTTCATCTTGAATACAATTGTTTTACATTACATTAGTATTACAATACATCATACCTTTTTATATTCAATACAATTGTGGGTGTTTGTATTTGTATTAGTTTAAGATCATTTAAACTAATCTCTTAGTTGCTAAAACTCAATGGTTTTTAAACATACAATTCACCCCCCCTCTTGTATTGTTCCATCTAATAGACATACATATCTATATATTCGATCCAACAAGGTGGTCCCGCTCGAGCTTAACAAATTCAAGCTCGGCTTGGCCTTGGTCAAGAGCGAAGCCCAAATACGCAACCTCCTTTCCGAGCTCTGACAAATGAGCTTCGTATGGGGCAGCACTTGAGCCTCAGCCCAGTTGGTGAGGTATCCTTAAGTGCATCCACAAGTCCCAGGTTCAAAACCAGGTAGAGGCATATTTCCAAGCACTGTAGCAGTACTATAGCAGACACTATAGCAGTACTGTAGCAGAGTTGTACATTGTGTGGGTACTATAGAAGGCACTATAGTAGTTACTATAGCAGGTACTGTTAGGTACTGTATCAGCTGGAACTATTCACATTGGGCCACCGGTTTGGGCTTAAAGTCCTTAAGGATTTCAGGGCACCCAAGCCTTCGGGTCAGTAGGGATTTCGGGCCATCTTTAAGGCCCTCGGGACACCTCAAGGCCTTCGGGCCACAAGCAGTTGTCCCAGACACACTACAAAAAAGGAGTAGCCCCATAAGAGGATTCAGAGCAGGTGCACTCACCAGAGCAGAGCCAAATAGATTTTTCAGAATAAGAGGGTATGACTATGCCATCGGGACCAGCCTGTGCTTGTACAGGAAGCCTAGCCAGATGGACATGAAAAGTTGGAGAGATACTATCCTGACGTAGATGCTGGGGAGGGGTAGTTCCTTATAGATAGTATGGTTGAATTCCCTAAGACCTTCGGGTCATGTAATCTCTTAAGCCTACGGGCCTTGTAATATCTGAGCCTACGGGCCTTGTAAGGGTTCCCCCTCATCCCTTGAAAGGGGGGTTATCAAAAATCAATAAAAATGAAGGTCTTCAGGCCATTTGGGATTCATATGGGGCACGTCTACTAGATGAGGCCATCACTTCCTTTGTCTGAGTAAATTGGATTTGTTAAAGCCCTATATTTATACTAATCATGTGATCACTGTTCAAAAAATATATTAGAAACAATCACAATTCTTAATAGTATATTAAAATCCAAAAACATAAAACCAAAGAAGATGAAAATTTATATAAACATTTTACATAAAGAGACATTTAATTAGATCAATTGGGATTTCCATTAATTAAAGTTTGGGTTGTTACAATCTTCCCCCCTTATGAAATTTCGCCCTTGAAATTTCCTTTTCCCACACTAAAACAGATTTGGGTAACTCTGCTTTATCATTTCCTTCGATTCCCACATCGTTTCTTCAAACTTGTGGTTTCACCACAACACCTCGACGAGGGGCATTGTCTTATTTCGTAGAACTTTTTCTCTACGATCTAAGATCTTCACTAGTTTCTCCTCATAAGAAAGATCACCCTATAACTGTACCACCTCTGAAGAGAGTACATGTAAAGGGTCTTATATGTACTTCCTTAAGAGGGATACATGAAAGACATCATGTACTTTGGCCATGGTAGGTGGAAGTGCTAGTCGATAGGCCACAACCCTGACACGATCAAGAATCTCGAAGGGGCTGATGTACCTTGGACTTAACCTCCCTTTCTTTCCAAACCTCATGACCTTCTCCCACATAGATATGCGTAGAAATACCATGTCTCCAACTTTAAACTCAAGGTCTCGTCGACGATTATCTGCATAACTCTTCTGTCGACTCTGGGATGCCTTGATATGCTACTGAATGATTTTCACCTTCTCCACCATTTCTTCGACCATTTCTGATCCAAGCAGCTTACGCTCACCAACCTCATCCTAACACACTAGTTTTCATCACCTTTTCCCATAAAGGGATTCATAAGGTGCCGTTTGGATGCTTGAGTGGAAACTGTCATTATAAGAGAACTCAACCAGAGGAAGATGTTGATCCCATCCTCCTTTAAAATCCATTGATCTAGTTCTCAACATGTCCTCAAGTGTTTGGATAGTCCACTCAGATTAACCATCAGTTTGAGGATGATAGGCCATACTGAAGTTTAGTTCAGTATTCAAATAATGTTGAAGACTCTTCCAAAACTTAGAGGTGAAGCTTGGATCTCGATCGAACACAATAGATAGTGGTACTCCATGTAGCCTTACCAATTCCCTAATATATATCCGTGCAAGTTGATCCAATGAAAAATCCTACCGAATAGAAATGAAGTGTGAAACCTTTGTAAAACGATCCATAACAACCCAAATTTCATTATTGCCTTTGGATGTCTTTAGAATTCCGGTGATAAAGTACACAGTGATGTTATCCCATTTCCATTCTGGTATGGGAAATGGTTGCGTCATCCCCTTAGACTTCTGCTTCTCTACCTTCACTTGCTGAAACACCAGGCACTTTGATGTATATTCAGTGATCTCCTTCTTCATATTATCCCACCAATAATGCTCTCAGAGATCTCGATTCATCTTTGTGTTTCCTGGGTGAATAGAGAAATTTGAACTATGTACATCATCCAAAAGTTCTTTCTTCAGCTCTGGAATTGATGGAACACATAGTCTTTTTCCAAATCTCACAATTCCTTCTTCATTAACATTAAACTCCGAGTATTCCCCTTTTCCGATAGCTTCCAATTTTTCCTGAATTCCCACATCATCCTTTTGAGCATCCTTTAACCTTTTCAAAAGTGACGGTTGAGCAATCATTTGTGAAAGGATTTATGATGTTCTCTTCTTTATGATTCCCATGTCCATATTCATCAAATCTAAGAAGATTGGATCCTTTTCAGTTCTCATCAATAATAGAATCGCTGGGTCCTTTCTAATTAGGGCATCTGTCACCTTGTTTGATTTCCCAGGGTGGTAATAGATTAAGTAGTCATAGTCTTTGATCATCTCTAACCATCTTCATTGGTGAATGTTCGAATCTTTCTGTGTGAATATATACTTGTGGCTTTTGTGGTCCGTATATATTTCACACTTCTCCTCAAAGAGATAATTCCGCCAAATTTTCAAAGCAAAGATCACTACAGCCAACTCGAGGTCATGTGTTGGATAGTTCTGTTCATGAACTTTCAATTTCCTTGAAGAATAGGCAAGGACTTTGTCATTTTTCATCAACAAACATCCCATGAACTTCTTCGAAGCATCATTGAATACCACAAAAAGTTCTCCACTTGTGGGTAAAGTGAACACGGGTGCAGTGATAAGCCTCCTTTTCAACTCCCTGAAGCTTTATTTGCATTCATCACTCCAAGAAAACTTTACTCCCTTCTGAGTTAGCTTGGTAAGAGGGTTGGACAATAGTGAGAAATTTATCACAAATCGTAGATAATATCCAGCTAACCCCAATAAGCTACGGATATCTGTTACCAATGTTGGCCTTAGACATCCCTCAATTGCATCTATTTTGGAGGGATCCACAGATATCCCATTTATTGGGATGATATATCCCAATAATAAGACCTCCTTCAACAAAAACTCACACTTATTGTACTTTTCATAGAGCTTATCCTTTCGCAAGGTCTCTAGTATAGTACTTAGATGCTCCTCATGATCCTCCTTGGTTTTGGAGTATATCATAATATCATCTATAAAGACTACCACAAATTTGTCGAGGTAATCTCTAAAGATTCTATTCATCAAGTCTATGAATATTTCTGGAGCATTAGTGAGTCCTAAAGGAATTACTATGAATTCATAGTGCTCGCATCTTGTACGAAAAGCAGTCTTTGGGATATCTTCCTTCTTCACCCTTACTTGATAATATCCCGACCACAAATCCACCTTGGAGAAGTATTGTGCTCCATGCAGCTGATCGAACAAGTAATCAATTCATGGGATATGATACTTGTTCTTTATCATTATTTTGTTAAGATCACAATAATCGATGCAAAGGCGCATTGACCCATCATTCTTCTTGACGAAGAGGATCGATTCACCCCATGGTGAAGCACTTGGGTGTATAAACCCTTTATCTAGATTCTCCTTTAGTTGTTTCTTTAGCTCCTCAAGCTCCACAACATCCATTCTATACAGAGTCATGGATATTTAAAATTCCCCAGGTATAAGATAAATTGATAATTCAACATATCTTCTAGGAGGAAGACTAGAAAATTCCTCAGGAAACACTTCAGCGAATTCCCTCACAATAGGCATGTCTTCAAGGATGGTTGCTTCCTTGGAATCAATCATCTAATCCAGATACGCGTGCTCATAGGGAAGTAATATCCATGCTTGAGATGATGGAGCTAAATAAGATTCATCTTCCTCCTTTCACTTGTAAAGAATTTGGGGTCTATTCTCCATATGGAGAGTGATTTCCCTTTCACGACAATTTATGTTGGCTCTATATAAGGAAAGCCAATCCATGCCAAGAATCGCATAAAATTCCACCAGAGGGAGTATGACAAGGTTCTTAGAGAAGTTTAATCCACATATTATGATAGGGGAGGATTTATATTCATGGGATGCAATGATTTACCCATTTGACGTACTCACTAACATCTTCACTTCCATGATTTGTGGTGGTGCTGGGATTGTTCTACTAAACTTTCGATATGTAAAAGAATGCGTAGAACCTGAATCAAAAAGTATGCTCGCTATTATTGAATGAATAACTAGTGTACCTATCACCACTTCGTTTTTTGGGGTTCACTTTGACAGTAGTAATGACAAAATCTCTCCCTTGCTGCCTTAGAGGTTGTTGGTCTCCTCTGAAAACCCTTGTCTTAGGGCACTAATTTGCAAGATGCCCTCATTCTTTGTAGTTGTAGCATAAACCATGTGTTGAGGTTCGAACGGAGCGTTCCTCTCCTCTATAGTAGTCATGGGTCTTTCTTGCCGGTAGTTAATAGCTAGGTTCCCTTCTCTTCCACACATAAAGCATTTCTTTGTCCCCTTTAAGAAATTTCTAGGGTGCTTCTTTCCACACCTTTGGCAAGTGGGGTGCTGGATCTTCTTAGCACCGTTGGATTTATCCATCGGACCGCCAGTATTGAAGTACACATTATGATTCTTATCCCCATGATACCCCTGAGATTCTATGATCTCCATTTCAACCTTAAGGGCACATTAGACAATTTCCTCATAGTAGTCGAAGTCACGGATCGCCAATGCTTTCCGCAAGCTAGGTTTCATCCCACCAAAGAAGTGGTCAACCTTGAATTTGGGGGTAATGAAAAAGCTGGAAACATATCGTTCAAGCCTTATGAAGTTTGCCTCATACACTCCAATAGATTCATCGTCTTTTTTCTTGAGGTCAAGGAAGTCCCTTTCCATCTTAAGCCGGAGGGTGTGCGAAAAATATTTATCAAAAAAAATCTTCCGGAAATCCTTCCATACCAACGCCTCAATATCCTCCTCAGGCTTCATATTTTTGATCAAAGTCCACCATTGATCAGCTTCACCCTCCATATGATATGTAGCCAGGAGAACCTTCACTTGTTCAGAACATTAAAGGATGGATAAGATCTTTTCAATGGATTTGATCCATTGTTCAGTGATTGAGGGATCAGATGATCCATTAAAAGTAGGAGGCCTTTGTCTCATGAAGCTCTCGATAGCGACTTGTTCTTTCTTAGGGGGGTTGAAAGTTCCTCTTGACCCATGTTTCTATTAAAATCTTGAGTTAGCTGAGAGAGAAGCCTGACAAAGTTTGTGATTCCCACTCCCATTGGATTGGGCATCTCATTAGTACAATCATCACATTGATCTTCATATCGGTTGTTAGCCCGAGTCCTCCTATTACCGGCCATAGGTTGGAATAAAAGGAAAGTTAGGGGTAACACATAAAGTTCAATACAAGTACAAAACTGATGACTTATAAATAACTTTTATTTCCTTAACATATGAATCTATTGGCTTCAGTCTATGTTATCCAAGATCTACTTTCTAACATATATTCTTAGGGTATTTTTTTGTCCGTTAATAATGGTTCATACTAAGATTGTGAATTTACCAAATCATATCCCCCGAAAGTGTCATAACCAAGAGTGTAGAAATGCCCACTGTCGTGTACCAGTTCCCGTTCTATTCTAGCTCAAAGTGGTGTTTTCAATTTTTACCCCTAGGATACATATGTGCCAGAGCCGCCTCTACCTACTCGTATCCAGACAGGGATGTATTTTCTTGATAAACCACTTAATCAATACTCACCAAAACTTAGGGATGTTTTTATTATACTTAGTCTTGTCTCTAAGGCTTTACTAGGGTTTTCTAATCCTAATCCCAAAAATAACTAAACCTATCCTCTGATACCAACTACAACAACCCTGCTTTTCATTACACACTTAAACCTGATTTATTACATAAAATCTTCATTTGATACAACATGGAAGATCAAGAGTTATAGTGTATTTGGGGCTTAGGAACATTAAATTACAACTTAAAACATAAAATACAACATCTTTATTGAAAAATTCCTTTACATGACCACTACATTCCCTCGTACCTAGCATTGCATGGAATAACCTGAGGACATGCATAAAAAAGGGTGATCTATAAATCCCAGTAAGGTAATAATCATGGAATAACATGATGAATACAATGCATTTTAGACAATAGGCATATCAATAGAGCACAATATAAGCATAAACATAAAGGAATGACAAATCATGATAATCATAACATGGAAATGTGGCAACAACACTTAACATTAAATTAGCATGAGCCAAGGATCATTCCACATAGAGAATGAGTAAACCCTCATTGCACATAGAGCATGAGTAAACCCTCATTGAACTTTAATTAGCATGAGTAAACACCTATTTCACATCACGTATCATGATACTATAATTTACCTAATTCATTGGAGCACTATCATGGCGCACCCTTCTTAAACATTTCATTTCATGCATAAGTATGCCACATGGATCATAAAAAATTGAATCATTCAACATAATAATTTATTACACAATAAACTAATCTGGAATACATACATGAAACTATTTAAATAGTAAGTAAATGTGCATAAAGGTGAATACCCTTGATAGAGAAATGGGAATGGTATTTACTACACACTAACTTTGGATGGGAAAAGCACGATGCAATTTCAGCAGCATAACGATGTGACATAAGAGCTCATAAAAATGGTTGATGAGAGAGAAAGGGGTGTATCATCATATTTAAATGACATAGACAGTAAGGGGGTCATATAAATACATGTCCCAACAAATTTAATGGAATTTAGATTCATGATACAAAATAATTTCTTGAATTTAAGTGAGGAGAGATAAATTCCTTTCAGAATTTCGGCATAGTAACAGGTGTACATGAGAGGAATTTATTGAGAGAGAAAGGGGTATCTCATAATTAAAAAATAAAGTGGGCAGTATGGGGGAGGTGTGAAGCCTTGGAAAAAAATGAGAAAGGAAGAAAAACCCTTACTTGGAAGTGTGCTTCTAAATGATTTAGAGAGGCTTAAGAGAGGATTATTGGGATATTGGGGCACCTTGGGAGGATTATAGAGAGAGGAGAACAGAGGCTGTATGAACTCCAAAGGCTTTGAGTGAAGAGGAAGTGGGATCTTGGGTGGGTTTATATAGGAAAGGTGAGGGAATTTTTATTATTTAGGTTTGGGACACCTCACATTAAACTAATCCAAACCACAAACCAGACCATGGGTTTTTCCCATGGTTTTTGGAAAAAGAGAGGTGGAAAACAATATTTTATAAGTCCAAAGTCCGAACTTCTTAAAATAATGGGGTTGCTTATGTGGAGGTGAGTCACACTCCCAAAGAAAACAATTTAAAAATACAAAATGTTTAATAAGTCTTGAAGGGTCCACTAAAGATTTGTAAAATAAATCAAACAAACCCAAAATCAAATTATTTTATTGGAAAAACATATATTGGAAAAAAATAAAGTTTATAGTATTTTATTTCATCACTATTGGGTCATTATGATGTCATAAAACACATTATATATTTAAAAGATATTTAATTTTTACCCAAAAATTTGACTGCCTCAAAAAATTATGAAAAATTCACCATTGGATAATTTCAACATCCCGATTCCAAAAATAATATTCATTTTATCTAAATAATTTTATAAATATGTTAATTTTCACTTTTAAAATAAAAACTGACATTTATTGAAAATTCATGGGTTTTGACAAAAATGGATTTCAAACCTTAATAAAAATTACAGTTGCATTCACAAAATTATAGGATCATTTATATTTAATAAAAAATAATTTAATAATAATAATAATAATATTTTATTAAAATATTATTTAATTCAAAAATCCATTAATTCATCAAAATAGATTTCTTATTTGAACATTAACTAAAAATACTATTTGTGCTTTAAAAACTATTTACAAGGTAACAATAATAAAATGAAAGTATATTCATTATTATATACAAAAATAATGTACATAACCATCATGATAAGGTCTTGTTATATAACCCCTTATAACACCTGTATAAGACCGAAGAGTAAGGTGTGTGATGGTGACAGACTCTTGGGGTGGGTCGGATAACATTGCTCGGGTGATAATCTCTATCAACTTACACTTCTCTCGTAGGCAATCCCGCTTGATCTTAACATATTCAAGCTCGGATTGGGCTTGGTCAGGAGTGAAGCCCAAAGACACAACCTCCTTTCCGAGCTCTGACAAATGGGCTTCGTATGGGTCATGTCTACTGGATGAGGTCATCGCTTCCTTTGTTTGAGTAAATTGGATTTGTTAAACCCTATATTTATACTAATCATGTGATCACTGTTCAACGACTACATTAGCAACAGTCACAATTCTTAACAGTATTTTAAAATCCAAAAAAATAAAACCAAAGTAGTTGAAATTTTATATAAACATTTTACATAAAGATATATTTAATTAGATCAAGAGGGATTTCCATTAATGAAAGTTTGCGTCATTACACGTAGCACCAGGGGGCTCTCCACTTTCTTCCTCCCCTAGGGTGTGATCCCTCTCCTTCATCTGAGCTCTATTTTGGTCGTTGTTAGGTGTGTTGGAACTGCGTTGGTAAGGCCCCCCTCACCCTTTCCTCTTTTTTTTAAGAACCCAGATCTTCTTTTCAGGTATGTTTTCCTTTTTCTGGTTGTTTTTGAGAAAAAAGGGAATTTATAGAAATTTTCGAAGTACAATCCATGTACTTTTTGAGTACACACCATGTACTCGGTTACCGCGGGTATCCGTGTGCTGGCCGTGTAGCGGCCATGCACACGACCATGTGGGGGTGACCTGGAGGCTGCCTAATGCGGGGTACGGAAACAACAAGTACACGCCGTGTACTTCCACAGTACATGCCATGTATTTTTTTTTTCATTAAACGCAACAGGGTCACGTCTGATAGATAGAAAGGGCTTCTTCTAGGTCTAGTTCGTCCAAGAGCTCTTGTACAGTTGCAATCTTCCTCTGAGCCCCTAATTGAGTATCTAATCTCTGATTTGACTGCTGTCGATTTCATTGGGATCGGCTTGGTATGCTCTTCCTTTTGCTTGAGCTTCATTTCATGATTCCTATTCTTTCTCAAGTTATCCTCTATTGAATGTTTTAGATGTTTTTGTAGATCTTCTGCGTTCTAACATGATTCAAGCCCTAAGACTCAATTATATTGATCTCCCAACACCGAGGTAGGTGGTTTGTGCCTTTCCGTTAAAATTCTTTGAGTTATATGTGCAATTTTTCCCAATACCCATGGACGGGGTATTGTGCGTTTACCGTTTTAGCCCTACTATTTTCCTGCTATGCTTGTATGCTTGAGTAGAGGTTAATTGAATGTGAATAGGGTTAATTTCTATGATTTGGAAGTTTTTTCCCATGCTTGATTGCCTGTTTTGACCGTTGGGTCTAGTTTTCCTGTTAGGCTGCTGTTTACTTTCCCATGCCTAGTTGTAGGATGGTGTGATTGTTCTGATATGTTGATATAATGTAGACTACTAGCCAAGTAGTTCTTGAGGTTTACTTTGGCCAATATGCATTGCTATACCTACTTGACTTACACAGGGCCATGAGAACTTGGTGTAGTAGACCATAATGAGAATGGACATAAGGGCTTCTCCAGAATGTCTGTTTTACTTACGATGTGAGACCATAGGGGGAATTGATGTAAGTGCTTCCTCAGAGTGTCTGTAGATCCTCGACATGGGACATAGGGGTAATAGACGTTGAGTGCTTCCCCAGAGCACCTTTAGTTACTGATACAAGACTATAGGATAAATTGACGTGAGTGCTTCCTCAGAGAGTCTATACTTAAGCTGAACCATAGGGGTTAGACTGAGTGTACTGCCTAGAGGGTTGCTTGTGTTTCTAGGTAGGAACAAAGGGGATAGGCTGTGAGTACTTCCTAGAGGGTTACCTGATTGTGATTACCTGCTTTGTTTAGCTGTTGCTTGACATGATACTGAATGCATTGAAACTGAGAATTATTTACATTGGGTACTTCCTTGTTTACTACATTTATTTTCTTTCCGCCTTCCATATATTCACTGACTATTAGGAATAGATCTCATGGCGGTTGCCTACTGGGATTTAGTCTCACACCCTATTTGGGCCATGTTTTTGGGCCCAAACAGATTATATTGCTGCAGGTATAGATAAGGGTAAGAGCCCTTCTACTTCAGGTACTTGATTTGTTGTAGAGCTGGAGAGCATGGGACCAAGCTATGGCTTGCGATGTTGAGGATTTGTTTACTTTGATTTATCTTGTACTTGGGTTTAGTACTGTTGTATCCAACATTGTTATTTGTTTAGCTGTTTTCATAGAAATATGTATTATGCATCATTCATATATATATATGTGTGCTCCAGTCTATTATTTTCCAGTCTTCTACTATTTACTTTTGTATGGATTATTCCTGTTTTTTCTTTTTCTATTTGTTTTACTTCCACTGTGTTACTCTGATAATGAGGGCATAATTTCCCTACTATTACACCCAAGACCCTCACTTCTAGTCGAAAACCTCTGGAGTTTGGTGAAATGCCCTTGAGGCCATGTGACCAACCAGGTACGGGGCGCCTCTGGGTGGCTTCTAGAACCGGGATGTTACAAAGTGGTATCAGAGGAATTCTTTTCTCTTGACTTACTTTTTGGAGCCTATAGTCAGGTATAGGATGGAATAGGTACTTGGTAATAAGCTGTGCTCGGGAGTAGCTAACCCGTGTACAGAAAAAATCCAATCTACCTCGTTATTGAAAATTTTCTGGTTTTGCAAATTTAGAGTTGGTTTTATTTCACTGTTGGGTGATTCACATGTTTTGTGATGTTATTGTTGATGTTATTGAGGTTCTATTTTTATTGCAACTTGATGATATGAGGGTATAACATCTCATGCATCATATAGGCACTTGCTAGAAATCACATGTCATGCATTCTTGCCATGCCATTTAGGGTGAATTTTGTGATTGCATGTTGTTGTGATAGATGTTGTGCTAGAGATTCATGCTGTTGTGATAGTTTCCTTGATAAAATACCTGTTATTTTATAGGGTATCGTTTGTGTAAGGTTTTGTTTGAATGAATGCCAAACTTTGGTTCTTGAGGTGTTATGGGCCCTCAATGACTGGAATTTGGTGGATCATTGACTTGTTTACCTTGTTTATAACATGTGTAAGATGCCAAGATTTGATTCGCGGGGAGTATGGGCCCTCACAGATCAGAATTTGGAATTTTAATGTTCATCTCAGTGTTTTTCTGGGCTCCAGAGTAGTTTCTAAGGCTTACTATTTAGAAAAACCCAGAATACACGCCGTGTAGTTTGACTACACGCCACGTGTTCTTCTGTTCGGGAAGAAACTATTTTTCTTAAGTACACACTGTGTACCGTATGTACATGCCGTGTAGTCTCTAACTGTGTCTCAGACTATGTGGGTAGGGACACGAGGTTTGGAATCTTTGGTAAGACACACCATGTAGCGGATTTACATTCCATGTCGTAGAACCGTGTAACCGGCCGTGTCACTAACAACACGACTCGACAAAATATTCTTAGTACATGCTGTGTCTACCTGGAACACACCATGTAGTGTGTTCCATGTAACCGACTGTGTATCTAACAACACGGTTCGGTGAGGTTCATCTAGCACATGCCGTGTTTGGCACTAACATGCCGTGTAGTCTCATTCTAAGGAGAACCATGTGTCTTAACCGTGTAGAAGGACTCATGCAGGAGAAGCGGATTCAAGTACATGCTGTGTGTTAGGTGAACATGTCGTGTGTATGGGGTGTTACACGATTAGTTCTGGATGGAGTACATGCCCATGTGAATGGCTGAAGGGAACACGCCTTGTAGGTGTTATACATGCTGTGTAGTCATGTTTTTTAAAACATGAATGCTTTCTTTCTCCAGTTACCTTCTTATGTTTTCAGTTTTTGGTCTGTGATAATCTTGATCTAAGGTGTGCATTTGACCTTGAAGAGTCATGCCACCGAGACATCCTCCGGTTGTACGCCAGTTGCTGGGTAGTGATCGGACACCAGATATGGTTGATCATGGACTACCTGTAGATCCTCCTGTTGTTCCAGTCTTGGAACCAACCATTATACCGGAAACGGGTGCTGATGCACAGTTTAGGGAATGCTTTATGAGGATGATTCAGACCTTTTAGGGAGCACCACCTCCTGCCCCGTCGATGGAAAAATTGACGCGGGTCTTTCAGCAGCAGCATCCTCTCACTTTCTCAGGGGATGAAAGTCCCCAGGCTGCAGAGTCATGTCTATAAGCCATGTTGACGATCTTTGAGCATTTGGATACACCTCTAGAGAGGCGGGTCAAGATCTCTATATATATGATTTGGGATTTTCCCAAGAGGTGGTGGGATGTGATATCACAGACGGGACGCCAACAATTCATGACTTGGGAGGATTTCCAACATATCTTCTATGAATACTTCTATCCAGAGACCATGAGGGATGACCGAGCCTGAGAGTTTATGAGTCTGGAGTAGGGTACTCTTTCGTTTATGGAGTATTCCTCTCGTTTTACCAAGATGTAGTGTTTTACACCTATTTCAGGAGGTGATTAGTTATTCCTAGCAAGGAAGTTTGAGTATGGTCTGAGGCATGACATCTGATCACAGGTGAACATCTTTCGATTGACCTCTATCACTTCTATCATCAAACCAGCACTGATCACTGAGCGCAATCTGAGATATTTTGGAGTTGTGAGCCAGGTCGGCTCGACATATAGAGTTAGTATCCCTCCTACTGACAATAGGAAGTGCCACAGGGAGTCTTCGCGTGGTGATCCAAGGAGTAGAGACACTTCTTCTGGTAGCCAGGTGGTGTGTTACCAGTTTGGGAAGAGTGGGAATATGAGGCCACATTACCTAAGAGACCGAGTGGAGTGCTGATCTTGTAGAAAGATAGGTCATCTTCAGTGCTTCTATCAGATCTTCTCACCAACAGCTGGTGATAGGATTTCTTCTTTGACTCCTCGTTCAGGAGTAGCACCACCAGTTTCTCACCAGTCTAAGAATTGGAGTTCTTCCGGCCATTCAGGAAGAGGTGGAGGTCATGGTTGTGGCAGCCAGTTACCAGGATTTCAGTGACAACAGGGTGGATCAGCTCAGGGTGGCCAGACAGGGTCACAGGGCCACGGTGAAGGTCATACTTTTATAGTGGAGTAGACCCAATAGGAGCAGGACCCCTGACCCTCTATAATGCAAGGTACGATCTTAGTAACCTCAGTTTTAGCTTCTGATCTTTTCAATACAGGGGCTTCCCATAGCTTTATATCTGTTGCTTTTGTGGAGAACCTTGGACTCTGCATATTTTCTTCTGCTGATATCTTAACACTAGACACTCCATTGGGGACTAAAACAATGAGTGTATGTCAGTGAAAGGAGTGAACCCTAGTGGTTGGTGGGTGTCACTTTTTATGAGACCTCCATGTCCTAGAGATGACAGGCTATGATGTCATTCTTGGAATAGACTGGATAGTTTCCTTCCAGGCAGTCGTCGACAATTATCTCCAGAGGGTGAGTTTCATATCACCAGAGGGTGGATCTTTTCTTCATAAGGGCGAATGGGATGTCCAAGAGAGCATAGAGGGACCTGAGCATCATGGGTTAGGAGGAGTTACAACCCAAATTTCTAGTTTATATCTGGATGACTATGAGGATTTCACAGATAGAATTTCCTCCAGTGGTGGATCGTTTTAGAGATGTCTTTCCAAAAGAATTTTCAGGTTTTCCTCTAGAGCGTGAGGTATAATTTTCTATTGAGCTTGTTCCAAGAGTGGCACCAATGTATATTCCTTCTTATAGGATGACTAAACCAGAGTTACAAGAGCTCAAGAAGAAATTGGTGGAGTTGAAGGAAAATGGTTTCATCCGACCCAGTACTTATCCTTGGGGTTCGCATATCATTTTTGTGAAGAAGGAAGATTATAGGCTTTGTGTGGATTATCGGAAGTTGAACAAGTTGATGGTCAAGAACCGATATCCATTACCAAGGATTGATGATCTCTTTGATCAGATTCAAGGAGCCTGGGTGTTCTTGAATATTGACTTGATATCCAATTACCATAAGTTACACGTTAGACCATAAAATATACCTCTTATATCCTTTTAGAGAAGGTATGGTCTATACGAGTATATGGTTATGTCGTTCAGTCTCACGAACGTGCCTGCAGTTTTCATAGTATTAATGAACCGAGTGTTCAATCCATACTTGGATTACTTCGTGGTAGTTTTTTGTGGATGATATATTGGTGTACTCTCACACTCTACATGACCATGCCACACATCTTGAGATATTTTTGGGTACACTGAGAGAGCATCAGTTATATGCCAAGATCTCAAAATTCCACTTTTGGATGGATCAGATTCACTTCTTGGGTCATGTTATATCTGATACAGGAGTGTTAGTAGACCTAGAAAAAGTGATAGAAGTAGTTTACTGGGAGTATCCGAAGAACGTCTTTGAGGTACAAAGTTTTCTAGGGCTGGATGGATACTACAAATGCTTCATTCAGGACTTTTTCATGCTAAGAAGCACCACTGACGGGTTTGACTAAGAAGGGTGTAAAGTTCTTGTGGTCAGATTCTTGCGAGCCAGCCTTTCAGAAGATGAAAAAGAGGTTTACTATAGCACCGATACTAGTATTTATAGATCCATGCAAGAGATATATTGTGTACTGTGATGCTTCAGGTATCAGGCTGGGAACTGTACTTATGCAGGGAGAAGAAGTCATTGCGTACGGGTCTTGGCAGTTGCGACCACATGAGAAGAATTAACAGATGCATGATCTCGAGTTAGCTACTGTTGTTCATGCCTTATGCTATTGGAGACATTATCTTATAGGAGATCATTTTGTGGTTTTCACTGACCATAAGAGTCTCAAGTACATCTTCAATCAACATGATCTAAATTTGAGACAACGAAGGTGGGTTGAGTACCTTAAGTCTTTTGACTTTGAGCTTTCCTATACGACTGGGAAAGGCAACACAGTGGCTAATGCGTTGAGCAGGAGGACTCAGATACAGGTAGTTCAGGAGGCCAACAGTGAGTGGTAGCTTATGGTTCTGTTCTCTGAGATGCATTTGGAGGTTCACAACAGACAGGGGCAGGCGTTTCTTTTTTCTGTGGATGTTACCTCTACTCTTCTTGATCAAGTGAGAATGAGTCAGCTATCAGTTTCAGAAGGCCTAGTATTATGGGAGAGCATTTCAGGAGAGGACCCTATTACAGGATGAACCATAGGCGAGGATGAGATCTTACATTTCCAGGGGCGCGTATGTGTGCCAACAGACATACGCGAGGAGTTGATGCAGGAATTTCATTCCTCAGTTTGGGCAGTTCATCCTGGTGTCACCAAGATGTATTGTGATATACACCATCAGTATTGGTGGCCAGGTATGAAGAGGTATGTTGCTGGTTTCATCATGAGGTGTTCCACCTGTCAGCAGGTGAAGATGGAGCATCAACAACCAGCAGGTCTTTTACAACAGTTACCCATTCTTGAGTGGAAGTGGAATGCTGTCGCAATGGATTTTGTGACAGGTTTATCGAGGTCGCCTTGAGGGAATGATGTAGTTTGGGTTGTCATTGATAGACTCACGAAGGTTTCTCACTTCTTTCCGATCAAGGAGACCTTCAGTTTTGATGAGCTGGGATGGTTGTATATCTGTGAGATTGTGCGCTTACATGGAGTTCCACACTCCATTGTTTCAGATAGAGATGCACATTTTACTTCTCGGGTCTGGCAGGGGCTTCATAAGGCTTTGGGTAGACAGGTACTTTTGAGTACAGCTTACCACCCCCAGACAGATGGCCAGTTCGAGCGTACAATACAGGTGCTTTAGGACATGCTTCGAGCATGTATTCTAAATTTTGGAGGTTCTTGGGAGAAGCACATACCTCTTGTGGAGTTTTCCTACAACAATAGTTTTCAAGCAACTATTCAGATGGAACCTTATGAGGCTTTGTACGATAGGCCATGCTGATCACCCTTATGTTGGCTGGAGGTAGGAGAGGCAGCTATGTTGGGACCTTGTCTTGTTCAGGAGACCTTAGAGTAGATTGAGTTGATTCAGAAGAAGATGGATACTACACCGTCTCAACAGAAGTCTTATTCTGATCAATGGAGACAAACTCTGGAGTTTGAGGTAGGGATCAAGTTTTTCTACATGTCACACCGAGGTTGGGACACAAGAGGATTAAGAGACATGGTAAGCTTTCGTCGAGGTATGTCAGGCCATTTGAGGTGTTGGAGAGAGTTGGGCCGGTTGCCTAACAGTTTAAGTTACCTCATAGGTACCTAGCTATTCATGACGTCATCCACATTTCTCAGCTTCAAAGTTACTTCTCAAACCCATCTCATGTTTTCCAACCCAATGAGGTTGAGTTGGAAGTGGATGCAGCATTCGAGGAGTATCCTATCCGGATCGTTGATTGAAGTACAAAGGTTCTCTTTGACCGGTCTGTTCCTCTAGAACGGGTTCTATGGCAGCACGGGTGAGTACATGGCACGACTTGGGAGAGGGAGGTCAATGTATGAGTACAGTGGCTGGAGCTATTTGGGGTTTCTTCTTCTACGCTGCCTTACTAGGGAAATTCGGGGAAAAATTTCTTTAAGGGGGAAGTTTGTAAGAACCTGAATCTTCTTTTCAGGTATGTTTTCATTCTTCTGGCCGTTTTTGAGAAAAAATGGGAATTTTTGGAAATTTTCAAAGTACACACCATGTACTTTCTGAGTACATGTCATGTACTCGGTTACTGTAGGTAGCTGTGTGCTGGCCGTGTAGCGGCCATGCACATGGCCATGTGGGGGTGACCTGGAGGCCGCCTAATGTGGGGTATGAAAACGGAAAGTACATGACATGTACTTCCAAAGTACACACCGTGTATTTTTTTTCATTAAATGCACCAGGGTCGCGTTTGACAGATAGAAAGGGCTTCTTCTAGCTCTGGTTTGTCCAAGAACTCTCATACAACCGCGATCTTCCTACGAGCCTCCGACCGAGCCTCTGATATCTGATTCGACCAACGTTGATTGCGTTGGGATCACCTTGGTAAGGTCTTCCTTCTACTTGAGCTTCGTTTCGTGATTAATATTCTTTCTCAAGTTATCCTATGTTGAACGTTTTAGATGTTTTTGTAGATCTTTGGCATTCTAAGGTGATTCAAGCCCTGAGACTCAAGTATATTGATCTCCCAATGACGAGGTAGGTGGTTTGTGCCTTTCCGTTAAAATTATTTGAGTTATATGTGAAATTTTTCCCAATACCCATGAATGAGGTATTGCGCGTTTACCGTTTTAGCCCTATTGTTTTCCTGCTATGATTGTATGCTTGATTAGAGGTTGATTAAATGTGAATAGGGTTAATTTCTATGCTTTGGAAGTTTTTTCCCATGCTTGATTGCCTGTTTTGGCTGTTGGGTCTAGTTTGATTGTTAGGTTGCTGTTTACTTTCCCATTCCTAGTTGTAGGATGGTGTGATTGTTATGATATGCTGATATGTTGTAGACTTCTAGCCAAGTAGTTCTTGAGGTTTACATTGGACGATATGTGTTTCTATACCTACTTGACTTACACAGGGCCGTGAGAACCTGGTGTAGTAGACTATAGGGAGAATGGACATAAGGGATTCTCTAGAGTGTCTATTTTACTTAAGATGTGAGACAATAAGGGGAATTGACGTAAGTGCTTCCTCAGAGTGTCTATAGATCCTCGACGTGGGCCACAGGGGGAATAGACATTGAGTGCTTCCCCATAGAACCTTTAGTTACCGATACAAGACTATAGGAGAAATTGATGGTGAGTGATCCCTCAGAGAGTCTATGCTTAAGATGAACCAGAGGGGTTAGACTGAGTGTACTACCCAGAGGGTTGCTTGTGTTGCTAGGTAGGACCAGAGGGGATAGGCTGTGAGTACTTCCTAGAGGGTTACCTGTTTGTGATTACCTTCTTTGTTTAGTTGTTGCTTGATATGATACTGAATGCATTGAAACTGTAAATTGTTTACCTTGGGTACTTTCTTGTTTACTGCATTTATTTGCTTGCTGTTTTCCATATATTCACTGATTGTTAGGCATATATCTCCTGGTGGTTTCCTATTGGGATTTAGTCTCACACCATGTTTGGGCCATGTTTTTGGGCCCAAATAGATTATATTTCTGCAGGTATAGATAAGGGTAACGCCCTTCTACTTTAGGTACTTGATTTGCTGTGGAGTTTGAGAGCATGGGACCAAGATATGGCTTGTGATGCTAAGGAGTTGTTTACTTTGCTTTCTTTTGTACTTGGGTTTAATACTGTTATATTCAGCATTGTGATTTGTTTGGCTGTTTTCTTGGATATATGTATCATGCACAATTTATATATATATATGTGCTCCAGTCTATTATTTTCCAGTCTTCTACTGTTTACTTTTGTATGGATTATTCTTGCTTCCAATTTTGCTATTTGTTTTACTTTCGCTTTGTTACTCTGACAATGAGGGCATAGTTTCTCTACTATCACATCCAAGGCCTTCGCTGCTAGTCGGTAGCCTCTGGCGTTCGGGGAAATGCGCTTGAGGCCATGTGACCACCCAGGTATGGGGTGCCTTTGGGTGGCTTCCTGAACCGGGATGTTACACTTTTCATCTTTTCTCTCTCCGCATGAACCATTAAATACGTTTGAGTCATTTTTCCCTACTTTCATGGAATTAAATAGAAATGGATATTTCTTTCCAAATCAATCGAAGTTAGAGGCTAAGATCAGATGTGCCTACATCTACGACTCTGAGGTAGGTGATACATACTTTTCTTTGAGATTCTGCAAGTGTTTGGGGGTGTGGCTTTTAGAGTGTCGTCGTGTTGACCAAGCGAGACCCCTTAATTTTAACAGTTTTTTAATTAATTAATTAGACCTTATGAGATGTATTTGGGCATGCTTGATCGAGTTTACATGTGGTTTGAGTTGTACAAGAGGTTTTGGACCTTTAAGCAGTTGGGCTAGGGTCACAACTATAGAAACGACTTTTTAACAACACTAGAAAAACTCACCAAGAGCACTAAAAAAGAACTGTTAATCTTAGTGTTGATAAAAGATAACTTTTATCAGTGATTTTTTTAGATACTATAAAAGTCAAAAAAATAACAATTTGTTTTTTAAAAACTGCAAATTAAAAAAAATATCAGAGGTGTATCAGTGCTTGAAACCCCCTTTATCAGTGCTACCCCCCCATAATAGCGTTATGCATGCCTTCCACCTTTAACTGCACTAGGCACCCCCTTCACCCACTCGCACGCCCTTACCTCTCCTTGGATTCAAACTCAAGATCTCTCCCTTGCACATCTGGACCCTTACCACTCCTCCAGGGTGATTTATTCTCCATTTTATGAATTATCTATATATATATCCTGTTATATTTTTTTTATCCATATATTTATTCATATATTTATATATATTTATATTATTATTTTTAAATACATTTATAAAATATGTTTTGTGTGTATGTGTTTATAAATAAATAAATACATATATACATATATAGAACACACACATATACAACATACATACATACATATATTATATATTAGTGTATCTATAAATATAATTATACATATTTTTATTTATTTACATATATTATATATTAATATTTATATACATATATTAGAATATAGAGATAATATATATCAGTTTGTTGATACAGACACACACACACACACATTATATAGGTATATAAATATTCATATATTTTTATTTTAATTAAAATGGTTATTATTTTTTATTTAGATATGGTTTATATATTTATAAATATATTTTATATGTAATTATGTTTATATATTTATTTATATAATTAAATTTTTATGTGTTAAATATGTATATATGTGTATATACTTAATTGTAAATAATAGTAAATTATAAAAAATGAAAAAACATTAATTTAATAATATCCTTATGAGTGTAAGCCTTGAAAATAAATTTAGTTTCTATTGAAAAAAGGTAATAAGACCTCCTTAATCAAGGCTGAAATCTCATCGAATGTTAAAAAATTAGGATACTTCGACTAAAAACTCAGATTTGGAGTCCTTATGGGATTTTTTGGCCTTAAAAATCATGATAGGTGACTCCCCCGTGTCCCCAGGGTGTAGATATCATTGAATGATTTGATTTTATATGTGGTAGAGCCCAAATAGACACTCGGATCAAAAGTTATGATTGTTTGAAGTTTGAGTTACATTTTCAACTTATTTTAGATCTTTTATTATTTTGTTGACTTTTTTATCTTCAAATTATTATTAAATGACTACTACTCGATAATAATTAGTAAATTATTAATTAAAAACATTTTTTAAATTATTTTATAAGCAACTTTCACTAAATATCTTATATATTAAGTGTAAATGACCATTTATCCTCATTTGAAACATATTTAAATATATATATATATATTATTTATATCAATATAAATATATTTATATATGAATATATTATTTTTAAATAAATATAGTTTTTTTTGAAATATACCCTTTATAAGTGCTACTAAAAAAGTGCTGATAAATGGGGTCTTTATCAGCACATCTAAAAAAGTGCTGATGAAGGGGGAACTTTTAACAACACTAGTAAAGGTACCCCCTTTATTAGTTCTTTTTTTAATGTTGTTAAAGTGAGGCACTATGAAAATCTATTTTTGTGGTAGTGGGTGTATCCTTTTATCAAACTTACCTATTTCTAATTAAATTGAATTGTCTAATTAATGTGAGATGTTCAATTCAATTATATTGAATTGTTTTGATAATTTGAATTGGTATATATAAATAAATAAATATATATATATATAATGTGAAATTCTTAGGAATTTCTTACAATGAATGAATGAGTTCCAAAGGAACGTGATGAGATTAGACCGAGGATTGAGATAACAATGAAAATCAGTTTGAGGCGATGTGACTGTTAGAATGGGCTAGGCCCGAGTTACTTGGGTGATGCGATCACCATTTGGGTGACATGGTCATCGGTTGAGGTGGAAATCACATCGGGTTGAGGGCATGGCCCATGAAATTGGATGACATGACCATCATATTTGAGATACATGGTCGTAGGGGCATGAGGTGCCGGAGTTGGTGCGGCTTAGGTACTATTTTGGCGATTGTCGCTCATCTGTGATCGGCCAAAGAGGTGCTTGGAGTCATGTGAACATGGGCTGACTCAGTGATGAGGTGGTTTTGACTGCTCATTTGTATAGAGGCCCCTAGTAGTGTGGATTAGGTAATTTTGTTGGCGGTTCATATTGTTTAAAACCATGAGTATGGTGAGGATCCATCGGATTACAGTGTTGAGGTTGTTAGTTGGGGGCTGAGGCCTACCGTGCTTGAGGCCGTTGGGCCATGATCATTTTAGAGGATGAGCATCGCCACTCCTAGGGACATTTTTCTTTGATCCAACGATGATTTTACTTGAGGACATATACCATTGTGCCTTTGGACGTTGGGATTTGAGCCGATGGGTGCTTTTGAGTAGGGGTCTAAGGGATTAGACTTGTTTTCTTTGGGCATGACTTTGGGATGTCGGTGACATAGAATGGACATGAGGTGTCAAAAGACACATGGTGTTGGGGAATTATCCTAGGGAATAATCTAAGAGTTCACCTTGAAATTTGACATTAGGGGATGCCTTAGGCCATGAGCTAAGGATCCTCTCCTCTTCATACTTCCGGTGTTGGCCGAGGCATGTGATAGATTCCTAGTGGTTATTGAGAACCATGTAATATTTTGTTTATTTAAATGAATCGTGGTTTTCTTCTTTATTTTTTTGGTACACTTTCTAAATCACAAATGTAAGGTATTAACATGTGGGTGTTACCCTACCGAGACTTGTTCTCACACCCTACACGGGCCCTTCGGGACGCATGTAGACTTTATGATTTTGCATTCAAGTAAAGGTTTGGGATCATAAGTTGGATCTTAGTGGATGTTATCATGGATGAAAGGCATGGCACCACTGGTCATTCCTTTGCTGGAGTTTCCTTTTTTTATTTATATTGTATAAACATGCTTATGTATATGTACATACTATGGTCAGCCATTGGCGACCCCTTTCTGCTTATTATTATAGAATAAACTACATTGGATGCATGTTCTCTTTTAGATTCTATAAATGGCATGCTGATGTGTTTATTAATTTCTGCTACTTTTTTATTGCTTCCCCTATTTTATATTGTTTATTGTGCTTCCGCCTTTGGGTGGGTGTGTTCGATTCTATCTTCATTTTCTTTCACTGCATATTATATGTCTACTCGGACCATTATTATATCACCACCTAAGGGTATAGTCTGTCCACTATTACTCTTTCACACCATCATTTCTAGTTGGAATCCTTTGGTATACGGGGAGGCATGCCTAAGTCCTAGTAGAAATATGGCATAGAGAATTATTTGAAAGTGGCATCTGGGTTGTGGCGCTACAAGTGGTATCAGGTTCTTGACTGTAAATTAGTAGTGGAATTCATACGACTACTAATTATGTTAAATGATTTTCTTTTCTGCTGGACTTACTATTTGGGTTATAGTAGACTAGAGATTAGGATGTCATCAGAACTGAGTTTAAAACTCATGCTTGGGTCCCTGCATCCCCATGCGCGAGGGATGGACCAAGCTACCAAGGGTGGGAATTAATTTTCTAATTTTCTCATTTTATAGTTTATTTGATTTCCAACTCAAGTGATATACTTGGAATGTGAATTGTTTCCTATTGTGATATGTGACCCTTGGACTTATATGAAAAGGAATGAGATATTAGACCCTTTTCATAGTAAGGTAAGGTGTGTTTTCTATGCATGATTATGATTTTGTTTAGGCACATGATAGTATGTTTAATTTATATATATGCATGTTCCATGATATAATTTATTGTGATATCTGATATGGGCTTGGATCTTATAAGACCGAGTAGGTGTTGTGACATGGGGTGATGATGATCACCAGGTTAGGCAATGTGGTCATCGGTTTGAGGTGACATGGTTCGTCAGGATGGAAATGGCCTGAGGTATAATTGATACTTGGATCTTATATAGGTGGGTAAGCGGGTCCATGAGGCTGGGATTTCATGTGGAATGGTTGTATGGGGGTGGGTAAGGGTAGTGAGTTGATGCTTCTTGTTACTGCTTTCCCTATATGCGACACACACACACACAAAACATATTATCTCATTTGTCTGACCATGTAATGGTATTCAGTGATTTTATTCCTAGACGGCTCAGATGGATATTTAGGCAGGTGAGGGCAGAGTTCCACTAGAGAACAAGTAGTTTGAGACCCCTAAGGGTCAGGAAGAGTAGGTACAGGCTTAGGCTCATGTACAGGTCCCAGTTCAGCCGAGGAAGTCACCAGATTTTATATTGTTTGGTTCGTGTCTTGATGATCATCTTAGATAAATCCTAGTACGTGTGATCCAGGGTATTGATAAGGGTGCTCAGGGAGAAGAGCCTTTGATGTCGTATCTTACTCGGGAGTTCCAGTCGCATCAACCACTGATTTTTTAGGGTGAGGGTGGTCCACATGTGGCTAATAATTTTATTGATTCTATGCAAATGATTTTTAAGAATCTAGAGACACCTCTAGGGTGGTGGGTGGGGCTAGCTACCTATATGCTCAGAGGACCAGAAAAGCGCTGGTGGGACATATAGGTGTAGGTAGGTAGATATGAGGGATGAACACATTGTCAAGAAACATCAAATTGATTATGATTTTAAGGTTGATTTATAGAATATAGAAGACACTAGGTCATCTCTCAAGGAGCATTGATAGATTTAGAGTATGTGTTTTTAATAAAAAGTACTAAATGGGGGTGATTTTAAAAACAATTTAAAGAAAATAACTTAACTTAAAGAGTTTAATAGTTGACTAACCAAGTAGATTTTAAAAAATATGAGACAAAGGGGTTGTTGTGATTTCACTACACACATTTCAAGTTCATTTTTCTTAGAGATTCATTTATTTTTGGAGTAATTCTTTGGTTGAAATTAATTGGAATCCCAATTAATTCCTAAGCCTTTATTTCATTGCTTTAAGAAACAAACCTTGACATAAAAATCGTATTGTTAAGGTCAAAAAATTATTAATGGAATGAGAGATTCCAAATAATATTGAAATCTCATGAAATTGGGTAAGAAAATGATTCTTATGTTGTCCAATCAGAACAACACAAGTCACGCACTCAAAACCTCACACCGATCGGTTAGAAATTAAGAGCAAATCAATCACATGCATCAAAAAAAGCATTAAAATAAGAAATAATGTAAGATACATGGAAAGAAATGTCTAAACACCCAAATAACTCCAAAATAGTTGCTAATATTTGCGTTATAACTCCCTTTACATGTGTGTAGCTCCTTTACAATGAATACCCACCATTTAGCTCGACATCGGGAGTAGGAGGAATCTTGGGTGGATCTAATTCTTCATTCATGAACCCCCTATGAGGATAGGGGCATATAAAAATTCTTGGATGAGTAGAGGACTACTTTGGGTCTCCAAAATACCAGAGCTTTGCCTCTTGGCCGAACTTACAAATGAGGTTCCCAAGGTATCATTTTATAGGCAAAGTTGAAGGTTGTTTTGGGCACACAGATTGTGTAAAACCACTTGGACCATTGTTTTTGGTGGGTATACAAAATTATATAGATTTAGGAAAAACTAAAAAGTTGTAGAACCGCCTCTTAAATATATCCACTAAAAGTTTGGATTCATTTGGATACCTAAAACTCGAGATATGGACAGATCACAACACAACACTTTTGACTTCATACAAATTCAGTGTGCTGGATATATTGGTTCATATGGTAATCTTATTTAAAGAATTTGGTTTGTGTTCCTTCAGATGAAATGTATAACAATGAATTTTGTACCGGGTCACAAAACTTAATCCCATTTGGATGCACGGTTCAGTAGAAGTATGTGGCTGAGTCTACTGGTGTGCATGGATCCTACGCAGTTTGGCTCATTTTTCTTGGACATCATCATGAGCCCTCCAAATCACCTCCACCTACAATGTAATTATCAAAACAAGTAACATTTACCTTTTTAATAATAATAAAAACAATATAATTGAATCAAACATGAATTGAAATTTGTGATTATTTTTATAATTTTCAATACAAAACTAGTTTAGCACAATGATGTAAGGTTGAAAATAAAATAGTGAATCACATTGTGATCACACTCCCACACCTTAACATTTTTCACTCCTAGGAAAAGTCATAATTCTAAAAATTATTCATGTAGATATTTCCAACTTCACAAGGATGTAACATTCAATGAAAATTTAATTTCTGATAGAAGTGTGATCAAAGAAAAAATTACATCGAGGATTTATTCTCAGTGAGCATGGAAAAAGACATCTCAAAAATTGTATCAGAATGAAATTACAAGAGATACAGGACATCAATCGAAGAAAATAATTCAAAAGTTAATCATGTCACTAATTCTCCACGTGTGTGTGTGACAACCATTTCATTCTATTTTTTCTACTTTTTATCGAGTAAATATAAGTTATTTTAAAAATAATCTACTTATATGATCCTTTCCACCAAACCTGCCCACATCCTTTGCAATCAAATTTCAAGACCCACTCACTTAAGCATTCCTAGAAGTCAAACCATAATCTCTTGACCTAGATATCCCCATATGTTGTACATTTCATTACTCCCCTCATTTATTATTTTTTTTCAAAAGTTTCACTTGGAACAAATCTCACACTCTTCTCTCTACCCATGTTTGATCTCCTCACGACACTAATTTTAATAGTTATAACATGATCAAAAGTCGAGGAAGGGTGGTTTTTAACCTGGCCAATTCACAACCCTTTTTTTCTTATTTTTTTGAGGTTGTACAACAGTTGGATAACAAGTACACATGCATTAGTCAATCTGGTACAGTAATGAAATAGATCAGATAAGGAATGAATGTATGGAAAAATCATTTTTGAAGGTATAAAAAAATTAACCTAACTTATATTTACCTTCCATTGAGTAATCAATTTTCACACTTCATGGGTGGGTGTAATGATGTGCGGAGATATTAAGTGAAACAATTTTTCCTTAAACTATTCACATAAAGGGTACCACTCTTCTCAAAGATTTCAAAATAATACAACCATTTATATCATCAACAAAGAACCAAATTTCAAGAGAAAGTCACACTATAGTATTTAATTCTTACTGAAATGCACATTTCATCATAATTTTTTTTGAATGTTTAAACAACATGAAATAGATAAATTACTAATGAATTTTCAATAAATTCCATGATTAAGTGGGAATTATTTTCCATGATAAAGTGGGAATAAAAAATTAACATTTTAGCACAAAAGTTAAAGGAAAGGGGGGAATCAAGTGAAAATATAATCCAATAATCCAATAAGAGAAAAAAAAGAAAGATGATAAAAATTCCTAACTAACCCTGAAATACACCCATCCCCCACACCTAGAGTGTGTGGTGTCCTCAATGTAATAAAATAGGATGTGGGAAGGAAGGATAAAACCTGGTGGGTGTCATTGGTAGGTTTCTTCTTGAACATGGAGTTCCTCCATCGGGGACTCTGAAATGGATTCATGGAAGTGCTTCAGCCGCTGCCCATTGATAATTAATGTTTTCTTGGTTTCTTTATTTTGAACCTAGAAAACACCAAATAGAGAGACATTAGTAGCTGTGTATGGTCCAAACCAGTGGAAATGAAGCTTTCCTGGATGAAAATTCAGCCTTACATTGTAGAGGAGGACCTTATTCCCAATGTGGAACTAATGATAAAGGATTAGACAGTCATGTGTATCCTTGGTTCACTCCTTATAAATCAAGAAGTTCTCGTATGAATCTATTATCATTTCTTCCAGCTTCTAAATCTACAACTTCCTTTGAGAACCTACACTAGAATGATTAGAATTTAATTTTTTAATGGCCTAGTAGGCCCTATGCTCAATCTAAATAGGGAGGTGACAACTCTTTCCAAACACAAGTTGATAGGGTTACATTCCAATGGGAGTTTTAAAGGCAGTACAATAATCCCATAATAAATCATTGAGTCTAAGACTCCAATCTTTTCTATTAGGTTGAACCATTTTTTCAAGAATTTGTTTAACCTCTCTATTAAAAACCTCATCTTGAACATTGGTTTATGGGTGATAAGTAGTAGACACTTGATGCCCAACCCCATACCGACGTAAAAGATATTGCATTGTTCGGTTGCAGAAATGAGAACCCTGGTCACTGATGATGAACCTTGGTAATCGAAACCTACACAATATTTGGGTTCTCAAAAATTATAAAGCTTCCTTAGAATCATCAGTCATCGTATCTCATGCCTCTACCCATTTTGAAACATAATCCACTACCAAAAGAATGCAAAGGATGCCAAATTAATTGGGGAATGGTCCCATAAAGTCAATGCCCCAAACATCAAAAATTTCATGGAAGAGAAAGGGTTTTTGTGGAATTTAATTTCTTTTAGATACATTCCCCATTATTTGATATTGAGGATAAGATTTATATAAATCATGGGAATACTAAAATAATGTTGGCCAAAAGAGACTAGAATCAATGACCTTGCAAGTAGTCCATTGGGGACCAAAGTGTACCCCACAAGAAAGAGTGTGACAGAACCTAAGGATAGACTGAAACTCACTATCAGAAACACAACACCTAGGTACTTGATCACAACATGTACGAAAAAGGTAGGGGTAATCCCAAATGTACCAAAGAGACTCATGTTTTAGACGGTCAAGCTCATTTTTATTGAAATTAGTTGGAATTCAAGATACTACCAAATAATTTACAATTTTGTCATACCAAGGAATATCATATTGCACTCAGTACAATTGATCATCTAGAAACATGTCATTTTTGGGAATATAGGGGGATGAGTCAATGTCTGAGGATGGGTGGATCCAACTGATATGGTCAGCCACCACATTCTATTCTACTTTTTTTATCTCTAATTTCTAAAATGAATTCTTAAAGGAGGAGCATCCAGCAAATGAGACGTAGTTTGGATTCTAGTTTCTTAAGGAGATACCAGAGGGTTGTATGGTCTGATAACACAATGAATTTGGACCCTAAAAGATATGACCTAAATTTATCCAAGGAAAACACAATGGAAAGAAATTCTTTTTCAGTTGCGGTGTAGTTTTCTTGGTCTGGGTCAATGTACGTGAGGCATAGGCAATGACATGTGGAGCTCGATATACCCTTTGTGATAATACTACCCCAACTACATAGTTAGAGGCATAACGCATGATCTCAAATGGTAAATCCCACTGAGGTGGTTGGATTATCGGGGGAGACGTGAGACTCCATTTTAACTTATAAAATATTCCTCACATTCTTTATCAAAAAAAATTCCTTTTCTTTTTGGAGTATTCAGGAGAGGGGGAGTGAAATTTTACTAAATTCACAAATAAAATGACGGTAAAATCCAGTGTGACCTAGGAAATACTGCACATCCCGTACATTTTTGGGGAATGGTAGGGAAGAAATTACATACACTTTTGATTTATCTACTCAGATACCATCCCTATAAATGACATGTCCCAAAACTATACATTATCGCACCATGAAATGGAATTTATTATAATTTAATATGATATTATTTTCAATACAACAATTTAGGACTGAACGAAGACTACTCAAACATTCATCAAAAGAGAATCTATAAATAGTGAAATAATCCATGAATACTTCCATGAAATTATCTAGGTAATCAAAAAATATACTAACCATGCATCACTGAAAAGTACCCAGATCATTGCACACACCAAATGAAATCCTCTTATATGAAAATGTGCCAAAGGGGAAAGTAAATGTTGTCTTTTCCTAATACTCGGGGGAAATATAGATATGAAAGTATCCAAAATACCCATCAAGGAAATAATAACAAGACCACCCTACTAGACTCTCTATCATTTGGTAAATGAATGATAATGAGAAATGGTCTTTACTAGTGTGTTGGTTTAATAGGCGATAGTCTATACAGACACTCCAACTACTCTGCACATGAGTTGGAACCAATTCATTATTTTCATTTTTTATTACTATTAGACCAGTTTTTTAGGAACCACTTGTACTGGAACAAACCATTGGCTGTTAGAGATGGGGTAAATGATTACAGTAGCCAATAATTTTATTACCTTATTTTTAACAACATATAGGAGGTTTGGTTTCAGTCAACGTTTTGACTACCTTACTGGTTTAGCATCATCATTCAACAATATATGATGTATGAAAATTGATGGGATAATACCAGGAATGTCTTCAAGTATCCATACTGATGCTTATTTATACTCCCTATAAAGTTTAAGCAGTCACAATTCATTCTCAATAGGGAGTTAACTAGAAATGATGATAGGAAACTTGTTTCCATTCTCAAGATATGAATATTTTAAATCTTGAGGTAGTTGTTTTAGTTCCAATTCAAGGGGATTTTAGATTTATGGGAGTGTGTGTGAAAGAGAGAGGTAACTAATCTCATCTAACTACTTAATGGAATAATCCTCAGATTAAGAATGAGCTTTTACAAGCTTAGAAGTATCATCAATGGTCATGTGATCATCAATGTTCAAGAAATCATCAATTAATAAACATGCATGACATTTTTCTAAATCAGTACGACATTCTATACATGATTCACTTCCTAGAATTTCAATCAATGATGAAAACTCATAAATGAGATTAGGGTAATGAAAAGAAGTGTTTTCATGGTAAGGTAGTACATCAATTGAATTAACAAAAAGAGAGTAATGTTCTTTTGAGGGGTGCTTTATGGCATCAAGGATATTGAAGTGGACAATGTCACCACCAAAATCCATAGATAATGTACCATTGTGAAAATTAATTATGATTTTGGCAGTTTTCAAGAATCATCTCCCCAATATAATTAGGGAATTTCCATTCATCCTATCACCATCCATTTTAAGCACATAAAAATAAGAAAGAAAAATTAAAGTTTTCTACCTCACAAGAATATCCTCTAACACACCAGAAGGGTGTGCTGCACTCTGATATGCTAATTGAATGAAAATTTTAGTGGGATTCAGTTCCCTAACCTATAATAAAGAGTAAATAGAGTGAGTCATTACATTTATATAAGCACATAAATCAATCATAACATTGGAAAAGGAATAATCCCCTATGGTGAACGGAATTGAGAATATTCCCAAATCATTACATTTGGTGGGAAGTGATGGCTCTATTAATGCTGAGATTTTCCTCCCCAAACTCACCTTTTCATCACCTTGAATTTTCCATTGATGTGTACACATCTCCTTCAGAAACTTAGCATATCTTGGAATTTTCTTCACAACACCAATCAAAGGAATGTTAACATGCACTTTTTTTGAAAGTTTCCAATTTTTTCTTATCTAGTTCTGTTTCATTTTTTTTATTGGTTGGTTGTACCTTTTTAGAAATGGAAGAGGAATGGTTGGGTTAAATGACTCATCAATAGACATACTCTTTCCTTTGGAAGGGCATCTCTCAAGAAAATGATTTTCTTCTCTTGGACCATTTTTAGCAGTTGGTATGGTGGTTTCGAGGGGATGACTCTAATAGAGGCTTCATTTGGGTTTTAAGTTGTTTCCCACTCTTAATGGTGATGAAACTAAATTTCCCTTATCCCTAGGGTTAACTACTGGTTGAGAAGGTAGTTTACCCAACCCATGACTTTGAATTTTTCCCACAGAGTTATAGAGTTGTCCTAATTGGGTTTTTAGGTCTTGTATGGCTTCTTGGGTAGTTTTTTTGAATTGGAGATTATTTTCATCCATTTGTTTCATCATATCTTCTAGGCTAGACTTGGGTTTTGGAAGGGGTGGTTGGAAATGACTTTGTTGTGGTTGAGGATTTCTGGGTTGTGGTGGATTACTACTCTACCCCAATTGGTTCTATGGATATTGAGGTTGGTTTTAATACCCCCTTGTCTATAATCTTGATTTTCTTTCCACCTGGGGTTTGATGGATAGAAAGGTTATTGCCTAAAGGGTTGGTTATAGGGGCTGCCTGGAAATATTTCCTCACAACTCTCAGAAGTTTCTCTCAATTGAGGACATTGGTCAGAGTAGTGGGTGTTAGAAGAACATATACCACAATGGATAGGAGGAGGATATTGGGGTTTCCCTTGGGAAAGATCAAGTTGTCTTAGAATGGTACTTACCACTTCAAACTTTGTGTCAACATTCTTCTCGAATTTGGTAGATTGCACCTCATGGGCACCTCAAATGGTTACGCTGGACCGTGAACCGAATTGTTGAGTGTTTTGTGCCATGTTCTCAATTAGGGTTCTTGTAACAATTTGGGTCTTATAAACTAGCACACCACCTACAACAAAATCAATCATGTTTCTATCAATAGGAATTAAACCTTCATAAAAATGTTGAATTAAAAATTGATCACTTATTTGGTGGTGTGGAAAGCTTGAACATAACCTCTTAAATCTCTCCCAATATTCATGAAGTGTTTCCTCTCTTGATTGTATTATACCACATATTTTTTTTTATTATTTCGGTTCTAGAGGGTGGGAAGTATTTTTCAATAAAAACGCATTTCATGTCCGCCCAACCTCTAACTAGTGAATTAACATAATACAACCAATGTTTTGCAATGTCTTATAATGAAAATGGGAATTACCTAAGCTTAAATTATTCTTCATCCAAATTAGAAGTTTTTAATGATAAAAACATATTATAAAATTATTTTAAGTGTTTATGTGGATCTTCTCTAGAAAGTCCATGAAATCTTGGAAATAAGTGAATTAGGCTCTATTTTAGTTCAAAATTGGGTTCCTCACCTTGTATTTGAATATATGTGGGTTGGATATCAACATCAGGAGAGGTTAGTTATTTTAGTGTTTGATTGTTTTCATCCATGTTATACTCATTAATTTCAGTTTCTGATTTGGTTCCCAAAGAAGAGGGGTTTAGAAAAGTCTCAAGTTGTGGTGTGTCATCCTTAAAAGGGGTGTCTTATGCGTCTCAGTGTCACCGACATAGGATCCTCTCCAGTTCAGGTTCGAAAGGTGGTAAGTCTCCTGAAGTTGAACATGTCATTCATAGAACCTACACAAGAAATAAATCAGAAAATAAAAATATATTCAAAGGTATAAGATAAAAAAATAAATATTCACAAAATTTAAAAAAATCTTATAAAAAACACACACTAAAAATCAAAGTGCTCCCCAGCAACAATGCCAAAATTTGACTAAGTTGTCATGAAACATAAAATTTATTATGATTTTAATATTTATTTATAGTAAAGGCTAGACCCTAATTCATCTCTCAAGGACTGTTGATAGGTTTAGAGTATGTGTTTTTAATAAAAATTACTAAAAAGGGGGGTGATTTTGAAAAGAATTTAAAGAAAAAAACTTAACTTAAAGAGTTTAATAGTTGACTAACCAATTGGATTTAAAAAAATATGATACAAAGGGGTCATTTTGATTTCACTACACACAATTAAAGTTCATTTTTATTAGATATTCATTTAGGTTTGGAGTAATTATTTGGTTGAAATTAATTGGAATCCTGATTAATTCCTAAACCTTTATTTCATTTCTTGAAGAACAAAACATTGACATAACAATTTTATTGTCAAGGTAAAGAACTTATTCTTGGAATAAGAGATTCAAAATTATATTTAAATCTCAATAAATTTTGTAGAAAAATGATTCTTGTGTTGTCCAATCAGAACAAAAAAAGTCACACACTCAAAACTTCACACTGATCGGTACGAAATTAAGAGAAAATCAATCACATGCATCAAAACATGAATTAAAATAAGAAATAATGTAAGATACATAGAAATAAATGTTTAAAAACACAAATAAATCCAAACTAGTATCTAATATATGAGTTGGAACTCCCTTTACATGTGTATATCTCCCTCACAATAAACGCCCACCGTTTAGCTCGACTTCGGGGGGATGAGGAAGCTCGGGTGGAACTCCTTCTTCATTATTGATCTACCTATGAGGATAGGGGACTAAATAACTTCTTGGATGAGTATATGACTCCTTTGGGTATCCAAAATACCATATATTTTCTTCTTGGCCAAACTTACAAATGAAGTTCCCAAGGTATCATTTTATAGGAAAAGTAGAAGGTGGTTTTGGGCACACAGATTATGTAAAACCACTTGGACCGTTGTTTTTGAGGGTTAGAAAGCATTATATAACTTTGGAAAAAACTAAAACTTTTTATCCCCACCTCCTGAATATCTCTATAAAACGTTTGGCTTCATTTATACATCTACATCTTTAGATATGAACATATCACAACACACCACTTTTGACTTCATGTAGATTTGGTGTGCTGGAAAGATTGGTTTGGATGGGAATATTAGCAGAATAATTTGTCTTGGGTTTTTTAGATTAAATGTATACCAATGAATTTTGGACCCGTCCATAAAATTTCATCCCACTTGGATGCACGGTTCAGTAGAAGTATGTAGTTGAGTCCACTGGTGTGCATGGATCCTGCGCATTTTGACCCATTTTTCTTGGACATCATCATGGGCCCTCCAAATCACCTCCACCTACAATGTAATTATAAAAAAAGTAACATTTTAATTTTTTATAGTAGTAAACACAAAATAATTAAATCAAAAACTAAGTGATTTTTTTTATAATTTTCAATACAAAACTAGTTTATCATAGTGGTGTAAGGGTGAAAATGAAATAGTGAATCAAATTATGATCAAGGGACTAGCCTGAAAGGACTTTGAGGCCAAGTTCTTTGATCATTTATTTCTGGAGATACCGAGGGAAGAGAGAGATCAAAAGTTCTTAATCCTTAAACAAGGTGACATGTCTATCATGGACCATGAAACAATGTTAACTAAATTGTATCGCTTTGCATATAATATGGTGAGAGATGAAACCTCAAGGGTGAGGTGGTTTGATGATGGTTTACAACATGACATTCATGTGTAGGTGAAAATCTTCAGGTTGACCTCATTCTCAGATGTGGTGAACTAGGTGCTCATAGCCAAGGGAAATTTGATGGACTGATCCTACTTGAGCTGAGTGATGACTTCATGATATTTCATGGAAACGATTCAGATAGTAGGAAGCAAGGCCGAGATGAGTTTTAACAGGGCGGTCAGGATAAGGACTTGAGAAGACCACCTCAGAGTCGATTTTCAATGGCTTTATTTCAATTTGGGAATACAGGACATGTCTAGACTTAGCACGAGTAGCCTCTAAAGGATTTCTGGGCATGTGGTTAGGTTAAGAATCTTAATAGGTTCTGCAGGAAGCCTTCTCAAACAGCCGACAGTCAGGGTCTAGTGCTGACTCAGGATTTTGAGATCAGATCGGGATTGGTAACAGTTGATGATAGCCAAGTATCAGCTACACATGGAGCTCATGGTAAAGACAGTGTAACCCATCAGTGGGGTTAGTGTCCAGTGGTTGGTGCAACACCACATGCATGATAAGCTTTCGGTAGTCAGGGTACAGTCTAGGTGAATTCCATGGATCTTCTAGGTGATGAGCAGGCTGGTGACCTGATGATAGTCAGAGGTATTTCATGGGTGTTAACGTGCTTTTTATGTTTTGTTTTGGCATGAACTTTTTAGAGGCATGTACCTTTTGGGTGCACAAGGTACATAGGATATATGTATGGACTAACAAAACATTTTTTAGTAGGTTGACATCATATCAAATGAGTTATATATATATATATATATATGAGGTGGATGACACCATGAATTATATGTGAGCATCATTGGATACGTGACTTATTAAGGTGTATTGGCATCGGGGTATCGAGGAGATATAGGTTACATGAGGTGCATTGGAATATGGGAATCATTTTGATGCTACACTAGTTGAGGTGAATGGAACTGGGTTTGATTTCAAGCATCTGAAGAGATACAGGAACTCATTGGTGCCATGTGTGACATGGGAATGAGGCATGCACCAATGAAGTACGTGATTCTGATGGGTTTCAGATAAAAAACAAGAGCACCTGATGAGGTGTAGGGGTGATGATGCATCATGGGAGGACTTTTGAGTCTGAGAATGGACGATGGACCATTTTTTAATTTGAGATTTGTGTTGGGATGTGACTGGGGTAGGGCACTTCTAAGGTGTGGATCCCCCTTGCGGTAGTTGACCTGTACCCTTTTTATGAGGGTAGTCTGGGTTAATTTTAATAGTATTAGTATGTTTGGTACTATCTCCAAGTTTTGTTTTATAGCTTGGGGATGAGATATGTTAAGGTAGGGAGATTGTAACATCCTGTGTTTTTTGAGTGGGTCAAAATCCTCTCCCTTTTTTATTTTTTTGAATTAGTGGGTATGGAAATTTCTTTTTTGATCTTCAGAACTTAATTCCCAGTTTTCTGTCAGACCAATATCTTGTTTTGGATGGGTTTAGTGGTTTGGTAGAAGCATTAGGTGTTTGTATGGGTTTAGATGCATCAGAGGCCCAAAGGCCCGGTTTTGGGAGTTGTAGGTTGAGGAATATAGTTTGAGTAAACCGTGCAGCCCCTCAGAGAAAACCGTGCGACCCAATTTTGTACTTTCGCTCAGTTTGGAAAACCGTGTGGGTTGGGGATGGCCATGCATGGAAGTCTGAATTTTTTTACATAGGGATTCCACACTATTTTAACACGGTTTAGTAAACCATACACAAACCTCATGGGTAGTTCCATTTAAGAAGTACCTTTGCACTATAGCACACATGGTCTGTGCATAGTTTGGAAAACCATGCGAGCTAACCATGTGAGTTTTGGGTTTAAAGCAGTAAATGCCACATGGTTACCACATGGTTTGGAAAATAGTGTGGATCATTAAATAGGTGAATTTAACAAAATTCCCCTCCTTCACATTTCTTCTTTTCCTCCTTTCTTATCCTCTCTTAGTCACATATAACAATAGGGGCTCACCCCTTTCTTCCTCCCATAGGGTTCCATCCCTCTCCTTCATCCAAGATCTATTTTGGTCACTGTTATGTGCATTAGAACTGTGTCAGTAAGGATATCCTCACCCTTTCCTCTTTTCTTATTTTCACTCACCTCATGAACTATTAAATCTATTTGAGTCATTTTGCCCTATTTTTAGGGAGTTCGACGGAAATGATGATTTCTTCCAAATTGGTTGGAGTTAGAGGATAATATCAGATGTTCCTATATTTATAACTCTGAGGTAGGTGGTGCATACTTTTCTTTGATATTTCATGAGTTTTGGGGAGGAGGGGTATGAATTTTAGTGCACCGTCGTGTTGACCAAGCGAGACCCCGTAATTTTAGTGGTTTATTTTAATTAATTAATTAGACCTTATGAGATGCCTATGGTCATTCTTGATCAAGTATATATGTGGTTCGAGCCATGAAAGAGGCGTTGGAACTTTGGGTAGTTGGGTCGGGGTGTTTCCTTTTATCAAATTAACCTATTTTTAATTAAATGAAATTGTCTAATTAATGAGATATGTTCAATTCAATTATATTGAATTATTTAGATAATTTTAATTGATATATATATATATATAATGTGAAATGATTATGAATTTATTTTGATGAATGGATGAGTTCCAATGGAACATGATGGGCTTGACCCAAGGATTGAGATAGCAATGGATATTTGTTTGAGGTGATGTGATCGTCAGGATGGGATATACCTAGGTTAATTGGGTGATGTGATCACTAGTTAGGTGACATGATCATCATTTGATGTGGAAAGGTCTTTGGGTTGAGGGCATGGCCCACAATATTGGATGACATGACCATCATATTTGAACGACATGGTCATAGGGGCATGAGGTGCCGACGTTGCTATGGATTAGGTACTATTTTGGAGATTTACGCTCACCATTGATTGTACAAAGCACCATTTGGAGTCATGTTCATACAGTTTGACTCAATTATGTGGTGGTTTTGACCACTCATGTGGGTAGAGGCCCCCGGTAGTGCACCTTAGGTAATTGTGTTTGGGGTGATTGTTGTAGAAATCCATGAGGATGGTGAGGATCCATCAAATGATAGCGTTGAGGTTGTCAGTTGGGGGTGATGACTATTTTTCTTGAGGCCATTAGGTTAGGATAATTTTATAGGATGGGAATCACCGCTCCTTGGGACGTTTTTTTTATCCAACCGTGATTTTACTTGAGGACAGATATAGCTCTACCTCTGGAAGTCGGGCTTTGAGCCGATGTGTGTTTTTTAGTAGGGGTTTTAGGGACCAAATTTGTTTTGTTTGGGCATGAATTTGGGACATTATTGACATTTCATGGACACGAGGTGTTGTAAGGAACATGATGTTAGGGAATTATCCTAAGGTGGAACCTAAGGGTTCACTTGGACATTTGACATTAGGGGATGCCTTGGGACATGGGATAAGGATACTATCCTCTTCATAATTCTGATGTTGGTTGATGTGGCTGATAGATTCCTAGTGTCCATTTATCACCAGAGAAGATATTTTATATTTAAATTCATCATGATGATCTTCTTTGTTTATTTTGGTACACTTACTAAATAAAAAATTTAAGGTATGCACATGTGGGTGGTACCTTACTAAGACCCATTCTCACACCCTACATGGACCCTTAGGGATTAGTGAAAACTTTATGCTTTTGCATTCATGTAAAGGTTTGGGATCAAGAGATGGATCTTAGTGGCTATTAGCATGGTTGATAGGCATGAGACCACTGGTCATGCCTTAGCTGGAGTTTCCTTTTTTGTTTTATCTTATATCAATATTCTTATATATATGTACATATTGTGGTCAACCATTGGAGAACCCTTTCTTCTTATTATTATTATTTCATGACCTATATTGGATTCATGTTTTTTTATATTCTATAAATGGAATGTTTATGTTTTTATTCATTTCCACTGCTATTGTTTATTGTTTCCGTTATTGTATATTGTTGATTGTGCTTCTGCCTTTGGGCGAGCCTGATTTGAGTATGTCTTCCTTTACTACCACTGCATATTATATATCTACTTAGATCATTATTATATCATCACCTGAGGGTATAGTCTCCTCACTATCACTCTTTCACACCCTCACTTCTAGTTGGAAGCCTTTGGTGTATGGGGAGGTGAGCCTAAGGCCTAGAAGCAATCCGACCCAGAGAATTATTAAAAGTGGAATCCAGGTTGGGGTGATACAATGTTCTCAAAGAATGAAAGATTATTTCTCTCATCTAACTTTAATTAGAAATGAATTTGTAGGAAATACAAATGAATACATGTTCCTTACTAGATTTTGTGAAAAAGAAAGTTACACATAAGGTGAAAGATAAACGTAATAGGAAATCTATGTGGTCTATGGAAGTTAAAGTTTGGAAAATTAGAAAGGAGGAAATCATTGAGAGTTATCATAATGATAAAGTTTAGTTAAAAGGATTTTCTGGGTTGATAAATATCTCACAACCTTGATTCTTTACCTAATAATTAAAGGAGGAACCACCCTATTCCCATATACGTTGTATATATTTTCATCATTTAGGGAATTAAAGGTTATATAATTTATGAAGAGAACTTAAGTTGAACTAAAATAATTGAATAAATTACATCTAGATGAGATATCCATCATGGATAACTTTATTTCAATTGTTAGTAACCATGATGAAGGATAAGGATGGAGTTTACCCCTTGAGGGGGAGTTGATTTGAATAAATTATAGATATAAACATCTTAAGTAAATATGAAATTTTGGTAAGTATTGGTATGATGAATCTATAAATTTATTAAGTTGTATTAAAATATTTAAATTTCTTTAAAAAATAGATTTAAGTTCCAGACATTGAAGTTTTGGATGATGAGATTCTAGATGTTGAAATTTCTAAAATTGAATATTGTCATTAATGGGGTGTGTTGATTATATTCTCACATCCTTATGTGAAAAATCAATTCTAAAACTAAAGGGGAGTAATTTATTATTTTATAAAAATATAAGAGTAACTTTATAGGGGACAAACCTTATTTGGCATGAATGTTTTTAATATGTTTATTGAGATGAATATAGGAGATTACTTGAAAATTATTTGAATAACCCCCAAAAGAATATTTTTGAGTTTGTGTTATATGATGAATTATTTATGGGAAAATTTTATGTTTATATTAATAACTCTTATTTTATACACAAATAATTTCTCACATACACTTATAGTTGATTAATTCACGAATCATTAATTTTAAGAAAATTGATGTTATCCTTCTCTCAAGTAAATCAGGTTTTACTTTAAAAAACATGGAGAAAATTAAGTTTCATGTTATGAATGAAACCTGATATGAATCTTAGTTTCCATTACTCTTGAACCCTTTAATTTATTGTCAATAAGGGGGATAGAGAAAAATGATAAAATATTGTGAGGTCATTGAATTTAGTTTGTTTTGGGTATTGAAAACAAATCCAAAGGGGGAGATTGTAGAACCCAAATGATTGTGATGATGAGTGTTGTATTTGATGCCATTGTGAAGTAAAGTAAATATGTACCGAAAGAAAATATTAAGGATGAAATAAGTAAACTCAATTAATGAAGAATTTCATACCTATGTTTATTATCATAAAGAAATATTCTTGGAGGATAAGCCTCACTTGGATGATAATAATGAAGTTGAACTGAATGTACAACAGCTTTTTTGAAAGTTAACACTCCATAACATAGGTAGTGACTATATCTACTCCAAAAAAGTAAAAATGAAGTATAATGTGAGTCTAAATGATTAATTTTAATTATATAATTGATTTTTTTCTATAAGTAATTAATTACAGTAAAGATTTAATATGAATTTAATCCTATTGTCATGTGAAGATGAATATTTCAGGAAGTAGTAATATCTAATGATCGATGATATGAACTTAATTTAAATAAATTAAAATTTCTACAGATGATGAGAGAATTTTCATCTATATATTCATGTTGAAATTTTTGAGAACTCATCATTATGTTTACATGGCATGAAAACTAACAGGGAAAGTTGAACTACACTTGGATGATGTTGAATGAATTGAGTGAGAAGATGAACTATAAGAAATTTTGAAAGCTACTATCTAAAAGATACATGTTGATATGTTGATGTTGATCTGAAGTGAATCTGAAAGATAAAGGTATTTTTTTCATAGATTAAGGAATTCAAGATAATTGAATGTGGATATGAACATTTAAATAAGTTTTAAGTTGATAGAAGGAATTTAAAGTTGTAGATTATTGAATAATTTTCAAAGGATTCTATAAGTAAGAGTCACTATAAAATGATAAAGGATGTGTAATACTCAGTAGAGAGATATGTAAAATTCTAATGGATTTTTTAGTACTTACATGAGAGTTTCCCATAAATTCATGTTCTTATATAAGATTTGTTCTATAATATTTAATGACATAAAAGATAAAATATGAAATATGGAGACCTATGTTGGAATGAGTTGATCTTTGAAAAAATCATGTATGATTACAGAAGGTGATTCTAGAAATAAATTTAAATGATTCTATGTCAGTCATTCACAATAAAAAACATCATTATTCTTTTAGAATGGCTCATAATTCATGTTGAGTCAGAAAGATGAAATTTTACTGAGACTAAAGATGAAGTATCTAGAAGTTGGAAGATTATGAAGAAGAATTGAGGTTGAGTTTATTGGTAACAAAATGTGATGATCCATAAAATATATGAAATGATTTAATATGAGAATGGATTTTGGATCTAAACTATGAATCAACCATGGCACTTCACCCCTTCCCATGTTGCAACCAAGGGGTGTGAAAAATTAATTTGTGAAGTTTAAGAAGAAACCATGGATCAACCTTGGGCATCATGCTGCAACACCCCTATGAAAGATTAACATGGAGAATACATTAAAATAACTTGGAAATTTTAAGGGATTACTTGAACCATTATGAGATCCTTTAAATCACAATGAACATATGTAAGGATAATAATGGAGCTGCGTAAGATTATCTTGGGAATTGGAAAAGTGATGGATAATTGAATGCACTGTTATGTGAAAGAATACATCACAATGAAGACTATGGAAGAATAAATGATATATCTATAGAAGTAAGCTACATTATAAACCATCCTATATAAAAATAATTCATGGAATACTAATAAACATAATAATCATGAACTGATGCTGACACTGCAATCAAGAGCTACATCAAGAGTAACTTGGAGAAATTGAAAGAATATCACAAAAAAAAAATAGAAACCACACTATAGAGGATAAAAAATTAATAGATTCTCAATATTTTATTTGTAGAACCCTCACACCGTAGCACACTAGCATAACCCTCATGTCTTAGTACACTAGCCATGTTGTAACCTATTCTAAGAGAGCATTAAAGAAATTCAAACTATTGTATAGAATTTTAGAGTTCATGATATTATATATAGGATATTTAAAACTTTTAATGGATATATTTATCTATAGAACTAAAAATTTCCCTTTTGCACTGTAATGATGGTCATTTAGGGGAGATAAATATATATTTTTAATGAGTTGTGCCACAATAATCCCGGTTTCATCATGGTGAAGTTTTAGATTTTAAATATCTCATGTTTCTGAATTTTAAATAGAGGTCATATAATAAAAGGACATAAATAATAATAAAGGTAATGAACCCAACTAGGAGAGACCTTATTATGGGTGGTTTGGATTCTTTTATGGATAATTTTATGTGTTGATTTGTACTTGTGGATTTAGGCATAAAGTTTGAACAGTAGTTAACTTCTCTTGCTTTCTTTTCATGTTTATTTTAATCTATTTTATGTTTCTTCAATCCCTAAAGTACACTCATTCTCTCATTATGGATGACTATTCCATCATGAGTGAGTAGTTTCTTAGGGGGTAGTGGATCAAAAGTAATAAAATAATGTTGTGGTGTAGTTTATTAATTTGTCTTGTGAACTTTCTGTATTGAATAGTATCACATTATGCCTAATTAAATTCATACTCATTATTTCCTAGTGAGTGTAATATAAATGAAGGGAAAGCCCCTATATGGTAAGGATATATTGGATCATGAGAACCAACCTAATTATTCCATTTATTTTGAGATAATATTATAATGCACCTAAATCTTAGTAGATTACTTTAACCATAAAAATTAAATAGAAATAATTTGTTTTAATCAACACTGGCCATGTGAAATTAATTACTACCAAGGAATATTTCAACTATTCAACCATGTTAATATATAATATAATGAGATCACAATTTATAGTAAAACCCATCCTCTAAAATTGATTCACCATATATATTCTTTATAAAAGGTTTTCATCAATCTTACAAGTGCTACGATTTTTCCATGTCATTAATTTTTTTCTATCCTCAAATCCTTTTCTCAACTTGTTCTCACTCAAATCCATTAATCCAATAATAGAGAATAGTTTAATTTGTTAGGTTTCTATAGTTCCTTATGGTTTGACCTCAGGACTTTCCATTACTATATTAGGTTTCCATAGTTCCTTATGGTTTGACCTTAGGACTTTCCATTACTAGAAATTATAGTATTAGTGATTAGGTTTCATGTAAAAATAATTTCTAAACATTGAATCCATGTCCTCAGGAGGTGTAAAACTCAGGAGGTAGGTGGAGTTTTTGGAACCATTTCTAGGGACCTAGTGTGAAGCTAGATAAACAATTTAGTATATATTGATTGGTTTACTCTTTTCTTCTCTCATTATAATTTTCTATTTTAATTATTTATTACATGCACAAGTGTTATTATTTTTCTCATTACAGATTCTAAGTGTATGAACCACACTCTGTGCATTTTATTGTGGAGCTTGGATTATAAGGAAGCTCTTCAGAGTTCAATCCTGATATTGATATCTACCTTTTGAGAAGCTGGTGAGTAGGGATGACAAACCAAGTATACCACGTAGTGCATGAAGAGATTTATAACATTGTCAGTGGAGAATAACATGAACCACATGAGATAAAATTGATGGATTTCACACTTCCATCCATAAATAGGTATACTCCCATAATAGTTAGGCCACCAATAAAATACAATCACTTTAAACTAAAGTCAAGTGTTCTTTAGATGATCCAAAACATGGGCCAATTCATAGGAATAAAAAATGATAACCCCCATGGTCTTCTATAAAAATTTTAGAAATCAAAAATACATTCAAAAGAAATGGATTTACCAAATATTATATCATATTGCAAGCCTTTATATTATAATTTATGGGATAAGATAAATATTAGTTTAAATTTTAGCCTCTATGATCTATCACAAATTGGAATGATCTCATCCAGATATTTTTGAAAAATCATTTTACACTGAGGAAGATGGAAAAGTTGATAAGTGAAATTCAATTTTTTATAGTAGGATAAAGGGTCTAATTATAAAGCTTGTGAGAATTTCAGGTAGTTGTGATGAAGATACCCACATCATTTATGATCCATTTTTATGTAATTGCAGACATTATACTTTGGTTTACAAATTAGATCTCGAGCCATGGCTGATTTAGTAGATGGAGGAGGAATCATGTGAAAGACCCCCATGAAGGTAAAATAAATTATATATGATCTCATAGATAACATCCTCCAATGGTAATGAGAGAGAGGCCCACATAAGCGAGGCATATAACAATTTAGGTAGATAACTAAGCTGGCTGATCAAATGGAATCAATGTCAAAAACAATGGAGGATTTTATTTTGATCCATAATCAAGGAGCATCACCAAATCCACCACAGGTTATTTTATATGAGATATGTAGAGGCACACAACATTTTAAATACTACCAACCACAAGGAAAAGAAAACTATATGGGTGAGGTGATTTTTTTCAGTTACAATTGGCCTCAACTATAATTTTAAAATCAGTTTGTGCAACAAGCTAGGATGACTACTCAAAATTAGGGTTAGAAGCAAGGAGGGGGGATAAATCCAAATTTCTCCCAAGTTCCTCCAATGTTTCCCCATGGATAGTAAGAATAGAATCTTGTGAGATAATAATTTCAAGCCCTAATTCCATAATTAATTTAGTAGTTTCAACCAAAACTCTAACCACAAGCCCAAAAGACCCAACCATATTTTAAGGAGTTGGTTTTGAAGTATATTTATTTGAACAACCAATTTATCTTTCATGTAGAAAATACACATAAAAATCATAATAATTACTTGTAAAATCACCAAGACTCTCTCTAAAACATCAAGTATCAATTAGGAAAGATTTAATAAAGACTAACTGAGGTACCACTCAAAGTTATATTAAAAAACACAAAGATTCCATTATAGAAAGAAAATATTGTGAAATTAAGATATGGGAAAGAGATAATAAAGGTAGGAAATCATAAGGACAAGGAAGTAGAGGATGAAAAGGAAACATGATAATAATAATAAACAAATAAGAATAAGTAATTAAATAATATAAACCTATTAAAGAAACCTACAAAACCTAGTAAATAGGGGAGTAAAGAACTAAAAATATCACGATTAAGAAGCTAAAAGATCAACTATAATGACCATATTTACCTTTTCTGAAGATTATGTTCCAAGGGAAGATGAAAGAGTAGTATAATAATTTTATGGAGATGTTCAAAAAAATTCACATCAATATACCATTCACTAAGTAAATTTCATAAATTTTGGATTTTACCAAGTTCTATAAGGATCTACTCTCAAAAAAAAAATTAGAGGACTTGGGTACGATCTTCTTGAATGAAGAATGTTGATCTATTATATTATCGAAACTCTCACTAAAGTTTTCAGATATAAGAATTTTCTTTATTTTTTCATTATTGGATTGAATACTTTTAGGAAGGAACTTTGTGAGATTATGGAAAGATTCAATTTAATTCCATATAATGTATTCAATAAACTAAGGCTAAGAATATAAAATCCAATATAAGTTGATTTATAATTAGTATAAATATTGGTGAAGTAGCCAATTAGAATTCCTGAGAACATTTTCATGATGGTTGTAAAGTTCATTTTCCCACTGGTTTTCTGATATTAGAGATAGATAAAGAGGTAGAGGTCCATATAATTCTTGGTTTCCATTTCCTTACTATAGTCAAAGAACTAAGTGATGTGAATTAAGGTCATTTAATATTCCAAGACAAGGAAGATAAGGTTTAGTTTGATCTCATAAAGGTTGTTAAACATGGATATGAACCGAAGGACTATCATGTTATCACTACCACTAAAGGGATATACTAAAATTTGGAGATTCAATTTTATGAATAGAAATTTAGGAATTGTACAATTAATGAAGAATTGCACAAGATAAAAGAGTACAACATTGAAAGAGATCCATAAAAAGAATAAAGTGTTATGGATGTGAAACAAATTTAAAGGTATTATTTCTTGGAACTTATTCCTTCAATCATAAAAGCACCAAATTTAGAGCTTAAAAAAAATCCAAATAAACCTTTATATTTTTTTGAGAGAAGTAGAAACCATTAAATTTATTGTTAATTCATCCCTTTCAAAATAACAAGATAAATAGTTGATTGAAGTTCTTAAGAAAAGAAGGAAAGTTATAACATGGTGTATTATTGACATAAAAGACATCGGCCCATCTATTTTCACACACAAGATGAGTCTCGAAGAAGGGAAGAAACCGATGTGACATCCATAAAAGAGTTTATCCCTTACCATAAATGAAATAGAGAAGAAGGAGATACTGAAAATTCTTGATGATAATATCATTTACCCCATTTTAGACCTTGAATGGGTGATCCCACTCTAATTTGTCCCAAATAAAGGAGTAATTTTTGCGATCAAGAAATATGTTGAATTGATCTCCACTTGAATAGTGATGGGGTGTCACATTTGTGTTGATTATAAGAAGCTCAATGATGCAACAAGGAATGAACATTTACCTCTTACATTTATTGACCAAGTACTCAAATTAATTTTTAGGCATGGATATTATTTCTTCCTTGAAGGTTATTATAGGTATAATCAAATACCCATTACACCAAAGGATTAAGCCAAAATTATATTCACTTTACCATACAGTTCCACCACATACTGACACATGTCATTTGGTTTGTGTAATTAACTAAACACTTTCCATCACTACATGAATTAAATTTTTCATGGGATGGGGGAGGAGTCACTTAAAGCCCTCATGGGAGATTTCTTGGTTTATGGGTGATCATTTGAAGCATGCTTGAAAAATATGGATTTGACGTTGGAAAGATAAAAATAAACCTTCTTTATTATCAGTTGGGAGAAATTCCACTTCATGATGAATGATGTAATTGTAATTGGATGTAAAATTTATAAATATGGGATATATTTTGGTCTAGTAAAAATAATAGTGATCCAGGAGATACTGAAACCTACACCAGTGAGGTAGATTCAAAGATTCTTAGGACATGTATATTTATACTAGATATTTATCAAGAACTTTTCACATGTTGATAGACCCCTCACCCACATTTTAGCCGAGAATGTGAAGTTATATTTTTTTTAAAAATGAAAAGAGGATTTAAAGAAGTTAAAGATAATACTAATCACTTCCCCCATCATATTTTCATATGATTGTGAGGATCCTTTCAAGACAATTTGTGATGAAAGTGATTATGTAATAGGGGATGTGCTTGGTTAAAAGGTGGATAAAATTTTTAAGCCTATATACCATGCTATAAAGACCTTAACATAATAATTATTTAATTATAACAATACGAATAAAGATTTAATTTTAGTGGTATTTTCTTTTGATAATTTTAGACCCTACCTTGTACTCTCTAAAGTGGTTGTGCACACTGATCATGTGATGTTGAAGTACTTACTGATAAATAATTACATCAAGACTTAATTGATCCGATAGATTATATTACTACAAGAGTTTTATATAGAGATAAAATATGAAAATGGATCATATAACATCATCACTGAACATATTTTGAGGATGTAATTTCCACACTTGAGTGAATAGTAGGAATTTTAAATTCAAGCTGAGTTTCTAGATAAATGTCTATTTTTAGTGGAGTTCACAGTATGAACATTGTTCATAAACAACATAAACTACTTTTAAATTAGAATTATTTACCCCCAATTTTTATATTAATAAAGAAGAGGTTTTTATACAAGGTTCTCTATTTCTTTTGGGTTAATCCCTTTTTGTTCAAACTATAAAAAGATGGGATGATTTAGAGTTGTGTTCTTGAAAGTGATATTGAAATTGTGTTGGAATTTTTTCACTCCTCACTAATTATAGGACATTATGGATAAAAAAGAATTGTGGATAAAATCATACAAAGTGTATTATTTTGGCCAACCCTATAGACATATGTAAGTATATTTTTAGTATATTTTAATCCTTGATAATGATATGGGACAACTGGGAAGATGTATGAGATCCCACAAAACATAGTCATGGAAGCTAAAGTTTTTGATGTATGAAGAATTCAATCCATGGGTCCATTGCATAATTAATTTTGACACATTTACATGTTGGTGTGTATTTACTATATTTTGAAATGGGTTGAATTTGAATCCATAATTTTGAAAAAAAAAATCATCACACTATTCTTGAAGGAAAACATATTTTCCTAGTTTGGTGTCGCAAAGAGACTGATAAGAGATCATGAAACACATTTTGATAATCATATTTCGTGAAGTGTGTAGGAGAATTGTGGGATTCATTACAACACAGTACCCCATATCACCCCCAAAATAGTGTAAAAGTGAAGTTTTCAAATAGAAAATTGAAACATATCCTAGAGAAGATCACCAACTCAAGTAGAAAGGATTGGGAAAGGAAACTCGATGATTCTTTTTGGGCATACTAAATATCCTACAAAACACCATTATGAATGTCTCCAATTTGATTGGTGTTTGGTAAACCATGAGACGTTCCAATGGATCTCACATAAAAATCATATTAGGTAGTAAAAGTTGTCAATTGAAAGGAGGATTAAGCTAAAAATAAGATATTATTGGAGTTATATGAACATGAAGAAATCTGTAGGGATGCCTATGAAAATACTAAAATTTACAATGAATAGATAATTAAATGGAATGAACAACACATATAGAGGAAAAAGTTGACCTGAGAAACAAGGTACTTTCATTTAAATCGTATTTGTTCTTGTTTCTATGTAAGATAAGATCAATATAGCTATCTAATTTCATGATTATGTATGTGTTTTCATAGAGAGAAATGGAGATTAATAAAGATAGAGAGAAACCCTTCAAAGTGAATAAACGTTATATCAAGCCTTACATTGATAAATATCAAGTTGAGAGTATCCTATCACTCAACTTTAAATGAGGAACAACACGTATATCTATATTTAAACTTCAAATAAAGAACTGATTGGGAGGTAAACCAGGTATATTTTATTTTCATTTCATATTCTTTATTTTTTTAGGTTACATATTATAAGTTATTGGTAAAAGAGAGTCACTATTAGTGAATCAAATTTTTTCTTCTCATACTCTCCCCATTAGGAACCTCAACTATCAATAGTAAATTACAAAAGAAACGATAAAGTTATATGGAATCAATTGACTAAAGGAATGGAGGAAACCATACAATAGAAAAGATATATCATGGTGTGACACATTAGTCATAATACAATTTTTTTTGCATGATTTTGAAAATTGATAAATTATGAAAATTTAGGGTACAACACGACACAACACATCCACAACTTCGCAGAAAAGAAACACCAGATTCTACATGTATTTTACCATTAGAATGGGTGTAATTTTGCATCATGAAGCATAGTGATTATAGTAATTGGATTTTTTTGGGTAGGATAGAATCCATTACATCACATCCAAGAGACTACACTATAGTCAGTGTATGAAGGAATAATTTTATCTCATGTATAAAAATATCATGCCAAAACCTAAATGAGTCATTATATAATGAATTATGTATTTATATTAAAAAACATTTATAGGATTGGAACCACCACATTTTAATCTCAAGGTCACACTGAGGAGCCTTGTTTGATCGATAACCATGAAATTAGCCTTTCTAGAAAATGAGATGTCTATAGTTTGGTTAATTATAACATGAAACATTCATAAACTGTACGTCTAAGTACTGAATCAACACCATTCCTTCAGGTTATAGTCTTAAAATCCACACTTCTAATCCATGGAATATCAAAATTCAATAAATTAGAAATTTTAGGGAATTGATTCTCATTATGGTGTAATGGTGAATCTACATCATGAAGAAGAAAAATAAAGTAGATCACCATGTTATGAATGAAATTACTACACCACAGCTTGCAAATACACATTATAAAGGCATAGGCATTAGAATTAATAAATTATGGATTTGGAATCAAATTTTTAAAAATGAAATAATTTGAATCATTATATCATATCCCTCATTCATGAAAGAATGGTAAAACATAGATAATTTACTATTGTGATTTGATGGAATCTCTTATGGTACAATATTTTGAGAGTATGGGTAGTAAAATGTATTGGGTCAAAAAAATTAGAACGCTTCACACCACAGTAGTTTGGACCATGCTTCAATGGTTTAAAAATTTATAAATATGTGGCTAGAACCCTAAATTTGTTCCATGATGCTTTCAGTTCCCTAATCCAGTCACTCATGATTCAACTCTCCGACCTCTCAAATCCACTCTTTAAACCTTAATTTTACCTCATAAGATATTCCAAGATTTCATTTACTGATTTTTTTCTATTCTTGATCCATTTTCCTAACCCTCCATTCTTCTATTTCCTAAACCACCACCTCTAACACATGACCTTAACTAAACTATAATTTCCTTCAAAATAACACCTCAAGACCCTTTTTCAACCTTTACCCACTTCCTCAAATCCATTTCTCATTCTCCATCATGGTGCCTATAAATTTCACTGACCCTCTATCTATTACCTTCGACCAATATCCCAGTTCCCTAGACCAAAACTGAAAACCCAAACCCCATTCAAAACAAAAATCCAACAAAAAAGCTCCACCTGAACTAAAATCCACCAAAAAACCCAATAAATCACCAACTTAGTGATCCACTTCCCACCGAATGAAAGAAAATTCCCCAAAACCTAAACCAAAATCATGTATTTAACCTAGCCCGAATCCTTCCCCATCACTATCCCCAAGACATTTTAGATCCCTATAATATCAATCCTCTAAAATTAACCTCCACCATTATCTTAAATTCACTAAACCCACTCACATTTTGTGGATACAAAGTCACAAAAAAAGAATACCATGACCAAAAAAACATTGAATATGGAAATGATTTGGAAAATTAGCATAGAATCAAATATCATGGAAGTACTTCAAGTGATGCACCTAGAGCACATAATTTGGGTTCAAAAGGCGGATTTTAGGGATCCAACCCTTTAATTTTTTATAACACATGAGTTGGGATTAGAAGATATCAAATTTATATTAGGAAATAAAGAGCAGTAGATAAAATTAGCTGAGTTTGGAGTTGGAAACGGGATATATAGTGTTGATTTTGTTTAGAGTCCATCATATGTAGAGTTGAAACTTGAGGCCTCCCAGGCCCATATTTAGAATATGTTTTAAGTGATTAGTTTTTAATGTTCATTTAAATGGGTATATCATATTTAATTATATACCGCATATCACATGTTACAAATTGCATGAGATGTAAGTCATGGACTATGATTTGGTTGAATCATAAGAGAGTCTTGTGGATCCTTTTTCACCTATATTTCATAGTATGGTATGCAATATGATACACATTAATGAGATTCATTTACCTTCCACATCCAATTTTGAATGGGTTCCTTTAGCTATAATCCATGAGATGTATTATTTAAGTATTCACATAATTCATTGAAGGTGTTTAATAAAGAACATCCAATTGTAAGTAATTCATGAGTGTGACTATATGCATTTAATATGTAAGAACATATTTATTAAATGAAGAACATCTACATTTCTATAAAAGGATAATATCCTTCTTCTATTGGGTACCTTGGTTTCTTGCGATATCTGCCAAATATTTCTTCTCCCCAGTACATTGTTCATCACTTCATAGTGATGGATCTAGCACCCCATCAAGTGTATGACAATCCTAAAATTATATTCTAGGATCCTAAGGATGGTGTATTACCTATAGAGGTAGGAAATATCATTTGTTTCTTTAGTGATCATTATCAAGCATGCTCCATTGGTACAGAGGTTACTAAACATAATTTATAGGTATGTTTCTATTATTTGATATTTTCATGCATGTTTGATCCTTGAAGATAGATAAGGATTATTTATTGGGTTCTTTATGATATCCATGATCATGAGATGACCCCCTAACACCCATAAATGGTATTAGAGTCTTATTATTCAAGGATTAATCATGTTATTTTTATAGGGGTTTCAAATAATTTCATATCATAATTCATTTGCAGTAGTATCATAAAATACAGTATGCATAAAACTTCTATTTTTGTTAACTATAACATACAATTAATATATATAATAAGGTTTGATATATAAAAATTTCATGGGTTTGAGCTACATTATATGATACGATATAAGATATCATAAAGTATGATTTTTCCTCAAAATTTTGAAAAATAGAGCATCATTTCATATTTATGATATCCTCTATATTAATAAATATGTCTGGTGTTGTACGATAACACCCATTATAAGCAATGATGTGTGTTATATTTTATTATTTAATGTTATCTCATAAAACATTATTAGTCCATGGGATGTCCATTCTCTAGCATCAGTCACATTTTATGATTGATAGTCGGTCATAAAACATGATGTATAAAAATTTATATTTTGATAAATTTGATTATAATTTGTAAATTGTTTATAAATTATAAGTGTTAGAAATTATAAAATGAGTTTTTTAATTCCTAAATTAAATATGAAAAGTTCATATTTATTTCTCATTTTCTGAAAAATAAATAAAGTGTTTGTTTATTAGTTTATTCCTTTAAATTATTAATGTTTATAAACGTTTTATAGAATGTGAATAATGTGTATTCTTAAATTTATTTAATAAATAAAGATATATCCCAACATTACATGATAGATGAGACACTATAAGATTTAGTTTTCATCTACCTTAATCATAGTTTTTTTATAGTTATGATCTTGATTGTAGTTTTTGAATCTAGTTTTTCTATATTATGTTTTCAAGATATTGTGAATTTAATTCTATCTCAAGTAAATTCTCTCCAGAAAGAGGGAATTGAGGTAAAACTACCCACTATCTCAGAGGCTTATGACTTGTTCTAGAAAGGTGAGGGGTTGGAAATCTATTTCTCTCAACTTACTGATGTGGAGTTTTCTAATCACATATAACTCTATGACTTTACATGAATATCTCATATACCTTATGAAAGAGATTAATTCAAAAATGTATGAATATGTTCAAATTTTATTTTTGGGTGGGTAATACAATCTTGTGAATTATGTAACGAGTTACATGTTAATGTTGTACTATCACATTAATTTGTTATATGTAAAAAATATTATAAAACTAAATAGTTAAAAGCATGTATACAAAAAGGAATAAAACATGAGATGATAAATATTGAATGAGATGTAATGGATTAAATATACATAAGATGTATGTTAAACTTGTGAGACTTTTAAGAAACATATTAAATATAAAAAGCGTGAGATTCTTTCTAAAGAAAAACCTATCAAGTCCTTGATCATCCAACTGGGTAGTTTAACACTAAAGAAGGGTGAACATGTATTATCATGTGTATGGTATGGTGGATGTGGTTAATCATAAGGGTTGGGTAATGAAATCCTAATGTGAGCTTTGGTTGACACTTAGATGGAAAATTATAAGGGTTAGGATACCAAAGGAATAGAGTTGAGTTTATTATTTATATAATGGATATAATTAATTTCCCACTCAACTATCCAAGAATCCCAAGTTTTGTGGTTATCATGATTTCTTACCTAAATAAATAAAGTGTTGATTTTCATGCCAAAGAAGGTTCGTTTATCAGGGAAATATGTATCTTGGCTCACTAAATAAATATGGTGTATGAGGTCATCATTTTTATTGGTATTATTTTATTTAAATTCCTTGATGAAAAGATATAAATCATGATACCCACCCATATATACATCTTTTTTACAGATTATAGAATACATTATGATAATCATATTAAGATAACTTATTGGTATAACCTATAAAATAGTTTGAAATTGGTATATGAGGTTAAGAACCATTCTCAAAGAAAATAATCATTATGAGTACTTGAATATGAATGTAATAGAAGTCAACATTTCTAACTCTGACTCATAGGAATTGGATATCTTGTGTGCATCAAAAAAGTGTATTGATAAATATTTACCTATAGATAAGAGAATATTTAAAAAGGGTGAATTATATCTACATATTGGCAATGAAGAAATAGTTATTTCATCATAATTCGATACTTATGATTCAAATTTACCAAGTGGATTAATTCTAGAATTGGGTAACTTTTACTATGTTCCTACTAAAAACAAAAAATTTATTTCTGTATCTTATTTGGAAAATAAGGGATTCTCATTCACTATTAAGTAAAATATTTTTAAATATATTTTAATGAGATTTTTTATGGAATTTGGAACATTATCAACAATTTATATATTATAGATATGGAAAATCTAGTTTATAACATTCCAAATAAGAAAGTCAGGGTTGATTATAATCCCACTAATTTTGGGCATTGTACCCTTGGATATATAAAGGAGAAACACATTTAATGACTCTATAAATATGGAATGTTGGATCCATTCAATTATGAATCATTTTAGGATTTTTAATCTTGTTTATTATGAAAAATGAACAAATAAACTTTTATTGGAAAAGACGAAAGGGCTAGTGGGATCTTGGATCCCATAAATAGGGATGAATGTGGATCAATGATTAAAAATGTGGTGGATTTTAAGTACTTAATTAATTTTAACGATGAATTTAGTTAGTATGGATATGTGTTTCTGATAATACACAAGTATGAAACTTTTAAAAAGTTTAATGATTTTCAGAGTGAAGCACTGACTCAACTGCAAAAAGTATTAAGATCCTTTAATCAGATTGGGGTGGTGAATACTTGATTAAGGAATTCATAGATCATTTGAGGGGTCATGGAAATGTTTTCCAACTTAGTCCTCTTAGAACACCATAGTGGAACGATGTGTATGATATGAGATTTCATAATTTTTTTGGACATGGTTTGATTAATGATGAGTTTGTGTGATCTTCCTATCTCATTCAGGGGTTATACTCTAGAGACTACAACATTTCTACTAAAATATGTTCCATATAAAGCAGTCATAAAGAAACCATATGATATTTAGAATGAGAAATGTATCAATATTTATTTCATAAATATTTTTGGATGTGAAGAATTTTTATGAATTTTAGTTTTTGATAAACTCAACCCTAAATTAGAGAAATAATTATTTATTGGTTATCCTAAAGAGACTGTGGAATATTACTTTTACAATACCATTGAATACAAAGTGTTTTTGGCTCGATATGTTATTTTTATTGAGAAGAAATACATAAGTCGAATAGTTAGTGGGAATAATGTTGAACACATATAATTTTAATACCAATAAATAGTAAGTGTTCCTTTAATGGATGTTGAGATGGTTCCATAAAGGGTTGTGGAAGAACAGGATCAAGCTACACAAAAACCTCAAAAGTCTAGTAGGATTCATAAATAGTTCATGATGTACATATTTAATGTAACTAATGATGATGAAGTAATGTTCATTGATGATGAAATTAATATCTACTAGGAGGCCATCAATATTTTTGATTATGAGAAAAAGGTTTAAATCCATGGAATATAAAATATACTCCATGTATACTAACCAAGTTTGGAACTTGGTGGATGAACATGAAGGGGTCATACCCATAGGATGAAATTTGGTTTTCTATAAGTAAACTGGAATGGATGGTAGAGTTTCTACCTATAAATCATTCCTAGATGCAAAAGGTTAGATGAAAATTCATGGTATTTACTATAAAGAAATATTTTCACCTATAGTGATGATAAAGTCTATTTATATATTTATAGACATAGAAACTTAATTTAATTATGATATATATCAAATGGATGTCCAAAAATATTTCCTTAATGAGAATATAATCGAGAAAATTTATATGATATAACATGAATGTTTTGGAGTTCCAAATGAGACTATTGAGGTATAAAAGCCACAAATGTCCATTTATGGGTTGAAGCATGATTCTTGAAGTAGGAATATTTGGTTTGATGATGCAATCAAAGAATATGGTTTTATAAAAAAATGTTAATGATTCTTATATATACAAGTGGATTAGTGGGAGTGTTGTAGTATGTATGATATTGTATGTGGATGAAATACAACTTACCATAAAAGATATCCTGGTACTTTATTATGTGAAGATATGCTTGGGGAAATGCTTCTCAATGAAAAACATGGGTGATTTAGCATATATACTAGATATGAAGATCTATAGAGGTATATTTAATAAGTTTACTAAACTTATTTAAGATGCTTACATTGGTAAAGTTCTAATGTGGTTTATCATAGGGAACTCCAAAAGGGGTTCCTTATAAGTGTTGCATAACATGAATCTTAGGAAGATTTAGGATCCTTCTAAGGAGCTACAAAGGATAGATATAATTACCTTTGCATCTACTATAAGTTCTATCTTTTATTATATATTGTGTACTCAAACTAATCTCACCTATTCTTTAAGAATCACATCAACATACCAATATAATCATGGAAATAGTCATTGTATTGCTATAAAGAACATTCTTAAGTACTTAAAAAGATTTAGGGATATGTTCTTGGTCTTTGTAGGAGATAATGGACTATGTGTAAAGGGCTACATGGATAAAAGTTTCCAATCCAATATAGATGATATGAAATCTCAATATGGTTTCATGTTTTTCTTAAATGGTGTAATTATCAGTTAGAAGAGTTTTAAACAAGCCCCCATAATATAATTTACAATATAGGAAGAGTACATTATAACATTAAATGCTATGAAAGAAGTTGTTTGGATCAGGAAGTTTGTCTCTAAAATAGAGCCGGTTCTTAACATTGAGGGAACAATGGAAATTTACTTTGGAAATAATGGATCTATCACTTAGGAAAAGGAATATCAATCTCACCAAAGGACTAAACACATCCTTTAAAAATACTATCTTATATGGGATATTGTTGAGAGGGGTGATTTTAGGATATGTTTGGTGGATACAGATGGAAATTTAGTGGAACCATTAATGAAATTATTATTAAAACATAAGCATATGGGTCATGTAGAGTCTCATGGTATACATTACTTAAGAGATTGATGTAACAATTTAATAATGTATCATGCATTTATAATAAAGTCAATATCCATTTATCATTCATTCATGTGTGTTGTAATTTAATTTACATGAATGGTGGAATGATAATATCCCCTCAAAATATGACTTTGAGTTGTCCCTAATTGATAATTATCATGGATCGGTATGGTTTGTGATGAAATTCCAATATTAGCATGAGTAGTGGACTCATGAGATAATAAGTTAAGAATTATCATTTAGACTAACCCACCAAATATATACCATATAATTTCATACAACCATGAATATAGTTAGGGGTGTATACTTATAATAAATCCTAATTACCGAAGGTTAGTAAAATAGCTAGAATGATAACCTTCATAATTTGATACCATTATTATTAAATTCATTATGAATTAGATAATTAGGGGTGGTTGGGTATATTGCTGATCATGTCATCGATTGGAGATTGACCAAGATAAGATTTTTCAACTCGTATGATGAGAAAATACATATAGATATTGATTGAATTAGACTAAGTAAATATAGGTCCATGGTTATTTGAGTAACATGATGTGTGTACAACTACTTGGATGAGGAACATGTAACGTGATTATCTAATTGATGAATGAGTTTTGATGCATTTATAGAATAGGTGAGTCTTTTTCTTAGAATCAATAAGGCTTGAGATGGCCTATACTAGATTGAAATTGTTCCATGTCTAGTGTTCACTCGATGTCATGAAAAAGAGATTATATAGTTATACATATGATGTATATGATACATCTTGGGCTGAACATGTTCATATGTGATATGAGTATGTTTGATGGAGATCACACTAGAAAACTTAGTCGCTTGAGTATCACTGATGCTTTTATAGAGGCTACTCTTTCCTTAAATCTATGAAATTAGGATTTCATATTTATTATCAACACTATTAAGGCCCATAGGTTCACACAGTTAAGACTTGGGATAATTATTAAGTTTTGGACAAATATTTTGTTCCAAAATTAAGAGAGAATGATAAAATGTATCTAAAAGAGTTTTCGGTGGATTCATAAAGATTTTTGAAGTTTTATATAAAGTTTTTATGGTATTTAAGTGAAAGTGGAATATTTTTGGATGTGAACTTAATGTGGAATATCATATTTAATGACATAACCACATCATATGTTGTGGCTTTCATGATATGAAAGTCACAAATTACAATTGGGTTGAATTTCAAGAGGCTTGTGAAGCCTCCACCACCTATATAGTATAGTACGATATGTAATACTATATGAATACATGTGATGCATAAACCTTTCACATAAAACCCCATATAATTTATTTTGATCATAATTCATGAGATAAATTATTTAAGGCTTCATATCATTCATTTAAGGTGTTCAATGAAAAACATACAATGGGATTAGATGCACTTGGTTAAATGAAGAACATCAAAATAAACATAGAAGGATATGATTATTCTTCTGTTGGGTATCATGGTTGTTTGTGATACTTGTCACAGCTCTATTATCCCTACTATGTTTTTCATCACTTCATGAAGTATCAATGGATTTTTTGATCTTTTTGTTTCTAGTTTGAATTTGTTTTAAACTTTGATTGAGTATCAGTGGATGTGTTTAAGATGGTTGGAAAGGGTTAGAGGTATCTTGGAGGAGTTCTAAAGTCACTATAGAAATATGGACAAACTAAAAAAATGTAAAAGTACTAAGAATAAATATTTGAGAACTGTGAATAATTTTTTGATAGTTGAGTTTAAGTCTTTATCCTTGAGCCTAAGTCTTTGATGCTGATTGTAAGATTTTAAGCCTTTGAGTGTAAGTCTTTATCGATGATTTTAAGTCTTAAAGTATCTAAGCATAAAAATTTGAAGTACTGAACATAATACTTTGATCCAACATAATTATTTCACCATACGCCTTCACTAGATATAATTCTTTGAATGGAAAACATAAATTATAAAGACTTAGACAAATTCCAAGTTTATGCTTAGTAGAAAATCATGTTTCCAGAAATCAATTTTTTTTATGAAATAAAACCTGACAATATAATATATTATTTAGTGTTTAAAATATCAAAATTCGATTGTGATACATGGAGGAAGAAGATTCCATGTTACCCAAATGATGAAGAAGAGGAAGAGACTAAAAATATGAGTTTTTCTGCTGGTATCATTATATCTCAAGTAGGAAGAAGCTATTGCACCAGATGAATGCATGCAAGGGAATTTTAATCAATAAAGTTTAATTAATGTGAAAATTTATTAGGAAGTGTAAATAAAGTAATGTGAAACCAAAATTGAGAATTTTATAATCATAATTTTTGACTAGAAACCTCAAAGTCTTCTTGGTTGAGATCCATTCAATGATAATGAATGGAATGCCTTTTGATAAGATCAATGCTGAGAAGATTGTAATATGGTTTAATAAGAAGAGAGAAGCTATGATATAAGAGAAGGTGAGAAGGAGATATAGATGAAGAGGAAGAGAAATCATGGTGTGTGAAGTTTAGATATAATCATATACATCTGTTTGAGCCCAACATCAAGTGGAGAAGAATGACTAGTAGAGCATGTTGTCCAAGTAGATAATGACTAGCAGGACTATAAAGATCGAGTGGAGCATGTTGTTTTAAATATTTTAAGGATCATGGAGAAGAATGAATAGTGTTATACTGAACATGACAAATGGGATAGTGTGTAAATCAATGGGATGATGACAAACCAAGCTACATGATGATACATAACCTGTACACTTGTATTTTACCACAAATATTTAATGGAGAAACCATGGATTGTTTACTTATTTATTCCATATGGGTAATGTTGAGGAAATAACTTGAGTGGGTCAAATTTTAAAATAAAACCACCACTAATGAATAAGTTTGAATTTCAAGTGCATAAGTTAGAATTTCTAAGTAGTATCATGGCCTTAGGTTCCTTACATCAACTCCTTGAATTGTTTTTGATGGATAATATTAATTTAGAAGTAGAGGTGTGCCAAACTTTGGACCTTAAGTTAGTTTCACCTTGATTGAGATAAGATATAAAATTAAATTCACTAATAAAAGAAATATTGAAATAGATGATAAGGGAAGAAATGAAATTTTGTTGTATCTATCCACACTAAATCCTTAAAAAATAGAATCTTATTGCTTAAATATATTCTCAATATTTTCAAAATCTCACTCAATATCTTCAAGGAATATATTACTCAATTAAGACTTCACAACATCATTGTTCATTATCACTTATTATGAAAGTATTAGGATGTATAGTAAAAAATTCCGATTCAGATAACAACACTATGCATTCAGAAAGTAGTAGATCAGGGGAACTTCACTATATACACATGAGATGAACATGATTGCAAGGAAATATTACTACCTTATTCACCCCTATATTTATATGCACTTCACATCTGACTTCTTCACCTCTGCTTTCAGCATTTTAACTGTCAGCACCTTGTTCTCCATCACCACCTTCACCTCCCCCGCTTTCATGTTCTCCAGTAGCTTGAACTTCCGTATGAAACTCACCACACTCCGCTCCACCCAGTGCGACACCTCATTCTCTTACTCCTCCTTACGCCTCCTCTCCCCACTGATCTGCATGATCCACCCCTCTTCCACCACCACCTCTACCTCCCCATTCTTTAACCCCAACAAATCCGCCTTGAACACATGCACCTCACTCGTCTTCTTTTAATTGATTATCTTATTTTCCACTACCGATGTCTCGCTCATGGATGATGGGGGGAAATTTCTCACCGTGTCCAAGAACCCCTGGAACAAATCCCAGAAATCTAGAGAGAAGGATCCATGGTCCTGCGACCAAAGAACCCTGGAATGATTGACATGATCATGTTTTTCTGACTAGCTATGATAACCCTAACCATTTATAGAAGAAAAAAATAGTGTGCAGATTTTATTGTTGGTAAATATGGAAAGTGATGAACATGAAAACAACATCAAAGTGAATGTGCAATAGAAATATATTTCTTTCCCTTTAAAAAAGACTAAAAAATAAAGAGGATGCACAGTGACCAAAGATATGAGTGCTGAAAAATAAAATCCGACACCAGAAATTTTTAATGTGGATAACCCAAAAAGGGAAAAACCATGAGACCTAGTCTAGAAAGAGAGATCCACTAAAATGAAGAAGTACAAGGTAGAGACTCCCCAAAAATGTAAGGGATCTCAAAAGTAATACTCATATAAAATAGCGCATCAATGGTGGAGAGCATATGTAGTCTAAAGTCAGGCTGAAATGAAGAATGCATCCTTATAAAGAAACCTAAATAAATATGACCATTAAAGTAGGAGATTGCTATCCAAACAAAAAGGTGCAGATTAAAAAGTACCGAGATTGAATTGAAAACCACTACAGATGAAAGATAACCAGATAAAATTAGTTCAACCATTTGAATATCTAAAAACTGGTCCCTAAAACCGCAACTGCACTACTCTAAAAAAATAAAGAGAGAAGATACGAACATATCATATATAAAGGAGAGTCTCTACATGATATATCATGTACCTCATCAAAGATATAAAATATATCTCCTCAAATATATCACATATATATCCTCAAAGATATTAGATATATATCATCAAAGATATCAAATATATATTTTCAAAGATATCTAATATATCTCCCTAAAGATATCAGATATATCTCGTCAAAGATATCAAATATATCTCGGGGCCAACTGAGGAGGCTCCCCAACAAAATTCCCCTTCAAATCAACCGGGAATCATTTCCAACCCTGAAATCAGTCAACAAGTCTCAAATTTTCTTATGGGTAAACACTTGGTCAATATTTATGACCCATTGTCATCATTGTGGATCTTCTCAAGATCTAACTATCTCAAATCAAGGAAATTGCTGATCCAATGATACTGAAAATTGATATGTTTTTACATACCATGAAAATTAGAATTATTTCCCAAACAAATAGAACTCTGAATATAAAAAAATAAAACATACCTATCCTGATTAAAATTGATCTCTCAAATAAATGTTTTCATCCACACTAATTATTTTCAAGCCTCTATAGCTGTAACAAACTCAGAATCTAGGGTAGATAAAGAAACACATCTTTACAATCTAGTCTACCAAGATACAACTCCCCCTACAAAAGTGATCAAATAGAATGAAGCAGACTTCCTCAAATCGATATCTCATGCCATATCTAAATTAGTAAAACCAAAAATCATAGGTTTCCCACTTCCAAAAACACAATCTCAATTTAGAAGTACCACAGAGATAAAAAAATATATACTTCACTGCTCTCCAATTCTCTCTACCTAGATTAGATAGAAAAAAACCAACCACACAAATTACATGAGCTATATTAGGTCTATTACATACTATCACATATATCAAATAGACAACAACATATGAATAAGGTATGTGTTTCATCTCATCTCTCTCTTCATTAGTAGAAGGTAACTTACTAGTACTGAGTTTAAAATGTAATGAAAGATGAGTACTAACCACTTTTTCTCTATCCATATAAAATATATAAAGAACCTTACTAATAAATATATCTTGATATAACCACAATTTATTAGCCTTTCTATCACAGGAGATCGACATGCCAAGAATCTGTCATGTTGGCCCCAAGTATTTAATCACAAAAAACTGAAAAAGATCCCTCTTCAATCTTTCAATTCTAGAAGCATCATGGAAAATAATGAGCATATCATTAACATAAAGTAATAGTATAATAAAATCATCATCAGTAAATATTTGAACAAAAACACAATGATCAGAAGATTTATCCCTGAAAAATAATAAAAAATGATAGATTCAAACTTCTTATACCACTTCCTCAGAGCTTTCTTCAAACCATACAAACTCTTTTTTAACCTATAGACATGATTCACTTTACTTGTTCCAAAAAAACCCTCTGGATTCTCCATATAAATATCATCCTCTAAATCTCCATGGAGGAAAGCTATATTCACATCCATAAGCTCAATCTGCAGATCCAAACTAGTATCCAAACAAAAAACAACTCGAATGGAAGAAATTTTTACAACAGGTGAAAAAATATCATCAAAATAAATACCATTCTTATGAAGGGAGCCTTTAACAACTATACTTGCCTTTTATAATGGAACAAAACACGATTATTCATTTTTAATCCAATAAATACACCGATTTTGAAAAGATCTATTACCTTTCAGTAACTTCACCAGCTCAAAAGTATGCTTTTCATGAAATTATTTTATCTCACTATACATTTCTACAACCCATCTATCTTTCTAATCACTCTCCATTGCCTCATCAAAGGATTCTGGTTCTCCCACTTCAGTGAGGAGCACATACTCATCAGGAGAATACCAATTAAAAATGGTACGATGCCGAGATAGCCTCTAGAGTGGAACTGTAGGTTAATTAATAACCCAAGGATCCAAATAATTAGAAACAAAAGGTGCATTGGAAATATCAACTCCAACCTGTTCACCATAAAAATTATTCTACACATCAACATGATCATCAAAATCAATAGCAAGTGGTAAATGTGAAACAGAACCTATATCAAGACTAAAAAAGCAATCAAAAGGTGGAGAAGTAGATTTTTCACCTTTACCAATATCTGCAATTTTCAGATCCTCCTCAAATACCACATCACAACTTCTGAAAAGTTTCTTCAAAGTAGGATCATAAAACCTATACCCAAACTCATCATGTCCATAGCTAATAAAATTTCACTACCGTGACTTACCATAAAACTTGGATATCTCATATCTAGGTACATGAACAAAATACTTTCATCTAAAAAACACATAAATGATCATACCTGATCTCTTTTCCATACCAAAAATTTTCAGGAGTGTCTGTTTGCAAAGCAACCATAGGTGATAAATTGATAATATAAGCAGTAGTAAATAAATACTCACCCCAAAAATTTCCAAGAAACTTTGCTTCATAAAGAAAACAATGAACACTTTCCAACAAAGTCTTGCTCATCTGCTCAGCTACACCATTTAGCTAAGGTGTCTTAGGAGGCATCTTCTGATGTCAAATACCTTCCTGCCTACAATACTAATAAAATATACCACAATAATCATCCCCATTATTAGTGCGAACACATTTCAATTTCTTACAAGATTCCCTATCAATAGAAACATGAAATTTCTTAAAAACATTTAGCACCTAACTTTTGGAATTCAAAACATAAACCCAAAGATTTTGTGAGTAGCCATCAATAAATGTCCCAAAATAACTTTTCCACTAAAGGAATTAGATTTTAAAGGACCACAAACATCATAATGTACTAATTCAAATACCTATGACTTCCTTTGTAAAGGATGACTGTTGAAACTCACCTTACTCTATTTTCCAGCCATACAATGATCACACGTGTCTAATTTGACACTCTTAAAATCTAGAAGAGGATTTATATTGGTCAAACAACTAATACCTTTCTCAATAATGTGACTGAGCCTCTTATGCCATAACTTGGACAAAACAATGCACTCAATAATGCAAGAAGTATCACAAGAAATATAAGCTATAGTCCAGTACAAACTTGATTGCTTATTACCTCGAGACACAATCAAATAACCCTTGGAAATATTCCATTGGAAATCACTAAAAGTTATGATAAACCCTTCATCATCAAGAATGATGGTATAAATAAGATTCAAGAAAACCTCAGGTGCATATCAAACATCCTTCAAGACCAGCTTACTTTCTATACTGGTCTCTAAAAAAATAGTTCTAATACCTACAACATCAGCATGAACATCATTACCCATATTCAAAATCCCAAAATTAGATGGGCTATAAGATATAAAGATATCCTTCCTTGTTGTCACATGAAATCTAGAACCACTATCAAAAACCCAATAAGAATCATTAGAAGAAATGTTAATGGAGGCATAAATAATAACAAGATCACCCCCTCTAGCAGTGACAACATGATCATCTCCATCACCATTTTTATTCTATTGATTTTCCTGAATTATATTTTCTCTTTTCATCTGATAAAAAAACTTCTTAACATGTCCCTTATTAAAACAATGATGACATTAAAAATATCTCCGCTTCGACTTGGATTTTATTCTACCTTTTCTCTTACCTCGATTGCTCTATCCTTGATTATTTTTTTGGATTCCACCCTTTTTATCTATGACTCAAAATATCTAAAGAAAATTCCTCCTGAGTACGTTTCCTGACTTCTTCATTCAAAATAGAAGACTTAACAAAACTGAATGTCACAACATTATTAGGAGCATAACTGGTTAGAGTAACATGTAAATTCTCTCAAGAATCAGGTAGAGTGTTAATACATAAAAGTGTTAAAACCTCATCTTCAAAGTTAATACCCATACAAGAAAACTAATCAAAACACCCCTGATATTCACTCAAATAATCATAAATAGACATACCTTCTCTATACCTCAAATTCATCATTTTCTGGAGAAGAAAAAATTTATTGTTTCCTGTCTTGGAAGCATAAGTGGTATCAAGATTCTCCCAAAAATTTCTAGCATATGCGATGTTGACAATATGGTTAATCACATTATCTTTGACCCATTGGTGAATAAAACCATGAACCATCTCATGCTCAAACTCCCATTATTCATCTAACATTCTTTCTAGATTTTGAGTACTAAACACCAAAAGATGTATTCATTTGATAAAAAGAAGATCCTTCATTTTTAGTCACCACATATGGTAATTAATACCATTCAATAAAATTATCCAACCATAATTGGATCCCATAATAAATATAAAATAAAACCAAATCCTATGATATCAAATGTTGGGAAATATGGAAAGAGATGAACGTGCAAACAAAAACAAAGAGAAAGCACATTGGAAATATATTTATTTCCCTTTAAACAAGCTAGAAAAATAAAGAGGATGTGCAATGACCAAAGATATGAGTGCTGAAAAGTAAAAGTTGACACTAGAAATTTTTAATATGGAAAACCCAAAAAGGGATAAACCACAAGACCTAGTATAGAAAGATAGATCCACTAAAATGAATAAGTACACGGTAGAGACTCACCCAAAAATGGAAGGGATCTCAAAAGTAATACTCAGATAAAATAGTGGATCAAAGGCGGAGAGCATATGCAGTCTGAAGGTAGCATGAAATAAAGAATGTGACCTTATAAAGAAACTTTAATAAATATGATCGTGAAAGCATGAGATCGCTGTCCAAACAAAAAGGTGTAGTTGAAAAAGCATTGGGAACAGATCAAAAACCCCCAAAGATGAAAGATAATCCAATCAAATTAGTTACAATAGTTTCAGATATAAAAATATCTCCCTGAAATTGCAATTACACTACCCCAAAAAATGGAAGAGAGAAGAACTGCACATCTCATATATAAAGGGGATTCACCACATGATATCTCATGTATCACCTCAAAGATATTAGATATATCTCGTCAAAGATATCAAATATATCTCCTCAAAGATATTAGATATATATCATCCAAGATATCAAATATATCTCATTAAAGATATAAAATATATCTCCTCAAAGATATCAGATACATGTCATCAAAGATATCAAATATATCTTGGGGACAGATGAGGAGGTACCCCAACACTTATATAGGCATATTAGGAAAATTTATAGCAACCCTACCATCCTAAATAGGGAACATGTATTTAGAATTGGAAGAGAGGAGGATATTTTGGTTGTTTTAAGTTATCTCATAGCTTCAGGAGTCCTCTAGGAGTACCCAAAAGTTTCCGTCTTCTAGCTTAATGGCTCATTAGGTGGGTTGGGACTATTAGAGAAACTATGAAACACATGGGACTAAAAAACTAGTAGACCTTGGAGTTTATGGTCTATTATGTGAGTTGGACTCATCAAATATATTATCAAAATATTATTTTAAGTTTTTTTGAATTGTAACTATTGCTGAAGCATCATCACACTTCTAAAATTTATAATATATATACCTCTTTATAACATTTAATTGTTGAGGCTTGGTACATCTTGTGCTCAATTCTGAAGTTTTTTTAATTTATAAAATTTTAATAGTTTCATGCATGGATCCCGATGTGACACAAAGTGTGAACCATGTTCATGCTTCATATTGAGGCCCCTAATGAGAGGTGTGAATGAAATTCACATTTCTTATTGTCCCCTTCTATAACCCCCTCCCCCCACCTTCTCATTTACTTTTATCCTTTGTTTTTTTTCACACTTATATATATTATAATAAGCTTAATGATGCACCAAGGAACATTATACCCTTCCATTTATTGACCAAAAACTGAAAATAGTTATCAATAATAAGAATTATCTCATCCTTGATGGTTATTTCAGGTATAATTAAATACCCATCGCACCCAACAATCAAGACAAGATAAAATTCACATTCCCTTATGGCACCTTCACATACTTACATATTACACACCAAGATTTTTATTGTTTGTTTTTTTATTTAAATTCATTTTTTATAGTTTCACTACTACAAAACTGGGTTTATTTAGTACTAGGGCTTTAACAACACCAGGTAAAAATGCTGTTAAAGACCCCCTTTGTCAGCACTAAAAAAGCACTGTTAAAGGGGGTCTTTAACATTTCTTTTTTTAGTGCTATTAAAGGGGGTATTTAACAACACTAAAAAATCACTATTAAAGGGTAGAATTTATCATATAATTTTTACAAACGTTGATAAAGCCTCTCCCTTTTCAACACTTAAAAAAATGATGATAAATGAGGTCTTTTATTAGTGATTATAAGAAAGCATTGATTAAGAGGGGTCTTTTATCAGCACTTCTAATGGGAGATGTTGATACCATCCACCTTTAAATTCCATTAATCATGTTCTAAGTATATCCTAAAGTTTCTAAATAATCCTTTTAGATTGGAAATTAGTTTGTGGGTGATAGGTCATACTGAAATTCAATTCAGTATTCATAACATGTTGAAGACTTCTCCAGAATTTTGATGTGAACCTTGGATCAGGATCAGATATGATAGAGAGTGGTAACCCATGTATCCTTACCACTTCCTTCATGTATATATTTGAAAATTTTTTAATATAAAAATCTTCCCAAATAGAGATAAAATGGGTAGTCTTGGTGAGATAGTCCACTATAACCCATGTCGCATTATTTCCTTTGGATGTTTTCAGAAGACCAGTGACAAAGTCCATAGTTATATTTTTCCACTTTCATAATGGTATGGGTAGTGGCTATAATACCCCTTTAAAAAGTTTTCTCTCTACCTTCACTTGTTAAAACACCAGGCACCTTGTAGTGCAGTCGACAATCTCCCTATTCATGTTATCCCACCAATAATGATCACAAAGGTCCTTATACATTTTAGTGCTTCTAGGATGTATAGAGAAAGTATAGTTATGAGATTCATACCTCATATCCTTATTTATTTTTTAATATATTGAACACATATCCTTGTACAAAATTTTAGTACACCTTATTGATAAATATTGAACTTAGGAAACTTCCCATTCTTCACAGCCTCTAAATTCTTCTGTAACAAAGGATCTTCTCTTTGATTTTTCTTTATCTTCTTTAGTAATGATAGTTTATAAATCATATGGTATAGGGTTGATTATGTCCCTTCCCTTATGATTATCATGTATAGTTTTACTAGGTCTTTGATCAAAGTATATCCTTGAATCCTCATCATTTCCAAAATAACTGGGTCTTTCCTACTTAATGCATCGAAAACTTTGTTTGCTCTTCCATGGTGATAATGAATTGAACAATCATAGTCTTTAAGAAGTTACAACCATATTCTATGTCTCATGTTCAATTAATTTTTTGTGAAAATATACTTCAAACTTTTATGGTCTATGAATATATCTTATTTCTTCCCAGAAATATAGTGCCTCCATATCTTCAGAGAGAAAAAAAACACAGCAAACTCTAGGTCATGCGTAGGATAGTTCTATTCATGAGGATGCAACTGTTGAGATGTATAATCAATAACCTTGTCATTTTTCATGATGATGCACCCAAGACCTTTTAGAGGCGAATCACTAAAAATAACAAATCCATCTCTGATAGAGGATAGAGTTAACATGGGTGTAGTAACCAATATCTTCTTCAGCTCTTGGAAACTTTCTTCACACTCATTTGTCCAGATGAACTTGAACCCTTTTCAAGTTATCTTGGTTAGTGGATTAGAAAGTTGTGATTTTTTTTACAAAACTCTTATAATATCCTACTAATCCAAGGAAACTACGAATCTTAGTTACTATTGTAGGATGATGACACTACTCCAAAACCATTATATTGGTAGGATCAACTGATGAAATTTCCAAATAGCCTTTCCTTCCTTATATTTTTCAATATAACACTTAGATGATCCTCATACTCCTCATGAATTTTAGAATATATCAGAATATCATCAATAAAAACTATCACAAAGTTATCAAGGTAGTCCTTAAAGAGTCTATTAATCAAATCCATAAAAATAGTAGGATCATTAGTCAAGCCGAAGGGTATAAAAAAACTCATAATGCCCATATATTTATTGGAATGCAGTCTTTGGAATAATTATTTCTTCACCCTCAATTGATGATAACTAGATCAAAGATTAATTTTAGGGAAGAATTGATCCCCATGAAGCTTGTAAAATAAATCATCAATTCTTGGAAGAGGGTACTTTTTCTTTATTTTGATCCTATTAAGTTCTCTATAATAAATACATATCTACATTGATCCATACTTCTTCTTTACAAAGATAATAGGTTCTACCAAATGAGACACACTAGGTCAGATAAACCCCTTATCCAAAAGATCTTGGAGTTTCTTATTTAATTCCTCCATCTCCACATTTTCCATTCTATATGGGGTCTTTAATATCGTCTTGGATCTAGATATGAGTTCAATGGATAACTTTACCTCTCTTTCTTGGGGAGGTCCAGGTAACTCTTTAGGAAATATGTTAATGTATTCCTGAATTATGGGGACACTTTCTATTTATATAATTTCAATTCCTTCTTCATATTCATTGATCATTTCCATAAATAAGGATATGGGGGGTTCTTATATACAATTCTTAGGTAGAGATATCTATCCTTTGAAAACAAATATAGGTTTTCCATTCAAGACTATTGAGATTTCCTTACATCTGTAGTTGATCTTATTATTAAACTTTGAGATCCATTCCATCCCTAGTATAATGTTGAATTCTAGCATGGGAATGATTACTAGATTTGTGATGAGATTATTCTCACCAAAGTAAATACTAGATTTTTTATACAATGTTGATACCTGGATAATTCCTCTAGGAGTCTTGAATGATAGTTTTAATTATAGTAGTTTAGGGATTGATTTTATATTCTTTGAAAACTTGGAGGAATTAAAGGAATGAGTAGAACCAGAATCAGACAAAGTACTTGATATCTTTGAGAGAACAATGAGATTACCTTCCACCACATCATTGGGAGCTTCAAATTCAACGATCATGATGTAAAAATAATGAAATTACTCCCTTGGATTATGATGAGATTTATGGTGATTCCCCTCCAATGTCTTTGGATTTGGAAAGTGATTAGAAAAGTACACAAGTTTTCCACACTTAATGAATTAAAATTAAGGAAGGTCCTGGACCATCTTCCCTTTGTTTTTAATGTTGAGAATTTGAGGCTTTACCTCACTACAATAGTTATGAACAGTATGGGAATATCTTCCACACTTGTAACATTTCCCGATCCCAAGCAAGCAGTTCCCCGAATTCTTCTTCCCACATTTGTTTCATGTGGAAAGTTGAACTTGTTTTTATACTCTTCCATGATAAAAGTTACTCCCTAATATTGGATATATTGATCTCTTATTTTCATTAGATATATGGGAACAATATATATCTCCAAACTCCAATTCAAACTTCATTACACTTCACACTATCTCTTCATAGCTTTTATAGTCTCAATTGGATAGATTCTTCCATAGATGGGGTCTTATTCCACTGAAGAACCTATAAACCTTTCCATTAGGATACATAAAAAATATAGAGGTATAACAAGAAATTCATATAAAGTTCATCTAATAACTTACCATAGATTCATTTTCCTTCCACTTCAGATCTAAAAATTCCTTCTCCATTTTCATTCACACCAAACAGGGGAAATATTTTTTGTAAAAGGTTCCCTGAAACCCTTCCCACTCCATTGCATCAATCTCCCATCTTGGTTTCATGTTTTCAACTAGTTTCCACCACTAATCAGATTACCCCTCTAAATAGTACACAACCAGGGTGACTTTCTCTTATTCCGAACAATAGAGTACATAAAAGATATTTTCTATAAAGACTATCCACTATTCAGTAATAAATGGTACAATAAATCCACTAAAGAAGGTGTCCATTGAAACATAAAGGACTAAAAGGAAAGTTTCTCCCTTTGAGGTGAATCCAGTCTCTCAGATTGATTCAAGTTATTGATCATAACTCAAGTCAGTTGATTCATCATTCTAATGATGTTTTCCATTTCAGCTTTTATTGGAAGGCTATCAGTACCTGGTCCATTATGCTCACCATTTATGCAGTTTCTTATATTTCCCATCATTTTCTAAAAGAAGAAAACCATAGTGAGAAATGTGTTTCATTTAATAATCTTATAATTCTAAAGGAATTTCATGTATTAAATCATCATGATTAAATATTTTATTCATTAAAAAAAATTAAATTTTCTATAATTCATTCATAATGGTTCATAAAAATATTGTGATTAACCAAACATATCCCCTAGGAGTGTCAAAATAGGTGCGTAGTAAGGCCAATTTTAATGTACTAAGTTATACCGAGTCAAGCCCAATGCACCTTGTTGGAGTTGTTTCCACTAGATACATCTGTTCCAGAACCACGTCCACTTGTTCATACCCAAATAGGGATTTATTTTTTTAGAAACCACTTACTTAATACTTTACGAAAATACCAGGATGTTTTACTATATTTTAACTTATCCCTAATGTTATTCCTAATGTTTTAAAATACTAATTTTCAAAAATATCCAAACTATCCTATTATGACTACTTTGTCATCCTACCTTTTTATCACATAAAATTTTCATTACATTGAACAAAATAAAGGATCTTTTAAAGTTTAGTTTCTTGAAAAAAAGGTACATAATATAGGAAAAATTAAATCATTATTATAAACTTGAAAGGATTAATCATAGGTTCATCCTAAGTAATATTACTGCGTATCACAACCTAGGGACATATATCAATGGACAGGGTGATCATAAGGCCCAGTAAGTGAAAACAAGAGAAACAATTTACAAGTGATCATGGGAATTATCGATAAGAACTTGAAGAATATCATAAAGGCATGAGAAAAGGAAAAAGAGACATATCATTATAAAAATATCATGAATCATAACATGTAAATGTGTCTACAACATTTAATTGAGTCATTTATAAGCATATCAAAATTTTTTATCATTGAGGTGTCATAAAAATTACCAAGGTTATTCACTAAGGTTTCGTAAAACATGCCATCTCTAGAGATTAAATTATCTAACCAATGCATTGGAGTGATATCAAGGTAAACCCTTAATATGTATTAATTAATTTGATCTAAATATATCATAACAAAACATTTCATAAATTACCCATTAATAATAAAATAAATGTGTTTCAGATCAAAATCATGGTGTTTTAAAAAAAAATGCTTAAAGATAAGATCTTTATGTCATTATTAACCCATGAAAAAGGAAGGTGGGTTTAATGTATGTGAATCCCAGAATAAAATATATAATTTTTCAATCTAAGTGAATACACTTTTAAAATAAATATTTTTAGTAATTCACAAAAGAAAATAATATAATCTCTTGAGAAAAGAGAGAGATTTTGAGAAGAAAATCTAGCAACATAACATGTATGAAACATCATTTTATAAAACATTAAAAAGAGAGAGGGAAAGGGTATCCCATTCATAAAATTATATAAATACAGTAAAATGATATAATAAAATGTATATAAGAACACATTTTTTAAATTTAAAAGACATACTACATAAAAATGTAACTTGAAAGGAAAATAGAAGTTGAGATTTCCCTTACCTTGAAGAGTAACTCTTAAAAATCAAAAATTGGGACCTTGGAGGACCGAAGACACCTTTTTTGGGCTCCTTGGAAGTTAATAATTCCATAGATTCATGTAGTATGAATTTTGAGTGAAATAAAATGGATAAATGTGTGGGTATTTATAGAAAAATAGGAGGATTTGTTTATTAATTTCATTGGACACCTAGGTAGTGGTAAATGAAAAACCATGGGCTTTACCATGAGATTTACCATGGAATTTTCCCATGGTATTGGACACATTGGACAACTATTATGATATTTTAATCCAAAATATTCTATATGAATTTTATATTACTTATTAAATAATTATAATGTCATTAAATATACCAAAATCTCAAAAACTATATTTTTACTATTCATCAGAAAACAAAATATTTTAAAAAATTCTCATAAATTTACCCTAAAATAATTTTGAGGTGATGATTTAAAAAAATATGTTTATTTTATCATAATAATTATCTATGTATGATAAATTTATCTTTAAAATATAAAAATCCTTATTTATTAAAAATAATAATGGATATAAAATACATAGTAAAATGCATAGTAAAATTTCTAGCACTTGAAAAAACTAAAATTATGAAATCATTTAAATTTAAATAAAAGTGTTTTAATCATAATATTTAATTAAAATAAACATTATTAATAATACCTTAGTTTTTTATAATAATTATATCTTTTCTAAAAAGTACAATTTATGTCTGAAAAATCAATTTATCAAATTTATCATATTTTTTAAAAACCAAACTCAAAATGGAATTGATGGAACTACAATTTTATTTATACAAAGGGATTATACAATAAGAAACTATGCCTTGACACATAAAATCTTATAACACTTTCATATTACCTAAGGGTAAGGTGTACGATGGTGATAGATTCATGGGGCGGCTCGGCTAACATTGCCTGAGTGGTAATTTACACTAACTTGAACTTCTCTAGTAGGCGGTTTCGTTAAAGCCTCACTTGTTGAAGCTAGTCTTGGGATTGGTCAAGAGAAAATACAAATGATTCTACCGACCTCCTAATTTCTAAAAAATGGGCTTTGTACAACATGACTCTACTAGTTTAATCCATCATTTCTGCTTTCAGCATTAATTGAACATTATCATTTCTTTTTATAACACTAATTATAACGTTAAAATTATTATTAAGAGTATTTTTTCAATTGGCCATATTGACCAATGGTAATATAATGGTCGAAACATGATGGTCACATTTCGATTTATACTCACATCATTATTATAGTTTTTTTGAGTATAATATAACAAACATTTTCAGGAAACAATTATCATTCAAAAAGTTCAGGTCATTACAGTAATCATCCCGATCATAGGTCGATGAGATATTAATCATCCCCACCACTTAGGAGTGTGTAATCTACCATGACTCTTGGGTTCCATACCCATATATCATAGTCCAAGGAGAGTATAATCATCCCCACCACATATCATAGGCTGAGGAGAGTGTAATCATCCCTACCACAATATAACTAGCCTATGAGTCCATCCAAGTAATTCCTATAATAGGGAAACCAAGTATCACTAAAGGAATATAAGTCAACATGAAAGGCTCAACAGACGGATACCGGGAAACACCTATAGAAATCCCAACAATATATATATCATAATATACATACATCCAGGATCAATAACCAAGTCCTATGTATTACCTCTAGGTATACCAGTAAATATCAAATATAACATGGCTCAGAAGTAGGATCCCCGATAAGCACATATGAGCATCAAAACAAGAATATCAAATCCTAGGAAGAATATATAGGCATACCAAAATAAATAAAGATGCCTCGCATCAGGATAAATGGCCACAAATGAGGAAGTTCCTCTGGTAACATCACTGCATCATCAATGAACATGTGAAAGCATAAACAAACGAGTGAGGGTGGACCAAACTCCCAACCCAACACTCTACCCATAGCCCAATGGGATTACCAGTTCGACATGAGTTATAATGTGATACCCACTACTATCTCTACCCAAAACTGATGTGCTAACTCAGGGATAGCGAAACAATAGGAACCCATTGGTTCCCTCAAGTCAAAAAACTGAAGAGAAATCCTACAAGGGATTCTTGGAATGATACATAGGTATAAGGATCCTACATGGGAGTCCATAGACCAAAAATTAAGCAAAGGAATCCCTTAAGGGAACCTTGGTAATAGCAATAGGATAGAGGTATCCTACACTGGATCCTCTATGTTAACACATAAGCAAAGGACTCCTATAGGAGATCCTAGAATGAAAAGAAATATTGAGGCATCCTACATGAGATACTCAGAATGATATACTGGCAAGGGACCCTACAAGGGACTCTGTAGAAAAACTCATAAACAAAGGCATCCCTCAAGGGATCCTTAGAAGAAACTGGTCCCATGACCTCATAGGCCGAAAGGTCATGTCTCAGAATGGGGACATCCTCAAAAGCATAGGTCATAGGAGAAACCTCATAACTCATCTCAGATCAACGTCTCAAACTAGTTTGGTTCGAACACCCAACCTACCATTCACATTCAAGTATCTCTCTCAGGATATGACTAAATTTTATTAGCCAATAAAGAACATATCCATTTATATAGAATCCCCAAAACACCCATTAGGAGTTCTCAGAATGCTCCACAGGTTTCACCATCATGATCTACATGGAAAACCACTTAGAATGGACTACTCATGGGTCCAATTACAACACCGGGGCAAAAAATAAGAAAAGGCCCTCAAAGGGTACCAAGGGATGAGTACACGACATGAAGAGACCATACACAGTGTGTACCCTCAGATCACCACATGGGTGTGTACTCTTACCATCCTAGGAATGTAAACTCCCTAGGTACACAACGTGTAAGGAGGGTACACGATGTGTACCCAACACAGGGTACCTACCCATGTCTCTCAACCATATTGGATAGATACTTGGCCAGGCCATGTACTCTTACATGACGTGCAACCCACATGGGGTATGGCTGTGTACTCCACACGACCATGTACCCCTACATAGGTTTTCCTAGCCAGGTACTCAACTACACGACCGAGTACCAGTACACGGAGTGTACACCCATATACATGGTGTTTAATTCTTAAACTTTATATTACCTAAACGGTAACAACACATGGAATGACACCCTGGACTACAATCCATATTATCGGGTTTTCCCAAATAGAATACCCTTGGATTTCCCCAAAACCCCCATTTTCACCCTCAAAACAATAGATCCATCCACTAGGGGCCATAGGAAAACACAATAGGAAATTATATTTAGAAAATGATGAATCTAAAAGGGTTTTTAGGTAATTTAAAAAATGTCCTACCTTCGGGCAGAAACCACCAAAGCTTCGTTCGATTTCTTAGTCCACAACTACCGCACGTCGATCCAACGCGTCAAAGACTTCATGAAGACACCTACATTTCTCTCCCTATACCTATTTATTTCTCCATATCCCATTATCTCCTAGGTCTTAGTGAAGAAGAATCCACAAAATAGGTGTCTTCGGGAAGGATAGAAGGAAATAACTAAAAGAAAAGTTAACTAAAGAAAAATAAAAAGAAAAGAAAAAGAAAAGAAAAGGGGGCCCCAGCTGGCCCTTGAATCCACCTTGAGTTTATGCCTCTCCTAGGATAAAATCCCTATTCCATACTCAACAGTAGAGACAAAATCTCAATCCAATACTCTATTCAAAATTTATTTCCAAATGAACGTGTGAAAATAATTAATATTTAATTTATTAAATACTAAATATTAATTATTCATCTAAAATTAGAACAGATTATATTTACACTAAACTCTTACCCTAGGGTAAACACCCTATTTCGGGACCAAAATAGTGATTATAAAAATTATTTGAGACTATCTATTAGGGGAAAAGATCATTTTACCCTTTACAAGTATCTGAAAGAAAAAATTGAAATTTTTTCTCAAAATTGTTGTCCGATAAAACATAGTTCCTTACAAACTCCCCACTATAAACCTCCTCATCCCTAAAAAGCTTGGTCGAAAGACTAACAACCATGATCTCAACCCGAGCATCTACACAACCAAGTTACTTGGAATTTCTAAATACCAGCCTCATAGTGTCAACATTTGTCTCCTACATGGGAGAAACTTAACTACTACCAATCTAGTACTGCCCACTATAATAATACCCTTATTGTCATCACAAAACCAAACCCCAAGCTCAACATCCCATGAAAAACATTGAATTTCAACTAAAAATGAGGGTAACCACCCTCATAACACAAATGGTGTACTCCCCACCATATGGATTACCTTACATTGCTCCTCGAGTGCAACCTCAATAGGTTCCTTCCTCCACCAAAGAAGAAAACATTTAAAAAGAAAAGGAGCTCGATGTAGATATGACACTCTCTCAGCATACTCAAGATGAAGTCAATATAGAGTATGATGGTCTCTAACAGGAGTACACTAAGATTCTACAAAGGGTGTGTATAACTCTCTCCGAGCCATGCTCACCATGAACAAGGATACACCTACCTTTAACCAACACCTACCACCATGTATCCCAAAAAAGTGTGTCCTAGTTCAAACATGTAGTACCCTCTAATACAGAGTGACATTATTCATTTAACCACAAATCCTATGAAAACCTACCAGAAAAAGTCTAGAAAACATTAGTCCTCAACTCACACATGACCAGTCACCGATCACGATTCAAAAAGCACCACGTTCAACCAACATGTACCTTTATCACCTGACTCATACTCTAGTGACTCATCCATTACAAGACTAAGCTAACCATGATACACGTCATGCCAGTCTCATTAATACAGAATCTCCCTTAGAACTACTCTTCAAAATGGGGCACCTCACCTGTGCCAAGATTTTTTCCATGACCACCTGTCACTCGATTTTTTTCAATTCATGAGTGTTCACACATACTATAACTACAAAGAAATAGAAGAAAACATAGGTTGACCAAAATAGGCACTCGAACAGTCCTACCTGCCAAAGTTAGTCTCGAAAAACAAGTACCTAAGGTGCTTATTAAAATATAAAGGCATCAACATGACTATAATGCAAAACTCAAGCACCTAACCATGAATAGATATCAAAATGAGTGTAAAAATAAGCTCAATAACTAAAAAGTAATATGAAAACAAAGTCCAACCTCTCTCACAAAGATTTACTTTGAACAAATTGAACGTTGACCTACAAGGGTCTAAGTCAAAACTAAGGATCTCTAGGTCTTCCAACTAGCCATAAAGATCAAATTGACCCATGAGGGTCAAAATAAAAACATGGACTATAAGGTCCTAATACTCTCTGAGCATCCTCAGAAGGAACTTCTCCCTAGAGGCCATAATACCAACACATAAAAAGAAAATGAACTAATACTCACTAGACATCTGCATACAGTAATACCCCCTGGAGGTCCAGTTCATAAGAAAAGGTTATAGTATCCAACGAAATCATAATTAATGACCTGAATAGATAAACATGAACTAAGAAACAAAACCCAATAAGGTTACAACAAAAGGGAATCACATTCCATATCAATATACTAGGGTCATTGCACCACCCATGCACAAGGATTGAGTCATCAAACACACAAAAAAACACCTCAATGTAGATCCACATAACCTTCCATTAGAATAATATATATATATATATATATACACGTGATTATGCCCAATTGAATAGGCCTCATTCGTTATTAATAATCGCACAGTAGCAGGATTATATGATGTGAATCATATGTGCCAAATATGATGCATGAGATGCCTCTTTCCTTTTCAAGACAAAAGTCAAAATACATCTTTGAAATCTTACCGATGGAAAAGAGCCAAAGATCCAAAATAAATAATAACAACCACACAACATGTGTGTTTCTCAAGGAAAAAAAATCTTATACAACTATAACATCACAGATCAAAACAAAAATCCCATACCCTGGAAACTAGGACTACTTATTGGAACAAGTGTTCATGATGCACCAGTCCAATATCCATCACAGGTTACGACACATTACTTATAATCCTTTCTACCATATCCCAAATAGTAAGGACCAAGAAAAGAATTAATCTGATACCACCTTGTAATGTCCTAACCCGGATTCCACTAAATGGTGCCCTGAGCCATTGGGCTACGAGGCCTCAAGTGTGTCTCCCCATATGCCAGAGGCTACCGACTAGTAGTGAGGGAATATGGTGTGATATTGGGGAGACTATGCCCTCATATTAGAGTAATTAAACAATGGAAATAGATAAGTATCATACACATAAGAAAGTAAATAGAGTTTATAAGTAGTACATAATTTAAATAGAATATGATGTAATAATAAATGAAAATGCTATAAAATCTCAAGCATCTATATCATAAAATACAACACTAGTCACCCAATAGGCCATCCATATAGATACATAAGTAAAAAATAAATTGAAATTAAAAGTACATGACTCTACTACTAACTCCGAGCCAGACCACATATTTGGTCTCCATACACTATTGAACTGCACCATCCCGATCAGACGAACTCACACAAGAATCTACACTCAAACATCGAACTCTGGGCATCATTCCTATCCACCATGAAACCGTGCTCAACCAAAAATGTAGACATAAGGTCTACACATACCCCAAGGTGCATGTGTAGGGATGATAAATAATCTTAGTTGGCCACCCCGACAAGCAACCTATAAATTTGATGCTATAAGTGTATGAAAAATTAAACAACCCATCCTAGCTGAGGCACAAATAAAAAATAAGTAAATCAAATGTGAAACTATAGTTGAACCCCAGGTCTGTAATCCTAATCAACTGGGATAGTTACACCATGGATTTACAAATATATATATGTATACATGTATAGTTCCATACCTATAAATATATACATAAATATTAATATTCATTTTTTTGTGAAATCAAATAACATGAAAACCAATATGTAGTTGATCCTTGGGTCCATAATCCCAATCGCCTGGATATCTTGTGCAAGGGAATTGAGATGGAAATCATGTCACTCAATTTATGTATCATTAAGTCGATCTATGGGTTCATAATTCTAATTGATATATACCTACTTTATCCAATGCTAAAATTATATCTATGAGAAAGTTACGTCACCAAATGGGAATACTCATCCTACACTTTGGTTCACCCATACTCGTATCTAATCAACAACAAGGATACCATATACTGATGGTAAATCCTGTAAATAAGGATACCATATACTAATGATCAATCCTGTAAATAAGGATTCCAGAGAGTACATCCAAATATCCTGTAAAATTCACTGAGTCAGTCACCATGCTGTCGAGGCCTATAAATCCAGTTCAATTTTTGATCCCTAGGTCTCGGTCCATAGGTGGTCACGACCTTCTGAACTTGGATGATCACTAAGGGTCTTACCCTTAGGTGATATATAAAGAGAACTCATTGGTGAGACACCATACAACATCCCTCGAGTCTTGTAACTAATTAGGGAGAGTGTAATCATCCCGATCATAGTCCAAGAAGATCGTAATAGTTCCTACCACTTAGGAGAGTTTAATCTACCATATGTAATGGGTTCCATACCCATATAAAGGGAAATAACTAATGATACACAATGTAACACCCCTCGAGTCTTGTAACTGATCTGGGAGAGCGTAATCATCTCAATCATATGCCGAGGAGATCATAATAATCCCCACCACTCAGGAGAGTGTAATCTTCCACAAGTCTTGGGTGCCATACCCATATAAAGAGAACTCACCGGTGAGACACCATGAAACACCCCTCAAGTATTGTAACTGATCTAGGAGATCTTAATTATACTGATCATAGTCTGAGGAGATTATAATAATCCCCATAACACAGGAGTGTGTAATCTACCATGAGTCTTGGGTTCTATACCCATATATCATAGGTCGATGAGAGAGTAATAATCTCAACCACATATCATAGACTGAGGAGAGAATAATCATTCCCACCACAATATAACTATCCTATGATTTTGTCCAAGGCATTCCTATAATAAGGAAACCAAGTATCACTAAAGGTATACAATTCAACATATAAGGATCAACATCCAGATACCATGAAACACCCATGGATATCCAAACAATATATATCAGAATATAAATAAATCCAAACTGAATAGTGAAGTCCCACATAATACCTCTGGGTATACTAGTAAATATCAGAAATAACATGGATCATAAACTAAATTCTAGGTAAGAATGTTTGGGCATCCCAAAAAGCATATTGTATCCTATTAAGAATGTATAGTCATCCCAAAAGAATGAAATATGCCTCGCATCAGGCTCAATAACCACCAACCAGGAAGCACCTCTGGAAACATCGTTGCATCAACAATAAACATGTGAAAGCATAAACAAACAAGTGAGGGTGGACCAAATTCCCAACCCAACACCCCATCCACATGGGATTACCAGTATGAAAAGAGTTCTAAGGTGACACCCACAACCATCTCTACCCAAACCCAACATATTAACTCATGGTTGGTCAAACAACAGGCACCTGTTGGGTCCCTCAAGTCAAAACATTGAAGAGGAATCATACAAGGGATCCATGGAATGATACATAGGTATAAGGATCCTACATGGGACTACCTAGATCAACACATAAAAAAATGAATCCCTCAGAGGATCCTTGGTAACAAAAAGAGGATAGAGGCATCCTACATATGATCCTTTATGTCAATTCATAAGCAAAGGATTCCTTCAGTGTATCCAAAAACAAAAAGAAAGAATGAGGCATCCTACATGGGATCCTCAGAATGATATAAAGGTAAGGGATCCTACAAAGGACTCCCTATAATAGCTTATAAATAAAGGAATACCTTAGGGGATCCTCAAAATCAACTGGTCTCATGGACTCATATTCCATAAGGGAATGTCTCACATAGGAGATAGCTCATAGATCATCTTAGATCAAGGTCTCAAACTAGATTGGTCCAAACACCCAACCTACCATTCAAGTTCAAGTCTCCCTCTTAAGAGATGACTAAATTTGACTACCAGAGGAATAACCTATCCTTTTAGATAAAACCCCCAAAACACCTATTAGGATCCTCAGAACTCTCCATGGGTTTCACTATCACAATATACATGGAAAACTACTTATAGTGGACTACTAATGGGTATAATTCCAACACCGGGGAAAAAAAATAAAAACCCCTTAAAGGGTACCAAGGGAGGAGTACAAGGCATGTAGAGACCGTACATGGTGTGTACCCTCAAATTGCCACATGGACGTGTACTCTCGATGGACTAGGTGTGTAAACACCCCGAGTACACGATGTGTAAGGGGGGGGGGTGTACATGGTGTGTACCCAACATGGGGTACCTTATCGTGTACCTCAACTATCCTAGTCAGATACTTGTACAAGAAATGTAGTCATACATGGTGTGCGACCCACACGAGGTTTGACCTTGTACTCCACACGACCATGTACCCCTAAATGGGTTTTCTTAGATTAGTACTTGGCTACAAAAATGAGTACTAGTACATGGAATGTACACCACTATACATGGAGTGTAACCCTTAAACTTCATCTTCCCAGAATGAGAAGAACACACGATGTGAGACCCTAGACCACATGCTGTATTATTGGGTTTTCCTGAATAGAAAACCCTCAAATCACCCCAAAACCCTCGTTTCCCCCCCAAAACAATAGATCCAACCACTAGAGGCCACAAAAAAACATAATAGGGGATTATATTTATAAAATGATGAATATAAAGGGTTTTTTGGTAATTTTAAAAATGTCCTACCTTCGGGAAAAAACCACTGAAGATTCGTTTGATTTCATGGTCCACAACTACCACACATCGATCCAACGCATCAAAGGATTCATGAAGACACCTCTATTTCTCTACCACTCAATATTTATTTATCTATCTACCTTTCTATATTAACTCATAGTGAAGGAGGATCCACATAGGAATCATCCATGATAAGGAAGGAAGTAAAGAATGAAATGAAAAGGAAAATAAAGAAAAAGAAAAAGAAAAGAAATAGAGGGACCGAGATGGCCTCAGTGACCACCCTGATTCAATGGCTTGCCTAGGATAAAATCCCTACTATGGACTCAATAAAAGAGAAAAAATCTCAATCTGATACTCTGTTCAAAAATTTTGACCAAATGAACCTACGCGAATAATTAATATTTTATTTATTAAATATTAAATATTAATTATTCAGCTAAAATTTGAATGGATCAAATTTCCAAAAAACTACTATACTAGAAAAAAAACCTATTCTAAGACTAATGGAGTGGTCATAGAAATTATCTGAGATCATATTCTAGGGTAAAAGACCATTTTACCCCATATAAGCATTTGAAAGAAAAAAAATTCAAATTTATGCTCAAAATTGCTGTTAGAAAAAACATGGTTCCTTACAATAAAATTGTCTAAAAATTATTGGATGAGAGGATTTAGACACATAATAATAATATATTCAAAATAACTTACTTTTTATCCATTTGAAATTGATAATTAATTTATATTAATTTAATATTTTGAGAGTTCTTAAATGTGCCTCTCACCTCAATTATAAAAGGGAACCTCCTCCCTCCCTCACTCACACCACTTTGAGCTTATAGATCAACCAAACCCTAAAACTTTCTCCTAAAAACATCATTATACAATTTTTGGAGGTCCTGGTATTCCAAAATTTCCAACTCTATATCCTTTTAGAAGAGATCTAAATGAACCCTCGAAGAATAGGTAATTGTTTTACCAACTCATTCAAGTTCATTTATTTTTCTACTTCCTCTTAATGTGTTGTTTCCATAATAACGTAACTAAAAAAGTATTATATATATAATTATATATTATTATTATTATGGTAAAACCATATTCCTCCTTTTATCCATCATACAAGAAACAAAATCGCTGCACATGCATACGTATAGTTTACCATCTCTATGTCGTGATGTAACTTTTTTCATCACCACTTTATTTGGATGAGTATAATGATGGATATAATGGATATAAATGAGAAATATGACATGATATTGATTCTTTATAATTAATATAATACTAAATATCTTACCCTTTTACCATTAATATAACGATATCGTCGCTCGTACATACATACGACCTACTGTCTCCACGATACAATGTGATTCATTTTCCATGTTAACCATTCAGGAATGATTATAGAAATGTGTATAAAGAGTAAATTTAATATATAATAACTTAATATAATTATGTAGATGAAATAAATATATCATATTCATAATAAATAGTACTTACACACAAAAACATGCATAGGAAAATGAAGCATTCAATACCCGAAACATGGGTAATGACAAAATATTCTAAAAAAATGATATAATAAGATAATATATTATATCATAAATATGGATATGGTTTTATTATAATTTAATAAATTTTTATAAACCATTATAAAGGAGGTTAAATAACATTCAATTAAATTAAAGTATAAGGTAAGGTTTACTTTGCAATCTCATTATTATTCGAGTTTGTTTATACATATATACTGGGGAACATTTATCATCCATGTACATGTTTCTTATAAATGTTTTCCAAAATATTTTTACTATAATCCTATGAATGTTTAAATTACTTTTTAACCATGTTTTAATTTTTATAAAATGGTTAGAAATGGATCTTTTTGTCATTTTCCGGACAAAGCACTTTGTGACTTTTTTGATGAAAGGAATTTTTTTAACTTATGCAACATGAGTGGTGTTTTCCACTTTCATGATGCCATAAAATTTTGAATATTACCTTAAAATTTTATAAGGTTATTTTCAAATAAAAAATTTTTCATTTATAATTTCACAACTTTTTAAATAAATGATTTCAAAGTAAAAAGGGTAATTATTTCAAAAACAATTCAATGATTTTATTAGAGTATTTTCATCTATCTCAACACCCTCTATTAAATCATATGTGTAATTGTGGTTGATCTATTATGATATCATTTATCATATTTCATTGAATTTTTTATGATCAATTTGACTTTAGATGTTCTATTTTGATACCATTCATGTTTTATGGTTGAAGTATTCACATTTTGTATGTTAGTTTTTCAATATGAATATTTATATTGTTTATGTTTCAACCTTTTCATATGGGGAATGAAATGGACTTAGTAAGTGATAGAAATGTCCCTCTATAACCCTTTATGCTTTGGTAGGTCTCATGATATGAAATTATTTGGTGACAAACCCTTAATGTTTGTTTCTAATCAATTTTAAATTGTTAGGAGGATAGATATTGAAAAAAATTATACAGGTTTCTAACCATAAACTTAAAATGTAATGAGGATAGATCTTGATAGTAGGTATATTAAGGATAGATCTTGATAGTGTATACATACAACATTATGAATTATATCATTATTATTATTACATGTTATTATTTGATTAGTAAAAATATCCATGGTTAAGTTTTATAGATCATGTGATTTTTTAAATGGAATGTGTACCTATTGTTTACCTTACTATATTGTTTATTCTATATTTAATCCCAACTTCCACTGTATGCTTACCCTTACTAAGCATTTGATCTGACCCCTTTAATATGTTTCATTTTTTCCCCATGATTCTGAGAAGTATGTTATGACTGATATATAGGGTTACAAAAAGGGGAAATAATTATAGACTCAATGAAATTGTTTTTGTATTTTATATTTCAAAATGTAATTTGGAGTAAAAGTATGTATCTAGTTTACTAAGACTAATAAAATATTTAGTACCTTGGGATGCTATTCCTTGTATCTTATGCTAATATATTAAATTAAGGCATCAGATCCAGGTTACTAGGGTCAGGGTCATTATAGTTGACATTAGATAATTTTTAGTAGAAACCTTGGAAACTAGATTTAGAAAACAAAGATTAGGGAACATAACCCTAAGATATAATTTTAGGATAAGCATATATAACATCTTATAATTTTGGTAAGGTATATATTATGTGATTATTCCTAGCAACACATGCCTTTCTAGATACTACTAGTGGATGTGGTTCTGGAACAGATGTACCTAAGAGTAACAACTCTAACAAGGTGTGTCGGGATTAAATCGGCGTAACTTGGTACATGAGAACGTGCCTTACTACGAACCTGGTTTGAAACTATCAGGGGATATTATTAGGATAATTCACATTTTATTTATAAACCATTATAAATTATTTAAAAGTAAATATGTACCCAAATAAACCATTTTTATAATCATGATATTTGATATACATAAATTTTCAATTTATGTTAAGTATTTACTAGTTTGAAATTATGATTTTTGATTCATATCCAAATATAGTGTATGACATTGTTTAGAAATGGTTCCTAGTGGAAGGAATGGAAACTCTCTCAATGTACATAATCTATGTAGGGATTTCCCTCCTATGAAAGATAATGATATTGGATCTAGATATGCAATTGGTGCCAAGAAACTTATAACTATACTGGAACAGTTGACTCAAGTTATGAAAAAAAACCTTACCCATATGGAGCTTCTTGATCCAAAATATAGAGGAACAATGTTAAACTGATTCATGAGACAACAAACTCCATCATTCAATGGGACTAAAAATCCATTTGTAGCTAAAAAACGGATAATTTCATTAGAAAATATATTTCTTTCTTTGAGAATAAATGAAAGAGATAATGCAGTCATGGTAGTTTATCACCTCTCAAGAGGTAAAAATCATTGGTGGTTGTTGATTAAAAACACGAATAAAGTGGAAGAAATTGAAAGCATGTAATGGAAATATTTTAAGGAAATTTTATTAGAAAAATATTTCCCTCATGAACAACAAGTGGATTTGGGGAGACAATTCTTCATTCTAATGAAAAAGGTGGATGATAACGTTTCTTAATATGAATATAACTTTATAAGGCTATAAAGGCATTCTACAGATTATTTATATAATCCAAAGAGTAATATTGATCAATTATTTGATCGGTTAAAACCATTCCTCATAAGGTAACTAGTCTCCCAAAGTTTCTCATCATATGATGATATGGTCTCATGCGCTATCAAGGCAAATAAATTTTTTTTATATGTCTTGTTAATTTAAGGGAAATCAAGGGAAGAATAGGATAGAAGAGAAAGATATAGATAAAGGGAAGAAGGGAAAGAAGTATTTTATCACATGTTATAATTGTGGAATGAATCACCCTGGTAAGTGATTTAAAGGATTAGGTGTCTGTTATTAGTGTGGAGAAAAGGGTCACCATGAAAAATAATGCAAATGGAAGAAAGAAAATATTTATATTATGTGTTTCAACTATAGTGAAATGGGACAATATACAAATAAATTTCCTAATAATTAAGGAAATATAGATTAGAAAAAGTAAAGGAATTATGATCATGCTTATACTGTTACTACAGTTGAAGTGGAATAATTAATGAATTTTTGTTTTTGGATTCAATAATTATGTTATTATATTTTGGTTATAAGAATCATGAGATATATAATGAATGTACTGCAGAACTTATTCTTTAAGGATTTGAAGGAATGAAAATTTTCATTAAGTTTTTTAAGGTGATAAAATATTTTGTATGTGTAAATAAGAGTTACATTATGTTGTTTTTAGAATCTGATGTTATGGTTGATTTTGGAAATTTAGAGACCTGTTTGGATTTTTAATTTGGACAGAAGTATTTTGGATAAGTCTTAAGGTTAGAATGGAGTAAGTTAAAAAATGGATATTATTTTTTGAGGTTAAATTATGATTTATTGGATACTTTGGGCTAACCTTTTTGGTTTTAGTAAACATTTAAAGGATGAAGGAAATACATGTGGACCTTATGATACATCAAAGGTGCTTCAGGTGTGAAAAATTCATTATGAAATTTAATTTCTAAGTGTAAGGGATGAAGTGAAAATAGATTGAAGTGTAACCAAAGGATGAGATTATGATTATGAAATGGAAATAAATCAATTAAGTTCTTATATGAATAGTAAAATAATTCTTCAACCCTAGGGAAAATATCTTGAAACCAAAAATTTTATCCTAATACCTTCTTTTCTGATGAATCATATGGTCCTTTAGATCATCATGGATTTATATCTTTTTGATTGTTAACTTTCTCTTGACCATGTTCTCTATCACTCTCCATCAGAATTTGATAGTTATATTTCTCTTTAATGTTCATATTTTCTTATATGGAACCATAGTATGTGTTATCACTAGTGGCCTTCATACTTACCTTTCTTTATTTTAAAGTGAAAGTTTTATCAACCCTTGTTCTGATGTGATATTTCAAAAAAAGTATTTTGAATAGTCAAACCTTAGTTACCAAACCCGAATTCAAAAATCAAAAGGATGAAATTTATTGAAAGAGGGGAGATTGTAACACCCCAATATTTTTATGGTATATTTTTTTTAAATTCATTTTTTTGATAGATTATGTTGCATACAACACCAAGTTTAAATAAACAACTAAATATTATAATTTAAATGTAGCCATTATATCATAGTCGTTATATTAGCAATTATGAATAGTATTAACTAAATTATGAAAATGTATGGTTTATAAAAATATAATATAAATTCATTGGTTACCAATCAATTAGAAATGAAAATATAAACCAATTGAATATAAAGTAAATATTTTTATTTTATTCTCCCAAAGGCATTTTGTCTTAATAAATTAAATTAATTACAATTAATAAATAATATTAATGAAATATATTTATTATATATTCAATAAAATATTTTTTTTATATTAATTCAATATATTTTATTGGTATAACATAAGTACAAATCCAATTTTATGGATAAAATCCTATATTATTTTAAAGGAAATTTTACCGCATTTTAATGAAGAACCTATCTTAAATATAATTTTTGACAATTTTATATATTATATTTGAGAAATTAAACTTCTTATTTTAAATATTAATATAAATATTTACTTTGGTTGAATTTTTTTTTTTTTTGGATAAGTTTCATGTTTTGATGAATAGTGAAAAATACTAATTTTTAATTGAAAACAAATTTTTTCATTGAAATAATTTATAGTTTTAAATTATATTTTTGAATGGTTTTAAAGTATAACTAGATTATTAATTTATAATTTAATAAAATTCATGTCATTAACATCAATTTTACATTAAATTTATTTATAAAAATGTTTCAATATTTTGTATGTTTAAACTTTAATATCCCGTTTTCTTACCCCATCAACAGGATTAATTTTAAATTAATTTATAAAAATTTCATGTTTTGAATTTTGAAAAATGGATTCCATATTTTTAACGAGTGGGTCAAAATTATGTAAATATTTTTCTTTTTTTTGGGTGCATGAATGTAACTTTAGTAATATTTTTATTACTATAGTCAAGAGTATATCAGGTAATTAAGGGTAAAAATAATATTATAAATATTATAAAATTACCCAAAAATTTGTCCTAATTTCATTGGATGTGTGAGTTTTGACCAAAATCTTCCTTATAATGAAATTATAACATTTTCTAAGACACTTGGGTGAGAGTTTGACATTTATTGTATTTTATTTAAAGAAGAGTTAAAGATGTCATACTCATATTTTAATGACTATACCATTTTTAATATAGGATTATACAGAAGATAAATTCTACTATAAATATTATTTTTAAAGTTAATTTTTTTTATTTATCATGGTAATTTATATTTAATTTTTAGGAAATAAATAATTACTTTAAAGACTTATACAATGACGATGCGGTAATTGTTTAATTAATAGAAATATAAAATAAATGATATTAAAAATACTAAAATAAATATAATTTTGCATAATTAATGTCATAATTTTTGTATAGATGTTATAGACATATTATGGATGTATTAATTTTTTTTTCAAAGTTATCTTATTTATTGGTATTTTTTAAAAATTCAGGAAATGAATAGTATCAAAATTGACATTAATGATTCTTTAAAATAAATAATATTTTATTGAATGATATAAAATTAATAAAAATATAAAATTAGACCAAATGATTGAGATAAGGTTATATTTTTCATTAATGATCTATTTAGGATTCCTTTGACATTTAATAGTAATTATATTAACCCTTAAAGAGTAAAAATTCAAGTTATCATGGTAAGAATGCCTGAATGGCCCGAAGTCCTTCATTTTTTTGTCATTTTTGCAACACACCTTTCAAGGGGTGAGGTGGAACCCTTAAAAGGCTCGGAGTCTTAGAGATAATTACATGACCCATAGGTCTTAGAGGGAATCACCCATATAAGACAACTTCGAACTACTCCTCCTTAACACATGTCATGATATCTGCACTCCACCTTTACAGGGCTAGTTGGCTTGCTGTTCTATACAAATATATACAGGCCTGGTACCAATGGGAATTCCATACCCTCTCGTTATTTCAATTCCAGTTAGCTATGCTCTAGTGAATGCGCCTGGCCTAAATCCTCATATAGAGCCTTATCCCTTGTAGTCTGACTAGTAAATCTTCAAATTCATGTGGCCCGAAGGACTTGGGGTGGCCCTAATGCATTAAGGTTTACCAAATGTCTTGAGAGACAACTGACCCAAAGTCCTTGGGTGGCCTAAAAGCCTTATAGGACCTGAGGACCAAACCGGCTAGAGGCCCAGATGGATAAATAGTTCCGACTGCCACAATATCGAACAATGCCTACTACAATACCGAAAATATATCTCCCCTTGGTTTTTATCTTGGGTATCTTGGATGCACATGCTGAGTCCTAACCAACTGAGCTGAGGATCATGTGCAGTTGTTAGGGTAAGAGTTAAAGAGTTTAACTAAGGGTTAAAGCCAAATGATAAGTGTAATAATGTTACATAAACTTGTATAAAAATTATTTTTTGTGATTATTTAGACAAATAATCGTCTTATATTGAAAATATATTACATTTTAGGTATTTAAAATTGAAAATTAATTTATAATAATTTAATATATTGAGAGTTCCCAAAAGTTACCCTCACCTCAATTATAAATGGGAACCTACTCTATCACTTCCTCACCACACTTTCAGCATTATATCTTGACCAAAACCTACCCATTTCTCCTCTAAACATCTTTTTCTATGTTCTGGAGGTTCTAGTATTCCAAAAACACCAAATCTAGATCCCTTGAGAAGAGATCTAAAGGAAGTCCACCAAAGAAGTGGTAATTGTTTTACCAACTCATTCAAGTTCATTTCTTCTTCAACTTCCTATTCCTATGTTATTTCCATAATAAAGTAATAAATATAATAATATATATATGATGAGATTTTATTATGATTATGGGACAAACATATTTCTCCTTTTAATACATCCTACAAAAAACAAAAGCACCGCGTGTGTGTACGTATGACTTACCGTCTCCACACAGTGGCGTGATTTGTTTTTCATCACCACTTTATTTGTATGTGTATAATTATGAATATAATGGATATAAATAATAAATATGACATGATATTGATTATTTATAATTAATATACCGTCCAATTTTTTACCCTTTTATCATTAAGTGAATGATATCGTCACTCATGCGTACATACGACCCATTGTCTCCACGACGTGATGTGATTTATTTTCCATATTAACCATTAAAAACTGATTATAAAAATGTATATTATGAGTAAATGTAATATTTATGAAATTAATATCATTCTATAGATAAAATAAATATATCATATGCATAATAAGTATGACTTACACAATAAAACATGCATAGTAAAATGAAGTTGTTAACACCCGAAACAAGGGTAATAATGAAATATTATTAACACAATGATATAAGAAGATCATATATGATATCATAAATATTTATATGGTTACAGTATAATTTAATAACTTGTTTTAAACAATTATAAATGATTTTAAATAACATTTAACTAAAGGAAAGTACAAGGTAAGGGTAATTTCACAATCTTGTTATTAATCGGGATTGTTTATATGTACGTATCTTTTGAGGAAAATTTATCATCCATGTACATGTTTATTATAAATGTTTTGCAAAATATTTTCACTATTATCCTATGAATGTTTAAAGTAATTTTTACCCAGGTTTTAATTTTTATAAAATGGTTAGAAATGAATCTTTTTTTTTCATTTTCCAAACATGGTACTTTGTGACTTTTTTTACAGAAGGAATATTTTTTAACTTACGCAGAATGAGTGGATTTTCCTACCATTATGATAAATTAACGTTTTGAATATTCCTTTATAAGTTTACAAGGTTCTTTTCAAATATTATTTTTTATTTATAATTGAACAGCTTTTTAAATAAATTATTTCAAAGTAAAAATGGTATTTCTATAAAAAGAATTCAATGAGTTTGTTAGAGTATTTTAATTTATGTCAACATAATATATTTAATATTATACTTAATTGAGGTTAATATCTTATGATATCATTTATAATATTTTATTGAATGGTTTATGATCAATTTTACAATGGATGTGCTATTTTGATACTATTTATGGTTTATGGTTGAAACATTCACATTTCTTATACTAGTTTTTCAATATGAATGTTTATGTTGTTTATATTTCACCCTTTTCATATGAAGAATTAATTGTACTTATTAAGTGATGTACATGGCCCACTATAGCCCCTAGATACTTTGGTAGGTCTCATGAGATGAAATCAGTTTGTAACAAACCCTTTGTGTTTATTTCTATGCAGTTTTAAATTATTAGTAGGATAGATCTTGGCATAAATAATTTGGGTTTCTACCCACATATTTAAAATTTCTTGAGGATAGATCTTGACAATAACTATTTCGAGGATATATCTTGATAGTGAAGATGTCCAACATTATGCATTCCATCATTGTTATTATAAAATTTGATTATTTGATTAGTTAAAATATCCATGGTTAAGTTTCCCCACTCATGTTATTATTTAAATGGAATGTGTATTTGTTATTTACCTTGCCATATTTTTTTACCATATTTACTCATAAATTACATTGTATTATTACCCTTACTGAACATTTGAGATCAACCCTTTCATATGTTTCATTTTTTCCTAGGATCCTGAGAAGTATGTTATGGATGATATGAAGGGTTACACAAAGGGGGGATAATTTCAGTCTCAATGAAATTATTTATGTATTATATGTTTCAAAATGTAATGTAGATTATAAGTATGTATCTATTTTATCAAGAAAAATAAACTATTTAGTCCCTTGGGATGTGATTCCTTGTATCTTATGCCAATGTATTAAATTAAGGAACCAACTCTAGGCTACGGGGGTTAGGGTTGTTACATGACACATGTCATTTGGCATGTATAATACACTCACCACTTTGCAACGGTGCATGAATCACATTTTTCATAAGATGATGGAGTTCATTGAAGTCTTGAAGGATGATTTCTTGGTTTATGGGTGATAATTTGAAGTGTGCTTGAAAAATATGGATCTGGTATTGGAAAGATGCGAAGAAAATTTATTTGTTCTCTATTAGTATAAATGTCACTTCATGGTAACCAATGATATTGTACTTGGCCACCGAATTTCCAAATAAGTGATAGAGGTTGATCTTATAAAAATCAAGGTGACCAAGGAGACGCCAAAACCTATAATATCAAGGGAGATTCAAATATTCCTAGTCCATGTAATTTTATACTAGATATTTGTAATTAAATTTTCTTCAGAGGCCCTTATTTTCCCTTGTAAAACTTTAAAATATATCTATAAATATTTCTGGAGCCATGCACTAAAATGACTCATGATTCCAAGGCCCACTGTGCCCAGAATTAAATTTATAAAAATATTAAATATATTTTATATCACACGAGCACAATTTTTCAGAAATAATGAGATAAATCTTAAATGGAGTCTCAAATAAAAAATATGAGACCATGGTTGAATTTTGAATGTGGGGTTTAGCCTAGGCACGACCAAGAGTGGGTCGGCGTGTGATGTTCAGATAAGATAGCTGTTGACAGGCATGTTTAGTGGATTAATTAATTAATTATTCAATTAATTCATTAATGACCTAAAAACCTAATTCCCTCTATAAATATTCTATTAAAGTAAGTCATCTATGGTTATCTGTATAAACTTGGTAGCATTGAGAAGAGAATTTCACGTTCTTCGTTAGAAAATTGTGGTCGTACGATGATGAGTTTTTGGATAAAAGAGAATCAAGGCACAAAGAACACAACATAACTTCCTCCTTCATTGGAGGTTTTATTCTTCATCATCAAATGACCCAATATTGAGTTATGAATCACTATTTATGGATTCCACCCTTTATTATTAAAACATTGAGCTTGATTAATTCTTAATATTTAATCTATGTTAAATTGAGCATTTTTATGCATTTGTGTATCATTTTTCAATTGATTATTAAATTAATCCTCATTGTGCCATGTTTTCTCACCCCTGACTATCTATGATCTAATTTGTTGGATAAAAATGCTTGCCCAATTATTGTTGCACCCATATCCTTGCGTTTTCTCCCAATCGTTCTTCACGTTCTTCATTGTTGGACTACAGAACCACGGTTCAACATTACCGAGTGGGTACAAGTGCGATCAGAACCTTGTATTCATGGTGAATTCATGTGCAATGAATTTATTAATGAATTGGGATGGATTTAGATAGATTTTGGGATTCGAGTGGTTCACTATAGATAAAGAATCCGGTGAGGCAAGGGTGACGGCCGGAGATGCGGTGATGCATGACGGGTTCATATGGGAAAAAAAATTCCATTTAATGGACAATGGATGGATGAAAAAATGGTTGAAGATGATTACGCCTATTTTCAGGTGGCCAAATAGTGGGATTTGTTGTGGCAGGTAGAGATATGGATCATAAGGAGCAGATCAAACATTTTGATAAAAAACCCAACTACATGAGATGTAGGCTGATGAACACATGCCATGTAGCCCCCTGGTTGCGATAGATAGGGTTTTAGGTGTGTTAAATATCACACACTATAACATCCCAAGTTTTAATAAAGAAACACTATGTTCAACAGTATACATGATACACTAAAAAGCGATCTTGAACAAACAACTAAATATTATTATTTAAATGTTACCATTATAACCTAGTCTCTGGAATGGAGATAATGAATAGTATCAACTAAATTATGAAAATATGTTTTACACATGTTTAAATAATAATTCATTGGTTACCAAATTTATTAGAAATTTAAATAAAAACCAATTGAATATAAAGGATGTGTTTTTATGAAAACCTATTTAAAAAGAGAATAATTCTGTTTATAAAATCATATCACTATTTATGGATTTTTATTTAATGAAGAATATATTTTATATATTTAATTTAATGTTTTAAATTCATATTATATGTTTTTTAGATATGATATAAGAACAAATTCATTTTTTTTGATAAAAGAAGATTTTTTTTTTAAAATACAGTTTTACCACCTTTTGATGGAGAACCGTTTTTAAATATATATTTTGTCACCTTTATATGTTATATTTGACAAAATAAAATTCTTCTTTATAATCGGGACATAAAAATTTACTTTGGTTGAACTTTTGGTATTATTCTGATAAAATCCATATTTTTATGAATGGTGAAAAATACTTCATTTTAATTCAAAATCACCTTTTTATCTAATTTATTTATATATTTATATCATAATTTTAATTGGTTTTAAAGTGTAATTGGATTATTTTTTTTATAATTTAATAAAATTTTGGCAATTGGAAGTAATTTCACTTTTTAATGGGACATAAACACGTGTAAATCTTTTGGTAGTTTTTACTTCTTAAAAATACGTTTTCTGGTTTTGATGAGAATTAAGTTTAAATTAATTACTAAAATTTCTTTGTTTTGAATTTGAAAAAATTTATTCCATATTTGAAATCATAATTTCCAAAATATGTAAATATGTAACTTTTATTTTTAGACATTATGAATAGTTACTTTAATAATTTTTTTATTTAACATGGTTAAAGGGTAAATTAGGTAAATAAGGGTAAAAAAATAATATTATAATAATATAAAACTACCATAAAACGTTTATTAATCCTATTTTATGAGATATGTTGGACTATGAGAATCCTTAGGCTGAACATTTGGCATTTGGGAGCCACTTGGGTGTGAAAATGACATTTTATAATTTTTAATTTTAAGAAAAGGGAAATATAACATAAAAATGTATCTTTTAATAAAAAAATTAATATAGGGTTATATAACTGATATATATGACTATAAATTATAATTATAAATATAAAAATATTTGCTACATCGTGTAATTTTATTTATAAATTTTAGACATTAACTAAATAAATTTATTTATGACACAATGATGATGCAGTGATTACCTTATTAATGAAGGATTCAAATAAATGATATTATAAATATTAAAATACATGTAATTTGATACTTTTGATTCCATACAAGAATTTTATATATTATTATTATATATTATATTTGATTTAATGCCTTTGGTTTGAAGGAATCAATTTGTTACAACTTTAACAAAAATCAATTTCTATATAGAGTCAAAATTGACATAAATGAGTTCTTAAAACAAAAACTATTTTATTAAATGATAATATAGTAATAAAAATCTAATATTTGGAAAAATGAATTATATAATGTTAAAAATTTCATTAATTATCACTTTTGGTTCTATTGTAATTTTATAGTGACTATAGTAATCATATATTGTGAAAATACAAGAAGACCTGGTAAGAGTTAATGTTTTTAACTAAGGGTTAAAGCTAAAAGATAAGGTTAATTTTTTTACCTAAAATTGTCTAAAAACTATTGGTTGAGATTATTTAGACCCATAATAATATTATATTTTAATTATATCACTTTATAGCAACTATAATTCAAAAATCATTTTATAATAAAATAATATTTCAAGACATTCTTAAAGTGCGCCTCCTCCCTCTTATAAAAGGACACCACCTATAACCACTTACTAACAACTCTCAAGCCACTTGAATCATCCAAAATATGATAAAATAATCTCCCAAAATCCATTATTTCCTCCTAAAATCCTTATATTTGGAATAAAGTAATTCAAGAAATCCTTTTGGCTCAAATCAAAAGAAGTTACTTGATTTAGAGGTAACGTCTTCTCTCAAGTTCATTTCCTTTATTTTTATTGTCAACTACCTATGCTATTATTATTATTTTATTACATAAAAAAACAAGTATCTTCAATATACTAGGATTTTATTATGATAATTATTCAAATTGAACTTACACATACCTCTATCTAGTGGATACGAACATATTGTTTCTGTGTACAACGAACTACTGCCTCACGAAATGATGATTGTTCAATTTACCCTACCGCCTCTCTTGGTGGCCATTATGATGGAACTGTATTTATATATGATATATATTATATTTATATTTTCTCTATTATTATTTAATTTTTATTTACAACATACCTTTATTCTTTCCATAATGTTTAAATACGACAATTTCATTTGAGGAAGTGCGAACTACTGCCCCCTCAAAATGATATGATTCGTTCATTCCATACATGAGACATATAAAGTATGGAATAAACTAAATTATGTAACATATATAACATAGATATTATACTGTAATTATAATATACTTATATATCATTTAGTTTTCATTCCTTTAATACGACAAAGAAATGAAAGTAACGTTTATGCGTACGTACGACCTACCGTCTCCATGAACGGTGCATTTCATTTATTTTCTCCAAATGTTATGTACTATTATAAATACATATATACTAGATATTTATGATATTTATATCATGAATATCATTCTGAATATGATGTAATTTTGGCTACATGGACAATTTACATCAAAACAAGTTAATTTTCGACTCAAGTAACAAATATCGACAAAACGCCCGATATAAACCCAAATAATTAACTAATTGATATACATGGTAATAAGTGATATAAAATGAATAATAAAATTTAAAATTTTTATAAATAAATTAAAAATTAACTAAAGTTTATTATTCAAGAAATTAAAGAATGTACGGGACAAGTCGAATTCAAGGTAAGAGAACTTCTTCACATAATTTCCATTATTTTGGTTAATCTTCTACTTCTTAATTATGCCATTATATGATTACATGAGAAATATATTTTTATATCATATAGTTTATTTATACTTTCATTTTGTGTATTTATATTATACAGATAATTGATCTATTTTATTTTCGAAATGATCATTGTTAGGGAATTTCTAAGCTCAATTTCCACTCATTGGGTTTTATGCATACTTTGTTGATTATATTATGCCAAGATTATGTGTGGAATATTTTTTTATATTTTTATATTTTAGTTTCCAATTAACTTTGTGTGGATATAGTATTGATACAAATAATCACCCCATTTATAAATTCATACATCATTTATAATAACTTTATAATGGAAATCTTAACTCAATCTCCATTCATTGAGTTAAATATCCATGTCATCGATTTTTTTTTCACGAATATGTGTGAATGACCTCTGATTGTTTTAAACTTAATATCCAGTTATATTGGATGTATTTATATTTTTTACATATAATTATGTCATTTATTTATCCTTAATCTAATGATACGATCATTTTAAGGGACAATGTCTCAATCTCCTTTCATTGAGGCATATCTTGATATTATGCACCTTTAATTTCCGATAAGGTGTATATACGACCCTTTTGACATGTTATATCATGAATTACTATATTATCATGATATTTGAATTTTTTTAATGTTATTGTTTAATTGTTTTTATTCAAGTATTTTCTCAAGCGGTAAAAGACTCTTTAACTAAAATATCATTTTAATTGTTCTAAATATTTATTCTTCTAAATTGTTCTTATTAATGTCCATGTTTTCAAAATGGTTATAAGGTTTTATTTATATAGACATATATGTTTTCAAATTATAATTCTCTAATTTATTTTAAAAGTTTCAAAGTGGTATGGGACACTTTGATTCAAAAATATCTTTATTAAATGTTTTAAATGGTTTTGGAAATGGATTGAATAATTCAATATCTTGAATTGATTTCTTGTGATTGATGAGTGAAATGTTGACAATTTAAATATTTTATGTGTTATGATTATGTTATGGTTTTTAGGAATTTTTATGTATACAAATGGTTCAGTGATAAACCGAGGGTGGGTGAGCCCATGATAGCTCTCCAATGCATTGGGTAACATGACTGAGGTAAATGATAAAGTTTCTCCTAAGATATTTAGGGAATATACTATGATGGGTATTCCAAACATAACCATGAAGGTTACTCCCTATGTAGATATGAAATCTGAAATGTAAGTATGATATAGATTCCACAAGTTACCTTTATGTTTTATGATTTCTATGATGTTTGGTAGGAATCTTATGATTACATGATGTAAGATAAGTGGTTTATGTTTTATGAGTGAAAAGTATGATTTCATTGATTTGTATGTATTCATGGACTAATGTTTTATTTCCTTATTTTATAAACCTTACTGAGATTTTAATGCTCATCCCATGTTTTTGAAATGTTTTTATAGGGTATAAGGAAGAATAAGAGAAAGGAAGAATTCAAGAAGATTTTTATCAAGAAAATAATTATTGTTTTATTTAAGGAGTTTTATTATAGTGAAACATTTTGGATAGAGTAGAAGTGTATACTTTGTAATTTTGAGATGTAATGTAATAGTTATGGCCTAATTATCTACAACTCTAAACCTAAAAATATCCTCAATGTGAATTAAAGTCAAATTATTGACTGATCTCAAGATTAAGTAATGTTTTAAGGCTGTGGATTTATAGTTGGTATCAAATGAAAGGTTTAGACAACTTTAGGGATTGAGAGTCTTCATTAAACCCATGGTTAGTCTCTATATCTATTCTTTCAGTTAAATACTTGTTTTATAGATTTTTTCAGATCAAGGAAAGTCAGTTACAAATGGAAGGAGGAGGATCTCAAACAACATTCCTATCTCACCCTAATGAATTGCTTGCAATAATTACTACAAAGTCATGTCCAGATGATTTTGGATCTTTTTATAATATAAAACTCACTTACAAGAATTTTTTTGAGATATCAAACACCTCCTCCATACCTCGATACCATTGTGGATCATGGGTTGTATTTAATCAAATCCTATTTTCTCAATATTCTCATATTTTAAAGAAAGGTAAATATTATCAAGTCATTTTAAAATATTTTTCCTTATCATAATATTTTGAAGCATATTATGATTTTTAAAAAGGTTTAAAGAATGAGACCCTTATGAAACCTATTTATATTTTCTTTTAAATTATAGTCTTTCAGCACATACTTATGGTATTTTAAAAGGACCATTTATTGAAAGTTTCAACTCAAAATTGGTCCAACTGTTCTATAAAAATCAAGTTTTATCAAATGCTTTGAAATTTTATGTCATAAATGATTATTTTCCAAAACTATTTTTCTGTGAACACCCATATGACCCAAGTTGTACAAGGTGTATTTGTATAAAGGAAGATAATTATTTTGAAGGATTTTTAAATCGTTGTTGCAATGCATGAACCTTTTATCTATGTGAACAAGATTATGATGAAACCATGTGGACACCATGATCAAGGTACAATGTTCTTTCTTTGGGAATAGTTTTATTTTATCATATGGAGGTGAAATAAAAAAAATATAAATATATATAAGACTTTATGAATTAATATGTTAAGTTCATTATGAGTTGGGATAAAAATGAGAGGTATAAGACAACCATTGTGGTTAAAACATGTTAGGGTTATTTTTGAGTTTTATAAAAGGGACAACCCGCAATATGGGTGACAACCCATTGTGTCTAGAAAGGCCATGAGAATCGAAGTATGACTTATTCTTTTTAATTAAATTATTTTATGGATTAAGAATAAGTTGATTTTTGGAACTTATGTTTTATCAAATGTATATCCTTAGTATAGTAAAATGATTTGGTGATTTTGTGATAAATGTTATTTTGGAAGACGTTCACTCATTTGGGATCACTATATGCCTAAGTAAAATAGAATACTATGGGTTTTCATTTGAGGAGTAATGGTTGAATTTTATTTTGGAATAATCTATGTTTTTTTTGTGGACATATGTGGTTTTGGGTTATTTATGGAAATAATTAACCTATCTTGGAGAATATGTGATTTGGTTAATTACTTTTCCGAATGAGACTTTAATAATGGTTTCTGTTATTTGGACATAAATGTTAAGATTTACTGTGGAAGACTATGTTATAAAATCCTTCTGAATTTTGGGTTTCAATTTAGTTTGGATTATTTTGAATAATTTTAAGGAAAAATGTTTATTGAATGGTCTTTGTTGAACTTTGGGTATTGTTTTTTGAATTTTTGAGATTAAGAGTAGTATTTATTTTTATAAAGGATTATTCTTTTTTGGGTATTATCTGATATTTTTCTAACCATTTTGGTTTTGGGTTAATTTCTAAAGACAGTTAAAATATATAGTTCATCTTTTGTGGATTATGATATTCTCTAAAAGTTGATTCTAGCACTTCAGGTGTGACCAAGTCATCTTGAATACTCATAATTTGGAGAAAATATTATTTTGTGGTAGATATTTATTAAAGGATGAAATTATACTTGACAAGTAAGTATGTTTCCTTATATTATTATTCTAAGTAGTAAAATAATTCCTCAACTTTAAGAAAAAGACCTTAAAACAATTTTTTTTGTTTACTTTTCCTACTGGGGAATCAAAGACTGTTTAACCCATCACAAGTTTATGGTTTTCTAGTTGCTAACTTTATCCTAATCATGTTTTATATCACCCTCCATTATAACTTAACACTTAGTTTTTCTTCTATATCCTTTTTTCCTACATGGAACCGTAGTATGTGTTATCTCGGGTGACCTTTGTACTTCTCTTTATTTATTTTAAAGTGGTAGTTTTATTAACCCCTTTTCCTATGTACGATTTTTAATGAAGTTACCAAGAAATTTTTTAAAATTTAAAGGATGAAATTTCCAAAAGGGGGGAATGATGTAACATCTTGAGTTTTAATAAAGAAACACTATGTTCAACAACCTACATTATACGCTACATCAAGCTTAACAAACAACTAAATATTATTATTTAAATGTTACAATTATAACCTAGCTGTTGAAATGGAGGGAATGAATAATATCAACTGAGTTATGAAAATATGGTTTAAAAATGTTTAAATAATGATTCATTGGTTACCAAATTTATTATAAATGGAAATAAAAACCAATTGAATATAATGGATGTGTTTTTATGAAAACCTATTTAAAAAGAGAATAATTGTATTTATAAAACCATATCACTCTTTATGAATTTTTATTTAATGAAAAATATATTTTATATATTCAATTTAAAGTTTTAAATTTATCTTATATGTTTCCTATATATGATATAAGAAGAAATTCAATTTTTTAGATAAAAGATGTATTTTTCAAAAAAAAATACAGTTTTAAAACATTTTGATGAAGAAACATTTTTAAATCTAGTTTTTGTCACTTTTATATTTTATATTTGACAAAATAAACTCATTCTTTAGAAATGGGGCATCAAAATTTACTTTGGTTGAAATTTTTGTATTATTTTGATAAAATCAACATTTTAATGAATAGTGAAAATACTGCATTTTAATTCAAAATCGCCTTTTCATATAATTTATTTATATAGTTATATTATCCTTTTAATTAGTTTTAAAGTTTAATTGGATTTTTTTTTATCATTTAATCCAATTTTGGTCATTATAAGTAATTTCACTTTCAAATAGGACATTAACACACGTCAATCTTTCGATAGTTTTTACTTCTTAAAAATACGTTTTTTAGTTTTGACAACCAGAATTAATTTTAAATTAATTACTAAAATTTTTGCGTTTTGAATTTGGAAAAATTTATTTCATATTTGGAATTATAAGGTCCAAATTTTTTAAATTGGAAACTTTTATTTTTAGACATTATGAATAGTAACTTCAGTAATTATTTTTATTTACCATGGTTAAATGGTAAATAAGGTAAATAGGGGTACAATATTATATTATAATAATATAAAACTACCCAAAAATATGCCATAATCCTATTTTATGATATATATCCGACCATGATCATCCTTAGACTGAAATTTAGGCATTTGGGAGCCACTTGGGTGTGAAAATGACATTTTGTAATTTTTAATTTTAAGAAAAGGGAAATATAACATAAACATGTATCTTTTAATAAAATGATTTTAATATAGTGTTATATTACTGATATATATGAATATAAATAAACATTATAAATATAAAAATATTTTCTACATCATGGTATTTTATTTATACATTTTAGACATTAAATAAATAAATTTATTTATGACAAAATGATGATGCAGTGTTTACCTTATTAATGAAAGATTCAAATAAATGATATTATAAATATTAAAATAAATGTAATTTGATCATTTTGATGCCATACACAAATTTTATATATTATTATGACATATTATATTTGGGTTAATGCCTTTGGTTTTAAGGAATAAAGTCTTTATGACTTTAACAAAAATCAATTACTTAATAGTGTCAAAATTGACATAAATGAGTTTTAAAACAAATAATATCATATTAAGTGATATAATTGTCCTAAAAATATAATATAAAGACAAATAAATTATATAATTATACTAATGTCATTAATGATCCACTTTTGGTTCTATTGGAATTTTATAGTATAAGATCCCAGGTTTTTCTTGAGGTACAAATCTTCTTTTTGGGTTAAATGTGTTTACTTTCCTTTTTCTATTAGACCCTAAGCTGGGCCATGGTTCTATTTGGTTGTTTTTGGGAATGAAAGGGGAAAATATGATGAAATATAGCTGCATTCCAGGTACATGCCGTGTTCTTGGACTACATGCCGTGTACTTCTAGTACACACCGTGTACTGGGCAGTCACGACGTGTAGCAATCTGGATGAGAAAAAAAATGACAGTACACGCTGTGTACTTGAGGTACACAATGTGTACTTGAGGTACATTCCATGTACTTTCCCAGTGTGGTTTTTTTATAAAAGAGGCGTTATCTTAACTTTTTTATGGATAGAATCTTTTCTCTCATTTTTGAACTCAAAAGAACTCTAAAATAGTTTTTCATATATTGAAGCCATCCAGACTCCGATTAGAGCATCGTCTATCATGTTAGAACCAAATAGGTAAGTACTCAATTAATTTTTAGTCATTATTTATTCATAATAACAACAAATTATCTATTTGGATTTGGGATTATATTCCCTAATATCCCGTTCTTCGTCCATTCTTCAAATTTCTACCAAACGAGGACGAATCAGGACTTGATAATAGACGAGTTGTATACTACCGAGGTGAGGTAGGTGGTATATAATTTATTTCAGATTTGTTTTTGTGTTTTTCGGGTGTTCGAACGATATGCCATCCGTCGAACTTTTTGGGGAGGTCTTTCTTTTGAGCGAGTAGCTTTTAGTAGCTGTAGTTGGACCTATTGACGTTGACCATGAGTTCTGTTTAGGTGCGTTGGCACCTGTTGCTCGTTTCAAGGTCACCCATGGGGTGTGAATTTTGGGTTTAGCTTGTTTATGATATTTTAAACCACCCAAGGGGTGTGTTATTATGCTTTCCTAGTTAGAGGAAGCCTATTAATGACTTTATAGCTTGAGTAGCTAGTTTAGGAGATGTATTGCCTCCTTGATTAATGAATATCATGTTATGCCTTAACTGTTTCGATAGATTGACATGTTAAATGGATGATATGGGTGGGTATAACTATATGTAAATGATTAATGTCATGTTAAATGGATTATATATGAGGGTAGGCCCATATTATTTTGATAAAGGTTTTTCATGAGTGGTTATACTCATGGCTTGTGCTGGTTGCTGTGAGTGGGTATACTCACCTGGTTATGAATGTTTAATTTTAATGATTTAATACTTGATTGAATGGTTTGATAGATTCCATATACTTCTCTCCACGATTTGGAACATGGTAGTGTATGCCTTGGGTTGACTCTACCCCTTGGGTCTTGATTCAGTGGGATACTTCGGGCCTTGCCAGCCATTGGATCTGACTTTCTTGGGCTCACGTAGGAATTGCTATTGCCATATTCCTAGGACCCCAACCAGTGCCTAACCGAGTTTCCACCAGGGATGGCCATGGGAATCAATGGGATTCCTTGGAAATGCTCCTTAGACCCAGCCCTCCATGTTCTAGATATTATTATATGGATGCATTGGTCTGCTGACACCTTGGATCCGACCCTTGAGGTCTGCTACTTCACTATACAACATGGTTGTGGATTACTTGACCTCTCTATATAGTGAGGCTGTGGATTTATTGATACATATGGATGTACGGCATGGTCGTGTGACTTGATTTTTTACTTGTTATAGTTTCCTTATTAGGAACTGACTCTCTTTTGTAGGTATTCCTGAGGGATGTTCAGTTTTACTTTATAGTAGACTTATTCCATGGGCATATGCATGTACTTACTAATTATTTACACTTTCTTGTACCTTTTTAGAATTGTTGTTAGAACTGTATATACCAGGGTGGTTTCCTACTGGGATTTTTATCTCACACCCTGTTTGGGCCTCCTTGGGGATCCAAATAGATTATATGGTTGTAGGGGATGATATGGGCTAGCGCCCTAGTACAGGTTATTGATTATGGATTTGGAGAAAGAGAAAATAAGTCCAAGATGAGGCTTACAATACTGGGATAACTTTTGGTCTTTTTTTGGGATACTTTTATTGTATTGGTATGTACTATTCTGGTTGTTTTCTAGATACTTGTAACATGTTCATCATTTTTTCATATGAAATACTTTTGTTTATTGTTCTATATTCCCGTCTTCTTGTCTTACTTTCAATTGTCTGCTTGTCTTACTTTCAATTGTCTGCTATTTATTTTTCTTCTGCTATTGAATATATTTGACTTCTATTGTGATACTCTGGTAATGAGGGAATAGTCTCCTCACTGACTCACCTAGTCCCTCACTGCTAGTTGGAAGCCTTTGGCATTTGGGGAGATGCACTTGAGGCTTTGTGACCTACCGGCCTCGGGGCATTGTTTCGGGTGGCATCAGGGTCTGGGATGTTACAAAGTGGTATCAAAGGAGTTTTTTTATAGTTTGAATTACTATTTAGAGAATATAGGTAGGGGTAGGAAGGAAATATATTTTGGTAATAAACTATGCCCGAGAGTAGCTACCCCATGTACATGTAAAAGCCAAATTTCCTCGAATTGAGTTCTGATTTTCTAGATTTTGACTATTACCGTTGATTTGATTTCACCATTGGGTGATGCTCTTGATTTATACCATTACTATTGATGCAATTTTGAGTTCTATTTCAGTTGTAACCCAATGAGATGAGGGTGTTCCATCTCATGCATCATATAGACACTTGTTAGAATCACATACCATGCATTATGCCATGACATCTAGGATGCATTAGATATTGCATGTTGTTGTGATAGTTGATGTGATAGCTATGCCTACTGTCGTGTTAGTTGGGTATAGTAGATAAAGGTGTGACATCATATTTCAATCCATAATAAATATGGGACCTTATGAATTGGAAAATAATGCACCAAGGAAATTTAAATGTTGAATGAAATTGTTACTTCTATAGTTTGAATGGGAACCAAGTTTGGGGTTCATGAGGTGTTATGGGCCCTCATGGATTCAAGAATTGGTAAACCCTTGGTAAAATTTCTTGAATAAATGAATGTGAAATGGAAATGGAAATTGAAGTGGTGAATAGGGACTCGACCTAGACCTGAATTTTGAGAGGGAAAGAGGCATAGTTTCTAGTGGTTCGTTGGCTATTCATTATACAATCCTAGATTTAGAAAAAGGTTGTGGGTTTGACTTGGTTTCTAGGAGGATTTTGACCTATCCTACGCCTTTGAGCTTTGTGATTTGATGTTGTTCCTTACTGAGGCATGTGTTTGGCATTATAGAGACATACCACCATGATAAAATCCAGTAGTACACCATCATCGAGGTGATTAACATACTTCAGAGATAGTGGGCCACGAGCTACCACTTGATCCTCCTATAGTTCCAGTTGAGGCACTTGAGGCTATTTTAGACACAGGTGCTGAGGCATAGTTATACGAGGTATTCTTTTTCTATATGCAGACTTTCTAAGGAGCACCACAACCAACCTTGACTATGGATGAGATTACATGGATGTTCCAGTAGCAACATCCTCCTACGTTCTTAGGCGATGGAAGAACACAGGCTGCAAATCTATAAATAGAGACCACATTAGAGATTTTTGAGCATCTGGAGATTTGTTCAGAGTGGAGGGTCAATCTCATGACTTATATGCTACGTGGAACGACAAAGCACCGATGTGATTTTTTGAACTAGGATGATGGGCTGCGTAATATGGGTTGGGATGAATTCCAAACCCGCTTCTATGACTAATTTTACCCTGCGACTTTGTGATCAGAGCATTCTAGTGAGTTTATGTGTTTGGAGTAGGGCGTGATGACTGTTATGGAATACTCAGCATGATTTATAGAGATGTAGTGTTTTGCTTCGATGTATCTTACTAATGAGTTGTCAAGGGAGAGGCACTTCGAGGAAGGTCTCAGACATGCTATAAGATCTCAGGTCAATGTTTTTAGGTTACCTTTTAATAGTAAGATTATGAATCAGGTACTGGTTACAGAGCAAAACCTGAGGGAAGATGGGGGTACAGAATTGAGGAGTGATATTTCTTACCCTAGTGGATCTACATATTTAGGAAGGAAGTTCCATTTCATGGCTTCCCATGATGTGAGTGCTAGTAAGACTATGGGTACAGGCAACTTGGTGTTTTTCCATCAGTGCGGTAGGCGAGGCCACATGAAAAATTAGTGCGACCGTGACCTAGTCAAGTGTTGAGATTACGGAAGGATGGGACACATACATCGGTTTGGTAGGACCTTACCTCTAATTATGAGTGAAAGGGGGTCCGCTTTGACATCAAGTTTAGGGGCATAGTATTCAGATTCTCATTAGGATGGAAGATAGAGTAGTGCAGGACGGTCAGGCCAGGGTAGTGGTGGTCGTGGCCAGGGTAGCCAGACACCGGGTTCTCAGAGACAACAGGTTGGATCAGCTCAGGGTAGCCAGACGGGGTCATAGGGCCGTGGTACAGGCTAGACTTATGCAGTGAAACAGACCCAATAGAAGTAGGATCCCAAACCATATATAGTGAGAGGTATGATCTTAGTATATTTTACTACTTGATCTTCTCTTTTCGATATAGGTGGCTCTCACAGTTTTATCTCTGCATGAGTGGTAAAGAGAATTGGGCTTGTGGTTTTTCTTTCTGAGAGCATTTTGACATTAGAAACACCATTATAAGTTAGAATGGGTGATGAATTATAGTGTATAGAGTGTCCCCTTGAGGTCGGAGGGTGTCACTTCATCTGGGATCTTCATGTCCATGAGATGACAGGGTTTGACATCATTCTCAGAATGGACTGACTTATTGATTATTGAGCATACATTGACTTATATCACCATAGGGTGACTTTCACACCGCTAGAGGGTGCAATGTTTATTCACAAGGTTGAATGGTATGTCTAGGAAAGAATAGATAGACCCGATCATTGCAGGTTTGGTGGGATGACAACCCAAATTTCTATTTTGTTTCTGGATGATCAGGGAGTGAGTTAGGAAGACTTTCCTCCAATGGTTAACCAATTTAGGAATGTCTTCCCCAACGATTTTTTTGGTATACCTCTTAAGAGATAGGTGTATTTCTCTATCTATCTAGTGCCAGGAGATATGCTATTATCCATTCCTCCTTACAGGATGGCTATGATGGAGTTGCAGGAGATCAAGAGGTAGCTAGAAGATTTAAATAAAAAGGGGTTTATCAAACCCAGTACTTCTCCATGGAGTTCACCGTTACTTTTTGGAAAAGGGTGTATGGTAAACTTAGGCTATGTGTGGATTATCAGAAATTGAACCAGCTGATGGTTAAAAACTAACATCCTTTTCCATGGATATATGACCTGTTTGATCAGCGTTGAGGAGATCAAGTGTTATCGAAGATCGACTTTAGGTCAGGATATCACCAGGTGCGTGTTAGACCTAAAGACATACCTCTTACATCCTTTCATAGAAGGTCTGGGTTATATGAGTATCTGGTTATTCCATTAGTTCTCATGAACGCGCCAGTAGTTTTCATGGTGCTAATGAACTGAGTGTTGTATCCTTACCTAGATTCTTTTGTGGTGGTTTTTGTGGATGATATCTTGGTGTATTCTCACAATCGACATGACCATTCCAACAATCTTGAGATCATTTTGAATACACTTAGAGAGCATCAGTTATATGATAAGATCACAAAGTTCCACTTTTTGATGGATTAGATTAAATTATTGGGTCACATAATCGAAGAGATAGGAGTGTCAGTGGACCCAGAGAAGGTGAGAGCTGTAGTTTTCGGGGAACAAGCTAAGAATATTTTTGAAATATGGAGTTTCTTGGGGATATCTAGTTACTATAGGCATTTTATATAGGAATTATCATGCTTAGCATCACCATTGACGGGATTGACTAAGATGGGTGTGAAGTTTCTGTGGTCAGAATCTTGTGAGATAGCCTTTCAGAAGCTGAAAGGGAGGTTGAAATCAACACCATTGATGATACTACCAGAGTAGGTCCAGAGTTACACAGTGTACTATGACACTTCAGGTATTGATTTGGGGGATTTTTTGATGCAGGGAGATCGAGTAGTGTCATATGAGTCTCAACATCTAAGGCCTCATGAGAATATTTACCCTACACACGATCTCGAGTTAGCTGCAGTTGTTCATGCGTTGCGTTGTTAGAGGTACTTTTTTTTGGGAGATCATTTTGTGGTGTACATGGACCACAAAATCCTCAAGTATATCTTTACATAGCATGATTTGAATTTGAGTTAGGGAAGGTGGGTAGAGTACCTACAATACTTTGACTTCGAGCTTGGTTACACACCTAGTACGGGTGATGCAGTAAATGATGTACTGATTAGAAGGACTTAGATACAGGCAGTGAAATAGGCCAATTGCGAGTGGCAGATTATAGCATTTTTTCATGAGGTGCATTTGGAGGTGAATGACAGACAGAGATAGAATTTTCTTTCATCATTATCTGTGAACTCTACCCTAATGGATAGAGTTAGGATGAGGAAGATATCAGATTCAGAAGGCCTAGTTCTATGGGAAGGTGTGGTAGGTGAGGACCCTCCTCCTGGTTGGACTGTAGGTGATGATGATATCCTATGTATCCATGGACTTTTCTAGGTTCTGGTGGACATACGTGAGGAGTTGATGTAAAAGTTTCATGATTCATCTTGGGCATTGCATCCTAGGGTTACCAAGATGTATGGTGACTTGTGATGTCAGTACTGGTGGCCAGGAATGAAGAGATAGGTAGCTGGTTTTGTTACTAGGTGTTCCACTTATCAGCAGGTGGAGGCAGAACATCAGCAACTAGGTGGGATTTTATAGTAGTTACCTATCCCAGAGTGGAAATGAGATGATGTCGTGATGGATTTCATGATGGGGTTTTCGAGGTCTCCATGAGGTAATGATGCTCTGTGGGTTGTTGGTAAGCTTACGAAGGTCTCACACTTCTTTCTGATCAAGGAGACCTTTAGTGTTCATGATATTAGAAAGTTTTACATCCGAGAGGTGGTAAAACTTCATGAGGTCCGATGCACTATCATTTCAGATAGGAATTCCTGATTTACATCTCATTTCTGGTCGATTTTTCAGAGTTCCTTAGGTACACTAGTGCTTTTGAGCCCAACATACCACCCTCAAACTGATGGTCAACCAGAGTATACGATAAAGGTGCTATAGGACATGCTAAGAGCATGCATCTTAGATTTTTGGGTCTCTTGGGAGAGACACATTCCCTTGGTTTAGTTTTCCTACAACAACAGTTATCAGGTGACAATAAAGATGAAAACTTATGTTTCTTTATATGGTAGGCCATGCCATTCTCCCCTGTGCCGATTAGAGGTAGGTGAGGTAGCTTTAATAGGATTACGTCACATGAAAGAGACTTCTGAACATGTCCAGTTGATTTAGAAGTGGATAGATACTACAAAGTCTCTTCAGAAATCATACGCCGATCTCCGCAGACAACCTTTAGAGTTTGAGGTTAGGGATTGGGTTTTCAAGCATGTTTTACAGAGGTTAGGACACAGGCGGATCAGGAGACAGGGTAAACTTTCACCAAGATAGGTCAGGCTGTTTGATATTTTGGAGAGAGTCAGGTCAGTTGCCTACCGGTTGCAGTTACCTTAGAGGTACCAAGCCATGCACAATGTCTTCCACATATCTCAGCTACACTACTATCACTCAGACCCATATCATATTTTTTATCCCAAGGAGGTTGAGCTTCATGTTGATGCATCCTTTAAGGAGCATCCAATTCATATCATTGACATGATCATGAAGGTTCTTTGAGGATGGTCAGTTCCTCTAGTATGAGTGCTATGGCAACAAAACTGCTTACAGGATGAGACTTGGGAGAGGGAGGCTGACATATGTTCTCAGTGGCCGAAGTTGTTTTCAAATGAATCTTGACTAGCCTTCAGAGAGAAATTCAAGGATGAATTGCTATAAGGGGGAAGATTGTAAGATCCAGGGTTTCTCTTGAGGTATAAATATTCTTTTTTGGGTTAAATTTAATTAATTTATTTTTTTAGACCCTATGATAGGCTGTGGAACAGTTCGGTTGTTTTTGGGAAATAAAGGGGGAAATAGGCTGAAATCTAGCTACAGGCTAGGTACACATCATGTACTTAGACTACACGTTGCGTACTGGGCAGTCACGATGTGCATCCAATTTGGCTTAGAAAAATAAAATAAAAGGATAATACATGCTATGTATTTAGGTACACACCGTGTACTTTCCTAGTGATATTTTTTTTATAAAAGAGGCAATATATTATCTTTTTAATGGAGATAAGTTTTTCTCACATTTTTGAACCCAAAACACATATAAACTAGTTTTTCATATATTGAAGCTTTCCAGACTCCGATTCAAGTGCCGTTTGTCACATTGGAACTACATCAGTAAGTAATCAACTCCTTTTTAGTTATTATTGATTCTTAGGAACAATGATTGAGCTATTTGGATTTAGGCTCATATTCCCTAATATCCTATTCTTCGTCCGTTATTTAGATTTCTACCAAACCAAGACGAATTAGGAATTTATACTAGATGAGTTGTTTACTACCAAGGATAGGTAGGTGGTATATACTTTATTTTAAATTTTCTTGTGGTTTTTTGTACATTCACCCAATATTCCATCCATCATACTTTCTGAAAATGTTTCATTTTTGAGCGAGTAGATTTTAGTAGCTATAGTTGGATCTAGTGAGGTTGAACATGGGTTCCATTTAGGTGCGTTGGCACTCATTTCTTGTTTTAAGGTCACCCATGGGGTGTACCTTTTAGGTTTAGATTTTATATGCCAGTTTAAACCAACTAAGGGGTATCTTCTTGTGCTTTCTTAGTTTTATGAACCTTGTTAATGACTTTATAACTTGAGTAGCTAGTTTAGGAGACGTACTGCCTCCTTGATTAATGAATATCATGTTATTCCTTAACTGTTTTGATACATTGGCATGTTAAATGGATGATATGGGTGGGTATACCTATATGTAAATGATTAATGGCATGTTAAATAGATTATATGGATGGGTAGGCCCATATGCTTTTGATAAAGGGTTTCCATGAGTGGTTATACTCATGTCTTGTGCGGGTTGACGTGAGTGGGAATACTCACCTGGTTATGAATGTTTAATTTGAATTCTTTAATTCTTGATTAAATAGTTTGATATATTCCATGGACTTCTCTCCCTGGATCTGAAACTTGGTAGTGGATGCCTTGGGTTGACTTTTCCCCTTGGGTCTTGATTCCATGGGATGCCTCAAACCTTGCTACCCCTAGGATCTGACTTGCTTGGGATTGTGTAGGACATTCTATTTCCACGTTCCTAGGACCCCATATAGTGCCTAACAAAGTTTCCACCATGGATTCCCATGGGACTCTATCCTTGGACATGCTCTTTGGATCTGGCTCTTCATGGTCTAGATATTATTATATGGATGCCTTGGTCTGTTGACACTTTGGATATGGACCTTGAGGTCTTCTACTTCACTATACAGCGTGGCCGTGGGATGATACATTCACTATACAGCATGGCCATGGATTACTTGACCTCTCTATACAGCGAGGCTATGTATTTCTTGATATAGATGAATGTGCAGCGTGGCCACGTGACTTGCTTGTTTACTTGTTATAACTTCCTTATTAGGAGCTCACTCTCTTTTACAGGTAGTCTTGAGGGCTGGTCAGTTTTACTTTACAGTAGAATTATGCCATGGGAATATTCACTTACTTACCAATTATTTATACTTTCTATCACCTTTGTAGAATTTTTGTTAGAACTATATAGACCTAGGTGGTTGCCTACTAGGATGTTTATCTCACACCCTGTTTGGGCCTCCTTTGGGACCCAAACATATTATATGGTTACCGGGGATAATAGGGGAAATCTTCCTAGTACAGGTTGTTGATTTTGGATTTGAAGTAGGGAGAATAGGAGCAAGATGAGGCTTGCGATGCTAGTATACCTTTTTGGTATTTTTTTCTTTTTGGGATACTAGTATTGTATTTCCATATACTTTTCTGGATGTTTTCTAGATACTTGTACCATCTGCATCATTTTTGTATATGAAATAATTTTGATTATTATTACGTATTCCTATATGCTTGTCTTAATTTCAGTTTTCTTCTATTTATTTCACTTCTTCTATTGTATATATTTGACTTCCGTTGTGATACTCTGGTAATGAGGGCATAGTCTACCCACTGACTCAACTAGGCCCTCGCTACTAGTCAACAACCTCTAGAGTTTGGGGAGATGTTCTTGAGGCCTTGAAACCAACTGGGCTCGGGGCATAATTTTTTGTGGAATATGGGTCTGAGACATTACATATAGTAACTATAGTAACCATATATTGTGAAAATACAAGAAGACATGGCAAGAGTTAATGTTTTTAACTAAGATTTAAAGCTAAAAGATAATGTTAATCTTTTGACCTAAACTTGTCTAAAACATATTGGTTGAGAGAATTTAGACCCATACTCATATTATCCTTGTATTATATCACTTTGGAGCTATTATAAATCAAAAATAATTTTATAACAAAATAATATTTGAAGACATTCCTAAAGTACCCCTCCCCCTCTTATAAAAGGTTACCACCTATAACCACTTACTCACACCTCTAAATCTGCTTGAATCATCCGAACTATGCTCAAATAAGATCCTAACATCCCTCTTTTTCTCTTAGAGGCCTTAACTTAGGCATAAGACAATTAAAGAAATCATTTTGGCTCAAATCAAAAGGAGTTACCCGATTTAAAGGTAACGTCTTCTATCAAGTTCCTTTCCTTTATTTTATTTCTCCACTACTTATGTTCTTATTATTATTTGATTACATAACAAGAAAAGTATCCTTAATATATTAGGTTGTTGTTATGTGAATTATTCAAACTACACTCACACACACCCCCATGAAATGGATACGAACATACTATTTCTATGTACGACAAACTACTACCTCACGAAACGATGATTCTTCAATTTCCCCTACTACCTCTCATGGTGTACATTTTTATGGAACTATATTTATATATGATTTATATTATATTTATATTGTATCTATGCTTTTTTAATTTTTATTTACAACATAACTTTATTCTTTCCATAATGTGTATATATGATAATTTCATTTGAGGAAGTTCGGACTATTGCCCCTCAAAGTGATATGACTCATTCATACCATACCTGGGGAATATAAATTATGGAATAAATGAAATTATGTAACATATATAACATAGATATTATACTTAAATTATAATATACCCATGGAGTATCCCATTTCACAGAGAGCAGGCCTCAGAATAGGATCAGAGCAAAAAAGAGTAGCAGTCACCAGAAGCAACACTAAACAGATTAGAAGAATGAGAGGGAATGGAAACCGCCATTGGGACTAGGAAACATGTAAATTTGTATGGGGAAATTATATCCAATCATCAATGTAAGGTGGGTATCTAGGCAATCAATGATGAAAAACCTGGTGGGGGGCAGTTTTAGTGGGTTGGGCCTACGGGTCATGTAATGAGCATAGTATGCCTCTAGGCCTTCGGGTCATGTAATGGACTTTAGGACATATCGAGACTTGTTAATTGGTCCTACGGGTCATTTTAGGGTTCCCCTTAAACCCTTAAAATGAGGATTATCCATAATAAAATAAGAAGAAGGCCTTCGGGCCATTCGGGATATACGACCTACCATCTCCATGAACGGTGCATTTAATTTCTCATCTCCAAATGCTATGGAATATTATAAATACATATATATTGGATATATATGATATTTAAATCATTAATATCATTATGTATATGATGATTTTGACTATGTGGACAATTTAAATCAGAACAAGTTCATTTTCAACCCATGTACCGAATATCAACAAAACGTTCGATATGAACTCAAATAATTAACTAATTGATATTACATGGTAATAAGTGATATAAAATAAATAATAAAAATTTAAAAAGGTTCTAAATAAAGTTAAAATCAACTTAAGTTTATTATTCAAGAAATTAAAGAACAAACGAGACAAGTCGGATTCAAGGTAAGAGAACTTCTTCACCTTATTTCCATTCTTTGGGTTAATCTTATACTTATTGATTATGTCATGCTATGATTATGTGTGAAATAACTTTTGATATCCAATATTTTATTTATACTTTAATTATTTGTATTTATATTATACACATAATTGATCTATTTTATTTACAAAATGATCATTGTTAGGGAATTTCTAAACTCAATTTCCACTCATTGGGGTTTACACATACTTCATTGATTATATTATGAAAAGATTATGTGTGAAATCACTATTTATTTATTTATGTTCCAGTTTCCAATTCCATTTGTGCGGATATACTATTTCTACACATAATCTCCCCATTGATAAATTCTTACATCATTTATATTAACTTTATAAGGGAAATCTTAACTCAATCTCCATTCATTGAGTTAAATACCCATATCATTGGTTTTATTTTTCCATGAATATATGTGAATGAACTATTACTATTTTACACTTAATATATAATTATATTTGGTGTATTTATATTTATAAAACATAATTATGTCATTGATTTATCCTTAGTCTAATGATACAATCTTTATAAGGGACCACATATCAATCTCTTTTCATTGAGGCATATCATGATATTATGCACCTTTAATATCTGATAAGGTGTATATACAACCCTTTTGACATGTAATATCATGAATTAATATATTTCATGATATTTAAAGTGTTGTTTAATGTTATTATTTAATTGTTTTTATTCGAGTATTTTCTTAAGTGGTAAATGAATCTTTAACTAAAATATCATTTTAATTGTTCTAAAGATTTATTCTTCTAAATCATTCTCATTAATGTTGATGTTTTCAAAAATGGGTTTAAGGATTTATTTATATGTACATGTATGTTTTAAAAATTTAATTCTTGAATTTATTTTGAAAGTTTCATAGTGGTATGGGATAATTTGATTCAAAAATATTTTTATTAATTGTTTTAAATGGTTTTAGAAATTTATTGAATATTTCAATACCTTGAATTGATTTCTTGTGATTGATGAGTGAAATGTTGATAATTTAAATATTTTATGTGTTATGATTATGTTATGGTTCTTGGGAATTGGTTATGTATACGGGTGGTTCTGTGATAAACTGAGGGCTGGTGAGCCCGTGATAGCTCTCTAATGAATTGGGTAATGTGATAGAGGTAAACGATAATGTTTCTCCTAAGTGATTTAGGGAATATACTGTGATGGGTATTCCAAACATAACTATAAAGGTTACTCCCTATGTAGTTATGAAAGCTGCAATGTAAGTATGATATGAATGTCACAAGTTACCTTTATGTTTTATTATTTCTATGAATTTTGGTTGGAATATTATGATTACATGATGTAATTTAAGTAGTTTATGTTTTATGAGTGAAAATTATGATTTCATTGATTTGTATGTATCCATGGACTAATTTTTTCTTTCCTTATTTTATAACCCTTACTGGGATTTTTATGATCATCCCATATTTTTGAATTGTTTTTCACTAGGTATAAGGAAAGATAAGAGAAAGGAAGAATTCAATAATATTTTTAGCAAGAAAATAATTCTTATTTTATTTAAGGAGTTTTATTATTGTGAAAAAATGGATAGAGTAGAAGTGTCTACTTAATAATTTTTGAGATGTAATGTAATAGTTATGGCCTAATTCTCTAAAACTCTAAACATGAAAAGATCCTCAATGTGAATTAAATTCAAATTATTTACTGATATCAAGATTAAGTAATGTTTTAATGATGGGTCCTTATACACACCATGTGGGAGCCCCACATGCTATGTGACTTGGTTCTGGCGACCTGACGTGTACTCTAGGATCATATGAACATGAGCACGGCTAGACACATGACTAGTGTACACAAACACAGTCTGAGGGACATGGGAACGACCAGGAGAGAATTTTTTGGACTTGGGTGGATGATACATATCGTGTAGTCCCCCTACATGTCGTGTAAGAATACATGGCTAGTAAGCCATGTATTGACGAAGGACACAACGAGACAGTGGAGCGGGACCACATGCTATTTGGGTCCCTATAACGACCCGATATTTTATGAATAAAATTCCATTTCTTTTAATGTATTATTGAAAACACTTGCACTATTTATTATTATTGGGTTTAAATGTCCGTTAAGTATCATTACCATTGATAATATAGTCATTTAACAGTGATCACATGACTAGTATATATATAGGTTTTTAACAAATCCTTTTAAAACAGACATAGGAAGTGATGGCCTCGACTAGTAGCATCGTTTCCTTTAAATCCCATTTATCAGATCTTTTAAGGGAGATAACATTTCTGGGATTTTACCTAGACCAATCCCAAGCCTAGATCCAATAACTTAATCATGAGAAAAACTATTTATGAGATAAGTTCAAGCTTATCGAGATCACGACCCAAACCATGTTCACCGAACAACCCCAAGAAATCCCCACCATCGCACACCTTAATCTTAGGGATTATACTGGTTTAATAAAGGGATATGTAACAAGACCCTAGAATTATTATTATGTGAATTATTTTTGGTATAGAATAATTTATATACATTCATTTTATTATTGTTACTTTGTAAATGATTTTTAAAGCACAAATAGTATTTTTAGTTAATATTCAAATTCAATTAAGAAATATATTTACATGAATTAATGCATTTTCTAATTAAATAATATTTTAATAAAATATTATTACTAAATTAATTTTTATTAAATATAAACGATCTTATATTTTTACGAAGTCAATTTTAAATTTTATTAAGGTTTGAAAACTATTTTCATCAAAACACGTGAATTTTCAATAAATGTAGATTTTTATTTTAAAATTAAAAATTCACATATTTATAAAATTATTTAGATAAAATAAATATTATTTTTGGAGTCAGGATGTTGAAATTATCCAGCAGTGAATTTTTCATAATTTTCTGAGACAATCAAATTTTTTGGTAAAAATTAAATACTGAATAAATATAAAATGTGTTTTATGACATCATAATGATCCAATAGTGTTGTAATAAAATACTATATAAGTATATTTTGAAAATATATGTTTTCCTTTAAAATATTATGATTTTATATTTGTTTGATTAATTTTATAATTTCTTAGTGAACACTCCAAGTCTTATAAAATATTTTGACATTTTAAAATGATTTCCTTGAGAGTGTGACTCACCTCCACATAATAAAGTCTAATATTTTAATATTTTAGGAAATTTTCGTAATAAAATATTTTATGCCACTACCCTTTGGAAAAAACCATGGGAAAAAACCATGGGAAGGTTTGTGGTTTTGAATATTTAATTATATAGATTCTAAAACCTAAATAATAAATAATTCGCTCCCCTTCCCCATATAAACCCACCAATATCCCATTCCTCTTCACTTAAACCATTTGGATCTCGACCAAACTATGAACCATACTCCCTAGAGTCCTCCAAAGGCACCCCCATGTTCCCAATAAGCCTCTCCTAAGCCTTTGGGATCATACTTCCAAGTATGGGATCCTCACTTTCCTCTCCTCCTTTCAAATTCAAGAATCTTATTCGAAAGTAGTTATTGTAATTTTGAATGGTTATAAAGTAATTATTTTATAATAATTCTATTAATATCAATTTTATGTTATTTTAATGAGGTATTATTTGCCCTCCCTCATTTTGACCCTTACCCAAGCCGTTACTATGCCAAAATTTTGTGAGGGATCTTCCACCGTCCTCTTTTACCAAGCATTTTTTTTCATGTTATGTCTTTTAATTTATTTTATTCATATGTTGGTATATGTTATTAATTATCATCCCTACTTCCAATTTTATTTATAAATCATTATATCCCCTTTCACTCTCATTTATCCCTCTTATGAACCCTTATGTACTCTCGTTACTATGCCGAATTTTTGTAAGGGATTACTTCCTTTCTCATTTTTATCCAAGTTTCTTTATGTTGTAATAATATTTTAATTTTAATTTAAAATATTGGGGTATTATTTATCACCTCCCCCATACTTCCCTCATTATTTTTTAATGATGAGATACCACTTTCTCTCTCATTAATTCCTTCTGTGTATACTTGTTACCATGCCAACATTTCTTAAGGGATTTCTCTCTTCTTATTTCCATTCAAGTATTTCTCTCATATTATGCATCTAAATTACATTTAATAATATGGGATATTATATTATAGTATCAACATAATTTCTATTTCATTTATATATTACGATATTCCTATTTCTCTCTCATCAACCATTTTTTATGAATTTTTATGCCATGCCGTTAGGCTGCTGAATTTTCACTGTGATTTTCCAAGACAAAATCATCATATAGTGAATACAATACCCATTTCTCTATAAAGGGTATTCACATTTATGAAAATATACTTATTTAATGGTACATACATGTATTTACTCCACATTAATTAATCTTTTAATAACTTATAATGTTGAATGATTCCATGTTACATAATCCATGTGGCACACTTATGCATGAAATGAAATATTTATGAAGGGTGTGCCCTGATAGCGCTCCAATGCATTGGGTAATGTCTAGTATCATGATAATACATGTGAAATGAGGGTTTAATCATTATAATCCATATTTAATGAGGTTTTACTCATGATAATTCATGCACAATGAGGGTTTACTCATGCTAATCCATCTGCAATGAGACTTGGCTCATATTAATATTATGTTGTAGGTCATTGCCACAATTCCATGTTATGATAATCATGCTATATCATGCCTTTATGTTCATGTTTCTATTGTGATCCATTGATATTAATAATACCTAACATGTATTTTATTATTCATGTTATGCCTTGTTTACTCCCTTACTGGGCTTTATAGCTCACCCTTTTCTTATGTTTGTCCTCAGGTTATCCCATGAAATTCTAAGTACGAATGAATGTTGTGGTCATGTAATTTTTTTTTTTCAATAAATATGTTGTATTTTATGTTTTAAGTTTCTATGTAATTCTCATAATTTCCTAAGACACTAGACCTCTCATTCCTTAGAGTTATCTTAAGTTCATGTTTATATAATAAATCATGTTTAAGTGTGTAATAAATAGTAGGGTTGTTATAGTCTCCTTACATGTCGTGTGCCCTTCTTTTTTAGGAAACTTATACCTGTCTTATCTACCCCATTTGGACTTAGATTTTGGATTATGAGAATCCTATCCGGGGAGTTTTTTTCTACATAGAACATGATGTTGGCCTTCTTAGTGTCTTTTAAGATACGATATGAGATGTTATGAGTGTGATTATTCTTTAGGTGGATCTCGATAATGAAAATGATCACATGGTATTTTTAGGGTGGAACCCTCCTACTAAGACAGGGCATGGGTACTCTATCTATAGAGTGGAACCCTCCTGATGAGACAAATCATGAGTCCTTTATCCACCTTCAGAGTGTATCCCTCTTACTGGAACATGGCATGAGTCCTCTATCTACCTGTAGAGTGGAACCCTCCTGCTGTATCAGAGAATGAGTCCTCTATATATCTACTTTTAGAGTGGAACCATCCTGTAGAGTTATGGCATGGGTCCTCTAATATTAGAGTGGAACCCTACCATTGAGTCAGGGCATGATTCCTCTACCATTAGAGTGTAACCCTCTTATAGATTCAGGGCACAAGTCATCTACTATTAGAGTGGAACCTTCCTACAGAGTCAGGATATGGGTCCTCTACCATTATAGTGGAACCCTTTAACAGAGTGAGGGTATGAGTCCTCTACCATTAGAGTGGAACCCTACTATTATACTAGGGAATGAGTCCTATACCTTTATATTATTCCCCTGTGACTATGTGGTATAGTAGAGAGGTGTGGATTGACTTGGATGATTCTTTAGGAAACTGTGCAAGATGCTGGGAATCATTTATGAAACTCTTAAAACTGATGATATACTCTTTTCCTAGTTTGTGCTACGATATAGAGATCCACTTTTTCTTTCATACATATTTCTTTTATGAGCATATATAACTGTTGTTTGTATTTATTTTCTATCTTTTTATGGGTTTAGATGTCTATTTATATTGTGTCTCTTTGTGATCCCCTTCATCTTTTGGGGTGTATTACTAGGTATGTATATACCCACCTCTACATGGGCTTTTCCCGCACGTGTCGTATCTTATGCAGACGATAGAAAGGTCGATGGTGATTATAGAGGATCATTGGGATACCCTATTGAATTATACTACATATGGTTTTCATGTATTAGATATTTGGAGCTAGACACTCTCATTATTTTACTTTTCCATTTTTTCAGGTTGGGACATCTTTATTATTTTTCTTATATTTTCCCTTTTTAATTTTTCAGATTACGTTGTCGTACTCTAGTATTTCCTTAGAGGTTTTACATGCATCTTTTATTTTATGAATTTTGAATCTTTTACTATTATTACTATAAACTTATACATGGATATGGTTTGGTGCATTCATACAAGTAAATTAGGGATAAGCCTCCAATATTAGTTATGCCTTTCAATGCTTGTCACCATCCCTTAGCTTTTGGAGGTGGGATTTGGGTAGTTTCGACTCGAACCCCATTGGGTAAAGTCATGAAAAATTGGTATCAAAGGTGGTTTATGAGATAATGTAGAATTTCTAGGTGATCCATGAGGAGGTGAGGAAAACTTAGAGAAGAAATATAGGGAGACCTAGTGCACTATTTAAGCGCTAGAGTATATGCTGAGTGCTTGTGTGTTAGACTTCAGCTAGAGATGGGAGGATCACTTTCTATTGCTAGAGTTTGAAGATAATGATAGATAACACTATACTATCATCATTACACTATTTGGGGCCCTTTACTAGAGGCCCTTCATGTCACCCTTATACTGGACTAAGATTGATGAGACATATCTTGTGGGGATAGAGATGGTGTAGGTGATGATGGATAAGGTCAAAGTGATCCATGAGAGGATGAGGAAAACTAAAACTAGGAATAAATCTTATAAAGGTTGATTATAGAGACCATGTTTTCCTGATATTATCCCTATAAAGAGGATTATAGAGATTTATCCTGAGAAGCAAGCTATCCCTGAGGTTTATCGGGCCGTTTGAGATCTTGTAGAGGGATGACAAGGTTGAATATCACCTCAAATTACCCCCACAGTTAGAGTAGATTGATAGATATAATATTTTAATCATTTTAATATTTATTTAAATGATTTAATACCTATAAATTCTATAATTTTACCTGATTTTCATCATTTATGTTTTTTTGTGAATTTTGTGCTAAAATGTGAAAATTGATTAATTCTAGAATTTTAATAGTTTTCTATCACTTTTGTTTTTTGAGAATAAATTTTAGAATATCAAAATATAGTGATTATTTTTTTTTGACTTCCTTTTTTATTGTTATTCAATTTATTTTTCTGTATCTATATCCCATTTGAACTTCTATAAGCCCAAAAAAACTAATCAAGTTAAAAAATTATTCTGGATGACAGAATGGACCACACCTCAATAAATGAGGTATATATTAGACTTATGACCTCTAAATTAGGTTATTATAGCTATAAATAAATTAATACTCTAAGGAACATGTGAAAATTAAATTCTATGGATAAATTCTTCCATTAAGGAAGACTTTTCATACATCCAATTAGAGGGAGTTGAAAAGTCTCCTCAGCCAGAAATAGTGTTCTCCATTAATGTGGACATAACGTCTTGTAAATGAGTCCAAAGTATTATAATTTTTTATAACTGATATAAAATAAAATTTCAAACATCTTTTAAGAAGAGACCTTGGTGAGTTTTGGCTTTTTGGCAGGCAGAATTGGAGAAAAAATCTAGGAGACATATTCTAGAGGAGAAAATTTTATGTTTTTTATTTTATCTCATTTGTTATTCTTTGTTTTGTAATTAATTCTTCTTACCCATTATTTATGGATACCCTTCACATAGAGGGGAAAAATTCTATGTTATTGGGGAATAATAGGTTTTACCTTTTTCAATTCTTGAGTTTTTACACTTAATCGTATAAAATCCTTTCTCTTCTATGAAGTTGATTTCAATTTCTAATAAATTTTTTTATTATAAAGTACAATCATATTTGGTTTTAGATTCTGCTATTTATTTTTCTTTGGTCAATGATCCTTATCTCCCTATACTAGGTTCTAGTTTATATATGATAGAATAGACTAGGGCTTAGTGGGGAAGTGCTTGGCGATCGTCGATATGTGTGAGAGGGATAGTGGATATTCTTGATTTTATGGGATAAATAGGACCCTATTGGGAATTTCCTAAGTTAATTAAGGTTATTCACTGAAATTTTATCACATATAGGAATAAGAGTAGAAAAAGTTGAGATCTTAGAAAATTTTACTTTCCCCATCACCATTTGAGAAAGGGAGTGAGAGGAAGCGATCATGGAATCTCACTTTAATCGACTTAGTAGAAGAGAATTTGATAAATTGGAACAAGGATGACATTGAAATTGGAAAACTGACCCCAACTAGGTCAAAGTTCACATATAATAGTTTTAAATCACTTTATTTTTAATTTCTTTCAATTTTTTTCTTAATTAAATTCTTTTTTTAGTTTATTTCTTTTCTTTTAAAAATAAAATAATTTTAAAAAGATCCCATTTCCCTCCAATTAAAGATGATAACTTGATTTTTGTGCTATCCTCTATAGAGACAACCTATGTTATCCACTTTAATACATTTTTAAATTTGGAAATAATTATTTTTTTCATACTTCATGATAGAAATGAGTCAAAACATGGTGATGTTTCTAGGGTAGTGGTTCCAACAATCTAATTTTTCAATTTGCATGACTAGAACCACTAACACTTACCCTTATCCCTAGATTATGAAATGGAAATAACTTTGTTGAATAAAATTATAAGACATAATTATCAATTTTAATGTGATAAAATTTCTCTTATATACTTCAGTGAAACTTCAAGTGTTCACTCTAAGCCTATCATCATGGATTTAAATCATAACCAAACCCTTAGTGTCCTATGTGCACCACAATTCCTTAATCAAATAATCAAATTTCCATACCATAGTTACAAATTCATTTGATATGAAACCTAAAATTATTCCATTTCTTCTAAAATTTCATTGTTTAGCAAGATAAGAACCAAAAAAACATATAAAAGAGTTCACATATGTATTCTATACTTTAATACCCTAAGGAGCAGTTGGGGAGCAGGTAATGTGGAAGATATTTCCATTTTCACTGGAAGGAGATGCCAAAGAATGGTTGTATGTATTAAAACCATGTGATGTTCATGACTATAACGACTTAATGATATTATTCATGCAAAGATTTCCCCACCTCCAAGAGCATAACCATTAGAAAGGATATTTATTCCATCAGACAATCATATAGAGAAACCCTTTGCAACTACTTAGAGATATTTAAGAAGTTATGTGTATGTTTCCCACATTAGGAAATTGAGGAGAATCACTTTATTTTTTTATTTTATCAAGGCTTACCGAACAATGATATAAACCTTCTATATTCATCATCTAGAGGCACATTTATTAAAAAGTCACCAGAATAATCCAAGGGATTGATTAATAAGATTTCTCAAAACTTGCAACAATTTGGTATAAGTGGTATTGGTATAAGAGGAATTAATGAGGTAATAAATTCTCATCTAAAAACCTTATTAAAAACTAGGATTGAAGAGATAACTAGTTTGGTGAGACAGATGTTCTTGAAAAAAGTAACCAAACAATGATCACCGATTAAGGTATGTGGTTTATGATCATCATCTGATCATTTCACTGACTAGTATGATAAAATACATGAAATGTAAAGTTTTGAAACAACCTTTTAATTGAGTTAGTTATAAAAAAATAAATTATGGAGATATCCTAAACAATTCCAATATGAATTTAGAAATTAGAATAATCAATCTAGACCCCCATATCAAAACTAGTTCCAAAACCAACCCCTATTCCAACAACAATTCCAAAACCCACCACCATTTTAACAAAAGAAATATTATAAACAACCATAATACCAAAAAATACCCAATTTCCAAATACCTTATAAAAATACATCCACCAGCACACAACCTCATGTTCAATAGCTACAATCTAAGTTTTAGGACTAAGAGAATAATTTTTATAATGTTGAAAACATGGTGGGAAGACTTGTAGAAATACTATAAAAAAACCCAGTAAAAACACCAGCTAAAACAATGAAAAACCCAAATAATAATTTCAAAATGATAAAAATAATAAGTGGAAAAGAACTCCCACCACTATCCACCCTTGAACCTAAAACAATACCTCCTGTTCAAAGGGATACTGATGTTGGAAATTTTAAAAATTCTATGAAAATACACCAAGAAGAAGAAAATAAAGAGTATGAGGAGAATGATAGACCAAGGATTAAGAGATAAGAAACAAAATTATATATATAAAAAAGAAAATACAGATTTACTTACACCATTTCCATCAAGGATGATAGAATCAAAGAGATTTCAATAAGAATCACTCCAAAAATTAATTTTAGAAACCTTTTAGAGAGTGGAAACTAATACCCCTTACTTGAGGCACTAAAAAAATTACAAGGTATGCTAAATTTTTGAATGATATTTTCATTAAGAATAGGTGAATTCATGGTAATTATAGGATCAACATGGGAATAAGTGTCTCATCCCTTATCGCACCACCATTTTCAAAAAAAATGTCAAGATCTTGTGATGTTTTTAATTTCATGAACCATTGTATCTTTAAATTTCTCTAATGATTTATGTGATCTAGGTTCTTCAATTAATGAATTACCATAATAATTATACAATTATTTATATATGTGAGACTTTAATCCCACCTGAGTGGTGGTCTATCTTATAGACAGATCCACAGTTTTTCCTACAAGAGTTTTAGAGGATGTCCTTATAAAATTCAAGGATCTATTATTCCCATATAACTTTTATGTTCTTAATATGGAAGAATATAAGAGCCCATCACACTCACCTATCATTTTTGGGATAACTTTCTTAAATATGGCCAAAACCATCATCAATGTCCATTAAGGGACATTCACAATGGAGTTTGGGGATAACATTATCCACTTCAATATTTTTGACTTCATAAGGAACTCATCAAAAGATCACTCACTCTTTTCAATCTACCATGAATTTGATACTAAAAAAATTGAATAATAAGGTATGTTACATGAACTCTTATCCTTAATATATAATTTCTCCATTTAAAATATCACTGAACAAGTGAATTCCAAAAATGTTGGAGATTCTGATTTCATGTGTGAGGAAGAGGTAAAATATGATTTCATTAATGATTTGTTAAATGATGAATAAGACGATATGATTTATTATACGAATTATGCGTAAAATTTGGAATTAGGTAACTTCAATTTAATTTCATCCCTTAAGCATCCCCTGTATTTGGAATTAAAACCATTCCCCACTAATTTTAAATATGTGTACCTTATGGAGGGAGAGAAATTACTAGTGATAATTGCTAATAATCTATATAAAACCAAAGAAGAATAATTTAATAAGATTTTTATAGATAATTTATAAGAAATAGGGTTTATATTAGGTGATATAATAGGAACAAACCCAAAAATATGCTCACATATAATTTTTCTCGTGAGATATTCCAAACCTGTCATACATCCCAAAATGAGGCTGTATCCCACCTTGATGGAGGTTATGAAGAAGAAGATCATGAATCTATTAGAAGTAGGGATTATAAATCCCATTTTATATTTTTAACACCCAAATATTTTATGGTATTCTTCTTTTTAAATTCAATCCATTTGATAGCTTACGTTACACAGAACAACGACCTTAAGCAAACAATTAAATATTATAATTTAATTGTGGTATTTATCACCTAGACATTAGAATGATAGGAATGAATAAGATTAAATAAATTATTAAAATATATTTTAAACATTTTTATAAAATTAATTCATTGGTTTCTAATTAATTAAAAATGAAAGTACAATCCAGTTGAACATAAAGGATGTGTTTTTATAAAAAAAACTATTTTATTTCCCATAATGTAATTTTATATGAATAAATTAAATTAATAAATATCAGTGAAAGATAATGATGAAAATTATGTGTTATATATTAAATAAAATGTTTTTAAATTCATCCAATAAGTTTTATAAGCTTAAGATAAGAATAAATCCAATTTTAAGCTTAAAAGCTATATATTTCTAAAGACAAATTTTCCGCCTTTTGATGATGAACCTATTTTAAATATATATTTTCATACTTTTATAAGTTTTTTTGAAAAATTAAACTCCATTTTTAAAATAGGGAAATTAAATTTATCTTAGGATGATTTTTGGTAATTTTATGATAAGTTTCATTTTTTGATAAATAGTGAAAAATATTGAATTTTAATTAAAAACTATTTATTAATATAATTTATTTAAATAGATAAATTTTATTTTAAATTTGTTTTTAAAAAATAATTAGTTCAATTATAAATCAATAAAATCAATATAGTTAATTGGATTAAATTTCACATTGAAATTGGATATAAAAACATTTCAAACATTTGAACTTCTCACTTTAAAAACCCACTCTTTTGTTATGTCTACAGAATTAATTTTAAATATTTTTTTTTTAATTATGTGAATTTAATTTGGTAAAAATTATCCTATATTTGGAATAATAAGGTAAAAATTAGGTTGTAAAGTTATTTTAATTTTTATACATGAAAATTTCACCATGGTAAAAAAATTATTTACCGTCGTATTGGTAAAAAATTAAACGGGTTGAAGTTAAAAAGGTAAAGGCTTTAAATACCTAAAAATGAAACATTTAATGGTTGGTTGAGGCATGTATAGGCCCTAAACAAACTATAAAATATTAATTTCTAGAAAAATTCATCGAAATTAATTCCATCTCAATGTGTTTGACTTTGAATATAAAATAATCATTATTTTAATCACTTAAACCCACCTCTCCTTAAGTATAAATACCATCCCTCACCAACTCATTTAGACTCAAAAAGAATTTTAGAACCTAAAATATCTACCCAAACCTCTCCTCCTCAATCTCATCATTTCCAAGTGCTTATGATCTTGCAAAAATACCAAATACAAGGTCCTCAAGGGGTCCTCCAAGGAGGTAATATTCAAGAGGTAATTTTCTCAAAACACCTCCCTTATTATATTTTCTTCTTGTACTTTATCCTCACCTCCTTCATCCATCATGAAATAATAATTATAAAATCATGTAAATAATATAATTTTATGTTTCTAATTAAGTATATTATATACATTACTTTTATTACCTTATCTTATTAAAGAAACAAAACTATTATCCAAGTTATGCCAGTTAATCATCTCTATGAATAATGTTTTTATTATTTTTCAATTAAAAAATTCATGGATGGTCATGAAAGAATTATTATGGTTAAATAATATTTTAATATGTATATTATAACCTATTTCATGTTTTTTAATTAACAAATACTCATAATAATAAATAAAACGAAACTAGTTCATATTATTCAAAAAAACAACCAAAATAAACTAAACATATATCATTAACATTTTATCTAATGAATAATAATCATGTAATAAATTAAAATGATATATGGGAAAATTCATAATTATATATGTTCATTAATACTATTCCATTCCACTTCTAATTTTTTAATCCCATTTTATAAGAACATCCATAATTTTACTCAAATGAAAAAATTATTAAACCATGAAATGAAATCACTAGAAACCATGAAAATAATTAAATATTATTAATGAATGGGTCATAATATGTTATAAAATCATCAAATAAGGTATTTTAAATATGAATATAGTAATTTAATGAATTGAAAATATTCTTTAAACCATTATATTGGAGGTTAAATAATGTTTCCCTAAATAGAATCATGCGGTAAGGGGTTTCATAACTCTATTTCCACTCATTAGGTTTTACACATACTTCATTGATTATATTATTCCAATATTATTTGTGGAATAACTATTTATTTATTTATGTTGTAATATACACTTCACTTTTTATGGATATACTATTTCTACACATAATCACCCCATTGATAAATTCTTACCTCATTGATGCAAACTTTGTAAGGATTTTCTCATATCACTTTTACTTATATGTGATTTATGTCTTATTAAACACTTATTTCTTGTTTGTGGTGTATATATACTACCCTTTGATATATCATATCATTCATCTCATTATCTTCATGGTATTAAAATGCTTTAAAGAGGTATGAGACACCTTCATTTAAAATATTTTAATCGAATATTTGATATATGAAGAATGATTTGGACTAACAAGACATGGGTTAGGGACCATTTAAAGTAACACCCTCGATGAATCAGTGGTATCATGAGGCTAATTAGTTGTCCCAATGATATGGGTTTCTACCTGATATGATAAATTGTCTTGTGAAAGGTCTTTATGGTAAAGGTACCATATACCTAGGAAACATGGTGTCCAATAATTAAACATTTCCTTTATTGAGAATTCAATTATTATTATTATTATTCATTATATTTTTGCATTGAAATTATCTATGTATGTATTTAATTCTTGGTTTATAGATTAAATGGAATGAATGTTTAGTTATCTACCATGAAATGTTGATTATGCTCATTGATTCATTATTTCTTCCACTATACTTAACCCTTACTGATCATTTGAGATCACCCCTTCTTATGTTTTATTTTTTCCAAGTTTCCAAGAAGTTTATTATGATTGATATATAGGGTTATTCTAATGGGAATAATGGTGTTCTCAATGATTTTTTTTGAATTTTATATTAAAAATGTAATTTGAATTACAAATATGTATCTAGTTTACCAAAACTACTAAACTATTAAGTCATTTGGGATGTGATTTCATGTATATTATGACAATTTAATAAAGTAAGGAACCAACTCTAGGATATTAGAGTCTGAGGAGTTATAGTTAGTATTAGAGGAAGTTTAGTAGAAACCTTGAGAACTACATTTATAAAAAAACATAGATGATAAAACAAAACCCTATGACTCAATTTGAGGATAAGTATAAGTATAGGATAACATTACATAAATTTTGATAATGAAAATGGATAAGGTTGGTTAAACCTAAGGACTCACAATTTGAGAATAAGGTCTCATGATTTAGACATACCATGAGTAATATTTCATGATTATTTGATAGCTCACTCTAATTATTTTAGTTTTATGCTTACATATAAAATTTTGGTTTTAGTTAATGGTGGGAACCAGAAGATACTAGTTGAATAGAAAATGTGTTGAATAGGTATTTTACCAATGGTATTATGGTTATAGGAATCATATAATCTATAAGGAATTGATTTCATTAACATAAGAGTTATATACACCATCATGGGTTTATGAGTTTAATGTTGATCAAAAGTTTAAATTCTCAGACAACATTTTATTGTTTAATTAATGGATTTTAGGGTAATTAATGATAGTTTTGGAGATTGGATTTAGAAATATAATAAATTTAGGTATAAATTATTTTAAGGTTAAATTATTGTGATGTTTTTAAGGGTAAAAAACCATTTTCATTCTAACATGTAATAATTCATTTCATGTTTTAATGATTTTCTTTTCTATATATTAAAGATCATTTATCAAGATGAAAGGGAAAGGATCTCACAAAAATTCGTTATCCATACCAGATGATTTAATTGTCACTATCATTATAAGATTTTTGAAAGATTTTTGAACATCCAAATCACACGCAAGAAACTATTTGACATATACAATACATTTTCATTTCTTCAAAATATCAATAGATCATGGAGTCTCTTTTATCTGATTTCAAAATATCAAATTATCTATCTCATTTGAAAAATTAAATACCACTAAGGACTTAAATATTTATTTTCTGGAGATATGAACTTCATGATGTAATATAAATGAGACCTCAATAGCATAAAGGAAGACACTGATGTTTGGATTTAAGGTATGAATTAGTTTCTTATGATATAAGTATGAAAATTTTTGGGTTGATGAATCATAATGATATATTTTATATCATTGATTTATATAGGTATAATAAAATAAATAATGGTTAAAGGTTTAAGAAGGATGTATATTGGAGAATGTTTTAGTACTAATATTCTAATATATCCTAAATATCATGACAATCATAAAACACCTAAAAGATATTCTATAATAGGTTTTGTTCTCAAAATTTGGAAACATATGTTAGATGAAATCAATACCATTAAAAAGTGGTGTAGTGGAAAGGTGACAATCTGTGTGATCCATTTATTGAGTTTTGATAAATTTTTTAGGGGTATATAACCCTTAATATTAACAAGTGAAAAATGGTTATTTGAGGAAGAATGACTTTACTTTATGTGGACATAAGTTTAAAGGTAAGGATAACATTTAACGTTTATATGATATTTGATTTTAAGGTAATTAGGGGTTATTATATTTTGGGAATTTCAAATGAAATGTATTATAAAACCTTTGAGGTTAAAAAATTTCATTAATTATGAATATATTAAGGTTATTTTAAAGAAAATATCATCACATTTTTTTGGGAATTGTGTATGGATTATATTAAAATTGTTTTAGAAAAAGGACAACCTGTAGGTCGGGTGATAACTCGTTGCATTCTTTAAGTCCACGATTCTTGAGCCCAAAATTGAATATTGACAAGGATGTAGTTCCTACCACTGACCCACATGTATTCCTGATAGTTATATAATTTTCATTTTAGTTAAATGATTTAAGGGATAAAGGATAAGTTCATTTTGGTAACCCTATATGATTAAGGTAAATATAAGGTTATGGAGTTTTATTTGAGGAATAAAGGTTGAATGATATTTTTAGGAATATATGATTTTATTATGGATTTATGGTGATTAAAGCTATTTATGGAAATAGTTTCCATAACTTGGAGATTATATGTTTTGGGCATACAGAATATTGGAGATAAATATTAAATTTATCTAGGGAAACTATGTGATAAAATCATTTTAAATTTTGGGTTTCAATCTTAGGTTGAAATATTTTTGTATAAATTTAAGGATACCAATTTATTAAATGGTCTAAGTTGAATTTTGGGTATTACTATTGAATTTTAGGAGATTAAAGTATCTTTATTTATATGAAGCATTGTTATTTTTTGGAATTATATTATCTTATTATAAAAATTTTGGTTTTAATAAATCTTTAAAGGATAAATTAACGAATTGTGGATATTATGATTTATTAAATTTCTTTAGGTATGAAAAATTAAACTTGAATATGCATTTCTCAGTGTAGTATATGAAGTGAAAATAGATTGAAACACAACCAAAGGATAAGATTATGCTTATGACAATGAAAGAAATCAAGTAATTTTATTTTATAAAGTGCTTATCTGGATTGTAAAATAATACCTCAACTATTGGAAATGAAGTTTGAATGAAAACTATAATCTTTTAATTTTATTAATGAGAAATAAATGGCCTCTTTAACCCATCAAAAATTTACGGATTTGTGATGGTAAACATTCTGATGACCATGTTCTCTATTACTCTCCACTAGAACTTGTAGTTTGATTTATCTTATATTTCCCAATTTTCACTTAGCACTAATTTTATCCTGTTATAAATCCTAATTTTGTGGCAGCCTTGACATTTTTTACTTTCCATCTTATTAAGAGGAAAAGTTTATTTACCCTATTTATGATGTGGGCTTCCTACAAAGGATTTTTCCAGTATCAAAATTTGATTTTCAAAGTGAAATTTAAAATTATGAGGATCAAATTTACTAAATTAGGGTAGAATTTAACACCATAATATTTTATGGTTTGCCTCCTTTTAATTTTATTTTTTTGATAGCTTATGTTACACAGAACACTGAGTTTAAACAAATGATTAAATATTATTATTCAATTATGATAGTTATCCATATCCATTGGAATAAAGAGAATGAAAAAGATTAAATAAATTATGAAAATATATTCTACACAACTTTATAAAATTAATTCACTAGTAACCATTTAATTATTAATTAAAATAAAATCCAATTAAACATAAAGAATGTGTTTTTATGAAAAAACTATTTTATTTCCCGTAATGAAATTTTATCTTATCAAATTAAATTAATCACTATTAGTGAAATATATTAGTGAAAATTTTATTTTATTTGTTTAATTTTTTTTAAATTAATCCAACAAGTTTTATAGGATTAATATAAGAATAAATCCATTTTAAGCATAGAAACTCTATATTTCTAAAGGCAATTCGTTCACCCTTTGATGGTGCACCTATTTTAAATCTAAATTTTGAAACATTTATAAGTTTTATTTGAAAAAATAAACTCTATTTTTTAAATCATGATATCAAAATCATATTTGGCTTTATTTTTGATATTTTTATGATAAGTTTCATTTTTTGATGAATAATGAAAAATATTGAATTTTAATTAAAAATTGATTTTTCATCTAATTTATTTAAATAGTTAAATTATATTTTAAATTTGTTTTAAATTATAATTAGTTAAATTATATATAAATAAAACAATTTAGGTAATTTTAATCAATTTAATATTGAAATTGGATATAAAAACATTTCAAACATTTGAAATTTTCACTTTAAGAACCCGCGCTTTCATTGTGTCTGCAGAATTAATCTCAAAATCAAATTATGCCAATTATGTGAATTTAATTTGGTAAAATGTATCCCATATATGTAATAATAAGTTTATAATTATTTTCAAGTTCATTTTTATTTTTATACATGAAAATGTTACCATGTTAAAAAAATTATTTACTGCGGTATAAGTAAATAATTAAACGGGTTAAAGTTAAAAAGGTAAAGGATTAAAATACGTAAAAAATTCTAATTTTTTTTGGTTGGTTGAGGTATGGATAAACCATAACCAGTATCTAAAATATTAATTTCTATCCAAAGTCATGAAAATTAATTCCACCTCAATGTGTTTGGATTTAAATATAAAATAATCATTATTTTAATCACTAAAAGCCACCTCTCCTCAAGTACAAATACCGCCCCTAACCACCACATTTAGAACCAAAATAATTTTAGCTCATAAAATATCTAGAAAAACCTATCCTAATAACTCTCCTAACATAAAAGTGCTAATGGTATCACCAAAAGACCAAATACAACTTCCTCAAGGGGTCCTCCAAGGAGGTGATATTCAAGAGGTAATTTTCCCAAAACACCATTATTATTTTCTTTTGTTTTTGCACTTTATACTCACCCTATTCATCCATAATGACATAATAATTATATAATTATGTAAATAATATAATTTTATGTTTATAATTCAATATATTATATCCATACCATTTATTACCTCCTCTTATTCAAAGAAACAAAACTATTTTCCAAGTTATTTTGTTTAATTGCCTCTGTGAATAATGTTTTTGTTAATTTTCCATTACTGACTACATGGATTGTAATAAAAATATTTCTATGGTTAAATAAGATTATAATAAGTATATTATAACCTATTTAATTTTCTATAGCTAATATATACTCATAATATTTAATAAAACTATACTAGTTCATGGTGTTCGAAAAAACAACTAAAATAAACTAAACATTTACCATTATCATTTTATCTAATAAATCATCCTAATATAAGTAATAAAAATGATATATGGGACCATTAATAATTATTTATTTTCATTAATACTATTCTATTCAACTTTTTTTTATTTTAATAACATTTTATAAGAACATCCATAATTTTACACAAACGAATCGATCATTAAACTCTGAAATGAACACAACCAAAACCATGAAAATAATGAAATATTATTAATAAATGGGTCATAAGTTATTATAAAATCATCACATAAGGTATTATAAATATGAATATAGTTTTTAATAAGTTAATAACATTCTTTAATCCATTATAATTGAGGTTAAAGAATGCCACACTAAAGGGAATTGCGAGGTAAGGGGTTTCTTAACTCAATTTCCACTATTTGGGTTTTACGCATACTTAATTGATTGTATTTTTCCAATATTTTGTGTGGAATAACTATTTATTTATTTATGTTTTAATTTCTACTTCCCTTTGTGTGAATATACTATTTCTACACATAATCACCCTATTGATAAATTCTTACCTTATTGATATAAACTTTGTAAGTATTTTCTCATCTCACTTTTACTTCTGTGAGATGTATGCCTTATTAAAAAATTATTTCCTATGTATGGTGTATATATACTTTCCTTTGATATATAATATCATGAATATCACTATCTTCATGGTATTCAAATGTTTAAAATTGTTATGGGACACTATGATTTAAAATATTTTAATCAATTATTTGATATATGAAGAATGCTTTAGACTGGCACCCACGAGGCATGGGTGAGTTGGTGAGTGGCGGTGGCGTCCTGACCCCGAGGTTCCAGGTTCGAGTCCTCATAAGGCAACACACACTATATGCCTTTATCACCTCTCGTGGGCCCCTCTACCCCGTGTGAAATTGGCCTAAAAGCCCAGGTGCCGTTGCACCTGGGACTGCGGCTGGGGGAGTACATATAGGCGCTCGACGGTGGGTGATGGCCCACCTATACCGTGTAACCCCTTGGGCCTAAAAACCCAGTGTACTTTTGATGGGGATGGAGAGGCCGATTCTAGGGGATCAAGTGAGATACCCGACTCAGGATGATCAAAACCCTTATTCAGCTCCGTGATCTTTCTCCAAAGTTGTTGCTGGGAGCACAATCATGAATTTTGAAGCTCTCTAAAATGATGTCACGGTACCTCCCTCATGCGTTAACCCTAAAAATTTCTGTCACCGCGGACAACTGGCGATTTCTTTCTCAACAAAAGAGGTAATTTATCTTACATCTGATCTTCATTTTTTTCTTTTGGGGAATTTCTCTTATCATAGACCATCACTGAAATACTTAAGAAATGTGCTTGAAACCATTAGATTCTTGGGTTTTCATATCGGCCTCTTGAACTCCTACATTGTCATCTTTCGTCTTTCCTCCAAGAATGATTACTACAGATTATGGGCGAGACGTTATTGGTTCTTTGGGGGTTACTCTATGAAAGTCCTTAAATGGACCCCTGACTTTGATCCCTATGCTGAATCTCCTATCATTCCGGTTTGGATTGGATTCCCTGGACTGCCGTTACATCAGTTCAAGAAACCTACACTATTCCCAATCTCCATGATCATTGGTAATCCATTGAAGCTTGATTATGCAACGAAGAGTCTTTCAAGACCATCAGTTTCTAGGATATGTGTTGAAGTTAATTTTTCTCAGAATCTGCCTTCTCAAATAAAGATTCAGAATGGAGAGTGTGGATTATTTTAGGAGGTTGTATATGAGAGACTTCCTGAATACTTCCATTTATGCTTTAATATAGGACATTCTACAAAGGATTGCTGACACAAGACTATAATACCAGAGGCCAAAACTATTTGGGTTGTGAAGGAAAAGAAGGATGAGGTTAAAGTGAGCGAAATGGTTGCTGGAAAACCTATGCTATCTGTTAATGAGAAAACTCCAGTGTGCAAGGTGGAGAATTTTGAGCATCCTTATGAAACCAAGAGAAGTGATTCCTTACTTTCTGTAAGTGACACCACCGATCCTCCTACTTTGATGGAGGTGCAGGGTAATCAGTTGGAATCACAAGATGAATGAGACAATGATAAAGGTGAACTCTCAGATTCTAGTGAGCACTCAAATGGCAATGATGATCATCCCAATCAGATTGATGAAAGTTATCTAAACTCAATGTACAAGAAAGGGAAAAAATATATTATAGATGCCAATGGATTCATTACTCCAAATCCTAAGAAGACTAAAAAGAATAGAGATTAATCTCAGCTGGAAAGAACAATTGTCACACGTTATTTAGATGCCTCTAAGAAGGAAATAACTGGACCCTCCAAATCCCAAGATGTGATGATTCACTCAACTGATGAGGAGAAATCCCAGAAAAATGAAGAGGTGAGTGAAGATCTGTAATCTCAAATGGAAGAACGAGATGAATTAGCCTAACAAAGACTTAAAAATAGATAAATTTCTGCAGATACATACCTGGATATTAGACGCAAAAGGTTTAATCAGAGGCTAGTGCAGGAACCTAAGAAAACACTCTGATTTTATATGATTCTGGTTGCAACTTCATGTGCACAGCCCGTTATTTCAGTCTGCTGCATGTAACTTGCTTTGACGGTTTCTTGCTCTAGTGTACTTATTTTAAACTCCTGTTAGTTACTGCTGTTTGACTGTTGGATTTGAGGACTATTTGCTGTGTCTGCAATAAACAAAGACCTCTCTTTGCTGATTTTTTTCACTTCTAAATGAGATTATATTGGAAGTTGTCTTTGTGCTGCTGGTTGACACCATCTCATGCTTTATGATTCAAATTTTCTCGGTTTCTTATTTCTAATGCTGGTTCAACGTCTCAAGGAAGAATCAGAACAGATGACCGCTGTTCGAAAAGCATACCAGAAAGACATCACCACTCCCACCCATCATCTTGAACAGCTTTGGAAGGACTATGAAAATTTTGAAAATTCTATTATCCATGCCTTGGTGTAACTATATACATTTCATGAGAAAGGTAAATGAGAAGAAAGGTACACAAGGATTGGAAGAGAAAAGGTAAGCTTATGACTTATGCTTAGCTATATTGGCGTAGATATAGGAGCTGGTCTAGTTTGGATGTAATAAATTAGCTTTTTATTGTCTTTACCAACTTTAAATGCTCAGGACTTGTTCAAGTTTCATTTTTTACCTCACTCACAACTGTATAGCAGCGTGAGAGAAGCACTTCATGTTGATAAAGAAGCAATGTCGAGCAACACTCCTGATCTATCATGGTGTTTCTTTGTTTTCAATTCTCAAAATTTTGGCTGGTGTAAATTCATTACACCTCTTGTTTGTAATGCTACTTTTGTTTTTAATAAATTTCCTTGGGGCATGAATTGGGTGACCAATTCATGTCACCACTTTTATTAAAAAAAAGAATGCTTTAGACTGGTGTGACATGGGTTGGGTACCATTTAAAGTAATCCCCTTGATACATCTATAGTCTCATGAGATGAATCAGTTAGCCAAATTAGATGTGTTTCTACCCAATATGCTAAATCATATTGTGAAAGGTCTTGACGGTGGTACCATGTACCTATGAAACATGAAATCTAATAATTAAGCATTTCCTTTATTAAGAATTTAGTTATTATTATTATTATCCATGAAATTTTTACATTGAAATTATATATGGATGAATTTCATTCTTAGTTTATTGATTAAATGGAATGTGTGTTAAGTTATCTACCCTTCCATGTTGATCATGCTCATTGATTCATTATTGATTCCTCTATACATAACCCTTAATGTGCATTAGATGTCACCCCTTTCTTATGTTTTATTTTCCCTAGGTTTCTAATAAATTTATAATGATTTATATATAGGGTTACAATAAGGGAAATAATGGTGTTCTTGAAAAAAAATATTAATTTGAATTTTATGTCCAAAACGTAATTTGAATTTCACATATGTATCTAGTTTACCAAGACTACTAAACTATTCAACCTTTTGGGATGAAATTTCATGTATATTATGCCAATATATTAAAGTAAGACACTAAATCTAGTCTACTGGAGTCTAGAGTGTTACAATATTCACAATGGGTTATCCCCATCCATGTAGTTCTAAAAAAACCCAGCCTAACCACTGTGAGAAATGAAAATAATGAATTAATCCCTCTAAGAATCCATAATACCTGGGGAGTGTACATAGATTTTAAAAATTTCAATTAGGAAACTCAAAAAGATCATTTTCATATCTCTTTCATTGACCAAATTTCAGATAGATTGGGATAGAGAATTCATTTTTTATTTTTGGATGGATTTTCAAGTTATTTTCAGGTACACATTTCTCCCGAGGATCAAGAGAAGACTACCTTTACTTATCCCTTCAACACTTTTACTTATAAAATGATGCCATTTAGATTATGTAATTCTATATATAAATTTTAGCGGTGTATGGTAAGTGTATTTTATAATCACATTGAAGATTACTTGGACGTTTTCTTGGATGATTTCATAGTTTTTGGAAATTATTTAGACCATTATTTGAAAAATTTGTATTTTTTTAAAAAACTGCATTGAAAAGAATCTTGTTTTAAATTTTGAACAGTGTTATTTCATGGTTTAGAGAGGAATTTTCCTTAGGCATGTCAGTTTAAAAAAAAATCATTGAATTGGATAAATAAAAAATTGAAGTGATAAATTCATTACCTAACCCAACTTTTTTGAAACATATTAGATCATTTTTAGGACATGTAGGATTCTACATGAGGTTTATCAAAGATTTTAGTAATATTAATCTACCTCTATATAGATTAATTTTGAAAGATTTTGATTTTAATTTCAATTGTAATTATATGTAAGACTTTTATGTGTTGAATAGAAGATTGATTACGCCACCAGTGATGTAGCCACCAAATTGGGAAGAACAATTCGAGCAACTTTATGATGCTTCCAACCAAGAAGTTGGAGTAGTCATTTATTAGTGAATTTATGGAAGACAAAATGATATTGCCTATGAATCAAGAACCTTATATGTGGCACAATTAAATTATATAATCACATAAAAAGAGTTTTCATTAATTTTATTTTCTTTAGAAATATTTATATCATATTTTCTTGGAACTAAAGTCACTATTTTTTTATCATGCAACTCGTGGGTACTTGATGAAGAAGGTTGAAGATAAATTAAGTATAGTGAGATGGATTTTACTATTGTAGGAGTTCACCATAGAAATAAAAGATAATAACAGAGTTGAGAAACAATTTTTCAATCACTTAAGTAGACCTCCCAACACCATTGAAGATAAAATCCCAAACAACCACTAAATGATCACCTTCCAAGAGAACATTTGTACTTGATTGAAGGAGAAGTGACTTGGTATGATGACATGGACAATTATATGGTAACATATATGATCCCATCTCATTTAAATTCCCACCAAATTTGAGAACTAAAATATGAGTCAAGATAATATATTTGGGAACAACCATTTCTTTGGAAGATTTTCTACTATCAAGTGATAAGATGATGTTTTCCTGAAATTGAAATTGATTTTTTCTTTATGTTTTGTCACACATTATCACATAGAGGTCACTTTGGACCTATAATGATAGAAAGTAAGGTTTTAGAATCTAGAATTTATTGGCCCACACTTTTTAAACATTCTCATAAATTTTGAAAAAGGTATAAAAAATGACAGTTTTATGAAAATATTTAAAGGATACAAGAAATAAACCAAAATACACTTAATTTTTGTTATATTTTTGAAGTATAGGTGATATATTTTATAATCCATTTCCAAATTTCATTTGTAAAATAGCATATCATTATTGTAGTTGATTATGTTTCAAAATGGGTGGAAACAAAAGCCACTAGGATTGAAGATGCTAAACTTGTTTGTGATTTTGGTAGGGCTAACATATTTTGTTGGTTTGGAGTGCCTAGAGACATCATTAGTGATAAAGGGACTCACTTTTACAATATGAGAATATAAGATTTTTTGAAAATGTTTGTGGTGCATTATAAAACATCAACTCCATATCATCTATATACTAATGGTTAAAATGAAGTATCTGATAGGGAAATCAAAGGAATTTTGGAAAATACTATTAAAATGATCAGGAAGGATTGGATCCAAAGGATGGAAGGCACATTATGGTATTACATTATAGACTAAAAACCCCAATAATAATGAGTCCATATAGGTTGATTTATGGTAAAATATTTCACCTACTAGTAGAATTTGAACATAATGTGTATTAGGCTACGAGAAATATGAATTTAGATCTTGAAGGAATTGGAAAAGAGAGAAGAATACAATTGTAAGAGTTGGAGAAAATTATAAGGGAAAATTTGTAAAATTCCAGTTTTTATAATGAGAGAACAAGAGTAGATCATGACAAGATGATCCAACTGAAATAATTTCATCATGGAGACACAATTCTTATTTAACTCAAGATTCAGACCAATGTTAGGTAAACTTAATTCATTATGGGAGGGTATTTTTTTAGTTACTCTCACACATTCTTTCGGTGCTATGTAGATTATCAAGGATGGAGAGTAGGAGCTATTCAATATTAATGGAATCAAGCTAAAGAAATTCCATGGGACCATGACATCAAATCCCGTGGGAGAGATAACACTCCTCCAACCTATTTATCAATAAAATCCATCAGGTTGTATCTCTCCCTAACACTTTATTTCTTATTATGAGACAATTTCAAATATAATTATATGTAAAATCCACTTTAATGCATTGCAGACAATGAATAATTTAAGTGCGGGGGATAGAACCTTTATAGTTTAGGTGTTTTTGTTTTTATGTTTTTTAAAGTGTTTTTTTCAAAATTTTGTGTGTTTCTTTTTCATTTTTATGTGTTTTTTTAAAACATTTTATCTCAAATGATTATATTTTCCATTTTTGAAACCCATTTCAATGAGTGAACCAATTTATCCCATAAAAAAAAGATTAAATGAATGATAAAAATGACTTTGTTTTAAGTTAAAAACTTTGGGAATTTAATCAAATGGCCTATGATTTTTGAATCCCATGCCACATCTCATTGTCTTTATATCTAAAATCACTTTTCCATGAGTATTATAAACCCTTTTTTTCATATTATTTATATTCACATCATTTATTGAGAGAACCAAACCATGATTTCTTTAACCATAATCTGATTTATTCCCATCAAAACTTAAGGGTTTGAGGTACTTGTGGTTTAAATGATTCAGAAATTTCTTTGGTTTTAAAACTACCTTTTAGGAGAATACTTTTTATTATATCCTTCCTTTCACATTTATTCTTTGTATCCCTTAGAACCCATAAATACCCTGTTAGCTTAGACACATTACAAGCCAATTTTCACTCTTCAACCCACTCTTAATTTAAAATTGCATGATCTAGTTGAACTTAAGTATGGTGGAGAAGATTTATTATGTTGTGATACCTCATTCAGAGATACTTTTGGTGGAAAATAAAATGGCGAAGGGTTGATTTTTCTTCTAAAAAATTAATTTTTTCAAAATTTGTTCCCTTATAGAGATTTTATTATAAAATAAGTTGTGCATATCTGGAGATTTAAAGAAAAAAAGAGAAGAGAAATGTTATTTTTGATGATGAAATTTTGATGGTGTGGGATTTCCATGATATTTTCAAAGATTATTAGAAGTGATTTTATGCTAAGGGGAGTGAGGAGGAGACCATACATGAGTGAAAATTAAAATCATGTAATGTTTCTTCAAAAAGAGTCAATCCCTACTTATTGAGACTTAGATTTTTTGATATAAAAATACTACCAACCTAAAGAAATTGAACAACCGAAAAATGTATTCATGATAATTTTTTTCCTTGACTCACATTGGGTGGAGATTTAGAAATTTATCAATACTATGGTGAACCTTTCATGAGTTTGGAATAGAAAATATTTGTTGAGAGTTATCATTTTCCTAGTGAGAGAAAATTTAAGTGAGGTAAGTGTTTTGTGTGCATGGGAGGAAAAATAAAGAGGAAAAATATTGAATTAAATTAATATAGAACTTTAAATAATTATTTTTTGGAGGCATGATATTTTTTGTTAATTGTTGTCAAATTGGTGGATCACATGGACATGCGTTTTTAATTTTCATTAATATGATTTTTATGCTTACTTGACCATGAGTCTAAGTACTAAGTGTGGGCTAATTGACAGAGACAATATTTTTATCATTTTTAATATGTATTTAAAATATTTATTCCCTTATAATTTAAATAATTTGAGCTTATTTTCATCATTTATGGATTTTTGTAGAATTTTGGGCTAAAATGTGAAAATTGGTTAATTTTGGAATTTTAAATTTTTTATATCACTTCATATTTTGAGAATAAAGTTTAAAATATTGATCAAAATTGAGTGAATATTTTTTTAGGTTTACTTTTTCAATGGGTTTAAACTTATTATTCTAGACCAAGAGCTCATTTGAGCTTCCATAGACCCAAATAAATCAACAAAGTAGAAAAATTCTTCGGATCGGTAGAATAGAACCTACCTCAATAAATGAGGCATATCTTGGGATAATGACCTTTAAATGAGTGTATTATAGAGGAAAATTAAATAAGACTCAAATTTACATGTTCTCATTAAATTATATGAAGAAATTCTCCCATTGAGTCATACTTTTCATGCATCCAGTTAGATAGAGTTTAAAAGTATCCTCATATAGAAACAATACTATCCATTAATGAATCCATAAATTCATGTACACGTTTCCAATGTATTTGAAATTTTTATATCCAATGTAAAATAAAATTTATAACATATTTTAGAAAGGGAACTGGGTGAGTTTTTCCTGTATAGTGGGATGAACTAAAGAAAAATTTGGGCATAGATATTATGAAGGATAAAATTTCCAGTTCTTTCTTTTATCTATTTTGTACTTATTAGTTTTGCAATGACTTCTTATTACCCCTTATTCATGGATACCATTAACCTAGATGGTTAAACTTATGAGTGATTGGATAAGGATAGTTTTTTCATTTTATAATGCTTGAGTTCTTACACTTATTGGTATAAAATCCTTTATCACTTCTGTGAAGTTGATTTCAATTTGTATTAGTATTTTTTATTATAAGTACGATCATATTTGGTTTTATATTATGTTTTTTATTTTTCTTTGGTCAATGATAATTATCTCCCTCCACTAGTTTATGGGTTATATACGATGGAATAGACTAGGCCATAGTGGTTAAGTACTCGTTGATTGTTAGTATGTGTGGGAGGGGTAGTGGATATTCTTGATTATTTGGGATAAATAAAACCTGATTAGAAATTACCTATGTAAATTAAGGGTATTCATTTCAACTTTATTTTACACAAGAAGGGGAGTATACCTAGTTGAGATCATGGAAAAGTTTTCTCTCACTATCACCATTTAACCAAGGGAGTGAGAGGAAGTGATTATGGAATCTCACTTTAATAGAATTATTAGAAGAGGATTGGATAAATTAGAAATAGGATTAAATTGAAATTATAAAACCAAACCCAACATAATAACCATTCTCATATAATAGTTTTTAATCACTTTTTTTTTCAATTTGTTTTCTATATTTTTGTTAATTTCTTTCTTTTGTTTAGTTTCTTTCTTTTCATTTAAAAATAAAACAATTTTAAAAAAACCATTTTTCCCTCTAATTAAAGTTGAAAAATTGATTGTTGTGCACTTCTCTTAGGAGAAAACATAGTTTAACCACTTTAATACATTTTAACTTAGTAAATTATAGTTTTTTCTACACCCCACAATAGGCACATATCACGGGTGCATGATGTTTTCCATGTGTTGCAACTGAGGAGATATGTGCATGACCCCATGCACGTTATTTACTAGGGAGAAATGGATATTGAGGATAGAGACACTTTCATGCATCACCTGATAGATATCAAGATCCAATGATATAGGATCTTTTATGGATAGACCATCTCCTTGTTTCATGTATTTTGGCAGTATGAGAGTATGCAAGAAAGATCCTGAGAGCGGTAGATCCAGATGCGATCTCAGTATCCCTGATTTTTTGTTTAGTTTTTATTTTCAAGGATGAAAATATTGAAGGAGAGAATAATGTAGAGACCTTGTTTTTTCCATTTAATACTTTTAAATATATCTAGTAATATTTTTGGAGCGTTAAACTGTGACAATGAGCGATTCTGAGTCTTGGTGTGCCTGAAATTAATTTTATAAAATTATTAAATATATTTTATATCATGTGCACATAGTTTTTTAGAAATAATGTGATAACTCATAAATAGAGTATTATATTGAAAATATGAGACCACAATTGAATATAGAACATGAGGTTTACCCTAAGTATGACTTAAAGTGGGTCGACATGAAACATTCATACAAGATAGAAATTGGCAGGTGTGTTCAATGTATTAATTAATTAATTGTAAAATTAATTTGTTAATGACCTAAAAAACTAATTACCTCTATAAATATTATGTATAGAAAGTTTCTTGGGGTTAGTCACATAACCCTAGGACAATTGAGAAGATAATTCCATGTTCTTCATTAGAAGATTGAGATCAGATTATGATGAGCTTCCAGATCCAGGCAAATTGAGGTGTAGCGTATGCAATGGATCTTCATACTTCACTAATGGCTGCATTATTCACCATAAAACTATCCAATATCTAGGTAGGAATCATCATTTTTTATTCTTCTCTTTATTATTTAAGTATTGAGCATGATCAATTCCTTCTCTTTGATCTGTGTAAAATTAATACTTTTCATGTGCCTATGTATCAGTTTTCAAATGATTATTAAATGAATCCCTATTATGCCATGTTTTCTCACCTCGGTTATCCCTAATCTAGTTTATTTTACAATAATTATTGGTAAATTATTGTTTTACTCGTGTTATTATTCTTTTCTCTTAATAATTCTTTATGTTCTTTTTTATTTTTTATGGAACTATGTTTGACATTTTTAGCAGGTACGAGTGTGATCAAACCCCCAAATTCATGGTGGATTTCTATGTGATGAATAGATTGAAAAATCAAGGATTAATTAAAATATATTGTGGGATTCAAGGGATAAAATCATGGATTAAGAATCCAATGAGGAAATGGGTGATGGTCAAAGATGTGGCGGCACACAACAAGTTTGTATAGATGAGACAAATTCCATTTTCTGGCCAATGAACGGTTGAAAACAGAGGCCGGAGGTGATTACCCTCAATTTTGGATGGTCAAATGGTAGGATTTGTAGTGGTGGGTACAAATTTAGATCACATGGAGAAGATCTAAAATTATACAAAAAAAACCAAACTATATGATGTGTAGGCTGATGAACACACACCGTGTAGCCCCTTGGATCCAACAACTAGGGTTTCAGGTGAGTCAAATATAACAATTCATGTTACTTGGTTCTTGCGACCTGACATATACTCTAGGAGAACACAAACATAGGCATGACCAGTAATAAGACCATTGTACATAGACACAAACCAATGGACACATGCATGGCTATAAGAACAAATCTCAACCCTAGGTGGCTAAGACATAATGTGTAGTCCCCCTATATGTCGTGTAGGGATATATGGTGAGTGAGACATGTACTAATGGACATGACCATGAAAAGGAGTGGGACCACACATTGTGTGGGTCCAATTACATGCTACTTAGCCTTATTTTTAGGAAACTTATACCTCTCATATCTACCTTATTTGGAATCAAATTTTGGACTAAGAGAAGCCTATCCTGAGTGTTTTTATACATAAAACATGATGGTGGAATTAACAGTGGATTTTAGAATATGATGTGAGATGTTTTGAGTGTGATGATTATTTAGGTAATTCTTGATGATGATATTGATTAGAAGAGATATTTAAAGTGGAACCCTTTTATTGGTACATGGCATGAGTCCTTTATCCATAGAGTGGAACCCTCCTAATGGGATAGGGCATGGTTCATATATCAACCTTCATAGTGGAACCCTTATGATGGTATAGGGTGCGAGTCCTCTATCTATCTTCAAAGTGGAACCATCCTACTAGGATAGGGTATAGTTCCTCTATCCATAGAGTGGAATCCTTTTTCTGGGAACGGGCATGGGCCCTCTATCTACCAATTTAGTGAAACCCTCCTACTGTATCAGGGTATGAGTCCTCTATCTATCTACCTATAGAGTGGAATCCTCCTCCAAAGTTAGGGCATGGGTCCTCTACCATTAGAGTGGAACCCTTCTATGGATTCATGGAATGGTTCCTCTACCATTAGAGTGGACTCCTCCTATGGTGTTAGGGTATGTTTCCTCTACTATTAGAGTGGAACCCTCCTTTAGAGTCAGAGAATGGGTCCTCTACTATTAGAGTGGAACACTCCTTCAGAGTTAGGGAATGGATCCTCTATTATTAAAGTGAAACCCTACTATTGTACCAGGTTATGGGTTCTCTACCTAGAGATTATGCCCCTCAAATATGCGATAAATAAGTGAGGTGTGACTTTACTTGGATGATTCTCTGGGTAGACGTGTGAGATGTTGGGTATCATTAATGGACCTCTTATAACTAACAACATAATATTTTTATGGGATATTATGTGAGATGGATATCCCCTTTATCTCACTTGTTTGGGTTTATTTTAAGATCATATATCCCTATTTTTTATATTTAGTTTATCTCTTGATATGGGCTGAGCTGTATAATTATATCATGTCTCTTACTACACCCCCTTTATCTTTCAGAGCATCCTACTGGGTATGTATATACTCACCCATGTATGGGTTTTTCTCGCATGTGTCATGTATTATGCAGATGGAGGACAAGTCGATGGTGATTATAGAGGAGCATTGGGATACCCTGGTGAATTAGACTACATACTATTTTGGGGGTGTGGAGATATGGAGCCAGTCTCTCCCAACATTTTAAATTTCTAGTTTTTTCATATTGGGACATCTTTCTAGCTAGGATTTTATTTCCCTCTTTTAAATTTTCAGACAAATCCATCATACTCTGGTATTTTCCTATAGGTTTTTCATTCATCATTTATTCTATAGATGTTTCATCTTTTTTTTATTCCACTACACTTCTACACAGAGATGGTTGGGTTCGTGTGTACAAGTAAATTAGGTAAAGACCTCCCATATTAGTTATTCTTTTCAGTGCTTGTCACTATCCCTTGGCCCATGGAGGTAGGCTTGGGGTAGTGGTGGTTTGAGCCTTTCTCGGTTGTGTCATGACATTTTCACAAGTTTTTAGACCCCTAACCCAACTTTTATCCAATGATCTGTAGTTTTTTTATTGAATAATTCAAAGAGAATTTCAATGATATAAATACAAGATCGATCATTTCCCACATCATGTTGCTATATGATTAAAATGATCCTTTCTACTTGATGTATGAAATAAGTGATTATGCAATAGGTTTAGTGCTTGGATAGAATGTGGATAAACTTTTAAGTCTTATTTTCTATGCTATTCATACCATACCTGACTCAAAATTTTATTACAAAACTAAGGATAAAGAGTTACTTGTAGTAGTCTTCTCTTTTGACAAGTATAGACCCTACCTCATCCTCTCCAAAGTGGTTGTACACATTAATCATACAATTTTGAAGTAATTTTTGATGAATAAGGATAATAATCCTCACTTGATTTGATGTATTCTCTTTTTGTAGGAGTTCCATGTAGAGATAAAATATAAGAAGGGATCAGAGAACATAATCTGTAACAAAATGAACGTTTATAAATTAAATTCTCTCTTTTTGAATGAATAAATCCATTATCAAGTAAGAAAATTATAGAAAAAATGAATTATTTTTGGTTACTTTAGAACATTATTGTAAAGAACCTGACCATAGTAGCCCAGATTCAGTGGTTACTTTATTACATTGGTATAATATACAAGGAATTGCAACCCAATAGATTGATCAATTTAATAGTTTGGAAATATAGATACATACTTTATCATTAAATTACATATTAAAATATAAAATACAAGATAACTAATCCTTTTAGAACACCATTATTATTCTATATTAACCTTGTATATCCATTATAATAAACTTCTTAGCATCCTGGGAAAAATAAAACTTAAGAAATGAATGAGCTCAAATGCTCAATAAGGGTTAAGTACAACATAAGATATCATGAATAAATAAGAATAATCTATATGGAAATGTAAATAACTTAAAAAAATTCCATTTAATTAATAACTATGAATGACATGCATCCAAATATAATATCATAGTTAAAATATCATGGATAAAAATAACTGAAATCTTAATGAAAGAAATTCTTATTTATTGGTCTCCATGATCTCAAGCATTGTGGTACCACTACCATAAAGACCTTTAAAAAAATAGTTTAAAACTACTGGGTAAAAAATGATTAGGTTTTTCAAACTTCATCTATACCATCAATTCCATTCACAATATAGTTTAGAACTATTGGTTACAAAATGATTAGTTTTGGCTAACTAATTTGTCTCATGAGACCTAACGATGTATCAAGGGGATATCTATAAAAAGACTACACCTAGGTCTTTCATGTTCAAATCATTATTCATATGAAAAGGTGAAATACAATAAACATAAACATTCATATTAAAAATTTCATATGAAAAGTTAATAATTTTTTTATTCAATAAACATAATCATAAATAATTCATAGGAATATGATGAATGATATAAAAATAGTACATTCTTAGTCAAAATGATCATAAAACATTTAGTAAAATATGTACGATAGTCTCATAAGATATCAAACTCAATGAATCGTAAGATTAAATAAAGTATGTTGACATAGATGGAAATACTTTAAATGAGATCATTGAAAAATTCTTGAGAAAAATACCCTTTTCACTTTGAAAATCACTAATTTTTAAAATGATGCACAATTATAAAAGACCTTTTTTTGAAAATAACCATGTAAAATTTTAAAAGAATATTTAAAACATTAAGGAATCTTTATTATAGGAAAATTCACTCATGCCTTATAAGTTAAAAAATATTCCTACTATATTTTTGTCGAAAATCCTCAAAGAAACTTGTTTAGAAAATGACAAAATATACCTTCCAAAACTTTAAAAAAAAGTAAAACATGAGTAAAAATAAATTTAAACAATCATATTATAATTTTAAAAATAATGGAAACAATTTTAGAAAACATAGACATAGAAGAAAAAGAATGTTTTAAGGGAAACTTTAAAAAGATAAATTTTTAAAATAAATTCCTTTAAAAATATCATATCATTGAAGTTAACATTAATAAAATGAATCTAATATATGCATTCACTATAAATAAACATAAAAAATTTAAAATAAAACAATATATATTAAAAATTTATTCCCAAAATAATCTTTGTATGACATAATCAAGGAAGTAGAAGTTTAACCCAAAGAATGGAAATTTGGTTAAGAATTACCTTAATACTTTGTAATCGGCCGAATAATATACCCCATTAAAGTAATAATAAAAAAATAAAGCATTTAATATCATAAAGATAATTATATTATTGATATGATATATAAAATGTAAATATATACACCACACATAAGAAAAAGTGGTGAATAAGGCATTTATCTCACAAAAGTAAAAGTGAGATAAGAAACCTTTACCACACACTTACCTTTATTTTTTCATACATTATACTCCTGTATAAATGTTTAAATAGTGTTATTAACTCATTAAAGAACCATATTTATATTTATAATACCTTATATTGTACTTTTATAGAATATCACCACCCTTTCATTAACAATATTTCTTTATTTTCATTATTTTAGGTGCGTTTGTTTTATGGTTTCATGGTCGGTTCACTTGTGTTTAATTATGGATGTTCTTGAAAAATGGAAATAAAACTCCATAATTGAAATGAAATGGTATTAATAAACATAACAAATTTTAAATGATCCTATATATCATTTCTATTTCTTATATTAGGATGATTCATTTGATATAATGATAATGATAAATGTTTAGTTTAATTTGGTGGTTTTTCCGACCATCAAAAAATAGTTTTTTTATTTAATATATGATATTATTAATAGAAAATTAAATAGGTTATAATACACCTATTAAAATATGATTTAATTAGTATAATACTTTTATGACCTGAATTTAAGGCTGTAATGGAAAATGAAAAATCTTTACCCACATAGATGGTTAACTGCCATAATTTGGACAATGGTTTCATTTTTTTTGAATAAGAAGAGGTAATAAATGAGATAGATATAAAATATTACATTATAAACATAAAATTATAGTATTTACATGATTGTGTATTTATTATTACTTGATGGACAAATGAGCTTATGAGAAAGTAGAATAAGAAAATAAAATAAGAGAGGTGGTTTGAGAAAATTATCACTTGAATATCATATCCTTGAAGGACCCCTTAAAGACCCTGTAATTGGTATTTTTGTGAGAACAGTAACAATTGGACATGGGGAGAATGAGGGTGAGAGGTTTTTTCATGGATTTGAGTATACTAAAGTCTTTTTAAGAGAAAGGTGTGGTTAGGGGTGATATTTATACTTGTGGGGGGGGGGGGGGGGTCTTAAGTGAGTAAATAATGATTATTTTATATTTAAATACTACCACATTTATGTGGTATTAATTACAATGAATTATATTTACAATTAATGTTTTCAAATATATTTATGGTCATGAAAATAATCAACCACCCATTTAAAGTTGTAGGTTTTAGGTATTTTTATTTTTTATTTTTAACTTTAACTCATTTCATTAATTTACCTATACTGTGGTGAATCCTTTTTTTACCACAATAAATTTTTTATGCCTAAAAATGAAAATGAAATTACCACCTAATTTGGACCTTATGATTCCAAATATGGAATCCATTTTTACCAAATTAAAATCACAAAATTGTAAAAAATATATTTAAAACAAAATCCATAGACGTGGTGAGAAAATGAGTTTTCAAGAACTTTATTTTTTAAGAAAAAGAAAAATTTTCAGGAAAATCTCGTTTTTAAATCCAAAAATAAACTTATTCTAAAATAAAATATAAATTTTATTGAAATTAAATGACATTTTTATAAAAATTGGTATTTTTCACTATTCACTAGAAAATTAATATTTTTAGAAGAATCTAAAAAATTCATCCTAAGATAATTTTGAAATGATTAATCCAAAAATGAAGTTTATTTTTTAAAATGAACTTTATAAAATTGTCAAAAATTAATTATATTTATTTTCTCAAAGAAGGCAATAAAAATCACTTTTAAAGAAAATATATATTTTAAGAATAAAATGAATCTATTAAAATGTATGTTTTAATTTAATAAGAATAATTAAATTTATATTGAATATGAACTTCATATTTATTTCATAATACAATTAATCTTATTCACACCTTCCAATTTAAGGTCTAGTTTATAACGATCATGTTAAAATAGTAATATTTTGGAGTTCATTTAAGCTCATTTTTCTATACAACATAAGATATAAAATATAGAGTTATTTTAAAATCTTGGGGTGTTACATTCAACCATCCTTAAATAAATTTCATACTTTTAAGTTAAACTTGTGATTGGTAATCATGGAGTTGACATTTTAAAATACCCTTATGGAAATCACACATCATAAAAAGGGTCAATAAAACTTATTCTAAAAAATATGGAAAGGAAAATGTGAAGGTCACTAAAAAACTATGTTTTCTTATAAGAGAAAATTAGTGGGAAGTGGAAACATGGACAAGGAAAATAAATATAACTATCAAGTTATGATTGATAGTGATAGATAATATGGTTTTTTAAAAGGTTGGGGCTGAAGCCTTAATTTATTATTTAAAGAAAAGACCTCTTTAGTGTGGGTATAGGGAGACCCATTACATAGCCCGAAGGCCCAAGGCCAAGTGGACTGAATACAAGGCTTAAAAGCCCATTTTTTGGACCAAAGGACCCCTCAATGAACAATACTTCTATAGTACCCGCACTGCTATAATATCTGCTACAGTACCACCGCTACTACAGTCCCTACTATAGTGCCTCCATAGCTATAGTGTCACCGCTGCTACAGTTCTGCCACTGCTATAGTCTGCTATAGTGCCATAATACATTACTTCTACAGTGTCCTTGAAATTTTTCCCCTGCTCATATTTGATCATGGGTCTTTTGGATTCCAAGAAAGAGCGTGTACCCCTTGGGTACAGGCTCATTGGTATTGATAGAGAATATGGTCAAGATAAGGGTAATGAACTCAAAAGCATAGACCAAATAGGTTTGAAAAAAGTTATCCATATCCTAAGAAATAATGATAATGGGATAAAATTTTATTTCAAAATCCTTTAAGAATATATTCTTACCTGATTTCATTTCATAAGTACAATGTCACTCTTCAGTTGTGACTTGATCAATTTCCAGTTCATTTCTTACTCCAAGAAATCAAGTTTAAATTGTAATTCTTGAATAACTAGTGAATTATAATATCTATAATGAGATGAAAATTCATTCCTTATATCTCTAGTTATCACTATAAAAAAATAGTTAGCAAAAGTTATCTAATTTGTATAAATATTTATATGGTCAAGTAATACATTAATCTCTGAAACCTCATCCAAATTTCAATGTAAAAAATTTCATAAATGGTAACCCTTATGAATATTCCAAAATATTAAAATCCAAATATTTCAAAATAAGGTCCCTAAATTTTCAAAATCAACTTATCATTAATCTCTCAAACAACATTAATTAGATCTATATCATCACATACCAAACGTCTAAATACCTTCATCATGTATTCTCTTAAAACATGGTAATAATCTAAATTTTCATAAAACCTTATTAAAAACATGCATGATTCCTTATTACTTAAGTAAAACAAAGACTATTTTGTATTTAATTAAATATAAAAATGTTTCCAACTCCATCAATGGTATCATAAACCACTTTTTCAGCAAATCATTAATCATCTCCAAGGTAGTCAGTACTATCCAATTTAATTTTTGTATATAAATAATATCTTCATCCCAAAATCATTATATCAACATTAAGAACATATTAAGGGTTATAATACCTAAAAATGATTTTTCAAAAAGATCAAATTTCTACTGAATCATTTTCCTTGGTACCATTTGACACATGATTTCAAATCCTTTAATAAATAGTACTGTAGAAAAATACATAAAAGTTTCAAGAATATAATCAATAAAATACTTTTACAACATATTTCTTGGATTCAAATATATAAGAACATTAATAATTCAACTTATACTGTACCAATATAATAATATTTATCTTGATCACTTTTATTCTTATAGGGTATATTCCCATAATTCTTGGGGTATTCATTTTAATATTTCCCCATCTTCTTACATCTGAAAAATTTCATAACTTCTTTCTTTACCTTGAAATCACGAGACTAGTGGCCTCTATCTCCACACTTGTAACAAACCCCCATTATATTCAAAAAAAATATTGGGGTGCTTCTTTTGAAAATTATCACATGTGGTAAAATACTTCTTTCTTTTCTTCACCTTATCCATTTTTTACTCTTCCACCCTCTTATTCTCTTAATTTTCTTAAAACCCACAAGACATAGAGAGTAATTTCTCAATCTTGATAGCATAAGATACTATATCCTCATATGATTAAATTTTTTGGGAGATTAGTTCCCTTTGAAAGAATCTCATCCCAAAGGACTGAACAATTTAATAGTTTTAGAAAACTAGATACATACTTTATACTTCCATTAAAAATGAAAATATAAAATAAAATATAGTGAATCCCTTGACAACACCATTATTCTTATAGATTTACCATTAATATCAATCATAATAAACTTCTTGGAATCCTGGGGAAAAAGAAAACAGAAAAAAGGGGTAAAATTAAATGCTTAGTAAGGATTAAGTACAAAAAAATCTATCATGAATCAATAATAATAATCAATATGTCAAGGTAAATAACTATAAAAACATTCCATTTAATCAATAACTGATAATGAAATGAATCCAAAGATAATATCATTCTGAAAATATCCTGGATAACAACAACTAAAATATTAATGAAGGCAATGCTTATTTATTGGACACCATGACCTTAGGCATCATGGTACCTCTACTGTTAATACCTTTCACAAGATGGTTTAAAACTACTGGTTACAAACCAATTAGGTTTGACCGACTTCATCTCTACTATAAATACCTTTTAGAAGAAATTTTAAAACTACTAGGTATTAATTGATTATGTTTGGCCAACTGATTTGTCTCATGAGACCTACTGATGCATCGAGGGGATATCTATAACCAGGCCCCACCCATTTATTATATGTAAAAATAATTACTCATATAAAAGGGTGATAAATAATGAACATAAACATTAATATTAAAACTAGTATATGAAAACTTAGTAATTTTCCAAATCAATAAATATAATCATAAATCATCAAGAGTAATATGGTGAATGATATAAAAATAGTAAATACCTAGTAAAACTGATCATAAATTTTTTCATAAAATATAAATATGATATCATAAGATATAAACCTCAATGAAAAATAACATTAAATAAAGTATGTTGACCTAGATGAAAATACTTTAAATGTGATCATTGAGAAATTATTGAGAAACATACCCTTTTCACTTTGAAAATAACTTATTTTTAAAATGTTGTGACATTATAAAAGAAAATATTGTCTTTGAAAATAACCACGTAAACCTGTCAAGGATGATTTAAATCATTAATACATCATGATGGCAGTAAAATCTAGTCACACTGTATAAGTTAAAAAACATTCCTTCTGTTTCTTTTAAGAAAGTCTCAAAGAACCATGTTTAGAAAACAAAAAAAATATACCTTTAAATTTATTTTATTAAAAATTAAAACATGATTAAAAATGACTTTAAACAATTTAGGATAATATTAAAAATGTTTTTGGAATTAATTTTAGAAAATATGGGCATGGAAGAAAAAGAGAGTGTTAAGGTAAACTTTAAAAAGATAATTTTTTAAAAGAAAGTCCTTTATAAATATAATATAATTGAAATTTGAATTAATAAAATGAATAAAATATGTGTATTCACTATAGATACACATAAAAAGTAGAAGTATAACATGAGATATTCAAAATTAATTCCAAAAATAATCTTAGTATGACATAATCAATGAAGTAGAAGTTTAAATTAAAGAAGGGAAATTGGGTTAGGAATTCCCTTACCACTTTGTAATAAGCTGAATTGTATGCCCCATAAAAGTGATAATTATAAAATAAAAAATTTAATACCATGAATATAATTGTATTACTAATATTATATATCAAATGGAAGTATATACTCCACACATAAGAAATAAGTGATGAATAAGGCATATATCTAACAGAAGTAAAAGTGAGACGAGGAACCCTTAATTCACGCTTCCCATTAGTTTTTTGTACTTTATCCTCCTGTATAAAGGTTTAAATAACTTTATTAATTAATTAAAGAACCATATTAATATTCATAATACCTTATATAATACTTTTATAACATCTTACCACCCATTCATTAAAAATATTCCATTATTTTCATTGTTTAGGGAGTGTTTGTTTCATGGTCAGTTCACTTGTGTATAATTATGGATGCTATTTTTAAATAGAAATAAAACTCCAGAAGTGAAATTAAATTGTATTCATGAAATTAAATAATTTGAAAAGGTCCCATATATAATTTTTATTTCTTACATGTTGATGATTCATTTTATATAATGTTAATGATAAATGTTTGGTTTAATTTGGCGGATTTTCTGACTATCATGAACTTGTTTCTTTTTATTTAATATTATGTATATATATTAGTTAAAGAACCTTAAATAAGTTATAATATACCTATTAAAATATGATTTAACAATAATAATCTTTTTATGACCAGCCTTGAAGGAGTGAATGGAAAACAAAAAATTATTATCTACAAAGACGGTTAACAACCATAATTTGGACAATGGTTTCGTTTCTATAAATAAGAGTTCGTAATAAAATGGATGGAAATAAGATATTTCATTAAAAACACAAAATTATTGAATTTAAATTATTCTAGATTTATTATTCTTTTATGGGTGAAGTAGGTTAAAATAATATAGAATAAGAAAACAAAATGATATAGTTGGTTTGAGAAAATTACCTCTTAATTATCACCTCCTTAAAGGATCCCCAAAAGACAATGGAATTAGTCTTTTGATGAGACCAAAATAAATTTGTTGTGGGAAGAGTGGGTAGGAAAGGTTTTGGTAGATATTCTATGATCTAAAAGTCTTGTGTGGATATAAGGGGTGGTGATAGGTGGTATTTATACTTGAGGAGGAGTGGTTTTAAGTCATCAAATAATGATTGCTTTATATTTTATGCCAACCACATTTGGGTGGAATTAATTAAAAAGAATTATTTTTAAAATTAATGTTTTAACTGATTTATATTTCTAATAAACAAATCAAACACCCATTTAAATTTGTATTTTTTAGTTATTTTAATCTTTTACCTTTTAACTTTAACTCGTTTCATTATTTTACCTATAATGTGGAAAATATTTTTTTTACCAAGGTAATTTTTTTTTCATAAAAATGAAAACGTTTTTTCAAAATAATTTTGATCTTATGATTAAAATTATTGAATCCATTTTATAAAATTCAATTCCCATAATTTAAAAAATTATATTTAAAACAAAACCCACAAACGCAATGAACAAGCAGGTTTTCAAGAAGTTTTTCATGAAAAAAATGATTTTGTATAAACTCTATGACTAATAATTATCATTTTATGAAACCAAATTAGTATTTAATGATATATAATCTATAAATTTCATTTAAAACATTATATATCAGTTATTATTTAAATTATCTCAGAAGGATAAACATTATGTACTTCAAAACAGTTTTAAAAAAAACCTTGTTTTTAAACCAAAAAATGAACTTATTCTAAAATAAAATATAAATTTGATTAAAAATAATTTATGTAAATAAAATATAAATAAATAAAAATTATTATAATTTAAACCATATTAAAAACATAATGGTACTTTTAAATTTCTCAATGTATTGAAAATGAATGACATTTTTAGAAAAATTCGTATTTTCACTATCCACTGAAAAATTAATATTTTCAGAAGATTTTCAAAAAATAATGCTAAAATAATTTTGAAATTATGAATCTAAAAAATGAATTTTATTTTTTACAATAAATTTTTTAAATTTCTAAAATTAATTATATTTATTTTCTCATAGAAAGCAATATAAATCACTTTTTGAAAAAATGTATCTTAAGAATAAAATGACTTTCCTAAAACGTATATGTTCATTTCCAAAGAATAATTAAATTTATATTGAATATTAAATTAATATTTATTTTATAATATATTTAATATTATTCACACCTTCCAATTTAATTGTTAGTTTATAAAAGTCCTGTTAAAATAGTAATATTTTGGATTTCGTTTAAGCTCGGTGTTCTATGCAACATAAGCCACCAAACATAGTGTTCTTTTAAAATTTTGGGGGTGTTACAGTTATATAATTACGTATTTAAAATATAATTAAACACCATAATCATTGATAATATATATATTGAATAATAATGTTATTATCAGTATATATAAAGGGTTAGGATAAAGTCTAATTGATATTGATAAAAGAAGCGATTGTCTCAACTAGTAGGATCATACCCTATAAAGCTCATTTATCAGAGTTTCTGAGTGAGATAACATCATTGGACTTTTACCATGATCAATACCAAGCTTATATTTAAAAACTAAATCACGAAAAAAACTGTTTATGGGATAAGTTCAAGCCCAATAAGATCACGACCCAAACCATACACACTGAACCACCTCAAGAAAATATCACCATCGCACACCTTACCCATAGGGTATTCAATGGTTTAATAAAGGGATATGTATCTAGAACCTAATAGTATGAATTTATATATTTTATTTTAATTAATCAATTATTGTATTTATCCTTTTTAATATTAATTTTTAAAGGATTAAATAATGCGTTTGACCAAAATTAGATTATGATACAATGAAACACAAAGTGTATTTTTTTAAGAAATATAGTGTTTAAATAAAGACACTCTTTTTGATGAATTTAATATTTTTTGAAATAAATTATATCTTAATAAAATAATATTATTAAATAATATTTATTAAATATAAATTATAAAATATTTTTACAAATTCAAATGTAATTATTATAAGGGATATAAAAATGTTATTATCAAAAAATTTGTATTTTTCAATAAAAAGTTATTTTGATTTAAAAGTATAAATTATAATATTTAAAGAATTATTTTTATAAAATATTTTTTTTAAATTAGCATGTTGTAATTATCCAATGGTGATTTTTTCATAATTTTTTGAGACAATCAAGTTTTCGGGTAAAAATTAAATACGATATAAATATATGCTATGTATTATGACATCATAATGACCTAGAAGTGATATAATATATTCCATAAAATATATACATGAATAAGCACATAACCCCATTTTAAATAATTCATTTTTAAAATTATTTGTTTAATTTTATAAACCCTTAATGAATCCTCTAAAACATATTTTATATTTTATGGTTTTAAAATCAATTCTTTATAAACATGACTCACTTCCATATCACTAAGTGTATTATTTTAATGATGAAAATTATTAAAACTATAAAATAATGAAAAAAACTTCACTTTTTTAGAAACCATGGTAAAAAATCATGTGATGGTTTGTGATTTGGTTCATTTATCATATAGTGTCTGAAACCTATGTTTGGAAATTAATAAATAATTATACTACCTTTTTTCTATATAACCCCACCCAAACTCTCATTCCACTTCACTAAAAACCATTTTATAAAAAACTTACTCTACCCTTACCTCTATATAGTCCCTACAATGTTCCACTAAGCTATTAAGAAGCTCCTCCCAAGCTTTTAGAAGCGCTCTCTCAAGGTAAGAGATATTCTCCTTATCATCTTTATTCAAGAACCTTATTTGCATTATTCCTTTTAATTCCCTATTTTTTCATGTTGGATTATGTGTTTAAATATCCATATTACTGTATTTATGATTTAAAAGTGATTATATAACCCTTTAACTCTCATTAACCCCTTCTCTTAATCTTTGCATACCGCTATTATGCTGTCAAAATCATCTTGATATTTGTCATGCCTAACAATTTATGTAGTGAAAACCCATCCTCATTTCCAATCAAAGGTATTCAACTCGATTTAAATATCCTTAATTTATTTGTAAATTTTATGTATGTATCTATCACTCTTTAATCATAGTATTAAATGTTATAAAATACATCTTTATGTTGTATGATCTATGTTGCATACTCATTAATTTAGATGATATGAAAGTGACGGGTGGAAACAGAATTATACATATCCCTCCAATGGATTAGGTAATGTTTTAATCTCATTATATTTCATATATGGTTCGTGGGAGGTTTAAATAAGCACACTATTTTTTGTTTTCTTGGAATTTATCCTTGAATTATGTTTATGATGTCATGTTTTATGTTGTTACCACATTCAAATGTTGCCTTTATGGCATCATGTTATATCATGCCTAATTTTTCAATATTATATTTCCCACCAATATTATATTACCTTGATATTACCCTTGGACCAAATGTACAATTTTACCTTATATTATACGTTTTTTATTCCCATATCGATATTTATAACTCACCCCTTTTTATGTAAACCCCTAGGTTATCTCGTGTGGTTTTAGAAGAACCATGGAATTTTAGGAGAATGCTAAAGAAGTTTTTAATAAAGTAACTATATTACTATTTCAATTTTTTATACAGTGTTACTAATTTATCAAATAAACTAGGATTCACAATCTTTTGGTATTGTATTATGTGTACCATTATGTAATAAATCATGAATTAAAGTGTATTAAAATATGTGTTGTCATAGTTGCTATCAGAGCAAAGTCTAGTTATTTTATGGATTAGGATTAGAAAACTATAGTAAAAGACTTAAGGATAAGAGTAAACATAAGAATACATCCCTAAATTTTGGTAAAGTATAGATTAATTGGTTTCCAAGACAATACATTCCAATCTAGATAATACAAGTGGATTTGGATTTAGCACAGATGTAAATAGGGGTAATTACCCCCAAATGGTATATTGAGATGGACTTGATCATTTTATGGTGCATGAAAATGGGCCTTAATGAACACATATTTTGACAATATCAAGGGATATGATTTAGTAAATTCACAAGATCTTTAAAAACCATTATTAAGGAAACAATAATACCCATAAAATTTTAATTTAGAAAATAGAGCATGGATAACTTAAATTGAAACCTAAAAATACATAGGTTAAAGGATATTTTTAATTTATTAGTTATACATACAATGTTCATATTTTCTATTTTATGTAAATTAAATTATTAGAACTATAATCAAATAGTGAAAGTAAGGATTATCATCCGTGATTATATACATTCTTTCATATCACACAAGTTTTGTAGAACTATTCAAACACCACCTCAAAACATGGAAGTTGAGTTATATATGAAGATAGATAATGGGTCAATTTTTACATCCCAATTATATAACTCATCCCCTATACAAATTTGTGGGCATAATTTCCTAAAAAACCATGTAACACTACATTTAGAGATATTTTATACAATTCTAGTCATGGATTTAATTTCCTTATATAGAGACAAAATAAATTTTTGAGAGAGGGAAATCACCCTCTATATCATAAACTACCCTCTGATTATATACAAGTTCAAGGAGGAGGATAAATCTTATTTAGTACCAATATCTAAAGCATGGATATTATTACCTTGTAAATTATCATATCTATCTAAAATTATTGGGGCTAAATAAAAGATCATCCTTGATGACATACCCATTATAAGGGATTTTTTGATGTGTTTCCTAAATAATTTCCTGGTCTTCTCATTAGCTGTGATGTTGAGTTCTCAATCAATATCATACCTAGAGATTTCCCAATATTAAAAAATCTATACATAATTAAAATTTTTGAACAAGAGGAGTTTGATAAACCATTATAGAGAAACTTAATAAAGGGTTTATATGCTCAAGTGATTCACTGTGGGGTGCACCGATCCTATTTGTCAATAATAATGATGGGTAAATTCACCTATGAATTGATTATCATGGGCTCGACAAGATCACGATAAAGAAAAAGTATCCTCTACCACAAATTGATAACTTTTTTGATCTTCTATATGGAGACCATTACTTCTATAAGGTTGATATTTGATCAGTATATTATCAAGTAAAGGTGAAGATGAATGATATTCCAAAGAATAATTTTCATACAAGGTATGATCACTATAATTTCATAGTGATTCTATTTATACTCGCTAATGATTCAAGAATATTCATGGACTTGATTAATAGAGTCATTGGGTTTTACCTCAAAAAATTAGGGGAAGTATTTATATATGATATTATTATCTACTCCAAAAGCAAGGAGGAACATGAGGATCATTTGAATTATGTATTAAAGAATGTGAAGAAGGATTTTTTTGAAGTATAGTAAATGTGAGTTTTATATGGAAAAGTAACCCTCCTAGGACATGTTATCACTATAGAAAAAATATATGTGGATCCTTTAAAAATAATTTAAATCAAAGGATGGAACATACTAATATTTGTGATAGAAATTTTTAGTTTCCTTAGATTGGATATATAATATCATTAATTTGCGAGAAAATTATCATGACTGTAAATACCAATAACCAAGAATACTCAAAAGGGATTCATGTTTTTTTGGAATGATGAATGTGAGGAAAGATTTAAATAGATGAAGAAGAATCTAATCACTACACTTGTTCTCACATTACCCACCTGTGGGGAATGATTTTTTGTCTTTAGTGATGTGTCCAAAAATAGATTGGGTTTTGTAATCATGCAAGATGAAAAATTTATATTCTACACCTCCCTCCAATTAAATATTCATGAACATAACTACCCCACTCATGATATATAATTTGATGTAGTTATATTCACATTGAAGATATGCTGAAATTACCTCTATAGAGAAAAGTGTGAAATATATACAGATCATAAAATCCTCAAATATATATCCACATAAAAGGAGCTTAATATGGACCAACTAAGGTGGTTAGAGCTGATAAAAGATTATTATTGTTCAATCCATTTCCATCTTGGGAAATCAAACAAAGTGGCAGATGATCTGAGTAGAAAGGATCCCGAAGCTCTATCCATGATGATGATTATAAGGGATCCAATATTATTGGACATGAAAAAGATAGAAATGGGAATAATAGGAGGATATTTATCACACCTTTCTCAAATAACTTTCCAACCATACATTATTTAGAGTATCAAGGAGTATCATAATGATGATGAGTTGCTACTGAAGATTATTTTTAATATTTTAGAGTTAAAATTTTCTAAATATGGAGTTAAAAGGTTTGGAACCTGGATATGTGTCCCATAAAAACTATAATGAAATATGAAACTTCTGAATGATATTAATATCTCATCATTATCTATTAATCTAGGAATCACTAAGATGTATAAATATTTGAAGTAAAACTTGTGGTGGTATAACATGAAGAGGGAGAGTGTGGAGTTTATATCTTTATGCTTGGTATGCAAAAAAATCAAGGTGGAAGGAAAAAAGTATAATGGTAAGATGAAACCATTTCCCATAATAGTGTGTAAATAGAAAAAAATAACCATGGATTTTATCTAAGGACTCCTAAGGACACCTAAATTCAATAACACCATCTGGGTGGTAGTCAATCAGTTTACAAAGTATGCACATTTCATTTCTATAAAGTAAGATTTCTCTCTTGGAAAACTCACCAATATATACATAAGGTAAGTGGTAATAATTAAATAAGTTACACTCTTTATTGTATCTAATAAATATCCAAGTTTTACCATAAGGTTTTGGAGAAGCCTTCAACAAGCATTGGATATATAACTAATCTTTGGAATTTATTATCACCCTCAGATGAATAGTTAGTCTAAAATAACTATTCAAACTATATAGGATATACTGAGATCATATTTAATGGATTTCCAAGGATATTAGGACTAACACATTCTCTTAGTGGAATTCTCATATAATAAAAATTTCCATTATATCATTCAAATGGAACCTTATGAGGCTCTTTATGGGAAGAGGTGTCAGACTCTGACATGTTGGGATAAAGTTAGAGAGAGGAAGCTGATGGGACCTGATCTTATCCAATAGATGATAGAGTGGGTTCAAAATATTCAATTTCATATGAAATTTTCACAAAGTTGAAAAAAATATTTATAGATAACCATCAATGATAACTAGTGATTGAGGTCAGATATAAAGTGTTCCTTTGTATATAATTTTGGAATAAATTCATGAGGTTTGGGAAGAAGGGAAAACTTAGTCCTAGAAACAACATTCCATTTGAGACCCTTGATCTCATCGAAGAGGTGGACTATCATATAATACTCCCATATAACACATGTCAAGTACATGATGTGTTCCATGTATCCCTCTTAAGGAAGTACACACCAGACCCCTCACTTGGACTAAATCGAGATGTTGTACCATTGGAGAATGATCATTCATATGAGGAGCATCTGATGAAGTTATTAAATTGTAGAGATAAGGTTATATGAAGTAATACAACTCACCAAGTCAAAGTGTTATGGTGGGACCATATGTTTGAGGAAGGAATATGAGAATTGGAAGAGGCAATGAAATAAAAATTCCCTTCTTTATTTTAGTGCATGAAATTAAAAATTTTAGGGTGAAATTTATTAAGGGGTAAATAATATAATTAAATGAACATTGATAAATAAAATTACATATTTTTGAATAAATAAATAAATTATCAAGTAATGAAGTTATAGAAAACACATGCACTACTTTTATTATTTTGGAATGTTATATCCTGTCAGATTTAAAAGACTATTAAGAATCATAGCCATTGATAATATATCCACCAGATAGTGACTGTATTAATAGTATATCTAAAAGGTTATGATAAAGTCTAATTGAAAAATATTGTAGAAGTGATGGCCTAGACCCATGGGATCATACCAAATGAAGGCCATTTATCAGAGTTTCCGAGGGAGATATAATCACTGGGCTTTACCATTGATCAAGGCCAAGCCGATATTTGACAACTAAAGCATGAAAAAAATCATTTACTATATGTATTATGACATCACAATGAACCAAAAGTGATGAAATATATTCCATATAAGGTATCCATGACAAAATAAATATTTTCCCTTTAAAATAATATATTTGAAATTATTTGATTAATTTTATAAACACTTAATGAATCCTCCAAAACCTATATTATATTTTAAGGTTTTAAAATCAATTATTTGTAAATATGAATGGATTACAAATCATCAAGGGTATTATTTTAATGATTTTGGTTTTTAAACTTTTAAAATAATTAAAAACACTTTACTTTCGTAGAAACTATGGGAAGGTTTATGGTTTTTATTACTTTATCATATAGAGTCCAAAATCTAAGTTTTGAAATTAATAAAGAATTATCCCCCCTTTTGATATATAAACCCACCAAAAATCTCATTAATATTTACTCAAAATGCTTGTATCATGACATTAATATGCCCTTCCCTCTCTAGAGTCCCATCAAGTATCCCCTAATCTCTTAGGAAGCTCCTCCCAGGCTTTTAGAAGCACCATCTCAAGGTAAGGTATCCTCTCCTTCTCCACTCTATTTAGGTACCTTCTTTTTTTATGCCTTTTTAATTCCCAAATATTCATGTTGGATTATGTTATTACATATCCATCCTACTGTCCTTATGATTTCCATGTGATGATATACCCCTTTAACTCTCATTAATTCCTTTTATGAATATTTATGTATCACTCTTATGCTGCCAAAATCATCATGGGATTTTTCATGCCAAAATTTTTTGTAGTGAATACCAATACCCATTTCTACTCAAAGGTATTCAACTATATATACCTATACATAATTTATTAGAGAATTCCATGTATATATCTCACACTCATTAATTATGGGATAAAAAGTAATGAAATACATCCTTATGTTTTATGATATATTTGGCACACCTACAAATGTACATGATATGAACATGATTGGTGGGACCATAATTATATATCCCTCCAATGTATTGGGTGATATTTTAATCCCATGAGGTTCCATTTATGGTACGTGAGAGTTTATCCTAAACACACTATGTTATGTTGTCTTTGAGGTTGTCCTTAACTTATGTTTATGATGTTATATTTTATATTTTCTCCACATTCCCATGTTGAGTTTATGCTACAATGTTATATCATGCATCATTGTTCATGATTATGTTTCTCACCCCTATTATGTTACCTTTATATCCCCTTATACCACATGTACTTATTTACCATATGCTATGCATTTTTTATTCCCTTATTAGGCTTTACAACTCACCACTTTCTTATGTATGTTCCTAGGTTATCTTGTGTCATTTTTGAAGAATGATGAAATTTTAGGTGAATTTCAAGGAAGTTATCAATGATGTTATTGTAATATGATTTTAATTTACTATTCTATGTACCTAATTTTCAAAAGAAAATATTCTTAACTATCTTTTGGAATTGTATTATGTGTACATTAATGTAATAAATCATGAATTAAAGTGTATTAAAATATGGGTTTTCATATCATCTCTACCATATTTCAAGGATGTAATTTCTCTATTGAGTGAATAACAAAAAGTTTAAATATGAGTTGAGTTTCTAAATGAATTTCCATTTGTGGTGGAGGACATAATATGACCGTGGTTCACTAACATTGTGAAATACTGGGAAACCAAAACCATTTACACATAGTTTTCATACCAGCAAAGAAGAGATTTTTAGATGTTGTTTGACATTACTTTTGAGATGATCCATTATTTTTCAAACAATACAATGGTAGTCTGATTCAAAGGTGTGTTCTTAAAAGTGAGATTGATTTTGTGTGGAATTTTTTCATTCCTCATTAATAGGGAAACACCATAGACTAGAATGAATTGTGGAAAAAATCATTCAACATGTATTATTTTAGCCTACCCTATACAAGGATGTAATGAGATTTGTTGATGATTTCAATTTTGGGAAACACACCAGGACAATTTAGAAGAAGTATGAGATGTAAAAACACTCAATCGTGGAGGTTGGAGTATTTGGTGTATGGAGAATTAAATTCATGGGTCCCTTCACTAATTTATTTAGGAAAATTTATATCTTGGTGTGTGTAAACTATGTTTCAAAATGGGTTAAAGATAAAGCCATAATTATGAACACAGAAAAAGTGGTCACATTATTCTTAAGGAAAAATATATTTTCCAGGTTTGGTGTACTAAATCTACTAGTAAGTGATCATGGAACACATTTTGATAAAAATATTTTAAGAAGTTTACTGGAGATTTTTGAGGTTCATTACAACATGAGTACCCCATATCATCCAAAAACAAGTGGATAAGTGGAGTTATTGAATATATAACTAAAACAAATACTAGAGAAGATTGTAAACATAAGAAGAAAGGATTGGCCAAGTAAACTCAAGGATTCTTTGTGAGTGTACAGAATATCCTATAGAACACTATTGAGAATGTCTCTAATTTGATTATTGTATAGGAAACACTAATAGAAAAATACCCTATACCAATGGTTTGGAACTATTGGTATAGGTCTCTAAACCTTTGGAATAAACTATACCAATGGTTTGGGGGAATATTGGTTGGTTTGGCGTTGGGATAGGTCTATACCAAGAATTCTCAGAAAACGGTTGGTATAGACCTATACCAATAGTTTTGTCAAATGGTTGGTATAGGTAATTAAAAACAAAACCTGACTTGGTTTTGATCCCAACACCTTAGGTTTATAATCCAATGACCTAACAACTAACCTAACATGACTTTTTTGAACATAATTTCATAAATAAATATATATATATATATATATTTATAAGTATTTTATCCTTTGATTTATTTAATGTTATTTGAAAAAATATTCCATAAAAAAATATGTGTACCTATACCAATGGTTTTGAGGACTGTTGGTATAAGTTTTTTGTTTTTTGAGCTATACCAATGGTTTTGGTGAAACCGTTGGCATAGGGTGGACCTATAACAACGGTTTGGCCAAACTATTGGTATATGTCCAAATTAGTGACCTATACCAACATTTTTGGAGAAACCATTGGTATATGTCCATATAAGTAACCTATACTAATGTTTTTGTCCAAACCGTTGGTATAGGTCCAAATTTGTGACCTATACCAATGATTTTGGTCAAAATGTTGGTAAATGTCATATTTCTAGTAGTGAAACCATGAAACCTTCTGGTGTATCTCTCCAAAAAATCATATTGGGTAGTCAAATCTATCAATTAGAAGGAGGATGATGCTATAAATATGATATTGTTGGAGATGATATTGAATAAATTTTGATGGACGACTATGACAATGATGCAATTTACAAAGAAAAGATAAGGAAGTGGAATAATTGACACATCAAGAGGACAAAGTTACACCCAAGAGATAAGGTAACTTTTTTAACTCATGTTTTTGATTTTTTCCAAGTAAAATAAGATCAATATGTTCATCTCATTTTATGATTACACAAGTGTTTTTACATGGAGCAATGAAGATTCAAAACGATGAAGAGGAATCCTTTAATTTTAATAGACATCATCTTAAGCCCTGCATTGAAAACTCTCAAGTGGGGAGTATCCTACCACTCAAATTTGAATGAAGAACACAAGGTATGTTAATATTTTAACTTTAAATAAAGTTTTTAATGAGTGGAAACTCATTTAATTTCTATTTTTTTTATGTATTCTTTATTTTTTAGGTTATAAATTAGATGTTTTTAGGGTAAAAGACTCACTTTTAGTGACTATAAAGTGTCCTCCTAAAACTATTCCCATTAGGAACCTAAAAGCTCTCTAATAAAGGATTAATCAAGTCTTTAAGGTATATATAATCACTTGAATGAAGGAATAGAGGAATCCCAATAGAGGATAGGATATATCATTATGAAAAACATTGGTCACACTATCAAGGTTATTTGAGAATTGTTGGGGACAGCTTTATGTGTACACCCTCAATAATAGACTAAGGAACCTAGATGAATGACTGGTTTATATTAAGCTCATGTGGTAGAAATTAAAGCATTGGGACATGAAAGAGAGTTGAAAAAACTGAGCAGAACCTTGGTGTATCAAGAAGAGATGAAGTGCAAGTGATAAAACAAATCCAAAAAGTAATAGAAATAGAATAATAAAGTAATAAGAACTACAAAGGCCCAGAATTTTCATATAATTTTTTTAATTAAATGGGAATTTTACGGGTTTGAGAAATCTAACGGTGCGTGATTCTAAGGCCTGGAGTGCCTGGAATGATTCTTCAAAGTTTTTGTTAAGATTAAGTTAATTCGGGTTTTCAGTTTTCCTGAAAAAGTGGAATAAATCTTAAACGGTAACTCAGATCAGAAATCTGATGGTACCGTTGGGCTCAAGATGGTGAGTTTACCCTTGGCGCGACTTAAGATTAGTCGGCGCGGGCCTCCTGTGAGAAAACCCAAAAATGACATAATCGTAAATAAAATAATGAAATAAATTATTTTATTTTTCAAATTTTTATAACTCACAAATGGTAACTCAGATTAAAAATCTGATACCACAGATGAACTCATGAGTATATGATTCCTTTAAGCAGATACTAACTTTGGCCGGTGCGGGCCACCAGAAAAAAGTTAAATTTTGGCCGCAAATAAAATAATTAAGTGAAAATTATTTTATTGTAAAATTCATAAATTCTAAATGGTAACTCAGATTAAAAATTTGAGAGTACCGTTGGGTTCATTGGGGTGTGTTTCACCTAGGAAGAGCCAAACCTCGACTGGAACGAGTCGAGGGTGACTGATAATAATTTTCCGAACTTTTTTTCTGGGTACGTTCAGTAAACGCGCGAGCGTCATTTTGTAACTTTTGAACTGGTGCTTGGAATTGAAATCTGAGGGCACCATTGAACTCACAACGCCAATATTCTATTAAGGAGACTTCCTCCTCAATGACAGTTGGTTGAGAAAAAAAGTAAGATTTTGGGTTTTCATAAAAAAAATAATAAAATAAAGTGTGCTACACTTTAATTTTATTTGAGCCGCCATTTTGGCGTGTGGTGGTTAAAACCTCCCCATGGAGGTTGGAGGTGGGACCACCACACATTAACCTCCCATGAGAGGTTAAGGTGGTGTGGCCCACCCGAACATAACCTCCCATGTGAGGATTAAAGTGGTGGGGACCACTCGAGGATGAAACCCCTTGAACCCCCCATTAAGTGGGGAGAAACCTCTTGAGCTCCCCACTTAATGGTGCCACCACCCTAATGGAGCCTCTTGATCTCCCCTAATTAATTTTGTGCCTACCCATGAATTAATTAGGTAGAGCCCATTAATTTAATTCTAACAATTTTAATAAGGTGCCAACGAATTAATAATATATCAATCTCTTATTATTTCTTTTGGGTTGGAATTTCTCTTTGGTGGGAAGCCTTTGAGGAGAAGATTATTGGGAGAAGGATCCAATGAAGAACACTCATCCCAAAGAAGAATGAAGAACGCTGGTGACGATCCTTCTTCTACTTCCTCCCTGGACACCTACCGACGTGGAACCACTTCCAGAACTGTCGTGCGAATTTGGGAGTGGATGAGTGTGGCAGATGTGACGAACGAAAACTTCGTCTTCCTTCCGCGACTCCGTAAACGAATCGATGTCCGCCTTTCCACGACATCATCAATGAACTACAAACCCAAGGTAGGGGTTCAATCTTTCTAATTGTCTTGTGTTCTTCACCTTCCATCGTGGTTTAGAATTAGAAGCTTCTTGATATCACCCTAACACAGAGGGCACGGGTTAAACAAACATGGCCCAACCCCTCCGCATTCTTTGTGGATTTTGATGCTCAATGAGGCATGAGTATGGGTTGAGAGTTACTCGTCAAAAATGGTTGAGGATCGAAGGAGATGACCCGAGGAATGCGCGAATTCTTCTGGAATGAGAATTGGGCCACTAGAACTCTTCTGGTGACCCATGGAAAACTCGCTGATGGATAGCACAACAAATGTCACCACGGGGCGGCGGCGGTGCAAGCGCACTGCTGAAGGAGTGACCCGCCATTGATGGACTGTGGCAGTGTAGCGGTGACCGACACAAGGCCGGCCTTGAAGGAAGTTAGTGGCCCGAGCCACCGGGACGCCGGAGAAGGCACGCAACAACTGGCGCAACGCGGTGGACTGAAGGAGGGCCGTGACTCCTAGTCGTGGTGGTGAAGCAGCGGCCGGCTTGAGCCAGGCCGCGATGAAGACTGGCGTCCCGAGCCGCTGGGTCGCCGGAGGAGGCGCGGCACAGTCAGAGCCGCACGAAAGGAGGTGAATGAACACTTGGTGAGTCGGGAGGTGCGGGACTAGTGGGTCCCACGTGACACACCTACGCCAGTTCCAGCCGCCCAAATGGATAAGCCATTCGGGAACAAGGGGGTGCGACCTCCCCCCTAGACGCGGCTAGGGCAGACCCCCGCGAGCCGCCAGGCCATCAGGTCGGACCCATGGGCTAGGGCGGACCTGTGGGCCTGGTCGGACCCGCGGACCGCGTCAGACTCCAGTCCAGACCCGGGTCAGGCCGGGTCGATCCGACTGGGCCGGACTAGACCTGGACCTGTTTTGGCCTGTTTCCACCTTTTCGCCCATAACTTGGGCTACGAGAGTCTGATTGAAGAACCTTCTACGGTGACAGAAATCTTTGAGCGAGATGGTTCTTTTGGAATAGTCCACATGAGGTTTGTAAGCATTTGGGGTATGGTTGGGTTGGATTGAACCTAAATCCAACCGGGCCCTCAGAACGGAAATGCCAATAACTCCAAAATCGGGTGTCCGATTGACGCACCATCTATCGTGTTGTGTTTCTTTTGATGAGATAGAACTTCAAGATACATCAACTTGGGATGAAATGGCAGTTGATGTATTAAATCTTGGCTTGAGGAGCAAACCCTCCTAGAATCAAGCATGCTAGTGGAAAACGCCGTGGATGGTTGTGCACTGACGACTGTTCCTGGATCATGTGTTGGTCCGAAAGTTCTGAATTCTATTCCTGGATAATGTTTTGGTCCAACAGAATAGCTGGTCCTAGATCATGTGTTTGTCCGACAGTTCTGACTTCTGTTCGTGGATCATGTGTTGGTCCGATAGAATAGCTGGTCCTGGATCATGTGTTGTTCCAACAGCTCTGACGACTATTCCTGGATCATGTGTTGGTCCTACAGTTCTGACTTCTGTTCCTGGATCATGTATTGGTCTGACATAATAGCTAGTCTTGGATCATGTGTTGGTCCGATAGCTCTGATGATTTAGTGGCTATATCTGATCATTTCTATCTCTCTACATAACTTGTATACCTGTGTGAGCTGAGTCAGTAACTCTTGTGTTTCCTCGTGATTGATATGTATTACTTGATAACTTAGTTATATGTATGGGCATATACCTAAGTGGGGTTATCTATTGATTTCATACTTTTCAGTTTATCCTTGTTGGATTTTGTGAGACATTGAGGGTCTTGGGGTCCATACTGAGTATTTTTATACTCACCCCTGCACGGCCTATGCCCGTACCATGTTGTGTTGGATGCAGATGACAGACAATGTTGACTGAGGCTAAGCAGCAGGACTGGATGGTACCCAGAGGTGGACCTTATGACGAGTCGATGCACGGAGGATACTGAAGGACGTGGTGTGCTGGGGAGGCCATCTATACATACCCTTCAGGTAGGAACCCTAGAGGAAGACCCAATAACTGCTTTCCTTTTTCAGTTGTACTTGCACTTTCCAATTGGGCTTGTATTTCCGACCCCTTTACTTTTCAGAAATCATTTCTATACAAATTTACTTAGCATTTACTTTCATCTCGTACTCTATTGTGTGTGTGTTTTCAGTTTATAAAGGTAATTCCTTCCCAGTTTTAGGGATTTAAGCCTTTGGTTCTAGTCTCTAGCCCCTAGCCTATGGAAGGTGAGCTTAGGGTAGGCACGACACAGCCCCCAGGGGACGGGTCGTGACAAATTGGTATTAGAGGAGTTGGTTCTACTGTAGAACTTAGAACCCTGATCTTTCTTTTTTGTGAATCAATAGTGTTCATAATACTGAGTGTGGTTTTCAGTACATGGAGTCTAGTGTTGGTGCAGCGACCGACATATCCATACACCAAGACCCCGACTTCTAATTTTTGACTCAGTGCACTAAAAAACTGATTGGATGTGTGTTTTCAAGAGTTTTCTTTGTGATCTCTTGAGTCAGCTCACCAGGTATAACTTAATGGCTATGTCACACCTATTCCTTATTAGGATGATGCTGTGTAGACAACCAGCTAGGGTTTTCAAGATAGTACATGATGGCGGCCCACCGGGTGATGAGACTCCGGTGCAGGGCCCTATTACTATGTTGTCACCATCAGGTGGTGTACCAGCAGCAGCAGCACCCATAGGGAAGAAAATAACACCAGACGTACTAGAGTATAATGCACTCCCACAGAGCGTGATAGTACGAGTTCCAGTAGTAGAGGCCTCTGAGGTTTCAAGGAAAGACAGATTCCCAAATAGCTGAGGGCTGGAAGGAGGAAATTGCTAGAGTTTTCCTCCTAATTGAGACACCAGTAGAGCATATGGCGATCTTGGCTACTAGAATTTTTCAATTAGTGACTATGAGCATTTTCCTCATAATGACGAGGCCTCGGTATGTGGACCATTACCCGAGATAGTACCTCTAGGTAGTGTGTCAGCTATATCACTTCCTGTTGGTCAGTAGTTGCAACCGGCGGTACCGGTAGAGGACACTTGTAGGCTTAGTGCCTAACACGTGTATCAACATCATATACCCCTCAGGTTCCAAGGTGAGCCCAACTAACAGGTGATTGAGGACTATCTTGAGGAGGTGGCTAAGAGTTCCCTATAACTTCTACAACTCCGGCAGGACGACCTGTCAGTAGCTGAGTATTCATCGAGGCATACCAATATTTCCTGGTACTCGATGAATACGGTATGATAAGTGCTTCAGGGCTTGAACTTCTGAGTGAGGGGTGTTTAAGAGACATCCTAGCCAGCATAATTCCTTTATGCATTCCTACTTATGTTAGGGTTCTAGAGAGAACCTTTGTAGTTGAATGTTCTTTGGATGAGCGGATACATCCAGTGAATTTTATCAGTGGTAAATCAGGAAACCATAACCATTCTTAGAGACTTGAGCATGTAAAAATGTTTCAGGAAGAGGAAGTGTTAAGGACAAATGAATCTGCAGGGTAGCAGACGTGAAAGGAGAGATAGGAGAGCATCATGAAGTGGTGTACATTTCGACATGTTACAACCAACCCCTTATGTGGAACCCGCCAGGCTCAGGGAGATGGAGGACAGGGGAAGAGAGTAGCTACATGTGGTCAAGGAGTGCGACCCAAAGGCTCTATGAATTATTTGAGGTATGATCTGTGTCTACTACTAGCTTTTGTATCAATAGACATAGGTACCAATCATTCCTTCCTTCCATGAATCTTGTCAAAGACCTAGATTTTCTGGTTAAACTGTTGACTTGACCCTCATGTCTGGAGATACATTTGGGAGGAGACTCGATAATCAAACTTTCACCGATGGTGTGATCTGAACCTTGAGGCGATAGTTTTGGTTGGAACCTCTTGGTTTCAGCGTCGAGGCCTTATGACATTAGTTTGAGTTTGGACTTGACAACCACAGTTCACACTCAGATTGAATGTATTAGGAAAAAAGCTTATAGTTTATCTACAATGTTGGAACGTGGTTTTACTTGTTTGGTGAAAAGGAAAACCCAGGAATCATAGGATGGACTCATGTATAAGAGGGTGAAACTGATCACTCATGAGTCAGCCAGACTTACCTTTGTGCCAGACTTCTCCAGTGTTACAACATCACTATCAGCCTTGGTGAAGAAGGGGCAACCCTTCGTGTGGTCGGAGAGATGCCAACAGAGCTTTTAGAAGCTGAGACAGAGGCTGACTAGTGCCTCCATCTTGAGGCTTCTAGAGGAAGACGTAGGGTACATAGTTTACTGAAACACATTAGGGACCTGACTCAGATGTATCCTGATGCAGGAGAGAGAATTGATCTCATATGGTTCTAGGTAGCTGAGACAACACAAGCAGAACTATGCTACCCATAACCTGGAGTTAGCAGTAGTGTTCTTCACCTTGAAGATGTGGCAGCACTATCTTATGGGTTAATGTTTTACCGTATAATCTAATCACAAGAGTCTCAGGTATATCTTCTCTCAGAAGGACTTGAACCTGAGACAATGACGTTGTGTTGAGTTCCTCCAGGACTATGACTTTGAGATAGTCTATACTCCTGGGAAGGGGAACATTGTTTCTAATGTACTTAGCAGGAGATCTGGTATACAACTACTAGGAGAGGATATAGAGAATCTAACTGCTTTACAGATATCATTTGTGGATAGAGATGGAGTGACCTTTCTATAGTCTCTTACAATCACTCACCCACGTCTTCTGCGATTCAGGAAAGCGCAGTGTGGAGACGCTGACTGTGAGACATGACGTGCTCAAATATCCACAGTGCAGGCACCTGATAGATTTTCTGAAGGTGGGGATCACGTTGTCCTTTTCGGAGGATGTACTATGGTGCCAGTTTCACTTCAGGAGGAAGTGTTGAAGGAGTTTCACACATCCCCTCTAGCGGTACATCCAGGAGTGGAAAAGATGTACCAATAACTTCAACGACATCACTGGTGGGCAGGTATGAAGAAAGCAGTAGTAGAGTTTGTCTCTCGATGCCTCACTTGTCAGCAAGTGAATGTGGAGCATCAGGTACCAGAAGGCTTGGTTCATCCTTTAGAGGTCCTAGAGTGGAAGTGGGATGGGATATCCATGGACTTTGTGATGGGTCTACCACGTACGTCCAGGGGATATGACTCTATTTGGGTGATTGTCGACTGAATCACCAAGTCGGACCTCTTCCTACCAACCAAAGATGGTACGAGCTACCAAAGAGAAGGTAGAGATCATCCGGGAGAAAATGAAGACTGCATAGAGCAGACAGAAGTCATATGCTGACAAGAGACGGAGACCTCTAGATTTTGAGGATGGTGACCATGTGTTTCTATAGGTATCACCTCAACGAGGTATATGGAGATTTGGATGAGGAGACAAGTTATCTCTACGATTCATCGGACCTTTTTAGGTCCTCAACAGAGTTGGAAAAGTGGCATACGACTTAGCTCTTCCACCTTAGTTGCATTGGGTTCATGACGTCTTCCATGTATACCAGTTGAGGAGATACATGCATGACCCTTCCCACATCATCGACCATGGCGAGGTGGACATTGATGATGGGGCGACTTTTATGGAGGTTCCAGTAGAGATTGAGGATCGATAGAAGTGGGTCCTTCATGGATGGTCGATACCTCTATTGTGCGTTCAATGGCATCATGGTAACCTCCAGGAGAGCACATGAGAGCGGGAGGCTCATATGCATGCTCAGTACCCCCACTCATTCCCTTAGTTGTGAGTTGTGGCTTACAAGGACGTAGATCCCTGAGGTGAGGAGAATGAAAAGACCTGAAATTTCTATGTAATTTTTTTTAAATTAAATCAGAATTTTACAAGTCCGTGAAATCTGACGGTGCACGATTTCGAGACCTAGAGTGCTTGGAATGATCTGTCAATTTTTTTGTTAAGCTTAAGTTAACGTGCATAAGAATTTCTCTGAAAAAAGTGGAATAACTCTTAAATGATAACTCGTATCAGAAATATTAGGGCACCGTTGCGCTCATTATAGAGGGTTTACCCTTGGCGCGACTTAAGATTAGTCCACGCAGGCCTCCTGTGAGAAAACCCAAAAATGGAATAATCATAAATAAAATAATTAAATAAATTATTTTATTTTTAAAATGCTTATAACTCACAAACGGTAAATCAGTTTAAAAATATGACACCACTGCTAAACTTGTGAGTGTATTATTTCTTTAAGAAGATACTAACTTTGGCCGGCGCGGGCCACCAGAGAAAGTTATTTTTTGGCCTCAAATAAAATAATTAAGTGACAATTATTTTATTGTAAAATTCATAATTTATAAAAGGCAACTCAGATTAAAAATCTGAGAGTAACGTTGGGTTTTTGGGGCGTGTTTCACCTAGGCAGAGCCTAACCATGACCGGCGCGAGTTGATGGTGACTGATAATAATTTTCCGAAATTTTTTTCGGGTACGTTCAGTAAACGGGTGAGTGGCGTTTTGTAAATTTTGAACCGGTGCTCGGAATAGAAATTCAAGGGCACCATTGAACTCACAGTGCTGGTATTCTCTTAAGGAGACTTCCACCTCAACGGTAGTTTCTTGAGAATAAAAGTTAGATTTTGGATTTTCATAAAAATAATAATAAAATAAAGTGTGCTACACTTTAATTTTATTTGAGCCGCTATTTTGGTGTGTGGTGGTTAAAACCTCCCCATGGAGGTTAGAGGTGGGACCACCACACCTTAACCTCCCGGGAGAGGTTAAGGTGGTGGGGCCCACCCGAACAAAACCTACCATGTGAGGATTAAAGTGGTGGGGACCCCTCGAGGATGAAACCCCTTGAACTCCCCATTAAGTGGAGAGAAACCTCTTGATCTCCCCACTTAATGGTGCCACCACCCTAATGGAGCCTCTTTATCTCCCCTAATTAATTTTGTTCCTACACTCTTTAATTAATTAGGTGGATCCCATTAATTTAATTCTACCAATTTGAATAAGGTTCTAACGAATTAATAAGATATCAATCTCTTATTATTTCTTTTGGGTTTGCATTTCTCTTTGATGGGAAGCCTTTGAGGAGAGGATTATTGGGAGAAGGCTCCAACGAAGAAAACTCCTCGAAACGAAGAATGAAGAATGCCAGCAACGATCCTTGTTCTACTTATTCCCCAGACACCTACCGACGTGGAACCACTTCCACAACCGTCGTGCGAATTCGGGAGTGGAAGAGTGCAACAGACGCGATGAATGACAACTTTGTCTCCTTCCGTGACTTCGTCAACGAATCAACGTCCGCCTTTCCACAACATCGTCAACGAACATCAAACCCAAGGTAGGGGTTCAAGATTGCTAATTGTTTCATGTTCTTCATTTTCCATCGTGGTTTAGAATTCAAAGCCGCTTGATATCACCCTAACGCGGAGGGCGTGGGCCGAAGAAATGCGGCCTGACCCCTCTGAATTCTTTGTGGATTTTGACGCTCAAAGTGTCATGAGTCCAGGTTGAGCATTACTCATAAACAATGTTTGTAGATCGAAGGAGAAGACCTGAGGATTGTGAGACTTCTTTTGGAACGAGAATCGGGCCACCAGAACTCGTCCGGTGACCCGCATAAAACTCACCGATGGATGGAGCAACAAAATTTACCATGGGGCGGTGGCGGCGCAACCGTGCCTCCAGAGGAGTGAACCATGACCGATTGACCGCGGTGGTCGGTGCAAGGCCGGCCACAAAGGAATCCAGCAGCCCGAGCCGCTGGGACGCCGAAGAAGGCGCGACACAACTGGATCCGCGTGGTAGACCGAAGGAGGGCCGCGACCCCCGACATCGGCGGTAAAGCGGCGACCAGCTCGAGCCCGACCATGATGAAGACTGGCAGCCCGAGCTTCCGGGTCGCCGGAGGTGGCGCAGCGCAACCGGCGCCACATGGGAGGAGGCGGCGGGCTGTTCGGCCAGCCGAGAGTTACGAGACCAGTGGGTACTGAGTGCCACACCGGCGCCAGCCTGGCACCGGTTCCACCCGCCTAAACGACTAAGCCGTTGAGAAACCAGGGGGCGCCTCCCCCTAGACGCGGCTAGGGTGGACCCACGAGGGTTGCCGGGCCGGACCCAGCGTGGGCCAGACCCAGCACGGGCCGGGTCAGACACGCAGGCCGGGTCGGACCCGCCAGCCGGGTGGGACCTACGGACCAGGTCTGACCCGCCGACTGGGTTGGTCCGACTGGGCCGGACCAGAACCGGACCCATTTTGGCATGTTTCCACCTTTTTTCCCATAAGTTGGGCTACGAGTGTCCGATTGACGAACCGTCTACGAAGATAAAAATCTTGGAGTGAGACAGTTATTTTGGCATGCCCCACTTGAGTTTTGGATGCAATTGTGGTATTGTATGGTTGGATTGAACCTAAATCCAACTGGGCCCTCAGAATAGAAATGCCAATAACTCACAGATTGGGCGTCCGATTGACGCACCGTCTGGCGCATTGTGTTTCTTTTGGCAAGACAGAACTTCGGGATACATTAACTTCAGACGAAGTGAAAGTTTATGTATAGACTCTTGTCTTGAGGAGCAGACCCTCTTGGAATCAAGAATGCTAGTGGAAAACCCTGTGGATGGCTATACACTAAAGACTGTTCCTGGATCTTGTGTTGGTACAACTGTTCTGACTTCTATTCCTGGATCATGTGTTGTTCTAACAGAATAGATGGTCCCGGATCATGTGTTGGTCCGATAGTTCTGACTTCAATTCCTAGATCATGTGTTGGTCCGATAGAATAGCTGGTCCTGGATCATGTGTTGGTCCGAAATCTCTGACGACTGTTCCTAGATCATGTGTCGGTCAAATAGTTTTTACTTCTATTCCTACATCATGTGTTGGTCCGACAGAATAGCTGGTACTGGATCATGTGTTGGTCCGATAGCTCTGATGATTCAATGGCTATATCTGATCATATCTATCTCTCTACATAAGTTGTATACCTGTGTGATCTGTGTCAGTAACTCTTGTGTTTACTCGTGATTGACATGTATTACATGATAACTTAGGTATATGTATGGGTATATACCTAAGTGGGGTTATCTGTTGATTTCATACTTTTTGGTTTATTCTTATTGAATTTTGCGAGACCTTGAGGGTCTCCGGGTCCCTACTGAGTATTTTTATACTCACCCCTGCACGGGATATGTCTGCACCACATTGTGTTGGATGCAGACGGAAAACAACGTTGACTGAGGCTGAGTAGTATGACTGGACGGTACCCGGAGGTGGACCTTACGACGAGTCGGTGCACAGAGGAGACTGCTGGATGTGGAGTGATGAGGAGGCCATCTGTACCTACCCTTCAGGTAGGAACCCCGGAGGATGACCCAATAGCTCCTTTCCTTTTTGAGTTGTACTTTCACTATCCAGTTGGGCTTGTATTTTTGGCCCCTTTACTTTTCATCACTCTTTTGTATAAAGATTTACTTTGTGTTTAATTTCAGCTCGTACTCTATTGTGTGCATGTTTTCAGTTTATAAAGGTAATACCTTCCCAGTTTTAGGGATTTACGCCTTTGGTGCTAGTCTCCAGCCCCTGGCCTATGGAAGACGGGTTTGGGGTAGTCACGACACGGGCCCCGGGGGACGGTTCGTGACAAGAACACAATTATTTATGTGATTTAGACTATTGTGTTCATACATACATGGAAAGAACACCACTCACTCACATGATTTATTAAGCTAAAAAAGGATTAAAAAGTTGCACTAGAGAAATAATATCAACAATATAACTACTAGAACTCAAAGTAATCAAAGCATAAAAAGAAGAAAGGAAACTTAAAACCTGGTTAGATTACTACTAACCAATATGTCTTCTACAAGATTCAAACACCAACATTATTTTCTATAGATATGAAGAAAATAATTGAGGTTGATCTTTACAAGAAATGAGAAAAAACTCTCCACTATTATTATACATCAAGATTATCTCTTCAAAGGATGAAAAAACTCGATTAGAGGAGTGAATGTCGTGCAGTAGTGACTCTAGAGAAGGGTTCAAACTTCCTCTCTGATGAAGATATAGGGTTTTTCCCTGGTTTAATTGAGATTAAAGGAAGGTAATGTTGAAAGAGATATGATAATTTTAAGTGATCAATGGAACAAAATAATTGAATTCACATGATTTAAGGAACTGGAAAGGGGAATCAAGCGAATAGCTGATGAAATAACCCAATCCAGTCACTGAATTCCACATGGGGCGTCTAAGAAACCCAAGCGGTGAAGATGAAAGAAGTGGATTTCATTGATAAAGAGGTAAAGACAATCAATAAACTAGATAATCCATATGCATAAGATGAGGATTGGGGGAATTTCAAGGATAACAGACCCACGACCCAACACACACATGTTTGAATGAGATGCTCAACCGACCTATAATAAATCCCATAATAAGGATCTATACGAACAACATTTATTGAGCATACAAATAAATTGTATTATTTTTCATGCATGAGAAAAAAATAGAAAATTTAAATTGTAAAATTAAAAGGAAAATTTTAATATAGAAATACATATTCACAAATCTTCACCATTTTCATATAAAATTGTAAATTTTATTATGATTAAGGTTAATGAATTAGAATCAAATTCATAATATATAAACAATGGTTGAATTTGGACAACATTACAACCTGATTCAGACTATCATTTTTATTTTTGTTAGTATGTTTCTTATTGACATGTACTACTCCTAATTCAATAATATCAAATTCCATCTAATGTCAATGTGTTTGTAGCTACAATGAAACACTAGATTTTTTTATAGGTACAAAGAAGGTTGACTATCACAATATATGGTAATAAACGAATTACTTAAATAAAGTTTAGAGATAAAACCATTCAACCATATTAATTATTTTACAGCCTTGGTTAAGGAAATATACTCAGCCTCAATGGTTGAAAGAGCCACCATTGACCGCATGTTACATTTCTAGGAAATAGGGCCTCCAAAGGTAGTCAATACATAGCTCATGAAGTATTTTATAGTGTCAATAATCCATACTTAATCAAAGTATACAAATGGAATAATAAATTCATCACTATAAAAATTTCTACTGAAGCATAGAGATAATGAAAAGGTATGAGAAATTTATCTTAGAATCTATTTGAGGGCATACCAATGTGGCTTTCCTGGTTTACTCATGATTCCAATAATGGTGAAGATTAAAAAGTCCACATCAAGTCTAGGGAATGTCATAAAATATATGATACTTACAAAAATACTAGCATATATAATGTTAGAAATGTAATCGATATCAAACCTAAAATTAGGGAACTATATAAGAGATAATTTGAAATGTTGTGAAAAATTCACATAAAAAGGTTTTAATGATTCAAAAAAATATCTCTTAATAACCTTCAAAGCGTAAGTATGTTGATATAGGTATAGAATCCTCTTACTCCTATCTCTAAAAATTTTTATTCCTAGAATTTGACTTGAATTACATAGGTATTTCATTACAAAATTACCATTCAATTATGACTTAACAAGTGTGATGAGTTTTACAGCCCTGTATATGATAATCATATCATCTACATATAGCAAAAGTCAAAGCATGTAATTCTTGACAATTTTAAAATATACACATGCATCATGTTTACTTATATTAAGATGATTATTAATAATGAATGAATCAAAATTTTTATAGCATTATTGAGAGGTTTATTTTAAACTATATTAATACTTATTTATAAAACACACCTAGTTTGGTTTGAATTCATTCATATAACCATCATATGGTTTCATATAAAATCTCTCACCAATGGAACTATTAAGAAAAATAGTTTTCACCTCAGGCTGCTCAATATGAAAGTCATGGTAAGAAGAAGAAAAAATTTGTAATCAAATAGATGAATGTTTAACAAACAGAGAAATTTTTTATGAATAATAAATTCCAAATCATTATAGGAAACCCTTATCAACAAGTCTAGACTTATATTTAATCTTTTTATGTTCATTATTATCCTATTTTATTTTGAATATCCACTTATATCCAATTACCTTGTCATTTAATATCTTGTTAACAACCAACTAAGTTTAATTCTTTTTAATGGAATTCATTTCATCATGATGATTTTGATTCCCTACTCCAATACTCTATTGATTCAATTACCCAACCACTCAAATTCACTCCTTCGGCCTCAATTAGTCCTAGTAAGATCTTATAATCTTACCCATTCTAATTTTTTCTATTCTTGAACCATTTATAGGCCTTCTATTTGTGCCATTTCCCTAACCACCACCTCCAATACCCAACCTTCCCTAAACTATTTTCTCCTTCCTAAATACCCTCAAGAACCTTTTTTCAACCTTTACAAACTCCCTAAAATCTATTCCGTATTATATTTTATGGTTCATTTAATATGTTGTAACAATTTATCCATTCCCTTTGACCAATATTCTAATTTCTTAAAGCATAATTGTAACATCCCATGACTGATAACTCTCTCACATGGCCAAATCAGGTTGGTTATCGGACCTCAAGAATGATTCCCCATATTTCAGAGGCTACTAAATAGTAGTGGGGGTTTATAGAACATAGTGGTGGGGATATACTACCTAGTAAAGAATTTCAATATAGTATAAATAAAAAAATACTAGAGTAAAAAAATAATAGAAACAATATACCATATAATTGGAAGATAAAGGATGAACCAAGTAAACCAAATAATAATGAACCATGTAATGTTAGGATGAAATGTAATTAAATAACCTGATAGAATTCATATAGATAAAATACCAAGCTAAAAAAATAAACTCAAAAGGAACTTGGTCCTGAATCCCTAGTCGGTTCCATCTCCATGATCCAATTGATCCAACAATCAAAAATCAACGACCCGCATCCATGTAATATGCTCGGGTACAAAATAGAATCCCAAATAGGATGTGATTATAACTTAGTATGTCAACACCATCATTAAAAAAACCATTCTGATAGTAATTTTACGCAATAAAACGATAAATAAGAGTATTAATTAATGCAATAAAATGATAAATAAGAGTATTAATTAATTAATTAATACAGTATAAAAATCAACCTGCTTCAGCACCATGCCTGAATATCTATGAGTATATAGCTTTACTATGACATCTATAACCAAAATTACATGAAATAATCATATGGCCAGGAAAATACCTCTATATAATCATTTCAATATAACTGAGCCATGCCTTATAAACATTGCAACCTAACTTGGCCAAGACCTATAAGTACTACAACATAATCGAGCCAATATCTATAAGCCTTACAAAATAACTGGTCCAAGCCCAATAATAATTACATTATTACCAGTCCAAGCTCTATATATAATCATTTCAATGTAATTGAGCCAAGCCCTATAAGAATTTCAATATAATTAGGCCAATCCCTATAAACATTACAACATAATGAGGGAAATCCCTCTAAGAATTAATGAATAATTGGGATAAGCCCTATAAAAATTGTAGTATAAGATAAAACAAAAGTCTTAATGTGAAGAATAATGCAACATCACATCATAAACCACAAAGTTCAATTAAACCAATAACCTTTTATCTTTTAATTCTCACTTATTCATCAAGTTATGTCTTAATAATTTTTATTTTAGTGTACACAACCATTTTATATCAAAGTATCACTAATCATTTAAATAAAAAGGTAATACATTTTCTAAAGTGATCCTATCATAATCTATAACCGAAGATCTCATGTAATGACAATTCATGTTTTAAGCCTAAAAAATAGTCCATTATTATTCAAGGGTAGGCTCACCCTACGGGTGGATATAAGCTATGTATCAACACTATCTGATCCAAAGGGATCCATGTAGTGGTCTAGACACATTATTATTATCACCCATTAATACATTAGTTAATGAACACATTATTTCAGCATGATCATATAATATTTCACACACTTAAACAATTAGGAACATGCCACATGGATTTTTTCCATACCACCTATATTTATTTGATGATCAAAGAAACACTCTCAATAAGAAATTACAATGAAGAATGAAGGTAAAGGTGATAAAGAAGAAAACCTAGATCATATAAAAACCAAGATCAAAACCCTATTCAATGGTGATCAAGATATCACACCACTATAATAGATGATTGTGAAAAAAATGAGAAAAATAAAGTGAAGGAAATCACTTGAGATCAAATGCTAGATCAGGATGCCTTGTAGGGAAGGAATCACCCAAAAAATGTTGAGTGTCTCACTATAGTTTGAGAGAAGGGGATTCACTGAGAATGAAAAAAAATCATTCATACAACATAGTTAAAATTGATGATCCTGATATATTCATGACATAAACTCTATTCATGATGTGAATTTTTCAATTTATAAGATACACTTAAAAACACATCACCTCAAGTTAAAATAACCATGATTGACGATTTCACGATGTGAACCAGTTTCATGGAATGTAAACATTATATGATATGAAATAGTTCATAAAATCTTCCCAAAAATAGGTTCACATCATGTAACCTATTCATGATATGAAAGTTTACAGTAGAAATATCACAACCCTGATTCTGCAGAAAAAAACCTGGACCACATCCTAAGCTTTCCAAACCCACAGACAACCCTCAAAGGCCTTTGAAAAATTTATACCTAGACTCCATTAATTCAAAAAAACATACATCCCTAAACTTTAGGTCATTTACCCAAGATAAATCTCTCTATTCCCAAAAAAGGATCAAACACCATGGTTTAAAAGAAGAAAATAAAACCCAAATAAATGTGGTTCAACCAAAACTCAAGAGGGATGTACCTAGAATAGATAAGATCTTACAACCTCTCCACCATATAACAACTTTTCCCCAAGATACTACAAGTATCATTGTAGGGTCTTAGAAAACAAATATGGAAACTATGATTGCATAATATATCCCCTCTCTCATGTATCCTCTTAAACATTCCCATGTTTCCACTTTACTCACACTAGAGGTATAGTCTTTCCTTAGAGATACTTCTCACTACAGTCCATAATCCGTATAATATTCTACTCATATGATACATCTACACCAAGTTTGAAATCATCACTGTCTATCACATGAGAAGGGTCAGGAAACATGCATAACACTGTAGCACTATAGAAGGTCCAATATGTCCACCACTAGTCCAACCCTCCTCACCATCTCAAATTACTAGACATAATTGTGTGCTAGATTTACTTATTTTATGATATGGAGTTTCCCCAACTTTGGTGACACCTAATGGAGAACACGAAAAACCACCTCAAACTAAAGATGTTGTCTCTAATAGTCAGCATAATATTTCTTCCTACTATTCATTATCACAAACCACTTCCTGATCAACTAAACCTGCTCAGGCATCTCTTACACAAGACCAGTTCCAACGAGCATTCAATTACCTACCTCCAACCAACAAAGAGGAAAAAAGGCCTTCCAAGAAAATAATTGAAATGTATCATCTAGATAAATTATTAGACGTTATTATTATATGAAAAATATATGAGTTCCATATGTTGATCCCAAAAACCACCAAAATCTAGCGTGCAGGATTGAAACAGATCCTCCAAAATCTGAATCATCTGTTCAGATTGGCAGTAAGTCTATAGATGATAGGTTGTACACAACAATAAAATGGGATCCTGTAGCCTTCTAAAAACCTTTCGGAAATTTATATGTGAAATAAGGATATCTATTAAATATGATATTTCTTGGAACAAAATGCATTCAAACTATCTCCTACATGTAGAGATTTCCTAGGTCATCAATAGTGAATTTATCCCTAATGGGAAAAATTGGGTTTCCTTCATTAGTCAATCGATGTTAACCCATATTTCATTATTATTATAAGGTGTCTTGAGTAATCCCATTATGTATTCCAGAGAAACATCATTCCATTTCCATTTAGGAATGGGAAAATCCTATAGTAACCCATCAAGGCTCTAATTCTTGTCCTGTACCTATTGATAAGTGAAGAATATAACTAAAAATTTGGATATCTCTTTATTCATTCCTATTTAACAGTACTATCTATGAATATCATGATACATCTTTTTTAGAACTGAGTGTACCACCCATCTAGTAGCATGAAATTCTACCATCATCTCCTCACACAAGCCGATAGGAATATATACTCAAACACAATAAATAAGATATTTTCTACTACCAAGAGACCATCCTCATGGTGTTTCCCCACTATATAATATGTCCCTCAGAGCTAATACCTATGGATTATATAACTACTTGGGCTTGATCAGGTATAAAATCATAATTATAATAGATTTCAAAGACATATCTACTCATCCCAAGGAATCCTGAACATCTAGACACATATTAATAAAGAGTACCACCATACACCACTTATCACAAGAATCCAACACTTAATCCATCCATATCTTCCAACTCAAGGTATTATCAATGATTTTGACCTTTCTCAGTGTATAATCCAACTTGAAGTCAAAAGAATGTAGATACTCGATCCACCTCCTCTTCTGAAGGTTTAGGTCCCAGTGAAAAAAGATGTACCTGAGGCTCTTATGGCCTGTGCACACCACAAAATTCTCACCCAAAAGGTAGTTTCTCTATAATCTTAGAGAATGTACCCCCACTGATAACTCCAGATCATGAGTAGGATAATTCCTCTCATGTGTTCTCATCTGTCTATAGTAATAAGAAAGTACTCGGTCCTCCTACATCCGAACTACTCTTAATCCAACTTCAGATGCATCATAATACATGTTATATACCTTACCCAACATAGGTAAGGTGAGGATAAATGTTGAGGTCATCCTTCCCTTAAACTCTTGAAAATATCTCTCATAAGCATCTAACCAAACAAACTTAACCCCTTTCTTGGTCATCCCAAACATAGGTTTTTCCAAATGGAAGAAATCATAAATAAAACAAAAATAATACCCTAATGGACCAAGAAAACTAAAAATCTCATAGGAATTATTGGGTTACTCCCAAGTTACCATAGCTTCAACCTTCTCTAGGTCCACTGACAATCTATCCACTTAGATGACATGACCCAAGAAGTGAACCTTATCGATCTATAAATTTTATTTGGTTATCTTAGCATAAAGATAAAGGTATCTCAATGTACTAAATATGATGTCAAGATGTTGGGAATGATCATCTATTAATTGAGATTACACTAATATTTCATCGATGAAAACCACCACAAAATGATCTGCAGAAGGATGAAAGATCCAATTCATCAAGTCCATAAATACCTCCAGTGTATTCATCAGACCAAACAACATCACCATGAACTCATATAATCCATGATTACTTTTAAAAGAATTTTGAGGTATGTATAATGGTCCTACTCTCAACTGATGATACCCTGATCTAAAGTCAATATTATAGAAAATCTTGGCACATATTAGCTGATCAAAGACATATTCGATGCATAGAAGGGGATAAGATTTCTCGACCGTCATCTGGTTCAATATCAATATGTCCACAAATAAGTACAAATTCTCATAACCCTTCTTAGAGAAAAGTATAAGATAACCTCAAGGTGACATACTAGGTCATACGAAACCCTTAGATTCTAGCTCTTCCAACCAAACCTTCAATTACCAAAGATCCATTTTTTCATCCTATAAGGTAGGATAGAAACTGGATCTTCTCCTAAAATCAATTAAACTATGAACTCAATCTCTAACTTTGGTGGTAATTCATCGAATTCATTAGGAAAAAACAACATGAAAATGGTTTAACAATGGAGGAAAATTATCCTACTAAATTCCACTATCATATAGAGAAATACCTTCCATATGAGCTATGAGACCATACAATATTCACTAAATTGGTCCTACATGATCAACATGAAGATCCCACTTACCCTGATGAAAATTTCTACCTTCTTCTAGAGAGATAATGGTAACTCTCCTCTACTAACAGTTGATCTAATCCGAGTTTAGAACTTACCAACACAAACCAAGAATAAAATCAAAACCTATAATTTCTCTAAAAAAGGTTCCCAAAATAAATGGTAACCACCAATTCAAAGAAAAAATGCTATGTAATGCTTAATATTCTCTGACCGTACTCTAAATGGTGTATCGATGATCAAGACACCATCCAAGATTTCCATACCGAAGCCCATGACATTTTCAAAAAGAGAAGATATAGAGGAATGAAATGCTTCAATATCAAAACAAAAATGAGAAGGTTTAGATGATACAATAATCATACCTTTGATAGTAAAAAATCCTACATCAAAACTAATTGAAGTAGATAACATGAAGCTAACTTTCCCCTCTTCCCTGGGATCCAGTTTTTCTCCCCTATGCTCCTCTATATGGATGGTACTTCCATTCCTACTTTGGGACACCACATCCCCTACCTATGTCTAAATGTCTAGTGGAACTCTTGCCACCAATCTGTTGAAGGTTAGCTAAATCCTTCCAAGAATTTGATACTTATCCTGACCCCCTTCCACTGCTATGCTCCTGTATGCCCCTGAAAAACCTATATAGGTGGCCTATCCTACCAAACACATACACTCCAAAGTAGGGTGAACAAATTGGGGTTTATTTTGACAAAAAGTTTCACGTGATAGCAATTTAATGAGACATAGTCCTAATATAACTACCCACTGACCTGAATACTCTGCCCGTTGTTTCCTTGGTAGTAACTATCATAGTGGTACTTCCTTCCACTAGAAGAACACCCCCCAGTTTCCTTGATGAAAAAGTTTGGCTGTTGCTTAGGGCCTCTCTAATTACCTTCCATGATGAATTTTTGATTTATTATATCTTAAATTTCACTCAAGTAAAAAATATTCACATGTGACGTGATCTCATAGTGAATCACATTTGTGAAAATCATCACCCTAGAAATATCATCAGTTTCTAAAGATAACGCAAAGTGGTGCAAGTATAAAAAATTTCCAGAATAGTCCATCACTGACATTCCCTCCCACATCTGGTGTTTGAACTCATGATACTTCTCATCCCTCAATGATTTATTATAGAAGTGGATTAGAAACATTTCTTCAAAGTCCTTCCAGGATAACTCCTCTTACTGCCTAGATTTCTATAGAATTTCTCACTAACACTTTTTGAGGTCCACAAAGCATGTATGAAAAAAGTTTTACCCTCCCATATATAAGCATCTTGAAGTGCTTGAAGATTTTCTAAACTGACTCGATCCAGAACTCAGCTGGCCGAGGGCCCCCCTCCCTAGTGAATGTAGGTGGATGAGGCATTTAAAACTCTCTTTTCAACTCAGATATCAAAATTATATTGTGAACATTATCCATTTCCATGGATAACATGATCTTCATGGATCTATCATGAAGTTCAACATCAATATGACCCTAAATAGCTCTAGGAAGCTCTGGTTTAGCTGTGTTAGGATCATGCTGATTGCTTCTCTCCTAATACTCAACTCAAAGATGAAAAGGAGGCATTTTTTCTACAAGATAAATTTAATACTTAAAATAGTAGATAAAATCAATTTAAACCTCAACAAGTGACAACAACAGAGAACCAACAGATCATGGTATCTATAAATATGGATTAATATGTGAATTGGAATGACACAATATTTCTTTTTATTTCATTTATCAGATATAATATGGATAACATTTCATAGTTCATATAAGAAAATATATCACATGAAATAAATATTTCCCTGTCATGAAAAATGCATTTCAATATATATATATATATATATATCCCTATGTACCTATGCCAATTCATGGAGACTCATCTCGTTCCATACCAGGCCACCAGTATAAATTTCAAGAAGTAATAACATCAAACAACATGTGAATCAACCAAGATGAAGTAATATCAACCGTAACAAATGAATTGCATGAACAACAATTCCATCCCTGAGTACACAATTTTTACCTTGCACATTGGTTAGATACTCCCATGCACAAGATCATTGCTAAGTCCTGACACATTCCTAGTCTTAGTTCTATTTTTCACAAATAGTAAAACAATAGAAAAGAAAACCTAAGCCTCTAATATAACTTTATAATATCCCCTGATACAACACTCTCTGACATGAAAAAATCTAATTGGTTAATATACCTCAAACGTGCCTCCCTATACACCAGAGGTTGAAAACTAGTAGCGAGGGTCTAGAGAACATATTGGGGAGACTATACCCCCTAGTAAAGAGTTATAATATAGAGGAAATAAAAAACATCATAGTAATATATATTGAGGATACATTATATCACACAATTGGAAGATAAAGGATGAACCAAGTAAACAAAATAATAATGAACCATGTAATGTTAATTTGAAATTTGACTAAATGTAATGCAAGTGTTCATACATATAAAAGACCAAGATTAAATAAATAAACTCAAAAGACCAAATCCATGAATCCTTGGTCAGCCCCGTCTCTAAGATCCAACCCATCCAACAATAAAAAATCAAGAACAAGGTTATTTTTCCTTTGTCCAAAATGTATTCATTTAATCTTCTCAAGTACCAAACAGTGGGCCTAATAGGGTGTGAGTATAACTTAGTAGGTAAATACCATCATGTCTAAACAAAACCAGTAGGATATTAATTGTATACAATAAAATGATAAACATGAGTATTAATTAATAAATTAATAAATTATAAAAATTGACCTAATTCATCACCATTACAAAATATCTCTGACCATATAGAATTACCATGGAACTATAACCAAAATTCTATGTTATAATCACATAACTTGGAAAATACCTATATATTAGTATTTCAGCACAACCGGACCAAGATATCTATATAATCATTTTAGCATAATCAAGACAAGCCCTATAATCATTACAGAATAAATGGGCCAATCCCTATAATCATTACAACATAACCGATCCAAGTCCTATAAGCATTAATTCATAGATAGGTCAAGACCAATAAGCATTACAACATAACTAGGCCAAGACCTATAAGAATTATAGAATAATCGGGAAAATACCTATAATAATTACAACATAACCAATAAAATCCCTATAAGTAGTAAAATATAAGATACAACACAAGTCATAATGTGAATAAGAACACAACATCACATCATATACCACAAAGGTTAATTTAGCCAATAACCATTTATCTTTAAATTCCCTTTCATTAATCAAGTTATGTCTTAAATCATTTACATTCCAATGTATACAACCATATCATATCAAATTATTGATAGTCATTTCAATAAATAGGTAATCCATTTTCCAAAGTGATCCTATCAAAATAAATCACTGATGGTCTCATGCCATAAAAAATCAAGTTTTAATCCTAAAATCTAGTTTATTATTTTTGAAGGGTCAGATCACCCTATAGGTGGCTATAATCTTGGTCTTAACATTGTTGTATCTAAAGAGATCAAATTAGTAGTCCAAATCCATGAATATCATCACTCATTAATCTATTAGTTAACATGCACGTTGTGTCGGTATGATTTTATAGTATTTCACACACTTAAATAATTAGAATTAGGCTATAGGGATTTATTCTATACCACCTAACTTCATCTAGAGATCAAAGAAACACTCTCAATATGGAACACCAACTAAGAGTGAAGTAAAAGGATATCACAACCTAGATCATAAATCATCAAGATCAAAACTCAATTCAACGGTTGTCAATAGATCACATCACCATAATAGAGGATAGTCTAAAAAAGGAGAAAACCAAAGTGAAGAAACTATAAAGAGATAAAATTTTGTATTGGGACATATATAAGGGAAGTAATCTCCCAAAATATGCCTATAGTCTCACTAGGGTTCAAGATATGGGGCTGTACAGTGAATGAAAATAAAATCATTTGCGTGACATAGTTAAAATTATTGATCCTGAGATATTCATGATGTGAATACCTTTCACAATGTGAATTTATAGATATATAAGATACATAAAAAACATGATTTACATGAATTAAAATTACCCCAATTGACAATTTTAGGATGTGAGCCAGTTTCAAATTGTGTAAGCGTTTCACACTCTAAACTAGTTCACATCATCTTCCCAGTAACAAATTCACATCGTGTAACCTGTTCATGATGTGAAAGTTCCCAACAGACATATCACAACCCAGATTATATAGAAAAACCAAAACCACCTCCAAATCTTTCGAGAAACATGGAGAACCCTTGAATGTCTTTGAAACATTTATACCCGTACTCCATTAAATAAAAAAAACATACATTCCCAAAATTACGTCATTTTACACAAAAAAAGTGCTGCATCACCAAAGAAAAAGCTCTACCACTAAGTTAAAAAAAAACAAAATCCAACAAAATGAGGTTCAATAAAAAAAATAGGTACGTTCCTTGAAAAGATGAGATATTACAATAACCAAATACCCAAATTACTTTAAATAAAAAATCCAATAAAAAAACTCCACCCAAATTAAAATAAACCCAAAAACTCACCATCTAAGAGAATCACTACCCACTAAAATAAATACATTACCCTACCACCTTGACTAATAGAAAACCTTTAACCTATCTAGAATCCTTCTTTATCACCATACCTGATTAATTTTTGATCCCTTAACCATCACTCCTCCCAATATAACCTCCATAGTTATCTTAAATTGACAAACCCCTCCCACCTTTTCTGGTTGAAGAAGTTACAAAAAAAAAGAATACCAGGACAAAAAAACATCAGATATGTAAGTGATGTGATAAATTGGCATGGAGTATAATATCACAGAATCACTTAGAGTGATGCACCTAGAGAAAATCATTTTGATTTGAGAGAATAATTTTAAGGATTTTAACCTTAAAAATTTAATGACACTTGAGTTGGGATTTGAAGATATAAAATTTTGATTAGATGGGAAATATTGGATTATTAAATTGGTTGAGTGTGGATTTGAAATAATGGTATACAATTTTGAGTTTGTTCAGAGTCCAACATATGTATAGTTAAAACTTGTGCCTTCTCAGAAGTATATTTAAGAGATGTTAAATTTCTTAATTATATGTATACTTAATGGGGTTTATAATATTTAACAATATACCCAATATCACATGTGGTGACTTACATGAGATGCAAGGTATGACTTACAATTGGGTTGAATCATAAGAGAGGCTTGTGAAGCCTCTTCCACTAATATCATACAATACTATATGAAATATGATATGAATTCATGAGATGAATGCAACTTAAACATCCACTCCTACATAGTTTCCAATAGTTATAATTCATGAGATGTATTATTTTTGAATATCGATCATTAATTGAAGGTGTTTAATAAAGAATATACAATGGGATTTAACACATGGGTGAGACCCAATGTGTTTGACATGGAAGGATATATTTTTTAAATGAAGAGTGTGAGGATGCCTATAAAATGATATGATCCTTCTTCTGGTGGGTACCTTGGTTTCTTGTGGTACCTACTAAAGCTCTCTTTTCTCAAGTATGTTGTTCACCACTTCATAATGAAGGAACCAACATACCTTCAAGTGGAGGAGAATCCTCAAGTTAAAAACAAGGATCCTAAGGCTAGTGGATTACATATGGAGGTAGGGAAACTCATTTGTTTCTTTAGTGATCATCAATAATAATTATCCATAAAGATAGAGTCTATTACACCTGTTTTATAGGTACACTTTGTTTTTGATATTTTCATGCACATTTGATCCTTGAAGATGGATCAAGATTATTTCTTGGCATATTACACTACCCATGATAATGAGATAAACCTCTAAACCCCACAAGTGGTATCATAACAATTTTATTCATGGATTAATCATGTAATTTTTACTATTTTTTTAAATAATTGAACATCGTATTTCATTTACAACTGTATCATAAAATAAAATACATATAAACATTTTTTTAACTGTATTGTATAATTAACTTATATCCTAAGTTATGATATATAATAATTCCAATATTTTGAAGCAATGTCTATGGTATGATATAATATATTCTGAAATACAATTAGTACCCATAATTCTGAAAAATAGAGCATCATTTCATACTTATGATATCTATTGTATTGTTAAATATTACTGGTGTTATATGATAACACCTATCATAAGTGAAGATATGTGTTATATTTTATGATTAAATATAATATCATAAAATAAAATTAGTGTACTGGACTTAATCACTGTAGTACCAGACATATTTTATGACTGATAGTCAGTTGTAAAATATGACATGCATAATTTTTTTTTATAAATTTACTTATAAAATTTTAAAAAAATTATAATTATATGTGTTAGTAATTAAAAAATGATTTTTTAATGCATAAATTAAATATAAAAAGTTTTTATTTGTTTCTTATATTTTGAAAAATAAATAAAGTGTTTATTTATTAGTTTACTCCATTATATTATTAATGTTTATAAATTATTTATAGAATGTGAATAATTTGTATGATTTATCTTATTTGATAAATCAAGATAGATAATTTTATCATGTTCTAGGTGAAACGCCAGAATATTTAGTTTACAACAACTTTTACATATTTGTTTAGAGTTATTAGCTTTAGAAAATTTATTGAATATAGTTTATACATATTAGGTTTTAGAGATATCATGAATTAAATTATCTATTGAGTAAAGTATATTTAGAGAGAGGGACTTGGGTTCAGAGTACTCACCAATAAGGAGGATTATTCCTTATTCTAGAAAGGTGGGGAGTTGTCTATCTTTCTCTCCAGTCTTACTCATGTATTGTTTTTCAATATCATATAACTCTAGGAAGTTATATGAAAAGTGCATGTACCTTATATATTAAATGTATTCAAATATGTATAAATATGTTTGGATTATATTTTTGGGTGAATAATAAAAACTTATGGGTTGTGTAAAGAGTTACATAATAATGTTGTGTGATCACATAAATTTGGTGGATGGAAGAGGATTCTAAAACTAAATTGTTTAAAGCATGCATACACTAAGTAATAAAATATAGGATAATAAAGATTACATGATATGTAATGGGTTTAATATGTGTAATATGTATGTTAAATTGGAGATACATTTATGAAAAAACTTAAAAATACCAAGTGAGAGCTTATTTCCAAAGAAACAGATGCCAATACCTTAATTATCCAATTAGGTAGTTTCACCGCAAAGTTGCATACCCATGGATTATCAGGTGCAAGGAATACTGGGTGTGGTTAATCTTAAGGGTTAGGTAATTATATCCCATTGTGATATTTGAGTTAAACATAGTTAAGAAAACATAAGGGTTTTGATACTAGCGGAATATAGTTGATTTTGTTATCTATATGATGGATATGGAAAAATATTTTCTCACTCAACTATATAATAATCAAAAGTGTAATGTTTAACATTATTTGCTACCTAAATAACTAAATTGATGAGTTTTACACTAAAGTGGGGTCATTTAGTAGTTAAATATGAATATTATCTCAAAAAATATATAGAATTTATGGGGTTTTAATTTTTATTATGGTAATTTCATTAAAATTATAATGACCTAGGCCTTTTATACATAAAAATTACAACTTTTTAGTTGAATATTAAATATATTTCACAAATACCTACCTGAGGACCATAATGGTTTAGTTTCTTTGGAAACTAGATACAAAATATTACTATTTCATAAAATATCTTAAAAATCTCTCACAAATATCACCCTATTTTGAACTCTTCATAATAATACCCTACTTAGAACCTTTATTCATAACCTGTTTAAAAGAAATATAAAAAAGGCAAGATTAGATGCTCTGTAGAGGTAAATAAGAGGAATATCAATAGATGGCCATATGAAATAATAATATAAACATAAGGTAATGAGATCATGAATGCTACTTAAAAATTTCATACCTAATATATCATGGATCATAAACATGATTCGTGGCATAAAAAATTATCTTTTCAAAAGACATGAATAAGAAGAGTGGGAAATCATCATAAATAAACCATGAACCATAAGTTAATGTCATATAAGTGGGATACCATCACAAGTATAAAAAAATTTCATATGTCAAGGTTATGTTATGTAATGATTTCCTAGAATCATAATATATCAGGAATAAACACTTGTTTCCCATAGTGGATCAAGCACATAGACTTGTTTCCCACAGTGGATCAAGCACATTGACTTGTTTCCCATAATTATCTCATGAGATCTAAAACTTTACCCAATGCATTGGAGATATATATAATTCTGATTCCACCCTTCACATAATAGAAAAAATATATATGTGTTCTATAATATAATTAAACATTCATCATATCATCAAATCATAACCCATGCAAAGAGAAAAGGTTTTATAAACATTTCATCAATACATCATAGCATAACCCATGAAAAATAAATGGGTTTCATAAAAATATAATTATCATACTCATAAACCTTATATAGAAATAAATTGGATGTTACCATTAGATTATATCCCCATTAAAACATAAAATACTCTATTTTTTTTGTCTTTGATGAATATAAATACCATAAAAATATCATTAAAAACATTCTTGATAAAAATTCCCTTTCTATTTTGAAATCAATTATAAAAATATAAAATTTTCCAAAATAGTATGGAAAATATTTTATTTGAAAATAAATATAGAAACTTGTGAATTAATCTTCAAATCATTGAGTGGGGATTATGGAACGAAATTAAGTTCATGTCATATATGTTAAAACAAATATTTGTTTCACATTTTTAGTAAAAAGTCAAAAGTATATTTTTCAGAAATGGGATAAAAGATTATTTTTAAACATTTTTAAAAATTAAAACATGGGTAAAAATTTATTTAAAAAATAATTGGATAACAGTAAAAACTTTATTTAAAACATTTTTATAAAAGATAGACATGGGAGAGAAATGATTTTCTATCAAAGAGAGAAATGAAGTCATTTTTCCTTGAAGACATTCTTGTAGTCTCTTAAGTTATTAAAGAGGGGAAAATGAAATGAAAAAATTTAATCTCAAAAAATAACCATATAATAATAAAATTAATGAGTTTATTGATATATATATATTTATATATATATCATAATATTTTATCATTGGAAACTTAATCATAAAAAATTCCAATAAACAATGAGATTGTAACATAAAACCCTTACCACTTTGGTAACTTCTGAATCATAAAGACCTTGAAAGAAAAAAAATTAGGTGTATATTTAAATACCCATAATTTTAATAATAAAAATAATAAATAAATTAATGGGAAGTATATAAATCACACAAAATAAACAAGTGGTGAATATGACATGTGTATCACTGAAATAAAAGTGAGACAAAAATCCTTTACCTCAGGTCCAAATTCCATCATACATGTTCGAACCTCCTATATAATAAATATATATTTATTATAAATTTATTAAATAAACATAATCACATATATAATACCATATATTATTTTTTGTAAAATTTTTAAACCCTTTTATTAAAAATTATTTATTAAAATGATGGTTTCAGGTGATAACCACTTCGTTTTTAATGTACATTTTGGTTCTGTAGTTTTGGCCATTATAATTTGATTATGGTTACATAATATAAAGTATTTTAATAATAATATAAATATAATATATATTAATTATATACATATTTATATTCATCCATAATATTTTATGTAGAAAAATCAATTCGAGCATTCATGAAGATGGTAGGTTGTACGTACACATGGATGTTGTTTCCATTTATTCGACAGATGGAAAGAAAGAAAGGTATATAATAATTAACCTTTAAAAATAATATATATATATCATAAATATTATATATATATTCATTATTTATATCTTTATTACTATCATTTTCAAAATAAAATGAAAAACGTATCACATCGCTTCATGGAGGCAGTAGTCCATACGTACACACGAGCGATATTATCGTTTTTCAATGGATTAGAAGGTAAGAAGTTAGATGTGATATTATAGTTATATAAGTATAATTATAATATATATATATATATATATATATATATTAAACTGACCATTATATCCATCCATGAGAGGTAGTGATAGAAAATTACTTATATCAGTTCGTGAGGTAGTAGCCCGCCCTACACACGATCGACAGTTTCGTTTCCCATTTGATGGAAGAGGAGATGAATATATATAATTCCATTAAAATAATAACATATTCATATATTGAAGATAAATATTTTGTTATTATTTAATATTTTTATAATATTTTAAGGATTTATAATAGGAAATAAAATGAAAATGCATGGTCAAGGACTATACCTCATCTTCGGAGAACCTCTTGAGGTTTATACCAAAAGCCTTCCTAGGATAGTTTTATGACCAAAAAAGGACTATATTTCATGGGAAGGAATGCAAAGAAGTGATTTGAGAACCTATTGGATTAAAAAAATGCTATTTATGTGTTTATAGGTGAGGATAAAAGGTTTCCTTTTATAAGTGGGGAAGGGAACGTACATGGAAATTTCGTAAAAGAATCCAAAATGATAGTCATTCCCAATCCAAATGTTTAAAATGGATATATACTCAAAGGTGAAAATATAATGTCTAAATAGGTCTATAAAATATTATTTGGACAAGTTTAATTGGAAAAAGTTCCCTTGTCTCTTGTTTTAACCCCTGATAGACCTATTTTAACCTTAATCATGGTAATAAGTTTTTAATGCTTTTACTATTAATTATGACAAAAAAGTAAGATTAAATTATTAAATAATATTAATTATTTTTATTCAAAATATGGAATCCATTTTTTAGATTAAATTCATATAATTGGAAGGATTTATTTTAAAATTAAATTCATGAGTACGACGAAAAGTGCATTTCCAAAGAAAACATTTTCCTAAGTATAAAAAGTTTTTATATCAAAATTCAACATGAAATTGATTCTAATAAAATAAATTGAATTAATAATAAAATAATTTAAAAAATTGTAATTTTAATATTTATAAAAATAATATTTAATTTTTTAAATTATTTAAAAAAGGTGGTTTTTAATAAAAATCAGTATTTGTCACTATTCATCAAAAAAATAATATTTTCAAAAAATTCTCAAAATTTTACACTAATATTATTTTGAAATGTTGATTTAAAAAATTAATTAAGTTTATTCAGATAAATTTTCTTAAAATTGAAAAAAATAATTTTAAAATAAGTTTGTAAAATGTGATGAAAAACAGTTTTTAGGAAAATACATTTTTTATGGAAAATATGATTTTACATTGACTATATGACTAATAAACTATATTATATAAATTCAAATTTATATAGATATATATATAATATATAAAATTAATTTAAATAATTACTCATTTTAGGTTATTTTATTTCTTTATAATGGAAAATATTATGTACTTAAAACTATTGTTTTTAGAAAAAATGCATTTTTTAGCATAAAAATTGATTTATATGAAATTCATGAAAATTAATGTTTAAAATGAAAATAATTAAATTATTATAAATAAAATGTATAATAGTTCACTTGAATACCAAAAATGAAATATAATTGGATTTTTAAATTACTTTATTTTATGTAAAGAAATGTTAGTATTTGAAAAATCAGCAATTTTCACTATTCACTTAAAAATAAATCATTTTAGTAAAATAAAAAAATTCCATACAAAGTTAATTTTGATATTATTATTTAAAAAATTAAATTAATTTTATGAAATATATTTTCTAAATGTTCCATAAATTTATTATAATATTTTTTCATAATGAGAAATAAAAATCATTTTTGAAGAAAACATATTTTTGATGAATAAAATGACTACTAAAAATTGTGTGATTATTTAATATGAATTTATCAACACATTTATATTTATTGAGACCTTTATATATATTTAATAAATTATATAATATTATTCATACATTCCAATTTAATGGTTAGGTTATAACGATCATATTTAAATAATACAATTTTAATAGTACAATGCGGTTCTTTTAGATTCGGTGTTGCGTGTCACCCATGATATTAAAGAATTAAAATTTATTTAAATAGAAATATATTATAAAATATTGGGGTGTTAGTTTCTCTCCCCCATTAGTAAATTATGTCTTCACGATTTGAACTTGCGCTCGATGGGTTTGATATTTGAAAATTATTTCATGGAAACCCACATTGTAAAAATGCTCAATAAAAATTACTGTAAGAAATAGAGAAAGGGAAATATTAATGTTACCTAGAACAAAAAAATATATATTTAAAAATATTATAACATTAATTAGAGATTAAAATATGGATATTTAGTATAAAACTAATTCCCAAGGACAAATAGAGAGTGATAAATATCTTGGTTAGGAGAATCTAACCACCAAAAAGCCATAAATTTGTGATGGGTGAAAATAAATTTAATTCATTATAATTTAATGTAATAAGATAAGGTTTTAATTTCAAGATAATTTTCTTATATTTGAGGGATTATTTTACTAATAGGAAATATACTTGATATATTTTTATTTTATAAGAATAATTTCATCCTTTGTTTGTGCTTTAATCAATTTTGAATTCATTTCTTACACCAAGAAATGAATATCCCAGATGATTTGTTTTATACTCAAAGCACTAAAATTAACTTATAATAGACCAAATTATCCCAAAAAGTATAAAAATATCTTCCTTATATCTTTATACATTAACCAATTAAAAAATTGTTAGAACAAGATAATTATCTAAATGAATAAACCACTATATAAAGAAATGAAACATTAATCACCAAAGGCCCAATAATGAAAACCATGGTTCAAATTATATCATTTTATAAAAAACTAACCTTAATATTCTTAAAAATATTCTAAACTAATATTGAAACCCAAATATTGTAATGGTTTGATCACATATTCTTCCAAGATAAATTTAACATTTATCTTCGAATAAAATCAACCACTCTTAATGCCTTATATAAAAAATGTATATTTCCAAATCATATTATCATTATAAAATATAATTAAACCATTATTACTAAAATAAAATTCCATAATTTTATGTTTACCATAATCATATATGGTTCCCAAAATAGTGAACTTGTCCCGATATAACATTAATCCTCAAATCAATTTTTAATCTAATAGTTATCTCCACAACTTAATCTTTATCTAACAAATAATTTTTAAATAGGTATTTTATACTAACAAAGAAATCATGTAGGCCTATAGTAGGTGTTTCAACCATTATCACCCCTCTTTTGTGGGTTTATTCCCCACAACCTTTCTGAATGCGATGGATTTACCATTTTACTACAACTATAATTATATAATTCTTATAAAATCCATAGATATATGTTGAAAATACTTAAAAACAACCTTAATCATCAATGGTCATATAATCCTTGAAGGTTATCAATAACTTTAAACTTATAAAGAGATCATTCTTCCTCAAATAATAGTTAATTTTGAACCTAAGGGTTATATATATATAACTTTTCCCAATAAAATATCTCCCAAAATGTCATTAATCACATTAAAATCCCATTACTAACTCAAAATGGGTTTCTAAGAATTTGAATATACGATAAAATTTAAACTAAGAAACCCATGATGATATCTATAACTATTAAGTTAATATTAAATTAATACATATATTATTCCAAAATTAACACTATCCTTAGATGTTTCATGATTATTATAACCAAAATACAATTGGTAAAAATAATTGTACAACATAATTATTAAATCCCAATATATAAATACATTAACCCTTTTATAGATTCTTCCTTGTTCTAGGAGTTTATCCTTTTATTTGGGCATTGACTAAGATAATTCCCATGTTCCCAACATATAAGACATTGAACTATAAATAGTACGCTAAGATGAACTTAGTTTTCCTCTATTGAAATCTTAATTTTTCCTTGGAAATTAATTTCCATGTCAATTTATTTTCCACACACAAAAAATCTCATTATTCCTCTAATATATTTCTCTGAGTGATTCATCCCACATTATTTACACGTGCGAAGTTAAATCTTCTTTCATCTATAGTCTCCACCATCTGTTATGTTAGTAAACTCTATCCTTATCTTCTTTAGTGAGTTTTAGAGTTGGTTAAGGTGAAAGTTGTTAATAATATATCACGATAAATGATTAGGAATAATCACAATATCTTTCACTCCATTCATAATCCCATTTGGTTTCTCATAATTACATTTTCCATCATATTCAATGTTAATATGGTTCATTTTGGGTACAACCATTTACTGAAACCAAAAATCATAATGTGATCAATGATAATCATATTGGGAAACCAAATAATCCTAAAAATTCATTTTTGGATGTATAAATCATGAAAAAATATTTTTAATATATAAAAGATTAATTTTAACCTAGGTTATTCATGTTCATAATCTATTCAAATCCTTCAAAATGATTTGTAAATAGTTTTTGAATTTCCAAAACATATCCCCTAGGAGTTTCAAACCAAGTGTGTGGAAAGGCTTGTTGTCATATACCAAGTAATAATAGAGTCAAATCACAATGTTCACTTTTTATAGTTATTATACCTAGGTAAAACTATTCTAGATTCACATACACTTGTAGTATCCATACAGGGATGAAATTTCTTAAAAACAACTCTCTCTATCCTTCACCAAAATTCCAGGACATTTTCCTATTCTATGAATTATCCCAAGGGTTCTCACTAAATTTTTATAACCCTAATATCTAAATATTTACTAAAAATTTATCTGATACCAACTATAATGACCCATTCTTTTCATACACAAATATTATATTTTTTATATGAATATTCAATACATTTCACAAATACTTTCGCAAGGACCATAAAGGTTTAGTGTCTTTGGATTCAAGATACACAATATTATTATTTCATGAATTATATTAAACATATGTCAAAATATCTTCCCATTTATTAATATTCTTAGACATACCCTATATAAAACCTTTCATTATAACCTGGGGAAAGGATATATAAGAAAGGGTGAGCTCAGATGTCCAGTAAAGAAAAACATGGGAGATATCAATTGATAATAACATGAAAGAATTAGATAAGGATAAGGGTATGAGATCATGAATATAACTTATAAATTTTATACATAATAAATCATGGATATTAAACATGTATCATGGAATAAAACATTATCATTTCAAAATACACGAATCATAAGAGAGAGAAATCATCATATATCAATAATGAACCATAATTTAATGTCATATAAATATGGAACCATTATAAGTGTATAAAACATTTTAAATTTCAAGGTTAACTAACGAGACCATCAAATCATAACATATTGGTAATAAACACCCATTTTCTATAGTGGATCAATCACATCGACTTGTATCCCATAACAAATCAAGAACATCAACTTATTTCCTATATAAGATCAAGCGCATAGAATTATTTCCCTTGATTATCTAATGATATATAAAAATTTTCCCAATGAATTATATGGATATATAATTCCAAGCCCACCCATCGTAGAATGAAAACCATATATATGTGTTTTATAAGATCACTAAACATTTATTATATCATCATATCATAACCTGTGTAAATAAAACTTGTTTCATAAATATTTCATCAATCCATCGAGCATAACCCATGGTAAAAATGTAGATTTCATAAACATATCATCATAATAATGATAAAACATATAGATAAATAATAAAGATGGTACCATTGGATCATATCCCCAACAAAACATAAGATACACTAAAAGCTATTATCATTGATGAACAACACCTTATTCAAGAAAGGGAAAAATGATTATTTTAAATTATATTTTTAAAATTACAACATGAATAATTTTTTTTAAACAATCATTGGATAATTTTAAAAACTTGATTTAATTGTTTTGTGAAACATAGACACGAAAGAGAAATATTTTTTGACCGAAGAGAGAAACAATTTTTTTTCCATAAAAATATTCTTTCAGACTCTACAGTTCTTAAAGAGGGTAAAATGAAATAAAAATGTGTAATATCAATAAATAACAAAATTATAAGAAAAAGTACTAGTTTATTGAGATATATATCAAAATATTTCATCATTGGAAACTTAATCATAAATAGTCCTGATAAACAATGAGATTATAACATAAGACCCTTACCACTTTGGTAGATTTTGAATCATAAGCCCCATGAAATAAAAAAACCTTATGTGGAAACATAAATACCCATGATTTTTCATAATAATAATAATAAAATATATTCATGGGAATTATATACACCACATAAAATAAATAGGTGGTGAATAAGGCATGTGTCTCACAGAAATAAAAGTGAGACGAAAATCCCTTACATCAGGTCCGAATTCCGTTGTACATATTAAAAACTCATATATAATAAATATATATTTATTATAAATATTTTAAATAACCATAATAATATATATAATTCCATATATTATTTACTTATAACCTTATATCACCATTTTAATAATAATTCTTTATTAAAATCACTATTCTGAATGATAACTGCTTTGTTTTTCATGTGCGTTTTGGTTCGGTAGTTCTGTTCCTTGTACTTTTATAATGGTTAAATAATATAAATTATTTTAATAATTATATAAATATCATATAAATTCATTATATACATATTTATATTCATCCATAAAAGTTAAATATAGAAAAATGAATTAAATCATTCATAGAGATGGTAAGTCATATGCACGCATGAATGTTGTTTCCATTTTTTTGACGAATAGAATGGAAGAAAGGTATATAAAAATTCAAATTTATATAATAATTTTTATATCATATATTACATATATATTCATTAAATTTATTCTTATTACAATCCAAGTCAAAATAAAATGAAAAACATATCACATCGCTTCATGGAGGCGGTAGTTCACACGTACGCACGAGCGACGTTATTGTTTTTAAAAAGATTGGAAGGTAAGAAGGTAGATGTGATATTATAATTGAATAAGTATAATTATTTCATAAATATCATATATATACATTAAATACATCATTATATCCATCCATTAGAGGTGTTGATGGAAAATTAATTACATTGGTTCGTGAGGTGGTAGTCCGCCATACACACGATCGATGGTTTCATTTCCCATTTGATAGAGAAATAAATGTATATAGGATATGTAATTAAAATAATAACATATAATTATATGAAATATAATTTTTTTATTTAACCATATTGAAATAAGGTTTTAAGGATTTAGAAGAAGAAATAAAATGAAAACACATGATTAAGAACTATACCTCTTCTTCAGATAACCTCTTTAGGTTTATACCTAAATCCTTACTAGGAAGGATTTCTAATAAAATGAGAGAATAAAGGTAATGGTAATGGATTTAATTAAGGTATTTTATAAAATCCTGGACAAGGAAAAAGTCACTTTAAGTGTTGATAGGAGAGGAGAGGAGGTTCCCTTCTATAAATAGGGAAGGGAACCCACTTGTAAATTTCCTAAAACAATCCAAAATCATAAATTCATTCCAAAGGAAAATAAATAAAAATAGAAATAGATTCCAATTTTTGAAAATAAAAGTTCTAAATATGTCTATAAAATAATATTTGGGCATTTTAATTGTTAAACTTACCCTTATATTTCTGTTTAATCCCCCCTAGTAAACCAGTTTTAACCTTTACCAAGATAATTATTTTTTACTTTTTTTTTTATATTTATTAGGAGAAAAATTAAGTTTAAATTTTTAACTAATATTAATTATTATTATTAAAAATATTCAATCTATTTTAATAATTTATATTCACCAAATTCGTAGGTTTAAATTTAAAATTAAATTTGCAAGCACGACAAAAAATTGATTTTTAATGAAAACGTTTTCAGAAGTATAAAAAGTTTTCATATCAAAATTCAACATGAAATTGATTCCAATAACCTAAATTGTATTAATAATAATATAATTAAATGATATTTAATTTTAAAACATTCTAAAATAAGATTTAATTTTATAAATGTTTTAAAAAAGACAGTTTTTAATGAAAATCAATATCCATCAATATTCATCAAAAATTAATCTTTTTCAGAAAATTATCAAGAGTACACTAAGATAATTTTGAATATTTTATTTAAAAAATGAAGTTATTTTTTTCATTTTTTTTTAAAAATTAGTAAAAAATCATTTTAATACAAGTGTGGAAAAATTGATGAAAATGTTTTTTAGGAAAATGAATTTTTCAAGGAAATGATGATTTTACATTATCTCTCAAATGATTAATATTTAATATTTTAATTTAAATTAATATATATAGATATATAATCTATAAATTTTATTTAATTTTTCCCTAATTATGGGTTATTTTAGTTAATTAAAATTTAAAAACATTATTCACTCTAAAACTGTTTTCATAAAAATGTGTTTTAAGCAAAAAAATAGATTTATACCAAAATCATGAAAATTACCGATTCAAATGAAATTAATTAAAATATTAAAAATAAAATGTATTATATGTTACTTTAAGAAAAATTCTCAAATATAATATGACTTTTAAATTACTTTATTTAATGAAATGAAATAACAGTATTTGAAAAACTGATAATTTTCACTATTCAATGAAAAATCAATCTTTTTAGAAAAATAAAAACATTTCCCTCAAATTTAATTTTGATATTATGATTTAAAAAATTAATTTCATTTTATCCAATATATTTTAAAAATTTTCTATATATTAATTATAATATTTTCTCACAAAGTGTAATAAAAATATTTTTTGAAGAAAACATATTTTGTGGAATTAAATGACTACTAAAAATTGAGTGATTATTTATTAAGAATTTATCAACACATTTATATTCAATAGAACATTTATATATATTTCATAATTTATATAATCTTATTCATACCCCCAATTTAATGTCTAGGTTATAATGATCATATTTAAATAATTATATTTTAATAGTCAAATGTGGTTCATTAAAACTTACTGTTGCATGTAATGTAAGATATCAAAGAAATAAAATTTATTTTAAAAAAATATTATAAAATATTAGGGTGTTAAAAAAATTCTTTGATAAAAATATATAAAAAATTATATTTACCCATAGTCATATCATTGTTTTAGATTATGACATACTTTATGAAAATCGTATTTTGATCACTTATTGGTATAGCCTATAGAATAGTTAAAAATTAATTAATAAGGATAAGAATAGTTCTCAAATAATAAAAATGTTATGATACTATGAATATGAATGTTATAAAACTAAATTTTACAAAATCTAACTCATAGGTATTAGATGTCGAGTGTGCATCACACATTCATGTTGATAAAAATAGACTCAAAGATAAGAGAAAATTGAAAAAGGGGGAAGTTGATCATCTTGTTTAAAATAGTGTAAGATTTATTACATCACAAATTTATACTTACAGTATATATTTACCCAGTGGATGAATTATATAATCTAAAAACTATTATTATATTCCCTCCATAAATAGAAATTTAATTTCTATTTCTTTTTTGGACAAGAAGGTATTCTTATTCACAATTAAGAACAAGATTTGATATATATATATATATATATAGAAATTGACTTAGTTTTATGTTTATACTATACTTTTTCTATAATTTCTTTAGTGTTGTTTTGTTTATTTTATTAATACCTTAGTATTTATCTTACTCTACTCTCTTGATTCTACACTTACATTCTGAATAATTATTTAGTTAATGTTTCTTTTTATAATTATTCAAGTTTCTTCTTGAGTAATTTTAAATAAAAAATATTTTAAAAGGTATTTTTCAAAGGATTTTTTTATATGAAATATTTAAATAAATCCTATAAAGTCTTATATATTGTTTTGGTTTTTAAATAAGGTTTTATAAAATATTTTAGAGTTCTATTTTATTAAAAATAATAAAACCTTATTTTAAAATAACATATTTAAATCTAGTGTTTTTGGAATATTTTGAAAAAGGAAATGCATAGTCTCCTTATTGAAATACTAATCAGACATTTATGATCACACCCTACTTACACCACCTAGTGTCTATAAAATGAGTGGATTTCTTTTATTTTTAGGTTATAGTTTTTGATTAATCATGGAGAGGACATGTTATGAATGAATAATTATATTGGATTCATGAGGAGTTAGTGTATGGTAATTAGTTGTTATTTTATATTGAATATTAGATGTATCAGCCATTTTGGATTTCCTAATGTATTTTTTGATTTTGTTTATTTTTTAGTTATTTCGATCTAGATTTTTATTTTTATATTTGAATCATTTTACTTTTTTCTATTTTGATACTACTTATTATGTTTTTTCATGTACATCCAATGTATAGATACGTCATTATAGATTCTTGATATAATTATATTTTGTGTTGAATCTTATTTATTTGTGTAAAATAATTCCCAATAATCCTATACTTGATTCCCTAGTACTTTTCATCATCCTGGGGAGATTGGGAACACACCTTATGTTATGTCATGGGTCTGATTGGGTGCCTAGTTTAGAGGTGGACCATGTTGGTTTATAAAAAAATAGTATCGATTCCTAAGTACTTAAGAAGGCATAGGATCTTGAAATTAATTTGTTATTTGGGATGTCTAGTAGATGGAAGATAAGTTCATTAGTGCTTGGGAGGTAGGTCATGATAAGGTTCATAATCACCACCTCTCATGATGAAATCTGAGTTACCGAGGGATTTTAGGATTTTATTTTTGATTTCAGGATTTATTCTTAATTCTTATTAATGGAGTTGGTGTTTAATTGAAAGTGTTTTGATTCTTGTGGTTGTTTTAAAAAATATTTTGAGTTTTTTTATATTTGAAGTGTAAATGGGATAGGAACTGGAAGCCAACAGTTTACCCACATGACCTAAAAACTATGTGGTACCCATGCACATGGTTATTTAAATCTCATAGTGGTAATTGACATAGTTGGAACATGGTCTATCAAACTATGCTTCCAAATAATCCATATCCACTAGCGCCTTTGAGTTTTTGGTTTTGGAATTCATTTAAATTTAAATTATATTAAGTTATTTTTATATGTTATTTAGGATTAATTAAAGTATATCTTCATATTATATTAGTGATATTTAATTTGATTTAAATGAGATTTTTTAATTAAAATTTTTCTTTAAAAATGTTAAGGATGGTTTAGAAAAAAATAAATATAATTTTAATAATTATTTGATGTTTATTGGATGATATTTATTTGTGTTTTGACATGAAAATATGGTTCTGATGGTATATTTTAATTTTTTAAATTGATTAAGGATATTTCTAAAATGTCTTGAAATAAATGTTAAGTTTTTAATTTCACTGTGGATTTCAGTAAAGGATTGATAAAATAGAAAAATGATTTACAAATGAAATTTTAAAGTTATAAAGAGGTCTTTGATAAAAAATTGGGATGGATATAATGTTTATAGAACTCATATTTGTTTTAATAAAGAACTTGTAAATTTTTAAAATGATTATAAAAATGAAACTTAAGATTAAAAACTAATGTGTGTGGTTTTGAGATGGTTTAAAGAGAAATTCCTAATCTTTTTTGGTGATTTTGATTCATTATTTTGGGTTATCTTTAGATAAGATTTAAATTTCATTGAGGGTGATTTAAATTTTGATATTTTGTTATTTTGAGGTATTTTGTTTCATTTATAATTTCATGTATGCCTTCTAGAATACTCTTGATGAACCATAGAGAGTTAATAACTTTGAGTTTTCTTAAAAATATTTTCTCTCATGAATATAGTGTAGATATTTTTAGTTATCGATCCTACCCACATTCTCGATAGAGTGGTATAGAGAATCCCATATTGATGCTTAAATATTTACATAGAACCCTTGATTAAAAATTCATTTATATTTCATGGATTTTGTTAATGACCTTAGTATGATAATGTTTTCTTTTGGGCCAAACCTTGATTGATGGGGTATCTAACACAGACCTCTATATCCTTCATGTAGTGGTGATTTATCTTTTTTATAACTAATTTTAACCTCTATGGTTAGTTGATTCATCTTTAATAATAGAATTAATTTATCTTTAATAGTCCAAATATAGGCAGTGAACTGAATGGGATTGCTTAAATTTTCCCACATATTTTCTTATATTACTTTTCATCTTCTTTTCTATATCTCTCTATTGTGGTTATACCAGTAGGCCCTGCTGTCTTTTTTTAGATTCTCCCTCTGTTTTTCTTCACATTTTGATATATTTCATATTTTTAGGTTAAAAATACCTTGTTCTAGATTATACAGGTTAGTATTTTTCTTTATGTAATAATTAATGGGGTGTTAATCTTAGTGATATATTTGGATTTCCCTTCATTAAAAGTCCAGTGGCACTTTACTACATTATCTAGGACTATTGGTCTAGTTTGATCCACCATATTTATTTAATGTAAATTATGGTGGGGATACCTATTAAATATCTCATATTTTTAATATTTACCTTATTTTTCTTCCTAGAGACTTCTGCTCGAGTTGAAGGCCAGACTATGGCTTTTCTTCCCTTGGGTATTGTCTCCAATCTTGAAGGATCTCAAGTTGCTTTTAAATTTGGATTTTGTGTCTTTAATTATGAATTCAATGACCTTTTGGGATAATAAAGTGTTATTGTGGGTATATTTTCACACTCTAACCTTCACCCTCTATGTTAATTTATTTATTTATTGGTACCTAATTTTTTTCCTTCAGTTTTGGTTTTATTTTATTTTGAATGTTTAGAAATTTAATAATTTTTTATTATTGCATGAATAGTACATGATTAGTGATAACCATAAAAGGTCATGTGAGAAGGTCCATAGTTTTTATCTGACCTGTTGTAATGGTTTGAGTATGGTTTGTCAGAACCTATAGCTAAACCTTGAAGGTCATCAGGTTCTCTCCAGTAAAGGGTTCATAGTTGGCACATGATTTGGCAAATCAGGCGGCTAAACCATGTGGCCTACCCTGATTTTAATTTTCATAAAATAGTTATTATAACCTTTAGATTATAACACTTTATCTCTCATATCTTCTTCCTTACTCATTTGAGAGATCCTAAGATGATCCCCAAGAGACTCCCCTTTTCTTGGTCATTCTTCCTCCAATTTTGGTGAGTTAGGTTTTAATCTGCTTTTCTCTTCTCCCTTTCATTTTATATGATTTTTTTCTTCCTCCCTTATCTTGGGTTTATGTTGGTTGAAAATTAAGTAGGTTTTGGTTATAAATATTTTTTGATTTGGTTCCTAGGGTGTGTGGGTTCTTATTTAGACCTTTCACTCTTTGTTCTTGAAGGATTCAGTTCATTTGTGATTATTCCAATTAAGTGTTTTCGGGGTTTTATATTTTTTAGTAAACCATGTTATGCTTGAGTTTCCTAAATTATATTAGCTAGAAGTTATATGTTTTATGGATCAATTAATTTCCAAAAGGCTTTCTTTAAGTAAATAGTACTTTAAAAAGGTGTTTCCGATCTATAATTATTTTACATGAATAATTTAGGGGTCAAAAAGAGTTTTTTCTTGGGAATTAGTTTTAAATGTACTTATATGTGTTTTTTTTATTTTTTTCTATATTTTTATTGATTTTTTAAGTTTATGGTGATTTTTTAATTGTTTAATGAGGTTTTACCTTACTTTTTTTACCTCACTGTTTTATTGTTCATATAATTTATATTAGTTTTAAAAAGAGGTTTTATCCTTGGTTTTAAAGGGTGTATTCAATGTATGTTGATTTCAAAAATAGGATTTCAAACAAGGTTCATGTATATGTATTTATATATCTTTGTGTGTAAATATGTATATACCTATATATATATATAACTATTAGTTTGGAAACCTAAGGACCGTTTAGCACTTGAAAAAGGAAATGTTAATTGAAAATAATTTGGAAATAGATTTTCAATGAGATTTTGGAAAACATATTATGAATTTTGAAATTCAAGCCTTAATTAGTACTTTATATAAATTAGTTTTTCTCAAATGAGATACAGTCTTGACTAAGGACACATTAATTAATGTTTAAATAAGTTTGATGATTTAATGTCATTGTTTTTTTATTTATGAGATTAGAAATAGGGGATTTAGTGGGAAGTGTATGTGAGGGTGGATTGAGGTTTTTCATGGGTATAGTTTTCCTCGTATTATATTATTGGTGTATGTATAATAAGTTATACATCCTTATTGGCCCATTATTATTAGTATCATAGGGATCATATACATCTTAGTGAGAGATTGAGGGAATATTACTATCTAGTCTCAATGAGATAGACTAGATGTCACACCCGAATTTCTAAAATATTTTTTTATTATTTTATTTTATTTTGAAAATCATGGTCAAAGTGTGGGCCAAGGATGATTGGAATTTTAAATTCTGCTAATAAATGAATATTTTGGCCTTGGCGGCGTCTGACGCACATGCAGGGGATGGTCGAAGCCACTTGACTTCGCCCGGGTCACCACATGACCTCGCCCGATTCCCCCACACGACCTGCCTGATGTTCAGAACAAATTACTGAAGTAAAATGAACTAAATGATGTGGGAGTAAGATAAAAAAATTTAATTAATTAATTAATAAATAAAATAAGTTTAAAGAATTTTTTTAATAATAATAGAAAAGGTAATTTTTTCTTTATTATAATTCTTATAATTGTTATTAATATTGTTAAAATTATTAATACGTTAATTATTATTATTATTATTATTATTATTATTATTATTACACTTCTTATTTTTAGTTTTTTTAGTGTTTCATTTTATTTTTCTTTCTCTTCTCCCCCCTCTTTTTTTTTCTTTCCTCTCTTCCTCCCCTTTATCTCTATCTCGCTGAATGCCCCTCTCCCCTTAGTTGGTGTCGCACCACAATACCCCCAAACCCTATGAACTATATTCTTTACTGCACCTCCGGGCTAGCCTCCTTGCGTCACCCGCATCCCTCCTGGACCGCCTCTCCCACCCAGCTCGTCTCATCCCCTCTTCTCCCCTCTACTCCTATCGCACTACGCCCCTACCCCATGCACATCCCATGGACAGCCGCATGCCCTCCCATTTCAGTTACCATGCCTCCTAGAGACTCTTAATCCAACGCCACCCTTACCCTCACACATCGTCCACCGTGGTCTCCCTCATCCCTACCATCCTCTCCCAGCCACTGAGCCTCCCCTTCTTTCCTCAGCCGACCATTATTCGGTGAGAAACTTCTTTCCTTGGCCAACCACTATTCAGTGAGCCAACCCATCGTACTACCCCGGCCACCTATCCTACCTCATCGTGCTACTTACCCTCCATCCAGGAGCCTCATCGGATCCAACTTCCCCATCGGTGCCTTTCCCTCCTTCCATGCGAGCTACCCCCTTTGGTTGAATCTCTTTTCCTTCATTTTTTTGAGTTCTTGGTTGTTTAGCGGGCATGGGTTAATTTTAGGGGTCGAATTTGAATCTATTATTTATTCAAATTCAGTTTTTTGGGTTTAAATCAAGCTGGTTGTGATGTGAATTGGTTGAAATTGGAGTTTGACACCCATGTTTGTAAGTTTTGACATCGAGGTAGGTGGTTTCGCATTTTACTAGTTTTTGATGAATTAATTTTCCTTTTAAATTAATTTAGCATATTATCTAATTAATTTATTTGATGTGAATAATGTTTTTAATTGAAGTTTACATGCATATGTGATATATGTGTTTTTATGTGGAAATTAATGTTTAATTTTTTATTTGAAGTTTATAAATTATACAAACAGTGTTCTAGTTTAGTGTCAATTTTCATCAAGTCATAGAGGAATTTTTTATTGAATTTTTATTATTTTTATTCATGCGACATATTCTGAAAATTGTTTTATAAATTTTATGGTGAATTAGTTTGTTAATTTAATTAATTTAGCACAATTGTTAATTAGTTTAAATGTTGTGAAAGTGATTTTGACTAAGTTTTTTTGTGCATTTTTTTGTTAGTAGAGAATTTATGCGGTGCTAATGTATTTTTTTTTTGTGAAAACCTACATTGAGATATTTATTAGTGTTCTCAAGATTGTGCATTTAGATTTTTTGAATGTGAAAGAGCTACGGTGTGTGTTTTGGGTGTGACATCAAAGTGTGTTTTGTCATAAAAGAGGTCCTGGGTGTGTTTTGGTGTTAAAAGTCATGCATCACATCTTTGAAATTGTTCAATAAATTTTCTTGGTGGTTGTCTAAGTGTAAAAATATTTTTTTAATTGCAAGTGGTTTAATTGATGGTGTTAGTGATTCAAATCATGTCCTAAAAGTATTTTGGGTGTGCGTTTAATTCAAAATGGTGATTTTGAGTGTGTTTTCATGTGTAAAGCCCGGTGATACTCTTTTAGAATTGTCTTATGAAAATTTTAAGAGGGTTTATCAAATTATATCAATGTTGCGAAACTTGTTTAGATAAGGTTTTGGTGTGCGTAATATTTTAAAATGGCATTTGGGTGTGAAAATGATGGTTCGATGTGTGTAAACACTCTATTTGGATTTTATGCATAAATATGACACCTAACATGATATTGAACTTTAAAAGTTGATTTGATGGTGTAAATGGTATCTTTTCATGCGTGGTGTTTTTCTTGGTTTATTTATGTTATGAGCACCTATTATGTTCTTGGAATTTGTTTGAGCACAAAGTGGGAATCCTGGGTAGCTAGGAAGGTGGACTAGACTAGTGGGCTAGTGATCCGAGGGTGGCTTCATCCCTATTTCACTTAGTAGGATTGATGAATACAACACCAACTGAACATATAAATGACTGAGGGTCATGGTTTCTATTCCACATTTGCTAAGGGATGGGGTTTTTAAGCCATTTTTTCTAAGTGTCATGGTTTATAAGCCACATTTTCTGAGGGTCATGGTTTCTAAGCCACAATTCAACAAGACACGAAGATCTAGGGTCCCAAGCTTGCTAACACCTATGAGGCCTCTCCTATATTTGGAGCTAATTGGTTACTTTATTCTTATTGGTGAAACACTTTGGTTATTTTAAAAAGCAAGTGTGTGTGTTTTATAATTTAATTTGTTTCATTTGAAACATTTTTCTTTAATCATTTTTTATTTAAAAGTGTTCAAGTATTTAATTATTCTATTTAATTTAAGTTGTTGTCTTTAAATTCATTTTCATTTAAAGCACTAGTCAATTTTTTTCATTAAATAATGTTCAAACATTTATTTCCTTTTTATCTATTTGACTTAAAAAATGTATTCGTCATTTAAATGGTTATGCATGGAATCTTCTCTCAGTGGAATCCTACTGGGCTCTTGGCTCACAACCTACAAACACCATTGGGTGTATGTAGACCTTGTCCTTTGTGTGTCATAGGTTGGGGGATCATTCTTAGAAATGGTGGTTTTGGTCATTGATGGTCTTCTCGTGCAGGTTTGTGTTTGTGGAATGTGGATGTTGCACCCATCTTGTTGATTGGAGGTTTGAGTTAGAGTTTTAGTTTCTTTTGTTTTCTTTTATTTTTGGATGTTGGTTCAAGTTGTAAACATTTAAATTTGATTTATGTTTAAGGTATAATTTGATTGTATATTTTAGTTTTAGTTTTTTATCTTATCAGTTGTTTTGTGTTTACTATTTCGGGTAAATCGTTCGCATGTGTTAGTTTTGGTTCCCTGGAACTTGTGCCAGCCCGTGGGGACCGGGAATTCCCTTCAGGACATGCCTAGAATCGGGTCAGATGTCGGGTCGGATGGTGACCTGGCCTGGTTCATGAAAACATTTTATCATAAGGGGGTTTGTTTTTCTAGGTCGTGTTCCTTTGGGATGGAGTCCAAATAGATCAATGTTAAAGGTTTCAGAACTTGAAATTCTGGCTATGATCATGATTCTCGGCCAACACACCTCATGGAGGGACTAGAGTTACCAGAGTAAGTTAATGTTTTCTTGAGTCATGGGTCCTCATGATTAATCTTGTTTTGGGGAAATAAAAAGGGGGTGGGGTTAACGGTCCTAGTGAGTTTGTAGGGTCTGGAAAGCTATGTGGAGTTAGGGACGCTGTCCTAGAATACTCTCTGTAGTGGTGTCATGATTGGTGTATGGCCGCTAACCATATGTCTCAGTCACCTACTGACACTAGTCTCCCCTTGCATCATTCCTCATACCTTTGTTTTTAATTCATGGAAATCTATTTTTTTAAGTAAAAATGATTTGATGTTTTAATAATTGGTGGTTGTGTGGCATGTCCTTGTATTTTGGAAATGTAGGATGCGAGGCATTTTGAGCCGAGAATCTTATTTGAATGATTTTTGTCGGGTGTTTGAATTCTTATTTGTAAGGTGGCATGCAAGTGTGTGGTTAATGATTTATTTTGAAAAGTGATTTAGGAATCCCTTGCAGCAGTTCTCCCTGCATGTTTAGTGTTCACTTGCAGTAGGTCTTGGCCATTGGACCGGTTTGATTAGTTCCAAGTTTTTATTTGTTGACTAGTGCACTCCCCCATAAAGCATTAACATGCGATTGATGTGCATCCACCAGTAACTCACCATTGGATGACCCTCTAGTTGATTAAAGCATAGACTCTCTCTTTTGAGTGATAGTTCTAATTCTATTCCTTTTTATTTTGGGTTAGGCAGATCCTCTCACAATAGGATGATAGATGAAAGGTAAATTTATTGGAGTTTTGGTCTCTTTTAGTTATCTGAGTCATCAGGTATGAAGTTTGACATCGTTGCATTAGAAGGTTTCCCCCCAGAAATGGTGAAAGGAATTCCAGTGGGGAAGGGTAAAGGCAGTTTAGAGTTATCAATGTTGACCAGTGTCTTGAAGGGATTTTTAGTACTTTCATTGGCTGCAAGGGTCATGTTTTGGTGACATCTTGCAGTGTGATTTCTCTTTGAATATCAAGGGTGGATTTCGTATAATCCTTCGGGAATCCTTTTTTTCATAAGAGTGTGTCCTCTCGGGGAGTTATAATTTTTTTGTTCAAAGGGGAGTGTTTTCCATGCATCTTTCCTTATTATGTTCCATATTTAAGGAGAAGAGGTGATGAATGTGCATCATCTAAACCTCTATTCTTGTGGATGTGACGTGAGGGAGTAGTTGTATGTCACGGTGTGTTGTATTTGTTGGTGTTGTCTCGGTTGCGGTGTGGTTGCGTGTGACCCCAAAAAGAGAAGCTCTGTTTGGGAGTCTTCCAAGCCTGATTGTGAGGCATAAGATGATTCAAACATCAGGGCTCAAACCATAGGACTCAGAGCGAAGCTGGTGTGTTGTCAAGAACCCAGAGAGTGTATGAGACCCTGACCTTATTTCTGTCCTCAGTATTGGGTTGAAGGCTATTTAAATCGTTTCTTGTAGCTGTTCCATTCTGAATGACCCGTTTGAGTGCGTGAGGTTTTCCGTGGCTATGAGGAGGCATAATCACATCGTACATTAATGTCTCAGTGGATGAACCCCACCAGATTTAATTCATTTACTAGTCCTTATGAGATATGATTGGGGAAATCAGTCTCAATTTTTATTAGTGCTCATCCAGGAATGTGGAGATGCTGGTTTGTCTTAGTTCATGCTTTTGACACCCTGGTTGTTGGGCCCCTCCGTCCTCGCCCCTTATGGTATGGTGTTTGGTCACTGACTAGAAATTTTGATGTTTTTTATCTTATGTTAGTTCCAATGGGGGGGAGTTCATCCAAGCCTCCCCGTGTTGGTTTTCTAATCTCCTCTCAGGTGTTGGTAAGTTTCTAATGGTGGGAAGCCCCTTCAGGTTTCCCCATGTCGACCTTTTGATTCTATTCGTAAAGATGGATAGGTGGTGAGTGATAAGAGTGTTCCTTAGATGCATTTGGTATTATTTGTTCATTCCAGTCAAATGGTGTGGATTTTGTTTAATAGTGCTTGAGGTATTTCGGCTTATGATGTTGGTTTCCATGGGTGTGAGGGCTCCGTTTCTTAAACAATCAACTGGAGGTGTTTCAGCTCTTTGGGGTGGGCGACACATACCAGAAAGTCATTTTAGGAGTTTCTTAAGGTTTTCATTTAAGTCACTTTCTCTGAGCCCGATGTGTATACTTATTTTCTCTTAATGATTATGGGGATCCTCTTTGAACCTTAAGGGGGTGTCATTTTCTACTTTGGGGTTCAATCTTAGTTGTGGATTTCTGGGGATGGAACATGCTATGGTGGGGAGAATTGTCACACCTAGATTTCTAAAACAATTTTATTTTATTTTTATTATTATTTTATTTGATTTTGAAAATCCCGATCGGAGTGTGGGCTAAGCCCGATTTAAATTTTACATTCTACTAATAAATTAATATTTTGGTATTGGCGGCATCCGACGGACTGTCGGGGGATGGTCGAAGCTGTTTGACTTCACCTGGGTCACCGCATGACCTCACTCGGTTCCCCGCACGACCTGCCTAGTGTTCAGAACAAATAACTGAAGTAAAATGAAATATATTATGTGGTTTTAAGATAAAATAAATAAATAAATAAATAAATAAATAAACAAAGTTCAAATAATTATTTTAATAATAATAGAAATTGGAATTTTTTCTATATTATAATTCTTATTATTATTAATAATAATTTTAATATTATTAACGTGTTAATAATAATAATAATAATAATAATAATAATAATAATTATTATTATTATACTTTAATTTTTAGTTTTTTTAGAGTTTTATTTAATTTTTCTTTCTCTTTCCCCTCTTTTTTTTCATTCCTCTCTTCCTCCCCTTTCTCTCTATCCTGTCGGATTCCCCTCTCCCCTTATTTGGTGTCATGCTGCAATACCCCCAAACCCTATGACCTATCTTATTTGCTGCACCTCCTGACCAGCCTCCTTGCATCACCCGCATCCCCCCTGGCCAACCCCTCTTACCCAACTCATCACGCCCCCTATTCTCCCCTCTACTCCCCTCGCACAGCTCCCCTACCCCATGCGCATCCTAGGGCCATCCACACACCCTCCCATTTCAGCGGTTGGACCTCCTGGAGACTCTTCAGCCTGTGACACCCTTGCCCTCCCACATCGTCCACCGCGACCTCCATCCTCCATACCATCCTCGACCATCCACTACACCACCCCTTCATCCCTCATCCAACCATCGTCCGACGAGCACCTTCTTTCCTTGGCCGACCACCATTCAGTGATCCAACCTGTCGCACTACCCTGGCCAGGGATCCTTCCTCGTCGCGCTTCTTACCTTCTGGCCATCAACCTCTCCAACTCCGACTTCCCCACTGGTGCCTTTCCCTCCTACCATGCAAGCTAACCCATTTGGTTGAATCTCTTTTCTTTTATTTTTTTGATTTCTAGGTTATTTAGTGGGCGTGAGTTCATTTTTGAGGTTGAATTTGAATCTGCTCATTATTCAAATTATTTTTTTAGGGTTTAAATCATGTTGGTTGTGATTTGAATTGGTTGCGATTGGAGTTCCGCACCCATTTTTTGAAGTTTCAAAACCGAGGTAGGTGGTTTCGCATTTAACAATTGTTTAATGAATTAATTTTCCTCTTAAATTAATTTAGCATATAATCTAATTAGTTTGTTTGATAAGAATAATTTTTTTAATTTAAGTTGAGATGAATATGTGATATAGGTGTGTTTTATGTGGAAATTAGTGTTGAAATGTTTATTTGTAGTTTCTAAATTATAAAAAATGTGTTCTGGTTTAGTGTCACTTTGTGTTGAGTCATAGAGGAATTTTTTATTGCATTTTTAGTATTTTTATTCATGTGACATATTATAAAAATTGTTTTATATATTTTTTGGTGAATTAGTTTGTTAATTTAATTATTTTAGCACAATTGTTAAGTAGTTTACATGCTGCAAAAGTGATTTTGATTGAGTTTTTTTGTGCATTTGTTTTTTTAGTAGAGAATTTATGTGATTTTAATGTGTTTTGTTGTGAAAACCTACATTGAGATACTTATTAGTGTTCTCAAGATTGTGAATTTAGTTTGTTTAAATGTGAAAGAGTTACAGTGTGTGTTTTGGGTTTTAAATCAAAGTGCGTTTTGTTATAAAAGAGGTCCTGGGTGTGTTTTGGTGTTTAAAGTCATGCGACACGTCTTTGAAATTGTTCAACAAATTTTCTTGGTGTTTGTCTAAGTGTAAAACTATTTTTTTTTAAATTGAAATTGGTTTAACTAATGGAGTGAGTGATGTAGATTATGTATTAAAAGGATTTTGGGTGTGCATTTAATTCAAAATGGGGATTTTGAGTGTGTTTTCATGTGTAAAGCCCAATCATACTATTTTAGAATAGTCTTTTGAAAATTTTAAAAGGGTTTATCAAATTATATCAATGGTGAGAAACTTGTTTGGATAAGGTTTTGGTGTACATAATATTTCAAAATTTTATTTGGGTGTGACAATAATGGTTCAGTGCGTGTAAGTACTCTGTTTGGATTTTATGAATAAATGTGACACGTGACATGATCTTAAACTCTAAAAGTGGATTTTATGGTGTAAATGTTATCTTGTCATGCGTGGGGTTTTTCTTGGTTTGTTTATGTGATGAGAACCTATTATGATCTTGAAATTTGTTTGAGCACAAAGCGGGAAGCGTGAGTAGCTAGGAAGGTGGAATAGACTAGTGGCCTAATGATTCAAGGGTGGCTTTAGCCCTGTTTCACTTAGTAGTATTTATGACTAAAACACTAAATAAACATATTAATTGATGAGGGTAGTGGTTTCTGAGACACGGTTTCTGAGGGTCATGGTTTCTAAGCCATGTTTTCTAAGGTTCATGGTTTCTAATCCACATTTTCTGAGGGTTGTGGTTTCTAAGCCACACTTCACCAAGACACAAAGATCTAGGGACCCAAGTTAGCTAACACCCATGAGGCCTCTCCTATATTTGGCACTCCTTGGTTAATTTACACTCATCGGTGCGATACTTTGGTTATTTTAAAAAGAAAGCGTGTGTGTGTTCTAATTTAATTTGTTTAATTTAAAATAGCTTTCTTTAATCATGTTTTATTTAAAAGTGTTAAAGTATTTAATTATTCCCTTTAATTTAAGTTGTTGTCTTTAAATTAGTTTTCATTTAAAGCACCTATAAAAAAATTGTTTTCATTAAATACTATTAAATCATTTATTTCTCTTTTATCTATTTGACCGAAAAATGTATTTTTCATTTAAATAGTTATTCATGGAATCTTCTCTCGGTGGAATCCTACTGGGATCTTGGATCACACCCTACATACACCTTTGGATGTATGTAGACCTTGTCCTTTGTGTGTCACAGGTTGGGGAATCATGCTCAGCGATGGTCTTCTCGTGCAGGTTAGTGTTTGTGACATGTGGATGTTTCACCTCTCTTGTTGCTTGGAGGTTTGATTTAGAGTTTTTGTTTCTTTTTTTTTTGTTGTTTATTTTTGGATGTTGGTTCAAGTTGTAAACATTTAATTTTTCTTGTTTAAGTTATTGATTTTTTGTTTTAGTTTTAGTTTATTTATCTTGTCAGTTTTTTTGTGTTTAGAATTTTGGGTAAATCGTTGACATGTGTTAGTTTTGATACCTGGAAACTTGTGCCAGCCCATGGGGATCAGGAATGCCCTTCAGGCCATGCCGCGAACCGGGTCGGGTGCCGGGTTGGATGGTGACCCGACCTAGTTCGTGACACTAGATCCCCGAGGTATGGATTACCTAGGCCATAGGCGAGTGAAACTATTGAGGATAGGTTAGAGAAGTTAGGAGGTTATAAACCAGTAGTGCATCAATAGGCTGGAAGATGATTACACCCAAGTACATCTAGGATCATCTCACTGGATGTATATGACTTTTCCATGATTATTTATATACTGTTCTTATTTTCCACTTATTATATAATGTTCATAATTTTGATTCAAATTTATTCAATACTTTCATTATTATTCCTACGGTGTTGTTTACATGATTTTATTACTACCATAGTATTTATCTTGGTCTAATGGTTTTATTTTTCACTTTCATTTTGGTTTGTTTATTTAGTTATTGTTTATTTTTATTATTATTTGAGTTTTTGATTGAGTATTTTTAAAGAAAAAGGTTTTAAAAATGGAATTTTAAAAGGTAAGTTTTATATGAAATATTTAAAAAAAGATTCTAAAGTCTCATAAGTTTTTTTTGAATTTTAATAGAGATTTTGAAAATTATTTAGGTTCTCACTTTTCTTATTAAAAATAAATCCTTATTTTAAAATATTATATTTTAAATTAGTGTTTCTAGAATGTTTTGTAAACAAATAGATGGAATCCTTGGCAAAATCCTTCTATTTAGTTCATGATCACACCTTACTTTCACTAATTAGTATTTATAAACCAAATTTCTTTCTTTCATGTTCTTGTTCCAGTTTTGGATCACTTATAGAGTGGGTGTGTTGTGGATAGATGGTGACATTGGAGTCTCTAGGAGTAATTTCCTTGTAAATATTTTTTATTTTATGTTGTATCTTGGATGTATCGACCATTTCATTTTTCCTTATATATTTTCAGATTGTATTTAGTATATATTTATTTGGATATATATTTTTATTTATATATATTACACATTTTTATTGATTATATATTGATACTACTTATTATGTTTTTTCATGTGCATAAAATATATGGATGCCTCATGATGGATTCTTGCTATAATTATGCTATGTATTGAATCTTATTTATCTGGGAAAAATTATTCCCAATTAGCTTATTCTTGATTCATTGGTGCTCATAATTAGCATGAGGTGATTGAGAACATGCCTCAAGTCATGTCATGGGTCAGATCAGGTGCCTAGTTTAAGGGTGGACCGAGTTAGTTCATGACAGAGATCATTCTAGCTTAACTATCAAGGTACATGTGAATAATATCTACCTTTGATGTAATTTTAATATAATACTAGCTTCCATTCAAGAAATTATATGGAATTTCATGATGTTTTTTATGATAATATATTTTATACTCTAACTAATTTGGATGAGGTTGGAGAGAGGAATCTAGTAGGACCATAACTTGTTTGGGACACTACTATTAAGGTACAAGCTATTCACAATCATATTAAGATAGCTTAAAGAAGAAAAAAGAGCTATATCTATAATAATAGGAAGGACTTATAATTTTAAGTGGAGGATCATGTCTTCCTAAAAGTATCTCCATGTAATGGAGTTATATGTTTTTCTTAGAAAGGAATGATAATCTATGTACATTGATCTTTTTTAGATCATAGAGAGAATTGGATTTGTAGCCTACTTCCTGGTTATTCCACCCAACCTCTCTAAAGTAAACAACACCTTCCATGTTTCATTGTTGTAGAATTACATACTAGAACCAGCACACATAATCACCAATAAGTAAATATAGTTGTAATATGAATTTTTTTATAATTAATATCCTCCCCAGATTCTTGACACTAGAATTAAAGTGTTGTGGAATTGGAAAACTTATTTGGTTAAAGAACTTTTGAGGAAATGTAAGATAAAGGAGGAATTGTGGGAACCTTAAGAAGAAATGATAAAAAAATTCAATAAATTTTTATGAGATGAAATATATCAAATTTTGAGGAGAAATTTATTTAGGGGGGATGTATTAACTGAGACACTAATATAGTAGGTAAGAAGTTAGGGTTCTAGCCTGGTGGTAAATGATAACCCATAAGCCTGAATCAACCAGGGTTCAACACATGGTAGCCCTATATTTGTATATTTATGTAGGATGCTGTGGGGATGTGGGAGAGCGTCTCAGTGGGGAGAAGGTGGAGGTAGCATGGAATGAATGGGTGGTGGGGTCAGGTAATGACACAAAACACACCAACAACGTTTCGTCCTGACAGTGGAGGTGGTCTCTATAGAGTGTGGGCGATGGTAGAAGTCATCATCTAGGTCTCGTTTGGGTGGCGTCAAAGTAGAAGAGGGCTTTGGATTCCAGTGGCAGGTGGATGGACTACAACAGGCAGTGCTATAGATGAGTAATGTAGTGGATCAATTCCATTGGATGGGCTTCAACAAAAAACATATTTGGATCTATTACTAGGTGTAGTCCTAGATGAGGTTAGAGCTACTATACTAGGTAAACATTATATCCCCAAACTATAGAAAAATTCACATTTTATTGATAATAAAATTGAAATAGTTTTATTCCTAGATATGTTTAAAATAAATATTACTAAATTTTATAGTTTTAATTTAATTATGTGGATATAATTTTCAGATTCAACATGAAAAAATTAGCATATGGTTAATTTTTTTTATAATTTTCTAAAAAGTTTATTTTTTTGTTTATAGTAAAAATCCAATTTACATAATTTTGTCACTTTTATGATATTATCATGATATAATAATGAATTAAATATTAAATAATACTTTATCTAAACCAAAAATATGTTTAAGAAAGTTAAATAATGTATTTAAAAATATATTTCTGAATTTAGATATCTATTTTTCATATTTTAGAACCAGAGATATATTTTATTCCAATAAAAAACTATTTTGATCATTTCCCTTTAATTAAAAATTCACAATGATCCATTCAGTTTTGGATTTATTTAAAAGTCTAAAAAATAATATTTTTTAATAATAAACCAATATATATCATGTTAATTAGTAATACATATTATTTTTTGTAATTTCATTTTTATGCTTAAAAATACATTTTTTTAGAAATTGATTTTGTTACATTAAGCTTAATTTTATTAAAATTATTTTTTACCACCTATATGATTTTAATGTTTAAAAATAGTTTTCATATTTTATATTATATTTTTTAAATTATTTTATGATGTTTACTTTATTTTTAAGTATAAAAATAAATTATTGAGGTAAAAATTGAGTTACCACAATAAAGGTAAAATGAGGTAAAAGGGGTTTAAAATAAGTGATAAAACCTCAAAATATCATGAAATAATTTCTATAAATTTTGGTTTGAGGTAATTATCTACCAATAATTATCCCTTCTCTATTATATTAAACTTTGGATCCACTTTACTTTCAAAGTGACATGTCTTTAATATAAAGTAATGATAATTTACAAAAATGCCACCTCTCTCACTTATAAAATGAGTGCTTCACCACCTCACTTAACCTCACACATAAAGAATATTAAATCAAATAAAATATACCAAAAAACCTTTCTTAACTTATTTTTCATCTCATATAGGTTCTCATCTTCTAAAAAGATCAATCTAATAAGGCTTAAGAAGTTGCCTAAAGGTGGTTATCTAAGGAAGAGGCAATTGTCTTAACTAAGTTCTTTCAATATTTATTTATTATTTTACCAAATATAAATATATTATAACCATACTAATATAATTTAATAAGTATCATTATTATACTTAAATGTTATTATTTTTATATAATGACTATTATCTACCTTATTCTTATCTATTCGAAATTGAAAGCACCGCCCATGCTACGTGCGAACTATCGCCTCCATAAACGATGTATTTCATTTTTCATCACTACCTTACATGGATGGTTATAAAAATGGATCTAATAAATAAATATGATATTAATATATAAATATTTTTTTTGTGTTTTTTAATGGTAATATTAATATTTTACTCATTATTAAGATACTGCCTTTCATTCAATAAAAATTATCAAAACAAGATCTTCATGGATTCCATTCTCAAAAACCATACTCACATATCCCATTAAATTAAAATGGGTATTAATGAACCATTAAAACAAAATCATTGAATTTTATTGATTAATATATTAATTAATTTTTTTTATCAAATAATGAGGACCAACATCTCCATTATGAAACTTGTACGAAGCGATCAAAATCACTAACATCTGATGATGAAAAAAACAATAACTAATAAATATATGTGTAATTAGTTATTATAATTTAATATAATAAAAACTATTATATATGAGTAATGTTATTAAATTTTTTATTAATAATGTTATCTTTATTATATAAGTGGTTAAATCACTTCTGTGGAAGTTAGGAGTAAATGTAAGTGTTTATTATATCAGTATTCCATTGTTTGAGATATGATTCATATTCACCACTTGTTTTTATTTGAGTGGTGTATAAACTGAACATGAATGTATTTTTTAAATAATTACCATGAAATTAAATATATGTACAAATCCATATCAGGTTGTCTCTTTCAAATTATTTTGATTCAAAATTTATCAAATTCGTAATATTTTTCATTCCTATCTCATTTTGAATTTGATTTTTTTAATATTATATTTTCATATTAGGAAATTATCTGATTATTATCTATAAAACCACATATATTTTATTATCCTATGGGTTTACATGAGTTTTACATGTAATATTACCATTTAATTTCCCATTTGGTTCACAATTCACCTGAATTGATGCTTATACGAGAAACCGACCTTACCTCTTCTTTTCGGAAGGGGATATTTCTCTTCAATGCCCATATTATTTATTTTGTTTGATGGGTGTCTTTATCTATACATATATGATTTATTAAGGTATTTTCCAATTTAATTTACTTTATTAAAAAAATTAATATTCTTTGAATATTTTTGGTATCTTTGTTTTTTCAAACATTGAATCTTTAAAAAAGTGTGAAAGAAATATATTTTTAAGGCTTTCTGAATAAATTTCATTTCACACATTTATAATTAATTTTAAAAATAAATATTTCACTCCATGTTTTCATGGTTTTAGAAACTAATTATTATTCTATTTTCTTTATAAAATATTTTCTTAAAAGGTATCAAAAATGTAAAATGTATTTCTTCTTCTTTCTCCAAGTAATTTTTAATTCTCTTTTAAAGGTGTTTTTATCTTTGTCATCATCCGTTAAAGTTTAATATACTATAATAGGTATATTATCCAATGATACCATCCAAATTATTTTCCTAAATTAATTATGATAATTTTATTCCATTTGTTTAATAGGGAAAATATTTACATTCTACAAGCTTGTTTTTGAATAAAAATGTTTACTGATTTTTAAGTCATGTTGATTATGTATTGTATCGTATTATTTATTCATTCTTTTAATATGATGAATGGATTAGACTTATTTAGTGGTATGTGGGTTTCTAAATTATATACCCCTTCAATATATGAGTATTTATCAAAAGAAGAACTATCCTGTGTATTTGACATATGCCTTACCTATTTATGAATGATGTGTAACATCTCTACTTTTTTAATGGAAATACAAAGTTTGATAGTATACATGATACGCCACATTGATCTTAAAAGAAAAACTAAACATTATTATTTAAATGATTAATATTATAAAATATCCATTTGAATATAATGGAATGAAATTTTTTAACTAAATTATGAAAATATGGTTTACACATGTATATATAATTAATTCTTTGGTGACCAATTAATTATAAATGAATGTAAAACCCTTTTTAAAATAAATGGAATTTTTTTTTTGAAAACTATTTAAATAAATAACTGTTATTGGATTGTAGTAATTATATATATATTATTAAATATAACGTTTAAAATTCATATTATGTGTTTTCTAGACATTATATAAGAACAAATATAATTTTACGCATAAAAGAAGTATTTTTCTAAAAAGACATTTTTACCACCATTTGATGGAATTGTTGATTTAAATCTAGTTTTTATAAATTTTATAAATTATATTTGAAAAAAATAAATTTTTTATTTAAAATATTAATATGAAAATTTACTTTGGATGAATTTTTGGTACTCTTTTGAAAATTTTCTCATTTTGATGAATAGTAAAAAAATAATGCATTTTAATTGAAAAATGATTTTTCATCACATTTATTTATAGTGCTAAATTGTATATTTGAATGGTTTTAAATTATAATTAGATCAATTTTTTATATTTTAATTCAATTTAGGTCATTGGATTCAATTTCACATTGAATTTTTGATATAAAACATTTCAATCTTTTGAATATTTTTACTTTTAAAACCCGCTTTCTCGTTTTGTCAATGAGATTAATTTTAAATTAATTTTATCCAATTATGTGTTTTAAATTTTAAAAAATGGATTTAATATTTGGAATCATAAGTTCCAAATTATGTAAATACTTCCCTTTTATTTTTGGACAATATGAATAGTAATTTTAGTAAATGTTTTATTAACCAAGTTAAAGGTAAATTGGATAATTAAGGGTAAAAATAATATTAAAAAATTACCATAACACTTGTACTAATTCCATTATATGAGTGTGTTTCAAAAATATATTCCTTTGATGGAAACTATAACCTTTGGAATCCACTTGGATGGGTGTGTGACATTTATAATATTATATTCAAAGGAAAGTAAAATTTTCCACACTTTTGTTTTTAACAAGTGAAATATTTTTAATATGGGGTTATATAGGGTATATGTTCAAATATAAATATTATTTTGAAATATAAGATATTTATATTTATCATTAAAATTAAATTTTAATTTTTAGAGGATAAATAATTAAATTAAAGGCTTCTATAATGATGATGCAATAATTGTTTAATTAAAGGAAATATCAAATAAATGATATTAAAAATACTAAAATAAATATAATTTGAGATGATTACTGTCATTCAAGAATTTTTCATATTACTTTAATATGTTAGTGATATTTTATATGTTTCGGTTTGGATTTATCTCATTTTTATGATATTTTTAAAAAATCCAGTGATAAATAGTGATAAAATTGACATTAATGATATTTTAAAATAAATAATATTTTATAATTGATATAAAATTCATTAAAATATAAAATTAATCAAAATTATTGGTATAAGGCTTAAAATTTCATCAATGACTCATTTTTTGGTCTTTTTTATTTTTTAGTAGTTATATTAACCCTCAAAGTTTAAATTACATGATATCAAAGTAAGAATTACAATGGTTAAATAAGGGTTAAAACAAAAAGATAATGAGTAAAAAAATAAGAAAAAACATGTCTAATTTTCATGGGATGAATGGATTTAGACTTATAATCATATTATATTGAACTTAACTCATTTTGGATCCATTTGGAATTAAAAATTAATTTATATTAATTTAATATTTTAAGAGTTTCCAAAATTGCCCCTCACCTCAATTATAAAAGGGAACCTCCTCCCTCACTTTATCACACCACATTGAGCCCTCTATCTCATCATAACCTTGACAAAATAAGCTCCTATCTTCATTCTATAATCATATAATCCTTTCTTTGGACATAAATCCAACTAAGGAAGGATTTTGGTATAAACTTAAAGGAGATACCTAAATAATAGGAAGACAAAGACACACATGAAATGTCAGACTCAAGGTAAGTAATTCTATCTCAATATCCTTTCATTGAGGCAATTGTTGATGATATGAACCTTTATTATTATTTTAGGTGTATATACATCCCCATTTGACATATAATTTCATGAATTTATTTGTTCTCAAGTTATTTAATGTTTCGTTAAATGTTATTCTTTCACGGGGCTTATGATTTAAATGTTCAAAGTCGTATGGGACACTTTGAGTATTTAAAGACTTAATTTTAAAATCATTCCTCCATGTAAATATTCTTGATATTATTTTTAATTATATAAATGTATTTTAAAAGAAATTTTATTTCTATTTTTAATTTCATTCAATGGATTTTATTCAATGGATATCAAAAAGGAATATTTTCACATGTTTTATATAAATAATTTTGAAAAAATTGACAAAAGGAATGCTCTATTCTTAAAGTACATGACAAAAATGATTTTTCTGCCACCATGGCCATTATTTTATTTTCACATTCATTTGAAAGATTTTATGTTTCATTAAATTAAAAACCATATTTATCATTTTGAGTATTTCGGTATTGAAAACTGGGTTTTAATGAAAAGAGTGTTTTTGTATTGAAAATGTGTTCTTGAAAGAAAATGGTATTTTTAACCAAAAGTGTTTTCATATGGGTTTAAAAGAGTGTTTCAAAGGGTTTTATGATAATTTTTTTTATTAATGATATGGTACCTTATCATTATAGGAAACAAATGATCCCAATATAGCTTATACATGGGGTAGCCCAGATAGCATCGGGTAATCCCGTTACAGCTTGACATGGGGTGGCCCAAATAGTACCGGGAAAGCTCCTTATAGCTTAACATGGGGTATACAAGATAAAATTGAGAAATAATTTTATATCTTAACATGGGGTGGCCCAGATAGTGTTGGGAAATCCTGTAATATCTTAATTGTAAGTCAACCATATGATTATTATAATTGAAGGATTTTTTGAAGGGTTTTATGTATATGATGCTCTAAGTCACCTAAAGAAGTTTTAATTGCATGATATGGGTTTTAATGATTTTATTTGAGAAAAATGTGTGTTTATTTGTCATTTGAAAATATTTTATTTCATATTATCAAAGATATTTGATGATAAAGGTAAACATTATATGATTTTTCATTTTTTTACTAAACTAATGATTTCCTTTATTTTTATATCCCTTACTGAGCTTTTGGGATCACCCTAAGTTTTTGAAATGTTTTTCACAGGGTTTAAGGGGTAATAGAGACAAGGACATGATCAAGGGGATAATTGTTAATATTTTTCATAAATAGAAATCATGTTTTATTTTAAAGTGTTTTATATTTTGGAAAAAATGGATACTGAGTATAAGTGTCTACTTATAATGCATGGGTTTACATTGTATGAGTTTGTCCAAATTATATAAAAATATAAATAGAAAAGATCCTCGAATATGAATTCTAAATAAAAACACTAGGATATGTAATGTTTAAGGCTGGGTCATTATTTGATGTCTTGTAATGAGGCATGTATGCTAAGATTAAGATGTTTATCATTATGCATTCTATCATTATGAAACCAATTATTATTTTCCATGTGATTTTTTATATTTCTATATCATTAAAGGATATATTCCCCTTTCATGATATTATTTATATGGTATATTTGATTATTATTTATCTCTATCATATTATTCATGCATTGTTTATTTTATGATATATTTTATTATATGATTCCTCTTACTAAGCATATGAGCTCCCTATTTTATTTCTTTTTCTTATCCTAAGGATGCCTAGAAGTGATCTCTAAATTATTTCAAGTATATACTAGAAGAAATAATAAATTTATCACTAGAATTTTAAGTAGAATTTCATATTTTTAAATGTAATGTGAGAATCATTTATATATCTAGTCTCCTAAGAATACTAAGATAATACTATGATATTGAATCCTATAGGATATAAAATTTTATATTATATTCCAAAGTAATAAATTAACCACTGGTTTATAGTTACTAGAGTCTGTGCTATAACAAAAATGAATCAAACTATTCGATTCATTGTAACTCATCTATGTCATATGATATGACATATGCATGAAAACATCATATGACACATGATTACTATAAAATATGAATGCCCTAGATAGCCTTTATGACACCTCATATCATCAAGTAAGATGTATGTTGGGAAAAAATCCATCAAGGTAACATTATAGTGTTTTTGGGTTGATTGTGTCTGTTGAAAAGGTATGTTTTCATGTGCCTGAGAAGTAAAGATTAAGTGAACAATGCGAAAGAGGTTTACACACTCAATTCAATGTCAAATATGGTTTTCCACACTAGGGGTAAATTTTTTGTGCAAGGTGGTTTGTGGTTAAGAAACATTCACATAGGGTCAGCAATGTCTATAAATAAGAGGTTACCACCCCTCATTTGGTACCTCAACCCTTAGAGAAATCTGAGGCTCTAAATCATGTAAAATTTGCACAAATTGTTTTTTGCACAAAAATGGAGTTGTGTGAAAAAGGTGTTGCATGTAAAGAGTGTTGTATGAAAAGCACGAATTTTTTACATAAGGTGCTAATGTTTCATGAAAGACACTCAAAGATTTCATGAAATGTTGAATTTTCCTTGTAAGTCTATGATAAAGTGGTATTCATCATTTGGATGAAAGAGGGACTTCAACAGAGCATCTATCTATAATTGAGGAGGTATTCATTACTGATAATGAAGTAACTGAAAAGTCTATAAATTGTGTCTGAATAAATTCCAAGAGAAGTGAGAAAAGGAAGAGGAATAAGGTGATCCTTTCCACGAGAAGTGATCCAAATAAAAAGAGTTAGGGAGTGACCCTTGAGAAAGTAGTGAGTTGACCTTAAACCTTGTAAAGGCAGTGAGCCTAAGCATACAAGTGATCTAGCCCGAACACAATTTTGGTAGTGAGCCTTAGTGAATTTCGTACATCAACAAATTATCATTTTATAATCCTTTAATGTATCTCAGTGAGGGTGAACTGAGTAAAATCTGTGTGTCCTTGTGATTACTTTCCTATTTTACTTTCAGTGCATAATCATTAGATTAAGAAGGAAATAATAAGATCAAAATAAACACTTAAGATCCAATAAATTTACCCTCATAATAAAGAGGTCAAGATCCATTAGGGTAAGAATAGTTTAGAAAAGATTATCTATACCCTAATTCACCCCCTCAGGGTATCTGGACCTATTTTGGACCTAAAAATATAAGTATAGGATTAAATAAAATCCCTTTTCTATATGCTTGTTGTACCCTATGATAAGACTTATCATATTATACTATATCCAATGCTTTAGGGAATATTCCTTTCAATCTCCCACTTTCACTTAAGAATGTAATACTTCTATTCCACTTCACCATATACTATATAAAATTTGATAACTTTTGAAAACATATCTAAATAAACTTTGGATATCTTATAAAACACTTTTGGAAATCAATCATAAACATCACCTTTTATTTCATCATGTGAAATTCCATGTGAAAATATCAACCAAACCTCTATTAGATAAAACTCTAAAACATTTATAGAGAATATCTATGAGTCATAATCTTTCCCCATTTGATCTAAAAAAAATTGTAACCCCACATTCCTTTGTAGAATTTTCAAAAATTATGAATCACTATATCCATAAATGTAAGTAAAGAGTGGCCTCCAGAAAAGCATAAATACTACTTAAGATACAAATGGATCTTGAGTGATCTCTATCAAACACATGTATCTTTACACCTATATCTATCATCCACATCACATTATAGAGTTAATTTTTATAAATTCCATTTATCTAAGGCATAGAGTGTCCATGAGTCATAGTGTATGTCAATCCCATATAGCCACCTCAAGCATTATTGATTATATGAGTATAGACTAACCAGATCAATGAATACATCATGTGCTATTCATCTAGTAGATGAGTTAAACACATGACCCTTATATTACTAGATAAGTACATCATATATATTTACTAGGTATACACATATATTTTCTTAGTATATCTCAATCAAGGGCATAAATTTAATACTCCTCATATTAGAGGAAAAATCCCATCTTGGCTAATCTCTAATCAATGACATGACCAATAGCATACTAAACCACCCCCTGATTAGCTAATCCATACGGATTTTATGATAAAGGTATGAAAGTATGAAGGTTATCATACTAAGTAACTTTCCAACTTCTGGCGTGATGACTCTAAATATGAACAATGTATCCCCAATATACCAAATACATAGTGTATGACACTCCAAGTAGAATAATTTGTGGTCCCTCCAGTGCGTAAAACACTTTTATACCCCATGAACATATTATATATCTCCATACAAGAATTTTAATCATATTAACCTTAACAATTCATCACTAGTTATTATACTCTATGATAAGAATCATTTATGGATAACTCAAAGTCATACTTTGAGAGGTTAATTATTATCACAATTCATGAAATGTATATCTACATATACAAATATGCAGCCAATGTGAAGAAATAATAATGTAAAAATTTCCTTATATAGTACATTTTATATTCTTAAGACTATTTTAAAAATATTTAACAAAACCCTACATAATAACCTATGTAACATACCATATATGATATACTTCCAGATCCGCCTTATGTATACTACACATTCTGAGGTTTTGTTAACTTATTGCATATTTATGTAACTACTTCCATATATATATATATATATATATATATATCCCTATAATAAAACTTTCCCAACAAAATCTTTAGTGATTAACATCTATAGAGGAATCTAGAATAATGGAAAGACTTAGGAATCATATTCCAAATTGTTCATCTCTTTGAATGTATCAAAACTCCTTTACTCTGCAAAAATCTAATGTTACGATGTTAATAAATTATGTTTTATAATTATAACAATTCTAAGTTAAAAAAATCATCCTTAAAACTATTTATATTAAACTTTTCCATTGAAATATATTGGTAACTAATATGACTCTTTACATCAAATCATGTCATATACTAAACACATTATGATATCAACATAATTACCCTTTTTTATGGTAACTAAATTTATCTTTTAAATTTTTTTATTATAACATATCCTAAAATATTTAATAAATAAGGTAGAAAAATCATTTTTCATTTTGACTAGTATAATATTTCTTTTGTTAAATTTGAACTTTTCAAGTCCAAAAATACTCCCACTTGCTTTTTAGAAACTATATTACATTAAGAATATTATGGTAAGATATGTAAACTCCTTTGTGTTAAGAAAAAAAATCTTATTTCCATAATGTAAAAATAATATAACAAATAAAATATTTTTCCCATATCATATATGGATTATTATGTTTCTAGATCATATATATATTAAATGAAGACTCTATTATTTAAAATATATCATCGATGGGTGGTGGGAACATCTTCCCTCATATTTTAACAAATAACTGGATAAACAATTAATTGTGGATATTTTTTACTATTACCTATTTTCATAGTATGTTATAGTATTCGGATGAATCGTAAACTGTGTGTAACCAAAAAATCTATCTCATTTATTAAACTATAGTTTTCTTACAAGCTCTTAACAGGAGAAAAAAGTGGCAAACAATACATATCCTTATAAAATTCATCCAAGATTTAAGTTATCCTTGAATCTAATTTCTCAATATAGATACTCCTTACTACAATACTTAAAATACAACATTAAGATAATACCATAAACTCTTCCTTAACTTCTAAAATCCTTCATATTTATAATATTTTTATAATACATAGTTAGGATCATATAACCTTCAGAAAATAAGAATCAAATTTTATAACATTAATAACAGAAGTGGACTCTCCAAAATAATGATTAGAATCCTTTATGTTTTCTTGTCATTTCCTATTTAAAAGTCCATGTTTTATATAATGAAAAAACTACCCCTCCTTCCTCTAATTTGGTTTTGGTAGTGCTATGGAATCTCTATGACCTTTTTTCTTCTCCTTCTATCTAGAAGTCTTACCCTTTTCTTTTTTCACCATCATGATGGAACTTGAGCATAGAATACTCAAGTCTTGATTATCCATACTCAACATAATTAGGATATAATTAAAATTTTTATTATATTAATTCATATTATAATTCACAATGAACTTTTATAACATTTTTAGTAGTGATTTCAGAATTAATTCTGTGGACTGATCAAGTTTAAGAAGTATACCTAGTCTCTCTAAGTCATTTATGTACCCAATCATCTTGATCACATGGTCTGAGGATGAGGTACCTTGTAATATTTTACACTAAAATATATCCTTTAATACTTCATACCTCTCATTAATATGATGTTCTTGATAGAGACTTTTTAAATTTCCTAAAATTTTATAAGCATTTATGATCTCATGTTACTTTTGAAACATTGTTTATATTGTAAAAAGCAAGAGGGTAGAGACTTCTAGTGATTACTTTAGATTATTTTCATTGGAATAAAATGAATTTATTTAATGGTTTCACCATTTTTTTCTTAGGAAGGGGTTCATCCAATAAAATGAATTTTACTTCTTTGTTGAAAACTATTCTCATGTTCTAGTATGAGTCAAGGAAATTACTACCATTTAGTATTTCCCTATCCAAAATTGATCTCAAGGTCAATATTGATTAAAATGATGTCATTATCTACTATAAATTTTTTATCATATGGGTAACATGTTTTATATTCATTTAATAAGAACTTTTATTAAATGTTATTACACTAAAATGGTGACCTCTTTTATAATTCCCTCATACCTGTTAATAGGGTAATATCCATACTTCACTAGGATTTGGTTTAGATTTATGTTTCTCCCATTACTTAGATATTTAGGTAGGGAATAATCCCAATAATATCATATATTATTTTTTGATAGTTGTGTGGATAACTATTTGTCAAAACCATTATATGGATAAAATCAACTTTATTCTAGTGGTAACATAATACTATTAGGGTATATCATCTAAGTGTTACTGATGAAGCTACCATTTTCACATTTTTAATACTATAATTCAATGTCTATAATCCCACAATAGTATTTTAAATGGGAAATTGTCACATTTTTATGTTTCTAATGTATTTTGAACTTAAATGAAAAATATCATAATTATGGAATTTTAACTATTTTCAATAGATTTTGTATTTTAGGATGCATGAAAAGGCGTGACACCGGATTTTTGAGCATGAAGTAGATCTGAAAACTAGAGTAGAATGATTACAAGGAGAGTAACACAATTACATGTCATGACTTCATCAAAAGGAGAAGTTCCATCTGGACAAGTCGTGAATCCATTAAACATTGCAAAACAACATTACACATTGTGTAATATCATTACACAATGTGACTTTTTTCAGGACTTGTTTTTAGAGGAGATCAAGACGAGATTCATGATGACTGTTGACTGAGTAATTACACGTCATGTAAGCCCGTTACACACCATGATGACGGTGGTGATAAAGAAATTAAATGCAACAAGGTGAAGGTTTTGACATATTTTCATATAAATAGATCCCCTAGACCACCCTTTGAAGACAATATGGGTGTGGAAACATAGGGATAGACTTTTTTGTAATGTTCTTCATAGTTTTTCTCATTTTATAATAATTTTTTCTTTTAATGTATTATTATTTTTCTTTAATATTCTTATTCCATTTTTATTTTTGTGTCCTCCCATCATGTTCCCTTCTCAAATCCATTAAAAATGGAGAGTTTAACTCAAAACTTGTTCAAGGGAGGGAATATTGTTTTGATTTAGTTTAATATGATTTAATATCTAATCACTTTATTCAATTATACGAATTTTGGAGATGGGTAAACTGATTATGGTGAGCGGTCACCCCATTATCTATATCATCCTAATTCTTCTCATTTATCAATCACCATTACCTTCAATTTCTAAGTCATGCATACAATGTAGTATGACTTTAATAGTTATGGTTGGTGAAGAGGTATCCAAGATTTATAAAGGACTTTAGTAAGGATTCACTTCCATTTTCCAAATTTCTCCAAAAAGACACCAATTTGTCTTTAATGATAATTGTAAACATGTATTTTGGGATTTGAAGAAAAAAATAATAATGTATCCCATTATCCAACAACCCAAATGGTATATTCCTTTTGAAATAATGATTGATGCATCTACTTTTTCTCTTGGGGTAGTGTTAAGTCAATGGTTGGAAAAGAAATCTCATGTGATTGCTTATGCCCCTAGATTTGTAGATCCTGACCAATAAAACTACACAACAACTGATAAGGAACTTCTGGCTGTTGTCATTATGTTGAAAAAATTTATATTCTATCTAATGGGATCCAAGGTGATTGTTTTCACAGATTATTCTGCAATCATATTTTTAATGAACAAACATGATGCAAAACCAAGACTGTTGAGATGTATCTTGATGTTGAAAGAGCTTGATGTTGAGATAAAGGATGAAAAAGGAAGTTATAAACTTGTTTATAATAATTTAATTTGGTTACCATCTATTTTGAATGGAAAAAATTCAGATATGTCCACCAATTAAAGAAAAATTTTTATATGAGGAGTTATTTTCCTGCCAAAGTGAAAGAATATGGTTTTATAATCTTGTGAATTATTCAGCTGCAGATGAATTTCCCCACTATTTTTCCAAGGAATAACTTGCTAAACTTTTGAGTGATTCAAATAATTACATTTTGGATGATCTTTACTTGTGTCATGTTGGTAGTGATCAAATGATTAGAAGATGCATCCCAAATTCATAATTTAATTCTTTCCTTAATTTTTGTCACACTTTGAGCTGTGGAGGACACTTTAGGCTAAAAAGAACAAAAATAAAAGTGATTGATTATGGTTTTTATTTTAACACCATTTTTAGTGATGCTTTTGAATTTTGTAGAACCTGTAAAAATTTTCAATTCCAAGGAAACATTTCCAAACAGAATGTGATGCCACCAAAACCTCATTTGTTTTGTGATGTCTTTGATGTTTGTGGTATGGATTTCATGGGGAATTTTCAAAATTCATTTGGATATATTTAAATCCTAATTTTAGTTGATTATGTCTCAAAATGGGTAGATTCTATTCCCAAAAGAACTGATGATGCCCAAATCGTGTCCAAGTTTGTTAAAGGAAACTTGTTTTCAAGATTTGTATTTACAATGTTTCTGATTACACATCATGGTACCCATTTTTTTAATAGAACATTTTAATCTCTCTTAAATAAATATGAAGTTCAAAGTAGGGTCTCTATACCTTATAATCTTCAAAAAAATGGAATGGTTGAGTTTCTCAATAGATAAATCAAACAAATTCTAGGAAAAAATGTTAACCCAAATTGAAAGAATTGGAGTTTGAGACTTGATGATGCACTATGGGCCTATAAGACTGCATTCAAAACCCCAATTGGAATGTCACCATTTATATTAGTTTATATTAAATCTTGTAATCTTCTGGTTGAGTTAGAGCACAAATCATTTTGGGTTGTCAAGACATGTAACATGAATATATTTTCTAATGAAAAAAGATAAAATTTTATTTATAGGAGTTGGGGAAGATCATAAATAATGCATATAAAATCTCTAAGGTGTACAAGGAAAAAACCAAAGTAAATATTTTAGTCATTTCACCCTATTTAATAAATATTTTATTTTCCTAAGAATGGTCTATAGTGGCACACCGTAGGGTCGATCTTAAGGAGGCTGCTTATAATCACCTATTTTCTATTGTCACTATTATAAATCTAACTAATTTAAAACTATAATTATCTAAATAGGAGGGTTTGAAAAAATTAAGGAAATATAAATAATAAAAATTTGATACAATCACAAAATGAAGTTATTATTAAAGAAAGAAGCACATGTTCTTAGGAGGTCGTGGTGATTGAAATCACTGTTAAATATTGTTCTTGATATTCAATTGAATGAGGTGATAAAGACCTATCACACCTCACCTTCTCATTTGAAATGCGATTTCCCTATACTGAGCCTCTTCATATAGGGAATCCTCTTACGAACATCAGCTAGGAGACCTCTTCATCAACCATCACTACCGAAACTATACTACACCATATACATGACTTAGATATTGAAGGGAAGGATGATTGAAAAATGTGAAGATGAATTCAGATGATATAGATATTGGGGTGAACACTCACCATAATCTATTTACTTGTTTCCAAAATTATTAGATTTTAATTAAGATATTAGAAATTAAAGCATATGAAACTCAATAAAAACACCATTCTCTCCCTCGATCAAGTGCTGAGGTTAGCTCTCCATTTTTAACGGAGTTGAGAAGGGAAGAGGTGGGTGAACACAAAATAAAAAATGGAAGAATAATGTGAATGAATAAGTATAAAATATTAAAATAAAAAAATTATTAAAAAATGAATAAAAATACAAGGAAAATTCCATGAAAAGATATTCCCATGTTTCCACACCCATAATTTCTTGGACGGGCGGACGATGGGATCTATTTATAAGAAAATACATCAACACCCTCAACGAATTATATTTAATTTTATGCTTGACACCATCATCATGACATGTAATGGGATTACACGATGTGTAATTTCTCAATCAACAGTCATCAAAAATCTTGGCTCGATCTCCTCTGAAGATGCGTTCTAGAAAAATTCAAGTTGTGTAATGCTATGAAGCGATGTGTAATATTGTTTCACAATTTATAATTGAGTCACAACTTGTCTTGATGGTGCTACTCCTTTTTATGAGGTCATGAAATTTAATTGTGTTACACATCATGTAATTGTTCTACTCTAGTTTCCATCACCGCTTCATGCTAAAAAAACTAGTGTTGTGCTGATTCGGTTTACTTGTGGAGTGAAGGGTCTTTAGATATATCCTGAAATATAAAATCTATTAAAAATAGTTAAAATTCCAAAATTAGTCCATTTTTTCATTTAATATCAAAATACTTCAAAAACATAAAAATGTGAAAATTTCCCATTAAAAACACAATTATGGAATTATAGACATTGAATTACGGTATTAAAAATGTGAAAGTGGTAACATCATCAGTTACCTATAAAAAAATATAAGAATTGGTGCCTAATATTATTAGGTTCACCTATTATTTTCCTTCCTCACACAAGATAATATAGGAGCACCCAACTTTATCATTACTTACCTGATTGGATGACCAAGTTATTAGAAAGTGTTGCTTTGGAAGGAATCTAACCCTTATTAGTTTGTAGCGGATTTAATTATGCCATCATATCTCATATTATTCCCTTTATATATATCCATGCTTCTAATTATCTAGTTTCAAAATAATTTTAGGACCGGGTTGATTTCAATCACCTTGAGGGGGGGGGGGGGGAGTGAATGACAGTGTATACTGATTTAAAACATATTATATTATTTGGCCATTTTTAACCATGCATATCTTATTCACATGTTAGCTGGAACATATTAAACATATCTATATTCTTTCATGTTGATCACACCAAATAAAATGAATATAGAAAATAAAGCATTCATGGGACAAGATTATTTTACTTGGATCACAAAAAAGCGATAATACAAGGATCATAAATAGATGGGGTGTCGATGTACCAAATGATAACACTATAAAAAATTTGAGAAACAATTGGTTTTGAAAAGTTACACTATTAATCCATGTTAACTATCTCTTTCTATCTATCCATGCACTACTTCAAGTTAAGTTTTGGATAGTTTAAATACTTGTGGGTAATCTTCAATAGGTTAAGGAAATGTTTAATATTTGTTCAACATGAGACTCCAGTAACATCATTGATCCTAAATTAATTCTCCTTTTTTCTTAACTATATTGTGATTCATTATCTAATTCATGATGAGATAAAATCACCATGTCAAGGTTTGAGTCTTTGTATTCTTTAAATAATAGCATCAACACATCCCCTAGATGAGGATAATTCCAGACTAAAATTATCATATTGATATTTAATTCAAAGGACATATGTAGTAGTGGTACCCATACTTTATTTGAGCCTTATTATTCTTAATAGAATCAGATATGATGATGTTATCATCCCATAGATTCTCTTTTTATTCCTCATTTCACTGGAACTATATCTTAAATATAGTGCATATGATCTCCTTTTATTTTTCTTGATATCATAGAGACAATGCTCTTTTTTTATTCCCCATTTTTATTCTATTATTGAAACACCATATATCCATGAAATATATTTTTCATAATTTTAAATATGGAAACTCTATAGAATATACAATGGTATTTTCTCATTTTTAAATTTTCAACCAAGTATTTGTGAATTAATTCTATAATTCACTCAATTAAATCACCTTTTATCTAAGACAATCTTTCACATGATTATCCCTTGAATATTGTGGTCTTAATTTATCTAAAAAATCCACATTTTCTTTGGTTCAAATTTTACTAAGTTATGATTCTTATATTATGATTGATAATATACATTATAATCCATGCAGATTCCTACAATTGGTTCATATGCATACAGATAGGAAAATATTTCATTTTAATTCACTAATAATATCAAAACATGTTCTTATTTCAATAATATATTGATTCTCTCAACATGAATTTGACCATGTTATTAGTCATATTTCATGATTAATAAAATGATTTTAAATTTATCTGGATGATTATTTAATAAAAACAACAAAGGGAATAAACCTTATGAAACTTACCTTGAGCTACCTCCTAACTGCAAAATTTTGAAAAGGGAATAAACCTTATGAAATTATTGATGTACCGTATCAATTTTAGATAAGACCTTATGAACTCCAAATAAACCTTACGAAGTTCATAAATAAATTTTATAAAGTTCCTAAACCAACCTTACAAAATTCACTCAACATTCAAAGTTCCTGATGAACCTTACAAAGTTCAATTCAACCTTATGATTAACTCTTAAAATGTTCTAGACCAGACTTATGACATTATAGATTATAATTATAAATATTTACTTTATCAGAAAAAGAAATTTACATACACAAGGATATCTCTCATTCCTTTTCTGTATTCAACATTCTAGTATGTATGGGGATGAACCTCTTATGTATGCCATAATTTTTCCGCATTTTCATTCCAAAAAATATGAGTAAGAACATCTTACAAATTATGTGCCTTTTAATCATTCTGAATTCTAGTACGAATGATGATGAACCTATTATATATCCTCTTACATATATTGGGATCTTCTCCTCCTTTTCTAAATTTGGTGCTCCTGTATATATGAGGATGTACCTATGAAGTATCCTCTTTCACATGATGCACTTAATATTATTCCATTTTCTAATAAGTTTACTAAAGATCAATATTTTTCAAAATACATACAAAAAATATCTTATATCTTTAAGAATCCACCTTCCACCTTCTGAATACTCAATCATCCACTTCTCATGATAACTTATGGATATTGAATTTTCAATAATTCCTCTAACTACTTGGGAATAACTTCTAATTCTAATAAAAAATTACTTCTTAGATATATTAATCCTTATTCAAATATATTTATAACACATTCTCCAAATCTTCACACACTATATCCTCAATACATAGTAACATCAAAAATTGTCTTCTTCCACTTCCTATTTTTCTTCCAAAACATTCATAGCTAACATCTTGATATCTCAAGCTACTCCACCTCCAGTATTACTTCTGAAACACGAGCTTCCAAAACTATACCTTCATTATCTCCTCACTTTTATGAATTCTTCCTTCACTACATATTTTCAAAAAATCAAACATATAACATTATGGTGAAAAAATTATCCACTTTTAGTTTTATTAACAATATTCCCTAAAATCCATGCACCATGAATAGCTGAGAATAATATTTCCACCTTTTAATTTCAAAACAACATCTTATATATTTCTAAATTTTATATTAAAACTTTATGGTTTCTTAATACATAATCAAGGAATATCTTATCAAATCAATTCCAGACTATTTTCCAAGTCGTAACCTGTTGAGAGTTTCTTGTATAACCACTATTATCCTAACATAAAAAGTGAAGTAGCCAATTTATTTTGATCAATTACATCCCATAATCCTTTTAAATTAAACTTATAAAGTACTTTCCAAATTATAAATGATATAATTTCTTCCCTTCTCCATCTAATGGTCTTAGATGAACAACACAAGTTTTCCAAAAGTAGAAATATTCAAGGTGTTATGTCTTTACTAGAAGAGATAGTTAATGATATCAATAAGAAGGTATTCAGTTATAATATTATGATAAATTTATAATTATAAAAATATTATGATACCAGATAATAGAACATCATACTTAAGATCATGTAGTGATAAGAATTTTCAATGTGGTTATGTGATATGAACTTATGTTGTTTCTCCTCTCCTTGTTTCTAGATCTCACTAATGGGAATGAAATTTTGTTTCTTCAAATACTTTAGTGGTTTTTGTTAGGGATATCCAATATCTCCTAGATTATGTTTTCTATACCATATTAATATTAGCTGTAATCATACTATTTCACTCATTAGGATGGACTCTTCCCTTTAAATACAGGTACAAAACTTTTATTATCCCTCAATTAATTTTCATAGAAGATATAGTATTTTTTTTTATAAATGGGAAACAATGTTCTATTATGGTGTTAAAAAACGTTTTTAATGAATATGAAAAATTTAGTGGTCAATATATTAATTATTATAAGAGTAGTGTTAATATTTTCAAATCTTTTCTGGATAGTTATACCACTCTGATTTAGAACATTCTTGGTTTTTATCATAATTACTTTATAATAGAGTATCTCAATGCTGATCTTTAAACTGAAAGAATTAAAATCTACCATTTTGAAAACTTGATGCAAAGAATTGTGTGGAGAATCAATAATCAAGAGAACTATTTTCTCTCCTTTTATGGGGAAATCACACTTATTAATCATGTTCTCACCTCCATGCTCATGCCTGTGATTTCAGTTTTTAGTGTTCCCAAAGGAGTTACTCAACTCCTTGAAAATTCAATTAAAAACATTATATGTGATTCTTATAAAGAGGGTATATGTCATTTGGATAGTTATCATCACCTATCTAAACCCATTTAAGAAGGTAGAATAAAATTAATGATAATTGATGATTTTATGCATGCCATCCACGATAAGATTGCATGGGAAATGATTACAGGGGACTCCCTATGGTCCAAAGTTTCTAGGATCAAGTATGGACTACCCACTAATGTTATCTAGTAGGATACATTTTTCTATTATCTATTTTGGAATACTCTAATTGGTTTTATCCACATCCTTTTCAAGAAATATCGATGGATAGTTAGTCATGGAGAAGTTCTATTATGGATAAATAAATGGGAAGGGAATATTATTTACTTTCCCTATTTTCCATCCCTGAACATTATATTTAAGGAGGAAAAGTAGTTTCCAAGATTCTCCAGTAATGTTCTTTCAGAAGACCAAAAGTCTCTCTTTAATAATATCATTATAAATGAATAAAATAATCATTGTTTCTTCATTAATTTGATATCAGGTTTATTCAATACCCAATATTATCAAATTATTATGTATGTATCTCATAGGGGAGACCCTTGGGGTAAGGTTTTCCAGGATAAATATATTCTTTTCAAGTATATTTTTCTTCTTTTTCATTCTTGTCGTTGGGATATCTCCATATATAATGTAGTTTATTATAAACGAGTGCATCTTTCTTCGAAGTTACACTATATTAATCACTCTACTTGTGAGTTGGGAGATCATTTTTTCTTAAAGGGTTATCTAGAGTCTAAAACATGGTAATTTATAGAAGATCATATGGGTATCTATCCCTCCTTATCCTACTTTGATTCCTTATTATCAAATTGGTTTGAAGGTACATGTTTATCCTTAGATCTTGTATTTGTTCATAAGGTGGTATTCCATATTGGAATCTAGTTTTTATAGGATCTCAATAATAACTCCAAGATCTATGAAAAACACCATAATAATTTTCATATGAATCAAATGAATATCTTTTTGATTCATGAAATATAATCACTATCCAAAAGAAATATTATTTGGAATAAATAATTTAGCTTCAATGATATTTGACCAAATATTGGGAGGTGCACATGACATTGGGTGTATTGGTCCCCTCCTTTAATATTAAAACTCAATTCATATGTAAATTTCTCTAATAGCATTATAAATGGTAGGATAATTATTTATGACTACAACAAATATATTTTCTTAGCTTATAGTGCTTTATATAGTGAAGGTGGTCCTCTCTAAGATGGTGTTAGATCCATAATTAGTTTTATTTTATTACTTAGGTAAAATAATATTCATCTTTAAATAGAATAATATGATTCATCTTTGATCATTATGTTTATCCAAGGTTCTTGTCAAGCTCATTGGTCCATTGTGTATATAATTCAAGAATGAAAACATTTCTTCCAATAGAATATTATTATATGACATACCTGTTGTGGGGAAAAAAGGTGGTATATTTTCTATCATCTAAAGGAAATAAATTTAGTTCTCCATTTATTTTTTATTCCTTAGTGTCTTTACCCTTGGACTGTAATTTAGTAGTGGCTAAGGATGCTCTTGGCCACTATAATTTTAGACAAGATTAATTTATCCTTGTTTTTAATTACAATTTAAATTACATTCAACCTTTCTCCTCACCCTTTTTTAATAACATTAAAAGGGTCATTATACTACTACATTTAACTTAGTACCCCCAGGTCACTCTATATTTTTCCTTTTTAGATCTCTCATCCTATATTTCTGAACTCTACATGGGTTCCATCTCCGCCCTGACACCTCTTTCTGAAAAAAAACTTGTGGAGTAAATTTCATATCCCCCCTTTATCATTTTAAATTGAATCAAGACCAATGGAGTGTGTTATCCACCAATTAAAGGTAAGTCTTCTCCAACTCAGTTGATATGGCCGAATCTAAATTTCTTTAAAACAAGAATTATCATCACATTATACTCAATAACTATTCAAAAATATCATAAAATCTTTTCACTCTTAGCCTTATTTACCACCTTGTCCGTATTAGGTTCTTCCTCAACAATCTCTTGATAAATTAATTTCATCTCCTTCCACTAGTGATACCACTTATTAAAATTAACACAATTATATATTTTACAATCTAGACTCTGAATTACTTATTAATTCAAATTACTTCCATATTAGTTATACTTGATGATTAATTTTTCTTCTTTTAAACACAATGGTTATTTCATCTAAATAATTTGAATGACTGAATTTATCACTTTACAGTTGATTAATTGATAAATCTTCTAATCTTACTAAGCCAAAGCTCACTGTAGGAAACAAGAGTTTGAAAAAAAAACCAAAATCTATCAATGTTACTCACCTACTCCCATAGAAATATTAAACTTTATTTTTCTCAACTTCAACTCATCCAATGAACTTAGTCAAACTCACATAAAAACTATCAGAAGATAAGTAATAAAATACAAAGGGTGTTAGACATACCACTTGTTAGATCAATTGATTCCACTTTTTAATGATAAACTAATTACAACACTTACTATATGTGTGCCTATTTTATTCATAGAGATTCATCTTTTCTAGACAAGACTTAACATCCTTTTAGTTAATGCCACAAAATACCACTAAATTTCAAAATCTTTTTGATACTACTTGTTAACATTAGAGATGATATGATCTTTATTTTTTGGTCATCATTAGTTGGTAATGACACCTCCTTTTTAAGAAGATTCTTGGTATCCTGAGAAGAATTAGTTTATATCACTTGTTAGTATATTAACAAATAAACATGTAAACCATGTGTGTTAATAATTATTATGATCAAGATACCTTATTCTTCATAGTGGTATGACACCACTAAATATATGTCCTTTAATAACTTTTTGATCACAATATTTATCTTTATACCATTGGTTTTTTCAAATAAGGTTTTGATACCATATTTATTTCTGGATAGTTTCTTCTTCATGGAATTATAGATTTAGAAAGGAACTCCATCATGACTTGAAACTTCCAAAGTCAATGTTAGAATTTAAAGTGTTTTCTTGACACCACTTGTTCTATTTATTTTCAATCAACTCAAACACATGTTCTTTTTTAGCACACTTACCCCATGGATCATATATCCCCCTTAATTTTTCACCACATTCAATCAATAGTTAGAATCATTTAGTTATATGGGGAGATGGGTACCTTCAACATACTCAAGTTAAGGACTATGGTTGGTATTTGTGTACTAACCCCTTGTTTCTAGTTTTCTTACAATCGTTTATAGTGTTGTTCCTTTGTATGACACCACTTGTACAAACTTATTTATAGATTATTTATTTAGAGTTAACCACCTTCTTTGTTTTGGTATTCTCTTATATTGTGAGACTCATCCCACCAGTGAAATCTTCTTCCATTGATACACCATCTATGCATTTCTTTCTATGTTTCTATCTCAATGCAAGAATCTTGTGGTATGAGTGAGACGACTCAAGCATATTTCATGTCTTTATTCACTAAAGGACATCAAATACACTTCAACCTTTTTCATATGGGATGAATCCTTCTTCAAGTGTATGATTCTCTCTATCTCTCAGCTAGAGTAGTTACCTACCTTTTCTTTATCTTCCAAATATGAATTATTTCTTTCCAAGAGGACTATTATGATTCTATCATTATAAGTGTTTATATACCCTTAATTAGAGTTTATATGTTTCCACGAAAATAGTGTTGGAGTTGGTGTTATAGAAGAAACTATTTTTACTTTGGATTATATATATATTCAATGTTTTGAATATTAATAATACAAATTATTGCATATTGTTTATTATTCTTCTTGACTTTAATGAAATAATCTCATAGATAATCTATCATGTTAATAAGGTCATATAAGTTCCCCTATATGATGGGAAAATTGACATTCCATGAAAATATTCTTAAGTATAGTTTTATGATAAGATAACATACTATGATGGGAAAAGTAGAATGGTGACTATCCGGTGTGAGTACTTGTAAGAAGCTGAGACTTCGTCTTATGAAGTTCACAATTGATAATCCCCAAGATGATAGATTATAAGAATATAACCGCATGTAAGAATTATCTATGTTTATGTGTCATCAGATATTCCTATATGTGAGTGTGTGTAATATTCCTTGGACTTAAAAGATTATGATTAATTCATATCACGAATCAAACACTTATATTTATTAACTAAAATTGTGACATCATATATTCAAAAGAAGTAGGGTACATTGGGTACATCTCAAATGACATGTTAATTAATTGATAATTCGAGGAAGGATTTTTCCTTTACATATTTATGGAAGTTTATATCACATATTTTTCATTGAAATTTAAATCTCGCAATAAATTCCATGTTCATGGTGTAACATAGTGTTTATTTCAGATAATTAATGAAAGAAATATCAGGCATATAGGTTGATGACCCAGATGTGTAACCCTATTGATGAGATATTATGAAAAATGGATTATAATAAATAGTAAGCGTTCATATGTGGTTATCTATTTCACATAATTAAGTTATTTCTTTTGGGTGCCTTGTCCCATTTCTAGATAGTAATCATAAAATTTAGGAAAAATTGCTTGATGATAATATGAAATAATCATAGAGGATCAGACATTAAGTATTTTCATTGATCTCGATTAAATTCTATTTAAATTTAATTATTAGAATAAATATTATTCTCGAGACCGAGGAATAATTATTTTTATGTTTTAACAATCAAAAATTTTTATTTATTATTTAATAAATATTTATTTATAATATTGTGATATATATATATATATATATATATGAATAAAATGTTTAATTAAATATTTATTTGGGTATTTAATAATTTTTTAGAAGGGCGAGCAGACCAAGATCGTATCTGGTGATAAATATTAATTTCTAATATGGTAAAATAATATCTATTATAGTTCCAATTAGTGCATAATATAAAATATTATTATTATTATTATTATTATTATAAGGCATGAGGTTTGATAAGGGTTATTATATTATTCAAGGGTTACTATGAAATTAAATAATATTTTAAACTAAACCCTTACTCTATAATTATATGGTTATGTCTATTTTGTAAGTTTAATCAAGAATTGAGAATCATTGAGCATAATGAACTTCTCTCTTGTTTCATCCTCTTCTCATTTTATCAAGAACAAGAAGAATTTCTCCATGCCCAAAGGAACTAAAAGTGATCAAGATGAACAACAAAAGACTATAGATATGTTATTCTAGCACCCAATGTTCCATTAGTGTTACTTGGAGATCAAAGGACCATGTGTGGATCACTACAAGAGGGGTGCTACTTTGGGTCCTCCCTACACAACGAAGGTAATTTGAAAAGGATTTAGAATGATAAATATAATCACCAATGAAATATCCAAATATGAGGTATTCTTTCTCTATATCTAATCTAAATTAATTATAAATTTAGCATGCAAATGTCCTCTTCGAGTTTTCGGATTTCTTATGTCAATATCTGATTTTAAAAATTTAGTTGGTCATGATGTTCATGTCTTGCACAATAGAAAAATGATTCATATGATCTAAAAAAACCTATATGGTATTATTACCACCAAGAAATTTTATTCTTCCTGGAATATTCAAGTGTTATCAGAGGGGTCACACTTTAAATTTATAATTATTTATTTGATTGTTGATCGATTATATGCAATAGTGGTTAGATCTTTAATTTCTAGATTATTTGTTCTTAATTTGATGTTTAATTAACATGATTTTGATATTGTAATTACTTTATTCAAAATTCATATTTTCCTAAAGGAATAAGAAATACAAATAATTATTGGAGATTCCATTAGGAATTTCCAAGGATTATGGCCGGTGAGATTGGGTTACACAACATGTTTCCAAAGTGCACGTCGTGTACCCAAGTGCACTACACCTAGATGTGTCACTAGATACATGTCACACCAAGTAGTTATTTCACTTGGTTCATTTATTTCATATCATGTGTATACCAAGCCAACCTAGAATACGACTTGTAAGATTACATGGGGTGTAGCTAGTGTACACGTCGTGTAGTCTATATGGTTTAGCGGAATTTGTTTTCCTAATTGTATGGTCAAATACACAATCAAAACTATGAAAGAATGAAAATATAGAACATTAATGGAGTAAATGATATATAGCTAGCATAAAAACTATGTAATTCATTAATCCTCACATTAAAAATAAATGCTGAGTCATTTTGTGGGTTATGCAGACACACATCAAGTGGAACACATGATGTGTAGATGGAGTACACGTAGTGTGGTCCCATATCTGAATAACATGCTGAGTCCTTTGACAGGTTATATGGACACCTGAAAAACATGATACGTAGAATGTATCTGGTTATTACACACTGTGTAGTCCATCCAAGGTACACACTGTAGCCCCAGGAGTTTATCCTTGGTACATAGAAAATGAGGAACATGGAGCATATCTTTTAAGTACACATCGTGTAGACTCCCAATAAAATATAGAATAAAATTACATTAAAATATTTAGTTACAACATTAAATCCTAATTACACTAATTGGAACCCAACATGTTTGAAAAAGTAATAGAGGTTTTATAGAATAATTAAAATTTTAATTAATTTAAAATAGTTATCTATAATTGTTGGTCATGCCATTTATTTTACATGAATGAATTAATGATGGGTATCTCCAAGACAATTTGTATAATCATTAAGATAAAAGGGAATTAATTAATTAATAAAATCACATTTATCTTAACAATAAATAATGAATATAAATGAATGTTATTCAGTGTACTATTTCATATTCATTGTATGTGTATGACCGATCATGATCTTGACCAAGACCTATGTATGTTTTGGTTTTATTTAATTTAATTTATTTCATGGCTTTGAGATTATTAATTATTAAATTAAATATGATGGTCTTCATGTCATCCCCCTCCTTTATTACGAAAGACATGTGTGTCCAAGGTTATTTATGTAATTCCCCTTAATTAATTCTTTTGTTACCCTCACCTCTATATGAGTAATAAATACATTTAATAAAAGAAGTATCCAAAGGTGCATGTAGGTGGTTCAAGGTGGAACTGAGACAATACCAACCCAGATGATACTCATGTGTACATGTGGAATAATGAAACTCATTCCAAGACCAGCACAATGAGTTTCACTCTAGGTCATAGGTTAATTTATTTTCTGTTCAATAAATGAACCATTATATAAGATCATGATCGGGTCATTTATATATTTATTTATTTCTATATTTTCATTATTTACTTTAGGGATACAAGACTATGATCACATAAATAAATGAACTAATATGTAAATATGGAATTTAAATAAATGGATTATGTGTAATTGTTTTATCAAAACATGGCCAATAACTTAAGTAAAATTGACTTAATATTAACAATACATGCAAATGAGAAAATAATAAATCTTTATGAATAATAAATAAAATACAATGAAATTAATATTAAGTCAGAATAAACCTTCCATTACTTGATTAATAATGAAATTAATAGAACTAAGTGTTTTACCAACCCTTTTTGGGACACTTACTTTTATTAGGGGAGTTATTATGAAATTTTTGGGCTGACCTGACAATTTTACATCAATAGAAGTATGCCTTTATAGACCTAGTGTAATTTAGAGGAAAGTATTGAAGAAATACAAATTAGAATTTTGGGATTGGGGAGTCTAATAAATGGATCAGGTAGATGAAATCCCATAGTTGGCATAGAACATCCTACCTAAATACCTTTGAGTAATTGAATAATCCATTCCTTGGGATATTAGAAGGGTCATATGGATCCTTTCCACTAGAATTTCTTAAGTTATGATACATTTTGAGTCCAACAGTGAGGGATATTGGGAGTTGATAAAAATAGTGGGAGACTTAATGAAATTAAATTTATTACGCCTCATATAAATTCTAATCATTTTAAGTACTATGTATATTTTATTTTAATGGAAGGATAATGTAAATTTTATCATCCACATTATCCCTATGATCAATATTGGAGAAATACTATCTCCTCACTAGAAGTAACTTATAGTAATGGTTTATAGACATATAGGTTTTGTTGCAGCATGAACTAAAATCTTACATGCTAGAATCCTAACTACTTGATCCACCTGTAAAGGTGGAAAATGATGAAGAATCTGTTGTCTATGATAAACACATGAGAGAAGTGATCAGTGTTAGATGTTTAATGTTATCACCCATGTCTATTAAACTCATGAATTCTCATGAAAACATGGATTCTTATATCATACTTAAGAATACCCATGGTTATTATCAGTATAGATAAAGATATGAATGGTTTGAGATATCCAAGGCACTCTTTCATAGAATACTTTGATGAGGTTCACTAGTTTGGCCTCACGTAGTCAAACTCGGTGGCTACATTGAGTACCTATAGGTTTTAAGGTTTAAATTTCTCAAATAACTATGCACTGATATCATTCTTACATCACTTCATAAAATATTATCCATATTTTTTTGTTAATTTTAAAATGAAACACATAAATATGACTCTTTAAAATATTATCTCACTACATCACCAATTTGATAAGGAGAAAAAGCATGAAAAGAATTCTGTCTTTATGGTAAAAAAAAGAAAGGTCGGGCGAAGAGCTCTAACCCCAAAGATTCTTCACAATGCCCTAACATGAAAAGAAAGATCCAAGTACAAGAAGAACAATGATATATTATTTGTTTCACATGTGGAAAGAAGGTCTGCTGAAAGAAAACTACACCCATACGAAGAAGCAAGGAGAAGATTCATGTGTGTGTTTTATCGAGAGCAATTTATCTATTTTAAAAAATTGGGTAATAGATACAAATTGTGTTTCTTATATATTTATTCAAATATATGAACCAATTAGATTTAATAATATTTATTTAAGTGAGGAAGATCTATGAGAAAATAGTAGATCCACACATGCTATCGTGTCTTTTGGGGACTACCACCTTAAATTGAATATGGGAATGATATCAGTTTTAAAAGGTTGTTATTATGTTCCATTTATTACCAAAAACAATATTTATGCATCTAGACTTGATACAAATGGATTTATTTTCAATTTTTGGAATAAATATTTCTTATTTAATAAGGATAAAAATATTTATGGTAAGAAAAATTTAAATAACGATCTTTATGTGATGGATGACATGAACCAAGTAATGGAAATCAATAATGGAAATAACTCACATGACTCATACCACACCCAACTTTGGAATCACCATCTTGGTCATATAAATGAAAATAATTTGACTAAATTATATATTGGTAGGTATTTAAATTCATTTGAACTAAAACAACTTAGTGTATGTCACACATGTTTATAGGAAAAATGAACAAATCTTAATTTAGTAGAAAATGTGAAAGGGCCAAAGAGTTTCTTGAATTAGTTTATACCGATGTTTTTGGACCATTTATAGTTGAACAAGGGGTGGGTACTCATACTTCATAACTTTTACTGATGATTTAATTAGATATGGAAATTTCTACATAATGAGGTATGAGTCAGATTACTTTGAGAGATTAAAGGAATATGAAAATAAAGTTGAGAACCAGCTTGGTAAGAAGACTAAGAAACTCTACTCAGACTATAGTTTAGAATATCTTAATCAAGACTTCATTAGTTATTTATGGGAGTTTGGGGTTCTATACCAACTCACTCTTCCTTATCCACCTTAATACAATGGTGTAAATGAAAGGAGGAACCAAAACTTGTTATACATAGTGAGATCAACGATGATTCACGCGAGTCTTCCAATATCCTTTTGGGGATACATGTTATAGAAAAAATAACATATACTAAACCAAGTTCCAATGAAAGTGAAAAATGGTATTCCATATGAAATTTGGTCTATAATAAAATCTATGTTGTATAATTTTCATGTGTGGGGTTGTGAAGCGTTTAATAAGGACTCTTTGGGTAACACAATTTCACATTGAGATACAAAATTCTCCTTTATAGGATACCCCAAGGAATCAAAGGGATACCACCAATACATCCCCTAATATAAAAACAAAATAATGGAATGACACGCTATATTACTTGAGATGGATCACATCTCTAAAAGAGATAGGGGGAGAGAGATATAATTTCATAAAGTTCCAAAACAAGGTACATAAGAGTTGACATAAGAAAATATTCCACAAATCCCCATGGAAGAAGAAGTTTTAGAGACACAACTATTTCATAGGAGTACAAGAGAGGTTAGAGAAATAGAACGACATGGTTTTCTTATCATCAAGGATGGAGACTCATTATTAGTTCATAATAATGATATTGTAACCTACATGGAAGCGGTAAGTGGTACACTTTTTTTCCAAGTGGAAATAAGCTATAAATTCTGAAATGGATTCCAGATACAAAAACTAAGTCTGAATTTTAGTAGATCCTCCAGTGGATGTAAACACAATTTGATGTAAATGTGTATTCAAGAACAAAATAGACATGGATGGAAAATTCAGTACTTTTAAGGAACACCTAGTTGTAAAGGGTTTAAACAACATCAAGGCATAGACTAAAAAGAAACCTTTTTCACCAGTTTTAATTACAAAATCCATCAGAATTATACTTTTCATTATGGATTAACATGACTAAGAGGTTTGGAAATTGAATTTCAAAATAGCCTTCCTTAGTAGGAACCTTCAAGAAGATGTCTATATATCACAACTCAAAGGGTTTGTGACTCCAAAGTATTCCAAAAATGAATGCATACTGCAAAGATCTATTTATAGAATAAAAATGAATCCAATTCATAGAATATTCATTTTTATGATTCTATAAAGGAATTTGGTTTCATAAAGAAAAAATGTGAGCCTTATATCTATAAGCAGTTTGATGGGAGTGCAGTCATTTTCTTAATAGTTTATTTTGATGATGTTATACTTATTAGAAACAAAATACCAATTTTACATCATGTTAAATTCTAGTTGAATAAGTACTTATCTATGAAGGACTTAGGTGAAGGAGCATGTTTTCTTGGGATCAAGACCGATAATGATAGATACAATAGGATTCTTGGTCTAAGTCAAGGTACATATATTGAGAAGATAATAAAGAGATTTATTATGGAACAATCCATGTGGGGATTGTTGACAATGTCACATGGAATTCATCTACCGCTGAAAATATGTCCCCAGACACATGAGGAAAGAAAAATAATGACAAGTATCCCATATACATCAGTGATAGGGTCAGTCATGTATGTTATTCTATGCACTAGGCTAGATGTATCCAACCCATTACGTTTGGTAGAAATATATCAATATATCCCAGGTGGCCGCCATTGGATGGCAGTCAATGATATCATTAAGTATCTAAGGCATGCTAAGGATATGTTCCTATTCTACAAGGATATGATGAACTAGTCATTAGAGGATATGTAGATTCTAGTTTCCAAATAGATTAAAATGATATTAAATCATAGAAAGAATATATCTTCATTGTCAATGGAGGTTATATGAGCCGAAAGAACTTAAAGAAAGCTATGTTTATAGATTCTACAGAAGAGTCCAAGTAGATTATAGGTTTTGTGGAAGCTAAAAAATTAGTTTGGATATGAAACTTTATCCAATATTTTTATGTGGTACTTAGTAGTAAAGATCTCATCACACTCTATTATTAGAATATTGTAGTAGTGGATCTAGAAAAGGATCCAAGGTCACATCTAAAGATGAAGTATACTTTGAAATTATCATATTTTAAGAGATTTTTCTTTAATAGGTGATGCCACAATGAGAAGAATATCCATGAAATAAAATTTGGTGGACCCCTTAACTAAAGCCTTGACTCAGTAGAAACATGATCATCATGTGAGGTCTGGAAGACTGAAATTCATAGGTAGTTGGATTTAGTACTTGAAGGAGTTGGTTGGAGTTAGTTGTCTAGAACCAATTTTTTGTCATTTGGATTACATGTATATTCTAATTTTTTTATTTTAATAATTAAACTTATTTAATATTCTTCATTGATTTGCATGACTTAATGTATAATGTCTTAGAGTATCTGTCACATTGATAAGGTCATAATTGTTCCCCACTATTATGAGAACCTTGATTTGCCATGAAAATATTCTTAAATATAGTTTTATAGTTGGATAAAATACTATAATGATGCACATAGAATGTTTATTATTAGGTGTGAGTACTCATAAGTAGATGAGAGTTCTTCTCATAAAGTTCACACTTGGTAATCTCCAAGATGAGATATTATGAGAATAGAACCACCTATATGAATTCAGCATGTTTATGTGTCATTAGATATTATTATATGTGATCATGTGTTATGGACCTTAGAATTTAAAGTTATTATTAATTCATGTCATGAATCATGCACTTAGATTTACTGATCAAAACTATGACACCATATTTTTACTGGAATTAAGGTATGTTGGGTGCATCACAAATGAAAAATTAATTAACAGGTAAGTCGAGGAAGAAATTTTCCCTTCCATACTTATGGAAGTTGATATCTTGTCTCTTTGATTGAAATTGAACTTTAATAATAAATTCCATGGTCATGGTGTAATGATGATTTTATTTCAGATAGTCAAAGAAAGACGTATCAAGCATATAGGTTGATGACATAAATGTTCAACCTGGTTTATGAGATATCATGGAATAGAGAATTTATTACACTAAGTATTTGTTTGCGGTTGTCGACATTTTGACATTAAGTTATTTCTCTTGGGTTTCTTGACTCATTTCAAGAGAGTAATCTTGGACTTTAGGAAAGTTTTCCTAATGATAATGAGAAAGAGTCCTATAGGGTCACACACTAAGTGTTTCTATATATCTTGATTAAATTCTATATGAATTTATTTATTGGAATAATTATTATTCTCAATATCGAGGAATAATTTTATATATGTTTTATTGGCCACAAATATTTATTCAATATTTAATAAATATTTATTCACTAGATTTCGAATAAAATATTTATTTATGAATGAAATAGTTAATCAAATATTTATTTTGGAATTCAATAAATGTCTAGGAGGGTGATAAAACCAAGATAATGTCAAGTGATAAATATTAATTTTCCGGCTGGTAAAATAATATTTATCATTACACCAGTTAATACCTGACATAAAATTATAATAATATTATTTATTATATGATGTGGTGTTTGATAAGGTTTATTATTTTATTTAAGGTTTTTTTTGCGTAATTAAATAATATTTTAACCTAAACTCTAACTCTATAAATATATGGTATGTCTATTGTTTAGGGTTAATCAAGAATTGAGAATTGTTGTACACAATTTACTTCTCTCTCATTTCCTCCTCATATCATCTTCTTAAGAATGAAATGAATTCATTCAAGACCAAAGAAACTAAAAGCAACCAAGATGAATGACACAAGATGATGGATTCTTCATGCTTGCACCCAGCGTTCTACCAGAGTTTCTAGGAGAGAAAAGGACCATGTGTATATCACCACTAGAGGGGGATATACTTTGGGTCTTCCATACACAATGAAAGTAAATAAAAAAGGATTTTGTATGATCAACATATTCACTAAAGTAAGATCATAATATGAGGTATTAATTATTGATATTTAATCTAACTTAATTATGAATTTAATATTAAAATATCCTCTTTGGGTTCCAGACATTCTTATGTGAATATCTGATTTTAAAAAATTTATTAGTCATGGCGTTCATGTCTTGAATAATATGATAATGATCCATTGGATCTGATAAAAACCACTATGGTATTATGTCCACCATGCAATTTTAATAAGTTTGGTACCTTCAAATAGTAAATATTTGTTCCATGCCAACTAATTTTATTCTAGTTTAAATACTTTTCTAATATGTCATAGTAATGGATTATTTCCTTATGATTTATTTTTCTTTATTAAAAACTACAATGACTCACTATAGGACTAGGTTTAGAACATTTAAATCATCTATGAAAGAAACTATACCTCATGTGGTCACCATTTTGTTAAAATATAGGTATGATAGGATTTATTTTCCCTTTTATCAATTTTGGACTCTATATACACATCCACAATGTGACCCACTCTTACAAAAAAGTATCATTTTGAAGATATCTTCCTTTGGGAGTTTTTTTCTTCCATAATTTTCAAGTCACATATATTTCTTTATATATTCTAGATTTGAATCATTTTATACCCCACTTATCACTACTAGAAAACTAACCTATACCAACAGTTTGGAGAACCGTAGGAAAGTAAGCCGTTGGGATAGGTCTATACCAACGGTTTTTGGAAAACCGTTGGTATAGACCTATACCAACAGTTTTGAAAACCGTTGGTATAAGTAATATAAAAATCTATACCAACTGCTCCATAAAACCGTTGGTATATGTATTTCCAAAAAAATCATTTGCTGGGATTTGATCCCAAGACCTCTAGTTTATCATTGAATGACCTAACCACTAACCTAACAGGACTTTTGTGAACATAATTTCATAAATTTATATATGTATTATCATAATTATTTTAATGTTTGATTTATAGAATGTTCTGGTTAAGAGTATCTGATAAAAAATCAAAGGACCTATACCAACAGTTTTGACAACCGTTGGTATAGGTTCCTAGATACTTGGGAGTGATGTTGATATTCTGGCCACTTTTCCCAACGGTTTGGCATAACCGTTGGGAAAGGGTAGGCTTTCCCAACGGTTTGGCCAAACCATTGGGAAAAGTGGCCACAAATTGGACCTTGGACAAACCGTTGGGAAAGCCTACCCTTTCCCAACGGTTTTGGAAAACCGTTGGGAAAAGTGGCCACAAAATGGGATTTCCCAATAGTTTGGCCAAACCGTTGGGAAAGGGGGTATATAAGTGTTGGGAAAGGTCACATTTCCAGTAGTGTATTGAGGATACCATAGAGGAATTATCCATATTCAATTTTACATTTGAGAGTTTGAGCCTTGATTCAAGCTCCTTGATCTTATCAATATTCTATTTCAACTGGGAAACCATATATTTCAACCTTGAGGTGGATTCCGTTCTAGATTGTCTCCTATACTCAAACTGTGTTTTGAGAGGGTGTATGATTTATTTCAAATCATTATATTTTTCCTTTTTATTTCCAATATATTGTGAAAGTTTTTTTAAATAGATCAATTTGATTATTCATTTTTTCACTCATCATCTTTATTTAAAAATTTAAGGCCACTTCAACTCTATTAACCCTAAATTTTTCTTTGCATGACTCTTAAATAAATCCCTGGTTCAGTTCATATATATTTTACCATTGATACCCATTTTCTTGTAGGGATTGAATCTCATTCTATTTACCACATGGACCACCTGCAGATTGATAATTTTATTTTTTAACATCTACTTTCAACATATAATCTTCATCTCTAAACTCTGAAGTTGAGCATAAATTTCTAGATCTGTATGTGTTATCCAAAACAATGTTAAAACTAGATTTATTAGTAGATTCCAAAATGGTGACCTTTTCTAGATAATCTAATTTCTCATAATTATTATTATTATTTTCTTCTTTCCTTTTTTCATAATTCATTCTTCTTCAATGAATTTTATTGGATCTTCATATTGAACTGCTTTACAATCTTCTCTTGAGGTAGAGATAATGACCTTCTATTCCTTTACTAATTTACCATAAACAACCTCCATGCTTTTCTATATTTTAAAATTAGTGTCACAATGATTGGTTCTCTTGTAAAATCAAATTTAAAATGCTCTAATCAAGATCTCATCTTTATTATCATCCCTGATTCATTCCATATACTTCTTCAAATAAGCATATTAAAGCACATACTCCAAATCATCATGGACACAATGTTCTAGGAACATAATAATTTATTTTTTCCAACAATAAAATATAATTCATTTTAAAAATGTAGGATTAATCATTGATTCCAAGAGTGAAACAAATCCAAAAATTGAAATTGAGTTTGAATAAAAAGACAGAACCTTTTGGAACTTATACCACTTGATAGGACCATGTTGACCTGATGCACCCTAAGGGGGGTGTGAATTATGGTGTATATCAATTTAAAACTTATTCTCTTCTTTGGTCCTTTTTTTTTCATGAATATTCTTCCTATATTAATATTATAACATTAAACATATTGTTTTTCTCTCTCACCAATCACACAAAATAAAATTAATACAGAAAATAAATCATGCAAAAGACTTTGTGATTTTACTTGGTTCATCACAAAGGGATAATCCAAGGATCATATGTTTATGGTGTGTCGACGTACTAGATAATAACCTTATTCATTGTATGTGTTACAATTGGTTTTATAAAGATACACTATCGATCCAACATAACTCCCTCTTCCTGTTTATTCACACACTACTTCTTGAAATTTTCTTGATAGTTTATAGACTTGTTGGTCTTCTTTAATTGTTTAAGGACATGTTTATCTATCTTTATTCAATATGAGACTCAATTTTAATCATTTATCCTAATTTTATTCTCCTTTTTTCTTCACAATGTTTTTATATACTTCTCTAATTCTAGGTGAGATCAACTCCTCAAGGCGAGGGTTGAACCTATGCCTTCTTCAAAAAATAGTAGTTGTACTTCCTTCAGATGAGGATAATTCCATACTAGAATTATCCAATTTCTCTCTACTTAGAAGATATAATAGTGGTACCCCTCCTTCCTTTGAGACTTATTATTCTCAATGGAACAAGATATGATGGTGGGATCCTCCTATAGCTTACCTTCATTTATTTCCTTTCATTGGAACTGGTTCTTCAATATAACACAAACTCTCTCTTTTTCTTTTACCAAATATCACAGTGACTGTTTCTCTGTCTCTCTCTCTCTTTCTATTCCTTCTTCTTATGTACCTTTTATAAAAACACTGAATATCCATGTGAGATATTTTTTCATATTTTTGAATATGAAAACTCACTGAAATTTACAAGGATATTTTATCATTTTTAATTATTCAACTAAATATTTGTGAATTAAATCTATAATTCACAAAACTTTATTTATCAATAACTTATCCTTTTATCTTGATTAATCTTCATCACGATTTTCCCTTGAATTACGTGATCTTCAATTCTCCCAAAAAAATTCAAGAACCTTGATTCAAATTTAACATAGTTATCAATTGTATATTATTATTGATAATATACCTTGTAATCCACATGGATTCATGCAACTAATTTCCTTGCATGTAGGCAACAAAAATATTACATTTTAATTCACCAATAATATCCTCACATAGTCCTCCCAAGATATCAATTTGATATTCTCCAAATTTATTTAATCATGTTTTTAATCATATTTCACTATTAATTAAACACTTTTAAATTTCTCTCATTTTTCCTTCAATAAAAATGGATAAGGGAATAAACCTTACAAAACTTCCTTTGTGATTCCTCCTAACTGCAAAATTTTGAAAAGGGAATAAACCCTATGAAATTCCTAATGTACCTTATGAATTCCAGATTGAATCTTGCAAACTCTAGATGAACCTTACAATGTTCAAAAATCAACCTTAAAAATTCCATAAACTAACTTTAAAAAGTCCACTCAACCTTATAAAGTTCTTGGTGAACCTTGAAAAGTTCAGTTCAACCTTACGATGAACCTTATGAAGTTATAAACTACCCTTATTACATTCTAGATTAATCCTACGAATATTTCCTTTTCCACAAAAAGATCCTTATTCACATAGGGAGATCTCTCATGAAAATGCTAAATTCTGCATTCCAGTACCTATGAGGATGAACCTATTATATATGCCTTTCCTTTTCTATATTTTTCATTCCAGTACATATGAGGATGAATATCTTATGTATTCCCTTACTTTTCTATATTATGTATTCCAGTATGTATGAGGATGAACCACTTATGTATCCTCTTACAAATATCGGGATCCAATTTGTATTTTCCAAATTTAATACTCCAATAGATATGAGGATGTAATTTTAATGCAACCTTTTACATATGTCATGTTAAAGTTGGTGCCCTATAATTAACTTAATTAGTACTTGATTATGTATTTTTCATTATTAATGAAGTTTTATTATCACATATTCATTGTTCTTATACATGATATTTACATGTGATAATGTCTTAAGAATACATGTCATGCTGAAAGATCTTGTTAGTTCTCTGCTATGATGAGAATCCAGAGGTGCCACAAAATTATTATTGAAACTTGTTTTATTATAGGATCATAATGTCTAACAGGACACAAAAAATACAAGCTATCAGGTATAGGATGTTCTCTTAGTAATCTACAGACAAGAGGTTATGAAAAAATACCAATTAATAGAAAATCCATATTTTCATGTGTCATTGGATGTTCTTATTTGTAGACATATTCATTAACCCTCAGACTTTAAGGTTATCATTAATGGATATCACGACTCATTTAATTTGATGTATTGATGAATGCCATTATGGAATATGCCCACTGTGTGAAGTAGGATATGTTGGGTTCATCACGAGTGATATTCTAATAATGGATAATGCAAGATAAGATTTATCCATTTTTTATCTTGTTGGAAGTTAATATATATGGCCATTTGATGCAAATGAAACTGCCTAAATAAATTTTTTACCATAGTGTTCAACGGGTGTGTTTATTTCCAAAAGTTGAAATAAATAGACACTAATCTTATAGGCTTATTACAATGATATGCAACCTGCTCGATATGATATATTATGGTAAAAATATTATATTTCATGGTAAACATTTGTAGCAGATTTAACATTATTGTGATGTTAACTTCTTTATCTATGAGTGTCTTGGCATGTTGTTATATTCTAACATTTTAACTTAGGTATTTGTGATTAATTCCACTAAGAAATAATCCTATAAGGTCACACACTAAGTAAATCTATGATCTCAATTAAATTCTAGTATTGAATTTAACAATTTGGAATAAATAATGTTTATTCATGTTTAGTTTATCTCCATAATTTAATAACAAGTTATTAAAAAGAATAAGCGAGTCAAATAATAAAAATAAATATTTATTTTCATGTTTGGTGAATATAATATTTATTATATATATCATAGAATAATGTGGTTATAATTATTAAATACTCGTTATTCAAGGATCGGTAAATGTTGACAAGGGAAAGTGGACATAGTCTAATGGTCAGATTAGAAATAATATAAATGATATTTATTTATATATTCTTAAAGGTGTTGAAAATTTCAATTAATTAATAATAATAATAATATTATTAGAAATGAGGTCAACTATGAATTATGGAATTGGGAATGATCTTGTGTGCAATTTGTGAACCCAAATCTTTCCAAAATAAATATATAATTATATCTCTTTTATAAAGAATGATTGGTGTGATCAATGAATATAATGAGACTCTTTCAATACTTATATAGATATTGAGTGATCTAGATTTCTCTCCTCCCCTCTCTAAAGATAACGAGATATCATGAAGAGTTCTTCTTCTCTTAAGAAGAATTTTACTACGATCAACCATGAACAACGTAAGCGATCAGAATCAATTGTGTTAGCACCTAGTGATTCTATGACATCGTTCAATGATTATGGTGCACATGTGAATCACTATTAGAGGGGTTTTTTACTTGGATCATTCCATAAAATGATGGCAAGACATGATCTTGTTAACCAGATCATCAATAAAAGTAGAACTATAAGTTGAGATAATTCAATATCTTCTCATAAATTAATTATAAATTTTATTTGAAGATCATTCTATTTTGGTTCCAGTGTTTTAATCTAGTCAATTAATCTACTATTTTTGTTGGAAATGAATTTTTCATCATGTGAAGAAACAATTACACATGGTTCATGACAAAAAATCGAGATGGATATACCACAAGAGACGCTTCTGGTGTGCCCGAAACCTACATGTCTCACTTGAGAAAAGGTATTTTTTCACAAAAGTATTATCAACATCAATTTTTTAGAATACATTTAAAACACATCTCATCACTTTAATCTTACAACCACTACCTTCTAAATATTAAATCATCCACTTATCATGATAACTTTTTGACTTCATGTTTTCAAGAATACCATTAACTATTGGGAAATAACTATTGATTATTTTCATGAAATCACTTTTTTGATATTTCAATATTGTATCAAATATTATTATATTTTGTTCGCTGAAGATTAGCACACCATGTTCTTGATGGATGGTAATATCAAGGAGTCTTATTACACTACCTATTATTTTTCCAAAATATTCATAGCTAACTTCCAAATATCTCATGTTGTTGATCCTCTTATCTAACTTTTGAATCCGGAGATTTCAAAACCCTGCCCCCATCAGCTCCTCACTATCATGCATCCCTACCTCCATTATCTCTTCACTATTATGCATTCTTCCACACTGATATCCATTCTTCCTTAACCACACATTGTCAATAGATCCAACATATAACCTTGTAGTTTAAAAAAAATCCTTATTTCATCCACAAAATTAATGTATTCACACCATATTAACATGTAAATCTATATAAAACCCACAATTTTGTGTTACTCAACCAATAATAGAAGTCACAAATTCATAAATATTCAAATTTATCTCATTAGTAAGGTATGTGAAATATTTATGTAATGGTTTATCATTATATGAGATTAATAATATAAGAGTAAGTATAGAGCCACATATAGTAAATTCTCATATTTATAGAACAAGGCATAAGCTTCTTAAGTCCGTCTCAGTCCCTCTATATGGAAATACTAAAATAAAATCCAATGCACGATAAATCTAAAACTTTATATTTATAAACTATATTTAACTAATAAATTCAACCTAATAACTTCAATAACAAACTAGATGAAAAACTAAATCTTAAAATTTTGTTCCTAGAATGGAAGCGGTTTATCTCATAAACTAAGGCGTAAAAATTATATCTATGGATTAATAGAATAATAAATATATGAATAATTCAATAATTTAACCTAAGACATATTATATATCATCAGTTAAGAGAGGGGGAAAAACAATAACCCTAACTAATTATAATTATAAACATATTATAAAACTATTTTGATTACAACACACACAAGGAAATAAACCAGCCTGAGGACTTGACTTCACGATCAACATCTAAACACCAACCCCCTCTACCACCTGTGTGGGGATAATTATAAAAAAATTATAATTTATGGAGATCTTCAAAAAAACTTCACACTATGCTAGTGACCTGATGAAAAAGATGTTAGGAAGACAAAGTGAAGTTAATAACTCTATGACAAAGATGGAAGTTGTAAATCTTTTGCATGCATGAAATTGAAAACTGTGTTCAATAAAATTCCAAAAAGAATTGTAGGCAAAATATCAGAATGTGTCTTATTTTGGCCAATCATACAGAAGGATTTAAGGAGATTTGTGGCATTTAGAAAGTAGATAGACCAGGGGAACTTTACTGCATGCCCATACATGAGATGGGCATAATCACGTTTTTCTGACTTCCTATGATAACCCTAACCATTTATGGAAGGGAATAAGAGTGTGCAGAGGTTAAATAGGAATATTGGGTAAATTTCTATCACCCTTCCATCCTGAATAGGGAACATGGATTCAAAATTGTAAAATCAGAGGGTATTCTGAAGGTTTTAAGCCATCCTGTAGCTTCAGAAGTCCTATCAGAGTACCTGGAAATCATCATCTTCTGATTTAATGGCTCATTTGGTGGGATGGGCCTGTTAGGGATGATATGAAGGATTTTTTAGTATACCTTTTTTGAAAAAAATATATTAAAATAATAACAGGTTTAAAATATTTTTAAAACCATGACATAAATGGGGCAATGATATTACCGCCACTGGCATGTTTTCACCAGGGCCAATGGTGGTAAGGTTGTTGCTGCCTTTGTCAGAAAGTTTGTTAAAAAATGGTATGAGACTTGTCATATTTTCTGTAAAATTAAACCACTATTTAATATTATGTATTACTTTCATTAAAACAATATGGAATTCTAATAAAAACTCTCCCTCAAAACTTCCTTTTATAAGGGGGTTTTCCATAAAAACCTTTCTGGATTTCCAATGTGGGATCCAATTCCTCCCTTTCCCACACAAAATTAATAATATATTATTATTAACAATTAATAATTAATTAATAATAAATGAAAATAAAAATACCTAAATAATAATTAACTATTAACATTTAGTATTAAATATTAATAAATTAGTAATTAATATTAATAATATTTTAAACAATATTAATTAATAACTAATAAATAGCTAATAAATTATTAATAAATTTATAATATTTAATTAGTAATTAAGTAAAATCTATTACTTATTAATAATAGTAATTACAAATTAACTAATTAATTATTAATTAATAAATAAATATTAATAAGGGTTTATTACACAATTTTTAATAAATATTTAAAATTATTATTTGGTTACCAAATATTAAAAATAATGATTAAATGATTAAATTATTAATTATTAATTATTTATTACTAAAATATTATTAATTAATTACCTAATTCTTTCTAATTAATGTTAATTACTAATAAATATTAATTGAATAATATAATTTACAAATTAGTAATATTAATCTATAATAAATATTAATTCATAGTCAATATTAATGACTAGTAAATATTTAAATGTATTATTTAGTAACTAATTATTAAAAATAACAATATAATTATTAGTTATTAATTAATTAATAATTAATCTATATTTAATTATGTATTAATAAAATAAATTTCTAGTTAACTAATTAATTATTAATTAACTAATAAGTGTTAAAAATTATTATCCAAAAATTACTAATAAATATTTAAAATTATTATCTAGTTACTAAATATTAATAATAAATAATAAATTAGTAAATTACTAATTGTTAATTAATTATTATTAAATTAGTTTTAATTAATTAACTAATTGTTTCTAATTAATATTAATTACTAATAAATATTAATTTGGGATGACCCAAACCCAGGTGCCACTTAGGAGTTCCCCGAGCTCGGTTGGCCACACTGTGGGTTCCTGGCACAACAGAATCATGCGATGGGTGGTTCCCAACTTTTCCTTTTTTTCTATGATCAATGATTAATTCTAGTTTTACACAACGATAAATAATGTGATCTAAATAATTGAATCAAATAATATTGAAAAGGGATAGAACACCAAAATCTAGAGAGGATCATCACATATTATTTATAACCAATTTAATTAAATAAATATTTAACTTGATGAAATTCTTTCTTTATTGATGATTATGGTCATAGATCTATGCTACATCATCATTGCGTTGTAGGAATCAAGTGAATATTCTATCTACCAGTGATCCACATGTGTTCCATGAATCTCCAAACACCGCTGAATGAATCTCCATGTGCTAGCACAATATATCCTTACACTTTCGTCATAAACCTTTGATTGCTTCAAGAACTGCTTCAAGAGAGTTCTCTTTGATCTAGTGGAGGAAGAATGATCTCCATTCTTGGGAGCGTTCTTGGAGACTGGAGCTCTTTAGATCTTGAGAGAATTTTCTAAATCTTTTTTTCCCAACTAAAAACAAATGAATTGGCTCTTTGAGAAAATAATATAAATTATTTTATATACTTATATGGTTAAAATAAAATAATAGCTTAATCACCCATAATTATTTATTTAATCCCTACAGAACCCCATGTCAAATAATAAAAATAATATTATTATTTCTCGGCATGCGCTTAACTTGTGAATTATATTAAATATTATTTAATTAAATAATATTCAATATTTATTATTTCTCATCGAACATAAAAACCCAGTCCTCTATTCCTCAATATTTATTAGGCCTTGAATAATGACAATTTATTTATTAAATAAATATTACTACATTTTCCCCCCAAAAATAAATAAATATTATATTCACTAAATAACAAATAAATATTTATTAAATATTCCATTCACATTATATTATATCGAATAACTGGTGACAAAATAAATGTGATCAAACATACATGAATATTTATTAAACCATGTCCAAAAATAATATTTATTGAACTAGTTAAATAACAAATAATAATATATTATTTAATTGGGATTCTGGATACACTTAGTGTGTGACCCTCTAGGAATCTTTCTCAGTGGAATTAGACAAAGTAACCAAAATTCCAAGGTTAGCATCTAGAAACATGCCAAGACACCCATAGAGAAAGAAGTTAATGTCATAATGACATGTTACCTCATATGAATGCTTACTGTTTAATATAATCTGTTTATCCTGATATCTCAAATCAAGCAGGTTGCATGCTGGTGCCATCAACCTATGTGTTCAATATCTTTTTCTTTGACTTCCCAAAAAAATTTAACTTGCTTATAGAATACCATAACCATGTAGTTATTTAGGTTATACCATTTCAGAAAAAGTTCTTGAGAATTATAAAATCAAAGGTGAAAATTCTTTCTCACATTATTTTTTAATTCAATATTAATCATGATGCACCCAACGTATTGTATCTCACCAAAAACATCTATTTTCACACTTTTCGTAAATACATCAAAGTACGTGAATCATAATATCCATAATACTCATTAATAATAATACTAAAGTATAAAGACTAGTACATATATCTGTAGATAGGAATATCCATTGACACATATAAATGTGGATTTCCTATTGGCGGGCCTCGTTCTCATAATATCCTACTAGATATTACCAAGGGCATACACCATGAAAAGGTTCCTCAAAGTCCAATGAGTCTCCACCCATGATAGCCTATATCATTTGTGTCCCTCAAATTATGTCATCCGACTATAGAACATATATTAAAAAATAGCGTCATTTCACTTTCGAGTTCTCATCATAGTAGGGAACTATTATGACCTTTTAGTGCGATAACCACTCTTAGGACATTATCACATACCAAGTCATGTAGAATAAAAATCATAATGTGTCAAATAGTTTATTAATATTTAAAACCATGAATAAAATTTATCATAAAGTACATATAAGTTGGTTCTAGGGAACCAACTCCAACACACATGGCCTTAAGTGAATGTCCTTGAATGCTAGAGGTTGTTGACTAGCAACGAGGACCTAGGGTGTGTATGTGGGGAGACTATTTCCTCATTACCATAGTGTGTTTCAGAGAATAACATATAAAAACAGGAGATAATTAGAGGAAGAAATACAAGTAAAGATAAGACACAACAGAAATAGACTGAAGTAATTAACAACTAAAACAACTTATATAAGCCTACAAAAGTTGATGATGATATGTCAAGTCACTAAAAAGCTAGGAAAAATGGATCCAAGCTCCAGTTTGGTCATATGATACTAGATCCATCCCAAGTAACAAGCAATCAAGTGTCTTAAGCAAATCACTTCCCTTTGTCAACTCCTGCATATATATGATCTTCCCGAGTAGCAATGGTGCCTGTATAGGGTGTGAGATAAATTTTAGTAGGCCACCACTAACGATGTCTGTTACATATTGTCCGTGTAATATAAACTAAAATAGCGTCCAAGAATGCATATATAAAATTAAATAAGAACTGTAATGTAAATACCCAAGCAACTGCATCATCCCTTGGCTGGTGTCTTAACATATAACTAGTTCATTAATTAATTATGTCCCAATTTATAGATTAACTATCACCTCATGATAGTAATAGTAAAGGTTCCATGATGTAACAAGATAACATATATTGATATTAATAATGAAAGCTTTACAAGGTAATAACAAAGGTAACCAAGACCTCAAGGGTCACCAACTCAGTAGTAGCTAAAGCCTGATGACAGGGTAAGAGTGCAATTCAAGGAGAGTTATCCAATACATTCCACAATAGTATGATCTAACCAATTCTATAGAATGAATATAAGGTAAAACATGATAAGATATGTCTAGGACCGAGGATTTAACCAAGGAACCTCATGTTTGTAGAAGCCATGATAGATCCAAGGAGTGTATCCAAGGTATCCTTTAATAGCAATGGAGGGATCCTACAATTCATACTGGGCATGCAATGATGGATGAGGATCAAGTTCCATGGTGGGTCTCAACCAAGGTAATCACCATCCTTGAATCAGAATGACGTCCATGAGTGATCAAGGAATTACCTTAGGAATCCAAAATCTTACTCAATTCTTACCACACCTATAATTATTTCAAGGTCTATATATAGTTAGACACATTACATTCAATTTATTTAATAAATTAGGATATATTATAATTATGACATTTTAACATTTCATAAGGTTCAAGCCATTTCCTTTTCATTAGTTGGACAAGGCCAAGGGGCATGAAACCATCTCATTAATTAATTTAAGTGATAATAATTTATCTTGGTTTAATCGAATACCTTCAACCGTGAGTGGAAAGGGGTACTACGACATGAAACTAACAATCATTTCATTTAAGAAGGCCAATTCATTTATATACAACACACTTTCTATCTCAATTAAGATTGATTTATCAAGATTTAAGCACTTACCTTTGGTGGGTCAAGTGTGGATCAACATGGTACTATCCATTAAAAAATTCAATAGCCATTTAATATAAGTTGGCTAACCATTATATTGGTCAACCTTAAGCACACCCAAAAGGCGACTCAAAGGTGTCAAAACACTAAAACCCCAAATATGGAAACTCACCCTACACAGGGTGGTTGAAGTTGTGGACATAACCACCAAAAATGAATATCATATATGGTAAGGGTCTTAGAACATGGTCCTAACAACTATAATAAATACATATAAATTCAACCGACGACGCTTGATGAAATTGGCCTGACAACACGAAAATTCATAAAATGACAGAAATTGAGGAACGAATTATAGACCACCTACCATAGGCTCGTACAACTCTCTTCATCCAGTATCAACCTTTAGTTCGGCCTCAATTAGAGAAGATCTAAAGAATGAATCAATGATTAGAAATTGGGGAATATGAGCCTACATCTAAATAGAATTGTTGATAGAAAGAAGAATGTCAAAATATGAAAAAGGAATCGAGAACATACAAGAATATATCTAATGAGATGAAAAATGATCAATTCAAACTCTAGACTAAATCCAGATATCAATTCATAGAATAGACTTGATGAAGGATTCAAAAGGGTAGAAGGGAGGCTCTCCTATCCACTAGAAATGAAAACCAATGGAGGAGTAAATTTTAAGATATTTTAAGGTAAAACCTATAATTTTACCCAAAAAGTATCCTTCAAATAGTTTGACCACATGGTTTGGCCAAACCATGTGAAAATCTTTCATGAGAAGCTATAGGAAGGGGAATACCACACGGTTAGGCCACACAGTTAAGGAAACCATGCACCAGTAGTGTGAAATTCCACTCTGAAAATTATAGACATTCTCGCTCGGTCGTGCGGCCCATTTTGCATAGTTAGGTCAAACCATGCACCTCATTCTACTCACTGTCTAGCCTCACATGGTTAAAACTAACCATGTTGACTTACTCAAATGGTTTAAACTAACTGTACAACAAACCTTTTTCTCCCAAAAATTTGGGTTTCAGGATCCGAACAAGCCCGAGATACCCTGGATACCTTCACTAACTCAATAGGCATCAATATTAGGTCCCTAAAAGTAAATTAGACCAAAATTTAAAGGATCTATACATAAGTGAAAAAAAATTCTTACATAATTAAATAATATGATTTAGTATTTAATAATATTAATTTCTAATAAATCATAAATAATAAATAATATTAATTACTAATAAATAGGTAAAATTATTATTTAGTAATTAATTATTAAAAATAATAATATAATTATTAGTTATTAATTAATTAGAAATTATAAAACATTTAATTAATTATTTATGATATTAAGTAAAAATTAATTAAATAATCATTCAATAAATAATAATCATGAATGATTAGAATTATAAAAATTAGCAATAAATATTTAAAAATAATATTTAGTTACTAAATATTAGTAATAATGATTAAATTATTAAAATAATAATGATTAATTAATTATTATTAAATTATTTCTAAATTGTTATTATATAATTGAATAATTGTTTCTAATTAATATTAATTACTAATATAAACTAAAAAAATAAATTCTTTAGTTACCAATTAAAAATCATAATTATTATAAAAATATTATTTATTATTTATTATTTATATATTATTAATATTATTTATTTTTAATTATATATTTTTTATTTAATAATTAATTAAAACCTATTAATTACAAATAATTAATTCATAATTAATTAGTTGTTTAATAATATTATTAATAATTTATTAATAATTTATTAATAATATATTAATAATTAATTATTATCATTTAAAATATTATTAATATTAATTATTTAATTATTAATATTTAATTGTAAATATTAATATGTAATTATTAGTTATGTATTATTATTATTTTTAATTCATAATTAGTGTTTATTGTTAATTATTTATTATTTTTAATAATAAAATATTATGAATTCTGTGTTGGAAAGGAGGACTTGAATCCCACATTGGAAATGTAGAAGGATTTCTAGGACAAACCCCCTTATAAAAGGGGGCCCTGAGAGAGAGTTTCTATTTGAATTTGGGATTACTTTAATAACAATATTGCTGAATATTAAATATCAATTAACTTCATAATTTTTTTTGTTATATATATATAAAGAAAATGAAAAAAAATAAAAATGAAAATTTTAAATATAAAAAAATGTATATTTAACTTTTTTTTTCATTTAGGAAAAGGTGTAAAAGCCCTTTCCATCTTTGTCACAACTTTCTGGAAAAGGCGATAATGTCCTTGCTACCTTTGCATCCTAGTTTTAAGAATATTTTAAACATAGAATTATTTTAATATTTTTTTTTTCAAAAAATGTATATATATATAAAAACTCATGCTATGAAACACATGGTCCAAAAACACCAATAGGCCTAGTAGTTTAACGATCCATAAGGTGAGTTAGACCAATTGTAGATATTACCAAAATCTAATTCTAATATTTCTGATTTCTTATTATTGGTTAAAATTTAACAATAAATATTATTTAAACATTAATCTATATGGTTTATTTGATCTACCACTGCAAAACACAACTCAAAGGAAGAAAAATACAATAAACACACCGGTCTGGATGAATTGACCCCACAACATTCCCCTCATCCCCTAAAAACCTTACCAACCTATAATGGGGATAAAAATTAATGATTATAATAAAATATTTGTATACTATTAGATGACTATGGGTTGATGCAAAAATGTGTATTTTGAAAACATATTTTCAATTTTAATGTCTACTATAAAGGACAATATCTTCTCATGATTAGTTCATGACACTTTGAAGTGTCATTAAGCTATACAGTCTACAAATTAATAATTTATATACCACTTTATAGAATTTAATTGTCAATTCTCAATGTGTACTAAATTATAAGGCCGATTCCAATGTTTTTTTGGGTTTCAGAAACATTTTAAAAAATATATTAGGTTAAAAATTATTTGGGGAAATGATTTGTGTGAACCTCTTTCATGATATCTAGATTGATCACTTGCATGTAATGGGCTCGTTCAAGCTATTTAATGAGTAAATATCTTGCATGAACCTCATTCACGTAAGTATCTAGTTTGTCTTTCATGAATGGGGATTATGCAAGATTGTTGGTGAGACACAAAGTATCAACCATGTTTACATTTCCTATCTAGATCCCCAATGAGAGGTGAGAACACAATTCATGCTTCTTGTGACCCCTCCTATAAAATGAGCACCCCCATTCACTTTTTTTCTCTCTTAAAAAAAAGTTCTATTCATTTATATTATTTCTAAATTTATTATTTACGATACTCGAGAAGGTACAATTTATTTATTCAAATTGTAGTTTTTAGTTAATTTATTTATTCTTAATTTGTTATATTAATTTGTTAGTTTTTTATTTAATTATTTGTTTATATTTTTTAAATAATATGAAATATGTATTATTTTAAAGTTGTTGAATGATTTAATAAATTTATATCAGGGATTGTTTAAAAAATTAAATTATTTCAAAAAATTAATAATTTTTTTACTATAATTTATATACCATTATAATTAATGCAGTAATGTGATGAGCGAATGACCATTGGTCAACCAACCAACACATTTCTGTTTTATAATTTTCACTTATAAATTTTAATGATTTTTTTTAATTTTATTCTTGATGATCTATGATGATGCAAAAAAATGCACATAATTTTTCCCCAAATTTCAGCACTTTACTTGATCAAATTTTACTAAATGTTTTTATCTTTCAATGATGTTTTATATAATTAAGATATTTGAAAAAGATAAATTTTTTTACTTCTAAAAAATTTGAATATCTAGTGATATCTAGAGAACTTCTATGAAATTTTTAATAAAAGGGGTCATTATGATGATGAGTTTCAATTTACACCTACCGAGAATAATTCATATGCTATTAAAGTAAGGAATCCATAAAATAAGTAAAAAATAAAATGAATAAAGATAGTGAGTGAACCTTGTGGATTAGGAAAAAGAAAGATACTAAAAAAAACAATCCCAAAAAGAATGTAAATAATGATTTTACACCAAAGAGGATATAAATATATATTGTTGAAGGAAATATTAAATAATGGATAGTTTCAAGAAATCAATGAACGTTAAAGTTAAATAAACAAGGATGGATCAATAAAGAGAATAAATCTAAGGAAGGGACAAAAGTATGAGTTTGGTGGAAGACATAAATGAAGGGAATTTGAAATTCATGAGAGTTTTTAAAATAAAGGTAACTTAATAGTTGTTGATAAACTTTGTAGAAATGAGAAAATGTTGGACACACTTCTGAAAATTTCTTGATATTGCTACCAGGCCAGAAGAAGTTGGTGAATAAAAGGAATCAAGCATCAAAGGATTCATGTACTTCAAAGGTTTAAATAAAGAATAAATTTTTACGCATGGAGAAAAGTGATCATGTTCCTAAAGAATGAAATATTGTTTGTCTCACCTAACTGGATGTAGCAATGGATTTGGAGGAAGCACAAAAGAATACATGTTCCTTGTTAGATGATATGGAAAATAAAGTTCCACACATGGACAAGGCTGAATGTAACAAGAAATATATGTGGTCCATGGAAGTTCATGTTTGGAAAATTAAAAACAGGGAAATAATGATGAGTTATCATAAAGATAAAGATGAGTTGAAAGGATTTTAGGGATTGGGAAATATCTCTCAACCTTTTTTCATTACATAATAAGTAAATAGGAAACCACCCTATTCCCATATATGTTGTGTATATTTTCATTGTATAGGGAATTTAAGGTGATGTAATTAATGGAGAGAACTTAATTTTAACTAACAAACTTTGAATAAATTATATCTAGAAGATATATCCATCATGGAGAACATTATTTCAATTTGTATCAACCATGATGAAGGAGAAGGATGGATTTTTCCCCTTGAGGGGGAGTTGAGTTGAACGAATTCTAGATATCAATATCTCAAGTAAATTTTAAATTTTGGTTAGTTAAAATGGGAGAAAATTGCTCTAGATTTAATTTTTTAAACTATTTATTGAAATTAATGTAGAATATTACTTGAAAATTAGTTTAATAACCCCTGAAATAATATTTTTGAGTTGGTGTTATGTGATGTATTATCTATGGATTGATTTGATATCTCTGTTTATCACTCTTATTTTCTACTTTGAGCATTGATCTCATAAACTTATACTACATTAATTCATGTCTCATTAGTTTAAGAAAATTTATTTTATCCTTCTCTCAAGTAAATAAGGGTTTACTTTCAAAAAGAGGGAGAAGATGAAGTGTCATGTCATGAATAGAACATGATATGGATCTTAATTTACCTTAATCTTGAGCCCTTGAATTTATTTTTAATAAGGGCGATATAGAAACAAGATAAAATATTATGTGGTTATTGAATTTAGTTTGTATTAGGTATTGAAATCAAATCCAAAGGGGGAGATTGAAAAACCGAAATGATTGTAATGATAAGTGTTGTATTTGATTCCAATGTGAAGTAAAGTCAATATATACGGAAGGAAAAGATAAATAATGAAATATGTGAAACTAATTAAGGAATAAGTTCCCCATTTTCTTTATTATCATAAATAAATACTCTTAGAGGATAAGTATCACTTGGATGATAAGAATAAAGTTGAACTAAATGTTCAATAACTATTTTGGAAGTTAACACTCCATAATATAAATAGTGACCAAATCTACTTCATAAAGGTAAAAATGAAGGAGAATGTGAGTCTAGTTGGTTAATTTAAATGATATAACAAAATAGGTTTCCAAAATTAATAATGTTGAGCAAATATTAATGATGAAGTTAATGTTATTGTCATGTAAAGATTAATATTTTAGGAAGTAGTAATATCTGATGATTGATCAAACAAACTTAATGTGAATAAATTTAAAAACTATGGATTATTAGATGACTTTCATTGATATATTCATTGTAATTTTTTTTGAGAACTTATCCTTGTATTTACATGGAATGAAAACTAATGTTGGAAGTTGAACTGCATTTAGATGGTGTTGAAAGAATTGATTTGGAATTTGAACCATAAGTAATTTTGAAATCTACTATCTCGAAGTTACATGTTGATATGTTGATACTAAGATGAACTATATCTGAATGATAAAGTTATTTGTGTCATACATGAATGAAGTCCAGATGATTTAATGTATATATGAACATTTATATAAGTTTGAAGTTAACAGAAAACATTAAAAGTTATAGATCATTGAATAATTTTTCAAAGGAATATGTAATTAAGGGTCACTCAAAAATTCTTAAGGATGTGTAATAATTATGAGGGATATATGTAAAATTCCACTGGATTCTCTAGTACATACATGAGAGTTTCTCCAAAATTCATGGCCCTATGTAAGAGTTTTTTTTTATGATTCAAGTACATAGATGATAAAATATGAATTATGATGACCTATATAGGAATGAGTTGAGATGTGATAAAGGCATGTATGAATCCAAAAGGTGATTCTAGAATGGAATTAAAATGATGATATTCTGATCATTCGTAGTAATAAACATCATGATTTTTTTAGAACAATTCACGATTCATGATGAGTCTCAAGGATGAAATTTTATTTAGAGTGAATATGAAGCATCTGGAAGTTGAAATATTGTGAAGAAGAGTTGAGGTTGAGTTTTTTGGTAACAAAATGTGATGATCCATATAATCTATGACATGATTGAAAATTAGAGGGGTTTTTGGAGCTAATCTAGGAATAAACCATGGTGTATGACCCATTCCCATGTTACTACCAAAGAGTGTGAAAGATTAATCTATGATGTTTAATAAAAAACCGTGGATCAAACCTATACATTACACTAAAATACCCCTATAAAATATTAAATTTAAGAATTCATTAGAATAACTTGGGAAGTTGAAGGGATTCCTCACCCCGTGATGAGGTCATTTTCACCATAATGCATGTCTGTAAGGATAAAATTAGAGTTGACTAATATTATCTTGGTATGTGGGAATGTTATGGATAATTTAATGCACTATTATGGGATTTACCAAATCACAACCAAGAATATGGAAGAATAAATGAGAGTTATTTGGAGTAATCTACATCATAACCAATCCTATGTAAGAATAAATCATGGAGTGTTAAGAAACACTTATGTCATGGACTGATGATCACACTACAAACAAGATCTATGTCAAGTTTAACTTGGAGGAATTAAAGGATGGTCTCACCACAAAATAGGCACCACACTGTGGAGGATAACAAATTAACAGATGATCAAGATTTTTTGTAGAAACCTCACTCTATAGAATACTAGTAGAACCCTCATATTGTAGCACACTAGCTGTTTAGTAACCTATTATAAGGAAGAATTAAATAAATTCAAACTATTTTAGATAATTTTATAGTCCAGGATATGATTTGTGGGATATTAATATTTTTAATGGAGATATTTCTATCAATAAATACAACTTTTCCTTTTACACTCTGAAGATGGTCATTGAGGAGAGATCAATATATATTTTTAATAATTTGTTCCACAATCATCTTGGTTGCATCATGGAAAAGTTTTAGCTTATAAATATCTCAGGTTGTCAAATTTTAAAGGAGGGTGTAGAAGAAAGGGACATAAATAATAATAAAGGAAATGAACATAACTAGGAGAGACCTTCTTATGGGTGATTTATATTCTTTTATGGTGACTTTGATGTGTTTATTTGTACTTGTGGATTTAGTCATAAAATATTAATGATATTTAAGTTCCATTTCTTTTATTTCAGGTTTATTTCAATCTCATATATTTTTATTTAATCCCTAAATTACACTCATTCTATCATTATGGATGACCATTCCTTTATGAGTGAGTAGAATATGAAGGGGTTAGGGATCAAAAATAATTAGATGGTGTCATGGTGTAGTTTCTTAATCATTCCTGTGAATTCTATGTGTTGAATAATATCACATGATTCCTAATTAAAATATTACTCATTATTTCCGAAGGAGCGTGATGGAAATTAAGGAAATAACCCCTATATGGTAAGTATATAGGGGTTCATGAGAACCACTATAATGACCCATACTTTACATACATTGTTGTTAATTTAGAGTTGAAGCATACTTATTAAAACATATAACAAAACCATGAAACGACCGTATAGGTATAGTGTCTTTAGAAACTAGGAAACATAAACAACTGGTTCATAAAATCAACTACATTGTCTCCTGTTTATTTCATCATATCTATAGTCCCTTTTTCGAATATCCTACTTAATATCCTTCTTCCTGACCTGGGGAAAAGAAAACATACAAAAGGGTGAGCTCAAATGCTCAGTAGGGGTAAACAAAAGAAATATCAGTCATATCATATTCATAAGAACATAACATTTTGTAAATCTTAACCTACAAAAGAGGTCATAATATCATGTCATGGGATAAATCATAGTAATGAAAAGTAATCCCAAATAATAATAACTTAAAACATGAAACTTTGTGTAATAAACACATAATCATAGAAAATCATTTCATATTAGTCAAGGCTCATTGCCAAGACCATCATAGAGGACAAAGTCCATTACTGAACCGATTTCACTCCTCGTTCCAGTCCTGTATCACTGAACCGGTTTAACTTTCTGTTCCATCCATGTATATCTCATGAGATATAAATATTTAACCAATGCATTGGAGGGAGATATAGGTCCCACCCATCTCATAATGAATCCATTCTTATGTGTGCCAAAAAATCATAAATCATACATCATAGCATAACCCATGTTATAAAAATGGGATTCTTAAACATCATGCCATCATAACATAACCCAAACAAGATAAAATGACATCATAAAATTCATTCGATCATAAAAAAATAAAATCAATTTAAAAATAGGGATAGAAACAGAACCCTATTTTATCTTATATGGAAAATAATTTTGATAAAACACTTGAACTCCATTCTTGAGGAAAATATCATTTCTACTTCATATTTTTTTTCCTTTCTTAACATGTCATACAATTTTAAACTAAAAGAAGTTGACTAAAAATAAACTTGAAAACTTGTAAAGTAATATTCTTTGAAATAATGTTCTAAAAATACAATCATGCCGTATAAGTGAAAAAAACATTCTTCTCGTACTTTGGCCGAAAAAGTCAAAAAAGTACCTCGTACGAAAAACGACAAAAGATTCCTTTCATATCTTTCACAAAAAACTCAACGAAGGGTAAAATTGGATTTAAAAATTTTAGGAGTATGGAAATAATATTACATATTGAGGAAACATGGATGTGGATGATAAAATACACCCCAGTAAATACCAAAGTACAAACAATCTCGGATAAAAATGTGATTGTGAGATTTTCCCTTGCCTTAGGTCCGATATGCTTCATATGAATCCGAACCTCCTGTAATATGGTTTAAATAATGTTAATTGACTTATAAAAGAATCATAATCATTGTTATGATATCATATATGGTCATATTTGTATCTTCTTAGTAGTAATATTTCATTGCTACTTGTTATTCGTGTGTTTATTGATTTATGTTCTTATGCGTGTTTTGTCGAATGAATTCTTATTCCTCTTTATAGGATATAGATACATCATTTACAGAATGGTATTAGTGTAATATATATCATATTAATTCATTAATTTCATTTATATAATCATTATTCAATGAAGATCATATAGAACGAGTCGCATCACATCATGGAGACGGTAGGCTGTACGTACGCACGAGCGATGATATCATTCCCATGATCGTGGAATTGTATTGAAGTGTATGTATAATATTTCAGAATCAATAACACTTTACAATAATCATGTATAGTTATTTATTTACACCATTATACCCATCCAAGTAAGGTGGTGGTGGAAAACATATTACACCACGGCGTGGAGACGGTATTCCGTACGTACGCACACACGGTGATTTTGTTTACCGTAGGATGGATAAGAGGTGAAATAGAGTTGTTTAATATTTATAATAACATATCAGTATATTAGGGATACTGATGTTATTACCTCATAATTAAACAACTAAATAAGAGGGAGTAGAAGAAGAATGGAACTTGAAGAAAACTGTAGAAGGTATTACCTCTTCTTCGAAGTGCCCCCTTTAAACTTTCTATTAGGGAACTAGAGTTGGTCTTTTGAGAAGACCACTACCTCTAGTAGGTTTATAAAGAATTGGGGAAGTGAAATGGGCAGGTTTTGGCTGAGCTTGAAGGCTCAAAGTGGTGTGAGGAGGAGAGGGAGGAGGTTCCCTTTTATAAGGGAGGAGAGGGGCACCTTTGGAAAGTGTGAAAATATTATTTTATTATAAACTCATCTTCGTTTTCAAAAGGTCCAAAAATCATTAAATATGAAGATAAGATGACCCATGGTCGAAATAAAATCGTCCAATTAGAATTTCTAATGTTTTGGAAAATATTTTATTCATTATAATCTTATTTATTTAAATCATTTATTAATGAGGTAAATACTGCATCATTATTGTGTCATAAATAATTTAATTTATTTGATGTCTAATTTTTTTTTTAAAAATACCAACATGTAGGAATTTTTTTTATATTTACAATTAATATTTATAGTCGAAAAGACAATTTATATATCCCCTTATAGAAAATAATTACTAAAGGAGTATTTGTTAATGCCAATTTTGTCTTTACATTAAATTAATTAATCTAATGTGTCATTGTCTTTCATAAGTGGATCCATGGGGTCCGAAAATCGACCCAAGGATGCCCATGGTCGGCCATTACTCATCTAATAAGGTTTGGACAAGTGTTAATGTAATTTTGAATTATTATAATTTTCTTTTAACCTTGAATTACCCTATTTACTTTTAACCGTGGTAAATAAAAGTAAAAAGTTACTATTCACCAAAAATTATTTTTATCTAATTGAACCACATTTTACTCCTTGATATTAACTGTTTCTCTTGGATTTTCAAAATTAAACTCACAAAAGCGGTAAAATTATTTTTTATGAACAATTGCAAAAGCTCCTAGGAGGTGGGTAAAAGACGGTGAAAAGTTCAATACAATTTTTTATAAATATAAAATTATTATTAAATGATTCCAATGAATTTCATTGAACTTATATAAGTATTATGTATCTATTTTGACCTAAAATAAATTTAAATCAAATAAATGATTATTTAAATAAAAAGTTGGTTTTAACCAAAAACTCAGTGTTTTCACTATTCATCAAAAATTGAAGTTTTTCAGAAAAATACCCAAAATTCAGCCTAAGCTATATTTGATATTCCAAATTCAAAAATGATGTCTATTTTTCCAAATTCAAAACATATAAGTGGAATTAATTAATTTTAAATGTAATTCTTGTTATCAAAACAAATAGCGTGTTTTTAAGAAACAATAACTATCAAAAGATCATCACTTGTGTATGTCCAATTTCAAAGTGAAATTAATTCCAATGACCAACATTGGATTAAATGGTAAAAATATATTCTAATTAAAATTTAAAACCAATTAAAAATATAATCTATCCATATAAATTATTACGATGAAAAAAGTTATTTTTAATTAAAATATAGCGTGTTGTTACTATTCATCAAAATATGAAAGTTACTAGAATAATATGAAAATTTTATCCAAAGTAAATTTTATATCCTGATTCCAAAGAAGAATTTTATTTTGTCAAATTGAAATTATAAACATGTCAAAAGCTAGATTTAAAATGTGTGCGCTATCAAAAGGCGGTAAAACTACATTTTTAAAAAAAATACTTCTTTTATCCGAAAAACTGATTTTGTTTTCATACCTCATTCTAGAAAATGTGTAAGATGATTTATAATGTTATAAAATTCAAAATTCAGTTAATACTATTCATAACGGCTAGTTCATAATATTATAATTATATATCGTTGTTTAGTGAAACTCGGTATTGCGTACTACACACGCTATCGACGAAGGTCGTGATTGTGTGTAATGGAATCCAAGCTAGTGTTGTGTGCAGTGAAAGATTCCTTTGAGTATAAAATAATACATAAAAAAATATAATTCTCATCAAATATCATGGTGTTACATTCTACCCCCCTTAAAATGAATTTCACCCTCGAAATTCGTCACTTCGTAACAAACAGATTAGGATACCTCTACCTCATCATATCTTTAAGCCCCCATGTAGCTTCTTATAATTGGTGGTTCCTCTATAAAACATTCTCCAAGAGAGTGGTCTTGTTTCGTAGAACGTTTTCGCTACGATCCAGAATCTCTATCGGCTGTTCTTCATAAGAAAGATCTTGCTCCAGTGGTATAACTTCTGAGCTTAGTACATGTGAAGGATCAGGTATGTACTTTCTCAAGAGAGATACGTGGAACACATCATGAACTTGAGAGAGATTTGGTGGACGCGGCAATCGATAAGATACCTTCCCAACACGATCTAGTATTTTGAAAGGACCGATATACCTAGGGATCAACTTTCCCTTCTTCCCAAATCTCATTACTCTCTTCCAAGGAGATATTCGTAAGAACACTTTATCACCCACTTCAAACTCTAGGTCTTTTCTTTGGTTGTCGGCATAACTTTTTTGTCGAATCTGAGATGCTCTTATGTGTTGTTGAATAGATCGTTATTTTTTTTCCATCTCATCAACAAGATCAGGTCCTAATAGATTTCTTTCCCCAAATTCATCCCATCCAGTTGGAGTTCTGCATTTCTTTCCATAGAGAGCTTCATAATGATCCATCTGAATACTGGAGTGAAATCTATTATTATAGGAAAATCCCACCAAAGGTAGGTGTTGATCCCAACCACCTTTGAAATCCATAGAGCAAGCTCTTAACATGTCTTCTAGAGTTTGAATTGTCCTCTCAGACTGACCGTCTGTTTAAGGATGATAAGCAGTGCTGAAACTCAACTCTGTATCAAGAGTATGCTGAAGACTTCGCCAGAACATCGAGGTAAACCTCGGATCCCGATCAGATATAATGGAAAGTGGAACTCCATACAATCTTACCACTTCCTTTACATATATCCTAGAAAGATGATCCAGAGAGAAATCTTCCCTAATAGCAACGAAGTGTGCCGACTTCGTAAGACGACCAACTATAACCCAGATAGCATTATTGCTTTTGGATGTTTTGGGAAGTCCAGTGAAAAATTCCATAGTGATGTTTTCCCATTTCCATTCTGGTATGGGTAATGGTTGTAACATCCCTTTAGACTTCTGTCTCTCAACTTTAACTTGCTGAAAAACCAAGCATTAAGAGACATATTCAGCCACATCTCTTTTCAGGCCATCCCACCAGAAGTACTCTTTCAAGTCCCTATACATCTTCGTGCTTCCAGGATGAATAGAGAATGAAGAACTATGAGCTTCATCCAGCAACTCCTTCTTTAATTCGGGGATTTGAGGAACACAAACCCGATTCCTGAACCTTATTATCCCATCACAATCAAGGTTGAATTCAGGAACATTTCTCACCTTCTTTTGTAACTCCACATCTTCTTTTTGTGCCTCTTTAATCTTCACATGTATAGATGGTTGAAAATTCATTTGAGAAAGATAAATTTTTTCCCCTTCCATTATAATTCCAAGATCCATACTTTCAAAATCCATAAATATCGGATCTTTTGTGATCCTCATCATGGATAAGCTAGCATGGTCTTGTCGACTTAATGCGTCCACCACCTTGTTCTCTTTCCCAGGGTGGTAATGAATTGAGCAGTTGTAATCCTTAATCAGCTCTAACCATCCTCTTTGGTGCATATTCAACTCCTTTTAAGTGAAAATATACTTTAAACTTTTGTGGTCAGTATAAATATCACACCTTTCACCATAAAGATAATGCCTCCAAATCATTAATGCAAATATTACTGTAGCTAACTCCAAATCATGAGTTGGATAGTTTTTCTCATGAATTTTCAACTATCGTGTGGCATAAGCTATCACCATATCGTTTTTCATGAGAACACACCCCAATCCCTTCTTGGATGCGTCACTGTAGATCACAAACCTTTCTCCACTACAAGGCAGTATGAGCACAAGTGCACTGGATAACCTTCTTTTCAATTCCCTGAAGTTTTCTTAACACTCCTCCATCCACACGAACTTAACTCTTTTTCGAGTCAACCTGGTGAGTGGATTAGATAATCGTGAAAAATCTTTCACAAAACATCAATAATATCCAGCTAAACCAAGAAAACTTCAGATCTCATTTATTGTTGTTGGTCTCAACCATATTTTGATAACCTCTATTTTTGCTGGATCCATAGATATCCACTATTTTGAGATTATGTGACCTAAAAATGCAACTTTTTTAAGCCAAAATTCACACTTGGTAAATTTGGCAAAAAGCTTCTCCTTTCTCAGGGTCTTCAATACAATTATCAAGTGAACTTCATGTTCTTCCTTTCTCTTTGAATAGAAAAGAATATCGTCTATAAAGACTACTACAAATTGATCAAGATAGTCTCTAAAGACTCTATTCACCAGATCCATGAAGATAGCAGGGGCATTTGTAAGACCAAATGGTATCACTATAAATTCATAGTGTCCATACCTTGTACGGAAAGCCATATTTGGTATATCCTCCCTTTTGACCCTTAATTGATGATAACCTGAACAAAGATCAATCTTGGAAAAGTTTTGAGCTCCGTGTAATTGGTCAAATAAGTCATCAATGCACGGGAGAAGATATTTGTTCTTGATTGTGATCTTGTTAAGTTATTGATAATCAATGCAGAGTCTCATTGATCCATCTTTATTCGTAACACATAGAACAGGTGATCCCCAAGGTGAAACACTAGGGAGTATGAATCCTTTATCGAGATTCTCTTGGATTTGCTTCTTCAATTCCTGCAACTCAATTGGGGCCATTCTATAACATGTCTTTGAAATAGGAAAAACACCCGGTATGAGTTCTATTGAAAACTCAACTTCACGATTTGGTGGAAGACCCGGATATTCCTCTAGAAAGACATCATCAAACTCCCATACAATGGGAATATTCTTAATCATGAGTTTCTCGCCAACCATTTGAGATAATTAACCTTAATTTATTGGAATCAAGACCCATAAGATGGAAGAAATTTCCTCTAGAAGGTTATCTTCATCCTTGGATCGATTGACTAGAATAGATTGATCTGGAATATTAAATGTGATTTCCCTTCTTTGGCAATTGATAGGATCTCCGTATAAATAAATCCAATCCATTCTAAGAATCACATCAAATTACACTATAGGAAGGATCACAAGATTTGCAGGAAGCACTTTCCCTCAAACTTCAATCAGAGAAGAATTATAAACTTTTGATGCGACCGTTGTGCCATTAGGAGTTGTCGCAGCTAACTCAACATCTAATTGTTGAGGTAATATGAAGATTCCCTTAAAAAATTCTTCAGAAATAAAAGAGTGGGTGGATCCAGAATCAAATAAAACATTTTCTACTTTAGAGTGGATGGTAAGTGTACCTTTCACTAGTTCATTATCATACTCTACATCGCCGATAGTAATTTCATGTGACTTTCCTTTGTCTTTGGCCTTAAAAGGTTTTTGAAGTCAATCATCATCAACAACCCTTGGATTTGGGCATTGATTGGAATAATGCCCCATCTCTTTTCATACGAAACATTGAAGTGTAGGAGGTGCATTCTGTGTATCCCTTTATTTGTTCGCATCATTAGACATCTTCTTCCCATTATTTCGACATTCAACTGCCCAGTGACATTCTTTTCCACACTTAAAACATTTGCTTGTCCCTTTAAGACAATTCCCTCCATGTTTCTTTCCATAATTTGAGCATAAAGGAAAAATCATCTTCTTTTCAGTATGGTATTTAGATTTTCCTTTTAATTCCATTTTCCTCTTCTTATCAAACCCATACGACTGATAGGTTAATCCAATCTCCATCTCAACCTTGAGAGCACATCGAACAATTTCCTCATAGCTATTGAAGTCCCTTATGGATAACGCCCTTCGAAGACTTGGTTTTATGCAACCAAAGAATCGATTGATTTTAATCTCAGGTTGGATAATAATTATGGAAGTGTACCTTGCAAGTCTTGTAAAATTATCTTCATAGGTACCAACCGATTCATCATCCTTTTGTTTCAGTTAAAGAAACTACTTCTCTATATTAGTTTGGAGAATACGAGGGAAGTAATTATTGAAAAATAAGTTCTTGAACTCATCCCATTCCACGGACTCAGTTTCATCTCTTTGCCTCGTATTCTTGATAAGATTCCACAATTGATCAGCATCACCTTCCAAACGATACACTGCTAAGATGAATTTTTCTTGTTCAGAACATTGTAGAACTGAAAATATCTTTTCAGTGGTACAAATCCATTGTTTAGATACTAATGGATCAGAAGACCCACTGAATGAAGGTGGTAGCTGCCTCATGAATGATTCAACAGAATGTTCCTCCTTCCTTTGCTCGTTTGGAAGTCCTGCATGGTTCATAGCTTGAGAAAGTTGTGTGAGCATGGCTACAAGATTTTTCATTCCATCTCCCATAACATTTGGTTGCTTAGGGGGACAATCATTTCATTTCCCATCGCATTCAGCATTAACACGGTTCCTTCGGGATCCACCCATTGACTAAAACCAAGAATCCTAGTGTGAGAAACACTAATCATAATAGGAAAACCACATAATCAAGAATAAAATTTCACACTTAAGGTATTATCATAGGTTGTTCATGGACATTTCTAAAACACTAAGATTGTGTTCTATGCTTAGACTTATCCTTAGTGTTCTTACTAAGGCTTTCACATCCTAGTTTCCAAAGGTTGACTATATGTTTCCTCTGATACCAACTATAACGACCCATACTTTACATACATTGTTATTACTTCAGAGTTGAAGCATACTTGTTACAACATATAACAAAACCATGAAAGGACCGTATAGGTATAGTGTCTTTAGAAACTGGGAAACATAAACAACTGGTTCATAAAATAAACTACATTGTCTCCCATTTATTTCATCATATCTAGAGTCCCTTTTGGCATATCCTACTTAATATCCTTCTTCCTAACCTGGGGAAAAGTAAACATACAAAAGGGTGAGATCAAATTCTTAGTAAGGGTAAAAAAAAGAAATATCAGTCATATCATATTCATAAGAACACAACATTTTGAAAATCTTAACCTACAAAAGAGGTCATAATATCATGTCATGGGATAAATAATAGTAATGAAAAGTAATCACAAATAATCATAACTCAAAACATGAAACTTTTTGGTATACACACATAATCATATAAAATCATTTCATATTTTACAAGGATCATTTCCAAGACCATCATAGAGGACAAAGTCCATTACTGAACTGAGTTCAATCCTCGTTCCAGTCCAATATCACTGAACCAGTTTAACTTGCCATTCCAGCCATGTCTATCTCATGATATATAAATCTTTACCCAATGCATTGGAGGGAGATATAGGTCCCACCCATCTCATAATGAAACCATTATTATATGTTCCACAAAATCATAAATCATACATCATAGCATAACCCATGTTATAAAAATGGGATTCTTAAACATCATGCCATCATAACATAACCCAAATAAGATAAAAGGACATCATAAAATTAATTCCATCATAAAACAATTAAATCAATGTAAAAATAGTGATAGAAACATAACCCTATTTTATCTTAGATTGAAAATAATTTTGATAAAACACTTGAACTCCATTCTTGAGGAAAATATCCTTTCTACTTCAAAAACATTTTTCCTTTCTTAACATGTCATACAATTTTAAACTGAAAAAAGTTGATTAAAAATAAACTTGAAAACTTGAAAATTAATATTCTTGGAAATAATGTTCTAAAAATACATTCATGCCATATAATTTAAAAAAAACATTCTTCTCGTACTTTGGTCGGAAAAGTCAAAAAGTACCTCATACGAAAAACGACAAAAGATTCCTTTCATATCTTTTACAAAAAACTCACCGAAGGGTAAAATTGGATTTAAACAATTTTAGGAGGATGGAAATAATATTACATATTGAGGAAACATGGATGTGGATGATAAAATACACCCCAGTAAATACCAAAGTACAAACAATCTCGGATAAAAATGAGATTGTGAGATTTTACCTTACCTTAGGTCCAATATGCTTCGTATAAATCCGAACCTCCTGTAATATGGTTTAAATAATGTTAATTGACTTATCAAAGAATCATAATCATTGTTATTATATCATATATGGTCATATTTGTATCTTCTTAGTAGTAATATTTCATTGTTACTTGTTATTCAGGTGTTTATTGTTTTATGTTCTTATGTGTGTTTTGTAGAATGAATTCTTATTCCTATTTATAGGATATAGATACATAATTTACAGAATGGTATTTGTGTAATATATATCATATTCATTAATTCATTTCATTTATATAATCATTATTCAATTAAGATCATATAGAATGAGTCGCATCACATCGAGGAGACAGTAGGCCGTACGTACGCACGAGCGATGATATCGTTCCCATGATCGTGGAATTGTATTGAAGTGTATGTATAATATTTTAAAATAAATACCACTTTATAATAATCATATATAGTTATTTATTTACACCATTATACCCATCCAAGTAAGGTGGTGGTGGAAAACATATTACACCACGACGTGGAGACAGTATTCCGTACGTACGTACGCGCGGTGATTTTGTTTACCGTAGGATGGGTAAGAGGTGAAATAGGGTTCTTTAATATTTATAATAATATATCAGTATATGAGGGATACTAATGTTATTACTTCATAATGAAACAACTAAAGAATATGGAGTACAATAAGAATGGAACTTGAAGAAAACGGTAGAAGGTATTACCTCTTCTTCGAAGTTCCTTCTTTAAACTTTCTCTTAGGGCACCAGAGTTGGTCTTTTGAGAATACCAGTACCTATAGTAGGTTTCTAAGGAAGTGGGGAAGTGAAATGGTCAGGGTTTGGCCGAGCTTGAAGGCTCAAAGTGGTGTGAGGAGGAGAGGGAGGAGGTGCCCTTTTATAAGGGAGGAGAGGGGCACCTTTGGAAAGTGTGAAAATATTATTTTATTAAAAACTTATCTTCGGTTTCAAAAGGTCCAAAAATCATTAAGGATGAAGATAAGATGGCTTGTGGTCGAAATAAAATCATCCAATCAGAATTGGACATGTTTGGAAAATATTTTAATCATTTTAATCTTATTTATTTAAATCATTTATTAATGAGGTAAATACTGCATCATTATTGTGTCATAAATAATTTAATTTATTTGATGTCTAAAAATTATAGAAAAATACGAACATGTAGGAAATATTTTTAGCTTTCCAAATAATATTTATAGTCTAAAAGATAATTTATATATCCCATTACAAAAAACAATTACTAAAGGATTTTTTGTTAATGCCAATTTTGTTTTTACATTAAATTAATTAAACTAATGTGTCGTTTTCTTTCATAAGTGGCTCCATGGGGTCCCAAAATCTACCCAAGGATGCCCATGTTTGGACATTACTCATCCAATAAGGTTTGGACAAGTGTTAAGGTAATTTTGAATTATTATAATTTTCTTTTAACCTTGAATTACCCTATTTACTTTTAACCGTGGTAAATAAAAGTAAAAAGTTACTATTCACCAAAAATTATTTTTATCTAATTGAACCAAATTTTACTCCTTGATATTAACTGTGTCTCTCAGATTTTTGAAATTCAACTCACAGAAGTGGTAAAATTAGGTTTTATGAACAATTGGAAACGCTCCTAGGAGGTGGGTAAAAGACGATGAAAAGTTCAATACAATTTTTTATAAATTGAAAATTATTATAAAATGACTCCAATGAATTTCATTGAACTTATTTAATTATTATGTATATATTTTTAAATAAATTAAATCTAAATCAAATAATTGATTATTTAAATAAAAATTCAGTTTTAACCAAAAAATCAGTGTTTTGATTATTCATCAAAAATTAAAGTTTTTCAGAAAAATACAAAAAATTCAGCCTAAGCTATATTTGATATTACAAATTCAAAAATTATGTCTATTTTTCCAAATTCAAAACATATATGTGGAATTAATTAATTTTAAATGTAATTCCCGTTATTAAAAAAATAGCGTGTTTTTAAGAAACAATAACTATCAAAAGATCATCACATGTTTATGTCCAATTTCAAAGTGAAATTAATTCCAATGAACAAAATTGGATTAAATGGTAAAAATATATTCTAATTAAACTTTAAAACAAATTAAAAATATAATCTAGCTATATAAATTATTGTTATGAAAGAAGTTGTTTTTAATTAAAATATAGCACGTTTTTACTATTCATCAAAATATGAAAGTTATCAGAATAATATGAAAAATTTATCCAAAGTAAATTTTTATATACTGACTCCAAATAAGAATTTAATTTTGTCAAATTGAACTTATAAACATGTCAAAACCTAGATTTAAAATGTGTGCGCCATCAAAAGGCGGTAAAACTGCATTTTTTTAAAAAATACTTCTTTTATCCGAAAAACTGATTTTGTTTTCATAAATCATTCTAGAAAATGTGTAAGATGATTTATAATGTTATAAAATTCAAATTTCAGTTAATAATATTCATAATGACTAGTTCATAATATTATAATAATATATCGTTGTTTAGTGAAACTCGGTTTTGCGTACTACACATGCTATTGAGGAAGGTCACGATTGCGTGTAACGCAAGCCAAGCTAGTGTTGTGTGTAGTGAAAGATTCATTTCCGTATAACATAATACATAAAAAAATATACTTCTCATAAAATATCAGGGTGTTAAAACCACCCTTCTTCTTCTATTGATTTTGAGATAAAATTATAATGCAGCTAAATCTTAGTAGATTAATTTAACCATAAGAATTAAATAGAAATAATTAGTTTTAATCAACATTAGAAAATTGATGTTAATTAATTCCAAGTAATATTTCAACTACTCAACCATGTTAATATAAAATATAATTAGATCACAATTTATAATAAAACTTATCCTTTAAAACTGATTCCCCATCTCTGTTTTTAATAAAAGGGTTTCATCATTTTAAAAAGAACTCTGATTTTCTATGTCCTTATTTTTTATTCTATCCTCAAATCCATTTCTTAAATTTTTCTCACTCTAATCCATTTATCCAATAATATAGAAGAGATTACTAGGTTATTTTTCCATAGTTACCTATGGTTTGACCTTGGGACTTACCATTACTATACTACACATTGTAGTACTAGTGATTAGGATTCATGTTAACATAATTTATAAACTTTGAATCTATTCCCTTGAGAGAAGATTATGATCAAGAGGTAGGTGGAGTTTTTGGTACCATTTTTAGGGGCCCAGTGTGAAACTAAATAAAAAATTTATTATAAATTGATTGGTTTAATCTTTTCTTTTCTCTTTGTATTTTTCTATCTTTATTATTTATTACATGCACAAGAGTTATAATTTTTCTCATTACAGATTCAAGGTGTATGAACCACACTCCGTGCACTTGATTGTGGATCTGGTTTAATGAGGAACCTCTTGAGAGTTCAATCTCGAGAGTGATCCCAGCCTTTTGAGAAGCCTCAGAGCAACAACGACAAACCAAGTACACCATGTAGTGCAAGATGAGATTGCTAACATTGTCGGTGGTTCCAAACATTCACCACATGAGATAAAACTTATGGATTATAGACTTAAATCAATTGATGAAGATACTTATATAATATTTATGACACCAATACAAGCCAACCAATTTAAAATTTAGTCAAATTATCTATAGATGATCCAAAACATGGGCCAATTTAGAGGAATGAAAAATGATAGCCTCCACAATCATCTCTCAAAATTTTAAAAATCTAAAATAATTTCAAAAGAAATGGTTTCATAAAATATTTATTCATATTACAAGCCTTTATATTATCCATTATAAGATAAGATTAATATTAGCTTAAAAATCAACTGCTAGGATCTATCAAAACTTGGAATGATTTCATCTGGAGATTTTTGATGAAGTATATTACACCGAGAAAGATGGAAAAGTTGATAATTGACATTTAAATATTCTCATAGTAGGATAGAGGGTATGCTTATGAATATTGAGATAATTTCAATTAGTTTTTATAAAGATACCCCCATCATGGAGTATCCCATTGGATTCAATTTCAAAATTTTTACTTGGGTTTAAAAATCAACTCTCAAGCCAAGGTTGATTTAGAAGATGGAGGAAGAATCATGTGAATGACCCCCCATAAAGACCCAATAAATTCTATATGTTCTCATATATAACATCTCCCAATGGAAATGATAGAGAGGCCCACCTAAGTGAGGAGTATAAAAATTATAGGAGGTAACCAATATGGATTCTAAAATGGAAGAAATGTTGAAAAAATGGAGGAATATCATGCCGCCCATTGTAACGACCCAAAATTTCATTAATGAAAATTACTCCTGATATAATTAAATGTCTTATTATGGTTATATACAATGTGAACATCATTGGTTTTATGTTTCTGGATTATGAAATACTGTTAAGAATTGTAACTATTGCTAATATATTCATTGAACAATGATCACATGATTAGTATAAATATATGGATTTAAGAAATCCAATTTACTTAGACAAAGGAAGCGATTTCCTCATCAAGTAGACTTGCCCCATACGAAGCCCATTTCTCAGATCTTGAAAAGGAGGTGGCATCATTGGGATTCTCTCTTAACCAATCCCAAGCCGAGCTTGAACACGTTAATCTTGAGTGGAGCCGACTAAGGGAGAAGTGTAAGTTAAAAGAGATTACCACTCGAGCGATGTTATCCAAGCCACCCCAAGAGTTTGTCACCATTGCACACCTTATCCTTCGGCCTTATGCTGGTGTTACAAGGGCTTATGTGACAATACCCTAGAACTATGACTATGTAAATTATTTTTGTATAAATATTGTGCATTCATTTTATTATTGTTACTTTGTAAATAGTTTTTAAAGCACAAATAGTATTTTTTTTAGTTAATATTCAACTAAGAAATCTATTTTGATGAATTAATGGATTTTTGAATTAAATAATATTTTAATAAAATATTATTAATAAATTACTTTTTATTAAATATAAATGATCGTACAATTTTTTTTATGAATACAATTTTAATTTTTATTAAGGTTTGAAAGTTGTTTTTGTTAAAACCCATGAATTTTCGATTAATGTAGATTTTTATTTTAAAAGTAAAAATTAAAATATTTAGAAAATTATTTAAATAAAATGAATATTATTTTTGGAATTAGGATGTCAAAATTATCTAATGGTGAATTTTTCATAATTTTCTGAGATAGTCGAATCTTTGGGTAAAAATTAAATACCGTTTAAATATAAAATGTGTTTTATGACATCCTAATGACCCAATATTGATGTAATAATATAATATAAACATTATCTTCGTAAAATATATGTTTTACCATTAAAATAATTTAATTTTATATTTTTTTGATTTATTTTACAAAGCTTTAGTGGACCCTCTAGGACTTATAAAATATTTTGTCCTTTTAAATGGTTTTCCTTGAGAGTGTGACTCACATCCACATAATAAAACCTATTATTTTAAGATGTTCGGCCATTGGACTCATAAAATATTTTTTCCCAAACCCCTTTTTCAAAAAAAAATGGAAAAAACCATGGGAAAGTTTGAGGTTTTGATTAGTTTAAAGTGTGGTGTCCCAAACCTAAATAATAAAGAATTTTCTCTCCTTTCCTATATAAACCCACCCAAGCTCCCACTTACTATTCACTCGAAGCCTTCTGAGTTCGTCCAAACTCTACCCTCCTTTATCTAGAATCCTCCCAAGGCACCCCAAGCTCCCAAGAACCCTCTCTCAAGCCTCTCCCAAGCCTTTGGAAGCACACTTCCAAGTAAGGGATTTCTTCCTTTCTCATTTTTGTCCAATTTTCTTTAAGTTGTTATGCCCTTTTGTTTTCAATTAAAAATATTGGGGTATGATTTAAAACCTCCCCCATAGTTCCCTATTTATGTTTGGATGATGGGATACCCCTTTGTATCTCATTAATTTCTCCCATGTAGACCCGTTACCATGCCAAAATTCCATGAGGGACTTCTCTCTCCTCTTTTACATCCAAGTAATTATTTTGTATTATGCATCTAGATTCCATTACGTTTATTGGAAAATGTATATATATGACACCTTTACTATACATTTCATGTAAATATGATGAGACACCCTTTCTCTCTCATCAACCATTTTTTATGAGTTCTTAATTCACACTGTTATGCTGCTGAAATTGCACTACAAATTTCCATGCCAATGTCATTGTGTAGTGAATACCATGCACATTTATCTATTAAGGGAATTCACCTTTATGCACATTTAATTAGTGATTATAAATATTCATGTATTTATTCCACATCCCTTTATCGTGGAATAAATGATGATGATTGATTCAATATTGTATTATCCTTGTGGCACACTTATGGATGAAATGATATGTTTAAGAAGGGTGCGCCCTAACAGTGCCCCAATGCATTGGGTAAAGTATAGTGTTATGATACGTCATGTTCAATGAGTGTTGAATCATGATAATTCAAGTGAAATGAGGGTTTACTCGTGCTTCATGTTCAATGAGGGTTTACTCATGCTCCATGTGCAATGAGACTTGGCTCATGCCAATTCAATGTTAAGTATTGTTGCGACATTTCCATGTTATGATTATCATGATTTATAATGACTTTATGTCCATGTTTCTCTTGTTATAAATTGATATGCCTATTATCTAACATATATTTTATTCCTCATGTTATTCCATGTTTATTCCCTTACTAGGCTTTATATTTCACCCTTTTCTTATGCATGTCCTCAGGTTCTCCCATGAAATGCTAAGTACAATGGAATATAGTGGTCATGTAAAGGAATTTTTCGATAAGAGGTTGCGTTCTATGCTTTAAATTGTTATGTAATTTTCCTAATACACAAAAACACTAGACATATAAATCTTCTATGTTGTATCAAGTGAAGGTTTTATGTAATAAATCATGTTTAAGTGTGTAATAAAATTAGGATTGTATAGTTGGTATCAAAGAATAGGTTTAGTTATTTTTGGGATTAGGATTTGAAAACCCTGGTGAAAGACTTAGGGATAATAATGAGTATAATAACAACATCCCTACATTTTGGTGAGTATTGAGTAAGTAATTTATCAAGAAAATAAATCCCTATCTGGACCTAGGGGTGAAAACCCCAACAAGGAGTTTTGGGCTTGACCTGGGGTATCCAGGTACATGACAATGGGCCTTGATGCACTCTTAGTTATGAAACTCTTGTGGAATATGCATTGGTAAATTCACAATCTTAGTATGAACTATTATTAAGGGAATAAAAAAATTCCCCTAAGAATATATTTTAGAAAGTAGATCATGGATAACATAGATTAAAGCCTATAGATTCATAAGTTAAGGAAATAAAAGATATTTATAATTCATCTATTTTTGGATTACCCTTTATGTTTTACCCCTAAATTTCCTTTTATTCCATCCAATGGCCGGTAATGGGAGGAATCGAGCTAACAACTAATGTGAAGACCAATGTGATGACTGTTATAATGAGATGCCCAATCTAATGGGAGTGGGGATCGCAAAATTTGTCATGATACTCTCTCAGTTAACTCAAGAATTTAATAGAAACATGGGTCAAGAGGAATGTTCAACCCCCTAATAAAGAAAAGTCACTATTGAAATATTCATGAGACAAAGGCCTCCTACTTTTAATGGATCATCTGATCCCTTAATCACTGAAAAATGGATCAAATCCATTGAAATGATCTTCTCCATCCTTCAATGTTCCGAAGAAGAGAAGGTTCTCCTGGATTATTATCATATGTAGGGTGAAGCTGATCAATAGCAGACATTGATCAAAAATATGAAGCCTGAGGAGGATATCAAGGCGTTGGAAAGGAAGGATTTCTGGAAGATTTTTTTTGATAAATATTTTCTGCTCACCCTCTGGCTTAATATAGAAAGGGACTTCCTTTCCCTCAAGAAAAAAGACGATGAATTGGTCAGAGCGTATGAGGAAAACTTCACAAGGATTGCACGATACGCCTCCAGATTTGTCGTTACCCTCAAATGCAAGGTTGACCACTTCTTTGGTGGGATGAAACCTAGCCTGCAGAAATCCCTGGTGATCCGTGACTTCGACAACTATGAGGAAATTTTCCGATGTGCCCTCAAGGTTGAAATGGAGATCGGCAAACCTCAGGGGTATCATGGGGATAAGAAGCGTAAAGTGGAATTCAATTCTGGTGGTCCGATGGATAAATCCAATGGTGATAAGAAAATCTAGCACCCCACTTTCCAAAGGTTCGGAAATAAGCACTCTAGAAATTTCCTGAAGGGGACGAGGAAATAATTTAGGTGTGGAAGATATGGGAACATAGACATTAACTACCGATAAGAAAAACCCACGGTTGTGACAAAGGAGGGGAACACTTCATTTGACTCTCAATGCATTGTTCATTACTTCAATTTCAGAGAACCAGGGCTTCTTGAAAATCAGTGCCCTAAGCCAAGGGTTTTTGGATAAAACCAACAACCTCCATGGCAGAAAGGGAGAGAATTTTCCATCACTACTACCGAAGTGAACCCCGACAACGAAGTGGTGATAGGTACACTAGTTATTCATTCAAGAATAGCGAACATAATTTTTGATTCAGGTTCTACACATTATTTTATATCCCAAAATTTTAGTAGAAAAATCCCAACACCACCACAAATTATGAAAGTAAAGATGTCAGTGAGTATGGAAAATGGGGCAATCATTGCATCCCATGAATAAAACTCCTCCCCTGTTTTAATCGGTGGATTGAACTTCCAATAGAATCTTTTCATACTCCCTATGGTGAATTTTATGAAATTCTTGGCATGGATTGGCTTTCCTTATATAGAGCCAACATAAATTTCCATGAGAGGTAAATCACTCTCCATGTGGAGAATCAATCCCCGATTCTATACAAGTGCAAGGAGGAAGATGAATATTCTTTATCTCCATCATCTTAAGCATGGATATTAACGACCTATGAGAATACATATCTGGCTTAGATGATTGTGTCTAAAGAGTCAAACTTCTTTGAAGACATGCCTATTGTGAGGGAATTCGCTGAAGTGTTTCCTGAGGAATTTCCTGGTCTTCCTCCTAAAAGAGATGTTGACTTCTCAATTGATCTTATACCTAGGGCGTTGCCAATATCCCAGACTCCGTATAGAATAGATGTTGTGGAGATTGAGAATCTGAAGAAAAAACTACAGGAAAATCTAGTTAAAGGGTTTATACACCCAAGTACTTCACCATGGGGTGCACCAGTCCTCTTCGTCAAGCAAAAGGATGGGTCAATGCACCTTTGCATCGATTATCGCGAGCTTAACAAAATCACGATAAAGAACAAGTATCCCCTCCCATGAATTGATGACTTGTTCGATCATCTGTGTGGAGAAAAAAACTTCTCCAAGGTAGATTTGTGGTCGGGATATTATCAATTAAGGGTGAAGAAGGAAGATATACCCAAGAATGATTTTTTTTACAAGATAAGGGCACTATGAATTCATACTAAAGCCTTTCAGACTCACTAATGCTCCAAAAAATTTCATGGAATTTATGAATAGAGTCTTTAGAGATTACCTTGAAAAATTTATGGTAGTAGTTATAGATTGTATTCTAATATACTCCAAAACCAAGGAGGATCATGAAGAGCATCTAAGAACTATACGGGAGACCTTGTGAAAGGAGAAGCTCTATGAAAAGTATAACAAGTGAGAGTTCTGGTTGATGGAGGTCGCATTCTTGGCCAATATCATCACAAGAAATGGGATATATATGGATCCCTCCTATATAGCTGCAATAGAGGGATGACCAAGGCCAACATCAGTAATGGATATCCGTAGCTTCTTGGGGTTAGCAAGATATTATCGACGATTTCTGAGAAATTTCTTATGATTGTCCAAACCTTTTACCAAATTAACTCGAAAGGGAGTAAATTTTTCTTAGAGTGATGAATGAAAGAAAACATTAAGGAGTTCAAAAGGAGGCTTATCACTGTGCCCGTACTCACATTACCCACAAGTGGAGAATTTTTTGTGGTATTTAGTGATGCTTAAAAGAAGGGCCTGGGCTGTGTGTTAATGGAAAATGACTAATTCATTGCCTATTATTAAAGGAATTGAATATTCATGAGAAGAATTATACAACACATGATCTGGAGTTGGCTTCAGTGATCTTCTATTTAAAAATTTGGTGGAATTATCTCTCTGGGGAGAAGTGTGAAATATATACGGACCACAAAAGCCTCAAGTATATATTCACACAGAAAGAGTTAAGCATGTGCCAACGAATATGGTTAGAGCTGATCAAATACTATGACTGCTAAATCCATTACCACCCTAGGAAAGCGAACAAGGTGGTAGATGCTCTAAGTAGAAAGGAACCAATGATTATATCATTGATGAAAATTGAAAAGGATCCAATATTTTTAGATTTGATGAAGATGGACATGGGAATCATAAATAAGGGAACATCATCAATCCTTTCACAAATGATTGCTCAACCGTCTCTTTTTGAATGGTTAAATGATGCTCAATAGGATGATGTGGGAATTCAGAAGAGAGTAGAAGCTATCATAAAATGGAAATCCTTAGAGTTCAATGTTAATGAATAAGGAATTGTGAGATTTAGGAAAAGAATATGTGTTCCATCAAGTCTGGAGCTAAAGAAGGAACTTTTGGATGATGCACATAATTCAAATTTCTCTATTCACATAGGAAACACAAAGATGTATCGAGATCTCTGAGATCATTATTGGTGGGATAATATGAATAAGGATACCCCTAAGTATACATCAAAGTTCCGGGTGTGTCAGCAAGTTATGGCAGAGAGGCATAAGTATAAGGGGATGATGAAACCATTTCCCATACCAGTATGGAAATGGGAGAACATTACCCTGGACTTTGCCACTAGACTTCCGAAGACATCCAAAGGCAAAAATGAAATCTGGGTTGTCATGGATCATCTTATTAAGTTTGGACACTTCATTACAATTCAGGAGGATTTCCATTGGATCAACCGGCCTGGATATATATCAAGTAAGTGGTAAGGATGTATGGATTACCACTATATATAGTATCTGGTTGAGATCCACGATTCACCTTTAAGTTTTGGAAGAGTCATCAACATTCTTTGGATACTAAACTGAACTTATGTATGGCCTATCATCCTCAAACAGATGGCCAATATGAGTGAGCTATTCAGACACTAAAGGATATGTTAAGATAACATTCTATGGACTTTAAAGGAGGGTGGAACCAACATCTTCCACTGGTTGAATTCTCCTAAAATAATAGTTTCCACTTGAGCATCCAAATGGAACCATATGAATCCTTATATGGGAAGAGGTGCAAAACACCAACATGTTGGGATGAAGTCGGTGAGCCTAAGCTATTAGGACTAGAAATGGTCGAAGAAATGGTGGAGAGGTGAAAACCATTCACTAGCATATCAAGGCATCCCAGAGTTGACAGAAGAGTTATGTAGATAACCGTCGATGAGACCTTGAGTTTAAAGATGGAGACATGGTATTTCTAGGAATATCTCTATAGGATAAGGTCATGAGGTTTGGAAAGAAAGTGAAGTTAAGTCCTAGGTACATCGGCTCCTTCGAGATTCTTGATCATGTAGGGCTTGTGGCCTATTAACTAGCACTTCCACCTACCATGGCCAAATTACATGATGTATTTCATGTATCATTCTTAAAGAAGTACATACCAGACCCTTCACATGTACTCTCTTTATAGGTAGTAAATTTATAAGATGATATTTCTTACAAGGAGAAACCAGTGAAGATCTTAGATTATAGAGAAAAAGTTCTATGAAATAAGACAATTCCCCTCATCAAGGTGTTATGGAAAAACAAAAAAGTTTGAAGAAGCAACATGGGAATTAGAGGAAGTGATGAAGCAAAGTTACCCACATCTATTTTATTGTGGGAGAAGGAAATTTTGGGGGAGAAATTTTATAAGGGGGGAAGATTGTAATGACCTAAACATTCATTAATGAAAATTTCTCTTGATATAATTAAATGTCTTATTATGGTTATATAAAATGTGAAATTCATTGGTTTTATGATTCTTGATTTCAAAAAACCATTATGAATTTTTATCGTTTCTAACATAGCCATTGAACAGTGATCACACGATTAGTATAAATATAGGGCTTTAACAAATCCAATTTTCTCAGACAAAGGAAATGATGACCTCATATAGTAGACTTTCCCCATACAAAGACCATTTTTCAGAGCTCAGGAAGGAGGTGGAGTCATTGGGCTTCACTCTTGACCAAGCCCAAGCGGAGCTTGAATACATTAAGCTTGAGTGGAACGGACTATGGGAGAAGTGGATGTTAATAGAGATTACCACCCGAGCGATGTTATCAAAGCCACCCCAAGAGTTTGTCACCATCGCACACCATACCCTTCGGTCTTATGAGGGTGTTATAAGGGGTTATATAAAAAGAACCTAGAACTATGACTATGTACGTTATTTTTTTATAAATAATATGCATTCATTTTATTATTGTTACATTGTAAATAGTTTTTAAATCAGAAATAATTTATTTTTTTTGTTAATATTCAACTAAGAAATCTATTTTGATGAATTAATGGATTTTTTAATTAATTAATATTTTAATAAAATATTATTAATAAATTAAATTTTATTAAATATAAATGAGCGTAAAATTTTTTATGAATACAATTTTAATATTTAAAAAGGTTTGAAAGCTGTTTTTGTCAAAACCCATGAATTTTCGATAAATGTCAATTTTTTATTTTAAAAGTAAAAATTCACATATTTAGAAAATTATTTAGATAAAATGAATATTATTTTTGGAATCAGGAAGTCGAAATTATCCAATGGTGAATTTTTCATAATTTTCTGTGACAATTGAATTTTTGGGTAAAAATTAAATACTGTTTAAATATATAATGTGTTTTATGACATCATAATGACCCTATAGTGATGTAATAAAATACGATAATCATTATTTTCTGCCCATATATTTTTTACCATTAAAATAATGTGATTTTATATTTGTTTTATTTATTTTAAAAATCTTTTGTGGACCCTCCAAGACTTAAACATTTTGTCTTTTTAAATTGTTTTCTTTGAGAGTGTGACTCGCCTCCACATAAGCAAACCCATTATTTTAAGAAGTATGTCCATTCGAATCATAAAATATTATTTTCTACTAACCTTTGGAAAAAACCATGGGCAAAAACCATGGGATGGTTTGGGGGTTTTATTAGTTTAATGTGTGGTGTTCCAGACCTAAATAATAAAGAATTCTCTCTCTTTTCCTATATACACCCACACAAGCTCCCACTTCCTCTTCACTAAAATCATTTTGAGTTCATCCAAACTCTACCCTACTCCCTCTATAATCCTCCCAAGGCGCCCCAAACTCCCAATAATCCTCTCTCAAGACTCTACCAAGCCTTTGGAAGCACACTTCCAAGTAAGGGATTTCTTCCATTCTCAATTTTGTCCAATTTTCTTTAAGTTGTTATGCCCTTTTGTTTTCATTTAAAAATTTTGGGGTATGATTTCAAAACTCCCCCATAATTCCCTTTTTTATGTTTGGATGATGGGAGACCCATTTCTCTCTCATTAATTCCTCCCATTTATACACATTACCATGCCAAAATTCTGTGAGAGATTTCTCTCTCCTCTTTTACATCCAAGTAATTATTTTGTATTATGCATCTAAATTACATTATGTTTTTTGGGATATATATATATATATATAACCCCCTTACTGTCAATTTCATGTAAATATTACGAGACACTTCTTTCTCTCTCATCAACCATTTTTTATGAGTTCTTATTTCACACTGTTATGCTGCCGAAATTACACTACGATTTTCCAAGACAATGTCATTGTGTAGTGAGTACCATGCCCATTTATGTATTAAGGGTATTCACCTTTATGAACATTTACTTTTTGATTATAAATCTTTATGTAAGTATTCCACATCCCTTTATCGTGGAATAAGTGATGATGATTGATTCCATGTTGTATTATCCATGTGGCACACTTATGCATGAAATGAAATGTTTAAGAAGGGTGCACCCTAATAGCACTCCAATGCATTGGGTAAAGTATAGTATCATGATACGTCATGTGAAATTAGTGTTGAATCATTCTAAATCAAGTTCAATTAGGTTTTACTCATGCTTCATATGCAATGAGGGTTTACTCATGCTTCATGTTCAATGACCCTTGGATCATGATAATTCCATGTTAAGTGTTGTTGCCACATTTCCATGTTATGATTTTAATGCTTTATCATGACTTTATGTTACTATTTCTCTTGTGCTCCGTTAATATTCCTATTTTCTAACATGTATTGTATTCCTCATGTTATTCCATGTTTATTACTTTATTGGGCTTTATAGCTCACCCTTTTCTTAGGCATGTCCTTCGGTTATCCCATGCAATGATAAGTACAAGTGAATGTAGTGGTCATTTAAAAGAATTTTTCAATAAGATGTCACATTATTTGCTTTACGTTGTTATGTAATGTTCTTAATCCCCAAATACACTGGGCCTCTCGATCTTCTATGTTGTATCAAGTGAAGGTTTTATGTAATAATTCATTTTAAGTGTGTAATAAAAGAAGGGTTGTTATACCCATAATAAACGAGGATCACCCAATCCACCACATCTTATTTCATGTGAGATATATAGAGGCACAAATAATTTTCAGTACTACCAAATAGAATTTTAAGGAAAATTGATGGATGAGGTGAGAATTGTGAGTTACAATCGACCTTAACAGTAATGTACCCTGATCAGACACTATCTCACATGACTGAAAAGGGTCAGTTATTAGACCACAATAGCAACTCCCCATATGCAAAAGGCCTCCAAATAGAAGCAGGGGTGTGATAAGTATAGTGGGGAGACTATACCACATGGTATAGAGTTATAAAACAATGAAATAATCATATAATAAGAAATATAACTACTGGAATCTTTACCAATACCCATGATTCAAAAACATGGGTATATCCTAGAAAACCATGGGTATAGGATACAACCATAGTTCTATGAACCATGAGTGCTTAATATATTAAGATATGCCAATAAATATGGTTTGACTAAACCATTGGTATATACCACCTATACCCATGGTTCTAAAACTGTTGGTGCATACAACTTCAATGGAAAAACCTATGTGCATGGTTTGTTCAAACCACACGTATAGATCTGTACCCACGATTTGGTCAAACCATGGGTATCTGTCCTTTATTAAAAAATATACACTACTGGGAATTGATCCGAAAACATTCCACCTATACTCCAATGACTTTACCAGTATCCTACAACACATTTTGTGTTCTTATATTCAAATATATATATATATATATATATATATATAAATTTATTTATTTTAAAGTATTTTTTATTATTTTTATTTTTATGAAAAAATAATGGGATAAACTATACCCATGGTTTAGTCAAACCATGGGTATATGTTATTTATTAAAAAAATACACCTTTGGGAATTTATCCCAGTACCTTCCACTTAAAATACACTGAATTTACCACTATCCTACAACACTTTTTTTATTCTTATATTCAAAAATATGAATGTATATATATAAAAATTTATTTATATTAAATTATTTATTTATGTTGTTTTTATTATGGAAAATAATGGGCCAACCTATACCCATGATTTGTTCAAACAATGTGTATAGGTGACCTATACCAACGGTTCACCCAAACCGTTGGTAAAGGTGCCCAGAAATATTACCTTTACCCATGGTTTGGTCAAAAAATGGGTATAGGTTTTACCATATCATTCCCTTGGAAAATTACCTCCAACTAAACCTATTTATATGGTTTAAAAAATCCGTGGGTATAAGGGGACTGTTGGTGCCAAAATTTGTGCATGAGAAAAATATGCAAAGAGCATGTTAATTCCAAAAGGGGATTCTTTGAGAATAAGCTTATAAAATCCCTTCAGCACCACGACCAACACAAAGAAGAGGCCCCCTCTATTATTTCCAAAGAGGAAAGAGGAAGATGACTCTGCGGTTATGAAGAAATTGACATAAGTCTTTGTGGTGTGGAGGGAAGATGATCAGCACTACGATTACTTGGAAATTAACAGAAGTCTCTGCATGCATCGTAGAGGGAATGAAGGAGGCCTTTTCACCATATAGGGGATGATAGTATAATTCTCAATTATGATGAACTTGATGAAATCTGGCTTTGATGGAAAAGCACAAGTGGCTTTATAGTGCACTGTCAGAGCTTCACACCGCCTCTTTCATATAAATACCAGGCTTCCCTAGGACCCAAAGCATGAATACCCTATCCTTTCACCTTCTCATCTATCAAATCTCAAAGTTCCTTATGATCTAAAAAACATTGAGAAAATGAGCTCTTAAAGGTATTTGATAATTGTGAAATACCTTTCCCTTGGCTCATATGTGAACCCCCTTCAAGAAAAGATTCCCTTCATGAAGCCCACAATTCATGGAAAAGTAAGTAGATCCCTATGGGAAGTAAGGTCTTCGCAAAACACTCATGCTTCATGAAGTACCTTCTAGGCACATGTGGACCCCATGCTAAGGCAGGATCACTATGCTTCATGAAGCACATTGCTTCGCAATGCCGTGATTTGTAAGGCACCAATTCTCCATGAAGTCTTGCATTGCGAAAGTATTTTAACTTCACGAAGAACTATTTATATGCATTTATACTCCATTCTTGAGCTCAACCATTATATTTTGTGAAGCATACCCCTTCACAGAGTCCCTCTGCTTTGTGGAGCATCAGAGCATCGCAAGGTCTCTTCCTATGAACCCCTTTTATTCACAAACCCTTCTTCCATACAACCATCTAGGTTTTTACAAAGTGATTTCAAAGTCCCTTTGGTGGTGCTTAATATTTCATTTCTTAGCCTTAATCTTCTTCGCTTAGGCACACTAATGTCTATTCCTTCTTTTCATAGCCACGATAATGTGATCCCCTCAATGGATCACTACACAACCCCGTCTCCACTTAGTATTTCCAGTGAATTCACTTCACTAAGGGTTAATGTGAACTGGTTATGTAAGACCTAGGGGTGGGGAGTGAATCCTCATTGTCTGAGTTGAAGGATGTTAAACTACCAAACATAATCGTACCTAGCACATGACGTTAAACTGTGGCCTCGCCTCATGAAATATACATGGGTTTCCCCACCTCCGACATTTCCCACACCCACTGGTCTCCACGTGAGTGTGATCTTTCTCACATTGAATGAGATCCTCCTTGAATGGAATGAAATCTATCCGTAGGGGAGGGAAAAAATCCTGGAGTAAGGCCCTAGCCTTTCTTATGGGAGGTAGCATCCTTGATCCTCCTCTCTTCTTGCATGCAAAAATACCAAAGGAGATATGAGCACAGGGGGCTTGATACCCCACTCCTCTCCTTTTGGGATTTATCGCCATCAGTCCTCCATGCTGGAGTAAGTCCCAATTTCCATCTCCCTAGGCTGTAACCCATGTATAAGCCCTGTTCTATTTCTCAAGGATGCACCTTTCCCGACGTGATCATCAGGTCTTTGTTACCACTTGTTTCTCACACCAAGCACGAATCACGTGGGATTATAGTAAGAATCGACCTTGTAATCCTCTCTAGGAAACTTTAATGCGTAAATCCACATACCTTTATACCAATATACCTAGACTTTGATCCTTTTCTTGTTCATAAAAAGGTATGTAGGAAGCCTCCCTGAGGTTCAAGCCCGTCATCCATCTGTCCTGACCACTTTATGTCAGTTCACCCTCATCCCGCATGATGTTAAACTGTATTCCCTTTTCCATCCCACAAGACGCTAATCAATATGATTTCAAACTACATGGGTTTTGTTCTTTTCCTCATAGGCATGGTATATAAGAAACCTCCTAAGGTCCAACCCCAAACACTTGTAAGCCTATATGAATGATGTGGGTTTTGATCCCTGTCTCCTAGGAAGGGTATATAGGAATCCTCAATGAGGTCCAACCCTAAACACTGATAAAACTTGGTATCCCCTTTTTTGGGACCTGTATCCTTGGTCCATCCCTTAGTGGCATCAGACCAACCCCTGGGCCGCTAACCATGCGTAAGCCCTAACATGTCTTCAGGTTGCTGTCCTTTGCTTACACCCTGATTCTCTCCCCATACCGAAATATGTGGAATTTGATTCCCTAAAACAGAAATATGTAGGAATCCTCTATGAGGTTCAAGCCCAACATCACCCTCATCTTCATAGAAATTCCATACTATTCCTCTCATTCACTTTGTTCCACCTTCCACCATCCATCCTTATTCCTACCCGAGCCACCACATCCAGGTGAAATCATTCCATCCACCTAGGAAATTACCCATGAATAATCTCTACACAATCCATAATCATCCAACCATGGGTGTCCCTCCTACGATGGCATGCTAACCATGCGTAATCCCAACATGTATTTGGGTCGCTGTCCTTTACGTACACCCCGATCCATCACCCATTCTAACTAGGTGGGTTTTGATCTCTATCTTATAAACAAGGTACATAGGAGCCCTCCACAAGGCTCAATCCCAACCAATAGTAAACCTTGGTTTCCTCCTCAATGGGACCCATGAATCCTAGAACTCGTCCTCATTGGAAATTTTGATCCACCCATCCAATAAACCCCTCAGGTGATCCCGCCTAGGGATGTACCCATCTGATCCACTCCCATCAATGTTCTGATCAGTCTGATCCATCTCCGCAAGATGTTAAACTCGTGCAATACCCTGTGTAAAAAATGGGTAGCTAAGGAAAACCTCAGGGACATGCCTATGTCATATAATTACCCACACTTGATGTGGGATGCCTCAGGCATCCGCACCCTCGAGATGCCCTATAATAAGGACAAGAAACCCAGAAGCAGTAGTGTCTCAGGGTCCAGACACACCAGTGATTTCCAACTTGACTAGTACCCCGATCAATGTTTTTTGACCTAACCTGATGCCTAGGAATGCACTAATAGAAAAAGCACAATTGACTGGAATCCATAGAGATATGGCACCGAGGAAGAGTTTTATGAACAATGTCTTAATCTTTAAGGGATACCCAGACTAGGAAATGAATTCTATGGAGGAATCCATGGAAAGAGAGATTGGCATCCCATCATCCAATTTCGATCAAGGATAAAATGTCCCTGAATAAGTGATGGATGCCGACTGACATCGGAAAGTGGGAACATGGGGAAACAGTAGGCGCATCGCAATAAGACGGTACATTCCCTGGTAAAAGCGTCAAAAATGGAAATGGTGAACCTGAAGTGATATTCTCTTCAATGTGGAGATTAATAGTGTTTGAGGAATCAGCAGATAATCATTTCATTGGATCTATTTATCCGGTGGTAGGTCCTACCAAGAAAATAGTGGACCTGACATGAAACTCACTAGAAATCAGGGCAATTGAACACTGGGAATCTCGGTCTGTGACATTTTCGGTATCAATCCTTCTTACTAATCATGGGATATGGAATGAAACTGGGGAACTGGATGTCACTTTCCACCTTTTAGTGCTAATGGTTGAATATTTCTGCTTTCCAGGACCCAAATAGCTATGTTAAGAAACTGATCACCACCCACACACTGACACAGGGGCCAGGGAAACACTAGCACATCAATCCTGCATGTTTCCATCTCTTCTTTGATGACCTCTACATCCATGGATGCTCGGTGCCCACTCCCTATCTCACCATCTGAACTCATTCAGAGTAGGGTGATCAATGACCTCGTATGAAGATATGAGGAAGAAGGGATTATCCCGACTCGGGATATGGGCAATTAGGACCTAGAGGCTTATGTGCCTCACTGTATACCCCCCAAGTTCCACATAGGAAGACACTGCTCCCCACTCAATCCTAAAACCATTTCGGGAGTCACTCCCCATAACGCTTTGACGACTCGCTACTTTACGCCAATGAGGTAAGAGAAATTTGGGCCAACCAAGTTTCTATCCTATCCCGAGGGCTACCAAGGAGGGCTCCCACTAGGAACATCAGTTCCACTACCCAACCTCACAATCTAGGGAGTAGGTGATTTACACACCAACACCACTAGTCCAAATCTGGTTAACCTGATGCCAACATTGGGCGCAAGTTGAGGAAGATTCTCATCAGCGGACATCATCATAAATGACTACAGTGGACCGTGCCACCACCAACACATACTATAAATGACCCATTTATAATGAGCATGAGAACTTATATTCCTGACCTGGATCGAGGCCCCAACCGCCCCATGGGTTGGTTGGGATGACTCTCTTGGTCAATGACACAGATAGTACCCATCATGGGCCGACCCACATCGATTACATCAAGCATATAGGTCATCCCCATGTCACCATCAATGAGAGAGAAGTCACTCCCCACTCCCAATTTTGGAATGTAGGTACTCCCCATGTCACCATCAGTCTAGGAGAAGGCACTCCTCGCTGCGCTGACATCCAGCACAGAGGTTTCTTTTGCACCCATGATCCCAGGTATGGAGCCGTTCCTCATGTCACAGGTCACTGACGTGAAGATCCTCCTTTCCCAGAAAACCATTAGCATGGAGGTCTTACCCAAGTTATTACCACAACCGACAAAGGTCCTCCTCATCCAGGAAATCAGAGAAGTGAAGGTCTGCCCCACTTCATTGGAGTCCAACACGGAGGTTTTCCCTATGTTTAATTTGACCAGTATGAAGGCACCCTCGTACTGTCACTACTAAGGGAAACAAACATGGAAGTGATGACCTTGCTCCCACTAGCTCCAGTGGAGGTCCTACCTACTCTAACACTTCCCGTAGAGGTCACCCCTACATATCATCCAATGGACATGGAAGTCCTCCCTACATTCCTTTTGAAATTTTTCCGGGTGCTCCTCACACCCCAGCTGACCCATGTAGAAGTAATCTACACCATAGTTTCATTTTGTATGAAGTTCCTCCTCGCATCGAAAACGTACCCTATCCTATAGAACCATCCCGAGGCAGGAGGGAGGGTTGCTACCACCAACAGAAGAATACCTAGAAGTTTCAGAGAACTATTAAACCCATATGATTCTCAGACTCTGAGAGAGAGTATGATTCAGAGGTGGAACCCTCACTCCAATACTCTGCATTGTGGTATAGGGTAGGAAAAAGGTGTATAAGTGTTATCCTTCCAGAAACTAAGGTACACTGGATCCACACATCCCTCCAAATATACATCCATGAGGGAGAATATTTATCCTCTTTCTTAGGCCTGACCGTGCAATCCTCCCTTTCGTTAACAAGATAATTACCTACCTCAACCAGAGATAATGGAGAGTTCTTCTGGGGACCAATAGAGGATGAGAAATAGCATGACCCATCTTCAGTAACCACGTACCCTACATGGAAAGCTGTGGCCGCTAGTCTGTCTTACCAGGATGTGGTGGCTCAGTCATTGCATTCTTCAGAAGACAACCCAAGATGTGGCGGATTGTCAGCTCGCTCACCATATTCTCCACCAGATAATATACCATATTAATGGTATTCTTCAGTTCTGTTACCGATCCCTCAACTACCCCCAATCGACGAATGGGGTAACCAAGGACCAAATCCCAAGTTTAAGACAAGGAACTTGTGAGACATCCTTGTAGCGGACCATTTTCCAGAGATGTTATAGCCAGTTGCAACCACAAACTTTAGTACTCTAGAATCTATTACCCAGGTGGGGGTCATGTGCTTTCTCCAAACCCTCTAGGAAGTGAAACTCTGGCTCTTTAATTTACGGGTGGCTTTACACAAGATCCAGGAACACTTTGACAACATCTTCTAGCAATGTTGCGTGGTCAACTTAGCTGCGCTCCCTGTGGCTCAACGTCCTGAGTCACCCGGTCACCATCATACCCTCCAGAAATGAAGAATCCAGAGCTTTATAGTGCTCTACAGAATAATTAAGGAGGATTCCCCCCCACATCCAAATCCATGGTTGGGGAATGTATGCTGACCTTAATTTCAGTTCTATTTGGCACCAGCCCGACTTACTAGGAAATATTGTGGATATTCCTTCACGTACAGTCATAGTTAAGATGTCTGACCTATCAGAAGAAGATACTAAGCTAGTTCTCCTTGAATAGAACTTACCCCCCCTGAGGTGGTTCCACACCTATTGGATCTTTTGGGCAGGGTTACTCGCTAGAAAAAAACATATTTGGTTTTCCCATACCTTCCAACTCGTCATCCCTAAGCCGGAAACTCCAGTAAGGGTAAAGAGCACGCAGGGATCATCAAACCCTCTAACCCATCTGGTTTAGTGAAAAATATGGAAGATAAACCCGAAAATCCTGTGTTGCTTCAATAGCTTACGGAACATAAAAAATATGGCCGAAGACCTTCTCACTGAATGTACTACATAATGATGACCAGACTACAGTAATCCTCAACCGAGGCTGTAGGGGAAGTTATAGACTCCCCCCAGCGAGTTAACTCTAGGTGATCTTAACCATCTTACCCATATAGATAGGGTAGAGGCCGGGGTTTATTGAAAGAGGGAATGATATGCATCAAAAAATCCACTCAAATTGCATGATAACCCGAATTGGGACCTAGCTTAGGGTCCCCCAGCCACCCCATAAGTCGTTACCCCAGCAGTCCTGTAGGTCATCCCACTAGCCACTCCACAAGCCATTGGGTCTACTAATCTTGTTGAAGAACCTTCCAACACACTAGTGGTCAGAGATCCTTGTCAAGATAGGAATCCCCACCAAGATGATCTGATGACCGATTTCATTGCCCACCTTAAGGCCCTAGAAACTTGACAGGTGGAAATACTACCTAATGGAAATCCATATCTGGCAGGGGTGGATGATATGACAGTATCCCTAGTTTTGGAAATCCTACCTACTCCCCCTTTAATGGGATGGGGGACCAGCTGTTTCACCTGGACCACTTTATTTCAAGGTGTAGACCCATGTAGGTAACTCTAGAGAAATAAGAGGCTGCCAAGCTCTGGTGTTTCATACAGACGCTGGAAGGGATCATATTCATTTGGTACAACCAACTACCCATTGGGTCAGTTGCCGATTGTGAGGATCTTCATAGGAAGTTTTTTTAATAGTTCAGTTCTACCACCCAGAATATGAGCATTTCTGACCTCTTCAAGTGCAAGAAGAGGCCTGATGAGCACATTAAAGAATTTTTCGCTAGGTGGAAAGGCCTCACAGATTCCATTGATATGTCGTTTACTTAGGAGCATCTGCTAAAAATGTCTGCGGGGAATGTCAAAACTGAATTAGTCCCTTCTCTCTAATCACTCAGAACTACCTAGGGGGATTTTGAGATTTCTCTAACAAATCCCAATGGCTATGGGAAGACTTACAACAAGCCAAGCAAGTACGACCGTTGCCTCCTGTAATTTCTGTGAGAGGAGCCACTAAGGATGAGCCCACTGTGGTAGCACAAGTAGAGTATCCCAGATAGCTATATTAATTGCTAATGGATCCACCTCTATAAGCTCACCAAGGCCCACCACCTCATGTACAACCTTTATCCTATCAGCACCCACCACAGAATTGGTAGACGCCCCCACTTAATGCAACACCACCACCTAGGCGAGATAATCAGGTTCCACCTCTTCGAAAGTATCCTACAATCCCTCGTCAGGGCTAGGCTCCTAGATCCCTATTCCCGGATAAAAGGAACCATAACTACTCCTTTGATGAGGATAAAGTACCTTGTCATTTCCAATGTTCCTTGGACCAGGTAATCCTATGGTTGCCGGAGTGAAAGAGGCCGGAAGAGGCGGGTCTCACTGACCACTCCAATTACTGTTCCTATCATTGGATCCTTGGGCACACCCTCAAGTAATGCTATGTGTTTAAAAACTGGCTCCAAGACCAAGTCGATAAAAAGATAGTTAGGTTAGGTCCAGCCCCGACACAGGTGGAATTCATTTTCATAAAGCCTAACATCGACAACGATAATGAAGGTGAGTGATAGAAGGTTCCTAACTGCGGGTCCCAAAAATATGATGACCTAAGGGACTACAAGCTGGTTTCCCATGCCCATGGTATTATCCATGCAAATTTGATCCAATCTGAGCCTTAATAGGTTGCCGCATTACCTTCAGCTGCTACTTATGCATCAACATATCAGTTTCCCTCTTACTAGAAGGGGAAGTATCAGTGACGTAAGGGAAAGAAAAGTCCTGCACCAATTCCATCATCATCCTGTACTCTCGGTGATTTCATGCCCACAAAGATGGAAATTTCCTCCAAAATCCATATAGTGATGGGGGATTCTTCAAGTGATAGTCCAGGGTACACTTTTGTTAAAACCATGGAGCTGGTAAACCCTTACATGGTTCCCGATGATGAGGAGCGCCGGACAGATCCACCCAACATCCCCAGCCGATTCCAGCATCGAAGAAGTCTTGGTTATGTGAGTCTCTGGAATGAATCAATCAGTGCTTCTATCCAAGATATGAATGCCACCGATTCCAGGGAACAAGCCTAGTATAGAACTCAGCACACACAACCTTCTAATCTTGTTTCATCATATCCGCCTCCACCACTTTTTGTACTACTCAATCAGCTGTAACCAACACGATTGTGCTACAATCAACCACGTTCAATTGATAATCGACCTTAGTGACTTGGAAATCATCTGGTAATCACTCCACGTGGTTTGACTAGTGAGAAACGGGACATTCCCAGCACCATCCAAAACCCACCGGTTCAACCAGTAGGGTTGGTCAAACCTCTTGTCAGTAGAGGCATACACCTGACAATAAAGTATTATATTCTCATGAATCTTTCCAAAATTTCTTAAAAGATATCGATCCTCAAATCTCTCCTCTTGTTACCAGATATTCATGAGTCCCATGATGAAGATTTAAAAAGTCCCCTCTAGTTTGAGGAAGAGGTAGCATCCACATAAGTCTTCCATGATGAGGCAATCAAGCATATATAATGTCAATCCCTTATCTATTTTTCTGAAGAAGATGAAGGTTCCCCTATATAGGGGCACTTTCACTCATTATACATCACTTTCCATTTTAATGGTGTTGGAGTTTCACTACTATCTTGTTAACATAGGCTCAGAGATCAACCTTATCCCAACATGGACACTCCATAAAATGGGGTTTTCTAAGGCTGATCTGAGCCCCTATGACCTAAAAATTCATGGTTACGATAGGACAAAACATACACCAGTTGGAAATATCTTCTTGAAGACCCAGTTCAGTGGCCTAGTTTCTGCCACCGATTATCATGGTTGTCTTAGAATATACCTCTTACAATGAGTTAATGGATAATCCATGTCTCCACCTACACACGACATTCCCTTCCCCATATCACAAATGCCTCAAGTACTCCCTTAATGGTCGAGTAGGCATACTCCAAGGTAACACATCTCCCTTTTCCTATTGTGAATCCCACTACCTAGATGTTTACTATTACAAGAGAAAGGAAAAGATGATTTAGAATAATGAGGTTGAACATGATACGGTTACGACTGACCCATAGAAAAACCTGAATAATGCCTAAATTTTCCCTATTCACGGTTAGAGGCCACAAACCCGGATTTGGGGAAATTTTTTATTGTCTATGGAATGAGGGGTAAGCACATTGATAGGTTTAAGAAGATCCAAGATATCACCTCACATTCCTAAAAAAATCAGTCCTGGGTGATCACATATCCCCATACTCCCATATGGTATCGGGATGTCCACCCCATTGGAATGACAATACATCATACTTTCTTGTTTCACCAGGCTGGGATAAACCAGATCTAGCCCATGCATCACTATTTATTTGATATCATCAAACGTGCCTCCTGGGTTGAAGGCCAAATGGAATCAGGTCAATAACTTTCGTCACCATTGTTTTAGTAGTGAAAAAATACCCCAATGAGGTGTCCACCACTGCCCATGATGGAACCTATGTCCCATCAAGATCTGTAAACATAGAAAAATTTACTTCTATTGACGATCCCTCCCCCATTTATAAATAAGAGGATTTAGAGGATTCTCCTCCTGCATTTGAAGAGGGTTTCTCCACCACGGTCGATGAATTATTACAGGTGAACTTCAGTGATGAGATAGATCCGAAACCAACTTTGATCAGTGCCGCTATGCCTGTCGAATAGAAACAACGATACATGGATTTATTGAAGCAGCATCATGATTTATTCACTTTGAGTTACAATGATATTATAGGGTTAGATACTTAAGGTCTCCATCCGCTGTCTCAGTATTCCAGCGAATCATCGCGGGTTCAAAAAGCCTCCAAAAAAGATGCACCCTTCTCACAGTGCCATGGTCGAGTTTGATTTTGATAATCTTATCAAAGAAAACTTCATCAAGGAACTCCAGTACCCCATATGGTTAGCTAACATTGTGTCTGTCAGGAATATGAATGGACAGATCATAGTTTTCATCAACTTCCAGGATCTCAACCATCACTGTCCGAAGGATGATTTTCCCCTTCCAGTGATGAAATTGTTGATTAATGAAACTTCTGGGTTCTAGACTCTCACCTTCATGGATGGTTATTCTAGATATAATCAAATCTGAATGCCCCCAAGGGTGAAGCATCTACCAATTTCAGGGAACCACAAGGCACTTTCTGCTACCAGGTCGTGCCCTTCAGTTTAAAGAATGCTGGTGCCACCTATCAACACACCCTGTACTGCATATTCAAGATGATCCTCAGAGTATTAGTGGAATGATATGTGGATGATCTGGTGTTCAAATCTCACCAGTGTCAAGACTATCTCATAGATCTTGAAAAAGAGTTTGGCTTCCTCCATTCCCTCCATTTGAAGACGAACCCCTTGAAGTGTTCCTTCGGGGTCACCTCTAGAAAGTTTCTTAGATTCATTGTTAGATATAGAGGTATTAATTTTGACCCAAATAAGATCAAGGTAATCTGTTAGATCTATCATTCGAGAAAAATTCTGGAGCTCTGAGGCTTTCAAGGCCACTTAGGCTACTTACGCCGATTCATCGCAAATCTGGTTGGCAAGTGTAATCCCTTTTCCTGTATCAGGAAGAAATTTTCCGATTATTAGTGTGATGAGGTGTGTCAAGCCTCTTTTGAAGAAATCAAGAAGTACATGCTATGGTCTCCAGTTATAATGACACATGTTCCTAAAAAGCCACTGGTCCTTTATGTGACCAGTCTGGAATGATATCTCATCACACTTACCACCCAGAAGAACAATGAGGGACCAAAGAAAAATTTATACTATCTCAGGTGAATGATCCTTGATATGGAGACTAGATAATCCTCTATCGAGAAGAGCTACCTAGTGCTAGAATTCATAGTGTAGAAATTGCGACATTACTTGCAGCACCATGAGATACAGTTGGTGTTCCGAGTGGATATGTTGAAGTACATTCTGAACCACCCAATGATGACTGGTCCACTAACTCAGTGGGTTGTGATACTTCAATATTTTTACATCATGTTTTCCCCCAAAAGGCTATCAAGGAGAATGCATTGGTATACTTCCTTTCCACCCATCTGGCTCCCGTAGAGAAGTCTTTAGATCTTTATTTTCTAGATGTGGTAATCCTCTTAGTAGATTAATTCATTATGTGTTGGAAAATTTACTTTGATGGTGCTTTCCGAAGACCTACTAGTAGAAGAATCAATGACCCCAAACTCAACAGAGTGGGCCTAGGTATCTTCTTCATCACACCAGCACAAGTTTTCCCACTATATTCATTCTATTGTCCGAAGGCTGTAGAATCAACAAGGTAGAGTACCAAGCTCTCACCACTGGTCTCGTGCTAGACCTCGAGATTGATGTTCCACACTTTCATGCAAAAGGGTACTGTAAACTAGTTATCAAGTAGATCAACATTGACTATGTCTTCATGAAGCTAGATCTCATACCACTATTAGATCATATCCTCCAGTTGATGGCCCAGTTCCCTTCTCAGCCAGAAGTTACTCATGTCCCTCATTCATAGAACGGTCAAGCTGATGCCTTGGTCAGCCTGACCACATCTTTTGCTGAGCCTAACCAGGATGATTTGATTATCCATGTGTCATATCAAAGAGTAATATCTCCTGTAAATCCGAACAATAATGATAGAACACAAGTAATCCACCTTACATCCAGTGCCTCTATATCAAGACCCCCAGACCCCCTAGCATGGTGTTGGAAGGGACTCCTGACTGGAGGACCCCCTTTATTGAGTATCTCCACCATGGAAATATCCCATAAGATTGAGCCAAACATGAGTGAATCTAAAGTCACACATTTCATTTCACCCTCTAGAGTAGTCCCGGTTTTGATTAGATCCTCTATAGACATGAGTTTGATGGGAATCTCCATTGTTTCATTCAGGGTGGTGTGATTGCATAGGTCATTCAGGAGGTTCATGCCGATTTATACAAGGCTCATCAAATAATACTAAAACTCTCTCATCAGATCTAGAGATCGGGTTAATTTTGGTCGACCATGATCTGTGACTGTATTGGGTTCTCCAAGACGGGCCATGCGTTCCAAATCTGTGCTAATTTCATGCATCGACTGCTAGAACATCTCTACACTACCAAGTACTCTTATCCCTTGGCAGTCTGGGGGCTCGATGTTGTGGGAACATATCCACCGGCGACAGCCTGCTAGTGCTGGTTTATCCTAATCGCTAAATATTTCTTTTCCAAGTAGACATAGACAGTTCCACTAGATGAAGTCAAGGACAATTCTATTGTTGAGTTTGTGATCTACTAAATTATCTACTAATTCGTATTTCCTCACACCGTCCTCACCAATAACCACACAAAGTTACAGGTATCTGAACTGAAGAAATTGAATGCCAAGTACAACATCTGTTCTAATCATACCTCTCTCTATCATGCACAAGAAAATAGGAAGATCAAGGCATTCAACAAAACCCTCTCTAACATTCTGCATAATATAGTTGGTCAGAACAAGAATAATTGGATAGAAAAAATCCTCAATACTCTCTGGGATTATCAAAAAATGACTTGTAATTACACTCAGGTTACCCTATATCCCTTGGCATATAGAACAGAGGCATTCATGCCCATTGAGATTTAGTTTCCTTAATTGCACAAAACTTTCTACAATTAGAGGACACCAGATAAAGTAGCCCAAATCCATCTATCTGAATTGGAAGTGCTTGAAGGGAACATGCTTTGTGCCCTGCAAAATCCAGAAAGACATCAAAACAAGATATCCAGAGCTTTCAATAAGAAGGTTTGCCTCCACTTTTTCTTACAAGGTGACATAGTGTTGGCCCTGAGATCACCAATGATATCCGGCACGAATCCACTGAATCTGGATCCCAAAAGGGAGGGACCTTATATCATTCACAAGTTTTTCCCAAATAGTTCATACTCCAGGGTCACCATGGATGGTGAGCATGTTACTCCTCTCACCAATTCTAAATTCCTCATGTAGTATTGCACTTAGTAGTCCCACATGACTTTAAACTGTTCCATCTTTACCATACGACGTTAAACTATGTGGCCCGTCTAGGATGAGGAATATGAAACTACCTAACAATCGTCTCTCATGATGTTAAACTATATTACCATCCTACAAGATGTTAAACTACCTATAATCATTCTGGAGGATGTTAAACCACCACCCTCATCCCGCATGATGATAAATTACAAAATGGTTTGAGATCTATCAATTTAAACTAAGATCTCACTTTATCCTTAGATCATGATGTTAAAACACATAACACCATCATGAAATATTCTTGGCTTGATTCCCATCCTCATGTGATATATAATAATTCCCAGACATTTCATCTTTGGGCCCATCCTCGGTTCATCTATTCTTTCTCTCAGCCACTTGTCCCGAATTCTATCCTGGAAAGATGAATAGTGTGGTGTATAAGGGAAGATATCCTCATTCACATCAGGTTATTCACCAGGACATATTCATTCCTCTTTGAGATACCCCTATTCCCCCATACTTTTCACATGAAGTTAAACTGCATGAGTATTCCAGAACTATGTGTGGATTGAATCCCATCCTTATGGGATATATATGAATGCTCAGACAATTCGTCTTTGGGTCCAGCCTCATTCTTTAATCTTCATAACTATGTATGGATTGATTACAATCCTCATGGGATACGTGGGAACTCCCAAACATTTTATCTTCATGTCCATCTCTATTTCTTAGAAACATCATCAATTTTTTGGCCCCTTGGCCTAAGTTCTTTAGGAGGGGGTATGTGGTGTGGCATGGGATTATTTCCTCATTCATGTTGGGTTTGAAATATCCATTCCATGTACCTCTATCTTGATATATCTCCATACCCATTTCCTCCACTCATCTTATCAAATCGTATTCTCTCAAATTGGGACCCTGGAACCATTTTTAAGTTCACCAACGTGCCTAGATTCACTTTGGTTTGAGACCTAGATTGTTGGGTTCTATATGGACATATTTTCATCCATTTCCATGCTTCATGTTTCCCTTTATTTGGGATTTCATCATCTTTCACATTCAAAATTACCCTGAAAGGAATATATGTTAGGCCTCAGTGCTCTCCTACCATCTCGAGCCAATATTCCAGAGGATCTCGAATGACAATTTGACACAAGCCACACGCTACGAATATATTGAGTGGTCGACACTCATTTGTTCATTCCCATTTTAGGTCACATGATATAGATGTTGTGTTTTGAATACAGTCAATAGTTATCCTTCATCATTACACCATCCCTATTAAGTCTTTAATACTAGTTTTTTTATTCTCATATCTTTCCAATCCATCATGTCCAAGTGGAATTTTGACACTCCTGGTTCTATCCATCAGTGCACATTGCCCGTTAGGAGGATGAATCTATAGCGTGGTGTCATTCAAGCCTCCCCACTATTTCCCCTTTCTCTGTATTCTACACATTGAGAAGATATTATCCACCCTTGTTTAACACATCAAGAATATTTCACGTGGTCTTAAGGACTTGGTCAAGGTTTACAACCACTTGGAAGAATATCACTTCTTTCGATCCGAGCTTTGCTACTATAAACTAAGACCCCTCATCCTTATCACATGATATTAAACTGCATGAATTTTCATAACTACTTATGGATTGATTTCCATCCTCATGGGATACATAGGAACACCCATACATTTTGTCTTCGGGTCCAACCCCATATTCTCTTATCTTTTCTAGCCCCTTGGCTTGAGGTTCCCCCATGCTCTGGGATTGCGTGTTATGTGCTGTGGACTGATGTCCTCATTCGCATCAGGTATGATTTATCACCCCTTGCACATTTCCTTTATAACCTCATTCTTTTGTGGGAATCCAAGCCATAGGACATTAAAATATACTACCTAGTCCCACATGACTTTAAACTGTTCCATATTTACCACATGACGTTAAACTGCGCGGCTTGTCCTGGCCGAGGGACGTATATCCACCCCACATTTGTACTACATGATGCTAAACTATACTACCATCCTAAAAGATGTCAAACTACCTATAATCATCCTGGTAGACATTAAACCACCACCCTCATCTCACATGATGATAAACTACAAAATAGTCCAAGATCTATGACTTTAAACTAAGATCTCCCTTCATCCTTGGGGCATGATGTTAAAATGCATGACACCATCCAAAACTAATTCTAGCTTGATTCCCATATTCATGGGATACTTAGTAGCACTGCGAATTTTTGTCCATGGCCCAGCCTCAGGTCCCTCGACCTTTTTGGTCCCCTTTCCCAAGTTTTCACTTAGGATTGTGTGGTGTGGTATTGACTCTATGTCCTCATTCACGTCAAACTATTTTTTCCACACCACACACATCCCATTGAGACAACCCACTTTCATCCATAGTCCTTACCGAAATACGTTAAACATCATAGGTACAACCATGCATCATGTATCCCATCATTTGGGTTTCCATCATCTTTCACACTCGAAAGGACCCCCGAATGGAATGGATGATATGAATCATGGATCTCCTACCATCTCAGGCCAACATCCTTGAGATTTTGAACTAAAATTTGACACAAGTCCCATCTTGCAAATATGGTCATTGATCAATGATCAATTTCTTGTTACCATTATAGTCCAAACAAGAGGGATGTTGTGCTGTGAAAATGGTTATAAGTTACCCTTAATCATTACTTCCACCCCACGGTCTCCTAGATAAAAGGCGTGGTGATTAACCTTTTCTACCCTGCTGTCTTACACATATGACATTAAACTAGGAATATTTCAGTCTGAGCTCTAAAACCTTAAAATAAGATCTTCATCCTTGTCCCATGATGTTAAACCACACAAAAATATTCTAGAAATATGTTCAGCTTGATTCCCTCCTCATGGGATACATAGGAATTCCTGAACATTTCATCTTTTGGCCCAACCTGGGTTTATCCATTATTTATCTTGGCCACTCGGCCTAAGTTCTCTCCAAGAAATATGAATGGTGTGGTATATGTGAAAATATGTCCTCATTCACATCAGGTTATTATCTAAATCATACACATTCCTCTTCGAGATAACCCTATTCCCCCATCCTTATCACATGATGTTAAAATACATGAATATTCTAGAACTACATGTGGCTTGATTCCCATCCATATGGGATATGTAAGAACAACCAAACATTTCATATTTGGTTCTAGTACTATTATTTAATCTTTAGAACTACATATAGCCTGATTCCCATCATCATGGAATACATATGAATGCCCAAACATTTCTTCTTCAGTTCCAGATCTGTTTCTTAGAAACCTCCTCATCCTTATGGCCCCTTGGCCTAATTTCTCTGGGAGGGGGTATGTGGTAGGGTATGGGTTTATGTCCTCATTCACGTCAGGTTTATAATAGCCATGCCATGTACCTTTATCTTAAGAGATCTCCACCCCCTTTCCTCCACTCATCTTCTCGAATCGTCTGCTCTCAAATTGGGCCCCTCAACCCTTTCTGGATGTTCACCAACTTGCCTAGATGCTCTCTGGTTTGGAAACTAGAGTGTTGGGTTCTACATGGACATGTTTTCATCCATTTAAATGCTTCACATTTCCATTTATTTGGGATTTAATCATCTTTAACATCTGAAAGGACCTTGAAAATCATGGATTCTAGGACTCAGTGCTCTCCTACCATCTCAGGCCAACGTCCCAGAGGATCTCGAACAACAATTTGACATAAGTACTACGTTGCGAATACAATCTGCAGTCAAAACTCATTTGGTTATTCCCATTTTAGGTCACATGATATAGATTTTTTTTGAATATGGTCAAAAATTATCCTCCATCGTTACACCATCCCTATTAATCCATGAATACTGGTTGCGTGATTCATATCAATTTCCACTACATCATGTAAAAGTGGAATTTCAACACTCTTGGTACTATCCCTTAGTGCACATTTCATGTTAGGAGGATGAATATAAGGCATGGTGTCATTTGAGGCTCTGTACCACTCTCCCTTTCCCTGTATTCCACGTGTAGAAAAGATTTTCTTCTCCCTTGTTTCCTACAACAAGCACAATTTATGTGGGCTTAGGGATGTGGTAAAGGTTTAAACCCTCTTGGAAGAATCTCACTTCTTTTAGTCCAAGCTCTGTGAACTTAAACTATGATCTCCCCATCCTTATCGCTTTATGGTAAACTGCATGAATTTACATAACTACATATGGATTGATTTCCATCCTCATGGGATACATAGGAACGCATGAACATTTTGTCCTCAGGTCCAGCCCCATATTCTTTAATTTTTATACCCCTTGGATTGAGGTTACTCCCTATGGGGTTGTGTGTAATGTGGTGTGGACTGATGTCCTCATTCTCATTGATTATGCTTTATCACCCCTTGTGCATTCCCTTTAGAACCTCATTCTTTGGTGAGCATCCAAGACATAATACGTTAAACTATACTTCCTGTACCCACACAACTTTAAACTGTTGCGTCTTTTTTGTGCAACATTATAATGCATGGGTTGGTCCTATCATACGACCCCAAACTATTAAACTATTATCCCAACCACATGACGAAAAAATGGTATCACATTGTGGTCTACTCGCTCGAGGGGACATCATGTTTGGTATTGGTCATCTACCATTCCATTTTTCAAGGCCTACATAGAGCTTGATTCTTGTAGAGATGCCCAGATTCTCCATCCTAGGTTTGTTGCTTCACAAAAAAAAACACATCCACCCTAATGAACAAAAAATATCCATAAAATGTCGCTTCTTTTGGTGCATGGGATAGACCTGCACAAAAATATTTCCCCTATCATTTCAACCCTACCATGCCATATTCCAGAACTATGTGCGTCTTGATTCCCATCCTCATGGGATACGTAATAATGCCTAGCCATTTTGTCTTTGGGTCCAGCCTCAGGTATCTCAAATCCTTCCCTATTTCTGACCCCTTAGCCCAAACTCTATTAGAAGCATGTGGTGTGGTGAGGACCTCTTGAATCATCATTCATGTTGTGTTTTTCAAAAACCGCACCATGTGTCTCCCTCTTCTCTTCCTAGCCTGGTCTGAGATTTATGACCATAAACTAAGATCTTTCTTTGAGGACTATGTATATATTGATTCCCATCCTTATGGGATACGTAGGAACACTCAGATGTTTACTCTTCGGGTCCATCCCCATGAATGTGTCATAATATGGAAGGAATATTTGGTCCTCATCCACATCAGGTATTGCTACTTTTCCACCATGTACACATTCCATTAAACCATGTTCCCTATCAATTGTCCACTCTATGACACTAAAATAGGATTTTTTATCCCTATGAACCTTGTCATTAGAAAGGGATTTAAATACCTCTATCTAACACATCTCATTGTCATACTCAAATGTTCCGCGGCATAGAGCCCAAGTGTTGGGTTCCCCATGGACATTCCATCCTTTCAGGTACATGCTTCATAATCCCTTTATCTGGATCTCCATCCTCTTCCATGTCTGAAGGGACCCCCTTTATGACATGGTCTCAATCCACATTGGCTCACCTACCGTCTGAGACTAACACCCCAGAAGACCTCTGATGACATTTCACGACAGATCCCATGTTTCGAACATGGTCAGCAGTCGACCCTCATTTGTCTGCCCCAATACCAGGATAACGAGGAACTAATGTTGTGTTTCAAACATGGTCAACAGTTATCCTCCATCATCATGCCACCATCATTGCGATCTAGGTACCAGGTGCCATAATTCACATCTTTCTACTTCCTTATGTTTAAATGGTATTACAACACACTCGATTTTATCCCTCTATGCATCTATGTGTGTTAAGTAGATAGGTCAGTATTATTGGGATGTCATTCACCCTGCGTCCCATTTCCCCTAATGTGTGCCTCCTTATACCTAGAAAATCCCATAATTACTCATTATTTCCCACATTGAGCATGAATCAAGTGGGATTAGTGGTTTTGGTAGGATGTGTACTGGTGCACCCCAACCACACATGCCTTTCATCTTCCATGACATTAAACTGCACTCTTAGAACTACGTATGGCTTCATTTCCCTCCTCATGGGATATATAGAAATGCTCGAACAATTTCCCCCGAGTCCAACCCCAAGTTTTCCACCTCCGATCTATCACCTAAAGAATCTCACTGGGAATATGTGGTGTGGTGTGGGCTCTTACAGTCCTTATTCACATCAGGATATGTACCACACCAAATATTTACTTTCTAGGTAACCATGTCCTCACCACACGATGTTAAAATACGTTTCTATTGTCCTCAATGGTAAGATGTAAAACAATGGTCCACTTTAGGATATTTCAAGAGAGATCATTTCAGGAAATGAGTATGATCCCTGGCCAGACCGATGCACTCACCCAATGTTGTTTCATTATGGTGGTGTAATTTCAAGACTATTGGACTCTATTAGAACTACCCATCACTCCACCCTCCCTGATTTGTGTTCCTTTTATTTGGATCGTCATCCTCTTTCACATCTAAAGTAACCCCCTAATAGTATGGATGATCAGCCTATGGATTACTTACTATCCTGGGTCAACGTTCCAGAAGACTAAGGATGACATTTCGATTCAGGCCCCACATTTAGAAGCTGGTTAGCTATCAAACCTCGTTTTTTGTCCCCATTTCAGGCTAATGTAACAGGGATGCGGTGTTTTGAACATGGTAAATAGTTATCCTTCATTTTCATTCCATCCCCAAAGTGTCTTGAATTTTGGATATCATTATTCACACCTTCCACTTCTCTATATTGGGATTGATTCCAACACCCTTGGAGTTACCCCAATCATGCACTAGAGTATGTTGGGAAAGAAGAAATTCGACTATTCTAAGAACCTTCATTCTCTATTCTAGCTTCCCTCTTTCTTCTAGAAAATTTAGAGTAACCATTCAGGCCTCAGATGCTCGAATATTAGTTGGCACTCTCATATTCAAATGGGATAATATTATGGTCATCCCTTGTTTCTCACATCGGGCCTGTCCCACATGAGCTTAGGGATTGATTCCTGAATATTTTGTGAATATAATGAAAATGAACCCATTAAAATAGATAAAGAAACTAATTCTTGAAACCAACTTAAGCAAGACAAGAAAAGAGTGTACTTTTATGAGTTCACATATATTACAATTCCCAGGGATTGGCCCCTCCCATTGATGGGTTGACCTCTTAAATGGAGCATCCCAACCTTGCTACTCTCTAGCTCGTAACATCCAGGATCTGATGTCTCCTGTTAAGATCACACTCCTCCTTAATGGAAATGGGGCATAGTTCATCAGACTTGATTCAGTCCCAATCCTCATCCACTTGGATAATAGCCATCTCTTCAGATGATCGCCTCATCCATTCCTTAGCCTCTTCTAGTTGGGTCTTCAGTCGCGATATGAGTCCCGATTCTACATCGAGGAAAGTGGAATGCTCATTTTCCCACACCCTCTAGTGTTGGATCTCATGCCCAACCTCCTGGAGTCTCTTGATGTTGACAAAATTCCTTTTCTACCTACTCACACTGAGGTTGCAGTCGTGTTCCCGTATTTTCTCTACCATATAGTCGTGGATGAGCATATAAGGGCGTTGGGAATCCACTCCTCCAACACATATATCATGCAGTTGGGAATGAAGCCTCCCCATTTAGCTTATCCATTGTGCTTGTGGGGTCTCCCCAATGAAACGCTTAATCAGCTTATATGACCAACAATGGACGACCTTTTTATGCTCTTTATTTGAAGCCATCTCATCCCGGTCCTCGAGGTTAGTAGGTTCATATGCAGGGAACACCTCTAGGATGTCATCAAAAAGATCTTATTATGGTGTCTGGTCAGATAGGCTTAGTCCCATGTCATCCGATTGATCCCCGCCGTCAGATCCCACCTCGATGATCTTAGGTTCTACCCAACTGACGGTCCCATATGTAATCTAGAGCATTGTGATTTGGTTAGTATGGGTGACTTTTTTCATGATCATCGGCGTTCCTGTAGAGACCCAAATCTTTATGTACATAGATATTACATTACTCTTGTGGAATACATAATACATAACAAAAATATACACCAAAGGACCGTAATAGTTTAGTGTCTTTGGAAACTTAGAATATAAACTTCTAATCATGTTGAAAGATCTTCATAATCTCCCATAACAATCTTTGACTTTTTGTTTCCTTACCTAAAACCTTTATTTTATTCCTGGGGGAAAAGAAAACATAAAAAGGGTGAGCTTAAATGCTCAGTAAGGGTAAGAATGAAGAAAATAAAACAAACAATATATATTTGAACTTAAAAACATGAACATAATGTTTAACCATCATGATCTTGAGAAATGACATAAAACATGGAAGTACGTAAGGCATAGATCATAATGGAACATAAATCATGATAAAATAGCATGGGAATAAAACTTGTAATTGTGGAAAAACATTAAGCACATGATATGATTTCCATAGTAGCCAAGACATTGCTGCCAAGACCATCTTAGTGGACAAATTCCCTTACTCAGCTAGGTTTACTTGCCGTTCCAGCCCTGTATTACTGAACCAGATTAACTTTCCATTTCATCCATGTCTATCTCATGAGATATAAATCTTTAACCAATTCATTGGAGGGAGATATAGGTCCTACCCATATCAAAATGAAATCATTATTACGTGTGCCACAACATAAACATAAATCATTTATCATAACCCAAAGAATAAAATGGGTTTCATAAACTTCATCCCATCAAAACATAATCTATATAAAAAAAATGGATATCATTCCATCATAAGAGAAGTTAAAGAATGTAAATGATAGATACATTATACATGAAACATACACATATAAAATAATGTCATCTTAGATGGAAAATGGTTTTGATAAAACACTTGAAATAAATTCTTGAGGAAAATATCCTTTCTTATTCAAAATAATTTTATTTTCCCAAAATTACATGTAATTTTAAAAGAAGGGGATTTTTTTGAAAATAGTCAAGAAATCTTGTAGAGTAATCTTCATGAAAATAAGGTGTTATGAAACCGTAAAAATCTATTCATGCCGTATATGTTAAAAATAACATTCTCCTCGTACTTTTGTCTGAAAAGTCAAAAAGTTTCTCGTATGGTAAAAAAAAGTAAGATTCCTTTCATAACATGTGGTAAAATTAAAAAATGGTTAAAAAGGCCATTAAACATACATGAAAATATTTTTAGAAAACATGGAAATGTATGATAACAAAAACCCCAGTAAATACTTATGAATAAACATTCTCGGATAAGAGCAAGATTGGAATAGTTTTCCCTTACCTTAGGTCCGATATGCTTCGTACGTATCCTAAACTCTTGTATAATGATTTAAATAATGTCATTAAATTATTAAAGAATCATATTCATTGTTATGATGTCATATATGGTCCACTTATGACTTTATATTACCCGTTCTTTTGTAAATTCATGTTAAAGTAGAGTTTTGGGTAAAATCGTTTCATTTATCGTCTGTGTTTTGACTTCTAGTAATTAATATGATTACATTGATCATGATTACTTAATTCCATAATATAAAACATGATTTATATATATTATATTTCAAGAATATACATATATATAATAGATTGATAAATGGAAATAAATACACCGTTCATGGAAATGGTAGGTCGTACGTACGCATGAACGCTGTTTTAGTTTCCTTATTGAATTGAATGGAATTAAGTAGATGACATACACATATATATACATAAATCCAGTAGAATTATTATTTAATATATTTTATGATTACTTATTATATATACTTTATAATCATTCTTTAATTGTTAACATGGAAAATGAATCTCATCGCGTCGTGAAGACGGTAATCCGTACGTACACACGAGCGATGATATCATTCCCATATTTATTGAATGGAATTAGAGTGAATGATATAATATCTTAGAATCAGTATGATTTTATAATAATCATATGTAGTTATTATTTACACCATTATACCCATCCATGTAAGGTGGTGGTGAAAAAACAGAGTACACCACGGCGTGGAGATGGTATTCTGTACATACACACACGTGGTAATTTCGTTTTCCTTAGGACAGATAGAAGGTGAAATAGGGTTGTTTCATATTTATAATAACATATTATTATATGCGTGATACTGATGTTATTAATTCATAATGAAACAACTAAATAAGAATAAGTATAAGAAGAAATAAATTTGAAAGAATCGGTAATGGATATTACCTCTTCTTCGACACGCCTCTTTGAAACCTCCTCTTAGGGCACTAAAATTGGTCTTTGAAGAATAACAAGACATCTAGTATGTTGATAAGGAGGTTGAGAATGGAAATGATTAGGGGTTGGATGAGCTTGAAGGCTCAAAAAGGTGTGAGGAGGAGAGGGAGGAGGTGCCCTTTTATAAGGTAGGAGAGGGGCGCCTTTGGAATTATAAGAAATATTAATTTATAAGAAATTAAAACCCCACTTAAAAGCCTACAAAATTACTCAAATCCTAATATTAGATGATATAGGGTTGTAATCTCATCAACCAATAAAATTTAGACAAGTTTGGAATTTATTTTAAACATTATCAACTTGATTTATCCTTATATAATCTATTTAATTTTATTTGTGGTAATAATATTCTAAATTTTAAATCATTATAAATAAATAATTATATGTTGTGAATTGTCCATAATTGTATGATTTATTACTTTTTAGACCATATAAATTTTAATTTATATTTGTTTAATATTTTTTTTGATTTTTAAATTTTTTTATAATATGTAATTTTTATAAAATAACAATAGTGTCAATTTTGACACTATTCATTTATTTGAATTTAAATAAAATATATACAGAAGATATGTTTGAACTAAAAGCTTTAATATATTAATAAAATGTCATATTTATCTAAAAAATCATTGGAGCACATTAAATAGTTTAGATAATATTTATTTTAATACTTTTAAAATCATTTATTTGATATTTCAATCAATAAAATAATTTCAACATCACTATTGTGTCATAATTAATGATAATTATTTAATCCCTATAAATTATAAATAAATTTTGTTGTATATAATTTTATTATATTTATTTGGACTATTTATATACAAATTTATATGATGTTTATCACTAAATTAAAATTATTACACTTATAAGATTTAAGAGAGTGACATGTTGTCACTTTCTTTGGTTTTAATAATAATTATATTATTTCATGGAAAAAAGTCCATGAAATGAATCTAGTCTGACCCTTAGGTGATATGGTTTGACTTTTAGTCATCCAATAGGATTTTGGAAAGTGTTAGGGTAATTTTATAATCTTATTTTTACCCTTAATTACTAGATTTACCTTTAACTGTAGTAAATAAAAATTACCGTAGTTACTATTTATAATATCAAAAAAAAAAAGTAGCATATTAACATAATTTGGACCCACTGAATTCAAATATGGAATCCATTTTTCAAAATTCAAAACACATAAGTTTCAGTAATTAATTTAAAATTAACCCCGTTGATAAGAAAACGTGTTTTAAAAGTTAAAACATTGCAAAAGATTGAAATGATTTTACCTATAAATTCAATGTAAAATCAATGCTAATGACATAAATTATATTAAATGGTAAAAATATATTATATTTATACTTTAAAATCATTCAATATTATAATTTAACATATAAATTATTACGATGAAAAAAGTTGTTTTTAATTAAAATATAACGTGTTTTTACTATTCATTAAAATATGAAATTTATCAAAATAATATGAAAAAATTATCCAAAGTAAATTTTTATATCCCGATTCCAAATAAGAATTTTATTTTGTAAAATTTAACTTATAAAATTTTCAAAAACTATATTTAAAGTTGGTGCATCATCAAAAAGCGGCAAAACTGCATTTTTTGAAAAATACTTATTTTACATGAAAAATTTATTCTGTTCACATACCATGTTTTAGAAAATGTGTAAGATAAATAATAATGTTATAAAATTAAAAATGTAGTTAATACTATTCAAATAGGCTAGTCCATAATAATATTATAATAATATATCGTTGTTTTGTGAAACCCGGTATTGCACACTACACATGCTATCGAGGAAGGTCATGATTGCGTGTAACGCAAGCCAAGTCAGGGTTGCGTGTATTGAAAGACTCATTTTTTGTTGAGTATAACAAAATCCAACCATATTTCATTTATAAATTGAATATATATATATATACACACACACACACTCAATATTGCATAGAATAACTACTATCAAATGAACTTGAAATTGTGTGTAACACAATCCAAGAATAGTGTCACGTATACTGCAAGCTAATATGGTGTTGCGTATAGCACAAGATAATCTTGTTGTTGCGTACAACAGAATATATGAAATAAATTAAAAAGAATATATCTCATAAAATCGTGGGGTGTTACATTCTACCCCCCTTAAAATGAATTTCATCCTCGAAATTCGTCGGGGTTATAAATGGTTTAATAAATGAGAGTTTCTTTCATAGAAACCCACATCGTAAAAAGGAATACCAAAACTTTTCTTTAAAAAATAAAGTATGAAATGTAACAGTTACACAAATTAACTAATCACTGGGATTCCACATAGGATAACATAGGTGAAAATATGGATATGGAAGAGAAATCTAACCATCAAGTTCTGATGGAGAGTGGTAGAGGACATGGCTATGATAAATCCAACAATCACAAAGCCATAAATTTGTGATGATCTAAGGTACCATCTGATTCATCATATATAAGAGCACTAAGACAACATTTTTGGTTTTCAAGATCATTTACCTAAAGTTGATGAATTAAAAGAAATACTTACAAGATTTTGGTACAATCTGACTGTTGTTTGTGCCGTGAACAATTTCCACTTCATATCTTAAAGAAATGAAGTTGAATTTGTTATCCGTGAAGTGTTAGAAAATCATGTGATAGAACGATGGGTCATTCCATCTATTTCAAAAAAAAGGATATCAAAACTTTTCAAATATACATAAGTCCATCTATGGTGAGGTTAATCATATATGATTCCGAATATGAACTTATACTTAATCTATCAAACCACTTAATAAAATAAAACTAGTTTCTACTAACTAGGGACTTCCTATAGGCCAGTGGTTGGCGCTAAAGTTCTGTCGCACTTTGGTTGTGGGTTCGATTCCCGCAGCCTTTTCCGACGTGATGGGTTGTCGCCCATCTTATGGGTTGTCCTTTTTCTAAAACTACAAGATTATAACATTCCTAAAATAATATCAAAAAATATTTCTTGCCTTAAATCATAATATCTTAATTAATTCCAATCTTTAGGCTTATCCAAAATACTTCTGTCCAAGATCATAGTATAAAAAGAACAATTACTATAAATGTCATCTACCGAGCATGTGAATACCACCATTTATCCCCCATATATCATAAAATATATATTGTTGGTCACATTCCAGACATGTGAATACCTTAATCATGTATTCTCTTGAAAAATGAATACCCATTGAACCTTAGTGAAAACATAAATGCTGTCAAAAGATAACTCTTTCTATATACCAAAATCACGAAATTTATATATACTCAAACCATGATATAAATTTGTCCTTATATAAGTCATGAGCTCATTTCATTTTTTCTTTATCCCTTCATTATGCACATATCATATTCTTTCCAAAAATATTTCAATCACTTTTCATGGTTACCGATACCATATAATTATTGAAAACCAATACATAGATATTCCAAAATTCCACGATACCATAAATGAGATTCCATGATACTATTTTGAAATCACATTGCATAAACACTTAATCATTACACAACATCATTGTCATACTCAACATCACAAATTGTGATCGCATGTGACTTCCCTTTATCCTTTTCCTTAAGTGGTTGATCACATTGATCATCATTAAACCTTGGATTAGGGAATTGATTAGAATAATTCCCCATTTCCTTACACTTAAAGCATTGAAGTGTTGGTGGTCCGTTCTCTGCAGTCTTTTATTTATTAACATCATTAGAAACCCTTTTTCCATTACTCTGAAACTCAGCTACTCGATGACATTCTTTTCCACACTTAAAACATTTTCTAGTCCCTTTTAGACAATCTCCACCATGCTTCTTTCCACACTTTGAGAATAAAGAAACATTCATCTTTTTTTCACCATTATTCTGAGATTTCTCCTTGAACTCCATCTTTCATTTCTTATCAAAACCATGAGATTGATATGTAACACCAACTTATAGTTCTACCTTGATAGCACAACACACAATTTCTTCATAGCTATTGAACTCTCTTATAGATAATACCCTTCTAAGACTTGGTTTTAAGCCACTGAAGAATCGATCAACTTTACTTTCAGGTTGGATGATAAAGCTAGATGCATACCTTGGAAGCCTTGTAAAATTCGCTTCGTATATACCAATAGATTCATCATCCTTTTGCTTAAGCTCAAGGAAATCCTTTTCCATCTTTGTTCGAATGATACGAGGGAAGTACTTATTGAAAAATAAGTTCTTGAACTCATCCCATTCCATGGATTCAATTTCATCTCGGGGCCTCGTATTATTAATTAGAGTCCACCATTGATCTGATTCACCTTCTAAACGGTAAATAGCCAGAATGACTTTTTCATGTTCCGAACAGAGAAGTATGGAAAATATCTTTTCAATGGTACTGATCCATTGTTCAGCAATAAGTGGATCAGAAGACCCACTGAAAGAAGGTGGACGTTGCCTCATGAAGGACTCAATAGAATATTGTCCCCTTCTCTACTCATTTGAAAGTCCAGAATGATTCATTGCTTATGTAAGTATAGCAATAAGATTTTGCACTCTATCTCTCATAAAGTTGGTTTTTTCAGGAGGAAAATCATTGCATCATCCATTACATTGATCAACATGGTTCCTTCAGGTTCCAGCCATCGTCTAAAACCCAAAAAGAATAGTGTGAGAGGAAAAAATCATGCTAGGGAAAACAACATAATAAAGGCTGAGTACCTTCAATATATAACATCTTAGAGTTAATTCTATGATTTTTACCATAATTCTAGGACTATAACCTATACTTATACTTAACCTTTGGGAAATCCCTAGACATTACTTAGAAATATCTCTAGGGATCCCACTAAAGTTTTCACATCCTAGTTCCCAAAGGTTAACTAAACCTTTCCTCTGATACCAACTGTAGAGACCCAAAGCATGACGTACATAGACATTACATTACTCTTGAAAAATATATAATACATAACAAAATTAGAAACCAAAGTACTGTAATAGTTTAGTGTCTTTGGAAACTAGGAATATAAACTTATAATCATGTTGAAAGATCTTAAACATCTCCCATAACGATCATCCCATTTTGTTTCCTTACCTAAAACCTTTCTTTTAATCCTGGGGGAAAATAAAACATAAAAAGGGTGAGCTCAAATGATCATTAAGGGTAAGCATGGAGAAAATAAAAAAACCATATATATTTGAACTTAAAAACATGAAAATAATGCTTAAACATCAAGATCTTGAGAAATGACATAAAACCCAGCAGTACGTAAGGCATAGATCATAATGAAACATCAATCATGATAAAATATCATGGGAATAAAACTTTTAATTGTGGGAAAACATTAGTCACATGATATGATTTCCATAGTAGCCAATACATTGCTTCCAAGACCATATTAGTGGACAAATTCCCTTACTAAACCGGGTTTACTTGCCGTTCCAACCCTGTATTATTGCATGGGATTAACTTGCTGTTTCAGCTGTGTCTATCTCATGAGATATAAATCTTTACCCAATGCATTGGAGGGAGATATAGGTCCCACCAATCTCATAAAGAAATCATTCTTACGTGTACCATAACATAAACATAAATCATTAATCATAACCCAAATAATAAAATGGGTTTCATAAACTTCAACCCATCATAACATAATCCATATAAAACAAATGGATATCATTTCATCATAAGAGAAGTGAAAGAATGTAAATCATAGAGACATTATATTTGAAACATACACATATGAAATAATGTCATCTTAGATGGAAAATGGTTTTGATAGAACACTTGAAATAAATTCTTGAGGAAAATATCGTTTCTTATTAAAAATAATTTTCTTTTCCCAAAATGCCATGAAATTTTAAAAGAAGGGGATTTTTTTAAAAATAATCAGGAAATATTGTAGAGTAATCTTCATGAAAATAAGGTGTTATGAAACCATAAAAATCTGTTCATGCCGTATAAGTTAAAAATAACGTTCTACTCATACTTTTGTCAGAAAAGTTAAAAAGTTACTCGTGTGGTAAAAAAAAGTAATATTCCTTTCATAACATGTGGTAAATTAAAAAATGGGTAAAAATTCCATTAAACATACAGAAAACATTTTTAGAAAATAGGGACATGGATGATAACAAAAACCCCAATAAATACTTACGAATAAACAATCTCGGATAAGAGCGAGATTGGAATAGTTATCCCTTACCTTAGGTCCGATATGCTTCCTACGTATCCGAACCTCCTGTATAATTATTTAAATAATTTCATTTAATTATTTCAGAATCATATCCATTGTTATGATATCATATATGTTCACTTATGACTTTATATTACCCTTTCTTTTGTAAATTCATGTTAAAGTAGCGTTTTGGGTAAAATCGTTTCATTTATCGTCCGTGTTTTGACTTGTAATTATTAATATGATTACGTAGATCATGATTACTTAATTAAAAAATATAAAACATGATTTATATATAATATATATTCTGAATATACATATATATAATATATTTATAAATGGAAATAAATACACTGTTCATGGAGACGGTAGACCGTACGTACGCATGAACGCTGTTTTCGTTTCTTTATTGAATTGAATGGAATTAGGTAGATGACATAAATATATATATACATAAATCCAGTAGAATTATTATGTCATATATTTAATTATTACTTATTATATATACTTTATAATCATTCTTGAATTGTTAACATGGAAAATGAATCTCATCGTGTCGTGGAGACGGTAATCCGTACGTACGCACGAGCGATGATATCGTTCCCATATTTATTGAATTGAATTGGAGTAAATGATATAATATATTAGAATCAGTATTATGTTATAATAATCATATTTAGTTATTCTTTACACCATTATACCCATCCATGTAAGGTGGTGGTGAAAAAACAGATTACACCATGGCGTGGAGACGGTATTATGTACGTATGCACACATGGTGATTTCATTCTCCTTAGGATGGATAGAAGGTGAAATAGGGTTGTTTAATATTTATAATATCATATTATTATATGAGTGACACTGATGTTATTAATTCATAATGAAACAACTAAAGAAGAATAAGTAGAAGAATAAATAAATTTGAAAGAATCGGTAACAGATATTACCTCTTCGTCGACATGCCTCTTTGAAACCTCCTCTTAGGGCACTAAAATTGGTCTTTAAAGACCTCTAGTATGTTTATAAGGATGTTTAGAATGTAAATAGGCAGTGGTTGGCCGATCATGAAGGCTCAAAAAGGAGTGAGGAGGAGAGGGAGGAGGTGCCCTTTTATAAGGGAGGAGAGGGGCACCTTTGGAATTATAAGAAATAATAATTTATAATAAATTCTAACCCCACATAAAAACATCCAAAATGACTAAAATACGAAGCTTAGATGAGATAGGGTTGTAATATCATCAACAAATAAAATTTACGCAAGTTGAGAATTTATTTTAAACATTATCAACTTGATTTATCCTTATATAATCTATTTAATTTTATTTGTCGTAATAATATTCAAAATTTTGAATCATTATAAATAATTACTTATATGTTGTGAATTTTTCATAATTTTATTATTTATTACATTGTAGACCATATAAATTTTAATTTATAATTTTTAAATAATTTTTTTATTTTTTAAAAATTTTATAATATGTAATTTTTATAAAATAACAATAGTGTCAATTTTGACACTATTCATTTATTTTAATTTAAATAAAATATATACAGAAGATATGTTCGAAATAAAAGATTTAATAGATTAATAACATGTCATATTTATCTATAAAATTAGTGGATCACATTAAATAGTTCATATAATATTTATTTTAATACTTTTAAAATCATTTATTTGATATTTCAATCAATAACATAATTTAAACATCCCTATTGTGTCATAACTAATGATAATTATTTAATACCTAAAAATTATATATAAATTCATATTATGTAGATAATTTTATTATCTTTCTAGGGACTATTTATATTCGATGTTATATGATGTTTATCACTAAATTAAAATTATTACACTTATAGGATTTAAGAGAGTGACATGTTGTCACTTTCTTTGGTTTTAATAATAATTATATTATTTCATTATCAAGAGTCCATGAAATGAATCTAGTACAACCCTTATGAGATACGGTTCGACTTTTATTCATAAAATAGGATTTTATAAAGTGTTAGGGTAATTTTATAATCTTATTTTTACCCTTAATTACCAGATTTACCTTTAACTGTGGTAAATAAAATTTACCATAGTTACTATTTATAATAACAAAAAAAAAAATTAACATATTAACATAATTTGAAACCACGGAATTCAAATATTGAATCCATTTTTCAAAATTCAAAACACAGAAGTTGGAGTAATTAATTTAAAATTAATCCCGTTGTTAAGAAAACGTGTTTTAAAAGTTAAAACATTGCAAAAGATTGAAATGATTTTACCTATGAATTCAATGTAAAATAAATGCCAATGAAATAAATTATATTAAATGGTAAAAATATATTCTATTTATACTTTTAGATCATTAAATATTATAATTTAACCATATAAATTATTATGATGAAAAAGTTATTTTTAATTAAAATATAGCGTGTTTTTACTATTCATTAAAATATGAAAGTTATCAGAATGATATAAAAAATTTATCCAAAGTAAATTTTTATATCCTGATTCCAAAGAAGAATTTTATTTTTTCAAATTGAACTTATAAACATGTCAAAAACTATATTTAAAGTGTGTGCGCCATCAAAAGGCGGCAAAATTACAATTTTTGAAAAATACTTATTTTACCCGAAAAATTTATTTTGTTAACATACCATGTTTTAGAAAATGTGTAATATGAATAATAATGTTATAAAATTCAAATTTTAGTTAATAATATTCATAGAGGCTAGTTCATAATAATATTATAACAATATATCGTTGTTTAGTGAAACCCTGTATTGCGTACTACACACACTATCGAGGAAGGTCGCGATTGCGTGTAACACAAGCCAAGTCATGGTTGAGTGTAGTGAAAGACTCCTTTGTTGTTGATTATAATAGAATCCAACCATATTTCATTTATACATTGAATATATATATATTTATATATATATACACACACTCAATGTTGCGTAGAATAACTACTAACAAACGTACTTGAAATTGTGTGTAACACAATCCTAGAATAGTGTTGCGTATACTGCAAGATAATATGGTGTTGTGTATAGTGCAAGATAATCTTGGTGTAGCATAAAAAAGAAGATATTAAAGAAATTAAAAAGAATATATCTCATAAAATCTCAGGGTGTTATAGTTCCTCTTGGAAAGGTAGCACCAGGGGCCCTAGCCATCCTCACTAATGCGACCCATGCCATTTGAGGAACTGTGCTTGTGAGAATAAAAAGATGTTATATGTCCTCATTAAATGATAAATAGTTAAAAATTATATAAAGAATACTTATAGAGATTGAATAGATGGTCTCACCCTTGATCTGCTACCTCTAGCACCCTAAGGTATGGCCCCCCATATATGGTTTGTAAATATGAATACTTTAGGAGAACCACCATGGGTGTCGCAGCCCTGTTAGATATAGTAATTACTGTTGTCACTCGTACAGACCCCAAAGTTGCATATACTATTTTGAGGGAGTGGGTTTTCTGTATGAGGCTCTCCTATACTGGGAAAATGTTAGTTGATATGGCCTACCTGACCTAAATAATGAACACAGGGAAATGGTTTAGGGTTTACCTCAAGATCCTCTACAAACTCTTCCTCCTCTGAGTTCGTAAACTCACCTTCCTCCCAAGGTCTTCCTCATCCAGCCACTTCCCTCTCGGGGGACTCTTCTAATTCTTTCGGTATTTGTAAGTGATCCCTCAATTCAGTAGAAAACAATATTGGGGGAACTATTTGAATGAACATCACTTTCACCCGATACATCATTGGATGCAGAGTACCCCTAGAGTGCATGAAGTCCTACATCTCGACAATGTATTGCTCCCCTTCCACCTGAGATACCAAAAATCTAGCCCTGATATGACCTATCTCCAACATATCCATCCCGAGGTAGTTTATATGGTGCCACATCTAGGAAGGATTGATGAATTATTTGTTAACATCCCAGATGTCCAAAGCCTATAGAAAAAAAAATCCTTAGAAATATCTATATGCCATAGCCATTTTCCTAGATCCAGAGTGGGTATCCTATGGAACCCCTTGGGTGGCCTCCCTTATTACTGATTTTTCTCTTCTGGGACCATCGGGTCAACCTCTATCACTTACCTCTTGATCAGTGTAGGTCTCACCGCTACTACAACCCTCCCGCCATGGGATGTTCTTGTAGCCTTCCATACCTGACCTCGAGGTTGAGGAGGTACCCCGTCACTAGCACAAATGGTCCGCCACTTCAACATCTCCCCTGGGTAGGCTGCCTCCCAACTCGTGGCTTACATTTTTACTAGCCCATAGATTTCTGTGGGTAGAGGAAGCTCATTCCACATATTTCAATCCTCTTGTGTGAACATGAGACACATCTTCTTCATCACACGTGGATGGTCCTCGTGTCGTACTCCCAAGTAGACCCGTAGGGTCAACCTCTTTATGCCCTGAAATTTCCTCGCAAAGTGGTGTGGGGTGTACGGCTCGCAGATTGGATCACGATCAACCTGTGCCACCAGAACACCATCCCAAAAGGCTAAGATATTGGAACGATACTCCTTAGTTACCTACAAGTCATCAGTTAATACAACTGTTGGCAACATAAATGGATGGAAGTTGAATTCATATACCCTTCAGACTTGATTCAGCACCAGTGGTGGGGTTAGCTTGGCCGAGAAACTCCCCACCGCATTCAGAATAGCTGGTTGGAAGTCCAATCCTGGAGGGGAAATGAGGTCTGGGTATTCATAAGTTCCCATATGTGCCTCTATCCACCCATACAGATGATGGAGCGACCCACACACTCTATGCAGCTTCTTCCCCTAACTGATATGCCACAATACCTTATATAGCTTGGCCAGCACTGAGATTCCCAGATTGATCCATTCCCCCATCTCCAACATGGATTCCATGATGAATGAAATTATCCATACATCCATGTTTGTATCTCTCATTGGAATCATACAGCCACAAATGATCACTATGATGAACAAAACCAACCTAACCACTACTTTCTTCTTAGTGTTGACACTGAACCCCAATGTTTTCCCCTAGCTGTCCTCTAAGAGTCGCCAGTATCAGTGCTCTTTGCTGTACTGGTCCCCCTTTGGGAAAGTGTGAAGCCTCACAAGAAAATTTCTATCTAAAGAGAAATTCCAAAACCGATTGAACCAAAGATTGAAATGAATGTCCCTTACTGATTACTTGTCCTCACCCAGCACCAGGTCCATCAGACCCTTTGTTAGTTTGGGAATCTACTCCAGGTACTCCCATGTATTATCAGTAGGGAGAAACTTGTCATACATCACCCATAATATCAGAATCCTCAAGATCTTGTGTATGTCCTAGAGGCTAATGCCGACTTCCCCATGGTGAGATGAAAGGTGTTGGTCCTTGATGACCACCTTCTCAACAACTCTGGTATTAGGTGCTTCGGCTAGTAAATAGGGAATTAGGAGGCCCATGATGCCTCATACAGGCCCACCTGCCTCAACTGCACCCCAAAATCCTCCTAGGAGGCACAAACCCAGTATTCCCATGACCAATATTCTATAAAATTTCCACTCTAGTGCCTGGCCCAATAATCACTCCAACCCTTCTCCGAGTTCCCCAAAGATGCCTTAATGATGGCGTGATACTGTAGGGGAGAAACCTCTAGTAGAAATTCATTCCCATCAACATTTTTAACATGATTATACAATAAATCATCCCTAAAGTGTGTGTGATCCTCCTGAGTATGGCCATCAGCTTCCTTGAACCACTAGTGCTGGCTTGGCATACTCATGAACCAATAGGCTAGATCAACCCAATTTTCTTCAGTAATGATAACATCATCCATCAGACCAAATCCGTATAGAGGAAATATTTTTCATAGAGGGTAGTTCTTCTATATTCCTAAAAACTGCTCCACCAGGGATTCACGGTCCAAATGGGTCCATACACATTCCCCAATACCTAGATTATCTTCCATTTTTTTATCCGGATAGCATCTGCAAGGACCCCCCCTAACAGCTTTTTGGTGATCCATTCAATGTCAAGACATTAGAATTTCTTCCTTGGATAATAGAGCTCGATTGCAGATCTAGATCATAGAGCCCGGTTGTAGAGCTCTGCTGCAAACCTTGCAGACACATCTCATTGTGTGTGCAATCACAGAGTCTGAAGACTCACTTTGCGACATAGAGCAAAGACTGCCTAATTTGTGAAGAGCATCCACAAAGCACACGAAGCTTCTAAAATAGAGATCTTGAGTGAAAATATGATGAGATATAAGAAGAAAAAAGTGGGGTCATACTCTCCTATTTATAGGTGGCAGCCTCTAAGCTTCGTAGCGGACCAAGATAGATTGAGCTTCGTAACATTCTCCACACACACATCATCTTCCCACATTGAGACCCCGCTTCGAAATCTCGCTTCTCTATTTGCCTAATTTTTTTGTGATCTACCCTCATATTTTAAACCTCATTTTTTCCTGAGCTCCATGTTTGATGGGGGTCATTTTTTGGCACCAAAAAGTGTTCATGGGGAAAATATGAAAAGATAATGCCAATGACAAAATGGGATGCTTCGAAAAGCTGGTTCCCAAAGATTCTTTGTAAATATTCTTCACAAAGACCTTCAACACCACATCCGGCACAAAACAGAGCCCCCCTCTATGATCATCAAAGAAGAAAGAGGTAGAGGAATCTGCAATTACGATGAAATTGATGGAAGGATTTTCACCAAGGAGGGTAGATGATTACCTCTACGATTCCTTGGAAATTGAAAGAATTCTCTGTGAGGACCATAGAGGGAATGAAGGTGGCCTTTCCACCAAGGAGTGGATGACAGTCGACTTCTTGGTTATAATGAACCTAATGCAGTCCACCTCTGATGGAAAAGTGCAAGTGGCATCACAGTGTGCTATTAGAGTATTGCACCACCTCTCTCCTATAAATATTAGGCTTTCTTAAGACCCAAAGCACATATATCCTGACCTTTATCCTTCTCAACTCTCAAATCACAAAGCGCCTTATGCTTTGCGAAAACATTGAGAAAATAAGCTATTTAATGTATTTGAGCATTGAAAAATACCTTTCCTTAGGCTCATATGTGACCCCTCATAAATCAGGGATGCCCTTCACATAGCCACACTAATGTGATCCCCTCAATTAATCACTCCACAACCCTATCTCCACACGACATTGATGGTGCCTTTTGTTCACTAATGGTTAAAGTGCATCGATTATGTAAGTCCTTGGGGTAGGGAAATAATCCTCACCATATGAGCTACAACATGTTAAACTACAAGAATCATTGTCCCCATCACACGACATTAATTAATGGACTCATCTCATGAAATTTACATGGGGTTCCCTGCCTCAGACATTTTCCATGCCCAATGGTCTCTAAAAAAGTGAGATCTTCTTCACATGGAATGAGATCCTCTTTGCATGGAATAACATCTATCAACATGGGAGTGAAAGGATCATGGTGTAATCCCCTAGAATTTCTTGTGGGAGGTATCACCCTCGCTCCTCCTCTCTTATTCCATGTGAAAATACTAGAGGAGAGATAGGAACAAGGGGGCTCGATACCCCATCCTTCTCCTTTTGGTATTTATCTCCATCAGGCCTCCATCTTAATCTAAGTTCCAATATTTATCTCCCTGGGCCACTACCCACATGTAATACTCGTTCTATTCCTCACATAAGAACCTTTCGTGAAGTGATCATTAGGTGTTTGTTACCTCTTGTTTCTAAAACCGAGAAGGACTCGCATGGGATTAGAGTAAAAATCGACCATGTCATCCTCTTCGGACCTCCTTAATTTGTAAAAACCCATCCCTTACTACCGAACCACGTGTACTTTGATCCTTTTACTATTCAAGGTAAGTTACATAGGAAGACTCCCTGAGGTTCAATCCCATCATCTATCGGTCCTGTCCACTTTATGTCAGTTCACCCTCATTCTAAATGACGTTAAACTATATGCCCCTTTCTATCATGCATGACGCTAAACTATATGCTTTGGACCTATGTGGGTTTTGATCCTTGTCTCCTAGGAAGGGTGTGTAGGAATCCTCCTTAAGGTCCAACCCTAAACACTAGTAAAACTATATGAACTACAAGGTTTTTGATCCCTGTCTCCTAGGTAGGGTATGCAAGAAGCCTTCCTGAGGTACAACCCCAAACATTGGTAAACCTCAGTGTCCCCTTTGTTGGGGCCTTCATCCTTGGTCCATCTCTTAGTGGTGTCAAAGTATCCCCTGGACCGCTAACCATGTGTAAATCCCAACATGTCTTTAGGTCACATCCCTTTGCGTACACCCCAATTCTATCCCCATACTAAACTACATAGACTTTGATTCTCCGCCACCGGGATTCGTAAAAAGACTCTCTGAGGTTCAAAACCAACATCACCATCATCTTCATGGTGGTTCAATCCTATTCCTCTCATCCACTTTGTTCTACCATCCACAATCCATCCTGATTCATACTCGAGCCACCACATCCTAGTGAAATAATTCCATCCACCTGGGTAGCTACCCATGCATAATCCACACACAATCCATAATCATCCAACCAAGGGTGTCTGTCCTATGATGGGATTCTAACCATGCATAAGCCCCAACATGTCTCCGGGTCACTGTCCTTTATGTACACCCTGATCCATCCCCATTAAAACTACATGGGTTTTGATATTTTCTTCTAAACATGGTATGTAGGAGGCCTCCATGAGGCTCAATCCCAAAAAATGGTAAACTTTTTTGTGCTCCTATCTAGGACCCAAGTATCCTAGAACTCGTACTCATTATATTTTTTGGTCCACCCATACACTAAACCCCTCAGGTGCTCCCATGTAGGGATGTAACCACATGATCCACTCCCATAAGTGTTCCGATCAGTTTGATCCATCTCTACCAGACATTAAACTCATGTCATACCCTCTGTTAAACATGAGAAGCTGAGGAAAACCTCAGAGACATGCCTATGAAATATTATTCCATGAAGTCGAAATGGGATTAGTCGTGCTTCTACACCATCGTGAAAACCCGTCATATGGGGAAGAGACCCATATGCGTCAGTATTTCAGCGTCCATACATGCCTGTGATGTCCAATGTGACTACTCCACCGATCAGAGGTTTCTGCCCTAACTTGACCCCTAGGAATGTCCTAACAGAAGAAGTGTAATTAACCTGTGTCCCTAAAGATATGGAACCGAGGAAGAGTTTCACGAACAATGTCTTAATCTTTAAGGGAGACCCAAACTAGGTGATGAATTTTGAGGAGGAATACATGGAAGGAGAGACTGACATCCCATCATCCCATTTTGATAAAGGAGAAAATGTCCCTAAATAAGTGTCGGATGTCACCCACCTTTGGAAAGTGAAAATGCAGGGCAATAGTAATGACATCGTAGCATGAAAGCACATGCCCTGATGAAAGCATCATTAATATTGACTTATACCCATAGTTTTTGGAGATCTGTACATATAGGTCCCTCTCATGATTTTTTTCCTATGGCTATAGGGGTGACCTATATCCATGTTTTTTTGAAAAAACCATGGGTATAGCCTTGTTTTTTAGCAGTGTATCAAAGTAATGGAAAATAGTAGAAACCATATATCATACAACTAAGAAGTAATAGTGAATAAAAAAAACCAATAATAATAAATCATGTAACAAAAATATGAGATGTATCTAAATTTCAAACTGAATAAATAAAAATAAAAGAATCAGAATAAAAAATATAATCTCAAATGAACTTGGTCCCGAAGCCCATGTCATCCCCATATCCAAACTACATCCCATCTAGAGAGAAATAATTTGGAACAAGGTCCCTTACCCTTTTCCAAACTTGCGTCCATGTAATCTTCTCTAGTACCAAATGGAGGCTCAAGTAGGGTGTGAGTAAAACTTAGTAGGTCAATATCACTATGTCTAGACATAACCATCCTGATAATAAGTGTATACAATAACATGATAAATAGGTGTATTAATTAATCAATTAATACAATACATAAATAAAAATACATAAGAACTATTCTAGAATGTATCATTGTTTGTAGAAAAACCAATACAACCATGACCATATATCCATGGAATAACATAACTTGCATTGACCCCATGGTGGGATATCTCTGAGAATGTAGCACTACTATGCCAAATAATAACCATATATCTATAGAAAAATCACACAAATCTAAGACAAGCCCACTATATAATCCTTAGAACATGGGATTGGGCAGATCCCACCTTATATAATCATTACAACATGGGACTGGGTAGTTCCCCCTCAATATAAGTATTATTTCTTGGGACTATTTAGATCCCACTCAATATAAGCATTAGAGCATGGGACTAGGTAGAGATTGATCAATATAAGAATTACAACATGGGTCTGGGTAGATCCCACTAAATATAAGAATTACAACATGGGATTGGGAATAACTTAATCAATATAATCATTATAGTATAAATCACAACACATGTCATAATAATAAGGATTTCAAAATATAACATAATATGGATGAATTGTTAATTATAAAAATTACCATTTATATTTCAATTAAACATTTTATTTATCAATTTGGTCTTAAACCATTAATATTACAGACATTTCAGTAATCAAACTTAGTTCCATGGTGAATCTATATAAAAAAATCACCTAAATATCATGTCATTCTAAACACACTTTAATCCATTAGTCAATTCATATATATATATATATATATTCAAGGGTTCGTTCACCCAAAAAGTATCCATAAACTAGGTCACTATCAATTGGACCCAACGAAGTCTAGGGAATAATAAAATTAATTATTTAATTAGTTCATGTTAATGTTATGTTGGAACAATCAAAATATTGCACATACTTGAAAATTAAGTGGGCTATAGGGTTAGGTTTTAGATCCCCTACATTTATCTGGCAATATAACAACACCGACAATGGGTAATTCCAATAGAAACAAATATGATGGAGATCAATGAAGAAAACACAGGTCACACAACATTCAGGTTAAACCGGATCCAACTGTGGTACAAGGATTCCCCTGTTAGAACAAATAATAATGAAAGAGAGGGGAAAACCTAAGAAGAACGAATCACCAATGATCAGAAGCGTAATGGTAATGTCTAGAAGGGTTCTAAGGTATCCAAAATCACCTATAAATTATAATAGGTCTAAGAGTGAGAGGATTCACTGAATAAATGATGAAAAATCATACGCACTGCCAACCACTAGGTCCATGGAATACACAATGTGTAATCATTTATTGTTGTGTGTTTCCTCATTTTTGAGTTATGAAAAACTACCCATTACCTCAGGTTAATATTTATCCAGATCAACATTTCCAGGATGTGAATTAGGTTCATGATGTGTAAGAAGTCCATGTAATAAACCAATTCTTGACATGTGTCTGGTGGTAGTTATATGTTTTCTAACTTATACACAATATGTATTTTTTCAACTAACCATTTTTAGTTTAGTTTCTACATAATGACCCAAAAAACACTAAATAATTCCAAACTATGGAAACCTATCATAAACCCATTTAACACATTTATACCTAGAATATAATTATTCAAAAAAACATACATCCTTGAACTTTAGGTCATTTTCCCCAACAAAGGCTCTTCATCTCCGAACAAGACTTAGCTATTAAGGTTTAAATAAAAAAGAAAACCCAACAAAATAGGTTTGATGAAAAACTCAAATATGGACATGGTTGAAAAAATAGGATTTTACAACCTCCCCACCATATAACAGGTCATCCCCAAGTTTCTCTAAGAATCACTATGGGGTCTCGATGAACAAGTATGGCCACTTTTCTCGCATATCTAACTCCCTCTCCTTGGTATCCCTATAAACACACCCATGTTTCCACTATACATGAAACAAAGGAATAGTCCTACCCCCATGATACTTGTCACTATGGTCCACACTCTACATTGAATGCTCCTCAAAGCATACATCACCACAAAGTTCATAGTCCTTGATGTCTACAACATGAAAAGGCTCATAATAATATCTCTGAAGCTGTGACATGTGAAACATGTCATGAATTTTACTATAGTGTTGTGGAAGGGCTAATTGTTATACCACTAGACTGACCCGATCCACTATCTCAAATAGACTGAAAAAACCAGGTGCTAGCTTTTCCTATTTTCTAATACGACATTTCTCCAACCTAGGTAACACTCGAAGGAAAGTATGATGACCAAACTCAAACTCCATAGGTCATCTTCAATAGCCAACAATCGATTTTTGCATGATATACATGGTAACCAATTGCCTCCTGATCATTTGAACCTACTCAAACATCTCTTGTATGAGAATATTTCCAACAAGCACTAACTCACCTACCTATATCCAATAATGAGGTGAAAAACATGACATACCATAAAATTCCTCAAAAGGTGTCATCTGGATCGATGTATGGAAGCTATTATTATATAAAAAACACTAATATTTCCAAATTATTCTCCCCTGAAACAAAAAATCCAAAATATAGGCTTGTAACATATCCTCCAATACCTGAATAGTCCACTTAGACTGACCATCAGTCTGAGGTTGATAGGCTGTGCTCAAAAGAAACTGTGATCCCATAGCCTTTTGAAGACCCTACCAGTACTGTGAAGTTAAAAAAGGATCTCTATCAGAAATGATACTCCATAGAACACTATTAAACTGAAATATCTGTCACATGAAATGATTACCTAGACCATAAATGGTGAAGATCTCCTTAACATGTAAGAAGTGGTCCACCTTCATCAGTCAATCCAAAATCACCCAGAATATGACATTCTTACAGGTTGTATGAGGTAATCCTATCAAAAAATCTATAATGACATCATCCCATTTTTACTCAGGAATAGGAAAAAGAATCAAAATCCTATCTAGCCTCTTATAACGACCCATACTTTACATAAATTGTTATTACTTCAGAATTGAAGCATAATTATTACAACATATAACAAAAATAGGATAGGACCGTATATGTATAGTGTCTTTAGAAACTGGGAAACATAAACAACTGATTCATAAAGCATCTACATTTTCTCCCATTTATTTCATCATATATAGAGTCCCTTTTGGAATATCCTATTTAATACCCTTCTTCCTGACCTGGGGAAAAGAAAACATACAAACGGGTGAGCTCAAATGATCAATAAGGGTAAACAAAGAAGATATCAATCATATCATATTCATAAGAACATAACATTTTGAAAATTTTATCCTGCATAAGAGATCATAATATCAGGACATGAGATAAATCATACTAGTGAAATTTAATCCCAATAATCATAAAATAAAACATGAAATTTTTTGGAATACACAAATAATCATAGAAAATCATTTCATATTAGTCAAGACTCATTGCCAATATTATCATAGCCGACAAATTCCATTTCTGAACCGATTTCTTTCCTCGTTCTAGTCCTGTATCACTGAACTGGATTAAATTTTCTTTCCAGCCATGTCTATCTCATGATATATAAATCTTTACCCAATGAATTGGAAGGAGATATATGTCCCACCCATCTCATAATTATACCATTCTTATGTGTGCCACAAAATCATAAATCATACATCGTAGCATATCCCAAATAAAAAATGGGATTCTTAAACATCATGCCATCATAACATAATCCATATAAGATAAAAGGACTTTATAAAAATAATTACCTCATAACATAATGAAATCAATGTAAAAATAGGGATAGAAACATAACCCTCTATTATCATATATGGAAAATAATTTTGATAAAACACTTGAACTCAATTCTTGAGGAAAATATCCTTTCTACTTTAAAAAGATTTTTTCTTTTATTAACATGTCATACAATTTTAAAATCAAAGAAGTTAATTAAAAATAAACTTGAAAACTTGTAAATTAAGCTTCATGTAAATAATGTTCTATGAAATCATAAAAATCCATTCATTTCGTATAAGTTAAAATAAACATTCTTCTCGTACTTTGGCTGGAAAAGTCAGAAAGTATCTCGTATTGAAAACGACAAAAGATTCCTTTCATATCTTTTACTAAAAATTTACCAATAGGTAAAATTGGAATTAATAAATTTTAGGAGGACATAAATAATATTATATATTGAGGAAACATGGAAGTGGATGATAAATATGCCCCAGTAAATTCTGAAGTATAAACAATTTCGGATAAAAAAAATGGGATTGTGAGATTTTCCCTTACTTTAGGTATGATATGCTTTGTACATATCCAAAACTCCTATATAATGATTTAAATAATGTCATTTAATTATTAAATAATCATATTAATTTTTATGATATCATACATGGTCATATTGTTATCTTCTTATTTGTAATATTTCATTGCTACTTGTTATTTGGGCGTTCATTGCTTTATGTTCTTATGCATGTTTTGTTGAATAAATTCTTATTACTCTTTTTAGGTCTTAGATACCTCATTTAACAGATGGTATTAGAGTAATATATATCATATTTATTCATTCAATTCATTTATATAATCATTATTCAACGAATATTATGTAGAACAAGTCACATCACATCGTGGAGACGGTAGGCCGTACGTACACACGAGTGATGATATCTTTCCCATGATTGTATAATTGTATTGAAGTGGATGATAGAATATCTTAGAATTAGTATCATGTCCTAATAACCATATATATCTATTCTTTACACCATTATACCCATCCAAGTAAGGCGGTGGTGGAAAAACAGATTACACCACGGCATGGAGATGGTATTCTGTACGTACGCAGGCGTGGTGATTTCATTTTCCGTAGGATGGATAAGGTGAAATAGGGTTGTTTAATTTTTACAATAACATATAAGTATATGTGTGATACTGATGTTATTACTTTATAATGAAACAAATAAATAATAGGAAGTAGAAGAATAAATAAATGTGAAATAATCGGTAAAGGATATTACCTCTTCTTCGACGTGCCTCTTCTAAACCTCCTCTCAGGACACTAAATTTGGTGTTTGAAGAATACAATAACCTCTAGTGTGTTTTTAGGGAAGTGTATAAGGGAAATGGACAGGGTTTTCCAGATATTGAAGGCTCAAAATGTTGTAAAGTGGAGAGGGAGGAGGTGCCCTTTTATAAGGGAGGAGAGGGGTACCTTAGGAAAAACTTAAAATATTATTTTATAATAAAGTCATATTCGGTTTATAATGACTCAAAAGTGACTTATTTTGAGGCTAGTGTAGGTATGGGTCGAAATCCCCTAATCCAATAGGTTTTAGACAAGTTTAGGTTACCATTTTAACCTTTTCATTTAGATTTAACTATAAGTTAAATAATTTAACTTTTACCGCGTCTTCTTGTAATATTACACTATATGGTTAATAAACATACTATAAACTTACAATATAACCCCAATTTGTTAATTAATGTCATATATTTTATTATTTAAGTCTTTTCTACGAAACTTAGATTTTTAGGAATATAATAACAATTAATAATATAATATTTGTTTTAAAAACTCTTTTATGTCAATTTTAACACTATTTGGTATTTTGTTTTTGTTAAATTCATAACAGAATTATTACTTCAAATAAAATTCATATAACTAACCATAATATGTTATATTAACCTACAAAATTAGTGTAATTAATAAAAAGTCGCAAATTACATTTATTTTGGTATTTATAACATCAATTATGTTAATATTTCATTAATAAGGTAATTTCTGCATCATCATTGTGTCATAAATAACTTACATTATTTAATGTATAAATATTATAAATAAAATATCATTATGTAGGAAATATCTTTATATTTATAATGAATATTTATAGTCGAATTTATCTTATGTATAACCCTATATTAAAAATGTTTTAGTTATTAAACTTTGATTTTTACTCTTTTAACTCTTCTTTGAATTAAATAATAATAGATTTCCTAATCTAATACAAGTGGAACTAAAGGGTAATATTTTATTTCTAAGGTTGTTTTATATATAATTACACTTATCCAATAGAATTGAGACATGTTTTAGGGTAATAATAATATCATTTTTACCCTTAATTACCCAATTTACTTTTAACTGTGGTAAATAAAAGTAAAAGTTACTATTCACCAAATTTTTTTTATCTTATTGAACCACATTTTACTTACTGATATCAACCATGTCTCTTGGATTTTTGAAATTACACTCACAGAAGTGGTAAAATTAAGTTTTATGTAAATTTGCAAATTCTCATAGGAGGTGGGTAAAAGACAGTAAAAAGTTCAATAAGCTTTTTATATATCTAAACTTATTATAAAATGACTCCACTGAATTACATTGAACTTATATAGGTATTATGTATCTATTTTTAGCTAAAATTAATTTAAATAAAATAAATTATTCTTTAAATAAAAAGTCAGTTTTAACCAATAACTCAGTGTTTTCACTATTCAACAAAAAGTGAACGTTTTCAGAAAAATACAAAAAATTCACCCTAGGGTAATTTCGATATTCCAAATCCAAAAATTAAGTCCTTTTTGAAAGAAAAAATTTATAAAATTTCAAAAAGTGGGTATTATTATTCATAATAGCTAGTTTATATAATATTTAAATAACATATCGTTGATCAGAAAAACTCGGTATTACGTACAACACAAGCTATCGAGGAAGGTTGCTCTTGCGTGTAACACAAGACAAGATAGTGTTGTGTGTAGTGAAAGATTCATTTAGTGTTGCGTATAACATAATACATAAAAAAAATATTTCTCATAAAATCTCATGGTGTTATACCTCTTATGCTCGACTTTCACTTGCTGACAAGTGAAACATCTTACCACAAATCCGGTCACCTAATTCTTTATTCAAAACCATCACTACTATATATAGAGATCACAATACTTATTTGTGAAAATAGAATGTACCACCCATTTAGAAGCATGAAACTATCTCCTCAGCTTCTTGTGAAAGCCTGTAAGAACCCATACTTGGCCATGAAAAATAATATAATTTCCACTACCAAGAGACCATCCCACTGGAGGCTCACCACCATATAGGTTGTCTCTAAGAACTAAGTTCTCTAGATTAAAAAACCCCCTTTTCTTGATCTTGTTAAGAAGCACGAGTATAATAGATGTCAAAGTCAAGGCCACTCATCCATGAGACTCCTGAACATCTAGATGCATGTCTACAAAGAGTCTCATCATACGCCACTTGTCGCAAGACTCCCACCCTGCCTCTACTTATGTCTACCAACTCAAAGCATTGATAATTTGGTTTCTTTTTCCTAATGTCACTTTTACTAAAACTTCCCATAAAAACACTGAAATTTATCCATGTTCAAAAAATTCACTAAAAAAGTTAATCTTTAGCAGCATTAAAATAAGCGTTGATAAATGAATCCCTTTATCACCACTAAAAAAAGAACTGATAAAATGTACCCTTTATCAGTGCCTTTTTTAGTGCTGATAAAAGTTAACCCTTATCAGCACATTATTTTAGTGCAGATAAAGGAAAACTGTATCAGTGATTCATTTACAGCACTGATAAAAGGTGTCCTTTATCAACATGTTTTTAGCACTAATAAAAATTTCCATTCATCAGCATTTTTTAGCACCGATGAAGGTCCAGAATAAAATATGAAATTAAAAAAATGAGTAAATTAAGAAACATATAAAATATTTTATTAATTAAATAATTATTGATAAAAATGAATAATTTTAATATACATATATATAGATTATAAATATTAATAATTAGTATATACTAAATATAGATATATAAAATTAATAAGTATAATATATATAAAATGATAATTAAAAACATATTAATGTCTTATTCATTTTTAAAGTTGTTGTATTTTTCAATTTAACCTATATTGAACATCATGTGTTACATTTATTTCATGCAAACACACACACACACACACACATCTAAATGTTGATGTATTTGTATATACAACGCACACACAAATATATCTACGCAATATATAGAAACACATACACCTAATATTTATGTAATTTATTTAAATTTTAGTATATTTTAGAAATTTATTATAACATGATACATTCAATATATATTATGTTTTTAATCAGTCAATTTTATTTATTTCTTTTTAATATTATAGTTACGATATTAATTTTTAATGTTTTTTATTATTTATGTTATTTTTTAATTGGATCATTTTTTATTATTTATTTATATGTATTTATTTATTATGTTCTATTAGTTTCAATATGTATTCATCCACTTCAATATATTAATCCATTTTTTTAATAACTCATATTTAATTAAGAAAAAATATATTTTCTTTCAATATTTTTAATGTGTACTCATTTTGAATTATTCAATTTCACTCATTTTTAAAATGCATGTATTTAAGATTATATTTCCATTAATAATGTTAAAAATATATTCGCAAATAAATATTTAGAAATAAATAAAAAATGTATATTTACTATATTAATAATTATTATAAATAAATAAATATTATTTTTAAAATAAGTATTTAGATAATTATAAATAAATATATATATGTATTTAAATAAGCATTAAATTATAATATAGTAATTTAAATAATTATAATTAATAAAAATTTAATTGTGATTTTCTAGCACTGATAAATATCAATCATTATCAATGCTAATTAAGCGCTATTAAAAGATATATTTATGAGTGATAAAATGTTAGAACTGATAAATATGGCTTTTATCAGCACTTTCTTAGAGTTGATAAAGATAAATATTAAATAGCGCAAAAAAAAGAAGTAATAAAAGAAATATTTATCAGAAATTATAAATTTAGCAATGATAAAAGGGATCTTTGCTAGCACTTTTTAGAAAGAGCTGTTAAAAATGATCCCAAACTATTTAAAAAAACCCAAACCATGACCCAGTCACTAGAAATTCTCAAGATCTCATGGAACTCCTGTGCCACCGGTGAAAATCCTCTACATTACCTCAAATTAATCAAGGGTAGAATCCAATGTATGTTATTTTCTACTCTTCCTCTATCATTTTTTGATGTTTTGGATTCCTATATTTGCATTTTTGTGCTGTTCTTAAACATGGAGAACTCTACATCTCTTCTCATCACTACTAAAATACAATGAGGGTGGGTATATTTCATAATTTTTCTCCTTTCATATGTATTTTACTATCCAACCCATTTGTCCCTAGAGACACATATAGATGGTTTACTCTTCTCTTACCATTTAAAAGGAGTCCTCTCATTCCCCCTCAGGTTTCTATTCATTTGAATAATATAGGGTTCCAAAATCTAGGAATTTTCTCTAATTTAATTCATCTTATATACTAGATTATATATTCTAAAGGGATAATTATGATGGTTTTTAAGGATTAGAGGATACAAAGTTATGGCCCTCATTTATGGGTGATATACATATAGGGACCAAGGTAAGTGTAAAAATCATTAAAAAATGTTTGGTGGATTTTGGTTATTCATGTAAATTGTTAAACCGTGAAATGGATTATTTAGATTTATAAATTTAATGAATTTTTTTTACTGAATTCAAAAAATATTGAATTAATTAGTCAAGTTCCCCAAAAAAATTAGTGATGCATGTTATGAAAGTTTTGTTTTTTAATTAATTCAAGATTATTATTAAACTTTAACCATGGGTTATGAAGAGTGATTGGGGATTACTTTGGTGAGAAAAGTATGCTCAATATTTTTTTTTAAATTTTGTAGATTGGATAGAGTTTAGAAATCATTGGGTAAATAGACTTAGAAATACACAACAACATATAGAGAGTGTATTTCCCAAAAGTATGTGGGTTATCCATTGTTGGATAGTTGATCTAGAAAACTATGATATGCAATTTATTAATATATTTCTAATAAAAATAGAGAGATAATTAATTTATCGGATAAATAAATAATTTTAAAATCCATATAACATGGTGAATAACTGTAGAGAGAAAATAAAATTTATTAAAATATAATTTTGATGGTTTGGATATTCATGTCTTATAATTCATGATAATTTTTTATCCATGTCAAAAATGCACAAAATAGAGATACAATCCCCCTATTGTAATTAACCCTTTGTTGCATTACATAGCCAAAACTCTCTTCTTCTTTGATCACTGTTTATCATTAGGTTAAGGTGGTAGAAATCCTTCAGTGATTGAAGGTCCTCAAGAATGTTTCTATGATTGAAGGATAGTGTAATCTCCTCAAAGTCTAGAATATTTTGTTTTCTGCTTCAGTGTTATAAATCAAACATATTTCATTGAATCTTAAATATGGATTCTACTGATACTATATTACAAGTATTCCATAGGTGTTTTTTCATTGTTTCCATTCACATTTATCCTTGAGACAATTCATTACTTTTTAGGGTTTTTATCCCTCTAATGGTCATGTTATGATACCCTAAAAATCATAAGTGGTTTTAGAGACTTGTTATTCAAGGAAAAAAATGTATTAATCTATTAGTTTTTTGAATAAATAAATGCCATATTGTATAATGTCAATATTATATATTATGATATAAAGAATTTATTTGTTCAGCCATATCATATGGATATTATATATCAATTGAGGATACATTTTGAGTGATTCTATTAGTGTGTGTTCCTAGGAAACTTTTATCCTTACATGCTTGGTTGTCTTACATCTCTTGATGATGAATTAGAGTCCCTCTTTCAAACTAACCTTCCTCCCATCATCAAGAGATGGAAGGAAATAAATCATTTGATGACAGATTAAATAAAATTATTGAAGGTTAGTTGTACTATATTGTTGAAATATTATATCTCTATTCAATATTTAATGAAAGATTCCTGAAATTGTTGAATTTTATGAATGGATTTTATTTCATTTTTGTTATTCAAGACTAATTAAATGTTTGACTACTCATACAAACAATGGATTCTTAACATGATGATGTTGCCAATCCCGAGCATGAATAGAATATTGATTAAGAAATTATGAAATTATTAGGGGATCAACAACGTGTTGATGAAAAAAATGAAAAAAAAAACAACGACACAACATCATAGTTTTGAATAGAATTATTGAGGTAAGAAGTGAGGTTATAAATTATGAGGTTGGTTGGAATCAACATAGCCAACCTATTTACCCCAACAATTCAATCTTCATTAGTTATCTTGGGGTCACAACGAGGATGAATGTACTGATTAATATTCACTCAAGATGCCACATCCAACTTGTAATGAAGGGGATCATTTGGAAAGATATAATAGTATTGTTACAATATAGTTTCTCTATTTTAATGAAAAATTATATAAGGAAATGTTGATTTAGTTTTCATTATTCCTTACAGACATTATTTATTTTATAATATTTCTATAAGAAGTTTGTCCTAATGACCACTAAAAAATCCCATATAGGCTTTTGGACTCTTATGTCGAAGTTACATCTTAGAGATGCTAAGGGGAAAATAAAGCCCCACCCACCACTTTGTTATGCACACATTTTAAAGAAGGAAACATGGTATGCTTTTAGAAACCATCATAATGAGAAATCATTTCATGTTCATTGTTATCGATAATATATTATTTTAAATTATTTATTTTATCCAAATTGGTTCTAAATTCTATATTTATGAAACAAGAAAAGAGTGATGAAAATAAAGAATGTGCATCAAAACCAGCATACCCCTATCACAAAGGAAGGATGGGGTATGATTCATTAGAGAAGAAATTGGTATGTATTTTAAATCCATAATAAAAGTTTAATTATGTGATATGAAACATTATATGTTACTTTTTTTATATGCATACTATTGAATCAAAATATTAAGCCACTTCCATCCCATGTCATGTGATATGGAAGGAGACTCGTGTAAATAAGGATAGTATATTAGTGGATGAAAACAAAAAAACATTATTGAAAGCATGTGTAAGTATGAAATAATTGTAATTAGTTATGATTTATAACAATATTACATAAAATAGATATGTTCATACTTTTTATCTGGTTTATACACAAGGATCAGAAACAAATGTACTAGAAGAACAACAACTTTTAATAGCTTTTAAGTGGCTGAAAAAATATGGCCGTGATAGAATATTTGTTTTTGGTGTTTATCCTAGAACATATTTCTAGAATATAAAACCACATGAATATGCATATAATATTATGAGATGAATTTAGAGAAAAATAGACTCATTGTAAGATTTTATTTTGCGGTCTGGTTTGGAAGAACAATGTATGAGAAATGATCAAAGAAAACTGGAGGTAGATCAAAGATCTACACATGATCCAAATGATCCCAATAGATTTGAGGCTAGTCATTCCCCCCAAACCTTACATGGGTTAATCAATTTTTTCATTACTATTTTATATAAATGAAAATCAAACAACTTCTGATAACTCTATATTACTAAAATTATGAAGGGTGTAATTTTATGATATTTCTTTCTATCAACATTCATGTACCACCGTGTTATGAGGGGTATAGTGTATAATATCGCGAGAGACTAGATACACAATCAACCCCTCTCAAAAAATTTACATGAGAGTGGGGATTGAGGTATCTTATGAGCCAACAGATGAGTTTCCTGTTCCACTTGATGATCCAGATATTACAATAGTTGAAGCTACTATTAGAGCTTTCATAGCATGAATGTCTAATCTTATATAGATATATGAGGTTTGTATTTAAAAAAAAAATTCATATAAAAATAATGTAATAGTTAATGATAAAATTTCTAAAGTGAGGTATGATATTACAGATGGATAAAAAAGAAGAGAAACAAAAGGTCAAATCAAGGGAATCTATTGAATCAACCAAGAAAACAAAATGAACTTCCAAGAGTAACTTCTCTCCACCTGTTCTAGAGTAACATTTATTAACATTACAACTCCATGGAGAAACCTCATTTAATGATAAAGCTATGTTATACAATTCACCATGGAGAAAAAATATTCGGAGCTTCCATTATAGATGAAATTGGTGTCGAGTCAATAAATGATATTCTCAAGAATGAATAGTTGGGTGTCTCAACTGTGAATACATAAATAAGGTTCATTTTCATAATACGTCTATCTAACTAGTTAGATAAATATGTTTATTAAATTTAATAACTATTCATATTTTGTACAATCATTTATATTACAACCATATCAAGGGAATATAGTGTGAAGCACGATTTGGATTCATTAATCCCGATATCATTTCTATGATAAAAAATACTTTGGAAAACAAATAAATAGAGAAGTGAAAATTGAGTTAATCAAATCATTTAATAAAAAAGTATCAGATGAAAAACACTTTTTTTATGCCTATAATGAAAGGGTAAAACTCTATGATCTAATCACATAAAATATATTTTTAATTTTGGCATTACTAAATTTTTTTAGGAAGCATTGGATTCTAATAGAAGTCAACATAGACCCACTGAATATTTATTTTTTGGATTCAAGGTATGGATTTTAGACCAATCGAATGCACATGATGTTTATTGTGAATCAATAATACCCTATATTCAACGTTTTATAGATAAACATTGAACTATATGTTCAGTATGTATTTTAACAAGAATTTTTTTTATGATAGGGTGGTCTCTAAATACAGGCTAAATCATAGAATGAGGTTAGTGTATGATAAGATAAAGCCTATGGAATTATAAAAATGGAAACAAAATAAGGTACATATAGAAATATTTAACTATCAAAACCTTTAAAAACAATTTACTTGTTTTGTTCAATGTTTTTGTAGTGTCTAAAAAAATATAATGCAATCAATTATGGATATTATGTTTGAAAATTTATAAGAGAAATCATACAACATGAAAAGAAAAAAAATCCAGAAATAGGTAATTTTTTAAGGTAATTAAAATTTCATTAAATATATTTCATAATAATTTCATTGTTTTTTTTCTTAGTACTATCAATATTTCCGAAAAAAGAGTTACTGAAAAGAAGAAATCAATTTGTTTAGAGATGAGTGGGTAACATAATTTTTGTCAAAATGAATTATGACAACAAATTTAGGTGATTACATGCTATGTTTGCGATCTAGTATGAGTTATGAACTTTAAAATTTATTTGGGGTATGAAACATTAGTTCGAGAACGCTTATATATTAGAAGATTAATGGAGGAAATAAATTTGTTTAGAAGCACTGAATTATAAATAATAAAATCATTGGAAAAAATGTAGATAGAGGTGGATTTAGATTTGGTGGTTGGGGAAGAGGATAAGGCATAGGTAGATGTAGAGGTGAAGGTAGAGGAAAAGTCAAAGTCGGAGACCAACGTGGATGAAGAAAATAGAGGTGAAGACTGAGGAGGAGGAGGATAAGAAGTGTTGACTTAGAAACATTAAAAGTTTTGGGTAATGAAGTAGAATAAGAACCATACCATGATTTTGTTTGAGAGAAATTTTTTAAAAGTGCACACAACACTTGTTACTTAAGATAATATCCATTTTCTGTCCTTCCAGTTTAAAATGTCATTTTAGTAAAAAACACATGTGGCGTACTCAAAACCGATAAAACAAATTTGTATTATTTTGGTAGATTATAACAATGATCCATACATCATTTTTGACGTGTAGGGATTAGCCGCACCTTATTCTGATGCACAGTGTGACTAGTATGACTCTAAGTGCATCTTTTTTATTCAAAAGTGGCATTAATTTTAGTAAAAAAAAAACAACTGACAAACTCAAAAACTAAGAAAATGCATTTTAATTGTTTTGGTACTTTTATTAAACTATCCATACATCATTTTTGATTTGTAGTAATTTTCCACACATCAATCCGACACATGGTGGGAACAGTATGACACAAAGTGCATCTTTTTATTCATAAATAACATTTATTTTAATTAGAAAAAGAGATAACATACAAAAAATAGTGAAAAAAATTCTGATTTTTTTGATTCATTAGAAAAATGATACATGATTCATTTGGGACCTGTAGAATTCAATAGTGACTCAATACGATTCATAGAGTGAATCCAAGAAAATATTTTTTATTCAAAAGTGACATTATTTTTTGTAAAAAAACAATTGATATACTAAAAACATAGAAAATGAATTCATATTATTTTGATACTTTAGTTGAGTGATCCATACATCACCTATGATGTTTAGGGATCAACCTCACCTCAATCCGATGCATGGTGTGACTGGTATGACTCCAAGTGCATATTTTTATTCAAAACTGACATTAATTTTAATAAAAAAAAACAACTAACATACTCAAACTAAGAAAACACATTCAGATTATTTTAATAATTTATAAAAATGATCTATGAGTCATTTTAATTTTGTATCATTCAGGCGTTCCTCGATCCGATGCATAGTGTGATTCTAAGTGTGTCCTTTTTATTTCAAAAGTGACAATAGTTTTAGTAAAAAAGAAACTCTCATACTAAAAATTGAGCAAACACATTCATATTATTATTATTATTACTTTAGGAAAATGATCCATATGTTATTTTTTGATGTTTAGGGATCAACTACACCTCAATATGACACACAGTGTGACCGTTATGACTCCAAGTGTGTCTTTTTATTCAAAACTGACATTATTTTTAATAAAAAAATATATATACTCAAAACTAATAAAACACATCCTGATTATTTTGATAATTTAAGAAAATGATCTATGATTCATTTTGGATGTGTATCATTAAGCTGTTTCTTAATCCGATGCACAATGTGACTCCAAGTTTGTCTTTTTTAGTCAAAATTAACATCAATTTTAGTAAAAAAAACAACTAACATACCCAAACTGAGAAAAATCATTCAGATTGTTTTGGAATTTTAGGAAAATTATCCATACATCATCTATTTTATATAGGGATAAGACAAATATCTATATAATTCACAGTGTGACCAGTATGAATCCAACTATGTCTTTTTATTCAAAAGTGAGATTAATGTTAATAAAAAAATGACTGACATATTCAAAAATGAACAAATGCATTTTGACTGTATTAATACTTTAGGAAAATGATCTATGACTCATTTGGGATGTTTATCATTCAGCCGCACCTCAATCCAATGAATGATGTGACCAGTATGACTCCAAGTGTATCTTTTTTATTCAAAATTGACATTAATTTTTGTAAAAAAAAACAAATCACGTACTCAAAATAGAAAAAAAACATTCCAATTGGTTTACTACTTTAGGAAAATGATTCATACGTTATTTTTGATGTGTAGGGATCAACCACACCTCAATCTAATTCATGGTATGACCGTTATGACACAAAGTGTGGATTTTTATTTAAAAAATGACCTTAATTTTAATAAAAAATAGTTAACATACTAAAAATTAAGAAAACACATTACTTTTGTATTTATAATTTATGAAAACTTCCCATGAATCATTTGGGATGTGTATTATTTAGCCGTACCTCAATCCTACGCATGGTGTGACCGGTATGACTCCAGGTGCATCTTTTTTATTCAAAACTGACATCAATTGTAATCAAAAAAACAAATGACATACTCTATAATAGTGTTATTTTATTTTATTTGTGTTAGATATTTTATTTCATTTAAATTCATTATTTTTATCCTATTTTGATATTTTTTATTGATGTTTCTACTGATGTAGTGTGTTGTTGCAACACACTGCACCTGTTTCTAGTGATGTAGTGTGCTGCAGCATCTCAATGCTGTTTTTACCTTTATCAACGCTACTAAAGGAACTAAAAAATCTTTACTTTATTGGAATTTACATAGGTGTTGATAAATTCTATCTATATCCTCACATTAAAAATCTCTAAGAAATCATACTTCTATTAGTGCAGATAAAAGCACTGATAAATGAATCATTTATCAGTGCAAATAAAAGTGTTGATAAAAGATGCCATTTTTATGTGATTTTAAAATCATTGATAAAGGTTCTTTTTATTGTCTCTAAATAAACTTGATGATTAATGGGGTCTTTCATCAACATTTTTAAAGGCACTGATTAATGTATAATTTATCAGCGCTTTTATTTGCACTGTTAAATATACCCTTTTCAGCACTTTTTTAGTGTTGATAAAAGCAATGTACTTTTAATATTTCTAAGGTTATCAGTGATTTTTTAGCACTGACGAAGAATGATTCTAGCACTGTTATAGACAGGTTTTTAGTAGTGTGTATAATCCAACTCAAAGTTGAAAGACTATAGATAATCAACCCACCTTCTATGTTAAAGGTTTAGGTCCTACTGATAAAATTTGTACCTGAGGCTCTTGTATTCCTTGTACACCACAACCCTCTCACCCAGGAGATAATTTCTCCAACATATCAGGGCATGTACCACTATATCTACCTTCATATCATGAGTAGTGTAATTTCTCTCATGTGGTATCTACTATCTAAGGCTATAAACAACCACTCAATCCACCATCAACATAACTACTTCGAGTACAACTCCATAAGAATCATAGTATATGGTATATGATTTACCATGTACATGTAAAGTAAGGATATATTCTAAGGTCGTACCCCCTTTAAGATCCTAAAAATATTTATCAAAATCATCTTAGAAAACAAACATCACACCCTTCTTTCTCAACCTAGAAATCGATGATGCCATATGGGATAATTCTTGGATAAAGAGTTGATAATAACCTCTTAAACCCAGAAGACTCTGAATCTCAAAGACATTCTTGGGAAGTACCCAAGATACAATGACTGTAACCTTCTATGGGTTACTAAAACTACTGCCTCTTAGATGAAATGTCTCAATAAGTTCACTTTATCAGTCTAGAAAATTCATTTGGTTAGATTTTCCTAGAGATGATGCTCTCTCAATGTACTCAAGATGAAGTCACGATGTTGGGAATGTTTTTTTATGGATGCGAGTTCAATAAGATGTCATATAAAAACCAACCAAAAAAAGATCCACAAATGGATGAGAGACCTGATTCATCAAGGCCATGAATATCATCAGTGAATTAATCAAACCAAATGACATCACTAAAAACTCATAAAATCCATACATTATTCTAAAATTAGTTTGAGGTATGTCTAAAGGCCTCATGCTCAACTGATGGCATCCTAATCTCAAATCAATTTTGGAGAATATCTTAGCACCTCTCAGCTGATCAAAGAGATTTTTGATGCGTGTAAGGGGATATTGGTTCTTCTTCATCATCTGGTTCAATTTTTGATAATCCACACATATGTGCAAAGTCTTATCAACCTTCTTAGATAAAATAATTAGAGAAACTCATGGAGGAATACTAGTCCATATTAAAACATTATCTTCCAGGTATTCTAACTAAACTTTCAACTCCTAAATGTCTGCTAGTGATATTCTATAAAGTGAGATAGAAATTTTACCTAGTCATGGCACCAACTCGATCTCCCTCTCTCAGGTGATAATCTATAAAACTAACTAGGAAAGACATCCTAAAAATTGTCTACCACTAGAGGAAACGTATCCCTCTTTATTCCACCATCACCAATAGAATTAATTTCTATATGATCTATGATATAATACAATATGTACTAAATTGATCATGCATGACTATCCGGAAGATCCCACTCATCCTAGTGATAATAGATTCCTCTTTCTCGAGTTAGAATGGTGAAACTCCTCTAGTAACAATTTATATGATCCCATTATAGACCTAACCATTCCATACCAAGAATTAAGTCAAAAATTTTCATTTCTAGAAAAATGGTTCCCCAAAAAATGGTAACCACCAATTTCTAGAGAACATGAATTGATACATTTCATATTATATGAACACACTCTCAATTTTCTATCTGTGGTCTGAACACCATAAAATATTTCCATATACAAGCCCAACCCATTTGAAAAAAGAGAATATAAAAATAAATGTGATGCTCCTATATCAAACAAAATGAAAGAAAGGGTAGTTGATAAAATAATCATACCTCTAATAGTAGAAGGTCCTACATCCAAACTAGATAGAGTAGACTTAATAACATGAAACTGACTATCCCCTTTTCCATGGGCTCTAGTTTAGATCCCACATGTTGTTTCCTATTCTTGAAAATGCCACTACTGTGCTGGGGTACCATGTATCATACCTCTACTTGAACATCACATGGAACCACAACTATCAGTATGCTGAGGAGTATTTGAGTCTTTCCCATAATACACTACCTATCTTGGTCCCATACCACTACTTTACTTTTTCACGCCCTTATAAAACCTCTATAGTTGGCCGATACTTTCTCAAGAACTACACTCTAATGAGGGGAACATACACTAAGGATAATTTTGTTCTAACTTTCCACACTGAAAACACTATAATGGAACACAGTCCTGAGATGGATACCCACTTCCTTGACTGCTCTGTATACTATTTCCTTGTATAAAACTCTTATATCAATGATTCATCCCATGAGAAAAATATCCAAGTTCACCCTACTAAAACATCTTGGATGCTGCTTGAGACCTCTCTCAAAATATCTTCCGTGAGGAGGGTTTGATTCCTCACATCCCCAAAACTACTCAAATAGAAGATGTTTACCTATGAGTTGATCTTATAGTAAATCCTATCCTAAAAATTTCTCACCTTGGATATCTCATCAGCTACTAAATATGGAGAAAATTGATGTAGGTCTTTGAACCACCTGATGTAGTCTAGCACTGACATGCCCTCCTACATTAGGTGTATGAACTCATGAGACTTCTCATCCCTCAACATATTTAGACATAATTGGATAAAAAACTTTTCCTTGCATTCCTTCAAATATATCTCCTCTTACTACCCAAACTGCTCTCGAACGTCTCACCAATATTGGATGGATGATGAAGCATATAGGCAAGAAGCTTCATCCTCCTACCCATTAGTGTCTCAAGATTCTTAAAGATTGCATGGACTGTCTTGATCTAGAACTTGGATACCGGGGGGCCTCCCTCCCTAGTTAATGTAGGTAGATGCTAAATTTGAAATTCTCTCATCAGCATAGACATAATAGGAATAGTGTGAACAACCTGCCTTTCCAAGGATCATATGACACTTATTAAGACATTATGAAGCTAAATATCCATATGGTCATCAGGAGATATAGACAACTCTAGTTTAACTGTATTAGGGGCGTTCTGATTTCCACTCTCCCAATTATCAACTAAAATATTACGAGGAGACATTTTATCTACAAGAAAAACACATTACTTTGAACATTGGATAAAACAAGGTCAACCTCATAAGGTGACAAAAATAGAGAACCACTACTCATGGTATCTATAAAAATGGCCTACAAGTGTTTTAGCATGGCATATTAGTTCATTTCATTTCATTTATCCAATATTACAGATATATCATTTAATAGTTCATATAGGAAAGTATATAATACATGTAATAAATATGTCCCTATCATGAAAAATTAATGTTAATACATGTCTCTATGTTTCTATCATGATGCATGCATACTCATATCATGAGATACTAGGCCACAAGTGTAAATATCCAGAAATAATAACATCACAAAACATGTGAATTTACCAAGGTAAAATAACATCAATTATAACAAGTGAACATCATAAACAACAATCCCATCCCCGAGAACTCAGATTTTCCCCATACATGGCTTAACTAATCCCATGAAAAATCTCATTACCATGTCCTGACAAATCCAAGTCTCATTTCTACCTTTCCCAAATATTAAAGCAGTTGAAAAAAAAAACTTATTGCTCTGATACAACTTTTTAATGTCCCCTGATCTATCACTATCTCATGTGGTAGGAAAGGGTTGGTTACAGGACCTTAAGTTCCCCTACCAATATTTTATAGGCTTCCAACAAGCAATAAGGATGTGATAAGTAGAGGGGGGATACTATACTCCATGGTACGAAGTTACAACATAGAAAAATAATCATATAATAAAAAAAATTAGAGTAATGGATAAATGTAGAAACAATATATCATACATCTGGGAAGTAAAGGAGAATAAAATAAACCAATACTAATGAATCATGTAATGATAAGATGATATGTATCTAAATTTCAAACTAAAAACAAAAGAACAAAATAAAAGAATCAAAATACATAATATAATATCAAAAATCTCCAGTCTCAAACCCCATGTCAGTCCCATATCCAAAATCCATCCCATCCAAAAAAACAATGATCAACAACAGTGTCCATTTCCCTTGTCTAAAACTGCATCCATGTAATCTTCTTGGGTACCAAATGGTATCCTGAGTAGGGTGTGATTAAAACTCAGTAGGTCTTCACCATCGGGTGTAAACATAATGACCCCGATAACAAGTGTATGCAATAAAGTGATAAACAAGTGTATTAATTAATTAATTAATACAATACATATATCAACTTTCTATGACAAAATTCCAAAATTTATCTAATACTGTAGCACAACCATTCCAACTATGACCATATATACATGGAATAAAATAACCTACGTCGACCCCATATTGGGACATCTCTGAGAATGTAGCACCACCAGGACAATAAATAACTATATATTTGTAGCAAAAATCAAACAGATCTAGGCCAAGTCTAGTATATAAGAATTACAACCTAAGAATAGGTAGAGCCCACTCAATATATGCATTATAACATGGGACTGGGAAGAGATTTCTCAATATAAGCATTAAAAGATGGGTCTGGGTAGAGCCCACTCAATATAAGCATTATAACATGAGACTAGGAAAAACCCTCTCAATATAAGCATTACAACATGGGACTGGGTAGATCCCACTCAATATAAAATTTACATCATGGGACTGGGTAGAGCCCTCTCTATATAAGAATTACAACATAAATCACAACACATGTTATAGTAAAAAGGATTTCACAATAACACATCATATGGCTCAATGGTTAATTCTACACATTACCTTTTATCTTTAAATTACACATTTAATTTATCAATTTGTTCTTAAACCATTAAAATCCCATCCATTTTAATAATAAAGTCCATTTCCATGGTGACTCTATATCAATCTATCACCTAAATCTCATGTCATTAAGAACAGACTTTAATCCATTATCCAATATATATATATATATATATATATATTAAAGGGTTAGCTCACCCAATGTGTATCCATAGACCAAATTGCTATCAATTTGACCCAATGGGGTCCAAGGAATAATCCAGTAAATCATTTGATTAATTCGTGAAGAAATTATGTTGGCACAATCACAATATTTCACATACATGAAAATTAAGTAGACCATAAGGTTAGGTTTTAGACCCCTAACTTTACCTAGAAATATAGAAATGCTAAAAATGGGAAATTCTAAAAGAAATGAAGGTGATGGAGATCAATGAATAAAACCTAGATCACAAAACATATAGGTTATGCCATATCCAACCATGGTATAAGTATTCCACTACTAGAATAGATAAAAATAGAAGAGAGGGGAAGTGTCACATACATGACTTATTTTGAAGTTAAATTTCATTTATTTTCCTTTAATTCTATGTTTTGTATGGTTTCCAAAGGTTTTATGGAGAAATAGATGAGTTTTCATGAATTGGGCCAAACCATGAGCCCAATTCCAGATTTAAAAATAAATTTTGGTTCTTTCATAACATTTTCATTTTTTAATATTTCCCCCCATTACAATTTCTAAATGCTATCCTCTGACCTATTAACACCAAAATATAAATTTGGAGCCTTTATAAATCCATAATCATGGTCGATATGGGTTTTTATTTAAGATATTGGGCCTACCCGAAAGCCCATTTCCTGCATTAGAAATAATTTTTTATTTTTTTATATCTCCTTCACTATTTGAGTTTTTTCGGTGATTCCAACTCTCCCTCGAGCCCATATACCTTAGACGCACCCCAAAACTCTCATCCCCCTATTTTGAGCTCAGTTTCATTTCGAAATTGGGAGAAACTTTTCTGGATTGCACAAATCACCCAGATTTGAGGAGGTAAATTGATCCTTTCATAACTCCTTGGATTTTTATTATTTTCCCCCTATTCCAGTTCATACATGACCTCATCATTATTTTTAGAAACTCCATTAATTTTTTTATCTGTTTTAAAATACAGATTATGGCCTATTTTGGGTCGTTTGCTTCAGGATTGTTTTTGGTAAGTGATTCCTTCTTGGTTTCTTCCTTTTCCCTTAGGGTTTCCTCCCTCTTTCATTATGTTATAATATTTCCAGAAGTTAGGGTTTGATACTAGGGTTTCATTTGGTGTATTTGTGGTCAAATATTGTGATCTAGGTCTGAATTTATCTTTCCTGTAGTGCGACGGTTGTGTGGTTGACGTTTCGAACCAAGTTTTGAGGGATTTGACACTTCCGGTAGGTGATTCCCTGTGTAATCATTTCTAGATGAGTTAGTTTGCTTGAATTACTTATTATGAATTTTCATAATATGCTGTGTGTGGTGCGAAAATTGTTTATGTTGGATTTGGTTAAGCATTTATTTTTATAGTTTCATTTTAGCTTAAAATTTGGTGTTGTTCATGTGTAAACCTTTGGGTATTGTTTGGGATTGTTTTATAACATATGAATTTGGTTTAATAAATCTTGTTTGGGATGACAATTATGATTTGGTGGTGTATTGGTGTTCCACTAGGTATTAAAGAGTTTTTTTAAGGGTTTAAGGTGTAAAACTTTATTGTACTTCTTGAAAGTGATTTTGAAAACGTTTGTGTTTCATGTGGATCTTGTAACGCCCCGACCCCAGCTACCCAGAGTCGGTGCATTACTTCGTAACATTGGCATGATCACAAAAGATCAAGTCTCGAAAGACCGATTAGTTTAGTAGCCTTGGAAAAACTAGATACATTCGTAAACGTTACATTACATTATAAAGTGAAAAACTACAATAACAAAGTCTCTATAGTCCACACTCATATCCTCTTCTGACAATCCCTACAGGTCATTCATAAAATACTTCTTCACATCCTGGAAAATATTAGAACATTGAAAGGGGTGAGCTCAGATGCTCAGTAAGGATAACAATATTGCAGAAGCTTTCATAAATAAACATTAACTTTTAAGGCAATGTATAACTAAAACAAAAGCCTTTTTAAACTTTAACTTCAGCATAATATGGCAAAAATAAAATTAAATAATGCCATTTACTTACTCACATGGATATTCTACTAGTCGAATAATCACATGCAATATCAATAACTACTTTCATAATGAGGGAATGTATAATGCGAGACATTCTGAAACATTTTGTCAAGGCCTCGGCCAAGACGTCTAAAATGATTAAGGCCTCGGCCAAAACCATAAATCAAATTGGGAAAGGGCCTCGGCCAATTCCACGTCTAGTTGTCTCATGAGACCTACCGATGCATCGATGAGCTGTAGTAGGCTCCACCCGTCACTTATTAAGTCCAATGCATTCCTCATATGAATAGGTTTAAACATATCATAAACCATAACATAATCATATCACATAAAACATGGATAAAAGAAACATAACATTTCCACATTTCAATCACAAGATATCAACACAACACATTGATATAATAAAAGTTCTTTCAAAACCATTTTCAATACCAAAATAAAAGAAAAGTATAACATGGTATTTATTTTTCATTAAAAAAGGTATGGCTTGTAGAGGAAGACGAAACTCAAATAGTGGTCACGGCGGCGGAGAAGTCCTTGTCGCCACATACGTACGACAAAAACATTCCATTTTGTCTTTTAGTAAACGCTTTGTATAAAAAAGAGTTCTTTTGAATAAACGTAAAAGTCAAAGGGATTTATACACCGTATAAAAGAAAGTTGTGTATAAAACCAAATATGCCTCAATGAAAGGGGATTGAGACGAAGTCCTTAAAAAGATCATTTTTTTAAAAATAAAGTACATCTATAATGTGTATTCACTATAAGTACACATAAATAATGTAAAAATACAAGATAGGACATAATAATATCATGACATAATTTGAAAGTAGGAGATTAACCCAAAGAATAGAAATTGGGTTAAGAAGTTCCCTTACCTCGTGTCTGACTTGACTCAACCGTTCTTTAACCTCCTAAATAATAAACTAGAGTTAATATATACCTTATTAAGAACCATTTTTAATTTCACTATCCTTTTTATATCACTTATTACAATGTTATGAACATTATGTAATTATTTAAGTTAATAACAGTCGTTTTGTCAATCTTTGGTACTTGAGTCAACAATAAACTTCTTATAATTACAAGTTGTTAATGTGATGAAATATCCATTTTATCCAGAATTATATTCCTGATGTAGATATCATATATATTATATATATCCAGTATATATATTCATTCATAATTTCACGTAACATTTAGAGTTAGGAAATGAAATGCACCATTCATGGAGACAGTAAGCCGTACGTACGCATGAACGCTACTTTCATTTCTATTTCATATTTAATGGAATGAAATAATAATGATATAAATGTACAATATAATTCCAGTATAATATAGCATATAATACCATTTACTCCATCCTTTATAAATCCCACATATGGTATTAACTATTCAAATCACTTTAAGGGGGAGGTAGTCCGCACTTCCTAAAATGAAAATATCGCGTTTACCCATAATAGAAACCATAAAGGTATGCCATAAATGAAAAATAAAAAATCATAAGTAAAACAAAAACATAATATATAACATATATAAAAATAGTTTCATCATAATGGCCACCATTAGAGGTGTTATATGAGTGTTGAACAATCATCGTTTCGTGAGGCAAAATTCGCCATCCACAGAAACAATATGTTCTTTAACCATTAGATGTATGTGTGTGTAAGTGTAAACCAAATCCTTATCATAACAACATACTAGTATATTGTAGATACTTGTGTTGTTACAAAATAAAGGAATAAAAAGAGTTTAGTGGGGTTGGAGAAGAAAAATAAAACAAAACAACATTAGAGAAGACATTACCTCAAAATCGGGTAACTCTTTTTGATTTGAGCCAAAGGCTTCCTTGGGAAGAGTTCTGCCCAAAGTGAGGCTTCTAGGAGTAAGAGGGGGATGTTGGGAGAGTATTTGGGTAGAGGTTGGCCGATCCAAATGGCTTGAAAGTGTGAATGAGGTGGTAGAGGTGGGGGCCTTTTATAAGAGGAGAGGAGGGGTACTCTTGGAAAGTAAGAAAATATTACATTATTATACAATGCTTTTCGGATTCTAAAGGTCCCACGCTTATATGATTTGTGGATAAGGTGATAAGGGTTCGAAATCTACCCATAAAATAGTCTTTGGACAAGTTTAAGCCTTTTATTGTACATTATCTTTTCATTTTATTAAAATCATTAAATAATGAGGTCATCGCTGCATCATAATGATGTCGTAAATAATTTAATTTATTTAATGTCTAAAAATTATAAAAAAAAATACTATGATGTAGGAAATCTTTTTAGATTTCCAATTACTATTTATAGTCAAAAATATGACTTGTATAACCCCATGTAAAAATTGTTTTAGTAAAACATTTCATGTTGTGTCATTTTTTACTTTAACATTAAATAAATATATATTAATGTCATTTTCCAACCAAAGTGGCTCCATGGGGTCCCCAAGTTGACCCATGGATTGTCTTGGTCGGCCATGACTCATCCAATAGGAGTAGGACAAGTGTCAAGCTCATCTCATATTATTAAAACATTATTTTTACCTTAAACTACACTAATTACCTCTAATCGCGATTAAGAACTTAAAAGTTACTATTCACCAAAAAATTATTTTAATCTCATTGAACCAAATTTTACTTCTTTATGACAACCATGTATGTCGGATTTTTGAAAATCAAATCACAGAAGTGGTAATATTTCATTTAAACGAAAAATCAGTTATTTAACTACCACTTAGTGGTTTCACTATTCATCAAAAATTGAAGTTTTTCAGAACAATGCCAAAATTTCACCCTAAGCTATAATTGATATTCCGAATTCAAAAATGATGTCTATTTTACAAAATTCCAAACATATAAGTCGCATTAATTAATTTTATAATTAATTCCCGCTGTCACAACAATTGCGTGTTTTTAAGAAAAAATTTATATCAAAAGATTGGCAATTGTTTTTGTCCAATTTCAATGTTAAATTAATTCTATTGACCACCATTGGATAAAATGGAAAAAATATATTATAATTATACTTTAAAACCACTAAATAGTATAATTTATCACTATAAATTATTTTGATTAAAAAATTTGTTTTTAAGTATTTTTCACTATTCATAAAAAATTAGAAGTTCTTAGAAAAATACCAAAAATTCAACATAGGCTAATTTCGATATTACGAATACAAAAATGAAGTCCATTTTGAAATATAAAATTTCTATAATTTTAAAAAGTGGTTATTACTATTCATAACAGATACTTTGATTAGTCGCGCTGTTTTAGAACTCGAAGTTGCGTACAATGCAAGCTATTGCATTATTGAATGAGAAGCGTATCGTGGAAGATCGGGGTGTTACATTCTCCCCTCCTTCAATAAATTGCTTCCTCGTAATTTGAAATTTTTCTTTGAAAATAAAAGGTTGAAAAGAGAAAATACCTTTGTGGAAAACCCACATCAGAAATAAGATTAATAAAATTTAGCCTTAATTAGAGGGAAAGGGAAATGAAAAAGTCACCACCCAATTATGATCTCGATTAGGAGAACATTGGTGGCAATTAGAGACACATAATTGGAGGAAAAACGTAAATATTTGTAGGGAGTGATTGAGGTCATCAATTACAATCAACTGTCAAATTGAGGGCCTCAAAGCCTTCAATCTATGTTGATTTAAAATATCATCAGTTCAACAAGACATAAGCTATTAGGATAACAAATTTTTTTGTTTTAATATCCCTTTACTAAAGTTTAAGAATTAATTTATTCATTAAATAAGAGATAGGTATATATATATTTATGCTTGACAATTAGAGTTTCAAACTTCAACTCATCTTTCACTCAAAAAGATAATAGAACTCAAAAATATTATACTTATCCTCATTGTATAAGGTTCCAAATGTTAACACATACCATTTAGATTAGTAAAATTATTTTGTAATAACCAGGGACTTCCTGTAGGCTAGTGGTAGGAAATAAAGGCCTGTCGCACTATGATTGTGGGTTCGATTCCTGCAGATTTGTCCCACGCGACGGGTTATACCCCACCCTGCAGGTTGTCCTTTTCCTAAAACTATAGTATTATAATATTCCATAAATAATCTTCATAAATTTTTTAACCTTAAACAATACTATCCAAAGATAAACTTAATCCACTCCAACCTTTATAGTTGTCCAAAATACCTCTCTCCAGACTTTCTCTAAAAGGTCTCTTAATTCCCAAATCAATTTATCAGATTCCCCAAACAAATTAATGTTTCTCTTTTTGTCACATACTAAAAATATGATTACCTTCATCATATTAAAACCTTACTAAAATCAACAAGTACTGCAGTACAATCCTTATATATATATATATATATCACATTATTCTAATAACCAGAATATAATCCATGAGTCCAAAAGGACCAATAAATTAATTATTCTGCTTCAACTGTAGTAACAGCATAAGATTTTCCTTGATCCCTTGGCCTTTTCTGAGGTAAGTTTCCCTGAAGCTTAGGACATTCATTTGCATAATGCCCCATTTCCCCACAATTGTAGCATTCAACATTGATAGCCTCTTTCTTTCCCTTGCAATCACGCGCCTGGTGACCTTTTTCTCCACATTTATAACAAACTCCCATTCCTTTTAGGCAAGTACCAGGGTGATTATTCCCCCAATTATCACATAATGGAAAATCCTTCTTTCCCTTTTTCCCGTTATCTGTCTCTTGTTCCACCGTTCTCTTCTTCTCTTTCTTTACTTTGTTGTCATAAGACTTAGAGAATTCCTTTTCTGTCTTGATAGCACACGAGACAATATCTTCGTATGATGAGAAGGATTGTGATACTAAAGCTCGAAGGAGAAATGGTTTTAACCCATCAAAGAAACGATCAATCTTACCTCTTGGGTTACGTATATAATCTGCAGCATACCTCACTAACCTTGTAAAGTTGGCCTCATACTTTGCGACATTCTCATCCTCCTTTTGTTTCAGACTCAGAAATTGCCTTTCCATATCTGCTCTATGGTCACGAGGAAAGTATTTTTCTAAGAAAAGATTTTTGAACTCCCTCCATTCCATATTCGATACGTCATCATCTTCCTTTGTGTTTTGAATCAGCGACCACCACTGATCGGCATCTCCAGTGAGGCAGTAAACTGCCATGACAACCTTCTCCCTTTCGCTACTCCCCAAGGCATGGAATATTTTCTCTAAGGAGTTTATCCATTGCTCAGCTACTAAAAGATTTGTACCCCCATTAAATGTTGGTGGTTGTTGCCTCATGAAGCGGTCTAACATTGATCCTCCATGTTGTGGATCAGGGTGATCCATACGAGTAAGGTTATTATTCATAACTTGAGTGAGTTGTCCCAGTATGGTAATAAGTTGGTTAGCACCAGTTGTATCTCCAGATCCACAATAATTATCTTGAGCAGGAGGGAAATCCCTACATGGAGTGCGTGCATTGATAAGGTTTCCATTCCTTCCACTAGGCGCCATTTATAAACAATGGCATAAACTAGATTAGTTTATGAATCAAAATACATAATTCCATACTTGTAAAATACTTAACATGAATTGAACTATTTATGGATATAATCCATAATCATAAAAAGGTTTTATTTGAGGAAGTATATACTCATAACCGTTCATAGTGGATTGTAAAGAAAATGAGAATTATCCTAAGCATATCCCCAGGGAGTGTCGTAACCAAGAGTGCAGCAAGGCCCGTTGTCGTGCACCAGTTCCCATTCGAGTCTAGCTCAAAGCGGTGTTTTCAGGTTTTACCCCTAGGTACAACTGTGCCAGACCCGCCTCTACCTACTCGTATCCAGACAGGTATGTATTGCACGAAAAACTCACAAAATATCTACAATAACAAAATTATAGGAAGTTCTTCTATACTAATCCTCAAAGTCTATCTTTGGGCTATGTGCTCTAATCAGAGTTTATCTAAATTTAGCTTCCAATGTTAGTACTAAACCGCCTCTAATACCAACTATAACGCCCCGACCTCAGCTACCCAGAGTCAGTGCATTACTTCGTAACATTGGCATGATCACAAAAGATCATGTCTCGAAAGACCGATTAGTTTAGTAGCCTTGGAAACACTAGATACATTCGTAAAAGTTACATTACATTATAAAGTGAAAAAATACTATAACAAAGTCTCCATAGTCCACACTCATATCCTCTTATGACAATCCCTACAGGTCATTCATAAAATACTTCTTCACATCCTAGAAAATATTAAAACATTGAAAGGGGTGAGCTCCGATGCTCAGTAAGGATAACAATATTGCAGAAGCTTTCATAAATAAACATTAACTTTTAAGGCAATGTATAACTAAAACAAAAGCCTTTTTAAACTTGAACTTCAGCATAATATGGCAAAAATAAAATTAAATAATGCCATTTACTTACTCACATGGATATTCTACTAGTCGAATAATCACTTGCAATATCAATAACCACTTTCATAATGAGGGAATGTATAATGCCAGACATTCTGAAATTTTTTTTCAAGGCCTCGGCCAAGACGTCTAAAATGATTAAGGCCTCAGCCAAAACCATAAATCAAATTGGGAAAGGGCCTCGGCCAATTCCACCTCTAGTTGTCTCATGAGACCTACCGATGCATCGAGGAGCTATAGCGGGCTCCACCCGTCACTTATTAAGTCCAATGCATTCCTCATATGAATAGGTTTAAACATATCATAAACCATAACATAATCGTATCACATAAAAAATTAATAAATGAAACATAACATTTCTACATTTCAATCACAAGATATCAATAAAACACATTGATATAATAAAAATGCTTTCAAAACCATTTTAAATACCAAAATAAAAGAAAAGTATAACATGGTATTTATTTTTCATTAAAAAAGGTATGGCTTGTAGAGGAAGTAGAAACTCAAATAGTGGTCATGGCGCCGAAGAAGTCTTTGTCGCCGCATACGTACGACAAAAACATTCCCTTTTTTCGTTTAGTAAACGCTTTGTATAAAAAAGATTTCTTTTGAATAAACGTAGAAGTCAAAGGGATTTATACACCGTATAAAAGAAAGTTGTGTATAAAACCAAATATGCCTCAATGAAAGGGGATTGAGACGAAGTCCTTAAAAAGATAATTTTTTTTAAAATAAAGTACATCTATAATGTGTATTCACTATAATTACACATAAATAATGTAAAAATACAAGATAGGACATAATAATATCATGACATAATTTGAAAGTAGGAGATTAACCCAAAGAATAGAAATTGGGTTAAGAAGTTCCCTTACCTCATGTCTGACTTGACTCAATCGTTATTTAACCTCCTGAATAATAAACTAGAGTTAATATATACCTTATTAAGAACCATTTTTAATTTCACTATCCTTTTTATATCACTTATTACAATGTTATGAACATTATGTAATTATTTAAGTTTATAACGGTCGTTTTGTCGATCTTTGGTACTTGAGTCAACAATAAACTTCTTATAATTACAAGTTGTTAATGTGATGAAATATCCATTATATCCAGAATTATATTCATGATGTATATATAATATATATTATATATATCCAGTATATATATTCATTCATAATGTCACGTAACATTTAGAGGTAGGAAATGAAATGCACCATTCATGGAGACGGTAAGCCGTACGTACGCATGAACGCTACTTCCATTTCTATTTCATATTTAATGGAATTAAATCATAATGATATAAATGTACAATATAATTCCAGTATAATACATCATATAATACCATTTACTCCATCCTTTATACATCCCACATATGGTATTAACGATTCAAATCACTTTGAGGGGGCGGTAGTCCGCACTTCCTAAAATGAAAATATCGCGTTTACCCATAATGGAAACCATAAAGGTATGCCATAAATGAAAAATAAAAAATCATAAATAAAACAAAAACATAATATATAACATATATAATAATAGTGTCATCATAATGGCCACCATTAGAGGTGTTATATGAGTGTTGAAAATCATCATTTCGTGAGGCAAAATTCGCCATCCACAGAAACACTATGTTCTTTAACCATTAGATGTAGGTGTGTGTAAGTTTAAACAAAATCCTTATCATAACAACATCCTAGTATATTGTAGATACTGTTTTTGTTACAAAATAAAGGAATAAAAAGAGTTTAGGGGGGTTGGAGAAGAAAAATAAAACAAAACAACATTAGAGAAGACATTACCTCAAAATCGGGTAACTCTTTTTGATTTGAGCCAAAGGCTTCCTTGGGAAGAGTTCTGCCCAAAGTGAGGATTCTAGGAGTAATAGGGGGATGTTGGGAGAGTATTTGGGCAGAGTTTTGCCGAGCCAAATGGATTGAAAGTGTTAATGAGGTGGTAGAGGTGGGGGCCTTTTATAAGAGGAGAGGAGGGGCACTCTTGGAAAGTAAGGAAAGTTTACATTATTATACAATGATTTTAGGATTCTAAAGGTCCCACACTTATATAATTCGTGGATAAGGTGATAAGGGTTCGAAAGCTACCCATAAAATAGTCTTTGGACAAGTGTAAGCCTTGGATTGTACATTATCTTTTCATTTTATTAAAATCGTTAAATAATGAGGTCATCGCTGCATCATAATGATGTCGTAAATAATTTAATTTATTTAATGTCTAAAAATTATAAAAAAATACTATGATGTAGGAAATATTTTTATCTTTCCAATGACTATTTATAGTCAAAAATATGACTTGTATAACCCCATGTAAAAATTGTTTTAGTAAAACATTTCATGTTGTGTCATTTTTTACTTTAACATTAAATAAATATATATTAATGTCATTTTCCAACCAAAGTGGCTCCATGGGGTCCCCAAGTTGACACATGGGTTTTCGTGGTCGGCCATGACTCATAAAATAGGAGTAGGACAAGTGTCAAGCTCATCTCATATTATTAAAACATTATTTCTACCTTAAACTACACTAATTACCTCTAATCGCGATTAAGAACTTAAAAGTTACTATTCACCAAAAAATTATTTTAATCTCATTGAACCAAATTTTAATTCTTAATGACAACCATGTATGTCGAATTTTTGAAAATCAAATCACAGAAGTGGTAATATTTCATTTAAACGAAAAATTAGTTATTTAACTACCACTTAGTGGTTTCACTATTCATCAAAAATTGAAGTTTTTCAGAACAATGCCAAAATTTCACCCTAAGATATAATTGATATTCCGAATTCAAAAATTATGTCTATTTTACAAAATTCCAAACATATAAGTCGCATTAGTTAATTTTATAATTAATTCCCGCTGTCACAACAATTGCGTGTTTTTAAGAAACAATTTATATCAAAAGATTGGAAATTGTTTATGTCCAATTTCAATGTTAAATTAATTCTATTGACCACCATTGGATAAAATGGTAAAAATATATTCTAATTATTCTTTAAAACCACTAAATAGTATAATTTATCACTATAAATTATTTTTATTAAAAAAGTTATTTTTAAGTATTTTTCACTATTCATAAAAAATTAGAAGTTCTTAGAAAAATACCAAAAATTCCACATAGGCTAATTTCGATATTACGAATACAAAAATGAAGTACATTTTGAAATATAAAATTTCCATAATTTTAAAAAGTGGTTATTACTATTCATAACGACTACTTTGATTAGTCGCGGTGTTTTAGAACTCGAAGTTGCGTACAATGCAAGCTATTGCATTATTGAATGAGAAGCGTATCGTGGAAGCTCGGGGTGTTACATTCTCCCCTCCTTCAAAAAATTGCGTCCTCGCAATTTGAAATTTTTCTTTGAAAATAAAAGGTTGAAAAGAGAAAATACCTTTGTGGAAAACCCACATCAGAAATAAGATTAATAAAATTTAGCCTTAATAAGAGGGAAAGGGAAATGAAAAAGTCACCACCAAATTATGATCTCGATTAGGAGAACATTGGTGGCAATTAGAGACATATAATTGGAGGAAAAACGTAAATATTTGTAGGGAGTGATTGAGGTCATCATTTACAATCAACTGTCAAATTGAAGGCCTCAAAGCCTTCAATCTATGTTGATTTAAAATATCATCAGTTCAACAAGACATAAGGTATTAGGATAACACATTTTTTTGTTTTAATATCCCTTTAATAAAGTTTAAGAATTAATTTATTCATTGAATAAGAGATAGGTATATATATATTTATGCTTGAAAATTAGAGTTTCAACCTTCAACTCATCTTTCACTCAAAAAGATAATAGAACTCAAAAATATTATACTTATCCTAATTGTATAATGTTCCAAATTTTAACACATAACATTTAGATTAGTAAAATTATTTTGTAATAACTAAGGACTTCCTGTAGGCCAGTGGTAGGAAATAATGGCCTGTCGCACTATGATTGTGGGTTCGATTCCTGTAGCTTTGTCCGAAGCGACGGGTTATGCCCCACCCTGCAGGTTGTCCTTTTCCTAAAACTATATTATTATAATATTACATAAATAATCTTCATAAATTTTTTAACCTTAAACAATACTATCCAAAGATCAACTTAATTCACTCCAACCTTTATAGTTGTCCAAAATACCTCTGTCCAGACTTTCTCTAAACGGTCTCTTAATTCCAAAATCAATTTATCAGATTCCCCAAACAAATTAATGTTTCTCTTTTTGTCACATACTAAAAATATGATTAACTTCATCATATTAAAACCTTACTAAAATCAACAAGTACTGTAGTACAATCCTTATATATATATATCACATTATTCTAATAACCAGAATATAATCCATGACTCCAAAAGCACCAATACATTAATTATTATGCTTCAACTGTAGTAACAGCATAAGATTTTCCTTGATCCATTGGCCTTTTCTGAGGTAAGTTTCCCTGACACTTAGGAAATTCATTTGCATAATGCCCCATTTCCCTACAATTGTAGCATTCAACATTGATAGCCTCTTTCTTTCCCTTGCAATCACGCGCCTGGTGACCTTTTTCTCCACATTTATAACAAACTTCCATTCCTTTTAGGCAAGTACCAGGGTGATTCTTCCCACAATTATCACATAATGGAAAATCCTTCTTTCCCTTTTTCCCTTTATCTGTCTCTTGTTCCACCGTTCTCTTCTTCTCTTTCTTTACTTTGTTGTCATAAGACTTAGAGAATTCCTTTTCTGTCTTGATAGCACACGAGACAATATCTTCGTATGATGAGAAGGATTGTGATACTAAAGCTCGACGGAGAAATGGTTTTAACCCATCAAAGAAACGATCAATCTTACCTCTTGGGTTACGTATATAATCTGCAGCATACCTCGCTAACCTTGTAAAGTTGGCCTCATTCTTTGCGACATTCTCATCCTCCTTTTGTTTCAGACTCAGAAATTGCCTTTCCATATCTGCTCTATGGTCATGAGGAAAGTATTTTTCTAAGAAAAGATCTTTGAACTCCCTCCATTCCATATTCGATATGTCATCATTTTCCTTTGTGTTTTGAATCAGCGACCACCACTAATCGGCATCTCCAGTGAGGCGGTAAACTGCCATGACAACCTTCTCCCTTTCGCTACTCCCCAAGGCATGGAATATTTTCTCTAAGGAGTTTATCCATTGCTCAGCTACTAACGGATTTGTACCCCCATTAAATGTTGGTGGTTATTGCCTCATGAAGCGGTCTAAAATTGATCCTCCATGTTGTGGATCTGGGTGATCCATACGAGTAAGGTTATTATTCATAACTTGAGTGAGTTGTCCCAGTATGGTAATAAGTTGGTCAGCACCAGTTGTATCTCCAGATCCATAATAATTATCTTGAGCAGGAGGGCAATCCCTACACGGAGTGCGTGCATTGATACGGTTTCCATTACTTCCATTAGGCGCCATTTCTAAACAATGGCATAAACTAGATTAGTTTATGAATCAAAATACATAATTCCATACTTGTAAAATACTTAACAAAAATTGAACTATTTATGGATATAATCTATAATCATAAAAAGGTTTTATTTGAGGAAGTATATACTCATAACTGTTCATAGTGGTTTGTAAAGAAAATGAGAATTATCCTAAGCATATCCCCCGGGAGTGTCGTAACCAAGAGTGTAGCAAAGCCCATTGTCGTGCACCAGTTCCCGTTCGAGTCTAGCTCAAAGCGGTGTTTTCAGGTTTTACCCCTAGGTACATCTGTGCCAGAGCCGCCTCTACCTGCTCGTATCCAGACAGGGATGTATAGCTTGGAAAACTCACAAAATCTCTACAATAACAAAATTCTAGGAAGTTCTTCTATACAAATCCTCAAAGTCTATCTGTGGTCTATGTGCTCTAATCAGAGTTTATCTAAATCTAGCTTCCAAGGTTAGTAGTAAACTGCCTCTGATACCAACTGTAACGCCCCGACCCCAGCTACCCAAAGTCGGTGCATTACTTCGTAACATTGGCATGATCACAAAAGATCATGTCTCGAAAGACCGATTTGTTTAGTAGCCTTGGAAACAGAAGATACATTCGTAAACGTTACATTACATTATAAAGTGACAAACTACAATAACAAAGTCTCCATAGTCCACACTCATATCCTCTTCTGACAATCCCTACAGGTTATGCATAAAATACTTCTTCACATCCTGGAAAATATTAAAACATTGAAAGGGGTGAGCTCAGATGCTCAGTAAGGATAACAATATTGCGGAAGCTTTCATAAATAAACATTAACTTTTAAGGCAATGTATAACTAAAACAAAAGCCTTTTTAAACTTGAACTTCAGAAAAATATGGAAAAAATAAAATTAAATAATTCCATTTACTTACTCACATGGATATTCTACTAGTCGAATAATCACATGCAATATCAATAACCACTTTCATAATGAGGGAATGTATAATGCCAGACATTCTGAAACATTTTTTCAAGGCCTCGGCCAAGACGTCTAAAATGATTAAGGCCTTGGCCAAAACCATAAATCATATTGGGAAAGGGCCTCGGCCAATTCCACGTCTAGTTGTCTCATGAGACCTACCGATGCATCGAGGAGCTATAGCGGGCTCCACCCGTCACTTATTAAGTCCAATGCATTCCTCATATGAATAGGTTTAAACATATCATAAACCATAACATAATCGTATCACATAAAAAATGGATAAAAGAAACATAACATTTCCACATTTCAATCACAAGATATCAAGACAACACATTGATATAATAAAAATGCTTTCAAAACCATTTTCAATATCAAAAGAAAAGAAAAGTATAACATGGTATTTATTTTTCATTAAAAAAGGTATGGCTTGTAGAGGAAGCCGAAACTAAAATAGTGGTGACGGCGGCAGAGAAGTCGTTGTCCCCGCATACGTACGACAAAAACATTCCCTTTTGTCATTTAGTAAACGCTTTGTATAAAAAATATATCTTTTGAATAAACGTTAAAGTCAAAGGGATTTATACACCGTATAAAAGAAAGTTGTGTATAAAACCAAATATGCCTCAATGAAAGGGGATTGAGACGAAGACCTTAAAAGGATCATTTTTTTTAAAATAAAGTACATCTATAATGTGTATTCACTATAAGTACACATAAATAATGTAATAATACAAGATATGAGATAATAATATCATGACATAATTTGAAAGTAGGAGATTAACCCAAAGAATAGAAATTGGGTTAAGAAGTTCCCTTACCTCGTGTCTGACTTGACTCAACCATTCTTTAACCTCCTGAATAATAAACTAGAGTTAATATATACCTTATTAAGAACCATTTTTAATTTCACTATCCTTTTTATATCATTTATTACAATGTTATGAACATTATGTAATTATTTAAGTTAATAACGATCGTTTTGTCGATCTTTGGTACTTGAGTCAACAATAAACTTCTTATAATTACAAGTTGTTAATGTGATGAAATATCCATTATATCCAGAATTATATTCATGATGTAGATATCATATATATGATATATATCCAGTATATGTATTCATTCATAATGTCACGTAACATTTAGAGGTAGGAAATGAAATGCACCATTCATGGAGACGGTAAGCCGTACGTACGCATGAACGCTACTTTCATTTCTATTTCATATTTAATGGAATGAAATCATAATGATATAAATGTTCAATATAATTCCAGTATAATATAGCATATAATACCATTTACTCCATCCTTTATACATCCCACATATGGTATTAACGATTCAAATCACTTTGAGGGGGCGGTAGTCCGCACTTCCTAAAATGAAAATATCGCGTTCACCCATAATGGAAACCATAAAGGTATGCCATAAATGAAAAATAAAAAATCATAAGTAAAACAAAAACATAATATATAACATATATAAAAATAGTGTCATCATAATGGCCATCATTAGAGGTGTTATATGAGTGTTGAACAATCATCGTTTCGTGAGGCAAAATTCACCATCCACAGAAACAGTATGTTCTTTAACCATTAGATGTAGGTGTGTGTACGTGTAAACCAAATACTTATCATAAAAACATCCTAGTATATTGTAGATACTTGTGTTGTTACAAAATAAATGAATAAAAAGAGTTTAGGGGGGTTGGAGAAGAAAAATAAAAGAAAACAACATTAGAGAAGACATTACCTCAAAATCAGGTAACTCTTTTTGATTTGAGCCAAAGGCTTCCTTGGGAAGAGTTCTACCCAAAGTGAGGCTTCTAGGAGTAAGAGGGGGATGTTGGTAGAGTATTTGGGCAGAGGTTGGCCGAGCCAAATGGCTTGAAAGTGTGAATGAGGTGGTAGAGGTGGGGGCCTTTTATAAGAGGAGAGGAGGGGCACTCTTGGAAAGTAAGGAAATTTTACATTATTATACAATGCTTTTCGGATTCTAAAGGTCCCACACTTATATAATTCGTGGATAAGGTGATAAGGGTTCGAAATATACCCATAAAATAGTCTTTGGAAAAGTTTAAGCCTTAGATTGTACAGTATCTTTTCATTTTATTAAAATCGTTAAATAATGAGGTCATCGCTGCATCATAATGATGTCGTAAATAATTTACTTTATTTAATGTATAAAAATTATAAAAAAAATACTATGATGTAGGAAATCATTTTAGATTTCCAATTAATATTTATAGTCAAAAATATGACTTGTATAACCCCATGTAAAATTTTTTTTAGTAAAACATTTCATGTTGTGTCATTTTTTACTTTAACATTAAATAAATATATATTAATGTCATTTTCCAACCAAAGTGGCTCCATGGGGTCCCCAAGTAGACCCAAGGGTTTTCTTGGTCGGCCATGACTCATACAATAGGAGTAGGACAAGTGTCAAGCTCATCTCATATTATTAAAACATTATTTTTACCTTAAACTACACTAATTACCTCTAATCGCGATTAAGAACTTAAAAGTTACTATTCACCAAAAAATTATTTTAATCTCATTGAACCACATTTTACTTCTTAATGAAAACCATGTATGTCGGATTTTTGAAAATCAAATCACAGAAGTGGTAATATTTCATTTAAACGAAAAATTAGTTATTTAACTACCACTTAGTGGTTTAACTATTCATCAAAAATTGAAGTTTTTCAGAACAATGCCAAAATTTCACCCTAAGCTATAATTGATATTCCGAATTCAAAAATGAAGTCTATTTTAAAAAATTCCAAACATATAAGTCGCATTAATTAAATTTTTAATTAATTCCCGCTGTCACAACAATTGCGTGTTTTTAAGAAACAATTTATATCAAAAGACTGGAAATTGTTTATGTCCAATTTCAATGTTAAATTAATTCTATTGACCACCATTGGATAAAATGGTAAAAATATATTCTAATTATACTTTAAAACCACTAAATAGTATAATTTATCACTATAAATTATTTTGATTAAAAAAGTTGTTTTTAAGTATTTCTCACTATTCATAAAAAATTAGAAGTTCTTAGAAAAATACCAAAAATTCAACATAGGCTAATTTCGATATTACGAATACAAAAATGAAGTCCATTTTGAAATATAAAATTTCTATAATTTTAAAAAGTGGTTATTACTATTCATAATGGCTACTTTGATTAGTCGCGGTGTTTTAGAACTCGAAGTTGCGTACAATGCAAGCTATTGCATTATTGAATGAGAAACATATCGTGGAAGCTTGGGGTGTTACATTCTCCCCTCCTTAAATAAATTGCGTCCTCGCAGTTTGAAATTTTTCTTTGAAAATAAAAGGTTGAAAAGTGAAAATACCTTTGTGGAAAACCCACATCAGAAATAAGATTAATAAAATTTATCCTTAATAAGAGGGAAAGGGAAATGAAAAAGTCACCACCCAATTATGATCTCGATTAGGAGAACATTAGTGGCAATTAGAGACATATAATTGGAGGAAACCCGTAAATATTTGTAGGGAGTGATTGAGGTCATCAATTACAATCAACTGTCAAATTGAGGTCCTCAAAGCCTTCAATCTATGTTGATTTAAAATATCATCAGTTCAACAAGACATAAGGTATTAGGATAACACATTTTTTTGTTTTAATATCCCTTTAATAAATTTTAAGAATTAATTTATTCATTGAATAAGAGATAGGTATATATATATTTATGCTTGACAATTAGAGTTTGAACCTTCAACTCATCTTTCACTCAAAAAGATAATAGAACTCAAAAATATTATACTTATCCTAATTGTATAAGGTTCCAAATGTTAACACATACCATTTAGATTAGTAAAATTATTTTGTAATAACCAGGGACTTCCTGTAGGATAGTGGTAGGAAATAAAGGCATGTCGCACTATGATTGTGGGTTCGATTCCTGCAGCTTTGTCCGACGCAACGGGTTATGCCCCACCCTGCAGGTTGTCCTTTTACTAAAAATATAATATTATAATATTCCATAAATAATCTTCATAAATTTTTTAACCTTAAACAATACTATCCAAAGATCAACTTAATCCACTCCAACCTTTATAGTTGTCCAAAATACCTCTGTCCAGACTTTCTCTAAAAGGTCTCTTAATTCCAAAATCAATTTATCAGATTCCCCAAACAAATTAATGTTTCTCTTTTTGTCACATACTAAAAATATGATTACCTTCATCATATTAAAACCTTACTAAAATCAACAAGTACTACAGTACAATCCTTATATATATATATATATCACATTATTCTAATAACCAGAATATAATCCATGAGTCCAAAAGCACCAATACATTAATTATTCTGCTTCAACTGTAGTAACAGCATAAGATTTTCCTTGAACCCTTGGACTTTTCTGAGATAAGTTTCCCTGATGCTTAGGACATTCATTTGCATAATGCCCCATTTCCCTACAATTGTAGCATTCAACATTGATAGCCTCTTTCTTTCCCTTGCAATCACGCGCCTGGTGACCTTTTTCTCCACATTTATAACAAACTCCCATTCCTTTTAGGCAAGTACCAGGGTGATTCTTCCCACAATTATCAAATAATGGAAAATCCTTCTTTCCCTTTTTCCCTTTATCTGTCTCTTGTTCCACCGTTCTCTTCTTCTCTTGCTTTACTTTGTTGTCATAAGACTTAGAGAATTCCTTTTCTGTCTTGATAGCACACGAGACAATATCTTCGTATGATGAGAAGGGTTTTGATACTAAAGCTTGATGGAGAAATGGTTTTAACCCATCAAAGAAACGATCAATCTTACCTCTTGGGTTACGTATATAATCTCCAGCATACCTCGCTAACCTTGTAAAGTTGGCCTCATACTTTGCGACATTCTCATCCTCCTTTTGTTTCAGACTTAGAAATTGCCTTTCCATATCTTCTCTATGGTCATGAGGAAATTATTTTTCTAAGAAAAGATCTTTGAACTCCCTCCATTCCGTATTCGATACGTCATCATCTTCCTTTGTGTTTTTAATCAGCGACCACCACTTATCGACATCTCCAGTGAGGCGGTAAACTGCCATGACAACCTTCTCCCTTTCGCTACTCCCCAAGGCATGGAATATTTTCTCTAAGGATTTTATCCATTGCTCATCTACTAACGGATTTGTACCCCCATTAAATGTTGGTGGTTGTTTCCTCATGAAGCGGTCTAACATTGATCCTCCACGTTGTGGATCAGGGTGATCCATACGAGTAAGGTTATTATTCATAACTTGAGTGATTTGTCCCAGTATGGTAATAAGTTGTTCAGCACCAGTTGTATCTCCAGATCCACAATAATTATCTTGAGCAGGAGGGCAATCCCTACACGGAGTACGTGCATTGATACGGTTTCCATTCCTTCCACTAGGCGCCATTTCTAAACAATGACATAAACTAGATTAGTTTATGAATCAAAATACATAATTCCATACTTGTAAGATACTTAACATAAATTGAACTATTTATGGATATAATACATAATCATAAAAAGGTTTTATTTGAGGAAGTATATAATCATAACCGTTCATAGTGGTTTGTAAAGAAAATGAGAATTATCCTAAGCATATCCCCCGGGAGTGTCGTAACCAAGAGTGCAGCAAGGCCCGTTGTCGTGCACCAGTTCCCGTTCGAGTCTAGCTCAAAGCGGTGTTTTCAGGTTTTACCCCTAGGTACATCTGTGCCAGATTCGCCTCTACCTGCTCGTATCCAGATAGGGATGTATTTCTCAGAAAACTCACAAAATCTCTACAATAACAAAATTCTAGGAAGTTCTTCTATACTAATCCTCAAAGTCTATCTTTGGGCTATGTGCTATAATCAGAGTTTATCTAAATCTAGCTTCCAAGTTTAGTACTAAACTGCCTCTGATACCAACTGTAATGCCCTGACCCCAGCTACCCAGAGTCAGTGCATTACTTCATAAAATTGGCATGATCACAAAAGATCATGTCTCGAAAGACCGATTAGTTTAGTAGCCTTGCAAACACTAGATACATTCGTAGACGTTACATTACATTATAAAGTGAAAAAATACAATAACAAAGTCTCCATAGTCCACACTCATATCCTCTTCTGACCATCCCTACAGGTCATTCATAAAATACTTCTTCTCATCCTGGAAAATATTAAAACATTGAAAGGGGTGAGCTCATATGCTTAGTAAGGATAACAATGTTGCGGAAGCTTTCATAAATAAACATTAACTTTTAAGGCAATGTATAACTAAAACAAAAGCCTTTTTAAAATTTAACTTCAGCATAATATGGAAAAAATAAAATTAAATAATTCCATTTACTTAATCACATGGATATTCTACTAGTCGAATAATCACATGCAATATCAATAACCACTTTCATAATGAGGGAATGTATAATGCCAGACATTCTGAAACATTTTGTCAAGGCCTTGGCCAAGACGTCTAAAATGATTAAGGCCTCGGCCAATTCCACGTCTAGTTGTCTCAGGAGACCTACCGATGCATCGAGGAGCTATAGCGGGCTCCACCCGTCACTTATTAAGTCCAATGCATTCCTCATATGAATAGGTTTAAACATATCATAAACCATAACATAATCGTATCACATAAAACATGGATAAAAGAAACATAACATTTCCACATTTCAATCACAAGATATCAATACAACACATTGATATAATAAAAATTCTTTCAAAACCATTTTCAATACCAAAATAAAAGAAAATTATAACATGGTATTTATTTTTCATTAAAAAAGGTATGGCTTGTAGAGGAAGCCGAAACTCAAATAGTGGTCACGGCGGCGGAGAAGTCGTTGTCGCCGCATACGTACGACAAAAACATTCCCTTTTTTCATTTAGTAAACGCTTTGTATAAAAAATATTTCTTTTGAATAAACGTAAAAGTCAAAGGGATTTATACACCGTATAAAATAAAGTTGTGTATAAAACCAAATATGCCTCAATGAAAGGGGATTGAGACGAAGTCCTTCAAAGATCATTTTTTTTAAATAAAGTACATCTATAATGTGTATTCACTATAAGTACACATAAATAATGTAAAAATACAAGATAGGACATAATAATATCATGACATAATTTGAAAGTAGGAGATTAACCCAAAGAATAGAAATTGGGTTAAGAAGTTCCCTTACCTCATGTCTGACTTGACTCAACCATTCTTTAACCTCCTGAATAATAAACTAGATTTAATATATACTTTATTAAGAACCATTTTTAATTTCACTATCATTTTTATATCACTTATTACAATGTTATTAACATTATGTAATTATTTAAGTTAATAACGGTCGTTTTGTCGATCTTTGGTACTTGAGTCAACAATAAACTTCTTATAATTACAAGTTGTTAATGTGATGAAATATCGATTATATCCAGAATTATATTCATGATGTAGATATCATATATATGATATATATCCAGTATATATATTCATTCATAATTTCACGTAACATTTAGAGGTAGTAAATGAAATGCACCATTCATGGAGACGGTAAGCCGTACGTACGCATGAACACTACTTTCATTTATATTTCATATTTAATGGAATGAAATCATAATGATATAAACGTACAATATAATTCCAGTATAATATAGCATATAGTACCATTTAATCCATCCTTTATACATCCCACATATGGTATTAACGATTCAAATCACTTTGAGGGGGCGGTAGTCCGCACTTCCTAAAATGAAAATATCGCGTTTACCCATAATGGAAACCATAAAGGTATTCCATAAATAAAAAATAAAAAATCATAAGTAAAACAAAAACATAATATATAACATATATTAAAATAGTGTCATCATAATGGCCACCATTAGAGGTGTTATATGAGTGTTGAACAATCATCATTTCGTGAGGCAAAATTCGCCATCCACAGAAATAGTATGTTCTTTAACCATTAGATGTAGGTGTGTGTAACTGTAAACCAAATCCTTATCATAACAACATCCTAGTATATTTTAGATACTGGTGTTGTTACAATAGAAAGTAATAAAAAGAGTTTAGGGGGGTTGGAGAAGAAAAATAAAACAAAACAACATTAGAGAAGACATTACCTCAAAATCGGGTAACTCTTTTTGATTTGAGCCAAAGGCTTCCTTGGGAAAAGTTCTTCCCAAATTGAGGCTTCTAGGAGTAAGAGGGGGATGTTGGGAGAGTATTTGGGAAGAGGTTGGCCAAGACAAATGCCTTGAAAGTGTGAATGAGGTGGTAGAGTTGGGGGACTTTTAAAAGAGGAGAGGAGGGGCACTCTTGGAAAGTAAGGAAATTTTACATTATTATACAATGTTTTTCGGATTCTAAAGGTCCCACACTTATATAATTCGTGTCTAAGGTGATAAGGGTTCTAAATCTACACATACAATAGTCTTTTGAAAAGTGTAATCCTTGGATTGTACATTATCTTTTCATTTTATTAAAATCGTTAAATAATGAGGTCATCGCTGCATCATAATGATGTCGTAAATAATTTAATTTATTTAATGTATAAAAATTAAAAAAAAATACTATGATGTAGGAAATCTTTTTAGCTTTCCAATTAATATTTATAGTAAAAAATATGACTTGTATAACCCCATGTAAAATTTTTTTTAGTAAAACATTTCATGTTGTGTCATTTTTTGCTTTAACATTAAATAAATATATATTAATGTCATTTTCCAACCAAAGTGGCTCCATGGGGTCCCCAAGTTGACCCATGGGTTGTCTTGGTCGGCCATGACTCATCCAATAGGAGTAGGACAAGTTTCAAACTCATCTCATATTATTAAAACATTATTCTTACCTTAAACTACACTAATTACCTCTAGTCGCGATTAAGAACTTAAAAGTTACTATTCACCAAAAAATTATTTTAATCTCATTGAACCAAATTTTACTTCTTAATGACAACCATGTATGTCGGATTTTTGAAAATCAAATCACAGAAGTGGTAATATTTCATTTAAACAAAAAATCAGTTATTTAACTACCACTTAGTGGTTTCACTATTCATCAAAAATTGAAGTTTTTCAGAACAATGCCAAAATTTCACCCTAATCTATAATTGATATTCCGAATTCAAAAATGATGTCTATTTTACAAAATTACAAACATATAAGTCGCATTAATTAATTTTATAATTAATTCTCGCTGTCACAACAATTGCGTGTTTTTAAGAAACAATTTATATCAAAAGATTGGAAATTGTTTATGTCCAATTTCAATGTTAAATTAATTCTCTTGACCACCATTGGATAAAATGGTAAAAATATATTCTAATTATACTTTAAAACCACTAAATAGTATAATTTATCAATCTAAATTATTTTTATTAAAAAAGTTGTTTTTAAGTATTTTTCACTATTCATAAAAAATTAGAAGTTCTTAGAAAAATACCAAAAATTTAACATAGGCTAATTTCGATATTACGAATACAAAAATGAAGTCCATTTTGAAATATAAAATTTCTATAATTTTAAAAAGTGGTTATTACTATTCATAACGGCTACTTTGATTAGTTGCCGTGTTTTAGAACTCGAAGTTGCGTACAATGCAAGCTATTGTATTATTGAATGAGAAGCGTATCGTGGAAGCTCGGGGTGTTACAGATCTTTTGTGATATAGTTTGAGGTGTTTGTATAACACATGGGGGTTGTTTAATAGATGTTTTTGGGGCTTCCAATTCTGTTTGAATTTGTATTGGTGTGATTTTGTCCTTGAAATATGGTTTTGAAATGGGTTTTATTTGAAAAGCATTGGTACACTATTTAGAATTGTTTTATGAAAGTTTTGAGTTGTTTAATGATTTATGTAAGAGGTGAAACCATATTGGAAAACTATTTTGGATTGTTTATACTTTCAAATGAGCCATTTTAAATGTGAATAATTCTGTTATGTGATGTTTATCATATTTTTAGGGACTTCATAAAATTGTTAAAGGATTTTTTGGATTGTTAAAGTTATGAAAAAAGTGTTGTGGGCTATTTTGGTGTGAGTTTGATTTCAAAATACATTTGAATGAAAATTGAAATTTGTGACTTATGTGATGTACATCGGGATTTTTGGTTAATGTGTGATTTGTAAGTGATATCTACATGTGAAAACTATATTCTTGGATTGTTGAACATGTTTGAGCACAAAGGGAAAACCCGGGTATCTAGGTGGGTGGACGTGTACTAGTATGCTAGTTAATCCATGGGGTTTGGCCTTAGTTTCACTTAGCAAGATTGATTCTTACAACTCTAACTAAACTATGATGATGATGATTGGGGACCACTAGGTTATGGGTATGTTCCCTACTAGTGGATCGTGCACGAGAACATATATTTTTTTTGTGGTTACCTTCACCGAGATTCGAGGTACCTGGGACCCACAGCTAGCTAGTGCCTAGGGCTTATTACCTATTGCTTGTGCTCATTAGATCATTTATACATACTGTCGGCATATGGTATATTTTTAGCTGGAAAATTCAGTAGCTTTTGAATCTATTTTAAAAGTGTTTATTCTTTAAATTATCCCACTTGAAAACTATTTTTTTTAAGTTGCATCTTTTAGAAATTGTAACTAGAAATTACATGTTTTTGAAAACTTGCATGCTTTTCGTCTTTGAATGTTTATCACATAGAATATCTTATTGGTGGTATCCTACTGGGAATTGGATCACACCCTACTCACACCCTTGGGTGTAAGTAGACTTGGTTATATTTGATGTCACAGGTTGGGTACAGTTTTTTTGTTCTAGTGGTTCGGGTTTCTAGCAGGTCTTTGGTGGCGAAGTCTTGTGGAGATGGCTTGAGGGTGGTTCCCCTTTCCATTCGGATTCTTGGGCTGTTTCATTTTGGTTTTGTAAATTTGTTATAGCCTTTTTGAGTTGTTTTAAGCTATGTAATTCAGTTCTTAATTTTTGTAAAATATTGTTTGGTTTGAAAAATCCAGATTCATTTTATTGGATTCTTTTGTTGTTTTAAGTTTATAAACTCGGGTAAATCATTCCCAATTTTCATTTTATGATACTCGGGCACTTGTGCCAGCCCATGGGGATCGGGAACGCCCTTCGGGCCTTGTCACGGGCCAGTTTTGGCACTGGTTTCGGTGGTGACCGGATCTGGTTCGTGGCAAAATGGTATCAAAGGAGGTTTGCTCTCTTTGGGTCATGTTATTTGGGGAACAGTCGAGATAGTCTAGAGTTAGGATTTTTGGGACTTTGAATTTTTGTTATGAGTAGTGTGGCTAATAACCACACCTCATGATAGGATTCAAGTCTCTAGGGGAAGTTGGTACCTTTCGTACTCCTTTTATTTTTTGGTTTAATGATGATTAGGGGAAATGAAAAGAGAGTTGGGTTAATGGTCTCAGTAAGCTCGCAGGGCCTGGAAAGCCATGTGGAGCTGGGGATATTCCCAAGAACACTCTCTGTGACAGTGAAGTGATAGGAATATGGCCGCCAACCATATGTCCAAGTCACCCACTGAAGCTAGTTTCCTCTCACATTTTCTTGTGTTCTTTAGTTTTGAAATATTGGAACTTTGATTTTAAAGTGACTTGGTTTTAAGAAGTGTAATGTTTTTGTGAAATGATTTTAAAATAAATATGGAATGGTTTGATTTATGAAATAGTGGAACTAAATATTCAGAATTATTTTGAAATGGAAAATGGTGTGCTTACACCTCTTTTAAAAGAAGATACAATACTGAAGTCGGTTTTGAAAAAGTGTTTCCAATAGTGTTTTCTAAACTATCATAGGGTGTTTTGTTGGGATGAGATTTTATGTAATTGATGTGAATAACATGAAATTGAGTTATTGTATAAATGTTTGTGTCTTTATGAAAATTTTAGTAATATTTGAATTGGGATTTGGATCTCCTGGTTAGCAGTTTTGAGAAAAAGGATGTGTTGGTTGACCGTTTTGGTTTTGAAAAGTGGAAAGAATCTTTGTTTTAACCTTTGGTATTTCCATGAGTGACCAAATGCATGGGGTTATATGGGATGATGGATGGTTGATGGCATTACTGGATGAGTGCCGGTACAGATATGAGAAGGGTTCCCGGTGTGGCACAAAAACATGCATGTGTGAGGCCCATGGGGTACCATTGGTGGATACGCTTACTGCTAAACCATTTGTTTTCAAAGAATTCATTTTAAAGAAAAACATGATGTCTTGATGAGTAGTTTGGTATGGTTTTTATTATGGGTTTTTGAAAATGTTGATGTAGTGGGATTTTTTGAGTCTAAGAACCCCTTCTGTTTGAACTATGTTTTGGGTTTGTGTTTGGTCGGTAAGCTGTGTTGTAGGGATGGTTAGTGGTCTCTTTTGAAAAATGTTTTGGGATTACTTTACGGTTGTTACATTCATGTGTTTGGATCTGGTTTGTGGCATGTTTTGACCAATGGACCAACTTGGTTGGGTCCTTGGGTTCTCTCATTGGATATGGTACGCCCCCATTAAGGGTTAATGCACAACTGAAGTCTAACCCGTATTGTTTTTCCATTGGAAAATCCTAAAGTTTTTCAATATAAAGAATATTTTATCTATCATTGTTGATTGAGTCTACACCCATTCATTTTGTTGATTTGTGGTTCCTCTTGTAGTGGGATAGTGCTTGTGTAAGGTTGAAAGAGACCTTAGTTTCTTTGGTTTCATGATTCCTCGAAGGTGGAAGTGTTCTTTGGTTGTTAGTGTGGATGAGTGTCATGATGGTGTCTAAGAGGGCCTCTAGTTTCTTCATAGTTTCCTTGAAGCAAGAGTTATTATTAAACCACCAATTTTGAGATTTTGGTCATGATAGGATATTGTGTCCACTTTTTGGTCTTGTCTATTGTTTAGGGACTTGGAATATGATCATGCTCCATGTATTGTTTCTATCAATAGCTAGGGTCATGTTCAGTGACGTATTGTGATGTTGTGTGCTCTTTTGACTATAAAGGTGAAGGTCACACAACCTTCAGAGGTTCTATGTTATGTTGAGAGTATGTCTCCCTTGGGAAAAACATCAAATACGCTATCTTAGAGGAAGGTGTTTATATGTGTCCTGCCCTTCTATTGTTTCTCACCCAAAGAAACAAGGTGCGATCTATGTGCATCTTCTGATCCCTTGTTTCAGTGAAATGTCTGGTTTTGGTAATGTAAGTTATGGAGTGTGTTATGTCTTGATGAACCCATCAGGGTATGCGGTGTAGTTGTTTGTGGCATCGAAAGAAGAAGTTCCATATAGGGGTTTCCACATCATAAATGCGAGGCCGAGGATGCTTCAATATTTTGAGCTCCATCCATAGGTCCCGGAGAGAAGATGGCGCGTAGTCAGGGGAAACCCCAGTGTCATTTAAACCCCCGTACAATGTCCTATCCTCAATATGAAAGATAAGATGATTTTAAACCTATGGTGTCATCATCTTTTTCTGTTGTTCATGTTCGGTGGAAATAGGTGGAGGGCCTTGTACCCATGTCATCATCCAATATTATTCCCTACCCCTTGGTTTCCATTGAGTCTTTAGAGAAAGGTATGATGTTTGGCTCGACAGGTTGACCACATGGTTTGCACTTGGTTAATAGTGACCATGACCCAGAAAACCATGTAGATAGAAGAATCCCCACTATTAGTTCATGGTTTCCCAAACGGTGCAGACTAACCATGTGGTCGTCCCAACTCTTTATTGTTTGGGATCTTTCTGTACCGGCCCATGCTGGTCGATTAAGATGGTTGGTTCTCATGGTGGGGAGCCTATTTTTGTTCCCCCGTACCAATAACTTAGACTTATCCATGGTCTTGGATTGGTGGTAGGTAGTCTCGTTCGGATATATAAATATACCTAAATATTCCTTGGGTAACTATTGATATTGGAGAGTTCCCAATGGTTTTGTTATATCAAGGTAAGTGTAACCTTGTTTGATGTCGTTGTTTGTTTGGGTGAATTGCTTGAGTCTTGTTCGGATAGTATTTGAGGAGTTTTCCTTTTGGATAAAGCCTGAATGTGCTTGATTGTTTCAGGAAATTGGTGTATATTTTTTTTGTGATGTATTCCTTCCTTAATTGATCACTTGAGGTGTTTTGGCCTTTGGGGGCGAAACTTGGCAAGAGAGTACATTTTAGTTTATCTGTTGGGTTTGGTTTTCTTATCTGGAATTTTTTTAGATTTCCGGGGATGGAAAGTTTTCATGGTGGGGAGAATTTTCACATACATGAATTATTTTGAAGTTAAATTTCATTTACTTTCCTTTAATTCTTTGTTTTGGATGCTTTCCAAAGGTTTTATGGAGAAATAGACGAGTTTTCATGAATTGGGCCAAACCGTGAGCCCAATTCCAGATTTAAAAATAAATTTTGTTTCTTTTATAACTTTTTCATTTCTTAATATTTTTCCCCCATTACAATTCCAAAATGTTATCCTCTGACCTATTAACACCAAAATATAAATTTGGAGCCTTTATAAATCCATAATCATGGTGGATAAGGGTTTTTATTTAAGATATTGGGCCTGCCCGAAAACCCATTTCCTGCATTAAAAATAATTTTTAATTTTTTTATATCTCCCTCACTATTTGTGTTTTGTCGGTGATTGAAACTGTCCCTCGATCCCACATACCTTAGACGCGCCCCTAAACTCTTATCCCCATATTTTGAGCTCGGTTTCATTGCGAAATTCGGATAAACTTCTCTGGAAAGCACAAATCACCCAGATTTGAGAAGGTAAATTGATCTTTTCATAACTCCTTAGATTTTTATTATTTTCCCCCTATTACAGTTCCTACATGACCTCATAATTTTTTTTATAAACTCAAGTAAACTTTTATCTGTTTTAAAATTCAGATTATGGTCTATTTTGGGTCGTTTTCTTCAGGATTGTTTTGGGTAAGTGATTCCTTCTTGGTTTCTTCCTTTTCCCTTAGGGTTTCCTCCCTCTTTCATTATGTTCTAAAATTTCCAGAAGTTAGGGTTTGATACTAGGGTTTAATTTGGTTTATTTGTGGTCAAATATTGTTATCTAGGACTAAATTTATCTTCCTTGTGGTGTGGCAGTTGTGCGTTGACGTTTCGAACCAAGTTTTGATGGATTTGACACTTCCGGTAGGTGATTCTGTGTGTAATCATTTCTAGAGGAGTTAGTTTACTTGAATTACTTATTATTCATTTTAATAATATGATGTGTGTGGTGTGAAAATTCTTTATGTTGGATTTGGTTAAGCATTTATTTTTATAGTTTCATTTTAGCTTAAAATTTGGTGTTTTCATGTGTAAACCTTTGCGTATTGTTTGGGATTGTTTTATAACATATGAATTTGGTTTAATAAATCTTTTTTGGGATAAAAATTCTGATTTTGTGTGGTATTGGTGTGCCACTAGGTCTTAAAGAGTTTTTTAAGGGTTTAAGGTGTAAAACATTATTATACTTCTTGAAAGTGATTTTGAAAACGTGTGTGTTTCATGTGAATCTTTTGTGCTATAGTTTGAGGTGTTTGTATAACACATGGGGGTTGTTTAATAAATGTTTTTGGGGCTTCCAATTCTGTTTTGAATTTGTATTGGTCTGATTTTTTCCTTGAAATATGGTTTTGAAATGGGTTTTATTTGAAAATCTTTGGTACACTATTTAGAATTGTTTTATAAAAGTATTGAGTGGTTTAATGATTTATGTAAGAGGTGAAACCATATTGGAAAACTGTTTTGGATTGTTTATACTTTCAAATGAGACATTTTAAATGTGAATAGTTCTGTTATGTGATGTTTATCATATTTTTAGGGACTTCATAAATTTTTTAAAGGATGTGTTGGATTGTGAATGTTATGAAAAAAGTGTTGTGGGCTATTTTGGTGTGAGTTTGATTTCAAAATGCATTTGAATGAAAAGTGGAATTTGTGACTTATGTGATGTACATGCGGATGTTTGGTTAATGTGTGATGTGGAAGTGAAATCTACATGTGAAAACTATATTCTTGTCTTGTTGAACATGTTTTAGCACAAAGGGAAAACCCGAGTATCTTGGTGGGTGGACGTGTACTAGTATGCTAGTGAATCCGTGGGGTTTGGCCTTAGTTTCACATACCAAGATTGACGCTTACAACTATAACTAAACTATGATGATGATGATTGGGGAACACTAGGTTATGGGTATGTTCCATACTAGTGGCTCGTGCACGAGAACACATAGTTTTTTGTGGTTACTCTCACCGAGATACGAGGTACCTGGGACCCATAGCTAGCTAGTGCCTAGGGGTTATTTCCTATTGCTTATTCTCATTAGATCCTTTATACATACCATCGTCATATGATATATTTTTGGCTGGAAAATTCAGTAGCTTTTAAATCTATTTTAAAAGTGTTAATTCTTTAAATTATCCCACTTGAAAACTATTTGTTTTAAAGTTGCATCTTTTAGAAATTGTAACTATAAATTACATGCTTTTGAAAACTTGCATGCTTTTCGTCTTTGAATGTTTATCACATGGAATATCTTATTAGTGGTATCCTACTGGGCATTGGATCACACCCTACTTACACCCATGGGTGTAAGTAGACTTGGTTATCTTTGATGTCACAAGTTGGGTACAATTTTTTTGTTCTAGTGGTTAGGGTTTCTAGCAGGTCTTTGGTGGCGAAGTCTTTTGGAGATGGCTTGAGGGCGGTTCCCCTTTCCATTCGGATTCTTGGGCTATTTCATTTTGGTTTTGTACCTTTGTTATAGTCTTTTTGAGTTGTTTTAAGCTATGTAATTCAGTTCTGAATTTTTGTAAAAGATTGTTTGGTTTGAAAAATCGAGATTCGTTTTATTGGATTCTTTTATTGTTTTAAGTTTATAAACTCGAGTAAATCGTTCCCAATTTTCATTTTATGATACCCGGGCACTTGTGCCAGCCCATGGGGATCGGGAACGCCCTTCGGGCCTTGTCACGGGCCAGGTTTGGCACTGGTTTTGGTGGTGACTGGATCTGGTTCGTGACAGGAAGATCAAAGAAGAACGAATCCCTAGGGATCAAATGCATGATTATAATGTTCAAAAAGGTTATAAGGGATCCAAAATCACCAGTAAATCATCAGACGTCCTAGAGGGATAGGTTTAACCAACTAAATGATGAAAAATATTATGAATATCTCCACTTAAAACCATTGGGTATGAGGAATACATAACATGTAATCATTTCACACTATGTATTTCCCCATTTTTCAGTTACATTGAAAAACCAATTTCCTTGAGTTAATATTTACCCCGATTGACATTTTCATTACATGAATTAGGTTAATAATGTGTAACCAATCCAAATAATTAACTATTTTATGACATATGTCTTCTGGTATTTATATGTCATGTAACATTTACATGGTGTGTATTTGTACAACAAACAAATTTCAGACCAGATTCTATATAAGTACTTGAACCACATAAAAAGCATTCCAAACTATGGAAAAACCAAATAAAACCATTTAAAACATTTATATCTAGAGTCTACTAATTCAAAAAAACATAAATCCCTAAACTTTAGGTTATTTTAATCAAAAAAGGATCTCCATCTCTGAACAAAACTCATCTATTGAGGTTTAAAGACAAAAGAAACCCACAAAAAGAGGTTAAATGAAAAATTAAAAGAGGTATCTATCTGAAAAAAGATGGAATCTTACATCAACCATAATTTCAAAATTATTTTTTGAAAAATCCAGGGAGACTACTCAAAATCAGGGTTATAAGGATAGGGGGGATAACTCCAAATCATGCCTAAGGTCCTCCATGTTTTCCTTATGGATATTAATAATTTAATCCCATTGGGAAATAATTTCAATCCCCAAGGCCATAATTCATTTAGCAGCTTCAACTAAAACTCTAATGACAAGCCTAGATGACCCAACCATATTTCGATGAATTTGTTTCAATTTACATTTAGTCAGAATGAACAATGTATCTTTCATGTAGTAAATACACTTCGAAATCAAGATAATTACTTGGAAAATCCCTAATACTCTCTCTAAAACATCAAGCATCAATTGGAAAAGATTTCAAAAAGTCTAACTAAGACACAAATCAGAGTTCAAATAGGAAACATCGAGATTCCATGAGATAAAGAAAAGTTTTTTAGAATAATATATAGAAAATATATAATATAGACATGAAATCATAAGGCCAAGGAAACATATGCTGAATAGGAAACACGAGTAGAATAAGAAATAAATAAGAATAATAATGTAATATCATAGAAACCTATTTAAGAATATTAAAAATCCTAGGAAATTAGAGACTAAAAAAATAAATTTTTTTTATCAAGAATCCCAATTTTCTGCTATACTGACCATATTTACCTTTTATGGAGAGGATGTTCTAGGGGAAGATGAAAGAGAAGTACAAGAAGCTTATAGATATGTTCAAATAGATCCACATTAATATAATATTCATTGAGTAAATTTCATAAGTTTTTGTATATAAAAAGTCATTTAAGGATAAAATCTAGAACAAAAATAAATTAGAGGACATGGGAATGAAATTTTTAATGGAGAATGTTAATAAATTAAAATGTTGAAAATCCCACTAATGTTTTGAGATCTGAGAATTTTCGTTATTTTGTAATGATAATATTACATTCTTTAAGGAAGGACCTCTGTAATCTTAGGGAAATATTAAATTTAATTCCATTGATTTTATTAAAGAAACTATGGATAAGCATCTAAAATCTGATAATTTGATTTATAATTAGTTGAAATATTGGTGTAGAACCCAATTGTAATTCCTGTGGATGTTTTCACGAAGGTTGGAAAGTTCATTTTCCCCATTTATTTTATGATATCAGAGAAAAATGATGATGGAGATGTCCCAATAATTATTTGTTTCCATTTACCAACCATAGTGAAATCACTAAGTTATGTAAATTAATTTCATTTAATCTTTCAAGTCAGATAAGTGTGGTTTTAGTTTGATCTCATGAAGGTTGTGAAACATGGAGATGAGATGAAGGACTATCATGATATCACTACCACTGAAGGGATATACTAAACCTTGGATATTGAAGATGATAAAGATAATTCTATGAATGAGATGATCAATGAAGAAGTGTTCAGTCTACAAGAGGATGACATTGAAAGAGAGATACAAAAAGAAGAAAGTGTTATGGCTATGAAATAACTTTCTATGGATTCTTTCTCAAAAATCAATCCCTATATCATAAAATCACCAAATCTTGAGTTTTAACAACCCGAAAAACCTTTTATATTTATTTTTTGGGAGAAGGACAAATGATTCCATTCGTTTTTAATTCATTACTTTCAAAATACCAAGAGAAATAGTTGATTGAAGTGGTTAAGAAAATAATGAAATCTATCACATGGTGTATCACAAACATAAAAGAAACCAAACTATCTATTTTTACAAACAAGATGAGTCTAGAAAATGGGAAGAAACTAATGTGACATTCCTAAAGGAGTTTAACCCCTCCCATAAATGAAGTAGTGAATAAGGATATACTTAAAATTATTGATTCTAGTACCATTTACCCCATTTTGTACCTTGAATGGGTGATCCATCTCTAAGTTATCCCAAATAAATGAGGAATTATTACGATTAATAAAGATGATAAATTGATCTCTAATTGAATAGTGATGGGGTGCCACATTTGGTTTGATTACAATATGATAAATTATGCAACAAGTAATAATTATTTCCCTCTTCTATTTATTGAACAAGTACTAGAATTACTTATCAAGCATGAATATTATTTATTCCTTGAAGTTTATTCCAAGTCAAACAAAATACCCATTACACCAAAGGATCATTCCCATATGGAATTAACTTTCCCCTACAATACCACTTCATACCAACACAAGTCATTTGGTTTTTGTAATGCACCCACCACTTTCCAGTGCGACATGAATATCATTTTTCATGGTATGGGGGAGGATTCACTTAAAGAATTCATGTGATATTTCTTGGTTTATGGGGGATCATTTTAAGCATGATTGAGAAATTTTGATTCGATTTTAGAAAGATAAAACTAAAACTACCTTATTCTCAATTGGGATAAATTATACTTTAGGTTAAATGATGTAATTGTAATTGGATAAGAAATTTAAAAATACGGGATATATTTTGTTCTAGTAAAAATAATGGTGATCAAGGAGAAATCAAAACCAACAAAAGTGAGTGATATTCAAACTTCTAAGGCCATGTCTATTTATACTAGATACTTATCAAGAACTTTTCATAGGTTGTAATACCAATAACCATCATTTAATCTAAGTATGTGAATTTATATTTTATTACATATTGAAAAGTAACATTAAATAAGTTAAATATAAGACTAATCACTGGCCCTATCATGTTATCACATGATTGGGTGGATCCTTTCAAGTTGATGTGTGGTGAAAGCGGTCATGTAATAAGGGAAGTACTTGGGAAAAAAGTGGGTAAAATTTTAATCCTATTTTCTATGATATCAAGACCTTAACGGAAGCATAATTTAACTATAACTATGGAAAAAAAGATTTACTTGTTGTGTTATTAAATTTTGACAATTTTAGGCCCTACAGTTTCCCTCCAATGTGGTTGTGCACACTGATCATATGACATTGAAGTACTTACTGACGAAGAATTACACCAATCCTTACTTGATCCAAATGATTCCATTAGTAAAATAGTTTTATATAGAGATACAACATAATAATGGATTTGTTAACATCATCACTAAATATATTTTGAGGATAGAATTTTCCCACTCAAGTGAATAATTAAAAGTTTAAATTTGAGGTGAGTTTCCAAATAACATTCTATTTGAAGTGGAGCTTATAGTATGACCATTGTTCACATACATCTTGAACTACCAAATTTTTTTGATGTATTAATCTTGGTTAAAATTGATAAAAAATATTATTTAAACATCAATATATAAGTTCGATTACATCTTTAACCATGGAACACAACAATAGGAAAAAATTTCAATAAACACACAAGTTTGGAAAGGAAGAAACCATCAAAGTAAGAAAACATTACCACCAAGATAGGAGTAGTTGGTTAATAAAAGGAATAAACTATAAAAGGATTCATGTTGTATAAATGTTTCAATGAAGAATACATTTTCACACAAGGAGAAAGTTAATAATGTTCCTAAAGAATAAAATATTTTTTATCTCACCAAACTAGAAGTAGGAATGAATTTTGAGGAAACACAAAATAATAAATGCTCTATGCTAGATGATGTGAAGATGAAAGTTCCATAAATGGTAAAAGTTGAAGGTAATAGTAAATCTATATGGTACATGGAATTTCATGTTTGGAAAATTTGAAAGGATGAAAACATAGAGGTTTCTCATAAAGATGGATTTGAGTGGAAAGAATTTTATAGGTTGGGAAATATCTCTCAACCTTGTTTATTTATCTAAGAAGTAAATAAGAAACCAACCTATTACCATATATGTCATTTATATTTTCATTGTATAGGGAATTAAAGGTGATGAAATTCATGGGGATAACTTAAGTTGAACTGAACAACTTAGAATACATTAAAACTAGATGAGATATCCATCATGGAGAACACAATTTAAATTTGTAGCCACCATGATGAAGGGGATTAATGGAGTTTACCCCTTAAGGGGGAGTTTAGTTGAAATGATTCTATATATCTATATATCAAATAAATATGAAATTTAGATAAGTAATGGTATGATGATTCTATAAATTTATTAAGTTGTGTTAAAAGATTTATCTTTTTTAAAAAAAATGTTGAAGTTCCAAACATTGTAGTTCCAATTGATGAGATTCCATATGTTGAAATTTTTGAAATTGAATATTGTAATTAATGGCGGTTGTTGATTATATTCTCATATCCTTATGCAAAAAATAAATTCGAAAACTAAATAGAGGAGATTTATTATTTGATGACTATTGAAGAGTAACTTAAAAGGGAAGAATCCTACTTCGTCTTGAATGTTTTTAATTTATTTTTTGAGATTAATGTTAGATATTACTTGAAAATTATTTAAATAACACCCTGAAAGAGTATTTTTGACTTTTTTTACATGATGAATTATTTATGAATTTTTTTATGTCAATGTAAATCTATTTATTTTATACACCAATCATTTATCACATATATTTAGATTTAATTAATTCGTTACTAATTACTTTATTAAAATTAATGTTATTCTTCTCTCATTTAAATCGGGTTTCACTTTTAAAAAAGGGATATGATGAAGTGTCATATCATGAATTTAACATGATATGACTCTTACATTACCTTACTCTTGAACCCTGAATTTAATATCAATAAGGGTGAGATAGGAACATGATAAAATCTTGTGAGTTCATTGAATTTAGTTTATATTTCATTTTGAAAACAAATCCAAATGGGGAGATTGAAGAACCCAAATTATTGTGATGATGAGTGTTGTAATTTATATCAATATGAAGTAAAGTTGGTATGTATTAAATTATAATATAAATAATGAAATAGGTGAACCCAATGAAGTTATAGTTTCGTCCTTATGTTTATCATTATCAATAAATATGCATGTAGGATAAGTATCACTTGGATTATAAGAATAAAGATTAATTGAATGTAAAACAACTATTTGGGAAGTTAACACTCCATAAAATAGGTGAAAATGAAAAATTATGGTTCAAGGAGATTTATATGAAGATAAATTTTCTTATATAGCATCTGAGGAACAATGAAATTCAAACCGATGACAACGTGCAAAGGAAAGGGGTGGAATTGGCTTTGCAGTGATGTTGCTGTGTTGCATTGAGTTGTGAAACTATATGGAATCTATTCTTTCGGAGTGATTGTGAATCGAGCATTTGGAACCTCATGGGACAAGGCATGGGTATTACAATTTGGGGAGATAACATAGGTGATTTTCTACTGGCATGGTTTTAGTGTGTTTTTGGAAGAGGTGTAGAGGTGAAAGTGAGGAATCTGTTGTTTCCATTGGTATTTTGGGTACTATGGGAGGCGAGTAATATCACAAGGGTTGGTAGGTGAATCTATTCCATTTTCTTCCATGTTCAAGTGAAAACTGTCATAGAAGAGATAAATGGCCATGCTAATGGCAGGGGAATATCAATTACTCTTAGAAGGATGATTCCAAGAATCTTCATGGCTTCTGGAGTGGCAGGAGGTAACAATCGAGGGGAGGTGGGTGAGATAGAGACCCCAAGAGCAGGGGTTGAAGATGAATACAGATGGATCATGCATTTCTGGTGAGATGAGAGGGGGCGGGCTAGTGAGAGATAATAGGGGAATGATGGTTCTAGTATTTAGTGCATATTATGGTCCAGGAAATTATCTAGGGGAAGAATCAAGGGTTATGTTCGTGAGACTCTTGTTGTAAAGGATATATAACATTAACACTAGGGAATCTGAATCTGTCTCTTCTATTCTGTTTGGTCTCGTCCAAGGAAAGCATGATCCCCTATGTGAGTTTATTTATCTAGTTCGGACATACTGGATCTTGATGATCTAAGGAATGGGCATAGTCCACATATGGATAGAATGAAACTTTTTGATAGATGATTTGGTAATCAAGGGTATACCAAGTGAAAACATTGTTATTTTATCCTCAATAGGATCCCTACCTAATGATTTTAAACTTATTTTACAGAATCTTGATCTCAGGTTATATCACCTATAACCCCCTTAGTAGGGGTTTTCCTCATCCTAATAATATAAAAAGTTAATTTTCAGTTCCATGGAATGAAACCTAACGTATAAATTAGAACCACACATGGATGATGTTGAAGGAATTGAGTTGGATGATAAAGAATAAGTAATTTTGAAAGCTACCATCTGAAAGTTACATGTTGGTCTATCAATGATAGGATGAAGTGCATATGAAATATGAAGGTGGATGTGTCATATATGAAGGGGTTCAATATGATTTAATGTTGATATAAACATTTAAGTAAGTATGAATTTAAAATAATACATTTAGAGTTTTCGATTATTGAATAAAATTTCCAAAGGATTCTGTAAGTAAGAATCACTATAAAATGCTAAGGTATGTATAATACTCATTATGGAGTTACGTAAAAGTCCACTGGATTTTTTAGTACTTACATGGGTGTTTTACCAAAATTCATGGACATATTTAAGAGTTGTTATATAATATTCAAGGACATAAAAGATAAAATATGAAATATGGTGACCTATGTAGGAATGAGTTGAGCATTGAAAAAGGAATGTTTGAATACAAAAGGTGATTATATAAAGGAATTAATATGTTTCTATATTTATCATTCATATTAATAAACATCATGATTTTTTAGAACAATTCACCATTCATGATGAGTCTTAAAGATGTAATTTTCTTGAGACTAAAGATGAAGTATCTGGATGATGAAAGATGATGAAGAAGAGTTTAAGTTGAGTGTATTGGTAACATTATGGGATAATCCATACAACATGTGACATGATTGATGATGATAAGGGTTTTCAGATCTGAAATAATAATTACCCATGGAATCACACACCTGCCCATGTCACAACCAAGGGGCGTGAAGGATTAATCTGTGAAGTTTAAGAAGAAACCACAGATCAACCATGGACATTACACTATAGGACCCATATGAAATATTATCTTAGAGGATGAATTAAAATAATTTTCAATGTTTAAGGGATTACTCACATGTGATGAGATCATTTCCTCCAAAATGAATGTATATAAGAATAACATTGGAGCTTTGTAGAACTGTCTTGGGATGTAGGAAAGTGTTGGAAAATTGAATGCACTATGGCAGGAGAGACCACATCAAAAACAAGAATATAAAAGAATAAATGAGAGCTCTGTAGGAGTAAGATACACTAAAAATAGTCCAACATAATAATAATTCATGGATTATTGAGAAAGACATGCATCATGGACTGATTCTCAGACTACAATCAAGAGTTATGTCAAGAGTAACATAGAGTAATTGAAATAACTTTTCACCAGAAAATAGGTACCACACTATGGAAGATAAAAAATTAAAATATGATTATGATTTTTTATAGAAACCTCTCACTATAGAATACTAGTAGAACCCCCACATAGTAGCACACTAGCTATGTTTTATCTTGTTCCAAGGAAGAATTAAATAATGTCAAGTTATTTCAGAGAATATTAGAGGTCATTCCATGATCTTTGGGATATTCAGAATTTTTAATGGATATATTTATCTCTAGAACCAAAACATTCCCTTTTATGTCATGAATATGGTCATCGAGAGGAGATAAATAAATAAATATATATTTACTAAGTTGTTCCACAATCATCCTTATTGCATTGTGGTGATGTTTTAGATTATAAATATATCATGTTGATGAATTTTAAAGGAGGAAGCATAAGAAGGAGACAAAAATAATAATAATGGAAATGAACGCAACTAGGAGAGACCTTTTTACGAGTGATTTAGATTCTTTTATAGTGTATTTTATGGGTTGATTTTTAATTCTAGATTTAGACATAAATTTTGAATGGTAGTTACGTTTTCTTTCTAACCTTTCATGCTTTTTTAAATCTCTTATATGTTTATTTCATCCCTAAATAACACTCATTATATCATTATTTATAACCACTCCATAATGGGTGAGTAGTTTTTTAAGGGGTGGTGTAACAAAAGTAATAAGATAATTTCATAGTGTAGTTTACTAATCTATCTTGTGAATTATATGTGTTTAATAGTACCAAATTATGCCTGATTAAAAATTTACTCTTTATTTCCTAGATAGTTTGATGAAAATTAAGGTAAAATTCCTGATATGGTAAGGATGGATGGGATAATGAGAACTAACCTTATTCTTCCATTTATTTTTGGATAAAAATATAACACACCTAAATGTTAGTTGATTAAATTTACCATAAGAATTAAATGTAAATAATTAGTTTTAATAAAAAATGGACATGTGAGATTAATTAATTCCAAGGAATCTTGTAACAATTCAACCTTGTTAATATACACTATAATGATATCATAATTTATTGTAAAAACCATCCTCTAAAATTGATTCACTGTCACTATTCTTTTTTAAAGATTTTCATCAATATGTAATGTGCTCTAATTTTTCCATTTCATTAATTTTTCTTCTATATTAAAATCTATTTCTCAACTTTTTATCACACAAATAAATTGATCCAATAATAGTGAAGGGTTTACTAGGTTAGGATTCTATAGTTTCCTATGGTTCAACCTTGGGACTTACCATTACTATACGAAACTTTGTAGTATTAGTGATTATGTGTCGTGTAAAAAGAATTTCTAAACTTTTACTCCTTTACCTCAGGAGGTGATGATGATTGGGATGAAGGTGAAGTTTTTTTTAATCATTTATAGGGAACCAGTTCAAAACTAGTTCAAATATTTAATATATATTGATTGGTTTCATCTTTTATTTTCTCTTGGTATTTTTCTATTTTTATTCTTTATTAAAAGAACAAGTGTTCTTATTTTTCTAATTACTGATTTTAGGTGTATGAACCACACTCCATGAACATGATTTTGGATATTTGATCATGAGGAACCTCTTGAGAGTTGAATATAGAGATTGATAGATACCTTTTGAGAAGCTTAAGAGAAATGACAACAAACCAAGTAGAGTATGTTGTTCATGAATAGATTTCTAACATTTTTGGCAGACCCTAACATGAACCGCATGAGATAACACTAGTGGATTATAGACTTCCATCCATCAATGGTGATACTCCCATCATATTCAGGCCAAAAATACAAGTCAACCACTTTAAACTAAAGTCAAGTGTTCTGTAGATGATCCAAAACATAGGCCAATTTAGAGGAATGAAAAATGATAACCCTCAGAGTCATCTCTAAAACTTTTAGAAATCTAAAATACATTCAAATTAAATGGATTCACCAAATATTCAATTATATTATAAGGCTTTATATTCTTATTTATGGGATAATCTAAATATTATTTTATATATCTACCGCTGAGATCTATGGAAACTTGTAATGATCTCATCCATAGATTTTTAACAAAGTATTTTACACCAAGGAAGATATAAAGACTGAAAATTGATATTAAAAAATTTTCATAGTAGGATGAAGGGTATAATTATGAATATTGGGAGCATTTAAAGTAGTTTTTAAGGAGATAACCACATCCTGGTGTATCCCTTTGTATGTAATTTCAAACTTTATACTTTGGTTTACAAGTTAACTATCAATCCATATTTGATTTAGTAGATGGAGGAGAAATCATGTGAAAGACCCCCATAAAGGCACAATCAATTTTGTATGATCTCATAGATAATTTCGACCAATGGGAATGAGAGATAATCCCACATAAGTGAGGCATATAAAAAGTTAGGTAGATAACCAATATGGATACTCAAATGGAAGCAATGTCCAAAAAAATAGAAGATTTTCTTGCCATCCATAATCAAGGAATGCCACCAAATCTAGAATAAGTTATTTCATGTGAGATATGTGTAGGAACACAACCTTTTCAAGACTACCATGTAGGATCAAAGTATAACTTTATGGGTGAGGTGATTTTCATGAGTTATAATCATCCTCAACTATAATTTCAAATTCATCTTTTAAAACAATCTAGGATGACTATGCAAAATTAGGGTTAAAAGAAAGGAGGGGGAATAAATCCAAATCATTCCCAAGGTACTCGAATTTCCCCCCGGTATAGTAATATTTGATGCCTATTAGGCAATAATTTCAATCCTTGAGGCCATAATTAATTTAGTAGATTCAACCATAGCTCCAACCATAATCTTAGACAACCCAACCATATTTAAAGGAGTTAGTTTATAAGTACATTTAGTAGAATGACCAATGTCTCTTTCATACAGGAAATACACTTCAATGTCATAATAATTACTTTGAAAATCACCAATACTCTCTCTAAAACATCAAGAATTAATTGGGGAAGTTTTCAGAAAGACTAAATGAGAGACCATTTAAAGTTTAATTAGGAAATACAGAGATTACATAAGAGAAATAAAATGTTTTGACATTAAGATATAGTAAATAGGTAATAAATGTTGTCAATCATATGGCCAAGGAAGTAGAGGCTAAAAATGAAAAACGAGTAGAAAAATAAATGAATAAGAAGCAAGTAAAACCATAAGAAAATATTGAATTATCCTACAATGCCTAGGATTTAAGGGAGGAAAGAACTAAAAATATCATGATTAAGAAGCCAAAAGTTCAAATATACTGACCATAGTTAACTTTTTTGGAGTGGATGTTCCAAGGGAAGATGAAAAGTAGTATAATAAATTTATGGAGATATTTAAAAAGCTTCACATCAATATACCATTCACTGAGGAAATTTATTAAATTATAGAATATTAGATGTTAAATAAGGATATTCACACACACAAAAAAGAAATTATATGACTTGGGGAATGATCTTCTTGAATTAATAATGTTCATCTATTATAATGTGGAAAGTCCCACTAAATCATTGAGATCCAAGAATTTTCTGGATTTCAATGTGATTCTATTTCATACTTTCAGGAAGGATATTTGTGATATTAGGGAAAGATTCATTTTTATTCGAATTAATTTATTCAAGAAAATAAGTCTATGTATCTCAAATCATACAAGAGTTTATTTTTAATTATTATAAATATTAGTGAAGTACCCAATTAGAATTCTTGAGGATGAAAAAGTTAATTTCTCCCAATAATTTTCTAATATTAGAGATAGATGAAGTGGGAGAGGTCCTAATCAATATTGTTTTCCATTTCCTATACCCAATGGTAGAACTAAGTGATAAAAATTAAGGTCATTTAATTTTACAAGTTAGAGAAGAGAAAGTTTAGTTTGATCTCATAAAGGATGTGAAACATGGAGATGAATTGAAGGAATGTACTTTTATCACTACCAATAACATAAAAGACACAAAAAAATCTATTTTCAAACACAATATGAGGCTAGAATAAGGTAATAAACCAATGTAAAATTCCTAATGCAGTTTAACCCATACCATAAATGAAGTAGTGAAGAAGGAGATGCTGAAACATTTTGATGCTAGTATCATTTACCCCATTTTTTACCTTCATAAGGTGAGCCCACTATAAGTTGTCACAAATAAAGGAGGAATGATTGTGATAAATAATGATGATGGATTCATCTCCAATTGAATAGTTATGGGGTGTAACATTTGCGTTGATTAATAGAATATCTTTGATTCAATGAGTAATGAACAGTTCCCTCTTATATTTATTAACAAAGTACTGGAATTACTTATTAAGAATTAATATCATTTCATCATAGAAGGTTATTCTAGGTAAAATAAAATACCCATTACACCAAAGGATTAAGACCAAATTGCATTCACTTTCCCCTATAGTACCCCCATATACTAACACATGTTATTTGGTTTGTGAAATTCACACACCACTTTCCTATTCTACATGAATCACTTTTTCATGGTATGGGGGAGGATTCACTTGAAGCCATCACGTGAGATTTATTGGTTTATAGGTGATCATTTTAGGTATGCTTGAAAAGTCTAGATTAGATATTTTAAAGATACAAAGAAAAATAACTTATTCTCAAGGAGGAGAAATGAAACTTCATAGTGAATGATATAATTGTACTTGGCTAGAAAATTTTAAATATGGGATATATATTAGTCTATTAAAAATAATAGTGATCAAGGAACTACTAAAACAAACAATATATAGGGATATTTAAATCTTCTTAGGACATGTCTACTTATTCTTGATATTTATCATGAACTTTTCATAGGTTTATAGACCCCTCATCCAAATTTTAGACAAGGTTGTAAATTTATCTTATATTAAAGAATGAAAAGAGGCTTAAAAGAAGTTAAAGACAAGACTAATCATTGATCCATCATGTTTTCACATGATTTGAATGTGCCTTTAAAGTTGATGTGTGGTGCAAGTGATTATGTAATAAGGAAACTACTTGGGAATAAGGTGGATAAAATTTTTAAGCCTATAAATTATGCTATCAGACCATAATAGAAGAATAATTTAATCATAAAAATTTAACGAAAGAGTCACTTATAATGGTATTTTCTTTCGACAATTTTAAACCCTTCCTTATTCACTCCAAAGTGGTTGTGCACAATGATCATGCATCATTGAAGTACTTACTAACAAAGAATTACACCATGCCTTGGTTGATATGATGGATTATATTACTATAGGAGTTAGATATAGAGATAAAAGATAAAAATGGATAAGGGAATACCATGACTGGAAATATTTTTAGTATGTAATTTCCCCACTTATGTTAATAATAAGATGTTTAAACTTTATCTATGTTTCCAGATGAATATGTCTTTGTAGGGTATATCACAGTGTAACCATTACCCATAGACACCGTGAACATCTTGGAAACCATAACTATTTAAACCTAGATTTGATATTAATAAATAATAGGTTTTTATACGAGGTTATCTATTTCTTTTGGGTTGATATACTATTTTTTAGATAGTAAAAATATAATATGATTCAATTTCATGTATCCAAAGGTGAGATTGAAATTATTTTATATTTTTCTCACTCCTCACTAACTGGAAGAAATTATGTATCTGAAATAACTTTTAATAAAATATTACAATGTTCCCTATTTTGGTCAACCCTATAGACATATTTAAGGAGATTTTAAGTAGATTTCAAGCACATCCAATGCTATAGGAAAAATGGGAATAAGCATAAGATTGCACAACATGCAATCATGGGAGTTGAAGTTTTTGATGTATGAAGAATTGAATTCATGGGTCCCTTCCCCAATTAATTTATCTTCATTTAATTTTTGGTATGCGTTGAATATATTTTGAAATAGGTTGAAGTTGAAGCCACAACTATGAACAAAAAAAATGTTCATATAGTTTTAAAAGAAAAAAATATTTTTCTGGTTTGGTGTCACTGAGCTACCGATAAATGATCATGAAACACATTTTGATAATCATATTTTGTGAAGTTTGTTGGAGAAGTATGGGGTTTATTACAACATAGTACCTCATATCACCCAAAAAATAATGTACAAGACGAGTTTCCAAATAGAGAACTAAAGCATATCTTAGAGAATATCGTCAACTCAAGTTGAAAGGATCAGGAAAGGAAAATCAATGATTATCAATGTATCCAATTTGATTAGTGTTTGGTAAACCATGAATACTTCAAATTGATATCACATATAGATAATATTAGGTGGTAAAAGTTTTCTATTGAAAGGAGGATGATGATATAAAGAAGAAATTTTTGGAGTCATATGAACTTTAAGAAACATGGAGGTATGCCTTTGCCAATGCTAAAATTTGCAATGAATAGATAATTAAGTTGAATGAATGATACATCAAGAGGAAAGAGTTAGACATAGGAGATAAGGTATATTCATTGAACTCATGTTTTTTCATGTTTCTTGGTAGTATAAGATCAATATAGTTAGCTCTTTCCATGCAAATGTATGTGTTTTCATATGGAGAAGTGGAGATTAAGAAATATATAGATAAACACATAAAAGTTAATAAATATAATCTCATGACTTACATTGATAACTATCAAGTGGGGAGTATCCTATCACGAAAATTTAAATGAGTAACACTTGGTATGTTGAGATATAAACATTAAATAAATAACCGATTAGAAGGAAACCCAAGTAAATTTGATTTTCATTATGTATTATTTATTTTTTAGGTTATATATTATAATTTTTTAGTGTAAGAGATTAACTTTGAGTGAATAAAATATTTTATTCTCATACTCTCCCCATTGGGCACCTAAAATATCTCCAGTAAAGAACAAAAGAAATCATGAAGTTATATGGAATCACTTGACTAAAGGAATGATGAAAACCCTAAAAAGTTCTAGTTATATCATAGTGTAACACATTTTTTGTAATATAAATAATGTTTGATAATGATTTTGAAAATTGAGAAATTTTGTAAATTTATGGTACAACACGACACAATATAACCACCACTCCAAATAGAAGAACCACCAAAATCTATTTGTATTAAACCAAAATGAGGGGTGGAATTTCCTCGCATGAAGCACAATGAGTCTTGGAATTGTAATTGTTTTTGGTAGAATTGAATTCATCACGTCACAATCAAGAGACTACACTTTGTTCAGTGTATGAATGAATAATTTTATCTTATGTATAAAACTATCATTCCATAACCTAAATGATCCATTATTAAATGAAATATGTAGTTAAGTTACAAAAATTTACAGTCCTAGAAACATGGAATAACAACATCATTATCCCAAGGTCACAATATGGATACCTATCTCATTGATAACCATTAAATTATCCTTTATATAAAATGAGATGTCTGTAGAATGATTAATAATAACATGAAAAATTTATAATATGTAATTATTATAACCAAATCAACACTATTCCTTTAGTTCATAATCTCAAAAAATACACTGCTAATCCATGAAATATCAAAATTATAGAAATAATGCATTTTAGAGAAATGATTCTCATTGTGGTGTAATGGTTAATCTACGTTATGAAGATGAATAATAAATAAGATCACCCTGTTATGAATGAAATTCCCACACCATAACTTTTAAAGACAAATTTTAAAGGCTTAGGCATCATAATTAAGTAATAATGGATTTTGAATCACTTTGGCATCAATGACACAATTTAAATTAGTGCATGATGTCCCTCCTTTATGAAGGAATGTTAAAAAATAGATAATTAACTATTGTGATATGATAGAATCTACAATGTTGTAATATTTTGAGATTATGGGTAGTAAAATTTCTTGGGTCTAAAAAATATGAATGCTTCATGCCGCATTATTCTAGACTATGCTGTAATGGTTTAAAAATTTATAAATATATAGCTAAAACACTAAATTTTTTCCATAATGCTTTGCATTACCTATTTCATTACTCTCATGATTCAACTATAAGACCTCTAAAATTCACTCCTTAAACTGTTATTTGGCCTCATAAGATATTACAAGCCTATCTTTATTGACTTTTCTATTCATGATTCATTTAATAACCTTCCATTCATTTATTTCATAAGCCACCACCTAAAACACCCGACCATCGCTGAACTATCATTTTCTTCCCCAAAACCCCAACACCCTTTTCAACCTTTCCCTAATTCATCAAATACATTTCTCATTCTCTATCATGGTGATTATAAAGTTCAAAAAGCCTTTAACCATTACATTTAACCAATCTTATTGTTATCTAGACCACAACTAAAAACCCAAATCCCTTCATAAAAAAAATTAAACAAAAAAAATCCACTCAAAATAAAATCCACCCCAAACCCAATAACTCACCATCTTAGTTAAAAACATACCACTAAATGAAAGAAATAAACCCACAACCTAAATGAACATCCATCCTTTCCCCTAGCCTGAATCCTTCCTCATCACTATCTCTAGTTCATTTTGGATCCCTAGGCCATCACTCCTCCAAAACTAACCTCCACTAGTATCTTAAATTCACTAACCCCAACCACCTTTTTTTTGTCTAGAGATGTTTAAAAAAGGAATACTAGGACCAAAAAAACATTGCATATGGAATTGATGTTTAAAGTTGGTATATAGTCTAATATCATGGAAGCACTTAAAGTTATACTCCTAGGGAACATCATTTAGGTTCAATAGAAGGATTTTATGGAGTTAGCCCTTGAATTTTTTTAGGAAAAATGTGTTAGTATCAGAAGATATTAAATTTAGTTTATGTAGGAAAGAGTGAAATATTAAATTGATTGGGTTTGTATTTATAATTGGGGTATATAGTGTTGAGTTTTTTTAGATTCTACTAAATGTGGAGTTAAAACTTGAGACCTCTCATGCTCATATTTAGGAGATGTGTAAATTCTTAGTTTTCAATGTTCACTTAATGTGGTATATAATATTTAATTATATACCCTATATTGTATGTTGCATCTTTCATGAGATGCAAGTCATAGATTACAATTTGGTTGAATCATAAGAGAGTCTTACAAATATTTTTTACCTACACTGTATAGTAAAATATGCAATACGATACACATGAATGAGATGCATGCACCTTACACATCCACTCTCTAATGGTTTAATTTAGTTATAATCCATGATATGGATTATTTTAGGATTCACATAATTCATTGAAGGAGTTTAATGAAGAAAATATAATGGGAATTAATGAAAATGTGTGACCCGATGCATTTGATATGGTAGACTCTTTTTATTAAATTAAAATTATCAAGAATACTATAAAAGGATAAGATACTTATTCTATTGGGTACCTTGGTTTCTTTAGATACCTTACAAATATCTCTTTTACCTAGAATGTTTTTCATCAATTTATAGTGATGTAACTAACACCCCTTTGAGTGTATTACATTACTAAAATTATATTACGGGATCCTAATGATGGTGGATTACCTACATAGGTAGTAAATCTTGTTTTTTACTTTTGTGATCATCATCACGCATGCTCCATCGGTATGGAGGTTATTGCACACACATTATAAGTTTGTTTCTATTATTTTATATTTTCATTCATGTTTTATCCTTGAAGATAGATCAGACTTATTTCATAGTTTCTTCCACTACCCATGATCACGATATGATCCCCTAATACCCATAAACAGTATCTAATTCTTGTTCTTTAAGGATTAAGCATTTTTACTAGTTTTTTCAAAGAATTTCATATCATAATTCATTTTTAGTAGTATCATAAAATGAATTTCGTGAAAAATTTATATTTTTATTAACAATAGAGTACGATTAATTTATATCACAAGGTATGATATATAATAAATCCATGGGTTTGAACTACATCATATGATATGATATAAGATATCATAAAATACAATTCATCCCAGAAATTTTGAAAAGTAGAGAACTGTGCTGTATTTATGATATCCTCTATATCATTAAATATTTATAGTGTTATATTATAACAGCTTTTATAAGTGAAGATGAGTGTTAAATTTTATAATTTAAGTTATATCATAAAATATGAATTGTCTGGGTCCATATTTATCAAAACAATTGTGTGATAACACCTTTTATTTTTCATATACCTTGACCTCAATTTGTTTTTAGAGTTATGATATAGAGAGTAGTTATTGAATATTGTTTTCCCATATTAGGTTTTTGAGATATCATGAATTTAATTCTCTCGTGAGTAAAGTATCTCCAAGGAGAGGGACTTGGGGTCAGACTGTCCACCATCTTAGAGGCATATTCCTTGCTCTAGAATGGTGAGGGGTTGTCTATTTGTTTCTATTAGATTATTCATGTGGAGTTTTCTAATAAAATATAACTCTATGGCTTTATAAGAACAGTTTGAGTACCTTATCCATGAGATGAATTATAATATTTATGAATATGTTTAACTTCTATTTTTGGGTGGATAACACAAACTTGTGGGTTATACAAAGAGTTTCACATAAATGTTGTAAGAATACATTAATTTTATATATTTAATAAGATTACAAAACTAAATCATTAAAAGCATGCATATGATAATGAATAAACACATGATACAATAAATATTGAATGATATGCAATGGGTTAAATTTTTATAAGATGTATGTTAAACTGATGAGACTTTTAAAAAACCCCTTAAAATACTAAGTGTGGGATTATTTCCAAAGAATCATATATCAAGTAATAAATTATCCAATTGGGTAGTTTAAAACTAAATATGGGTGACCATGTATTATCATGTGTATGTAATGGTGGCTGTGGTTAATCTTAAGGGGTAGATAATCACATCCTGTTGTGAGTTTTGGTTGACACTTAGCTGGGAAATCCTAATGGTTAGGATACTAAAGAAATATAGTTGAGTTTATTATTTATATGATGGATGTTGGTAATGAATTTCGCACTCAATTATACAATAATCCCAAGTGTTGTGATTAGCATGATTTCTTACCTAAATAACTAAAGTGTCAATTTTCATGAAAAATCAGGGTTATTGCTTGGGAAAATATGTATCTTGGATCACTAAATAGATATGATGTATGCGTTTATCATTTTTAGTGAGACAATATTTACTAAAATTACTTGATTAAAATATATAAAACATGATACCCAACTGTATATATATATATATTTGTTATAGTCTATAGAATACTTCATGATAATCATATTGAGATCAGTTATAGGTATAAATTATAAAATATTTTGAAATTGGTATTTATGTTAATGAACTACTCTCAAATAACATAAGTATTATGAGTATTTAAATATAAATGTAATATAAGTAAAATTTTCCAATTATGACTCACGAAAATTGGACATTGGGTGTGTATCACACAATTGTATTGATAAATATGGACCCAAGTTTAAGAGAAAATTTAAAAATGGTGAATTATATCTTCATGTTTGTAATAGAGAAATATTTTTTTCATCATAATTTGGTACTTATGACACAAATTTACTATTTGTATTAATTTTATAATCAAATAAATTTTATTATGTTCCTACTAAAAACAAAAAAAATTATTTTTGTATCTTGTTAGGATAAGAAGGGATTCTTATTCACTATTAATGACAAGAGTTTTTCAATACATTTGATTGATAATTTTTTTATGGAATTAAGAATATAATAAACAAAGTATATATTATAGATATAGAAAATATAGTCTATAACACTCCAAATAATAAGGTCAAGGTTTATTCTAATCCCACTAATTTTGGGCATTGTCTTCTAGGATATACAAAGGACAAAAACATCCAATGACTCCATAAAGTTGGATTTTTAGATCCATTCAATTGTGAATCATTTGATAAATTTTAATCCTATTTATTATGAAAAATGAACAAATAACCTTTTAGAATAAAAGGAAAAAGGGATAGTGGGATCTTGGATACCATACATAGGTATGCATGTGGACCAATTATTACTTAAGTAAGTAGTGGATTTTAATTACTTCATTAATTTTACTAGTGAATTTAGTTAATATGGATATGTTTTTCTAATGATACCCAAGTATGAAAATTTTGAAAAGTTTAATGATTGTTAAAATGAAGTGAAAAATAAACTAGGAAAAAGTATTAATATTCTTTAATGAGATTGATTTGGGGAATACTTGATCTAGAAATTCATAGATAATTTGAAAGATTGTGGAATTGTTTCACAAATCAGTCCTTCTAGAACACCATCTTCAAATGGTGTCTCTGATTGGAAAAGTCATAATTTTTTTATCATGGTTTGATTGATGATTAGTTTGTGTGACGTTCCTGTTTCATTAAGGGGTTATAATCTAGAGACTAAAAAATTTATACAAAAACCCGTTCCATCTAAAGTAGTTATAAAGACACCATATGAGGTATGGAATGGGAAATTTCCCAATATTTATTTAATAAATATTTTTGGGTCTGAATAATTTATATGACATTTAATTTTGAAAAAATAAACCCTAAATTAAGGAAATAATTATTTATTGGTTATCCTAAATAAATTATAGGATATTAATTTTATAATACCATTTAATATAAAGTGATTATGGATCAACATGTTGTTTTTATTAAGAATGAAAAATAATATGAGGATTTAGTGGGAGGAATTTTAAACACAGATAATTTCAAGAATAATAAATAAGAAGTGTTCCTTTGATGGAGGTTAAGACAGTTCCATAAAGGGCTGAGGAAGAATTGAATCAAGCTATAAAAAACCTACAAGGGATAATAGGATTATTTAAGAGTTTATAAGATATGTATTTCACAGATCTAATGACGATAAATTAAGGTTCATAGATGAAAAACATAATACCTTCTGGGAGGCTATCAAGAGTTCTACTTCTGAGAAATTTTTAGAAGCCAGGAAAAATAAAATTGACACCATGTACACTAACTGAGTTGATAACTTAATGGATTCACTAGAAGTGGTGAGACCCATAGGGTGAAATTGTATTTTCTATAAGTAAACTAACATGTATGGTATCATGTCTACCTATAAAGAACTCTTGTATTCAAAAGAGTACATGATAATTCATGGTATTGACTATGAAGAAACCTTTTTTGCCTATAGTGATGGTACACATGTGATTTTTTTGGCACACTTACCCCATGGATCGTATCTCTACCTTAATTGTTTACCACATTCAATCAGTAGTTAGAAAGTTTTAGTTACATGGGGAGAGGGGTACCTATGACATCTTTAAGTTGTGGATTATGGTTGGTCATTTTAGATCAATCATTTATTTCTAGTTTTCATCAAATAATTTATAGTAGTGTTACTTTTTAGGAAACCACTTATAAAAATTTAGTTATAAATGATTTATTTAGATTTAACCTCCATATTTGGTTTGGGATTCTCTTATATTTTGAGACTCATCCCACTAGTGAAATATTTCTCAATTGATTCCCCGTATGTGTAATTATTTTTATAATTCTCTCTCAATGAAAAAATATCTCTACCTGTTTTACTCTTATAATTTATTATGGTATGGATGAGACCAATTAATCATATCAAATGTGTTTCTTCAATAAATAACCTCAAATCCACTTCAAACTTATTTATTTGGGGTGTGTCCTTCTTAAACTGAACAATTCTCTCTCTCATAGCTGGAGAAGATCCCTCATTTTCCTCCATCATCCAAATCTGAAAAATTTTATACCAAGAGGACTTATATAAGTGTATTAGTATAATTACTTGATGAACCCTTAATTTAAGTTCTTATTTTTCCCCTAAAATTGTGTTGGATTTGGTGTTCTAGAACAAAATTTTTGTTCTTTGGATTACAAGTATATTCAGAGTTTTGAAAATTTATAAAACAACTTATCTTATATTGTTCATTGTTCTACATGAATTTAATGTAATAATATCCCAGAGAATCTATTGCATTAATAAGGTAATAGTAGTTCCCTACTATGATGAAAAACCTGACATTCCATGAAAATATTCTTAAATATAGTTTTATGATCAGATAACAAACTATGATGGGATAAATAGAATGTGGACTATTGGGTGTGAGTACTTGTAAGCTGATGAGTCTTATTATCATGAATTTTGCAATTAGTAATCTCCAAGATGGTAGATTATGATAACATACCCACACGTAGGAATTCTACAGGTTTATTTGTCATCATATATTCTTATTTACAAGAATGTGTAATGGTCCTTAGAATTTAAGATTATTATTAATTGATACAAGGATTATCGCACTTAGATTTACTGACTAAAATTATGATGCCATATGTTCATTGAAAATAGGGTACATTGGGTGCATTACAAATGACATGTTAATTAATTTATAATTTGATGAAGGATTTGTATCTTCTATATTTATGGAAGTTGGCATCTCAACCCTTTTATTGAAATTAAAATTTTATAATAAATTCTTTGGATATGGTGTAATGATGAGTTTATTTCATATAGTCAAAACAATAAATATCAAGAGTATTGGTTGATGACACAGATGTGAAACCTAATTGATGAGATAATGTTAAAACATGATTATATTACACTGTAAAAATTTATATATGGTTGTTGATGTTGCGACATTAAATTATTTCTCTTGGGTACCTTGAACCATTTCTAGATATTAATCTGGAACTTTAGGCAAGCTCGCCGAATTCCAACAAGAAAGAATCCTAAAGTAGAACACATTAAGTGTTTTTATTGATTTAAATTAAATTCTATTTGAATTTAATTATTAGAATAAATATTATTCTCAAGACCAAGGAATGATTTTTTTTCTTGTTTTATCAGTTGGAAACATTTATTGAATATTTAATAAATAATTATTCGTCTTACTGTGAATAAAATATTTAATTAAATATTTATTTTATTATTAAATAAATGAAGAGAAGGGGTAGTATACCATGATCGTATCTAGTGATAAATATTAATTTTTAATTCAATAAAATAATATTTATCATTTCTATTGTTAGTACAGGACATAAAATAATAATAATAATAATATTATTATTATTATTATATGGAATGGGGTTTAATAAGGTTTGTTATATAACTTAATCCTCATTGCCCAATTAAACAATATTTTAACCTAAACCACAACTTCATACATATATGGTCATGTCTATTATGTAGGGTTAATCAAGAATTGAGAAAAGAATTTCACAAAAAACTTATCCCCCGTTTCCTCCTCTTATCATATTCTCAAGAACAAGAAGAATTATTCCAAGCATGAAGGAACTAGAATTGATCAGTAAAAACAACACAAGACTATAGATCTGTCGTACTAGCACCTACTGTTCCATCAGTGTTGCTTAGAAATCAAAATACCATGTGTGGATCACTGCTAGAGGGGATATGCTTGGGGTTCTCCATACACAAAGAAGGTAATCCAAAATGGATTTAGTACAATCCAAATATTTACCAAAGAAAGATCCATGGATGAGGTATTATTTATTTAGATCTAATATAAATTAATTATAAATTTAACATGAAATGATTCTCTTTGAGTTACATAATTTATTATGTCAATATCTGATTAGAAAATTTAGTTGGTCATGATGTTTACAACTTACAAAATATGAAAATTATCCATCTGATCCGATAAAAACTTCCATAGTATTATACACACTAGGAAATTTTGTTGTGCCTAAAGCCTTTAAATGGCATCAGATGGGTCATTTTTTAAATTTAAATTTGTTTATTTTATTGTTGATTGATTCTACACAATAGTGGTTAGATCTTTCAATTCTATATTATTCCTTCTTTAATCCTATGTGTAATTAACAAACTTTAAAAATTTTAATTACTTTATTCAAGATTTATATTTTCTTAAATGACCAACAACAAATGAATAATGACTAGGGATTCCATTAGGAAGTGGTAAATATTTTGTATGGTGAGACTCAGTTATACAATATATAGTCAGAGTACACACTATTACCCAAATTCCCTTCACATAGATGTTTAATGGGATACAAGTCATGTAGATCAGTTATTTCATGTGGTTCATTTATTTTGTATCTCATGTATACCAGGATAACCTGAAACAAAGTTTTTTTTATTACACAATGGATAGAGATTATTCACATCGTGTAGTATACACGATTTAGTGGTGAAATTGATGTTAACTTTTTTGTAAAATAAAGGTCAAAACCAAATGAGACTGACAGCCTAGAACAATAATGGAGTATATAATGTGTGCAATTCATTAATTATTTCATCCAAAATATAGACGAAGTCATTTGGTGGTTTATGCATGCAGACACGAAACTAGTGGAACACTTGATGGGTAGCTGGAGTACATGTTATGTGGTTCGACATCCAAAGAACATGTCGAATCCTTCCGTTGGTTTTTCAGACACATGACTAGCTTGATACACGACATATAGTTAGTTAGTACATGATATGTAGTATACCTTAGGTACATGCTGAATACCTAAGAGTTTATCCTAGGTACATAGATAATGAGGGACATAGCATGCTACTAGTAAATATATTCCATGTAGTCTCCTAATAAAATACAGAGTTAAATTATATTTAAATAATTAATTAAAACATTAAATCCTAATTATATCGATTGGAACCTGACATGTTTGATGATGTAATGTGGATTTAAAATAATTGTTAAATTATATATTAATTTATTGTATGTAACAAAATTGGCCCCAATAACTGAGAGTAGGTGCCTAGTATATTATATTTTCATAGATACCAAGATAAAATCTGGATGTACTATTACTTTTAGTAGTTTTTGAAAATTTGATGCATATATGATAGTCATTTTACATTTGGAATAGAAAATAAAACAAAATTCATAACAGACTAAAATGAATTGCATCCTTGAAAAGTCATTTAAATACATCTTCTTTATATCCCGGGGAAATGAAACAAAATAAGGGTGAACTAAAATGCTAACTAAGGGTCACATACAACATAATCTAAAGAATAATAAATATGTAAAGTTAAATTTCTGAACACACATTCCATTTAAACAACTTTACTTCTTGAATATATAAAGATTAATCATTATGTCAAGGTAAATAACTTAAAACACATGCTATTTAATCAATAAATTTAGAATGAAATGCATCCAGAGATAATATCATTGTGGAAATATAATGGATAATAATAACTAAATTCTTAATGAAAGAAATTATTAATTATTGGATGCCATGATCTTATAAATCATGATATCCCTAATGTCATGACCTTTCACAAGAGAGTTTAAATACAATAAGTTTAAAACCGATTTAATTAGGCCACATTATTTTTCTCATGAGACATACTGATGCATCGAAGACTATAATATATGAGGCTGCACCCATTGTTTCAAGTTCAAAGAATTCCTCACACAGTGAATTATCGATTTAATCCATGAATCAATATGCCTTTTTATAAAATTTCTATGTTGAGTGAAGGATGAAGATTTTTCAATATTTCCCCAGTTAATCAAAAAACATTCAAAGTAAACACCATATGTAAAAATGGTAATTTTTTAGGAAATAATTAAAAAAATCATGCAAGAATATTGATATTTTAGATAAATTTAATTTCTAATGAAAAATTATTACATAAAAGTTAATTTTTCAAGAGAAAGTTAACAATCACAAAAGAAAGTGAGATTGTATAATAATTTTTCCACTTGGTGATTTTTTGAATTCAAATCCCCTTGGATGAAATAATTCAAAATAGAAACTTAAAATTTCATAAATTATGAATAAATTGTGATATTAAATGTAAAGGGTTAAATTTATACCCCATAAAAAATAAATTAGATGCATAACATTACAATATGCCTCAATGAAGGGAAATTGAGATGAAGTCTCTTACCTCAAGATTCCTTTTTGTTGAACATACTTTAAACTCTTGAAAAGGGGTTTTAAATATGTTATTAAATTATACCATAACCATTAAAATATTTATAATATAATCTATGATCCTTTAATAACATATTATCACCCATTTATTAATAATATTTCATTATTTTCATAGTTTTGGGTGTTAATTGTGTTATTTTTCCATTCATGATTTGTCAGGAAAGCTTCGATTCTTGTGAATATTATATAGTTCTATCATATCCTGGATAATAATAATGAAATAATTATCATATTTATACATCAATTATACTTTTAATACAAATCATGAAATATGGTTTTGAGAAATGAAATATGTTACAATCATGAAGATAGTAGGTCATACATACACATGACTAACATTTCCATTTTTCAAAGATCATTATAGAAAAAAGGTAAATAATATTTTATATCTCCAAAATTACAATAATATCATAAATACCATATTAATTATTTAAATAAACACACACACAAACACACACATATATATCACCTGTCTGGTGTGGTGATGATAAGAGGGTCACATTGCTTTATGAAGGTGGTAGTCCGCATGCACAAGAAGGATGTTATCATTTTTTGTGAGTGAAATGGTAAGAAATAAAATCATATATAATATTTTTAGAATGATAAATATACCATTAATATCATATTTATATCATTTATATCACATATATTCATTAACATTATCCTTATTACCATCCCTGTAAAGCGTTATTGAAAAACAATTTACATCATTTCGCGAGGCAGTAGTCCACCATACACACGAACAACATTATCAAATCTCCTATAAAATGTATAGTAAAAAAGGTATATAAGATATAATTACTCTATATGTATAATTATATTATAAATATCATATATATACTTTATATATATCATAATACTCAACTGTAAGAGGTGGTAATGGAAAAATGAATCACAATGGTTTGTGAGGCGGTAGTTATCCATATACACAAATTATGATTTCATAACCTATTTGATAGAAGTGGAGATGGTTGTAGTTCATGAAATTAACATAATAAAATATTATTATATTCAATATAATATGTATATTATATCATAATTGTTTAATAATAATTTGAGGAGGTGGATAAAGAAGTAAAATAAATATTCCTGTTAAAGAATGTTACCTCTTCTTCGGGTAACCTCCTTAGGTTTACCCCAAAAGCCTTCCTAGGTTGGATTTATTCCCAAAATAAGCCTTTTAGGATTAAGTTAAGTATTTTTTTATGTCATTTTAAATCATATGTTTGTAATAAATATCAACTTGAATGCTCCATTGATGATGACTATATAGAAGGAGAGTGTCTAAACTTATATTCTAGGTATTTGGATGGGATTGAGACTAGATTAAATCATTTTGTGCATGTTGATGACATCTCCACTAATTTTTATTCTGAAAACTAGTCATTAGTATTTCTAACTATTGGATGACCAATTGAAAAGGGGTCAAATTTTACACTGGCTTAATTAGAGTTACTATAAGAACATAGATATGTGATAATGAATAGCCTTATTGAAGATCCATTTATTATATAATTGTAATTGAAAACAAAGAGGTGACTATGGGGTCAAGCATGAAATGTGCTGTATTTTTTTTTAATAAGGTGATTATTAAATGATTCACCAATCATGTAACTATATTATCATATTCATATTATTGATGTGTAGTTGTTTTGTCTGTGCTAATAGTAAAAAAATTATATCTTCTATCAAGATAATTAATATTGAGAATTGAGATGAAATATCCAATGATTTGAAGTTCTTGTCTTGAGGTCATATAAGGAAGGATAAGAAATTTGATGCATATAATACTAATGGATTCAGGTTTCATACAATTCTGGATGAAGAAGACTTGAAAACTCAAAATTGTGATGTATTTATAATTAGAGAGGTGGGATACTATAAATGCATAAACCACATAAAAACATACTAGATAATCATATATGAAGAATAAAAAACTGGCTAGCTTAGCCAGAAATTTTTTATATCCTTTACATGATGCTTATTCAGCTCTACCTTCAACACCATCACCATTACCACCCCGTTCACCATTACTACCTTCATCTCCCCTGACTTCACATTCTCTGATAGCCTAAACTGCCAAAGGAACCTCCCCGCCCTCCACTCCACCATATGCCACTTTTTGTTCTCCTCCTCCTCATCACAACTCCTCTTTCTTTTGATCTATAAGATCCTCCCCTCTTCTACCACCATCTCCACCTCCTCCTTCATCAACCTCGAAAGGTATTCCTTAAAAACATACACCTCATGCATCTCCTTCCAACCAAATATGATGTTTTCCATTCCTGTTTCCTTAGTCACAATCGATGGGTGGAAATTACTCACTAAGTCTAGGATCCCCCCAAATGAATCCCAGATGTTCAGGGAAAACAAATCCAATATTTATTTTCAACAATTTCCAAAGATTCAAAAAATTATTGACACGATAACTTATAAAGTTATGATGATCGATTCATAAATAAGGGAGAAATGATCTCTTTAATGTTTTTTCACACTCTAATCAAATATTGGAATAAAATAGAATCATAAAATGATTATATAAGTGTGGGGAGAATTTTGGGCACCCCATCCTGCACTCACAAAAAAAAAACAGCGGAGGATGTTCTGGTAGTTTTTTGGATGTCCAAATGATCCAGGAGTCTTCTTTATTCCATCACCTTCATCATCAGGATTTTTCTAGAACTATCCACCTTGAGGAATGGCTGGCCCATCCTTTCAATATTTAGGTTTTAATTTACAATCAAGATAATTGGACTTTCTGACATCAATGAAACAAAATTCATGGGTGAAAAATATACATGGGCCTTGGTGCTCTAAAGAGTTTATTTCAGGTTAATTAAATCCAATTGAGTTTTCTCTTAAAAAATTAATAATTTATTTTTTGATCTCATACACAAAATTTATGACTAAATTTTGGTGAAATTCAAAATTGCATCATTATATTTTCAATTATACGTATATTGTATTTGTTATTAGTGTAATTGAAGATGATGTAATTTTGAATGATTTCCCCCCCTATAATCATTAATTTCAATATTACTATATTGAAACTAAACGAATAATACAACAAAAATCAGTTTTGTTTTTTTATTGTTATGATCCAAGTTCACAATTGATAATATACAAAAAAACCAATTTTTTTTAAAATAAATATTAATATTTTTATAATACTATTACAATATAATTTTAAAATATTTTAAATCCAAAAATACATGTAGTCAAGCCTTAAAAAATAAAATTGTAATATTTTTTAATGATTCGGATGGGTTTATGTTTTGTGGAGTTATTAAATTTTTTTATGATTAATGAATTTCTTTAATATTTATTCATTAATGTTTTATTTTATCGCCACTAGTGATGAAAACTCTATTAGAAATAGAATTTGGATTTATATTAATTAATTAATTTTATAACATTAATTTAATGTATCTAATAAATGCATCAATTTAACAAATAAATGATTTGATGTTTTGGTTTTCACATATTCACGAATTAAGGTATTGATGTTCCTTATGAGCACATTATTGTATATTTAATATTGACTTTTGAATTAAGTGATTCATGACGGATTGGATAATTTATTATATTAAATTAAAGGTCTCTAATCTCATCTAGTATTTCCTATTTAAATTGTTTCTCCATCCATCAGTTGGTGTGGTGTATGTTTGAAACTTTATGGAATGATTAATATAATTAGATTAGTATTCCTTCATTTTTACTTCTTTTATTTATCTATATATTAGTTTTAATTAAAATAAACTTCTTAGATTCAACTCTAGTGACCGACACAAAAATTCTTGAACATGATATTGAAGAGTAAGATATATGGACCAACACACAAATGATGGGTACAAACTGTTATCATTTATACTATTTTCATTTTCTAACCTATTGTAATCATATATTTTGAATTGTTGATTAATTTATGTTAATCCATAATTTTAATTTTCTAATAGTCTCAACATGTGACATTATGAATATAAGTAATTCCTATGTTAATTCATTAGATGCATTATGACGACACAATATATTTCTTCAATGATTGTGACCAAATGAACCTCAAAATCCTCTTCAATGAACATATTTTTTCTATTATAAGTTTTTGTTTTCTATCTATGTTACATCACAATGCATGTGATTATGGATATCCAAGAAAACTATAAAACCACTAACTAAAACAACCTAATCAATATTATAATAGATATTATATGCATTGAGGCTTTCAAAAACCCAACATTAAAATCCCTTTGAGTAATTATTTTAATGACTGTTTTATGAAAATCAACGTTAAAAGATAGATTTTAATGCTAGTTTTCATAAAAGTGTCATTAAAACTGTAATAAACCAACCATTTCAAATAGTTACTTCAGAAGGATTATGGTGAAGTAAGTTTCTTAAGGAGGATCCAAGGTAGTTGGAGGGGAAAAGGAGGTTGGAGATAGATGGATTCCATGGTGTAGAGCCTTGAATGCAATGATGCACAGAGGTGGTCTTGATGTAGAGAGGTCGATTGTGATGTACAGTCTCAAGAAGAGGTTTTTGGTTCTACATTAAAAAGTGATAGAGTTGTGGTGTAGAGGATTGGGAAGCATTGTGGGGGCGAGTAGCTGCATCCTGCAGAAATCTATTGTTATGTAGTGGCTCAGGGTGGAGTTTTCAACAATTCTTCCATTTTGGGTATATTTGTGCCATGGGGTGGGGATATAGGCTATAATAATGTGTTCTACAATGTGAAGGTTTTGGGTATGATGTGGATTATGAGAGGAGTGATTTTAGAGGTTATGTTTTTTTAAGATAAATGCAATGTGTTGTTGGGCTACAGTGTAGCCCCATCCATATTGTTGGATTATACAGTGAAACAGTATTGACAATGTTGTGGTCCCTTCTCCTATTTTATCCTATCTATGATGTAGAGATAACCATGCTTTTTGGAGGGATATTTTTCCAACCCGAATATGGCATGGTCCCTCCCATTTGAGAAGTAGTCTTATTTTTTTTAGCAATACCACAACATGGTGTTATAGGCTGCATTATGGGCATGTATTTTTTAGATTGGGTATAAAACCTATAATACCATCAAAACCACTCATTCCTCAAAATTTATTCTTAGTTATTGGGGTACCCAAGTATGTACCAAGGAGTCCTTTCATCCCTCATTCAGTTTATTTTAAATTTTGAGTTGGTAGATCGATCTTCGTTGGTTTTAGTTGAGCCCCATGTTTTTTCTTTTCAATGTTTTCCCCATTTTTCATATGGTGAGGTTCTTGTCAAGGGGAACCTATATTTTTAATGATATTTCTGTGAAAAGATGTTGTGTGGTGTTGTGTCTAGGGACATCAAGGTGTTCTCATTCTCCGAGGTACTTGATGGTGTTCTCCCTCTCATTCTAACCTTATGTAGTGGTTCAAAAATCTTTTTTTGTGGAAGGGTATCCTTCATTTGTCATCTAGTTGTTTCATGTAGGAGGTGTTACACTCTTGTTATATTTTGGAAAGATAGTCTGAAGTTTTCTAATAAAAATATTGGAATGGTTAAATTGAAATTTTAGGGTAAGGGGAATGAAACACATGTTTTACTACTTTTTATATTATTTGGTATTTTGAGTTGAGCATGAAATATTGTTGAAAACCATGTTCATTGGGGGAATTTTTTGTATTGTAGTTATTGAAAATATATAAACCTTATTCTGTGGTTGTTTGTTATCACCTAAAATAGAGTTTTCTAACTAGTTATATCTAGTTAATGAAATGGTTTCCCTTAAAGATTATGGATTGTTTGATAATTCCCTTGAAATAAAAAAGTGAAAGTGATAAAAATCCCCTTAATTAATCTATAAAATAATATGTGAATGATGTAGAAAGTGCTGTGTTTCATGGTAGTACTATGTCGAGATGATGCGTGGTTTTGTTTTGTGGTAGTGATGCATGGTTTTTATATGTGTGGTGATTTTTATGAGAATTGGTTATGACGTGGTGGTTGTGATGAGAAGTGGAAGTAAAGTGAAATGGTGGAAATATGGGCCTTGGTGTTTCATATTGTTATGTATGCCTACATAATAATAGAATTAAAGCGAAGATTATGTATTGAAATGGCATGGTATGGTATGGATAATGGTTTTAAAGGATTAATGAATACTTGTATAAATTCAAGAAGTTTATTTTAAAGGTATGTTCATGAATATGAAATGGGTGGTATAAAATAATGGTTTGGAGGGAGAAAGATTCTATCACGGGAACCCTCAAATGATTAATGGTTTTTGGGGTACTTAGGTGCAGCAGAGTGGCTGACCAAGGTCGTCTCTCAAATGAGGAGTTATATTTGAAAACATAGTAAAGGTATTTTGAAAATAAAATAAAACCAAATAAGAATACTACTTGAAAGGATGTGGGGGTTGTTTAACATTAATAAAACTAGAAGAATTTTTCTGGAAGAAGATTGTATAAATTTTTTATTTTTGAAATTATGTTTGATTAAAATGATACAACAAGAAGATGTTTTTTTCATAAAATAGTAAAAGTCTTAATAGATTTAACTCCAGATCTTTATTTACTTATTAATCATTATCATTTAAATTAATAACCACTTAATTACAATCCCCTAATTTGTTAACCCTCAAACCCTACAAGAGTTAACTTAACCAGAAAGATGAAATTACTTAAACCCTAGGCTAGCTTTGGAACACGCAATTGCAACACCCTTCTTTGATTGATGTTCTAAGGTTATCTTATTTTTAGTGGTTAATTAGAGAACAAATCCATTATATAGATAAAGATTAATTCAGTTTAGGGATTATATTTTAACTCTACAAACTTATCCTGTGTGGTCTTGTATTACCAATTAAGATCGCGCTCTCTCAATTCACACAATACTCGACCTCACGTGTTTTTGTGTTAATTGTTCAATTTATTTATTAGTTTATTCTAATTTAAAAAATAAATTCATGGATCAAATTAAGTGAATTAAGGTAGCTCAATGATTCAAAATAATTAAATGAAGAGGGTAGATGATAGATTGATCACTATGAAAACTACTCTTCCATGGGCGGTGTGGTCATCGTGTAGACGTTTCGCATGAGAAAAGGATTGAAAGGGTAGAACCCAATATTGTCTCCACTATTGAATTACCACACAAAGGGGAATATTAGGAGATGAAAAGGAAAAAACATAGAATAATAATTGAAGAAAAATTCAATATACAAGCATGAAATAAAATAAATACCAAGAGGAGGTGGGAGAGGAGAGCCTTTTTGGAAGAGAATTTTTCACAAGGGACTACTTCTTCCAAGAGTTTTCAAGGGACACCAAGAGACAAACTTTCAACTAAACCTTCCCAATTAATTGAAAAAACATTAAAAAGGGTGAAAAAAATAAATTTATAGAGTAGTTGTGAGGCTAGTTTCAACGTTGTTTCAAGTGAGAATGGGGAATCTCAACCAAATATTTTAAGCCAACTGCCCATTTGACCTCCAAAATGCATAAAGCGTTGTTATTACAGAAGAATGATTTGTGAATAATTGGGTTGGAGATATCTTTTCCAAATTTTGGCTCAATCCATTTTCATATGTATACTTTATGTCCCAAATACAGAACCCATGTCCAATCTGGCGTGTCCAGCCCGACTTTGACTTCATGGCCCATTTGCACCAACCATATGCATGATTTAGATCCAATGTCCTAAATGAAAGTTGTAGAACATTAAGTCAGGAACACATTTAAAAATAATAATTATAAATAATTCAAATAAAATTATTTATGTTTGAAATACTAATGTGCACTATAAAGGGTAAACCTGGAATTTTCAACAAATTGTCAAATGAATGATCTAATCCCAAATATTCAATAAATTAACATAGTTACCACAATGTGAGAAAATTATATCATTTATTTTCAATAAAATATTCATTAAAATTGTGTTTTATCATCTGGTAATGTGAAAACCAAAAAATGTTTTGACTTGAAAGGAAATGGTGGAATGTGGCTTTTGGATTTTTGTGCGTTATTGTTCATTTAGTAACAGAATTGAAAGTAGCGGAGGTTGTGAGGATTGATGGTGTTTTTTGGATTTTTCATATTATTCTTGTTTTGAATCCATAGATTGAGCTTGTGTGTGGATGTATATATATATACCTTTTATATTCATTGTGATTTCTATACGTACCCCACCATGTCGAGAACCTTTTGAAGACAACCAAATGTTTGGGGGGGGGTGTTTTTCCCAATATCCCGGTGATGAGGATGGATGGTTGGGTACCCTATATTTGTTGTTCTATCTTCTAGGAAACATTAACATGCATGAGATGTGATGAATAGAAGTAAAAATTTTGTTGTGGTGATTTTTGATAAGATGTATTATGGTAGGGGTCATGTATGGTAAGCGTAGGGAACATGTTTGATGTTCTTAAAGTTCATGTTACCTTACTATTTAGGTTATGATTGTGATGTGATTTTATGGAACAAGTGTTGATGGGTGAGATTTGGTTGTGATGTGATGTGAAGGACCATGTGTCTATGGGTGAGATGTGATGTGACAGACCAGATGTCTTCTGGAAGGTCTCTATATGAAAGATATGAGAGTGATAGGATGTACGATGTTGGGGTATGAGAGTATAAAATCATTGGGAATGTAGGGAAGGGTAACACTTTATCGATATTCTTATTATTATTTCACTATACTTGGGTATGATATTAGGTGACCATGTCATGGTGAAGATGAGTTTGGTTAGTTGACCGGTTTAATTGTTGTTTGTTTTGTGGTTTTCTCACAGGTACATTTGTATTCTATTTTCAAATGCGCCTAAGAGACTTTGGGTATGATCCTATCGAGTATACTTGTATGATCACCATAAGTGTATAAAAAATATTTTTATTTTTCCAAGAAGACTACATGGACCATTCTAGACATTACTAGCTCGAATCATTGAACTGTCACTATGTCACTGACTTAGATTTTCATTTGGGTATTTTTTGATAATCTTATATTTATTTTATTATACATGCATTATTAGATTATTTTTTGTTTATTTTTTTATATTATTTCATAAAATTTATTGATAATTGATATTCTATCTCTAGATTCTATATTGTTATAGAGGGCAATTCCTTCCATAGGTGATATTTTTATAACCTTGATGCTAATCTCCAACCTATGGACTAATCGAGGTGGGAATCATGGGTCATTATACTTCTTATTAATTTTCAGACTAGGATGGGTACCTTTGGAGGGAGAGTATTTTTATAGAGTGATATCAAATGTTTTTTTAAGGGACAGGATAGAGTTTGGAGTTTCGAAAGGTGATAATTGCATGGTTAGTTTAACTTGGTGCACAACATAGGTCAGGGAAGAATAACTTGGACATGAGATTTTAGTTCCCTCTATGATATAATAAAAATAATTTAAGACTATTGAATGACCAAGTGAGGTGACACATTATTTATAGTAGATATCTAGGATAGGTACATGCATCATGACTGACATGTGTTCTTATTTTAATTGGGTGGTTCTGGGAAGGTTAAAATGAATAAAATAAATCTTAATGAAATTTCATACTACTAAGATTAGGAAATCCTTATTTCCATTTTCAAATCTATATCATGGTAAACATCTGCATATGGTTCATGAAATAGAGCTTTAGTAGGTTGATCTAGATGAATTCTTGAGGGTTGATTCGGTTTAGGGGGATGATTAGTGGGAAAAATGTTGTGTACCTTTCAGTGACAGACTTTGAGAAAGTATGAGGGAAGTGTCTCTGATCTAAAGATAGAGATATGGTTGGAGGAGATCGAGATGACCTTCGGTTTGATATGGGTTTGGGCAGAGTGCCTGGTTCTATTGGTGGTTATTCAAATGAAGGGTTTTTCACGATAGTGGTGGACCCTTTATCTTGGTGGGTGGGAGGAGGTATATATTTCATGGGTTGACTTCTAGAAAGTGTTTTGGGTAGAGTTACTTTCATAGACCATGATGGAAATAAAGAGTCCAGAGCTTCTATCTCTTTAGAAATGGATTATGTATTTTTGGGAGATGAGAATTTGGTTTAAGGACCTTTTATATTTCATCTTAGATGTTTTTCTTAATGAGAAGTCCCAAGTGTGGTGTCTTGATGTGGAAATCCAACCTTCTATCCAGTATGAAATTACTCCTTTTACATTGCCAATATATTTGGAGGTTTAGAGGAAGGTGGGGGTGATCGAGTGTATGCACTAGTGAGGAGGTTTACCATGAGGAACCATCAATGTTCTTAGAGTAGTAGAGTGCTTAGTGATAGATCTCAGGCATTGGGTCCTTCAAGGTTTCGAACAACAAAGATTCGACCTCAGCAGCATCTTTTGTGGCCTTCGGGGTGAGTGGTTTCCATTATTTTTGTGGGTATATTAACCTAGTTTTCTTAACTTTTGGATGTCTTGGTCACCATAAAAATCAATACCCCATAGTTCTTGAAGATTAGTATGGTGAAGATGTCCTAGTTTAGCATCAGCCTTAGAAAAAACTTCCATTGAGGCCATTTTTGCAGTAGGGGTAGTAAGCATATACTCCAACACAAGGATATGGGGTGGGAAGAGGTTGACCTTAGGATATTCCCCATATATAGGGACCCGAAATAGAGTATGGTCATGGAGGTGGATGTATATAAAGAGTTAGAGGAGCTGATCATGGTTAGTAGCTTTCAGTGGAGGTGGAAGTTCTAGAGGGGTTAGATACTACTGGGAATTTAATTAATTGCAATGGGACCCCATCACAAATGACCTTTTTGTGATGAGAAATTCTATTGTGACAAATAATTTCACATCATTTTAAGAAAATTATTTTGCAATGGGACCGTCACAAATAGTAGTTCCGACGGGCCCACAACAAATGGTTTTTTGCGAAAGGAAAATATATTTGTAGAAAAAAAATAAAAAATAGAAAAAAATAAATATAAATAAAATAATATTTATAAAATAATAATAATAATAATAATAATAATCATGATAAAATAATATTAATAAAATTAATAATTATAATACTAATAATAATAATTAAAATATTAAGAAGAATAATAATAATAATAAAATTAAAAAAACCAAAATATTCGTAAAAGAAATACTAAAATAGAAACTAATAATTTTACTAAAATAATAAAATAAGAAAATAATAATAAAAATAGCCAATAAAGTGATACAACATTAAAAATTTAAATAAATAATAAAATAATAAAAAACACAATATTCAAAATAATATAAAAAACACACTAAACCATGAGTTAGACATCGCACGTACGTTATCGTCTACAGGTGTTGTTTCTACAGTAATCAACACATCTTCTCCTCCTCATACTGTTGTTGCTATTTTTGAAATGTCACATTCTTCCCACCCAAGTATATACCGGTGACAATGTGCGTCGGATTAAATTGTGGTTGATTCTTACCTGTCCCAAAGTCTCAAAACAATCCTAACTTCCAATGTAACCATGCTTCAATTACCATTCTATGTCGAACTACCAACACTATATTTTGACTCTACTTTCTTAGCCATTTTTTCCCGTTGTTGAAAGTCAAAATAGAATAATTAGCTCATGCACCCATTATCTCCTAAGAAGTCACTATAATGGGAACTTGATCTTTCTTTACACTCTTATCCTTTAAAAAAATGAGATGATTTTTCAGTTAACATTATCGAATCTATATGTAGCATTTGCAGTTCGACAAAGAAAGGTAATGAATTTGCAAAACATGGCTACATTGGTAGAAAGAATCATTTTATCTATTTTTTGATTTGTTGCAGATAGTTGAAAACAAAACACGACTTCCCACAATATCTATGAAAAAAAGTAATTATATATTATATGGAAATTATAAGGAAACTAGATTACAAAAAATAGGTAAAATGATAAGAAACATAATTGAATAAGTAGTAAGAATTCAACTTTTTTCGAATGGTTGTATGAATTTTTAATACATTTTCTAATCACAACTATTTATTACTATTTATTACTATTTATGACTATTTATGATTATTTATTATAGATTATGACTAATTATTACTAATTATTATTGATTATTATTGATTATTACTAATTATTACTAATTATTACTGATTATTATTGATTATAGGTAATTTTTACTAATTAATCACAATTAATCCTAATTATCACTAATTATTATTAATTATTACTAATTAATACTAATTATTACTAATTATTAAAAATTATTACTAATTATTACTAATTATTACTAATTAATCCTAATTATTACTAACTATTACTAATTATTACTAATTATTACTAATTATTATTAATTATTACTAATTATTACTAATTATTACCAATTATTACTAATTATTACTAATTATTACTAATAATTACTAATTAATAGTAATTAATACTAATTATCACTAATTAATACTAATTAATACTAATTATTACCAATTATTACTAATTATTGCTAAATATTACTAATTATTACTAATCATTCCAACTTATTTCTAATTGTTACTAATTAATTTGGATTAATCTTGATTATTACAAATTATTACTAATTATTATTAAGTATTACTAATAATATTAATTATTACTAATTATTACTACTTATTAATAATTATTATTAATTATTACAAATTATTCCTAATTATTACTAATTTTTACTAATTATTACTAATTATTACTCATTTTTACGAATTAATCCTAATTAATCCTAATTATTACTAATTAATCCTAATTATTACAAATTATTACTTATAATTCCTAATGATTAGTAATTATTTCTAATTATTCCTAATTATTAATGATTATTACCAACTGTTACAAATTTTTACTAATTATTACTAATTAGTCCTAATTAATCTTAATTAATCGTAATTAATCCTAATTAATCATAATTAATCCTAATTAATCTTAATTATTCCTAATTATTACTATTTTTACTAATTAATCCTAATTATTATAAATTATTACAAATTACTATTAATTATTCTTAATTATTAAAAAAATATTACTAATTATTACTAATTATTACTAATTAATCCTAAAAAACCCAATTATTACTAAGTATTACTAATTATTGATAATTAATACTAATTATTACTAATTATTACTAATTAATTCTAATTATTACTATTTATTACTAATTACTACTAATTAATACTAATTATTACTAATTATTTCTAATTAATTCTAATTATTACTATTTATTACTCGTTATTACTAAATATTACTAATTATAGCTAATTAATCCTAATTAATCTTAATTCATCCAATTTAATCATTGTTATTACTAATTATTACTAGTTAATCCCAATTATTACAAATTATTACAAATTATTATTAATTATTCCAAATTATTCCTAACTATTACTAAGTATTATTAATTATTACTAATTATTACTAATTAATACTAAATAATACTAAGTAATCCTAATTATTACTAATTGGTACTAATTATTACTAATTATTCCTAATTATTTCTAATTATTACACATCAGTCCTAATTATTGCAATTTATTACTAATTGTTACTAATTCATCTAAATTATTACCAATTAAAAATAATTGTTACTAATTATTACTAATTAATCCTAATTATTACTATTTATTACATTTATTTCTAATTATTATTGTTTATTTCTAATTATTACTAATTATTACTTATCATTTCTAATTAATCCTAATTATTACAAATTATTACTAATGTAAGAACCCGAGTCTTCGTTTCAGGTATGTTTTTACTATTCTGGTTGTTTTTTAGAAAAAGAGGAAAATATGGGAATTTTCTAAGTACACGCCGTGTACTTTATGAGTACACGTAGTGTACTTTTCTCCCGCGTGAGGCCGTGTGCTGGCCATGTCCGGGCCACACACACGGTGTGTAGTGGTGATGTGGAGGCCGCTTAATGCAGTGTACGAAAAGGGCGAGTACACGTCCTGTACTCATGAAGTACACGTTGTGTACTTTTCTCTTTTATTTCATTAATCGGACCGGGGTCGCATCTTAAACCTATTTTCATCTTCTTCTCCGCCTAATTACGTCGAGAACGTCCGAGGAGGCCGAATCTTTTCCAAGCCACTGATTCTTCACCAGTTATCCAAATCGAACGCCATCGGTTGCAATAGAATCACAACGATGAGTTCTTGGTTCTTTTTTGGCCACATTTCTTGATTGCTTCTCTTGTGAGAGTTATCTAAGGTTAAACGTTTTAGACGTTTTTGCAGATCTTCTCTGTTCTCGGCTAATTCACAGGCCGAGGTTCAAGTATATCGATCTCCTAGGATTTAGGTAGGTGGTTTGTTTCCCTATGTTGAATGTGTTTGAGTTTTTGGTGAAAAAGTGTCGGATACCCATGTATCGGGTATCTCGGGTTAGGGTTTTGATCATGTTTTGTTATCTGCCTTATATTTCATGTATGCTTGAGGTTATTAGATGATTGATAATTGGTTGTTATCATGTGTGAGGATCACCCCATGGGTGTTCCCCCTGTTTTGGCTGTTTATCGCCATTTGACATAGGATGCCTGTGAGGCATACCTTGTTGCATTGTTTGCCTACCTTGGCATAATTGTTTAAATGTATTGCCTACTATTTATATGCTTTTGATGCATTGTAGCTATTAGCCAAGTAGTTGTTGAACTCACTTAGGGCTGCTGATAGTCGATTACGCATGACTAGACTGCTCAGGGCTGTGTGAACCTGGTGCGGTAGACTAAAGAGGGAATTGGAAATTAAGGGCTTTCCTAGAGAGTCTATTATAAATTATTATCATTCGTAGGACCAATAGGAATTGGACTTTGTGCTTCCTTAGAGTGTCCTTAGTTACATATCGAGACTATAGGGGGAATTAGACATAAGTGATTCCTTAGAGAGTCTATAGTTATCATTACAAGACCGCATGGGAATTGACGGTGAGAGCTTCCCAGAGTGTCTGTGCCTTTGTATGATTACTTGACTATAGGGGTCTGCCAGTATGAGCCACCCAGAGAATCAATGTGTATACTGTTTGGTTGGTTGTGACGAGTCCACCAAGACAAAGAACAAGTTTGTGTTTTGTACTGCTTGTAGTTTAGGTAGTCTGCTGAGATACCTGTTGTGTTACATGCTATGCCTTGAGAATATAGAGCTGTTTGCTAGATTCCTTGTCTGATAATATAAAGAGTGAATTAAATTAATAAATAAATGTGAATAGAGATTTTTTAGGATTTTTTACTTTAGAGTACTCATATTTCTCTGCTGCATTTATTTCCTTTACTTTTTCTATATTGCTCACTGACAGCAGGGCATAGATCTTGTGGTGATTACCAACAGGGATTAGTCTCACACCCTGTTTGGGACCTACTTTTCATCCCAGACAGGTTATATGGTTGCATGTGTGGATAGGGATTGTGGCCCTTCTACTTCAGGTACATGATTGCTGGTTGGAGATGTAGAGCATAGGACTAAGCTTAAGCTTGCGATGCAGCTAGAGTTGCTATTTACTTTTAGTGCTTTGTTCTTAGTTGTATTTCAGAATGTTGTTATGTTTTCTTCTTTCCTTAGATACATGTTCCATGCTACATCATTATTATATTATACATTGCTTCCGCTGTTTAGTTTCAGTTGTTGTATGTTATCTACGGCTTCCACTATTGACTGTTATTTCCTGTACCTTGTATACCTTACCAAATGAGGGCACAGTTTACCAATTAACTTACCAAGTCCCTCGCTGCTATTCGGTAGCCTCTGGCGTTGGGGAAATGCGCTTGAGGTCATGTGGCGAACCAGACATAGGACACCAGTTGAGGGGCTCCGGATTCGGGTCGTTACAAAGTGTTATCAGAGGAGTTTCTTTCCTTTTCTATTGACTTACTGTTTAGCGACATTAGACAGGTATTGGACAAAATAGGTAAATGGTAAATAGCTATGCCTGGGCATTCTAGAACCCGTGTACAGGGAAAAATCCATATTACCTCGAATATTGCAATTTTCGAGTTTTTGAAAATGTTAGAGTTTAATTGATTTCACCGTTGGGTGGTGCACTTGTTTGGTGCTATTACTGTTTGTATGATTGTGGTTCTATTTTGTTGCAACCCAATGAGATGAGGGTATTCCATCTCATGAATCATATAAGAATTTTTTAGAAAATCACTTGGCATGCATTTTTCCATTCCATCTAGATTGCATTAGAATTTGCATGCTGTTGTGATAGAATTTGTGATAGAAGATGCTTGCTGTTGTGATAGCTGCTAAGATAGAGTACCTACTATGTTGATAGGGTATCGTTTGTTTAGAGCTTCTTTATCATGGATGCCAAACTTTGGTCTTATAGGTGTTATGGGCCCTCGAGGATCGGAATTTGGTGGATCGTGAGTTGTTATACGTTTTACATGTTATATCCATTGTTATAATGCCAAGCTTTGATTCACGGGGAGTATGCCCCCCAGGGATTGGAATTTGTCACCTTAACACTTGTTTTCTGTGTTTTCTGGGCTCCGGTACAGTCCTGAGGGTACTGTCCAGAAAAAACTTTAATACACGGCATGTACTTTATGCATACACACCGTGTAGTTTTTAGCCGTGTCCCTGACTGTGTTGGGCAGAGACACGGGGTTGTAAAGTTTCCTGTAGGAACACGCCGTGTACCAGCTTAGCACGTCGTATAGTCTGGAATTGGTATCCGGCCATGTCACATACCATACGGGCCAGGGTTTTCCTTCAAGTGCACGTCGTGTCCCTTGGGAACATTCCGTGTATAGTAGACCATGTAGCCGGCTGTGTAGGCAACAACACGGGTTAGTGTTATCCTTCCGCATACACGCCATGTCCGTATGGAACACACCGTGTAGTGTCGACCATATTTCAGGCCGTGTCACTAACAACACGGGCCAGGTAAGGCATGCCAAGTACACGTCGTGTCTCCTTTGACACGCCTTGTAGTAGTGGTCCATGTACCAGTCCATGTGACTAATGACACAGAAATGAGATAGATCTTAAGGACACGACGTGTAGCGGACAAGCATGCCTTGTAGTTTCCTATTGGGATAGTCCGTGTTCCCAACCGTGTAAGAGTGAACGGGCATAGAGGAAAAGGTTTAGTACACACCGTGTAGTTTAAGAACACGCCGTGTAGCCGGGTGGTTTACACAGCCATGTATGGAAAAGGTACACACCCAGGGTAAACTTTTAAGAAACACGTCGTGTAGTAGTATTAAAGGCCGTGTATTCATGTTTTCCCAAATCGTAAAGTTTTTCTCTCCTGTTCTATTCTACTCTCTTAAGTTTCATCTGTGTTCATCGTTAATGAAGGTTTGATTTTGACCTTTCAGAGCTATAGCAGCAAGACATCCTCCCGTTGCACATCAGGAACTAGGCAGTGACCGCACGCCTGATACGGCAGATCATGGACTACCAGTAGTTCTGCCTATCATTCCGGACATGGTACCTGTAGTGATTCCATAAACTGGTGCCGAAAATCAGTTCAGAGAGTGTTCCATGAGATTCATGCAGACCTTCTAGGGATAACAGCATCCTACCCCATCTATGGTAGAGCTGACGTGGGTTTTTCGGCAACATCACCCTCCCACGTTCACAGGGGATGGAGGACCACAGGCTGTAGAGTCATGTCTAGAATCCATACTGTCCATCTTCAAGAATCTAGAAACACCTTCTGCAAGGAGAGTGAAGCTCGTGACTTATATACTACGAGACTCCGCCAAGAGATGGTGGGATGTGGTTTCACAGACAAGGCGCCAACAGACTATGGCTTGGGATGAGTTTTAGTGCACGTTCTACGACTACTTCTACCCGGAGATGCTGAGGGCTGACAGAGCCAGAGCGTTCATGCAAATACAGTAGGGTACTCTCCTAGTTATGTAGTATTCCTTCTACTTTACAGAGCTATAGTGTTTCACTCCCATTCTGGGAAATGACGAGCTATTTTTGGCGAGGAGGTTTGAGGAAGGCCTCAGACCACATATCAGGTCCTAGGTGAACGTCTTTCAGTTGAATTATATCACTCTGATAGTCAATCGGGCACTTATTATGGAGAGAAACCCGAGGGAGGATGAAGCTGTGGACCAGGGCGGTTCAGTATCTAGGGCTGATTCTATCCAGACAGATAGCAGGAAGCGCCACCGAGAGTCTACATGAGGTGACTCGAGGAAGCGAGGTATTCCTTTTGGTAAACGATATCTTCCCTATAACAACCAAGTGGTGTGTTATAAGTGTAGAAGAAGTTGGCATAAGAATCGCTAGTGCCCGAGGGACCTAGTGGTGTGCTGATCTTACAGCAAGATGGGTTATCTGCAGTGCTTCTATACGGTTCTTCTTCCAGCGGCTAGTGAAGGAGGATCAGTTTCGACTCCACGTACAGGAGCAGGATTTCCAGTTCCACAGTAGACTGGGGGCTGGATTTCTTCAGGTCGTTCAGGCTAGGTTGAGGCTGTGGACACAGTGGTCAGGCTCAGGGAGGAGCATCACAGGGATCTCAGGCTAATATGCAGGGCCGCGGTACATGTCAGACATTTTCTTTAGAGAAGATTCATCAGGAACAGGATCCTGGAACTTCTATAGTTCGAGGTATGATTTTAGTAGCCTCAGTTTTATCCTCTACACTTTTTTACACTGGATCTTATCATAGATTTATTCTTGTGTATACTGTGTAAAGCCTTAGACTTACTTTTTATACTTCTGAGGATATGATGACGCTAGAAACTCTCTCGAGAATTAGAACTGCTAGCGTGCGTTAGTGCTAAGACTGCCCTTCGAGGTTGGTGGGTGTCGTTTTTCATGGAGTCTCTATTTCTTGGATATGGAAGGCTATGATGTCATTCTCAGGATGGAATGGTTAGTTCCCTTTTAGGACTTTGTCCATTGCTATCACCGTAAGGTGATTTTCACATCACCAGAGGGCAGATCTTTTCTTAATAAGGGAGAATAGGATGTCCAGGAAAGAAGAGTTGGACCAGAGCATCATGGTTTGGGTGGTTTTATGGCTCAGATTGCTATCTTATATCTGGATGACCACGAGACTTCTCAGGTAAATTTTAATCCAGTGGTTGATCGCTTTACAGATGTCTTTCCAAAATACTTTTCAGGTTTTCCTCTAGAGTGAGAGGTATACTTATCTATTGAGCTTGTGCCAGGAGAGGCACTGGTGTCCATTCATCCTTATAGGATGGCTACACTTAAGTTGCAGGAGCTCAAGAAGTAGTTGGAGGAGTTGAAAACAAGGGGTTTCATCCGACCCAATACTTCTCCTTGGGGTTTTCCTGTCCTGTTTACAAAGAAGGCAGATGACACCCTTAGGCTTTGTGTGGATTATCAGAAGCTGAACCAGTTGATGGTCAAGAACTGATATCCATTTCCATGGATATATGATCTCTTTGATCAGCTTCGAGGAGCCAGAGTGTTCTCAAAGATCGAATTGAGATTCGTCTACCATCAGTTGCGTGTCAGACCATATGATATACCTCTTACAGCCTTCTGGAGCAGGTATGGTCTGTATGAGTATTTGGTTATATCGTTCAGTGTCATGAATACACCAGAAGTTTTGATGGTGCTAATGAACAAAGTTTTCTATTCTTACATGGATTCCTTCATGGTGATTTTTTGGATGACATCTTGGTGTACTCTCACACTCGACACGACCATTCTACCCATATTGATATCGTTTTGAGTACACTGAGGGAGCATCAGTTATATTCTAAGCTCTCAAAGTGCCACTTTTGGATGGACGAGGTTCACTTCGGGGGTCATGTCATCTCAGAGACAGGAGTATCAGTAGACCCAGATAAGGTGAGAGTAGTAGTCACCTGGGAGAAGCCGAAGAATGTCTTCGAGGTATGGAGTTTCTTAGGGATGTATGGTTACTATAGGTAGTTTATATAGGACTTCTCATGCCTAGCAGCGCCGTTAACAGACTTGACTAAGAAAGGGGTGAAATATGTTTGGTTAGAAGCTAGTGATTCAACCTTCCCGGAGCTAAAAGGGAGATCGACTTCATCACCGATTCTAGTTTTTCCGGAGCTGAGAAAAAGGTATACAGTTTTCTGTGATGCATATGGAATCGGGCTTAGAGCCATGCTTATGCAAGAGGATCGTGTTGTTGCATACGGATCTAGGAAGTTGAGGCCACATGAGAGGAACTATCCTATGCACGACCTGGAGTTGGCCGCAGTTTCTCATGCTTTGCCTTGTTGGAGACATTATATTCGGGGAGATCATTTGGTGGTGTATACTGACCACAAGAGCCTCAAGTACATGTTCACGCAACATGACTTGAATTTGAGACAGTAGAGGTGGGTTGAGTACCTACAGTATTTCGACTTAGAGCTTGCATATACGCCTGGGAAAGGAAATGCAGTGGCTGATGCACTGAGCAGGAGAACTCAGATACAGGCTGTTTAGGAGGCCAGTAGTGAGTGGCAGCTTACGACACTGTTCTCTGAGATGCATTTGGAGGTGCATGACAGACAAGAGAATACTTTCCTATCTTTTGGAGCTATTACCTCTATGCTTCTCGAATGAGTTCGAATGAGGAAGCTATCATATTCGGAAGGCCTAGTCCTACGGGAAAGCATGTTAGGAGAGGACTCTCTTCTCGGATGGACCATCGGCGAGGATGAGATCTTGCGTTTCCAGGGACGCGTATCGGTTCCAGAAGATATACGCGAGGAGCTGATGTGAGACTTTCATTCCTCAGTCTAGGCAGTTCATCCAGGCATCACCAAGATGTATCGTGATCTACACCCCCAATATTGGTGGCCAGGTATGAAGAGATATGTTGCTGGTTTTGTCATGAGATGTTCCACCTGTCAACAGGTGAAGGCAAAGCACCAGCGACCGGCAGGGATTTTACAGCAGCTACCCATTCCCAAGTAGAAGTGTAATGATTTCGCGATGGACTTCGTGACAGGGTTAACAATATCGCCTCGAGGGAATGACGCTATATGGGTTGTCATTGAGAGGCTCACAAAGGTTGCTCACTTATTTCCAATTAAAGAGACCTTTGGTGTTGATGAGCTTGGACGGTTGTACATCTGTGAGATTTTATGCTTTCATGGGTTTCTGAGTACTATCATTTCAGATAGGGATGCCCGCTTCACGTCGCATTTCTGGCAAGGGCAACAGAGGGCTTTGGGTACACAGGTACTTCTGAGTACAACTTACCATCCCCAGACAGATGGCCAATCAGAGCGCACAATTCAGGTGCTAGAGTACATGCTACGAGCATGTGTCCTTGATTTTGGAGGTTCTTTGTAGAGACATATACCTCTAGTAGAGTTTTCCTACAATAATAGTTTTCAAGAAACTATTCAGATGGCACCTTACGAGGCTTTGTATGGTAGGTCGTTCCGATCACCCTTATGTTGGCCAGAGGCAGGAGAGGCAGCTATGCTGGGAACTCGTCTTGTTCAGGAGACCACAAAGTAGGTGGAGTTTATTGGAAAAAGGATGGATACTGCACAGTCGTGAAAGAAATCTTATGCTTATCAGCAGAGATGACCTTTGTAGTTTAATGTTGGGGATCAGGTTTTCCTACATGTTACCCCGAGGTTGGGACACAAGAGGATCAGAAGATAGGACAAGCTTTCACCGAGATATGTCGGACCATTTGAGGTACTGAAGAGAGTCAGGATGGTTGCTTATAGGTTGCAGTTTCCTTAGAGGTACCAGGATATGCACGATGTCTTCCATGTTTCTCAACTTTACCACTATTTCTCAGACCCGTCTCATGTTTTTAAACCTGAGGAGGTTCTGCTGGAGCATGATGCATCGTTCGAGGAGCATCCTATCAGGATTGTTGATCATAGTGAAAAGACACTCTATGAATGGTTTATTCCTCTGGTACGGGTGCTATGGCAACACAACCATGTATAGGACGAGACTTGGGAGAGGGAGGCCGATATGTGATCACAGTGGCCAGAGTTGTTCGAGAATTCTTCTTCTCCCCTAAGTTAGGGAAATTAGGGGATGCATTTCTTTAATGGGGGATGTTTGTAAGAACCCGGATCTTCGTTTCAGTTATGTTTTTCCTTATCTGTTCGTTTTTGAGAAAAAGAGGAAAATTTGGGAATTTTCTAAGTACACGCCGTGTAATTTATGAGTACACGCCCTGTACTTTTCTCTCATGAGAGGTCGTGTGTTGGCCGTGTCTGGGCCACACACATGATGTGTAGTGGTGATGTGGAGGCCGCATAATGCAGTGTACAGAAAGGGTGAGTACACGCAGTGTACTCATGAAGTACACGTAGTGTACTTTTCTTTTTATTTCATTAATCGGACCTGGGTCGCGTCTTAAACCTATTTTCATCTTCTTCTCCACCTAATTACGTCCAGAGCATCCGAGGATGCCTAATCTTCTCCGAGCCACCGATTCGTCACCAGTTATCCAAATTGAATGTCGTCGGTTGCAATAGAATCGTAGCGGTGAGTTCTTGGTTGTTCTTTTGGCCACGTTTATTGATTCGTTCTCTTGTGAGAGTTATCTGAGGTTGAACATTTTAGATGGTTTTGCAAATATTCTTTATTCTAGGCTGATTCACAGGCTGAGGTTCAAGTATATAAATCTCCTAGGATCAAGGTAGGTGGTTTGTTTCCCTAAGTTGAATGTCTCTGTGGTTTTGGTTCAAAAGTGTCGGATACCCATGTATCGGGTATGTCGGGTTAGGGTTTTGATCCTGTATTGTTATATTCCTTAGATTTCATGTATTTTTGAGGTTATTAGATGATTTATAGTTTCTTGTTAGCATGTTTGAGGATCACCCCATGGGTGTTCCCCCTGTTTTGGCTGTTTATCACCGTTTGGTTTAGGATGCCTGTGAGGCATACCTTGTGGCATTGTCTGCCTGCCTTGGAATAATTGATTGCATGTATTGCCTGATTTCTAAATGCTTTTGATGCATTATAACTATTATCCATGTAGTTGTTGAACTTACTTAGGGCTGCTGATAGTCGATTACGCACGACTAGACTACTCAGGGCTGTGTGAACCTGGTGCGGTAGACTAAAGAAGGAATTGACGATTAAGGGCTTCCTTAGAGAGTCTGTTATAAGTTAGTATCACTTGAAAGAACTATAAGAATTGGACTTTGTGATTCCATAGAGTGTCCTTAGTTATTTATCGAGACTATAGGGGGAATTAGACATAAGTGCTTCCTCAAAGAGTCTATAGTTATCATTGCAAGACCGCTAGGGAATTGATGGTGAGAGATTCCCAAAGTGTCTGTTCCTTTGTATGATTACTTGACTATAGGGGTCTGCCAGTATGAGACACCCAGAGAGTCTGTGTGTATACTATTTGGTCGGTCGTGACGAGTCCACCAAGCCAAAGAACAAGGTTGTGTTTTGTACTGCTTGTAGTTTAGGTAGTCTTCTGAGATACCTGTTGTGTTACTTGCTATGCCTTGAGAATATAGAGAAGTTTGCTAGATTCCTTGGTTTATAATTTAATGAGTGAATTATATTAATAAATAAATGTGAATGGATATTTGGTAGTATTGTTTAATTTTGAGTACTCCTGTTTCTCTGCTGCATTTATTTCCTTTACCTTTTCTATATTGATCACTGATAGTAGGGTACAGATCTTGTGGTGATTGCCTACCGGGATTAGTCTCACACCCTGTTTAGGTCCTTCTTTTCATCCCAAACAGGTTATATGGTTGTAGTTGTGGATAGGGATTATGTCCCTTCTACTTTAGGTAAATGATTGCTGGTTGGAGCTGGAGAGCATAAGATCGAGATTAAGCTTGCGATGCTACTGGAGTTGCTGTTTAATTTTAGTGCCTTTTCCTCAGTTATATTTCAGCACGTTATTATGTTTGATGATTTTCTTAGAAACATGTACCATGGTGCCTTGTTATTATATTATACACTGCTTCTTCTGTTTAGTTTCAGTTGTTGTATGTTGTTTACTGCTTCCGCTATTGACTGTTATTTCCAGTACCTTGTATACCTTACCAAATGAGGGCATAGTTTCTCCAATAACTTACCGAGGCCCTCTCTACTAATCGGCAGGCTCTGGCATTGGGAAAATGCGCTTGAGGTTATGTGGTGAACTGGGCACGGGTCACCAGTTGAGGGGCTCTGGATTCAGGTCATTACAACTTATTATTACAAGTTATTCCAAATTATTAATAATTATTACTAATTATAACTAATTATTACTAATTATTACTAATTAATCCTAAATAATACTAATTAATCATAATTATTACTAATTATTATTAATTAATCCTAATTATTACTAATTATTACTATTTATTTCTAATTATTACAAATTAATCATAATAAATACTAAAAATTATAATTATTACTAATTATTACTAATTAATTCCTATTATTACTATTTATTTATAATTTTTACTAACTAGTACTAATTATTAGAAATTAATCATAGTTATAACTAATTACCACTATTTATTATTATTTATTTCTAATTATTACTAATTATTACCAATTATTACTATTTATTACTCATTAATCATACTTATTACTAATAATTTCTAATTATTACTTTTTATTACTATTTATAAATATTTATTTTAATTTACTTCTTATTAAAGATAATTTTTATTAATTATTACTAATTATCGCTAATTATTACTAATTATGACTAATTATTTAAAATTATTCTAATTAATACTAATGACTACAAATTAATAATAGTTAGTATAACTATTAATCAATACTAATTAACACAAATAAGACGTGATTATTTGTAAAAAAATTAATGCAAAATAAAACAATTTAATTCTAATTTAATTTAATTACAGCTAATAAAGAATAAATATAACTCATATAAAAATATAGAATTAAAAATAAAATAAAAGAAGAAGATAAATACCCTAAAAATAAATCTTTTGGAGGATATAAGCCGTGAATATTTCTCCGATTTAGAACTTGAAATTTTAAAAAAAATTTAGATAAATATATAAGTAGAGAGGGAGAGAGCGGTGGAGAAAGGAGTGGAATGGGAGAAAAATGGATGAGAGTATATATAGGTTAGATTATTTGATGATTTCAAATACTATCCCCACTATTAGGTATTTTCAAGGGGACCCATCACAAATACCCACCCGCTGGCATAGTATTTGTGACAGGCTGGATCTCCCATTGCAAATACTAAAAAACACCACCGGGTATTTGATATAGGCATAATAGCCCGTCACAAATACCCTTCCTGTGTTTTTTCATGAAAACCGCACCAAAACTTTTATGATGAGGACCATCTACCCATTTCAAATAACAACTTAGTTATAATGAGGAGCGTGTCCCATCACAAATAGTCTCTTTCAATGGATTATTTGAGATGGGATACCTCCCCATCACAAATAGCCCATAGAAAATACCCATTTTTTATATAGAGAGAGATCATTAGAGGTATGATCATATTTTCATCTACCCTTGTTTGTTCCTGGTTAGATTCAGAAGATTTACACTCCTTTGTTTCGCCCACTATAGTCTATGTTCTAGTACAAGTTATTGAGAGGCTTCCCATGCCCCTGATGTTGACTACGCTAGTAAAAGGTAAGACCAGAATGTTTGACATGTGTCGGGGGTGTAGATTGATAATGGGGATACATCAGTCAAGTGGAGATATTTTTTTACTATAGATGTTGTCATAGGATTCCATTTTTAGGATTTAGTGGCTATATTCCATGCATTCCATTATCAACGGCTTTGAGAAGAGAGTTATGCTATCCGATGTGGATCGGCAACATGCAGTCTTCATCGGAAAGAAAGGTTGTCATGTGGGTATTCATCATGCAGAGACTCTTATTTGTTTTATGGATTCATTTTTTTTATAGAATTAGTGGATATTGGGATGGACGAGGATCCCATGTTCTTGAGGGTGTTTTTGTATGTTTTTCCTGAGGAGGATGTGACGCTACCTCCTTGATGTGATGTAGAGTTCAGGATAGACTTACAGCTTAGTTATTCTCCAATTTTGATGTCTCATTATCGAATAGAACCTTCCAAGTTGTAGGAGTTAAGGATCTAGATAGATGATATGATGTAGAAGGATTTCATCTGACATAGTGTGTAATTATAGAGTGCTTCAGTTTTTAGAGGAAGGGGGTGATATTTTAAAAGGTTTGTAATTATTCCTCTCAGAGTTTGAGATTTTTATTAATTCATTAGAATCCAGAGGTCCCTTATGGGTCTAGGAATCTACATCCCCACTAGTGTAACTATTCCTCCCATGATCTGGAGCTAGTAGCAGTTGTGTTTGCATCGATGTTGTGGAAACATTACCTCATTGGGGAGCACTTTGTGGTCTTCACAGATCACTAGAGAATGATTTATATATTTTCTCAACATGATCAAGATCAGAATTAATAGAGATGGATGGAGTTTCTTCAGGACTGTGACTCTGAGATCTCCTACATCTTAGAAAAGGAGAATTTCATGGTTGACATGCTGAGCAATAAATCATGGAGGAATGTTGGTCATGAGTCAAGAGATTCCTGAAAATTGATTGAGGAGTTGGAAACCCTACACCTAGATGCATGTGTGGTCGATGAAGTTGTTTTTTGTTTCATATAAGAGTGTAATATTCTCTTAAATAATAGGTGGAGGAGTCATAGTGGGGATATTTAGAGGCAGATGTGATACAAAATCATGTTGTCCATGATGTTGTTCCAGAGGGATAGTCAGAGGATGGTCTGAATTTTATATTGTTTCTGGGAAGGTTGTTTGTTCCATTGGGAATGCATGATGGATTCCTTCATGAGTTTCATAGCTTATCTATGAAAATAAAATCAAGAGTATCCATGATGTACCATGACATTAGGGTGAAATTCTAGTGCCCCAATATGAAATGGGTGGTTATAAAGTTTGTGGCTCATTTCTTGGTTTTCAAATAGGTAAATGTAGAACACCATGTTACTAGTAGTCTATTATATCCCTTGGATATTCCTAACTAGAAATTAAATGACATCTCAATGGATTTAATCACAGGGTTACCCTATAATCAAATAACTTTTTATGCTATCTAGGTAATCATGGATTTGTTGATGAAATTGTTTTAATTCCTAGTGATCAAGGATTCGAGCACCGTAGATATTTTTGTGAGGAGGTATGTGGATGAGGTGGTGTAGCAGCATAGATTCCCATAGTCTATACTTATATATTATGATTCTTTTTTTACCTCACAATTCAGGAGAGGACTGTATCATGCTTTTGGCATTCTGTTATGCCTAAAAATTGCTTTCCATCCTTAGGTAGATGAGAATATAAAGAGGACTATCCAGAAACTAGAGGATATGTTACGGGCATTCATCTTTTACTTCATTAGTTCTTGGGAAAAGAACTTACCTTTGGTTGAGTTAGCTTATGACCATAGTTATCACTCATCCATTAGAATTTATTTTTTGAGGCTTTGTATAGGATGTGGTGTAGTTCTATGTTGTGCTAGAATGAGGTTGGAAAGTAATCAATTCTTAGTCCTAATGTGGTTTAGAGCATGATAGAGAAGGTTTAAGTTGTTCATGAGAGGATGAAAATAACATTGGACCTAAAGAAGTATTATGATAATTGTAGTAAAATGCCCTTAGAGTTATAGGTTATAGACCATGTGTTGTTGAGAGTCTCCCCTTGATATGATAATTGGTGGTTTGGTAGGGGAGCAATCTCTCATCTCTGTTTGTTGGACCTTTTGAGGTGTTTGTCCACATTGGTGTGGTGGATTATCGATTTTCAATCCCATCATGACTGGAAAGGATTCACGAAGTCCTTCATGACTCTATGCTCCATCAGTATCTTAATAATGAATCCCATGGAATTTAATTGTGATAGTTGGATATCAAGGATGATGCAATGATTGTGGAATGACTAGTGGGGATCCAAGATCGTCAGGATAAAGTTTTTTGTGGATAAACCATTCATTTGGTTCATGTGTTGTGAATGCATGGTATCTAAGAGGAGAGTATTTGGGAGAATGAGATATTGATTCATACATAGTACCATGAGTTTTTTTTGAGTTTTATATTATTCTCATTTAATTGAAAATGCGATGTTTTTATCTTGTTGGTCATGAAATGTTCTTTTTTCCCTTGATATGTGATGGGTGTTAAAGCATTTGACATATGAAGATTGAAAAACCTAATTTATAATTAGTATGTTTTATAATATGAAAGGTTTTAAAATCATGTGGGTGATTTAGTTCCACAAAAATAAGATAATATCGTGATATGGGAATTGATATTCCTTGATTTGTGTTCCTCGGGCCTTGTTGTGTCATGGTTGTGGTAGTTATTGGCTTGGTCCATGTGGAGGATGTGATGGTGGTGCAGATGGTTATGTAGAGGGATTTATCTTGAAAATGATATAAAAGTTGTGTTTGTGTGGGTTTTTTGTTTAGATGATGACACTATTTAGTTGTAATGAGATCCTTGAGAGGTATCTCATGGGATGGTTGTTTAAACCCTATCCCTCTTTCTATCTAGGTTGGTTTTAATTATCAGGGATGAGAATAGTTTGAGATTTATCTGATGCAATGGCCCATAACTTACAACATTTTACTTTATAGAAATTATGGTTATTGATGTGTCCAGAGGAGGTTATAAGGAAGTTAGAGAGAAAAAGGAGGTTAGAATAGATGAATTTTGTTGCATGGAGCCTTGGATACACCATGGAAGAGAGGTGGTTATGGCATGGAGAGGCTGGTTATGGTGTAGAGGATTGGTATGAGGATTTTAATTCTACCACCAAATTCAATATAACTATGGAATGGAGTCTAGGGATATGCTGTAGAAGAAGGAAGTTATGGTATAGAGAGAATGGATGCTGCGTAGTGGATTGGGGTTCAGTTTTTAGTGGTTCATCTATTTTTTAGAAAAGATGTTCGATGGAGTGGGGCGATGATGTATCATTATATGTTCTAGAATTTGGAGTCTTGGAGGAGAGAGTTCAAGGGTTCTATTGTTTTTAGGGTTATTGTTCTGTGGAGCTAGGCTACAATGTAGTCCAACTTCCTTTTGTTGGGTTCTAGAACATAGTAGACTTGGTTGTTCTATAGTCCCTTCTCCTATTTTATCAGATATATGACACAGATACCACTATGTTTTTTATAGGGATCTTTGACTAGTCAGGATGCAACTTGATCCATCCCATTTTTTTTCCTATTTTTCTTTTTTTAGCAATGACATGACATGGTTCTATAAGATACACCTTGGTTTTATGTTTCTAGGATCAGGTATAAAACCAAAAAAACCCTCCAACCCCCTCATTCCCATGAATTTATTCTTGGTTCTTGGGTGATCGATCTTTAGTGGGTTTAGGAGATTCCATCCCCTATTTTTTTCTTGTTTCCCCTTGTTGTCCACCAAGAGAGGTTTCTATCAAGTTGAAAATATTGTTATAATTATATTTCGGTAAAAATATGTTGTAGGGTGGTGTGTTTAGGGTGATCAAGGTGTTCTAATTCATCTAGGTTCTTGGTGGTGGTGTACCTCTCATTTTATCCTTCTCCCGTGGTTCAAAATGCTTTGTTTGAGGGAGGGGATCCTTTGTTTCTCATATAGTTTACTACTATAAATACGGGCATTCAAAGCGCTAAAAATGGGCTTTAACAGTGCTAAAAAAGCGTTTTAAAGCACGAAGTTGATAAAGGGGTACTTTATCAGTGCTAAAAAAGAGTTGATAAAACATGCCTTTATCAGCGCTAAACACACACTGATAAAGGTAGACTTTATCAGCGCTAAAAGAGCATTGATAAAAAACCCTTTATCTGTGCTAAAAGAGTGATGATAAATGAATGTTTTATCAGTGCTGATAAACATATCCTTTATCGGTGCTTCTTTAGCGCTGATAAAGGTGTAGTTTATCAGTGCTTTTTTAGCGCTGATAAAAGAACGATTTATCAATGCTAAAAAAGCGCTGATAAATGCCCTCTCTGCTGCTCCGATAATATCTGCAGCAGCACACCCAAACACCTGCAAAAAAAATCTGCATCTCAATAAGCTAATTAAAGCAAGTCTACCCATACAAAATTAACTCATAAATCATAAGCTAATTAGACCAAGTATACCCATACAACAAGTATACCCATACACCATTAACACATAATTCATAAGTTAATTAAGTACATAAAGAATTCAATTTAGAATTTAGGGGGTTGGGGGGCTGTTCAGGGGTTTGGGATGGCTGTCCAAGGGGGGGTAGGGGGTGTTCGGGGGCTTTCCAGGGGGTGGGCTAGTGTCCACAGTGTCGAGGGAGATTTACAGGGGGGGTTTCCAGAGGGGTGGGGGTGTCCAGGGGGTGGATTGGTGTCCAGGTGTGGTGGGGGCGGTCCATGGGGTGTATTGGTGTCTGGGGGGGGGGGCTTTCGAGGGGGTGGGCTAGTGTCCAAGGTGCCGGGGGGGGGGGGGGGGGACTTTACAAGGGGTGGGGGGTGTCCAGAGGGGTGGGGGGTGTCCAGGTGGTGGATTGGTGCCCAGGGGGGGTGGGGGCGGTCCATGGGGTGGATTGGTGTCTGAGGGGGGGGGCTTTACAGGGGGTGGGGGGTGTCCAGAGGAGTGGGGGGGGGGGTGTTCAGGGGGTGGATTGGTGTCCACAAGGGTTGGGGGGGGGGGGGTCTAGGGGGTGGATTGGTGTCCGAGGGGGCTTTCCAGGGGGTGGGATGGTGTCCAAGGTGTCAGGGGGGGGGGGCTTTACAGGGGTTTGGGGGTGTCCAGGGGGTGGATTGATGTCCATGGGTGTGGGGGGCGGTCCAGGGGGTGGTCAGTTGTTGTTTTCACTTAAAATCGTGTCCATTTAAAAAAAAAGAGACCCTTTGAGTGGTACCGGCCACACCGTGCCTCAGATTGAGGCATGGTTTACTCGTACACGTCGACAAGGACCCGTGGATCATTCTTATAAAAGATCAAGGCAATCCAAATGCGTTTGGTCAGATTTTCATTGGTCAGTTGTTGTTTTCAATTAAAATTGTGTCCATTTTAAACAAAAGAGAGACCCTTTGAGTGATAGTGGTCACACCGTGCCTTTGATTGAGGCATTTATGACTCATACACATTAAAAAGGACCTGTGGATCGTTCTTCTAAAGTATCAACACAATCCGAATGCGTTTGGTCAGATTTCCGTTGGTCAGTTTTTTTTCACTTAAAATCGTGTCCATTTTAAAAAAAAGAGAGACCCTTTGAGTGGTACCGGCCGCACCATGCCTCGGATTGAGGCGAGGATTACTCGTACATGTCACCAAGGACCTGTGTATCGTTATTATAAAATATCAAGGAAATCTGAATGCGTTTGGTCAGATTTTCATAGGTCAGTTGTTGTTTTCAATTAAAATTATGTCCATTTTAAACAAAAGAGAGACCCTTTGAGTGATAGCAGCCACACCGTGCCTCAGATTGAGGCAGGGATGACTCGTACATGTCACAAAGGACTAGTGGATCATTATACTAAAGTATCAACATAATCCGAATTCATTTGGTCAAATTTCTATAGGTTAGTTGTTTTCACTTAAAATCGTGTCCATTTTAAACAAAATAGAGACCCTTTGAGTGGTACCGGACACATCGTGCCTCAGATTGAGGTAGGGTTTACACTTACATGTCCCAAAGGAACGTTTTATCATTCTCATAAAGTATCAACACAATCTGAATGCGTTTGGTTTGATTTCCATAGGTCAGTTGTTTTTTTACTTAAAATCGTGTCCATTTTAAACAAAATAAAGACCCTTTGAGTTGTACCGGCCACACCATGCCTCTAATTGAGGCAGGGATGATTCATACACATCACCCATGACACATGGATCGTTCTTATAAAAGATAAAGTCAATCCTAATGTGTTTGGTCAAATTTCTGTTGGCCAGTTGTTGTTTTCACTTAAAATCGTGTCCATTTTAAACAAAAGAGAGACCCTTTGAGTGGTACCAGCCACAGCGTGCCTCAGATTGAGGAGGAGTTGACTCATACATGTCAACAAGGACCCTTGTATCTTTCTTATAAAATATCAAGGCAATCCGAATGCGTTTGGTCGGATTTTTGTAGGTCAGTTGTTGTTTTAAATTAAAATCGTGTCTATTTTAAACATAAGAGAGACCCTTTGAGTGATAGTGGTCACACTGTGCATCATATTGAGGTGGGGTTGACTCTTACACATCACAAAGGACCCTAGGATAATTATAATAAAGGATCAACATGATATGAATGCGTATGGTCGGATTTCTGTTGGTCAGTTGTTGTTTTCACTTAAAAGTGTGTCCATTTTAAACAAAAGAGAGACCCTTTGAGTGGTACCGGCCACACCGCGCCTCATATTGAGGCGAGGTTGACTCGTAGAAGTCACAAAGAACTCATGGATCATTCTCCTAAAGTATATAAACAATCCAAATGTGTTTGATCAGATTTCCGTAGGTCAGTTGTTGTTTTCACTTAAAATCGTGTCCATTTTAAACAAAATAGAGACCCTTTGAGTGGTACCGGCCACACCGTTTCTCATATTGAGGAATGGTTGACTCATAATAGTCACCAAGGACCCTTTTATCATTTTTATAAAGTATTAACATAATCCGAATGCGTTTGGTCAAATTTCCGTAGGTCAGTTGTTGTTTTCACTTAAAATCGTGTCCATTTTAAACAAAAGAGAGACCCTTTGAGTAGTATCGGCCACACCGTGACTCAGATTTAGGTGGGGTTGACTCTTACACGTCAAAAAGGACCATTGGATCGTTCTTATAAAATATCAAGGCAATCCGAATGCGTTTGGTCAGAATTTCATAGGTCAGTTGTTGTTTTCAATTAAAATTGTGTCCATTTTAAACAAAAGAGAGACCCTTTGAGTGATAGTGGTCACACCATGCCTAGGATTGAGGCGGGGATGAATCTTACACATCAAAAAGGACCCGTGTATTGTTCTAATAAAGGATCAACACAATCTGAAATTTTTTGGTCACATTTCCATAGGTCAGTTTTTGTTTTCACTTAAAATCGTGTCTATTTTAAGCAAAAGAGGGACCCTTTGAGTGGTACCGGCCACACCATGCCTCATATTGAGGCGGGGTTGACTTGTACATGTCACCAAGGACCCTTGAATCGTTCTTAAAAAAGATCAATGCAATCTGAATGCTTTTAGTTGGATTTTCATCGGCCAGTTGTTGTTTTCACTTAAAATCGTGTCCATTTTAAACCAAAGAGAGACCCTTTGAGTGGAACCTGCCACACCGTGCCTTGTATTGAGGCGGTGTTGACTCGTATACGTCACCAAAGACTCGTGGATAATTATTATAAAAGATCAAGGCAATCCAAATGCGTTTGGTCAGATTTTCATAGGTCAGTTGTTGTTTTCAATTAAAATTGTGTCCATTTTAAACAAAAGAGAGACCCTTTGAGTTATAGCGGTCACACCATGCCTCAGATTGAGGTGGGGATGACTTTTACAAGTCAAAAAGGACCCGCGGATATTTCTCCTAAAGGATCAACATAATCAGAATGCATTTGGTTGGATTTCCGTAGGTCAATTGTTGTTTTCACTTAAAATTGTGTCCATTTTAAAAAAAGAGAACCTTTGAGTGGTACCGGCCACACCGTGACTCGGATTGAGGTGGGGATGACTGGTACACATCACCAAGGACCCTTGGATCGTTCTTATAAATGATCAAGGAAATCCAAATGTGTTTGGTTTAATTTCCATAGGTCATTTGTTGTTTTTACTTACAATCTTGTCCATTTTAAACAAAAGAGAGACCCTTTGAGTGGTACCGGCCACACCGTGCCTCGGATTGAGGCGGGGTTTACTCGTACACGTCACCAAGGACCACTGGATCGTTATACTAAGGCATCAGCACAATCAGAATGCGTTTGGTCTGATTTCCATAGGTCAGTTTTTGTTTTCACTGAAAATCGTGTGCATTTTAAACAAAAGAAAGACCCTTTGAGTGGTACCAGCCACACCGTGCCTCATATTGAGGAATTTTTGACTCATACACATCACAAAGGACCATTGGATCATTCTTATAAAATATCAAGGCAATCCTAATGCATTTGGTCAGAATTTCATAGGTCAGTTGTTGTTTTCAATTAAAATTGTGTCCATTTTAAACAAAAGAGAGACCCTTTGAGTGCTGTCGGTCACACTATTCCTCATATTGAGGCGGGGATGACTCTAACATGTCAAAAAGGACCCGTGTATCATTTCACTAAAGTATCAACACAATCCGAATGCGTTTGGTTGTATTTCCTTAGGCCAGTTGTTGTTTTCACTTAAAATTGTGTCCATTTTAAACAAAAGAGAGACCCTTTGAGTGGTACCAGCAACACTGTGCCTCAGAATGAGGTGGGGTTGACTCATAAACATCACCAAGGACCCATGGATCGTTCTTATAAAAGATCAATGCAATCTGAATGCGTTTGATCAGATTTTCATAGGTCAGTTGTTGTTTTCACTTAAAATCGTGTCCATTTTAAACAAAAGAGAGACCCTTTGAGTGGTACCGGCCACACCGTTCCTTGGATTGAGGCGGAGTTTACTCTTACACATCACCAAGGACCCGTGGATCGCTCTTATAAAATATCAAGGCAATCCGAATGCATTTGGTCATATTTTCTTAGGTCAGTTGTTGTTTTCTATTAAAATTGTGTCTATTTTAAACAAAAGAGAGACCCTTAGAGTGATAACGGTCACACCACCCCTCGGATTGAGGCGGGGATGACTCTTAAATTTCACAAAGGACCAGTGGATTGTTATCCTAAAGGTTCAACACAATCAGAATGTGTTTGGTCAGATTTCCATAAGTCAGTTGCTGTTTTCACTTAAAACCGTGTCCATTTTAAACAAAAGAGAGACCCTTTGAGTAGTACCAGCCACACCGTGCCTCAGATTGAGGCGGGGATGACTCTTACATGTCACCAAGGACCCTTGGATCGTTCTTATAAATGATCAAGGAAATCCGAATGCGTTTGGTCAAATTTATATAGGTTAGTTGTTGTTTTCACTTAAAATCGTGTCCATTTTAAACAAAAGAGAGACCCTTTGAGTGGTACCGGCCACACCGTGCCTTATATTGATGAGGGGTTGACTTTTACACGTCACCAAGGACTAGTGGATCGTTCTAATAAAGGATAAACACAATCCTAATGTGTTTGGTTGGATTTCCGTAGGACAGTTGTTGCTTTCACTTAAAATCGTGTCCATTTTAAACAAAAGAGAGACCCTTTGAGTGGTACCAGCCACACCGTGCCTCGGATTGAGGCAGGGTTGACTCTTACACATAAAAAAGGACTAGTGGATCATTATTATAAAATAATAATGCAATCCGAATGCATTTGGTCGGAATTTATTAGGCCAGTTGTTGTTTTTAATTAAAATTGTGTCCATTTTAAACAAAAGAGATACCCTTTGAGTGCTGGCGGACACACCATGCTTCAGATTTAGGCGAGTATGACTCTTACACGTCACAAAGGACCCGTGGATTGTTCTACTAAAGTATCAACACAATATGAATGCATTTGGTTAGATTTCAGTAGGTTAGTTGTTTTTTTCACTTAAAATCATGTCCATTTTAAACAAAAGAGAGACCCTTTGAGTGGTACTGGCCACAACGTGCCTCAGATTGAGGTGGGGTTGACTTGTACAAGTCACCAAGGACCCTTGTATTGTTCTTATAAAACATCAAGGCAATTTGAATGCGTTTGGTTGGATTTTCATAGGCCAGTTGTTGTTTTCACTTAAAATCGTGTCCATTTTAAACAAAAGAGAGACCCTTTGAGTGGTACCGGCCACACCATGCCTCAGATTGAGGTGGGGTTGACTCATACACGTCACCAAGGACCCGTGGATCATTATTATAATAGATCAAGGAAATACGAATGCGTTTGGTCATATTTCCATAGGTCAGTTGGTTTTTTCAATTAAAATTGTTTCCATTTTAAACAAAAGAGAGACCCTTTGAGTGATAGCGGTCACACCGTGCATCGGATTGAGGCGGGGATGACTCATAAACATCAAAAATGACACTTGGATCATTCTAATAAATGATATATACAATCCGAATGCGTTTGGTCATATTTCTGTAGGTCAGTTGTTGTTTTCACTTAAAATCGTATCCATTTTAAACAAAAGAGAGACCCTTTGAGTGGTATCGGCCACACCGTTCCTTGGATTGAGGTGGGGATGACTCGTACATGTCTCCAAGGACCCTTGGACCGTTATTATAAAAGATCAAGTCAATAAGAATTCAGTTGGTCAAATTTCCGTCGGGCAGTTGTTGTTTTCACTTAAAATCGTGTCGATTTTAAACAAAAGAGAGACCCTTTGAGTGGTAACGACCACACCATTCCTCGGATTGAGGCGGGTTTGACTATTACACATCACCAAGGACCATTGGATCTTTCTCCTAAAGGATCAACACAATCCTAATGTATTTGGTCTGATTTCTGTAGGTCAGTTGTTTTTTCAATTAAAATCGTGTCCATTTTTAACAAAATAGAGACCCTTTGAGTGGTACCGACCACACCGTTCCTCGTATTGAGGCGAGGATGACTCTTACACGTCACCAAGGACTCTTGGATCGTTCTTAGAAAATATCAAGGAAATCTGACTGCGTTTGGTCGAATTTCCGTAGGTCAGTTGTTGTTTTCACTTAAAATCGTGTCCATTTCAAACAAAAGAGATACCCTTTGAGTGGCACCGGCCACACCGTGCCTTAGATTGAGTCAGGGTTGACTCGTACATGTCACCAAGGAACCATGGATTGTTCTTATAAAAGATAAAGGCAATCCAAATGTGTTTGGTCTGATTTTCATTGGTCAGCAGGAGCCGCAGCAGGAGGAGAAGTTGGAGCAACAGGAGCCGCAACAGGAGCAACACCAGCAGCAGCATGAGCTGCAGGAGCAGCAGGAGCAACAGCAACCGCAACAACAACAACGTGAGAGACTTGTTCAGCCTCAAGGTTAGGAGCACCAGAATGTGAAAAAGTCATTATCTACAAAAGTGGTTGAACAGTTAATTCAGATTACATAAATTCAGTAATGATAAGATAATAACATGAGATAACAAGATCTATATTACAAAAAAAAATATAACCTATTTACTGAAATCTATTTCTTTTTTTCAAAGTTTTAAGGGATTTGACACCTCTATCGACCATCAAAATCCCTTCATTTTGGTCTCCTCTAACATACAAAACATCATCTGCATTGGTACCCCTCCGAAATGATTGCGACTACCACTAAAAGGATCGTCCTCAACTGAATTTTCATCACAACCTTCAGTAGTTTTGGACGATAACAGAACAATCGACCAGTTTTGGTTTGTGGGATCTGGAACATAAAAAACTTGTACCGATTGTGATGCCATTATAGAATATTCGTCTTTATACCCTTATTTACTAAAATAAACTTTCACAAATCCCCATTCATTTATTTTAACACCACTATTGTTATCAATCCATTTTCATTGAAAAAGCGGCAATTGGAATGTCATATAATCCAACTCCCATATTAGTTTGATAATGCCGAAGTATGATATATTTGAATAAATTGGATTGCTGTCCTTACTACCAGAAACATGCATCACTTCAGCCACTAGTGTAACTCCATTATTTTTCATGGTACTATCTTCATCATGTTCATCTGTATAGAATGTATAACCATTAATTACCTAACCACTGTAAGATAATATGTACAAACTTGGTCTAACAGTTAGCCATCGAAGTCGTTCTAAAATTGAATTCAGATTTTCATCCAACTTCTTACAAATATGGTCCTGAAACCATCTTATAAACTGGTGATTATGTGTATCTGATAACAATTTTTCAGCCCTCGATGGATTCAACTACCTAAGAATTTCTTTGTGAGTTTCAATATATGAAGAAACCTCTAAACTGTTATGAAAAACATAAAGATGAGCCTGATCCCAATCTGTAATACTGATTGTCACAACTTCTCCTCCAGAAATTCCCTCACCCTCAAAGCGTCCAGTGTGATGAGATTTCGGGAGACCAATGCTTTCCAAATCAGATAGGTATTTAGTGAAAAATTCGTTGGCTTCCTCAAAAATATATCACTCCACTATACAACCCTCTGGACGACTTTGATTTTTTACATACCCTTTCAAAATCTTCATATACTATTCAATGAGATATATCCATCTATAGTGCACAGGACCACAAAGTTGAATCTCTTTCACCAAGTGAATCATCAAATGAACCATCATATCAAATAATGTTGGCAGGAAGAACATTTCTAATTCACATAATATGATGAAAATTTCTTTTTCCATAGCTGGAAATTTACCCAAGTCTAAAACCATGCTACATATAGCTTTGAAAAAGAAACAATGTTTGGTTAACATATGATGAACATTCTTGGGCAAAATGCAACGTAAAGCTATAGGAATTAGATCATGCATCAAAACATGGAATCATTTTATTTCAATCCTTTTAAATTAAAATAATTCATTGACACAATGTTCTTGATATTTGATGAGTACCCCTCTGGAACCTTTACATAATTGAAGAAGTTTCAAAACTGATATCTCTCTGCCCTAGAAAGAGTATAAGCAGCTGGAGGAAGAAACATTCGATTTTCACCCTTCACTAGAGCCAACTCTTCTCGTATTCCCATGTAAACCATGTCCAAACTTTCCTTAATTCAGTATTTTTTTTACAGGGGAATTTAACAACGTTCTGATAACACTGTCACATACATTTTTTCCACATGCAGCACATCAAGAAAATGTCAGACATACAAACAATTCCAGTATGGTAATTAAAAAAAACTGATCTCTTTTTCCAACAAATTTTCGTAAGGTTTTTCAAAAATGGTTTACCAATAATAGTGTTCAGATATATTACTTTCTCAAATAGCTGATCACCTGTTAGTGGAGACGATGTTGTGCATTTTTCTGAACTTCCATTGACTGATGTCATCCAATATCGGTACTTATGCCGACGAGGTAGAAATCTACGATGTCTTAGAAACAAAGATTTCGATGAATGTTTCAACATAATTGATTCTGTATCTTCTTCACAAACGGGACACCCTTGAGTTCCTTTAATTCTATAGCCTGTAAATTTCCATAAGCAGGGAAATTATTTATTGTCCCATACAACATCGCTCTCAACGTGAAGTATTCACTTTTATAAGCATCATAAAACATTACACCTGAGTCTTGCAATAACTTCAAATCCTCAATCAAAGGATCCAGATAAACATCAATATCATTACCTGGTTTTTTGGGTACTGATATAAGCATAGATAACATGATTAATTTCTGCTTCATTCATAACCAGGGTGGCAAGTTATAATTTACCAACATAATAGGCCATGTACAATGAGTGCTGGTTTGAGAACCAAAAGGATTCAATCCATCTGTAGATAATGCAAGACGTAGGTTTCTTGGTTCTTTTCCAAATTCAGGATACTCATGATCAATTTTATTCCATTTAGGAGAGTCATCCAGATGACGTAATAACCCATCTTTATTTCTTTTATCTGCATTCCACGACAATTGTCTTGCAGTTTCTTCACTTTCATATAGATGCCTAAACCGTGGAATGATTGGAAAGTTCCATAAAACTTTTTTAGGATTGGATTTATCTTTCTTGTATCAAGAAGCACCACACACTGGGTATTCTGTAAGTGATTTTTTCTCCTTGAAAAACAATATACAGTCTCTTGGGCAAGCATGTATTCTTTCAAAAATCATTCCCATCGAGCATAGAATTCCTCTAGATTCTTATGTTCGGCTTGAGAGCTCATTATCTTTCGGGAGCATGTCATTCAAGAGAGCAAGTAGTTCCGTAAAACTGAAATCACTCCATCCATTGCCTTCTTTCAATTTATACAACTTCAGTACAAGTGACAATGTTGTATAATTAGTGCAAGCAGTATACAATGGCATCTTTGCACAACTTTTTAACTTCTCAAACAATTTTGAGAAATCAGAAAGTTCATCTTGAATTTTCTTTTTCATTTTTTTCAATACGATCTTCATCATCATTGACATCTGCAATCACATCCTCCATATGGTCTTCTTCATTATCCATATTTGTATTCATATCTAATGATCCATAAAACACAATTTTATCCTAGCCAGTAGCTACATTCGCTTTTTCTCTGTGTTTATTCCAACATTTATAACTCTGATCTATTCGGTGACATATAAAATGTTCTTCTAACTCCTCTGGAGTAATTAGTCTAGAATAAAAACAATGTAAATAAAGAAAAATGATTTGAAAGGATCCTTTGCGTGATCCTTTGAAAACTTGATGAACTCTTTCACTCCGTTCTCGTACTCTATTGTTAAATGATTAGCATCCATCCAATCTTTATTCATCTTCATCCTATTTGAATATCAAATATTTGTATTTGTGGTTCAAGTACACAAATCAATACTTCAAATACAGTAGATGAGAACCACTTCCTTATAAGTAGATCAAGTAATCCAACCTATAATCAAGATTCATAAAAAAGAATATTAGATTCACTAAAAAGATGATGATCTATCAATATATAAGGAGGATATAAGAGGAGATATAGGATTTCCAATCGATGAGAGATCCCCTTATCACAGAGAAACGAAACACATCCACTAGAGATTTTATCTGAGAAGAAGGGAGTTTGGAGGAGTTAAAATGACTCTTGTAAGCCTTAAAGAATCAAGATTTCAAATGAGAGTCGTGTAGGAGAAAAAATAATATAAAATGGGGCTCATGGAATTTAACACAATAAAAAATATACCACGTTGCAACCTCCCATGGACACAGTATAGAAAGGATTTAGACAACCATACTATGGTGTAGACTTCATGTCATGAACTAGGCCAGGTTTCCATCCCACTTGACACCTGACCCAACTCGTGGGAAGGTCCAAAGGGAATTACCAATCCACACGGGTTGTAACTAGTGCCTAGGCATTGAGTAACACCTTTGGGAATGATTTTTTCATGTAAAGTACCATAAATATTACATAATAATCAAACATCATATCATAACCAAATTTCGCAATATAATAGACCAAAAGATAACACTGCAATAGGGTATAATCATTTAACAATTTCAACCAAAACCAAAATAACAAAAAAAATGTAAGGGAACCAACAATACAACCAAGCCTCCATGAAACATGAGGGTCAAAATCCCCATTCCACAACCAATAACAGTCACCAAAAGGGGAACTACTAGCACATATATCCACCATCACCACCAAGGGAACCTTGACTTTAACTGGGTAAAACATAATATGGTCTACATAAACCTAAGGGTGTATATAAGGTGTGAGACAACATACCTAGTAGGACACAAAAAAAATATATTCCATGTAATGACATTATGATAAACATTAACATGTTATTTTTTAAGAAAAAGGAAGATACATTTTAAATAAAACATTTTTTTAAATAAAAGAGATAATAAATGTGACAAGATAATGGTAAGAATAGTATGAGCACTATAGAAAATCTCTAAGGTATTAGGGTTTCTAGGGTTCTAGGATCCTCGTACTCTTGGTGATCACATCTCTTAGACATGAAGGTCTTAATTGAGCCTCCAATCCCTATCACATGAATGTTTAGTTAGTGTTGTTATGTATATCCTTATTAAGGAGACCAATCATCAGCCTGACTAATTCACCTAATATACTAGACTTAGTCTACCCACCTAGATAACTAGGATTCCATTGTGCTCAATTCCAGCCCCTATATAAAATTATATCTATTTTATACAATGAAACTTCCAATAATAGAAACACACATGACAAACAACCATTTACAATAGTCAAATCATTATCAAACCCTTACGCACAACAAAAAATTAAAAAACATGTTTCCCAAAACCTAGACAATTTATAAAACCATTTTAGAACCAAATAAATCATATTAAACACGTAAAACAATGTCGAATAATGGAACAACCTACCTATTTCTTGATATCTTCACAAAACCAGAATGAAACCACCAACTGAACTAAGGAAATGCCATAAGGATTAAATTAAACACCATAACCATAAATATTTAACCCAAATAAATGAGATTAAAGACAACCTAGGTCAAAACCCTTTATATAGAAAAATAACCCAAGAGAGAAAAAATTAGTGACCAATAAAGGATAATAAAATAGAATGTGAGATTCTAACTTAGAGATTCCTTATAGATAAAAGGTCAAATTACCCTAAAAATGGTGCCCAAGGGAAGAGACAAAGGGAGGGAGTTTCACCTTGGGATAGAGGGTCAAATGGGAATATTCACCGAATAGAGGACCACTACGAAAAAATTAAAATGAACAGATAACCAATATCCCCAATAACCCCTAATGTATATCCTCCAAGAACATCATACATCTCCAAATGATACGTCTACATCACTATGAAGAGAGAAAATCCCAATAATGTCCATAGACCTAGCATAGGTCACCCAACCATTTAAATTTTTACTAAAATGGTGGGACATAAGATGGAAATATACTAATAACACATCCCTTCACCCAAATAAGAGACTACAACCACTAACCATGAAGAACCACTAGGAGCATAATTCGAAACCTAAGGAAAGGTACACCCAAAACATACCTATGAATCCAAATGAAATAACACAATCAATATCCATCAATGATTCAACCAACAACAAGAACAATATAAAAAAATATTTGGAAAACATGCCTTAAAGGGAGGTCCGACAAATAGAAGAGGGCGTTGCGGGCGGCGGAGGTCCGGAAAACCGAAGAGGGCGTTGCGGGTGGCAGAGATCTGGCAATGAGAAGCCGGGAGTTGCGGGCAGCGGAGGTCTGGAAAACTGAAGGGGAAGTTGCATGCTGTGGAGGTCCGACAAAAAGAAGCGAGGGTGGTGGAGGTCCAGTAATGAGAAGCGAGGGTGGAGGAGGTCCGGCAATGAGAAGTGAGGGTGGCCAAGGTCTGACAACGAGAACTCAGCGGGCGGTAATGGAGAGTCGTAGGGTTCCAGTACCATGAGAGTTTTAGGTCGTGATAAAACGAGGGCACTGTGCGATCGACATTATAAAAAAATGGACTAAGGTTTTATCAGCGCTAAAATATTGCTGATAAATCATTCCGGTATCAGCGCTCAAATTTTAGCGCTGATACAGAGAGTCTTTATCAGTTCTTTTCTAGCGCTGATAAAGGGTCGTTTTATCAGTGCTTATTTAGCACTGATAAAGGTTACCCTTTATCAGCGGTTTTGCTTAGTGCTGATATAAGGGGGCTCTTCCCTTGCCCATTTTTGTAGTAGTGTTGGTATCATGTGGGAGGGGTTATGCTCTTGTTATATTTTGGAAATATACTATGCACTATCCTAATAAACATAATGAAATGATTTAACTGAAATTGGAGGGTAAGGGGAATGAATCAAATTTTTTACTGCATTTGATATTTTTTGATGTTGTGAGTTGTATGGGCTTGACACCTTACTGAAAATCATGGCCATTAAGGGATTTGTTTGTGCTATGGTTTTTGTGAATATGGAACCATTGTTGTGTGCTTTTTTTTATCACCTAAAATGGAATTGTATAACCAATTATATGTAGTTAATTGAATGTTTACCCCTTGGAATTATGGATTTTGTGAGAATTCACTTGAAATAAAGAAGTGAAAGTGATGAAAATACCATTACTAAATTTAAAAAATGATATGTGAATTATGTGAAAAGTGTTGTGATGTGTGGTTGTGTTGTGTATCAGTGATGTTTGTTTTTTAGGAGGTATTTTTATGGGAATTGGTTGTGATGAGGAGTCTATTATGATAAGTGTTGGGGATGTGAAATGGTGGAAATGTGTGCCTTATTTTCCAAGTAGAATGGTTGGTTGTGATGTGTCATGTTGTGCTAAATTCCATGGTATTAATGGAACTAAATTGAAAAAATTAATTGAAATGGAATGGGATGATTTTTCTGATGGGTTGAAATGATTAATGAACACTTGTTTAGAAATTGAAAGTGTTTTTTAATAGATGATGAAGAATATCAAATTAATCTACTGGAATAATGGTTTGGTTGGAAATGGGAAATTTGGAAGACGACTTAACTTGAAAGGAAACGGTGGAATGTAACATGGGTCTGGTTGTGTATTGTTGTGAATTTAGTAGTGACAATGAAAGTGAAAGAGGTTTTGCGGCTTGGTTGAGATGTTGTGAGTTGGGATAGTATTCTTACTGTGAACCCATAGGATGCTCTTGTGTGTGGTTGTATATACTTATACCTTGCATGTTCTTTGTGATTTCTATATTTACCCCAACCGTGTCAAGCTCCTTGTACCAACAACCAAATGATTTGTGATTTTTTCCTAACATATTAGATTTGAGGTTGGATGGATGGTGACCCACTCTTCCCCCTCCCTATTCCAGGCAACATTGAAATTTATGTGCTATGATAGCTAGAAGTAAAAAGTACACAGCGGTGAAGTTTGATGAGATGAATTATTGTGGGGTCTATGCATGGTATGAGTAAGGAATGAGGTTGATGTAATTTATGTTCATGATACCCTACTATTATAGTTATGGTTGTGATATGATGCGATGGACTAGGTGTTTGCGAGTGAGACGTGGTTTTGACGTGATGTGAATGACTAGGTGTCTATAGGTGTGATGTGATGTTATTGATGGACTAGGTGTTTGTAGGCGCGATGTGATGTGATGGACTAGGTATATTCTGGAATGTTTCTATATTGAAGAGATGGGAGTGCTAATACATATGATGTTGGAGTGCGAGAGAGGAAAATTAGTGGGAAAGTGGTGTGGGGTACCCTTTTATCAATATGCTTCTTAATATGTTACTCTACTTGGGTGTGTTATTTGGTGACCATTCCACAGTGAGGATGGGATTTATAAGTGGACATGTTTAGGTGTTGTTGGTTTTGATATTTTCTCACTGGTATATTTATATAATCTTTTCACATATACATAATAAATATTGGGTATGATCCTATAGAGTATTCTTGTATTCACACTTTATGTATATACAAGCTTTTTTAGGCTTCCAAGAGGATTGTGTGGATCGTGATAGACAACACCTACCCGGACCTTTGGACCATCTCTCTATAACTACCATACCTTTTATTTTGGGTACATATTTGGAGACCCTATTATTTTTTTAATTAATAAATGAATTATGAGATGGTTTTTTGTTTATTTTTCTATATTCTATCACGGAGTTGATTGATCATTTATATACTATCTCTCAATCCTATAATGATATAGAGGTTCACACATTCCGTGGTGATATTTTTATAACTTTAGTGCTATTATTCAACCTGGGAACTATATGAGGCAATAATTTGGGGTTATTGTGCTTCTTCCTACATTTCTAGCCTATAAGGGGTACCTTTTGAGGGACGGGTAATGAAAAAAACACATTTAAAAAAAATTAAAACACACATGGGAGTGAAATCCCTCTTTATTTTGCTATACAAAAAACATAAAATTGCAACCATAAAGAGTATTTATTGTGATATTCCTTTATGAACTTATCTTTTCAACTTCCTTCTACCTGGTTCCTCCCATATCTCCCCCATTTAAAAACCTTACCCCTCCACCACCCTCAATATTCAACTCCTCCATCTTTCGTTTTAATTTTCCTCATTTTCTTTGAGTTCCAAATTCGTTGCTTTATTTTGTTTTATTTTTTTATTTTAGAGTATCATTTAGTTTAGAAATATTAAGAAGATGAAAAACCATTTGTATTATTTATTTTGTTTTTTTAGTTTTTTTACAATTAAATATTGATATTTAGGGATTTAGGTGATATTTTTTTGATTATTAAATAGATATGAAGTTAAAATTAATAGTTATATAGGTTGAATGTTTAATTTTAATGATTTTTATGAATTAATTATTAAATTAATTTCATCAATACATCAAATAAATTTAAATATCCATTGTTATATTTTTATTTGTGTAATGGTTTTGATTTTCAATGAAATTTTATTATTTTTATATGTTTTTACATGTTTATATTTTTTGATATATATAATAACATGTTTATTTGTTTTAAAAATTTATGCTTATATGCATTCAATTTATATGTCAAAATGTTTTATATAATGGTAATTTACATGTTTACATACATTTTAAATCCATATTTTTTATTTAGATTTAAAATTTTATATATTTATATAATTTTAAATTTACATGTTTTTAATTTTTATGTTTATATGTTTATTTGTTTTTAATTTAATGGTACATATGTCAATAAGTTTTATTTTATCTATATATATATATATATATATTTAAATTTATATATTTAAAATTTATAATTATATGTTTATATATTCCCATTTTTATATATTTAAATGTTTTAAATTTATATGTTTATTTTCTTATATGTTTTTATGTATTTTTTTAATATTATATGTTTACATATGCTTTAAATTTATATGTTTATATCTTTTGTATTTATATATGATTTGTGTGTGTTTTTTATAGGTATATATTTTTATATATAAGTTTTAAATTTTTATATTTATATTTTTGTTTATATATTTATATGTTTGAATATTTTAACATATTTTTAAATATAATAATCATTATAGGTAATTAATCAATCATAATTTGATAAATACATGAAGAATAAGTGATGAAAATGAGAAACAGATTGGTAATTTCTTGGAATATTCTAAAGGTAATCTTGAAAACAAAGAAATTTTGTTTCCGTCCACATAAAAATAGTCTGAATATGAGAAAATTATATTCTAGATAAATCAAAGATCATGTAACGTTGTAACACCCCGAGATTTTATGAAAAATATTATTTTAATTTCATTAATGTCTTTTGTTGTATTCTACACCAAGATTACCTTTCACTATACACAACACCGTATTAGCTTGCAGTATACGCAACACTATTCTTGGACCGTGTTACACACAATTTTGATAATAGTTATTCTACGCAACATTGAGTATATATATATATATATATATATATATATTAAATATATAAATGAAATATGGTTGGATTCTATTATACGAAACAATGAAGGATTTTTTCACAACACGCAACCCTGATTTGGCTTTCATTACACGCAATCGCGACCTTCCTCGATAGCGTGTGTTGTACGCAATACCGGGTTTTAATAAACAATGTTATATTATTATAATATTGTCATTAACTAGCCGTTATGAATAGTATTAACTAAATTTTTAATTTTATAACATTATTATTCATCTTACACATTTCTAGAACATGGTATAAGAACAAAATAAATTTTTCGGGTAAAATAAGTATTTTTCAAAAAATGTAGTTTTGCAGCCTTTTGATGGTGCACTCACTCTAAATCTAGTTTTTGACATGTTTATAAGTTCAATTTGACAAAATAAAATTCTTCTTTGGAATCATGAAATAAAAATTTACTTTGGATAAAATTTTCATATTATTCTGGTAACTTTCACATTTTAATGAATAGTAAAAACACGCTATATTTTAATTAAAAACATCTTTTTTCATCGTAATATCTTATGTGGTTAAATTATAATATTGAATGGTTTTAAAGTATAAATATAATATATTTTTACCATTTAATATAATGTATGTCATTAGCATTGATTTTACCTTGAATTCGTAGGTTAAATCAATTAAATCTTTTGCAATGTTTTAAACAAAAACCCGTTTTTATTCGACAACGGGATTAATTTTAATTTAATTTCTGCAACTTCTGTGTTTGGAATTTTAAAAAATGGATTCCATATTTGGAATCAGTGGGTCCAAATTATGTTAATAGGATACTTTTTATTTTTGGGAATTATGACTAGTAACTACAGTAAATTTTATTTACCATAGTTAAAGGTAAATCGGGTAATTAAGGGTAAATATAATATTTTAAAATTACCCTAACAAATGTCAAAATCCTATTGGATGACTAAAAATGGACCCATATCACCTAAGGGTCGGATTAGATTCATTTAATTAAATTTTGTCAATGAAAATAATTTAATTATTATTAAAACCAAAGAATGTGACAACATGTCACTTTCTTAAATTATATAAGTATAATAATTTTAATCTAGTGATAAACTTCATGAAACTTCGTACATGAATATTCTCCAGAAAGCTAATACAATTATCTACATCATAGGAATTTATTTAGAATTTTTAGGGATTAAATAATTATCATTTATTATGACACAATGATGGTGTAGTAATTATCTTATTAATGAAATATTGACATAATTGATGTTATAAACACCAAAATAAATGTAATTTGAGACTTTTTATGAATTACACTAATTTTCTAGGTTACTATGATATATTATTATTGATTTAATCAACTTGGTTCTAACATATAATTCTGTTATGACTTTCACAAAAATCATATATCAAATAGTGTCAAAATTGACACAAAATAGTTTTTAAATAAAATATTATATTATTAATTGTTATTTTATTCCTAAAAATCTAAGGTTATGCCAAATGACTTAGATAAGGATATATTAATTAATAATAAACAATTTGGGGTTCGTTTGGCATGTTATAGTAAGTGTATTAACCATATAGTGAAAGAAAACAAAAAGACACGGTAAAAGTTAAATTATTTAACTTAGAGTTAAATCTAATTGATAAGGTTAAAATAATACCCTAAACTTGTCTAAATCCTATTGGATGATAGGATTTCGACCCATACCCACATTAGCTTCGAAATAAGACCCTTTGGAACCATTATAAACCGATTTTTACTTTAATATAAAATAATATTTTGAGATATTCCTAAGGTGCCCCTCTCCTCCCTTATAAAAGGGCACCTCCTCCCCCTCCTCCTCACACCAATTTGAGCACTCAAGCTCGGCCAACCCCTGCCATTTTCTCCTCTCCACTTCCCTAGAATAATCCTAGAGGTCCTGGTCTTCTTCAAAGACCAATATTAGTTCCCTAAGTGGAGGATTCAAAGAGGCGTTCCAAAGAAGAGGTAATATCCGTTACCGATCTTTTCAATTTCTTTCTTCTTCAACTTCTTCTTCTTTAGTTGTTTCATGATAAAGTAATATCATCAGTATTACATACATACTGATATGTTATTATAAATATTAAACAACCCTAATTCACCTTCTATCCATCCTACGGAAAAATGAAATCACCGCGCGTGCGTACGTACGGAATACCGTCTCCACGCCGTGGTGTAATCTATTTTCCACCACCACCTTACAAGGATGGGTATAATGGTGTAATGAGTAACTATTTATGATTATTATAAAGTAATATTGATACTGAAATAATATATATGTACTCCAATAAAATTCCACGATTATAGGAACGATATCATCACTCGTGCGTACGTACGGAATATCATCTCCACGATGTGATGCGACTCGTTCTACATGATCATCATTACATAGTAATTATATAAATGAATTGAATGAATAAATATGATATATGTTACACTAATAAAATTCTGTATATAAGGTATCTATAACCTTGAAAGAAGAATAAGAATTTATTCAGCAAAACACGCATAAGAACAAAAGGCAATAAAGACCCGAGTAACAAGTAACAATGAAATATTACTAACAAGAAGATAAGAATATGACCATATATGATATCATATAAATATTTATGATTCTGGAATAAGTCAATAACACTATTTAAATCATTATACAGGAGGTTCGGACACTTACAAAGCAAGTTGTACCTAAGGTAAGGGAAATATCACAATCTCATTTTTATCCGAGATTGTTTATTCGTAAGTATTTACTGGGTTGTATTTTATCATCCAAATCCATGTTTCATAAATATGTAATATTATTTCCATCCAACTACAATTGTTTAAATCCAATTTTATCCTTCGGTGAGTTTTTAGTAAAAGAAATGAAAGGAATCTTTTGTCATTTTCCGTACAAGGTACTTTTTGACTTTTCCGACAAAAGTACGAAGAATGTTTTTTTTAACTTATACGGCATGAATGGATTTCTAAAACATTATTTCCAAGAAGCTTCCTTTACAAGTATTCAAGTTTATTTTTAATCAACTTCTTTTAGTTTAAAATTGTATGACATGTTAAGAAAGGAAATGTGTTTTTGAAGTAGAAAGGATATTTTTCTCAAGAATGAAGTTCAAGTATTTTATCAAAATTACTTTCCATCTAAGATAATAAAAGGGTTCTGTTTTTATCCCTATTATTACATGGATTTGATTATGTTGTGATGGAAACATTTTTATGAATTCCTTTATCTTATATGAATTGTTTTATGATCTCATGTTGTTTAAGAATCCCATTTTTTTTACATGGGTTATGCGATGATGTATGATTTATGATTATGTGGCACACATAAGAAAGGATTCATTATAAGATGGGTGGGACCTATATCTCCCTCCAATGCATTGGGTAAAGATTTTATATCTCATGAGATAAACAGGGCTGGAACGGTAGGTTATACCGGTTCTGTGAAACAGGACTGAAACGAGGGTTACTCGATTCAGAAAGGGACTTTGTCCACTAAGATAGTCTTGGCAATGAGTCTTGACTAACAAGAAATGATTCTCTATGATTATGTGTGAATGCCACAAAGTTTCATGTTTTAAGTTATGATTATTGTGATTACATTTCACTGCCATGATTTACCCCATGTTATGAAATTATGATCTCTTTTGCAGGTTAAGATTTTCAAAAGTTATGTGCTTATGTATATGATGTGATTGATATTTCTTTTGTTTACCCTTACTGAGCATTTGAGCTCACCCTTTTATGTTTTCTTTTCCCCAGGATATAAAGAAAGGTTTTAGGTAAAAAAAAGGAAGATCTTTATGGGAGATTTTGAAGATCTTTCACCACGATTAGAAGATTATATTCCGAGTTTCCAAAGACACTAAACTATTACGATCCGTGTGTGTGTGTGTTTTTTTATGTACTAAGTATTCCGCAAATGTAATGTAAAGTCTATTTACGTCAGGCTTCGGGTCTCTACAGTTGGTATCAGAGGAAAGGTTTAGTCAACCTTTGGAAACTAGGATGCGAGAACTTTAGTGAGATCCCTAGAGATATTTATAAGGTATGTATAAGGATGTCTCTAAGGATAAGTATACGTATAGGATACAGTCCTAGAACTACGGTAACGATCATAGAATTCAACCTAAAATGTTAGATATTAAGGGTACTCCCCCTTTACTATGTTTTTTTCCCTAGCATGATTTTTGCCTCTCACAAGATTCTTTTTGTGTTTTAGTTAATGGAGGGAACTAGAAGGAATTCGGTTAACATTGAATCCAATGGACAAATTGGTGACTATGAGCAACAAAATTGTGTAATTCCTAGAGAGAAAGATATTGTGATTATGCCGAATCAGTCATCGCGATATATGATTAACAAGGTGAAATTTAGTGGTATGCCTAATTCATCAAAGAAGAGGAAGATAAACTATTATGCATGTTCACATGTTGAGGAGCATAAAGAAAAGAAGATTGAGATTTCTAAAGAAGGGAAGAAGAACCTTGAGGAGGGACCGATGTTATCTGTGTGGAGAAAAGGGTCATAGAGTGATAGACTGTTATAGAGTTCAATGTCTTATTTGTGGAGAACATGGGCATTACCCAACTCAATGCCCTGACCTAAAAAGTTACTTCTAAATCAAGGAAGGACTTATTACAGGACAATTATTGAAGTGGATGGACTGAAGTGTTTATGTATTAGTATTCAGGAATAATGTTGTTGAGGTACTTTTATGGTGTATTGAAATATTTATGTATTGGTCTATTGTGGTTTTCAATAATTTTAAGGTACCGGTAACCATGAAAAGTGATTCAAATATTTTGGAAAGTAGATGATATGCGCATAATGAAGGGATAAGGAGAAAATGAAATGTTTGACAGTATTCATGAGCTCATGATTGATATAAGGACTAAGTGATATCATGGTTTGAGTATATATAATTTTGTGGATTTTGGTATGTGGAAAGTGTTAACTTTTAACTGCATTCATGCTTTCATTAAGGTTCAATGGGTATTCAAGAGAATACATGATTAAGGACTTTGAATGTTTGGAATGTGACAAAAAAAAACATATCTTATGATATATGGGGATCGACGATGGTGTTAAATCTCTGGTAGTCGTTTTCACTATGTTATGAGAGTGGACTGCAGTGTTATGGATAAGCCTAAAGATTGGAATAGATTATGTTAACCATAAGTTAGTATTATTTAAGGATAGAATTTTTTTCGATACTATTTATGTGATGTAGTTTTAGAAAAAGGACAACCTGCAGGACGAGCAACAACCCATCGCTTTGGACAAGGCTGTAGGAATCGAACCCACAACCGAAGTGCGACTGGCCTTTATCGCCTACCACTGGCCTACAGGAAGTCCCTGTTTAGTAGAAACTAGTTTTATTATATTAACCAGTATGATATATGAAGTATAAGTCCATTTTAGGAACCATATATGATTAATCTCACTATAGATCGACTTATGTATATAATTTTTGCTAAAATTTTGTTTGAGACAGATGGAATGACCCGTCATTCTATCACATGATCTGCTAACACTTCACTAATAACAAATTCAACTTCATTTATTTAAGAGATGAAGTGGAAATTGTTCAAGGCACGAACAACAGTGAGATTGTACCAAAATAAAGTAAGTATTTATTCTAAGAAAATTTTCAACTTTAGGGATATGATCTTGAAAACCAAAAAATGTTGTCATAGTGATCTTATACCTGATGAATCAGATGGTACCTTATATCATCACAAATCTATGGATTTGTGATTACTGGCTTTTCCATAGCCATGTTCTCTACCACTCTCCATCAGAACATGATGGTTAGATTTCTCTTCCATATCCATATTTTCACCTATGTGGAAACCCAGTGATTAGTTTATTTGGGTAATCATTACATTTCATACTTTAGTTTTTAAAGCCATGTTTTGGTATTCTTTTTTACGATGTGGGTTTCTATTAAAGAAACTTTCGAATAATAAACCATTTATAACCCCGACGAATTTCGAGGGAGAAATTCATTTTAAGGGGGGTAGAATGTAACACCCCGAGATTTTATGAAAAATATTATTTTAATTTCATTAATGTATTTTGTTGTATTCTACACCAAGATTACCTTGCACTATACGCAACACCGTATTAGCTTGCAGTATACGCAACACTATTCTTGGACCGAGTTACACACAATTTTGATAATAGTTATTCTACGCAACATTGAGTATATATATATATATATATATATATATTAAATGTATAAATGAAATATGGTTGGATTCTGTTATACGAAACAATGAAGGATTCTTTCACAACACACAACCCTGATTTGGCTTGCATTACACGCAATCGCGACCTTCCTCGATAGCGTGTGTAGTACGCAATACCGGGTTTTAATAAACAATGTTATATTATTATAATATTGTCATGAACTAGCCGTTATGAATAGTAATAACTAAATTTTGAATTTTATAACATTATTATTCATCTTACACATTTCTAGAACATGGTATAAGAACAAAATAAATTTTTCGGGTAAAATAAGTATTTTTCAAAAAATGTAGTTTTGCAGCCATTTGATGGCGCACTCACTCTAAATCTAGTTTTTGACATGTTTATAAGTTCAATTTGACAAAATAAAATTCTTCTTTGCAATCATGAAATAAAAATTTACTTTGGATAAAATTTTCATATTATTCTGGTAACTTTCACATTTTAATGAATAGTAAAAACACGCTATATTTTAATTAAAAACATCTTTTTTCATCGTAATATCTTATGTGGTTAAATTATAATATTGAATGGTTTTAAAGTATAAATAGAATATATTTTTACCATTTAATATAATGTATGTCATTAGCATTGATTTTACCTTGAATTCTTAGGTTAAATCAATTAAATCTTTTGCAATGTTTTAATCAAAAACCCGTTTTTATTCGACAACGGGATTAATTTTAATTTAATTTCTGCAACTTCTGTGTTTGGAATTTTAAAAAATGGATTCCATATTTGGAATCAGTGGGTCCAAATTATGTTAATAGGATACTTTTTATTTTTGGGAATTATGAATAGTAACTACAGTAAATTTTATTTACCATAGTTAAAGGTAAATCGGGTAATTAAGGGTAAATATAATATTTTAAAATTACCCTAACAAATGTCAAAATCCTATTGGATGACTAAAAATGGACCCATATCACCTATGGGTCGGATTAGATTCATTTAATTAAATTTTGTCACTGAAAATAATTTAATTATTATTAAAACCAAAGAATGTGACAACATGTCACTTTCTTAAATTATATAAGTATAATAATTTTAATCTAGTGATAAACGTCATGAAACTTCGTACATGAATAGTCTCCAGAAAGCTAATACAATTATCTACATCATAGGAATTTATTTAGAATTTTTAAGGATTAAATAATTATCATTTATTATGACACAAAGATGGTGTAGTAATTATCTTATTAATGAAATATTGACATAACTGATGTTATAAACACCAAAATAAATGTAATTTGAGACTTTTTATGAATTCAACTAATTTTATAGGTTACTATGATATATTATTATTGATTTAATCAACTTTGTTCTAACATATAATTCTGTTATGACTTTCACAAAAATCATATATCAAATAGTGGCAAAATTGACACAAAATAGTTTTTAAATCAAATATTATATTATTAATTGTTATTTTATTCCTAAAAATATAAGGTTATGCCAAATGACTTAGATAAGGCTATATTAATTAATAATAAACAATTTGGGGTTCGTTTGGCATGTTATAGTAAGTGTATTAACCATATAGTGAAAGAAACCAAAAAGACACGGTAAAAGTTAAATTATTTAACTTAGAGTTAAATCTAATTGATAAGGTTAAAATAATACCCTAAACTTTTCTAAATCCTATTGGGTGATAGGATTTCGACCCATACCCACATTAGCTTCGAAATAAGACCCTTTGGAACCATTATAAACAGATTTTGACTTTAATATAAAATAATATTTTGAGATATTCCTAAGGTGCCCCTCTCCTCCCTTATAAAAGGGCACCTCCTCCCCCTCCTCCTCACACCAATTTGAGCACTCAAGCTCGGCCAACCCCTGCCATTTTCTCCTCTCCACTTCCCTAAAATAATCCTAGAGGTCCTGGTCTTCTTCAAAGACCAATATTAGTTCCCTAAGTGGAGGATTCAAAGAGGCGTTCTAAAGAAGAGGTAATATCCGTTACCGATCTTTTCAATTTCTTTCTTCTTCAACTTCTTCTTCTTTAGTTGTTTAATGATAAAGTAATAACATCAGTATTACATACATACTGATATGTTATTATAAATATGAAACAACCCTAATTCACCTTCTATCCATCCTACGGAAAAATGAAATTACCGCGCGTGCGTACGTACGGAATACCGTCTCCACGCCGTGGTGTAATCTATTTTCCACCACCACCTTACAAGGATGGGTATAATGGTGTAATGAGTAACTATTTATGATTATTATAAAGTAATATTGATACTGAAATAGTATATATGTACTCCAATAAAATTTCACGATCATAGGAACGATATCATCACTCGTGCGTACGTACGGAATATCATCTCCACGATGTGATGCGACTCATTCTACATGATCATCATTACATAGTAATTATATAAATGAATTGAATGAATAAATATGATATATGTTACACTAATACAATTATGGATATAAGGTATCTATAACCTTGAAATAAGAATAAGAATTTATTCGGCAAAACACGCATAAGAACAAAAGGCAATAAAGACCCGAGTAACAAGTAACAATGAAATATTACTAACAAGAAGCTAAGAATATGACCATATATGATATCATATAAATATTTATGATTCTGGAATAAGTCAATAACACTATTTAAACCATTATACAGGAGGTTCGGAAACTTACAAAGCAAGTTGTACCTAAGGTAAGGGAAATATCACAATCTCATTTTTATCCGAGATTGTTTCTCCGTAAGTATTTACTGGGGTGTATTTTATCATCCAAATCCATGTTTCATAAATATGTAATATTATTTCCATCCAACTACAATTGTTTAAATCCAATTTTATCCTTCGGTGAGTTTTTAGTAAAAGAAATGAAAGGAATCTTTTGTCGTTTTCCGTACAAGGTACTTTTTGACTTTTCCGACAAAAGTACGAAGAATGTTTTTTTTAACTTATACGGAATGAATGGATTTCTAAAACATTATTTCCAAGAAGCTTCCTTTACAAGTATTCAAGTTTATTTTTAATCAACTTCTTTTAGTTTAAAATTGTATGACATGTTAAGAAAGGAAACGTGTTTTTGAAGTAGAAAGGATATTTTTCTCAAGAATGAAGTTCAAGTATTTTATCAAAATTATTTTCCATCTAAGATAATAAAAGGGTTATTTTTTTATCCCTATTATTACATGGATTTGATTATGTTGTGATGGAAACATTTTTATGAATTCCTTTATCTTATATGAATTGTTTTATGATCTCATGTTGTTTAAGAATCCCATTTTTTTTACATGGGTTATGCGATGATGTATGATTTATGATTATGTGGCACACATAAGAAAGGATTCATTATAAGATGGGTGGGACCTATATCTCCCTCCAATGCATTGGGTAAAGATTTTATATCTCATGAGATAGACAGGGCTGGAACGGTAGGTTATACCGGTTCAGTGAAACAGGACTGAAACGAGGGTTACTCGATTCAGAAAGGGACTTTGTCCACTAAGATAGTCTTGGCAATGAGTCTTGACTAACAAGAAATGATTCTCTATGATTATGTGTGAATGCCACAAAGTTTCATGTTTTAAGTTATGATTATTGTGATTACATTTCACTGCCATGATTTACCCCATGTTATGAAATTATGATCTCTTTTGCAGGTTAAGATTTTCAAAAGTTATGTGCTTATGTATATGATGTGATTGATATTTCTTTTGTTTACCCTTACTGAGCATTTGAGCTCACCCTTTTATGTTTTCTTTTCCCCAGTATATAAAGAAAGGTTTTAGGTAAAAAAAAGGAAGATCTTTATGGGAGATTTTGAAGATCTTTCACCACGATTAGAAGATTATATTCCGAGTTTCCAAAGACACTAAACTATTACGATCCTTGTGTGTGTGTTTTTTTTATGTACTAAGTATTCCGCAAATGTAATGTAAAGTCTATTTACGTCAGGCTTCGGGTCTCTACAAACGTTTTGACCTAGGTGCCACTAAAACAGTGCCCTGATCTAGTCAATCATAACACCTCAAGTGCGCCTCCCCATATATGAGATGCTACCGATTAGCAATGAGGGTTTAAAGGTAGTAAAATTTGGAGACTATAACCTATAGATTATTAATAAATACAGTGTAAGAAATAATAATAAAGATAAATAATTAAATAAATAATAACTAACAATCAATAATGGGTGAATAATGATCATGCATGAACATGCTCTGACAAAAAATTCAGGTAAGTATACATAATACATAGTAAAAATGAAAAGTAAAATAAATAAAATAAATAAATTGTATCTATCTCCAATACGATCCTGAGCATGGACTCAGTCCTTTTATCCCATAAACCATCCTATCCCAGAAGGATAGCAATAAAAAAAACAATCCAGGAACCTGATCTTGCGAACATGAGACCTGTTCGGGTACCCTAGTGCAATGGTGGTCTGAAAAGGGTGTAGGATAAAATCAGTAGACCACCACCAATGGAGTATAATGGATAATATAGTCCATTTATATAAAATAATTAATGTGTAGGTATATCAAAAGTAAATCTGGCATCCTTATAGAACCAAAATAGTGTAATGGTTTGTAAGGGACTTCATGCCCATAATAACTCAAGGAATGAATAAGTACATCCCATCCAATAACCTCAGGGGGGAATTAATAAATAAAAACTAATTCTTATAATAAACAATCATAATAAAATTCATATAAAATGGGATATAAAATCCATTTCCTTCATCTTTCTCATGGATGGGACTATTATGCTCAAAATCCTAATCGAATGGGGCGTGAGACTCCATGCCCAACAACCCAAGTGATATAAGACACCATGCACATAATCCTTGACCTGGGGGAATGGGACATCATTCCCAATAACCCCAACAAATTATAATTTAGTCATAATAAAAATGTAAGGTAATACCTCTTTACCTATGAGACCTTAGACCAATGTTTTATATTGAGGCAACTGACATTGCTCATGGTGCATTAAATTCATTTTTAGTACAATCCTCTTTCAAATTTTAAATATAGGATATAACACTATTTATGGAATAATAAATTAAATTTATTTTAGTAAGAAAATTTATTTATAAATACCAATAGGTCCATTCCATTAAATAATGGTTATAAAGGCCATGGAGAGCACCCATGACGATGATACAAATCACTATACAAATCACCAATCAATTCACCTTTTGATTTATAAATAAACTCACCTAAAAAAGTGGTTTTATTATATAACATGACATTTCCATCAAACAATACACATAATTCAATTTAAAACTCTAAATCAAGTGGAATAATTTAATATTCCAAAATAGGGTGATTTAGAACGGAATCCAAACTTAAATAGTTGAATATAAGCACAACAATTTTAATTCACACACCCCAAATATGGTTTAGTCATAAGTAAACTATAACTAATATTTGTGTTTACGAAAAACAAACATAAATGAGTGGTTTGGGTTTAGCTCAAAACCTCTAACCATATCAAAGGGGTATAAAACACCAAAAACGTGGTCTAAGAATTTAATTTAAGGCATTCTTCATTTTAGAGGTGAAACCCAAAAGGTCTGGTGCACGAAATAACAAAAAAAATTATATAAATGAATTAAATTTAAGGGAGAAGCATAATGGACACCTGCCTCATTCTTATGATGGTCTCATCTAATATTGGGATTTAGATTAAGTTGGAATAGAAAAAAATAGAAGAATCATAAAAGGCCCTGCAAATAGAGAAAAAGAGCTCACACAGATTTAGTATTCCATATAGTGAGTTAAATGAAGAAGAGAAGCATAAGGAGTCAAGAGCTTACCAATACAATTCCAACACACCCAACAGTTATTGATTCATAAGTTGTATGAGAACGATCTCCGAAAGCCTAAGAGGGGATAAAGGGTGTTTGATTGGCCTCCCTAAAGAACGTGAATGAGGAAGAAATGTGGGAGAGGAAAAGAAATAGAGGGAGGAGAAAAATGGTTATTTTAGCCCTTTTAATGAGCCACATGATTAAGACTCATAGTTTGGATAACTTTAGGCCAACCATGCATGATTTACTTCCCAAATCCTGACCCCGCATGATTTTATCACATAGTTTGACCAACCATTCACCTAAACCATGTGTATCTACTTGTTATATGTCACTAAGGGTTCATGTTAGGTGAAAAGTTTGGAAAACTATTCAAAGCCCATGAGACACACCTATAATAAACTATAGACCATTTGTACATCGATGTGCCTCCCCTAAAATTATTAAACCAAACTATGTGACCCCTTCTTCTATACTAGACTAGGTTGCATGATTTCTCTTGAAGGTCCACATGGTTTAAACTAACTATACACTCTATCTATCTTCCCAATATATTGGGATTTTAGAGATCGATGCTCTTAAAAATCACCCAAAACTTTGATTAACTTCTTTATCCTTAACCCACATCTATAGAAAACTCATTTAAGTGAACTAACTCTCATAATTACATTGCAAGACCTAGATTAAGATTTGGCCCATCCACAAAATGAAAAGAGTAAAAATATCTTGTAATTTTCATCTGAGTCCAAAATGTGGGACATTAAATTATCTCTATATTAGAATTTATCATCTTGGGGAATATATAGGGAACCATGTAAATGAAACTTGACATACTCGGGTCGTGAATTTTTATTCAAAAGACTGTGTTTCATTTACAAACACCACAAGTTCCTCCAAGATTCATTTCAGACATATAGTACTTAAACCATTTAAACTCAATCTAACACTCGTTAATGAAGTTAAAAAAACCAACCACAGATTACCTGAGACTATATAACCTAATACATGATTCTTTCATCATATTTTATAATAATAAGCCTAAGTCACTCCCCACTTTAGGTCTTAACATTTGAATGGAAAAATCCATGTCACGACACTTGAAAAATCAGAATTGCCTATGGAATCACATCCATTGCATTCTAAAGATGATCCTGACATATTTATCAAAATGATACAACTAATTATGGGAAAAGAAACTGAACATGGCCCTCATTTTGATCTGAATAGCCAGTCCTGATTGACCCTAATAAAATAGACACCCTAGCTTTCATTAAATGACATAGACAACCCTTTCTTGATACCTACCTAAATGCACATCATACAAGAAATAGTTACACTATTAACATATAACACATTTCAAAAGATATCTAGTTGAACTACCTCTGATCCAATATTCATAAAAACACTCATCTTAGACAACTAATACCTTTCAAATGATAGGTCATAGTTCCTTTAAATGGAGGCATCTCTAGATTTCACCGAACATGTTCATCAAAACCTGTAACTAACCTTTAGTGCAATCTTCTAATTGATCCATTCCTGGTTCTTTTATCAAATGAAATACAAGTGAAAAAATTACCGTCTAATGAATGATCCTGCATTAACATGACCCTTCTCACAAGAGTGTCATCTTCTAACTACCTATGGTGACATCCAAACCACAAGGCTTACTTTGAAATCCTACTTGAGTGTACTCCTACGGAGTCCATATATAAAATAGAAAAGAAAATTTTATTCATTTTAGATTACTGTATAATCAACTCTCACTCAGTGTACTCATGAATAATTCAAGATAAGGGTTATGTTCACCTCTTAACAAGGATTGCACCAAGATTTCACTAAAGGCATGTATTGTTCCTTTTGAGCCACACCAACATTTAAAAGAGGCTATAACGACCCTAACCAACAAATTACACCACATCTTCCGACCATGATTGTCTAGGTTCAAACATTGGCCAACCGTCTCATGATTCCCAATTTTAATTTTGCATAGCCATCATCACATTAATCACCTTAAATTTATTCAAGATCCGAGTTGATATTCCTAGAAGTGTTAAGAGGAACCCATCAATCCCTAGATCTCACTCAAACACTCATTGATTGGTTAACCCAATGTTACCCCACACAGCTATTGTGTACAAAAAATTCCTTGTGTAACAAGTGTACACTCCTGTACCACTCGGTTCCAGACCTGAAGCACACTTCAATAGTTCTTTCACCCTCAAGGCCATGCTAACCGTAGTACTTGGAACATCAGTCTCATCAGGGAAGGATCACCCTCAAAACTCATTTTAAAATAAGAATCCCTTTATGCTATTAAGCATCGAATGATAGTACATTACAAATACATCAAATGGGATATTTATGGTCATGTTTGTTATACGTAAAAGGAAATTCTCTTCATGACCTACATGATTCTATCCACCTTAAGAGTGTCCTATTCATTGCATTACTAAGAAGAGAAAAACATTTTATGACACAAATTCCATTACAATTGAATTCGGTTCTTGGACATGGTGAAACATTTTTTGAAAGAGGATCACATAGAGAGAGGAAAACTAGTTTCTCGAAAGCACACAATGTTAGATTTAATTTTATAGACACACAAGCCCCTCCTCTAATTTATTTCCACATGCATCATCATACTCTAATATAGAAGCCAATAATAATCCATATTGGCTGTGAAACATCAAAAATCCTTTGTATAATGTCATCCCAAAATACCAGGACAACTGAAATTATGACATCCATTTTGATGTTTAACACCCATAAAGAGATCAAAATTCCCAAGAAACTCTACTCCACTGATGACATATAAATGTAGCTTTCAAGAAACCATGACCCTTAATACGAAGAGAAAAGAAACCATAATGTTTAAGGTATTACATGACCTTTTCACCCAAACAATATATGATTCAATGTATCACTTTTAAATTGACATGCACTATGTATAATGGTGCATGCCACTACAGCAACAAAACAACATATATTTCACCATGCATTTCACGTAGGTGATAAAACACTAAAGGAAGAGGAATGTGTCACTACCTAAAAAGGATCTGATCATACCAAACGAATGTATAACTTAATAAAATAGGGAATTACAAAATTCTCATTCCTTTAACAAGTCTCAGTTTACCAAATAATCAAAGATTTACTTAGGGGTGTCTCTTTATTACATGAGTCATACTCGGGACAAAATACACCCAAACAGAACCTCTAATATAAAAACTAAATGGAAGAATCCATCAATTATTAATTCTCTGAAGTCACTTCCATAACCAGGATATCTCCATACATACACAAGGAATTGAACCTAAATGAGGTGACATCTTAAAAGATTACTAGGCCTTAATGCTTAACATTTGGGTTTAGAAAAAATAGATAAAGAGGTAACTATGGCCTATGGGAAATGATCATGCTCTCTCTCAAATCAATTTATAATGTAACCATTACCCAAGGGTTAACATTATAAATTCCAATACCAAGATTCAGTTTCAAGGTATTTAAATGATGATCATTTATTAAACATTTAAACAACTAACAAATACGGGATTTCAGGTATCATTTTTAAAAACAACTATACTGAGCACATTATTTATCTTATATCATTCAAAATTTTATAACATTTTATCTTATGATTTAATTTTCCAATTTTTTATATTTAAGAGTTTTTATAATGGGTTCAGTTAAAGAAAATTTCAACTTCTAATGAATAGAGAAAAAAACTCTTTATTTTTTAATTATAATTTTAATTAACTGGCGCCTCATAATTATAAATATCAAAAGAAGATAACAAATCTTTTTTTAATTAAGGTAAATGAAAAATTAATACGTCACCATATGTTTATATGTAACACCATATAAGAAGCTAAATATACTTTAAATAACCATTACATTAATCTAATCATACCCCCATGGGGTTATGTATTAGAGAATAATAAGATCAAAGTGAAATACGAGGGTCCAATTATTTTATTTAAGACATTTGGAACACTCTTAATGGGTTTATCACATAATAAAATCATATTATGAATGACCTACTAGGGTTGAGTCCTATTATCTCATAAGCCACATTCCCCAACTAACCTACTTGGGTCCAATTGTGCATTTGAAGAATTAGTCACACAAGTCTTCATTCCCAAAAGACCGATGTAAAATCATATACAAGGAAATTATTTTCTATAATAACTACAATTTATCATATATGTATATGCATCAGGGTTCAATTTGATGAGCTATCATTACCAAATTGTAACGATACTTTCCTTTATAAATTAAAAATAAAATTCATGTATTTGTAACAAAGTTTTCACATCCTTTTCTAGAATAAAAGAGACTATATATAATTGTTTAATTATATGAGTCACTATTATCTAATTTATAAATTCCCACACACTTTATAAGTTAGACTAGTGGTTCCCATTTAATTTCAACCATATTACCATGTTTAATTTCATACTATAAAAATTCTATAAAATAGAGATCTGTTATATGGGTTAACCTTTCCCAATTTATAAAGCACCCATACACATTATAAGTTGAAATATGGAACCCATTTAATTGAAACCATTAATGTTTTAGCTCATTAAAACGATGGTTCATGGACAAAACATGAAATAATTGGTTGATTATATAGAATTTCATCATCAACCTATGTGGTAAAACACTGTTTGGGTTGATACAGTCATTTTATTTAACAAACCAATATCATGAATGCAATGGGCAAGCCGTCACTAGCACTAAATACAAGCATGGAAAGTAACTACCTAATCAAGAAACACCCAAGCATGGTATATAATAAGTTATGCTAAAATAAATCACAGAAAAATGATATAAAACTAAGCATACTGAATAATTTAAAAAGAAAGGTATACAACTAATAATGTTCCTAAAATACCTAATAGGTATACAAACATGCATGTTAATAAACACACAAGAAACATCATAAAATCTTTGACATCCTGGAAATGTAATCTACAAGGCATAACATATTCATGGCACGTGAATATCTATGTTCCTAGAATGATGCATATATAAATTACTCCTTTCCATACTAGGACAAGGGTATAATCCCTAAAATCCATAAATCAATAACTAAAATAAAATAAAGCAGTCAACCAAGGTGAAATAATAATCAATTTCAATAACAACGTCAGGAAAAAAAATACCATTACCTGGAAACATGATATTTCCCTCACGCATGGGTTTTCCAGACCCAGAAAAAATCTCTTTAAATTTTTTTGAAAAATTCCTAGTCTCCTATATACCATCCAGAAAATGAAAAAAGGAAAAATGAATCTTTTATACTATTTGTAATGTCCTGACCTAGGTGCCACTAAAATGGTGCGCCGAGCCAATTAATCACTGGGCCTCAAGAACACCTCCCTATATTCCAGAGGATGATGAGTAGCAGTTAAGGTCTAAAGTTGATATAAGGGAGAGACTATACCCTTTGTATCAGTAAGAAATATATTGGAATCAATTATCATAATGAAAATGGAAATAAAAAATAATTGAAAATCAATAATGGGTGAATAATGATCATGCATACTATAGCATAAATAAAAGTAGATATACACAATACAAAGAAAATATGAATAAATAAATAAATAAATAAAATACACTTAAGATATCTCCAATATAACCACAAGCACATTCTTGATACTCTACTCCCATATACCATCCTAGGCCATAAGGATAACAACAAGCCAAAACAATCTAGGAACCTGATCCTATAAACATAAGATCTGTTCAAGTGCCCTAGTGTAATAAAAGACCATAAAGGGGGTGATATAAAATCAACAGGCCAACACCAATGGTGTCTAATTCATAATCTATTCTATGTATATAAAATAATCAGTGTGTTGGTATATCAAAAGTAATGAAGTTCTGTAATAATAAATGCAAACAAGTCAGGCTCATGTTCTTCAAGGACACCTGGATGACTATATCTGCTTCAGTCTAAGCCGAGATATCTATGGTCATTTTACCCTATATATATATAAATGTTTTTTTATATATATGCACTCTACGTGTAAAAGAATATATAGTCATGTATAGATAAATACATCATACTAGTTAGGACTAAAGGCATAACTCATGTGTCCATATATAATTATAAGAGTGTCATACCCTATAAGGGACATCTTGCACATAATAGATCAATGAATAAACAGGAAATCCCTTCCAAAAACATAGGGTGAATAAATAAATAAAAATTTGAATATTTTAATAAATGTTCATAAGCCCAATCATCTCAAATGGGATACAGAAGTCACGTTCATCATCTTTCTCATAGAAGTGACTGTTATGCCAGACATCCTAATTGAGTGGGCATGAGATTCCATTCCAAACAACAAAAGTGTTTTGAGAATATATTACCTTCATCCTTGACCTAGGGGTGTGATACGTTATTCTCAATGACCCTATCCAAGGTCCATCTAGTCATAATAAAAATATAAGTTAATCCCGCTTTTCCTTTGAGCTGTTATCTCGATGTTCCATAAAGAAGAAAAGACATTAGTCAAAGTGCATATCATTTTTAGTATAATCCAATTTCCCATTTTAAATACAAGTCATAAGACCATACATTTTATAATCAATTCAATTTATACCATTGATCCATATTATTTATAAGTCAAAATAGGTCCATTATATTCAGAAATGACTATTAAGACCATGGGAATCACTCATACTAGTGATACAAATCACAATGGAAATCATCAATCAATTTTATTTTTGAATTATATGATTTATGAACTCAAAATATAGTTCTCTTAGAAATTTTTTTTCCATAAAACAAATAACTTGATTCAATTTAAACATTTCGATCAAGTGGAATACTTTAATACACCAAAATATGATTATTTAGAATGCAAGAAAAACATGAGAAGTTTAATTTAAGAATAAAAATTTTAATTCACACACAAAGGATGGTTTTTTCATAAGGAAACCATATTTAATATTTGTATTTATAAAAAACCACCCTAAAGTAATGGTTTAGGTTGAGTTAATAACCACCAACCATATCAAATGGGGTCTAAAACACCAAAAAAGTGGTCTAGGGATTTAATTTAACGCATTCTACGTTTTAGAGGTGAAACCCATATGGTTCAATTCTTAATATAATGAAAATATTATATAAACAAATTGAATTTTATAGAGAAGAATAAAGACCACCTACCTCACTCTTAAGAATTTCCACTCATCTAATACCAGGCTGTGTTTTTATCTATAATAGAAGGAAATCAAAGAATCATCAAACACCTTGAAAAAGAGGAAAAATGTGATCACATGGATTTAACATTCCATATGGTGAGGTAAATGAAGAAGAGATGAATGAGGAGTCAAGATCTTACAAATATAGTTCCAATGAACCTGATTACACCTGATTTAGAGTTTATTTAAGGAAGATATCTTAAATTCTAGGTGTGGATAAAGGGATATTGAGTAGCCTCCATGATATACATCAATGAGGAAGAAAGGAGATAAAAAATAAATAAATAGAGGTAGCAGAAAAAATTTCATTTCATACCTTTTGAATGAGTCACATCGTTTGGATGACCATGAACAAACCATGTGGAATTTACTGCCCAAATCCACACCCCTCATGGTTAGCTCACACAGTTTGACTAACTGTGTGTCAAAACCTTGTGTTGCTACTGGTAAAGTGGTACTAAGAGTGTGGTCTAGGCACATAGTTTTTCAAACCCTGATTAGGACATACACCATATCTATAATAAACTATAGACCATTTACATGGCCATGTAACTATCATTTCACAGTTAAACCAAACCATGCATCACCTCCTGCTCTAATATACCAATATGCATGGTTTCTTCTAAAGGGTTGTATAATTTAAACTAACCATTCACCCTACCTATCTCCCCTATAATGTGGGATTTTAGATCTTGGTGCACCCTAAACTCACCCAATAATTCAAGGAATTTATTAGGACTTAACCCACATAAAAAACAAAACATTTAAGTTCTCTAACTCTTGGAATTACATTATGGGACTCAATTTAAGATCTTTCCTATCCACTAAATGAAAAAGGTCAAAAACTCTTGGAGTTTTCAACCCTGTCTAAAACATGGGACATTATAGACAATTTTTTTATTATAATCATAGTTTTATATTCTAGATCTGAAATTATAAAATAAAAAAATAATTCAAGATTGAACGTTGATGGATATTATCAATTTGAGATAGAGGATCATCTTGATGAATTAATTAATGACGTATGAATGAAACTATCAAAAAACAACAAGTGTCGAATAATTTTCTGGTGATTTTGAAAAACCACTATTATCAGGCTGTACTAGATTTACAATGTTATCGATAGTGATAATATATGTTAAATTAAAAGAAAGAGATTATTTGATTTAGAAATGTTTCACTGAATTTATTAATCATATGAAAGAGATAAATCTATAACATTATAAGCTTAGGATGGTTCCAGATGTAGAGAAATAACATGTTTAACGTAAGTAAAACTTAAATTTTTTATATTCAATAGATCATTTTGAATTCACAATATGTGAATTCCATGACCAACCAAAATTTTTCTGAACAATATTGACAAATAATATTACTAGAACAAAGGGTGAATAACTTTGCACATTAATTTATAATTAATTTAAATACACAAGAAAAAATATTACCTCTATCTAGATAGATTTCTATGTTGATTCTGTTGATCTTATGACTGTAATAAATGTTTTCTTTGTATTGTGAGGTTCCAAAGTAGTTCCCCTCTAGAAGTGATCCACACATGTTCCTTTGATCTTTAAACAACAGCGAAGAACCTCTAGGTGCTAGCATGATAGATTGATCATATTTTGTTTTTCTTTTTGATCGATTCAAATTAATTCATTCTTGAAGTATTTTCATCTTTTCCTTCTTGTTCTTGAGAGGAAGATCGGAGGAGAGAGAAATTGAGAGGAAATTATTGTGTAATACAATTATCCTTTCTATGATTAACATAATAGTCTATTTATGGACTTATATTTAGGTTTTACCATTTAATTCATTATGAAAATGACTATAATAATATATTAAAACCAAAAGAAAACCTATTATGTATAATAAAATAATAATTTTGTTTTATTTTATGGTGTGTGATAACCCGTTCAATGATAAATATTTATTTTACAATCTCATAAATAATTATTCATCATCTGACAAAATATGGTTCTCTTGTCCTCTCAAACATTTATTGAATTCTAGAATAATTATTCAAATAAATATTATTCATTCAATAAAAAATTTAATATTCTATTCATAGTCCAGTGAATAAATAATTATTTAATATTTTCATAACTAAATAAATTATTTATTTAATAAATAAATAATATTTTGTGAATAAAAAGAGACAAATATAAATTATATACTCACATGATTAAATAGTTACCATACGAATAAATATTTATTTAAAATTTTGACCATTTAATAAATCTTGAATAAATTTTACTTCTCGGTCTGAAGAATAATATTTATTACAATTTTTAAATATAAATAATATTTAACAGAGATCAAAGGAAACATGTTGTGCGTGACCCTCTCAGCCTTTTCTTTAGAGACATTAGATGGTCTTGCCTAAAGTCCAAGATTATTATCTAGGAATTAGCGAAGAAACCCACAGAGGAAGATGATATATTGAAATGAAAAAACCACATAAAAACACTCACTATGTAATATAATCCATTTTTTACAGTATATCATCAAGCAGGTTGCACACCCTCATCATCAACCTATATTATTTATATGTATTTATTTTAATATCCAAAATAAAATATTTAATTAACCATGGCCATAAAAGTTAATGAAATCTTCCATTTAAATCAATGGGATGGTGCATCAACTTCTATAAATATGAAAGATACAAATCAATCATCTAATTATTCTTTAATAACATATCATTCATGATTCACTCAACGTACCCAACTTCACCATGATCCCATGTCTTCATGGTTTATGACAATACATCAAAGTGAATGAGATATGAAATGCATTAATAATAATATTAAAATCTATGGATCATTTCAAACACTCACAAAGAGGAATATATAACAACATATAAACATGTGGATTTCCCACTAGAAGGTTCCTTATCATAATCACCCATCTTAGAGATTACCAAGTGTGAAGTTCATGAGATAAAGTCTCATATGCTTATGAGTACTATCACATGACAGTAAACATATTATGTGTCCCACCATATAATGTTATCCAATCATAAAACAAGGTTTATGAATATTGTCATTACAATTTATGGTTCTCATCACAATGGGGAACTTCTATGCCCTTTTTAATGAGACATACACTATAGGACACTAATATATAAAATTCATATAGAAAAATGAAAAATATGTCTTAATTTATTTAATTAATATTAAAATCATCAAATATAATTGTTATCTAAATTACAAATAGTTGTTTCCAAGACACCAACTCCATTAGAATCCCACTTATACTAGAGACAAATACTAAAAAAATTTAGTCCGATAGCTCTCTCATAATGATTATGTTTCTATTGAGTAAAGGATTTAGTTAAATGGTTTTCAAAATTTTATTCCACATAAACTTCTCTCGTAGTGACCACACCTCTTTGACAAAAATTCTTAAGAGATGATATATATAATGTATTTTCTATATCCACTAATGTGACCTTGTCTCCTTTGCATGATCCCTCGCTGTAGTTTTATCCCAATAGAGTGTGATGTGGTCTTTACTGTTATACACAATGTCAAGGTCATAAAATAATTTTTGAATCCAAAATACTTCTTTATCTACCATAAAAACCACAATGTACTCAAGTTATACTATAGAATCATCAATTATGGCTTGATTTGAGCTCTTCTAGCTCTCAACGCCTCCATTGAGAGTGAATATGTATTCCAACTATGATTTTATGAATCCTTAATCTAGTTGGAAACTAGAATATGTATTTCACCTTATAAATTATTCTTCATCTCCTTTATAGACCAATAATATAACCTTAATACACCTCAAATACATAAATATAGTATTTACTACCATCCAATGGCAGTCACCTTAGCCAACTTGATTTCTTTTGACCACACATAAGGAATTGGAAGCATCTATCATTTTATATAGTATAGTATATATATCTGATCCAATATCTAACATGTCTTGAATCCTTTCTATCCTCATTATTTCATCATGTATTTGCAGATAAATTTTCTTGGAAATATGAATGCCATATGACACTAGAAAAAATACCATCTTGTATTCTTCCATGTTTAATCTCTTCTGTATCTTGTCAATGTACATACATTAACTTAGTCGAACCAATATCTTGGATCTATCATGATGGATATTGTCCCAAAAATTACATGATTATTTACCCAATTCCTTCATAGAGAACCATGTTTCTATCCAATAATTAATGGACTATAATATTGGAATTTTATTTCTAATAATAGAATTTCATGAATATAAACTATTATAAAAATTAATGCACTCCCCTTAATCCACTTATACACAAAAGTCTCACATTCAGTCTTTATGAAACCAAATTCTATTATGGATTCATCAAACTAAATGTTCCATGACCTATATTCTTACTTTAATCCATAAATGGATCTATGAAACATTTATAACACGTTGGTATCCTTTAATTTTAACATTTTAACTAGAAAAAGGTTTCATCATAGTTTATTCCTTGATTTTATTTGAACCCTTTTTCAACTAGTTGTGCCTTATAGGTACCAAATTGTCCACCCATATTCAGTTTCTTCTTGAATACCCATTTACAACCAATAATATTTACATCATCTGAAGGAAATATAAAATCCCCTACTTGGTTTTGGTACTTGGAATACATTTAATAATTCATAAGTTCTTTATATATGGAAGCTTCTATGTTATTTACTGGTTCCTTATAGGATATAAGATAATTTTTATCAACTAATAATGATTCACCATCATTGGTGACAAAAAAACCTTATCATTCTCATTATCTATCCTCTATCACACACATAAGTAGTACATCTATCTCTAGAACATCCTCTTCCATGAGGAGTTTTTGAATCTTTTCAACTAATGAATCTTTTTTATCTTCATCCTCAATAATATCAAAGTATATGTCACTCCCATCATATTATTTAGAGATGCGATCTATTTAAAGAAAGGTGGGATGTCTGTTAACTCCAAATTTATTATCAGAAGAACTGTATTGGTAATATAATTTAGTTTATTTAGGAAATCTTATAAAGATACACTTAGTTTCCAATGACTTACGTGTATTTATAGAAAAATCCTTAACAAACAATTCACAACCCTACACTCATACATGTGACAATGTACTTTATTTTCATACCAAAGTTGATATATAATATTGGTTGCTAGTTTTCACTTAGTTTTGTATGTTTGATATTTCATATACTTCATATCCCCAAAAGGATTATATAAGACTCACATGAATCATTATAAATATTACCATGTATAACAATGTGAGGTTCCTAATCATACCCAAAACATTCCATTATGGTGTGCAAGGAAGAGTGAGCTGAGATAAAATACAAAACTCCCAAAAATAATCAATTAAGTATTGATTAAGATATTCTTCACCCCAGTATGAGTGAAGTTTCTCAATCCTATTACCAATAAAGTTCTCAATTTCATTCTTATATTCCCTAAATCTATCAATAAAATATCACTTATACCTCATTAATTAAACATATTCATATATTCTAAAGTCATCAGTAAAAGTTGTGAAGTATGAGTACCTACCCTTGGATTAAATTGGAAATGGTCTACACACATCGGTATGAAGAAACTCATGAATCTTAGTATCCCATTCAAAATTTCCACTAAACCTAGATTTGGTCATTTTTCCTTACAAACATACATGACATAAACCAAGTGGTTTTATTTCAACTGAATCCAAATATCCACCTTGGTGTAATTTTCTCAAATAATTTTCATTTCCATGGACTAGATGACAAATCCATCATTGGGTGTGGTATGAGTCTTGTGAACAATATTCGTTATTGATTTATCCCTTTTCGGTGTTTGGTTTTGGGTTTCAATCTCGGCTTCCATTTATTCCTGTTTCTCTTAGGGTTTTAGCCACACATTCCCTTTTTTCATTTCAGGATGTTGTTCATTCTTTTAGGGTTTCAGCCCCGATTATCTCTTTCTTGCTTCACAGTGGTTCTCATAGGGTTTCATCCCTTTTCTCACTCCATGTTGGTTCATGCTTCGTGGATTTTCTCTTGGTTTTTCTTCCATCGGCTTACTCTGGCCCCCTTCTTTTCCGCTCCTCTCTACTCTGGCTTCCTAGTTCTTTGCTATCTATTAGGTCGGTAGGGTGTGATGATTCCGAAGGAATTTTTGGGATGTGTATGGGGAGCGACACGAGGTTCTGGGCAGCGCAACTTGTAGCAGATCTTTCCAGTTCTGTTGGATCTTATGGTGATTGTGCAGTGGCGATGATGGGTCCTCAACGAAACTGATGATGGTTTCTGGTGGCGGTTTATGGTGATTATGATGATGTCTGTGTGGGTTTCTGTCGACAGCGATGAGGGCCTCGATGGTAGGTTCTCGATGGTGATGTGAGGGATGACGTCTTCAGTGTTCTGTTCGAGGTGACTAGGTGTCCGAGGTGTGATGATGGTTTGACGGTGTTTTGATTTTCAAAATTTGAAATGGTTTTTAAGGTCAATAAGGTATGTCAAAGTGATCCAGTTGTGATCTTGGATGATGGAACATGGCAATGCTTGGAGGGTTTGTCTGCAGTGATGTTTGTTTTTTGAATTCTACATTTTGTATGCTCTATGTTTATGTCTAAGTGGGGAATGCGCTGGGGATATGTTTGTATGGTTCTCACTTCTCCAAAAAGTGATTTCCTATAATAAAATAAAAATTATTTGGTTGGATGATAAAAGAAATGTCATTTTTTTATTAATATTATCTAAATTATATTAGGGTGAATATATGGAAATAATCTAAAAAATTTATTTTTTGAGGTAAAAAATGAAAATACCATTTTTAAATAAATACTATAAATCCTATACTATAATAATGATATGATCATGAATAAAAATTTCATAATACTTATATTTGATAAAAAATTATTTAATAAATAAACATTATCCATAATTCATTACATTTAGAAACACATGCTTAACATTTTGAAAACCATGATTTTATATTAAAAGAACTATTTTTATGAGTTATATGCATATCACATTAAAATTATTTTTTATCACTTCTAATCTATTTAAAATGGATTTTATATTTTTAATTATAAAAAAATTAGGTAATAAGGCCCATTTCATTTTTTGGCACAAAAAAATTACCGTGGTAAAAAAAGGGTTATTTTAGTATAGGTAAAATAATGCAAAAGGTTAAAATTAAATAGTAAAGACACAAGATAAATAAAAATTATATTTTTAAATGGGGTTTTGAGATATTTTAAATCATTAAAAAAACTTTTAATCCTTAATTATCAACCATATTCCTTGAAGATAATTCCACACAAATGTGGTTAGCATTTAAAACAAAATAATCATTATTTTGTCCCTCATTGCCATCCCTCCTCAAGTATAAATACCCTAAATTCCATCCTTACTCTCAAAAAAATCCATTGAAAAATAATAATCTCTCAATTACCTTCTCAATAGCATCTCTACAGAATTTCTAAAGTTTAAAGTATTTTCTCTCAAGATTTAAGAATTTTCTCCCCTGTTTAGGGTTCTTAATCCTCTCGTTTCATTTTCAAGTTAATTACATTTGTTATATTATATTATTAAATTTATTTTTTATTATACCATAATAATTTTTATTTAATGTTATTATATTTCATTTGATATGTTTCAAATTGGATTTTTAACCCACCTCATTATTGATTTTTCTTATACCATTACTATATTGTAGTAAGGGTCCTCAATCCCCCTCTTTCCTCTTCAAGCTCATTAACTTTGTTATATCATATTCTAAATTTTTTTATACTTAAATTTATTTTTATTACATGGTATTATCTTAAATTTTTTATTGTTTTAAATGTGAATTTATTTATTACCTCTCATTATAGCATTTTGCAAAGTTGTTACTATGTCAAAGTATGGGTTTCCCCCAATACCTCTCTTTAAATTTCAATTACAATTAATTTATTATATTGAAGTGTAAGATTACTTTTCATATAAAAAAATTATTTTAATTACATTTTATTATAATCCATTTTAATTATTTTTAATTATAGTTTACTTACTCCCTCTCATTATATCCTTTTTCTAAGTCATTTTAATGCTCAAATTATCCCGTAACTATAAAACCATCCCGAACTTTTGGTGAAGTAATGTGTGTGTGTCTTTACAAGAAAATAAATATCTATATAGATAATATAAGAGGATTTGGTTTTTTATTAGAATAATATAGGTGTTATATCCTCAAAATAGTTGGTTAGGTATATCCCGATCATCATCCGAGTGCTTGGTGAATGTGACCTTACTGAACCGTTGGTTTGGCATTCCTATGGGATTTTCATTGGATAATTCACATAAACATTATGAGGCATAATAAATGATCAAAATATATGTATTGGGATTTACATTCAATTGATATAAATTTTCCATGAATATAACCTTCAACACTTCTTGTTATCATTCCATCAATTGACTTCTTACACTTTTCATTATGGGTATCATATATTTTGAAATGATAATTATTAGATATTAACCAAGATAACTGAATTAATCCATTTAAGGGGTTTCTTTCAAACCTAATTTATAAACAATATTCATGTTATCTTTTACTCTCCATAATTACCGTGTATTTTACCTTTCTTCTTCATATACATGTGGTATGGTGGAGATTTAATCTCCATGGAGAATGATCCATCATTGCCTTTGTCTTACGTTATCATCCACTATAAACAAATTTTTTTCTAATTCATTTACCTTATGGATACCATTGAATTGTATTTCAAATTTATAGTTGTTCACCTATATACTCATTCAACGATTATCTGGGAGAATTATTAATCAAACCATACACCATTTATTCAATATAGTTTAAATACCCTATAATTAATTATCTCGATCAAAGTGTATTTATAGAGATACATACTTTTTTTAGATACCCATTTATTTCCATGGGGTCATTCTACGATTATTTATGTATTTATTTTTTTTAATTTTTTTACACATAATCATGCAAATTTTTTGATGACTACACCCAGATAGCATTCTAATACATTAGGTAATGTTTTTTTCTCATGATATGATATATATGAGATTATGAAGTAAAAATAATTCCTTACAGGACTCTGTTGAGCATGTAATGTTGTCTTGGAAGTTAACCTTAACATATGATTATTTAATGTTTTATGTTGATTCCATATCCCTATGTTTAAATGATGTTTTTATTCCATGATTACATTAGGCCTTCATATTTTTATACATAAGACTTTTCTTTATGATATCATGTTATGTGTCATGTAATAATGATCATGTTATGCCTAATGTACCTAAGATCATGTTAAGGATTCTTTTCTTATGATCATGATATGAATATTTTACCTATATTCATATTCCTATATCTCCCCTCATGTTTTACCCATGATGTTAATTTATGCTCCATTCTCATTTTTTATCCCTTACATGGATTCATAGCTTAACCTTTTCTCATGTTTTCCCATTTCCTTAAGAATTTAAATGAAAGGTATACATATATGAGAATTAGATGTGTGGAGAATATTTATGGAATAACTATATATTGTACCATGTATTTATTTATAAACATATATTGTTACCAAAGACACTGAACTTTTGATATTGAGAGTTTTTTCACAATTCATGTGATGTATTAAAAAGTATATATTTTTAGCACTAGATATGGATGTCTGGGTCTGGGGTGTCTCCGTTAGTATTATAGTAGAGTTTGGTTATTTTTTTGGAATTAAGATTTTTAATATTTGGTTATATAACCTTATATAGAAAAAAATTTTCTCTAGTGGACTAGATTAATTATAACTAGTATGACCCCATAGGATTAATATCTTCTATGTATTCATAATGTGTCTTTTTTAAATATAGAATTTAAAATAATATTTGGCTATATCAAGTGTCATTCAATGAGTAAAATTGTGCGGATGGAATTTATTTTTGGGGTTAGATTATAAAAACGTAAAAATACCATTATTTTATTAATAAAAGTACTTCTTATTTTATAATGACTGTTTTAATATGAGCACATAGAAAAAAAACATTTTCTAAGAACATTACTCATCATGCATTGATATGGACAAATAAATATTGGATTATTAAATGTATACAAACTTATAATAATATTACATTCACTACAAGAAACTACATAGGCTTGTATTACCTCACAAAGATTGTTCCATCTATAATGACTGTAAAAAGAAAGAAAAACATTAGGAAAATAATTGATATTATGAAATGATGTGTAAGAAAATTTCCAAGAAGTAAATGATAATGATGATGTATTTAAAGGGAAATATGACCATTCCTCATTATGAAAATTTTCTAATATATCTGATGGACATTACAACCTTTAATAAATAAGAAAGTTGGTCATTATTATTATTGGCTATGAAGTTTCAAAAAAACGATCATTGGGATTATTGAGGAAGAAAAATAAAATATACTAAACATATTTAAATTTAAATTATATTTTATAAAAAAATTTTATGTTTTAAATAAATTTTATTTTCATTAAACTGTCTTATAAAACAATTTTAGATGATAATATAAATTAATGAAGTCCTAAGTAATTTTTATAATGGTCATAAAGTTATTTATATCATAAAATGTTATTTTTCAATACATTAGGTTTTTTAAATGGTAAAATTAAAATATTTAGAGTATTATTTTTATAAAATAAGTATATTTTTTAGATTCAACACATTTAAATTAGCTTAGTCTGAATTTATAGTAATTTTCTAAAAAAGTTTATTTTTGGGGTAAAATGTGAAAATACTATTTTTGAGAAATACCATATCTCCTATGATATAATAACAATATGATAATTAATTAAAATTTAATAATACTTTTTATCAAAATTTATTTTATAAATAAACATAATAAATAATTGATTTCATTTAGAAAGACATGCTTAACATTTTGAAAACCATTATTTTATCTTTTATAATAAAAAAGTTGTTATATGTTATAAGCGTATCATATTAGAATTAATTTTTATCAATTTTTTAAATTGAATAAAGTAAAATGGATTTTATATTGGAATTATAAGGTGAAAATTAGTTAATAAGGTAAATTTAATTTTTAGACACAAAAAGTTACTGTGGTAAAAAAAAGTTACCACAGTATAAGTAAAATAATGTAAAAGGTTAAAATTATAAGGTAAATAAAAAATAAAACTAAAAATTAAAAACTTTAATGGGTGGTTGAGGTATTTTATTTCCTTAATAAAAATTTTCAAAGTTAATTAACAAATAAATTCATTGAAATTAATTCTACCCAAAATTAGTTAGCATTTATAAAAAATAATCCTTATTTTATCCCTTAAAATCACCCCTCAAGTATAAATACCCCCATTATGTCCTAAATCTACACAAAAATCCATTGAGAATGAATAATATTTTAATTATCTAATTAATATTCTCTAAAATAAGGTTACATGGTTTTATGGATTCTATCTCTAGATTTGATAAGCTTCCTCCCATGGAAATGGTCTTCAATCCCCCTATTTCCTTTTCAAGTTCATTACCTTTGTTATATTTTGTTAATTTTTTTTTGTAATACTAAAATTATTGTTATTACATGATATTTTTTATTTTAAATTATTTAAATGATATTTTATTTATTCTATATCTTTATATCCTTCTCCCAAGATTTTATTATGTCATTATAAGGGTCCTCAATACTCATTTTCCTTTTCAAGGTCAATATATTTATTATATTGTATTCTTAAATTTATTTTTATTATACTTAATTTATCATTATCCCTTGTAATTATATTCCATTTTATATATTTTGAATGCAATTTTATTTGTTCCCTTTAATTATATCCTTTTCTTAATCCCTTACCATGTCGAAGTAGGGGGTCCTCAATCCTCCTATTTTCTTTTCAAGTTCATTAATTTATTTATATTGATTTTTTAAATTATTTTTTTAGAAACTACCATGATTTTTATTTCATTTTATTAGATTAAATTTTATATGTTTTAAATTATAGTTTATTTATTATGTCTCATTATATCCTTCCCAAAAGCTGTTACTATGTTGAAGTAAGGGTCCTCAATCCTCCTATTTCCATTCAAATTTTAATACCATTATTAAATTATCTTCTTAAATATATTTTTATTCTACAATCATGATTTTTATTCCATTGTATTATCTTCCAATTGATATTCTTAAAATTGGAGTTTATTTATTCCCTCTCATTATAGCCTTTTCTTAAGTGAATACTGTACCAAAGTAAGGGGTCCTCACTCCTCCTCATTCCTCTTCATGTTTATTACAGTAGAAAACCTACCTGGTTTGACTTAATATATCACTTTATTTAGCCCACCACATGGACTAAAGCATGTTCCCAATAACCACAGGCTAGTGATAACCACATGTCATAACCAACTAGCACTTAGGAATGGTTTCACCAGTGGTAAACAAGAATGACCCATCCATAAAATAGGATGGCCACACTAATATTAGTAGAGTAAACAACATAGGATAAATAGGTACTATAAACCAAGATATACATCACAATACAAACGTTACATAATATGAAATACACATGTTTTCTCAAAATAAAAAACCAAAACTCAAAATAAGAGGGTAAAATTCCAAAAAAATCCCAAATAAATTTTAACCGGTATAAAATACCTAAAACAACTCCATATGGGTCTATTATTGTGAGATTAAATCTCATCCACCAAACAATAGACAATGGTAATCAAGAAAAGACACCCTAGAACATGGTGGTCTTTATTTTACCTTATTCTTAAAAGGAAAAAAATCTAAAAATACCCAAAAAAGTGCACAAGAAGGGTGTGAGGCATGAATCCCAATAACATACCATCATGAATCTATTTAAGTCTTTTACCCTAGAAAACCAATAAATGAGTTGGAATTTTTTTGAAACTAAACCACTTGAAAACACACCACTTTCGAACATTCCTTTGAAATACCTTTTGTTTTATATCTAAAAAACATGGTTTTCCAAAACAATTCCAAACATAGATCAAATAAATAATCAAGGCCACAACGCAAAACAAGCACAACATATCCAAAATTCACAATAATGGAAGATAACACAATATTCCTACCAAAAGGTTCTCTCAATACATTGGAAATAAATGGATTCTCGCACGATCCACCATTCAATGGATCATATGGTCCCTCGAATAACCCCCTCACTCACACCTTGTTTAACCCTTGTGTTACTCCATGCAAACACATCATAAGAATGTTTCCATATCAATCAAGCCATAAAACAATCCCTTTAATAAAAAAACATTCCAAATTTAACAAAACACCATTTCCATGGTGAAATCATTATTAAAACTACTCTAGAAATCCATTTTAAACCAAAAAACCTTTTTGATCCATTTTAACAATCACTTGCGGTGCACACATGAAACCCCCATTTTTAAAAACTATATTAAATACCCAAATTAAAAAAAACCATGAAAAACATCAAGCATGGAATACACACCAAGAATAAATCATTTTTAAGGAAATTTAATTAATAAAAACCAAAGGTGATTATAAATTTATTGGCATTCCATGGAAAACACCCTTAAATAGAGACACATACATCATATTTTGTCTAAATATAATTATTTGTGATGAAGAACACTCAAAATAGGTAGAACTAAGCCTCACAAACCCAATACACAGTAAATAAAACAAACCCCTCCCCATTTCAAACACTAAATTCAGTCAAAACCACCCCTAGGGTTCCACACATCTATAAAATGGAAGAATAAGGCTCGGGGAAGAGAAAAGAAGAAAAAATCAATGGGGAAATCGACTTACCTCATGAAAAACCCTAATAAACCATTGTTAAATCTTCCAAGAAATGACGGGGAGAGATTCAAGACCATAGAGGAGGGTTTTTATACAAGGGGGAAAAAGAACACCTAAATAATTAGAAATAAATAGTGGAAAAGGGGTAAATTCACACTTTTTAATGAGATAGAAAAGGTTGAAAAGTTAGGAATATTATGAAACAACTATGATGGTTCCATTATCCACACAAAAAATCCACATAGTTTTCTTATGGGGTGTATTAGAGTTTAAAAAATGGTGTTCAAATCATGAAAAACTACTCTATCAAAAACCATAAAACCCCTCACATGGTTGCTGCATGGTTTGGAAAAACTGTACACTAACCATGTGCCATATTTTATCTCCCCAAACCATCTTTTTTGACCCATGACACCTAGAAACTCCCCAAATGCACTAAAGGATAAATAAAACTCAAAACTAGACATACGAGTGAACTGAATGGTGTCACAAACTCCCAACTATGCCACTTTAAATCCCTAGAAAGTCCTTAGATATTTTTAGATGAAAATAGGTGAGGTCACTTCTACCTCACCCAACCTTCTTAATCCCATGTATCATAACTGTCACCCCCATTTTTTGATATTACATAGACCAATGGGATTAGCTTCCCATATAGAACCTTATTATGAACATCCATGATATGTACAGGATGTTCCACAACAATGATACTGGGATTTAACTCTAAATATTCCTAGTCTAGCCCATGAGATCGGTCTGAATTATATCTTTTCAGTTGGGACATGTGTAAGATGGAATGAGTTAAGTTAATTCATGGTACTAGATATAAAAAGTTGTCTACCTTCTCAAGATGCTCCATAGCATGGAACAACCCAGCATAACACTATGCCATCTTCCCCTATTTTCTCAATCTATGGTGTCCCAACTGAACTGATACATGAAGAAACACCCAAAAACAACCTAAAACTATAAATAAGATGACGATAATCAAAATTCAACTTTTGGAGTCTCTTAACTATCTCTAACCATTTATAAATCAACTGAGCTATCTTAGTTTTCTCCTTCATGAGGCTTATTCTAACCAAAAAATGCTCTCCCATTTCATCCTCACACAATGGGGATTGTCACAAACATCCATAAAACAACTCAAATAAGGACATAATAATTGAAAACTAATATCTATTATTATATTACAACTCATAAAATGGCACGTTCCTCTCTCACGAACCTCTGAAATCAAGAACACATGCCTAAAACACTTCCACAAGATTATGGATGGTCCACCTAGGCTGACCATTCATTTTCTGGTGATATGTGGTACACAACCTCAATCGGGTTCCCCAAGATTACTAGAGTCCCATTTAAATGTGATATGCAAACATGAATCCCACTATGAAACTATTTCATAGGAATCTTTTTGAAGACAAACAACAACTTGAACATACTAGAGTCCGAGGTCCTGTACCTTCATCGAATACTTGATGGGTAGAAAATGGGATGATTTTGTTAGATGATTGAAAATCACCCATATGAAATATCTCTCACTCAGAGTACATGGTATCCTAATCATTAAATCCATTGATATCCCAAACCACTTACACAATGTAATATATTATGGCTGTAATAACTTTATTAGTCTCTTATGTTCAACTTTAATCCTTTGGAATTTCTAGAACTTGGAAATGACGTCCTACACAACATGTCTCACCTCGAGCCACCAGTACTTGCCTCTAAAGGTATAAAATATCCTGGTCACCCTAGGGTGAAATACCCAACTAAAATTATGCACCTCATGCATCACCTTACCACCTCAAACATTAAAAAACAACCAACCACTTCCAGATGAGAAGAGAACCGTCGGGAGACTGAGAACAATCACCCTAGGTCTCTCCACCATTTAAATAATTACTAATATGCTAAAATTTAGGGTCAGATACGTGCTTAGTCTTCACCTTTCTAATGATAGAGGTTTTAATCTACATAATGGACAAGAATAACTTCCCTCAATCCTCCTATACATATAGTTTCATATCAGAAAATAATCTCATTAGACCCCACTCATCTAATGATTTTTAAATAGCATGTACTAGAAGCTTCATTCTTAAGTCACTAGAAACAACATTTCCCTTCCTAGGTATATATGAAACATCTAAATCAAAAGTATGAAGGTACTCCACCTAGTGTCTCTTCCTTAGGTTTTGGTCCATGTGAGTGAAAATGTAATTCAGGATCTTAGGATCTGAATACACTATAAAACACATCCCAAAGAGGTAAGGTTACTATGTCTTTAGTACATAAATAACGTCTGCCAATTCTAGGTTCTGGGTGAGATAATTAATCTCATGTGGGTATAGATTTCATGATCCATAGGCCACCACATGGTAATCCTGCATCAGCACACACCCCAAACCCACACCAAAAGCATCACAAATCTCTACATAAGATATCATATGATTTGGTAGAATCAAAATTTGAGTTGATGTCAAATGATTCTGCAACTGCTCAAAATAACTGTGGAACTTTTCATCCAATTGAAAAATCACCCCTTTCATAGTAAAATATATCAAAGGAGAATCTATCATAGAGAATTCCTGAAAAAATTTCTAATAACCAACAAACCAAAGAAATCTGTGAGTCTCTAAAACATTCTTAGGCTACTCCCAAGACATGATTCCTCAAGCATTCTCTAGATCAACTAAAAATCATTCCTTATAAATTATGTGATCTTGAAACATCACTTCCAAACTCACTTTAGAAATCCAAAACTGGTACTTGGGATGTTTTTCATATATATGAAGATCTCTCTAAACACCCAGAAAAACCTCAATATGGTTTGCACGCTCCACCTCTATATTGGAATACACCAAGATGTTATCTGAAAACAAGACATTGAAGGATTCCAAAAGGTGATAAAAGATCCAATCCATTACCTCCATGAAAAAATATAGAATATTGGTAATCCCAAAATTGTATAACTAAATACTCAAAATGTCTATAATGTCTTCAAAAAGTGGTATTTGGAACATCCACTCCCTAGACCCTCAACTAGTGGTAACCTGATCTCATGTTAATTTTTGAAAACCAACAGGACCCTCTAAGTTAGTCGAATAAATAATAAATTCTAGGAAATGGTTATTTATTCATTACTATTACCTGGTTAAGTTTATGAGAATTTATTCAATGTTTGAGAATACCATCTGTCTTCTTTTCAAATGGTATCGGGGAATCCCATAGTGACACACTAGTGTGAAAAGAAACCATTCCATTTAGATCCACTAACTAACCTTTCATCTCTTTCAACTCTATCAGATCCATTCGAGAAGATGGTATGGAAATCTAGATCATATTGAGAAGTATATATATATATATAGTGAACTTAACCTATCACAAGGGAAAAGATCACGACAAGTTCTTTGGAAAATGTTTTGGGTACCTATCCACAACCACTGGAAGTTCACTCGATGAACACTGCTCAGTAATATCCTCAAAAGAACAACCTGGACAATTAGCACAAGACCAATCCAAACTCTGAAGAAATTAGTCCTTCCCTCCCAACTGTTGTTCACACATTCCCTAAAAAATGTGAGAGATCCAATCTGGAGAATGAAACTGGAACCTTTGATGATATCTCTTGACTAGAACCTCAAACAGATTCAATTAATCCATGTCGATTATGAGTTTGAACACTTCCAGTTCTAAAACAAGTAAGTCCCAAATGACCACCACACAAGCTACCAAAAAACAATACTTATGGTAATTGAATACTTGATACATTTTCCTCCACAACAGGGTTATAAAATCCATAAAATAGGTCATAAAATGAGTTCACATACCCATAGAATCAATCATCATAAGTGAAATGAAATAATAGGATGCACTTGTATCAAATAAAACTAATTACATAGAATAAGTAAAAACACTATACCTTGAATGATGGATAGCTTGGAATCTAAGTCTTCTGGAATGACCTTTAATGTATGGATTCACCTTGGCTATGACTCACACTTAGTATTCTTCCCCGAGTGAAAACCCGTTACCATGAGGATGAGATATTCTACCCTTGGAATCCTCTAACTATACTTGAGATCATTTCGAGAAAATAGAGCCTACAACTCCCCCACACTAATCCAACTAGAAAAATAACTGGATAGGACATGATATACCACACTGGTGTCACATCCTCAAAGACTCTGGGAAATTAATCTTGGTGTGTCCTTTCTTCCCTCATTGATAACATATAACCAGTCTATGACCCACATGATATATAGAAACCAATCTTACTGAATTCTTGACACTTTTTGAACTCCCTTTCTAAGACTCATTCCACTTATTATTCTATCATGAAGATCTATGATTAACACCCACTAAAGGAACACCATTGAGACCGATGTTTCCAACCAGATCTATATCTTCTATTGATGCCTTTTCAACGACATCTAAATATATTGGTAGACAAACAATAATGAGAATAGATTTAATATTTGTCTTGAAGACCATCTCAAAATGAAGATCCTTGAGATAATCATTCATTAATAGACCCAAAGATACATGGAATAACTCAGTGAATATAGAGGCATACTCCATAACTGAACAATCACCCTGCTCCAACATTTGAAACTCAGGGTGCTTCACTACTCTCATGGTATTTGGGTAGAAATTATGATTAAATTCTGCGTTAAATGTGCTCTACATGAGATCATCACGATTAACCAAAATCACCATTGATTCCCACTATTTCTTACAAATTTTACCTATAAAACACATAATAATGCCCAATTTTGTGTTCTCATTGGACTAAAAAAACCCAATGATCCACTCAATTTTATCCAACCACTCCTCAGACTCATTGGGTACCTTGTCACCATAGAACACTGGTGAACTCTAACTCAAAAAATCACGAGCATGGTCCATGGTCTATGTTTTCTATTGACCACCTTCTTGAACCAAGGTTTGGATCATACAGATCATCGGATCTACAAATATCCATATGAACATGAGAATTTTTATATGGGGTACTCTCTATTTCCCCCTAAATACCCATGAATAAGGCTCTTCTAGGATGAATTATCTACAAGACACAATGTACAAGCCTCATCATGAAAATTTCAACATCAAATCACAATAAGTGTACCAAAAGAAAAGACTTAACATGGTTATCAAGAGAAAATTTTGCAAGAAGGAAAAAAACATCATAAAAACAACCCACACCAGGTTCAAAATATAACCACAATCCCAAAACACCAATGGAAACTTGAGGTTCGACATGAAGAAGAGCTAGCCAAGCACACCCCTATTCCTACCTCTCAGGTACTGATAGTCCTGGATCCAAACTATCACTGAATCCCAAATAAAAACCTCCTTTGATCCCATTTTACAATGAACCAACCCAAGTTGACTTAACCTACCACCCAAGTTAGCCTGCCACATAGACCAATGAGTGTTCTTGATCACCACAGGCTAGTGAAAAACACCAAGAATAACCAACTAGCACTTGAGAATAGTTTTTCCCCTAATAAAAAAGCATGAAACATCTATAAAATAGGATGTCCACATTGATATAACTAAATTAAATAATAGAGGATAAAAAATTACCATAAACTAGGATATACATCGCATTAAAAATCTTCTATAACAGTACATACACATGTTATCTAAAAATTAACAATCCTAACTAAAAAGAAAGGGGTACAATTCCAAACAAGTCCCAAGTAATCCCAAGGGTAAAAAATACCAAAAAACAACTCAAAATGGTTCCATTCCTACAAAACCATGTCTCCTCCATAAAGAATCAAATGATAGTAATAAATATGATCCACCCTAGATCATGGTAAACTTTCCTTTACCCATGTATTTCAAGACAAAATTTGAAAACTCTCAAAAAGGTCCCAATTTGGTTGTGAGGCATGAAGCCTAATAGGATACCACCATGAATAAATTTAAGGATTTTACCCAGGAAAAATAGAAATATTTTTTGAAACATTTTCAAAACTAAAACATGTGAAAACATACAACTTTAAAATATGCCTTTAAAATCCATTTGGTTTTCCATCTATAATGAAACATGGTTTTCCAAATACATTTGAAACATATGGATCAAATAAATAAAAAAGGATACAAGTAATAACATGATCGACATATCCAAACATCATAATAATGGTGATAATAATCATCAACATCATATAACCATACAAATGTGAAAATTAATAATATGAATAATGTATCTCATCACATCAAAATTGAACTAATAAAATGAATATATCATATAAAAAATTCCATCATGATTAATGTGCACCTAGGGATCTTACCATCAATAATATCATGAGTTAGTAAACAAGAATGCTAGCTAGCTAAGAAGTGGAAGCTCACATGTTCTTACCTAGGACCAACTCCAAGAGTTCATGTAGTCTCTCGATAACCAACATAGAATCTCACACAGTCCTCATACCCAAAGGCTCACATGATACCTTGAAAACAAATAGACAATCACATGGACCTCTATTTAAAGATACACATGGTCCCTCGAACAAACCCCTCACTCAAACCCTGGTTATAACATGTTCCACTCCATGCCAATACATCACAAGTGTCAATATCAATCAATCCATAACACAATCCATTTAATAAAAAAACATTTCCAATTTAACAAAACACCTTTTACATGGTAAGATAATTTCTCGAACCAATTTATAAATCCATTTAAAACCATAAAACCTATTTGATACATGTTAACAAACACTTGGGGTGAACACACACCACCCCCATTTGAAAAACACTCCTTAAATACAAAAATTTCCAAAAAAATCCATGAAACACATCAACCATAGAATATGAACTAATAATTAATAATTTTAATGTAAATTTAATCAATACAAACAAAATACAATTATAAATAAAAAGTTATGACATGGAATACACGCTTAAATAGAGAAACCAACATCATATTTGGTCCAAATAGCACATTCCTTGATGGAGAACAATCGTAAGAGGTTTTACCAGTCCTCACACCACTAAGACATAATAAATCAAACCAAAACCTCCATTAAAAACCCTAAATTCTTCCAAAACCACCCTTAAGGTTACACACTTCCATAAAAATGGATGTGCAAGGCCTGAGGAAAGGAGGATAAGAAGAAATCAATGGGAAAATTGACTTAAATAGAGGACAACACCAAGAAACCAGGTATAAATCCATCATGGAAGGAGGGGGGTATCTATACGGCTAATAAGGAGGGGCTACACATGTGGGGGCATAAAAAATAACCCCCAAGACATAAGAAATTGTTAGGAGAAAAGGGTGAATTCATAATTTTTAGTGAGATGGGTAGGATCACATAGTTTTTCAATATGGTTAGGAAAACCATATGCCCACCATGAAGGTGCCATTTTCCACCCAAAATAATATTCATGGTTCTCTATAGGGTGTCACTTGATTTGAAAAACCATTCTCAAATTGTATGAAACTGAACTATCAAAAAGTATATCACCCTACAATTGGTTTCCACATGGTTTAGAAAAACCTTACCCTAACCATGGACCCTATTATATCTCCAATAAAACTCTTAGTTTTGAACCAAGATAGTTTGGAACTCCAAGAATGCACTAAAGGATAAATAAAAATATAAATAATATGTACCCGTGACCTGATGGGTGTCATAATTACCTTTTTTATGTTATCTACTTAATTTTTTTTATAAAAACATGCATTTTATTCAATTTTTTAACATTCCATTTGATATTTCATAAATAATAGTTTTATTATTCCTTCTGATTTTAGTCTTTTCCTAAACCGTTACTATACTAAAGTAAGGGTTTTACATAGTCATCCTCTTTAAATATCAACTGTAATTCAATTTTTATATTGAATTTTAAGATTCATTTTCATATATAAAAATGGTTTTAATTCCATGTTATTATCTTCCATTTTAAGTATTTATATTTATTGATTACTTACTCCCTATCATTATAGTTTTTTAAGATGTTATAATTATTGAACTATCCCATAATTAAAAACCATCCTAAAATTTGGGTGAAGTAATGTGTGAGTGGTTTTATAAGAAAATAAATCCCTATTTGGATACTAAAAGTGAATGTGGTTATGGATTAGATGCATATATGGGTTATAACCCTGAAAAGAGTTGTTAAAGTATATTCAGGTCATCTTCCTAGTTAATGATTAATGGGACCTTACCTCACACTAAGTTTGACACTCCCGAGATATTTTCTTGGGATAATTATCATGCACGTTATAATCCGTAATAAAGGATAAAAATATATGTATAGTGATTTATATTAAATTAATATCCCTATTACATGAATTATACCTTCCACACTTCTTTTTATCATTCCTTTAATTGGGGTATTACCCTTTTCATTACGAGTATCCTATAGTTTCTAAATATGATTGTTAAAAATTCACCAAGACAACCACATTAATCCATTATAACGATTTTTTCCTGACCAATCTGTAAAAAATGTTCACGTTATTTTTCATTCTCCATCATTCCCATGGATTTTTACCATTCTTATCCATGTCCATATTCTTATTTACATGTTTCATGGTGGAAACAAGATCACTATGGAGAATTATCCATCACTATATTTTTATTTACTTATCATTAGGGTTGTGTAACATTTATTCCAATTCCTTACCCTCATGGACACCATTTCATTCTTCTTCTAACTGAAGGGTGTTCGCCTAGATACTCACCATCAATTTACTAGGGAAATTTTTTGATTAAACCATATACATTTTATTGTATAATGTAAATATCGTATAATTCATTATCTTGACTAAAGTGGATTTACAAAGATACTTTAAATGGATACCCATTTATTTGACACGGGTTTATACTATAATTATTGATGGATATATGTAATTTTTACTTTTATGGCATAGATAATAATGTACATGTTATGATGGGTGTTCCCAGATAGCAGTCCAATGCATTGGGTAATGTTTTTGTCTCATGAGACCATATGTGTGGGATTAAGGAGTGAAACTAATCAATGGTGAAACTATTTACACCTTATGATTTTTTCTTCATATTTCACCTTGACTTATGCTTATGTCATGTTTTAGATTTCTTCCACATCCCTATGTTTCCATGATATTAAAATTCCATGATTACATTATGCCTCCATAGGTTTATCCATGATCCTTATGTTTATGATATCATATTATGCCTCATGTACTTATGATCATGTTACACATTATGAACCCAATATCTTGTTATGGATCTTGTTATTATGATCATGTTATGAATATTTTCCTCACATTAATATTTTCATACCCTTCCTCATGTTTTACCCATGGTGTTCATTTATTCTTAATTTTCATTATTTATCACTTACTAGGTTTTATAGATCACACTTTTCTTATGTTTCTCCAATTTCCTAGGAATTGCAATGAATGGGATTAATATAAGGTAATTAAATGAGTAGAGAATATTTGTGGACGAATTTTTTATTTTACCATGTATTCTATTGAAAATATATCTAATTATCAAAGGCACCTAACCTTTGATATTGGGAGTTTTTTGCAATTAATGTGATGTATAAAAAAAGTATGTATATTTAGAACCAAATCTGGATGTGTGGGTCTAGGGTGTATCAGATAATGTGGTTGAAACATGTGTAATTATTCTAAAATTATAAGGGAGACGACTATTAGTACATTACTTGATCACAATTTAATTGAGACATAATCATTTTAATTTTATTAATTTTCTAACAATTTTATGAAGTCATAAAGTCCCTCACCATTGAATTCAGAATGTCCCATCACTTTATACATTCTAGTGGAAACAATCTTTATTTATCTCCTTATAATCTATAATATGGCTAGAAAAACTGTAAAATAGTATTTAGTTAGGTGGTCTTTCCAACTACAGGTATGTAGTTCCTTTTTCTATTGAGTGGACTCTCTATTCCCAAAATACTGATGAAAATATATTCAACATATGCCTATAAATTTGTATTGAGAATATTATGGCCATTAAATTCAATAAAATTTTTTAAGTCAACCATCATCTTAGTTAAGACTCCTCAATAATTAAAAGTGCCTCTGATATGACATGAACCAACACATTAACAATGGGTTTTCTTAATTTAGATAATGGAATAAAAATAAAAAAATATTAGCTTGAGTTTTTTTGTATTATGTGTAAATTTTATTATTTTATCTTTTACACACCTTGTTAATATTGAGTGGATTGTACATTAGTGACTAACCATGTCCAAATAAAATATTTATGCATAATAATTTTATTTTAATTCCAAATTTCAATATTAATCTATTTATATATATGGCCTTTCCCTTGGATCTATAAAATAAATCACGAAATATAATGAAATTAAAAAAATTATTATGCCATGATCATAATATTTTATTGTGGTTTGATTATAGAGAAGACAATAAACAAACCATTGAACATAGGGTAAAAGACTCTTTGAGCTAGAATGGGCTTGAGTTTTCAATAGTCCACTTTCTTCCCATGTATCTCCATGGATTCATTTCTCTATGGATCCATATTGAAAAAATTCATGCACCTAGTTGGTATATCCTTTCAATGATTTTACTTCACTTATAGGCGTGGGGAACTAAAAATTGGTTTTACATAAAAGAAACTATGGGCACACAGAACTGTACAAAATTAGGAGAGAGGGATAACACACAGAACATAAATTTAATTTAATAAAATGATTGTAAAAAATGATGCTCTAATTAAATAAAATGAAGCCATACACATACACAATTTGGTTTATGCTCATGATTACCCCCTACTGTAATGGATATGCATTAAAATAAATGAATAGATTTCATTTAGATTATTTTTTAATTAAGATAAATGTGAAAAAATTAATTTGATTAATTATTTAATTAAGGAATTAATTAAATTTATCTTAATTTCCATTCAATATATCTGGTGAAATACCCATCCATTTCTTTTTTAAATTAATTAAAAAAATTAATTTAATTTAAAATATAATAAAATAAGTACACAAAATTTACTTGGAAGAAATCGACAAGTACAAGTCTGAACTACTTGGAATGTATTGAGATCATAAACCATCTATTCATACAACATATAGAATACACATTTTCTTATGTAATAACATGGATTTTATGACTCAATAAATAACATAGATAACACATGTTAATTTACATTACATATAATGCATTTAATGCGTTTGAAGTAGTCGATATATTATGAATATACATGGTGAGTGGTTCAAAATTTTATGTAGAAAATAACTAATAATTTATTATATATAGTTATATATATAACATCTCAAATGAAATTTATGAGTCACTAAATGAAACACAAAAAAAACAATGTTTAGGTTTGAAATATTAATAAATTAAATTTTAATTATATATGTAGATAAGTTGGGTATAGGGTGTGTACATATAGCTACACATCTTGTATCTTTCTCTCTACATGTCTATGATACACACATAGGGAATTGAAATGTATTATTTTATTGAAATTTGTAGGGTAAATGATGTGTAAATATTGTACATACCATGTAGCCTCTATATCACATGATTTTCAGTCCCTATGTTTAGTGTAATTATTACTTGATGCATATTTGATTATTCATTTTCCGCTATATAAACTCATGGACTACAATACCTGTAACATAGTTACACAGTGTGTAGTATCACATGTCAGGTACCATCCTATCTTTGTTAATAAATTGATCATTTAATTCACAATGTATTATTCATTAAATAATGTGCTTAATTAATTCACACTATCTTCTGGTGAAATGAACTGGGATACATGACATGTACATTGGTTATAAACCATGTTATACCATGTTGTTTGTTCAGAATTATCGACACCTCCAGATGGATTTTTTGGATGTTTTTTACTAAAATTTAATTAAATATGGATTATATGTGTAAGTAAAAAAGGTATTACGAATAATTATCAATGAATAGATTGAATAAGTAATTTTATGAAATAAAAACCAACTTCAAATGAAAAAAACAATCTAAAATATCTAAATAATTATAAATTTAGCATGACCCCTTTAATATCACTTGATAGTTCAATTTTCAATAGAAGTGTGTGTTATCAAATTCAATAGATCATTCATAATGTACATAATGTGAAATCCATGACCAATAAAATATTTGACGAAAAATATTTAATTTTTTTCCATAACCAAGAGGAAGGATATTTGAACATTAATTTATAAATAATTGAAAAACATGAGAATAAATCTTACACCAGTATTGAGATATTTCTTTGTTGATGGTGTCGATATTATGACCCCAATAAATGTTTTTTTTCATTTCAGGGAAAAGTTTGAATGTCGACCCCCTTTATCAATGATATACATGTACTCTTTCGTTCTCCTAACAATACCGATGAACTGATGGGTGCTTGTGTGATAGATTGGTTATATTGTGTTTTGTTTTTTGATTTCTTAAAATTCCTTTAGTATTAAAAAAAATTTCTCTTATTATTCTCATTTTCTATAAGAATATGGGAGGAATATCTTGAAAGGAAATTGTATTGTATAACAATTATCCTTTCTATGATTAAGTTGTAGTCTATTTATAGACTTAGGGTTAGGATTTAACATTTAATTAATTATATAAAGTAAATTAATAATATATTAAACTCAAAATGAACCTCATGAAATGTAATGAAATAATAATAATATTTTATTTTATGGAATACATTAACCCAACAAATGATAAATATTTATTTTAAAATAAGCTAAATAAATATTCATTAATAGAAAAAATCTGGTCTGATTTTCCTCACCAACATTTATTGAAATCTAAAATAAATACTTAAATAAATATTATTCAATAAATAAATAAATAAATAAATAAATTCTCCACTAAATTTTTAGTAAATAAATATTTATTAATTATTCAAATAAATATGTAAATAAATTATTTAATCAATAAATAATTATTTTTTATGATGAAAATAAAAAGAGATAAATTAATATTTTCTATTCTTATAATTAAACAACTAAATTATAATTAAATATTTGTTTAAAATTTTTCATTGTTTAATAACCACTTCTGAATTTGGAGAATAATATTTATTATGATTATGAAATATAAATAATATTTAACTAAGATCAAAAGAAATATTTTTTTTGTGAATCTATAGGCCTATTTCTTAGTCTCATTAGACAGGCTTTCCTATAGTCTAAGATTATTTTCTTGTAACAGGTCAACACACCCATAAAGGAGGAGGATATGTAGTAAAATCAAAACCACAAATGAATAATCACTATGTAATATAATCTCTTTATCAAAATATTTCATCAAGAAGGTTTCACACCAGTGTCATCAACCTATACACTTGATACATCTTTCCTTGACTATATGAAATGAACATGTAAATATTTCATGGACATGAAATTTAATGCGATGGTTCTATTTCAATAAAGGGATTATGACACCAACTTCCATAAATATGGAAGAGATAAATCCTTACTTGGATTATTTATTAATAACATATCATTCATGACACACCCAACATAGATAACTTTTCCCTAATCATAGGTCATCACAGCTTAAAATAATATATCAAAGTGCCAGAGTCATGGCATGAATTAATCATAATATTAATGTTTAATTATCATTATACATGATCAAAGATATGAATATAATATGACACATAAAATTTTTATTTCATATATATAGGTACATTCTCATAATCTCCCATCCTAGAGATGACTATGTTTGAACTTTATGAGATAAAACATCATCTTTTTATAAGTAGTCACACATGGGAATCAATATACTATGTGTCCCATAATGAAATTTTATCTAACCTTGAATAAGGTTTAATAATATTATCATGTAATTTTAAGATTCTCATCATAGTGGGGAACTCCTATGCCCATTTCAATGCGAGAAATATTATTACATTAATGTCACACATAAAAATGATCAATATATAACAATTTATTTAATTAATATCCAAAAATTTGACTATACATGCAATAAAAAGTAAATATGGTTGGTTCTATGACACCAACTCCAATAGATTTTAGGTTCCACTTATTATTAAAAAATATTATGTCCAATAAGATTCCGGTATAAGAAAATATATGCTTACCCCACTGACTAAGTGTTGTTTATAAGGAATATAAAGCTTTATCAAAATTATATAAGTATGGAACATCACTATATAAAATGGATGGGATATCGGACTGTGATTCATTCCCAATGACATACATTAAACCTCCAACCAAGGAAATCTGGTATGTTTAAATAATTTTCCACTTTAAGAATTATTTGAAAATTCAAATATTTAAATGAGGTTGAGATGGAAAAAATATGAAAAAATAATTTAGTTGGTGTCTCACTTTATTTATTTATTTTTTAAAATCATAATTTACTTTATATAAACTTTACTTGAACTAATTTTTTTAGTTGTTTTGATTTTGAATAATGAATTTCTAGTAACTAAAATACCACAAAACTTAATAATGTATGAAAAAACATAATATTATAGACATTACTAATAGTTTACATCGACTAAATTCACGATCACTATATTGGTTATAGATAAACTCATCAGTAGATAAAGCATCATGTTGAGATCATCATTAGATGATGGAGTTGCTATTGATTCTATTATAACCAATTCTTTGATGTTTGGGATTTGACTATTGAATTTCATTTCAATTTTATCTATAAATAGATCCACACATCAAGAAGACGAATAAAAATTGTAACAATACATTCTAAATATTTCTAGTTGTTTTAAAGTTCAGTAATTTCTTATTTCCAAGAGATCTACTGATCAATGTAATAATTGTTTATGATTTTTTTTACTAAAATATATATATTATGAGGTTTTATTGTAAATATCATTGTATTTCTCTTGTATTTGTTCATTTATTGATCTTGTATGATCAAAAGATTCTTGGATATGGAGATAGAGGTTTTATCGATCCTGTTTGATCAAGGGATTCTAGGGATTATAAGATAGAATGTATAGGGATAGAACATTATACCTACCAACATGTTAAGTTGATGGATTATACAGATATGAAGATATACCATCTGAAAGGTTTAAAAATAGAGATTCCTTCTGATAGGTTAAAAATAAAGGTTACCTAAAGTTATATCTTAATTCTTCCTTACGGCTAAGGTTAAAAAATGTTATTTTGTAAAATCATTTTAATGAATTCTTTGTTTTTTAACCAAAACTCTATGAATTATTTTTAAACATACACTATATGTAATATTTTTTTTATGTTTAATTATTTTATTTCAACTATTTTATTTCTACCGATAGTATTTTCAAGAATTAAAAAAAATATTTTTCATTATGAAAACTATATATATTACAGTATATATTACCCCAACATCCATTATTTTACTTTGATATTATAATTCATCAATGTTTCATAAATCCGATCAACTTTAAACCCAAGGATGTTAAATTTTTAGCTTAATTTAATAAATTGAAATTTTCCCCATCTCCTAAATTTCCTCCATTAAATCCTTAGGAGAACATTTGGTATCAAAGAAAGTATATAATTGATTTGGAATTTTCACTTGAATTTATGTTTTTTCTTCATATTTTTATCTCATTATCTTTACAATAATTGTAATGGTAGGGGGATTTTTTTGGTAATAATAATATTTCTGAGAGAAATAATTGAAAATCTAAATCCAAGAAGACCAACTATTTTTATAGATTTGATTATGAATATGAGTATGATAATATGAAGTCTTTAAATATTAATACTAGAGTAAAAAATTTTAATATGATGATTGGAAGTTTAAATTTCCAGAGATAGCGACTTTTAATTTTTATCTAGAAGAAAAGTTAGAGTATCAGGAACATCATAAAGTGTGCAATACATTATGTGAAATAATTACACACACACATCAACATTATATGATTATTTTAAATAGTTTTAAATATTTGAGAAAGAAACAATTATCATAATATTTGATCATTTAAAATATTATATATATTATTCCAAATCAATGGGAATCATAGAAGAAAATAATACATGACACTAAAATTTTACCAAGATAAGTTTATATGACTAAATTGAAACGTAAATTGTAACAAAATATATCTTAATTTTAGTTATGGATCTTGTTTTCAGGTTGTTTTTGAGGAAATGAAAGAAATGAGGTTTTTCTTAGTACACGATGTGTACTTCTGAGAACACACCGTGTACCTAGCTTGTCGCGTACAACTATGTACTGGACATGTAACGACTGAGTACATGGCCATGCAGTTTTATTTTTTATTTAATATATTGGAGCAGGGTCATGTCTTTTGTTTGGAACCCACTTCTTCTTCCAGTGTTTCGTAAAGGAGTGCTCCAGAACGATGAATGAAGATTGAACCCCCAATTCTCCATCTGATCTCTGATTGAGACACCATCCGGTGAGTTGGAATTGCACCCATGAGTTCTCAAAATGACTCGAGCCTTTCATCCCAATTACCCATCTCTCGTGGGTTATTCAAGGTTGATAATTTTTTCCTTTTCATAGATATACACCGATTTAGGCCAATTTAGGGGATGACTTCAGGTATATCCATCGTACGACATCGAGGTAGGTGGTTGGCACCTTTTTTTGTTTGTATTTGGATTATATATTCTTAAAGTTCCACCTACCCACATTTTTGGTATTTATTGATTTGGAATTTAACTCTATTTATCACATTTTATGGTTTATTTAATTGATAAAGGGTAGTTTCTTTTTCATAGGGTTATATACCTTGTTTATGGGAAAACCATGGGTACATTTCCCTTGTTTGACTGTTTTCGGGCCGTTTGGTATAAGATGCTTGTTAGGATTACCTAGTATTCCCTGCCTCGCTTTGTTAGGATGGAGTTGATGATTATGTTACATGCCTGAGATATGAATTGCGAAAGTTTGACCAAGGGTAACTGACTGTGAGAGATTCCTAAGGTAGGGTCATTTACTTATGTTTTACTGAAATGTTGACCTAGGGTAATGAACAATGAGAGTTGCTATGTGGTCATCGACCCAAGGTTTTAGATTGTGAGAGCTTTCCCATGTGGTTTTTTATAATTGTTTGATAGTATATTAGACCAATGGTTTTAGACTGTGAGAGGTTTCCTAGGTGGTTGTTTATAATTATTCGATAGTATATTAGGCCAAAGGGGTTAGACCTTGAGAACTTTCCTAGTGGGTTGTTATTAAATAAATTATTGTTATGTTAGACCTAGGAGTTTAGACTATGATAAATTTCCTAAAGGGTCATTATTGAATAATTTAGTGATTGCGATGAGTCTTCCAAGACAAAGCACAAGCTTGGACTCAATCTTACTTGATTGTTTATATGGTCTTCTGAGACATCTATTTTATTACATACATAGAGGATATAGAGATTAGAATATATACCATGGTTTACATGATTCAATGGTTGAATAATAAATGTAAATGAATTTTATTGAAAACTATAGGATTGTTTACATTTGAGTACTTCCTAGTTTATTACTTCATTTCTACATATTAATAGCTATATATATTCACTAAAAGTTAGGCATATATCTTTTGGTGGTTTCATATTGGGATTTGTCCCACACCCTATTTGGGTTATCTTTTGGACACAAATAGATTATATGATTATAGGTATATATATGGTCATGTTCCCTTCTTCATCAAGTACATGATTGATGTTGGAGCTCGAGAGAATGGGACTATGATGAGGCTTCTGATGCTGTTGGAATTTACTTGTTTATTTTTTTACATTGGTTTCTGTATTTATTTCTAGCATTGTGAATTGTTTGGATGTTTTAATAGATACATATTTCATGCATCATATATTTATATATATGGTTTCTTTTTTTAGATTTACTTTCAGTCGTCCATTATTTACTTTAGTAGTATTACTACTTCCGCTATTGTCTACTATTTGTTTTTTACTATGCATACTCTTCCAATGGGGGAATAGTTTCCCCATTATCACACCTTGTCCCAAGTTTCTAGTCATAAGCCTCTGGTTTTGGGGAAAAGCACTCTAGGTCATGTGACCAACTGGGTATGGGGAACCATTGGGTGACAACCAGATCTAGGATGTGACAAAGTGGTATCAAAGATGTTTTCTTTTCTAGCCTATCATTCTGTTTCGAGACATTAGACTGGGATTGGATGGAATAGGTAGTTTTTAATAAGCTATACTTTTGAGTAGCTAACCAGGGTATAGGGAAAATCCATGTTACCATGAATATTGCAATTTTTTGGTTTTTCAATTGTTATAGTTGATTTGATTTCACCGTTGGATGATTCGCCTATTTTGTGCTGTTGTGATTGATTTCATTATGGTTCTATTTCTGTTTCAACCTGATGAGATAAGGGTATTCCATCTCATGAATAATATAGGTACTTTCTAGATATTATATGTCATTCATTCTCATCATTCCATTTAGGGTGCGTTTATAATTGCATATCATTGCGATAGATATTGTGCTAGATATGCATTCTATTGTGATAAATTCTGTGATATAAATACCTACTATTTTTATAGGGTATTGGTATATGTAATGTTTCATTTGTATGGGAACCAAGATTTCATCACTAAGGTGTTATGGGCCCTCTTAGATTATAATTTGTTGGATCATGTTTTATCTTTAACTAAATTTGATTAAGATGTGATTCGAATAAGGATGAAAAACATTGATTCATGGAGAGTATATGATCTCATGGATTGGAACTTGGTATATCTTGGCCAAATTTTAAGATTTTGGGGGTTGTAGAGAAGTTTTAGAGGCTCAAAATCTTGAAAACCAAGAAAAAAAGACGTGTCATGTTATGAACACATTCCATGTGTTCTTCTATTCTGGAATAAATGACTTTTCCTACGTACATGGTGTGTACCATATGTACATGTTGTGTAGTTATTGACCGTGTGAATGACTGTGTGAGAAGAGACACGGGGTTGGGAAACTTTTGGAAGAACATTCCATGTACATAGAGTACACACCGTGTTGTATTTGATCGTGTATCTAGCCATGCGACTAATGACACATGTGAATGATACTTTTGTGGTACACACCGTGTCTAGGGTAAACACACCGTGTAGTGTTACACCAATAGGACCATGTAGCTCTAGCTGTGTATAAGTACGTGGGTAGGAGTGAATATTCTATTACATGTCGTGTCACATAAGGAACACACCGTGTGTATGGGGTGTTACACGACCAGGTTAGTAGAGGTACACACCCTTGTTAAGGCTTAATGGAGCACACCATACAGGGGTTCTACATGTCGTGTTACTGTATTTTGTAGAACATGAATTCTTTCCTTCTCTTGTTCCATTCTACCACTTATATGTTGTAGTCCTTGATAATATTGAATTGAGGTGAATGCTTGAACTTGTAGATTCAGGCCACCAATACATACTCTAGTTTTACACCAAGTACAAGGTGGTTATCAAACACCAGAAATGGTAGATCAGTGACTGCCAGCAGATCCTCCCGTCTTTCCCATGTTGGAATCATTTATTATACCGATCATTGGTACGTATGCAAAGTTCCATGAAAGCTTTACGAGGATGATTCACACTTTTTAGGGAGCACCACATCCTTACTCAACTATGGAAAAGCTGATACATGAGTTCTAGTAGCAGCATCATCCCAATTTTTCTGGGGATGGAGGACCAAAGGGTACCGAGTCATGGTTGGAGGCCATTCTTTCTATCTTCGAGCATTTGGAGACACCTACTGAGTGGAGAGTGATGCTTGCAACTTACATTCTATGTGATTATTCCAAGAGATGATGTATGTTATGTCATAGGTGGGAATTATTTTTAATATGGCTTGGTAAGAGTTTCATAGGACTTTCTATGATTACTTCTACCCTGATACATTGAGGGAAAACAAGCCCTGGAGTTTATGCAATTATAGTAGGGTACCATTTCAATGATGGATTATTCTTCTTGCTTTACAGAGCTTCAGGGTTTCACACTAGTACTAAGAGGCGATGAGTTATCATTGGATATAAGATTTGAATATGGCCTCAGGTACGACATATGATCGTAAGTGAATGTTTTGAGTCTGACTTAGGTGACTTCTATATTAAATCAGGCATTGATTACTGAGAAAAAGGGAGTTTGGAGCAGTGAGCCTGGGAGGTTCAACATCCAGGGTTTGTACTCCTTTGAAAGATAGGAGGAAGTGCCGCAGGGAGCTTTCACATGATGTTTATTCAGGTAGAAAAGTGGTGTGCTACCAGTGTGGAAAGAATGGGCACACGAGACTGTAGTTCCCAAAATACCCAGTTGAGTGCCGATATTGTGGCTAGATGGGTCATATTAATCATTTTTTCAGGATTTCCTCACTAGAAGTGAGTGAGAGGGTATCTATTATTACTCCATGTATAAGAGTGGGTCCACCAGTTCCTTATTAGTCAGAGAACTGGAGTTCTTCCGACCATTAAGGATGAGGAGGTGGTCTTGGTTGTGGTATCCAGACTCTAGGTTTTTAGTGACAACTGGGTCGATCCGCTCAAGGTAGCCAGGTAGGGTTGAATGACCATGATATAGGTCAGACTTTTTCACTGGATCATAACCAACAAGATCATGATCCCGAACCCTCTACAGTTAGAGGTACGATTATAGTTTCCTTAGTTTTAGCTTCCTCCCTTTTTGATACAGGTGATTCCTATGGTTTTATATTAGTTGTTGTTGTGGAAAGCCTTGTGGTTTGAATCTTTACTTCTAAGGATATTATGACCCTAGACAATCAGTTGGGGATTATGAGGACTAGTGCACATCAATGCAAAGAGTGCTCTATTAAGGTTGGTGGGTGTCACTTATTATGGGACCTATATGAATTATAGATGACAGAATTCAATTACATTCTCAGAATGGACTGGTTGGTCTCCTTTTAGGCATTTGTTGTCTACTATCACCGCAAGGTGAGTTTCACATCACCATAGGGAGGAGTTTTTCTACACAAGGGAGAATGTGATGTCCAAGTGAGCATAGCTAGACCCAATCATCATGGTTTGGGACGAATTAAAAACTATCTTTCTAGTTTATATATAGATTACTAGGGACTTCATAGATGGATTTTCCTCCAATGGTGGATCGTTTCAGTAATTTATTTATAGCCAACTGTCTAGGTTTACCTCCAAAGATATAGGTAGACTTATCTATTGAGACTGGGTTAGGAGCGGTACCAGTGTCCATTCCTCCTTATAAGATGACTACAATAGAGTTATAAGAGACAAATAAGTAGTTAGAGGAGTTGAAGGCAAAGAGTTTCATCCAAACCTACACTTCTCTTTGGGAATCGCCTGCAATCTTTGCAAAGAAGGTGGATGGTACCTTTAGATTTTGTGCCGATTATTGGAAGTTTATCTATTTAATGGTCAAGAGTCAATATACCTTGATATGGATTTATTCTCTCTTTGACCAGCTTTGAAGAGGCTGCGTGTTCTCGAAGATTTAATTGAGATATGGTAATCATCAGTTTTGTGTTAGACCATCAGATATACATCTTACTAAATTTCATAGTAGGTATGGTCTATATGAGTATTTGGTTATACTATTCAGTCTCATGAACGTTCCATTAGTTTTCATGACACTAATGAACCGAGTGTTCCATCTTTACTTGGATTCTTTTCTGGTAGTCTTTGTGAACAATATATTGGTGTAATATCATAGTTGATACGACCATGCCATCCATCTTGTGATCATATTGAGTATAGTAAGATAGCATCATTTATATTCTAAGATCTCAAAGTGACACTTTTGGATGAACAATATTCATTTCTTAGGTCGAGTCATCTCAAATATAGGAGTATCTGTAGACCAAGAGAATGTGAGAGCGGTAGTTTCCTGGGAGTAACTGAAAAATGTCTTTGAGGTATGGAGTTTTCTAGGGCATGATGGTTACTATAGATTCTTTATTCATGACTTTTTATGCTTATTAGAACCACTGATAGGCATGACTAATAAGGATGTGAAGTACTTGTGGAAAAATTCCTCTAATTCATCCTTGTAGGAACTAAAAGGGAGATCGATCTCAGCACCGATACTGATTTTTCAGGAGCTAAGAAAGAGTTAAACTGTTTGCTGTGATGCATTAGGTATTTGTCTAGGAGAATTTCTTATGCAGGGGAAGAAGTCATTTCATACGAGTCTCGACAGTTGTTAATGCCTTGCACTGTTGGAGACATTAGCTTTTGGGAGAGTGTTTGGTGGTATACACTGAACAAAAAATCCTCAAGTATATCTAACTCAGTGCGATATAAATGTGAGATAGTGAAGGTGGGTTAAGTAACTTCAGTATTTTGACTTTGAGCTTTCCTACACGCATGGGAAAGGAATTTCTGTGGCTGATGCTTTGAGCGGGAGGAATCAGATATAGGCAATCCAGGTGGTCAGCAGTGAGTGTCATCTTATGGATCTGCTCTCTGAAATGAATTTAGAGGTGAAAAAAGGGGAAACCATTTCTTTCTTCTATACTTGTTACATCTACTCTACTGGATTGAGTGCCAATGAGGTAGTTGTCTGATTCGGAAGTCCTAGTCCCACGGGAGAGTGTGTCAGGCGAGGACCCTACTCTTAGGTGGACCATAGGGGAGGATGAGGTTTTTCATTTTCATGCACACATATGGGTGTCAAAAGACATACACAAAGATCTATTGAAATATTTTCATGCCTCTTTATGGGAAGTTCAGCCTAGTGTCACTAAGATGTATTGAGAACTACATTGTTAGTATTGGTGGCCAGGCATGAAGAGGTATGTAACTGGTTTTTTTATGAGATGTTCCACCTTTCAGCAGGTGAAGGCAGAGAATCAGTGACCGATAGGGCTATTACAGTAGTTACCCATTCCTATGTGGAAGTGGAATGATGTCGTGAGGGATTTTTTGATAGGTTTATCGAGGTCTCCATGAGGGAATGATGTAGTTTGGGTTGTTATCAACAGGTTAATGAAGGATGCACATTTTCAATGGATCAAAAAAACCTTCAATGTTGATTAACATGGAATGTTTTACATCCAAGAGATAGTAAGTTTTAATGGGATTCCACAATCTATCATTTTAGATAGGGATTCATAGTTTATTTCTCATGTCTGGTAGGGACTATAGAGGGATTTAGGTACACAGGTAATTTTGAGTACATCTTACCATCCACAGATAGATGGCCATTCTGAGCACACAATTTAGGTTTTGGAGGACATATATCAAGAATGTGTCCTGGATTTTGGGGGATCTTAGGATATACATACCCCTGGTGGAGTTTTCCTAAAATAATAGTTTTCAGAAAATGATTTAGATTATTCCTTATAAGGATTTGTACGACAGGCCATGCTGATCACCCCTATGTTAGATGGAGGTAGGAGATGCAGTTATGATGAGACCTCATCTTGTACATTAAACCACTAAGAAGGAGGAGTTAATTCAGAATAGGATGGATACTGCATAGTCTCTCCAGAAATCTTATGCTGATCGACGGAGACGACCTATGGAGTTGGAGTTCGGAGATCAGGTTTTCCTGCTTGTCACACTAAGGTTGTGATACAAGATGATTAGGTGATAAGGGAATCTTTCACTGAGATACATTAAGCCATTTGAGGTTTTGGAGAGAGTTGGTCCAGTTTCCTATCATTTTTATTTACATCAGACATACTGGACTATGCACAACGTCATTCATGTTTCTCATATACGACGTTAATTTTCTTATATGTTTTATGTTTCTCACCTAGAGGAGTTTGAGTTGGAGGTGGATGCATCCTTTAAGGAGAACCCTATTATGATTGTATATTGCATCACAGAGGTTCTCCTTGTTTGGTATTTTCCATTGTTATGGGTGTTATGGAAGAAAGACTGAGTGTAGGAAATGACTTGGGAGAGGGAGGCCGACGTATGATCGCAGTGGCCAGAGTTGTTCATAGATTCTTTTTTACCACCCAAGGATGGGAAATTCAAGGATGGATCGATTTAAGGGGAGGGAGGGTTTATAAGAACAAGAATCTTCATTTTAGATATGGATCTTGTTTTTGGGTTGTCTTTGAGGAAAAGGAAGAAAATGGGACTTTCAAAGTACACTCTATGTACTCCTGAGTACATGCCGGATTCCTAGCTTGCTGCATACATCCACGTGTTGGCTATGTAACAGCTGAGTACATATCTATCTAGATTTCTTTATATTTGATATATTGGAGTGGGGTCACATCTCATGTCTGTAAACACCTTCTTCTTAACGTGTTTCAAAAAGGAGTTATCTGGAATGAAAAATGAAGATCGAACCCCCAATTCTCTATTTGAGCTCCGATTGGGACACTGTTAGGTGTGTTAGAATACAAATAGTGAGTTGTAAAAACCCATATATCATTTCTTCCTGATTCTTTCTCTCTCATGGGTTATTAATGGTTGAGATTTTTTTTATCTTTTTGTAGATCTATTCCTATTTAGGTCAATTAAAGGGCCAACGTTCAAGTATAATGATCATACGAAATCGAGGTAGGTGGTTTGTGCTTTCATTGTTTGTATATGGAATATATATTCTTAAAGTTCCTCCTACAAACGTTTGGGGTATTGATTGATTTGTAATTTAACAATGGTTACCACCTATAATGGTTTATTTAATTGATAAAAGGTATTTACTTATGCGTAAGGTGATATACCTTGTTTATGTGACAATTGTGGGTGTGTTTCCCTTGTTTGAGTGTTTCTTGGCCGTTTGGTCTAGGATGCTTATTAGGCTTGCCTTTTTTTCCAAGACCTAATTTGTTAGGATGGAGCTGATGATTATGTGAGATCCCTGATATATGCATTGTGAATGCTTTTCCAAGGGGAATTGAATGAGAGATATTCCCGAGGGAGGGCCATTTATGTATTTTTTATTGAAATGTTTACCCAGTGGTATGGACCATGAGAGCTGCCAAGTAGTCGTTAGACTGGAGGTTTAGACCATGAGAGCTTGACCAAGTGGTTGTATATAATTTTTTGATAGTATATTAGACCTAAGGGTATTGATTATGAGAGATTTCCCAGGTGGTTGTTTATAATTGTTTGATAGTGTATTAAACCAAAGGGGTTAGACCATGAGAGCTTTCCCAAAGGGTTGTTATTAAATGAATTTTTTATGTTTGAAAATGGTGATTAGACTGTGAAAACATTACCCAATGGTTGTTATTGAATAATTTAATGATTGTGATGAGTCATCCAATCCAAAACAAAATCTTGGACTAAGTCTTACTTGATTGTTTTGATGGTCATCTGAGACATCTGTTTTGTTATATACAGAGGGGATACAGAGCATAGGCTAGATCCCAAGGTTTACATGATTCAACAGTTGAATGATAAATGTAAATGAATGTGATTGAAAACTATTGTATTTTTTACTTAGTACTTCCTAGTTTATTGCTTCATTTTTTCATATTACATGCTATATATATTTATTGACTGCTATGCATAGATATTTTGGTGGTTTCCAACTATGATTCATCTCCCACCCTATTTGGGTTATGGTTCAGACCCAATTAGATTATATGATTGTAGATATAGTTAATGGAAGGAACCCTTCTTCATTAGGTAATTGATTACTATTGGAGCTGGAGAGTATAAGACCAAGTTGAGGATTGTGATGCAGCCAGAGTTTACCTGTTTGTGGTATTAATTTTTCTGCTATTGTTTACTATTTGTTTTCTTCTATGAATAATCATCAAATGAGGACATAGTTTCCCCATTATATGACCTTGGACCCTGATTCAAGTCAGCAACCTCTAGAGTTTGAGGAAATTCTCATGATGTCATGTGACCAACCGAGTATGGGGCACCCTTGGGTGGCACCCAGATGTAGAACGTTACATTAATAAAATATAAAAAATACATAAGATAGATGTGGTGAAAGATAAAAGAAAAAATATACCATCCATTTCATCTACTTCTGATTATATGACTTTTGGTACCATTAAAATTTTTAACTAATAATTATAAGTATCAAGTTTCAAGGAATTAGTGTTAGAATTATGATCAAAGTAGTTCAAACAATAATGATAATGAACTTGATCAACTTTCTATAAGGATTAATAAGATTTTTTATTAATAAAAAACATTCAATATACTCATTTGAGAGACAAAAAAAAGACATGATAATATGGAGTCTTTAAAAATTATATGCTATGAATGTAAAAAGATATGCAATATTAGACTATCATTCCCCATCCTTTCGATGAATTATAGAAATTCAAATAGGTATTCTAAGAGTATAGGGAATAAAAAATTGAAATCTATGGATACATATAACCCAAGTGAGGGTGATAAATCTTTTTATTGTTCATTATAAGATAGTATAAATTAAATTTATAAGATCACAGTATTTTATGTAGATTTTTTGGAAAATTAAAAATGAATCATAGAAAAGGTAACATCAAAATATCTAAAATATTTAATTACTGAATCAAATTTTAATTTTAATTATAATGATAACTATTAAAATTTATTTTATTCTGAAAAATAAAATTCACTGGATAATAAAAAAGTAAATAAATTGGAATATGAGAATGTTTTGCCGACTATTGATGAAATGGAAAGATATATTAACATAATTTAAAAAAAATTATGAAATCTAAAATAATAATTATTTTACTAAAACTATTCACAATAAATATAATAATATAATTTCAATATTAACTTCTAATGTTTAAAAAAACTCCATCTAAAATAATTACTAAATCTAACTTGTTATTAAATTTAGATGACCAAAGTTACATTTTTAAGATTAAATTTAAAGTTATTAGTTTGAATATATGTTTATCTAAATTTTCTTGTAGTAAATAAGTCTTTAATAAAATGTATAAAAAATTAGACCCTCTAAAAATTCTAATGGAATTTGTATTATTTTTGATAAATCTCATTTCCAGTCAAATTAAATTGTACCTAAAAGTGAACCGTTTCACTAAATGTAAAAGGGGAGGTAATTGGAAAATATTTTATTCCTTAATAATAGTTTAATCTTTTGGCTTTCATAAATCATTAATTTTTTGAAAAACTATAATCTAGTCAACATATAAGAGTTGTTCATATATGGGTTCATAAAATTTTGTTTTCTAACATAGTTAGACCTAAGAATGTTTTGTTACTAAGAATGTAGTTTTTTATTTTTAGGAAAATAGTTTGAGTATGAGAAATGTAAATAAATTTAACTTGTACAATAGTTGTTCTCAAAACATTAAATTATACAAATTAAACTTTAAAATTCTGAAAAAGTTTAACTGAGTATGAGTAACTTTTAGAGATAATTAATTGGTTAAAATCATCAGAATTGGTGATGTTTATTTTCCTGTAAAAACTCTAATTTAAAATGATTTAAGCCATAAGAAAAACCATTTAAAAATTAGTCAATTATGTGATGATGAATCTCTTTTGATCTTTATGAAATATATATGTATTGTTCAATGTTCGGAAGGTACATTGATTCAATCTAATGATAAATATGAGAATGTATATATTCTTGACATAGAAGAATTATGTCATTGGAATTTACCATGTTTAATTGTAACCTAAGATCTATCATGGTTGGGGAAGAGGGTATTATGTCATTATAAATTTCAAACATAAGTCAAACTTCCTAGGAAAGCATATTCCATAGATCTAACATTACTAAAATTTAATCCAACCAGCATTTGTGGTCCTTTTCAATTTTTAAAGAAACATAAGTCTAGTTTTACTACTAAAAGTGAAGTATCAACATATTAAGATTTATAATAAGTGCACATGGATTTATTTTTTCATACACAAATTATATGTTTTAGAAGAAAATACTATATTTTTGTCTTGGTTTTTGAGTATACTAGATTAACATGAGTTTATTTTCTGACATGAAAATATAAATATCTTAATCATTTAAATTTTTTTCATAATTCTATTTAAAATGAGAAAAACCTAGTTTTGATTACTATTCTGAGTGATAATAGTGGTGAATTTGAAAAAATATAATTGTAATTTTTTTGTAGAAAGAATTTTATTACTCATAAATTTTCAACACCTAAAAAACTATAATAAAATAGAGTTTTTTAATGAACAAAAAAAATTAATCAAATAATTACTTGAACTTTTCTATGTGATTATTTTATTTTTAGAATTTTTTGGGTTAAGGTTTCAAGTAATATTTATTATATTATAAATTTATTTTTACACAAACATATTTTTTAAAAAATCGTTATGGGTTATGGTCCAAAACAATTCCAAGACTTTCTTTCTTTTTAGGTTTTGGGTGTAAATTATTCATCTAAAATACTGATGATAAGTTGCCTAATTTTGAACATAAATTGATAAATTAATTTTTGTGGGTTATTCCATAAATATAAATTATTTTAGGATTTTTAATAAAATAATAAATTTTTGTGAAGAAAAAATTCATGTAAAATTGTATGAAACTAATATTTTGGTTTTTGTAAAACAACTATATGTTTTTCCTTTGGATGAAGTTTTGGAAAATTCTCTTGTCAGTTTACTGTAATTTGAATCACAACCACTAATACTGAATCATCTAGAAGTAAGAACATTAGATTTTAAATATTTATAAATTACATTAATATAATATGTATATATTATAATTAATTATCAACTTATCACTTTAACTAAAAACTAGGAGATATTAAGGAATCATCATATCGATAATATTATTGGTGATGTATGTTGAGCAGTTAAAACTAAAAGTTCCTTAAAAAATAAATTTAATAATCATGAATTTTATTAAAATTTTAACATAAAATAGTTGATGATTCCATAGGTGATGGAATTTAGATAAGACATATGCAATAAGTTCTCAATTAATTTTAAAGGAATCAATTTTTTACCTTAGTTAAATGAATTAAGGACCAAATTTTTATTATATTAAAATCGGTTTTTAGAATCAAATGTGATGAAAATTGAACTATTTTTTTGGTATAAATCAAGACTTGTTAATATAGGTTATTTTCAATAGTAAGGAATAGACTATGGTGAAACCATTTAATTGGTATCAAGTTTATAATCTATTAAAACACTACCAGACTTTACATAAAATATGAATTTCAATTTCTTTTAAATTGATGTTAAATTTTTTTTCTTGATGTATACAAAAAAGAGGAATTTTATATTGAATGAAATCCTTGTTTTAAAGACACTAAATTTTTGAAAAATTTATTTACAAATAATAAAATACTATATGGACTTAAAAAATCCTCAAAAGATTAGTATGATGGACTTAACAAATATTTACATCAAAGTATTTTTTGTTAAAACAAGTGGTGATCCAAAACCTTTTGTAAAGAAAATTTTTAAACACCCCATTGTTGTTTAATTTATTTCAATCACATTATTTTTGGTATAACTCAAAAATATTTTCCTAATATTTTTTCAGAAACTATGAAAAATGGTTTTGAAATGTGTATGATTGGTGAAATCATATTTTTCACTTGGTTTTCAAATCACTCAAAAAATATAAGATACTATTTTAACTCAGTGTAAATATATCAAAGACTTAATAATTGTTTTTTACAATGATTTGGTTATAAGTACTCTTGTGGAATCTTATACCAAACTTGATCTTGATAACATGGATAAATTTGTAGATAATTTTTTTTATAGAATTATGACACAAAATTTACTATATATTATATCAAGTTGATAATAAATTTGGTTTTTAGGATGTTTATGTGAAATATTTCAAGAAAATATATTGCAATCACATTTTAAAGTTGTAAAAAATATCTTCCACTATTATAAATAAACATTAGTAAAAGTAATTCTCAGACATTTCAATTTGTATAAGAAGTTTTGGTTTCATGATTTAGAAAGAACCAAAAAAATTTCAGCACTTTCCACTACTGAAGATGAATATAAAGCAATTGGATTTTATTGTTCTCAAGTGTTGTGGATGCATCTCACACTAATTTTTTTTTTCATTTTTAATCAAACTAAAATCCTTTATGATAATATTATTTTTATATAATGGTCCAAGAACCCAAAACCTAAATCATTTGAAAACATATAGATATAAGCCACCATTTTCTTAAATATCACAAAGAAAAAAGAGATATAATTCTCAAATTTATTAGAGTTGGAAATTAGATTGTTGATATTTTTACAAAAGCTTTAAATTATTATAACTTAAAATATATTAAATATAAGTTAGGAATGATCAACCCAAAGTGATATTTAATTCACTTCTTATTCAGTTAATCACATTACATTGGAAAACACCTTGAGTTATGGGGAGGAAATCCTTATTTTGTTGGGTTTCTATTCGATTAGATTTTCATTATTATTTTAGCGATTTTATATAATATAAAAGTTATGTGATAACTAGAAAAATATAAATAGTTTTTTAAGAATAAGTGAGTTATATATGAACTATTTTTATTTTTTTTTAAATTATGGATGTTTTTATTAAATATAATCCGAAAATAGTTAAAATTCTAAAAGGTAATAATTCTAAAATTATTATTTTTTCATAAATTACTTATTTCTGGGGGAGCTTTTATTTTCATGTTTTTTATTATTTAAAATTAATTTAAAGGTAACCAATATTTTCATATGAAGAAATTATAAAATTAATTGTTAGAAAGAATTTTCATGACATATGTTTGGGCCACATATTTTCACAGGAGTCATTTAGGACCACTCATACAATAAAGTAAAAATATTTGGATGATAGTAATCTCAAAAGTGAATTTAACAATTTAAATATCAAGACTATTTGTTGCACTAAATTTCTTATCAATTTAATTCCCTATTATGTGTTGAAATGAATTTATATAGAAGCCTCTCAAGGAGGTATTATAGAAAGAATCCCAAAATGCCATTTGTAAAGATCACTGTTCTATCTGCCAAAATTGTTAGATCATTGGATGAAGCTAAATAATTATCATAGATCCATAATGATGAAGGTATAGTTTAAACCTTGATAATACAGAGATGTTGTACACTATTATAAAGAAATTCATAATAAGATAAAAAATCATGGTGGAGAATATTAAGTGCAATATATGAACTCATTGTGGAAGAAGATCTAGTAAAATAGGAAATCATGGTTGAAATGGAATTGATTTTGAAAAAGTATATTATATCAACCATTTTAAAAGGATTTCTTGATGATATATATGTTCCCCAACTATAAAAATCATGAAAAATGTATTTTTGGAAAATTATTAAGAGAAATAAAATTTTAATTTGTAATTGTATTTATTTTCATCATTTAATTTTTTCTTTTATCAGTTTACTGTTAACAAGATCACCTAATTTTTTTTAAAATAATTAATGGGGAGAAATATATCAAAAAATGAGAAAATTTAATTGGTATATTTTTGATAAATTACTTATTTTAATAGTATAAACTTATAAATGATCCTAACAAAATAAAGGATGTATTAATTATCTTGATCATAGAGAGTTTTCTTTAAAATTTATTTATACCATTAAATTATTCTTGTGTGCTTTATACTTTAAAAAAAATGTATGGATTTTTGAGTCAACAAATCACTTGAATTATTTATTTTTGAAATCAAAATACACTTCACATAAACTGGATTTAACATAATTTTTTTTAGTTTTTGAAATTATAGACAATGAATTTCCATAAATTGAAATACTATAGAACCTAATATGGTATGTGGAAATCTTGTGGTGTAAATTTCCTAATATATTACATCCACCAGATTTATGAGAACCATGTCAGTGATAGATAAACTCATCTATAGATAAATCATCATGCTTAGATCATCTATGGATGATGAAGTTGATGCATATATTGTTACCAATGACTCCAATATTTTTTAAATTATACTATTGATTCTTGTTATAATATTGTCTATAAATATAATCCCATATTGAGAGTCATAATAAAAATAGTACAGGATAATTCTAAAAGTTATTGGTCATTTTGATGTTGTGAAATTACTTGTTTTTAAGAGAACATTTTGTTAGAGAAATAACTTTATTTATGGATATTTTTACTAAGAGAAAAATCTTGTGAGGATTTGTTGTAAAGATGTTAGTATTTATATTATATTTATTCTTTTACATATCATGCTTGATCGAGGGATTCTAGGAATAATATTACATATAATTTACTAATTCTATGTGATTGATGGATTTTCGGGATAAGAATATAGAGAACTATGGGGAAAACACTATATATATTTATAATTTAAGTTTAAGGATTTTGGGGACAAAAAGAAATAAATTCTGATAGGTTTAAAATTGAGGATACCTTCTAATAGGTTAAAAAGTAGGGATAGCTAAATTTAGTTCTGTATACTTACTTACCACTGAAGTTAAAGCATGTGATTTTATAATATCATTTTAGAGTTGTATTTGGTTTGTTAACCAATAATCTATGTATTACTTTTAAACTTTCATTATATTCAGTATTTTAATTACAACTATGTATAATTTTCCCCTTTCCATTGTACAATTTATTAACATTTTATTTTCAATAATTTCTAACAAACTTATTTTTATTATACTAACAATATACCATATAATATATATTACTTCTATATTCCTAATTTTACTTTGATATTTGAATTGATTTATATTTTTAAATATCTTATATGTTAAAACTAAAGCTATATTTTTTTAGTTTAATTATTTGAATTACAATTACTTCCCTTCCTATAAATTACCTGCATTATATCCTTGGGAAAATATGAATACCCAATGGAAACCTAATTCACCTTTCTTATTCATTAATGCAGTAGTTTCCATGGGATTCATAGTAAAAAAATTAAGAAACCAAGTAATAACATATTATAGTGTGACTTAGGTTGTCTATAAAGATGATAATTATTTATCGTCTCTTGGTTTTGTGTGGGTTCATATTGTGTAGGGAAATATAATACAATTTTTTTGAGTAATTTAATGAAAGTAAAAGGGTGTTTTAAATCAATTTAAAAATAGTGGTCTCATATAAATTATTCTCTCACCTTATGGGATAAATCATGATTCATTTAATTTAAACTCACTTTCTCTCTCACTAACCAGTTGAAACCTTGATTGATTACCTTGTCTCAAAATTTTCAGTTTAAACATGGATGTGTAATGATCACTGTACTCCCGTATTCAACCGTTCCTAGTAATAAAAATCCTTGAATTACTCTTTTATCAACACATATCCTTTCTTCACATAGGAAATAAAGAAAATATATGGTGACATGTGTGTGAGTACCCATAAGAAGTGAAGAAATAATTGAAATTAATTAATTAGTGGAAATATCCTACTATCTATAAAAAACAATCACATATAGAAAAAAAATTATTAAACAATTAATAGAAATAATTAATTAATAGAGAGTGGGTGAATAATCTTTGGATTTACCAATATGGGTTTATTATTCAATCACTAGAGAAATAAAAAACAGTAAAGAAAAAACCTCTAGCCAATAGTATCTCTCTTTGATAGTGAGTTCCATCCCCCTTAATAGGTTCAATATAAATATTTTGTAATCTAATGGTATTAAAGTAACAAAATATTTGGAATAACTGATCTCCCCCACAATGATGATAGATAATTTATTATTCATGATTGTTTGAATGCTATGATACCTTGATTGTAACATATTTCCTCTTAGTTGTTTTCATTAGGAACCTCCAGTGAGTTTTCAACATTTTTTCTAAAGTTGGAAAATAATTGAGAAGTAAGAATATAATTAATCCTCAATTGAGATTCACATGTACTATAGATTATCACCATAGTAAGAGTTATTTTAGATATATTCTATTATAATCAAGAAATTTCCTTAATTATTAAATAGTTTACAAATCTTCTACACCTTCTAATATATATTATGTATGTTCATTAGAAGGATAATATAAAATGTTATATATATATATTTTATTTGAGGAGAATATTCTAGGTATAAATTTCTCAAGAGAAAATTATATTATGTATCATTTTCTTCCCACATATACCTCTTCTTTAGAAAATTCCAAGATCATATATAACTTCCTTTCTCTTCATAAAATTTTACATATCATCTTAACTTGAAATTTTTTTTCTTACATTATCAAATAGTGTTTTGGGGATTTTGGGATTCAAGTCTCTAGAGTTTATTATGAATTAAAAGGCCTCAAGCATTTAAGCTTAAAAAAATATATCAAACATTCCACTTCTTCAAATTGCACAAATCTAAAATGTTTTTTATTCATGTTTTGAGAAAAATTTTCTTATAAATTCTCCCCATTATTAATTTATGAATCTACCTTAGAAAAAAATGTTATGTATTTCCTTATTCTGTAGATAAAATATAATATATTCATGTATTTCTTCAAATCCAATATAGAATCAAAATATTACACATCCCTTTTTTTTTTGATTTTATTAAAATTACTAAGAGAATATATTATGTATTTCCAAAAATATTATGCATCGAAAATCCTTGGATCAATTTTATGAATTTTCCTTTGGAGTTGGTACTTTTCTATTGTTTAATAGTCTTAATCTTCCAGAAGATAACACCCTAACTAGTTTAGATTCCCACTTCCAAACTTACAAGATTTTTGAACTTATTTGAAAATCATATAACGGATGAATTCAATATATGCTTCACTAAAATTAGTTTAAAAATTATAAAAATAAGTAAAAATAAAAAGACATCAACTCTATCTTTAGTTAATCCCATGGTTACTGAATATCCAATAGGTAATCTATTTTTTTAGGATTAAAATAAAATTCAAAGGAAAATTTGATAAAATCCTAAAATAAAATTTCAAAATTTATGGGTTGATAACTCCTTAAAATTATAAATAAGAAAATTTCCTCAAATTTAAAAAGGTCCCACTTCCTCTCAGCAATATTTATAGATATATGTTTTTCAACAAAATATAATTTAGTTAAATTAAAATTTTATCTGGTTGTACTTTCATGAATCCCTCTCTCCTACGCTCTTTGTTCCAAATATCCTTTTTAAACATCCTTGATTATTTATATATGGTATTAAAATATATAATTTTACTTTATTCATCCATGTTTATAATTATCTAAAACTATACACCCATTTTTTAATTAGAACTTATTGGATTTTTTCTATCCATATTTTTAAAAATCATTTATTAGATGAATGCAGATAAACCTAGAACTAATCTATCCCAAGAAATTAAGTATCCCCCCATACAAATATTAATATTCATGTAATTGAATAAACACTTGGTATGCTAGATATCAAGTCACTATAACTCTTATTTATTAGAAAAATCACACTCACAAGTTGTTTGTTGACCTTGGAAGAATTATAGATTAATTCCCATTTTTTATACTCTAGTTCATATGAGTTATCCAAATATCATTTATGGAGCCTCCATGAGGTTTTAATCATTTATATTATATAGGTTAGAAATGGAAAAGTTCAATGTTCAAGTTTCTTCCTGCTATAATTTTGTCACCACTTAATTTTTTACTATTAACAACCCTTTTCCTAGTTTTAAATAAAAAACATCCATGGTTCACTATGTTTTGGTTATTTTTAATGAGGGTAAAGTGAAATATACTTTATATTTCAATTTTATTCTCAAGTATAAAATCACACTAAAACAAAAAAAATAAAGAAAACAATTTATATGCTAAGACACTTCATCCTATTCCCCAGACTAATAATAAAGAATAGATTTAATTAATTTAAACATGCAATTTTTCATTATGAAGTATAAATAAGATGTGAGTATATAAAATAAATGTTAAGGGACGTTAAAATTGGGGGTGGGTATTCATTTATATGTAATAGGGTGGAGTGTGTAATCTTCCATAGATTCTTTATAAAAATAATCTTGAAATTTTTTTAGCTTCCCAAAATAAGGTTTTGTTGTGATTATTCTATACTAATATCAATAATTTTGGTTTTATGGTAGTTTAGTAGTCCCAAAGTGCATCCTCTAGGTTCTTACACTAATCCTTTTGGTAATTATATGTTTTCATTTTTTATGATCCACTCCACTTTTGTATTGGATACCTTAACCCACCCCTTTTTCTATGGTTAATAAGGATCAAAGGTCTTTTGTTTCACACTAAACTGCTTTGTGAGTGTTTCCATGATTTGATTACAAAAGCGTATTCCTTGATCACTTATAATTTTCCATAGAATTTTAAACCTATAATAATGTGTGATTATAGAAATTTAATAACAAATATTATATAATTTTTTATAGTTTATTATGGTTTAATCCATTTGGAAGTATGATCTATTGATAAAATAATATAGGTAAATACAAATTAAATAAGAAACAAGAATAATAAATTATATTCCATATACATAAAATATTTCACAAAAAAGTTAATTTTTTTTGGGGAATTTCTTGTGTTTAAGAAATTTTACACGTTAATTAGTAGTTCTTATATTCATTGTAAGATTTATAAGAATATTTAAACACTATTGGACAAAGTAATTCGGCTTCTAAAACCTTAATAGTTATGAATTGGGGTCCAATGTATCCTATATATGAAATTGTATGGAAAACTTTAAGAACACAAGTTACCTAATAATCTTGTATTAATATGCTAATCACATGATCACTCTATATTTTTCATAAGTATATATCTTTACAAACATAGTACATGAATCATATTTTATACTAAAGAACTTGTTCATAGAATAAAGGAAGGTACCATAGAGGTGACCAAGTATTTTTCCATGTTCACATACCATGGAACCTTAACAGTTATTTAATAGATCTATTAATTTGGGAGTGCATCATTTAGAGTTATTTTTGTAAATACTTCAACCTTAGAAGTATGGGTTAAATTTTTCATGTGTTTTGTAACCAGTTGCTCATAAATTTTATTTTCCTTGATATCTATGTTTAATTATTGAATAAAATAAATTAAAATTATTATCCTTGTTTTTTCATTATCTTTCATTATCAATTATCATAGATAATCATAATTATCATAAATTTTTTACTTTAGATTTTATCAAATATGAATGATTTTTTTTCAATACAATAACTGTAGAAAAAACTATTTCATGGTTGTTATGTAGTTAGACTAATATGAATCTAGGGTTTATAAAGAATAATCTATCATATGGGAGTTTCCATTTATCATTTCAGTCAGCATTGCACCTACTACTTGATTATAGGTATCACATAGCACTTCAATGGGTTCTTCCCAAGCTGGTGGAATGATACTAGGGGTTGTGGTTAGAATCTCCTTGATTTTGTAAAAATAATTAATGTATAATTCATCAAACATAAAATTAATATCTTTTTTTATGAAATTTTGTCATAGGAAAATATGTTTCATATTGATGGGGTACGGTAGTATAGATATGATGCAAACTTTGGCCTTATTTACTTCAATCCCTTCATTGGAAATTACATTGACTATAACATTACACCTTTCCACTATAAATTAAATTATTTTAAATTTTAAAATTAATTTCATTTGAATAAATCTTTAATAAAATACATATTTTGAAGACACTATTAAAAATTAGTTCCATACACTATAAAAACATCATGAAATATCTCCAGGAAGTTTTCAATAAGGTATGAAAATATGCCTAACTTGCAACATTGTAATATAACTAGGCCATTGAATAAACTAGAAGTCATTATTTGCTACATAATAATAAAAAAGGAATAAGTAAATGTAGTAGTGTCTTGATCTTCTATAACTACAAGGGATTAAAATAATAATAAAAAATAAATGAAAGAAATTATAATAATCATTTTTATATAATCTCTCTAGAATTAGATCTGTAAAAGGAATAGTAAAGTGGTATTTCCAGGTCATTTGGTTAAGTCTTCTACAATGTTTATACACCCTTCATATTTTTTTAATCTTATTAGGAATTAACTCATTATTTTTATTAAAATTTTATAAATCTATTTACAACTTTCATAAGTGTTGGTCTTTTCCTTATTTAAGGCTACCTCTAAGGTTTTTATTCACTCTTTAGTCAGATATAGTTCATAAAAATGGTGGGAATACTCCTAAGGATGTCATCTAATGTCTATTTTAAAGAATTAACATGTTATTTCAATATAGTTAACAGTTTTTGTTCCAAATTAGGTAACCATTTTTTTTCAAATTATCAACAATTTTTTATCTTATATTAGATTGAAATATTTTAGGTATGATGATATAAATTCTAAATCTAATTCAAGTGGTTGTTCCAGTGACATAATCAACTCAGTTTTACTCATAATAGTGGCCTAAATATAAAAAACATAAGAATTAGTTATAAATTTTTTCAAATAATCAAAATAGTATTCACCTATCTCTTACTAAAAATGATCACTACAAAATTCTAGTTCCAGATTCAATTCATTTTTAAAGACAAGAAAAATATTAGAAAGGTTTAGTCATTTTAGGAGTGGTCTGATGTTTATTATTTCATCTAGAATTTAAATATCATTCTCTGATAAGAATGAGTTTCCTTGATGATAAAAATTAAAAACCAAATTTTCTTCTTGAAGGTATTTCCAAGAATCTAAGATATTAAAATTAATATTTTCTTAAATAAAATAAATAAAAAGTATTTCTTCATAAATATTCATTATATTTTTTTTTGTATTATTAAAATATTCCCTAGTATTATTGGGGAATGAGAAATAACAATTTCTTCCCCCCATTTTCAAGATATTAAAGTCAATAGGGAATAACCTACCTTTTACCTCAAAAGTTTATCCTCCAAAATATATAGAGGTTAAGATGTATCTTGATTGGATAACATCACTACAACTTTTTTTATATTGAGATCTCCTAATTTTTTTTTGAATAATAATTGTGTAAGTCATAACATGTATTGATTCTACCAAATAAAATAAGTAATTGGTGAAAGTGAAATTACTTATAATGAAAGATATTGTAAAATTACATGGATCCTAAATTTTTTGATGTAATTTTAGGGTGATTAATGAAAAAATATTCCTACCCGTGATTAACTTTTCATCAACATACAATTTTATATTCTTAGTGAACATTTACATAAGAAAATTTTCAAACCTAGGAATCTAATTAATTTCAACTATAAGAGGTATGTTCATTTACACCATCTTTAAGGTTTCTAAAACTTCATTATATAGAGCCTCTTCGTTGACTTGTATGGTAGAGTCATATTTAATGGTAAGTGTTTTAAGGGTTGAGAAATATCATGTATCTTATCTTTTCACTCGTCCTTCTTCACTAGGTGTGTCTCTAAATGCACCTACCCTAATTTTTCATTCAGTTATGGTCATTATTACTTGGAATATTAATTTCAAAATTTAGTTACTAGAGGTGGATGATCACAATTTTTCACTTTACCACCATTTCTACAAAAAATATAACTCACATTACTCTTGGGGTTAAGAACTTATTAAACAAGAAGTTTACTGGAACATTTATTTTACCGAAGCATTTATTATGGGGAGCATATTTATATAATATATTTTAATTTATTTAGGTTTATATCTATAATTTTTCTAGGTAAATTTTTTGTTTCCCTGATCCATCACTAGCTTACTTATTAAATATTCCCATAGGGCTATTATTTATATATTTTGGTTTAGTATCTTGTATAGGGGAGAGAGTTATTCCTCTTAAATGGAAAGGGATAATAATTTTAATGAAAATTATTTAATAATGGTGATCTATATAGTTGTTCGATTCTATATCTATATTTTACCATTGAGTATTCTTTACATTCTTGGTTATATAGCTATTGTTGGTGTTTCCATTGGTATATGAAATAAAAAATCTTTATTTCTTATACGTATGGGAAACAATATCTGAAATGATCTTCTAAATGGAACAATGATCATATTCGTAGAGGGTTAATTGTTAAGATTTATGAAAAAATTTTCCCAGATAAACATCTCATAAGAGTGGTTATCTCTTCAATTTTAGTTTCAAGAAAAGGATAGTAAGAAACATCGAAATAATCAAAAAAATTTAGAAGAATCCCTTGTACCAAATTTTTGGGAGTTACATGAGATACTTTATATCTATTATCTAGTTTCAAATGGATATTTTACACTTAGTTTTCCTATATATGAACACTCAAGTAGTGTTTGAAAATTATCTAGAAGTACTTCATATAAAAACACTAAGAAGTGGTGGCCCTCAAAGGGCGGTGAAGGAATGATACAATCATCTTCTCGAACCTATCCCAAAACTCATACAGAGTTTCTGCACTAGATATTTTAATTATATATATATATATATATATCTTAGATCTCATCTATGTGATTCTAGAAGTAGTGAAAAACTTATAGAGGCAAGAACTCTAGATATTATCCTAGTTAATAAACTCTCTAGTATATAGTTTATACGTCCATTCTTTGGATGGTATTTCATAATTGAATGAAATGGACTTGCCACTGATATGAGATTTAGAGACTCCACTTTGTATTGAGGTGTTTCTAACAATCCCAAAATATTTAAGATTCCAGTTAGATTCTTCTCCTACTAAGGCATGGAACCTAGGAAAAAACAAAATTAGTCAATGATTATGTTCAAAATCACATTGGTTATTTGGTTACAACAATCAATTATTATTACGATTCATATTAGGTGAGTAAAATTATATAGGGGTTCTATTAAATTGGTAGTGATTATCTTACATGTTTTCACTACCTAAAGTAGCACATATATAAGTATAATTTCATGGGTAATCTATCAATTGGATGGTGACAAATTCTTTATCTACTTTCCTAGTTATTCTATTGTTTCAGATTCTAGCAACAAATGTTCTCTTATCCTCTGGATCAAATCTAATGAGATGATTCAAATTAGTCCTGGTCATGTATTAACAGTATCATAAACAAAAAAACAAAAAAACAAATCATTAGAAATAGTTTCCTCATTTACAACGATCTTGAGTTGATGAATTGTCTATCATAGAACTCATATAATTTTTTCAACCCATATAATAATATTTTATTGTTTGAATATGTTTGTCTCTAAAGAGGTATAAATTATAATGTGATATGTGTGTTTCGGTGGTTCAGATTGTGTGGGGATATATTTTTTTTTCATTTTCATGCATGTAAAAGGGTGTTAGAAATAAATTTAAAAATATTCGTCACACTTTGGTTATTCCATCACACTACCTTTTAAATCATGATTTATTTTATTTAAAGTCTCCTTGTATCTCATTAACCAACTATAACCTCAACTAATTATCTTCTCACTAGATTTTTTATTTAAATAAGGGTATGAAATTATCACTACACTCCCTACTCCTACCTAGCCTAGTTGTAACGCCCCGACCCCAGCTACCCAGAGTTGGTGCATTACTTCGTAACATTGGCATGATCACAAAAGAACAAGTCTCGAAAGACCGATTAGTTTAGTAGCCTTGGAAACACTAGATACAATCGTAAACGTTACATTACATCATAAAGTGAAAAACTACAATAACAAAGTCTCCATAGTCCACACTCATATCCTCTTCTGACTATCCCTGCAGGTCATTCATAAAATACTTCTTCACATCCTGGAAAATATTAAAACATTGAAAGGGGTGAGCTCAGATGCTCAGTAAGGATAACAATATTGCGGAAGCTTTCATAAATAAACATTAACATTTAAGGCAATGTATAACTAAAACAAAAGCCTTTTAAACTTGAACTTCAACATAATATGGCAAAAGTAAAATGAGATAATGCCATTTACTTGTTCACATGGATATTCTACTGGTCGAATAATCACATGAAATATCAATAACCACTTTCATAATGATGGAATGCATAATGCCAGACTATCATAACCACGTAGTCAAGGCCTCGTGCCAAGACCACAAATAAGATTTTGTCAAGGCCTCGTGCCAAGACACTAGTTTGTCTCATGAGACCTGCCGATGCATCGAGGAGCTATAGCGGGCTCCACCCGTCACTTATTAAGTCCAATGCATTCCTCATATGAATAGGTTTAAACATATCATAAACCATAACATAATCATATCACATAAAACATGGATAAAGGAAACATAAAATTTCCACATTTCAATCACAAGATATCAATACAACACATTGATATAATAAAAACGCTTTCAAAACCATTTTCAATACCAAAATATAAGAAAGTTAAAACTTTGTATTTATTTTTCATTAAAAAAATGAAGGCTTGTAAAGGAAGTCGAAACTCAAATAATGGTCACGGCGGCGGAGAAGTCATTGTCGCCGCATAAGTACAGAAAGAAAAACATTCCCTTTTGTCGTTTAGCAAAACGTTTCGTATAAAAGGATTCCTTTTGAATAAACGTAAAAGTCAAAGGGGTTTATACACCGTATAAAAGAAATTTGTGTATAAAACAAAATATGCCTCAATGAAAGGAGATTGAGACGAAGTCCTTAAAAAGATCATTTTTAAAATAGAATAGATATATTAGGTGTATTCACTATAGGTACACATAAAGAAAGTAAAAATACAAGATAAGACATAATAATATCATGACGTAATTTGAAAGTAGGAGATTAACCCAAAGAAATGAAGTTGGGTTAAGAAGTTCCCTTACAAATAAAATAGATATATTATGTGTATTCATTATAGATACAAATAAATAAAGTAAAAATACAATATAGGACATAATAATATCATGACGTAATTTGAAAGTAGGAGATTAACCCAAAGAAATGAGGTTGGGTTAAGAAGTTCCCTTACCTCGTGTCTAACTTGACTCAACCGTTCTTTAACCTCCTGAATAATAAACTAGAGTTAATATCTACCTTATTAAGAACCATTTTCAATTTCATTATCCTTATTATATCACTTATTACAATGATATGAACATTATGTAATTATTTAAGTTAATAACGGTCGTTTTGTCGATCTTTGGTACTTGAGTCAACAACAAGCTTCTTATAATTACAAGTTGTTTATGTGGTGAAATATCCATTATATCCAGAATTATATTCATGATTTAGATGTCATATATATCTTATATATCCAGTATATACATTCATTTATAATATTACGTAACATTTAGAGGTAAGAAATGAAATGCACCGTTCATGGAGACGGTAAGCCGTACGTACGCATGAACGCTACTTTCATTTCAATTTCATATTTAATGGAACTAAATCATAATGATATAAATGTATTATATAATTCCAGTATAATATAGTGTATAATACCATTTACTCCATCCTTTATACATCCCACATATGGCATTAACGATTCAAATCACTTTGAGGGGGCGGTAGTCCGCACTTCCTAAAATGAAATTATCGCGTTTTACCCATAATGGAAATCATAAAGTAAGCCATAAATGATAAATACAGAAGCATAAGTAAAACATAAACACATTATATATCATATATAAATATAGTGACATCTTAATGGCCACCTTTGGAGGTGTTATATGAGTGTTGAACAATCATCGTTTCGTGAGGCAGAAATTCGCCATCCACAGAAACCGTATGTTCTTTAACCATTAGATGTAGGTGTGTGTAAGTGTAGCTCGAATCCTTCTTATAACAACATCCTAGTATATTGAGTATACTGGTGTTGTTACAAAAGAAATTAATAAAAAGAGTTTAGGGGGTTGGAGAAGAAAAATAAAACAAAACAACATTAGAAAAGACATTACCTCAAAATCGGGTAACTCTTTTTGATTTGAGCCAAAGGCTTCCTTGGGAAGAATTCTGCCCAAAGTGAGGCTTCTAGGAGTAAGGGAGGGAAGTGGAGAGAGTATTTTGGCAGAGGTTGGCCGAGCCAAATGGCTTGAAAGTGTAAATGAGGTGGGAGAGGTGGGGGCCTTTTATAAGTGGAGAGGAGGGGCACTTTTGGAAAGATTGAAATGTTACATTATTTCACAATGCTTTTCGGATTCTAAAGGTCCCACACTTATATAATTCGAGGCTAAGGTGATAAGGTTTCGAAATATCTTCATCCAATAGGCTTTGGACAAGTGTAAGACTTGGATTTTTCATTATCTTCTCATTTTATTTAAATCGTTAAATAATGAGGTCATCGCCACATCATAATTATGTCATAAATAATTTAATTTATTTAATGTCTAAAAATTATAAAACAAATACTATGATGTAGGAAATATTTTTATCTTTCTAATGAATATTTATAATCAAAATTTGGACTTGTTTAACCCCATGTAAAAATTGTTTTAGTAAAACATTTTATGTTTGTGTCATTTTTTTACTTTAACATTAAATAAAAGGTATTTATGTCATTTTCTAACTAAAGTGGATCCATGGGGTCCCCAAGTTGACCCATGGGTTGTCTTGGTCGGCCATGACTCATCCAATAGGAGTAGGACAAGTGTCATGCTCATCTCATATTATTAAAACATTGTTTTTACCTTAAACTACACTAATTAACTCTAATCGCGATTAAGAACTTAAAAGTTACTATTCACCAAAAAATTATTTTAATCTCATTGAACCACATTTTACTTCTTAATGACAACCATGTATGTCGGATTTTTGAAAATCAAATCACAGAAGTGGTAATATTTCATTTAAACGAAAAATCAGTTATTTAACAACCACTTAGTGGTTTCACTATTCATCAAAAATTGAAGTTTTTCAGAATAAGGACAAAATTTCACCCTAAGCTATAATTGATATTCCGAATTCAAAAATGATGCCTATTTTACAAAATTCCAAACATATAAGTTGTATTAATTAATTTTATAATTAATTCCCGCTGTTACAACAAATAGCGTGTTTTTAAGAAACAATTTATATCAAAAGATTGGCAATTGTTTATGTCCAATTTCAATGTTAAATTAATTCTAATGACCACCATTGGATAAAACGGTAAAAATATATTCTAATTATACTTTAAAACCACTCAATAGTATAATTTATCACTATGAATTATTTTTATTAAAAAAGTTGTTTTAAGTATTTTTCACTATTCATAAAAATTTTGAAGTTCTCAGAAAATTACAAAAAATTCAACATAGGCTAATTTCAATATTAGGAATACAAAAATGAAGTCCATTTTGAAATATAAAATTTCTATAATTTTAAAAAGTGGTTATTACTATTCATAACAGCTACTTTGATTTGTCGCGATGTTTTAGAACTCGAAGTTGCGTACAATGCAAGCTATTGCATTATTGAAAGAGAGGCATATCGTGGAAGCTCGGGGTGTTACATTCTCCCCTCCTTCAATAAATTGCGTCCTCGCAATTTGATATTTTTCTTTAAAAATAAGAGGTTGAAAATAGAAAATACCTTTGTGGAAAACCCACATCGGAAATAAGGTTAATAAAATTTAGCCTTAATAAGAGGGAAATGGGAATAAGAAAGTCACCACCAAATTATGATCTCGATAAGGAAAACATTGGTGGCAATTAGAGACATATAATTGGAGGAAAAACGTAAATATTTGTAGGGAGTGATTGAGGTCATCAATCACAATCAACTGTCAAATTGAGGGCCTCAAAGCCTTCAATCTATGTTGATTTAAAATATCTTCAGTTCAACAAAACATAAGGTATTAGGATAACACATTTTTTTTTAATATCCCTTTACTAAAGTTTAAGAATTAATTTATTCATTGAATAAGAGATAGGTATATATATATTTATGCTTGACAATTAGAGTTTCAACCTTCAACTCATCTTTCACTCAAAATGATAATAGAACTCAAAAATATTATACTTATCCTAATTGTATAAGGTTCCAAATATTAACACATATTATTTAGATTAGTAAAATTATTTTGTAATAACCAGGGACTTCCTGTAGGCTAGTGGTAGGAAATAAAGGCTTGTCGCACTATGGTTGTGGGTTCGTTTCCTGCAGCTTTGTCCGACGCGACGGGTTATTCCCCACCCTGCAGGTTGTCCTTTTTCCTAAAACTATAGTATCATAATATTCCAAAAATAATCTTCAGAAATGCTTTAACCTTAAACAATACTATCCATGGTTCAACTTAATCCATTCCAACCTTAATAGTTATCCAAAATACCTCCGTCCAGACTTTCTCTAAAGGGTCGTTAAATTCCAAAATCAATTGTAACCTCAGATTCCCCAAACAAAGTAAAGTTTCTCTTATTGTCACATACTAAAAATATGATTACCTTAATCATATTAAAACCTTACTGAAATAAAAAAGTACTGCAGTACAATCCATATATATATATTACATTATTCTTATAACCAGAATATAATCCTTGAGTCCAAAAGCACCAATACATTAGTTATTCTGCTTCAACTGTAGTAACAGCATAAGATTGTCCTTGATCCCTTGGCCTTTTCTGAGGTAAGTTTCCCTGATGCTTAGGACATTCATTTGCATAATGACCCATTTCTCTACAATTGTAGCATTCAACTTTGACAGCCTCTTTCTTTCCCTTGCAATCACGAGCCTAGTGACCCTTTTCTCCACATTTATAACAAACTCCCATTCCTTTTAGGCAAGTACCAGGGTGATTCTTCCCACAATTATCACATAATGGAAAATCCTTCTTTCCCTTTTTCCCTTTATCTGTCTCTTGTTCCCCCGTTCTCTTCTTCTCTTGCTTTACATTGTTGTCATAAGACTTAGAGAATTCCTTTTCTGTCTTGATAGCACACGAGACAATATCTTCGTATGATGAGAAGGATTGTGATACTAAAGCTCGACGGAGAAATGGTTTTAACCCATAAAAGAAACGATCAATCTTACTCCTTGGGTTACGTATATAATCGGCAGCATGCCTCGCTAACCCTGTAAAGTTAGCCTCATACTTTGCGACATTCTCATCCTCCTTCTTCCTCAGACTCAGAAATTGCCTTTCCATATCTGCTCGATGGTCACGAGGAAAGTATTTTTCTAAGAAAAGCTCTTTGAACTCCCTCCATTCCATATTCGATACGTCATCATCTTCCTTTGTGTTTCGAATCAGCGACCACCACTGATCGACATCTCCAGTGAGGCGGTAAACTGCCATGACAACCTTCTCCCTTTCACTACTCCCCAAAGCCTGAAATATTTTCTCTAGGGAATTTATCCATTGCTCGGCTACTAAGGGATTTGTACTCCCATTGAACGTTGGTGGTTGTTGCCTCATGAATCGATCTAACATTGATCCTCCACGCTGTGGATCAGGGTGCTCCATACGGGTAAGGTTATTATTCATAACCTGAGTAAGTTGTCCCAGTATGGTGATTAGCTGATCGGCCCCAGTTGCATCACCAGCCTCACTATAATTATCTTGAGCAGGAGGGCAATCCCTACATGGAGTGCGTGCATTGATACGGTTTCCATTCCTTCCACTAGGCGCCATTTCTAAACAATGGCATAAACTATATTAGTTTATGAATCAAAATACATAATCCCATACTTATAAAACACTTTACATAAATTGAACTATTTATGGATATAATCCATAATCATAAAAAGAAATGTTTTCTTTGAGGAAGTATGTACTCATAACCCTTCATAGTGGTTTGTAAATAAAATGAGAATTATCCTAAGCATATCCCCCGGGAGTGTCGTAACCAAGAGTGCAGCAAGGCCCATTGTCGTGCACCAGTTCCCGTTCGAGTCTAGCTCAAAGCGGTGTTTTCGGGTTTTAACCCTAGGTACATTTGTGCCAGAGCCGCCTCTACTTGCTCGTATCCAGACAGGGATGTATTGCTCGGAAAACTCACAAAATCTCTACAATAACAAAATTCTAGGAAGTTCTTCTATACTAATCCTCAAAGTCTATCTTCGGGCTATGTGCTCTAATCAGAGTTTATCTAAATCTAGCTTCCAAGGTTAGTACTAAACTGCCTCTGATACCAACTGTAACGCCCCGACCCCAGCTACTCAGAGTCGGTGCATTACTTCGTAACATTGGCATGATCACAAAAGATCAAGTCTCGAAAGACCGATTAGTTTAGTAGCCTTGGAAACACTAGATACATTCATAAACGTTACATTACATCATAAAGTGAAAAACTACAATAACAAAGTCTCCATAGTCCACACTCATATCCTCTTCTGACTATCCCTGCAGGTCATTCATAAAATACTTCTTCACATCCTGGAAAATATTAAAACATTGAAAGGGGTGAACTCAGATGCTCAGTAAGGATAACAATATTGCGGAAGCTTTCATAAATAAACATTAACATTTAAGGCAATGTATAACTAAAACAAAAGCCTTTTAAACTTGAACTTTAACATAATATGGCAAAAGTAAAATGAGATAATGCCATTTACTTCTTCACATGGATATTCTACTGGTCGAATAATCACATGCAATATCAATAACCACTTTCATAATGATGGAATGCATAATGCCAGACTATCATAACCACGTAGTCAAGGCCTCGTGCCAAGACCACAAATAAGATTTTGTCAAGGCCTCGTGCCAAGACACTAGTTTGTCTCATGAGACCTGCCGATGCATCGAGGAGCTATAGCGGGCTCCACCCGTCATTTATTAAGTCCAATTCATTCCTCATATGAATAGGTTTAAACATATCATAAACCATAACATAATCATATCACATAAAACATGCATAAAGGAAACATAACATTTCCACATTTCAATCACAAGATATCAATACAACACATTGATATAATAAAAACGCTTTCAAAACCATTTTCAATACCAAAATATAAGAAAGTTAAAACTTTGTATTTATTTTTCATTAAAAAAAATGAAGGCTTGTAAAGGAAGTCGAAACTCAAATAATGGTCACGGCGTCGGAGAAGTCATTGTCGCCGCATAAGTACGGAAAGAAAAACATTCCCTTTTGTCGTTTAGCAAAACGCTTCGTATAAAAAGATTCCTTTTGAATAAACGTAAAAGTCAAAGGGGTTTATACACCGTATAAAAGAAATTTGTGTATAAAACAAAATATGCCTCAATGAAAGGAGATTGAGACGAAGTCCTTAAAAAGATCATTTTTAAAATAGAATAGATATATTAGGTGTATTCACTATAGGTACACATAAAGAAAGTAAAAATACAAGATAGGACATAATAATATCATGACGTAATTTGAAAGTAGGAGATTAACCCAAAGAAATGAAGTTGGGTTAAGAAGTTCCCTTAAAAATAAAATAGATCTATTATGTGTATTCATTATAGATACAAATAAATAAAGTAAAAATACAAGATAGGACATAATAATATCATGACGTAATTTGAAAGTAGGAGATTAACCCAAAGAAATGAAGTTGGGTTAAGAAGTTCCCTTACCTCGTGTCTGACTTGACTCAACCGTTCTTTAACCTCCTGAATAATAAACTAGAGTTAATATCTACCTTATTAAGAACCATTTTCAATTTCATTATCCTTATTATATCACTTATTACAATGATATGAACATTATGTAATTATTTAAGTTAATAACGGTCGTTTTGTCGATCTTTGGTACTTGAGTCAACAACAAGCTTCTTATAATTACAAGTTGTTTATCTGGTGAAATATCCATTATATCCAGAATTATATTCATGATTTAGATGTCATATATATCTTATATATCCAGTATATACATTCATTTATAATATTACGTAACATTTAGAGGTAAGAAATGAAATGCACCGTTCATGGAGACGGTAAGCCGTACGTACGCATGAACGCTACTTTCATTTCAATTTCATATTTAATGGAACTAAATCATAATGATATAAATGTATTATATAATTCCAGTATAATATAGTGTATAATACCATTTACTCCATCCTTTATACATCCCACATATGGCATTAACGATTCAAATCACTTTGAGGGGGCGGTAGTCCGCACTTCCTAAAATGAAATTATCGCGTTTTACCCATAATGGAAATCATAAAGTAAGACATAAATGAGAAATACAAAAGCATAAGTAAAAAATAAACACATTATATATCATATATAAATATAGTGACATCTTAATGGCCACCTTTGGAGGTGTTATATGAGTGTTGAACAATCATCGTTTCGTGAGGCAGAAATTCGCCATCCACAGAAACCGTATGTTCTTTAACCATTAGATGTAGGTGTGTGTAAGTGTAGCTCGAATCCTTCTTATAACAACATCCTAGTATATTGAGGATACTGGTGTTGTTACAAAAGAAATTAATAAAAAGAGTTTAGGGGGTTGGAGAAGAAAAATAAAACAAAACAACATTAGAAAAGACATTACCTCAAAATCGGGTAACTCTTTTTGATTTGAGCCAAAGGCTTCCTTGGGAAGAATTCTGCCAAAAGTGAGGCTTCTAGGAGTAAGGGAGGGAAGTGGAGAGAGTATTTTGGCAGAGGTTGGCCGAGCCAAATGGCTTGAAAGTGTAAATGAGGTGGGAGAGGTGGGGGCCTTTTATAAGTGGAGAGGAGGGGCACTTTTGGAACGATTGAAATGTTACATTATTTCACAATGCTTTTCGGATTCTAAAGGTCCCAAACTTATATAATTCGAGGCTAAGGTTATAAGGTTTCGAAATATCTTCATCCAATAGGCTTTGGACAAGTGTAAGCCTTGTATTTTTCATTATCTTCTCATTTTATTTAAATCGTTAAATAATGAGGTCATCGCTACATCATAATTATGTCTTAAATAATTTAATTTATTTAATGTCTAAAAATTATTAAACAAATACTATGATGTAGGAAATCTTTTTATCTTTCTAATGAATATTTATAATCAAAATTTGGACTTGTGTAACCCCACATAAAAATTGTTTTAGTAAAACATTTTATGTTTGTGTCATTTTTTTACTTTAACATTAAATAAAAGGTATTTATGTCATTTTCTAACTAAAGTGGCTCCATGGGGTCCCAAAGTTGACCCATGGGTTGTCTTGGTCGGCCATGACTCATCCAATAGGAGTAGGACAAGTGTCATGCTCATCTCATATTATTAAAACATTGTTTTTACCTTAAACTACACTAATTAACTCTAATCGCGATTAAGAACTTAAAAGTTACTATTCACCAAAAAATTATTTTAATCTCATTGAACCACATTTTACTTCTTAATGACAACCATGTATGTCGGATTTTTGAAAATCAAATCACAGAAGTGGTAATATTTCATTTAAACGAAAAATCAGTTATTTAACAACCACTTAGTGGTTTCACTATTCATCAAAAATTGAAGTTTTTCAGAATAAGGCCAAAATTTCACCCTAAGCTATAATTGATATTCCGAATTCAAAAATGATGTCTATTTTACAAAATTCCAAACATATAAGTTGCATTAATTAATTTTATAATTAATTCCCGTTGTTACAACAAATAGCGTGTTTTTAAGAAACAATTTATATCAAAAGATTGGCAATTGTTTATGTCCAATTTCAATGTTAAATTAATTCTAATGACCACCATTGGATAAAATGGTAAAAATATATTCTAATTATACTTTAAAACCACTCAATAGTATAATTTATCACTATGAATTATTTTTATTAAAAAAGTTGTTTTAAGTATTTTTCACTATTCATAAAAATTTTGAAGTTCTCAGAAAATTACAAAAAATTCAACATAGGCTAATTTCAATATTAGGAATACAAAAATGAAGTCCATTTTGAAATATAAAATTTCTATAATTTTAAAAAGTGGTTATTACTATTCATAACGGCTACTTTGATTTGTCGCGATGTTTTAGAACTCGAAGTTGCGTACAATGCAAGCTATTGCATTATTGAAAGAGAGGCGTATCGTGGAAGCTCGGGGTGTTACACTAGTAATAAGAAATCTTTAATTACTCCTTGATCAACCCACTTCCCTCTATCACATGATTAATGAAGAAAATTAAGGGGATCCTTTGTGTCAAACCCTATAATAAGATAAAGAATAATCAAAGTGTAAAAATAACTATAAATATCCTATTATATACAAAAAATAATCATTTTTAGTAATATAAAGAAGAAAAGAATTATAAAATTAATTTGAATAATTCATTAATAGGGGCTAGGTAACTATCCTTAACTCAACCACTAAAGGATTAGTAACCCATCAAACGAGAAGTAGAAAGTAGTAAAGAAATAAAAATAAAAGTCTATTCAATATATAGGATCTTCAATTGTGAGTAACATCCCATTTTATATGCTAAAGATGAATTTTTAAAAATATACCCTCTTGGAAAGGCCCTTGCACAATTCTAGAATACTTAATCTCCCCCATGTGCATAGAATACAATTTCTTATTCTTGATCATCTGAATGGTATACTCCCTTGATCCCACAAATATTCCTCTTCTTCCTTGAGATTTTCCTCTTCCATTTAGTTTGCAACCATTATTTTTAAATTTTATATATAATGAGATATGTAAATATTTTTCTAATCTCTTTATGCCTCTTATGAGATCCACATGTACTAGATATGATCTCCAGGGTAAGGTTTCTTAGATAGTTATTTTACAATAGTTGAGAAATTTATTCAAGTATAAAATATTATGCAAATCTTTTATAATTTCCAAAATATATTATACATTCTCATTAGTGTTAGATTACAAATTTTTTTCATCTCTTGTATCTAAGGAAAAAATATTACATATCACATTCAATGGTGAAAATTTTATCAGGAATCTACTTCAATTATAAAATTTTACGTCCATAGAAAAGTACAGGATATTATGTAACTAATTTACTCTTTAAAAAATGTTATGTATTATATATTCTTTGTAAAAATATTTTACATACAAAATGATTGTCATTATACTTTTCCAAATTTATTTATCCAGTGTATCTTATATATTGGGAGACCACATGCATTTTCTCTTTATAAAATATATTATGTATATTGCTTCTTCATATAACAAAAACTCTAAAATGATACGTATCATTTTCTTTAGTAATAATTATCCTACACATGCTTCCCTTTGTTGATTTCCTAGCTTTTATATAAAAAATTTTATACCTTCCCATTTTTAGTAGAGAAAATTCTATGCATGCTGCTACTCATTCAAATCTATAACAAAAAAGAAATTTTACATATCTCCTAGAATTTTCCATTTTCATTGATTTACATAGTAAATATCATATATATTTCCAATATATCATATGCATAGAAAATACTGAAATTAATTTTATCAAATGGTCACAAGAGTGATTCCTTTTACATTTTTTAAAAATCAACAAAATTTGGAAGATTAATTCTAGACTACTTCAAATTCCAACTTTCAAACTTCCAAGCTTTCATATGTTACTTGAAAATCATAGAACCTATACATTTAGTGTATGATTGATTAAAATTAGTTTCAAATTGATAATAATAATTAACAATAAAATATATCAATTCATTTTTCATTGAATTAAAGATTTTTTGAAAAGCTATGAGTGTATCTATTTATATAGATTTAGAGTGAAATTCAAATGAAAATTTAGAAAATCCTAAAATAAAATTTCAAAAAGTACGAATTGAGCATTCAAAAAAATAGAAGAGTTTTGATCAATAATTTTATGATATGGGAGATGAATTTATAAATCTCAAAATGGTTATATACATAGATAGAATGAATCAATATCAAAGCCTTAGTAGTTGACATAACTCATGGCCTATTATGTTGGTAGTTTACAACATGTCCTTATAGATATGTTTGCAGAAAAAATATGTTATGATGATATTGATGATTCTTTTGACCAAAATATCCTTGAAATTATACTGATATTTATCTGTAACCATTGTTTTATTATTTGAAATTTCTATAAGTCGTCTATGTTTAAGTGTTTTAGGAATAAAATAAAGGGTATTTTATTTGGAATTATTTAATAATGTTCCCAATAAAAAATTTTATTATACCTAAAAACTTATTCGGATATAGTGTTAAGGGACACAAATATTTTATGTTTTTTATAGAAGTGGATTCATATAATCAATTATATAATGAGAGAAAGACGATGTACATGGTTAATTAAATATATTTATGAATGAATAAGCCTTATCTAATATTTAAAAATGAATTCAATTATTTACAAGAGTATGATTTTACCAAAAAACCATAGGCAATAAAATAATATTATTAAATGGTGAAAAACATTTATTTCACATTTTGGATGATAGAAAGTTTATGTTATTAAAAAAATACAAGGAAGAAACTATTCAGATTATTTAATCCACCATAATGGAGTTATTTATAGGTGAAACCAGGTGGTTTCAGGGAACAATATAAGTTGCAAGTTGAGTGTGCAATAATTGTTTTTCATTTGTATCAATAGATTATTCCTTTTAAATATGATGAAACAAACCCAAAATATTCTTAGGAAGATGTTTCATACATAATATATAATTAACTTTAAACTAGAATTACCTAAGATGCATAATTATTTTTATTGTTGTTTAATACGGTTTACACTATTGCGATCTCATCATTAGGATAGAGAATCCAAACTAGGATCCCTTTAGTTCTATTCATAGGTTCCCATCAAATATACAAATGATTATCTTGGTATTCTATGTTCCATCATGGAGAAACCAATTTCAATGCATCAATCCACATTGACCTTAACAAAATAATAAATCTTTTTCCATCATGTTCTTAAGATAGAGGAGGTATATTTTCCTTCTATGTTTTTGAGAGAATTATTGAGAGGTTATATCTATGGATTTAGAGAATTATCTTGAGAGAATTTATTATACACAACGATTCTCACACTATCTAAAATTATATAATCAGTAATTTATAATCAGGGGTAAATAAATAATGATTTCACAAACTCCCTTTATCTAATTTTTTATTCCTTTTAACCCACACATCAAAAAATAATAATATAATATTCTCCTAAAATGTACTGAAATCATAGTCTAATAAATACTTTTAGTAAAACCCTTAACTCTGCACTTCAATCCCCTTGAAAATTATTGTACCTTAGATAATAAATAATAAATTAATATTAATATTAATTTTTCAATAAATTAATACATATTATATTATTTAAACCCATGAATAAATATTAATTCTAATTTTCACAGAACTAAATAAATATTTACATTAATATATTTTCAAAACAAGTGAATAGATAAATCTTTATATATTACACTTGAGGATAATAAGCAAGAGATTAAATTCATCCAATATATTAAAAACTAGAATATCTAGTGACTGAATTTATTATTAAATTCATGATGATTTCTTCAATTAACTAGAAACTATCGCATTGGATGTTCATAATTTAGTAGTTCATTTCGGCCACATCATAACAACGAAAATAGGAATCTTTAGTAAATGGGTCAATGACTAGACCTTATATTTACTTTTTATGAATGTTTTATAGACTAGTATTTGGGTTTTGTGAATAGTGAACTAGCTATGGTGATTGATTTTATGGAAGCCTCAGTTGAATGAAGTAGTAAACAGATATATGAACATAAATATTAGATGGTGGTGCAACCTATTTAAATGAAAATTAACATCTATATAAGGAAGTGGGACTATATGATGATGTGTAATGATATGTATTATATAAAATATGATTCTTGATTACATGGAAAAAATGTTTTAAAATCTTTTACTTTCAGTAATATGAAATAGTTTGTAGTTTTATCACACGGATGTGGGATGAAATCTTTAACAAAAAAAATCAACGTTCCTTCTTTACATTATCATTCAAGGAAATCTTGTGTCTTTATGTTTGTGTGTGTGTGATTCATATTTTGAGTAGTGATTATAGTGCAACATGAATTACTAATTTTTGACCCATAAGACTTGAATGGAAGAGTTGGTTGTTGAATATACACAATGTTGAAATATTGGTTGATGCAAATTTATGATGAACTCAAGGTTCAACCTGTCATGAACCCCTCCCCACAAAGTGTACCCCTCTTGAATTGGAAATGTGATAAGGGAGATAGTGACACTCGAGTCCCGACTCCAGTAGGCTCCGGGTTGGTGACTAGCACCGAGGGTATAATAAACACACAAATGGGAGGCATTACACTATAAGAGAACTCATGAAAAGGAGCGAGATAAGTTAAAAACCAACCAAATAGAACTCACACTACAATATATAATAAATTTCAAGATCATATTTGTAATGACATGAAACAACTACTATATATCAAATGGAAAACTACAAATACCAAAATAATTTAAAAAGGGAAGAAACCATGAAGCCGGAATAGCTCCACCAACTCCAAGGTAGTAGTAACCATCCTGATCTCCAGCCTGCTCCAAGTGACCTAGAAAATAGTTTATATATATGTAGGGTGAGTATAATGGTATACTCAGTAGGATACTCCCTGGATCCTCTCCTAAAAAAGTAATGAAATTATGCAAAATCACAATGAACAACAAGTGAAATTAACTCATCACCTAAATAGGTATACTATGTTCCTAGCCTCACTATGGATACCCTTACCAAGTTTCTCATACAAGAGTATATAATATAATAATAATATCATGGGTACCCACCACCACTTACCCACTGGTTTTCTAATTTTCCCCAATGTCGCACATCCTAAGCATATCTCTTCAAAAGGATTTCCTGCAGACACCTGGGCGAAGCACCACAACAAGCACCTCATGGAATACAACCACCACGTCCACATAACCAAAGTAACCAGGTAGTTTTTGGGAGCCACCACACCTCTCATAACATGTACCATATGTAGGGTATTATAACTTAAGCTATTATATCCCATACACCGAGTAGGGATCCTCAAGCCATCACAACCTATACACATTACACCTATAGTTTTCCATATGAAACTATATACAGAATATATGTGTGGGAATAACCACAGTCCATTACAGCCCACTGAACACATATATGGGGAAAAATAACCGTTGTGACTACTAGTATAGTTAACTACCAAAAGAAGGTAGTTGGGCCAAAGCAGGTAGTCATCCATCCATCCTCCCATGAGGATGTTGTGGAAAACACCCATAGGGTGTCAGTTGCTCTAACTGAAAGGGTGGATTAGCGTATATAAACACAAAAATAAAGAATTTAATATATCTCACAACCACACTATGGGAACATCCTATTATTAAACACACCTATAGCTATCATCTCTCGGACTCCAAGCTACCACTTCTAAGACTAGATATCCTATAATCACACAAACATTTAAAGAACTTATTAAATTACTTATCCCTTTTATCAGTTGAAGTTAATCTTAATTAATTCCTCATCCATTAATTAACCATGAAAATTTTCCACATTACATTTTATTAGCATCACAATAAGTTCCATTCCCTTCAGGAACAACCAAACCGAGTCTACATTTCCTCATAAGTATAATCTCAGCATTTAATCCCAGGAAGCTCCAACCCCATGGTTTTAAAATCATTTATTCAATCATTTATTAATAGAATTATCACTTTCCGATATTCCCAGGCATTCTAGAAAATCAAAACTAGGCTACCAAACACAAGGGGCTCAACATAATGAGTATATGGACTACCCATCGAGTCTTTTCCACCTATAGCAGAATAATAGACACATCCATCCTTGAAAATCCAAAAAAAACATGTGGAATACCCCACATGTCTTTGACTCTTTTGGAAGTATAGTAAGAAAGACCATCTGCCTTGAGTAGTGGGGAGGGTAAAGAAGATAAAGAAACAACAAGATTCAACAAGAATCAAACATTCAAATACAACCTATTTCATCATCTTGGGTGTGATACCCAACACCCACAAGCATAACCCAATGCATCTCACCGCTCTAGGAATCAACCACTACCACCACAACCACTGGGCCTCCTCACCCCCACATACCAAAAAATCCCTCCAGGATCGTCCATACCTGGCTGAAACCACAACACCGGCAACATGAAACAAACATCAACAACTATGCTCTTATCCCTAAACAAGGCATTCAACCTTCACACATAATGAGCACTAACTACTCCAAAGAATAAGGTGCATGTCCTTTAAAGGGAGAAGGGTACCTCATAACCCTACCAGTGATAATCTTTTATCACAGAACTATTTCTTTAAACAATATTGAATTAACTAATTCATTATTTGTAGGTTCCAACAATGGGAAGCCTAAAAAAAAGTTATCATAGAATAATTAAAAAATTAATTTGAAATTATTTTAATCAAAAAGCACCAACATGATTCAGGTTTTTGAATTGACACAGTTAAACAAGCACATCTGCATCAATTTGATTAACATCAAAATCACAATGAAAACTAGATTCATTTACATGCCTCTTTATCTTTGGCCAATTAATTTAAAATTAATCCCAGTTTACATTCTTTACCAATTTCCATTAAGAACAAAATTATAAAAAAAAGTCATAGATAACACACTATCTAGCATAACAAGAGGATACAACATACGAACGATATTAATTCTTTTATCCAGTTCATGTATTTATTATTTCAATTCCATTGTTATATAGTGGGATAAAACAAAAAAACTATACTAATGCATGTAAATAGAATAGATAATCCAAAAATACCTTACCTCAAAGGATTCCAATGTTCTTTTCACAAGAATAAGACAACACTTTAGATCACAATCACCTATCCTAGAAGACTGCACCCACCCATGGATGTAGAGACACATAAAAAACAACCAAAAACCCATAAAGCTCTATTATGAACTTAGAGAACACATTCCAAAACAAGGAAAATGATAAATTGGAATAACCCTATCTAGGAACCCAAAAGAACAGTGGTACAACATACCTTATATTAAATATGGATCGAAAATTCTTGATTGCTCTGAAACATGGGGTGCGCAGAAACTCTTGGGAAGACCCAATCCAAGGAAATAACACTACACACAACTCCTATGGGAAGGAAGGAAAGGTTCAAGCTTTTCACACTATGGAAACAAGAGGGAAGAACAAGGGACATATACATCTCATACCTTTAGAAGATTTAACAGATCATCAGTTTAAGATACACTGGATTTGGAATTATGATATGATATGTCCAAGATCGTGAATTTTGATCGAGTAAAGGATTCAAATGATTAGGAAAAATTAAGAAAGTAATTATGAGGTTTTAATGAGCCTTAAATCCCTTAAAAAATCTTTGAATACATTTTACATCAAAGGAAATGTCAAATGGAAGAAATTATAGTAATCTAGAAAAAACTGGACATTTGGAAAATGAAAATGACTCACCATTCTAGAAACACTATTCATGAAACCGTTAGATGTCTCGCCATTTCTAATTAAAAAATTCTAATTCACCATATCTAGCTCACTTGTCCTAGGAACACTGTTTATAGAACTGGAAATTTGTTAATGTTTTGGAGAAGATCCACCTTGACCTCCTAGAACACCTCAAACTCCATATATCAGTAAGGTAATAGACCAGATAGGTCTGGGTCATTACATCTTATACCTATCAAAATATTATCATCCCTGGGAATCAAAAACCAACCCTGATAGGGAACAAAAGGGGTCCGAGCATACCTCTCAAGGCTCTCACCACCAAAGGAGATCAAATACTTCAAAAAGGAACACACAAAACCACTCAACAAATCCAACCGGCTTCTAAACACTCTCCCGAGGGAGATACCTCTCAAATTAGAGAAATCCAAAAATAGGAAACAATTTAAAGACATCTCATAATAAGAAAATGTCTAAAAAGAAAAAAAACATCATTACAAGATAATATATAAACATCAAACAACTTGGGGTAATGAGTTTATATCTATGAATCATGTTCCCAGGTACACTCCTCCATTCCACCATTCTGAAGACATGAACCAAGGGGAGAGAATGTGCATGAAACACCTTCTCCTTGCATTACTGGATCTCTACAGGCCACTCCTCAAATATCCAATCCTTATTAATGTCGATCTTGACCCAATCGATTATGTGAGAGTCATCATGAAAATAAATATCAAGACATGACAGATGAAAAACATCATGTGTACGGATCATCTATAGGGGAAGTTCCACACGATACACCACAACTCCAATATGATCCAACACCCCGAAATACCAAAACAACTAGGGAAAACTTATTCTAATGACCAAATATTCATTTCCCCTGACGGGGAGTCACCTTTAGAAAAACATGATCCCTGACATTAGACTCCATAGGTCTCCTCCTATAGTCATCATAAGAACTATGAAGATCCAGAACTACCTTCATCCTCTCGAGAATAACCTGAACCATGTATTCCATATTCTATACTAGTTCTGTACCATGAATTACTAACTCTAGGACCCCCGTCCAGTATAATGGAGAACCAAAAGGTCGACCATACAAGGATTTAAATGATTCTATACCAATAGTTGAGTGAAAACTATTATTGTAAGAGAAAACTACCATGGTAAGGTTCCTCATCCATGAACCTACAAAATCTAAGACACAAGAGTGAAATATGTCTTTAAGTGTTTGGATGATCCACTCTTTCTGATTCTCTGTCTGCAGATGAAAAGAAGTGCTAAGGAATAACTGAGAAGCAAAATCATGCTGGAGAGATCTCCATAACATGGAGGTAAAATGAGGATCTTAGTCAAAAATGATCGTCCCCGGGACTCCATGAAGTCTCACAACCTCCCCCAGTTACTACAAGGACAAAATCTCCCTTGATATTGACTTCTTGATCACCATAAATTGGGAAGACTTCGTCAGATGATCCATTACCCCCCATATAGCGTCATAGCCTCCCTAAGATCAAGGTAAACCGGTGAAAAATTCCATCGAGATGTCCTCCCACTTCCAATAAGTAACATCTAATGGCTGGAGAAAAATAATGGGAATATTGTTCTCAGATTTCACCTTCTGCCAGACCAAACATTGAGACACAAACTCTACAACTGCACACATCAACCCAGAACACCAAAACTGACTCCACAATGCTCGATACATATTCGTCACACCAGGATGTACCGATAAAGGTAAACCATGGAACACCCTGAGAAATATCTCACAGATTGCAAAAGGAATGATAATCCTGCCATGATACAACACTCAATGTTTTTCATCCCCAGATCAACTATCAGGGGCCACACCACAAATAACTCAGTCTCTTCAGACCTCCACCTTAAGATAACACAACAAGGAATCTTCCACCTACTTCATTAAAGATGACTACTCCTTCATCTAAAAAAGACAACCTCTACCCCCAACGTCTCCCATATCAAGATGTAATGCTAAATTTTCTTCTATTACACTTTTGGAATCACCTAATTCACAAACCAAATCACTACATGACTTCCTAATCAGTGCATAGACTACAACATTCCCCTTACCAACTATGTATGTTATTTATAATTCATAATCCTATGATAAATCCATCCCCCGATGTTGTCGCAAGTTCAAGTCATGATGGGAGAAATTATAACACATTCATTGATGATTAGTGAAGACCAAAAAGCTCTATTTATTGAGGTAATGTCTTCACTACATTACAGAAACCACCACTACTACTAACTCAATATCATGGGTGGCATAATTACAGTCATGGGGATGTAACTTATGAGAACCATATGAAAGGACTAATCTCTACTGCATATGAACACATCCTAACCCCAATCATGAAGCATCACAGAAAATTTCAAATTGAACTCCTTCTACTGAAAAAAAGAACTAGAGAACTGACCAAATTCCCATTTAGATACATGAAAGTCACCTCAAATTTATTATTCCACATGAATTACTGGTCCTTCTTGGTCAACACTATCATAATAGTATAAACCTAAGAAAAATAATCTGGGAACCTCCTATAATAGCCTAATAGACCAAGGAGAATTCACACACATGATACTTTCTTGATGAATTCCCAAGAAAAAACCAGTAATATCTTTAATGAATCCACAACTACTCCCTATTGGGATACTACATTCCCTAAGAAATAGACATCTCGATCCCAAAACCCACACTTCAACAACTTCCCAAATAGATTTTATTGACAAAGGACACCTAAGCTACACATATATGTTCAACATGCTATTATTTAGATGTAGAGTACACAAGGCTGAATTCGATGAAAACCACCATGAATTTATCCAAGAACTCATAGAACACAACATTCATCAACCCCATGAATATATCTGGAGCATTTTTCACACCAAACCACATCCCCAAGAACTCATAATGCCCATGATGATAACTGGAATCCGTCTTTATAGTATACTCAAACTTTAATCGCACTTGATGATACGCAGAAAGAAAATTTATCTCTAAGAACCATATTCCACCTTTTAGTTGATTGAAAAAAATCATCTATTACTGTAAGGGGATAGTGGTTCTTCACTGTCACTTTTTTCAAGCAACGATAATCGAAACACAACCACAAACTTCCATCAACCTTAATCACAAACAAAACTAGTGCACCCCACAGTGACACACTCGACTAGTAAAAATCACACTACAACATGTCATCGACCTGTATACACAGCTCTTATAACTCAGAAGATTTCATAAAATAGGGGGTCATCGAGATATGATACACACCTTACTGTAGCTTAATCCCAAACTCGATCTCTAATAGAGGGGGTAAGGGTACACCATATTTTGGTAAGACATAAGAGTATTCTTACACATCCTTGGGAAAAGATGACTAATGAACCTTTGACAAACTCAACATATACTCATCCATCAAGTAAGAGAAAGAAGGGACATGCCTCTAACCCATCTGAGGGTATTGTTCTCCAATAAACACTATTGGCTCTCTATCAGCATTGAATATTACCACCTATATCCTAAAGAAATCCACGATATCCTATATTGAATACAACTAATACCTACCAAGGATGACATCATAAGATTTTATTTTTAAACATAGGAAATATTCCGAAGAGCGGTGTTTCCGCAACACTTTCTCATAGTCTCTATATACTTCAATCAAGTCATCGTGAACTCAAACTAACATAGTCAATGTCAAGGGCAGTGGAAGACTCTCTACCTCAAATCCCAAAGCATGAAAAAGGGCTGGTGATATGAAGGAGTGAGTTGCTCATGAATCAAATAAGGCATACACCCATGTAGAAAACAAGAAAAGGGTACCTTAAAAGATATATGGCTTTCCCAACATTGGGAATGATATAGAATACAACTGACCATGACCTGCTCCATGACCTCTATGACCTTACTGACAACCACCACCATTTATGTGCTCTGTTCTTTGAGGATGGGGAGAATCCTAGGGATATCCTATTCCTACCCCATCTTCTCTTTTTAGATCAAAAGATGGTGAAACCAGCTGCTAATACCTCGGCTGAAACTTCCTCAATAGAGAAACTTGAAACAGAACACCGAATGCACACTGACTACTCTAAATGTTTGGGAACTCTCTCTGCTGATGACCACAACCTCCATAATAAAAAAAGAACCTGATCCCCTAGAATAAGACTGGGATCCACTAACCCTAGAGAAATTAGATACTCAGGGCTGGAACATACACCTAGATGAACGAACTATTCCGCCCTATAAACTGGGAACCCCATACCACAACTCTGCTTCATGAGGAATTCTAATGACTCCCCTCTCATGATGACCCGGTCTTGGATAACTTCCTTTCAATGACCTCTGTCCTCATCATCACCTCAATATATTTCATCATTATAATTAGGGTGAACCAAAACCGAATCTCTGGATGAAAAGACTCTTCTAAATGCCCTACCATCGCCTGCTCATCTAGAAACAAGTCTGAATCATATGGAAAAGGTTTTTGAAATGGATCCCAAACTCTCACACACTATAGATTCCCTACTGAAGGGTAAGAAGCTATTGGAGACTGGCCAGCTTCATGTTGAAAAATTTAAAATCGACTCTAAACATGTCTCAAAACTCCTACCAGGAGAATGCCAACTCCTCACGATCCCCAAGGAGTAAGAACCACCACTGCCTCGCAGCCCCACATAGAATCATCACAACAAATGAAACCCAGTGATCCTTTAGAGTACTGATCAAATTGAAATCCATATAAAATTATTCTAGCCAGTCATATGTGAATATATCTGAAATGGATCCCTCATACATCTATGGACTCTGGCACTAAAACTCTCGGTGTGTCCTCTTCCAAGTGTCCCCATCGTCTACCTCCACTCTATGGTGATCTTCTAGAGTATGGTTCTGGACAGCTTCTGCATGAACCAAATGATAACATTGACCTGGATCCAAACATGAAAAATAAAAAAAAATAGAGCTCCTAACCCTAGAATATGGATGAATCCACATTAACTAATTAATTTTTTTCTTCTATTCATTTTAGGTTAACATACCATAAGGTCTACCCATTCAAACACATGCACAAAGAAGAATGATGAAAGACCCTTTAATAGGTCTCTACCCTACAACCAGTATATCCTCTTTTAGTAGAAACTATAAACTTAAAGGTCCATGTTTCAAACCATAGGGGTCCCTAAATACCTATGTGTCAGCCGATCTCCAATGATTACAACACTTTCTAAGCTTGAATGATAGCGTTGCCCAACCAACCCATGAAACCTCACCTATACCTAACTCCAAACTACAACCTATCCATCAACTAGACCTCGGATACCACTGTGTCATGACCCCCTCCCCATAAACTATACCCCTTCTAGGTCGGAAATGTGAGAAGAGAGATAGTGAAACATGAGTCCCGCCTCTAGTAGGACCCAGGTTTGCGACTAACATAGAGTATATAATAAAAACCCAAATAAGAGACATTACCATCTATAAGAACACATGCGAAAGAAAGAGGTAAGACATACCCCATCAAAATCAAAATCAGATTTCAATAAAAAAGAATTCCCAAATTCACATATGTAATTTCACGAAAGAACTACTAAAACTCAAAGGGAGAACTACAAGTAACAAAAGAAAGTAAAATGAAAGCGACCAAGAAGCCCAAACAACCTCTCAAACTCCAAGATAGTAGTAACCAACCTGATCTCCATCCTTTTATATGTTACCTGAAAAATAGTTCATATATATACATAGGGTGATTATAATAGTATATTCAGTAGGATCCTCCTTGGAGCCTCTCTTGAAATAGTAAAGAAACCATGCTAAAGCACAATGAACAACAAGTGAAACTAACTAATCACCTAAATAGGTATACTATGTTCCTGGCCTCAAAATGGTTACTATCACCAAGTATCACACAGAAGAGTATATAATATAATCAGAATATTAGGGGTACCCAACTACTACTTCCCCATTGGTTTTCCACTTAGCCCCAATGTCACACATCTAAAGCACCTCTCTCCAAAAGGGCTTTCCTACAAAAACTTGGGAGAAGCCCTACAACATGCACCTAATACAACATAACCACCATGTACACACAACCAAAGTAACTAAGTTGTTTCTAGGATCCACCATTCCTCGAATAAAATCTTTCATTCGTTGGGTATTATACCTTAATCCATTATATCCCATACACTGAGTAGGGATCCTCAAGACATCACAACCTATACATGTTACACCTATAATAGTCCATAAAGAACTATTTCTATAATATATGTGTGTAAATAACCATAATCCATTACATCCTTCTCCAAAAAAATATGGGGAAAACTAACCATTCTGCCTACTAGTTTAATAACTACCCAGAGAACCGAGCATGGCCATATGGGGTGGTCATCCATCCATCCTCCCATTAGGATGTTTGGGAAATCACCCTGTAGGGATCATAATCCTCAAGGTGTCAGTTTCCCTAAATGAAATGGTGGAGTAGTATATAGAAACACCAAAAATATAGAATATAATGTTGCCCAAAACCACACTTTGGAAGAAACCTAGTCTTAGATACAACTGTAGGAAACATCTCACAGACTCCCGGCTGACACTACTGAGACTAGATATCCTATAAGCACAAAGCCATTTATAGAGTTTATTAAATTACTTATCTCTTTTATCAGTTTCAGTATAGGTCAATTAATTACTTAACCATTAATTAACCATGAAAATTTTCCACATTACATTTCATTAGCATCACAAAAAGTTCCATTCCCTATAAGAAAAACCAAAACGAGTCCACAGTTCCCCAAAATTATAACCTTAGCATTGCATCCCAAGAATCTCTAACCCCATGGGTTGAACATCATTTATTCAATCATTTAGTCCAAATTCAAAAAAAAATATACAAAACATAAGGGGTCAATATAGTTAGTAGTTGGAAAAACCATCGAGTATTTTCCACCTATAATAGGAGCATAGACCCATCCATCCTTGAGGAGAAAAACATAGAAAACATGTGGAATACCCCACGTGACTTTGCGTATTTTGGAAGGATGGTAAGAAAAACCATCTTCCTTGAGAATTGGGGAAGGTAAAGTAGATAAAAAAACAAAAATATTCAACATGCATCCAACATTCATATCCAACCTATTTCAACATCCCTGGTGTCCTCCCAGAAGCCCCCATGCATAAACAAATTAATCTTTCTACTCAATGTTTCCACCACTTCCACCAAAACCACTAGCCCTCCCTACCCCCAAATACCACAACAGCCCTCCAGGCTTAGCTATCCCTAGCTCACACCACAAAATAAGCAGTAGGAAACAAAGAACAACAACTGGGATATTAGACCTAAAAAGGAATTCAACCTTCACAAACAATGAGGACTCACTACTCCCAAGAACAAGGCTCCTAGACGTTTAAAGAAGAAGGGTTTCTCAGAACCCTAAGAGTCATAATATTTTATCAGACAACTGGTTCTTTGATCCATCTCGAATTAATCGATTCATTATTTATAGGTTCCAACTATGGGAAACCTAAATAGAAAGCTATCACAAATTAATTAAACAATTAATTTGAATTTCCATTAACAAAAAAGAATAATAATTCTCTTGGTTTATCAATCAATTAAGTTAAACATGCACATGTGCATCAATTTTATTAACATCAAATTCAAAACAAAAACCGGATTCATTTACATTCCTCTTTATCTTTGGCCAATTGATTTAAAATTAATCCTAGTTTACATTCAATACTAATTTCTATTAAGAACAGCATTTCAAACAACAAGTCATAAATAACACACTATCTTGGAAAACAATATGCAACAATATACAAACAATATTAATTCCATTATCCAGTACATGTATTTATTATGTTAATTTTATTTTGATCCTGTGGGATAAAACATGAAAACTCTACTAGTTCACATAAATATAATAAAGAACTAAGAATCCCCTACCTCAAAAGGATTACAATGTTATTTGCACAAGAAAATGGCAACATAGTAGATCACGATCACCCCTCCGGGAAGACTGCATCCACTCGAGGATGCAGAGATGCAATAACAACAACCAACAACACAGGAAGCTCCATTAGAATCCTAGAGAACACATTCCATAATAATGAAAAGTATAAATATTAAGAACCCAATTCAGGAACCCAGAATAATAGACGTAGAACATGCCTTATATTAAAGACATATTGACAATTTATAACTGCACCAAAATAGGGGGTGCATAGAAACTCTAGGGAAGACATGATCCAAGGCTACAGTACTACACATGACTCATATGGAAAGGAAGGAGAGGTTCAAGTATATCACAATAAGGAATAAGAAGTAATAACAAGGGATAAATATATCTCGTCCCTTTAGAAGATTTAATGGAGAAAAAATTTATGATATGATTGATTTTCCATTAAGATTGGATATGTCAAGGATCGTACATTTTGATCAAGTAAATGTTTCATGATCATTAGAAAAATTTAATAAAGGAGTTATTGTCTTAGAATCATCATTAAAGACATTAAAAAAATAATTTGAATGAATTTTAGGTCAAAGGAAATTTTAAATGGGTGAAACTATAGGAATTAGGGAAAAACTACAAATTTGGAAATGGAAAATGAATAACCATTCTGGAAACACTTTCCAGCACATAATTAGATGTCTCACCATATCTAACTCATTGTTAGATGTCTCACTATTTCTAACTCACCATTTATGACTCAACAGTCTTGACTTGCCACTTCTAACTCACCATTTCTGACTCACCATTTTTGACTCATCATTTCTAACTCACTATTTCTGAATCAACTGTCTTGAAAACACTGTTCACAGAACTGGGAATTTGGAAAAGTGTAGGGGATGTGTAACCTTGACCTCCCAGAACACCTCAAATAGCGGATTTCATAAAGGGAATAGACCAGATAGGTCTAGGTAATTACAAGACCATGTGGTTTTTTTATCAGTTTTTAGGAATATTTTTCACAAAAAGTGGTATTAGAGGGTATTCAATTTGGATACACTGAAAAAATTAGGAATTTTTATCACTTGCATCAATGTATTATTAATTTCATTTTTTTTCATACCGTTATCAAAATAAACGGGAAACGATGATGGAATGGTTGACATTAGTTAATTAAACAGAACCTAATTTAGTTTCTTGTAGATGTAGTTATAGGACTATCTCACAGAAAAGGATCTTGGCCTTCCATAGGGAAATAAACCCAACAAGATATAAAAATGAAAATAAGAAAATTTTTATAAAAAGTGATTGGTTTCGTAAGGAAAAAACTGGAATGGAACATGGAATTAAACCTTTAGGATTATAATAATAGAACTACACTTTTAACAAACTTAGTGATGATTTATGAAACAATGATATCCTTAAACAAAGTGTTAGTGATGATGCGTTTCTTTACCTTGAGGCTTTCGAAAAGATAATAATGAGTAAATAATGTGAATTATTTTAACATGACCAAAATTCATCTCAAATAATTGAAAGTGACATTTTTAGATGATGTGTGCGTTATACTACTACTCATACTTTACTCTAATCTTATGATGTCATAGTTAAAATATTAAATATTTCATATGTATACTCTAATATTTTATTTTTGGATGTATAGAATTTAATCCTCAATGAGGAGCTCAGGATAAGAGGGGTAAAATTATGTTTTGGTTGGGTGTTGAATTCTAGTGGAAGGGAATTATCACCTTATAATAAGAATCACCAACAATTAAAAGAAAAATCTAGGGGGAATATTTGTGTAAAGTTGACTAATCCATGGATTACCTGCTAGAATTGAAGAAATAAATGACATCTTTAGAGGAAATATTGGAACCAAAAGGAATGCTCCAGAATAAAGGCTACCAAAAGTTCAAATTTATTTTATTTAAATGTTTTTTGTATAAATATACTACCCACAATTCATAATTTGATGCAATCATGGGTGGTTAAATCTTATGAATCCTTTAATTAAATGTATGAACATGGATGAAATATTTTGGAAAGTTATTCTATTAGAAGATGAATATTTAGATGTGGTTGGAAAAGGAAATGTAAATAACTTGATATAGAATGGGAGTATTATTTAATTTTATGGTGAGATATATATTCTAGGTATCTAGTGGAATATCATTTTAGTTGGGTTGTGGGATAATGAATCTTTCAGTACCAAATTCAATAATGGATCCTGGAAAGTGACTCAGGGATCATTGGTATTGGCATATAGAGTAAAGGATAAAACCCTTTATCTAATTGACAGTTCATATGGGAGTGAAATGTCAAAAATTTCATCCTCTAAAAATACAGAGGTCTGGAATTTTAGACTCGGTGACCTTAATGAGAAGAACATGATGGTTCTATGAAGTAAGGGAACTTTCAAGATTGATCATACTACTCTCAAAAGTTACAAGATCCGTGTTATTAGAACGAAAAAGAGGGTCTCATTCAATCTAAAAGGATAGAATCCCAAATTCTCTAAGTAATATCTAATTAAAAAAGATGTATGGGGACTTACATTAATTCAATATCATAAAAGAATATGATACATTAACACATTGAATTTTGATCCCATGGGAATGGTATGAGTTTATTTTCAGAAAAATAAATCTGATGTGTTTGATTCCTATTGTATAATGAAAATACATGGATGATTTAGAAATATGTTAGAAATTAAAATTCCATAGATATAATAATGGTAGTGAATATGATGATATAAACATCAAGAACTTATGTTAGTAAAAAGAAATCAAGCATGGGAGAACAATATCTGGATATCCACAATACAATGAAGTAGTAGAGAAGATGAGCCAGATTTGGATATAGAAGGATAGATGCATGCCTATAAAATCTAATATGCCTACTTGCATCTGGTAAGAAGTAATTAAAAAATTACTATACGTGTTCTATAAAAGTATAACCTCTGCTATAAAAAAATTTCTACTATAAGATCTTTGGTTTGACAAGATACCCATCGTTTCACACCTCAAAGTATTTAGTTGCATTGCTTATGATCTGGTCGATATGAAAGATAGAGAAAATCTATCAGAAAATTCCAAAGACTATATCCTTATAGGTTAGGGAAATGAAGAGTTTGGTTGCAAAAAATTTCATAATAACACACTTTCGAGGACCATAGTGTTTTAGTGTATTCTAAAACATTGATACATGAGGAACTTTTATATAAAATATCTACATCATTTCTGGTTAATTTCTTCATAACTGCCACCATTTTTAGACATATCATATATAAAACATTTGTTTATAAGCTAGGAAATGGAAGCATAATAAATATTAAGTTCATACTCTTAGTAAGGGTAAACATAATAGATATTAATTAATGATCATAAGTGAGCATAATATAATAATATAGGTATGATAACATTATCAAGGCTTATAATAATCCTAACCAACTAGTCAAAGAACTTTAATCATGAAACATGGGGTTAGGTTTTTTCAAAAAAAAAATACATTAGATATAATAGTGTGGAATCATCAATATTAAATCATGATCTATAAAAACATCTCACAAGAATAACACTTATATTTTTTGAATACACATAATAATAGAAAATCATTTCCTTAGTGAAGTATCACTACCAAGACTATCATAGTTGATTGAGTTCACTCCCAATTCCATCATTTCCTTAGTTAAGGTTTACTCCCAAGACTATATTATTATACAAATTCCCTTACTAAACTAGGTTTAACCCCATTACAGTCCTTATTATATCATTAGATATACATATTTATCCAATTCACTGGAGGGATATATAATTATTATCCCACCCATGACATAATGAAAACCATATATATATTTGTTTCATAGTATCATAAAACATTCATCATATCATCAAATAATAACCCTTGAAAAGGATACCGTTTTACATAAGCATTTCATCATCATAATCATATTCCATAAAAATAAAAAATAAAAATGGTATAATTGGATAATATCCCTATAAAATCACAATAAATACCAAATGATGTTGTTATGTATAAAAATACCTTTAAAATATAACTAGAATATTTCTTAAGGAAAAGACCCTTTTTATTTGAAATCACTTATTTAGAATCTTAAATTAACCAAAATATTAAGGAATAAATTTTATATGAAAATAAAAATGAAAAAATATAATGTAATATTTAAATAAAATTATATTCTTGATAGTAGATAAATTCGTTTATGTATTGTATGTTAAAATAAAAATTTATTTCACATTATCATTAAAAAGTCTGAAGCACTTTGTTTGGAAAACATGAAAAAGATTCTGAAAAGAAAATTTCAGAAAATTATAAAAAAGTAAAATATGAGTAAATATTAATTTAATAAATATTTGGATAATATTAAAATCATTTTTCCAAACATTTTAAATAAAATATTTACATGGAAGATAATATGCCTGACAGAAGTGAAAAACATAATCAGTTTTCCTTAAAAACATTATTTCGATCTCTTGAGTACTTAAAGAGAAAAAAATGAATAAAAAATATGAAATATCTATAAATAACCATAATATAATAAAATAAATAATACTTTCGAGTGATATATCATATAATTTCACCATCATAGAATTTAATCCTAAACAACGTCGTTAAAAATGAGATTGAAACACCAAACCCTTACCCCGAGTTTATATTTCTTCATAATCACTCTAAACTCCTGTATAATAAATTTAAATTTTTTATAATTACATAAAAAAAATAATTAATATAATAGTAAAAATGGTTTTCTTATGACATGTTATCCCCCATTCATTAACAATATTTCATTATCATCATCATTTGGGTGTTAATTGCTTCATTTTTCTTGTATGTTTTGGTTTAGCGATTATGGTCCTTGAACATTGATCAGGTTTAATTCATATTAATATTGTTATAAATGATATAAATATCCTATTTATTAATTATATAAATATTTATAACCATTAATATAAAGAGGTGGGGGAAAATATATTACATCACTATGTGGATATTGTAGTCCGTACGGACACACAAGTGACATTTCCATTTTCTGATGGATGAAATGAAAGAAAGGTAAATATTAGTTCATCTTTAAAGAATAATTATTTTAACATAAATATAATATATAACAATTAATTATATCATAATTACCCACCATGAATGATGGTGGTGGAAAATGGGTTTTATTACTACATGGTGGCAGTAATCCATATATAAGCATGAGCGAAACTTTTATCTGCCATTATATTGATAATAGGTGGTAAATGGATATTATATAATCATATTAAAATATAAGTATATATTTATAAAGATAATTCACCACATTTTTATAAATACAAAAAGTTTCAAGGAAGTTAAATAAGAAATAAAATTAAAAGTGTTTAGTTAAGATCTATACCTCTTCTTCAAGAGACCCCCTTTGGCTTACTCTTTACGCATTGAAGGATCAGTATTAGGAGAAAAAATAAGATCTAAGAAGAATTGAAGGATTATTGAAAGGTTTTGGAGTATTTATTTTTAAATATACAAGGCTTAAACTTTGTGAAAAATAGAGGATAATAAGTTCCCTTTTAGTAGTGAGGGGAGAGACACACGTGAGATTTCATAAAAGATTTCAATGATTTAGGGTCAATTTCATTCTAACATGGATCTAAATAGTTATATATTAAAAATTAGGGTAAATAATTTTGAAATATGTTAAACTAATAATATTTTTATCAGTGTGGTGAAAATCCTATGTTTATCTCCTAGTTTAACCCCCAATAAACCAGTTTTAACATTAACCGTGGAAACAATATTACTATTTTACTACTCACTGAGGAAAAAAATTAAGTTGACTTGATTAAATTATATTAATTATTATGATTAAAAACATGTAATATATTTTAATATATTAAATTTCTATCAGTTTCATAATTTAATTTTAATTAAGCTGGAAAATCGTAACAAAAGTCTATTTTCGAAATATGGATTTTTAAATGTAAAACATAATTTACGTTCATTAGTTGCCTTGTGAAAAACATAAATTGAATGTTAAAGTATTATATTTAATATATAATAAATTCATCTAAATAAATAAATTATTAAATATATATTAAATTAGTTTATTATGATAAAAACACATTACGTGCATAGAAATAGTTTTTTAGGGAAGTGTGTTTTTAAGCCTAAAAATTTAATTGAAAAAAAATTATAATTATGATTCCTATGTAATTAATTATATTATTTTTAATTAAATTTTAATTTGGTTTATTTAATTTAAAATTTAAAATATAAATTTATATTTACCTAAAAATGAAATGCAATTTTTTAAAAAATCGTTATTTTATTTACTAATCACTAAAAAATAATTTTTTTTTGAAAAATCCTAAAAATTCAACCTAAGATAATTTTGAAATGATAATTTTGAAAATGAAATTATTTATTTAAATAAAATATATATAAGTGGTATAAATTATTTATAAATTTCACATGAAAAAATTCAATTAAAACTATTTTTCAAGAAAATATATTTTTGTTGCATAAAATGAGTTTACTAAAAATTGAGTACTTATTTATGATGAATTAAGAAAAAAAATTTCAATAATAAAAAACTTGTTCAGATTTTTATTAAATTTTTTATTACTATTTATAACTTCTACTTTAATGGCTAGGTTATAACACTTAATTATATCAGGGTTCATACAGACCTGAGGTTCCATGTAAGGAAATCTATCGAATACTTCATGTTTTATTTCAAAGGAAATAATTATAAAATATTGGGGTGTTACAATATAAAACCCCATTAAAATTAATTTCACCCTCAAAATTCAATCATTTTGTTATAAAAAATGATGATATATCTTCACCACATCATTGAGTTCCCATGTTGCTTCCTCAAATTTCCAGTTCCTCCAAATAATTTTAACCATGTGGGAAATCGTATTCTATATAACTTTATAATTATGGTCCAATATTTATAACCTCTTTTATTCATTAGAATTTTTATCCTTATTTGGTATAACCTCTGAGTCTATTAAATGTTTAATATCAATTATGTACATTCTCAGTAGGGATAAATAGTACACATTATGAACTTGAGAAAGGCTTGGTGGTAGTGCCAAGAGATAAGCTATAGTCCCCAATTGGTAAAGAATAATGAAGGGTTCAATAAAAATAGGTCTCAATTTTACCTTATTTATAAATCTTATAACTTTATCCATTGAGAAATTCACAAAAAAACCTTATTAGCAATATCAAATTCTAGACCATTCTAATAATTATCATTATAAATCTTCTACTGATCAAGGCTACCTTTATATACTAATGAGTGGATCTAAACTTCTCTACCATTTCCTCAAAAAGCTTACATCTTAAAATTTTTCGCTCTCTAACCTCATCAGAGTATGTTAGAGGTCTAAATTTTTTTTTATATAGAGCTTCATAAGTATCCATTTGAATGATCAATTCAAAGCTATTGTTGTAAAGAAACTCAACTAATGAATTTTTTCAATACAAAAAAAAAATAAATATAGTGAATAGGATCTCAAAATATCCTCTAGGGTTTGAATGGTCATCTCAGACTAACAACATTTCTGAGGATAATAAGAATTATAGAAACACAACTCTGTATCTAGAGTTTGCTAAAGACTTCTCCAATACTTCAATGTAAACCTGGAATACTGATCTTATACAATAGTATAAGGTACCCCATGCAACTTTAATACTTAATTAATTTATATCCTTGATATATGATCAAGATAGAAATATTTTCTGATAGAAATGACGTGTGATTACATTGTAAGACAATCGACTACAATCCAAATATCATTATGGACTTTAGATCTTTTGGTGTGCATGAAAATGAAATGCATGGTAATGTTTTCTCATTTCTATTATTTCATGGGTAATGGTTGTAATATTTTTTTTATAACTTTTCCTCTCAAACTTAACTTGTTGACATACTAAGCACCGATCTTAAATCTCCACAATATCACACTTTATGTTGTCCCAACATAAATAATATTTCAGATATCTATATATCTTTGTATATCTAGGTTTAATAAAGAATAATGATCCATGAGATTATTCCAATAATAACTTATTTAGGTATGATACTAATGGGATACATACTCAGTTCCTTAAGATTATCATCCCATCAAAATCAATGTTGAACATTGAAACATTTATCACCTTCATTTTCAACAGTTTATGCTTCTTTTTCACATCTTCAATCTTTAAATTGATATATAGTTTCACACTGATTTGAGAACAAAATACCATTCATTCATTATTTAAAGGTCCATACTTTTCAAATAAAAAACTATTAGATCTTTTGGGATCCTCATCATATATAAGTTACCATGATCCTTTCAACTCAAATCATCACCCACCTTGTTTTCTTTATCAAGGTAGTAGTGTATTGAGAAGTCATAATCTTTAATAAAATACAACCATATTCTTTGGAAAATATTCAAATATTTTTGGGTGATTATATACTTTAAACTTTTATTATATCAATATATTCAACATATTTATTTATAAAGATAATACTTCCATATATTGAATGACAAGATTACTGCAGCTAACTCCAAATCCTGGGTCAGATAAATTTTTCTCACGAAGATTTAATTAGCCTACGACATAAGCTATACCCTATCATTCTACTTTAGAACACATCCCAACCCTTTCATTAATTCAACACTATAAATTACAAACACTTATCCATTTAAGGGTAGTGTTAGCATTGGTTCACTGGCCAAATTTCCATTCGATTACTTGAAATTTTCTTCACACCCTCCATTCCAAGGAAACATAATCCCTTCTGAGTTGACATAGAGAGTGGATTATATATTCATTATAAATATTTCACAAAGAATCACTAATATTTATTAAATCCTAGAAAACTATAGATCTCTATCACGGTGTTTGGTATATGCCAATGTGATATACCTTCTATCTTTGATGGATCCACCTATATACACTTTCTTGAGATCATATGACCAAAAAATGAAACTTTTTTAGTTAATATTCACACTTGGTAATAATTTCATCAAAATTATTTTTCCGTAGGGTCTGTAGTACAATCCTAAAAAGATCTTCATGATATTCATTACACTTAGAATATATAAAAATATATTCTATAAAAAATACCACAAATCGATCAAGGTAATATTTAAAAACTCTATTAATTAAATCTATGAATTTAGAGGGAGAATTAGTAAGAGTAAATGGAATTAATATAAGTTAAAAACGTTTATACCTTGATCGTATATATTTATTGAGAATGTCTTAACTTTTGACACTCAATTGATAGTATCCATATTGAAGATAAATATTGGAAAAATATTAATCTGATTATAGTTGATAAAAAATCATCAATATGTGGTAGAGGATACTTATTATTTACCATGATATTGTTAATTTCCTGCTAAAAAATGAAGAGTCACATTGATCCATATTTCTTCATAAAAAAATTGTATGGGAACTCAATGGTGATTCAATTTGCTAAATGAATACCTTATCAATATATTCATGAAGTTTCTTCTTTAATTTCAATAACTCAATAGAGGGAATTATATATATATTCATTGAAATAGGTGTAGCACTAGATATGAGTTAAATTAAAACTGAAACTCTTGATTTGAAGGAATATTGGGAAACTTTTCTATAAAGACATCAAAGAAACCCCATACACTTGGCATATAATCAATGTTGAGTTTCTCCCTAAACATCTGAGATGGATACCCAATTTAAATAGTAATAAATACGAATTTAAATGATGTTATTTACATTAAAATTTAAAAATTTTCTTCACATTGATAGAAAATAATATCCTGGTTTGGAATATAAAATTTGACTTTCCTTTTAGGAAAATTGATATGGGATTTATATAATTAAATACAATTCATTACCAAAATAACAACAAATTCAACTAAATTATAAATTCAGAGGAAGCACATTCCCAAAAAATTCAATTGGTCAAGATTAATTGACTTCAGATGTGATCATTTTACTATTAAGAATTTTTACTACCCTTTTATTATATAATCATTAATGATATGTATTAAAATTCCTTGAGAATTTTTCTTGATATACAAGAATTCATATAAATAATCTCATATAGGGTACTTAAATATTTGAGTATACTTGTAGCCACCTCAATGTTATTTTTATATCTTCATTCTCTTATGAAAAAATGGTCTCCAAGACCATCTACCATCGTTAATCTGAGTGATTAATCTAGAAAAATCTTTTAAAGGATTTGAAATATAAACAAATTATTTTCAATCTGTGATACCTTAGCATTAAACTAGGACATCCATGTTTATCATCTATTCAAATCCTTTATAATTTCTCTTAAATAAAATTTTAATTAGCCAAAACATATCCCCCAAGAGTGTAGAACTAGGTGCACAATTTTCTCCCATTCTCCATGCACTATAATGATAGAAAATATATACTCATCCATATTTTTTGGGGTTATTACTCATAGATGAATCTAATATTAAACAATGTGCACTTCTTATATCTATAAAATTTTGTATTTTCTTATAGAAACAACACCCTATTTTGTTAGCATAATGTAGGATATTCTCCTATACATAGGCATATCCTAAGGGCTCTCACTATAGTTTCATCATCCTTGATTCAAAAAGCTACTAAACCTTGCCTCTAATACCAACTATAGAGATTCATACTATTCATACATAAATATTACATAATTTATTATGAATATTCAGTAAATTTTACAATAATACATTCTTGAGGACCATAGAGTTTTAGTTTATTCAGAAAAATAGATACATAAAAAACTGGTACAAAATATTTCAAGATTATTTTCAATTAATTTCTTTAAAACTAGAACTTTAATAGACATATCATACTCAAAACCTTTATGTATAACCCATGGATGGGAAACATAATAAATTGAGAGCTTATATTATTTGTATTGGTCAACACAAGAGATATCAATTAATGATCATAAGTGATAATAAGATATGAATAAGGGTATGAGAACATGACCATGAATTATAGAAATCACAATCAATCATTGAAAGATATTTTACCATGAAACATGTCGTACGGTTTTGTCAAAAAAATTACATAAGGCATAAGAGTGAATAATATTCAATAATTAATCACATGACATAAAAATATAACATAAGAATAATTAATAAGTTTGTGGCATAAAATTAATCAATGAAAATCGTTTCCTTATTCAAGAATCACTATAAAAACTATCATAGTGGATTGGGATCACTTTCCATTCCATCATTTCCTTAGTCAAGGTTCACTCCCAAGACTATGTTATTGGAAAAATTCCCTTACTGAACTGGGTTCAATCCCCATTCCAATACATATTATCTCCTGAGGTATCCTTATTTGCCCAATGAATTGGAGGTCTATATATTTCTAGTCTCACCCATTATATAATAAAAATCAAGCATTTGTGCTCCATCAGATCTTAAATCACTCATCGTTTCATCAAATCATAAACCATAGAAAGGATACAAGTTTCCTAAAAATTTCATCATAAATATATATAATCATAAAGAGAAATAATAAATTTGGTAACAATAGATCTTATCCCAAATAAATCATAAGAAACATTAATTGATTTTTTTTAGATAAAAATACCTTTAAAATATCACTAGAACATTTCTTGTGGAATTCAGCCTTTTTATTTTAAATAACTTATTTAGAATAAAAAAATTATAAAATATTAAAGAATTAATTTTATTTAAAAATAACCAAGGAAACAAATAATGAAAGATTAAAATAAAACAGTATTCATATTGGTGGATAAATTCATTCATGTAGTGTACATTAAAACAAAAAATCTTTTCAAATTGTTAGTAAAAAGTCAGAAGCACCTTGAAATAGTGATATTTTTTTTAAAAAAATTAAAATTTTTTTATGGATTTTAAATATATTTTGTGGAAATTCCCATATAATTCAATGTTTTATAAAAAAGTCAGAATTTTGAAAAAAAGTGTTAAAATTTGTTCAAGTGGATAAGAATTGATGATTTTATAACTTTTCAATTTTAGTATGAATTTATGATTATGTTTGCATATTATTTTTTCATATTTTCAAATATAGTTTAGTTAAAAAGTTAACAAGGATGGATAGCCCTCAACTGGTGTCCAACTAGTTACCTAACACTCCTAAAATGGGCTCGGTTGGCCAATATAGACACTAGGAGATCCCATCGCACCAATGATTTTGAGGGAGACTATTTTGAAGAATAAAAGCATGTTTTGGGCTTAATACAACATAGGCCAAGCCATGGATTGGCCTAGGTGTGTGTTCATGTGTATCTGGGTGCCCACATTGGTGCAAGCATTTAACCTGCTACACACATTCCTTACATTATAAAGAATCATGGAGCTGATTCCCATATTTGATACAAGACAAGGAATTAAGAATTTACTATTCACATTAAAAAAATCATCATCATTCCCCATATTCATTGTCCCATTCTCTAACACCACTGATCTATCATTCTCTAATGCCAACCATCACTTGATTCCAGTCCACCACCACTGTTATCCACTGGAAACTCCATTGATGTGTTGGGAGAGCACAAGATCAAGCTGAAGGACCAATTCTAAAGGCTGGGATTACTTGGGATCATCTATGGAGATGTAGACAACCCCCACGAATCCCCTTTAGAAGCTTCATTCAGACACTATGAAGTACATATGAAACCAATGGATATAATTATGCTGTATCCACATAGGGCTTGTTGAGCCAATAAATTTCACCTCTACCATCCACCCTAATCCACATGGATTTTACATGTCCCCATTAATTCCACATGCACCGAATCCATGAATTACTAAAGGGGAATAAGAATACCTTCCCATGTGATTTTTATCCACACCAATATAGATAAAATAACCCCTGATCCTCAAAATATTTTCAAAGATACACCACGCATGTATGAACAAATATGTAAATTTATATATAAAAATTTGAAACAAAGATATGGTACGAAAAGAGATTGAGGAATTTATATTCCCATAAAGGGAGATCTAGACTACTACTAGGATGTGACATTACAAGAGGGAATGCTCAAACAATGCCAATGCATTGATTTGTTTGTTTCTTATTTATTTTATTTTGTTTATTTTAACATTAATTTTTTTGGGGGTAATTAAAATTCTATTTCTTTTATTTTAATGAAATTATTTCATTATTTATTTTATTTTGAGAGTTTCTTCCACCAATATAGTTCTCCTTTTCATTATTATTTTTTTATTATTTTAAAATTTTCTCTATATATTTTAAATATTTATTTTCTTTAATTTAATTTAATTTTTATAATTATTTATGTATCTCTATCATCTGAATTATTTATATTTAAATTTCTTTATCTTCTAATAATCATATTTTCACCATCTCTACATCATACCCTCAATAACAAGTGGATAAATCTAGGCTTAGACCAAGGGAGGTTTCGTGTTTTTTAATTATTTATTAATGTTTAATTTATGTTTGGGATAGATATGAGTGAAGTTAATGGGTGTGTATGTTTCCCACTACAACATGCAAATTAAATCTATTCCTATTCTTCTATTTTTATCATTTCCATCACTTCCATTGATCATAATCTCTTCACATGATTAGGTTGAGCCAATCAATGGATTAAATGATATACAATGGAAGTGGGTCTTAGAAGATATCTCACTCTCGATTGAGGTGTTCCATCAACATTGATTACATGAGGAAGTGTAATTTCAATTTCCAAAGGCAATCAATATTTTACAAAACAAAATAAAATGATATAAATCAATGATTTAGATATAATATTTGGATTATAAAACTTAATTTAATCAAATAAAGGATAAGAATTATTTAACTCAAAGGTTATCCTCAGACTACATGATTTCTTTCTAATTTCATTCTGTTTAGCATTGCACAAAAAGGAAGAACCTCATGTAATTTATATATTTTTTAAATTAATAAAAATATCAATTTTTTTCATTATTTTTATAAAATTATAAAAAAACTATTATATCTTAGGTGAATTAGATTAAATAAATAAACTTTGAAGCACCTTATGTGACAGAAACATGGCTTTCTATTATGTTGCACTCATAAAACATATAAATTTTCTTTTTTCAATGCGTTGTGATGGAAATTCATCAATATTAGCGTAATTGTTAAGGATCCAATCATTAGTTAACTTTTCTTTTTTTTTTCTCATAGTAGATAATTTTCATTTCATAAAAAACAATAATTTCTTCCATGATGTTTTTAAAATAATTAAATTTTCAATTCATAGAATAATTACTCACTGGTTAATGAGCAATAGAAAGTTCTAAAAAATGTTTAGAAGGTCCTACTATAAAGGCTCAAGGAAATTGATAATCTAGACAAACAAATTTTGAATGAGAATGACACATGATTTTAGTTTTATGAGCACACATATATTATTGATGAATTCAAATATGATTATCAAAGACTAAAGGACAAGAATGAAGTGTCAATAGATCTTCCCATATATACTGAATACATCCAAGAAGTTTAGTCCACACTCAAGTAATATTAATATACAATCCATTTGATAATCTAGATCTAAGTTGGCCACAATGAGTTAGAGTGAATTCATTATGAGGAAGACTTACCTACCAGGCTTTGTGTGAGAGATCAAAAAGATATGGACAATTATTGGAATTCATGTGAGTTAAAAAAGGATATCCCCACTTTTTAAAAATAATAAGAGATAAAACCATCACATATATCTCTATCCATAGATGTAGAGGAATCCACCCAAGTGGTGTAATTTGAAGAAAATATGGAGGACCCAGACTACCTACCTCCACTTACAACCATCCAACTATAAGATGAAATCACCAATGAAGAAGATATTGAAGATAAACTAAGGGAGTTGATATTATCTAAAACTATAATTCATTTGATATTATTAAATATGAATTTAGTATTAATTCACACTTCTTTGAATTTTTAGATTCAGACAATCTATGTCTTTCCTTATAAGAAGATGAAGTAACAACACCTGCACCTACTGAGTAATAGGTGGAGCTCTATGATTTTGATGAACATGAATTTGAGGAATCCCATTAGGAAGTCCAAGAAGATGATAATAAGAAAAAATATATTGATAATTATTAATTTTAAAGGTATTATTTTAATTTTAATTTAATTTTTTTAGAAGGGAAATTAAACACTTACTTTCCCTTTGATCATTCAGCCACTAAAACACAAATTGAGAGAACACTATCCAAATAAGAGAAGGTTTCACTAGTATAAACCAATAATGAGGTTGATCCATAATTTATAATACCCCCACTATGGAATATATAACTAATTTTAAAGGGGATGATTTCACTGAACTCTATCCATGGATCCTTCCACACCAACAAAAAAAGTGAAAGCTATGAAAATCTATATGGGGTGGTTCAAATCCCAAAAGATACACCCAACAACAGATTATAGATAATAGCTAGTACTAACCTTTGATGGTAGAAAAAAATAAAATGCCCACTTGGGTTATTAAGCCATGTTTTATCTTTCTATTTTCCTTCTATAAATTTAGTTTTTAATTTCATTTCTAGAATTAGTTTATCTTGAATTCAAATCCATTTATCATTTTTTGATTTAATGAAATGATCCTTGTGCTTAATTGATTAATTTACGTTTTTAGAACCATGGTGGAACACTAAATCCCATAAATTATGATGTAATAGGACTAAAGATTCATGAAAGAGTTAGTCCACCTTTATGTTTAAATTTTATATTCCCTACATTTTTTCTAAAAAACACTTTTGAGCATTCAACTAGAATTTTTAGGCCCATGATTTGAATTCATTCTTATCTTGAATTATCCATGATATATGAGTTTCTTAGGAAACTTATAATTCCAAATTATATATTTCAGTGATAACAATATTTAATCAGTAAAATATATAATTTAATTATTAGAGTGAATCATGGATATTGAAATGAGTACCCATGATTTTTGGGAATTATTTGATCCATTAAAATGAAATTTCCCTATAACTTTTCATAATGTGAATTTCTAAAATTTATGTGAATTTTTTTATTATTCATTTAATGAGTATTTATCCAAAATTATATTTCCATTTACTGGAGTATTTATAAAACAAATATTTACAATTTTATCTTGATCATATTTCTTGAGTGATATTTGGATATGCTATATACCAGAATTTTCATTAAACATTATCAAAGATATTGACTTTGATTTTTTTAATGATTGAAGAATTTTTTGAAAATCAATTATCCTTGAGAAAAACTTACAAATTAATCCATATTTAACCAATTTAAACCATGAATGATATTATTAGGAATTATCCATATTTAAATACACTTTTATCCATTCCGAACCTAGTATTAGTGTTGCGTGATATTTTAAAGTAGAAGTGTGGGGGTGATGGGATCCATGTTGGAAGGGATGATCTAAATTGTAAGAGAAAAGTCTGGGGTTGTTGTCTTTGGTATTGGAAAATGTTTATTGATTAATTAAATATTTTAATATTTTTCTGTTCTTGAAAAAAATGAAAAAATGAAAAATATTTTGGTTTCTGACTTCGGAGTTTCAAAAATCACCATCACAAGACTGATGTTTTTTTATAATATGTGTTTAGGTGGTGGATGTTAAATACATTGTAGGAATAAAATTAAAAAAATAAAATTAAATAAGAAAAGAAAAAAAGAAAAAAATATAAATAGATAAAATTAAATAAGGATAAAATCAGTCATTATTCTTTTATTATTCATGACATTACTTCGAGTTCAGGGAAAGGGGATTCACACTCTAAAGGGTAGAATTTATTTGCCCTTTTACTTTGGAATAGTTATTTAAAATCTTGAGATAATAATCCTACCTTGAGTTTTAATTTTTAAATATCAATTCCAAAAAACCTTAAGCCTCATAGCCATTATAAACTTGATTAAAAATCACTCAAGATTTTATGTTCCTTTTGTCTAAAAAAAGTGAAAATTAGTTTCTTTAAAAAATTATGGATAAAGAGAATGTTATCATTCTATGAGAATTAATCTATTTGAATTAATATCATGTGTTATAAGAGAAATGATTCAAAAGTTATGTAGATCATTATTTGACATGTTTAGTTGTAATAAAATATATTTTTAGAGAGGTATGGATTCTTTTAATTTTTTTCAAACCCCCATTGAGTTTTATTTTTTGATTAAACCCAGAGACCACATATTAAGGTGGGACTATTTTTATTTTGGAAGAGGGAATGCAGTGGGGATAGATTATAGCTATAGAACCAATACAAAGTGGGTATTTAAATATACAATGTGTATTAAATACATGATGTGTATTTTTTAGGCTAGACCTACTAAATGTCGTGATTTGAGTTTTCCATGGAGGGTAGAAAACCGGGCTTTATGCGATGTATAAACATTAAATTACATGTAAATTCCCATGTTTTTTTAAAAGGTAAGGTAGTCCCTCTTATTTTTTGATCAAGGCTCATTCTCCTCCCATGCATAGAAGGAGCTAAATAGGAGACCACATCCACACCCTCAACCCATGTTCCTCCTTTTTTCCTCTCTCCATATATCAATCAGACCCCCATTAGGTATGTTGGGTCCACAAAAGTATGCTCTCTGTTACTCTTTCTTCTTTACGTTTTTAGCTCTCTATATTGTATTCTATTTTGGTGTGAGATTATATTCCCAATTTTCTAGTTTTTTGTTCATTTTGTTGATACATTACATTATTCTTTGATTCAAAGTCTAAAACAGAAAGAGTTTCAATCCACTAACCTAAGGTAGGTGGTCTAACAATTTTCCATGAAATTTTAGGTGTTTTTTGTTTTATTTTCCATCATGATGCATGCTAGACATTTACTTGAGTTTCCTTAAAAAGTTTTTTTTACCATTCTAATTAATTAAATAATGATTTTATACTCCCATTGATCCATATTTAAAAATTATAGGATACCCACCTTGTTTCTTCCACACCTTTGGGTGTGATAAATTATGTTCTATATACAATGTAAATGATTAGTTGACCAACCACCTTCAAAGTGGGATGTGTTTCCCTTTATTGGGATTTTCTTTTCTTAATAAATTAAATAGATTAATCTAATAGAATGAAAGTGGATAGAATGGAAACACCACATGTTTCACACACACACACACACATAGATAGACACACACACACACAAATTATATAAATTTTGAATGCCATGGTTAGATTGTGTTAAATTACTATGAATGTTTTAGAGGTAATCCCTCATGATTATTATTACTAGACCGTGGATAATGGTAAAGGAAAAAAGGTTAAGGGACTTGTTGAGCATATAATTTCATGCTCCATTACATTGGGTGATGGGAATGATGAGTCACCTCACTATCTCAAGTGAAAATCATGACATATTGTATTTATATGCGATTAGGGTTTATATCATTTTGTTGGATCCTATATCTCGTTAGACTAGTTATGGATGTCTGAGTAATGCCTGGGACTAGTTAGAACCTATTATCCGTGTATATGACTACATATATCCTCACGTATATAAAATACATACATACACATTATATATATATATAATTACATTATATGATAAGCTGATCAGACTAATTCTATCCCATGCCAATGTAGGTAAAGTCTCTTAGGTGATTTATCGAAACCCGTGCCAACCCATGTTTTATTTTCATCATTTTTTATTATTTTTTATATCTACACACTACTATGCTATATACACTGACTGGATTATTAAAAATACTATTGGGGGTGTCCTATAGAGTTTATCTCACACCCCACTCAGGCCAGCTTTGGTCCCCGAGTAAAATTCATGATTACAGGTGTAAATAAGGGCAAGAACCCTATCATGGATGATTTATCTATCTTTTTCAATAACATGGAGCATGGTAGGAGAGGACCGCGTATATGCTTGTGATGCTAGTGGAGAGGTGTTTTTTTTTTACTTTTTTTACTTTTTGTATTGCATATTGTGTATGCCTGTTCTCTGTATCCCAAGTATCCACGTTTTTTATATCATCACACCATGAAATAGTATTGTATATGACTCAGCTTATAGATTCTAATTATTATTTCTGTTTCATGGATATTTATACTTCCACTACTTATTTATGGTATCTATTTCCATTATTTTATATGCTATATCCCGATTTATCAATTTACTATTTCTATATATTAATCATCTGCACTATGCCACTCCGATATGATGGAATAGTCACCCCACTACACCACCTTGGACCCTCACTACTATTTGGAAGCCTCTAGTGTATGAGGAAGTGCTCTTGAGGCCATGTGACCCACCGGCTCGGGGAACCATTTTAGTGGCTCTCGGGTCAAGATGTAACAAAGTGGTATCAAAGACATTTTTAATTTTGTATTACTATATGAGTATTAGATAAGAGACTAGGATGTAACAAAATTTGTTAATGAGACTATGCTTTGGAGTAGCTAACCCATATACATGGGAAACCGAAATTACATAGGGTGTGTTATACTATTCTAATTTGTACTAGTTAGAGTTACATTGATTTCACAGGTGGGTGACACACATGTTTTGTGGCATTATTAAAATTAATAATATTGTTATTATGGATTTACATTATCCTTAGCCTTCTAAGGAAGGGATTTATCATCTCATGCATCATCATAAGAACTTTAAGACTTATACGCTGTTAATTTTTCCATGACATGTTTAGTTTATTCTTATATTTACTTCTTCATATAGTTAGTATCTAGATTATTATATGTAATTGTGATAATCCTTATTATAATGATAAATAATTATATTAATTAAAATAATTTCATCAATATAAATAGTTTTTATAGTATATATTAATGATGACACCTTAATTGGTCAACTATAACATGATGTGGGTTCTGGAACTACTATTTCTATGGGATGAAACAAAGTTGGATGGTTTTCTTTTGTGAATGAAAATTACAATTTATGAAGAAAGTTATTATATGAATTTTGAATGGAAATCCTTTTAATCAAATCATATGATATGACCTGTTACATCCTAATACTAGATTTAAAGGTTAGTTCATAGTTACATGATGTGTCAGTTGCAATTTATAAGAAGTATGGATTTTTTAAATTGGGAATGGTGAAAAAATTAACTAGACCATGACATATATATGTATGTATATATATATATATAAGTAGAGACTTAAATGAATTTAAACCCTTAAATGAAATGGTTATCACTATATAAGATTCCAATTTCAAAGAAAAGGGTGTTTTCCTCTGTACCTTGAAATTTAAACTCCATATACCAAAACCTTGTCATGTGATATGAGACTTAGAACCAAACCGAGACTTATTAATGGGTATTTTGGGGTGTCATTTACAACTCTTATAGCCTGTTATGAATTTCCTTTTTCACATAGACATGAATTTTGGAGTAGGAGGAGAGGAGCAATCTTTTCATAGGAAGGATATCTACCTGTCCTAATTGTTTATTTATGATCTTTTTAACTACTGAATTATTTTCTAAGGCATGATTTTGGAATTATAGAATCATACCACCACATCACCCTTGATTACCATTCCATGTGGGTGGTGACTACCATGCTCTAAGGGTGGTGGGACCTGATCACCCATTGATACCTCCCATAGTTCCACTTATCGAACCACATTCTATTCTAGATTGGGAACTAATTCCTAGTTTCATGAGGGTTTCCTTTATATGGTACATTGTATTCAAGGATATTCCTGACTTTCCTCGACTACCGTAGAGGTGACTTGGTAATTCCAATAGCAACATCCTCAAAATTTTTTGTGGGTTGGTAGACCACATTCTACTGATTCATGAAAATAGGCCATGGTTATTATCTTCGAATATCTAGAGACACCTACAGATAATTGGATCAATATCATATATTATATTCTATAATGTTCTTCCAAGAAATACTGGGATTTCAATAACTAGGAATACTGATATTGAGATATGATATGAATGGATTTCCAGAAATTATTCTATAATTACTTATTTCCATTGACATTGAGGGATGACTGAGCTAGAGAGTTCATCACATTGCAGTAGGAAGCCATGTCTACAATGGAATATTCTTCCTGTTTTATCATGTTGCAATGATTCTACTTTACCTTATCTAGTGATGATCCCTTAATTACCAGGATAGTTGAGTATGTGTTGTTATATTTCATCCAATAATTGGTTAATATTTTCGGTTTGAAAACTATTTTTGAGATAGTCAATCGAGATCTCATTAGTAAGGGAAATTTGAGGTATGTTGATTGGGTAAGACAATGTGGTTCATAATCCATACCTACTAGTTGTTCTTATTATGTAATGAAGTAGTATTTTGAGGTTGTTTGTAGGGGTAGCATCAATCAGAAACATCGTATTGATAGCTTCTTCATATGTCACAATTGTAGGAAACAAGGACACATTAAACCCCACTGTATGAGAGTCCCAGTTGAGTGTAGAGGCTGTAGAAGGGTAGGCCACATCCAGTATTTATATAAAACTTTTCCATAGATTCTAAGTTAGATGGGATATAAACCTACTACACATTCTTGTGTGGTACCGGTAGTATCTCTCAAGATAGGAATATGGAATATCAGTGGCTTCATAGGCCAGGGTGCTGGATAAGGCAAATGGAATTAGATAGAGTATTCACAATGCTAACAAAACAGGCCTACTAAAGGTAGTTGGGTGTATCTCAGGTCTATGGTATTTTCCGATTACATGCAATGAAACTTGTGATATAGTAGAAGAGTTCCAAACCTTCTACTACTTGAGGTACGATTCAAGTAGCCTATACTTTACTGTCAACATTATTTGACATAGGTGAATCACACTCTTTTAGATCTCCGGTTATTTTAGAGAGTCTAGGCCAAAAAATAGTGTACTTTTAAAGCATGATGACACTCGATACCCTATTGGGTATCCTATTAGAGAGTGTTCACTGGTGTAAGAATTTTCCCCTTGAGATAAGTGTTTTTCTATTCATGTGGAATCTTTTCATCCTCTACATTTCAGTGTTTGATTTAATTCATGGGGTGAGTTTTTTGATTTCATATCAATAACATATCAATTTTTATCATTTAAAGGTGATATTTACATCACCAGAGGGTGCTATACTTGTTCAAATAACAGAATGAGATATCCTTGTTTCTCGAGTTGTACCTAGGCATCAAGGTATGGGAAGAGAGACATGTCAAATCAGTAGTCTTTTCTTAGATGATTAGGAAATGTGAACTATTATTTTCCCTCCTATAGTGGATATTTTTTATGACATATTACATGATGATTTTTATGGGAAACATCCAATTGGAGAGGTATAATTCACTTCTACTCTAGTTCCATAAGTGGCACCAATGTCCATTCCACCTTCTATGATATACCCTATAAGTATTTCAGAGATTAAGAAACAATTATAATACTTGGATTCGAAAGGCTTTATTCAACCTAGTATCTCTCCATGGGGTTCACTAGTCCTTTTTCCCATAAATTTTGATGATACCCTCAGAATATTTATGAATTTATGGCAACTAAACCAACATAAGATTAAGAACTAGTATTTATAGCCTCGAATAGATGACATATTTGATAAAATTATAAAAGAGGGAGTGTTTTCAAAGATTTATTAGTGGTTAGGATTCCATTAGGTAGGTTTCAGATCCTTAGACATACCTTTCACAACCTTACAGGGTAGGTATGTTATTTATGTGTATCTAGGTATGTCGTTTAGTCTCATGAAAATTCCTATAGTTTTTGTGGATCTAATGAATTGGGTTACCCACACATATCTATATTAATTTCTGGTTTCCATTGTGGAAAACAAATAGAGTATTCTAAAACTTGAAACAATCATTCCCAACATATTGAGATCATAATGAATATACTAAGAAAGAACTATCTTTACAAAAATATCATAAAATGACACTTTTGGATCAATAATGTCCACTTACTAGGTCACATCATCTTGGAGTCAGGAGTATTGACAAACCCATAGAAGGTGAGAGTTGTAGTTTCCTGGGAGAAACCCATGTACATCGTTGATGTATGAAGTTTCATCGGGTTATCTGAATGTTAAAAAATTATTTATCCAAGATTCCTCACACCTTAAAGTGCCTCTTATGGGATTGATTCAGAAGGGTGTGAAATTTGTATGGTTATAAGCTTGCAAAAGTTCCTTTCATGAGTTGAAAGGTAGGTTGACTTCTGTGATGATCCTAACTTTTTAGGGCAATGAAGAATCAATATAGTTTATTTAAATTCATCTATATTTGGGTTGGGAGTAGTTTTAATGCAGGAAGAGAGAGTCATGGTGTAAAGGACTCATCATTTGAGGCCTCATGAGAGAAATTATCCAATGCATGATCTCAATATACCAGCAATGGTCCATTCTTTACACTGTTGGAGGAATTATTTACTTATGGAGAATTTTAGGGTATTAAATAATAAAAAAAATCCTTAATTATATCTTTAAAAGGAGTGATCTGAATCCTAGGTAGTGAATATGGGTTTAAAACCTGCAATACTTTGATTTTGAGCTTTACTATATTCATGGTAAAGGAAATGCAGTAGCCGATGATCTAATTTGGAAGACTCAGACATGGGTGGTTCAAGAGTCCAGTGGTGAGTGGTAGATCATGGCCATGTTTTTAGAGATACGCATTGATGTTTAGAAGGATCATGGGAAGATAGTCCTGTCATTTTTTCTAGGGAACTCCACCCGTATAGAAAGGGTAACGATGACAAAACTTTATGATCTCGAAGGATTAGTCCTAATTGGAAGTTTATCGGATGAGGATTCATCATGTAGTTGGACCATGTATGAGGATATGACTATACTTATACATGGGTGTGTAAGGGTCCTAGAAGGTATCTGAGAGAAATTGATGCTAGAATCTCATGCCTCATTTTGTGTGGTGTATTCTATGGTCAACAAGATGTTTCAAGACATATGTCTCCAGTATTGGTGGCTGGGTAAAAAATTTGAGATCATTAGATTTTTTACTCAGTGTTCCAGATGACAATAGGTGAAATTGGGACATTAGTGACCATAAATAATTTTATATCCAATTGTCCATTTCTACGTGGAAATGGGATGATGTCTCTATAGACTTTATGAATGGTTTCTCTATATAACCTTGTGGGAACGATACAATTTGGGTTGTCATTGACTGTTTGATGAAGCTTTAACTTTTATTACCCATTCAAGATACCTTACTAATAGGTAGGATATGGATACAATATTTTAATGAGTTCGTACATCTTCATGGATCTTTACATTCTATAATATCTCACAGGGATGGTCATTTCATGTCATGGTTCGGGTAGGAATTGTATAATACCTTGGGTAAATAAGTGTTTTTGAGCAAGGCCTATCACCCTCAGATCGATGTTAAGGTAAAGCATACAATTCAGGTGTTATAGAATATTATTCTTGCATGTGTCCTTGACTTTATGGGATCCTTGAAGAAATAGATTCCCCTAGTTGAGTTTTCATATAATAATATATTTCAATATACCATCTAGATGGATCCTTAGGGGGCCTTCTATGGTAGGCCATGCCGATCACAACTGTGCTGGTTAGAGGCAGTGGAGGTAGAATTACAAGGAGTACATCTATTTTAGGATTCTTTAGAGAAGGCACTTCTAATCAAGAAGTGCATGTTGACAACTCAATCCAGTAAGCGGTCTTATGATTATCGACACTGATGACCTTTAGTGTTTGAGGTTGGGGATTGGGGTTTCTTTAATGTTTCCCCCAGGATAGTCCGTTGACTGATTCAGGGGTAGGGTAAGATTTAACCTCAATTCATTGGACCCTCTGAGATTATGGAGTAGGTTGTACTAGTGTCTTATAGGATATGACTTCCATATAAATACTAGTTTATGCATGTCATTTTTCATGGGTCTTATCTTTTCCAGTATTATCTAGACCAATTACATGTTTTACAACATGAGAAGGATGACTAAGGCATGGATGATTCTTCTAAGGAGTACCTAGTGCATTTATTTGATTAAATCCTGCATTCTCTATTGTGATGGTTAGTTCCTATGGTATAGATTCTATGAAAATATGACTGTGTACATGATGAGACTTGTGAAAGAGAGGTCGATGTACATTCACAGTGGCCAGAACTTTTCTCATATGATCTTTTACTACCCTTAAAAGGCCAACTCGATGGATATTTTATTTAAGGAGGGGAGGTTTTAATGACCCTACTTTTTAGATAGGATTGAATAATTGTAAATTTGGTCAAAACATCATTTATTTTTTTTGTCTTAAACCGGGAGATAACATCTTAAGGCGGTTCGGTTTTGTATTTGGAAGAGGGGTTATAACGGGATTGTAACCTTTCAGTAGGTCAAATACACATCTTTTATTAAATACAAGATTTTTATTTGTTAGGATAGATTCCTTGAAGACCATGAGATGGTTTTTCCTAGGAGGGGAGAAACTCGATTTTTACACGATGTGTAAACATTACTCACTGTGTAACTGTGCTTGTTCATTTTTTAGGGGGGGAAGGGACTCTTTTTTTTGGACAGAGGATCATTATCCTCCCACACATAAAAGGAGATGAATGGAAGACCTTATCTATAACCTAAACCCAGTTTCCTCCATTTTTCATCTATCTGTACTCTAATTCGACCATTGTTGGGTGTTTTGGGTCCACAATGGTTAGATCTCTAATATGATGTTTCTGGGAACAATAGAAGCGTGATTGGTCCAACACCCTACTTTAATTTTTCCATGATCAATAATGATTCTAGTATCGATACGATGATGAAAACCAGTCTCCATAGAATAGAATAGAATGCTTAGATAGAGAAGGAAGATTCCCAAAACATTTAGAGGGGATCGTGCGCATCATGTTTATAATTAATTTAAATAATTTTATGAATAAAATAATACCTGGATCTTATGTATTTTATTCTTTGATATTGTTGATCATATAGAATGACCATTCCATATTATCTCGTTGTTCTTGTAAGGATACAAATTAGAATCCCTCTAGCCGTTATCCACACGTGATCTGATGGCCTCCGATCGACACCTCTCGTTCTCCAGGTGATAACACGGTGAAGCAAGTGGCTTGTGTCAGTCGTTCTTTATTGCTTGTTCTTAGTCCTTGAAGAACGTCACTCGTTCATGAGAGGGGTAAGAAGAGTATTCCAGAGAGAAATTGTTGGGATCAACAATCCTCAATTCACCAAGATTGCAATGTCTTGTGTATTCTGTCACAATAGGTGTACTTGTCTATTTATATGCCTGGAACTTCAGTTACAATATTTAATTTCATAAGAGAAATTAAATACATTCATGAACTTAGATAAAACCCATGGTAATAATAATTATACTGCATCATTATTTATGGTGCTCCAACTTGCGAAAAATTGTATTATAAATAAAATTCCCTATCACATAATAATATCAGCGTTATTATTATTTTAACTTGTGCCAACTAGTTAAATAATTATTTACCATCTTGAAAATAATTATCTTACAACCAGACTGACCTTGGTATGTTCGAACTCAACATCCATTTATTGAGCACCTGAATAAATAAATAAATAATTTATTCTCTTAAATAAATATTTTATTTAGAAACTAGTAAATAAATATTTATTAAATATTCAATAAAATAAATAAATATATTTTATTTAATTTATGTGATCATTTTAACTTGAATAAAATTATTCCATGGTCTTGAGAATAATATTTATTTCATTAATTAATTTCAAATAGAATTTAACTGAGACCACCAAAAACCATTAGTATATGAACCGCTAGGATTCATTCTCATTGGAATTAGGCGAGAATTCCTAAAGTCCTATATTACTGTCTAGCAACGGGTGAAGGCACCCAAGAGAATGAAGATAAATGTGCCACAACAACATCCACATATTAATGCTCACTGTATAATATAATCCCTTTGTCTGAATATCTCATTAAGCATGTTTCATGATAGTGTCATCAACCTTTATACTTGATACTTCGTTCTTTTGATACCTAAAATAAACTCATTGTTACACCATGGCCACATAATTTTGCATGATAGTTCTATTTCAAAGTTCCAAGATATCAACATCCATAAATGGAATTGACAAACCGTTCATCAAATTATCCATTAATATCATGTCACTCGTGATGCACCCAACGTACCCTACTTCCCGCCAAGTATCTACATGACAATTTTCATCTGTAAATCAAATTGGAGGAGTCATGACACGTATTAATGATAATATTAATGTATAAGGATTAGTACACACAATTTTAGATATAAATATCTAATGACACTAAATCATGCAGAATTCCTTCTGGAAGGTCTGTTCTCATAATCTACTATCTTGGATATTACCTATTGAGAACATCATTAGAGGAAGTATCATATGCTTATGAGTACTCACACCTGAAAGTCTGCATGCTATGTGTCCCTTCATAGTATGTTATCCAATCATAAAACTATATTTAAGAATATTGTTATAGAATTTCAAGGTTCTCATCATAGTGAGGAACTACCATGACCTTATCAATCCAAAAAATACTATAAGACATTATTATATCATACTCATGCAGAATAATGAAAAATACGTAATAAGATGTTTAATATTTAAATACCTTAAATATACATGTAATCAATGTTCAACCAGTTTTTTCCAGGACACAAAATATTATAAACTCCCACTTGGACTAGACCCAACTGCCTACGTCTTTCAGTCCACTAGACCTCATATGGTGATCATGTTTCTCTTGAGTGAAGGCTTTAGTCAAGGGGTCTTCCACATTGTATTCCAAAGAAATACTACTCATTTCTACTTCATCTATTTGAGAAAAACCCATCAAGAGATGATACTTATGAATTATGTGCTTCGTCCACTGATGTGACCTTGGATCTTTTGCGAGAGCCACCACTGCAGAATTATCACATTAAAGTGTGATAAGATCTTTACTGCTATGTATCAAATCCATCTCCTGGATGAAATTTCACATCCAAAATGCTTCTTTAGCTACCTCAAAAGCTGAGATATACTCGAACTCTACTGTTTAATCTCTGACCACACTCTTCTTTGAGCTCTTCTAGCTCACTAAACTTCCATTCAAAGTGAAGATGTATCCTGTTTGTGACTTCATGTCATCTTGATTAGTCTGGAAACTAGCATCTGCATATCCTCGGATAACTAGTTCCTCATATCCTCCGTAAAACAGAAACAGATCCTTAGTATGCCTCATATACTTTAGCATAGTCTTTACTGCCATCCAATGGAAGTCACCTGAGTCAGCTTGATATTTTCCCACCGCACACAATGTGTAGGTAAAATCTAGCCTAGTACATAGCATGACATAGATGAATAACCCAATTGATGATACGTATAGAGTCCTTTCCATTATATTTCTTCCTCATGTGTTTGAGGACACATTTTCTTGGAAAGATGAATGCCTTAGGACGCTGGCAAAAATCCCCACTTGGATCGTTCCATACAAAATATCTTCAGTATCTTATCAATTTATGTACTTTAACATAGGAACCAAAATATCTTGGATCTACCATGATGAATCCTGGTCCCAAGAATATATGCTGCCTAGACCAAGTCCTTCATGGAAAAGCATTGATTCAACCATGCCTTAACAGTCTGTAAGACTAGTATCTTGTTTCCAATAAGTGATATGTCATCAAAATATACTATTAAGAAAACAAATTCACTCCCACTAAACTATTTTTATAAACAAGGCACACATTCATTCTTGATAAAACAAAATTCTTTTATGGATTTAGCAAAATGAATGTTCCATGACTTTGATGCTTGCTTCAATCCATAAATGAATTTCTGCATCTTGCATACCTTATTGGAATCCTTTGGAGTCACAAACCTTTCAGGGTGTGTTATGTTGACATCTTCCTGATGTTTCCCATTAAGGAATTCTGTTTTGAAATCAATTTTCCAAATCTCATAGTCATGGTAAGCCTTAATGGAAAGAAGAAATCTGAAGGATTTTAAAATTGAAACTGGTGAAAATGTTTCATCGTAATCAATTACCTAATGATTTATAAACACTTTTGCAACTAGTCATGCCTTATAGGTTCTGAAATTTCCTTCCATTTCAAGTTTCCTCTTGAATACCCATTTGCAACCAATAGGATTTACATCAACTGAAGGATCTTGCAAAATTTAGACTTGGTTTTGGTACATGGAATCCATTTTAGAATTCATGGCTTCTTGCCACTTGGAAACATCTGTGCCACTTAGTGCTTCCTTTTCAGTTAGAGCATCATTATTATCAACTAATAATGGGTCACTATTCCCAGTAACTAGAAAACCAAGTCATTCAAGTTCTATACCCTCTCTTGTACACCTACAAAGTACTTGTGTCTCTAGAACAAATTCTTTATCCACAAGGATTTGTGGAATCTGTTCTTGTACCAACTCTTTTGTACCTTGTGCCTCAACTTCCTCAAATCCTATCTCGCTCCCAGTATCTCTTTTGGATATTTTCTCCCTCTCAAGGAATATGCCATGTCTTGCGACTATAATCTTTTTTTTATGATGGGTTGTATAGTTAATATCCCCTTGTTTCCTTGGGGTATCCTATAAAGGTACATTATGTGCCTTGGGGTGTGAGTTTGTTACCTAAAAGGCCTTAAAAACACTTTGATACCCCACACATGTAAATTTGATAACATGGATTTTCTTCCACTCCAGAACTCACATGGAATACCATTTATCAATTTAGTTGGTACTTGGTCTAGTATGTGTGCCGCTGTTTGTAACGCATACCCCCAAAATGATAATGGAAGACTTGCATGACTGATCATTGATCTCACCCTATCCAACAAGGTGTGGTTCCTCCTTTCACTTACACCATTCCATTGAGGTGTGTACGGAGGTGTGAGTTAGGATAGGATCCCAAAATATTGTAAGTAATCAATGAAGTCCTAATTAAGATATTCCCCACCTCAGTATGAGCAGAGTTTCTTAATATTCTTACCAAGATGTTTCTCAACTTTATTCTTGTATTCCTTGAACTTATCAAGGGAATCTGACTTATACCTCTTTAAGTAGATATATCCATACCTACTAAAATCATCAGTAAAAGTTGTGAAGTATGAGTACCCTACCCTTTCTTCCACTAGAAATGGTCCACACACATCGCTATGAACCAATTCAAGAAGATCTTTTTCCCTTTCACCTTTCCCACTAAATGGGGCTTTGGTTATTTTTCTTTATAAACATGCATGACATACACCAAGTGGTTTTAGTTCAAAAGAATCTAAATATCCATCTTGATGTAACTTTGTCAAGCGTTTCTCATTTACATGACCTACCTGGTGATGCTAATGTTGGGTGTGGTATGAGTAGTGTGAAGTATCATTGTCATTGATTTTAATTACATTGTTTATGTAATCCAACACATAAAGATCATTGTATAAAAGTGCCATACCAAAAAAAAAATATGTCTTTATAAAAGAAGAAAAAATCATTTTAAAACATGAAAACAAATCCATCTATATCTAGTCTAGATACAGAAATTATGTTTTTGGTTACAAAAGGCACATAAAAACAACCCTTTTAAAACCAAGATCATCCCAATTGGCAACGTGAGGTGGTAGTCCCTGATAGCTACAACAAGAAGTATGGATATGTTGGATACTCGTAGATCTACCTCCCCTTGATCAGTCGTCTGGAATCCACTTGGTTCCTATATTTGGATAAATATTTGAGCACCAAAAGCTGTATCTAATACCCAATTTGTAGAAACAGATAGATTGAATTCGATAAAAAATTCACCTGAAGATTACCCTTGCTTCTGAGGTTAGGTGTTGTTCTTCTTCTAGTGGCCCTTCTTTCCACAAGCGAAACAATCCACCTCATGTTCCCTTACCTTCCCTTTGATCTTCCTGTTCATGGAAGGTTGGGAAGAAGATTTGGGATTAAAGCTCTTCACCTTCCATTTCCAATTATTCACCATAAAGACATATGGCTTTTCGTGCTTCATATCTTTGTCCACATGGAGAATGAGGATTAGAAGATTAGATAGAGACTTCTCAATGTTGTTCATATTGAAATTGTCAAGAAAGGTAGAGAAGCTCTAAGGGAGTGATGGAAGAATGAGATCGGTGCCCAGTTCTTTGGAGAGTTTAAACCCTAGAACATCTAGGAACTCAATATAGCCAATTATCTTGACTACATGAGTCCCATCCACTACTAAAAAACTACCCTATACCCATGGTTCAAAACTGTGGGTATAGCCCCCAAAACCGTGGGTATAGGCTATACCCACGGTTTTGGGAACCGTGGGCTGGAACAACGTCGGGATAGTGGGGTCAGGCTATACCCACGGTTTGGAGAAACCGTGGGGATAGGGGATTTTCATAGCATGGTAGGTGAATGGCCATGCTAGCACAACACTGACCCCACAATTCTCAGACCGTGGGGGATTTAATCTTCAAAAAAGCCACCAGCGGGTTTTGAACCCCGGCCCCGCGCTGCGACTGGCGAACGCACCCAAACAATAAACCACCCGAGCTCTGACTTCAATCTGTTATTTATACATGTATCTGCTAATATATATTAATATGCGGTAATAAAATTCCAAAAAAGGATGGTGAGTTTCGAACCCGTACTTCAGACAGAGTCTCGTGGCCTCTCCCCAACAACCAACAAACAGAGCTGTGATATATATTTGTTATATGTACATACATCTCCATATATATATATAAATATAATCCAAGTGGGTATTTAAATTCAAAAAAGGCGGCAGTAAGGATTTGAACCAACGACCTACAATATTCATGGATAAATGTTTACCAACCAAGCTATAGAGTTTTTGATATTATATATTTACATTTACATAAATATATTAATCTAAACCGTGAATAAGTGCCTCCCACCAAATTTTTCCTATATCTCGTCTAATTTTATTTTCCCGCCATAACCCAGGTAAGTTATACCCACAGTTTTGGAGAACCGTGGGTATAGGACTTCAAAAAAAAAATCCCAATACCCATGGTTTTGATGAACCGTCGGTACAGGTCTTCGAAAAATACCTTATACCCACATTTTTCTCCAAAACTGTGGGTATAGGTCTTAAAAGAAAACTATACCCATGGTTTTTGGCACAACCGTGGGTATATGTGGCCTATACCCATGGTTCTGGAAAACCATGGGTATAGGTTCACATAATATCCCTATACCCACGGTTTTTTTCAAAACTTTGGGTATAGAACTATTTTCTAGTAGTGATATGGGGAAGCTTCTCCGAGCATACTCTGAAAAAGTGCCTTAGAGATCTCAAACCTTTCCTGTATTTCTCTCTCCTAGTAAAGACCACGGAGGTTCTCAAGCATGCTATAAGCAATCATTTTTTCATGAGACATCATGAGATCACTAGAAATTGATGATAACACCAAACATTGAACATCAACTGTGTCATTCATATGTTTCTCACAGGACAAGAAACCTTCATCATTCGCCTCTTGGGAAGGACGATCAGGTAATGATGAATCCATCACGTAAGACTTCAGTTCATGGAATAGGATAAACCAAAGGCATCTAAACTGTTCCTGGAAGTTACTACCAGTGAGGATGTTGTCTTTATCCAGAATTGATTGCAGGGATAATGTGGTTGACGATATTTTAATTTTTATTCTACAATTAAAAGTGCAGATCATTAGTACTTTCTTGATTACATTTTATGAGAAATAATAAATTTAATTAAGTCTCACACTATTTTATCAAGTCCCAATGGCCCTCAACATTGAACTCAAAATGACAAGTTTCCATGACATTCTAGTGTCAAGGATCCATATTCCCCTTCGCATAACCCCAACAAGCGTTGGTCAAGAAATTAAAAGGTAGTTAGGTATGTAGGTCTTTTCCAACTCCAAGCTGGCAGCTCCTTGATCTGTTGAGTGGACTCCCAAATCATGAATTCAGGGCTTTGGATTTCCTCAAATATTTCCTCCAATATTACACCAAGTCTAGCAAGGGATACTCCTCTTGATCTAATATGGTTAAGTCAACCAGAAAACTTTCATAAGGGATTCTTGTATAAAAGTAAGTGTCCCAACAAGGGTCAGTAAAACACATAGTTTTATTGAGTTTTTCCCTTAATCAGGTAACAGAAGGCTTGGTCGGACTTAATATTTTATTTGAGGTATTTTTATCTCTTATGCACGAATTTATTATAATCACACGCTTAATATTAAGTGGAACTTACTGATGTGATTAACCTTGTCCTGATAATATTTATGCATATGTATGGTTTATTTTAGTTTCATCTTGCATGCTTGTTTAATTCATTAATTATGTGATCATGATAACACATACATAATGATAAAACATGAAAATGACATAAATTAAATAAAGTAAAGGGCATGATCATGAGATTTTCTAATGGTCAGTTTATCTAGCGTTTGATAAACTAACCATGACCTAGAAGAGAAACACCTTGAACCTTTGGGGTTCGTGTTTACGTCATCCAGTTGTCCACCTCTATATCTCCTGGGATTGGTTTGGTCTTGGCTCTAGCTTAAACTGCCTCCACTAGCTTCAGAGTCCCATCCATTACATATGCTTTTTCTATCTCACAAGTAGGTGAGGGGTGAAAAGGGGTTTTACATAAAATAAATCTTAGGAATGCATGAACTACATATTAATGAGGAGAAGTCTCATAGTCCAAAAAAATTAATAAAAATTTTTAAAAAATCATCCACATACAAAGGTTTTGGTCTAGCTCATTATCATCCATACAAGCAATGATATTTACGCATAAATAAAACTGGAATTCAATTTTTTAATCGTTCTTGTTTAAGATAAATCATGCTAGAATCAATTAATTATCATATTTAATTAATCAATCCTTATATCTTAAACCCATTTATGAATTTCCTTGAGATTATCATCCATCATAATTTTAAACAAATAAATTCATTCAAAATTATCTTTGTACATAACTTGCACCTTAGAAGAAACCCAGTGAATTCCTATTCATAACTACCCAATGAGTAGAAGTGAACATTAAGCGGATGTTAAATTAAACACACACACACACAGATATATATATATATATATAACACCTATCACATGTTCTTCCATAGCTTTACGCCTTCATGATGGTACACCTCTCAAGGGTTTATATAATATAATAATAAATTTTAATAAATATGCATAATTTGGAAGAGTAGACGATGTGCAGTTCTAAATACACAGCGTGTACTATTTTTCACCATCAATCCAAAGAACATGCCCAAGGAAATGGAGTGTGAGTGTACTTCATAAATATTCAGAGTACATGAAGTGTCCAGTGGGCCACATGCTATGTAGTTCCTCATTATACGGTCTCTAGCCAGGAATGTTGTGTACGGGGGACATGGTCTAACCCTAACCGGAAGGGACTTCAAACCGTGTCCATTGGGCCGCATGGTGTGTAATCTGGAAACTGTGTGCCACATGTTCCTTGTCAACACATGGAGTCATTAAAACTTAGAAAAAATCTAATGAAACATCTTGGTTTGGAAGACCAGACCCAGTGCATTGATCCTGGATGACACGATGTGTACTACCAAATACACGTCGTGTGCTCTAGTGTGGTTTGGACAGGAACCTTTGGAACCTCCAGATGAGATTCTCTATTTTATTTTAATGAAAATCAAAATAAAATATCATCTCTCTAAGGTGAATGAGAAACGAAAGAGGAGGAAAAAATATTGAGATTCATATTTGAAGAACGATTAACATGAATTGAAAAAACTAAATTCTAAAATGCGTAAATCTTCAACGAAATATTTAAATAATTATAAACTATGATGCAACCCCTCTGATACCACTTTAAGGTTTCGAACACAGCGAAGCACGGTTGGGCTAACCCCAAAATATAATTTTTACCATGATCAAGGATTATTCCTGGATTAATACGATGCTGAACACTAGTCTCCACAAAATAGAATCAAATATTTAGATAGGGAAGGAAGAGGCTCTAAAACTTTAGACATGATCTTTACATAATTTTATAATTAATTTAATTAATTTTATAAATAAAATAATACCTGGATCTTCGGTATTTTATTCGTTGATTATTTTGATCATCCGGAGTGACCCTTCTGGATTATCTTGTTGTGCTTGTCCGGATCCAAACTATAATACCTCTAGCGGTGATTCACACATGCTCCAATGGACTCTGATCAACACCGATCGTTCTCTAGGTGCTAGCATAGTGAAGCGAGTGTCTTGTGTCGGTTGTTCTTGATCGCTTGTTCTTTGTCCTTGAAGAACGTCTCTCTTTCTTGAGAGGGGGAATAAGAGGATTCGAGAGAGAAATTGTTTTGATCAACAATTATCAATTCACAAATCTTGCAGAGTCATGTGTATTTTGGCACAATAGGTGTTCTTGTCTATTTATATGCATGGATATTTAGTTACAATATTTAATTGCTAAAAAAATTAAATACATTCATTAATATAGAGAAAACCCATGCTCATAATAATAATACTGTGGAATTATTTAGGGTGTTCCAACTTGCGCAAAACAAAATTATAAATAAAATTCTGCATCACAAAATAATAGCGTCATAATTGTTTTTTTAACATGTTCCAACTAGTTAAATAATTATTTACTATCTTGAAAATAATTATTTTACTACTAGACCAACCTTAGTCCACTCTAACTTCACTTCCATTTATTGAACACCCGAATAAATAAATAAATAATTTATTCACTTAAATAAATATTTTATTTACAAAATAGAAAATAAATATTTATTAAATGTTCAATAAAATAAATAAATAAATTTTATGTAATTAATGTGATAATTTTAACTTGAATAAAATTATTCCACAGTCTTGATAATAATATTTATTTCATTAATTAAATTCAAATAGAATTTAACTAAGACAAAAAATAACACTTAGTGTGTAACCCTCTAGGATTCTTTCTTGTTGGCATTTGGTAGGCTTTCCTAAAGTCCACGAGTACAGTCTAACAACGGGTCAAGTCACCCAAGAGAAAGAACATAAACTCATAACAAAAACATCCACATGAAAACGATCACTATGTAATATAATTCCTTTGTCTGAATATCTCATCAAGTAGGTTTCATGATAGTGTCATCAACCTTTATACTTGATACACCATTCTTTGGATACTTGAAATAAACTCATCATTACACCATGGCCATAGAATTTTGTGTGATGGTTCTATTTCAATCATAGAGCTGAGATACCAAATTCCATAAATGGTATGGAAAAATCCTTCCTCAACTTATCTATTAATATCATGTCACTCATGACGCAACCAATGCATCCAACTTCCCGCTAATTGGTTGTGTGATGGTTTTCTTCTATAAATAAATGTGAACGAGTCGTGACACATATTAATGATAATATTAAAGACTAAATATCATTACACACCCTCACAGATAGAAATATCTGATGAAACCAAAACATGTGGAATTCCAGCTGGTGGGTATGTTCTCACAATCTTCTATCTTGGAGATTACCAAGTGAAAAATTCATGAGAGGAAGTCTCATCTACTTATGAGTACTCACACCTAATGGTCTGCATGCTATGTTTCCCTTCATAGTATGTCATCGAACCATAGAACTATACTTACGAATATTTTTATATCATTTCAGGGTTCTCATCATAGCGGGGGACTTCCATGACATTATCAACGCAACAAATACTCTACGACATTATTAAATCATAGTCGTGCAGAACAATGAACAATATGTAATAAGATGTATAATATTTAAATACATTAAATATCTATGTAATCAAAGTACAACCAATTTGTTCTAAGACACCAACTCTTACATAATCTTCTTCCATATTTTTTTCATTTTTCTCATTATCATTTGTGATATTTTGGTATGTTATCATATGCACTATTTTTTTGGTTTCTTCTAATTTTTCCATATATTATGTTATTCTTTGATTGAAAGGTTGATATTGGATGATTTATCATCCACGAACCTAAGGTAGGTGGTCTATTTTTTTTTCAAAAAAAGTGAGGTATTTTTAAAGTATTTTCCATTGTACCACATGATGAACATTTACATACATTTCTTTAAAATGAAGTGTACCTTTACAATTAATTAAAACAATCTTTGGTACTCCCTTTGAGCCTTATTAAGTTTCTAAAGGATTCCTAACACATTTTCTCTGACCCCTTTGGGAATGAAATATTATATTCCATCTATAATGTAAATTTTAATGGAAACCCACCTTGAAAGTGGGTTTCATTTCCCTTTATTGAGATTTTATGTGATTAAAAAATTAAATGGATTAATCTAATTGAATGAAAGTGAGTGTAAAGTCCACTCTATGTATTACACATGTAAATATATGAATTATATGAATTGTGACACCCATGGTTAGATTAAGATAAATGAATATAAATGTTCTATATTCAATCCCTCTTGATTAGTATTAGACAGTGGATAATGATCGTTGAACAATGATTAAGTTACGTATTGAGCTTGACATTTCACACTCCCATATATTAGGTGATGATCATTACATCTCAAACCGTTTACCCTTATTTTGAAGATGGTCATGACACTATACATTCCCTTTTATTGGGTGTTGGGCATGCCAACTCACCGCAATATATTGATGGATGGGTATGAAATCTCGAATTCTTATGAGATTCAGGGTTTTTACCCTTTTATTGGAGCCTAGAGCTCCTTAGAGTAGTTATGGATGCGTGAGTTCTAATCAGGTCCATATTTCATGTAGATCCATGTATATTCCTATATATGTCCTCATGTATAGAGTGCATATATATTTATATTATATATATATATATATAATTAAATATATTTGATATGATAATCAAACCTATTCTGGCCTATGTTAAAGTAGGTAATGTTTTATAGGTGTCCTATCAGAACATGATCTGACCAAAATTTATTTTTCATCATTGTTTATTATTTTTTATACCTACACACTACTATGCTATATACATTGGATAAATTATTCTATACAACATTGGTTGTGTCCTAATGAGTTTATCTCAAAACATAATTAGGCCACCTTTGGTACCTGAGTAGACTTCATGATAGTAGGTGTAGATAAGTGAAGTCACTCTATAACGAATGATTGATCTATCATTTTTTCTTATATCATAGAAGTATGGAAGTAGAGGACTGAGCATATTATAGTGATTGTAGTGGTGATTTATTTTGTTATTTTTAAATTTTTTATAACATGTTGTATATTATTATATGTTGTATCCCCTATATCCATTTTTTTATATGTATTCCATGACATCATTTTGTATATGACTCAGCCCATTGATTCCAATTATTATTTTAGTTGCTTGAAATATTATAATTACCCTTATTATTTATGGTATATGTTTCTGATGTGTTATCTTTTATATCATGATTCCACTATTTACTATGTCTATTAATTTATCATTGCCACATTTTTACTCTGATATGAGGGTATTGTCTCCCCACTGTATAACCTTAGACCCTCATTTCTAGTTAGAAACCTCTAACATACGAGTAGGCGCACTTGAGGTAATGTGACCCACCTACTCGAGGCATTATTTTACTATCTCTCAGGTCGAGACATTACATTAATAATAATTAATTATGGAGTTTAATTGATAAAATAATAAATACCATCATTTTCAATGGTAAAAATTAAAATACTATAATTGATTATTTCTTTGAAAAATGAGAAACTGAATTTATATTTTATGTAGAACATGAAATTTTGATTTACCATTGATATTTTTATTATTTAATTCCTTGAAATTATAATAATGGTAGAATTGGTGACCTCTAGAATTAATTTGTTATATTTAATGCTTATGGATAAGGATGGATTATTTGTGGGGTCATTTGAAACACTGATATTTTTATGAAATTTTTTAATCATTTTTAATGATTTTAAATATTTTTGTAGAAATTACTATATAATTCAATGTTGTATTAAAAAGTTTTAATTTACAAACAAAGTTATAAAATTGATTCAAATATATTAGAATTAATGAATTTATAACCTTTTGATTTTTGGAATGATTTTTTTTAATATTATGTTTTCAATTTTCAGATGTTTTTATGTAAAAAGTCCACCAGGATTGTTGAACCTAAACTAGTGTCCGTCCAGCTACCTAGCCAACCCATAATGGGGATAACTAGAAAATCTATCCACTAAGAGATCCAAATTCACCGATGAGTTGAATAGAGACCTCATAGAGGTCTGGGTGCATGGGTTAGGCCTAAACCCGTGTGTGATAAGTCGCGGTTTGTCCTATTTGTGTGTGTGTATCCGGATTCTCACCCTAGTGCAGGAATTTGAACTTCTACTCACACTTCTATCATTATAAAAAAAATTTGGATCCAATTATAACTCTCTATTTGGGAATAAGTTATAAGTGGGTACCATTCTTATTAAGAAAAATTCTTTCATCATGATCCAACTCCACTAACCCACGGTCAGACACCACTACACCACTATTCTCCACTTCGAAATGATGCTTGTTGCTGATTCACCACCACTTATATCCACTAAAAACTCCATTTCCACACTAGTGGAGCTTGGTCACGAGTTTATGGGACACATTTGATGGTTAGGATGACCCATGATCATCATTAGAACTATAGATGACCACCATGAGGCCCCTATCAAAGCTTCATTAAACCATTATAAAGGATGTATGAAATTGAGGGGGATACTTACACCGATTTATCCCCAAGATGGTTGAGTTGAGACATTTAACTGCTACCACACACCATGATCCAAATGGATTTTCCAAATTCCCATACATTCCACATGAACTAAATCAATGCAGGACCAAAGTGGAAGAAGCGTACTGCCCCATATGATTTCTATCCACACCATTAAAAATCTCAAAAACCAATGATCCTCATCCTATTTTCAAAGATACACTACATGGGTCTCATGATGGATTTAAAATATTTATATTCAAAATTTGTGATGAATATAAGGAAATAAATGAGGCTTCATAATTTCTCTACCTATGAAGAGAGATCTGGGCCACTACTAGGAGGCGACACTACTGGAGAGAGGGCTTGAATATTGTTGTTGTTTCCATTTTTTATTCGTTATATTATTTGGATTATGTTTCTATTCATTTTATTTTTTATCTATTTCAAATTCTATTTATTTTATTTTAAATTTAATTCATGCATGATTGTTTTTATTTTATGTGTTTCTCCTTCCCATTTACATTTCCTTCTTCTTCTTTTTCTTTTTATTCTTTTAACCTTTTTTTCTTCTTATTTTAACATTCTATCTATATTATATATATATATATATTAAATTGTATTTTTTAATCTTATTCTCTCTCTCCCATTCATATTATTTATATTTTAATTAGTTTCTCTTATTATCCCCACCTTTCCACAATCATGACGGATTAACCCGAATAATGTTTGGTAGACCCAAGGCTTGTCCAGAGGGAAGTTCAGTGTTATTGAATTCTTTGTTAATGTTTATTTTATTTTTGTGCTCGATGTGAATGGAATGAATGAGTATGAATATTTTTCACTATGACATATAAATGAACTATATTTTTATTCTTTAATTTTTATATTTTTCCTCCCTTTAATTGATCACAATATCATCAATTGGTGTATTTGAGTCAGTAAATGGATGAAATGGAATAAGATAAAACTGAGTCCTAGAGGATGTCACACTCTCAACTGAGGTGTGACATGATCCTTTATTATAAGTGGTTGAATTTATATTTCTAAATTCATTATATAATTTACAACACTAAATGAAAGGATAATAATCTGTGATTGAGATTTAATAGTTGAATTATCAAACTAAATTTTAAAAAATAAAGAATAATAATTACAGATCTCAAAATCAATCCTAGTACCAAGCACTTTTTTTCTAATATCATTCTTTTTAGTATTTTATGACAAGGAAGAATTTATTTTCCTTTAAGTATTTTAGAAATTAATAAAAATCCCAAACATTTATCATTGTTTTTCCTCAAATAATAAAAAATTAGTTCTTAGGAGAATTAGATTATGTAATTAGATAAACTATGAATCTTCTCAAGTGATATGTCCCTGGTCATATAATATACTTTACTAGGAAAACAAAGAAATATTTTTTTCCAGACCCTACGATAAACAAGTGTCATAAATTTTTGGTAAAATTAGAAAAATATTAATTTTTAAAAATTTATAGAAATTAAAAAATGGGTAAAAATTAATTTAATTAATATTTTGATAATATCAAAAATAGTATTGATTTTTTTTAATGAAAATATATATATATGGAAGAATAGATTTACGATTGAAGAGAAAACCCCGATCAAATTTCCTTAAAAAAATATTTCAATAAATTGAGAACATAAAGGGAGAAAAATGAAAGGGAAAAAATGAAATCTTCAAAAATAATAATTGGGTAATAAAATAAATATGTATTTATAGAGATAGATCATATAATTTCATCATTTAAAAATTTAATCGTAAACAATCCCGATAAAAATGATATTATAACATAAAACCCTTACCTCAAGTTCATCTTACGTAGTAAGCAGTATATCCTCATCAATAATAAATTTAAATTTATTATAAATATATATTAGAAAAATAATAATATATATATAACTATAAATTTTTTACTTAACATATTACCACCTGTTCATTAATAATCATTCATTATCATCATCATTTTGGGTGTTAACAACTTTGTTTTTCATGTATGTTTGTATTCAGTAATTATATACCTTTCAATTTGATCATGGTTAATTAATATATAAAATTTTAATAAATATATAAAAATAATATATATAAATTATATACATATTTTTTACCATTTATCTAAAGTGACACAGAAAAATTGATTACATCACTACGTGGAGATGGTAGTCCATATGTATGCATGGGATAAATTTTTATTTTTTTGATGGATGGAATGAAATAAAGGTAAATATTTACTCATATTTTTGGAATAATTATATTAATATAAATATAATATATAAAAATTTAATCTATCATAATAACCAACCATGAATGACGGTGGTGAAAATTGAGTTGTATCGCTATGTGGAGGTGGTCATCCACATGCACACATGAGTGATACATTCATCTCCTATTAGATTGGTATGATGTAGTAAATTACTTCCTAAAAATCATAATAAAATCTTAGAATATTGTTTATACTTTATTCATAGTGTTTTTATTGATACAACATGTTTATAGGATGTACAATAATAAATTAAATTGAAAGAGCTTGGTAAAGATCTATACCCCTTCTTTGAGAGTCCTCTATTATCTTACTCATTAATCCTTGAAGGACTGATCATAGGAGAAAAAAAGAAGATCTAGGATATGAAGGATTATACGAAGGAATTATAGTAGGTATTTTACATTATATAAGGCTCAAACGGTGTTAATAATGGAGGAGAATAAGTTCCATTTTATATGTGAGGGGAGGGACACACATGGAATTTCACAAAATATTTTTATGATTAAAGGAAACATTCATTGGAAATTGGATAAAAATGGATATATATTTAAATTTAGGATAATATAATGTTTAAATATCTTCATGAAATAATAATTTTATAGGTTTTTTGTGAAAATTGTACCCTTATCCCATGGTTTAACCCTCAGTAAACCTCTTTTAACCTTAACCATGGTAACAAAATTTTAGTATTTTTACTATTAAGTATAAAAAAAATTAAGTTGACCATATTAAATTATATTAATTATTATAATTTAAATTATTAAATAGATATTAGTATATTCAATTTCAATCAGTGTCAAAATTTTATTTTAATTAAGCACATAAACCGCACTGAAAACCTATTATCAAAAAATGAATTTTTTAAGTGTAAAACATAATTTATTTCCATTAATTTCCTTGTTAAAAGAATAAATTGAATGTTAAAATATTATATTGTATATATTATATATAAATTTAATTAAAAAAATAATCTATATTAATTATATTAATTTATTATCATAAAAACACATAGCACGAATAAAAACCATTTTTTTTAAAATTGTTTTTTTGATAACAATTTAACTTATGTCAAAATAAAATATAAAAATAATTATTACGTAATTAATTATATTAATTATAATTAAATTATAATAAGGTTTATTAAATATCAAATTAAAAACATAATGACACATTTACTTGAAAAGAAATCACGTTTTTTATAAAAATCAGTATTTTTTCACTATTCATTAATTTTTTTTTGAAAAATCCAAAAAATTAACCCTAATATATTATTTACATGATGATTTTAAAAATTATATTCATTTTAGAAAATAAAATTTCTAAAAATGGTATAAATTATTTATAAATTGTATATGGAAAGATATGATAAAAGTCATTTTTAAGAAAATATACTTCAGAAGTGTAAAATGAATTTACATAAAACTGAGTACTTACTAGTTATTAATTTTTAATGTCTCTATTTTTTTCTTATAATAATTTTTAATATTTTAAAGACTATTTTATAGGTTAGGTGATGAGTTATCATGATATTCCGAAGCTTAGAGAGGCCTTATATTAATATAATAAAATCATAAAACATATTATATCATACACTAGAATTTTTTAGAAATAATGGAATAACTCTAAAAAGAAAACATGGATGATAAATATAAGACCACAATTATTTCTATAATTTTGTGTCCACCATATGAATGACATAAAGATGGTCTATTCCATACTTTGGGTTAAGACAACCATTGATGGGGGCATTAAGTGAATTAATTAATTAATTTTTTAACAATAAACCTAAAAAACCTATACAAATAAATCATTATGATGTTTTTATATGGTAATATGTATAACCCAAAGAGGAATAGAGATGGGGATTAATAGTTCTCAATTGGTGGGTTGGGATCATAATCAGAAAACGATGACAAACAAATTTTAAGTGAACCGTGAGGCAGATTAAGAACACAAAAAATCTTCTTCTCAATCATTAGCAGATGAATTATTCATCAATTATCAATCCATAATCAAGGTAGGGCTCATTATTTTCATTTTTACCTTTAAATTATTAGTCGTTGATTTTATATCTTCTTTTTATTGATATGTGATTCTCTATCACTCACATGATCCCGTTTGGTTCATTTAATTGTTTAAATTAGTTTATATTCATTATTCCACGATTCATACATAATTTCCCAATATATTAATCATTGCCATGATATAAATTTACAATCATGTATTCATCTTATTATTGTGCTTTCCCCCACCATTCTTTATTCCCCCCATTATTGTCCCATAAGGTCACAGATCGACATTTTTGGGGTAGGTTCAAGCATGATCAAACCCATAAATTCATGGAAGTTGCATGAATGATTTATGGATAAATAATTTGTGGATGGATAATGGTGATTTGTTGTATTTGGATGTTTTATGCATGCATTTGGGACCTAGAGTGGTGAAAAGGACGTGACGGGAGGTGTAAAAATTCATAGGGTGGATCAGATTTTAATTTTCAGCTTCCAGAGGCAATAGAACGATTTTTAATGATGATAAAATTTATTTTGGGTGGTGAAATTCTAAAATTTTTAGTGGTGATGGTTGATATAGGATCCATGTGAAGAAAGATTCTATAAATTTCTCAACTACACACTATGTAGTGAGGAATAAATTACGACATGTACTTTGGGATATACGATAGCTTGGGGTTTCGACTGAGTTAATGATCTCCCACGGTGTGGTTGGGATCACACCTGGGTAACAAAGACATGTTCCTTCTATACATTCCTCAAGAACCTAGGTGGTCATACACATCGTGTCACCATGGGGTTATGTCGTGTGGTTGAGCATAACAAACTAAGACGTTTTATAGGTGTATACACCCAGGACCCTAGGTAGAAATACATACCGCATGCCCATTTAAACATGATCTATAGTGTGATATGTCTTTGGAAGATGTATCCAGGGGTGAACATGAAGTGTTGATAATATGAGGTCACACTCAATGTGGCCCCAGACACACACTATGTATTTATCTATGATGATTCTACCTTATATAACTCTTTCTTCAAAACATAGATGTTGGCCTTTGAATATCCTATACTAAGTAGTTTCCCACGTAGAATGTGATGGTACCCTTCATAGTGGCTTTTGATATATAAAATGAGGTGTTGTGAGTGTGAATTTTCTTCAAGGTTGGAAACCAACTATTATACTAGGGTGAGGGTCCCCCATACTCTCTACATAGGTCGAGTGTGACCCCTATAAATCTTTAGTGTGGGTCCTCTATCTCCCTATCATGTGGAACCCCTCTATCATGCCAGGGCGCATGTCCTCTACCCACTAAGTTGAACCCCACTATCACACTAAGGAATATTTTCTCTATCTACATATCGAGTAGAACCCCCTATAATATCAGGGTTTATGTCCTCCACCTACTAAGTGGTACACCCCAACACACCACTTTTAGGGGTCCTCTATCTGCTAAGCAGCACTCCCCTATCACACTAGGGCACTAGTCATCTATTTTCAGTGTGTAACCCATATGTTGCACTGGGGTATATATCCTCTATCCGCTGAGTGGAACCCCTATCATACTAGTGGTTGAAGTACTTTATTGGGTATTTTTTCCTCACAACTATGCAGTACATTGGTAAGGTTCATGTCATCCATGTGGTTTCTTTCATAGAATCACAAGAGGATTAACACCAATGATGGACAAACAGAGCTATAGTCTAAAACATCATTTTCCACTTGGATGTGGTGATGGAGATCCCCTAAATATCCCATTTTGGATTCTTGATGATCATATCTAGGACATCATATTTTTTCTCATGATCTTATTGAAAAGAATGCTTGGAATGAGAAAGCCACTGTTTTATCTTTCTATTATTCCCTTTTAATTTTTGTGGGTGTCCTACTAGGTATGTATATGCACACATAAACAATAGATTTATCCACTCGTGTCATGTGTTGTGATGAAGAAAGATAGATCATAGGTGACATCAATGGAGCTTAGTGATACTAGGGTGCATTGACCATAATCCATGGTTGGACTTGGAGATCATGATCTAAGATCTCTTCTGACATTTTTTCATATTATTTTTTCTAGTTAGTACTTAAATTTTGGTGGGGAATGTATTTTTACCTTTATGTTTTGGTTTATTTTTTCATACTCTGATGTATTCCCTATAGTATTTTCATTAATGGTTATAATTTAGATGTTGGTGTTTTTTATTCCTCTGTACTTTCACATCGAGATGATTTTATGAAAGCATTCATGTACTTGGGCTAATGCCTCACATTTTATTTATTCCTTCTCATCACTTTTCATTATTCCCTTCCCTATTAGAGGTAGGATTGGGATTGTCACACATGTCATTCTTCTAGATTAGTGATCCCTAATTGGTGCAGACATGAAAGAGTGGTAATAGAGGTAGTGTATCCTTAAGTCAGTGGTTGGGTTGGACCCATGATGAGGATTTTATAAGAACAGAAGTAAATATTTATTGAGTGTCTTAAGTGATTATTTTAGGTTAGAGAGCCTAGTATTGGTGTGGATATTGACATATCCATTCACCAAGACTCTGAATATATTCCGGTCAAATCATGACACTACGACTTCAGTTTTAGGAGAAAAATATTACAGGCATAATATATGATTGAGTACTTTGACATTTCTTATTGATTCATCTCCCCCGAAATGATATTTGACGATGGTATGTCCTGAAAACAATCATGATTCCTCTACAATGATATCCAACAAGTATTGGAAGACAGTGTCATGATGAAGAATAGTTGACCAATGATGTCATAGTTGACGGACCCCCTCAGTTGGTGTCTTCTAAAGGAGGGAATCGAGTACTGATTCCACCAATTAAGTATTGCATAGAACCACCTCTAGTGGTCTAAGAGGATTATTATCTTCATGTAGGGAATTTTATTGGTTCATGTAGATTGGTTTGTTGTACACATAGTCATGGTTTGTTTCATGAGTTCCATTGACAAAGACCATTGAGTTTTTTGTTGTTGTGATATTGGACCTAAAGTAGTGGTGGATTGGATTGAGGTGGTGGTCTTGATTTTATTTCTTGTGAAGAACTCGACCAAATGGATAGTTGTGATCACAACCATTATTATTCATGGAGTATAATATGGTTCTATTACTACCAATGGATGAAAAAATATGACAAGTTTACTTCACACGTTGCATAGATAGAGATCTCCCAAGCATTGTGGTGAGCCAGACACCCCTTATCAGATGGAAGAGGATTGATAAGAGCCTATGGTTTGAAATTAATGCTTTTATAGGACAACTATTGGTGGTGGTATTTGTGGATAAACTTTCCTAAGGAGGCAAAGGGTTTTGGTATGGACCTGTGTTTGTGAATTTTGACGTGTCTTTGGGAACATAGGGAAGAGGGTCACTCCCCCCACCAAGATGCATTCTTGGGAAGTGAGTCAGTTACTACCCAAGTGGATAGTATTGAGGTGTGGTGTATAAGTTCCTCTTTTATTTTTTATGTCATTTTTATGTGATAAGGTGTCTGAGTGGGACTTAGTTAATGATGATATGAAGATAATGGGAATTATGGATTCACATAGAAGAGGCCTGTGACCCTAATTCTCTATGTGTGATTGAGGTACTACTTAGGACTTCATTACACCATTTTCAGTTTTAGTACATGATCTCAATCCACTTTTCTATGGACCTAGCCCTTATTCAATTCCTACCAATACAAATTAAGTCTTTTAGCTAAGCCATTTTGTTTGGAGGATCCTATAGAGAGGATCGATGACCACACACCAAGATTGACAGTGTGACCTAGATTTGAGAGAAGACTCGTGTGGTATCCTATTGTAGCTGGTAGTGAGGCCCTATGATATTTTCCTGGGCATAGACTAGTTTCTGTCTACCGATGTCCATTTGAATATCACTAGTGAGGGTTACAATGTGACAGAGGTGGTGGTATGCAATTTTTTTTATTAGGTGATAAGTAAAAACATGTAAAGAATGATGATATTATGTATAGGAGGATATAATAAATTCCTTATCAGTTTTCTAGTTTTACCCTTGGAGAAGTGGATGCTATAATCATTCAGTTCCTATGATGTGGGAGTGGTAGGGGGATGTATTCCTCAAGGATTTTCCAGGTTTACCTACGCATCCAGAGTTTTTTTTTCTATATGAAATTTCACTATAGATGGATCGATATTTTTTCTAGCATATCATATGACCCTGTGTACTTGTGAGAGATAAAAGTGCAGTTGTGGATTCTATAGAGAAGGGGATTGTTAGACCTAGTGTTCTCACCTAGGAATCCCTGTGTTGTTTTCCTAATAGAAAGATGAGTGCTAGATTTTAGTTTTGGATTTATAGTTGGGAGGGAGTATACAACCCTAATAACCAATAAATTCTTTGAAAAGTTGTTAGAGACAAATTGGATCTCGATGTTTGACCTTAGAATTGGTTTTCTACAGCTTTTAGTTCAATATGATGATGTATCGAAGGTAGCTTTCTAAATTCATAATATTTTCTTTGTGTTAATGGTGATTCCTTTGAAAATGTGGGATTACCCAAGAGTGTTTGTGAGACTTATGAACCAAATATTTAACCCCTTTTGGATTGGTTTTTGGTAGTCTCCTTTGGCGACATCCTTGTATACATGGAGTCAGAACTAGAGCATGTGAGACACTGGAGGATGGTTCTAGGAATTAATTGGGATTACCAACCTTATTGTAAGCTCTTATAATGATAATAATTGATTTGGGAGGTCCAATTATTGTGATATGTCTTCTCAGAAATGGGTGTGATAGGATACCAATGTTGGATGGGTATATTCTATCTTTAAGGTCACCCAAAGTTGTGGTCATGGCAGTATATGCTCACAAAAAAAATTTCCTTTCACTATTATTGGGTGAGTTTCCAGAGAAGTTGACCTCTTTATAGTTAACCCTTATGGTTGAGGAAGGTGAAACATACCTATAGTAAATGGTTGTTACCCATATGATTTTATAGCATGTTTGGGAGTCTTAGATTGAAGATCCTAACTATGGGATCTTATATGACTAAATATCCACTGCACGTGATCCGGATGGATTTTCTGAAGGTGGGGAGCATATCAACCATGTACAAGGATTGATGTTGAAACTAGAAATGATGTGAGAGGAGGTTATATGGTTATTTTTCTCATGGTATTACTTCCAAGATAGGTGATGATGTTCCATGATCCTTTTAATTGGGTTGGGTAGCTATGGATATTGTAGAATGTTACTAAGTTTATTCTTCAGTGACTCCCTATAAGTAGATGAAGAATGATGTTCTAGATTGAAGTGGAAATGGAAAGGTGTATTTGTAGTTTTCATAATTTAGAATCCATGATTTGTGAGATTTAACAATTCTATATAGGTGATTATAGTTCGACTTCCCATGTTAACCCACTTCCTAAACATTTGAGAGAACAAATTAGTAGTGATTTTGGGATTCCTGTGCGTGCATGAAGCAATCCGGCTTCGTGAAGTTCCCTGGAAGATAATTTCAGACTATGATTATTACTTCACATCATGATTATAGATAATATATAGTAGGCCTTTATGTCTTAGTGTGAGTTAATCATAGTGCCTATTTTATAGAAAGATTCATGGGTTTAGTGCACTATCTGATCCTCGAGAACATGCTTGTGGTTTGAATGATTGGTTTGAGCCATAGATGGGAGGATCATCAACCATCAATGGATTTCTCATATCATAATAATTATCATTATTCCATAACTGTATCACCATTTCATGATTTTTATGAATACCCTTCATGTCACTATTGTATTGGTTGGATCTAGTGGGAAGTAACACTTGTGGGCCTAGAGTTGGTGCCGGTAATGGTTGTGAATGATGCAGTTCTTCAAGGGATAGATGAGGACTACCCAGAGATATTGGGAGTCTTTTGTGGACCATAAATGGAGTCCTTTTGAGTTCAATGAGGTGAATATGTGCTTTGAAAGATTACACCTCTTCAAGGATATTATAAATTTGGACATGGTAGTTGGATATCTCTAAGGATCACATGCCATTTTTTCCGTTACTGTGTTGGGTTATAAAGGAGGCATACAACTTGACCCTATGACTGTTTTTACACTAGGTGCTCAATATATTCCACACATCATAGTGAAGGAGATATGTGTATGAATCATTTCATTATTTCTTCTAGGATAAGCTGGATATTGAGGGTGAAGTTACCCTTATCTAGGAGTTTGAAGATTTTGATGGCATTTGAGAACCAACTTGGAGAAGGCCCTCCATGGGTATGTGTTTCCCTTGGGGTTGTGTTTATTGAAAGGATGTGAACCTTTAAGAGAGATCATGGGAGTGAAGAACATAGTTGAGAGAACATTATAATTACTTGTGAGTAGTCATTTACTTTTCAGGATAAAAATCCCTGAATTTGGGCAGAATGTAATGAGTCTATTTTTTTCCTTGTATGATTTTGAAATATTTTAAAGAATATTTTTAAAGGAAAACAATGAGTCCAAAAAATATTTTTATGTATAGAGAGGGCCAATATTTATGTAATAAAAATATTAAATATATTATATCACGCGTGAATATTTTTTTAAAATAATTGAATAACTACAAAATATATCTTTATATGGGAAATTTAAGACCATAGATGATTTTAGAATGCAGGTTCTACCCAAGGTGCAACCTAAAGTTTGTTCATGCTAGATGATCAGTTATGGTCTTCATCGGAAGATGTGTTATGTGAATTAATTTATTTATATAATAAATCTAAACATAATTAACGTATATAGATACATTATAATTGTATTATTGTATTGTTAACCATATAACCATTAGAGTTTTAAAGAGTAAGAGAAACCATTACCCATTAGAGGATCAGGATTGGGATCAGAGATTGTTGATGAATGAATAGAGAAAAACTGTTAGACTGATGATGAACACAACTAATTTTCTTCTCTATTTATAGTAGGTGTGTTCTTCACTAAAAATAAATCCATAATCAAGGTATGTATTATTATTTCCAGTATCCACCATTTCAATTGAAAATCATGGATTTTTATATCTTCTTTTTATTGATATGGGATTACAAATCTTTCGTATGACCTTGTTTGGTAAATAGAACAGTTTAAATCAGTTTATATTCATTATGTCATTATTCACCACTAATGTTCCCATATATTAATCACTTTACATGATCACATCTTCCAATGATGGATTTATCTCATTATTATGATTCCCCCCCACCATTATTTCCATTATTCACTATTTGACTATGTATTCACTGTTATACATGTTTCAGGAAGGATTGAGCATGATCAACCTCTAGATTTGTGAAGGTTGTACAAATAATATATGGATTAACGATTCATGGGAATATCGAGGTTTTTTGTGGGATACGATGGGTGGAGTTACAACTTCACAACATATATTATATTTTTGATAGATGTCCACCAGTGTCTGATGTTTGATGTTCAATGATGTCCCCTTGATTTATAGTGGTAAAACATTAATATTTATGCCAGTGAAGATGAATCTAGGATTCAAATGAAGAAATTAATTTTTCTATAAATTTCTAACCTATATTCCATGAAGTGTGGATGAACACATTACATTTACTTCAGTTTATGCAACAACTAGTATTTTTGGCTATGTTACGAATCACACGCTATGTGGCCAGGCTCACATTCCATATGAATCTACTCTGGCAGTGAATCCTTGTGCTATATGTACACTCCATGCAATTTGGGTGGTCAAACACACCATTTCACCTTAAAGACATGTCGTGTAGTTGTTTATGGCCATCCAAGCCATGTTCCATGCATACATGCCTAGGACCCTGGGTATACATACACACCATGTGCCAATGTCGACAAACCGTGTAGTGTGACATGGATTCCCAAGCCATGTCTAGGGGAGAACACTCCCATGTGATGAGTTGACATAACATACTATGTGACTCCATGAACATGTCATGTACTTCTCCATAGATCTTCTACCTTTTTTATATCCTTATTTGGAACTTGGATGTTGGATTCTGAGTAGCCAATCCTGAGTAGTTTTATAGGTTGAAGGCAGGGATATCTCTCATAGAATATTTTGAGAAACTACATGAGGTGTTGTGAGTGAGGATATTCTTCATGCGATTCTTGAAGGATACCAATAATTTGGTAGGATTATCAAAGAAAATACCGAGGTTAGAAACCCCTATAATACTAGGGCACGACTTCTGTATAACCTCTACATAGTTTGAATGGAACCCCCCTATCGCACCAGTGCATGGGTCCTATATCATGACCTGACCAACTAGGGCCCACCTGATTAGTGGAAGGCTGAGTGTGATAACCCCAAGTTCATCTCCAATTGGATCCGGTCTGGTAAAGAACACTGATAAGGAATTATTATGTAAAATTTCGTAGCCTAAGTACCTTTATGCATGCTCATAACCATCTCCATGAAAAAGTAAAGAGGGATAACACAAGATGTTAGCATCCGGAGTACACACATTCATGTAATAAACTCTAGGGAATATATCAAAGTATGAAGGTATAAACCAAATAAATAATGGGAAAAAATAGACACCTCACTAGAAACAAAGTCTAAAACAATCAGTAACTAGATAGAGGGGAAATACTATGAGATCCCACCTCCAAATATCTATGTCTGAAAAAACAATGAGGCCAATACACCTTGGTATCTCTATTCTTTACCGATTTCAATACCAAATTATCCTTCATCTGTACAATACATGACATGTGGAGGAAAATCCCGTGTATTGGTGAGTATATAAAAACCTAGTTGGATTCCTTGAAAACCATAAATGAAACAATATGAAGATAGTACAGTAGTCATCTCAACCTAAAGTAAAAGGGAACAAAACCCAATATATAAATATATGATCATAAAGAAACCCAAAATAGGGAGAAAAAGGATATCCATCTCATTGCTTATCCCAGGATAATGATTATGCCTACAACTCCAATGGTCCAACTATAATTCCCAACATCTCATATATATGACTAAGAAATTCGTGTAGAGGACCGGAACCTCACCATTATTCCATAGTACAAGGGGGTACAATTTCAAATAGAGGATATAATCCATAGTGTGCTAGGGAGTACCAATAATCTAATAGAGGACCCGCCCCCTCATCTGTTAGGGGGTTTCCACCGAGTAAGTAGATAGAGGAACCACTCCCTAGTGATTCATGGGTGACACTCAGTATGTAGATAGAGGACCCACAACTGAACACATCAGGGGTTCCACTCAGTAGGTAGATATAGGTCCCACTATTTAATGTGTTGTGTGTGTGTGGGGGGGGGGGGTACCACTCAGACTAGTTAGAGAGTATGGGGGACCAGTTCGCTAGTACAAAGAGGGATTTCATACCCTATCATCTCTTTGGTGAGACTTTTCTATCATAGGTACAGATCAAGCATCACCTAAAAACGAATCATACTTGAAGAACCTCAAATCATATCTCTTATGCCTTCATAAATTCTACCATAAAATTCTTTGGGGAACACTTAGAGGATCAACTAATAGATGGCCAAAATAATAGTATCAAAGAAGAAGATATAGAAGGTGGATGTCCTTGGAGAAAATACACTACATGAACCTAGGGTTATATGGCGTGTGACATCAATTAGACATGTATCCATGAAATCAACTAAACAAGAAATTCATGGACATTTATTACTAAATTGTGTGTATGGGATGTACATGGCATGGATTGGCCACCTAGATCCTACTCTGGTGTACTTAGTTGTGCTCGTTTACATCATCTAATGCCAGTGTACATATGTATTTGTTGTGTACTTTAGGTCGTGCTGATGTACTTCGGGTAATTCCCATATGAATTTCCATTACTATGACCATGTACTCCTAGCGTAAATGATAAGATGCTAGAATAGGGTCACACGATGTGTGGTGGAATCCACATAGCATATGATCTTTATCTTCCCTGAAACCCTAGTAACCACTACTAGGGGACAACATGGCGTTTGTTTCGGGACTATGCACAGTTTAATGAGGTTTTTTTTATAGAAACCTAGGAAATATCTATACACATCACCCATGATTCCACTGTTTCTACCATGATTCATTTCAAGGGTTCTGGATTTGGTCTTTCCTTGACCGATCAGAAATCGGTGGCTAGATTCCGGCCACCAAAACCACGTTCGGCTCCAACCATCACATTGAACCACTGTCTTCACAAATCCATATCCAAAATCCATAGAGGCAGAACCCAAAAACCCACAATATGTCCCAATCCATCTTAAAATCACTAATACATTCATCATTCACACAACCAACATGAATCTGGGAGTTCTATCATGATTGAATCCACCCTAAAAATGTCAAACTGTTACCCTAATGAAAAACAGTGAATAACAAAAAGAACAATTAGGGAGTAATCACCTGAAAAAGTGAATCCATAATTGACCAAGTGATATCATACAATGTTTGTAAAATAAGGATATATAAGGTTTATAGTAGGGAACACCAATGATTTATCATTCAAATAAATAAAAATAATTGTGGAAGGGATCATGGGAGGACTAGAGAATGCCTAAAATCAAAGTAGATAAATTAATAAATGTTGTATTAAATCTAAATGGTGGGAATCCAATTAATTATATTCCCTACCTATATCTAGGTTCAATAATTGGTCAATAACATGTTCTCTAAGGATGTAAAAGACTTGTAGCATTTACAGCATCTTGATCTATCATAATATGATCACCTAGTGTTCTCTGATATTGTTCTTTCAAAAAATAACACCTAAACCTTATCTCAAATGATCTTAAGGTTATTCGGCTAACATTGGATATTAATTAAAATTTTATATTTATAAAGGTTCAGATTCATGTTATTAGATAAAAAAAATAAAATAAATATCTATTTCATTAAATTCATATGATAATGGTCATCTCCCTCAGAATGTCTAACAATAACCAATATTAGGTCATACCTTGAAAAAACCCCACTTTATAGAATCAGTAGAGGGCGAAAAGATCCCATTTTAGGTCCCAAACAATTGGAATACCATTTATATTAAAACGATGCATGCATGTGATTTAAAATATATTAGTATTTTTAATATATCAATTCTAGGGTCATTAGATACCCAAACACCAAACAAAATTTGAGGAGAAATCCTTATAAATACATAAATGAATTCCAAGGAAAAATATATCAAAACCTAAGTCACTAAATTCTCCCCATGTTCAAGGATTTTCACCCCCTAAAGAACATGCGATGAAAAAATATGGGGATATTGAGTCGGAATCTGAATCTCATGTTATTAAGATCTCCAATGCATGCACCCACATCTCCACAACTCACAAACCAAGGGAATGGTCCATCATTGTAGGATACTATCCAACCAATCCTTGATTTACATTGGTTACTCCATGAAGGTGGATCCTTCCCCGATGTCTAGGTCATCTGGGTGAATAACATGCATTGGATCATTCACATATCTCCTCATTTGGGACACATGGAAGATTTCATGCACCCAATCCATCTATGAGGGAAATTCTATGAATTAAGTAACCCTGATGGCCCTCCAGTGGATATAAATTGACCCGATGAACCATTGGTACAGTGTTCCTCTCTGGAAAAATCTATACAACCCTCATCATGAAGAGACTCTTTTTAAAACATAGTCTCCCTGCTTGAAATCCAAGGGATGATGAAATTGATGTGTGTAAGATTTATATCTTCTCTCAAATTTCATCATGAGCTCTCTGATCACATGGTATTTCTCCATCATTTCCCAAAAAATCTATGGACCAATGAGAGATTCCTTTCCAATCATATTCTAGAACAATGGTTACCTACAATGTATAAAGGTACTATCCTTCTAGTAGAGGGATATATATTATTATATGAAAACTCTACCAAGAGAATGTGATCCTCTTATCCCCAACTGAAGTCCAACATGAAAGATCTCAATGTATTCTCCAATTCCTGGATATTCCACTGAGTCTATCCATCCGCCTAGGTGTGAAATGTTGTTCTCATCCTCAAATGGGTTCTGAAGGCTTCATATAGGACTATGTAATAATATGACATCAACCAAGCATCATGGCTAGATATGGCCATCAAGGGTACTCCATAAAGCTGGAAAATATCCCACACATAGAACTACCCAATACTCTCAACTTATATTTTCAATTGGATGGAAATAAAGTGTGTTGAATTTGTAAGTTATTCAAAAGTTACCCTGATAGATTCATAATCTCTTGTTGTCCATGGTAGCCCCATTATAAATTCCATGTATATGATATCCTATTTACACTATAGGATATTGAGAGCCTATGTAAAACTTTATAGAACATGGTATTTATCTTTCACCTGCTGACATGTGACACACTAATAGAAAAATTCAAAAATAATCCACCCCATTATATCCCAAAAACCCCACCGAAGATCTTTTTAAATATTTTACACACTATTATGTATAATAAATGGGAAAGTGTGAATCTCCCTCATCATATCCTCATGAAATGTTACTAGAACCACCACCTATCCCTGGAAAAGGATGGTGTTCCTCCCCAATTTATAACATATATTTGGTTCATATCTTGTGGATATATCATAACATAGAGCCTCACATTAAATGTATCCAAACTAAGCATCTCACAAACATTGATGAAGTGGAGGAGTCACCGCCATTGAATAAAGACAAAATCCACTCCTCTCATCCACAAGGTCCAATTGAAATGAATCCCACTAGTTAGACTCCTTCTATACCAAGTGATAATGGGACTTCCATATAAGGGAATATGACTATGTATTTCTTTTACTAGGATTATAGACTATCTCAAAGTCATAGTCATGTAAGAAATCCTATAAGAGTATCCATAATAGGTCAACATCTCTATGAGTGAATTAAAAGATGCACTTGGAATCATAATATAGAAACTCCACATCATTAGATTGAAGATTATTGATGAAAAATATTAGTCATGAGTCACATATTTCTTCTCATGGGATATCAACTACCTCAATCCATAAGTGATCTCTACCAACATCTTCATCAAAATGAAACTAATATCAACTCAAAATTCATTGAAAAACGCTACATAATCCATTACCTCCTCCGATAGTCTCAAAATAAGAACACCTGTAAGACTCATCCGCATATCCTTGAAGGATCAATGGAATTATGTTGTATAGGTAAATTATTTCCCTTTCTACATTACTGTGGTCAATGAGGATAAATCCAAGAGAATTATACCACAATACTCCTATAGTACCCTACCATGAAAAAGAAACCTCCACACCTCTGACATGCTCTCAGTTCGATCCCAAGAAATAAACACATCAATATTCTCTAGGTCCATATCCAATCCATGCTCAATTATGACATTCCCCAAAAAGTGATCCTTAGGGATCCAAAACTGGCACTTTGAGAGATTACTATAAAGATGGTTCTCCCAGAGTAAGTATAATATCATCCACATATTCTATTTATGGTCTTGCTCCAACATAGAGTAAATGAGTATGTCATCATTAAAGATAAAAAAATTATTCAAGTATGAATATAATATCTAGTTCATAAAATCCATAAACACTTTAAGGGAATTCATCACATTGAAAGAAATTATTAAGAACTCATTGTGTCGACAGTGACATTAGAATACCATCTTCAAAATTTCATACTCAGGAACCCTCAACTAGTGGTACAAAAACATGAGATCAATCTTTGAGAACTGGTACACACCTCAAAACTAGTTTAATAGGTCCTCAATGATTGGAAAGGGGGAATTCTTCCTTATCATTACCCTATTCAAGTGACAATAATCTACACATACCCTCAAGCTCCAATTTTACTTTTTCATGAACCATAATGTATTTTCCTAGGGGTAAACACTGAGTCTGATGAAACCCTTCTCTCAAAGGTACTCCATTTTTAACATCATATCCTAGATCTAGGTAGATTCCATATGATATGAAAATGAATATATAAGTTCAGTCCTGGGGTGTAGGTAATTGAAAAAGTCTATCTCCCACCACAAAGGTAGTTTATGAACATCATAGGCGAAGATGTATATGTATCCATTCACTATCGAAAGAATATATATGCCAAAAGAACATACTATGCTAAGGGATAAACTCTACAACTGATGTGTGATGGGTTGTAGCCTAATTCTCACAAGTCCCTCTCCCTCATCTATGAGAGCTCTCTCACCTACAAAGGAGAATCTCATCCCATCTATCCAAAGAAATAAAAATCACTTGTAGTAATAATAAATCTATGATTAAAATATGAAAACCCATTCCATACCCAATATGACATTATAAGGATTCACCATGATGACCAGTAGGTCTCATGAGAAACTCTCTCTACCAAGAATTAGCTCACACTTTTAGAAGATAAGTGATATTAAAGAATCTCACAAAATCATAACCTCTAGAAAAAGATTCTAGGATGAGGTCACAACAGGTAGCTCAATCTCTCACAAAAGTTATAAAAAAATGAATGAGTGAATTGATAATTTTTCTATAAGTACTAAATAAAGTGTAAAAAATACATAGATCATATCTCGTATAATCTTGTGATCTTCCATGTCATAACCCTCCATAACCTACGGATTCCTGTGGCCCCATATTCTATCACCCTAAGACTAGATGGACCTCCTAGTGGTGGTGGTGGTATAATTATCTCATAGAGTAACCCTCCACAACCAAATCCTCCAATTATATCCCCACCCACCCCTTTTTAAGCAACTCATCCATGGGGGCTACCCAGGCTATGCCTCAGAGAACCCTAATCATGATGCTTCCTCTACTATGGTGGTTGATCCACTACCTGCCTACCCACCTTGGAATGCTAGGATGGAAAATGACATTCCATATGACTATTCTCTTTATATTCATAGAATCTACCATCTTCTAGAGGAACATGTACCATGTGCAAGCCCTACTTCCATAGATCCAGGTCCCTATGTCTGGCCCTCAGAAGGTCTCATGCGCCCAGATCCTAACGAACTATGTTTTCTTACTATGACATTTGACAAGACATCTGATAGCTCTTTTCACTCATTTTACCTATTCTAGGAAGATATCTGTAAGTAGAGCCTTCTCCATCACTCCAACATATATGGGAATGCACAAGGAGACCACACTGGAATGAATGTCTCTAAGAAGACTTTTCGCAAACCCCTATGCCTGGAATCCCTTGTCACACAATGTATGAATAGTAGCACAAAATTCTAGTGAACCTCAAGGTGTACTCAACAGCCATCAAATTCCCCTTTTAAAGGTTAGGAATCTCTTAAAAATTAATTGATGATAAGAACGATGGGTAATACTCCTCATGAAATAGCTATTGGATATTGGTCCATGAGAGCATCGCCTCATCATTAGTATTCTTGACCAGATTCCACCAGCACCCATATGATCCATTAAAATATTTGGATACTAATGCAACCATCTGATTAGTTGGAGTCTTCACAAGCCCGAATAATCAAATCACTGACTCAAGCCAATCCTCACCTGCATAGGGATCTAGTTTGTTGCAGAACCTTGTCAGTCTCTAATATGGGAACTCACATAGCACCCTAAGCCTACATGTATACAAAACCTTCCCTAATAGTACAATATGATCATGGATAGGTAGTGGCATTGATCTCTACCAATTTGGAAGAAAACCATAATGATATGGACCATTAAATTAGGCCTCATCACTCAACATATCTTCATCATGTTCTGGTATTAGTAACCGAATTGGATATCTTCATGAAGGAATCCTAAAAGTGATCAAGACATTCCACATTATGAAGATAATATATATGGGGAGCTAACTTAACAATGAAAGTCAAAGGTATGAGTCTAATATAATACATGAACCAACGGTCCCCTACCATCAATTTCTCGATATTCCTAGTAGACTAGAAGGTAGTCATAGTCATGGTGAATGGATACATAAGCCATCACACCAACACTGGGATCGCTGACCTAAAATTTCCACCTGAGACACTTCATCACCATTTTCCAAAGTTCCCAAACAGTCCTCATCATAGGTCTATATCCCAACCACAACCTGATGATGAACAACCTCTAATACTACACTTTCATTATTCGACCCACCAGGGCCTGTCTAAATGGAAGAAGGCCAAGTGTGACAACACCAAGCTTGTATCCAATAGGATAGGGGATAAAAAAAATCATCGAGAAAGAATAATGAAATGAGAGGCCTTTTACTAAGTACCGTTATACACACACACATCCATCTCCATGAAAAAGTGTTGAGGAATGATAAAATATTATAAAATACAATTTACAACCAAGAATGTAATAAACTCTCTTGAATACATTCGTGTACAATGACATATAACAAAGTGAAAATGGGAAAAAAATAAAATCCTAAATAAAATTGAAGTCCGAACCTACTAATAATCGGGAAAAGGAAAAATACCATGATATTCCAGCTCCTGATCTCCACATTCGACCACCAAACATGGTTAATGCACTAAGGTATCACTACGCTCTATCGATGTCACTTCCAAACAATCTGTTATCTGCATAAGACACAACACATGTAGAAAAATTACACTTAGGTACAATTATATACAGATCCAAGTGTCTATCTATGATTCCCAACATATTTTTTGTCTGACCACAAAAGTCATGTGGAGGATCCACACCTTTCCACTTTTCCATAGACTGAGGGGTAACAATCTCCAAAAGGGGACCCATGCCTTATTGTGATATGGGGAGACACTCATCGAATAGATTACCCATTACCTCATGCATCGGGGGGGTGGGGGGGTGGGGGGGGGGGGGTTGGAACTCAATAAATATATAGAATATGTACTCGTTAGTGTTCTAGGGGTGACACTTAGTAACACTACTATAAAACCCACATTTAATAATGATCATATTTATTAGTGATAGAAAAAAGTGCCAATAAATGGAATATTTATCAATACTAAAGAATGAATTTCTAAATTTAACCATTTATCAGTGCATTTTTAGTTCTAATAATGGTCCCCTTGATCAACATGTTATTTATAGCACTGATAAAGGAAACCATTTATCATCACATTATTTTTAGCGATGATCATGGATACCATTTAACAATTATATATTTTTAGATCTAATAAGGGGTACACTTTATCAGCACTCACAATGGAGTCTTTATTAGCGTTTTTGAGCTCTCATAAAAGATTGAATAAATAAAATAAAATAACAAAATAAATAAATAATAAAAAGGAGTTATAAAATATATTACAATTTTTATTAATTAAATAATTATTGATAAAAATAAATAAATTGATTATACTGTATATAAATTATATATAATAATAAATAGTATGTATTATATATATATATATATAAAATTATAATTTGTTTATTTATAATTATAATTATAAATCCTTTATTAGTGATTAAGTAATAAGTGCAAGTAAAAGTAATATTTATCAGTGCTAAATCTTTTGCACTGATAAAGACCTACCTTTATTAGAACATAAAAAATAAGAACTGATAAAAATACACCAATCTAATTAAAAAAACCTAACCTATTGTGAACCCGTTGGAATATTATGAAAAATCTATTACGAACCCTTTGAGGGTGCTTCTCGTTCATTCTCCCATTTATCAAACCCAAATTTTCTCCCACATTTCCCTCAATCACATCACCCTATGGTACCATATCTATTCAGTGGTGTTCTGAGTCGTTTAATCTCAACCTCAATATACAACATGACATCAACTCTTCTTTATAGGATAATCTTCGAGTTTGGGGGTTGTAAGGTTGACCAATGGTAGGTCTGCTCGATAAATGGAACATCATGATTCAATATTCTTTGGATGAAGATCTGGTCTGGGATTGTTCTGGTTCCCTCCCTTGTAGCGGCAATGAATTTCAGTTCTATCTCTTCTAGTGGTCATATGACTTCCATATGAAGCACAACATTCCAATAGAAGTGATTTTGGTTTGTTTCCCCAAAATACCTTACATTTTCCTAATATAGTGACTATACGCTTGCTAGGGAATCACTTTGGTAGATATTTAAATTATATTAGTAGAACCTGGTTAGTTTCTCATCCCGTTTATCCCCAAAATTATATGGAAGTCAATTTCTCGATAGTCCCTATGGATTGTATTTGGATTACAGTGGGGTAAGAATATTGATGCAAGAAGGTTGTGGGGTTTGAATCATGGGTTGATTTCTGTTGGTCCAATAATAAATTGGGTCATTCTATATGTAACTACCCAACCCCAGTTACACAGAGTCAGTGCATTATTACATAACATTGGCATGATCACAAAATATCATGTCTCTAAAGATCGATTAGTTTAGTAGCCTCGGAATCACTAGATACATTCATAAAGTTTATATTACATCATAAATTGAAAAACTACAACAACATCTTGTCTTCATAGACCACACTCATATCCCCTCATACTATCCCTGCAGGCCTTCATAAAATACTTCTTCACATCCTGGGAAAAATAAAACATAGAAAGGGGTGAGCTCAGATTCCCAAAAAGGATAACGATATAGTGGAAACTTTCCTAAATAATCATAAACATTTAAGGAAATGTATAACTAAATCAAAAGCCTTTAAAACATAAACATCAGCATAATATGGTAGAAATAAAATGAAATAATTCCATTTACATATTCACATAGATATTCTACTAGTCAAATAATTACATGCAATATCCATAACCAATTTCATAAATGATGGAATGCATAATGCCAGACTATCATAACCACATAGTCAAGGCCTTGTTCCAGGACTACAAATAAGATTTTGTCAATAACTTGTCCCAAGACACTAGTTTGTCCAATGAGACCTACCGATGGATGGAGGAGCTATAGCAGGCTCGACCCGTCACTAATTAAGTCCAATGCATTCCTCATATGAATAAGTTTAAACATTACATAAACATTTGTATTAAAACTATCATACGAAATGTCAATACTTTCTCCATAAACCATGAATAGTATAAAAATAACACATCCATAGTCAAACATATCACAAAAACTTCAATACAATAGGGATGTTTTTTATCATAATAAATCAACTTCAAATAAGCTTAAAATCCATCAATGGATATTGACATAGATAAAATCAAAACTATTTGACAGAAATATCTATTTTTTAGAAATAATTTAAAAGTCAAATAATTATAAAAGAAAACATTTACTTTTAAAATATTCTTATAATATTGTAAAGGAAGATTCGACGATTTTATAATGGTGTAAAATAATCTCTCACGCCTTATAAGTTAAAAAATACATTCTTACTTAATTTTGTCAAAAAGGTTAAAAAGGACCTTGTTTGGAAAACGACAGAAATATTCCTTTATAAACATTTTATAAAAAGTCAAACAAAGGTAAAAATGACTTTAACCCATATTATATAAAATAGTAATAATGTTTTGAAATACATTTTTAAGAAACATGGATGTGGATGATAAAGAGGTCATAATAGATAATTACGTATAAACAACCTCTGATAATGAAGAGATTGTGAAATAAACCCTTACCTTGAAATTTTTCTTGGTTGAGGGTAGTTTAACCTCATGTATAATAGTGAAAAAATTGTTAATAAATTATACAAGAATAATATACATTAATATGATATCATATTTGATCTTTTAACATTGCTTTTTTAATAATATCTTTGTATTATCGTCGTTTCAGGTGTTAACTTACTCTTTTTATTTTATATGTTTTGTTACATAAGCCGTGTTTTTTATTGATAGGTTGTATTTTATTCATATCCAGAATGATATAAAGCCTTAAACATTATTTTTAATCATCAAATGAGAATTAGACATGAATGGATATGCCGGTGAATGAATTTCATCATGTTCGTGGAGACGGTAGTCCGTACATACGCACGAGAAACAATATAATTATTTTGATATTAAAATAATATATATTTGGATGGTATATCATATATAAATATTAATTATAATTTTATATTGATTATTTAATTCAATTACACATCATTTTCATACCAATCCAAATAATAATGTTTTGAATAACAATTACACCACGACGTGGATACGGTAAGCCGTACGTACTCACGTATGGTGACATGCCATTCAAAGGATGGATAGAATTATGAATATGGTTGTACAATATTTATAAAAACCTCACAGTATATAGAAGATACTAGAGTTATTAATTTATGATTTAAATAACAAATAAATAAGAAGTTGAATAAGAAAGGAACTTGAAAGAGGGTGGTGAAAACATTACCTCTTCTTTGGGTTCTTCATTTTGATTTGATCAAAAGGGACCATTAGGATGTCTTTCTGATCAAACTAAGGCCTATAGGTTGAATTTAGAAAATTTTAGAGGATATTTGAGTAGGGTTTGGCCGAACCAAAAGGCTTTGAAGGTATTAATTTTAGAGAAGGGGGAGTGCCCTTTTATAAGAGGGGTGAGGGGCACGTTAGAAAAAACTTAAAATATTATTTCATAATAAATTTATATTCGGTTTATAATGGAACCAAAGTGACTTACTTCGAGGATAAGGTGGGAATGGGTCTAAATCCTTTCAAACAATATATTTTAGATAGTTTTGGGTCACTATATTAACCTTATCATTTATATTTTAACTCTTAGTTATATAGTTTGACATTTACCATGTCTCTTTGTATATTTATATTATATGGTTAATAAACATACTATATACATCCAAGAGAATCAAAAGTGGTTAATTAATGATACAACTATCATTATATAAGTCTCTTGGACGAGCCTTAGATTTTTAGGAATTGAATATCAATTAATAATATAATATTTGTTTAAAAAACTCTTTTATGTCAATTTTCACACTATTCGGTATTTTGTTTTGAATAATTTCATAACAACATTATTTATTCTAAAATAATTCATTTAATCAACTCTAACATGTCATATTAACCTCTAAAATTCTTGTAATTCATTAAAAGTCTCAAATTATATTTATTTGTGTATTTATAATATCAATTATTTTAATATTTCACTAATAAGGTAATTACTGCATCATCATTTTTTCAGAAATAAATTATATAATTTAATGTTTAAAAATTATAAATAAAATACAATTATGTAGGAAATATTTTTATCTTTATAATGTATATTTATAATCTAATTTATATTATGTATAACCCTATATTAAAAATGTTTTAGTTATTAAACTTTGATTTTAACTCTTTTAACTCTTCATTGAATTAAATAATAATAAATGTCCTAATCTAATCCAGGTGGACCACAGAGGTTCATAGTTTATTACTATGGTTGTTTTTGGTCGAATTATACTTATCCAATAGAATTATGACATGTTTTAGGGTAATAATAATATCATTTTTACCCAAATTACCCTATTTACTTTTAACTGTGGTAAATAAAAGTAAAAAGTTACTTTTCATAAAAAATTATTTTTATCTTATTGAACCACATTTTACTCCTTGATATTAACCATATCTCCTAGATTTTTGAAATTTCACTCACAAAAGCGGTAAAATTATGTTTTATGTGATTTTTTAAATTCACCTAAGAGATGGGTAAAAGACTGTGAAAAGTTCAATAATTTTTTTATATATATAAAATTATTATAAACCGACTCAAATAAATTACATTGAACTTATATAGGTTTTATGTATCTTTTTTGAACTAAAATAAACTTTAATTAAATAAATAATTATTTAAATAAAAATTCGGTTTTAAACTATAACTCAGTGTTTTTTCACTATTCATCAAAAATTGAAACTTTTCAGAAAAATACCAAAAATTCACTCTAGGCCAATTTCGAAATTCCGAATCAAAAAATGATGTCAATTTTGAAATGTAAAATTTATAAAATTTCAAAAAGTGGGTATTACTCTTTATAAAGACTAGTTTGATTGGTTGTGGTGTGTGTTAGAACTCGAAGTTGTTTACAACACACTCTACTATATTATTCAAAGACAAGCGTACTGTGGAAGCTTAGGGTGTTACATTCTCCCCTCCTTTAAATAATTTCATCCTTGAAATTTCTAGAATATTACTGAATAAAAAGACTCGGGTGGTTCTTCATCATAAGTTCCTTGGGTTCCCACGTTACCTCTTCCGTCTTATGGTTTCTCCATAGAACATTCACCAGATGAGTCGTCCTGTTTCTCAGAACTTGTTCACTCGTATCAAGAATCCTGACGGGATCTTTGCAATAAAATAGATCGGGTTCCAATTATAATTCTTCATAGGTGAGTTGGGTGAGGAATATATTTTCTCAACAGTGATACGTGGAATACATCATGAACTTTGGAGAGATTTGGGGGAATTTCCAAATAATAAGCTACAACCACAATTTGTTCTAGAATATTAGAAGGTCCTATGTACCTGGGACTCAATTTACCTTTCTTACCAAAACGTATAACTCCCTTCCCTAGAGATACCTTCAAGAAAACATGTTCTTCTACCTAAACATCCAAATCCTTCCTTCGGTTATCAACACAGCTCTTCTGCCTTCTTGGAGCTGCTTTGATGTGGTTTTGGATTACCTTCACCTATTCCGTCATTTCTTCCACTAGTTATAGGCCTACGAGTTTTCTTTGACCAACATCATACCAACATGTTAGTGTGCGACATCTCTTTCTGTATAACAATTCATGTGGTGCCATATGAATACTTGAATGGAAGCTATTGTTATAGGAAAATTCTACCATAGGTAAATATTGATCCCACATACCTTGAAAATCATGTGAGTATGATCTCAACATGTCTTCTAAGGTTTTAATAGTTTGTTTTTATTGTCCATCTGTTTGAGGTTGGTAGGCAGTGCTCAAATGAAGTTCAGTATCCAGGGCTTTCTAAAGACTTTTTCAGAATCTTGAAGTAAAACGTGGATCGTGATAAAAAACAATCGATAATGGTTATCCATGAAGCCTTACAACTTCATTAATATATAGTATTTCTAATAGTTCAAGTGGTAAATCTTCTCTTATAGAAAGAAAATGTGCTGACTTGGTAAGACGATCAACAATGACCCATATTGCATCATTCCTTCTAGGAGTATTTGGTAGGACAATGAAAAAGGCCATCATGATATTATCCCATTTCCACTCTGGTATGGGAAGAGGTTCCATGACTCCTCCAGGCTGTTGCCTACCAAGTTTCACTTGTTGAAAAACCATACATCTTGACACAAAATCAGCAATCTCCCTCTTTATGTTGCCCTACAAAAAATTTTCCTTCAAATCTTTATACATTTTTTTGCACCCAGGGTGTATAAAGAAATTGGAACTGCGAGCATCATCCAAAAACTCTCTTTTTAGATCAGGTATACTAGGAATACAAAGTCTCTTCCCAAATTTCAAAATTCCATCTTCATACACAAAGTCACTCAATCTCCCATTATTCATAGCTTTAATATTCTATTGAAATATTAATCATAGGTCTGAGAACTCTTAATAATTTCTAGTAAATATGGTTTGGAAACCATTTGAGAAAGTATTGATGTTTCACCTTGCATTGTGATTCCCATATCCATCTTCACTAGATCCATGTATATAGGATCCTTTTCCACTCTCATCTTGTTCAAAACCCCATGATCCTTTATACTCAAAGAATCTTCCACCTTATTTGCCTTCCCCAAGTGGTAGTGTATCATGAAATCATAATCCTTGAGTAATACAAGCCATCTCCTTTGCCTCATGCTGAGTTCTTTCTATGACAAAATATACTTCAAACTCTTGTGATCAGTATAAATCTCACATTTTTCACCATAGAGATAATGTCTCCATATCTTCAAAGCAAATATTACAGCAGATAACTCAAGATCATGAGTAGGATAGTTTTTCTCATGAATTTTCAGCTATCTTAATGCATAGGCAATAACTCTATCATTTTGCATAAGGACACAACCAAGTCCTTTTTTGAAGAATCACTATAAATAACAAACCCATCATTCCCCGATGGTAGAGTAAATATAAGAGAATTGAATAATATTCTATTCAGTTATTAAGAACATTCTTCACACTATTTTTCCCAAAAAAATTTAACCCCTTTACGTATGAGCTTCGTTAATGGGTTAGCCAATCGAGGAAAATTTTGGATGAAATTCCAATAATAACCTGCTAAACCAAGAAAACGGCATACCTTAGTTATACTCATTGGTGTTGTCCATTCATGGATTGCCATGGTCTTATAAGGATCAACATAGATTCCATCCTTAGAGACAATATGGCCAAGAAAAGAGATATCCTGAAGCCGGAATTCAAACTTCCTAAACATCCCATATAATTCATGTCTTCTAAGAGTCTTCAGGATAATGTGCAAGTGGTTTTAATGATCTTCATAGCTTTTGGAGTATACCAAGATATCATCAATAAATACCACCATAAAGTTATCAAGATATTCCGTGAAAACTCTATTCATTAGATCCATGAAAACAAAGGGTTCATTAGTCATCCCAAAAGTCATTACTATAAACTCATAATGCATGTGTTTAGTTCAAAATGTTGTCTTCGGAATGTCTTCCTTATTCACACACAACTGATGGTATCTAGATCGAAGGTCAATCTTGGAAAAGTATTGAGATCTATGCAGTTGGTCAAATAAATCATCAATATGTGGTAGGGGATACTTTTTCTTTATTGTTATATCATTAATTTCCCCGTAGTCGATACATAACCACATTGATCCATCTTTCTTCTTAACAAAAAGGACAAGGGCTCTCCATGGAGAAACACTCGGGTGAATAAATACCATATTAATCAATTCCTCAAGTTGTTTCTTTAGTTAAACTAATTCAAAGGTGGCCATTCTATAATGGGTCTTTGATATGGGCCTTGAAACAGGAGTTAAATCAATGGAAAACACAATTTCTTGTTTTGGAGGATGTCCAGGTAAATCTTCCGGAAACACATCTACATATTCATTCACAATAGGTACATCCTCTATTTGAACATTACTTTCCTCACCCATAGTTATTTCATTCTCTTCCTCCCTCATAATTGAATTTAGTTGAGCTAAAGGGGGATGGGTCCAGATAAAAATCAGGTGGTGACGATTTTTCCCTAAAGATAAGGTATTCTTTATCATCATCATAAAAAATTTTAACCTCCTTCTTCTCATAATAAATCTTCGCATCATGGTCTGAAATCCAATCCATACCAAGGATTATATCAATCCCAATCATAGGTATGACGATGAGATCAGTAGATAAAGAACATTTATATTCTCTAATGGGAACTGATTCACTGAACGTTGTAGCAATGAAACACACCTTAGGAGTTTTAACTGACAACTACCTTGTTAAATCAAATTGTAAATATCTAATTTTCTTAGCAAACTGGGAATATATGAAACAATTCAATTATCTAGAATCAAATAATTCATTTTCTAATCCTAATGAAACCATTAAATTACCTGCCACCATGTCTTTCGGGGCTTCAACCTTAGTAGTAGTGATCGCATAAGGTTGTCCTTGATCCCTTGGAATTTTCTGAGGTAAGTTTCCCTGACGCTTAGGAAATTCATTTTAATAATGTCCTATCTCACTGTAATTGTATCATTGAACATCGGTAGCTTCTTTCTTCCCCTTGAAATCATGATCATGGTGGCCTTTTTCACCACACTTGTAACAGACTCCCATTCCCTTCAGGTAAGTACCAGGGTATTTCTTCCTATAATTACTGTAGGATGAATATTCAACTTTTCCCATCTTCCCCTTATTTCCATTTCCAGAGTGATCGGCTGATCTCTACTTCTCCTGCTTTTCTTTAAAGTTGTAAGACTTAGAGAATTATTTTTATATCTTGATATCACATGAGACAATATCTTCATACGACGAGAAATATTTTGAGACTAAAGCTTGATGGAGAAATGGTTTTAACCCATCAATGAAATGATAAATATTACTTCTTGGGTTATGTATATAATTTGTAGCATGCCTTGTTAATCTTGTAAAGTTAGCCTCATACTTTGTGACCTTCTCATCCTCCTTTTGCCTTAGATTCAAGAATTTTCCTTTCCATACCTGCTAGATGGTCACGAGGAAAGAATTTTTCAAAGAAAATATCTTTAAACTCCTTCTCTTCTATATTTGATACTTCATCCTCTTCTTTCGTGTATTGAATCATTGACCACCATTGATCAACATCTTCAGTGAGGTGGTAAACTGCCATGACAAATTTTTCCCTTTTGATACTCCCCAAGGAATGGATTATTTTCTCTAAGAAATTTATCCATTGATTAGCTAATAATGGATTTTTACTCTCATTGAATGTTGGTGGTTGTTTCCTCATTAAGTGATCTAACATTGATCCTCCACGCTGTGGATCTGGGTGCTCCATACGGGTAAGGTTATTATTCATAACCTGAGTGAGTTGTCCTGGTATGGTGATTAGCTAATCAGCACTAGTTGCGTCACCAGATCCACTATAATTATCTTGAGAAGGAGGGAAATCCCTACATAGAGTGAGTTCATTGATACAGTTTCCATTATTTCCACTATGATCCATTTCTAAATAATGGCATACACTAGGTTGGTTTATGAATTGCAATACATAAATCCAAACTTGTAAAACACTAAATATAAATTGAACAATTTATGGATATAACCCATAATCATAAAAATGTTTTCTTTGAGATAGTATATACTCATAAAACCTTCATAATGGTTTGTAAAGAAAATGAGAATTATCCTAAGCATATCCCCCAGGAGTTTTGTAACCAAGAGTGCAGCAAAGCCTGTTGTCGTGCACCAGTTCCCATTCGAGTGTAGATCAAACCGTGTTTTCAGGTTTTACCCCTAGGTACATCTATGCCAGAGATGCCTCTATCTGGTCGTATCCAGACTGAGATGCATTTCTCTGAAAACTCACAAAATCTCTACAATACCAAAATTCTAGGATGTTTTTCAATACTAATCCTCAAAGTCTAACTTAGGGCTATGTGCTCTAATCCGAGTTTATCTAAATATTTTTTCCAAGGATTTTACTAAAGTTAATCTAATACCAAATGTAATTCCCTGACCCCAGTTACCTAGAGTCAGTGCATTATTACATAACATTGGCATGATCACAAAAGATCAAGTCTCGAATGACTGATTAGTTTAGTAGACTTGGAATCACTAGATACATTCATAAAGTATACATTACATCATAAAGTGAAAAAATACAACAACATCTTGTCTCCATAGACCACACTCATATCCCCTCATAATATCCCTAAAGGTCATTCATAAAATACTTCTTCACATCCTGGGAAAAAACATAGAATGGGGTGAGCTCAGATGCCCAGTAAGGATAAAAATATAGCAGAAACTTACATAAATAAGCATAAAAATTAAAGGAAATGTAAAACTAAAACAAAATCCTTTTAAACATGAACTTCAGTATAATATGGTAGAAATAAAATTAAATAATTCCATTTACTTATTCCCATGGATATTCTACTAGTCGAATAATCACATGCAATATCAATAAAAACTTTCATAAATGATGGAATGCATAATGGAAGACTATCTTAACCACATATTCAAGGACTTGTGCCAAGAATAAAAATATGATTTTGTCAAGGCCTTGTTCCAAGACACTAGTTTGTCTCATGAGACCTATCAATTCATCTAGGAGCTATAACGGGCTCTACCCATCACATATTAAGTCCAATTCATTCCTCATATGAATAGGTTTAAACATAACATACACATTTGTATTAAAACTAGCATAAAAATGTCAATACTTTATCTATAAACCATGAGTGTTATAAAAATAACTCATACATAGTCAAACATATCACAAAACCTTCAATAAAATATGGAAGTTTTGTATCATAATAAATAAACTTCAAATAATATTAAAATGCACCAAAGGATGTTGACATAGATGAATTCAAAACTATTTGAGAGAAATATCTCTTTTTTTGAAATAATTTAAAAGTAACATAATTATAAAAGAAAAAATTTACTTTGAAAATATTCTTATAAGATTTTAAGGGAAGCTTAGATGATTTTAAAACAGTGGAAAATGGCCACACCCACCGTATAAATTAAAAAAAGGCATTTTTACCTTAATTTTGTCGAAAAGGTAAAAAAGGACCTTGTTTGGAAAATGAAGAAAAGATTCATTTATAAACATCTTATAAAAATTCAAACAAGGGTAAAAATGAATTTAACCCATATTATATAAAATAGTAAGAATATTTTTAAAAACATTTTTATGAAACATGTATTTGGATGATAAAGAGGTCCTAGTAGATAATTACATATAAAAAACCTCAGATAATGAAGAGATTGAGAGATAAACACTTACCTAGTACATTTCCTTGATGGAGGGTTGTTTCACCTCCTGTATAATGGTTAAATATTTGTTATAAAATTATAAAAGAATCATATACATTAATATGATATCATATATGATCTTTTAACATTTATTTGTTTATAATATATTAGTATCGTCGTCGTTTCAGGTGTTAACTTACTCGTTTTCTTTTATATGTTTTGTTACATAAGATGTGTTTTTTATTGATAGGTTGTATCTTATTCATATCCATAATGATAAAAAGTCCTTAAAAATTATTTTTAATCATGTAATGAGAATTAGACTTGAATGGATACGATGACGAATGAATATCATCGCGTTTGTGGAGACGGTAGTCCGTACATATGCACGAGTGAAAATATCATTATTTTGATATTAAAATAATATATAATTGGATGGTATATCATATATACAGATTCATTATAATGTTATATTTATTATTTACTTCAATTACACATAATTATCTTACCCATCCAAATATTAATGTTTTGAATAACAATTACACCGCGATGTGGAGACAGTAAGCCGTACGTACGCACGTATGGTGACATATAATTTGAAGGATGGATATAATAATGAATACGATTGTACCATATTTATAATAACTTCACAGTATGTAGAAGATACTGGAGTTATTATTTTATAATGTAAATAACAAAGAAATAAGAAGTTGAAGAAGAAAGGAACTTGAAAGAGGTTGGTGAAAACATTACCTCTTCTTCGGGTTCTTCCTTTTGATTTGATCAAAAAGGCTCTTTAAGTTGGATTTCTGATCAAACTAAGGCCTCTAGGTTGAAGTGAGAGATTTTGAAAGGATATTTGGGCAGAGTTTTGTAGAACCAAATGGCTTTGAAGGTATTAATTTGAGAGAAGGGGGAGTACCCTTTTATAAGAGGGTTGAGGGGAACCTTAGAAAAAACATAAAATATTATTTTATAATAAATTCCTATTCTGTTTATAATGGCTCCAAAGTGACTTATTTCGAGGTTAAGGTGGTGATGGGTCTAAATCCTTTCAACCAATAGATTTTAGATAGGTTTTTGTCAATATATTAACCTTATCATTTATATTTAACTCTTAGTTAAATAGTTTGACATTTACCATGTCTCTTTGTATTTTTATATTATATGGTCAATAAACTTACTATATACATCCAAGAGAACCCCAAGTGGTTCATTAATGATAAAAATATCATTATATAAGTCCCTTGGACGAAAATTAGATTCTTGGGAATTGAATATCAATTAATAATATAATATTTGTTTTAAAAACTCTTTTATGTCAATTTTGACACTATTTGGTATTTTGTTTTTGCTAAATTCATAAAATAATTATTACTTAAAACCTAATTCATTTAATCAACCCTTACATGTGATATTAACCTATAAAATTTGTGTAATTCATTAAAAGTCTCAAATTATATTTATTTGGGTATTTATAATATCAATTATTTTAATATTTCACTAATAAGGTAATTACTATATCATCATTGTGTCATAAAAAAATTAGATTATTTCCTGTCTAAAAATTATAAATAAAATACCATTATGTAGGAAATATATTTATCTTTTTAATGAATATTTATAATAGAATTTATCTTGTGTATAACCCTATATTAAAAATGTTTTAGTTATTAATCATTGATTTTAACTCTATTAACTCTTCATTTGAATTAAATAATAATAAATGTACTAATCTAATAAAAGTGGACAAAAGAGGTTCATATTTTATTCCTAAGGTTGTTTTTGGTCTAATTATACTTAGAAAATATAATTAGAACATGTGTTAGGGTAATAATAATATCATTTTTACCCTTAATTACCCTATTTACTTTTAACTCTGCTAAATAAAAGTAAAAAGTTATTATTCACAAAAAATTATTTTTATCTTATTCAACCACATTTTTCACCTTGATATTAACCGTGTATCTCAGATTTTAAAAATTCCACTCACAGAAGCGGTAAAATTAAGTTTTATGTGAATTTGATAATTCTCATAGGAGATGGGTAAAAGAAGGTGAAAAGTTCAATAAAATTTTTATATATCAAAAATTATTATAAACCGACTCCAATAAATTAAATTGAACTTATATAGGTATTATGTATCTATTTTGAAATAAAATAAATTTAAATAAAATAAATAAATATTTAAATAAAAATTCGATTTTAAACTATAACTCAGAGTTTTTTCACTATTCATCAAAAATTGAAATTTTTCAGAAAAATACCAAAAATTCACCCTAGGATAATTTTGATATTCTGAATCCAAAAATAAAGTCCATTTTGATAGATAAAATTTTCATAATTTCAAACAGTGGGTATTACTATTGATAACAACTAGTTTGATTAGTTGTGGTGTGTGTTAGAACTCAAAGTTGCATACAACACACGCTACTGTATTATTCAAAGAGAAGGGTACCATGGAAGCTTGGTGTGTTACTATAATGATCCGAATCTGGGGCCTCATAACTGGTGCCCCATACCCGGTTCACCATATGACCTCAAGTGCGTTTCCCCAAACGCCAGAGGCTACTGAATAGTAGTGAGGGCACAGAAGGCTCGGGGCCCGGATATTCCTGACACCCCCCAAAATTTATTAGAAAAACACTCAAAGACACTAAAGATAAGGTAGGGGAGGGGTCAAACGACCCACACCCAAAAACCCCTTATGACCCAAGATGCAAAGACCCCAAAAAAAGAATGACCAAACAGAAAAAAAGAAAAAACACTAAATGCCAAGAGGCCACCCCCATCCTCCAATAATAACCAGCATTCATAAGCTCATAGAAAACCAACGACCAACATCCAAACTCAAAGAATCCAACATCCAACACCTTCTCACTACGAAGATCCACCACCACCAGCATAGAACCATCAGCACCATAGTCATAAGTCTCACCTTCATCACTTCAGAGTGAAGAAACACCCCTTACCAAGCACCAGCAGCAACAATCATCTTCAAACCAATCATCTTTCAGCAACCCATACCTAGTAGCACACCAAGAAACAACACATAATCACCCAAAGGCAGAACAACATCCAGCACCACTCAACAAAACCACTAGCAAACATCCACACCGAAATACAACCATGACAACATCACAGTAGAATAACATAGTCCAAAGTTGTATCCATAACATATCACTTAGCATTCCCATCATCAACAGCTTGAGGGGAAACTAGAAGCCATGCCCAGAATCCAACCATCGCACCCAAAGCAGCAGCCAATGCCACTCAACATAACCAAAATCCAGCATCCGTAATGAATCACAGCCAACCCAGCCACTGAACAAAAGACCAAAAACCATCATAGATGTCATAGTGCAACCTAACTTAACAAGACCTTCAGCAACAACATGAAACAAGTCCAAAAGAGAGAAACTAGAAAATCTAACCTGCATCTTCTGCACAAAACGAAGCCAATACAAACACATTTGCGCATCCAGCAGCCCCTAAGCAGAACCAAAATACTCGCCTGGTCTTCTCACAAGCCACTTGAAACCGAGAAACACAAGAAGCTGTAGTGCCATCTGCATCTTCTCCCACCGTTTCCACTGTAACCGATCATGAAACCATAAGAATCACGAAAATCCTTCACGGCTTAGATCAAGAAGCACGAGACCAGGAACAGAACCGTGCCCGCCACTGCCAAGGAGTCGCAGATCTAACGACACCAACCAATCACCAAATTGAAGCATGATCCCTCCCGGATCAAGAACCAGCCACCATGCCGGCAAACATGAAGGGCCGATCCATACCTGTTGGGTCAATCCGTCACACCATCGATGGGAGCCATGGTACCAAACGCCATGGGAGACTAAAATCCAAGACCAAGCCCAGATCTGAAAAACAGATCTGAGATCTGGGAGAAGCACGCCACTGCCCAAGCTTCTGGACGCCCAACGCACCTTTCTTCAACCATTGCAAGACCAAAAGGGCCAACACATCCTTAGATCTGGAATTGGCTTTGAAAGTCGCTTCATCATTGACCGAGGAGGGGCCGAATGAACCAGCAGGACCATCCCACTGCCTCACCGAAGGGAACATCTGCATCCAAGCCACACGATCTGCTGAGATTATGCCCAAACCACCAAGAGAGCGTCGATGCCGCCACAAAGCAGCGGAGGTTCATCGGGGGACGTGGGCCGTAGCAAGGAGAATCGCGAAGGGAGACCAGGAGACTCGGCCACCATCTTTTCTCTTCAATGAATAGTAGTGAGGACCTTGGTGAGTCGGTGGGGAAACTATGACCTCATTGGGTAAAGTATACAGTGGAAGAAAAAATATTCACAACAGCGGAAATAGGAACAACATACGACAACTGAAACTAAAAGTAGAAGAAATGCCTGATATAACAATGATGTAGTATGGTACATGTTTCTATGGAAAGCAATAAACAAAACAACGTGCTGAAATACAACTGAACCCAAATACTAAAAGAAAACAGCAACTCCAGCAACATCCCGAGCCAAATCCCGGTCCCATTATCTCCATCTCCAACCAGAAATCAATTACCTAAGGTGGAATGGCCAAAATCCCTATCCACACCTACAACTGTATAATCTATTGGGGCCAAAAAATAGTACCCAAACAGGGTGTGAGACTAATCCTAGTAGGAAACCACCACAAGATTTTTTCCATACTGTCAGTGAGAAATATAACAAAAGTTAAGGAAATAAATACAGCAATGAACTAAGATTACACCAGTAGAAATCCTACCAATTATCATTCACATTCATTTAATTAAACAACTAGGGAATCTAGCAAATCCCTCTATTCCAAGGTAAATCAAGTAACACAGAAAGTAACTAATAGACTACCTAACCCACAAGGAGTTCAAACCCAAGCTTGCTCTTTGGCTTGACGGACTCGGCACAAGCAACCAATAAAAAATAACACTGACTCTCTGGGTGGATCAAAATACTAGACCCCTATAGTCCAATAATCAAACAAGGCACAAACACTCTGGTAAGATCTTACGTCAATTCCCCTATGGTCTTGCAATGATAGCTATAGAATCTCAGAGGAAGCACTTACGTCTAATTCCTCTTGTGGTCTCGATATGTGTGTAAACTAAGAACACTATTGGGAAGCAGAAAGTCATATTCTCGTAGCTCCTACGTATGGAACTAAAACCAACAGACCCTCTAGGGAAGCACTTAATCGTCTATTCCCTCTTTGATCTCCCACACCAGGTTCTCGCATCCCTGAGTAGTCCAGTTCAGCGTAATCGACAGTCAGCAGCTCTAAGTAAGTTCAAAAACTACTTGGATAATAGCTACAATGCATCAGGAACATTTAAATAGCAGGCAACACCAACAATCCGTTATTACAAGTAAACAAGCAATTGAAATAGGGTTTGCCTCACAACCAAACAGTGCCAAACGACGATAAACATCCAACTAGGGAAAAACACCCTGGGGTGATCCTAAAACATGCAACCAATCATAAATTAGTATCAATTAATTATAAACTAAAAATAAATTTAAGGAGATTAAATAATAGGATCAAAATCTCATACTCGGGATACCCAATACATGGGTATCCGACACTTTTGCAACCAAAACTCAAAGACATTAAACGTAGGGAAACAAAACCCCTACCTCGTTCCTCAGAGATCGATATAATTGAACCACGACAATTTATTCTCCTTATAATGTCGAAGATCTGAGAAAACGTCCAAAATTCTCAACCCACGATAACTTGAAAACTGGGAGGAATCATGAACCAAGGCTAAAGCATAACCAAGAACTCACCGTTTAAATTCTATTGTAATTGACGGTGTTCGATTCAGATGGTCGGTGATGGATCGGTGGATCGGAGAAGATTCGGACTCCTCAAATGCTCTGGGTGGAATTTGGTAGAGAAGAAGACGAAAACAGGGTTAAGTTGCGTCCCCGGTCCGATTAATGAAATAAAAAGAAAAGTACATGGCATGTATTATTAGAGTACACAACATGTACCTTGGTTTTTGGTACTCCGCTTTAATCAGACTCCACATCACCCCACACGGCCGTTTGTGTGGCCCAAACACGACCAGCACACGGCCTTGGACAGAAGAAAAGTACACAGCGTGTATTCATAAAGTACACGACGTGTACTCTGAATATTTCCAGAATTTCCCCTTTTCCTTAAAAACGACCATAAAAGGAAAACACACCTAAAACAATGATCCGGGTTCTTACAAACTTCCCCCTTACAGAAAATCATCCCCAAATTTCCTTAGTGAGGCGTAGAAGGAGAAACCTCAAACAGATCTGGCCACTACGATCGTACATCGGCCTCCAGCTCCCAAGTCTCGTCCTGCACTCGCCTGTGCTGCCATAACACCCGTACTAGAGGAACATACCGTCCATGGAGAATTTTCGTACTTTGATCGAAAATCCGGATAGGATGCTCTTCAAATGATGTATCCACTTCAAGCTCAACCTCCTCGGGTTGAAATACATTAGTCAAGTCTGAAAAGTAATGTCGGTGCTTGGAAACTTGGACGACGTCGTGAATAGCTCGGTACCTCTGAGGTAACTGCAATCGATAGGAAACCAGACCAACTCTCTCCTACACCTCAAACGGCCCGAAGTACCACGGTGAAAGCTTAACATTTCTCCGGATCCTCTTGTGTCCTAACCTCACTGCGACACGCAGGAAAACCTGATCGCCGACCTCGAACTCCAGAGGTCCTCTCTGCTGATCAACATAAGACTTTTGCTGAGAATGTGTTGTATCCATCCTCTTTAGAATCAACTCTATCTTCTCTGAGGTCTCCTGAACAAGATGAGGTCCTAGAAAAGCTGTTTTTCCTGCCTCCAGCCAGTATAAATGTGATCAGCATGGCCTACTGTACAAGGCCTCTTAAGGTGCCATCTGAATAGTCAACTGAAAACTGTTATTGTAGGCGAACTCCACAAGAGGGATATGCTTCTCCAAAGAACTGCCAAAGTCCAAAATGAAAGATCAGATCATATCCTCAAGCACCTGGATCGTGTGCTCGGACTGGACATCAGTCTGAGGATGGTATGTTTTTCTCAAAAGTATGTGTGTACCCAAATCCCTCTAAAGCCCCTGCCAGAACTGAGAAGTAAAGCACACATCCCTGTCTGAAAAAATGGAGTGTGGAACTCCATGCAGACGTACGATCTCTCAGATGTAAATTCATCCCAGATCATCAACACTGAAGGTATCCTAGATTGGTAAGAAGTGAGTAACCTTCGTAATCCTATCATAGACAACCAAAACAACATCGTTCACTCAAGGCGACCTCGGCAAACCGATCACAAAGTCCATCGTGACATCATTCCACTTCCACTCCGGAATGGGTAACTGCTATAAATGCTCTGCTGGTCGCTGATGCTCTGCTTTCACCTGCTGTCAAGTTGAGCATCTCATGAAAAAACTAGCAAGGTCTCTTTTCATACTTGGCCACCAGTACAGGCGATGTAGATCATGATACATCTTTGTGATGCCAGGATGAACTGCCCCAACCGAGGAATGAAAATCCCACATTAGCTCCTCGTGTATGTCTGCTGGCACACATATGCGTCCATGGAAATTCAATATCTCATCCTCTCCCACTGTCCATATAGGAAGAGGGTCCTCTCCTGACACACTCTCCCACAAGACTAAGCCCTCTGAATCTGATAGCTGCTTCACCCGCACCAGATCAAGTAAAGTATAGGTAACAACCACATAAGAGATAAAAGTTTGTCCCTGTCTGTTGTGTACCTCCAAGTGCATCTCCGAGAATAGGGCCATAAGCTACCACTCACTGCTGGACTCCTGAACTGCCTATAACTGAGTCCTTCTGCTCAGTGCATCTGCCACAGAATTGCCTTTCCCAGGCATATAGGCAAGCTCAAAGTCGAAAGATTGCTGGTACTCGACCCACCTCCGTTGTCTTAAATTTAAGTCACTATATGTGAAGATATACTTGATTCTCTTGTGGTCAGTATATAGCACAAAATTCTCTCCCAGCAGATAGTGTCTCCCATAACCCAAGTCATGAACAACATCAACCAAATCCAGGTCATGTGTAGGCTAGTTCCTCTCATGTGGCCTCAACTACCAAGACCCGTATGCAACGACCCCACATCCCTACATAAGCATAGCTCCTAGCCCGATACCTGAAGCATCACAGTAAACAGTATAGCCCTTGCCCAATTCTGGCAAGACCAGTATAGATGCTAATGTCAACCTCCCCTTCAGCTCTTCAAAAGATGACTCACAAGAATCTGACTGTAGAAACTTCACCCCCTTCTTGGTCAGACCTGTCAGTAGTTCTTCTAGGCATGAAAAGTCATGTATAAACCGCCTCTACTAACCAACCATCCCTAAGAAACTCCGTACATCGAAGAAATTCTTCGGCTGCTTCTATGTAACAACCGCCCTCACCTTTTCTGGGTCTAATGATACTGTTTTCTTTGAGATTACATGACCTATGAAGTGAATCTCATCCATCCAAAAGTGGCACTTTGAGAGCATAGCATATAACTGATGCTCTCTCAGTGTACTCAATACGATCTCAAGATGGGTATCATGGTTGTGTCAAGTGTGAGAGTACACCAAGATATCATCCATGAAAACCACCACAATGTAATCTAGATAAGTATGGAAAACTCTGTTCATCAGTGCCATGAAGGATGCTGGCGCATTCGTGAGACCAAACGACATAACCAAGTACTCGTACAGACCATATCTGCTCTGAAAGGCTGTAAGAGGTATATCAGATGGCCTGACATGAAAATGATGACAGCCGGATCTCAAGTCGTTATATGAGAACACCTAGGCTCCCCAAAGCTCATCAAAAAGATCATCAATCCTCAGCAAAGGATATCGATTCTTGACCGTCAACTGGTTCAGATTCCAATAGTCCACACACAGCCGTAAGGTACCGTCTGCATTCTTCGCAAACAACACCGACGAACCCCAAGGGGACGTACTGGGTTGAATAAAACCTTTTTTCCTGCAACTCCTCCAACTATTTCTTGATCTATTGCAACTCAAGCGTCGCCATACTATAAGGAGGTATGGATATCGATGTTGCTCCTGGAACAATCTCAATAGAGATGTCTACCTATCGCTGCGAAGGAAACCCTGAAAAGTATTCTGGAAAGACATTCGGAAAAAGATCAAATACTGGAGGAAAATTCATCTGAGAAGTCCCCTAGTCATCAAGATATAAACTAGAAATCTGGGCTGTAACATCGTCTAACCCATGATGCTCTAGTCCAGCTCTGCTCACCTAGACATCCCATTCACCCTTGTAAAGAAATGATCCTCCCTACAGTGATGTGAAACTCACCCTTTGGCGATAGCAGTCGACAATGTCCTGGAAGGAAACTAACCCATCCATCCCGAGAATGACATCATAACCCGTTATCTCAAGGACATAAAGATCCCACAAGAATTGACACCCACCAACCTCAAGGGGGTACTCCTTGCACTGACACACACTAGTAGTTATAAGTCCCAAGGGAGTGTCTAGTGTCATCATATCCTCATAATTAAAGACAGCAAGTATAAGGCTATCTATAGTGTGTACAGAAATAGAGCTATGAGAAGCTCTGGTATCGAAAAGTGCATAAGATAAAACTGAAGCTACTAAGATCATACCTCGAACTGTGGAAGGTCCAGGATCTCGCCCCTGATGAATCTGCTCTACTGAAAACATCTGGCTAGTACTGTAGCCCTGTGTAGAAGCATAATATCCTTGGGTTGATCCTACCTGATCCTGACCACTACGTCCTCGACCTCTACCCTTGCTTGAACGACCTGAAGAAATCCATCCCCCAGTCTGTTGCAGAACTAGTATTCCTACTCCTATAAGAGGAGTAGAAATAGATATCCTTCACTAGCCGCTGGCGGAAGAACCCTACAAAAACGCTGCAGATGACCCATCTTGCCGCAAGATCGGCACTCTACTGGGTCTCTCGGGCACTGAGGCTTCTTATTCCCTCTATTTCCACACTGATGGCATACCAACTAGTTTCCTGAAGGGAGATCCCGTCTACCAGAAGAAATACCTTTCATCCTCGAGTAGACTCTCGGTGGGACTTCCTGCTATCAGTATGAAATGAATCAGCCTTGGGTGCTGAACCGACCTGGTCAACAGCTCCTGTCTGCCTCAATTTTTGTTCAATGATCAGTGCCTAGTTGACTATCAGAGTAATTGAAGTCAACTGAAAGATGTTCACCTATGATCTGATCTCTGTCTTGAGTCCTTCCTCAAACTTCCTTGCAAAAAACAGCTCGTCATTTCCCATAACGGGAGTGAAGAACTGTAACTCAGTGAAACGGGAGGAATACTCAATAACCAAAAGATTACCATGCTGCAGGTTCATGAACTCTCTGGATATGTCCCCCCTCAGCGTCGCTGGATAAAAGTAGTCATAGAACGTACGCTGGAACTAGTCCAAAGCCATAGTCCATTGGCGCTCTGCCTGTTAAACTACATCCCACCATCTCTTGGCAGAATCTTGCAGCATGTAAGTTGTGAGCTTCACCATTCTGTCTGGGGGTGTCTCCAGATTCTCAAAGATGGAAAGCATGGTTTCTATCCATCACTCTGTAGCTTGAGGTCCTCCATCCCTGGTAAAAGTGGGAGGATGATGCTGCTAAAAAATCGGCGCCAACTCTGCCATAGACGGGGCATGATGCTGAGCTCCTTGGAAGGTCTGCATGAATCTCATGAAACCCTCTCTGAACTGAGCATCGACACCAATGTCTAGAATCACTTCAGGTGCCATGTCCGGAATGATCAGCGGAACTATTGGTAGTGCTTGGTCTGCCGTATCAGGCGTACGATCACTGCCTAGTTCCTGAAATGCAACGGGAGGTCATCTTGTTGCCATAGCCCTGAAAGGTCAAAAGCACACCCCGGAATTAGGATTAACAAGGACAGAAACACAAGGGTACAAAACAGGAATATGAGAGAGAAACACTTATCTTTGACAAAACATGACTACACGGTGTGTATTTAAACTACACAGAGTGTTTGTTAAAGCCATTCACATAGGCGTGTACTTCTACCACTACTGGTCGTGTAACACCCCAGACTACACGGAATGTTGTTCCAACACACGACGTGTACTTGAACTCCACTCCCCTTATAACATCCCTCCTTTTTATAACATAAACTTTCATTACATTACACAAAACTGAGGATCTTTAAGGTTTAGTGTCTTGGAAACCAGGAAAATAATACATGAAAACAACATAAAACATTATTCTTAAACACTTGAAAGGATTCTCCTTAAGTTCATCCAAGGTTCATTACTGCATCTCATAACCTGTGGAAATACATCAAAAGAAAGGGTGAGCAGAAGGCCCTGTAAGGGAACAAGAGAAACATTTAACTTGTGAACTTGAGATACATCAACTATGTCATGAAAAAGAACATTTAGGCATGAGAAAGAAATCATGTGGCATATAATAAAAAAAATAACATTTTTCATAACTTTAAGATGTGGCTACATAATTTAACATAGACCATCATGAACATATCACCAAGGTCCATCCCCAAGGTGTCATTTGAAAATTACCATGGTTATTCACCAAGATATCCTGAAAATTGTAATCGCCAGTGGTTACATCATTACCCAATGCATTAGAGCGCTATCAGGGCGCACCCTTAAATTTTCCTTTATTATCATGTGATCCACATATATCATCATCAAACATTTCATAAATAACCCATACATCATAAAATAAATGGGTTTCATTTCATAATCATAACATTTTAAAACGGCTTTAAAGACATGATCTTTACGTCACTTTAAACCCACAGAAGGGGAGAGAGGGTCTCATGTATGTAAATCTCAGAATTTAAAATAGAACAACTTGGTATATATGTGAATACACCTATAGAAGAGGTATCTTTGAGTACTCACTTTATAAAATAAAATAACTTTAGAAAAAGAGAGAGACATTTTGAGACGGAAATTCTGCAGCATAACGACTATGTTTCGGGGTTTTAGAAAACATTGAAAAGAGAGAGGACATGGGTCAAACAATCATAAATGACCCATAAAACATTACAGGGATAGAATATGAAGGATATAAGAACATGTTAATGAAATTTGAAAGATATACCATATGAAATGAAGAACATGAAAGGAAGACAAAAATAAGATTTCTCTTATGAAAATTTGGCAGCCTAACGACGTCACATAAACTTCAACAAAATGAATTGAAAAGATCAAACATGGTCTCTCATAATATGAACATATAATATCAGTATGATAGATATATATATCATACCCCATCATAAAAAAAAGGAACTTGAAATATTTTACATGAATGTAGAACTTTGAAAAATTGAGAAAGGTGAAAGAATCCCTTAAAATTCGGCAGCATAACGACGTCACTTAAGCTTCAACCAAAAATGAATTGACAAGATCAAAATAGGATCTGTCATCATATCAACATAAGGGTTCAGTATGATAGATATAGGGATCATACCCCAACATAATAAAAAGTAATTTGAAATACTTGACATGAAAATAGATCTTGAAAACGAGAAGGGTGAAAGAATCCCTTAAAAATTCGGCAGCCTAACGGCGCCACTTAAAACTTCAAAATACTGAATTGAAGAGATAAAATGGGGTCTCTCATCATATGATAATAAAATATCAGTATGATATATATAGATATCATAACCCAACATAATAAAAATGAACTTGAAAGACTTGACAAGAAAATAGAACTTGAAAATGAGAAGGGTGAAAGAATCTGTTACAAAAATTTCAGCAGCCTAACGACGCCACTTAAACTTTAATAAAATGAAAAGATGAGAGTAAGAGGGGGTCTCCCATAATATGAAAATAAAAAGGACAGTATAATGAAATTAAAAGAACCTCCTCCAACATAAGAATATGGAGCATAAAAGAAATGACATAAAAGAGATCACTTGAAAAGAAAGGGAGGGGTCGAATCCCTTACCTTAAAACGTAACTCTTAAAACTCAATGGTTTGGACCTTGAAGGATTGGGGGCTTCATTGGAAGTAAGGATACCAGAACTTCGTTGAGAAATATTTTGGAGTCCAATGTATGAGAGAATGGCTTGGTATTTATAGGGAAAGTGAGGGGACAAAGCATTAATGGCCATGGGACACCTCAAAAGTGGGTTTCTCAAAATCATGTGCTCTCCCAAGATATTTCCCATGAAGTTAGGACACATGGGGCCCCCAATACATTAATTCATCATCTTTGGTCAGCCAACCCATAAAATATCTCATGACATCATCATGACACAGTTATGATGTCATTAAACATACCAAAATCCTAAAACTGTATTTTTACTATTCATTGAAAATTCAACTTTCTCAGAAAAATCCAAAAATTTCACCTTAACCAAATATCGATGCTTTGATTACAAAAATGAAATCCATTTTATAAAATTAATTTTCTAAATATTTTTAATTTAATTTTTAAATTAATACACTATTCATCGAAAATTCATTTTTTCAGAAAAATCCCAAAAAATTACCATAACATAATATCGACGCTCTGAGTTCAAAAATAAAATCCATTTTATAAAAATAATTTTCTAAATATTTTTAATGAAATTTTTAATTAAAAAAAACTATTCACCCGAAAAAAACTAATACTTGAATAATAATATATGAAATCGTTATTTAACCATTTTATTAAATCACATTACTTAATCAAGGTGCCTAGATTATATTATTACTTTCTTTGTGTGAGATTACTAATACATTTGGTCACATTACTAATCCTAAGAATAAAATCACTATTCATAATTACTATTCATCAAAAATTATGTTGATCTTATTAGACTCTAAATTTCATACTGAACATAATTGTAGAAGAATTTTTTTTAAAAATCATTACACATTTTTAATTATTTAAGGTTTACATAAACATGTTTAAAATATAATTATTCTAAAATTCATCAAAAATATGCATACTATATTTATCCGGTCATTTGAAAATTCATAAACTTCATCATAAGAAGAAAAAAAAATTTATTTAAGAAAAAGGATTACATAAGGCAGTTATAGTCTCCTTATATAGCCCCTTTATCACACCAGCATAGGACCTAAGTGTAAGGTGTTCTAAGGTGAGAGAATCCGAGGGAGGCTCGGCCAACATCACACGAGTAGTAATTTCTATCAGTTTGAAATTCTCGCAAAGGCGGTTTCGTTCTAACATCACACGATGAAGTTCGGCTTGGGTTTGGTCTAGAGCAAAGCCCAGTGGTGCTACCACCTTCTCATGTTCTGTTAGATGGGATTCGATTGGTCCAAGACTACTGGGTGAGGCCATCGAATCTTCTTTCTATATTAATTAACAAAGATTACTTGTATTTAGAGACAACAATCAAAACGTTTAGTTTCCAGTGGTCATATTGACCAATGGTCATATAACAGTCAAAATCCCAATGGTATCATTTTAATTATACTCATGTTATCAAATGAAACATTTTTGTTGAGTATAAAAAAAAATAACACACAAAATTAGGAAACAAGATTTATTCAAAATTTCAGGTCATTAAAATCTCCCCCCTTAAGAAATTTTATCATCGCAATTTTTAAAATTGGGTTTTGAAATTTCATGAAAAGTCCCACATCAGAAAAGGAGTCAGTAAAACTATTACTTTAAAAGAAAGAAAGGGAAGTACAAAGGTCACCCGAGTTAACCCACACTAGGATTCCATGTAGGAAAACATGGAAATGGAGGAGAAAACAAAGGGTCAAGTTCTGAGGGAGAGTTATAGAGAACATGATTAGGAGAAAGTTAACCATAAGAAAATCCCAAACTTATGATGTGTGTAAACGGTATTTGATTACCTAGTAGGAAACATAAACCAACAACATTTTTGTTTTACGTTTCTTTTCATAATTTTGAGTAATTCATTTACTACATAGAACAAAAATATAATGAAATATACCTTCCTTCATGTAGAGTTTCATCCTTTAATAAGTTTCTACCAAAATTAATCATTTCTCTAAACAATGAGCATTCAAAACTACTTGGTCTCATCAAAACACAAGAATAATCTTCTAGATAATAACGTATTCCACAAAATAAAAACTATCTATCTTTAAAACTTTATCCCAAAAACAGAAAGGGTATGATAAAACAACTCTTCAAAAAGAAAGATTCCCATAGGAAGGGAAACTACATTTAAATCTTCAAGGTTCGACGGTACTACCCGGAGTTCATCATAGACCATTCCGTAAGAAACTGTCCTTAAAATTCCTCAAAATAACCCAAACTAAGATTGAAACCCAAATACAAGAAGTACTTGATAACATAGTCTTCCAAGATAGACATTATCATTGATCTTCAAACAACATCAACCACTCATAACATCTTATAACCAAAGTAACTAACCTAAACATATTTTCCCAAGATAGGTCAATCATTTCCATAAGTAACCTATAATACGATATGTTCACCTTAAATTCGTTGATTCTTCAAAATATAATTCAACCTTTACTCCTCAAAGAAAATACCGTAGTAATCTATTTACCTTGATCAAATAGGGTTCCCAAAATAGTGAACGTCTTCCAAAATAATAATCATCTTTTAATACCCTAATCATCTCTTTCATATTAATACGGAAATCATCACATTTTCTATCACTTTTGTTTTTGGGACATGTTCTTCCATTTCCCACCATTAACTAAGAAGAGGAAGTATAATTAGGGGCTTAAATACTTAGCCAATAATCATGAAAAGGAACCTAAATCATATAAGGATAACTTATAGAAGAAAAGTATACCCTAACTTGTGATCCCCTAGGTTTCAAACTAGGTTATCCATGATCATATATCTTTATGTGAATCTTTATGTTATTTTATCTTTGTTCCTTTAATAATGGATCATACTAAGCTTATGAATTTACAAAAGCATATCCCCCGGGAGTGTTGTAACCAAGAGTGCAGCAAGGACCGTTGTTGTGTACTAGTTCCCGTTCGAGTCTAGCTCAAAGCAGTGTTTTCGGGTTTTACCCATATGTACATCTGTTCTAGAGCCACCTCTACCTACTCGTATCCAGACAGGGATGTATTTTCTTGGCAACCCCTTACTCAATACTCACCAAAATATCAGGAATATTTTCTATATAAAAACATTTTCTATAGGCTTCTTCCTAAAGTTTTCATATCCTAATTTCCACAAATAACTAAACCATCCTTTGATACCAACTGTATCATCCTGCCTTTTTATAACATAAACATTCATTAAATTACACAAAACTAAGGATCTTTAAGGTTTAGTGTCTTGGGAACCAGGAACATGATACATGAAAACAACATAAAACATTTTTCTTAAACACTTGAAAGGATTCTCCTTAAGTTCATCCTAGGTTCATTACTGCATCTCATAACCTGGGGGCATACATCAAAAGAACGGGTGAGCAGAAGGCCCAGTAAGGGAACAAGAGAAACATTTAACATGTGAATTTGAGATACATCAACTATGTCATGAAAAAGAACTTTAAGGCATGAGAAAGAAATCATGTGGCATATCATAATAAAAATAACATTTTTAATAACTTTAAGATTTGGCTACATCATTTAACATAGACAATCATGGACATATCACCAAGGTCCATCCCCAAGGTGTCATTTGAAAATTACCAAGGTTATTTACCAAGATATCGTGAAAATTGTAATCTCTAGTGGTTACATCATTACCCAATGAATTGGAGCGCTATCAAGGAGAACCATTAAATTTGACTTTATTATCATGTGAGCCACATATATCATCATCAAACATTTCATAAATAACCCATATAGCATAAAATAAATGGGTTTCATTTCATAATGATAACGTTTTAAAAACTGCTTTAAAGACATGATATTTATGTCACTTTAAACCCACGGAAGGGGAGAGCGGGTCTCATGAATGTAAATACCAGAATTTATAATAGAACAACTTGGTATATATGTGAATACCCCTGTAGAATAGGGATCTTTGAGTATTCACTTAATAAAATAAAATAACTTTAGAAAAAGAGAGATACATTTTGAGACGGAAATTCTACAGCATAACAACAATGTTTCGGGGTTTTAGAAAACATTGAAAAGAGAGGGGACATGGGTCAAACAATCATAAATGAACCATAAAACATTACAGGGACATAATATGAATGATATAAGAACATGGTAATGAAATTTGAATGATATACAATATGAAATGAAGAACATGAAAGGAAGACAAAAATAAGATTTCTCTAATGAAAATTCGGCAGCCTAATGACGTCACTTAAACTTCAACAAAATGAATTGAAGAGATCAAACAGGGTCTCTAATCATATGAAAATAGAATATCAGTATGATAGATATAGATATAATACCCCATAATAATAAAAAGTAACTTGAATGATTTGACATGAAAGTAGAACTTTGAAAAATTGAGAAAGGTGAAAGAATCCCGTAAAATTCGGCAGCCTAATGACGTCACTTAAGCTTCAACCAAAAATGAATTGACAAGATGAAAATAGGGTCTCTCATAATATGAACATAAGGGTTCCGTATGATAGATATAGGGATCATACCCCAACATAATAAAAAGGAACTTGAAAGACTTGACATGAAAATAGATCTTGAAAACGAGAAGGGTGAAAGAATCCCTTAAAAATTTGGCAGCCTAACAGCGCCACTTAAAACTTCAAAATACTGAATTGAAGAGATCAAATGGGGTCTCTCATAATATGATCATTAAATATCAGTGTGATCTATATAGATATCATACCACAACATAATAAAAATGAACTTGAAAGACTTGACAAGAAAATAGAACTTGAAAATGAGAAGGGTGAAAGAATCCATTACAAAAATTTCGGCAGCCTAACGACACCACTTAAACTTTCATAAAATGAAATGATGAGAGTAAGAGGGGGTATCTCATTATATGAAAATAAAAGGACAGTATAATTAATGTAAAATAACCTCCTCCAACATAAGAATATGGAGCATAAAATAAATGACATAAAAGAGATGACTTGAAAAGAAAGAGAGGGGTCAGATCCATTACCTTAAAACGTAACTCTTAAAACTCAAAGGTTTGGACCTTGAGGGCATGGGGGAACCTTGGGAGGCCTCCATGGGAGGTAAGGAGACCCGAATTTCGTTGAGAAATATTTTGGAGTCCAAAGGATGAGATAATGGCTTGGTATTTATAGGGAAAGTGAGGGGACAAGGCATTAATGGCCAAGGGACACCTCAAAAGTGGGTTTCTCAAAACCATGTGCTCTCCCAAGATATTTCCCATGAAGTTAGGCCAAATGGGGCCCCCAATACAATAATTCCTTACCTTTGGTCGGCCAACCCATAAAATATCTCCCGACATCATCATGACACAGTTATAATGTCATTAAACATACCGAAACCCTAAAACTGTATTTTTACTATTCACTGAAAATTCAACTTTCTCAGAAAAATCCCAAAATTTCACCTTAACCAAATATCGATGCTCGGATTACAAAAATGAACTAAATTTTATAAAAATAATTTTCTAAATATTTTTAATTTAATTTTTAAATAAATACACTATTCAATGAAAATTCATTTTTTCCAGAAAATTCCCCAAAAATTACCATAACATAATATAGACTCTTTGAGTTCAAAAATAAAATCCATTCTATAAAAATAATTTTCTAAATATTTTTAATTAAATTTTTAATTAAAAAACACTATTCACCCGAAATAAACTAATACTTGAATAATAATATATGAAACCGTTATTTAACCATTTTATTGAATCACATTACTTAATCAGGGTGCCTAGATCATATTATTACTTTCTTTATGTGGGATTACTAATCTATTTGGTCACATTACTAATCCTAAGAATAAAATCTCTATTCATAATTTAATATTCATCCAAAATTAAGGTGATCTTATTAGACTCTAAATTTCATACTGAACATAATTGTAGTAGACCATTTTTTGAAAATCATTACACATTTTTAATTATTTAAGGTTTACATAAACATGTTTCAAATATCCTTTTTCTAAAATTCATCAAAAATATGCATAATATATTTATCCGATCATTTGAAAATTCATAAACTTAATCATAAGAAGAAATCGAAATTTTTATTTAAAACAAAGGATTACATAAGGCAGTTATGGTCTCCTTACATAACCCCTTATCACACCAGCATATGATCTAAGTGTAAGGTGTGCTAAGGTGAGAGAATCGGAAGGAGGCTCAGACAACATCGCACGAGTAGTAATTTCTATCAGTTTGAACTTCTTGCAAAGGAGATTCCGTTCTAACATCACATGATGAAGTTCGACTTGGGTTTGGTCCAGAGCAAAGCCCAGTGGTGCTACCTCCTTCCCAAGTTCTGTTAGATGGGCTTCGATTGGTCCAAGACTACTGGGTGAGACCATCCAATCTTTTTTCTATATTAATTAACAAATATTACTTGTATTTAGAGATAATAATAAAAACGTTTAGTTTTCCAGCGATCATATTGACCAATGGTCATATAACAGTCAAAAACCCAACGGTCTCATTTTAATTGTACTCATGTTATCTAATGAAACATTTTTGTTGTGTATATAAAAAAATAAAATAACACACAAAATTAAGAAACAATATTTATTCAAAATTACGGGTCGTTACAATCTCCCCCCTTAAGAAATTGCATCCTCGTAATTTTTAATATTGGGTTTTGAAATTTCATTGAACGTCCCACATCGAAAAAGGAGTAAGTAAAACTATTACTTTAAAAGAAAGAAAGGGAAGTACAAAGGTCACCCGAGTTAACCCACACTAGGATTCCATGTAGGAAAACATGGACATAGAGGAGAAAACAAAGGGTGAAGTTCTAAGGGAGAGTGATAGAGAACATGATTAGGGGAAATTTAACCATAAAAAAATCCCAAACTTATGATGTGTGTAAACGGTCTTTGATTTCCTAGTAGGAAATGTAAACCAAAAACGTTTTTGTTGTATGTTTCTTTTCATAATTTTGAGGAATTCATTTACTACATAGAACAAAAATATAAGGAAATATACCTTCCTTCATGTAGAGTTTCATCCTTTAATAAGTTTCTAACAAAATTAATCTTTTCTCCAAACGATGAGCATTCAAAACTACTTGGTCTCATCAAAACACAAGAATAATCTTATAGAGAATCACGTATTCCACAAAAGAAAAACTATCTATCTTTAAACATTTATCCCAAAAACAGAAAGGGTAAGATAAAACAACTCTTCAAAAAGAAAGATTCCCATAGGAAGGGAAACTACTTTTAAATCATCAAAGTTCCACGGTACTACCCAGAGTTCATCATAGACCATTCCGTAAGTAACTGTCCTTAAAATTCCACAAAATAACCCAAACTAAGATTGAAACCCAAATACAAGAAGTACTTGATAACATAGTGTTCCAAGATAAACTTTATCATTCATATCCAAACAACATCAACCTCTCCTGACACTTTATAACCAAAGTAACTAACCTAAACATATTTTCCCAAGATAGGTCAGTCATTTCTATAAGTAACCTATAATACCATAAGTTCACCTTAAATTCGTTGATTCTTCAAAATATAATTCAACCTTTACTCCTCAAAGAAAATAACATAGTAATCTATTTACCTCGATCAAATAGGGTTCCCAAAATAGTGAACATCTTCCAAAATAATAATCATATTCTAATCCCCTAATCATCTCTATCATATTAATACGGAAATCATCACATTTTCCATCATATAGGTTTTTGGGACATGTTCTTCCATTTCCCACCATTAACTAAGAAGAGAAATTATAATTAGGGGCTTAAATACTTAGCCAATAATCATGAAATGGAACATAAATCATATAAGGATAACTTGTAGAAGAAAAGTATACCCTGACTTGTGATCCCCTAGGTTTCAAACTAGGTTATCCATGATCATATATCCTTATGTGAATATTTATATTATTTTATCTTTGTTCCTTTAATAATGGTTCTTACTAAGATTATGAATTTACCAAAGCATATCCCCCGAGAGTGTTGTAACCAAGAGTGCAGCAAGGCCCGTTGTCGTGTACCAGTTCCTGTTCGAGTATAGCTCAAAGCGGTCTTTTCAGGTTTTACCGCTATATACATCTATGCCAGAGCCACCTCTACCTTCTCGTATCTAGAGAGAGATGTATTTGCTTGGCAACCCCTTACTCAATAATCACCAAAATACCAGGAATATTTCTTATATATAAAAATTTCTATAGGCTTCTTTCTAGAGTTTTCATATCCTAATTTCCACAAATAACTAAACCATCCTTTGATACCAACTATAGCATCCCACATTTTTATAACATTAACTTTCATTACATTACACAAAACTAAGGATCTTTAAGGCTTAGTGTCTTGGAAACCAGGAACATAATACATGAAAAAAACATAAAACATTCCTATAAAACACTTGAAAGGATTATTCTTAAGTTCATCATCGGTTTATTACTGCATCTCATAACCTAGGGACATACATCAAAAGAAAGGTTGAGCAGAAGGCCCAGTAAGGGAACAAGAGAAACATCTAACATGTGAACTTGAGAGACATAAACTATGTCATGAAAAAGAACTTTAAGGCATGAGAAAGAAATCATGTGGAATATCATAATAAAAATAAGATTTTTCATAACTTTAAGATGTGGCTACATCATTTAACATATACAATCATGAACATATCACCAAGGTCCATCCCCAAGGTGTCATTTGAAAATTACCAGGGTTATTCACCAAGATATCGTGAAAATTGCAATCTCTAGTGGTTACATCATTACCCAATGCGTTGGAGAGATATCAGGGAGCACCCTTAAATTTGCCTTTATTATCATTTGAGCCACATATATCATCATAAAAAATTTCATAAATAACCCATATATCATAAAATAAATGGTTTTTATTTCATAATCATATCGTTTTAAAAACTGCTTTAAAGACATGATCTTTACGTCACTTTAAACCCACAGAAGGGGAGAGCGGGTCTCATGTATGTAAATACAATAATTTAAAATATAAAAAATTGGTATATATGTGAATAAACATATAGAAGAGGGATCTTTGAGTATTAACTTAATAAAATAAAAGAACTTTTGAAAAATAGAGAGACATTTTGAGACTGAAATTCTACAGCATAACGACTATGATTCGGGGTTTAGAAAACATTGAAAAGAGAGGGGACATGGGTCAAACAATCACAAATGACCCATAAAACATTACAGGGACATAATATTAAGGATATAAGAACATGGTAATGAAATTTGAAAGATATTCCATATGAAATGAACAACATTAAATGAAGACAAAAATAAGATTTCTCTTATAAAAATTCGGTAGCCTAACGACGTCACTTAAACTTCAAAAAAATGAATTGAAGAGATAAAACAAGGTCTCTCATCATATGAACATACAATATCAGTATGATAGATATAGATATCATACACCATAATAATAAAAAAAAAACATGAAAGATTTGACATGAAAGTAGAACTTTGAAAAATTGAGAAAGGTGAAAGAATCCCTTAAAATTCGGTAGCCTAACGGCATCACTTAAGCTTCAACCAAAAGTAAATTGACAAGATCAAAATAGGGTCTCTAATAATATTAACATAAGGGTTCATTATGATAGATATATGGATCATACCACAACATAATAAAAATGCACTTGAAAGACTTGACATGAAAATAGATCTTGAAAACGAGAAGGGTGAAAGAATCTCTTAAAAATTCGGCAGCCTAACGACGCAACATAAAACATCAAAATACTGAATTGAAGAGATAAAATGGGGTCTCTCATCATATGATCATAAAAGATAATTATGATAGATATAGATATCATACCAAACACAATAAAAATGAACTTGAAAGACTTGACAAGAAAATAGAACTTGAAAATTAGAAGGGTGAAAGAATCTGTTAAAAACATTTCGGCAACCTAACGACGCCACTTAAACATTCATAAAATGAAATGATGAGAGTAAGAGGGGGTCTATCATCATATGAACATAAAAATTACAGTATAATTAATTTAAAAGAACCTCCTCCAACATAAGAATATGGATCATAAAATAAATGACATAAAAGAGATCACTTGAAAAGAAAGAGAGGGGTCAGATCCCTTACCTTAAAACGTAACTCTTAAAACTCAAAAGTTTGGACCTTGAGGGCTTGGGGGCACCTTGGGAGGACTCCTTGGGAGGTAAGGAGACCAGAACATCGTTGATAAATATTTTGGAGTCCATAGGATGAGGGAATGGCTTGGTATTTATAAGGAAAGTGAGGGGACAAGGCATTAATGGCCAAGGGACATCTCAAAAATGGGTTTCTCAAAACGATGTGCTCTCCCAAGATATTTCCCATGAAGTTAGGCCACATGGGGCCCCCAATACAATAATTAATCACCGTTGGTTGGCCAACCCATAAAATATCTCATGACATCATCATGACACAGTTATGATGTCATTAAACATATCGAAACCCTAAAACTGTATTTTGACTATTCACTGAAAATTCAACTTTCTCAGAAAAATCCCAAAATTTCACCTTAACCCAATAACGATGCTCTGATTGAAAAAATTAACTCCATTTTATAAAAATAATTTTCGAAATATTTTTAATTTAATTTTTAAATAAATAAACTATTCACCGAAAATTCATTTTTTTCAGAAAAATCCCCAAAAATTACCATAACATAATATCGACGCTCTGAGTTCAAAAATAAAATCCATTTTATAAAAACAATTTTTTAAATAATTTTAATTAAATTTTTAATTAAAAAACACTATTCACCAAAAAAAAACTAATACTTGAATAATAATATATGAAACTGTTATTTAACCATTTTATTGAATCACATTACTTAATCAAGGTGCCTAGATTATATTATTACTTTCTTTATGTGAGATTACTAATCCATTTTGTCACATTACTAATCCTAAGAATAAAACCACTATTCATAATTTACTATTCATCAAAAATTAAGTTGATCTTATTAGACTCTAAATTTTATACTGAACATAATTGTAGAAGACCATTTTTTGAAAATCATTACACATTTTTAATTATTGAAGGTTTACATAAACATGTTTAAAATATCCTTTTTCTAAAATTCATCAAAAATATGCATACTATATTTATCTGGTCATTTGAAAATTCATAAACTTCATCATAAGAAGAAATCAAAATTTGTATTTAAAACAAAGGATTACATAAGGCAATTATGGTCTCCTTATATAGCCCCTTATCACACCAGCATAGGACCTAAGTATAAGGTGTGCTAAGGTGAGAGAATCCGAGGGAGGCTCAGACAACATCGCACGATTAGTAATTTCTATCAGTTTGAACTTCTCGCAAAGGCGATTCCATTCTAACATCACACAATGAAGATCAGATTGGGTTTGGTCCAGAGAAAAGCCCAGTGGTGCTACCTCCTTCCCAAGTTCTGTTAGATGGGCTTCGATTGGTCCAAGACTACTGGGTGAGGCCATCGAATCTTCTTTCTATATTAATTAACAATGATTACTTGTATTTAGAGACAATAATCAAAAAGTTTAGTTTCCAGCGGTCATATTGACCAATGGTCATATAACAGTCAAAAATCCAACGGTCTCATTTTAATTATACTCATGTTATCAAATGAAACATTTTTGTTGAGTATAAAAAAAATAAAATAACACACAAAATTAAGAAACAAGATTTATTCAAAATTTCAGGTCGTTACAATCTCCCCCCGTAAGAAATTGCATCCTCGCAATTTTTAAAATTGGGTTTTGAAATTTCATTGAAAGTCCCACATCGGAAAAGGAGTCAGTAAAACTATTACTTTAAAAGAATGAAAGGGAAGTACAAAGGTCACCTGAGTTAACCCACACTAGGATTCCATGTAGGAAAACATGGACATGGAGGAGAAAACAAAGGGTCATGTTCTGAGGAAGAGTGATAGAGAACATGATTAGGAGAAAGTTAACCATAAGAAAATCCCAAACTTATGATGTGTGTAAACGTTCTTTGATTACCTAGTAAGAAACTCAAACCAACAATGTTTTTGTTTTATGTTTCTTTTCATAATTATGAGGAATTCATTTACTACATAGAACTAAAATATAAGTAAATATACCTTCCTTCATGTAGAGTTTCATCCTTTAATAAGTTTCTACCAAAATTAATATTTTCTCCAAACGATGAGCATTCAAAACTACTTGGTCTCAAAAAAACACAAGAATAATCTTCTAGAGAATCACATATTCCACAAAAGAAAAACTATCTATCTTTAAACATTTATCCCAAAAACAGAAAGGGTAAGATAAAAAAACTCTTCAAAAAGAAGATTCCCATAGGAAGGGAAACTACTTTTAAATCTTAAAACTTCCACGGTACTACACAGAGTTCATCATAGACCATTCTATAAGTAACTGTCCTTAAAATTCCTCAAAATAACCCAAACTAAGATTGAAACCCAAATACAATAAGTACTTGAAAACATTTTCTTCCAAGATAAAATATATCATTCATCTCAAAACAACATCAACCACTCCTAACATCTTATAACCAAAGTAACTAACCTAAACATATTTTCCCAAGATAGGTTAATCATTTCCATAAGTAACCTATGATACCATAAGTTCACATTAAATTCGTTGATTCTTCAAAATATAATTCAACCTTTACTCCTCAAAGAAAATACCGCAGTAATCTATTTACCTCGATCAAATAGGGTTCCCAAAATAGTGAACATCATCCAAAATAATAATCATATTTTAATCCCCTAATTATCTCTGTCATATAAATATGGCAATCATCACATTTTATATCACATTGGTTTTTGGGACATGTTCTTCCATTTCCCACCATTAACTAAGAAGAGAATGTATAATTAGGGGCTTAAATACTTAGCCAATAATCATGAAAAGTAACTTAAATCATATAAGTATTACTTGTAGAAGAAAAGTATACCCTAACTTTTGATCCCCTAGGTTTCAAACTAGGTTATCCATGATCATATATCCTTATGTGAATATTTATATTATTTTATCTTTGTTCCTTTAATAATGGTTCCTACTAATCTTATGAATTTACCAAAGCATATCCCCCGGGAGTGTCGTAACCAAGAGTGCAGCAAGGCCCACTGTCGTGTACCAATTCCTCTTCGAGTCTAGCTCAAAGCGGTGTTTTCGGGTATTACCCCCATGTACATCTGTGCTAGATCCACCTCTACCTGCTCATATCCAGACAGGGATGTATTTTCTTGGCAACCCGTTACTCAATACTCACCAAAATACCAGGAAGATTTCTTATATATAAATATTTCTATAGGCTTCTTTCCTAAAGTTTTCATATCCTAATTTCCACAAATAACTAAACCATACTTTGATACCAACTATAGAATCCCACCTTTTTATAACATAAAATTTCATTACATTACACAAAATTGAGGATCTTTAAGGTTTAGTGTCTTGGAAACCAGGAACATAATACATGAAAACATCATAAAACATTCTTATTAAACAATTTAAAGGATTCTCCTTAAGTTCATCCTAGGTTAATTACTGTATCTCATAACATGGGGACATACATCAAAAGAAAGGGTGAGCAGAAGGCCCAGTAAGGGAACAAGAGAAACATCTAACATATGAACTGGAGATACATCAACTATGTCATGAAAAAGAACTTTAAGGCATGAGAAATAAATCATGTGGCATATCATAATAAAAATAAATTTTTTCTTAACATTAAGATCTGGCTAAATCATTTAACATAGACAATCATGAACATATCACCAAGGTCCACCCCCAAGGTGTCATTTGAAAATTACCAAGGTTATTCACCAAGATATCGTGAAAATTGTAATCTATAGTGGTTACATCATTACCCAATGCATTAGAGCGGTATCAGGGAGAACCATTAAATGTTACTTTTTTATCATTTGATCAACATATATCATAATCAAACATTTCATAAATAACCTATATATCATAAAATAAATGGGTTTCATTTAATAATAATAATGTTCTAAAAACTGCTTTAAAGACATGATCTTTACGTCACTTTAAACCCACAGAAGGGGAGAGCGAGTCTAATGTATGTAAATCCCAAAATTTAAAATATAACAACTTGTTATATATGTGAATACCCCTATAGAATAGGGGGCTTTTAGTATTCAATTAATAAAATAAAAGAACTTTAGAAAAAGAGAGAGACATTTTGAGATGGAAATTCTGCAGCATAACGGCTATGTTTCGGTGTTTGAGAAAACTTTGAAAAGAGAGGGGACATGGGTCAAACAATCATAAATGACCCATAAAACATTAGAAGGAATGAATATGAAGGATATAAGAACATGGTAATGAAATTTGAAAGATATACCATATGAAATGAATAACATGAAAGGAAGAAAAAAATAAGATTTCTCTTATGAAAATTCGGCAGCCTAACGACGTCACTTAAACTTCAACAAAATGAAATGAAGAGATAAAATAGGGTATCTCATCATATGAACATATAATATCAGTTTTATAGATATAGATATAATACCCCATAATAATAAAAATGAACTTGAAAGATTTGACATGAAAGTAGAACTTTGAAAAACTTGAGAAAGGTGAAAGAATCCCTTAAAATTCGGCAGCCTAACAGCGTCACTTAAGCTTCAACCAAAAATGAATTGAAAAGATCAAAATAGGGTCTCTCATAGTATGAAAATAATGGTTCAGTACGATAGATATAGGGATCATACCCCAAAATAATAGAAAGTAACTTGAAAGAATTGACATGAAAATAGATCTTGAAAACGAGAAGGGTGAAAAAATCCCTTAAAAATTCGACAGCCTAACGTGGCCACTTAAAACTTCAAAATACAGAATTGAAGAGATCAAATGCGGTCTCTCATAATATGATCATAGAATATAAGTATTATATATAGAGAGATCATTCCACAACATAATAAAAATGAACTTGAAAGACTTGACAATAAAATAGAACTTCGAAATGAGAATGGTGAAAGAATCCGTTACAAAAATTTCGGCAGCCTAACTGCGCCACTTAAACTTTCATAAAATGAAATGATGAGAGTAAGAGGGGGTTTCTCATCATATTAAAATAATAAGGACAGTATAATGAATGTAAAATAACCTCCTAAAACATAAGAATATGGATCATAAAATAAATGACATAAAAGAGATCACTTGAAAAGAAAGAGAGGGGCCAGATCCCTTACCTCAAAATGTAACTCTTAAAACTCAAAGGTTTGGACCTTGAGGGCTTGGGGGAACCTTGGGAGGACTCCTTGTGAGGTAAGCATACCATAACATCGTTGAGAAATATTTTGGAGTCCAAAGGATGAGAGAATGGCTTGGTATTTATAAGGAAAGTGAGAGGACAAGGCATTAATGGCCAAGGGACACCTCAAAAGTGGGTTTCTCAAAACCATGTGCTCTCCCAAGATATTTCCCATGAAGTTAGGCCACATGGGGGCCCCAATACAATAATTCATCACCTTTGGTCGGCCAACCCATAAAATATCTCACGAAATCATCATGACAGAGTTATGATGTCATTAAACATACCGAAACCCTAAAACTGTATTTTTACTATTCACTGAAAATTCAACTTTCTCAGAAAAATCCCAAAATTTCACCTCAACCAAATATCGATGCTCTGATTACAACAATTAACTCCATTTTATAAAAATAATTTTCTATATATTTTTAATTTAATTTTTAAATAAATACACTATTCACCGAAAATTCATTTTTTTAGAAAAATCCCAAAAAATTACCATAACATAATATCGACGCTTTGAGTTCAAAAATAAAATCCATTTTATAAAATAATTTTCTACTTAATTTTTATTAAAATTTTAATTAAGAAAACACTATTCACCTGAAAAAACTAATACTTGAATAATAATTTATGAAACCTTTATTTAACCATTTTATTGAATCACATTACATAATCAAGGTGCCTAGATTATATTATTACTTTCTTTATGTGAGATTACTAATCCATTTGGTCACATTACTAATCCTAAGCATAAAATCAATATTCATAATTTTCTATTCATCAAAAATTAATTTGATCTTATTAGACTCTAAATTTCATACTGAATATAATTGTAGAAGACCATTTTTTGAAAATCATTACACATTTTTAATTATTTAAGGTTTACATAAACATGATTAAAATATCCATTTTCTAAAATTCATCAAAAATATGAATACTATATTTATCCGATCATTTGAAAATTCATAAACTTCATCATATGAAGAAATCAAAATTTTTATTTAAAACAAAGGATTACATAAGGCAGTTATGGTCTCCTTATATAGCCCCTTATCACACCAGCATAGGACCTCAGTGTAAGGTGTGCTAAGGTGAGAGAATCCGAGGGAGGCTTGGACAACATCGCATGAGTAGTAATTTCTATCAGTTTGAACTTCTCGCAAAGGCGATTCCATTCTAACATCACATGATGAAGTTCGGCTTGGGTTGGGTCAGAGCAAAGTCCAGTGGTGCTACCTCCTTCCCAAGTTCTGTTATATGGGCTTCAATTGGTCCAAAACTACTGGGTGAGGCCATCAAATCTTCTTTCTATATTAATTAACAAAGATTACTTGTATTTAGAGACAATAATCAAAATGTTTAGTTTCCAGCAGTCATATTGACCAATGGTCATATAACAGTCAAAAACCCAACAGTCTCATTTTAATTATACTCATGTTATGAAATGAAACATTTTTTTTGAGTATAAAAAAAATAACACACAAAATTAGGAAACAAGATTTATTCAAAATTTCGGGACGTTACAATCTCCCCCCTTAAGAAATTGCATCCTTGCAATTTTTGAAATTGGCTTTTGAAATTTCATTTAATGTCCCACATCAGAAAAGGAGTCAGTAAAACTATTACTTTAAAAGAAAGAAAGGGAAGTACAAAGGTCACCCGAGTTAACCCACACTAGGATTACATGTAGGAAAACATGGACATGGAGGAGAAAACAAAGGGTCAAGTTGTGAGGGAGAGAGATGGAGAACATGATTCGGAGAAATTTAACCATAAGAAAATCCCAAACTTATGATGTGTGTAAACGGTCTTTGATTACCTAGTAGGAAACGTAAACTAACAACATTTTTGTTTTACGTTTCTTTTCATAATTTTCAGCAATTCATTTACTACATTGAACAAAAATATAAGGAAATATACCTTCCTTAATGTAGAGTTTCATCCTTTAATAGGGTTCTACCAAAATTAATCTTTTCTCCAAACGATGAGCATTCAAAACTACTTGGTCTCACCAAAACACATGAATAAACTTCAATAGAATCACGTATTCCACCAAAGAAAAACTATCTATCTTTAAACATTTATCCCAAAAACAGAAAGAGTAAGATAAAACAACTCTTCAGAAAGAAAGATTCTCATAGGGAGGGAAACAACTTTTAAATCTTCAAAGTTCCACGGTACTACCCAGAGTTCATCATAGACCATTCTGTAAGTAACTGTCCTTAAAATTCCTCAAAATAACCCAAACTAAGATTGAAACCCAAATACAAGAAGTACTTGATAACATAGTCTTCCAAGATAAACTTTATCATTCATCTCCAATAAAAATCAACCACTCCTAACATCTTATAACCAAAGTAACTAACCGAAACATATTTTCCCAAGATAGGTCAATCATTTCCATAAGAAACCTATAATACCATAAGTTCACCTTAAATTCGTTTATTCTTCAAAATATAATTCAACCTTTACTCCTCAAAGAAAATACCGTAGTGATCTATTTACCTTGATCAAATAGGGTTCCCAAAATAGTGAGCGTCTTCTAAAATAATAATCATATTTTAATCCCCTAGTCATCTCTGTCATATTAATACAACAATCATCACATTTTCTATCACATTGGTTTTTGGGACATGTTCTTCCATTTCCCACCATTTACTAAGAAGAGAAAGTATAATTAGGGGCTTTAATACTTAGCCAATAATCATGAAAAGGAACTTAAATCATATAAGGATAACATGTAGAAGAAAATTATACCCTAACTTGTGATCCCCTAGGTTTCAAACTAGGTTATCCATGATCATATATCCTTATGTGAATCTTTATATTATTTTATCTTTGTTCCTTTAATAATGGTTCCTACTAAGCTTATGAATTTACCAAAGCATATCCCCCGGGAGTGTAGTAACCAAGAGTGCAGCAAGGCCCGTTGTCGTGTACCAGTTCCCGTTCGAGTCTAGCTCAAAGTGGTGTTTTCGGGTTTTACCTCTATGTACATCTCTGCCAGAGCCACCTCTACCTGCTCGTATCCCGACATGGATGTATTTTCTTGGCAACCCCTTACTCAATACTCACCAAAATAACAGGAAGATTTCTTATATATAAACATCTCTATAGGCTTCTTCCTAAAGTTTTCATATCCTAATTTCCACAAATAAATAAACCATCCTTTGATACCAACTATATAATACCGCCTTTTTATAACATAAACATTCATTACATTACACAAAACTGAGGATCTTTAAGGTTTAGTGTCCTGGAAACCAAAAACATAATACATGCAAACAACATAAAACATTCTTATTAAACACTTGAAAGGATTCTACTTAAGTTCATCCTAGGTTCATTAATGCATCTCATAAGCTGGGGACATACATCAAAAGAAAGGGTGAGCAGATGGACCAGTAAGGGAACAAGAGAAACATCTAACATGTGAACTTGAGATACATCAACTATGTCATAAAAAAGAACTTTAAGGCATGAGAAATAAATCATGTGGCATATCATAATAAAAATAAAATTTTTCATAACTTTAAGATGTGGATAAATCATTTAACATAGACAATCATGAACATATCACCAAGGTCCATCCCGAAGGTGTCATTTGAAAATTACCAAGGTTATTCACCAAGATATCGTGAAAATTGTAATCTCTAGTGGTTACATCATTACCCAATGCATTGGAGCGCTATCAGGGAGCACCATTAAATTTGACTTTATTATCATGTGATACACATATATCATCATCAAAAATTTCATAAATCACCCATATAGCATAAAATAAATGGGTTTCATTTCATAATCATAACGTTTTAAAAACTGCTTTAAAGACATGATCTTTACGTCACTTTAAACCCAGAGAAGGGGAGAGCGGGTCTCATGTATGTAAATCCCAGAATTTAAAATATAAAAACTTGGTATATATGTGAATACCCCTATAGAAGAGGGATATTTGAGTATTCACTTAATAAAATAAATGAACTTTAGAAAAACAGATAGACATTTTGATACGGAAATTCTGCAGCATAACGGCTATGTTTCGGTGTCTTAGAAAACATTGAAAAGAGAGGGGACATGGGCCAAAGAATCATAAATGACCCATAAAACATTAAATGGACAGAATATAAAGGATATAATAAAATGGTAATGAAATTTGAAAGATATACCATATGAATTGCAGAACATGAATGGAAGACAAAAATAAGATTTCTCTTATGAAAATTCGGCAGCCTAACGACGTCACTAAAACTTCAACAAAATGAATTGAAGAGATCAAGCAGGGTATCTCATCATATGAACATATAATATCAGAATGATAGATATATATATCATACCCCATAATAATAAAAAGGAACTTGAAATATTTGACATGAAAGTAGAACTTTGAAAAATTGAGAAAGGTGAAAGAATCCCTTAAAATTCGGCATCCTAACGACGTCACTTAAGCTTCGACCAAAAATGAATTGACAAGATCAAAATAGGGTCTATCATAATATGAAAATAAGGGTTAAGTATGATAGATATAGGGATCATACTCCAACATAATAAAAAGGAAATTGAAAGACTTGACATGAAAATAGATCTTGAAAATGAGAAGGGTGAAAGAATCCATTAAAAATTCGGCAGCCTAACGGTGCCACTTAAAACATCAAAATACTGAATTGAAGAGATAAAATGGGGTCTATCATAATATGATCATAAAAGATCAGTATGATAGATATAGAGATCATTCCCCAAAATAATAAAAATGAACTTGAAAGACTTGACAAGAAAATAGAACTTGCAAATGAGAATGGTTAAAGAATCCGTTACAAAAATTTCGGCAGCCTAACAGCGCCACTTAAACTTTCATAAAATGAAATGATTAGAGTAAGAGGGGGTATCTCATCATATGAAAATAAAAAGGACAGTATAATTAATTTAAAATAACATCCTATAACATAAGAATATGGAGCATAAAAGAAATGAAAAAAAGAGATCACTTGAAAAGAAAGAGAGGGGTCAGATCCCTTACCTTAAAACGTAACTCTTAAAACTCAACGGTTTGGACCTTGAGGGCTTGGGGGCACCTTGGGAGGACTCTTCGGGAGGTAAGGAGACCCGAACTTCATTGAGAAATATTTTGGAGTCCAAAGGATGAGAGAATGTATTGGTATTTATAAGAAAAGTGATGGGACAAGGCATTAATGGCCAAGGGACACCTCAAAAGTGGGTTTCTCAAAACCATGTGCTCTCCCAAGATATTTCCCATTAAGTTAGGCCACATGGGGCCCCCAATACAATAAGTCATCACCTTTGGTCGGAAAACCCACAAAATATCTCATGACATCATCATGACACAGTTATGATGTCATTAAACATATCGAAACCCTAAAACTGTATTTTTACTATTCACTGAAAATTCAACTTTCTCAGAAAAATCCCAAAATTTCACATTAACCAAATATCGATGCTCTGATTAAAAAAATGAACTCCATTTTATAAAAATAATTTTCTAAATATTTTTAATTTAATTTTTAAATAAATACACTATTCACCGAAAATTCATTTTTTTAGAAAAATCCCAAAAAATTACCATAACATAATATCGACGCTCTGAGTTCAAAAATAAAAACCATTTTATAAAAATAATTTTTCAAATATTTTTAATTAAATTTTTAATTAAAAAAACACTATTCTCCTGAAAAAACTAATACTTGAATAATAATATATGAAACCGTTATTTAACCATTTTATTGAATCACATTACTTAATCTAGGTGCCTAGATTATATTATTACTTTCTTTATGTAAGATTACTAATCCATTTGGTCACATTACTAGTCCTAAGCATAAAATCACTATTCATAATTTACTATTCATCAAAAATTAAGTTGATCTTATTAGACTCTAAATTTCATACTGAACGTAATTGTAGAAGACCATTTTTTGAAAATCATTACACATTTTTAATTATTTAAGGTTTACATAAACATGTTTAAAATATCCTTTTTCTAAAATTCATGGAAAATATGCATTCTATATTTATCTGGTCATTTGAAAATTCATAAACTTCAACATAAGAAGAAATCGAAATTTTTATTTAAAACAAAGGATTACATAAGGCAGTTATGGTCTCCTTACATAGCCCCTTATCACACCAGCATATGACTTAAGTGTAAGGTGTGCTAAGGTGAGAGAATCTGAGGGAGGCTCGGCCAACATCGCACGAGTAGTAATTTCTATCACTTTGAACTTCTCATGAAGGCGATTTCGTTCTAACATCACACGATGAAGTTCGGCTTGGGTTTGGTACAGAGAAAAGCCTAGTGGTGCTACCTCCTTCCGAAGTTCTGTTAGATGGGCTTCGATTGGTCCAAAACTACTGGGTGAGGCTATCGAATCTTCTTTCTATATTAATTAACAAAGATTACATTTATTTAGAGACAATAATCAAAACGTTTAGTTTTCAGCAGTCATATTGACCAAAAGTCATATAACAGTCAAAAACCCAACAGTCTCATTTTAATTATACTCATGTTATCAAATGAAACATTTTTGTTGAGTATAAAAAAAAATAAAATAACACACAAAATTAGGAAACAATATTTATTCAAAATTTTGGGTCATTACACCCCTGCCCGAGTCTCCTTACACGGCTAACCTACATGGTCCTCTTAATCCTAAACTACACGAAGTGTTCACTAAGGACATGATGTGTACTGGACAGGTTTGGTGACCCATGTAGCAGGTTACATGGACGGCTACACGGCTGACACTTAGATGGCGTGTTCCGAACAAACACGGCGTGTATAATAGAAGATAACACCGTCCCGTGTTGTTCGTTACAAGGAAGGGTACCTCGAATAAGGATACATGACGTGTTCTTACAAAACATGGCATGTACTACACGAGTGTCCTCGACCTATGTTGTTAATGAAATGACCGGTTACACGGTTGACTACTACACGGTGTGTATTTATCGTACATGGCGTGTCCCCGAAGACTTTATAAAACCCCGTGTCTCTATGCACATAGTCAGTAACACAGTTTAAAACTACACGACATGTATTAATAATGTACACGCCGTGTATTCTGGGTTTTTCCGGGAAGTAGCTCAGATACTGTACCGAACGCCAGAAACACAGAAAAACAAACATTTATGTGCCAAATTTCGATCCATGGGGGCCCATACTCCCTACGAATCAAATCTTGGCATCATAACAATACATACACCAAGTAAACAACATAACAATCTAATGATCGTCCAAATACTGATCTTAGAGGGCCCACAACACCTCTAAGACCAATGTTTGGCATCCATGATAAAGTAACTACAGAAATAAACAACACCCTATCAATATAGCGGTATCTCTATCACAACAACTATCACAACAACATGCATAATCTATCATTACATCTATCACAACATCATGAAATCTCTAATGCACCCTAGATGACATGGAAAAAGGCATGACATGTGATTTACTAACCAGTGAATATATGATGCATGAGATGGAATACCCTCATCTCATTAGGTTGCAAAAAAATAGAACCACAATAATATGAACTGTAACAGCACAAAACATGTATATCACCGAATAATGAAGTATAATATACTATAACACTTGTAAAAACTAAAAATTTCAATTAAGGGGTAATATAGCTTTTCCTTGTACACTGGTTAATTACTCCCGGGCACAGTTATGTACTAACTACCCATTCCTTCTTATCACTGTCTATTATCGCAAAACAGTAAGGTAATACAAATGAAAGAAAACCTCCTCTGATACCACTTTGTAACATCCCGAATCCAGGGACTCATAACTGGTGCCCCGTACGCGGTTCGCCACATGACTTCAAGCATGTTTCCCCAAACACCAGAGGCTGCCGACTAGCAGCGAGGGCCTTGGTGAGTCAGTGGGGAAACTATGCCCTCATTGTGTAAATTATACAGCATAAGAACAAACATACAAAATAGCAGAAACAGGAACAACATACAACAACTAAAACTAAAAGTAGAAGCAATGTATGATATAACAATGATGCAGTATGGTACATGTGTCTATGGAATGTAGTAAACAGAACAACATGCATAAGTACAACTGAAACCAAATACTAAAAGTAAAAAACAACTCCAACTGCATCGGGAGCCAAAGCCCGGTACCATGCTCTCCAGCTCCCACCAGAAATCAAGTACCTGAGGTGGAAGGGCCGCAATCCCTATCCACACCTGCAACCATATAATCTATTTGGTCCGAAAAAGAAGACCCATATAGGGTGTGATACTAATCCCAGTAGGAAACCACCTCAAGATTTGTGCCGTATTGTCAGTGATCAATATAGAAAAAGTAAAGGAAATAAATATATTAATGAACTATGAGTACACCAGTAGAAATCCTACCAATTACCATCCACATTAATTTAATTAAACAACCAGGGAATCTTGAAAAGCTACCTAGTCCTTGGTAAAGCAAGTAACATAGCAGGTAACTAAAAGACTACCTAACCCACAAGCAGTTCAAACCCAAGCTTGTTCTTTGGATTGGTGGACTCGTCACAACCAACCAAACAAAAATCACACTGACTCTCCAGGTGGCTCAAACTAGCAGACCCCTATAGTCCAGTTATCAAACAAGGCACAAACACTCTGAGAAGCTCTTACGTCAATTACCCTATGGTCTTGCAACGATAGCTATAGACTCTCTAAGGAAGCACTTACATCTAATTCCTCATGTGGTTTCGATACATGTGTAAACTAAGAAAACTCTCGGGAACCACAATGTCCTATTACTATAGGTCCTGTGTACGAAACTAAAACCAACAGACCCTCTAGGGAAGCACTTAATCGTCTATTCCCTCTTTGATATCCCTCACCAGGTTCTCACAACCATAAGTAGTCCAGTCGAGCTTAATCGATGGTAAGCAGCCCAATGTAAGTTCAACAACTACTTGGATGATAGCTACAATGCATCAAGAAAATTCAAATAGTAGGAAACACATGAAAGCAGTTATAACAAGTAAACTAACAATTGCAATAGGGTTTTCCTCACAGGAAAACGGGGCCAAACGGAGATAAACAACCAAATAGGGAAAAACACCCATGGGGTGATCCTCAAACATGCACCCAAGCATAAATTAGTATCAATTAATTATAAACTAACAAGAAATCTAAGGAGATTAAATAATAGGATCAAAATCCCAAACCCGGGATACCCGATACATGGGTATCTGACACATTTGCAACCAAAACTCAAAGACATTAAACTTAGGGCAACAAACCACCTACCTCTATCCTTGGAGATCGATATAAGTGCACCATGATGATTGATTCTCCTTATAATGTCGATGATCCGAGAAAACGTCCAAAATGATCAACCCATGAGAACATGAAAATGAGGAGGAATCCTGAAACAATGCTAAAGAAGAACCAATAACTCACCACTGCTATTCTATTGCAACCGAATGTGTTCTATTCGGATAGTCGGTGATGGATCGGTGGCTCAGAGAAGATTCGGCCTCCTCTGAAGCTCTGGGCGGAATTAGGCAGAGAAGAAGATGAAAATAGGGTTAACTCGCGACCTTGGTCCGATTAATGAAATAAAAAGAAATGTAAACGTTGTGTATTTTTAGAGTACACAGTGTGTACCTTGGTTTTCTATAATCTGTTTTAAGCAGCCACCACATCACCCCACATGACCGTGTGTGTGTCCCGGACACGGCCAACACACGACCTCGCGCGGAAGAAAAGTACACGGTTTGTACTCATAAAGTACACGGCATGTACTCTGAAAATTTCCAGATTTTCCCCTTTTCCTTAAAAACGACCATAAAAGGAAAACATACTTGAAATGATGATATGGGTTCTTACAGTTACACTACATCTTCCTGTAGGTGAGGGACCAAGAACCCCTAGCAATAATAGGTTGTGGGTTTTAGAGATAATGAAAAGTGGTTCAAGCCTAGTGTTGGTGAAGGGATGGTGGGGCAGAGTCAGTTAGACATTTCTATTAACTAATTCAATGCATGGGATATTCAATGAGAGTCCCAGGGGGGCACATATCCTTGTTGAATGGAATTTTTCAAATTCTATATATTAGAAATTATTTTTTGGTATTCATCATTTTGGGTCTATATATAGTTTTTAGGTCTATATATATATTTAATTAATATTAATATAATTTAAACTTAAATAAACAATAAATTTTTGTAAATATATATTACTTTCAAAATAATAAAAATAGGTAACTATATATACATTTTTTTGAAATAATTAAAATTTCCAAAATTTAAATAATTATATTTTATAAAAAATAACCCTAAAAAATAATTATTTATAACTAATATAATTTAAAAAATAATATTAATATTATTTTTTTAGCTTCATTTGAAAAAATTATATTATATATATATATATTGAATAATATATTTTATATATAAATAAATTTAAATATAAAAAATTATATACATATATATATATATATAATTATATTACAATAAATATCATAATATGATATAATATATATAATCCATTTGAGATGTGTAAGAATTAACCGCACCTCAATCTGACGCACAATGTGACTAATATGAATCAATGTGCGCATTCTTATTTAAAATTAACAACAATTTTGGAAAATAGGAAAACTCACCTACTTAGAACACATAAAAATCATTCATAATGTTTTGATACTTTATGAAAACGATCTATAAGTCATTTTATATGTGTATAAATGAGACATACCTAAATCTGATGCACAGTGTGACTGGTGTGACTTAAAGTGCATCTTTTTAGGTAAAGATTTCATCAATCTTAATAAAAAGAAAAACTGACCTATTGAAAACTGAGTAAGCACATTCATATTTTTATGAAACCTTAGGGAAATAATCCATAAGTCATATGTGATTTTTAGGAATTGGTTGCACCTAAATTTGATTTATAGTGTGCCTATTATGACACAATGTGTCAGTTAACTGTTTAAAATCAACCATTTAGTTCAAAAAAAAGGCACTCACTAAAAATAGAGAAAACACACACATATTTCTTTGGATAATTTAGGACCTTGATTCATAAGTCATTTTTTATGTGCATGAATTAGTCTTACATAAAACGGATACACGATGTGATCGGTATGAGTCAATGTGTGTGTTTCTGGTTTGAAATGTCATTTTAGTAAAAAAGAAATGTGACGTACTAAAAACCAATTAAATTCATTCATTGTGTTTTGATAATTTATTAAAATGATTGATAAGAAATTTTGGATGTGTTATAATTATCCTCACTCTAATCTGACACATGGTGTGAGTGATAGAAATCAAAGTGAATCTTTTTATTTAATGTTGACATCAATTTTAGTAAAACAGACAACTCACATACTCAAAACCAAGAAAATACATTCATATTGTTTTGATACTTTTAAAAAATGATTAATAATTAATTTTCAATATGCAGGAATCATTCTTACCTCAATCCAACACATAATGTGACTGGTATGTCTCCAAGTGTATCTTTTTATTTTAAAATGACATCAATTTTAATAAAAATGACAACTATCATATTGAAAACCAAGAAAACTTCTTCATACTGTTTTTATACACTATATAAATGATCTATAAGTCATTTTTGATATGTATGAATTAGCTTCACTTCAATCCAATGCATGATGTTCTTTATAGGACTCAAGGTGTCCGTTATTAGTTTAAAATCAAAAGTTTAGTTCAAATAATTCCACTCACTAAAAACCAAGAAAACACACTTTTATTTTGTTGATAATTTAGAAAATTGATTGATATTTCATTTTTGACATGTAGGAATTGGTCTCAGATCAAACCGATAATCTATATGATCAGTATGAGTCAAAGTACGTGTTTCCAGTTTAAAATGACATTTTCGTAAAAAAGACATGTAAAATACCCAAAATTGAGTGAACACATTCCTATTGTTCTCATACATTATAAAAATGATCTATAACCCATTTGGTATGTGTAATAATTATCCTCACCTAAATCTGATGCACAATGTGACCAATATGGCTCTAATTCAGTCCTTTTATTTAAAATTGGATTCAATTTTAATTAAAAGGACAACTCAGCTACTAAAAACTGAGAAAAACATTCATATTGTTTTTATACTTTATAAAAGTGGTCAATATGTCATTATTGACATGTAGGAATCATTCACACCTCAATTTGATGCATGGTGTGGCCAGTATGACCCCAAATGTGTCTTTTTATTTAAAAATGACATCAATTTTGATGAAAAACAACTAACCTACACAAAACACAGAAAACACATTCATATTTCCTTGATACATTATGGAAAAAAAATCCATAAGTCATTTTTGATGCGTAGGAATCTACTGCACCTCAATCTGATACACAATATGCCCGATATGACCCAATGTGTCTATTATCTGTTTAAAATCGACAGTTTAGTTCAGAAAATGCCACTCACTAAAAACGGAGAAAATGTGACCATATTTTCTTGAGGATTTTGGACATTTATTCCTAATTCATTTTTGATGTGCATGAATCGGTCTCATGTCAAATTGATAAAATATGTGATCAGTATGATCCAAAGTTTATGTTTCGAGTTTAAAATGAAATTTTAGTAAAAAAGACACGTGACATACTAACAAACAAATAAACACATTCGTATTATTTTGATACATTATGATAATGATACATAATATATTTGGTACATGTAATAATTTTTCTCACCTCAATCTGATGCATGATGTGACTGATATTTCTCAAACTGTGTCTTCTTATTTAAAATTGACATCAATTTTAGTAAAAAGGACAACTCACCAACTCAAAACTAGGAAAATGCATTCATATTTTTTTGATACTTTAGTAAAATGATCCATATGTAATTTGATATGTGTAGGAATTAGTCAAACCTCAATCCAACGCACAGTGTGATAAGTATGACTCAAAGTGTTTCATTTTATTCAATAATGACATAAATTTTTATAGAAAGGAAAACTTACCTACTCAAAACTGAGCCAACATATTCATGTTTTTTTTACACTTTACAAAAATGATCCATAAGTCATTTTTGACAAGTAGGAATCAACTTCACCTCTATCCGACATAGGGTGTGCCCGGTATGACTCAATGTGCCCGATATCAATTTAAAATGAAGAATTTAGTTCAAAAAATGTCACTCAAAACAAAATAAGAAAATTTAATTTTACATTCTTGATAATTTAGGAAATTGATTCATAAGTAATTTATGAAACGTAGGAATTTGTGTCATATAAAACTGATACACGATGTGATCGATAAGAGTAAAATTATGTGTTCCAGTTTTGAACTACATTTTAGTAAAAAATACATGTGAAATAATAAAAATTGAGTAAACACATTCATATTGTTTTGAAACTTTATAAAAATGATTCATAATCCATTTTGGACTTGTAAGAATTAGCTTAACCCCAATCCGACTCACGGTGTGACAAATATAACTCAAAGCGTGTCTTGTTCTTTAGAAATGACATAAATTTTAGTAAAATGGACAAATCACCTACTCAAAACTAAGAAAACAAATTATTATTATTGTGATAATTTAGGAAAATTATCCATATGTAATTTGAGACAAGTAGGGTTTATACACACCCCAATCCAATGAATAATGTTACCGGTAGGTCTCTAAGTGCATCTTTTTATTTATAAATGACATAAATTTTAATAAAAATGAAATATGACATACTAAAGACCAAGGAAATTCATATATATTGTTTTTAAAATTTAGGAAAATGATCCATATTTCATTTTTGATGTGTAGGAATTAATTTCACTTTAATCTAATGAACGATGTGCCAGGTATAAATCAATGTGTTCGTTATCAATTTAAAATCGAGAGTTTAGTTCCAAATATTTCACTCACGGAAAACTGAGAAAAAACACTCTTATTTTTTTGATAATTTAGTAAATTTATTCATAATTCAATTTTTATGTTAAGGAATTTTTCACACATTAAACCGATACATGATGTGATTGGTATGATTCAAAGTGCATGTTTCCAATTTAAAATGAAATTTTTTCTTAAAAAGACACATGACTTGCTCAAAACCGAGTACACACATTCATATTGTTTTGATACTTTATAAATATGGTCCATAATCTATTTGGGATGTGTAAAAATTATCCAAATCTCAATCTGACGCATGCTGTGATCGATATGAATCAAAGTGCGTCTTTTTATTTAAGTTTGACATAAATTTTAGTAAAAAGGAAAACTCACCTACTCAAAACATAGAAAACTCATTCAGATTATTTTGATACTTTAGTAAAATGATCCATAAGTTATTTGTGACTACTAGGAATCAGACACACCTCAATCTGATATATGATGTGTCCAGTATGAATCAATGTGTCCATCATCAGTTATAAAACAACAGTTTAGTTAAAAAAGTGCCTCTCACTAAAAACTGAGAAAACACACCCAGATTGTCTTTATAATTTATGAAAATGATTCATATGTAATTATTGATGTGTAGGAATTTATATCATTTAATATTGACACATGATACAACTGGTATGAGTCATATTGCATTTTTTTCAGTTTAAAATGATATTTTAGTAGAAAAGACAAACGACGTACTCAAAACTGGGAAAAACATTTGAATAGTTTTGATAATATAGGAAAATGATCTATAAGTCATTTGAGATGTTTAAAAATCATCCACACTTCTATCAAACACATGGTGTGACCTTTATGACACAAAGTTCATTTTTTAATATATAAGTATCATTTTAATTAAAAATGTGCATCATATCACCAAAATAGAGAAAACAAGACTAGATTGCTTTCTATTCATTAAAATGATGTATTTATACTTTATTTTATTTATTTTTTGGTGATTCTGGGGTTGTGCTGTGCTGTTACATTAGAATATACTGGTGGGGAAGTGTGATGTAACATCACACAACAGTATGTCTCTTTATCAAACCTTTTAAAAGTTATAATAAATGAGTCCTTTATAGACACTTATAGAAGAGATGATAAATGGTTATTTACAAATTATTTTTTAGCACTAATAATAACTAGGGATTTTAACCTTTCCCCAGTAGTAATTACTTCTCTATCACTGATAAAGGCCATTTTTATCACTGTTAAAGGCATGTTTTATAGTAGCGTAAGTCAATAGAGTACCCGAACTCTAGTGCATTGGGGGTTCCAATCATTAAGTAGATAGAGTTCATGTTGCCTTATGCATCAGGGGTACCACTTAGTAGGTATATAGAGGAACTTTTCCCTAATATTTCAAGGGGTTACCACTCAACCTATGTAAATAGTAAGTGGGACCTGTGCCCTGGTACGATAGGGGGTTTGCAACCTTGAGATCTCTTCGGTGATCTTTCTCGAGAACAACTACTTTTTAAGTGTCAATGAAACATGTTTCATGCTCGGATAACATCATATTATATCTTGTATTCCTATATTAAGTCCACCATTACATTCCTAGTGGAAAACTAGTCAGCAAAGGCTACTCATAGGACAAAATCCACGTTTTGAAGAAGGATATACAGAAGGTTGAAATTTCAATGAAAATTACATGGTGTGCACCAATGGTCACATAGAGTGTGACATTTCATGGAAACCTAGTCACGTCCTTACATACACATGGATTGTCTGAACAGATAGTACTGTAAACCTTTTACATGTATTACACAATATGCCTTGGATGATTGGGGCCTACCCATGTGCTCCTAGCCATGCCCATGCTCACCACCCCATGCCCGTGAACAACTGGTCGAGCCCATATAATTTGGGAAATTCCCATGTACCTAGTCATTCCCATTCTTGTGTACTCCTAGAGTACATTCCAAGCCACCAATGTAATGTCTCACAACATATGGTGGGGGTATACATGGCATGTGATCCTTATATTCTTCAAAACTCCAACCGTCTCTTCCAGGGGACTACAAAACATGTATTCCCAGACTACACACAGTGTAGTTAGGTTTTTTAATATAAACCCAATAAATATATAAATTCTTTTCCTGCATCATCATGAAATCCATTGTTTCCTTGATTCATGACAAGGGTTCTGGATCTAGTGTCATCCATGCCTGATCTATCACTAATGGCTGGATTTTGGCCTCCCAATCCCCACTCGGCTCCAACCATTGCATTACATCATTTTTGGCACCACAAAAAATCCCAAATCCATGAAGGAATAACCCAAATCCCACAATCCATCCTAATCCATCCCCCAATACCCAACTCAATTATCATTTACATAAGCACCATGAATTCTTGGGGTTCAATCTCACTTGATCCTACCTCCATAATGTCAAAATATGACCCAGAGGACCAACAATGAAGAACACAAAAATGGTGGGGGACGAAGCACTGAACAAAGTGAATCCATCTCCAACAAAAAATATTAGCCAATGATCATAAAATAATTGTATCCAGGGGTGATATCAAGGTGAAATAATGATTTATTAGAGAAAATAAATAAAAATAATTATGATAGGGATTTTGTGAATATCTGAAAACATAAAAAATTAAAGAAGGTAAATTAATTCATGTTTGCTTAAATAAAAATGGAGTGACATCCAAAAATAACAAAACCTACCTAAATCATGGGTTGATCAGTGGTGAAGAATACATTCTCTAGTGATATAGAAGACCCGGTGAATTCGCTGGATCTTGATCTACTTCGATCTGATCATCTATCATTCTCTAATCCTGATATTCCAATTAAAATTCCCATTCTTCCTATCAAATACTTCCACGATTATGTGGATAACACAAATGATTTTTTAAAATTATATATTTATAGTGGTTTAAATTTTGGTCATTTACTAAAAATAAATAAATAAAATTATTTATTTTATTAAATGCACCAGCCAATGGTAACCTCCCTTAGAAAGTCTATGGATGGCCAATATTAGGTTTACCTAGGGTAAAACACACATTATAAAATCAACCATGGTGTCAGATTTCAAATATGAGGTCCCACACAATGGAAAATATATTAAATAAATATTATGCATGTGTGTGTCATTTAAAATAAATTAATATATTTAATATATTTTTATGGGGTCCTAAGAGACCCAAAAACCTCATTGAATACAAGGATAAATCTATATATACACATAAGAATATTCAAAGGACAAATACATCATACCCAAAGTCCCTACATCCTCTATATATAGTATCGAGTTTCACACCTAGTTAAATTGGAGCGTGGGTCCTTTACCTACAGAGTGGTAACCCCTGTCAAACCAGGGATGAGTCCTCTCTCTAACTATTTATTAGATCCCAATTTTCATACCAGGGTACATGTATTATACCTACCAAGTGGCACACCCTGACACACCGGGGAACGAGTCCTCTGTCTACTAAGTATAACCCCCTATCACACCAGGGCTTGATTAAATTATCTATTGAGTGGAACCCCTATTGCACCAGTGTTTGAGTCCTCTATCTATGGATCAGAACCCTCATATAAAACAATTGATTCAGTTCCTCTTTTGGATATTTCCCCATTAACTATTAAATATAATTGTGAGGTGTGATACCTCTCTACATTTTTTTTATATAGACACATGAGATGCTCAACACTGGAGATGGGCCCTTGGAGATGTAGGCCGACTCATCATTATTAGGTGGGATGTGGGGATAGATATCCCCTTTCTATCTTGTTTCGGATTCTTGTATATCATATCTAGGTTATTATTGATTTGTATCATGCTTTTATTTATTGGAATATGTGGGTTTTTTTAATACTATTGTATCTTTCTATTTCTCCATTTTTAGTTTTCGGTGTGTCCTACTAGGTTTGTATATACTCACTCTTACATGGTATTTTATCACATGTGTCATGTCTTGTTTGTACGACACACATATTGTAGGTGACATCGATGGATTTAAGTTATATTGGGGTGTATTAACTGTGTTTGATGGTCATAATTGGAGATCATGAGTGAAACTCACTTCAACTATTTTTTAAATTGAAATCAGGTTTGGATTTCATTTTTATTTGGGTGTGTATTTTTCCACTTAATGATTTGGTTTATTTTTTCATACTCTGATGTATTACCTAGAGGTATTTCATGCATGGTTGTACTCTATATATTCCCGTATTTATTCATTTCTCTTCAATTTCACTTTGAGATTGTTGTGTGTGTTCATAGAGGTACATAGGATAAGGTCAACCACTTCATTTATGAATTCTAGGCACTTTTTGCCAGCCCATAGCCTATTGAAGGTGAGATTGGGGTCATCACACTTGATTTTTCACCAACCAGGGAGGCCAACATGGGTCATGTCATAACCACATTAATCAATAAATTTTCATTAATAAAAACTTTTATACAAATTTTTATAAATTGGTTATTAATATTTATACCAACCAATTTAACATCTTAGTTTACTATATCACATTTAACACAGACTTAAGGTATTGTGTATGAAAATGTATTGAATACATCATGTTTTATTTAAAAATAACTAAATATAAAATCTTATAAAGTTACAAAATTTGAGATTGAATATTTAATTTTAAGATTCTATAGAAATAAATGATATTGGATGAGTCAAAAGTTAAGGAAAAATGGTAAACTAATGAAGTATATATAAATTTGGATAGAAACAATATTATTTCAAATATATTGATGATACCATAAGTCATTAAAAATGAACTAAAATTTCAACTAATAAAATATGTACAAGAATGATCGATAATTGAAGATGTCCTTGAAAAAACTCCAATATTAGTGAAATCAACAACAGGAGTACAAAAATAACAATCACTAAATACTAATGTTCAGAAGAGTGAAAAATATATATGAGAAGATCTTATAGATTCATATAACCATTCCAGTGGAATATAGTTGACACCAAATTCTTACATCAAATGTATACGGGGAAACTAAAATACCCATAAGAGGAAAAAAATTTCTATGATTTGAAGTATTGGGAGTTATCCATTGAGGAATAAATGAATTCATTAAATATAAAAAAAACTTGGTAGTTGGATTAACTATCAAAAGGGTAGTGATTACTGAAGAAAAAATGGGTCTCAAATTTAAAAGAAGAAGTTGGTCGAAGTAGAAGGTATAATACATGATTTTTGGTGAAAGGATTCCAATTAAGGGAAGGAATTAATTTATTAGATATTTTATCACTATTAATAATGGATAATACAATCAGTATTTTTTCTTATCATTATTGTATTTTATGGTTTAGAAGTGGAATAGATAGAAATAATTACCTCCTTTCTTCATGGTAATTTGGACGAGGATATCTACATGAATTATCCCAATGAGTTTAAAGACCATCAGAAGGAGGGCCTTATTTGTAAACTGATGTGAAGTCTCAATGGATTAAAAAACCTTGAAATTGAAACCATAAGTCTGATACATTCATAATTGAGTAAGGTTTCATAACGAGTGACTCTGATCATTTTTTATATTAAATGTTATAAAATTATGGAGATTATATAATTATCCAACCAAGTGTGGATGACTTGTTGCTGGTGAGTTTGGAGATTCAGTGGATTTATTAGATAAATAGTAAGCTATCAAAAAGATTTGAAACGAAGGATCTTTCTCAAGATAAGAAAATTTTGAAGATGAGGATAATGAGGGATCCAAAATCTGGTACCTTGGTGTTATCCCAGAAGGAATACATATATAAGATCATTTAATGGTTTGAAATGACCAGATATAAATATTTTATAATGATCCTCACTAGAAAATTCAAGTTATCCAAGCAATTTGTGCGTTCAATCAAATATGGCCTCTAATATATGGAAAAATTATTGTATACCTCATCTATTAGATTCTTGATGTATGATATGGTTCGTACATAGCTATACATTACCTTTATAGTGGTATTGGTAATTTATTTCATGTATAAACCAGGGATGTCATGAATTTGATAGTCTAATACTTGAATGTATTAGTAGATAAAACATTATGTTTTGAAAAATTATCCTTTAAATGTAAATTATACTGTATATCTTTCTAGTAATTTTGAAAATTGAAAAATCAAAAAGAGTTTTGTTTACATATTTATTGGAAACAATATCAATTAGATTTCATGGATTCAACTGGGTGTGACTTTTTCTATGACTGAAGTAGATTATATAGTAGCAATAGTGGATGAAAATGAGTTTATATGATTAATTCACTTGGTGAAGAAACTCAAAAAATCAATGGAAGGAGGAATGTTTTTAAGTAACAATCAGAGTTCCATCCACATTTCTAAGAGTATAGTATTTCATAAAAAATGAAATAAATCAACCTAAAATTACATTTCTTCTTAAATATTCTATAAGATAAGGTTCTTGAGTGATGTAATATTTCATAGAATAAAAATTCAGCTGACATGTTAATGAATGTGTTTTTCCTAGAGATCCTAGGGTAGCATTGTACCTTTGTTCGGATTGGCTAAATGAATGGGATATTTAGAACACTATAATGATTAAAAAAGTAAGAAATTATTTTTCCAAAATATTGGAGGATGTTTATGATATTCCATAAATAAATATTAAAGTGAGTTATTATTAGATTCGTGATGTTTTATTAATGTCACTAGATGTTTTCCCATCATAAGTTCACACTATGACAATTTTACTTGGCCTTGTCAAAGTCTAAGTAATAGGAGTCTTCAACATATGGGTTTCCTACCAAAAATTTGTTTTACTTTCTATGGATTTTTTTATGATTGGTATTCTTGATTGTGGAATAGTTTACCTAGTTGGATGGTTAATTTAGTGGAATCCACTACTAAATGAAGTAGTCAATGGATGGATGATCACAAATGTTGGATGGTGGTGTAACCTGTTTAAAAGGAAATAAACCTCTATATAAGGAGGTGGAACCACTGGCTGAGGTGTGATGTAGTATAATATAAAATGTGTAACTCTAACTTACTTAGATAAAATATTTTTAAATATTGTACTTCTGGTAGTACAAAATAGTTTTAAGTCTTCCTCCATAGGTGTAGGATGAAAGTAAAAACAATTACAAACTAATGTTCCTTATTTGTTTTCCCATTTTTTGAATACATTTGTGTATGTTTATGTTCATATGAATCATATTTTAAGAGGTGATTAGAGTGCATCACGACTTCCTAATTTTAACACTCTTACATAAGAGGGGAAGAACCTATTGTTGAATATTTTCAATTTTGAACTATTGGTGGAAACAAATTTCTAGTGAACTCTGTAACGCCCCGACCCCACTTACCCAGACTCGGTGCATTATTACATAACATTGGCATGATCACAAATGATCAAGTCCCAAAAGAACAATTAGTTTAGTAGCCTTAGAAAACACTGGATACATTCATAATGTTTACATTACATCATAAAGTGAAAAATACAACAACATCCTCTCTCCACACTCATATCCCCTTATACTATCCCTACAGGTCATTCATAAAATACTATTCACATCCTGGAAAAAACAAAACATAAAAAGGGGTGAGCTGAGATGCCCAGTAAGGATGAAAATATAGCAGAATCATTCATAAATAAGCATAAACAATTAAGGCAATGTATAACAAAAACAAATGCCTTTTAAACTTGAACATCAGCATAATATGGAAGAAATAAAATGAAATAATTCCATTTACTTATTCACATGGATATTCGACTAGTCGAATAATCACATGAAATATCAATAACCACTTTCATAATGATGGAATGTATAATGCAAGACTATCATAACCACGTAGTCATGGCCTTTTTCCAAGAATATAAATAAGATTTTGTCAAGGATTTGTTCTATAACACTAGTTTGTCTCATGAGACCTACCGATGCATTGAGGAGATATAGCAGGCTCCACCCGCCACTTATTATGTTCGATGTAATCCTCATAAGAACAGGTTTAAACAAAACATAAACATTCATATTAAAACTAGCATACGAAATTCCAATACTTTATCCATAAACCATGAATGGTATAAAAATAACACATCCATAGTCAAACATATCAAAAAACCTTCAATAAAATATGTATTCTGTGTATCATAATAAAAAAACTTCAAATAAACTTAAAATCCATCAAAGGATGTTTACATAGATGAAATCAAAACTATTTGAGGGGAATATCTCTTTTTTGGAAATCATTTAAAAGTCACATAATTATAAAATATAAAATTTACTTTGAAAATATTTTTATAATATTGTAAGGGAAGCTTCAGTGATTTTATAACAGTCGAAAATAGCCGCACCCGCTGTATAAGTTAAAAAAAATACATTCTTACCTTAATTTTGTCGAAAAGGTTAAAAAGTACCTTGTTTGAAAAATGTCAGAAAGATTCTTTTATAAACATATTATAAAAATTCAAAATAGGTTATAAATTACTTTAACCCATATCCTATAAAATAGTAAGAATGTTTTGAAATACATTTATAAGAAACATGGATGTGGATGATAAAGAGGCCCCAGTCGATAATTACATACAAACAACCTCGAATAATGAAGAGATTGTGAAATAAACCCTTACCTTGTACTTTTACTTGGTTAAGGGTAGTTTAACCTCATGTATAATGGTAAAATATTTGTTTTTAAATTATATAATAATTATATACATTAATATGATATCATATATGATCTTTTAACATTGCTTTCTTAATAATATCTTAGTATTATCATTGTTTCGGGTGTTAACTTACTCGTTTTATTTTATATGTTTTGTTACATAAGCCATGTTTGTTATGGATATATTGTATATTATTCATATACAAAATGATATCAAGTCCTTAAACATTATTTTTAATCATAAAATGAGAATTATACTTGATGGAAAAGATGGGGAATGAATCTCATCACGTTCGTGGTGACGGTTGTCCGTACGTACGCACGAGCGACAATATCATTCTTTTGATATTAAAATATTATATAATTTGATGGTATATCATATGTAAATAATCATTATAATTTTATTTTATTATTTACTTCAATTACACATCATTTTCATACCCATCCAAATAATAATGATTTGAATAACAATTACACCACGACGTGGAGACGGTAAGACGTACGTACACACGTATGGTGACATGTCATTCAAAGGATGGATAGAATACTGAATATGGTTATAACATATTTATAATAACATCACAGTATATATAATATACAGGATTAATTATTTTATAATGGTAATAACAAAGAAATAAGAAGTTGAAGAAGAAAGGAACTTGAAAGAGGGTGGTGAAAACATTACATCTTCTCCGGGTTCTTCCTTTTGATTTGATCAAAAGGGCACTTTAGGTTGGCTTTATGATCAAAATAAGGACTCTAGGTTGAATTGAAGGAAGTTGAGAGAATATTAGGGAAAGTTTTGGCTGAACCAAATGGCTTTGATTTTGTGAATTAGTGAGAAGGGGGAGTTCCCTTTTATAAGAGTTGTGAGGGGCACCTTAGAAAAAACTTAAAATATTATTTTATAATAAAATAATATTCTCTTTATAATGACTCCAAACTTATTTATTTCTAGGATAATGTGGGTAGGGGTCTAGAAAAACTCAACCAATAGGTTTTAGACAGGTTTGGGTGACTTTATTAACCTTATATTTTAGTTTTAACTCTTCGTTAATTAGTTTGACATTTACCATGTCTCTTTGTATTTTTATATTATATAGTTAACAAACATACTATATAAATCCAAGAGAACCCCAAGTGTTCCATTAATGATACACCTATCATGATATAAGTCCTTTGGCCGAAACTTAGATTTTTAGGAATAAAATATCAATTTATAATATAATATTTGTTTTAAAAACTCATTTATGTCAATTTTGAAACTATTTGGTATTTTATTTTTTCTAAATTCATAACATAATTATTACTTGAAAAATAATTCATATAGACAACCATAATATGTTTTATTAACCTTCAAAATTAGTGGAATTCATAAAAAGTCTCATATTATATTTATTTTGATATTTATAATATCAATTATCTTAATATTTCATTAATTAGGTAATTACTGCATCACTATTGTGTCATAAATAAATTAAATTATTTAAGGTCTAAAAATTATAAATAAAATTCCATTATGTAGGATTTTTTTGGCTCTCTAATGAATATTTATAATGGAATTTATATTATGTATAACACTATATTAAAAATGTTTTAGTTATTTATCTTTGATTTTATCTCTTTTAACTCTTATTTGAATTAAATAATAATAAATGTACTAATCTAATCCAAGTGGACCAAAGAGGTTCATATTTTATTAAAAATGTTTTTTTTGGTCGAATTATACTTAGACAATAGAATTAGGGCATGTTTTTGGGTAATAATAATATCATTTACCCTTAATTACCCTATTTACTTTTAACTATTGTAAATAAAAATAAAAAGTTACTATTCACCAAAAATTATTTTTTTCTTATTGAACCACATTTTACTTCTTGATATTAACCATGTCTCTTGGATTTTCAAAATTCCACTCACATAAGTGGTAATATTAAGTTTTATGTGAATTTGAAAATTCTCCTAGGAGATGGGTAAAATACGGTGAAAAGTTCAATAAACTTTTTATATATCTAAAATTATTATAAACTGACTCCAATGAGTTACATTGAACTTATATAGGTATTATATATCTATTTTTTCCTAAAATAAATTTTAATAAAATAAATAATTATACAAATTTGGTTTTAAACAATAACTCGGTGTTTTTTTCACAATTCATAAAAAATTCAACGTTTTCAGAAAATTACCAAAAATTCAAGCTAGGATAATTTTGATATTCCAAATCCAAAAATTAAGTCAATTTTGAAAGATAAAATTTATAAAATTTCAAAAATTGGGTATTACTATTCATAACGGCTAGTTTGATTGGTTGTGGTGTGAGTTAGAACTCGAAGATGCGTAAAACACACACTATTGTATTATTCAAAGAGAAGCATACCTTGGAAGCATGGGGTGTTACATTTTCCCCTCATTCAAATAATTTTGTCCACAAAATTTCTAGAATATTACTTCATAAAAATAATTAGGTGGTTCTTCATCATAAGTTCCTTGAGTTCCCACGTTGCCACTTCCATCTTATGATTTCTCCATAGAACATTTACCAGACAAGTCGTCCAGTTTCTCATCACTTATTATCTCATATCAAGAATCTTGAAATGCTCTTCACAATAAGATAGATCAGGTTCCAGTTATAATTCCTCATAGGTTAGTACAAGCGTTGGGTCAGACATGTATTTTCTCAACAGTGATATGTGGAACACAACGTGAACTTTGGAGAGACTTGGAGGCATTGCCAAATGGTAATCTACAACCCCAATTCATTCTAGAATTTTGAATGGTCCAATGTACCTGGAACTCAATTTTACCTTCTTACTAAAACCTATAACACCCTTCAATGGAGATACCTTCAAGAAAACATGATCTCCTACCTGAAATTCCAAATCCTTCCTTTGGTTGTCAACATTGCTCTTCTGCCTACTTTGAGCTAATTTGATGTGTTTTTTGATTACCTTCACATTTTCCATCGTTTCCTCCACCAGTTCTGGGCCTATGAGTTTTCTTTCACCAACATCCCCCCAACAGGTTGGTGTGTGACATCTCTTTCTGTATAAGGCTTCATATGGTGCCATCTGAATACTCAAATGGAAGTTATTGTTATAGGAAAATTCTACCAGGGGTAAATATTGATCACACATACCCTGAAAGTAAAGTGACCATGATCTCAACAGGTCTTCTAAGGTTTTAATAGTCTGTTCTGTTTGTCCATCTGTTTGAGGGTGGTAGGCAGTTCTCAAATGAAGTTCAGTATCCAAGTCATTCTAAATACTCTTCTAGAATCTTGAAGTAAAATGGGGATCACGATCAGAAAATATTTCTAGGGGCACTCCATGAAGTCTCAAAACATCATTAATATATAGTCTTACTAGAAGTTCAAGTGGTATATCTTCCCTTATAGTAAGAAAATGTGCTGACTTGGTAAGATGATCAACAATGACCCATATTGCATCGTTCCTTCTATGAGTCTTTCGTAGTCCCATGACAATGTCCATCGTAATATTATCCCATTTCCACTCAGGTATGGGAAGAGGTTTCATGAATCCTCCAGGCTATTGCCTTCTAGCTTTCACTTGTTGACAAACCATACATATTTACACAAAATTATCAATCTCCCTCTTTATGTTTTCCCACCAAAAATGTTCCTTTAAATCTTTATAATTTTTAGTCCTCCCAGGGTGTATAAATAAATTGGAACTATGAGCATCGTCCAACAATTCCCTTTTTAGATCAGGTATATCGGGAACACAATGTCTCCTCCCAAATTTCAAAATTCCATCTTCATACACAAAGACACTCAATCTCCCATCATTTATAGCTTTAATCTTCTTTTAAAACTCTTCATCATCGGCCTGAGAACTCAATATCCTTTTTAGTAAAGATGGTTTGTAAACCATTTGAAAAAGTATATATGTTTCTCCTTCCATGGTGATTCCCATATCCATCTTTACAAAATACATGAAAATAGGATCAATTTCAGCTCTTATTTTGTTCAAAACTCTACGATCCTTTCTACTCAAAGCATCTTCCACCTTATTTGGATTCCCCAGGTGGTAGTGTATTGTGCAATCATAATGCTTAAGTAGTTCAATCCATCACCTTTGCCTCATGTTGAGTTATATTAGTGAGAAAATGTACTTCAGACTCTTGTGATCAGTATAAATCTCACATTTTTCACCATAGAGATAATGTATCCATATCTTCAAAGAAAAAATTTCTACAACTAACTCAATATCATAAGTATGATAGTTTTTCTCATGAATTTTTAGTTTTCGTGATGCATATCCAATAACACTATCATTCTGCATAAGGACACAACCAAGTCCTTTCTTCGATGCATCACTATAAATAACAAACCTGTCATTCCCCGATGGTAGAGTAAAAATTGAATCATTAACTAATATTATATTCAGTTCTTCAAAAAATTATTCATAGTCTTTTGTCTAATCAAATTTAACCCCTTTACGTGTGAGCTTCGTTAATGGGTTAGCCAACCGAGCAAAAATCTGGACAAAACATCGATAATAACCTGCTAAACCAATAAAACTGCGTACCTCGGTTATACTTGTCAGTTCTGGCCATTCTTGAATTGCCTTGGTCACAGAAGGATCAACAGAGATTCCATCCTTAGAGACAATATGACCAAGAAAGGAGATCTCCTGAAGCCAGAATTCACACTTGCTAAACTTCCCATATAATTCATGTCTTCTAATAGTCTTCAAGATAATGCGCAAGTGATTTTCAGGATGTTTTTTTCTTTTGGAGTATACCAAGATATGATCAATAAATACGACTACATAATCATTGAGATATTCATTGAAAACTCTGTTCATTAGATCCATGAAAGCATAGGGTGCATTAGTCAGCCCAAAAGGCATTACTGTAAACTCGTAATTCCAGTACCTGGTTTGAAATGTTGTCTTCAGAATGTCTTCCTTATTCAAACACAACTGATGGTATCTAGATCGAAGGTCAATCTTTTAAATATATTGAGCTCCATGAAGTTATTTGAATTAATCATCAATGCGAGGTAGGGGATACTTGTTCTTTATTGTTATAGAATTGATTTCCCTGTAGTCGATACATAACCTCATAGATCCATCTTTCATCTTAACAAAAAAGATTGGGTCTCCCCATAGATGAACACTAGGGTGGATAAATCCCTTATTACTATATTAATCTAGTTTTTTCTTTATTTACACTAATTCCACAGTGGCCATTCTATAAGGGGTCTTCGATATAGGCCTTGAACTAGGAATTAAATCAATACAAAACTCAATTTCTCATTCTAGAGGATGTCCATGTAAATCTTCCAGAAACACATCTACATATTCATTCACAATATTTACATCCTCTATTTGAACATTCCATTCCTCACCCATAGTTATTTCATTCTCTTCCTCCCCGATAATTGAATTTAGTTGAGCTACTGGGGGTGGATCTAGATAAGAATTTGGTGGTGAAGATCTTTCTCTAAAGATAAGGTTATCTTTATTATCATCATTAAAAATTATAACCCCCTTCTTCTTACAATAAATCTTTGAATCATGGTATAAAATCCAATCCATACTGAGGATTATATCAAATTAAATCATGGGTATGATGATGATATCAGCAGATAAAGAACATTTATGTGCTCTAATGGGGACTGATTCACAAAACATTGTTGCAATGATACTTCCCTTAAGAGGTTTGACTGACAAATCCATTGTTAAATTAAATTGAAAATATCTAGTTTTCTGAGAAAACTGGGAAGATATGAAAAATGCGATGATCTAGAATCAAATAAAGAATTTTTTAAACTTGAGGAAACCATTAAATTACCTGCCACCACGTCTTTTATAGCATCTACCTCAGCAGTAGTGATAACATAATCTTCGCCTTAATCCCTTAGCCTTCTTTGAGGTAAGTTCCGCTGACATTTAGGAAATTCATTTTCATAATGCCCCATATCCCTACAATCGTAGCGTTAAACATCAGTAACTTCTTTCTTCCCCTTGCAATCACGAGCTTGGTGGACTTTTTCACCACACTTGTAATAGACTCACATTCCCTTCAAGCAAATACCAGGGTGTTTCTTCCCAAATTTTATGCAGAGTGGATATTAAACATTTCCCTTCTTCCCCTTATTTCCATTCCCAGAGTGATCAGCAGATCTCTTCTTCTCTTCCTTTGCTTTAAATTCATACGGCTTAGAGAATTCTTTTTCCGTCTTGATAGCACATGACAAAATATCATCGTACGATGAGAAGGATTGTGAGACTAATGCTCGATGAAGAAACAGTTTTAACCCATCAAATAAATTATCAATATTACTCCTTGGGTTACGTATATAATCTGCTGCATGCCTCGCTAACCTTATAATGTTAGCCTAATAATTTGCGACATTCTTATCCTCTTTTTGTCTCAAACTCAGAAATTGTCTTTCCATATCTGCTCGATGGTCACGAGGAAAGTATTTTTCTAAGAAAATATCTTTAAACTCCATCCATTCCATATTTTATACTTTCTCGTCATCCTTTGTGTTTTGAATCAATTAACATCATTGATCAACATCTTTAGTGAGGTGGTAAACTTCTATGATAACTTTTTACCTTTCACTACTCCCCAAGGCATGGAATATTTTCTCTAAGGAATTTATCTATTGCTCAACTACTAGTGGATTTGTACTCCCATTGAATGTTGGTGGTAGTTTCCTCCTGAAGTGATCTAATATTGATCCTCCATGCGGTGGATCTGGGTGATCCATACGGGTAAGGTTATTATTCATAACCTGAGTGAGTTGTCCCAGTATAATGACTAGATGACCAACACTAGTTGCATCACCAGATCCACTATAATTATCTTGAGCAGGAGGGAAATCCCTACATGGAGTGTGTGCATTGATACAGTTTCAATTTCTTCCACTAGGCTCCATTTCTAAACAATGGCATAAACTAGATTAGTTTATGAATCAAAATACATAATTCCAAACATCTAAAGCACTTAACGTAACTTGAACAGTTTATGGATATAATCAATAATCATAAAAAATGTTTTTTGGGAAGTATATACTCATAAAACCTTCATAATGGTTTGTAAAGAAAATGAGAATTATTCTATGAATATCCATCGTGAGTGTCATAACCAAGAGTACAACAAGTCCCATTGTCGGGCACCCGTTTCCATTTCAAGTCTAGTTCTAAGTGGTGTTTTCGGATTTTACCCCTAGGTATATCTATGCCAAATCCGCCTGTACTGGCTTGTATCCAGACATGGATGTATTGTTTTTAAGACTAAAAGAAATAACTACGATACAAAAATTCTAGAAATTTCTTTTATACCAATCCTCAATGTCCATCTTAGGTCTATGTGCTCTAATCAGAGTTTATCTGAATCTAGATTCCAAGGTTTGTACTATACCTCCCCTGATACCAACTGTAACTCCACGACCCTAGTTACCCAGAGTTGGTTCATTATTATATAACATTGGGATGATCACAAAAGATCATGTCTCGAAATACCAATTAGTTTAGTAGCCTTGGAAAACACTAGGTACATTCATATAGTTTACATTACAACATAAAGTGAAAACTACAACAAAATCTTGTCTCCAAACTCATATCCCCTTATACAATCCCTGCAGGCCATTTATAAAATACCTCTTCACATCCTGAAAGAAATAAAACATAGAAAGGGGTGAGCTCAGATGCACAGTAAGGATAACAATATAGCGGAAACATTCATAAATAAGCATAAAAAATTAAGGCAATGTATAACTAAAACAAAAGTATTTTAAACGTGAATTTCATAATAATATGGTAGAAATAAAATGAAATAATTCTATTTACTTATTTACATGGATATTCTACTAGCCGAATAATCACATGCTTTATCAATAACTGCTTTCATAATGATGGAATGCATAATACCATACTATCATAACCACATAGTCAAGGCCTTGTACCAAGACTACAAATAAGATTTTTTCAAGGCATTGTGCCAAGACATTAGTTTGTCTCATGACACCTACTGATGCATGGAGGACCTATAGTAGGCTCCACCTGTCACTTACTAATTACAATGCATTCTTCATGTGAACTGATTTAAACATAACATAATCATTCTTATTAAAACTAGCATATGAAATGTCAATACTTAATCAATAAACCATGAATGGTCTAAAAATAACACATCCATAGTCAAACATATCACATAACATTCAATACAATATGTATGTTTTGTATCATAATAAATCAACTTCAAATAATCTTAAAATCCATTTAAGGATGTTCCCATAGATGAAATCCAAACTATTTGAGAGAAATATCTCTTTTATTGAAATCATTTAAAAGTCACATAATTATAAAATAAAACATTTACATTGAAAATATTCTTATATGCTTGTAAGGGAAGCTTTGATGATTTTATAATGGTGGAAAATAGCCGCACCTGCTGTATAAGTTAAAAAAATACATTCTTACCTTAATTTTGTCGAAAAGGTTAAAAAGTACCTTGTTTGGAAAACGACAGAAAGGTTCCTTTATAAAAATATTATAAAAAGTAAAAAAATGGTATAAATGAATTCAACCCATATTCTATAAAATACTATGAATGTTTTGAAATACATTTTTATGAAACATGGATGTGGATGACAAAGAGGCCCCAGTAGATAATTACGTATAAACAACCTCGATTAATGAAGAGATTATGAAATAAAACCTTACCTTGTAATTTTCCATGGTTGAGGTTACTTTAACCTCTTTTATAATAGTGAAATATTTGTTATTAAATTATACAATAATCATATACATTTTTATGATATCATATAAGATCATTTAACATTGCTTTGTTAATAATATCTTAGTATTATCGTCGTTTCGGGTGTTTACTTACTCGTTTTATTTTATATGTTTTGTTACATAAGACATGTTTGTTATGGATAGGATGTATATTATTCATATCCAGAATGATATCAAGTCCGTAAACATTATTTTTAATCATAAAATTAGAATTAGACTTGAATGGATACGATGGGGAATGAATCTCATCGTGTTCGTGGAGACGGTAGTCCGTACGTGCGCACGAGCGACAATACCATTCTTTTGATATTAAAATATTATATAATTGGATGGTATGTCATATATAAAGAATCATTATAATGTTAGATTCATTATTTACTTCAATTACACTTCATTATCATACCCATCCAAATAATAATGTTGTGAATAACAATTAAATCACGACGTTGAGACGGTAAGCCGTACGTACGCACGTATGGTGACATGTCATTCAAAGGATTGATAGAATACTGAATATGGTTCTAACATATTTATAATAACATCACAGTATATATAATATAATATAGTTATTATTTTATAATGGTAATAACAAAGAAATAATAAGTTTAAGAAGAAAGGAACTTGAAAGAGGGTGGTGAAAACATTACCTCTTTTTCAGGTTCTTTCTGTTGATTTGATCAAAAGGGATCTTTAGGTTGGCTTTCTGATCAAACTAAGGCCTGTAGGTTGAAGTGAGGAAAGTTGAGAAAATATTTGGGTAGGGGTTTACTGAGACAAATGGATTTTAAGGTGTTAATTAGTGAGATGGGGGAGTGCCCTTTTATAAGAGGGGTGAGGGCACCCTTGGAAAAACATAAAATACTATTTTATAATAAAATCATATTCAGTTTCTAATGGCTCAAAACTGATTTATTTCGAGGATATGGTGGGTATGGGTCGAAAAAACTCAACCAATAGGTTTTATACAGGTTTGGGTAACTTTATTAACCTTATCTTTTAGTTTTAACTCTTAGTTAATTAGTTTGACAATTACCATGTCTCTTTGGATTATTATATTATATAGTTAATAAACATACTATATACATACAAGAGATCCCCAAGTGGTCCATTAATGATATAAATATCATGATATACATCGTTTGGATGATCCTTATATTTTTAGGAATAGAATATAAATTAATAATATAATATTTGTTTTAAAAACTCTTTTATGTCAATTTTGACAGTATTTGTAATTTTTTTTCTAAATTAATAAAAACATTATTACTTCGAACCAAATTCATATAACCAACTCTAATATGTTATATTAACCTATAAATTTAGTGTAAATCATAAAAAGTCTCATATTACATTTTTTTTGATATTTATAATATCAATTATTTTAATATTTCATTAATTAGGTAATTACTCCATCACCATTGTGTCATAAATAAATAAAATTATTTAATGTTTAAAAATTACAAATAAAGTAACATTATGTGGGAAGTCCTTTTATATTTATAATTAAAATTTATAATCAAATTTATATTTTGTATAACCCTATATTAGAAATGTTTTATTTATTTAACTTTGATTTTTTCTATTTTAACTCTTCTTTGAATTAAATAATAATAAAAGTCCTAATCTAATCCAAGTGGACCAAAGAGGTTCATATTTTATTCCTAATATTGTATTTGGTCGAATTATACTTATCCAATAGAATTAGGACAAGTGTTAGGGTAATAATAATATCATTTTTACCCTTAATTACCCTATTTACTTTTAACCACGGTAAATAAAAGTAAAAATTTACTATTCCCCAAAAATTATTTTTATCTTATTGAATTTTTTTTACTCTTTGATATTAACTGTGTCTATCGGATTATCTAAATTCCACTCACAGAAGCGGTAAAATTATGTTTTATGGGAATTTTCAAATTCTTCTAGGAGATGGGTAAAAGACGGTGAAAATTTAAATAAAATTTTTATATATCTAAAATTATTAGAAACTGACTCTAATGAATTACATTGAACATATATTGGTATTATGTATCTATTTCGACCTAAAATAAATTTAAATAAAATAAATAATTATAAAAATTCGGTTTTAAACTACAACTCAGTGTTTTTTCACTATTCATAAAAAATTGAATGTTTTCAGAAAAATACCAAAAATTCACCCTAGGCCCATTTCGATATTCTGAATCCAAAAATGATTTCCATTTTGGAAGATAAAATTTATAAAATTTCAAAAATTGGGTATTAATATTCATAACGTCTATTTTGATTGGTTGTGGTGTGCGTTATAACTCGAAGATGCGTACAACATACCCTACTGTATTTTTCAAAGTAATGCGTACTGTGGAAGCCTGGCGTGTTACAAACTCAATGTTCAACCATCTGATGTTTGTATTCGGTTTTTAAAATCCATCTTCCTAAAATTTAATTTATCAATATAACTTGAATTATTATTATTCTACAAGTTAAGAATAATATTTATTCTTAATATTAAATTCAAATCAAATTTAACTAAAAATCTAGATACACATAGTGTTTGACACTCCAAGAGTATTTTTCAATGGATTTATTTGAACATACCTAATTTCCAAGATTGGCATATTACAAAAAGTAAATGAACCCATGGAAAATGAATTTAATATTATAATGACTACAACCTTTCTATGAATTCTTATTATGTAATATAACCTCTTTGTCCCAATATCTCATCAAACATGTTTCATACTTGTGTCATCAACCTATATGATTGAATTATAATTATTTGAATCTATAAAATGTACTAATTGATTAATTACCATAGTTATGGATTTAACTAGAGAGTTCCATTTCAATGAGAAGGAAAGATATATATTTTTACATTAACTCCTAATGGATAAATACTTTCTTGACTTATCCAATCAATTTTAAATAATTTATGACACACCCAACATATGCTACATTGACACGAGAATATGTCATCATGGTTTTCATCGATACATAAAATGATATGATTAATTATATAAATTAATAAATATGATTTGAATAAAGACTAATAGACACATCCTAAAATATAAATATCTAATAACACATATAACATGTGGAATTTCTATCGGGGGTATGTCCTCCTAACCTCCCATCTTGGATATTACCAAGCTGGAATTTCATGTGAAGAAGCATCATGGTATCAAATGCTCCAAAAATGTAATAGTTAAACACCATTAATGCCATTTTAGATAGATGTTATGTATAATAGTATCACCATATCATTTAATGGTCATATTTTTAGTAGGTAATGATATAAAAAATGGAAATCATGATGTCAGATTATATTAATTAATATTTTGATAAATAAAAGTATAAATTTATTTGGATCTATGGAAATTACTCCAACAGATTCCCAACTACAGTAGATCAAACATCCACAACTTTTAGTCCACTAACTCTCAGATGATATCCATACTTCTACTGAAATGAGTATTTTGTAAATGGATCCACCATGTTATATTTTTTGAAAAATCTATTTATTATAACCTAAAATAGTTGAGAAAAATCCCTCAATTAGGGATAATTTCAATTTATATGCTTTATCCTTTGAAGAGGCCTCACTTCCATGGCTGGAAACAATATTACAGTATTATAACAATAAAGAGTTATAAAATTTTTACTAGTAGGTACTAAATCAATATCTTAGAAAAATATGTCTATCCAAACTACTGATTCAGGTACTCCATAAGACAAAATATACTAAGAATCGACTATATAATTAGAAACCATCAGTTTCATTAAATTATTCTATTTCATAGATCCTCCATTAAAGCAATATATATATATATATATAATCTGATTTCATTTAATTTTGATCTATTTAGGAACAAGTATATATGAATCCCTATATTTTTAGTTCCTTATCTTCTACATGACCTAGGAATATATACTTTTTATTCCTTATATACTTTAGGATGGCCTTTAGATCCAACCAGTATGACTCTTTTGGGTTTTCTTGATATTTTCTTACCATTCTTAAGGTTTATGCAATATCAATCTTATTATATTTCATGAAATAAATGATATATACAATTAAAAATCACATGAGGTTCTATTTATTATATCTCTCTCCTCTTATGAATAAAGACACATTTTATTAGACAAAGATATATATTATGTATCATTGGAAGCAACACACTCTTGCACTATTATATAAGGAATATATTGAATACCTTGTCAATGTATATACCTTGAATTAGTTTAATAAACCTCTATGATCTATCACAATTAATTTTTATCCTTGGAATGTAGGATACCTTACCTATTTATTTCATAGAGAGCCATTTTTTAATCATGAATTTACTGAGTATAATACTGGAATCTTGTTTCCCATTAGTAATAAATCATAAACATATACTCTCATACTAAATCTATCAGAGTAACTTGGATCACATTCATTTTCTATGATACCAAATTCTCTTATGGCTTCATCAAAATGAAATTTCAAAGATCTCGATCATTTATTCAACCAATTAATGTATTTCTGAAACCTGAACACCTCATTGGAATTATTTTCTGTCAGAAAACCTTTTGATTATATCATGTAGACATCCTCAACATAATTTAAATTAAGGAAATAAGTCTTGATATCGATTTTACAAATCTCAAAATCATGGTAAGCTTCCATGGATAGTTTAATTCTAATTTATTTTAGTATAAAAACTAGTTTTAATGTTTCATCATAGTCCATGTCTTACTATTTCTTAAACTCTTTAAAAATTTACGATTCTACATGGGTATGAAATTTACTATATATAATATGTTAATTATTGAATACCAATTTTCACCTAACATTATTTAGATCTAATGGAGTATCTATCAAAAACTAGACTTGGTTTTGGTACATGGAATCAATTTTAGAATTTATGGATTCTTTTTTTCTTCACAACCTCTAATTCATTTACTGATTCCTTATAAGAGAGAGGTTCATTATTTTGAACCAATAACATGTAACCTTCCTCAGTGAATAGAAAACCATATCCCTATATTTATCTTACCACTATTGTCCTCCTATTTAGTACATTTATCTCTTGAACAAAATATTCTACTAAGACTTATGAAATATGTCTTGTACCAACTCCTGTGTATCTTCAACCCTGACTTCATCAATGTATATCCTTATCTCACTATCTCCTTTGGAGATGTGACCCCTCTCTTGGAACATGGTGTTACTTTATACAATTATATTTTTTATGAGGTATAATATATATTTTATCCCCTTGCTTCCTTATGGCATCCTATAAGGATACAATTAGTGCCTAAAGATTAATGTTGTTTGCTAGAAGTATCTTTAATAAACGTATCATATCCCCACACAAGTAGATTAAGAAAAAATCTTCTGAAACCAATATTAATATGGGATCCTATTTTTCACATTATTTGGAATTTGGTTTTGTGTTCATGTTGAAGAAAATATTGCATACCTAAAAAAGGATAATTGAAGACTTTCATGAATCCTCATCAATATCATCAGGATAAAAAATGTATGGTTCCTCCTTTCACTACCACCATCTCTTTTAGTGTACAAGGAGGAGTGAGTTGGGATTTCATCCCAATATATATTTTATAATTAATGAAATATTGGTTAATACACTCATCTTCAAGGTCTGAGAAGAGTTTATTTGTCTTCTTACCTAGATGATTCTCTACTTCATTATCATATTCCATAAATTTATAATTAGAATTAGAATTATATCTCATTATGTATATATATCCATATTTAATAAATTTATCAGCAAAAGTATTAAGTATAAGTATACACCTATATCTTATATTAGAAAATACCCACACACATCTATATGAAATAATATAAAAGATCTATAACACTTTCACCTTTTCTACTAAATAGAGATTTGGTTGTTTTTTCTTGTAAAAAAGAATTAAATATACACTATGGGTTCAAATCAAAAAAAGATAATTACACTTCTTGATATAATATTTTCACATGATTCACATTTCGATGACTAATTCAATAGTTCCCGAACTAGGATTGATATGAGCCATGTGTACTTGATTCATTATCTATTTCTATTATTTGATTTTATTAATTTATTATATAAATAATACTATTCAAATGAGATATCCCATAAAATATTATATCTTTATAAAATTAGAAAATTTTATTTTCAAACATGAAAATAAACATATTCAGATCTAACACTAGCACAAATATTATTATTTGGGTTATATTAGGCATATAATAAAAATTATTTAAAAGTGGAATGAAACGAATTGATAATTTGAGATGGTAGGCTCCTAAAGCTTGCACAACTAGTCTTGCTTCATTGACCACTCGAAGATCCATCTCACCTTTGGAAATCTTCAATAATCTGCATAGTTACAATATTTAAATACAATTATGAGAAACCTAAGATATATTTAATACCCTATTTATTCAAATGGAAAGATTATACTTGATAGTGAAAGAACCTAAAGATTTCCTTTACTTCTTTACTGAGGCATGGTACTTCTTACACTAGAATTTCTTATCATAAGAAAAACACATGACATCCTACTCATTATCCTATACCTTGATCGTTCTCTTATTGAAAGGGAAATGAGAAGTTTCTATAGACTTGGAATTAGTCTTATATATTTTATCATTTCATTTCATATTATTCTCCATAAAGAAATAAATATTTTTCTTTCTTTATGTATTTATTTTCTTTCTGAACTAAAGTCATGAGACCTAGGATCATCCTATCTATTTTATTCATGTTCAAATTCATAATAAATATTGCGAATATTAGATGATGTAAGTTGATAATGGGGACTGTGTATAATTTATTGGGTAAATTGAATCCCAATATTTCCAAATTCTCAATGCATATAATAATATTAACTACACGAGGTCCAACTATGACACCTTATCCAATCTTTTATGTAAAGAGTGCAATGGATTTATTGTACCTCCATTGTCTAACTTTTTACTAATAAAGATCATGGATATAATACAATATGGTGTATGCATCTATGTATTTTTGAATCTCCTAGAGATCACTTGTTATGATTAATAAAATTGGGTATTTGAAATCCATTACATTATCCATGTAACTAAATACAACATGTATCTCCTAGTTTTCCTCTCTATAATGATTTATAGAAACTAGGGACTTCATTATATAATGTTTTCACTCATGGTTCAGTATAATGCACAAGGATAGTACAAATCCTTAAAGTTATCACTAGTCAAATATTTGTTTTTCACTAATATGGATCACATGGATTGTGTAATTGTCAAATAAATTTAAATTTTCTATAGAAAATAAAATAATATTGTATTACTTTATCTTTATTACCAAGTTCGAAGTAATAAATCAATTTTATAAGTCTTCTAATACTTTATAAACCTTGAATATCCTTCCCCATTGGATTCAGAATATCACATATCTTAGATATTATAGTAGAAAGGATCCATATTCTCATTTTAATATCAATAATGGGAGATTGGTATAATTATTTTAATGTATTTAGGTAGTCAAAACATTATAAATTTATTAATTCACTACTCCTTGATCTGTTGAGTGGACTCCCCAATCTTGAAATCCTAAACTTGGATTTCCAAAATGATTACTGAAAAATTATAACAATTATTGAGAGGTAAAATTATATTAATTCTAATTTGGTTAATTAAACAAAAAAAATTCATTATAATTCCCTAATAAATGAAGGATTCCTAATAAGGTGTAGACTAATAATTCAATATATTTTTTCATTCTAACTCAAGTGATAAAAGGTGATATCTTTCTTAATATTTTCCTTGAGGGATTTTATTTAACTTATGCATAAATATTAATTATTTTATTCTTTATTTACTTGTTAATATTTTGTATATTTTACATAATTAATTAACCATATCTCATAAAATAATTTACTCATAATTCAGTTATTTTATTTAATCATATAATTCTTGTTAATTTATTTACATTATGTAATCAAATTTAATCATTTAATTAACCGTGTATCCTATAAATAAATAATTAACCATGAAATAAAAAAAAAAAACATGTGGTATGATTTTGATATTTTATTTGATTGACTAGCTTATTTATCTGAGATAAATCAACCTTGACCCTAAAAGAAATAAATATTTGATCTGATGTTTATATAGAGTTAAAAAATTATACCAGAAACCTGTATATCCCCCTAGTTGGTTTTGTTGGATATGAACTAAAAATGAGGGATATTATAGCTTATGATAACCCATGAGTCATAATATACGTTAGGAATTCCATGAATGTTATAGATTATAGTATGATTATATTGTAAAGGGAAAATATATATTACTTTTGTCTTATATCCCAGTATATGACAAGGATTATGATATGTGTTACATGGTATTTGAGTTCATGCATCTTTCCCAAATTCTACCACATCGTTTCAACAATGTATATCAATGATATTAATTTATTAATCAATTTCACCATTCATTTTAAGTGTTCAATGAATAATATACCAATGAGAAGTAAAATATGGGTGTCATGAGATAACACATGACGTAGTCGATAATCCCTTTATTTATTAAATAAAGAGACTTGATTATAAACTTATAAATGGGACATGATCCCACTATTAGTTTGAGTGTGAAATCTTGTAAGTGATATCTGATATTCTCATAATTTTTTGTCATCACTCATCTTAATGGAGAAGGTGTTATCACACCTCTTGTGGTTAGGTATACTCTCAATATGATCTAAGATCCACGAGCTGATGTACCAACATTATTGGTAAAAGTAAGTTGGTTACTACTATAGTGATCCTTATAAAATGTACATTAAATAGTAAAATTTATATTATTTTTCAATAAATGTATGACATATGTTCTTCATTAATAACGTATTTCTTTGATTAAATATATATCGGGTATTCCATGGGTTTTCTCCACTACCTAGTTCATTTGATGGACACCCAAACACCAATCAGGGTTATAAAATCCGTGTTATTTAATAGTTTAACTTTATTATCTACATATTTTAAAATAAATTATATTTCAGGAGGAATTTGAATCCATATCATAAAATATGAAATATTGAAAATATTTTATTTTATTTTGTCATAGTGTGTGACTACTTATATCACAGAGTATGATATAATAGAATACCATGGATTAGAACCACAATATAGAATACAATACATGATATCAAAAAATATAACAAGATCCCATATTTTAGACAAATAAGCATCATAACATATTACAATATTAGGCATATCATATTATGCGATTAGAGACTTATGATATTACCAATCTTAAATAGTGATATAAATCACATAAATATATTAGTTTATATTGAAAAATATGATTTTCTATATAATATTTAACATGGTTACCCTTACATATGAACTGATAATGTAATAAACTGACTTAGGATGGTCTATCACATCATTTATCTTAATATGTCACTAGGTCTGAAGGGTATTACAAATCTCTATAGAGTAGAAAATAATTCCTAAGCATCAAGGAAGACACTTCAATATAATGTCACCCTTAGAATAGAGTTATCATACAATTAATTATTTAACATAAATCTATAATGGAATGTCCATGCACTAGACATTATGTAATATCAATAGAATACAAGAACAAAAAATGACCAAACAATTCATAACAAAAAAAACTGATTCAAATAATGTCAATAACATAAAAAATAAAAATAATACCACATTCATTCATTTACCATAAGAAATACATAATATGTTACTATATATTGAAACTAAAATATAAAAAAGGAGAGTCATCTTTTCCAATACACTAACATACCAAATAAACATAGATTGAGCTATACCATAAGCATCTCCAAGAAACCAAGGATTCTCTATACATACCAACTCCCCGTAATTGTCAAAATGAATGAAATGAAATCTATAGAAAATTCCTAAGAAATAATGAAATAAGAGAGAGTACATATTCCAAACATAGTAGTGCATCTGTAGGGTGTGAGAAAAATGAACCAGTGGGATCTCACCTAGGGGTTTATATAATTACTTTAATTAAACATGTCATATCGAATTGTTTGAAAAAAATAAAGAAAATATTTTTTTTTCGGTTTATAATCCATAATGAAATAAAATTACACTAATATAATACAAATAATACATTATTTTTTTTATAAAACATGAGTATGTGAAATCTCTTTAAAAACCAAAATATCCACAATTTTTATTTTATGAAGAATCGTCAAAAAGAAACTTGTATTGAAATCCATTCCAAAAATTGTTTTTTGAACAAAAAACATGAATTTTTGTCTAAAACATATTCTGAAATAATTATTTAAAAACCGTTTCAAACTAATACCCACACAGAGAAAAAATATCATAATAAAATTATACCATAATAATAAGAAGCAAAAATAAATAAATAATAATATAGGAGGTGACACTGGTCTTGAATGCACATGGGCATAAAATAAATATATAAAATGAAACCCCTTAATAGAACCTCCTATCATGTAATAAGAATCATGGGTTTTAAACCTATGTAATCATGTAATGTAACCTTGAATTGGAAACTAGAAACATAGTCTGAGAGTAAAGAACATGTCTGTCTCGATAGTACCATCAAACTAGAAGAACCCATTATCCATCTCATGAGTACAAAGTTACTTTGTGTACATAATTCATTCTACAAGTACTTATCCTAAATGGGTAATTAACCCCCTAAAAGAGCATAATATATACTGAGGGTTTTCATTTATCCATGTCTCAACTTAGTTACTTAGTATTCCCATGACCAAATAACAATGAGGCGATCAAACAATAAAGATAATTACCAAGAAAACCATAATAAAATATTTTACACATCACATCCTACACCATCACGTAGAATAACACCTTAGCATACCACATATCCATAAAAAATCATAAAAAACATAAAGGTTAAAACAATAAAAGGGGAAAGGATAAGGGACTCACAAGAAAAACTCCCTTTAATTTATAAATTTTTAAATGATCCTTCACAAGAAAACCTACTTAATATGTTCAGTGTCCTTATTTTCTTTAAAACTACATCATTTAAAATATATTTTAGAATAATTAAATTACACACACCTTTTCCATTCCCAAACCATTCCTAAACAACAAATGAACTTTCTTTAAAAAATCCAAACAAGGTTCAAGGACTATATTTTCCATTAAATCCATTTGAAGTAGTCTGATAACCATTTTACCAATAGTCCTTTTATTCTAAAACATTAATTTCAAAAAATAATTGAAAATAAATCCATAAATTCCTTTAATACAATCTAATAAATCCATGAATGTAATTTATAATTTCATCCAAGGGATTATATATAAATATAATTTAATTAAAATGAAGTAATAATACCCAATAATCCCATGAATTTCATAATAAAGGAGAGATCATATAATAAAATACCTCAATTTAAATAAAATCATATTTCAATGTTTTACTTTTCATAGTAAACACCAAAATGGGAAAAGAATCACCATCCACTGTCCTTAAACAATAAAAATCCATATGTTATAATCAACATGATCCCATAAATTATTATACACAATGGATTAGTGTTCATGGTGTGAGGAGAATCCTAGGAAAAATGGTTATAATAAGAGGGAATATGAAACCCACATGTCAATATTTCCTTATATTTCGTGTTATTTTATCTTGATGTGGCGTAATTTATGTTTTCAAGAAGTTTCAAACAAAATCAAGGACAATATAGAATTTTTTCCTCTATACACAGTTTGTATGCACGGTTTAGGGGAAACTATATGGTAACTATTAAACAGGGTGTTTTTCTATGTATTTTTTATAGTGCATTTTTGGTCTTCATGGGTAGTTCATAGTACAGATGAAACTGTGTGAGGCCTAGTGGAAACTACGCTAGTCCCTTGGTCTGTATGTGTACTGGAGAAAAGCATAATGAAAATTAATGTAAAATATTATAAATGAATACATAATTATTTACACATTCAATGGAAAATATTTTCATATAATGTGCATGATTTGAAAATCATGTGGGCATATTTTTCGTAGTTAGTTCCATTAGCAAGGTTGTTGTACGGTTTAGAAAACAATGCAACCAAGTCACCTATCTTACCCCTATTTCATTAAAGTTGTGAAAATATATTCTTCCCCACTTGGGTTATTTTTTTACACCCTTTACACTCCACTTATTCAGATAAACCATGGTGTACAGATGGGGTTCTCATCCATTCCCCCTCCTTTGATTTAGGGCTTCTTATTCATCAAATTTAAAGTGTGTAATCCCATATACATTCCCTCTTCCTTCTCCCCACTTATTCTATTCACATGTATCTTTATTTTTATCCCATTAAAAAACCCTAACCAATATTTGGGTTTGTATTAGGGTTAAATTAGGTTCTAATTATGGGTATTTGGGTTGTTTCGGCTAAAGGAGAATGTTTTTTGGATCAGTTGTGCATTCACCATCAAAATAAATGAGTATCTATTATGATTAAACTTAATTGAGGTAGGTTGTTTCTTTGGAATTATCATATAATGCATGTAATAAATTACTTTTCTATAATTAAATTATTTACTAGAAATTTATAATCCTACTGTATGCTCATAGTAGGCTTGAAATGGATTCCAAATAGCTTTTTCACTTTTCATGGATGTGTCACATGCCAAGTGTTTGTGAAAAATACCCAAGTGGATCTTTTAAAATTATTCTAGTGTTTTTAAATATTTCCTAATATAATTAAATGATTATGAAATACACCTATTGTTTTTTAATTATTTTTAAAATGTTTTAAACAAATGGGATGGGCTTAGGTAACATACCAAGTGTTTCTCAAACATCCTGATTGGCTCTCTTAATGGAATGTGACTATTTTGAAAGAAATTTAAATGCCCATGTATTTTTAGTAATGGGTGTATGCTATTTTAAAGTATAATTTCTTAAAACTAAGGTATTTTAAATTCATTAATTTTGATTGGTTTTTAGGCCATTGGGTATTTTGGTGGTTTGAAATGATGTTTAAAAATAGAAGTGTGGTTTTTATAAAATTGCTCTTGGCACATATTGACTTATTTTAAAAAGTGTTATGTGGTTTTAAAGAGGGGTTTATAGAATTTTTTTTGGTTTTAAAAATGGTATTTTAAGTGTGGTTTGATAAATTTTTTTCAATGTATATTTGAAATGTGTTTTTTGAAATTGTGTGAAAATGGATTGGTGCATTGAGTGCTCTTGTGAATGTGGGGGTGGATCTTAAAGTAAATTTGTTTGAAAAATGTTTGTGACCCTCATTGAGACCTATGTGATTGTTTTTGTGCTTATTTCATCTAGTGATATTGTTAGGGAATGTTTTATATTGATTCATCTAATTTATAAATTCTTACAAATGGATGTGAAAGGGGTTGTTTCATGTGACTTTATATGAGGTGAGGTGTGGGATGTTTAAAATGATTTATAATTATTATATGAGTGATTATCGTTTCCCACCACTAATATTGAAATTTCATGGGAGACCTAATAGACTAGTAAGGATATGGATAAGTGGAATCCCTACTATAGAGTGTGCTACCATGGTAAATCCTTAGTCATATTGATTAAGCTTATGGGATGTTCTCAATGGTCCCAATGCAAAATAGAAGTGATCAAAGATTGATTTCGATCTACATGATCATGATAGAGAATTATTAGTTCTACAATACTATAATGATAGAAAAGGATCAGTAGTATCATCCTAGGTTCCCAATCACTAGTTCACGATCCAATTACATGAGTCTTAAGATGTTTCTCATAAATCTTAGGTCCTTCAAAGGACACTTTATGGGATTTATCTCTTGTCTTGTTTTTACTACCATAGTTATTTTGATTATATGAAACCATTGATAGGTTTTACTATATTATTATTTTTTATTCATCTATTGGTTCCCTCTTGTGATTTTGTTTCACCTCAGGTGTGTTTGTGGTTTACATTCAAATTAGTTGTCTTTTAAAATTGTTTCAAAGTGAATTTTTAAAATGTACGTGGTTAGTTTATTTCTTATACAGGTTTCTAGAAATGTCTTTAAATGAAGTTTTTTCATGAAAATATGATTTCTATAAAATGTTTGATAAAAGAGAGTTGCGATAATTTAAAATTTTTTACAGTTATAAATGCCCTATTTAGATGGTCTTAAATTCATAATTTAAATTTTTAACAATCCTTTTAATGTTTTATAAGAGGTTATTTTTTTATAAATGTATAGTTGTCTGGTTATTTCACATATTTTATACAACTTGTGAAATCCTATTTTATATCTTATGTCCACACTCACACTTCATAAAATATATTACTAAGGAATTTCCATAGTCTTAGTTGGTGGTGACCAACTGGGTTATTTAACTCATGCATATATTTATATTTAGGCTTTCAAGTTCCTAGATCCATTTTTGTTTTTGAGTTTCGGTTTGGTCTACTTATGTACATTTTATGGTGACCCTAATTTCTCAAACATGACTATTACATCATTTTAAATACAAACAAACATAATATTTATACATTCAAGGAAAAGAATGTTTAATATCCTGTGAAATTAGTATCATTCATCACTTATACATAATAAAACATTAATATTATTAAAATCATTATTATTTATCGATTTAAATTATCTCATGTTCTATTTAGTACATGTAGTCAGCTGAGGTTATACATCAAAGAAAGGGGTGATCTAAAATCGTAGTAAGGGCATGGATAACATAGCATAAATAATAGGCATGAATCAATAGTATATGAGTGAGATAACTCATAATAATCATTTCATAAGCATGGGGTCATCATTATAATCTAGATAAAGACATTTAATAAAGGAATTTAATGTTGGAATGTATAAAAATGATACAACATTTCATAGTGGTCAAATATCTTACATAGCTGTGAGAAAATATATCATCATTTCATGCATAATATATGTGAATATATCATAACATCCTCATTCTGAACAAAGCTAGCATCATTTTCATGAATAATTCACATAATATAATAAGACACATCATTGTACCTAATTAATTGGAGTGATATATAATGTTTATCACACCCATCACATCATAAATTCCCATAATCATGCATGTCACAAAGAACATATAACAATCATAATCATAAAATAAACCATGGAATGGAAAGAGTTTCATATTGATTTAATAAATAACACTTTCAAAAATAAAAATTGGTGTTAAAAATGAATAAGGTAAAAAATATTTTTCATAAAAATAATCATTCTTGATCAAAGAATAAATGCTAAGGTTAAATCAAGGATGTGTTTTTGGAACGAAAAGAATTTTAGAAAAATCAGTATCTTTGGCTTTAAAATAATTTATGCAAGGAAGAAAACATTCATATCCCAAAAAATAAAAGGACATAATAGTTAATGAATATGTAATTAATATTATGGGAATATCTATACTGAAAATGATAAGAAATATGGATAACTAAATGAAATAGGATTTGGGTTTGAGAATCCCCTTATCTTAAATCCAACTTTATTTCATCACTTTTCCGCCTCCTAAATAATAAAATTATATTTATTTAAACATTGAACCAAAAGTTAATTATTTTAATTTATGTGACTATTTACCAATTATTGAAATTATATTATATTTCTTAATTTTCATTGTTGATGTTGAAGCATTTTGATACCATACATCTCTTAAAAATTTCCCATTTACCATTGATTTCGTTATTTTTTTCAAGGTCATTTATATATAAGTAAAATTAATTAAAAAATATTAAAATAAATATATTTATACGTTTATATATAATAAATACTTTATTATTAAAATACATAGTGTTGGTGATAATAAATGAATTGGAAATTTCCTCATTGGGGGTTAAACGACTATTGACTAGACAGTATGAAATGAGCAGGAATGGAATGTATGAAAATTTAATATGTCATAAATATATTATATACTATATGTTAAAATAATTAATTTAAATTTAACATGTTAAATAATTTTCCTTACAATACATGGTCTTGAAAGGGGTGGAGGAAAATAGAAATATGAGTGGATAATGAAAGGAATAATTGGTGAGAGAACCCTCTTCCCGATGTTGCTTCTTCTATACAACACTAAAATTCTTGATGATCCGTGTTTTGATGGATCAATAAAATTCATAGGTATGATAAGAGTATAAAAATAGATGATTTGGGTATATATTTGTCTTTGAAAATAAAGGCAGGGGTGGTTTTTCATGGGTAGGGAGAGGGGTTATTTATAATTAAGGGGAGGTATATTTTTGTGTTAAAATACTGAATAAAATAATATATCAAAGTTAAACTTTTTAATAGTGATATTTTAGATATTATAAACCATTTTTTAATTAAATAACATGGTTTTCATACTTTTAGTAACTTTATAATTTGAATCCATCAGTTCAATCAATAAGAAAGGTGCAAAATGATAAAATATTATTTTAATGAACTATTTTTGATTTAAGACATTGAAAAGTGGTTTTTAGGATTTGAAATCATGCTTATTGTATTTCAATGAATCATATATCAGAATAAATATGTTTTAGTCTAGAATAATGATCTGTAAATGGTATGATCATTAATACGTCATGAATGATGTAATTCAAGATACAATAGTTGTGAAAAAATGTATTTTTTATTATTTACCAAAAAAACTAACTATTTCAGAAAATTAATAAAAACATGAAGAATTTAAAAATGATGGTTTAAAGAATCCTATTAATTTTATCAAAATAATTTTCTAGCATAGGTAATTTTAATTTTTAATATAAAATTATGATTTTTAATAAATAATTTAAAATACAGTTTATTATAAACGTTCTTATATTTTATTTGAGTTTTTTAATCTTGATATTTATTTATTTTTGGAATTATAATATATATTTACATAAATTAATCATTATAAATACTTTTGGTATCACAATTAATTCTTTTTAGGCATAATTACTATTCAAATAGACAAGTTATTATTCCCAATGACCATGTCCCTATTTCCAACAATCATGTTAATATTCCAATGATCACATTACTATTACAATAATCAAATTGACACCTATAAATACATCAACATTCCATTATTTATTATTCACCTCAATTCCTATCTTGTTTCTAAATTTCCATTTTCTATAATGTCGATTTTTTATGAATATTTTATTTTGTATCTATAGTGTTGTTTGTGGGAGGGATGATGATTATAATCGATTTGAATGATCTAAATTTTCCCATTATTTTTTTTATTTTTTTATTTTTTCCCCTTGAAATATTTGGAATTTTAAAGGGTTTTAGTCATTCACTAATGCAAAAATTTTGATTAATGGATTAAAGTGTTTGTTTTTTAGGTGATCTAGGTGTATAATACTCATATAATATAATATAACATACATTTACTTCAAGAAACCAATATTATTTATATTATTTTAGTTGTTACATTCTTCCTCATATACAAATTTTTTCCTTGTAATTTCAACTAATATTCTCGGTTGATAGTATAAAGGGTACTTCTATTTCATTGTTTCCTCTAGTTATTATGTCGCATGTTCATACTTGTTGTTCCACTATATTACATTCACAAGGCGTGTTGTCTTATTATGTAGAACATTTTCTCTATGGTCCCTGATATTCATCGAATAATCCTCATATGATAGGTGATTCTCCAATTATACAACCTACATATTTATTACATGTGAGGGTTCAAGTATGTACTTCTTTAGGAGTGATATGTGGACCACATAAATAACTTGGGCCATGTTTGGCGGAAATTACAACTGATAGGCCACTACACCTATGCAATCCCAGAGCTCGGGACTAAGGTACCTAGGGATATGCTTTCCTTTCTTTCCAAATTATATGACTTTATTCCATGGTTGTATTAGAAGGAAAACCGTATATATAACTTCAAACTCCAAATCACTTTATAGTTTTCAACCTAGATATTCTTCAAAATTTAATAATATTTGATATGTTGTTGTATGGATTGAAAGTTCTCTATCATCACTTGTAAATGATCTGGTCCAAGTAGTTTCAATTCTAAAAATCATTCAAATAGTTTCTATATCTACATCACTTTCCATATATAGATTAATATGGCTTGATTTGAATAATTGAATGGGAGAGATTATTTTGAGAGAAATTAATTAATATGGGATGTTGATCCCACCAAATAAATCCTTTTTAGCATGATCTAAGATTGTAGTCAAGCATCTAAATCATCTTTTCATATTTCCCATCAGTTTGGGGATGATTGGATGCATTGAAATTTCATTCAATACACAAAGCATGTTTAATAATTTTCTAGAATTTATATGTGGACCTAGGATCCTGATCAAAGATGACTAAAAGTGGTACCCCATATGGAATCTCCATTTAATTTATATATATAATAGGAATTTGTTCAAGTGATAAATATTCCTTAGTAATGATGATGTGGGAAGTCTTGGTGAGTTGATCCACCACAACCCATATCACATTGTTTCATTTAGATGTATTTTGGAGAGAAATGAGAAATCCGATGGTGATGTTCTCCGATTTTTACATTGGTATAAGAAATGGTTGTGTATCCCACATGGACTTATTTTTCTCTACATTAACTAGATAACATACCATTCACCTTGAAATATACTCAACAATATCATTCTTCATGTTTTGATAACAGAAGTTCTCTCAAAGATAACGATACATCTTGGTACTTCAAGGATGGGTAGAGAATGATGAGATATGTGAATTATCCATTACATAATTATTTATATCAGGTTATAGAAGCATAAAATATACAGTTCCAAATTGAATTGAACCATCTTCATCAATGTCAAACTCATTTATCTTCGCTTCCTTTACTAGTTTAACCTTCTTTTAGAGCTCCAGAACATACCTTTATTCCTCCTTGATGTTATCTTGGATAGATGGTTGGGAAATCATTTATTCAAGTTATGATCTATTCCCTTAAATTATGATTTCTTGATATATCCTTTTATTATCCATGAATATAGGGTCTTTCTCAATCTACATCACAGATAGAGTAAAAGGTTCTTTTCTACTAAGGGGATAAGCTACCTTGTTCGCCTTTCCTAGATGATAATGAATATAGAAATCATAGTCCATGATTAGATCCAACCATATTATTTGAGTAATGTTGAGATATTTCTTTGTGAATATATACTTTATAATCTTATGAATGGTATATATGTCACACTTCATTCTATAGAGGTAGTTCCACCAAATGATCAAGGTGAAGATCAAAACTACTAACATCAGACCATGTGTCAGGTAGTTATGATCATGGATCACTAGTTTTCGTGAAGTCTATGCTATCAATTTCTTATTCATAATGATTACACAACCCAAATCTTTATTTTAAGAATCACTATATTTTAAAAAATCATCCCACTTTTTGGTAGAGTGATTTTTGGAATAATGATTATCCTCTACTTATTCCCCTTAAATGTTTCCTAAAATTCTTCTGTCCATATATAATTTAATCCATTCTATGTTTACATAGTTATTGGGCTATATAATCATTATAAATTTCTGAAAAAAACAATAGTGGTACCCTGATACATGGGGAAAACTAAGGATTTTCATTCCACTAGTGGGTATGGGACATTCATCTACTGCTATTGTCTTTGAAGTATCCATATAAATTCCATCACTTGGCGTAATGTTCCCATAAGAATGCGACTTTCTATATCCAAAAGTGACACTTTTTGAACATATCATACATTTTATCCTTCCATAATATAGCTAGTACAATCCTTATATTCTCTTCATTGTCCTCCTTGTTGTTGGAGTAAATGAGAATATCATCCATAAAGACTACCAAAATTTTCTGAAGGTAGTTTCGAAGGACTATTTTAATAAAATCCATGAAGATTTCATGGGAATTAGTATGTGTGAAGAGAATTACTATGAATTAATAGTGTCCATAAATTGTAAGGAAACTAGTATTCTGAATATCTTCATTCTTCACATACCACAGATGATATCTGGAACGAAGATCAACCTTTAAAAAGTACTGATCCCCTTATCGTTGATCGAATAATTAATCAATCAATGATATGAGACACATTTTATTTATGGTGGTCTTGTTTGGTTCTTGATAATCGATAAAAAACTTTATTAATCCATAATTTTCATTACAAATAACACCAGAACACCCTAGGGTGATGAACTAGGGTGTATGAAAGACTTTTCCAAATGATCTTGTGGGTACTTCATTAACTCCTCTAGTTTGATTGAGGCCATCCTACAGGTACATTTAGTGACAACATTGGATTTTGGTATAAGATATATTGAAAAATATAGTTCATAATCTAGGGGATTTTGGTAAATTCTTCATGAAATACATTAGTGTATCCCATTACAATGTTTATTTTCTCTTGGTTGATACCTTTTTTTACTCAACCATTTGGGTAAGGAATGATTCTAAACAGGGTATCGACAGCCTCACCATTGACAGATTTTAAAAAAGAAGATTTTGGACATTCCATTCATTTTAAAGGGGCATGGGATGGTTTAGATAAATATAGATTTTAATTTTAAGATAGTTGATGTGTGTTCTATATAAAGAGATCTAATCCATGCCTAATATAGCATCGAATTCAACTAGGGGAAGGATAACGATATCAGTTAGAAGAATTTTCTTACACACAATAATATGATAAGTGACCAACACTTTTGTTTCAATGATCTCACCACATGGTTTTTTAATGTTATCACTACTTCATGGTATTGGGGCCTCGATTCAAAAATATCTATAAAACTTCCAAGATATAACAGAATCTAAGGAACTATAATAAAATAAAAAATTTTAATTCATGATTGAAGAATAAATATACCTTGAATTAATTCATTTTTAGACTCCACTTCAGCAAATAGTGATGGAATAATCATTACCTTTCTTCCTGGGATTTTGGGGTTGTTAATTCTTATTACCCTCAAGGAACTATGGTTTAGTGCACTCTATTTCATAGTGTACTTTCTCACTACATTGTATGCATTGATCCCTGGGTGGTACATTAGGAGTTACCTTCTTTATTTCCATTATTTTGGTTGGATTCTTCATGTCTCTCTGACATTCATGAGCTTGGTAGCCTTATCTACCATATTTAAAGAATTTACTTATCAAGTTGAGGTAATTAACATGGTTCTGCTTCCTAAATTTTTGATATATGGGTGGTTGGATCCTCTTTCCTATATAATTTGATCCACCATCTTGAAACTTAATTATTATCTTATTATACCCATGGAAAAAGGACCAATCACTGAACTCCATTTATACTTTGAGAGAACATCAAACTACTTCATCATAACTCATGATGTCTTGGATAACTAGAGCCTTTTGAAGGTATAGTTTTAAAACACTAATGAATATATCTATTTTCATTTCATTATTGACGAAAAACCCAATGCATGTATTAAAATACCTATGGATTTTTCCTCATAATTTTTGATAGATTCACCTTACTTTTTTCCTCAGATCTAACAATTATCTCTCCATCTTTGTTAAAATATTTCAATGGAAATATTTATTAATAAATTATTTCATAAAGTATTCCAACTCTATCTCATCTATTTAACCTGTTGTCTAGGTATTGTTTATTAATGTCCTCCATTGATTGGATTATATATCTAAATGATATATGGATGAAGTATAATTCTTTTTCTTAGAGTAATGTTGTATAGAAAAGAAGTTCTCCAATGATTGAATCGACTATTCTGTGACAAAAAAAACTAAACATCAATGTTTTTGTTCAAATTAATGGACTCAATAACCAATTGTTCCTTATTGGGTGAAGGTGGAAGTTATAGATGTTTTAGCTTATTTTTTTATATCCTAATAGAGCTTGGTAATCATAACCATAAGTTTTTGAACTCTAACTCCCATGGCAGTGGAGGTTTGTTCTCGAAAAATCACTGTATTGTCCCCCACATGGTTGGTTGGCCTGGTTTCTCCTAGTTCCCACAATTTTCTAAAATATAAAATGTTTATACATAATTTAATTCAAAAAATCATGAAACAATAATCTATTATTTGTATAATAAAATATAAATGGATATCTTATGGCATCCCTATGATTAGAATTTTTCTAAAACAAAGATTCTTGGATATTTACCAATACTTAGACTTATCATAATTATTGTCACTAATATTTTCAAATACTAATTACCAAATTAAATTTTTTTTTACTTTTGATACCAAATATAAAGACCCTACTTTTTCTACATGACTATAATAAAATTTTAAAGATAAATAACATAATAGTCATACATTCAAGGACTGAAAGGTTTATAATATTTGGAAAATTAATATCATTCACAACTTATACATAGTAAAACATAAAAATAATTAGAATCATTGTAATTTATTTAATTAAAATCTATCATGTTATCCTTAGTACATGTAGTCACATGCTGATATATATCAATTAATGTGTTGAGCTCAAATACTAGTAAGGGGATAGATAACGTAACAAAAACAAGAGACATGAATTAATAATAAATGTGTGAGAATAACCATTATAATCAAGTCATAAGCGTATGATCATCATAATAAGCATGAGTAAGAAATTTTAGAAAGGTATGGAATTTTTAAATTCATAAAAATGAAACACCATGTCATATTAGTCAAATACCACACATAGTTGGTGAATAAAGAAAACATCATGTTCACGGATAACATATGTGCATAGATCATACCATCATCATTATAAAAAAATATAACCTCATGTTAATGTACAATAAAAAATATATTGGTTTAAATCAAATTAATCAATTAATTTAAGGGATACATAATAATGGGCCCACACGTGACATCATAAATGATAATAATCATGCATTCCAAAAAGAAAGTATAACAATCATAGTCCTGAAATAACCCATGGAAAGGAATGAGTTTCATAAGAATTTAGAAAATAATAATTTAATGAATAAAACTTGGGGTTTGGAAATTATTAAGATATAATATATTTGGAAAAAAAATAATCATTCTAGGGTTAATAAGAATCAACTCAAGATGAGTCAATAATTAGTTTTGGAAAAAAAATCTTTTTTGAAAAATATTTTTATTTGGATTTAAAAACTTTTTAAAAAGATGTAAAACATACATATACCAAAAAATAAAATGTAATAATAGTTAGATAATATTTATGGAATATTTTGTGAATAAAAAATTTTGAAATGATAAGAAACATGGATAACCCAAAGAAATAAGAGTTTGGTTAGAGAATCCCCTTACCTTAAATCCCTCTTTATTTTGTCTCTTTTACAACACCAAAATAATAATAAAAGGTTTATTAAAACATTTAATTTTTTAATTGTGTTAATTAATGTCACTATTTATCAATTATAACAATTTTATTGTATTTCATAATTTTTGATGTTGTTGTTTTATCATTTTGATATCATGCTTCCATTAAAAAGTTTAACTTCCTCTTTAATTTTTCTATTTTGTTAAAGGTTATTTATACATAAGTAGAATTAATTATGGATTCATAAAATTTTTATATTAATAGATTTAAATATCATAAATAATTTCTTATGAATATCCTTAGATTTTTCGGTAATAAAAGAATTGGGAAAGCCCTCATTGGCGGTTAAAAGACCATTAATGGGACATTGTAAAAAGAGTGGGGATGTGAAGTATGAAAATTTAATATGTAATAAATATAATAATTAGAGTATGTTGACATAATTAATATAATTTTAAAATAATAATTATTTATCCTTATAATATTTGGGTTTGAAGGGGAGGATTGAAAGAGAAAGAGGAGAGGGGAATGAGAGGAAGAATTGGTGAGAGCTTACAATCTTCTTAGTGTTTCTTCTTCTCTAGGGCCCTGAAATTCATGATGATTGGAGTTGGATTGATCTATAAAATCCATATTTATTATAATAGGATTATGAGTGTGTATTTGGGTATAGATTTGGATTTATGAAGTGAGTAAGGAGTGTTTTTCCAAGGAAAGAGAGAGGGGTTATTTATAAATGAGGGGAGGGGTATTTTTGACTTAAAATATTGAATAAAATACAATATCTATGGAAAGTCTTGTAATAGTGATATTTTTGACATTATAAACCTTATATTAATTAAATAACATGATTTAATAATTTTAATCACTTTTTAATTTTAATTCATCAGTTTAATAAAAAGGAAAGGTGAAAAAATTAGAAAATATTATTTTAATGTAATATTTTTGGTTTTAGACTTTGGAAAGTGATTTTTGGGGTTTTAATAACTTGTTTATTATAAGTTAACTACTCATTTATCAAATATTTTTTTGGAAGAGAATCAATTTCTATAAAAGGTTATTTCATTATTACATAATTAATGATGTAATTTAAGATATACGGATTACGGAAGAAATATAATTGTTTACTATTCACCTAAAAAAGAAAGTATTTTAGGAAATTACAAATAACACACACTTGAAAAATTATGATGTGTTGATTACAAAATAGTATTCATTTTATTAATTTTTTTTCTAATATAGGTAATTTAATTTTTAATATAAAAATTATGATTTTTATGAAATAATTTAAAATAAAATTTATTAGAAATGTGCTTATATTTTATTTGATTTTATTTAATCATGATTTCTTTGAATTATAATAATTATATTTACTTAAATTACTCATGATAAATATTATTTATATCCAAAATTATTATTTTTAGGTTAAATTACTATTGGAATAGTCAGATTAGTATTCCCAATGGTCAGGTTACTCTTCCAAATGATACAGTTTCTATTCTTATAGTCACATTACTATTACAAAGGTCACATTACCTTATATAAATACCTCTTAATTTCTATTTTTATTATTAAACTCAATTACACTCATCTATTTACATTTTCTTTTTCAATAATATCAATTGGTTTACTGATATTTTGTTTTATTTATATAGTTTTGTTCATGGGAGGGATGATTTTAAGTGATCAGGGTGATCCAAATTTTCACATTTTAGTTTTATTATTTTCTATTTTTTACCCTTGTAATATTTTTAATTTTAATGGGTTTAATAATTGACAAATTTAATGATTTTCATTATATAATTAAATTGTTGTTTGTTTCTCTAAGTACTCTATGTGTAAAATACTTTTATAATATAACATAACACACATTTATTTCAAGAAAAAAATATCATTTATCAATTCTAGTTTGTTATATGGTTGGATGTGATAAGTGACTAGGGGTAACTAGTGGTGATGTTGGAGCTATTCACATTTTGTATTATTTTACCCTTTTGGGCATATTGTGTCATCCATTCATCCTAGTATATTTATTTTTATATTCCCTGACACTCTATGTATTTTAGTTCTTTTTTTCTATGTACGGATGTATATTTATTATTCCATTTTTATTTTGTTTCTTTTTCCTTGTTTCAAATATTGGATTATTTTATATTTTTAATTAGGGTGAAATCTTTCCTAAAGATCATTCTTTATAACTAGGCACTAGCTGTCAGCAATTGGGAATTGGGAATTCCCTTCGTGCCATTGGAAAAACTATTCTGGTGACAATATAGATAAAATCGCTAGACTCTTTCATTTTAAATGGTATAAAATCCTACACTTCTCAGAAGGGGAAAAAGTTTTTGAGATCAACCCCTTGTTATTTGAGGTTTCATGGTAATATTCATGAGGTTATTCATCGAAACTCAGGAGGTTAGTCATGAGTGGGTGCTTGGTCAAAACCCTTCATGATGACACCCACGTTACCATGGGAAGCGGGTATTGAATTTTGAATTAAAAATTTCATTGGATTTACCATCTATGGTGTTTTGATTATCATTGACGTAGTTTGGGTTTTCTAAGGGGTTATTATGCTATTTTGGGATGGGAGAAGAAGTTGATCAATATCATGGGGTTTGTTTTCATTGCCCAATACACCAGACTATGACCAAACACTCAATCCTAAAAATGTTGCTGAGATTATTTTAGGAATTACCCATCACCTATAAAACCATAGGGATAAAGAAATCAAGGATCCAGTTTTTTTGACTAACTATTTAGGATACTCTTGAGGAACTTCCTGGGTTGGTAAATAAATCAAGTGGGTTTTAGGATACATTGATATTCTAGATAATTTTTATTTGTATTTGTGGTGTAACTGATTTTTTTAGTTATTTAGTTTTCATTTAAAATAGTTTTTTGAAAAGGGAATATTTTTTTGGAAATGTTTTTGGTTTTAAATGGATACTTTTTTTTGTAAATTTTTTTTGGAATTCAAGGAAAAAACATTTTATGATAGTTAAGCCATTGGGATGAATTTCTAAATGGAATTGGTTTTATGGAATGGTTTTTGGTATTTTTTTGTTTATAATAGTTGATTTTTTCAGGAAGCCCATAAAAAAGTTTAGTTTTAAAATTAGTTGATGGTTTTAATGAAAGCTATTTTTAAACACATATGATCATTTAAAAGGTTATTATTTTAATTTAATGAATGTTATATGATGAATTACTTTAGTATTTTTTAAAATGGATTGAAGTGTTTTTTTGATGTTTTATGGATTGATATTTGAGAAGTACAAGGCGGTTCCTTGTTTTTCTGGTTAGTTGGTGGGTTTGACAACTAGGTGAAAAGTTCTGAAATTTATTTTGGGAATTGGGATTTTAAAATAAGTGGGATGATATAAAATGGTTGGGTGGGTTTAAACACTTATGTGTTCTTGGAAGATAGATATTTATTCCTTTATTATTGTGGTGGTTTTTGAAGGAATTTGAAATTGGAATTCAATTTTCCGTGATTTTATCTATTTTTAAATTTCATCCCTCCATGTGGATTTGGACCAGTTAATTTTATTTAGGAAACATGAATATGTTGATTTCATGTTACATTTTATATAATGTATACCTCATGGAAAAGTATAAAGTAAAATTGGAGTTCTTATCTCTAGGGGTTATTCTCTTATAAATCATGGATCATTTTTAATATCCTATGGAGTGTAAAAAATTTTAGTTCCAATTTAATGTTTTAGAGGTTTGTTAGGTATTACTTTCGTTTGGATGAAAATTCTAGAAAATCATTTTCTTTCTAGTTGGATGAATTGGTGAGGGCCAGTGTACTTAGGTTTTCAGTTGATGATCTATTTTTTGGATTCATTATTTGAAGGTTTAAATCATTTATCATTTTATTGGATTTTATTGGTGTGATATATGGGTTCTCTTTTGGTTTCTATTTCTAGGTGGTATTTTTATTAGAAGTTCACACATCTTGTTATATAGACTCATGTGGCTATTTTGATGATGTGGGAACTATCTTGAGATTCATGTATGGTTTTTCTCAATAAATGGATGCACTAGGAACTTGGGTGTGTGATATGGGCAGCCATTACAAGCATGGATGTAGTTGATGTTATCTAATTGGCCAGTGTTTGTTTAAAATCTATTCGGTTTCACAGTGTAATGCTAATCTAGGTATAAATTCCAAATTCATGCATCCTATTTCTACATGTCATCTAAGGTTATAACCCATTAATCTTTAATTATTGGTACAAAAACTTAGTTTCTACATGATTTGGATGCTTTGATATGTTAGGGTCTCTGTATCTTGTTCTTGTGACCTTTTGATGTTTTGGATGTAATGGTTGCTGATCATCATAATGACCCAATCCCATTTTATTGATTGGGTGCTCTCTTTTTAGATTTGAGATGGCTTTGTTGATTATCATTATTAGGGGAATGTATTTCTGTTTTTATTTTTGTAATCATATTTGTCGCATATTGTCTCTTCATAAGATATTTTTTCTTTATTGTATTATATAAATCAATTCTAAATGGGGGTGGGACCCTCTATTTGGTCTCCCTCTATTTCAAGTTTCCTATTGGGTTATTTTAGTTATTTATAAATTTAGTTTTCCAATGTTGATTGAGGATCAATCTTTGTATTTGAAGATCTATTTCAGTTTGGTAGCCATTCTCATTTAGGTCATTCTTTGGAAATTCATCATAGATCATCTTAGGATTTATTTCTCATTGCACACTTGTAGAGACACGAAGCTAGACATACATGGACATTACATTACTTTTGCGGAATACTTAGTACATAACAAAAACACACACACAAGGATTGTAATAGTTTAGTGTCTTTGGAAACTCGGAACATAATCTTCTAATCGTGGTGAAAGATCTTCAATATCTCCCATAAAGATCTTCCCCTTTTTTTACCTAGAACCTTTCTTTATATCCTGGGGAAAAGAAAACATAAAAGGGTGATCTCAAATGATCAGTAATGGTAAACAAAAGAAAAATCAATCAGAACATATTCATAAGATCATAACTTTTGGAAATCTTAACCGGCAAAAGGGAGCATAATTTCATAACATGGGATAAATCATAGTAGTGAAATGAAATCCCAATAATCATAACTTAGAAGATGAAACTTTGTGGCATACACACATAATCATAGATAATCATTTCTTGTTAGTCAAGACTCATTTCCAAGACTATCTTAGTGGACAAAGTCCCTTTCTGAACCGAGTCACCCTCGTTTCAGTCCTGTTTCACTGAACCGGTATAACCTACCATTCCAGCCATGTCTATCTCATGAGATATAAAATTTTTACCCAATGAATTGGAGGGAGATATAGGTCCCAGCCATCTTATAATGAATCCTTTCTTATGTGTTCCAAATAATCATAAATCATACATCATCACATAACACATGTAACAAAAATGGGATTCTTGAAACATCATGACATCATAAAACAAATCATATAAGGTAAATGACTTCATAAAAATAATTCCCACAAAACATAATCAAATCAATGTCATAATAGGGATAAAAACAGAACCCATTATTATCTTAGATGGAAAATAATTTTGATAAAACAATTGAACTTCATTCTTGAGGAAAATATCCTTTCTACTTCAAAAACACATTTCCTTTCTTAACATGTCATACAATTTTAAAATAAAAGAAGTTGATTAAAAATAAACTTGAAAACTTCTAAAGGAAGCTTCTTGGAAATAATGTTTTAAAAATCCATTCATGCCGTATAAGTTAAAAAAAACATTCTTCTCGTACTTTTGTCGGAAAAGTCAAAAAGTATCTTGTACGAAAAATGACAAAAGATTCCTTTCATATATTTTACTAAAAACTCACCGAAGGGTAAAATAGGATTAAAACAATTGTAGCTGAATGGAAATAATATTACATATTGAGGAAACATGGATGTGTATGATAAAATACACCCCAGTAAATGCCAAAGTATAAACAATCTCGGATGAAAATGAGATTGTGATATTTCCCTTACCTTAGGTCTGACTTGCTTTGTAAGTGTCCGAACCTCCTGTATAATGATTTAAATAATGTTATTGAATTATTCAAGAATCATATTCGTTGTTATTATATCATATATGGTCCACTTATGACTTTATATTACCCGTTCTTTTGTAAATTCATGTTAAAGTAGCATTTTGGGTAAAATCGTCTCATTTGTCGTTCGTGTTTTTAACTTGTAATTATTAATATGATTACTTAGATCATGATTACCTAATTCCAGAATGTAAAACATGATTTATATATATATATATTCATAACATAAATATATAATAAATCAATAAATGGAAATAAATACACCGTTCATGGAGACGATAGTCCGTACGTACGCATGAACGCTGTTTTCGTTTCCTTATTGAATTGAATGGAATTAAGTAGATGACATACATATAAATATAAATAATTCCTGTATCATTATAAGGTCATATATTTCATTAGTACTTGTTATATATACTTTATAATCATTCATGAATGGTTAATCATTGAGAATGAATCTCATCGCGTCGTGGAGACGGTAGTCCGTACGTACGCACGAGCGATGATATCGTTCTCATGGTCGTGGAATTGTGTTGAAGTGTATGTATAATATTTCAGTATCAGTATCACTTTATAATAATCATATATAGTTACTCATTACACATTTATACCCATCCAATTAAGGTGGTGGCGGAAAATAGATTACACCACGGCGTGGAGACGGTATTCCGTACGTACGCACGCGCGGTGATTTCCTTTTTCCGTAGGATGGATAGAAGGTTAATTAGAGTTGTTTCATATTTATAATAACATATCAGTATATAAGAAATACTGATGTTATTACTTTATCATCAAACAACTAAAGAAGAAGAAGTTGATGAAGAAAGAAATTGAAAAAGATCGGTAATGGATATTACCTCTTTTTGACACGCCTTTTCTTAGCCTCCACTTAAAGAACTAAGGATGGTCTTTGAAGAATACCAGGACATCTAGGATGATACTAGGGATGTGGAGAAGGGATTTTGGCAGGGTTTGGCCGAGCTTGAGTGCTCAAATTGGTGTGAGGAGGAGGGGGAGGAGGTTCCCTTTTATAAGGGAGGAGAGGGGCACCTTAGGAATATCTCAAAATATTATTTTATATTAAAGTCAAAATCGGTTTATAATGGTTCCAAAGAGTTTTATTTCGAAGCTAAAGTGGGGATGGGTCGAAATCCTATCAACCAATAGTATTTAGACAAGTTTAGGTTATTATTGTAACATTACCAATTAGATTTAACTCTAAGTTAAATAATTTAACTTTTACCGTGTCTTTTTGTTTTCTTACACTATATGGTTAATAAACTTACTATAACATGCCAAACGAACCCCAAATTGTTTATTATTAATATATATATCCTTATCTAAGTCATTTTTCCGAACCTTAGATTTTTAGGAATAAAATAACAATTAATAATATAATATTAGATTTAAAAACTATTATGTGTCAATTTTGACACTATTTGATATATGATTTTTGTGAAAGTCATAACAGAATTATATGTTCGAAACAAGTTGATTACATCAACACTAATATATCATAGTAACCTAGAAAATTAGTGGAATTCATAAAAAGTCTCAAATTACATTTATTTTGGTGTTTATAACATCAATTATGTCAATATTTCATAAATAAGATAATTACTGCATCATCTTTTCGTCATAAATAAATTAACTTATTTGATGTCTAAAAATTACAAATAAAATACCATTATGTATGAAATAGTTTTAGCTTTCTAATGAATATTTACAATAGAATTTATCTTATGTAAAACCCTATATTAAAAATGTTTTAGTAAATAAAATTTCATTTTAACTCTTTTAACTCTTCTTGGAATTAAATAATAATAAATGTCCTAATCTAATCCAAGTGGGCCTAAATGATAATATTTTACACTTAAGGTTGTTTTTGGTCGAGATAAACTTGTCCAATAGGATTAGGACATGTGTTAGGGTAATATTAATATTATTTTTACCCTTAATTACCCTATTTACTTTTAACCGTGGTAAATAAAAGTAAAAAAGTTGCTATTCCCCAAAAATTATTTTCATCTCATTGAACTACATTTTACTTATTGACATCAACCGTGTCTCTCGTATTTTTGAAATTCCATTCACAGAAGCGGTAAAATTAAGTTTTATGAAAAATTCAGTTTTTTAACTACCACTTAGTAGTTTCACTATTCATCAAAAATTGATGTTTTTCAGAACAATGCCAAAATTTCATCCTAAGCTATATTTCATATTCCGAATTCAAAAATGAAGTCTATTTTACCAAATTCATAACATAGAAGTTTCATTAATTAATTTTATAATTAAATCCCGCTGTTAAAACAAATAGCGTGTTTTTAAGAAACAATATCTATCAAAAGATTGACACTTGATTATGTCTGGTTTAAATGTGAAATTACATCCGATGACCAACATCGTATTAAATTGTAAAAATATATTCCAAATATACTTTAAAACCACTAAATTTAATGATTTATAACTATTAATTATTTCGATTAAAAAATTTATTTTTAATTATAATCTAGTAATTTTCACTATTCATCAGAATATGAAAGTTATCCGAAGAGTACCAAAATTTCACCCTAAGCTAATTTCGATATTATGAATCCAGAAATTAATTCCATTTTGAAAAATAAAATATACAAAATTTCAAAAAGTGGTTATTACTATTCATAACGGCTAGTTTTAATAATATTTTAATAGCATATTGTTGTTTAATGAAGCTCGTTATTGCGTACTACACACGCTATCGAGGAAGGTCGCGATTGCGTGTAATGCAAGGCAAGTCAAGGATGCGTGTTGTGCAAGATCCTTTTGATGTAGCGTACAACACAAGAAATTAATAAAATTAAAAAGAATATTTTCCATAAAATCCCGGGCTGTTACATTCTACCCCCCTTAAAATGAATTTCGCCCGTGAAATTCGTCGGGGTTATAAATGGTTTATTATTCGAAAGTTTCTTTAATAGAAACCCACATCGTAAAAAGGAATATCAAAACCAATCTTTAAAAACAAAAGTATGAAACGTAACGGTTACCCAAATAAACTAATCACTGGGTTTCCACATAGGTGAAAATATGGATATGGAAGGGAAATCTAACCATCATGTTCTGATGGAGAGTGGTAGAGAATATGGCTATAGAAGGGCCAGCAATCACAAAGCCATAAATTTGTGAAGATCTAAGGTACCATCTGATTCATCAGATATAAGATCACTAGGACAACATTTTTGGTTTTCAAGATCGTTTCCCTAAAGTTAATGAATTTGAGTTAGAATAAATACTTACTTTATTTTGGTACAATCTCACTATTGTTCGTTCCTTTAACAATTTCCACTTCATCTCTTAAATAAATGAAGTTGAATTTGTTATTCGTGAAGTGTTAGCAGATCATGTGATAGAATGACGGGTCATTCCATCTGTCTCAAACAAAAGGTTAGCAAAAGTTTTATACATAAGTCGATCTATAGTGAGATTAATCATATATGGTTTCTAAAATAGACTTTATACTTCATATGTCATACTGCTTAATATAATAAAACTAGTTTCTACTAAACAGGGACTTCCTGTAGGCCAGTGGTAGGCGATAAAGGCCAGTCGCACTTCAGTTGTGGGTTCGATTCCCACAGCCTTGTCCGACGCGATGGGCTGTCGCCCGTCCTGCAGGATGTCCTTTTTCTAAAGCTATATTACTATAACATCCCATCAATAATATCGAAAAAACTTCTATCATTAAACAATACTAACTTATGTCCAACATAATCCATTCCAATCTCTAGGCTTATCCATAATACTTCAGTCCACTCTTATAATATAGTAAAAAAGATTACCAAAGATTTAATACCATTGTTGATCCCCATATATCATAAGATATGTCTTGTTGGTCACATTCTAAACATTCAAAGTCCTGAATCATGTATTCTCTTGAATACCCATTGAACCTTAGTGAAAACATTAATGCAGTTAAAAGTTAACACTTTCTACATACCAAAATCCTCAAAATTCTATATACTCAAACCATGATATCACTTAGTCCTTATATCAATCATGAGCACATGAATACTGTTAAACATTTCATTTTCTCTTTTTCCCTTCATTATGCGCATTTCATCTTTTTCTAAAAATATCTCAATCACTTTGAATACAACATTAGACCAATACATATATATTCCAATACTCCATGATACAACATTATTTTGGAATCCCATTACATAAACACTTAATCATTCCACCACATCGTTGTCATATTCAACATCGCCAATAGTGATCGCATGTGACTTCCCTTTGTCCTTTGCCTTAAGCGGTTTCTCATGTCGATCATCACTAACCCTTGGATTAGGGCATTTATTGGCATAATGCCCCATTTACTTGCACTTGAAGCATTGAAGTGTTGGTGGTGCGTTCTCTGCAGTGTTTTCTTTATTCACATCATTAGAAACCCTTTTTCCATTACTTCGACACTCAGCTGCTTGATGACCTTCTTTTCCACACTTAAAACATTTTCTAGTCCCTTTAAGACAATCTCCACCATGCTTCTTTCCACACTTTGAGCATAAGGAAACATTCATCTTCTTTTCACCATTATTCTGAGATTTCTCCTTGAACTCCATCTTTCGTTTCTTGTCAAAACCATGATATGGATATGTAACACCAACTTCAATTTCTACCTTGATAGCACAACGCACAATTTATTCATAGCTACTAAAGTCTCTTATAGCTAATGCCCTTCGAAGACTTGGTTTTAAGCCACTGAAAAATCGATCAACTTTACTTTTAGGTTGGATGATAATGCCAGATGCATACCTTGCAAGTCTTGTAAAATTTTCTTCATATATACCAATAGATTCATCATCCTTCTGCTTCAGCTCAAGAAACTCATTTTCCATCTTTTTTCGAAGAATACGAGGGAAGTACTTACTGGAAAACAAGTTCTTGAACTCGTCCCATTCCATGGACTCAATTTCATCTCTTTGCCTCGTATTCTTGATAAGATTCCACCATTGATCAGCTTCACCTTCCAAACGATATACTGCTAAGATGACTCTATCATGCTCAGAACATTGAAGAACTTAAAATATCTTTTCAGTGGTACTGATCCATTGTTCAGCAACAAGTGGATCAGAAGACCCACTAAAAGAAGGTGGACGTTGCCTCATTAAGGACTCAATAGAATATTGTTCCCTTCTCTGCTCATTTGGAAGTCCAGAATGATTCATAGCTTCTATAAGTATAGCAATACGATTTTTCACTCCATCTCCCATAAATTTTTTTTTGTTTAGGAGGGCAATCATTGCATTGTCCATTGCATTGATCAACACGGTTCCTTCGGGTTCCAGCCATCGTCTAAAACCCAAATAGAATAGTGTGAGAGGCAAAAATCATGCTAGGGAAAACAACATAATAAAGGGGGAGTACCTTAAATATCTAACATCTTAGGTTTAATTCTATGATCGGTAGCGTAATTCTAGTACTATAACCTACACGTATACTTAACCTTAGGGACATCCCTAGACATACCGTAGAAATATCTCTAGGGATCTCACTAAAGTTCTCGCATCCTAGTTTCCAAAGGTTGACTAAACCTTTCCTCTGATACCAACTGTAGAGACCCGAAGCTAGACGTACATGGACATTACATTACTTTTGCGGAATACTTAGTACATAACAAAAACACACACACAAGGATCGTAATAGTTTAGTGTCTTTGGAAACTCGGAACGTAATCTTCTAATCGTGGTGAAAGATCTTCAATATCTCCCACAAAGATCTTCCCCTTTTTTTACCTACAACCTTTCTTTATATCCTGGGGAAAAGAAAACAAAAAAGGGTGAGCTCAAATTCTCAGTAAGGGTAAACAAAAGAAAAATCAATCACATCATATTCATAAGAACATAACTTTTGGAAATCATAACCGGCAAAAGAGAGAATAATTTCATAACATGGGATAAATCATAGTAGTGAAATGAAATCCCAATAATCATAACTTAGAACATGAAACTTTGTGTCATACACACATAATCATAGAGAATCTTTTCTTGTTAGTCAAGACTCATTGCCAAGACTATCTTAGTGGACAAAGTCCCTTTCTAACCCGAGTCACCCTCGTTTCAGTCCTGTTTCACTGAACCGGTATAACCTACCATTCCATCCATGTCTATCTCATGAGATATAAAATCTTTACCCAATACATTGTAGGGAGATATTGGTCCCACCCATCTTATAATGAATCCTTTCTTATGTGTGCCACATAATCATAAATCATACATCATCGCATAACACATGTAACAAAAATGGGATTCTTGAAACATCATGACATTATAAAACAAATCATATAAGGTAAATGACTTCATAAAAATAATTCCCTCAAAACATAATCAAATCAATGTAATAATAGGGATAAAAACAGAACCCTTTATTATCTTAGATGGAAAATAATTTTGATAAAACAATTGAACTTCATTCTTGAAGAAAAATATCCTTTCTACTTCAAAAACACTTTTCCTTTCTTAACATGTCATACAATTTTAAAATAAAAGAAGTTGATTAAAAATAAACTTGAAAACTTGTAAAGGAAGCTTCTTGGAAATAATGTTTTAAAAATCCATTCATGCCGTATAAGTTAAAAAAACATTCTTCTCGTACTTTTGTCAGAAAAGTCAAAAAGTATCTTGTACGAAAAACGACAAAAGATTCCTTTCATATATTTTACTAAAAACTCACCGAAGGGTAAAATAGGGTTAAAACAATTGTAGGTGAATGGAAATAATATTACATATTGAGGAAACATGGATGTGGATGATAAAATACACCCCAGTAAATTCCAAATTATAAACAATCACAGATGAAAATGAGATTGTGATATTTCCCTTACCTTAGGTCCAACTTGCTTTGTAAGTGTTCGAATCTCCTGTATAATTATTTAAATCGTGTTATTGAATTATTCCAGAATCATATTCATTGTTATTATATCATATATGGTCCACTTATGACTTTATATTACTCTTTCTTTTGTAAATTCATGTTAAAGTAGCATTTTGGGTAAAATCGTCTCATTTGTCGTTCGTGTTTTTAACTTGTAATTGTTCATATGATTAATTAGATCATGATTACTTAATTCCAGAATATAAAACATGATTTATATATATATATATATTCATAATATACATATATAATAAATCAGTACATGGAAAGAAATACACCGTTCATGGAGACGGTAGTCCGTACGTACACATGAACGCTGTTTTCGTTTCCTTATTGAATTGAATGGAATTAAGTAGATGACATACATATAAATATAAATAATTCCTGTATCATTATCAGGTCATATATTTCATTAGTACTTATTATATATACTTTATAATAATTCATGAATGGTTAATCATTGAGAATGAATCTCATCGCGTCGTGGAGACGGTAGTCCGTACGTACGCAAGAGCGATGATATCGTTCTCATGGTCGTGGAATTGTGTTGAAGTGTATGTATACTATTTCAGTATCAATATCAATTTATAATAATCATATATAGTTACTCATTACACCTTTATATCCATCCAATTAAGGTGGTGGAGGAAAATAGATTACACCACGGCGTGGAGACAGTATTTCGTACGTACGCACGCGCGGTGATTTCTTTTTCCGTAGGATGGATAGAAGGTTAATTAGAGTTGTTTCATATTTATAATAACATATCAGTATATAAGAAATACTGATGTTATTACTTTATCATGAAACAACTAAAGAATAAGAAGTTGAATAAGAAAGAAATTGAAAAAGACCAGTAATGGATATTACCTCTTTTTGACGCGCCTTTTCTTAGCCTCCACTTAAAGAACTAAGGATGGTCTTTGAAGAAGACCAGGACCTCTAGGATGATACTAGGGATGTGGAGAAAGGATTTTTTCAGGGGTTGGACAAGCTTGAGTGCTCAAATTGGTGTGAGGAGGAGGGGGAGGAGGTGCCCTTTTATAAGGGAGGAGAGGGGCACCTTAGGAATATCTCAAAATATTATTTTATATTAAAGTCAAAATCAGTTTATAATGGTTCCAAAGAGTCTTATTTCGAAGCTAAAGTGGGGATGGGTCTAAATACTATCAAACAATAGGATTCAGACAAGTTTAGGTTATTCTTCTAACCTTATCAATTAGATTTAACTCTAAGTTAAATAATTTAACTTTTACCGTGTCTTTTTGTTTTCTTACAATATATGGTTAATACACTTACTATAACATGCCAAACGAACCCCAAATTGTTTATTATTAATATATATATATCCTTATATAAGTTATTTGGCCGATCCTTAGATTTTTTAGAATAAAATAACAATTAATAATATAATATTAGATTTAAAAACTATTTTGTGTCAATTTTGACACTATTTGATATATGATTTTTGTGAAAGTCATAACAGAATTATATGTTCTAAAAAAGTTTATTAAAGCAACAATAATATATCATAGTAACCGATAAAATTAGTGGAATTCATAAAAAGTCTCAAATTACATTTATTTTGGTGTTTATAACATCAATTATGTCAATATTTCATAAATAAGATAATTACTGCATCATCTTTGTGTCATAAATAAATTAAATTATTTGATGTCTAAAAATTACAAATAAAATACCATTATGTAGGAAATCTTTTTAGCTTTCTAATTAATATTTACAATCGAATTTATCTTATGTAAAACCCTATATTAAAAATGTTTTAGTAAATAACCTTTGATTTTAACTCTTTTAACTCTTCTTTGAATTAAATAATAATTAATGTCCTAATCTAATCCAAGTGGGCCTAAATGATAATATTTTACACTTAAGGTTGTTTTTGGTCGAGATACACTTGTCCAATAGGATTAGGACATGTTTTAGGGTAATATTAATATCATTTTTACCCTTAATTACCCTATTTACTTTTAACCGTGGTAAATAAAAGTAAAAAGTTACTATTCACCAAAAATTATTTTGATCTCATTGAACCACATTTTAGTTACTGAAATCAACAGTGTCTCTAGGATTTTTGAAATTCCATTCACAGAAGCGGTAAAATTATGTTTTATGAAAAATTCAGTTTTTTAACTACCACTTAGTAGTTTCACTATTCATCAAAAATAGATGTTTTTCAGAACAATGCCAAAATTTCATCCTAAGATATATTTCATATTCCGAATTCAAAAATAAAGTATATTTTAGAAAATTCATAACATAGAAGTTTCATTAATTAAATTTATAATTAAATCCTGTTGTTAAAACAAATAGCATGTTTTTAAGAAACAATATCTATCAAAAGATTGACACTTGATTATGTCTGGTTTAAATGTGAAATTACATCCAATGACCAACATCGTATTAAATTGTAAAAATATATTCTAAATATACTTTAAAACCACTCAATTTAATGATTTATCACTATTAATTATTTCGATTAAAAATGTTGTTTTTAATTATAATCTAGTAATTTTCACTATTCATCAGAATATGAAAGTTATCCGAAGAGTACCAAAATTTCACCCTAAGCTAATTTCGATATTATGAATCCAGAAATTAATTCCATTTTGAAAAATAAAATATACAAAATTTCAAAAAGTGGTTATTACTATTCATAACGGCTAGTTTTAATAATATTTTAATAGCATATTGTTGTTTAATGAAACTCGTTATTGCGTACTACACACGCTATCGAGGAAGGTCGCAATTGCGTGTAATGCAAGGCAAGTCAAGGATGCGTGTTGTGCAAGATCCTTTTGATGTAGCGTAAAACACAAGACATTAATAAAATTAAAAAGAATATTTTCCATAAAATCCCGGGCTGTTACATTCTACCCCCCTTAAAATGAATTTCGCCCGTGAAATTAGTCGGGGTTATAAATGGTTTATTATTCGAAAGTTTCTTTAATAGAAACCCACATCGTAAAAAGGAATATCAAAACCAATCTTTAAAAACAAAAGTATGAAACGTAACGGTTACCCAAATAAACTAATCACTGGGTTTCCACATAGGTGAAAATATGGATATGGAAGAGAAATCTAACCATCATGTTCTGATGGAGAGTGGTAGAGAATATGGCTATAGAAGGGCCAGCAATCACAAAGCCATAAATTTGTGAAGATCTAAGGTACCATCTGATTCATCAGATATAAGATCACTAGGACAACATTTTTGGTTTTCAAGATCATTTCCCTAATGTTAATGAATTTGAGTTAGAATAAATACTTACTTTATTTTGGTACAATCTCACTATTATTCGTTCCTTTAACAATTTCCACTTCATCTCTTAAATAAATGATGTTGAATTTGTTATTCGTGAAGTGTTAGCAGATCATGTGATAGAATGACGGGTCATTCCATCTGTCTCAAACAAAAGGTTAGCAAAAGTTTTATACATAAGTCGATCTATAGTGAGATTAATCATATATGGTTTCTAAAATAGACTTTATACTTCATATATCATACTGCTTAATATAATAAAACTATTTTCTACTAAACAGGGACTTCCTGTAGGCCAGTGGTAGGCGATAAAGGCCAGTCGCACTTCAGTTGTGGGTTCGATTCCCACAGCCTTGTCCGACGCGATGGGCTGTCGCCCGTCCTGCAGGATGTCCTTTTTCTAAAGCTATATTACTATAACATCCCATCAATAATATCGAAAAAACTTCTATCATTAAACAATACTAACTTATGTCCAACATAATCCATTCCAATCTCTAGGCTTATCCATAATACTTCAGTCCACTCTTATAATATAGTAAAAAAGATTACCAAAGATTTAATACCATTGTTGATCCCCATATATCATAAGATATGTCTTGTTGGTCACATTCTAAACATTCAAAGTCCTGAATCATGTATTCTCTTGAATACCCATTGAACCTTAGTGAAAACATTAATGCAGTTAAAAGTTAACACTTTCTACATACCAAAATCCTCAAAATTCTATATACTCAAACCATGATATCACTTAGTCCTTATATCAATCATGAGCTCATGAATACTGTTAAACATTTCATTTTCTCTTTTTCCCTTCATTATGCGCATTTCATCTTTTTCTAAAAATATCTCAATCACATTGAATACAACATTAGACCAATACATATATATTCCAATACTCCATGATACAACATTATTTTGGAATCCCATTACATAAACACTTAATCATTCCACCACATCGTTGTCATATTCAACATCGCCAATAGTGATCGCATGTGACTTCCCTTTGTCCTTTGCCTTAAGCGGTTTCTCATGTCGATCATCACTAACCCTTGGATTAGGGAATTTATTGGCATAATGCCCCATTTACTTGCACTTGAAGCATTGAAGTGTTGGTGGTGCGTTCTCTGCAGTGTTTTCTTTATTCACATCATTAGAAACCCTTTAACCATTACTTCGACACTCAGCTGCTTGATGACCTTCTTTTCCACACTTAAAACATTTTCTAGTCCCTTTAAGACAATCTCCACCATGCTTCTTTCCACACTTTGAGCATAAGGAAACATTCATCTTCTTTTCACCATTATTCTTAGATTTCTCCTTGAACTCCATCTTTCGTTTCTTGTCAAAACCATGATATGGATATGTAACACCAACTTCAATTTCTACCTTGATAGCACAACGCACAATTTATTCATAGCTACTAAAGTCTCTTATAGTTAATGCCCTTCGAAGACTTGGTTTTAAGCCACTGAAAAATCGATCAACTTTACTTTTAGGTTGGATGATAATGCCAGATGCATACCTTGCAAGTCTTGTAAAATTTTCTTCATATATACCAATAGATTCATCATCCTTCTTCTTCAGCTCAAGAAACTCCTTTTCCATATTTGTTCGAAGAATACGAGGGAAGTACTTACTGGAAAACAAGTTCATGAACTCGTCCCGTTCCATGGACTCAATTTCATCTCTTTGCCTCGTATTCTTGATAAGATTCCACCATTGATCAGCTTCACCTTCCAAACGATATACTGCTAAGATGACTTTATCATGCTCAGAACATTGAAGAACTTAAAATATCTTTTCAGTGGTACTGATCCATTGTTCAGCAACAAGTGGATCAGAAGACCCACTAAAAGAAGGTGGACGTTGCCTCATTAAGGACTCAATAGAATATTGTTCCCTTCTCTACTCATTTGGAAGTCCAGAATGATTCATAGCTTCTATAAGTATAGCAATAAGATTTTTCACTCCATCTCCCATAACATTTTTTTGTTTAGGAGGGTAATCATTGCATTGTCCATTGCATTGATCAACACGGTTCCTTCGGGTTCCATCCATCGTCTAAAACCCAAATAGAATAGTGTGAGAGGCAAAAATCATGCTAGGGAAAACAACATAATAAAGGGGGAGTACCTTAAATATCTAACATCTTAGGTTTAATTCTATGATCGTTAGCGTAATTCTAGTACTATAACCTACACGTATACTTATCCTTAGGGACATCCCTTGACATACCGTAGAAATATCTCTAGGGATCTCACTAAAGTTCTCGCATCCTAGTTTCCAAAGGTTGACTAAACCTTTCCTCTGATACCAACTGTAGAGACCCAAAGCTAGACGTACATGGACATTACATTACTTTTGCGGAATACTTAGTACATAACAAAAACACACACACAAGGATCGTAATAGTTTAGTGTATTTGGAAACTCGGAACGTAATCTTCTAATCGTGGTGATAGATCTTCAATATCTCCCACAAAGATCTTCTCCTTTTTTTTTACCTAGAACCTTTCTTTATATCCTGGGGAAAAGAAATCAAAAAAGGGTGAGCTCAAATTCTCAGTAAGGGTAAACAAAAGAAAAATCAATCACATCATATTCATAAGAACATAACTTTTGGAAATCTTAACCGGAAAAAGAGAGAATAATTTCATAACATGGGATAAATCATAGTAGTGAAATGAAATCCCAATAATCATAACTTAGAACATGAAACTTTGTGTCATACACACATAATCATAGAGAATCTTTTCTTGTTAGTCAAGACTCATTGCCAAGACTATCTTAGTGGACAGAGTCCCTTTCTAAACCGAGTCACCCTCGTTTCAGTCCTGTTTCACTGAACCGCTATAACCTACAATTCCATCCATGTCTATCTCATGAGATATAAAATCTTTACCCAATACATTGGAGGGAGATATTGGTCCCACCCATCTTATAATTAATCCTTTCTTATGTGTTCCACATAATCATAAATCATACATCATCGCATAACATATGTAACAAAAATGGGATTCTTGAAACATCATGACCTTATAAAACAAATCATATAAGGTAAATGACTTCATAAAAATAATTCCCTCAAAACATAATCAAATCAATGTAATAATAGGGATAAAAACAGAACCCTTTATTATCTTAGATGGAAAATAATTTTGATAAAACAATTGAACGTCATTCTTGAAGAAAAATATCCTTTCTACTTCAAAAACACTTTTCCTTTCTTAACATGTCATACAATTTTAAAATAAAAGAAGTTGATTAAAAATAAACTTGAAAACTTGTAAAGGAAGCTTCTTGGAAATAATGTTTCAAAAATCCATTCATGCCGTATAAGTTAAAAAAACATTCTTCTCGTACTTTTGTCAGAAAAGTCAAAAAGTATCTTGTACGAAAAACGACAAAAGATTCCTTTCATATATTTTACTAAAAACTCACCGAAGGGTAAAATAGGGTTAAAACAATTGTAGGTGAATGGAAATAATATTACATATTGAGGAAACATGGATGTGGATGATAAAATACACCCCAGTAAATTCCAAATTATAAACAATCTCGGATGAAAATGAGATTGTGATATTTCCCTTACCTTAGGTCCAACTTGCTTTGTAAGTGTTCGAATCTCCTGTATAATTATTTAAATAATGTTATTGAATTATTCCAGAATCATATTCATTGTTATTATATCATATATGGTCCACTTATGACTTTATATTACTCGTTCTTTTGTAAATTCATGTTAAAGTAGCATTTTGGGTAAAATCGTCTCATTTGTCGTTCGTGTTTTTAACTTGTAATTATTCATATGATTACTTAGATCATGATTACTTAAATCCAGAATATAAAACATGATTTATATATATATATATTCATAATATACATATATAATAAATCAGTAAATGGAAAGAAATACACCGTTCATGGAGACGGTAGTCCGTACGTACGCATGAACGCTGTTTTCGTTTCCTTATTGAATTGAATGGAATTAAGTAGATGACATACATATAAATATAAATAATTCCTGTATCATTATCAGGTCATATATTTCATTAGTACTTATTATATATACATTATAATCATTCATGAATGGTTAATCATTGAGAATGAATCTCATCGCGTCGTGGAGACGGTAGTCCGTACGTACGCACGAGTGATGATATCGTTCTCATGGTCGTGGAATTGTGTTGAAGTGTATGTATACTATTTCAGTATCAATATCAATTTATAATAATCATATATAGTTACTCATTACACCTTTATATCCATCCAATTAAGGTGGTGGAGGAAAATAGATTACACCACGGCGTGGAGACAGTATTTCGTACGTACGCACGCGCGGTGATTTCATTTTCCGTAGGATGGATAGAAGGTTAATTAGAGTTGTTTCATATTTATAATAACATATCAGTATATAAGAAATACTGATGTTATTACTTTATCATGAAACAACTAAAGAATAAGAAGTTGAATAAGAAAGAAATTGAAAAAGACCAGTAATGGATATTACCTCTTTTTGACGCGCCTTTTCTTAGCCTCCACTTAAAGAACTAAGGATGGTCTTTGAAGAAGACCAGGACCTCTAGGATGATACTAGGGATGTGGAGAAAGGATTTTGTCAGGGTTTGGCCGAGCTTGAGTGCTCAAATTGGTGTGAGGAGGAGGGGGAGGAGGTGCCCTTTTATAAGGGAGGAGAGGGGCACCTTAGGAATATCTCAAAATATTATTTTATATTAAAGTCAAAATCAGTTTATAATGGTTCCAAAGAGTATTATTTCGAAGCTAAAGTGGGGATGGGTCTAAATCCTATCAACCAATAGGATTTAGACAAGTTTAGGTTATTCTTTTAACCTTATCAATTAGATTTAACTCTAAGTTAAATAATTTAACTTTTACCGTGTCTTTTTGTTTTCTTCTACTATATGGTTAATACACTTACTATAACATGCCAAACGAACCCCAATTTGTTTATTATTAATATATATATCCTTATATAAGTCATTTGGCCGATCCTTAGATTTTTTAGAATAAAATAACAATTAATAATATAATATTAGATTTAAAAACTATTTTGTGTCAATTTTGACACTATTTGATATATGATTTTTGTGAAATTCATAACAGAATTATTTGATCTAAAAAAGTTTATTAAAGTAACAATAATATATCATAGTAACTGATAAAATTAGTGGAATTCATAAAAAGTCTCAAATTACATTTATTTTGGTGTTTATAACATCAATTATGTCAATATTTCATAAATAAGATAATTACTGCATCATCTTTGTGTCATAAATAAATTAACTTATTTGATGTCTAAAAATTACAAATAAAATACCATTATGTAGGAAATCTTTTTAGATTTCTAATTAATATTTACAATCGAATTTATCTTATGTAAAACCCTATATTAAAAATGTTTTAGTAAATAATCTTTGATTTTAACTCTTTTAACTCTTCTTTGAATTAAATAATAATTAATGTCCTAATCTAATCCAAGTGGGCCAAAATGATAATATTTTACACTTAAGGATGTTTTTGGTCGAGATACACTTGTCCAATAAGATTATGACATGTTTTAGGGTAATATTAATATCATTTTTACCCTTAATTACCCTATTTACTTTTAACCGTGGTAAATAAAAGTAAAAAGTTACTATTCACCAAAAATTATTTTGATCTCATTGAACCACATTTTAGTTACTGAAATCAACAGTGTCTCTAGGATTTTTGAAATTCCATTCACAGAAGCGGTAAAATTATGTTTTATGAAAAATTCAGTTTTTTAACTACCACTTAGTAGTTTCACTATTCATCAAAAATAGATGTTTTTCAGAACAATGAAAAAATTCCATCCTAAGATATATTTCATATTCCGAATTCAAAAATAAAGTCTATTTTAGAAAATTAATAACATAGAAGTTGCATTAATTAATTTTATAATTAAATCCTGTTGTTAAAACAAATAGCATGTTTTTAAGAAACAATATCTATCAAAAGATTGACACTTGATTATGTCTGGTTTAAATGTGAAATTACATCCAATGACCAACATCATATTAAATTGTAAAAATATATTCTAAATATACTTTAAAACCACTCAATTTAATGATTTATCACTATTAATTATTTCGATTAAAAATGTTGTTTTTAATTATAATCTAGTAATTTTCACTATTCATCTGAATATGAAAGTTATCCGAAGAGTACCAAAATTTCACCCTAAGCTAATTTCGATATTATGAATCCAGAAATTAATTCCATTTTGAAAAATAAAATATACAAAATTTCAAAAAGTGGTTATTACTATTCATAACGGCTAGTTTTAATAATATTTTAATAGCATATTGTTGTTTAATGAAACTCGTTATTGCGTACTACACACGCTATTGAGGAAGGTCGCGATTGCGTGTAATGCAAGGCAAGTCAAGGATGCGTGTTGTGCAAGATCCTTTTGATGTAGAGTACAAAACAAGACATTAATAAAATTAAAAAGAATATTTTCCATAAAATCTCGGGCTGTTACAACACTACCTTGACATGAGACCTTTTTGGAGTAGAAAGTGTAATGGATTTTTGAATAGTGACACCCACATGTCACTATTAATTGATATCTTATGATATTTAATCTTTTGGTGGGGTAATTTATGTTTATGAGATTCTTCAGTCTGAAAAGTATAAAATCTATAAATTTTCCCTCTATACATGATTTATATTCATAGTTTATGGGAAACCATGTGGTTTCACTAAACTTTAGTGTTTTGATTTTCATTTTTATATAGATCCTAGATGGCCTACATGGGTATCATACAATTCTGTCCAAACAATGTTTATCCTAAGTGAAACCATGTGAGCCCATTGGTGTGTGTGGGTATTAGTGTAGGATTTGCATATGATTAGTGAAAAAAATGTGAGAAGAATGTGGTTAGATCCACAGTTTTAATGGAGTGTTATTTCATGGTTGTCATATTTTTTTCAAACCATGCATCTTAATAGAGCAATAGTATTTATCTTATGTAGTTCAATACACATGATGGACATAATTTGGGAGACAATGTGGCCTAACAAAATTTCATTAAAGTGATAAAATTACCTTCTTATCCCCTAGTTTTTTTATTTTTAGTCATCCATTTATCCTCATATTTTCATCCAAAGTATGAAATGTGAATTGGGGTCTCAAATATTCTTCCTCCTTGTATTTGAATATCCTTCTTCATCCAATTTCAATTGGAAAATCCATTCTTCTTCTTCATTTCTTCTCATCTCTTATTCCCTTTCCACATCCCTCAATTTTCTCACTTCTTTTAACCCTAAAAAATTTTTATGTTGGGATTTCAGTTCGAGGTGGTTCTACTTATGGGTGATTGGTTTATTTAGGGCAGTGGAGGATGTTTCTTATATGGATTGTTCTTTATCCTTTAAAGGTGTCAAGTTTTGTTTCGTATTCCACTTGATTGTGGAAGGTTTTTATTTGGAATTCCCTCATAATGCATGTCATAAATTTATTATATGTACTTGAAGGATTTATTATGAATTTAGAATCATAGTGTACACATATTGTAGTCTTAAAATCGTTTTCACATTGGAACATGGATATGATGTATCTCATGCAATGTTTTGGTGAAAATTCCTTACAGGATATTTTAAAATGATTATAGAGTTTTAAAATACTTCCTTATAGAATTTAAATATGTATGGAATGAATTTATTGGATTTAAAATGGACTTTAATTGGTTTAAACACATTTCATGGGCTTCAGATTCATTCAACGTGGTCATCAAAATTCATAAGTAGATCTCTTAAATGGATGTGACTATTTTGGAAGCATTTTTTATGTCATTTCTATTTTAACAAGGGGTGTGAGAGGCTTTAAATGTTATTTTTTATAAATTTAATGGATATTACCATTATTCCTTTTATTTTTTACACATTTGTGTATTTTAATTGTTTGAAATGATGATAAAAAAGGGTTCTTGGTATTTATTGACTTATTTTGAAATGGGTGTCTTATTTTAAAGAGGGATTTGTAGAGTTTTTTTGGCTTTTGAAAATGGTAATTTAATTATGGTTTAATAAATGGGTTTAAATGTATATTTTAAATGATTTATTTCAAATGGTGTGAAATTTTTTGGCCTCTAATGGACTCTTTTGAATGATTTGTTGGAACTTTAAGAGAATCTATGTCATAAATGCATGATACCCGTCTTTATCCCCATTGGATTTTTTTTGTTCTTATGGGTCTTATGTTCTTATGAGTGGATGTTTTATATTGATTGATATTATTATGAAATGACTATACATGGATTTTAAATGCGTTATTTTACATGAGCGTGTATGAGGTAAGGCATGGGATGTTTTAAAAGATTTATACTTATTATACGTTTGGCTCTTATTGCTCACCTCCATTTTTGAAATTTCATGGGAGTCCAAGTAGACTTGTAGGGATTTAGATAAGTTTATACCCTTATGTAGAGTGTAATACCTAGGGTAAGGAACTAGTCAAACTGAGTGAGTTTAAGGGATGTTCTTAGTGGTCTTGATTCACAGTGGAAGGCCCAAAATTTTTTAGGAGCCCCCAGTTATGACATAGCCTAGTTAGTTCTTTGGGACTATGAGGAAATCACTATTTCCATAGTGTTATCCAAGGTTCCTGATATTTAGTTCAAAAATATAGATACTTGATCATTAATATGTTACTCATAATGTATAGGTAGTTTTCATGACCCTTTTGTGGATTTATCTCTTCACCTGTTTTTACTCCCCTAGATCATTTTATTATATGAAACCATTATCAAATTTTGTTTTTATGTTTTGCTTACTTATAACCAGAGTGCCTACTTGTGATCATATATCAATTTAGTTGTGTTTGTAATTTACTTTCAAATGGATTTTCTTTAAAAAGGTTTGAAATTTTATTTTAAAAGGGAAAGTGGGTTGTCTATTTCATAAATGTTTTTTTAGAAATGGATCTCGATAAGGTTGTTTTAGGAAAATAAAATTTTCATGAAATTATTGGAAAGAGGAAAAGTGGTAATTTAGAATGTTTCTATGGTTTTAAAGGACACATTTCCTTGGTTTTAAATAATTAATTTAAAATGTTTAACCACAATTTTTTTATTTTATAAAAATGGTGGTTCTTTATAAATGTGAAAGTGGTATGTTATTTCACTTATTTTATAAAGGATGAGAAAAATAAATTATATCTTATATTAAAACATTAACATCAGGAAAAGTTTTACTGGGTGATTTCTATTGTCTCAGTGTCTAGTGAACTAATTAGATATTTTTCTCACAAAAATGTATATTGGTGGTTTCAAATATGTAATTTTTCTTCCATTCTTAAGGTTAAGGTTGATCCATGGATTGACAATGGTATGTGATAAGTGGTTGGGGACCTCTAGTGCATCTTCTCAATTCATTTGTGTTTTGTATTCCATTATCCATTTTGGGATATTGTATCTTCCTTTCATCATGAGATTTTTATTTTTATCTACTTTCAATCGATATATTTTTTATTTGTTTATCCTTGAATGTATGTTTATTGGTTATGAAGTGTTCAATTGGTTGATTTTTTATTCCCAATTTTGGTTTATTTTATATTGTTAATGAGGTTGAAATCATTACTAGAGATTATTATTGATACTTAGGCACTAGTTTTAGATTCATAGGGATTGGGGTTTCCCTTTAGGCTAGTGGAGGACCAATTTGGGTGCTGGTATAGTTGGAATCCTCATTCCATTTTATTGTAAGGAGGGAGAAAAAATATAAATAAGATAGGATGTTACCTTAAGAAACACATAAAATTCAGAAGATGGAATACAAAATGGATGATAAGCGAAGGATATATCTCCCACTTATGCTCTTAGAGGCCATCCAAATGAGGATGGGAGGACGCAAGTTTGAAAAACCCAAAAATAATGAAGTGAAAACTTGAAAATATAAGTTTGAGTAAAATGGGGAATCTCATATGGTTACCAAATGGTTTTGAAAACTACGTGTCAACTGTGAAAAATGGATCTATTTATATTACATAATGATTCACTTGGGTGGCACATGTTTTATCATAATATTTAAGAAATAGTATACTAGAAAACTCCCATTTTTAGTGTAACTCCCCCTGGTTTACACAATCACTTATAGGAATCATCTTGAATTGTGATGTGCGTGTTCAAAAATGAACCAAGGAACCTTCAAATTAAGGGTACCCATGTGGATTGGAATAAATCGTTCTTAGTAACCCATGTATTGAAGGAATCCCTATAGAAAGATAATTATCATGGTTTACCAGACTTTGAAGTGGTCACGCGATAGCCACCCATCAAAATAAAACTTCCATAAAATATCTAACTAAATACTAAAAGTTAAAAAAAATTAAATCCCCTAAAATAATATAAAATAATATAAAATAACTCAATACAGTGACTGGGAGTGTCATAATTCCCCTATGCCACTTTTTACCTCTAGAAATCCCTTGTTCAAAAGTATAAGGAAACTAAAACCTTGAATCCTTCATACGTAATGATTTATGTTGGTGGGTAAGCAGAAAATCAGAAATAGTCTATAAAAGGTAACAACTAAGAATATTAAATATGAGAAAAATTAAAATCCTCAAACACCACCACACAAATCCAAGCACTACTTGAATAACAAATGAGGTTTGAAGGTTTAACAAAAGAATACAATTTATAAGCCTTACCACCATTTATAATTATTTCAAATAGAGGAACAAGAACTAATAATTATAGAAAGAGGCCAACACAAAAAAAATTACCTCATTCTCCACCCAATATTTGGGAAACAAAAAATCCAACATTTCCAAAAAACTACTCCTAAAGAGCTGACTGATTTACTAAAAAACCACAACTCCAAGGAATAATCAATATAAATATACAATCCATAATAAAATATCATCACCAAATGGATAACAATACCTCATAAAAATGATACAAGGATAAACCTCAAACAAGACTCATAAAAACTAACATGGGAACCAAACCCAGTTCATGACACTCCACATGGGTAACTAGGACATAAGACACATAACACCATTTCACAAAGATCTTGTAAATAATGTTAATCACCAATGAATGATTCTATTCATAAATAAATAATCATCATAATCACCCTTCTATTGAACAAAATTCATCCCATGTCAACCCATCCGAAATCTCATCCCAAATGAAAAAACACCCAAAAACACCTGAAACCTAGGAAACATGAGTCCACCAACTAGGATTGATTATAAATACAAACAAACAATATTATAAAATGAATTATTAATAATCCACCAAAAATGAAACAACCTATAAATTTTTTCCAAAATCCTTAACCAAATCCAAATTTAAAAAAGTGAAACCAAAAAGAAGATGATAACCCAACAATGAAACACTTGAGACATATTTCAAAAATTATACTTACAGAGCCCCATTAAAGATACATACAAGAGTTGAAAGGGCTATGAATCGACAACCCTATTTAGGGTCTCAGAAATTTCCAGAAACAAATAGTACTCAATAGAAGGTTCATCCTTGTCGATAAGCCCTTTTCTTCTTTTCATGAAATTTTTGGGAGGAAAAATATAACTAAAACCTAGAATGGATCAACCAACTCATGCATATCAACCCAAAAAAATAACCCATTTACAACTAAAGGATAATTCCAAATATAAAAACCACACCAAACTGAAAATTCATTTTCTTTAAAATTACCAATTTTGATCAGGAGTCAAAAATCCGTTTTACCAAGGCATACCCTTCAAAATAAAACCACTTCCTCTAGAAACCACTTGACTAAAATACACCATGTCACATTATATTTTAAAAAATAACTTCATAGTTTTATTATAATGTAAAACTATTTCAAAACACCATTAAAAATTTAATTCCCAATTCCCCCATAATAAAATTACAAAACATTTACATGAAAATCTACTTTCATTTCAAAAATATATATTTTCCAAATACCATAATAAAATTAACAAATTTTTTAAAATTTCCAATGAAAAATAAAATAACCTATTTTCAAATAATACCCAAAACTAGTTCTTAAAAACATTTCGCTAAATGTTTCATCTTTTTTCATCCAAAACACTAAACAATACACTAAAAATGTATATGTCACAATAAATAAAGACACATTTTAGATAAAATATATTGAATCACATCAAAATACCCAAAAAATATCCCTTTAATTTTTTCCCAACTAATGAAGATAACTATAAGAATGATTTGAAACCCAGAGGGATTAAAATATTAAAACGAGTTGGAATATAGATCTGTGCATGATTTGGCCACATGGATTGTGAATTCTTGAATGAAGCATATAAAAACCTATGGTAATCTCAAAAAACAATCTACATGGGATTCATATGACTTTTAAAAGCATTCAGTCATAGTTCTACTTCAATTTTACACTAAAACGCATGGGAACACCAAAAATCAATTTCCAATCTCATTAGGTATTAAAATACCATACTTTCACAAAAACTAAATCATAAACTCAAGAAAAAATTTAAAAATACTCAATCCTAACTACCTATGGAAACTTGAGGATCAAGGAATGAATTAACTAGTAATACTTTCCCCTCACCTACTTATCATGTTTTAATATCCCTAGCTCCATACTATCATGGAACACCAAAATAATAAGAGGGAATTATCAAAAACCAAGTCCCTTACCATGAACATATTCTTTATTGTCATTTATAGTTAACTGGTCAGACTTATTGTATCACCCAACCTAACCCATCATCAAGATCAATGGTCAATCTTGATCCACACAGGTTGTAAGCTAGTGTCATGGTATTAAAGGAACACATTTGGGGACAATTTCACCACTCATATAACGGACTCTTTACCATAAATAGAATATAAAACATCTATGCTTTATAAATAGACAATATTTAATAAATTAATGATCGAATGATTCATAACCAACAAAAATGATCCAACAAATCTTAATAACATATAACACCCAAATAATACCACTTCCATGAATCAACCAAAATAAATATATAATATGAAATAACACAATTAAACTAAAATTCAATGAAAAGGAGGGTCATATTGGTAATACATGGATATACGAAATAAAAATAGACCAATATATACCATAAAAACTTTTAGGAAATGAGGTTTTCTCTCCACATATCATCTCACCATTGTCAACCTAAAGAATAAAATACAATATGGGTGAATGTACATAGCATAAATGAACCAATAGGGACATCATATTCTCAATTTTTTTTATTTTCCCCCTTAAATAATATATAGGTATAATTATTTAATTTTAGTCCTTGTGTTATTAAGGTGATGCATGTTACCTCTGTTAGTATTAGGTAAGGAACATTCCTATAGAGGAGTTTGGTTCACCCATATATTTGTTGGGAGTGTATTGTTTGAACAATAATCTATATATATTATTTATTTTGATGCTCACAAATACCCTTGTTTGTTCTACTAATGATATTACTTTAATTGTATTTAAAGAAATTAATATTCTTTATAATTCTTATTTTTTAATTGTATTCATGATTATTATTCACGAGGAATATTCATTAAAGAGTTCCGAATTATCTTAAGGATATTTTGGAGACATTGTTCATATCCTATGTTGAATAACATAACGTAAGGAAAAAACCCTACGTCTGTATTAACCCTTATGTTTACAGATTATCATGAATGTTTAATCAACCCTACGTTGACAGAAACATATGGATAAAGAACCTTATTTTTGGGTGGAACCTTACTTTTTGATAAAGAGAAAAAGTATAGTTAAAGAAACAAACCTAAGTATGGAACCCTATGTTTGAGAAGAAAACATACGGTTCATCAAGCTTAATTTTATGATTAACTATATATTGTAAATCCTATGTTCGAAGAATGAATTCTATGCAGTTGACCCCTATGTTTGGTATTTTTTCATTTTTAGAGGAACTCTATTTTTGAATTTTAAACATTAGAGATTTGAATTTAGGATTTTATTGGGGTTTCATGAGATAGTCTTTGGGGAATTTTAGGCCAATTTAAAGGTCGTTTTCAAACAATTCAAATATCATTATTATTTTTTCAAAGAATCTTATTACCTAAAGAAATTCCATATTATTATTTAGGGAAGATACAACTACTCTAACTAGTCTTATGAATTTTAATTATCAAAATTTATCAGGGATTTTTCTTAGCTCTGGAATTGTAAAGAAGTATCTCTTCATTATTTATTCTATCAGTGTATCTGTTCAATATATGTATGTGATTCAAATAAGATAAAGGATAAATATTTATATTAAACTACATTCTTGTAAAGACATTTTATATATCTACTCCAACAATCGATCAGACTCTGTTATCTATAGAAGAGGCTACACTTTGGATATATACATGTTTTGGATCTCTTATATTCTATAAGTCTTATACTTCTAATCATGGCTATTTTTATTCAAATATATATTGCAATATGATCAATTCAGAACTGATATTTATTAAAGATATTATTTTCTAGAGAAGAAGATACATCTTCTGCCAGTTTCTGTTACAAATGTGAAGTTCAATTGAAACCTTATACATCAATACAATTTTTATTGAGAGTTTCAACTTCTCATACTCAGTTGTGGTGGAGTATCAGCTTCTCAATCTAAGCTGTAGATATTGGGTTCTCTGTTAAAGAACCAGAAGGATCTATTTTTAAGCCTTATTTGTAAAGGTGTCACCTGCCTATAATTTATTATGAATTGGTCTTATGATATGTGGCCTTAGTGGTTGAAAATTCACCAGAACTCATAGAGATAGTAATTTATACAGTGGACTAGGGGATATTTATGCCCCAAACCACTATAAACATCCATGTTTGGGATTTTGGTTTTATCTGGTACTCATAATTTTATACAGAATATAAACACTACTTATCCACATAATCTAAAGTTGACATCAAAAGGAAGAATTGTGATGGGTTTTGAAAATACACAATTTAGCCCCCTCTTGTGTATATTTTTATATTCAGACATAAAAATTGGTATTAGAGGATAGATTTTTAAACAAATATATATCATCTAAAAGTATAAGGTCTATAAAAATATGGAAATGACTGATCAAAGAGGAGGAATTTCAATGGATCATGCTTATTATTTTAATGGTGAAAATCATTAATGCTGGAAATCAAGGATGATTATCTATTTGAAGATTTTGGGATTTAATTTATACTCAATGATCATTACTCATTATATAATTCTTAAAAATCGTACAACTTAGACTACTGTTACAATGGCTAAGTTTGACACCGATTCTAATGATATGACTGCTATTAGATGTGGTCTTTAACCAAATGAAGCCAACCATGTCTCATAATGTCCTTCTACTTATGAAATATGGAAGACCATTGCAGTTTCCTATAAAGGAACATATAATGTAAGAAAAAGAGGTAAGCAATATAAAAGATGAAATTTGACACATTTAGAATGTTTGATAGAGAAATTATCTCTCAGATGAATGGAAGGACTATATATATTATCATTAATTTTACACCCATAAGTGGTCCTATCAAACAAGAAGATCACTCTTTGAATGTACTAAGAGTACTACCTACTAAATGGAATAGTATATTAGCTGCAATTCACTAATCCTCACCAATCAAAAATCTGAAAATGAGTGAATTAATAGGGACAATGATTATGTATGATGTTGAAATGAATGATGAAGATGAAGATAATAAAGTCTTATTAGAAAAGGAAATACTTCACTAATGGTAACATCTCATAATCAAAGTAGAAGAATAATACAATAAATCAGAGAAGAAAAGAATTCAGATACATCCGATTCTAAAATAGAACTTTCTCAATTAGCCAGAATGTTTAGAATGTTTTAAAAGAAAAAAATAGGATTCATAAAACCTTTCCAAAGGGATGATAAATATTCAAGAGAAGTTAGACACTATGAATGTTTGAAATCGGGTCATATAAGACTTGATTATCTTTAGCCAAAAGCTAAAAATAAAAACACAGAAAAAATATAAAAAAAATGATGATTATGAACAATAATGAAAAAGAGTAATAAAGGATACTTGGATTGTTTATGAAGACTCCATAAGCTCATAAAACTTTGATTCAGAAAAGGATGAATCAAATATGAAAGAAAATATGTGCTTCATGGATGAAGAAGATAAGGTACATACCTATTATTCCACCAATTCTAACTGTGATTCTAGCTGTTCAAATGAAAAATTGGATGCCTACTGCACAATTTTAGAAGAAAAATATTACTTTTTATTATTGAAACACAAATCATTAATGAATATTCACAATGTTTTTATTAGGAGAAAGGGATACCTTAAACAACATCAAGAGTTAATTGAAAAGTTTAATACATCTTCCACATACTCCATTGATCCTGAAAGTAATATTAAAGCATTTCATGGTGATGTAGAAACTTATAAAATGATTCTCTCTTCTTTACGAGAGGAGAAAGTATTCTGAATGAAATTATTGGTAAGAGTTTCATTAAAAAGGAAATATTTGTTATAGGAAGTAAGGATGAAAAATATAAACTACATAAGTATTATTTTGTTCCAAACTCAGAAACTGTTATTTTTTCATTTTTTGGAACATAAGGACATATAACAAAAAACTATTTTTTAAGAAATCCTCAAATAAATGGAATTAAAATAGATTTTATTTCAAAAAGAATATTTGAAGAAAATGATATGATTTTTGGAAAAAAAATGTAGATCTAAATTCCCAAATCTCTGCTAGATAACATAGCTGGACCCAAGAGGATATGGGTAACAAAACAAACTTTTGTCTAAATTGCCTTTACAGGAAACAGGTCCGAGAAAAAAAAAGCTATATGGTATATGGATAGTGGATCCTCCAAGAAGATGAGGGGAAAATCATCAAACTTCAATATATTGACTCAAATAAATAGAGAAATAGTTACCTTTAGTGATAATACCAAAGGAAATATAATTGGACTGATAACTATTGGAGATTCAAAAACTGTCTCAATCAACAACGTAATACATGTACAAGGGATAAAGTACAACCTGATAAGTATCTCTCAACTCTATGATGATGGATATTATGTTTATTTTTCTAAAAATTCATTTTTTGGGTTTGAAGATAAATTTCTTATGTTTAGAGAACCTATAACTAATAATTTTTATACTTTTGATTTAAATTCCTTGTGTAAATAGAAAGTGAAATTTTTAACCTCTTAGATAAATGAGTCATGGACCTGGAATAAGAGACTTGGTCATTATAATATTTATGATTTACTTAAATTATCTAAGAAATAGTTAGTTTCTAATTTACCTAGTCTTAAATTGGATATGGACAGATTATGTGATGCATGCCAAATTAGCAAGAAACACAAATATTCATTCAAATATATTAACAAAATTACTACATAAAAACATGTTGAACTCATACAAATGGATCTATTTGGTCCATAAATGGTAGAAATTTTGGTTTTAAAGTTATATTTATATGTTTTAGTGGATTATTATTCTAGATTTACATGGGTTTATTTTCTAAAACAAAAAAGTGAAGATTTTACTATTTTTTAATGTATTTTTAGAATTCTTCAATATGAAAAGTTTTTAAGAAAATCTCATTAAGAAGTGATCATGTTGGAGAATTTTAGAATCAATAATTTAATTCAATTTTTTCATATCTGGGTATTGAAAATACCATATCTACACCCAGAACACCTCAATAAAATGGAATTGTTGAAAGGATAAATAGAATTATTCAAGAAATGGTTAGGACTGTGCTAAATAAATATAGTCATATTGTCTACATATGGGAAGAAGCAGTAAGAACATCCTGATATATCATAAATAGAGTTTTAATTCGACCTATTTTCAAAAATACAACTTATGAACTTTTGAATGGAAAAAGCCTTAAGTAACGTACTTTAATGTTTTTGGATGTAATTTTTATATCCTGAACACCATGGAAAATCTTTTTAATTTCATTCCAAAAGATTATGAAGGAATATTTTTAGGATACTCTACTACCTCCAAATCATTCATAGATAGATAAAAAAATCAACTATAAATTCATAAGAACACGGGAAATAATTGATGAAAACACCATTATTGGAAATACCATCCTCCAAAGAGATAGATTCCTAATAAGTGTGTGTTATGATGTATTCCATGGAATAAGGAAAGTCCATACAACACATCCATTGATCCATCAACTTCCAAGAGTGGTATAGTGATCCCATTTTGATATGATGTAAATTTTTTTTATAGTCACTCTTTGTCCACAAGTTCTAACATACCCGTTTCATAGAAAACATTTCTATTTTGATGAAAATAAGTATATTTGATTCCAGAGAGGAGGAAATTCCACTAGTCCCATAAAATAATTAAAAGATGATCCCCTATGTTCTATAAGAACAACAGCATATTCTGAGGTACCTAGGTTCTCTCTAGAGGATCTATCCTTATTGGTCTTAACCCAATTAGGTAGTAGAGGTTGATATTTAAATTCAACGATACCATAGGGAGGCTTAAAAGTAACCAAAATAAAAGGAATTTTAATGTATAAAATTCATTAAGATCATCATGATAGTGACTATATTTGAGGGAATCAACTTTCTATACAAACCCATTTACTTATAATTCTTTGTTAAAATCAATTATTTAGGTGATAAAATTTTTGTTTCTTATGAATGTTTTGATTATAAATTTATGGTCCCTAAACAATGTTCATGTTTTCATTACCTAAAAAATTATAATATGGTAATATAAATATTTATTTATACATAAAATAAATTATTATGACTATCCGTGTTAGGCCGTTTTGAAAAACAAATTACATCGCTTTGTGGATGCGATAGTCTTCACGTACGCTTGAGCAAGGTTTAAATTTTATCTCAGATGGAAGGGAAATAAATTATATAATATATTGTATTTAAAAATAAAAATAATTTTTTAATATCATATATATTAATTAAATCCATCTAAATAACTATCCTTGTGAGGTGGTGATGAAAAATGAAATACATCTCGTCTTGATGGACATAGTTTGAACATATTCATGAGTGAAATTTTTATTTTCCATTGGATGGAAAATTGGTATAAAATGGTTGTATCATTAACATAATAAAAGTTTTATATTATATATATTTATTTAATTATTTAAAAATGGTTATATAATACTTTTCGTATGTTTATGAAGAATGAAACTTGAAAGCGATTTGTATGGAAATATACTTTTTTCGTAGATAATATCTTTTAAAAACACATTTAGAATTCTTGGATTGGGCTTTTAGGAAAAATTAAAACACTAGGTTGATGATAAGGGTGTTGGGTAGATATTTTGGTTGATATTGGTTGAGATAAGAAGTTAAAATTGTGTAGAAAAGTTAAGATATTAGGTTCTCTTTTATAAGTGAGTTGAGTGAAACTCTAGTTGATATTAATTTTTTTAAAAATAATAAATATATTTCCCCAGAAAAGAGGATCTGATTTAATATTTAAAATATTTGAAATATTAATTTTAAAAAAAATTAAGCATGTTTTGGAGATATTTTAATCCTTTTTAATAGTTTAACCCCCATTTTAAACATTTTTTATCTTTACCCGTGATGATAAAATTTGACCATGGAAATGATTCATTATGAAGAAAAATTAAGTTGAACTTATGATATAATATTGATTTATATAATTTAAAATAAATAATTTATTTTAAAATTTTAAATTTATAGAGGTGTTAAAAATTATTTTTAATATAAATATATAAAATATAATGAAAAACAATTTTTTTTTCAAAATCATATGTTTTAGTGTAAAAATGATTTTACACCAAAATAATGTACATAATTTATTATTAGGATACATATTGGTTTATGAATTAATAATGGAGAGATATGTGAATTTAAATTCAATACAAAACCAAATGTAACCTTAAAATTTCTTAATTAAATAAAATGATATAAATTCATTATTTTACTAGAATAAAATCCCACATATTTTTTTAAAATGTAAAAAATAAGCTTCTAAATACAATATAGTAATTTAAATTGATTTATTTTAATTACTAAATATTTATGTGTTCTATAAAAATTCTTTTAGAAACCTTATATTCATTCTTATTCCATTTTAATTTCATAAAAGTGGTAGTATCTGTAATGGTGTCCTTTTTAACCATTCTCCCAAATATTAATTTTTTCAGAAATTATTAAAAAAATAAACTCTATGATAAATTAAACTTTATGAAATTAAGAATTATTTCTAATTTATCAAATTTAAATGCTAAAATTTATAAATTTTACTTTTAAATCTAACAAGAAACGAGACTATAAGAAATTCTCCAAATATCGACTGTTTAAACTATGACCTTATCCTTCTACGGTGGTTCAAAAAACCACCACTAAATTTTGTGTCATCATTTAATATTCAACAATTTCCTCAATTTAGTAGCGGTTTCTGGAAACTGTCATAGTAAACACATTTACTAATGGTTGGTGTGGTTTCCGCAATGGTTTGACTCGAAAAAAATGAATACTTTTTGGATGGTTTTAACTACTACTAAAAAATGTTTCATTTATTCTCAGGAAAACACCATAAAAACCATACCAACATCTACTAAATGATAATATAAAATTATCATCCATTAGTGGCGGTTTAACCGATGCTGAAAAATATCCATTTTTTTCACAAAACCAGCACTAAACCACAAAATCCACCACTAAATTGTTCGATGTATGTGTTTAGTAGTGGTTTAAGCCACTATTAAAGGTAGATTTAAAATTAAAAGAATGCTGTAAATTCCCCCCCATTACTAGTAACCTAACGAAACATGTGAAAAATTCATATAACACATGGGATGGGTGAGGTACTTATAGAAAAAAAAGACAAATACAATGCACATATGTATGTATATCAACATACAATACCATCTTATGAGTTCACAATAGGTGTTCCAAATTACATTCACCATCTTTACAACCAACACTAAATTCATAACACCATAAAAGAAATCCAAGAGCCACAATTTACATCCACCATTCTTTTTATGTTAACATCGCTGCAAAATCTGCAATCATTATACGTAATCAGAAGGGAAACCAGATCCTTGGACAACTGGCCAAGAATTTTTCCAAGTAATCCTACGACGCCATCTATTGGGACCTCATAGGAATAAAATGGGACACTTATATTCTCTCTAGTAAGATTCTATACATATGAACATTTCATATTTTTCTCTATACTTGCATTGTTTCAATATTTTATAAATAAACATATATAATTAAAAAAGTGAAATAAATTTATTCATATTCAAATTTGTACATATAACAGTCACCCTCTATTATCTCCATAAAAAAATAGAAGTTCTACCCCACTTCCTCATTGGAATTAATGTAATTTAATTAAATAAAACTATGTTCAGAACCTATATATCGAAAAATTTATACCAAAAAAATTAAAAATGATAATAGACGCACAATACTAACAAACAAAATATACAAATAATGATAATAAATAACTACACAAATGAAATAAGTGGTTTCTAAAACAATTCATGCATGTACATAAAATCATTTTCCCCTTCAATGATGTCAATTTCCTACTCCATTACGTAATCCACTTCATCAACCCTTACTAGAAAAATATTTTCAATATCATGGTGGAAAAATAAGTTTTCTTCTTGCTGTTGATGAAATTCAATGTCCGAGGTCAAATTTTCCACTTCATCACCCATATCATAAAAATCTCTTTATTTTATGTGAGTAACAACACTCCAATCTTCTTCCAAATCATATTTCAAATAATATTCCATTTTCAATTGTGATGATAAGATATATGGGTCATGAAATTTACGATAACCAACATCCATCAAGCGAGAGAAGTCTACAGAAGTAAATTGGAAGGAATCTCTTTTAACACCTCTGATAATATTTACCCATTTTCATTTGAATAAAAAAACTGAAAAATGACCACGTTAGTTTAATTCAATAATATGAGTCAAATTTCCATAGTATCCCACTTCATAAAATGTAAATATACAACTATTCTATGTTTTAAAACCCTCTTTTAGATTTACTATATGAAATCTAAATCCATTTACATTGTAAGAATCAATGTTTATAAATTGTTTTTGAGGTCCTCGATCAAGAAAACTCAAATATTCTAACATCTCTGATTGAGTATCAGTATTAATTTTCTAAAAAAAACAAATATACATTATTTGATTTACAAAATATATGTGTCAACCTAATATCTGTATTTATTGCAATATTTATGAACTTACATGTCGTGCAAACCATTCTACAAGATCTTAATGAACATATTTCATTATATCTTTCCCATTTCATGTTTGGAATATCATTAATCACTTATTTTTATCCTCAACTATTCAATAAATGGTTCTAAATTTTCATTATTTAGCAGATATCTATGTGCCAATAATAATTTTATTTTTTTCAGTGTAAAATTTGAGGTCCTCCCAACTGATCGGCCAATAGTAGGAAATATTTTAGATTTCCCATGTATTTGAGATTTATTTTATGTGTCTTAAACATGCCCAAATTTATTATATCTTGTCTCAATATCATCTATTTATCTATAATAAAGGTTATGAAACTCCTCTTCCAAACAACCTTCATAAATAGTGCCTTCAGGTTGAGTATTATTTCTTACGTATAATTCCAAATGCTGATGATATCCATGAAATAAAATAAAAAGCCATAATTGTGTATTTAATTATGTTCCAAGAATAGTTTACATAACTGAAAAACATATAAATAATGTTCCTTTCAATTGGATACATCCATCGATAATGTACGAGGCCTCTTAATTTAGCTTCCTCAACCAAATTCACAGTTAAATGCATCATGACAGTAAAAACAATGGATGAAATACCATCTCCATTAAAAAGAGTGTCAACAATAATCTCTCCTAAAGGTTGTTAAGATCAAATAGATTTTGATATTTCTCATAAAGTTTTCTAAAAAATGTGCATAATTGGATAACAAAATCAGTAACCTTTTCAAGTAATAATTTTCAAAATGCCAATTTTAGTAACTAAAGTAACAAAATATGTGAATCCAAACTTTTAAATCCATGTAACCTATGATAATTTAAGTCAACACACTTTGAGATGTGACTTAAATACCCATTATATACCTTCACAAGATTTAAAATTATAAGGAATGTATATTTATCCCTATTTTTCATTGAAAAAATTTCCAGAGCATACTTTTCTATGTCATCTGGCCTGAGATATTTTATGTTCCTTTCTTGTATGTTTTTATGAGCATTGAGATGATCCTTCAAATTTCCATTTTTTGGAACCACGACCCTTCACTGCAAGAAATAGAGTTTTCTGTGAGTTAGTTATCAATCCTCATTAGATGATTAGATTTTTTCTCAGGAAAGGGATCATACAGTTCGAACAGACAAGGCATGTTTCAAGATCAGAATGTCGAAAAATGGAAAAGGAATGTGTTTCGCAAAAAAAATATGGAGTTTTGGGCAGAAAACAGTTCATTCATGAGAAGCATTTAGTGAAAAAATGAGTGGTTTTTCATGACACGATGGGGTTTACACATGGGGGACAGTGGCAACTATAAAGAAGAGGTAACCCCCCTCATTTGGTATTGCTTAATAGTTAGATAAGATCCGAGTTCTGATTCACATAAAAGCTGCGTGAAAAGAAGTTGTGTAGAAAAGTTAATGTTGCACGGAAAGGATAATGTTGCACAGAAAAGTTAATGTTGCGCAAAAAGGATAATGTTTAACACAAAAGTTATATTTGTTTTCAAAAGTTAATGTTGTATGAAAAATTGAATGTTCCACGTAAAGGGTGTATTTTCACAAAATATTTTCTACCTAGAATGAAAATCTTGTAGAAAAAGTAATATCTTGTGTGCTCAGGGTTGGTGTTGCGCGAAATAGTCAGTGTGGGCTAAATACATGTTTTGATTATTTGGTTCAGTTCTTCAAATCTTTTATGTGAATAAATTTAGGGAATCGATGCATGTAGTGTCTCATGCCGAATAGATACAAATACTTCAATTCAAATCTATTGACACGACCTTCAAGTAGATAAACTATGTTTGACTTCTCTCAAGGCAGTGCGCTAGGGGGAGTCGAGGGATGTAATCCGAGGGACACAACATGCTATCTCTAGACCCTTGTAAAGTTAGTGTTCCTGGAATAGACTGACTGTGACTGAATCTTGTAATCCTTAAACTATTAAAGATTAGTGTATTTAGGTATGATCAACACATTGTCGGCCTATGCTCCTTGGACATAGACCATTATATTGAACCAAGTAAAAGTGTTGTGTCATCTCCCTACATTCATTTGTTTAACATATTAAACATGTTACTACCAAATTGGGAATAAGATCCACCACATTAAAAAGAAAAATTTGACACCCTAATTCACCCTCCCCTCTCAGGCTGTTCTGGGGTCCTTCAAGTAGTTTCAAAGGGAGTTTTTTGGTGTTTGATATGTCTTATACTGTCATGGAGAATTCACCCAGTCTTTGGGTAGTCCCCCTCATTGATGGAAGTAATTTTCAAATTTAGAAGAAAAAAATGAGATCTTATCTAATATCCCGTGTAATTGAAGTCCTATTTTCCACTGTGCAAGGTATACAAGTTTTTGATCTAATAGGACTGGCTATGACTGATGCACACATGAAAATTATTGATGTAGATTATAAAGCATAGAATTCTCTCACTTTAGCCTTTTCTGATCTGATCTATCTAAAGGTGATGAGTTTCACCTTAGCAAAGTCCATGTGCGATAAATTGAAAGTATTTATGAATGAGATTGAAAAGTGAAGGAGGTGAAACTAATTGTCATGCACAACAAGTTTGATGATCTAAAGATGCATTCTGATGAGAATGCAAACACCTTCTTCAATCAAATTACTGATGTGGTTGGAGAAATTTGGGGTCTAGGGGAAGAAATCAATGACATTGAAATTGTAAAGAAAATATTGATAAGACTTTCACCCCTATAAAATGAAAAGGTTTCAACCCTTGGGGAAAGAGATCTTTCCAAACATTTTCTAGATGATCTGCTGAGTAGCCAGGTGGTATATGAAATTAGAGTTAAACTAGAAGATGTTACGACTCGAGTGATCAAGGAAATGGAGTTAAAATATGTAGATAAACTGAAAATTTCAAAAGAAAGTAGTGGTGAAGACGTCGGGGAAAAATAAATTCTTTCTCTAATTGACATGAATTTACAGAAGGGAAAAGTTAAATTCAAAGGGATGTTACCTATAGCTTGATTTCACTGTGGAATAGTAGGGAACATTTCCTCTTAGTACTGAAGAAAGATCAATGATGAAGATAGAGAAGCTGAAAACATTGAGAATCATGAGAAAATGTTTTTCAGAATGAGAGAGTTCAAATCTCTTAATAATGCACTGAAGAAGAGTTTTGTCTATAAAGAGGAAGATGACAAAATGGATTCTGTGAAGGAGAAGAACCAGAATTCAAAACTGGAAACCTTGCTTCTATGATGGCCACTATTAATAAATTATAATATAATGGTGGAGAAAATAAGTTGAAAACTAGTTCCAACCATGAGTTTCAACTTAAAGATGTTGTTAGTAATCTTAATATTAAATATAAGAGTTGCAATAAGTTGAAATCAATTGTAAAAGAATCATCTAAATATGTAGATCAGATCTATGATGAAATTAAATGAATGGAAAAATTTGATAAATTATAGTCTAAAATCCTTGAAAGCAATGATGATGTAGTGGATCTGAAGTTGAATATTGAAGATCAGTAAAAATTTCATCAATGAACTCACCTTCATGCTGGAATAAAAGTCCAAGACTATAAAGGGTCTTGAAGAGGAAGTTGTTACTCTTAGGAGTAATATTGAGAGTGAATCAATTTCAAAATAATCAAGGATGAAAATACAGTTGGGAAGGTTCTGAGATGCTGATCTGTTGGTGAGAGAAAAACGTGGCTCTACTAGAGTTGAAAAGATTTTGAATGATCAAAGACCTGCTTACATGGAAAATAGTGGAATCGATTGAGAGGCCGAATCATCAAATGCCAAAAATAAAGGTGACCAAAATAATGGAAAGTTGAATGTGTGTCATGTGGAAAAGTCACCCGATGTGATGAAAAAGAAACCCCTAATTCAATCTTAAAAAATAATAGAAGACTATATTTGAGCCTTCTGGAATAAGAGGCACTCAAAATATTATGCCATAGAAGAAGACATGATGATAAACAGAAGTGAGAAGGCATTTCCTCCCATGAAGTGTCGGTTATGTGGATACTTGGGCCATACCCTGTATTATTGTGAAGAGGCAAGAAGCTATTAGAATGGATAAGTTATGGGAGTTCAAAAAAATAGAAAAAATTCATAAACTATTTCTTTTATAAGAAACAATTTCTATGGATTCTATTTTTGTTGTTCTAACTTTGTTCATAAATACATTGATTGAAGGAAGAGGAGGGACATAGGCACCTCATACTGGAGTCCGAGACAAGTCAATGCTCATCAAGAAGATAATGTTTCTCTTACAAACATGTTTGCTCTTTTGGAATAAGATTTTGTTAATGAAGAACTCATGCACAAGGAAGAAATAATTGAAAGGTCATCACTGTTGTACACATAATCCAATGTCTCCTGGAAATAAAAGAAGAAAATTGAGATATCTAACCTTGTAGAGGTATCCCTCAAAGATACAAAAAGCAACCGCACCTGGATTTTGGATAACGGTTGTTTGTCTCATATGACAGATAATGAATTTCTGTTAATGTATGTCAATGGGAGGGTTGATGGAGTAGTATGGTTTGATAATGATGTAGAATTTAAAATTAAAGGCACTAGAAATACTAAAATAGTTAATGGAGAGCTAAAGAAAACATAATTCCTTCATGTATATGGCCTATATCATAATATCCTCAGTGTTAGTCAACTCCATGACTTAGGACATATAGTTACTTTTAATTAGAGAGGCCGCACTATCAAGGGAAATATATGAAATTCACTTATGAAGGGATGTAGAATAGAAAGAAACCCATATCAGGTTGATAGTAAAGAAAACAATTTCAAAATGACTATTGAGGAAGAAAATAACCTATGGAATCAAAGATTGGGGCATATTTATCAATAGGACACTGAAAAATATCAAAACATAAAATTGTCATAGACGTTATTAACTTGAAGCGTGAAAATGAAAAGTGTTGTGTTTCTTGCATTTAGGGGAAGCTAGTCTACAGTTCATATCATCCAAATAATAAAAGGGAATCTCATATTCTTGATCTCATTTATACATTTTTATGTGGCCTGATAAATGTTTCTGGAACTCAAGGAGAAAGATGCTTCATCCATTTCATAGATTATTATAGTATAATGGCATGTGTAATGGTTATACATAGGAAATGACAAGTGCTTGACTACATGAAAACATATCGGCAAATCACCATGAATGATACTGGATGAACAATCAAAGTGCTGTTATCTGACAATTGAGGGGAATAAATGTCCACTGAATTTGAAAATTACTTTGAGAAGCATGGGATACAACCTGAAGTTGCTGCTGTGAGAACTCCATAGAAAAATGGAGTTGTTGAGAGAAGGAATAGACATGTGAACACCATGTAAAGGACTATGATGATTGAGATTCGTATTCCACGACATTACTAGAAATGGTATGTTCAAGCTGCAATGTATATTCCAAATCAAACAGGGATTTATATGGGTGAGATGAAGACACCATATGAATTTTGTCATGGATGGAATCCCTCTTTGAAGTACATTAGTGTTTTTGGAAGAAAAATATTCATCAGAAGCAAAGAAGGAAATCCTGGGAAGTATAGTGATAATATAGATGAAGGAATTTTCCTTGGATACTCAATGAATAGAAAAGCCTTCAAGTGTTTCCAAAAGTGCTTAGCAAGTATTGCGGAATACATCTATGTGAAGATCATTGAAGATAAAACCACAAATTCATCAAGAATTTAATATGTTGATGTGATATAAAATGATGAAGAAAGTGATCTTGGAGTAAATGGAAATATAGAAATAGAGGAAGGAGGGAAAAACACTCTGGTGTCACATCCTGTTGTTTACTCAAAAGAAGAATCTAAAGAGTAAAACATAGATTGAGAGAATGTGGTTGAATCTAAAAGGAGGAATTGAAGTGAATAAACTGACCAATCCAACATTATTGGGGATTCAATTCACCCACACAAATAAGGAGAATGAGTAATAACATATAATCTGCATTTCTGTCAGATGTGGAACCATTTTAATTTGAAGAAGCTGCAAAGCATCAATCATGGGTGAAAGCCATGAATAAAGAGTTAGATCAGATTGAAAAGAATTAGACATGGGATATCATCAAAAGACCCAAAGGTCACAATGTGATTGGAAAAAATTGGATTTTCAAGGACAAGATTGATGAACATGGAGGTGTTATTAGAAACAAGTAATGAATAGTATATAAAGGATATTCATAGATTGGAGGTTTCAATTTTTAAGAAACATTTGATATAGTGACTATAATGGAGTAAATTAGGCCTTTTCATTCTATGAAAATACAAAGAGGATGTAAAGTATATGAAATGGATGTTAAGATATCATTATTTAATTGTATTCTCAAATTTCAAGTCTACACCGAACAACTAGTGGACTTTCTTCATGGTATTGATGAAATAATGGTTTGTAAACTAAATAAGGATCGCTATGGTTTGATGTTGGAACTATAAACATGTTATTCTTGACTAGATTCTTATCTCAAGAAGCTGGAATTCCAAAGAGGAGGAGTCGATCAGAATCTCTCTGTGAATAAATCTCCAAAAGATCAATTCATGGTTCTAGATTATGTTGATGAAAATATATTTGGTGGCAGTAGGAAAATTTAGTGGATGAATTTTCCAATAACATGAAATCAGAATTCGAAATGTCTAAGATTGGGGAGCTCACATGTTTCTTGGGGTTGTAGGTGACTCAAAAGAAGGATTACAATTTCATTTCTCAGGAAAATTATGCAGGAGAGCTACAAAATAGATTTAATATGCATAACTTCAAACCAATGTTAACATCAATTGTAGTTAGAACCAAACATGGAAAGAAAGAGGGTATGACCTCTATAGAACCCACAATGTACAAAAGGATTATTTGAATCATACTATACCTATTGGGTAGATGGCCTGGTGTTGTCATTGCAACTTTCTTAGCGGCCCAATTTTAAAGTAATCTGAAGGAAGAACACATGAAAGCATTAAAATGAATCACGAGGTACATTCAAGGTACTCATAATTTTTGTTTCTGGATGTGATCTAGGTTTATGGGAGAGAAACTATCTAGGGGGTGTTTTTAGCTGTTCAATGACCTATTTACCAGAATTTGGTTTTATTTTCAATTGGGGAGAGATAAATAAATTTATCATTCATGACATGTACATGTAATGAACATGAAATGCTTCTGTGACATGATGAAAATTCGATGCGATGAGAATTTAGTGTTACGAGGATAAGAAATACATTCAGGATATGTAAGGCTTCTATGACACAGAAAAAGAATATCTTGGGTTGTGTATTTTAGAATTCCAAAACATAGGATCACAACTCACGCTTCCACTCTTATTTTCTACACCGATCATTGCTCACGTAGACTTAGAGTATTAACTCAGTTGATTCTTTCATTTCAGATTTTTCTTGTGGTTGGTGCTCTATTGTATTTATCTGGTGATTTCCAACAAACCCAAAGGGGGAGATTATTGGACCCACGACGGTTCTATGAAAAAATGGAGTTTGTTTTTTGTTTTTTGTAAATCCTTATTGGATGTGCAAAATTTTTCCTGGAAAGGGATCATACAGTTCGAGTGGACAATAGTATTGAAGGTGGCGTCATATCCCTGTGTTAGCCAAATTTTTTGGCTAGAAAATCATAAAATGGAGAAATGTGTGTTTAGAAAGGAATTTTATTGCAATATTTTTCATGTTTTGTAAAAAATCATGCATGTCATGTTCCGAGATATGAATATCGAAAAATGGAAAAGTCATAAGCTGTGTGAAAAAATCTGGGGATGTACATGGAAAACGGTTCCTGCCTAAAAAGCATTGTGCGGAGAATGAGAGGTTTTGCATGACCCGATGGGTTTTACATGTGGGGGTCTCTGAAACCTATAAATAATATGTGAGCCCCCTAATTTGGTTTAGATGAATACTTAGAGAATATCCAAGTTATGATGTGTATGAAAGTTCTGTGAAAAGGGATTTGTATGGAAAAGTTAACGTTGAGTGAAAGATTTAATGTTTTTCAGAAAGGTTAAAGTTGCGCACAAAAGTTAATATTGCACAGAAAAGTTAAAGTAGCACCAAAAAGTGAATCTTTCATGTAAAAGGTGTAGTTTCACAAATTATTTTCATCACGAAAAGAAAATATTGTGTGAAAATGAAAGGTCTAGTGTGCACAGGGTAGGTGTTGCACACAATTATCAATATAGGCCAAATACATGTTTTGAATATCTGGTTCATTTCTTTAGTGCTTTCAAGTGCATCAATTAGGGACTTTGATGCAAGAATTGTCTCATGATTAATAGAGACAAAGACTTATATGAAAATATGTTGAAGAAAACATCAAGTGGATAAATTGAGTTTGACTTCTCTCAAGGTAGTGAGCTAGGGGGAGTCGAGGGAAGTGATCTGAGTGACGCCATGAGATATACCTTAAATTTTGTAAAGGTAGTGTGCCTGGAATAGAGTGACTGGGACTGAATCTTGTAATCCTCAAACTAGTAAAAATTAGTGGATTTAGGTTTGAACTACATACTGGCAGTGTATTATCCTTATAATTATCCCTTTGTAGTGAACTAAGTAAAAGTGTTGTGTCATGTCCCTACCTTCATTTATTTGATAGATTTATCAAGTTCCAACCAATGTGGGATCAAGATCCAAAAATTTAAAAAGAAAAAGTTGACACTCTGATTCACCCCTCCCCTCTCAGGGTGTTCTCGGGTACTTCACCAACATAATTAAGCAATGTGAAGATCAAACTTTCACAAATATTATTCTCAATATGCATCCCATCAAGATTATTCCATACCAAATTAAATTCCCAATATAGAAGATTGAATAATATACTTTTTTTTCTTCCATTGTTTCAAGCCGATTTCACTAGAAGATGCACTTAAAACTCATTTCCCTCTATAATTTCTACAATTCACCTTCCCAAATTCTATTTCAACATTTTCATGTTGATCCAAAATTTCAGAACCTATTAAAAACTTTTGAGGTGTTCTACGATCAATAAACCTATTGAATTTTGACATGTTCAGCTGAAATCTATATGGTGTATCAAGAAATACTTAATGGAAGGTGAAGCACCATTTTATACAATGATGTAGTCATTTTGGATCAAAATCAAAGTTATAAACAGAAAAATCCAAACCCTGTAAGTGTTCCAACCAGGTAAATTCCCATGTCCAAGGAAGTCACTAATGGTCCACATTAGAGCAACATTAATTTTAAACATTGTTTTAGAAGAAGCATCATATGTCTCAACACCATTGCTCCATAACTCCTATAATTATTCAATTAAAGGCTATAAGTATATACATCCATATCATTTAGAAGCATTTTTTTCCATGAATATTCATAGAAATTATAAAATACATTTCTTTCATACACATCCATGTAGGAAGAATGTAAGGGATCAAAACAACTGGAAAAATACTATAATTGGTACTCAATGACCCAAATGAGTTGAATACATCAAAATCCAATCCCATTCAAACATTCATAAGATCATATGACAAATATAGACGTAATGAATTATTTTTATTCCCTTATTGTAAATCTTGTGGATGTCATATTAACACATCACTGTTATTATCTATAGAATTAAACTTCACGTGTTTAGTACTTTTCGATAACATGAATAATATTTTCAATCAAGGATTGAATGGAAATAAATGTAAAAACTTTTCAGGTGTGATCATTTTCTTCTTCTTCGTGGTAGTATGTTGATTCAAACATCCAACATCATAGTTTGACTACCATCTAGAAGAAGAACATTTTTTTCAATACTGTCTTATTGAATAAAATCACCAATAAAGCATATAATCATTGGGACATGCATGAATTTTTGTATAATTTAGACCAATCATGTGAATTTTTTTTTCATATCATAAAAATACTTAGGGATAATTTCTTTAAAAAATGCATCATGGAACAATTCCAATATCATGAACATTTCCTTGTTTGTAATTCCACACAGGCATTTGATATGGTGTAACATCAACAGAAAATAATGTTTTGAATATTTCAAACATCCACTATAAACCTCCGGATTTCCACCATCAACTAAACCATGAAACATATATTTTTCAGTGAAGTTTTCTCTTATATTTGTCTCAACAGAATCAAAAGGATGATCCAATGATATGTTATAATCTTGATTTAGTTGTCCGGAAGTCTCAAAAACATCACTTGTCGCGTTTCTATTTCTAGAACCCTCAATTGGGTTTTCTGATATGTTTTGATGTTGATGTTGGTTTCTTGAAATTATGAATGCATCATTTATAAGATTTTTCATTTCATTTTCTATTGTTGATGAATTTTGGAGCTCAATATGTGTATTGACATTCGTCCTCATCCTTTCTAAAAAATTCTATTCTCAACGCTAAATCCAAAAAAATATGATCAGGTAATTGCTTCAATATAAAGTGTTCATAAACTTCATCTCTCTTCAACCATATTCTATATTTATATTTAGGACATGGACATGTTATTCTCCCTTCAACGGATCGATTGAAAATTACAAAATATAAAACTCCTCCAAACACTTAGCATACTGTGGTGTGTTCATCGGTAATGTGATCCATCATTTATCCATGAATATCACAATGTGCCTACACAATATTAAAAAAATTAAAACAAATAACTGTTACTAAATATAGAAATAGATTCATATATACTAGTTGGATAAAACAATATGTTAAATTAGGTTTTCCTATATAAAGAAATTCGGTAAATAATGATTCATTTTAAATAAGGTATTCTATTTTATGCATAATACAACTAGTTTTATAGAAATATCTTGAAGATTCCATCCGAATATTTGTTGTATTTATAAAATATCCACAAATGAAATAAAATGTTTTCTAGGTCTAAAATGAAGCATCAAGTAAGGCTGAATTCAACATGTTGATATATTGTTCAAAAAGACTAAAAAAAAGACAACACCCATGGTAAATATTAGAATTTTTGATTGGTTGAGTATCAAATAAAAAAGGTCAAATCCTAAAGGACTATGAACATGGTGTGAGGAACATTGAAGTCCTAATAGTCAGTTATTCAACAACATATAATGGTGAAATCCATGTTAATAAAGGTAGATTTATTTATGAGAAGTTTTCAAGATGTTTTATCTTGGATGACTAAATGTATATCTTAATCGTACTACAAAATGGTCATTATGGCATGGTGTGTATGTTTGATAAGTTTAAATTTTGGAGATAGAGGAAATCACACCACAAAATTGGTGTTTTTATATAAATGATACTTGAATATAATGTGTCACATTAAACCAAATAGTATAATCCAAAAGGTTTCTTTGGTGGAGTTTTATCATGTTTTCCTTGGGTAGTTGGTTGTGCCTTGATTCTCGGGGCATGCTACAATGCGTGGTTTGGATGTTATGGCCGGTTTTCTAGGGTTTATTTTTATTCCATGATCCACTGGGTCATTCTAAAAGAAAACCATATAAGTGGTTAATTATTCCATTCCCCCATGGTCTATGTAGAAATGGTCATTCGGTCCTATTTTTTTGAAGGGTCAGACCTGTTACTTAAGGGTTGGTTATACCTTATTCAATTAGGTAGGTTCATTAAAGAGGTAATTTTAGGTCCCACTCCCCCTTTTTTGTCCCTATTTTTATCCCTCATTCCCCTTTATTAGAGGTTGATTATATGTTTTCACCATAATAAAGATATGCCATATTCTCCACCCATCTTCAATCATTCTCTTTGTGGTTCTTACTCTAATTTTGGATGGTTTCATCTAAGGATTTAATGATAATTCCTTCAAACCATGGTGGTTTTATCTTAAATTCAGGGGGATTTATGGTATTGTGGATATACTATTCCTAAGGAGGATAAATGATTCATGTTTATTATCATTTAAAAAATAGCTTTCTGAAGTTTTCTATTGGGAATTTGACCATATTAGACTGGAATTGTTGGTCAATTCCTGGTGATTTTGGTCAAAGGAGTTATAAAAGAATGAAATGATCCATTCACACATCATTGGTCGATATTTGATTGTCGTTATGATTCTGGGTGACTTATCAATGGTTACTTCTTATTGGATTAAGTTGGATAATTATTTAAAACATTATATAATTAACTATTGGATCCTTGATTTTTGAGAAAGGGGATCAAGAGCATAGGGATTCTTAGTTTGATCTTAGATAGAGATAGTAAACATGATATGGAATGGGTTAAATCGAACATCATGTGAGGTATCCCCTTTAACACATAGAAATATTCATTCATGAATTTTTATGTATGTGAATGATAGGGTACTGGGTTGAGGAATGTGGTTTGGGATTAGTTGGGCTCAAAGTTCTTCAAGTGGCTCAGGTTGATCCATATAAAATAAATTTGGGTATTGCATGATTTGTAATTGTTTTTTAAGAATTCCCAAGGGCTCTACCAGTATGGTTAATGGTGTCATTAACAAATTTATGTACCTCTTTGTTGTCTTTATTGGTGTGATGACTTGTGTTTGGCATGGGGTGATCCTTAGTGGGCTAGTTTAAGGGCATCCAAGTGGTTAACCCTTTATGAATGGACTAGTTAGAATTGGAGATTGGGATTTTTCTAGGAACATCTATAATAAATGACCTAGAACATAGAAACACCTTAATTAAGAGTACTGGGATTTTGTAAAAGACCCTAGTAGCTTGTGATAAGCTGTTGGTCTTGAGATGATCGTGGGATTAGATGGTAGAGGTGATTATCCACTGACCAGAATGTTTCTAGATTAAATTAGTGATAATTAATTTGATGCATATGATTCATTATCCTCATGGTTCTTGAGGGAATATGATTTAATATATGTAACTCGTTAGACACCATAGTTTTTGGTTGGATCCTAGTGTTGTTCGAGTGATGGGAGTTGGTGATGCAATATACTCTATAATTACCTTTGATGGGTTGTATGTAATCAAATTGGATTAATGTTTAGTGTGGACATATATGACCTATTATTCATGATTTTAAGTTGGTTAAGGACTAATGGATTGGAATTTTATTGAGACCTTGTGTATCTATATTTTATAATCATGATGGTTGTGTGGTTGAGATTGTTCATGGTTTAGATTGGTCTTGGTGGAAGAAAAAAAAATACAAAAATAGGATATATGCCCAAAGATACATATGGATATGGCCACATCTAATGGAACGCCCATAAGGTATCTAAAAAACAAATAAGACTCCAATTTAGAAATCCAAAAGAACTTTGTAACCATATCTATGAATTTAAAAAAAGTCCTCAAACCAAAAAAAGGAAAAAAAATCACTTACCCAACTCAATTTCACATGTGATCAAACTAAAAAAATCCAACCAAGCTTAAATAATACGAAAAACACTAAATTACACTTTAAAAACTAAATTGACATTTTATAAAACTCATTTGATGCACACATATATAGGCTAACTAAATGAAATCCTTTACAAACCCATTTTTTCCTAAAAAATATAACATTAAAACACTATTATAATCCATAAAAACTAATCATAATCATAAGAAAATCATTTATAATTTTATTAGGAATGATCAAGAATTGAAATATTATTCCAAAAAGGTACTGAATAGAGACACACACCTAAATATTGTGAGAATGCAATAAAAATACCATATAAGGAAGAAGAAGGCTTGAGTAACAATCCACACACCAAATAATATAATAAAATTAAACCAAACATTAAACATATCCCCTCAAGTTCAGCCAAGAGAGATTCAAAAAAGAAATAAGAACGAAACAAGGGAGGGAAAAAATGAGAAGATGAAAAACACCTCAAAACTAAGAACAAAATTCCTATGAACTTTGAGGAGGATTCAATGGAGGATAAAGTTAATGTGAGGCATGAAGAAATGGTGTGGAATAGAGAAACGACGAGGCATAGAGAGGCCCAACGAGGGGGCAAGGTATGGCGAGGGGCAGTGGAAAGGTGTAGAGAGGTTCAGAGAAGGGGGATCTAGGGATTAGGGTAGTAGGGGGGTGTATGGGGTGTCGAGGGATGGGAGAGTTTTTTCTCTTAAAAAAATAATGGTTTAGTGGTAGTTTTTTAGAAACTACTACAAAATTATTTAAAAAATATATAATAGTGGTTTAATAAAACTCCATTAAAAAACCACTACTAAACCATCAGTTTGGTGTAGTTCAATTTTTATTAAAATGATAAAATAATAAAATGTGTGTTGGGAAATAGTTTAGGGATTTATCTTTTACCTACTACAGTAGGATCTTGAGTATTACATTATCCCCCTTTAAACAATATCATCCTTTAAATTTTGATATATATTTAATATCTTAATCAAATATGGGAAATCCTTCCTCATAGATTCTTTAGAATTCCATGTTTCCTTATTTAATATTTGATTTATAAAATGGACTTTCACTTACTGAGTTGTCTGATTCTGCAACACATTCTCTCTAGTGTTATGAATCTGGATAGGATTTTTTTTATATAGAATGTTTGGTTCCAACTATATCCCATAATTGTGGTTACATGTGTTGGATCTCATATGTATATCATCAATGATGAAATATAGAAGATTTTGTGCACTCTTGAGAGGTAGGGTGGAATAACCAATTGGTATTCAACAACTCCTATTATCTCTAATGTTTCAAAAGGTCCAATATACCTATTGATTAACACCCACTTTTTTGAATCTCAAAACTCCCATATATTGATACGCCTTTAATAATACAAGATCCCTAGATAAAATTCCAACTAATTTCTTTTGACTATAAACATATATATTTTTTCTACATTTAGATTCTTTGATTTAATTATAAATAGTCTATAATTTCACAAGTAACTCCTCAATAAGTTTTGGGCATACTATACTCGTTTCTCCAAATTCATCCTAATAAGTTTGAGTATAACATTTATTCACGTACAATTATTCATACAGTTCCATACAAATGTTTTAATGAATTCAATTATTGTATGAAAATTATACTAGAGGTAAATAATGATCCCATGTACCTTGAATGTCAAGATATCATTATCAAAGGATTTATTCTGGTGTCGGAATATTCTTATCAGACTACCCATTAGTTCTGAGATGATAGGTGGTGATCATATGTATCTCAATATTAAGATCCCTTAAAGACTATTTTAGAATATAATTCTAATATAGGGTTATGATCATATAAAATTGACAAAGGTGTGCAATTAAGACTCATAAGTTTATTAATATAGATCTGGGAAAGGCGGTCATTGGAAAAACCATTCCTTACTACTAATAAATGTGCATACATGGTAAGGAAATAAATAATGAAACATAGTGTATTATTTTTCTTAGATGTATTTGACCGTATGATGAAAAAATCCATTGTAATATTATTCCAATTTAATATTATTATTGGTAGAGGTTTCATGACTCCTTTAGGTGATTTTTTTCTACATTTACCTACCGACACACTAAGAATCTAAACACACAGTTGACAATTTCCCACGTCATGTCATTCCAATAGAAATGTTCTCTTAAATCCCTATACATTTTTTGCAACCAATTCATATAGTTAAATTTTATCTACGAGCCTTATCTAGTAGCTCCCTCATTAGATATATTATATTTGAAACACATAAACGATTCCCAAACTTCAACACACCATATTTATATATAAATTATGAAAACTTCCCATCATTTGTAGCCTTAATATTAAATTTTAAATCCTTATCATCATACTATAATTTCTATATCTTTTTTAGTAAACATTGTTTACAAATTTCTTGGAAAAAGAATAATGAATCCCATTGGTAAATAATGACCATACACAACTTTACTAAATACCTGAATATAGGATCCTTGTTAATCCTCATCGTGGTAAGATATCCATGGTCCCTTCTACTCAATGCATAAGACACTTTTTTTATTTCAAAAACTAGTAGTTATCCTGTAATCACAGCCTTCGAGTTGTTCCCACCATACCATTTTCCTCATTTTGATCTCTTTTTGAGAGAATATTTACTTCAAACCTTTCAGGTATATAAATATATATGTCAAATATTTCACCATAGAGGCAGTGAAATTATATATTGAAGACAAATATTATAACTTCTAACTCCATTTCATGAGTTAGATAGTTCTATCCAAAGATATTTAATTTCCTTGATACAAAATCAACCACTCTATCATTCTAGATAACAACACAAACTATTAATTTCATAGATAAATGAATATATATTATAAATCTTTCCATTCCCAATGGTAAAAACAATATCGAAGTAAATACCATTTTTTTCTTTATCTCATCAAAACATTATTCGCATTCCATCTACTATTAGAATTTGAACCCTTACATGTCAACTTGATTAATGGGTGGTCCAATTCAGAAAAATATTGAAAACATTACCTATAGTAACCTGTTAAACCAAGGAAACTAAGTATCTTGGTTATATTATTCAAATGGACATTTTTACCACTTTTTTCCTTCAAGGATTTATAAAATATTCTATCATTAGAGACAATATGTCCAAGAAAATAAACATCATGAATCAGAAATCCACCCTTACTAAATTCACATATAATTATTTTTTCTATGTCACTTAATAATTATTCACAAATAATTCTAATTATATTAATAGATTGTAAATTAAATTTAAATATCATAAATGAATAACACTAAAAATTTATCATGTTAATCCTCGAATACTTCATTCATTAGATATATAAAAATAGAAGATTTTGTAGTCAATCTGACTATAATTACAGTAAACTCCTAATTTATGTACATTAAACAAGGTGTTATATTTGAGATATCATCCATATTCTATCTTAATTGATAAACAATAGAAAAATATAGATCATTGAAAAATTATTTTGTTCCTCTAATTTGATCATGTTTACAAGAGGTGGTTTTGATGTGTTTTGTAGAACCTGGAAGATGTTAAGAAGTTGTTGAATAGGATTTTTATGAATAAAAAAGGTTTTACCAATAATGTTTTCCTTTTATTCTTACATAAATCACCTATATATATTAATATTTTCAACATGGGTAATCATATAGAGATTATCGGCCTAAATATTAGGTTGAATTCTTATCTTATGACACTTAGAGGTTTCATCAGAACAAGTGTTTGATAAATTATATCTAGTTATGAAATATTATAATTAATGTTTCTAAAAACATGAGTATTAAAAGGGTTTATGATCTAAGAAAAGTTAAATAGGGGATAAAATCAATTATATATAAAAATTCCATTTTATAAATATATAAAGAAGTTCACTAGAGATAAGCTATCGGTTAGAGGCTTGGCTGAGGAGTGTTTATGTTAGAATATTATTATGTTTTGGTATTCAAGAACAATATATAATGGTAAAACCCAATTTCCATATAAATTATTAGTGTAGATATAAATATAGGAATTTTTCTCAGAAACTATTTTTTGAACAATTTAGATGAGAGGAATTTTATTGATGTACAAATGGAATTTACTAAGGTTTTTCATCAGATGAAAACCATAAAATAATATAGTACAATATATTTGGTTTGATTCCATCAAATAAAACATCTATATTGTTGAAGAGTGTTTACAGTTTTAAAATTTCTACCAGATGGACATGTATGAAGTTGTTATGTGATATTGTTTCAAGATGATTAGATAGAAGTCTCCAAGTCATGAAATATAAGGTTTTGGTTGAATTCAACTATTGAATGTTTCTGTGTGATGTTTAACTATCAAAGGATGGTGTGTGAAGGAACGAATTAAATATTTCTGATGAATTTAATCAGATAGTGGAATAATCTGATAAAATTATTAAAATGTTTTCCTAAAATGTTATAAAAGGACCTTAAAACTAATTTACTTTATCCTTTAGTGTTTTTCTAATGTTTTTCAAAACACATGAGTGCTATAAATTTAAACAAGTTCAATGGAATTTAAAAAATATTCATAAAGGTAAAAAATCTATCAATGAAAATATGATCATTCAAAACTTCAAATATTACAAAGTAATGATATTTTATTCTATTAAATTTGTAAGGATTAATTAAGATTCTCATTGATGTTAAATATTAAGGGGAGATACTATATTTTAGAAGAATTGATTGTAATATTCCTAGTGGGTTTCTAGAAGTATTAAGCGTAATGTTAGAACCAATTACATTTTCCCCAAAAATATCATTGGATACTTTCCTATATAAAGGGGGTTTCTGCATCGAGGATTATGTGTTAAAGATTTTTTAAATAAGTTGAAGTTCTAATGAATTTTTGGTATGATCAGATGAACAATTTAAAGAATCATCGTTCCATAAGATAACGGAAATTTTTTACTATAATGTTGGTATTAGATAGATGGTTTGTATAAGTGATCAGTAAAAAACATTGGATAAGAATCAGTAAATATATACTAGAAATAGTTTTATATAATGTGGTATCATAAATATAGTATTCCATGGAGATCTGATAAAAAACGTGGAAGAATTGTTTTCAGTTTTTGAAGAAACCAAACTGAGTTTAAGAAATAAATGATCATAAAGATAATACCAGATGAATATGTGATCATATAAACGTTTTATTTATAAGTACAAGATGAAATTCCATATCTTCTTTTGGGTAATAAAGTGAATAAGAAGAATTAATTTCATGAAATGAAAGTGTGAATAATGTGTTACCAGCAGAGTGAAATCATACTGAATCCTCTTGGTTATGGTTCTTATAGTTGTTATATTTTTTTAAATCATTTATTTGCGTGATGATAATATGTACTATCTATTAACTATAGTGATTTCAAGTGTATGGATATTACAAGCTTACTATAACTACATACAAAGAATTTTTTTCTAGTGGTCCATATAGTATTGAATTATTTCCTCACCATGTCATGGACAAGGTACTATTATTGAGTAGTGGACCATGTAAATACTTATATTCCTATGGTTTTCATTTTTTATTTTCTTTCCATTTGATCTATATATCACTAATAGTAGGTGAAGTTCATTTTTTAATAAATAAAACATAAACATATAAGATCATATATTCAACCCCTCCCCCTCTTAGTGACCACATAGATCTTGAGTGGTCCATTCAAGTGGAATCAGTGTGAAGGATCTATTCATTGCTTCTTTAAAAATTTATTTTTTTAAAAGCGATGTTTCCATGTCTAGTGATAAATATATAAATAGTAAAGGGACTCCACTTTTCAATGGAATGAACTATCATATCTAAAAAATATAGAATGTTTCCTTATCTTATTTCTATTAGCCATGAAGTTATTGAGACTGTTACGGATGGATTCCCTCCCCATGTTGAGGATGTTCCCCTAAAAGTTAAAGATAATAAGGATTTGGGTAATGATGGGTGAGAAACAATGTTATACTTTCCTAACTCTTTAAAAGTGATTTTATTAGAGTTAATGGAAATATAATGGATAATGTAATCTTGGATAAGTTAAAGAACATCTATAAATAAAATAAAAAGATGATATAAATTGACAAATATCACTCAATTAGAAGGAATATAAATCTATGTCCAATTTAAGGGAAAGTATAAGAAGTTATCTAAATATAAAAAGATATATGTTTTCTATAATCATGATGAATATAATGACAAAGAATAATAATATAATAACTCTAGTGATGAATATTTTGAGAAAATTCTCATTAAAAAAGTGAATAATGAAAATCTCACTGGTGGTAAAATAAATATCTATTAAGAATAATATGTATAGGATTGGATGGAGCTTATTGCCATTGAATAGTTTTAATAATGTATTGAAAATATTATAGGGATTAAAAAAGATATAAATAATTTGAGGCAATAAAATTCATCATAAAAAAAGTAGTAATGTTTTCTTGAAGAAAAATCTAATTTACAAAAATATATAGAAGAAATATAAAAGTTTCTTGATGAAAATAAGAACCTAATTGACAATATTGAAAAATAAATTGAAAGTCATGGTGGAAGAATTTGATATTTTTAAATAAAAACTTATTAATATTAAGAAAGGAGTTACAAAAGTCCAAAAATTTGTTACATAAGCTGGTTAATGTTCTATGAATCATAAAATTCCTAAGGATAAAAAAATTATCATAAGAGGTTAATTAGAAGGATTTAAATGCTTCTTGAAAAATAAATTTTAAAATACCATGTATGTATATAAATAATGCGGAGTTTAAAAACATGAGGATTCTAATGTTTCAATGTCTGGAATAAAAGATACTACTACTTGAAATTATGTGGATAATTATAAGGAGTATAAATTGAGGAATAAAACCTTATAATATAACCAAAACATTAGTTTGAAAAAAGTACCATATTAGAAGGTATGAAAGCTGATATAAAGATAGTTCAAAACCCAAAAAATATCCAAGTTACAAAGGGAAATATGATTTCTGTGGTTATTATTGTTATTGTATAGGATTAGGTAATATGATATTTTTTTATCAATCATCAATTATACAATTAATTTAGGAGAAATAGGAGGAAAATATTGAGGAGAGGTTAAACACAGATAAGAAAATTTTATAATGCCAACGTGAAGATTGCAAATAGATTCTGACCCTTGCAAAAAATATGTAAAATATGTGGCGAACATCGATTTATTGTAAAATAATGTCTTGTTATGTTATCATCATAATATTGCATATAGAAAAGAAATTTATAATGCACATGAGAAGAAAGAAAAATAAAAATAAAATAGAATTAGTTGTTTTAAAATTATCTCCAATCTATAAAAGGAGAATAAATTTGTACATTGTTTAGAGGGTTTTCCTTAAAAAATAAAAGGATATTTAATGATTTTAAAAAAATGAGAAATATTATATAGTAGGTAAAATAAATTTTTGAAATGATGAGTCGCTTTGAATTAATGGTATTGGATCTTCTATCATTAGGAAAGAAAATCTAAAATCTAAAAGAGACTTATTTTTTATGGGTTAAAGCACAATTTATCAAGTGTTTCATAGATTTTTTAATAAGGAAATGTAGTTTCTTTTATAATATATGGTTTATTGTTAAACTAATGGAATATGGGAAAGATGTTACAAAAGGGAAATAAATCAAGGGAAACCTATTCCACATTGGTGTTGTGAAAAGATCATTTTATCTGAGTATGATGGTAGAAAGTAAGGATTGAAATAAAAGGACATGGAAAATTTTTAAGATTAATATGAGAATAAAAATAAAGAGAAAGTATTTTTGATATTACTGAAATGAAAAAAATATGAATCTCTTTTTTTCCATATGCTATAAATGGAATATTTCATACTTAGTATATAATGGAGTTGTGATGCATTCAACTTGTCTCTTTGAGATGATACATTCATAAATGTATGGTACCCTAAGAAAAAAAACTAAAAAACAGAGATAAACATTTTTTTATTTAAATGGTGAATTTAGTCACATTTTATGAAATATATTTTTGAAACATAAATCATGGGATATAAATTTTTTTAAGAGTTTCCAAAAAAGTGCATAAAATGAATTTTGATTATATATAAAGAAGATTTGAACTGATAATGGGGGTGAATAAACAAATGATAATTTTAAATGTCTTCTATATAATCATTTCATTCAATATTAGTTTTGTGAACCATACACACCAAAAGAAAGGGCGACGTTGAAAGAATATATAAAATTTTTGTTGAGAAGGCATGATTGATGTTGATCAAACATTATAATTCTCAGTATTTCTAGATGCAAGCTATTAAATAAGAAGTTCATATTCAGAATTTATATTTCTCTTAGAAAAACACTAATATGAATCATTATGAGATTTATTACAATGAAACTACTTGTTTTAAATAGATAAGTGTGTTTGGATTTCCTTGTATTATTAAAGTCAAAGGTGATGATATTGCGAAGTTAAATTTGAGCGACATTGATGAAATATTTATTGGCTACCGACATTGTGGTAGAGGAGACATGTGATATAATAAATAATCATAAAGGAATATTGGATTTGAATATTTGAAAATTATTTAATATTTTGATAAGGAATATTCATATTCAATTATAGATTATAGAGGAAGTGAATATTTAATGATTTCAATTGAAAAACATGATAGTTTTGTTAAAGATATTAATAATATTGAAGATGATAGAGATGAAGATTCAAACTCATATATCCCAAGTGACGAGGGAGAAGTATTTTCAACTCATACTATATTAAGGAAGAATGTTTATGTCCAAAAAATCATTGGAGATCAATATAAATAGATTCAGACTAAACGAATATAACATGTTGTATCACATAATTCATTATATTCACAAGTTGAGGAAAAAGTTATCGATGATGATTTAGAGCATCAAGATTGGATTGGTGGAATGATTGAATAATTAGATAATATTAAGAAAAATCATACATGATAACTTATACCCAAAAAAATAATAATAATTTCATTAGTATAAAATGGGTGATTCAAAAAATTTGAATGAAAAAGGTGAAATGATAAGAAATAAGGCATGATTGGTTTGTAAAGGTATTGCTCATAATTATGGAATTAAAATTCATGATACCTTTTATAATGTTTAAATATTATAATCAATCATAATCTTTCTTTCCTTAAATACAAAATAGAGATAAAATATTTTAAAAATGGATGTCAAGTCATTTTTTTCTTAGTGATGTTCTAGATGAATATGTTTATATTGAAAAAATAGCATTGATTCATAGTTGGGAATGATGAACGATATGTGTGTATTTTAAATAAGGGATTTTATTGTATGAAACAATGTTAGATGTATTTGTATTCTATAGTGGATACATTCTTAAGAATGCTTAACATCTGGAAAGAATGAGTTGTTTTTATTCTCTATATAAAATAAAATCCATAGGCAACCCTCACAATGATTAATTATATTCATGACATTATATTCATAGGGAAAGACAAAGAAACATGTGAAACGTTTTTTGAGTTTATGAAGATTTTTTTTGAAATTTCCATGATAGAATTAATGAAATATTTTCATGGCCTAAAAATATCCCAAATCAAGAAGTACATTTTCCTATCTCAAGATAAGTATGCTAAATAAATTCTAATAATGTTTATCATGAATGTTTAAAAGATTTTTTATACTCGTATTTTAGTGGGAACTATGTTGTTAAATGATGGATATGGTATGTTGGTTGATCCTAAAGTGTATAGGATGTTGGTTGGAAGAATGTTGTATCTATGTCTTCAAAACCAGATATTGTGCATGTACTTACAATGTGTAATGGATTTAAATTTTCTATAAATGAATCATATCTCATGGAAGGAAAAAAATTCATAGATATATCAATGGAAAAATTAAATTTAAAATTAAATACCATGACTTTAAAAATATTGATATATTTGGTTATACACATGAAGATTGGACATGTTTTGTTGATGAAATAAGTTCCACATTTGGTTGAGTTTCCATTTTACTAGAATTAAGTATGAGTTTGTATATAAAGAAGAAATATTCTATAACTCTCATCACTACTAAATCTGATTATGTTACTACCACTCATGCTAAAATAAAACTAATATTTACGAAGACAGAATTAGAATTTTTTTATCAATTTTAACATTCTCTATCTCTCTAGATGCGATAATCAAGGTTATACAAATATTATTAAGAATCATATGAAACGTTCTCATTCTGAGAAAATTGATATCAAATAAAACATCACGAAGGAGCATGTGGAAAATAATGAATTGAAATTTGAGTTTCTTCCTACAATAGATAAATTTACTAATGTTTTCACTAATCCATTACAGAAGGAAACATTTAATAAGATAATATTGATCATGTGTGTTTAGCCTCACCCTCTTCAAGGATAAGATATATTAGTCTATCTCCTCTCTCATATTTTCATTACATAGTGATTTTAAAAGAGTGGGGTTAAACATTTTGTAACATAAATATATCCGTTGGTATGTGTTTTACCTATCAAGTGAAATGATATATTTAGGGGGAGTTCTTAAAAGGGGTATGCTATGATTTCCACATATGTGAACTATTCTAATATTTTTTCGAATTGGATATAAGAAAATTTTTCTTATAGGATGAAGTTATTTTTAAGATGAATGTTTCATGTGGAAGGATGTGTTTCCTGAGAGGTATGTTAAAAGTTTTTTAATTCAATTATTATGGAAAACATGGTATTGTTGTTAAATGTTTCTGGATTCTTACATAGAGTTCACTCGCATAATTTTATAATTTTTTTTATAAATAATCCATCACATCAGTTACAATTATTTAATGTTTTATGTTCTTAATTGGAATTTTTTTTAAAGGGGGGTATTTTTGAGACTAGGATGATTTGATAGTTTTTGTAAAATATGGAAGATGTTAATAAGTTGTTAGTTAGTCGTCTTATAAATGAAATAGTTTGATCAATAGTGTTTTATTTTATTGTATTATATAAATAAACTCATTTTATTAACTTTTAAAATATTTTCCGTCATACTAAGTTGATTTTCTTGAGTGTTTAGTGGATTAATTATCTTATTACACATAAAATTTTCCATAAATGGAGTGTATGAGGAATTATATCTAGACATGATTTATTATTCTTAATGTTTCTAACATCACGAGTATTAAAATATATTATGATCCAAAACAATAATAAAGGGGGATAAAAAAATTTTATTTAAAAAATTATTACTATTAATATTTTAGGAATTTCTTCATTTCCAAATTAACTTATGGTGAAATTTTTATTTTTTTGAGAATATTTTTTTTGATGAATAGTGAAACTATTGGGTTTTGTTAAGAAATGTCATTTCTTTTAAAGATTTTGAAAACATTCAAATTGTTATAAGATATTTTTAAAAGTAAAATTAGTAAATTTATATATCTATTAAAATAATTTATATTATTTGAGTAAATTATATATTTATTTTTTTTATATAAAAACATAGTAAAATTTTGAACATTTTTTCTTTGAAACCCTGCTTTCCTATCTTGTATGCATGATTTTTTTTAAATTAAAAATTTCCAATTATGTGAATATAATTTGAAAAACTGGATTTAATATTTTTAATTAGTATAATTTGTATCATACACCAAGGTTAGATTAATTTTTTACAATTATTAATTGTGAAAATAGTAAAAATTATTTACCACTTCCAACATAAAAATGGGTTTTGTATAGTGTTACACTAAAAAGATAATGTATAAAAAGGCGCCAAAAATTGAATAAATTATATTTTATGGGCATGTTTATATATTATAACTTCCAATTTATAATATATGTTCATTTTTAATCTTTTTAATGGGAAATACTTTATCATTTTTGATTCTTTTGGGAAATATCCAAGTAGTTTCCACGTGGATTCCCTTCTCCACATATATAAGGACCTCTCCTCCCAAATACCCCCACAACCTAATATAATTTTGGTCCGTCCTGTCCCAAAAAACACTTCTTAACTTCTCTAATCAATTATTAGAGTCCTTATTTTTATTTCTAATCCCCCCAAATAATGCTTTAGGTGTAAACCTAAAAGAGTTCCCTAAAGAAGAGGTATATTCATTAACATTGTGTTTCCATTTTATTTATTCGTAAAAATACTTAAATTATTATTAAAAAATGATTATATAATAATTTTACATCCTAATTTAATTATAATTCTTTATATTAATGGCATGAGGTATATCTGTATACATTTTCCTCAAATGGTAAACAAAGTTGTTTATTATCTAAACAGTGGACTACCACCTCAAGAACAAATAGAATTCATTTTACATCTACACCTATCATGAGTTAGTGTAATGAATTATTTCTTATATTTATATGTTATTTGTAACATAATTTCAGTTCTGGAAATATAATATCACGTATTCACTTTTTTATTTTCCATTTTGTGGGGAATACACTAACATCGCTCGTGTGTACAACTGACTATCACCTTGTGAAGAAATATGATTATTTCTCACTAATGATTTACATGGAAGGTAATAAATATTATTTTAATGAAAATATTTTATGTATAAAAATAGATAATGTTTATTTAAATTTTACTAATTAGTTAATTTTTATTCGTTCTATTCATTAAAATATGAAAAAAACATTTATGTGTACGTACAACCTACTAACTCCATGAACGATACATTTTTTCTTTGTATCTATATTTTGTTTGAATGAATATAAATATGTATATATTGAAAATATATGATATTAATTTAATATAAAAAATTATATATATTATGTAATATTGATCAAATTACATGAATCAAAACCATTGAACAAAAAGTCTCATGAAAAATGAAATAGTTTACACCTAGAAATAATGACTTTATTGATGAATTATTAATAAATGGATGTTAAATCATTAAAAGGGGATAATATATGATATTATAAGTATTAGTATGATTATATAATATATTTATATCAAATCTATATTTATTATATAAAAGTTTTCAAAGTGTACAATGGATTTCCAAACTACATTGGTAAAGGATTTCTGTCTCACTTTTATTTTCTGTGTTACATAAGATATATTTAAAACATATTTATTTAATATTGTATATATAATTCCCATTAATGTATTTTTTGATGCTTATCTTGAAATTTATGAGGATTGAATATCTATATGAGGATCTCTGTTTCATGGGTATTATGTTTCTAATGTTACTAAAGTTGTAATGGTTTTATATTACAATATCATAATTTATCAAGATTATTTGTGATTAAATATCCACGGTTGAAATCATATTAACTAACAATAAAAAATTCTACGTAATTTTACAATAATTTTTTTATTTATTGTATTTTCAATTAATATTAAAATTTTCCTTCTCATTTATAAATAAAATAATTGAAAATGGTTATAAGAAAATATGTCATCATTTCTGTTTTTAGTGGAAAATCAATTTTATTCCAAAACGAAGTTTTCCAAAAATATTTTATACTATAATATGATTTATAAAATAATTTTTCACCTTTTTTAATTTTTTAATTTTTTATTAAAAGGAAATCTTCATATCACTTTTGAAACAATTCCCTTTTATTTTCTATCAAAAACATGAAAGGAATATCTGTTTTTAACTTGCATGAAATGAACTATATCTCTCTCTATCACATATTCTTAATGATTTAAATATTACCTTAAAAGTTTTACAATTTCTTTTCAAATAAAAATATTTTCTTAATATTTGTAATTATTTTATATTTTTAATAAATTATTTTAAAATGAAAAGGATCTTGAAAATGTTGTACTCTTTAAAACGTGTTTCTCAAATTGGAAAGTCCATATTCTTGAAGATATTTTTTAAATGATAATGAAATATTATTTTCAATGAAAAATATTATAAATTTATTAAGAATTTTTTTTTCTAAAAATTTATTTTCAAAGAAATTTTATCTTTCTTCAAGATATTTTCCGAGTGATTTATCTTTCAAAATCATTTTCCATCCAAGATGACATCCTTTTATTGAACTTATGATTTTCTAGGGATATGAAAAAATGATACCTTTATTATTATTTATATGGATTTTTTATGATTAAAATATTTTTAAGAAACCATTTTTTCTTTTACAGGTTACACCATGATAACATTATAATGAAGCATTTTTATTTTTTAATGGGTTATTCTATGATAAAATTCTTAGGAAACAATTTTTTTTCCATAAATTATGATATAATGAAATGATGAAATGATTATGAAATCTGTAACTTTTAGATCTCTTATAATATGATGAATTTTTATGAAACCTATTTAATTTCATGAGTTATGATATGAGGAATTTTTTTGATTTCATGGCACACATACATATTATTTTCATATGTGATGGATTGGACCAATATCTCCCTCAAATGAATTGGGTTGCGATTTATATCTTATGAGATAGATAAAACATGAATAAGGAGTTAATCTAGTTTAGTATGGGACCTTGTTTGCTATAATGGTATTGAGAGTAAAAATGGACAACTATGATGATTTTTTGGGAGTAAAACCACTTCACTATGATGGCCAAGGTAGTTATACATAACTAATTTCTAAATTATTTTCAATTGTTATTTATATGAAAAACATTCCATGTCTTATGAAAATGTTATTCTCACATATCTTATGATATTTATTTTTTTATGATATATTTCTTATGAACTACTAATCTTTATTCCACATAATAATATTATGATCTTTGATATTCATTGTGTAATTTTTCAAATATTATGATTATATTCTCATTACATAATGATAATGTTATATTTATGTATCTCCAATTTTTATCCTTATTGAGAATATGATATCATCCTTTCTTATGTTTCTTTTCTTGGTTTGTGATGAAGGGTTCTAGGTTGGGTGTGTTTTTTAAGATTACTAAAGGGGAATATATTTATTAGAGATATTTAATACATTTCACCAAATAAGAATATTTTGTTTCTAGTATCCAAATAAACTAAACTATTATAATCCTCAAGTTTTTATATAACTGATGTGAAAATATCTAAAAATTGATTTTTAGATCAGTTATTATATAATTGACGTGGAAATAAATTTTCCTTGATTTCTCATATCAGTTATATAAGAACCGACATGAAAAATCAATATTGATGACATTTTAATCTCGGTTATTGAATGAACCACATGAATAATTCTCACAAACATGTAGTATATTTCCCAAGATTTGATTTGACTAGTCTCGTATATCAAACAGAGTTATGGATCAGAAGTTATGGCCATAGGAAGTTGGCCTTCCCTAAGACTTTTTTAGTGATAATAAACTTCTAATGAACATAAATTTTGATCAGTAACTCTGTTTGAGATTGAAGACCAGTCAAATAAAATATTGTTAAATTAACTACCTTTCTGTAAATATTTTTCACCTCTATTATATAATAACCAATGTGAAAAATGCCATGTAACATCAGTTATTAAATAACCGACATGAAAAAGTCATGAAAATTAATTTTCAACATAGGTTCTTATATACCCAATTAGAAAAATAAGTATAAATTTTAAAATATTTTAACAATAGTTATTATAAAAACAATGTGAAAGACAATTTTAATATTCCTCCCATGTGTAATTTCAATTTTTTATATCGCAACATCGAAATCTTCAATTGTCGCCTAAAACTTTCAATACCACATTTTCTTTTACCATATAAATTATATGTTTTAATTATAAACATATCACAATTTTATGATCATTTAATTCAACCATCATCATTCCATAGACACCAATCTTTTAATCTTAAATGTGAATCCACTATTCCATTTTTCTGCAATCTCGTTAAGGTATTTGTAATTATTAATCCATGATTTACATTTTTATGCTTAGTTTTCTTAATTGATATCAAATTTAATGATCATTTGTTTCAACCATAATTGTTCCACTGACTCAACTTGTCTAATCTTTAATGTGAATCCATTATTTCTTTTTTCTGTGATCTCGTCAATGTATTTGAAATTATTTTCCCATGATTTATGTTTTATGAGTAGTTTTCTTAATTGATATACCATTTAATGATTCTTATTTTATTACATTGATGAATAACACTTAGTATCATGGTAAAACTACAAATAATTTTTCAGATTATAAAATTATTTCTAATATGAAGCTATGGTTGGATCATTTTATCTTTCCTCGAAAAATATACATCAGACTTCTGATAGTCATAACTTTTAATCTGTAACTCTATTTGAGCACTATGACCTGTGAAATAGAATCAAAGAAAATTATCTACAAGTTGATAAACATTTTTATGTTGTTTTTTAAAAATAGACATAAAAAGTAACTCTTAGTATCAGGTTTTAAAAAAATGATGCAAAAATAGCTTTTTAACGTCATTTTTTTAAACCGGATGGTCTTTCACGCCAGGTTTTTAAAGACCAATGTGAAAAACCATAAAAAAGAAATTTTGACGTTATTTATTAAATAAGTGATAATAAAAATAATATTTATAATTTCATTCCCAAATACATCGCCAAAATAAACATTATAATGCTGAAAAAACCAGACGTAAAAAAGTGTTTTTGTACTAGTGATAATATTTATGTAAGAAAATCCCAGTTCACTATAGTTCATATCAGAGGATATATATAGTAAAACATTAGAAACCAGGATTATTAAATTTTAGTGAAACCCTTAATGAAATTTTTATAGATAAGTCTAAGGATGTGTCAATGTATATGAATGTGTCCTGGAATTTTTGTAAGGGATAATGCAAGTTGTTTCCAAGAAATTACATCACTTTTTTGATAATAAAAGTGGATGTGACTCTCGAAATAGGATAACTGGGGTTAATAACTTCAAAAGGATAAAATTTTTGTAGAATCAATCATCACATGAAGTATAACAATATTCCCTACCACACACTATGTTTGACACTCCCGAGGGATATGCTTTGGGAATTAAAAAAATATTTATCGACCATAAAGAATGATTTGAATAACGGACTAGTATAAGAAAAATGTGTCACGATTTTTTAGTGAATTAGACATCTTATAATTGATTTTTCATGATTATAAGGTTCATAAATATTATTATTATTACTCACATTATGTTTTTTTGGTTTAAATCAGTCATGGGATGAAAATAGAAATTAATTAATATTGAATGTTATAGAAAATGTGATGATGAGAAATGAAACAGGTGATGAATAGAGTGAAGGATATTATTGTTATCCCTATTCAGTTATCATGGTATATGATTAATAAATTGAACCTTAAAAACCTCTCAGTCTCATCAGAAAAGTGAAGGATATAGTTCTATGAGAGCATGGGTGGTAGAGACCAAGGAGGTAAGAAGACTTAGTTTTTTATAAGTTAAGAATATGAGAAGAATCACCAAAGTCAATGTATTACAGAAATAGGAAGATGTTTCGAGTGTAGAAAAGAAGGACACAAAGTAAGTGATTTCCTAGGTAAAAGGAAAAGTCCAGTTAATAAAATTGATTTGAATAATGGTCTCTCTAGAATATTATCAATGGATGAATGTTTTAAGTGTGAAAAATGTGAGCATTATGTAAATAGATATCCTAGGGGGATTCTCATGAAGAGAATCATCACGGTGGTGCGAGTAATGGTTATACTGCTTACGACAAAGAGACTAGAAATGAAATATGAATAGATAAAAGAATTAGGGGATGATATGGAGAATCCTAGTTATTGGTTTAACAATAATGTATAATGAGTGAATTTTTTATATATTATTATTCAAGTATTGTGAAATATATAAAGATTGTTCAATAAATGTTTATTGTTATGTATTTGTAAAAAAATGATGAGTGATACTGATTACCTAGAAAAGTGATTTAATTGAAAATCAAAAGTTTATGGAAAACACATGAGTTAGGGAAGATAAATCTCAACATATTCATTATATAGAGAAAATGGTTTTTAGTTTCGATAACGATAAGATTGATGTGGATAAATTAAATTGGATTGTATTGCTGGCTTCCGAATAGATAAATGATATGTTGAAAAAGTGGTTTATGTTATCATGGATGGAGATGGAAACATTATTGGATATGTGTAATATTTTTAATAATCTATGTTTTTATTCATGTAATTCTAAAGAATTCATGTTTTCATTGAGGGTTTAAGGAAATTCAGGTTATTACCATGTTTCAATATAATACATGATAAAGGTATTCATATGTTTTGTATGTAAGAATTAAGAGATACATTTTATTTTTTGGTGCATTAATGATAAGTTTGTTTCATAAATTTAGTGATCTTAGTTCTAATTTTTTTGATTTTCTTCTCTTATAAGGGTTATAGGTTTTACCATTTATGAAATGATTTAAGTTGAACACTAGATAGGGGTTTAGAGACTAATGACTTATTTCAACATATAAATATTTACACTTATTGGATAACTTGTGATAACCTTTTTTGTTTCAATGATAACAAGAGATATAGGGATTGGATTATCATTATATTTTGGATATTTTGATCCAATAGTGATTCAGACATTAAAAACCAATTAGTTTTCTTTTCGGGGAGTAAGAGATTAAGTAAAAATTGATCAAATAATTTCTAAAGGATGAGATTGTGCTTGTAAAATTAAAATAAATGGAGTAAAAATATAATATCATGAAAATGAATAAAATTTAGGAAAAGGATATTGAAATAAAATTTTATCCAATTACAAAAATTTATAATGATATCAACGGCCTTTTCACCCCTATTTGGTTTATGGTTTTTTGTTTTTGATTTCACATGATCATTGATTTTTTTATGATTAATGATCTATGTCACCCTCCATCATAATTTGAACAATATTTTTTTTCTTCCATGTCCAAATCATCACTTCCAACCTATGTTATCTTATTTGGAAAACTAGTATATATTATTCCAGATCACCTTGTAATATTTATTTCAATATTTTAATAGGGAAGTCTTATTATATCTTTTTATGATATGTGTTTATATGAAGTAATTTTTAAATGTTAAACCTTCAATGACTGAGATGAATTTTGATGGATTAATTCATTTTATGGGGGAATGAATTTAACATCCTCAGATTTTATTAAAAAATATATATATTCAAATTAATATATATTTTCAGAAGGATTGAATTATACACCCCACTGATTTTATCTTCTGTTATAAGAAATAATTATTTTCTTCCAAAATGTGCTTGAAAGACAATATTGAGCATCAACGAACTATGGAATAATATTATTTTAAATATGACTATTATAATATAGACATTAAATAGAAGAGTATGAATAAAATTAAATTATTTATGAAATATACATATAATTTTTCCACTAAATACATATTTGTTTTTAAATTCTTAATAAATAATCAATCAATTTTTGGTAATGTAATTATATTCAACAAAAATATGTTTTCTCGAAAAGTATTTTTTTATTTATTTTTATGATAAAATATCATTATTATTTAATAGATATTTTATAAAATGTATTTTATAAATTGAAATTAATTTTTTAAATCATAATATTGAATTCAACTTATGTGGATTTTTTTGGAAAATATTTATTTTTCTCTGAATAGTGAAAAATACTGATATTTGCAAAACTATAATTTATTTTGAAAAAATTAAGTAATTACAATAATAAATTATGTTTTAAATTAAAATAATAATTTTTTAAATATTTTTAATCCTCTTAATTTATTTTTAATCATAATTAAATTATATTTTTGTATAATTTTATTTTTGGGTTAAAACAATGTATTTTTTTGAAACTGTTTTAAAGTGAATAATGTTTTTTTGTTTTGATTATTTTAATTAATACCAATTGAGGAATGTTTTATATTAAATTCATAAATTATATATTAATAAATTATAATTTATATTCATACAATTATTTTTTAGTAATTTAGTTAATATAAAATCATCTTGTGCTTGAAAAGTACACTTCCCTCGAAAACCTGCTTCCTCGTCGTATCTATAGTTTTTTTAAATTTAATTATCTAATATTTTATAAAGATTAATTTAAAAAATAAACATAATATTAGAAATAATAATATAAAAATTTTCTTATGGGGAAATTTATAGAATTTTCAAAATGATAATCTTTTCGATGAATAGTGAAAATTCTTGTTTTTATTAAGATTTTTCATTTCTTTTGAATATTTTAAAAACATAAAAAATGGAATAATATGGTTTTAAAATTAAAATTAGTTCCATAGTATATATATATATATTAATCGAATTTATTTCATTTTAATCAATTTGATATTTATTTTTTATATAAAAACTATGCAAACTTGTGAAAATTTGTTACTAAAAACCCACATTCTCGTCGCGTATGTGGGATTAATTTTAAATTAACTTTTGAAACTAATTTGAATATAATTTTCAAAAATTTATTAAATATTTAAAATAATCCTAATTTATATTATCTAATAAGATAAAAGTAATTTTTTCCATAATAAATAGTGAAAATAGTAAAAATTGGTTTACTGAGGGTTTAACTAAGAAGATAAAGGTTAAAAACGACCAAAAACATGCCTAAATACTATTTTTGGCTATATTTAAATATTATAACTCACAAATTATAATATATGTTCATTTTTAATCTTTTCTAATGGAACATACTATATCAAATTGATTTTTTTTGGGAATTTTTCAAGTATTTTCCAAGTGGGTTCCTTTCACAACTTATAAAATTACCTCTACCCTACTATCCTTTACCTATCCAAATATCATTTTTTTCTTCACCAACATACCCAAAAATATTACCCACTTACATACTAAATTTATTATGTCGATCATGGATTATTATTCTCCTCTAAGACGACTTTATGTGTAAACTTAAATGAGTTCCCTGAAGAAGTGGTATATCCATCAATTATGTGTTTCTATTTTATTTATTATTAAACCTAATTAAATGATTATTAAAACATAATTATATAATAAAATAAACATATTACATATAATAATAAGTTTTTATATTAATTTCACTTCTTATAACTATATTCATTTCCCTTCAATGGGAAAAAAACCGTTGATCATGTGTGTGTTAGACTACTGCCTCATAAACCAACATAAATAATTTTCCATCACCACCTATAATGGTTTAGTTCAGTGAGGGATTTAGTATATTTATATTATATTTTTAATATATTCTAGAGAATTAATATGACATATAGCCTTTTTTACATTCTATTGCATGGGGGACACCCAAATGTTGCTCGTGCGTACAACAGACTATCACCTCACGAAACAGTGTGATTTGTTCTGACTAACGATTTACATATAAGGTAATAAATATTATGTTAATGAAAATATGCGATATATATAAAATAATAAAGGTTATTTTATGGTTAAAAATTGGATAATTGTATTTCATTCAATTAGTCAAAATATGGAAACAATGTTCATGTGTACGCACAACCTACCGTCTCCACGAGGTGTGCATTTAATCTTTATGTCATTAATTTTTTAATGAGTATAAATATTTATATAATTAAAATATATGTTATTAATTTAATATTTAAAAATATAGATATTATTAAATGATGATAAAAATAGATGAACTCAAAATACCGTACAACAACTCTCATGAAAAACGAAACAGTCAACACCCAAAAATAGAGATTTTATAGAGTAATTTTTAATATATGGGTGTGAAAACATTATAAGTGGATAATATATGATATTATTAGTATGTTTATTATTTTTAATATATTTTTAATAAAAAAATATTTATTATATATTAGGTTTGAATGTGTACAATGTATTTCAAGACTAATGTGATAATGTATTTCTTTTTGTGAGGTACTATCCATATTCACCATGTATTTCTTTGATGTGGGGTATATAATATCCATGAATGTGTTTTATGAACATAATATTGAATATTCTGGGTATTAGATATCCGTTGTATGATCTTTCCTTCATGGGTTTTATATTTCAAATGTTACCCAATTTGTAATGGTTTTATGTTACAATCTCATGGTTTATCTGTAACAACCCGAGATTTTATGAAAATTATTATTTTTAATTTCATTTATGTCTTGTGTTGTACGCTACACCCAAGGGAGCTTGCACTACATGCATCCCTGACTTGGCTTGCATTACACGCAATCACGACCTTCCTTGATAGCGTTTGTTGTACGCAATAACGGGTTTCACTAAACAACGATATATGATTATAATATTATTATGAACTAGACATTATGAATAGTATTAACTACATTTTTAATTTTATGACATTATTATTCATCTTAAAAATTTTATAGAACATCATGTGAGAACAAAATAAATTTTTCGAATAAAATAAGTATTTTAAAAAAATGTAGTTTGGCGGCCTTTTGATGGAGAACCCACTTAGAATCTATTTTTTGACATGTTTATAGGTTAAATTTGACAAAATAAAATTATTCCTTGGAATAAGTATATAAAAATTTACTTTGGATAAAATTTTCATATTATTCTGATAACTTTCATATTTTAATAAATAGTAAAAACACGCTATATTTTAATTAAAAACAACTTTTGTTCATCGTAATAATTTATATGGTTAAATTATATTATTTAACGGGTTTAAATAATAAATAGAATATATTTTTACCATTTAATATAATTTATGTTATGAGCATTGATTTTACATTGAATTCATAGGTAAAATCATTCCAATCTTTTGCAATGTTTTAAATTTTAAAACTCATTTTCATAACAATAGGATTAATTTTAAATTAATTTCTAAAACTTCTGTGATTTGAATTTGGAAAAATTGATTCCATATTTGGAATTAGTAGGTCCAAATTATGTTAATAAGAAACTTTTTATTTTTAGTCATTATGAATAGTATCTACGGTAAATTTTATTTACCATAGATACAGGTAAATTGGGTAATTAGGGGTAAATATAATATTATAAAATTACCACAACACTTTTCCTAATGTAATTGGATGATTATATATTACCCTAAATCATACTTGGGTTGAAATTTAATCTAATGGAACCCACTTTTATTTGATTTAGACCTTTATTTAGTTTATTTAAAGTAAAGTGAAATGTCTCACTCAAAATTTAATAATTAGATTAGTTTTTATTATATAGTTATACATAATATAAATTAGATTATAAATAATCATTTGAAAGATAAATCTTTTTTCTTTATCATGGTAATTTATTTGTAATTTTTAATAAATATTTTATTATCTTAAAATATTATACATTAATGATGTAGAAATTATTTATTTAGTAAAAAATCAACAATATAGTTTTTATTAAAACAATAATACCTATCAAAAGGACCATAAACTTTAACAAACATTATTGGTCGAGTATATCTATACCCCAATCATCCAAGGGTCGTTATTTGGTCCATTTGGAGACTTATAAAACCGATTAGGACATTTAAATTATTTTATTTTAATTGATGTTAAATATGTCACCTTCATAATTTAACAAATATAACAATTTAAATGTTGGGATTTTAAGATGATAATTAGAGTAAAAATATTATTCTGAAAGGTATTATATTTATCTTTATCTTAGGATTTTATTTTTAATTTTTATTCAACTAATAAATATATTAAATGATTATACAAATAATATATAGTAATTGTTTTATTTAGAGAAATATCAAATAAATGGTTTTATAAATATTAAAATAAACATTATATGAATTATTAATGTTCTAAAAAAATTTTCTATATGAATATGACATGTTTGGAATATATTAAACATTTTGGTTCGAATATATACTCGGTGTAGATTTTCTTTAAATTCCAATAAATGAATAGTGTCAAAATTAACACTATTGTTATTTTATAAAAATAACAAATTATTAAATTGTTTAAAAATCAAATATATAATTAAAATTTGTTAATTTAAATTTATATGGTCTAAAATGTCATAATTGACCCAATTATGGATAATTCACAACACAAAAGTAATTATTTTTAACAATTTAAAATTTATAATATTATTACCACAAATAAGATTAAATAAATTAATTAAGGATAAATCAAATTGATAAGGTTTAAAATAAATTCCCAAAATTACCAAATTTTATTTTCTGATGTGATTACAACCCTATAACATCTAATATTATAATATGAGTCATTTTTGGAGGTTTTTAAGTGGGGTTTGATTTATTATAAATTAATATTTTTGAGGTTTCCAAAGGTGCCCCTCTTCTCCCTTATAAAAGGGCACCTCCTTCCTCTTCCAATTACAAAACATTGAGCCATCAAGGTCAGCCAAACCCTGAAAATTTACCTTATCAACTTCTCTAGAAAAATTATAGAGTTTATGGTCTCCTCAAAAGACCAACTCTAGTGCCTTAATAGGAAGCATAAAAGAGGTGCGTCGAAGAAGAGGTAATCTCTTGTACCGATTTTTCAAGTTTATTTCTTATTAACATTATTCTTCTTTTTTTTCATTATAATGTAATAACATAAGTATCACTATTATACTGATATGTTATTATAAATATGAAACAAACCCATTTCACCTTCTATCCATCCTACGCAAAACGAAATCACCACGTGTGCGTAGGTACAGAATACCATCACCACACCGTTGTGTAATATGTTTTTCCACCACCACCTTTCATGGATGGGTATAATGGTGTAAAGTATAACTATATATAGTTATTTTAACCTCATAATTATTCTGAGATATTATATCATCCACTCCACTCCAATTCAATAATTATGGGAATGATATCAGGGCTCGTGCGTACGTACGGATTACTGCCTCCACAACGCGATGAGATTCATTCTCCATGTTAACCATTTAAGAATGATTATAAAGTATATATAATGAATAATAATTAAACATATGACATGATAAAGCTACTGCATATATGTATATATATGTCATCTAATTACTTCCATTCAAGTCATTAAGGAAAGGAAAACAACGTTCATGCGTACATACGACCTACCGTCTCCATGAACGGTGTGTTTCATTTCGTTTATGTATCTATTATATATATATATATATTTAATATATATGATATATAAATAATGTTTTACATTCTTGAAATAAGTAAATCATGATATAATTAATAATAATATCAAGAACAACTAGTCCAAATATGTACGATAAATGAATCGATTTATCCAAAACGCCGCTTTAACATGGAATTTACAAAAGAATGGGTAATATAAAGTCATAAGTGAACCATATATGATATCATAACAATGAATATGATTATGTAATAATGAAATGAAATTATTTAAATCATTATACAGGAGGTTCGGATACATACGAAGCATATCAGAAATAAGGTAAGGGGTAATTTTGCAATCTCATTTTTATCATAGATTTCTTATAAGTATTTAATTGGGTTATATTTTTCATCCATGCCCATCAAATGTTTTTTATAAAGTGTTTAATATTCTTAGATGCATTTTTACTGTAATGTTTACCCCTCTTTGACTTTTACTTTGTGTTATGGAATGAATCTTTCTTTTGATTACCATACGAGGAACTTTTTCACTATTACGACAAAAGTACGAGGATAATATTTTTCTTTACTTATACGAGATGAACGAATTTTTATGATTTTATAATGCCTTATTTTCAGGAAGCTTAATCTACATGATTTCATGATTATTTTCAATAATTTTTTTTCCTTTTAAAATTTCATGACATTTTGTGAAAAGAAAACGATTTTGAAGAAGAAAGGATATTTTCTTCAAGAACTCATTTCAAGTGTTTTATCAAAACAATTTTCCATATAAGATGACATTATTTCATATGTGTATGTTTCAAGTATAATGTCTCCATGATTTACATGGTTTCACTTTTCTTATGATGAAATGATATCCATTTCTTTATATAGATTATGTTATGATGGGATGATATTTAGGAAACCCATTTTATTATTTGAGTTATGATGAATGATTTATGTTTATGCTGTGGAACACGTAAGAATGATTTAATTATGAGATGGGTAGGAATAATATATACCTCCAATGCATTGGGTAATGATTTATATCTCATGATATAGACATGGCTGGAACGATAATTTAATCCGGTTCTATGATATAAGACTGGAACGTGGAGTGAACTCAATTTAGAAAGGGACTTTGTCCTCTAAGATGGTCTTGGCAGAAATGCCTTGGCTAATATGGAAATCATATGATGTGATTAATGGTTTTACACAATTAAATGTTTTATTCCCAGGCTTGTTTATCATGATTTATGTTCCTTTATGATCTATTACTTACATACTGCCATGATTTATTTCATAGCTCAAGATTTTGATGTTAAAAATTTATGTTCATGTTTTGAAGTTCAAATGTATATAGTTTGTTTTATTTTATCCATGCTTACCATTACTGAGAATTTGAGATCACCCTTTATATGTATTCTTTTTCTATAGGATATAAAGAAAGGTTTTAGGTATGAAAAAAAGGAAAGATCTTTATAAGAGATGTTGAAGATCTTTCACCAAGATTAGAAGATTATGTTCCATTTTTCCAAAGAACTAAACAATTACGATCTTTTGGTGTCTATTTTTGTTATGTTTTAAGTATTCCTAAATAGTAATGTATTGTCTATGTACGTCAAGATTTGGGTCTCTACAATTGGTATCAAAGGAGAGGTTTATTTAACCTTTGGAAGCTAGGATGCGAGAACTTTTGTGAAATCTCTAGAGATATTTCTAAGGTATGTCTAGAGATTTCCCTAAGGTTATGGATACGTATAGGTTATAGTTTTATAATTATGGTAAAAATCATAGAATTAATCCTAATATGTTAGATATTGAAAGAACTACCCCTCGATTATGTTGTTTTTCTAGTGTGAGTTTTTCCTCTCATACTATTCTTTTTGGGTTTTAAGAAATGGCAAGAAACAGGAGGATTCATGTTAATGGATAATATGTTGGACAATGGAATGATATTCTTTATGCGCAACCAAATGAAACGGGATTTGGATGTGCAAATATTGTTATTATGCCTAATCAAAAATCTCATAATATGATCAAAAATCTCAACTTGGGTAAGTATCCCGAATCAGCTAATAGGAGAAAGATGGAGTTTCATGATAATCATAGTGGAAAGAATGTTCAATTTACCTCAAGTAAATCGTGTGGGAGGAGGAATTAAGGAGAATTTTTCAAAGGAACGAGAAGATGTTTTGGGTGTGGAAAAGAAGGAAACAAAGACATTAATTACAAAGGAAAAGGATTAGTTAACACCATAGACAAGGATAATGGTATTGCTAAGACATAAACAATGGTTAAATGTTTTAAATGTGGAATTTACGGGAATTATGAAAACCAATGCCTTATGGGAATGTCCCAGGAAGAGAATAATCATGGTCGTATGGGTAGTATTTATATTTATGATGATGAAGAGACTATAAATGATATGTGAGATGAAAGAATTGTTGAATCTCTGTCATTGTTTCAATAAGGTAGTGGAATTATTTATGTTTATCTAGAGTTATGTTTTATAGCTAATGGTACTATATAATAAAGACACATCTAAGTATTTGTACACTATTGTTTTTCCTAAAGTATTTGAAATTATATGTTGAATGGTACCGGTAACCATGAATGGTTATTCAGATATTTTTGGAAAGGAGATGATATGTGCATAATGAAAGGATAAGGAGATAATGAGATGTTTGAAAGTATTAATGAGCTCATGATTGATATAAGGACAATGTGATATCATGTTTTCAATATATAGAAATTTTTGGATTTTGGTACGTGGAAAGAGTTAAATTTTGACAGCATTCATGTTTTCACTAAGGTTCTATGGTAATTCATGTTTCAATAGAATACATGATTAAGGTATTCACATGTTTAGAATGTGGCCAACAATATATATCTTATGATATATGGGGGAAAATTATGGTATTCACATTCTTCTTATGTGACCTTTCTAGTAATCGTTTTCTTTATACTATGAGATTGGACATAGATATTTTTGATAAGTCTAAATATTGGAATGGATTATGTTGGAAATCAGATAGTATTGCTTAATGCTATAACTTTTTGTTTATATTTCTGAAATGTTATGATAGTATAGTTTTAGAAAAAGGAAAACCGGAAGGACTGGCAAAAACCCATCACGTCGGACAAGGTTGCGGGGATCGAACCCGCAACCGAAGTGCGACAGGACTTTATCGCCTAACTCTGGCCTACAGGAGGTCCCTGGTTGGTAGAAACTAGTTTTATTTTATTAAGAAGAATGACAGATGAAGTGTAAGTCCATTTTTGGAACCATATACGATTAATCTCACCATAGATGGACTTATGTATATAACTTTTTCTAACCTTATGTTTGAGACAGATGGAAGGACCTATCATTCTGTCTCATGATCTAATAACACTTCATGAATGACAAATTCCGCTTCATTTCTTTCAGAGATGAAGTGAAATTTTTTTGAGGAATGACCAACATTGAGATTGTACCAAAATCAAATAAGTATTTATTATAATTCCATTTTTTTCCACTTTAGGGAAATTATCTTGAAAACCAAAAAAATGTCCTAGATGGTACCCTAGATCATCACAAATTTATAGCCTTGTGATTGTTGGCTTTTTCATAGCCATGTTCTCTACCACTCTCCATCAGAACATGATGGTTAGATTTCTCTTCCACATCCATATTTTCACCTATTTTCTCTTATGTGGAAACCCAATGATTAGTTAATTTCGGTAACCATTTTGAATCATACTTCACTTTTTTAAATTAAGTTTTAGTATTCATTTTTACAATGTGGGTTTATATGAATGTAAATTTCCAGCATTATACCATTTACAACCCCGATGAATTTCGGGGGAGAAATTCATTTTAAGGGGGGTAGAATGTAACAACCTGAGATTTTATGAGAATTATTCATTTTAATTTCATTAATTTCTTGTGTTTTACGCTACACCAAAGGGATATTTCAGAACACGCATCCCTGACTTAGGTTGCATTACACGTAATCGCGACCCTCCTTGATAGCGTGTGTTGTACGCAATACCGGGTTTCACTATACAATGATATATGGTTATAATATTTATTTGAACATGACTTTATGAATTGTATTAAAAACATTTTGAATTTTATAACATTATTAATAATCTTCACATTTTCTAGAACATCGTGTGAGAACAAAATAATTTTTTCGAGTAAAATAAGTATTTTTCAGAAAATGCAGTTTTGCCGCCTTTTGATGACCCACCGACTTTAAATCTAGTTTTTGACATGTTTATAATTTAAATTTGTCAAAATATAATTATTATATGGAATCAGGATATAAAAATTTACTTTGGGTAAATTTTTCATATTATTTTGAAAACTTTCATATTTTAATAAATAGTAAAAACACGCTATATTTTAATTAAAAACAACTTTTTTCATCATAATAATTTATATGGTTAAGTTATAATATTTAATGGTTTTAAAGTATAAATAGAATATATTTTTAAAATTTAATATAATGTATTTCATGAGGATTTTACATTGAGTTCATATATAAAATCATGTCAATCTTTTGCAATGTCTTAACTTTAAAAATTTGTATTCTTAACGACAAGATTAATATTAAATTAATTTCTAAAACTTCTGTGACTTGAATTTGGAAAATTGGATTACATATTTGGAATCAGTAGGTCCAAATTATTTTAATAAGGTACTTTATATTTTTAGTGGTTATGAATAGTTACTACCGTATATTTTATTTACCATAGTTAACGGTAAATCAGGTAATTAAGGGTACATATAATATTATAAAATTAACCTAAAACTTGTAAAATTGTAATTGGATGATTATATATTACCCTAAATCATACATGGGTCGAAATATAATCTAATGGAACCCACTTTTATTTGATTAAAAACTTTTATTTAGTTTATTTAAAGGAAAGTGAAATGTCTCACTCAAACTTTAATAATTAAATTATTTTTAATATATAGTAATACAGAATATAAATTCAATTATAAATACTAATTTTAAATCTAAAATGTTTTTCTTTATCATGGTAATTTATTTTTAATTTCTAATAAATATTGTATTACCTTAGTATCTTATACATTAATGATATTGAAATTATTTATTTATTGAAAAATCAATAATATAGTTTTTATTAAAATAATAATACCTTTCAAAAGGACCATAAACTTTCCCAAACATTATTGGTCGAGTATATATATACCCTAATAATCCTAGGGTCGACATTTATACTATTTGGAGCCTTATAATACCGATTAGGACATTTACATTATTTTATTTTAATTGATGTCAATGATGTCACCTTCATAATTTAATAAATATAACAATTTAAATGTTGTGATTTTAAGATGATAAATTTGAGTAAAAATATTATTATGAAATTTATTATATTTATATTCATCATATAATTTTATTTTTAATTTTTATGCAACTACTAAGTATATTAAATGATTATACAAAAATGATGTAGTAATTGTTTTACTTATAGAAATATCAAATAAATGGTTTTATAAATATTAAAATAAACATTATATGAACTAATTAATGTTCTCCAAAAAATTTCTAGATGAATATGGCATGTTAGTAATATATTAAACATTTTGGTTTGAAGATATATTCTGTGTGTATTTTCTTAAAATTCAAATAAATGAATAGTGTCAAAATTAAGACTATTGTTATTTTATAAAAATATCAAATTATTAATTTGTGTAAAAATCACATAAATATTTAAAAATTATAAATTGAAATTTATATGGTCTTAAATGTCATAATGTACCCAATTATGGATAATTAACAACACATAATTAATTATTTATAACAATTTAAAATTTATAATATTATTACGACAAAATGAGATTAAATAAATTAAATAAGGATAAATCAAATTGATAAGGTTTAAAATAAATTCAAAACATGTCTAAATTTTATTTTATTATGAGAACAAAATCATATCTCATATAATATTCTAATATGAGTCAATTTTGGAGGTTTTTAATTGGGGTTTGATTTATTATAAATTAATATTTTTGAGGTTTCCAAAGGTGCTCCTCTCCTCCCTTATAAGAGGTCACCTCTTTCCTGTTCTCTTTACACAATTTTGAGCCTTTATTCTCGATCAAAACCTTCCCATTTACATTCTAAACTTTCTTATAAACATTATAGTGGTTATGTTCTTCTCAGAAGACCATCTTTTGTGCGTTAAGAGGAATCTTAAAAGAGGTTCATTGAAGAAGAGGTAATCTCTTCAACCGATTCTTTCAAGTTTCTTTCTTCTTAAACTTCTTCTTGTTTATATGTTTCATTATAAAGTAATAACATAAGTTCCAATAATATAATGATTTGTTATTATAAATATTAAACAACCCCATTTCTCCTTCTATCCATCCTATGGAAAACGAAATCACTACGCGTGCATACGTGAGGAATACTGTCTCCACGCTGTGGTGTAATCTGTTTTTCCACCACCACCATACTTGGATGGGTATAATGGTGTAAATAATAACTATATATAGTTATTATAACATCATAATTATTATGAGATATTATTTCATCCACTCCAATTCAATTTAATAATTATGGGAACAATATCAATGCTCGTGCGTACGTACGGATTACCATCTCCACAACGCGATGAGATTCATTCTCCATGTTAACCATTCAAGAATGATTATAAAGTATATATAATGAATAATAAAAAAACATATGACATAATAAATCTTCTGTATTTATGTATATATATATGTCACCTACTTACTTCCATTCAAGTCATTAAGAAAAGGAAAACAACGTTCATGCGTACGTACGGCCTACCGTCTCCATGAACAGTTTGTTTCATTTCATTTATCTATCTATTATATATATATACTGAATATATATGATATATATATATAATGTTTTACATTCTGGAAGTAATTAAATCATGATATAATTAATATTAATATCAGGAACAACAATTCCAAACACGTACAATAAATGAAACGATTTTACCCAAAACACTGCTTTAACATGGAATTTACAAAAGAATGGGTAATATAATGTCATAAGTGAACCATATATGATATCATAACAATGAATATGATTTTGTAATAATTCAATGACATTATTTAAAACATTATACAGGAGGTTCGGATACATACAAAGCATATCAGACATAAGGTAAGGGATAATTTTGCAATCTCATTTTTATCATAGATTTATTATACGTATGTATTTACTTGGGTTATAGTTTTCATCCATGGCCATCAAATGTATTTCATAAAGTGTTTAATATTATTCCATGTATTTTTACTGTAATATTTACCCCTATTTGAATTTTACTTTTTTTTATGGAAGGAATCTTTCTTCTATTTACCATACGAGGAACTTTTTGACTTTTCTAACAAAAGTACGAGGATAATATTTTTTTAACTTATACGACATGAACATATTTTTACGGTTTTATAACTCCTTATTTTCAGGAATATTACTCTACATTATTTCATGATTATTTTCAATAAAATCCCTCCCTTTTAAAATTTCATGGAATTTTTTGAAAAGAAAATGATTTTGAAGAAGAAAGGATATTTTCCTCAAGAATTCATTTCAAGTGCTTTATCAAAACAAATTTCCATCTAAGATGAAACTATTTCATATGTGTTTGTTTCAAGTATAATGTCTCTATTATTTACATAGTTTCACTATTATTATGATGAAATGATTTCCATTTTTTATGGATTATGTTATGATGGGATGATGTTTATGAAACCCATTTTTTTATTTGGGTTATGATGAATGATTTATGTTTATGTCGTGTCACACGTAAGAATAATTTCATTACGAGATGGGTAGGAACTATATCTCCCTCTAATACATTGGGTAAAGATTTATATCTCATGATATAGACATGGCTGGAATTGTAAGTTAATCCAGTTCAGTGATACATGACTGGAACGAGGAGTGAACTCGATTCAGAAAGGGACTTTGTCCACAAAGATGGTCTTGGCAGCAATGCCTTGGATAATATGGAAATCATATCATGTGCTTAATGGTTTTCCCCAATTAAATGTTTTATTCCCATGCTATTTTATCATGATTGATTTTCATTTATGATCTATGCATTACGTACTGCCACGATTTATTTCACAACTCAAGATTTTGATGTTTAAACTTTATGTTCATGTTTTGAAGTTCAAATGTATATAGTTTATTTTATTTTCTCCATGCCTACCCTTACTGAGCATTTGATATCACCTTTTATTAGTTTTCTTTTACCTAGGATATAAAGAAAGGTATTAGGTATGAAAAATGGGATGATCTTTATAGGATATGTTGAAAATCTTTCACCAAGATTAGAAGATTATGTTACAAGTTTCCAAAGACACTAAACAATTACAGTCCTTTGGTGTCTTTTTTTGTTATGTATTAATTATTTCGCAAAAGTAATGTGATGTATATGTACTTCAGGAATTGGGTCTCTACAGTTGGTGTCAGAGAAAGGGTTTAGTTAACCTTTTCAAAATAGGATGCGAAAACTTTAGTAAAATCCCTAGATATATTTCTAAGGTATGTCCAGGGATGTCCCTAAGGTTAAGTATAAGTATAGGTTATAGTCCTAGAATTATGATAACGATCATAGAATTAAACCTAAGATGTTATAGATTAAAATTACTCCCCTTGACTATGTTGTTTTTCTAGTACGAGTTTTTCCTCTCATACTATTATTTTTGTGTTTTAAGAAATGGCAGGAATCAAGAGGATTCATGTTAATGGAGAATTTGATGGACAATGGAACGATATTATTTTTGATCATCCAAATGAAACAGGATTTGGATTTCCAAACATTGTTATTATGCCTAATCCGTAATCTCATAATATGATCAATAATCTCAACTATGGTAAGTATCCCGACTCAGCTAATAAGAGAAAGATGGAGTTTCATGATGATCATAGAGGAATGAAAGTTCAATTTCCATCATGTAAATCATGTGGGAAGAGGAATCAAGGATAATGTTTCAAAGGAACTGGAAGATGTTTTGGGTGTGGAAAAGAAGGAAACAAAGCCAGGAATTGCAAAGGAAAAGGATTAGTTAACACCATGGACAAGGATAATGGTATTTCAAAGACATAAAAAATGGTTAAATGTTTTAAATGTGGAATTTACAGGCATTATTGAAAGCAATTCCCTATGGGAAAGTCTCATGTAGAGAATCATCAAGGTCGTATCAGTAGTATTTATATTGATGATGATGAAGAGACTATAAATGATATGTGAGATGAAAGAATTTTTGAAGCTCAGTCAATTTTTTAAGAAGGTAGTGGAATTATTTATGTTTATCCAGAGTTATGTTGTATAGGTAGTGGTACTATGGAATAAAGACACATCTATGGATTGGTACACTATTGTTTTTCATAAAGTATTTGAAAGTATATGTTGAATGGTACCGGTAACCATGAAAGGTTATTCAGAAATTTTTGGAATGTAGATGATATGCGCATAATGAAGGGATACGGAGATAATGAGATGTTTTAAAGTATTAATGATCTCATGAATGATATAAGGACAATGCAATATCATGGTTTGAGTATATAGAAATTTTGGTATTTTGGTAGGTGGAAAGAGTTAACTTTTGACAGTATTCATGTTTTCACTAAGGTTCTATGGTAATTCATGTTTCAATAGAATACATGATTAAGGTATTCACATGTTTAGAATTTGACCAACAAGATATATCTTCTTATATATGGGGGATAAATGATTGTATTCACATGCTTGTTATGTGACCTTTCCAGTATTCGTTTTCTTTATACTATGAGATTGGATAGATATATTTTGGATAAGGCTAAAGATTGGAATGGATAATGTCAGACATCAGATAGTATTGCTTAAGGCTATAACTTTTTATTTTTATTTTTGAAATGTTATGATAGTATAGTTTTAGAAAAAGGACAACCTGTAGGACGGGCGAAAACCCGTCATGTCGGATAAGGTTGCAGGAATCGAACTCGAACTGAAGTGCAACAGGCCTTTATTGCCTACCTCTGGCCTACAGGAAGTCCCTGGTTAGAAGAAACTAGTTTTATTTTATTAAGATGAATTATAGATGAAGTATAAGTCCATTTTTGGAACCATATACGATTAATCTCACCATAGATGGAATTATGTATATAACGTTTGCTAACATTATATTTGAGACAGATGGAATGATATATCATTCTATCTCATGTTCTACTAACACTTCACGAATGAAAAATTCAACTTAATTTCTTTAAGAGATGAAGTGGAAATATTCAAGGAATGACCAATAGTGATATTGTACCAAAATCAATTAAGTATTTCTTCTAATTCCATTTTTTTCAACTTTAGGGAAATGATCATGAAAACCAAAAAATTTTTACTAGATGGTACCCTAGATCATCAAAATTTTATGGCTTTGGGATTGTTGGCATTTTCATATCCATGTTCTCTACCACTCTCCATCAGAACATGATGGATAGATTTCTCTTCCACGTCCATATTTTCACATATGTTCTCCTATGTGGAAACCCAATGATTAGTTAGTTTGGGAAACCATTTTGTTTCATACTTAACTTTTTTAAATTAGGTTTTAGTATTCATTTATATGATGTGGGTTTCTAGGAATGTAACTTTCAAGCAGTAAATCATTTATAACCCCGATGAATTTCGAGGGAGAAATTCATTTTAAGGGGGGTAGAATGTAACAACACGAGATTTTATGAGAATTATTAATTTCAATTTCATTGATGTCTTGTGTTGTCAGCTACACAAAATGGAGATTTCACTATACGCATCCCTAACTTGGCTTTCATTACATGCAATCGCGACCTTCCTCGATAGCGTGTGTTGTACGCAATACCGAGTTTCACTAAACAACTATAAATGGTTATAATATTATTATGAACTAGAAATTACGGATAGTATTAACTAGATTTTAAATTTTATAACATTATTATTCATCTGACACATTTTCTAGAACATCGTGTGAGGGCAAAATAAATTTTTCGAGTAAAATAAGTATTTTTCAAAAAATGCAGTTTTGCCGCCTTTTGATGGCACAACCACGTTAAATATAGTTTTTGACATGTTTATAAGTTCAATTTGAAAAAATAAAATTATTATTTGGAATCAGGATATAAAAATTATCTTTGGATAAATTTTTCATATTATTCTGATAACTTTCATATTTTAATAAATAGTTAAAACAAACTATATTTTAATTAAAAACAATTCTTTTCAATGTAATAATTTATATGGTTAAATTATAATATTTAATGGTTTTAAAATATAAATAGAATATATTTTTACCATTTAATATAATTTATTTCATGATCATTGATTTTACATTGAGTTTATAGGTAAAATATTTTCAATCTTTTGCAATGTTTTAACTTTTAAAACTCATTTTCTTAACAACGGGAGTAATTTTAAATTAATTTCTGAAAATTCTGTGATTTTAATTTGGAAAAATTTATTCCATATTTGGAATTAGTAGGTCCAAATTATGTTAATAAGATACTTTTTATTTTTAGTCATTATGAATAGTAACTACGGTAAATTTTATTTACCATAGTTAAAGGTAAATCGGGTAATTAAGGGTATATATAATATTATAAAATTGCCATTAAACTTGTCCTAATTTAATTGGATTATTATATATTATGGTAAAGAATAATTGGGTCTAAATTGAATCTAATGAACACACTTGTATTTGATTAAGACCTTTTATTTTGTTTATTTAAAGGAAAGTGAAATGTCTCACTCAAAATTTAATAATTAGATTTTTTTTAATATATAGTTATAAAGAATATAAATTCGATTATAAATTCTCATTTGAAATATAAAATGTTTTTCTTTATCATGGTAATTCATTTGTAATTTTTAATAAATATTTTATTACCTTAATATCTTATACATTAATGATGTTGAAATTATTTATTTAGTGAAAAATCAATAACATAGTTTTTATTAAAATAATAATACCTATCAAAAGGACCATAAACTTTCCCAAACATTATTGGTACAGTATATATATACCCTAATCATCCAAGGGTTGATATTTGGACCATTTGGAGCCTTATAAAATTGATGAGGACATTTACATTATTTTATTTTAATTGATGTCAAAGATGTCAGCTTCATAATTTAATAAATATAACAATTTAAATGTTGTGATTTTAAGATGATAAATTTGATTAAAAATATTATTATGAAAGGTATTATATTTATCTTCATTATAGGATTTTTTTTTAATTTTTATTCAACTAATAATTATATTAAATTATTATACAAAAATGATGTAGTAATTGTTTTATTAAGGGAAATATCAAATAAATGGTTTTATAAATATTAAAATAAACATTTTATGAACTAATTAATGTTCTCAAAAAATTTTCTATATGAATATGAAATTCTAGTAATCTATTAAACATTTGGATAGAATATATACTCTGTGTGAATTATCATTAAATTCAAATAAATGAATAGGGTCAAAATTAAAAATATTGTTATTTTATAAAAATAACACATTATTAAGTTGTTTAAAAATCACATAAATATTTAAAAATTAAAAATTAAAATTTATATGGTCTAAAATGTCATAAAGTACCCAATTAAGGATAATTCACAACACATAAGTAATTATTTATGACCATTTAAAATTTATAATATTATTAGCACAAATAAAATTAAATAAATTAAATAAGGATAAATCAAATTGATAAGGTTTAAAAAAAAATTCCCAACATGTCTAAATTTTATTTTCTGATGAGATTAAAACCCTATATCATATAATATTTGAATATGTGTCATTTTTGGAGGTTTTTAAGTGTGGTTTGATTTATTATAAATTAATATTTTTGAGGTTTCCAAAGGTGCCCTCTCCACCCTTATAAAAGGGAACCTACTTCCTCTTCTCTTTACACAATTTTTAACCTTCATGATCGGCCAAAACCTTCCCATTTCCATTATAAACTTCTTTTGAAACATTATAGAGGTTCTGGTGTCCTAAAAAGACCACCTCTAGTGCCTTAATAGGAAGCTTAAAAGAGGTGTGTCAAAGAAGAGGTAATCTCTTCTATCGATTCATTCAAGTTTCTTTAATATTGATCTTCTTATTATTTAGATGTTTCATTATAAATTAATAACATAAATTCTACTAATATACTGATATGTTATTATAAATATTAAAAAACCCCATTTCACCTTTTATCCATCCCACGAAAAATGAAATCACCGTGCGTGCGTACGTAAGGAATACTATCTCCACGCCGTGGTGTAATCTTTTTTCCCACCACCACCTTACTTGGATGGGTATAATGGTGTAAAGAATAACTATATATAGTTATTATAACATCATAATTATTATGAGATATTATATCATCCACTCCAATTCAATTCAATAATTATGGGAATGATATCATTGCTTGTGCGTACGTACAGATTACCATCTCCATGACGCGATGAGATTTATTCTCCATGTGATCCATTCAAGAATGATTATAAAGTATATATAATTAATAATAATGAAACATATGGCATAATAATGATACTGGATTTATTTATATATATATGTCATCTACTTACTTCCATTCAAGTCATTAATGAAAGGAAAACATTGTTCATGTGTATGTACAGCCTACCGTCTCCATGAATGGTGTATTTCATTTATATATCTATTATAAATATATATATATTGAATATATATAATATATAAATAATGTTTTACATTATAGAAGTATGTAAATCGTGATATAATAAATAATAATATTAGGAAACACAAGTCCAACCATATACGATAAATGAAATGATTTTACCCAAAACGCTGCTTTAACATTGAATTTACAAAAGAATGGGTAATATAAAGTCATAAGTGAACCATATATGATATCATAACAATGAATATGATTCTGTAATAATTCAATGAGATTATTAAAATCATTATACCGGAGGTTCAGATACATACGAAGCATATCAGACATAAGGTAAGGGATAATTTTGCAATCTCATTTTTATCTGAGATTGCTTATACGTAAGTATTTATTGGGGTTATATTTTTCATCCATGCCCATAAAATGTTTTTCATAAAGTGCTTAATATTATTCCATATATGTCTAATGTCATGTTTACCCCTATTTTACTCTTACTTTGTGTTATAGAAGGAATATTTTTTTTGTTTACCATACAAGGACCTTTTTGACTCTTCCGACAAAAGTACGAGGAGAATATTTTTTTAACTTATACGGAATGAACAGATTTTTACGATTTTATAATGTCTTATTTTAATGAAGCTTACTAAATAATATTTCATGATTATTTTCAACAAAGTCCTTTTCATTTAAAATATCATGGAATTTTTTGAAAAGAAAACGATTTTGAAGAAGAAAGTATATTTTCCTCAAGAATTAATTTCAAGTGTTTTATCAAAACAATTTTCCATATAATATGAAATGATTTTATATGTCTATGTTTTATGTATAATGTTTCTTTGATTTACATGGTTTCACTTTTCTTATGATGAAATTATATCCATTTGTTTTATATGGATTATGTTATGATGTGATGATGTTTATGAAACCCATTTTATTATTTGGGTTATGATGAATGATTTATGTTTATGTTGTGGCACACATAATAATGATTTAATTATGAGATGGGTGTGACCAATATCTCCATAAAAGTCATTGGCTAATGATTTATATCTCATGATATAGACATGGATGGAATGGTAATTTAATCTGGTTCAGTGATACATGATTGGAACGAGGAGTGAACTCGATTCAGAAAGGGACTTTGTCCACTAAGATGGTCTTGACAACAATTAATTTTCTACTATGGAAATAATATCATGTTCATAATGGTTTTTCACAATTAAATGTTTTATTCCCATGGTATTTTATCATTATTGATGTTCATTTATGATCTATGACATACATACTACCAAGATTTATTTCATAACTCAAGATTTTGATGTTTTAACATTATGTTCATGTTTTCAAGTTCAAATGTGTATAGTATGTTTTATTTTCTCCATGATTACACTCAATTAACATTTGAGCTCACCCTTTATATTTTTACTTTTCCCCAAGAAATAAAGAAAGGTTTTAGGTAAGAAAAAAAGGGAAGATCTTTATGGGAGATGTTGAAGATCTTTCACCAAGATTAGAAGATTATGTTACATGTTTCCAAAGGCAATAAACTATTATGGTCCTTTGGTGTCTATTTTTGTTATGTATTAAGTATTCTGCAAAAGTAACATAATTCTTATGTACGTCAAGATTTGGGTCTCTACATTATCAGGATCGATTATGATTAATTCACCAATGTGGAAATATTATGAACCACATCTAAATAATTTGAATTAATTTTATTATCATATAGTTATTAATTATATTTACATGTAATATTACCATTTTTATAGACTTTGTTACTAAAATAATTAATATAATGTTTTCATGTACATCTGACATTAGTACTCTCTTTGATTGAGAATCTGTTTTTTTCCAAAAACATGTTTTCTAAAAATATTTTCAAAAGAAATTTAATACTATAATGTAATTTTAAAATAATTTTTAAATCTGGGTGTAATATTAAAAAATTAATTTAAATATCAATCTTCATGTCTCTTTCTAGACTATCCCTGTTTGTATTTTACCAAAAATGTGAAAAGAATATATGTTTTATCTTGTACTACATGAATATTGTTTCACGTTATCATGATTGCCCCTTGATTTAAAATTTCACCTACATGTTTTCAAATTTATCTTCATAGAAAATGTTAGCCATAATATATGGTAAATGTTTATATTTTAAGTAAATTATTTCAAAATTGAAGTTATTGTGAATTTTTTTATGTTTTAAAAAGTATTTTTATATAGGGTAGGCTATTTTTCTCAAGAAATGTTTTTAAATTATTTTTAAATCTTATTTTCAGAAAAATTATTTCCAATATATTTTATGAATTTTTAGTTTTAGAAGATATTTTCTAATAAAAAGGTATATACCTCAGGATATGTTCCAATTGATCTAGTTTTCAAAAAAAATTTCCATTTAAATGATTTCCCTTAAAACAAATATGATTTATTTGGGATATGTACCAAGGATACTGTTATTTTTCTTTATTTGATTTTATTGATGAAAGATAATTATGAATCTTGTTTCTCATCCATTGGTTATACCATAAAAAAATTAATGTAAAACCTTATTCTTTTTTCATGAGGTATACCATGATAAAATTAATATGAAACCATTTTTTCTATTGGTTATGCTATGAGGAACTGAAGAAATGATTATAAAACTGTCTTTTTTCTATCGGTTATGATATGATGAAATGTTTATGAAACTCATTTCATTTCATGGTTTATGATATGATGAATGTTTTATGATCTTATGGTATAAATATGTATGATTTTCATTATGTGGTGGGTGGGACCTATATTCCCATCCAATGCATTGGGTAATGATTTATATCTGATGAGATAGATAGGACATGGATGGGGTGTGAAACAAGTTCATTAAGAGAATTTGTCTTCTATTTCGATCATGGGAGTAATACATGAGTACTATTATAGTTTAAGAAGTGAACCTATTCCTCTATAATAGATTTGTTGGTTAGCCTTGACCACTATGTAAATTAATTTCAATGATTATGTTTATGCCAAAATTCCATGTTTTATTCCAATGTTGTTCACTCAAGGATAATTTTATTTGATTACATTATGATTGATTTCTTATAACCTAAAAATCATTATTCCATGTCTGAAGATTAAGATCTTTGATATGCAGGGGACAATTTTCAAATATTTTTCTTATATTCTCATACCCTTATGTTCATATTATATTTATGCATCTCCTTTATTTACCCTTATTGAGCGTTTGAGATCACCATTTCTTATGTTTCATTTCCCAAGATATGAATAATGGTTTTATATATGGTATTTTTATAAAGAGTAATACATGGTAAGACCTTAATGGGAGATGTTAGTGATCTTTAAATAAATTAGAAGATTTTGTTTCTAGTCTCTAAAAGCACTAAAATATTTTGGTCTTCATGCATTTACTTTTATAATTTATTGAATATTCATCTAAAGAGATTCAATATTTATGTATTTAAATTCTAGGTCACCATAATGAATAAGGTTCCCTAGTTTTCATAAATTAAAAATTTATACACAATCAATCCTGGAATCATATGTTTAGCGTATTTGGGAATATATTAAAATCATAACAATATTTAAATATCATTCATAATGGTCCATAAAGAATGTATGAATCAACCAAGCCAAATCCTAATAGAGTCTCAAAACAATGTGTACTATTAGGAATTTGTATTTAACCATGTAAAGAAAAATTCGATACATAATCATCATTTTTAGTGTTATTACCCTTTAGTTCATCTATGTCAAAGCCTGTATCCACTTGTTTTTATCTAGACATGTGATTCATTACTAAAAGACCACACACTATATTTTTCTAAAAAATCAGGATATTTTCCTATTATTATACTTATCCTTAATGTATTTCAAAGGTTTATGTTCTCTAATATATGTTTCTCAAAATCTAGTTTTCATGATTTTTAAAAAATTTTCTAGGATACCTTCTATAAAAAACATGAATCTAATAACCAAGATATAATGTTTACCATATTATATTGACATAATATACAATATATCTCTTTCCATAAGATCAAATTGGTTATTATTCTTGGGAGAAAGGATATATACATTATAACAATCAGTTACCTTGTTTCCTTTGAATTCCCAAAGCTATTATGGTTAAATGTGCTATCTTAAATATGGAAAGGCATAGAATTTGTTGGTGGCAATCAATGGTAAAAAAGGAAAATAATTATGTTTATGAGGGGAAGGACTTAATAGTAATTTTCATAGATCAGTTAGATCCATAATCTATGGTACTGGATAAGGCTATGGGGTTTTTCAACCTACAGTAGGATGCTAGGATTGTGATGTAACATGAAAACTGATCTGATGAGCTTTTACATTTTTCACCTGAGATTGAATCGAATTTGAAGATGAAGGCACGATATTTTGAGATGGATATATGACCAAATATCTACTCGTGGGTTTTCTAACTGAATATCACTTTTATAATGATTTACTGGATATGGTGTTGATGTTTGAGCTTGATCGTGCTAGTAATTCAGGGTTGACGGGAGTTCCTTTTTCTCCCAGTGGATGTTTTATGAGATCTTTTAATGGAAATGAAATTTTTAATCATTCCCCTAGTGTTTCTTGATAGAAATAATCATATATACCTCATAAAGTTCCTTGAAGATTCCATTTGACTCACTTTCAGAGTTGTAAGGTTGGGTATTCATGATGTGTTAATGATAAGGTTCTAAAGATCCATAGTTCTTGTGGTCACTTAGAAAACCAATAGAAATTATGCATTTCTATTTTCTACTCTATTTAGTGGAATAGGATCATCAATACCTAAATTTAATTTGAAAAAATAAGATTCTTATAGATCTATGGGGTTCCAGTCACATACATTTGGAATGAAGAATCTTCACAGAGTGGAAGAGTCTCCAGAGGAAGTTGATATAGGTCCAGTGATTGTGATAGGTACCGTCACTACTACTTCATCTGTAAAGAATAATTTATTTGATACGGGTGCATCTAACCTATTTATATTGAATCATATTGGGAACCTACTAAATCTTCCTATAGAGCTTTTTTATGATGTGATGGATATTACTACTTCCCTTAGAATAATGAGATATATGGCTATCTATTATTATAAAACCATATTCTCTTTATCATTTATTAATCTTGGCTGAAATTTTTTGGTTCTCTATATAAAAACTCTTGATTTCATTATCAATATAGACTGTTTAATTGAAAATAAGTCCCTAATTGACTACTATTTTTAGTGACTCTCCTTTAATTCATTAGATGGCGTGTGTTGGGTCATTTAGAGAGAATAAGTCTTGAGGATGAGTAGTGATATATCTTCCAATCTAGATTTTGGGAATTTAATATCACTGTTTTATTTTGATCCAGAACGGGATTCTTTAAGTGATGATATCTGTCATGTTTCCTTTGAGTTTTCCAACATGCATCCTTATTATTTTTATGGGTTTCCCCTGGTAAGAGAGGTAGATTTTCTATTGATTTAGTTCCTACTTCTCGGCTAGTATCTATTTCTTATTACAATATATAACTAGTTTATTTGAAGTAATATAATACTTAGATGGATGATTTTTTAGAGAAAGTATTTATAAGGCTGATCATGTCGCCTTATGTGGTGCCGAATAACATTGAAAATAATGTTTACAGAACACTTAACCTATGTTCTAACTACTAAAACTCAAATACATTATGATAAAGTACATGCATATATTACCACTAATTAATGAAATGTTTAACCATATAAAGGTGAAATTTATTTCTAAATGATTGGCCTTTGATCTGGTTATAACCAGTTTAGAGTAACATAATCATATATTAATAAGACTACCTTCTAGAGCAGGTATAACCATTATAAGTAACTTTTCATTATATTTGGAATAATGAATAATCCCGATGTATTTATGTCATGGATGAATATAATATTCCATGAGAATATTTACATGTTTGGGGTGGTTTTTGTGGATGACATACTCATTTACTCTCAGTCCGAAGAGGATCATGTGCATCATGTGAGAGCAATTCCAGAAATGTTGAGAAATCACTAACTCTATGCCAGGATATTGAAATGTGATTTTTGGATTTGGTAAGTGATGTTATTGGGACACGTTATCTCTGAAAATGTTATTTTAGTTGATCCTAATAATTTTAAATATATTATAAAAAATAAGAGACCATATAATGTTAATTATATTTATAGATTCTTGGGTCCAGTGGGGTATTATCACCACATTGTAAAGTATTTCCCAAAGTTTTATTCTCTGATAACCGTTCTAACTGAGAATGGGGTGAAGTTTTCTTAGGATGATAGATTCTAGAGTAATTGTGTTGATTTGAAACATTTTTTGACTTTTTTTATGGGGTCGACTCTTCTAGAGGTCGGGTATGGCTATGTAGTATTTTGTGACAGATTAAATTTTGTTTGAAGATGTGTTCTTATATACGGTGATCACACAATAGCATATGGTTCCTGAAATATTAGTCCACATGAGAAGAATTATCCAACCCATGAACATAAAATCACAATCATGATGCATTTTCATAAGAGTTGGCTATATTTCCTTTTAATATAAATGTTTAATATGTTTTCTGACCATGAGAACCCAAGTTACGTCAAATCTAAAAAAGATTTGAACCTTCACCAAATGTTTTGGGTGGAGTACCTTTAGTATCTTGATTTCATAATTACCTACACCCTAAGTAACAAAAATGTTGTTCTGGTTGTTTGAGAAGAAAACATCCATCTTAGGCCCTCAAAGAATCATAAGTAGAGTGGAACATGATGGATACTTCTACATAGTTTCATTTAAGTGTAGGAAAGAAGGAGATGCCATTTTTCTGGAAAGTTTTTGGTTCATCTATGCTCTTATTGAGATTATTCTTTAGGGGTAGTATCTTGATGAGGAATTATGTGGAATTTGGATCTCTCATTATGATAGGGAGCCCGTTGTTGGGTGATTATTCCCTTCCGTGTGTATCTTGTGTTTCCAGAACCAATTTTTTGATCGTGTGTTAATGATAATAGTTGATATGTCAGATTTCAATAATTCATAGTGGTTAGTGTACCCTGGAACTATAAAGACATTTTTGGCAAGCAGTAATGATTCTGGTGGATAGGAATGATATGAGACATTATTGATATTTTTATCATTATTATTCTTGCCTATAGGTCAAGGCTAAGCACCAGATATTTTAATGATTACTTAATCAATTTCTAGATCCTACTTGGAAGTGGGATGCAATTTATTTGAAATTACATGTTCACCGTGAAATAATAATTCAATATGGGTTGTGATTGACCAGCTGCTGAAATTAGATAACGACTTACCCAACCAAGATACAATAAATGTTGAGGATTTGTGACATCTCTATTTCAGAGGATTTCTTGGTCACATAGAGTCTCTTATACTATGGTCTCATGTAGAAATCCCAATTTTACTTCTCACTTTTAGAGATGCCTCTAGGATTCCCTAATATCTTCGTATTCTTGTTAAAAAATATCATCCCCAGATTGGTGTCCTTAAATAATAAGCAATATATATTTTTAAGGATATGTTACATGACTACATTCTTGAATTTTGGGGAGATTGGGATATCCATTTGGGACTAGTTGAGTTTTTTTATAATAATAGTTACTATTTTTTGATTTAGATGGATCCTTTTGAGGCCTTTTATTTTTATCCTTGCATGTCTCCATTCTATTGGTCATAGATTTGTGAAGGTTATTTTGTTGGAAAAAACATGTTCCATGAAATAATTGAACATATTTATTTGATTCTTCAAATAATTTTGATGGGACATAGCTCGCAAAAATATTATTCTGAACATCATAGGATACCTTTGGAGTTTTTAGTTGGCGACCTAGTGTTTTTCAGAGTTTCACTTTATTTGGGTCATCGAACACAAGGGAAACAAGGGAATTTTGTTCGATGATTTGCGGAACTTTTTAGGTTGTTGAGTGGGTGGAGAAATTATCTTACTATTTATCACTTCCATCACAATTGATGTTAATAAAAAAGTTGTTCCATGTATCAAAACATCATAAGTTTATTTTTTACCCATATCATGTCTTGATCTTGGAGATTTTGGATTTTGAGCATGATTTATCCATTATTGAGAATTCACCAAGATTGTCGATTTTGAGACCAAAGTACATTGTGGGAGGACTATAACTTTGGTCCATGTGATCTGGAAGCATGGTTCCCATTATTATGAGTCTTGTGAGTATGAGGAACTAATGATAGAGTAGTGGCCACATATCTTTGTAATGGAAACTTGTTGATATATTTTCTAGGGGAAAAATGTTTTATGGTGGGGAGGTTATAACATTTTATTTTCATAATATTAGATATCAAGTGACCCTAGTTTCAGTATTAATTTAGTAGGGTAATTTTTTTGGATCATTTCAGGTGAATTTGGAAGATTTTGAATGCCTAAAGGGCTAGTAATGGCTGGTGTATGACCATGTCAAACCACACAGTTTGGCCCATCAAACTGTGTTCCCTATTGAAAGTCACTGTAATGGGGTGAATTTTTTTTCCAAACCATGAGGCCAGCCCCTCCAAAATATTCACCCCTTAGATATTGGTAAAAGAAAAGTAAGAAAAATTTTATTTTAACCATGCATCCAAACCATTCATCCCAAATAGAATACCATTAGGGGAACATAGTTAGTGTGGAAAATTTGTCAAACCATGCGTCCCTCCCTAGAAAACCATGCATATAGTTTTTAATTCCTCTAAAATTTATTTTATAATTCCCAAACCCCCAATTTAAAATTCTAATCATCCCCATTAAAACGTAACTTGTTTTATTGTCTCTTTGAGTCTCTCAAGAGGTTATGTTGACTTCTCTAAACCCTTTTATTGTTGGATGGATGCAGTTATGATCTCATTCAATCTCCTTTAGGTAAATGGATATACTCTTGTGTGGTTTTTTATGATCTATATTTCACTACAAATTATAGTTTGATATATTATAGTGTAATTTATGGATCTAAAAGTATTTTTATTTTCTCATGATTCTATGTTGTGTTCCTAGACTATCCTTGCCTCAATTCTTCATTAGTGTTCCCTTTTGTGGGTGTTATACGTTGTGATGCATTGATTTAAAGGTAGGTAGTTCCAAAATTATATTCCCTATGATTCAAACACTGAATTTATTTATTAAATTGAAATGAATTTATAATTTATTTAAATACATGTATTAGTGTTGATTTGATATTTGAATTGATATAGAGATGATATTTGATAAAAAATCCCATTTCAATGGAAATGAAATTGTGGGGTGAATCTTTGAAAAAGTATGGATTTATTTTGAATTTTTTTGACTAAATTATTCGATGTTGATATTGATAAAATGGATTAAATTGAAATATTATTTGAAATACAATGAGATTAAAAAAACCTTTTATTTGGTTTTGAAACGAGAAGGGATTCTAAAACTAAATTGGGTAATAATATTTTAAAATGATTAAAAAATACTGATTTCCAATTTGATTGATTGATTGAAGCACATGGGATATTGGGTTTTTTGTAGGTGGTTGGGAAAATCACTCTAGGATGTTTTTCATATATAACTGGATTGAAAATGACAAAACTAAATAAACTAAGTCAGCTTAATATTATGATAGAGAATTTCCTTATTGGGGTGTATATTTATTTCCCATAATGTGTTCCCCTATTGGTGTATTGGTTGTGTATACAAAATTTGTATGAGTTGTGGTAAATTTTGAGATGTGTGAGGATCCTACAGTAAGTACCTAAAGTGACGCATAACATTTGAACACGGTTCTATGAGATTTTTGATTTGTTATGAATTCCATTTATATATTGAAATTGTTTATTCATACCAAATAATTTTCATAAACTTTTTATATGAAATTTTCAATTAATCCTATTTTAAGGTTATTTTGATATATCTTTATTCTTTTGGATGGAAATAACATTTTCGTTTAAAATATGAAAATGAAATTCCACGCCTCGATTTTTTTAAACTGATAAAATAAATGTTAAATTGTTATGGTATTGATTATGGAGAACTTGGTGAAACCCTATAGGGATTTATATATCACACCCTACCGATGACATTAGGTATTAGTAAACATTCTTATGCAAGTTCTGAGAAAAAGGAAAGTGACACTGTAAGGTGGTGGATATTATAGATCCTTTGGACCGTGGAATGATGATGGTGACTAGTGGAGCTATTTTACACTATTTATAGATGATATTTGATATCTTTTCTCTCTGGTTTGTTGTGCTTATATTGGGATGAGGCTTCCCTTTGGATTTTGATCTTCCTTCTTTGGGATTTTTTTATGTTTGTCTATATATGATACTCTCATTTTTTGGAGTATTGAGAATAATAAATTGAAATATTTTATATTATGCAATTTTGGGGAAACATAATTCCTTATTTGACCGTGTATGATACGAGGTTCTAGTCACAAAATATTGGGATTAGAAATTCCATCTAAATTGTGTCAGTTCCAGATGAGGTATCAAGAGTCCAAGGAATTCAGGCTGGTTCGTGACAAAAATTATTCTCACATTACATTCACAAACATGAATTACAACCTAAATCATAGTGAGAAAATTATTATTTATTATATAATTTTTATACAACCATTTAATGTTAAATTATGGATACCCTATGGATAATAAAAAAATAAAGGCTTGAGATCAAATACATATCAAGGGAAAGAGTACAAGATATGATATCAATGAATTAATAAGTCATCAATAATATATAAGAGATAAAAAATAAAAAAATATCATTAACAAGTAATATCATGAAAGGGGGAAATATACATAGATAGAATAGAAAAACAACTTTTCACATGGATAATAATAAATAGATTCATAATTATAGTATTCATAATTATATACCTCATAATATTACTATTAATGCCTTGTTCCACGACATAATACATTAATAGGCAATCCATATGCTAAATGCCCCTGCAAGTTTGACTCGTCAGACCTACCAATTCATCTAGGGGATATCTAATATTAGTCCCCACCCATCACTTACTAATTTAAATGAATTCATAATATTAAAGGACTGAATATGTAATATAATACATAATCAACATGACTTTATAATAAAAATCTATATTGGTAAACTATCATATGAAATGTAAATATTTTCCCCAATAAACAAATAAAAAAAAGATCATAATCTATATAGAGATATAAATTGAATTGTAACAATAGATCAATTCTTCGATGAAGTATAAAATACTCTAAAGGATATTTACATCGATGACAAATTACATATACAATGTCAGTAAAAAGTCACTTAGAAAACAAGAAGAAATATCATTTTCTATTGAAAACTATTTAAAATTAAAATTACAATAATAATTAAAATTTTATTATATTTTTAAAAATATGGAATATTTTATAAGATTATTTATAATTAATAATGGCTATGATGATGGGAAATAGTTTTCCTATTAAAAATTTTAAAAGAACATTATTTTTTCCTTTTTTTGTAAAATGTAAAATATGACATGTTCCAAAATTATTAAAAATATAAAATTTTAATCCTTTGTAAACAATGTAAAATATAATTTAAAATCAAATTTAACAACCATTTTAATTTATAGAAGAAAATTCTGGAAACTATTTAAATAATATAAACATGGACGAAGAATATTTACAAACAATGAGAAAAAATAAGGTCAATTTTTATAGTAAACATTATTTTAGTTGATTTTAGAAATAAAGGGAAAGGAAATAATAAGAATACATATAATACTCGATAATAACTGAATTATAATAAAATATGTGATTTTTAGTAGATAAATATCAAATAATTTCCTCAAATTAGATATAAACATGGGAAATAATAAAAGAATAATATTTGAGAATAAATCCTTACCTTGGATTTCCAATTAGCCAGACATGTTGAAACCTCCTATAATGGAAATTTATATTATTATTCATATATATCATACCCATATTTATATATATATTTATATTCATTTATTCATAACTTATTTTTACCCATTTACTCTAAATTCTTTGTTAAAATCAATTATTTAGGTTTTAACTCTTTTGTGTCTTATGCATGTATTGATTTAGTGGTTCTGTTAATTATGAAATGGTCATGTTTTAATCAAATATATAATGTCAATAAATTTATATATATTATATTTATAAAAAATTAAATTTTAATAACACTTATGTAATGCAGTTATAAAAAATGAATTATATCGCTATAAGGAGAAGGTAGTCTGAACGTACACACAAGCGACATTTCCATTTTCCAATGGATAGAAGAGAAAAAATTAAACAGTATTTTATCATCCAAAAAACATATTTATTTTCTTAATATCATATATATATGTTTTTAATATATATATATAAATCCATTTTATGTGTTGATGAAATATTAAATACATCACTTTATGGAGGTAGTAGTCCACATTTTTGCATAATCGACCCTTTTATTTTCCTTTTTGATGGAAAAGTGATAGAAAATAGTTGTATCATTAAAATAAAAAAAATCATTTATATTAAATATAATGATTTAATTATGTTAATTTGGTTATAGAATATTTGGAGTTGGTTTAACAAGAAGAAAGATTTAAATGGCATGGTAAGAACATATACCTTTTCCTTGGATAATCTTCTCTGAAAAACATATTACGAATTCTTGGATGAGACTTTTGGGATAAAAACATATTGGTTTTGGATAAGGGGTTTTATGGTATTTTGGTAGATATTTTTTGATATAAACGGATAAAAGTGCGTGTATATGATACTATAGTAGGTTTCATTTTATAAGTTAGAGGAGTGTTACTCTTGTAAATATTAAGAACATTGAAATATAAAAAATGTATTCATCAGGGTAATAGGATCCATTTTAGTGTACATTATAATATATGATAATTTAACATCAAAATAAACTAAAAAAGTCAAATTTATGTTGGTTTTTCAGATATTTTAATCTTTGTCTCTTTGTTTAACCCCCTCAACCCTTTTGAACCCTAACCGTAGTGTTAAAACGTTACCATGATAACTATTCAATATGACTAAAAATTAAGTTGACATTATTAACGAATATTTATTATTATAAAAAAATATTCAATCCATTTTAAAAAATTCAATTTCCCATGGTGGTAAAAATTAATCTAAATACATGTACACAAAACATAAGAAAATAAATTTTTTTGATGAATATTATTTTAAGTATAAAAAATGATTTTACACAAAAATAATGTATAGAAATGATTATTATTATACATATTGGTTTATAAATAAATAAATTATGGTTATTTAACTTTAAAAAAAATCTAAATCCAAAGGTAAACTTTTATTTTTTTTAATTAAAGAAAAGGATACAAATAGTTCATTTATGAGAATAAATTTTCACATATGTTTGAAAATGTGAAACATAGGTTTCTAAATACAACCAAATATTTTAATTAATATATTCTACTTATTAAATATATATTTGGTAAATAATTTTTTTACAAACTTTATTGTATTTACGATACAATAATTATGTTACAAAAGGGATAGTATTGAAACAAGATTAATTTTTCACTATTCACCCAAAAATTAAATATTATAGAAAAATCCCAAAAAATAACCCCAATATAAATTCCAAATTTTGAATTCAGAAAATGATATTAATATTATAAAATTAAAATTATATAATTTATAATGTTTACTTCTAAATAAAACATGAAACTTTTTTATTATAATGATAAAATATTATAATTTATGTTGGGAGATAGTTTAGGGATATAGTGTTTATCTGCAATAGTTGGATATCATGTATTATAAGAGAACTAAGAAATGGATCTATATAATACTGAAGGTGTTTTGAATATGATTTATATACTAAAAAAGGTTGTAGTCAAACAAGTTTTGTGGTGGTGTGGTTCCTTGGTTAGGCAGGGATAAACGGAAGCATGGTGGTAGAGCATGCTACTGTAAAGGAAGTTTAAGAGTGGGAGAGTATTATAAATGATAATGAATGACTTAGTGATAATTCCTGAATAATATTCTCAAGTGAGTGATTATTAGTTTCAGACCTGATAAAAAATTTTCAATCTACATATTTGGATCTAAGGAAAATATAGATTTTGGGTATCTAATTTCCAAGTATTGGTTGTGATGGTGGAGTGGAAGTAAAAAAGGTTGGAAGTTTGGAAGTAGGAAGAATATATGAATTAAATTATAAGATACCCCTAAAAATTATAATGGTGATGTACATAGATTCCTAATAATTTCATGAATTTTTTTCCATTGACACATAAGAGTATTTCATAGTGATACGTGATGATTTTTCTTGGTAATTTTTTTGAAAAGACAATACATTAGGGTCTTTATAATGATACATTTGAGAGAAATTGATTAGTTTCCAAAATAATTAACAATAAAATATAAGGTAGAGATAAGGTGGTGGATTTATTTTACTAAGAGAAACAATGTCTGTAATGTTTGGGTTGAGGTGGAAATATTCTCTATGAATTTAATATGGTGGTGGAACTAGTTGCACAATCTAGGATATACTCTATTTTTATGGTGGATTCACTATGATAAAAAAGAGTCATTCTAAATTGTAGAAATATTTTTTTTCTAAATAAAAGTACATGTTGTTCCTCTCATGGAATAATACTAAATACAAATAATGTAAAACAAATTCATTGTTTTTTTCCTCTGTTTCTTTCAATTGTTGTATTTTGGAAATTCTGATCTAAGTTGTTTCAAATTTTCCATTGAGGTACGATGAATTAGGTGATGTTTTTCTTATAATTTATTTTATATCATTACTGTGGTTTTATTCTAGTTATTTTTATTATATGTTCCATAGGATGGATTTGGGGAGTTCAAATGGTGATCCATACCAAATATTTACATCATTTTCATATTATTTTTATATTTTGATTAAAAATTCACGATAAAATCTATCATTTTAATGTTAAAACTATGATATTTTATTTATTTAAATGTGGTGTTTTTTTGGAAAACCCTATTTTTTTCATGTTTTATTATCATGGATATATTTTTGTTTAAAATGTTCTCCTGACTTATAGAAGACCAAAATATCATAATATTTAAAATAAATTTACTGGTGAAAAATTTTATTTATCAAAATATTTTTTCATTTTTTGGTTTCAATTTAAAATGACTTCTATGTTTACTTATTTTCTATGTTTTTCATTTTCAAAATTATTATTGATAGATTGGTTACTTTCTATTGATACCGTGAGTGAATTTTCAATAATAAAATATCATTTCCGGGAGGCATTCTAAACCAATCAAAATATTATTTCTTATACTCTCTTTCTTGAAAAATTCTCAAGATAAGGACAAATATTATGATTATCTTTATATAATTTTCAAAACATTAGAAGAGGAATCACATTATGATGATTGAGGATATGTGTTTGATTTTAATCACAATAAATATTGATCCTACATTATATTTTAACGTCTTCTAAGACAATAGAAAACATGTATGGATGGTTAGGCAATCCAATCTATATGTCTATTTTTCAATACCAACCCAAATTCTTGGGTATTACATCTCGATTTTATTTGAGCTAAAAGTGAGAAATTTGTTGGTTTCATGGTACTATATCAGAATAAATTTCATGAAAGTGAAAAGTGTGAGATATTTTTTTCGGTCATTGGTTAATGGTTTATAAAGTCATTTGTCATTTTACCTTAATGGTTCCTATACCATTTGTAAAAACAGAGTGAATAAAATAAGAGAAATATTAGGGAAAATAAGTACAATTTGTCACGAACCTATAATATCCTCAGCTTTTATGAGAAATATTTTATTTTTATGTATTATAATATATGAAACACCAAAGAGAGATCATACTAGACGTAGCCCTGACTTGGCTTTCATTACACTCAATCAAGACCTTCCCTGATAGCGTGTGTAGTATGGAATACCGGGTTTCACTAAACAATGATATGTTATTAAGATATTATATAAACTAGCCGTTATGAATAGTAATACCCAATTTTTTAAATTTTATAAATTTTAGCTTTCAAAATGGACTTCATTTTTGGATTTGGAATATCGAAAAAATCCTAGGGTGAATTTTTGGTATTTTTCTGAAAAAATTCAATTTTTAATGAATAGTGAAAACACTGAGTTATAGTTTAAAACTGAATTTTTATTTAAATAATTATTTACTTTATTAAAATTTATTTTAGGTCAAAATAGATACCCAATACCTATACATGTTTAATTTAATTCATTGGAGTCATTTTATAATAATTTTAGATATATAAAAATTTAATTGAACTTTTACCGTTTTTTACCCACCGCCTAGGAGCATTTGCAAATTTACATAAAAATTAATTTTACCGCTTCTGTGAGTGGAATTAAAAAAATATGAGAGACACAGTTAATATCATGGAGTAAAATGTGGTTTAATAAGATAAAAATATATTTTTTGGTGAATAGTAACTTTTAAATTTTATTTACCACAGTTAAAAGAAAATAGGGTATTTAAGGGTAAAAATAATATTATTATTACCCAAACACATGTCCTAATTCTATTGGATAAGTGTATTTCAAACTAAAACAACCTTATGAATAAAATATGACCCTTTAGGTCCACTTGGATTAGATTAGGAAATTTATTATTATTTAATTCAAATAAGAGTTAAAAGAGTTAAAATCAACGTTTAATTACTAAAACATTTTTAATATAGGATTATACATAAGATAAATTAGACTATTCATTATAAAGCTAAAAATATTTCATAAATAATGATATTTTATTTATAAATTTTATACATTAAATAATTTAATTTTTTTATGACACAATGATGATGTAGTAATTACCTTATTAATGAAATATTAACAAAATTGATGTTATAAATACCCAAATTAATGAAATTCGAGACTTTTTATGAATTAAACTAATTTTATAGGTTAATATAACACATTAGGGTTAGTTATATGAATTTTTTTCTAAGTAATTATGCTGTTTTGAATTTAACAAAAACAAATTACCAAATAGTGTCAAAATTGACATAAAAGAGTATTTAAAAAAAATAATATATTATTAATTGTTATTCTATTCCTAAAAATATATGGATAGGCTAAAAAACTTATATAATAATATATATGACATTAATGAACCAATTGGGGTTCTATTGGAAGTTTATAGTAAGTTTGTTAACCATATAGTGTAAAAATACAACAAGACACGGTAAAAGATAAATTCTTTAACTTAGAGTTAAATCTAAATGATAAGGATAAAATTGTAACATAAACATGTCTAAAACCTATTGGTTGAGATTAATTAGACCCATCCCCACACTGGACTCTAAATAAGTCACTTTGGAGCCATTATAAACCTAATATGACTTTATTATAAAACAATACTTTACGTTTTTCCTAAGGTGCCTCTCTCCTCCCTTATAAATGGGAACCTCCTCCTTCTCCACATTACAACATTTTTGAGCCTTCAAGAAAGGACAAAACCTGTTCTTTTACCTTATCCACTTCTCTAGAAACATACTAGAGGTTCTGGTCTTCTTCAAATACCAAATTTTGTGTCCTAATAGGAGGTTTAGAAGAGGCCCGTCGAAGAAGAGGTAATATCCTTTACCGATTATTTCACATATATTTATTCTTATACTTACTCTTCTTTATTTGTTTCATTATAAAGTAATAACATTAGTATCAATAATATACTGATATGTTATTATAAAAATGAAACAACCCTATTTCACCTTCTATCCATCCTACGGTAAACGAAATCACCGCGCGTGTGTAAGTACAGAATACCGTCTCCACGCCGTGGTATAATTTGTTTTTCCACCACCTCCTTACATGGATGGGTATAATGGTGTAAAGAATAACTATATATGGTAATTATGACATGATACAAATTCTAAGATATTCTATCATTCACTTCAATACAATTTCACAATCATGGGAATGATATCATCGCTCGTGTGTACGTACGACCTACCGTCTCCACGATGTGATGCCACTCGTTCTACATGATCTTCATTGAATAATGATAATATAACTGAATTTAATGAATAAATATAATATATATTACACTAATACCATCCTGTAAATGAGGTATCTATAACCTAAAAATAGGAATAAGAATTTATTCAACAAAACATGCATAAGAACATAAAGCAATGCACGCCCGAACAATAAGTTGAAATGAAATATTACTAATAAGAAGATAAGAATATGACCATGTATGATATCACAACAATGAATATGATTCTTTAATAAGTCAATCACATTATTTAAATCATTATACATTTGTTTTGGATACGTACGAAGCATATCAGACCTAAGGTAAGGGGAAATCTCACAATGTCATTTTTTTATCCGAGATTGTTTATACTTCAGAATTTACTGGGGATTATTTATCATCCACTGCCATGATTACTAAATATGTAATATTATTTCTATCCTCATACAATTTTTTATATCCAATTTTATCTATTGGTGAATTTTTAGTAAAAAATACGAAAGAAATATTTTGTCGTTTTCAATATGAGATACTTTCTGACTTTTATGGAAAAAGTACGAGAATATTGTTTTTTAACTTTTATGGAAGGAATGGATTTTTATGATCTCATTGAAAATTATTTCCATGAAGATTCCTTTAAAATTTTGAAGAATATTTTTAATTAACTTCTTTCAGTTTAAAATTGTAAGACATGTTAAGAAAGGAAAAAATATTTTGAAGTAGAAAGGATATTTTCCTCACGAATGGAGTTCAACTATTTTATCAAAATTATTTTTCATATAAGATTATATAGGGTTATATTTATATCCCTATTTTTAAATTTATTTGATTATGTTATGGTGGAATTATTTTTATAAATTCCTTTTATCTTATATGGATTATGTTATGATGGCGTGATGTTTAGGAATCCCATTTTTTATTTGGGTTATGATATGATGTATGATTTATGATTTTGTGGAACACATAAGAATGGTATCATTATGAGATGGGTGGGACCTATATATCCCTCCAATGCATTGGGTAATGATTTATATCTCATTAGATAGACATGGATGAAACAGAAAGGTGATCTGGTTTAGTGATACAGGACTGGAATGAGGAGTGAACTCGGTTTAGAAATGGACTTTGTCCGCTATGATAGTCTTGGAAATGAGTCGTGACTAATATGAAATGATTTTCTATGATTATGTGTGTATGAAACAAAGTTTCATGTTTTATTTTATGATTATTGGGATTACATTTCACTATCATGATTTATCCCAGGTCATGATATTATGATCTCTTTTGCAGGATAAGATTTTCAAAATGTTATGTTCTTATGAATATGATATGATTGATATATCCTTCGTTTACCCTTACTGATCATTTGAGATCACCCTTTTGTATGTTTTCTTTTCCCTAGGTTAGGAAGAATGGTATTAAATAGTATATTCCAAAAGGGACTCTAGATATGATGAAATAAATGGGAGACAATGTAGATGCTTTATGAACCAGTTGTTTATGTTTCCCAGTTTCTAAAGACACTATACCTATATGGTCCTATCATGGGTTTTTTATATGTTTTAATAAGTATGATTCAATTATGAAGTAACAAAAATGTATGTACAGTATGGGTCATTATAGTTGTTATTATAGGAAATGTATAGTCAAAATTTGGAAAATAGGATGTGAAATCCTTAGAAAGAACCCTAAGGATATGTCTAAGCATAGAACACAATATTAGTGTTCTACAAATGGCCGTGAATAATTTATGAAAAGACCTAGAGTATGAAATTTTATTCTTGATTATGTTGTTTTCCTATTATGATTAGTCATTCTAACACTATGATTATAGGTTTTTGTCAATGGATGGAACCCAAAGGAACCGCGTTAACGCTGAATGCGACGGACAATGCAATGATTGTCCCCCCGAGCAACCAAATGTTTTGGGAGATGGAATGAAAAATATTGTATCCCTGCTCACAAAACTTTCTCAAGCTATGAATCATGTATGGATTCCATATGATCAAAGGAAGGAGCAACATTCTGTTGAATCCTTCATGAGGTAGCGTCCACCCTCATTCAGTGGGTCTACTGAACCATTAGTGGATGAACAATGGATCAGTACCACTGAAAAGATATTTTCTATTCTTCAATGTTCTGAACATGATAAAGTCATCTTAGTAGTATATCATTTGTAAGGTGAAACTGATCAATGGTGGAATCTTATCAAGAATACGAGGCAAAGAGACGAAATTGGGTCTATAGAATGGGATGAGCTCAAGAACATATTTTTCAATAATTAATTCCCTCGTATTCTATGAAAAAAAGATGGAGAAGGAGTTTCTTGAACTAAAGAAAAAGGATGATGAATCAGTTGGTACCTACAAATAAAATTTTACAAGACGTGCAAGGTATGGTTCCAGAATTATTATACAACCAGAGAGTAAGATCGATTGATTCTTTAGTGTCTTAAAACCAAGTCTTCCAAGGGAGTTAGCCATATGGTAACTCAATAGATACGCGGAAATTTTTCCATGTGCTCTCAAGGTTGAGATGGGGATTAGTGTAACCCATCAGTTATATGGGTTTGATAAGAAGAGGAAAATGTAATTCAAAGGGAAATCTAAATACCACTCTGAAAAGAAGATGAGTTTTCTCTTATGCTCAAAGTGTGGAAAGAAACATAGAGGGAATTGTCTTAAAGGGACAAGTAAATGTTTCAAATGTGGAAAAGAAGGTCATCAGGCATCAGAATGATGCAATGATGGGAAAGATATGTATAGTGATGTGAACATAGAAAAGGATACACAAAATTCACCTCCTACACTTCAATGTTACAAGTGAAAGAAAATGGGGCATTATACTAATCAATTCCCTAATACAAGGGTTGTTTATGATGATCGATGTCCAAAAACTCTTAAGGCCAAAGACAATGGAAAGTCACATGCAATTTCTATCGGTGATGTGGAGTACGATAATGAAGTGGTGAAAGGTACACTTACCATCCACTCTAAATTAGGAAATGTTTTATTTGATTTTGGATCCACCCACTCTTTTATTTCTGAAGAATTTTCGAAGGGTATCACCATACTACCTCAACAAGTAGCTGTTGAGTTAGCTGTGAAAACTCCTAATGGCCCAACAATTGAATCAAAAGTTTATAATTCTTCTCGAATTGACGTTTGTAGGAAATTACTTCTTGAAAATCGTGCGATCCTTCCTATAGTGGAATTTGATGGGATTAATGGCATGGATTAGCTTTCCTTATATGGTGCTCTTATCAATTTCCAAAGAAGGGAAGTCACATTTCATATTCCTGATCAATCTATGATCATTTATCAATGCAAGGATGAATATAACCTTCTAGTGGAAATTTATTCCATCTAATGGGTCTTGATTCCAATAAATGAAGGTTATTTATCTCAAATGGTTGGAGAGAAACTCACTATTAAGAATATTTCCATTGTACGGGAGTTTGATGATGTCTTTCTGGAGGAATCTCTAGGTCTTCCACCAAATCGTGAAGTTGAGTTTTTAAAAGAACTCATACTGGGTGTTATGCCCACATCAAAGAAACCTTATAGAAAGTTCCCAATTGAGTTGCATGAATTGAAGAAGAAACTCCAAGTGAATCTTGATAAGAGATTCATACGCCCTAGTGCATCACCTTGGGGAGCGACTATTCTATATGTTAAGAAGAATGTTGGATCAATGAGACTCTGCATTAATTATCGAGAAGTTAACAAGATCACTATCAAGAACAAATATCCTCTCCCACGCACTAATGAATTATTTTACCAAATACGTGGAGCTCAATACTTTTCCAAAATTGATCTTCGTTCAGGGTATCATCAATTATGGTTCAAAAGGGAGGATATACCAAATATGCCTTTCTGTACAAGGTATGAACACTATGAATTTATAGTGATGCAATTTGTTCTTACTAATGCCCTGGGTATCTTCATGAATCTAATGAATAGAGTCTTTAGAGACTATCTTGATTAGTTTGTGTTAGTCTTTATAGACGATATTCTTGTTTATTTAGAGAGTAAGTAAGAACACGAAGATCACTTGAGAACTATATTAAAGACCCTAATAAAGGAGAATCTTTAATCCAAATTCACCAAGTGTGAATTTTGGCTTCAAAAAGTTTCATTTTTGGGTCACAAAATCTCAAAAGAGGGGATATCTGTGGATCCAGCAAAAACAGAGGTTATCGAAAGATGGACAAGACCAACAACAGTAACTGATAATCGAATGAATCTTGGTTTGGCTGTATATTATTGACGTTTAGTGAAATATTTTTCACGATTATCTAATCCACTCACTAGGTTGACTCGAAAAGGAGTTAAGTTCGTTTGGATGGACAAGTGTGAAGATAATTTCATGGAGTTAAAGAGAAGGTTATCTAGTGAACCTGTGCTCACGCTGCATTATAGTGGAGAAAGTTTTGTGATATATATTGATGCATCCAAGAAGGGATTGTGGTGTGTTCTCATGAAAAATGATATGGTGATCGCTTATTCCTCACAACAGTTGAAAAACCATGAGCAAAATTACCCAAATAATGATTTGGAGATAGCTGCGGTAATCTTTGAATTAAAGATTTGGAGGCATTATCTTTTTGGTGAAAGGTGTGATATCTATATTGATCATAAAATTTTGAAGTATATTTTCACACAGAAGCAGCTAAATATGCATCAAAGATGATGGTTGGAGCTGATTAAGGATAACGACTGCTCAATTCATTACCACCATGGGAAAGCAAACAGGGTGGCAGACAATTTAAGTCGACAAGACCATTCTAGTTTATTCAAGATTAGGATCATAGAAGATCCAAAATTTATGGACTTACAAAGGATGGATCTTGGAATTATAATGTAAGGGGAAAAATCTTATCTTTCTCAAATGAATGTTCAACCATTTATACATGTGAAGATTAAAGAGGCATAGAAAGAAGATGTAGAGTTACAAAAGAAGGTGAGAAATGCTCCTGAATTCCACATTGATTGTGATGAAATAATAAGGTTCAGAAATAAGTTTTGTGTTCCTCCCATCCCAGAATTAAAGAAGGAAATATTGGATGAAGCTCATAGTATTTCATTCTCTATTCACCATGGAATCACGAAGATGTATAGGGACTGGAAGGAGTACTTCTGGTGGGATGGAACGAAAAGATATGTTGCTGAATATGCCTCTCGATGCTTGGTTTGTCAGAAAGTTAAAGCTGAGAGACATAAGTCTAAGGGGATGTTACAACGATTACCCATACCAGAACAAAAATGGGAAAACATCACTGTGGACTTTGTCCCTAGACTTACTAAAACATCCAAAGGCAATAATGATATCTGGGTTATAGTTGATCATCATACAAAGTCGGCACACTACATTCCTATTAGAGAGGATTTCTCTCTTGATAAGATTACCTGGATATATTTAAAGGAAGTGGTAAGATTGAATGGAGTACCATTTTCCAATATATCTGATCGGGATCCAAAGATTACCTCGATGTTTTGGAAAAGTCATCAACATACACTAGATATAGGTTTGAGTTTCATCACTTCTTATCATCCTCATATAGATGGTCAGTATAAGAGGACAATCAATACTCTAGAAGAAATTTTTAGAGATTTCTCTTTGGATTTCAAAGGTGGTTGGGATCAACACCTACCTTTGGTATAATTTTCATATAATAATAGCTTTCACTCTAGTGTTTAGATGGCTCCTTATAAAGCTCTCTATGGAAAGAAATGCAGAAATCCAACTTGAGGGGTTGAATTTGGGGAAAGAAAGCTATTAGGACCTGATCTTGTTGATGAGATGGCAGAAATGGTCTGATCTATTCAATAACACATAAGATCATCTCATAGTTGAAAAAAAGTTATGCTGATAACTGAAAAAAAAGACCTAGAGTTTGAAGTGGGTTATAAAGTGTTCTTATGAATATCTCCCTGGAAGAGAGTAGTGATATTTGGAATGAAGGGCAAGCAGATCCCTAGGTATATTGGTCCTTTTGAAATACCAGATCATGTTGGGAAGGTAGCTTACCAACTGGTACTTCCACTGAATCTCTCTCAAGTTCATGATACGTTCCATGTATCTCCCCTGAGACAGTACATACCCAATCTGTCACATGTACTAAGATCAGAAGCATCATTGTTGGAGAAAGATCATTCTTATGAAGAACAACCGATAGAGATTCTAGATCGTAGAGAAAAATTTCTTAAAAAAAGACCACTTTCTTGGTTAATGTTTTATGGAGGAACCAACAATTAGAAGAAGCTACATGAGAACTTGAGGATATGATGAGGGAGATGTATCTTCTTCTATTTGTTACGAAGTGACAAATTTTTAGGGTGAAATTCTTTTTAAGGGGGGTAGAATGTAACACCTTGATATTTTATGAGAAATATTTTGTTTTTATATATTATGATATACGCAACACCAAATAGAGCTTTCACTACACGTAGCCCTGACTTGGCTTTCATTACATGCAATCACGACCTTTCTCGATAGCGTGTATAGTACGCAATACCAGGTTTCACTAAACAACAATATGTTATTAAAATATTTTCTAAACTAGCCGTTATGAATAGCAATACCACCTTTTTATAAATTTTATAAATTTTACCATTCAAAATGGACTTCATTTTTGGATTCGGAATATCGAAATTAGCCTAGGGTGAATTTTTGGTATTTTTCTGAAAACATTGAATTTTTGATGAATAGTGGAAAACACTGAGTTGTAGTTTAAAACGGAATTTTTATTTATATAATTATTTATTTTATTTATATTTATTTTAGGTCAAAAAAATATACACAATACCTATACATGTTCAATGTAATTCATTGGATACATTTTATAATAATTATAGATATATAAAAAATTTATTGAACTTTTACTATCTTTTACTGACCTCCTAGGAGAATTTATAAATTTACATAAAACATAATTTTACCGCTTCTGTGAGTGGAATTTCAAAAATCCAAGAGACACGGTTAATATTAAAGAGTAAAATGTTGTTTAATAAGATAAAAATAATATTCGGTGAATAATAACTTTTAACTTTTATTTACCACATTTAAAATTAAATAGGTTAATTAAGGGTAAAAATGATATTATTATTACCCAAACAGATGCCTTAATTCTATTGAATAAGTGTATTTCGACCAAAAACAACATTAGCAATAATATATGACCCTTTAGGTCCACTTGGATTAGATTAGTACATTTATTATTATTTAATTCAATGAAGAGTTAAAAGAGTTAAAATCAAAGTTTAATAACTAAAATTTTATTAATATAGGGTTATACATAAGATAAATTCTAATATTCAATATAAATATCAAAAAATTTCCTAAATAATGATATTTTATATATAATTTTTGGACATTAAATAATTTAAGTTATTTATGACACAATGATGATGCAGTAATTACCTTATTAATGAAATATTAACATAATTGACGTTATAAATACCCAATTAAATGTAATTTGAGACTTTTTTTGAATTAAACTAATTTTCTAAGATGAATTTTGTTTGAATTAATAATGCTGTTATGAATTAAAAAAACAAAATACCAAATAGTGTGGAAATTGACATAAAAGAGTTTTTAAAACATATATTATATTATTAATTTTTATTCTATTCCAAAAAAATAAGGTTTGGCCAAAAGACTTATATAATATTATATATGACATTAATTAAACAATTGGGGTTCTATTGGATGTTTATGGTAATTTTATTAACCATATAGTGTAAGAATACAAGAAGACACAGTAAAAGATAAAGTATTTAACTTAGATTTAAATCAAATGATAAGGTTAAAATGGTAACATAAACTTGTCTAAAACCTATTGGTTGAAAGGATTTCGACCCATCCCCACCTTGGCCTTGAAATAAGTCACTTTTGAGACATTATAAAAATAATATGACTTTATTATAAAATAATATTTTAAGTTTTTCCTAAGGTGCCCCTCTCCTCCCTTATAAAAGGGAACCTCCTCCCTCTCCACTTTACAACATTTTGAGCCTTCAAGATTGTTTAGAACCTATAAATTTCCCTTATCCACTTCCCTAGAAACATACTAGAGGTTCTGGTCTTCTTCAAAGACCAAATTTAGTGTCCTATGTGGAGCTTTAGAAGAGGTGCATTCAAGAAGAGGTAATATCCTTTACTGATTATTTAACATTTATTTCTTCTTCTAATTCATCTTCTTTACTTGTTTAATTATAAATTAATTACATCAGTATAACTCAAATATTGATATGTTATTATAAAACTGAAACAACCCTATTTCACCTTCTATCCATCCTACGAAATATGAAATCACCCCGCGTGCGTACGTACGGAATACCGTCTCCACGCCGTGGTGTAATCTATTTTTCCACCACCGCCTTACATGGAAGGGTATAATGGTGTAAGTAGTAAATATATATGGTTATTATGACATGATAATAATTCTAAGATATTCTATCATCCACTTCAATACAATTCCACAATCATGGGAATGATATCATCGCTCTTGTGTATGTACGACCTACCGTCTCCACGATGTGATGCGACTCGTTCTACATGATCATCATTTAATAATGATTATATAAATGAATTTAATGAATAATTATGATATATATTACACTAATACCATCATTTATATGAGGTATCTATAACCTAAAAATAGGAATAATAATTTATTCGACAAAACATGCATAAGAACATAAAGCAATGAACACACGAATAAAAAGTAGCAATGAAATATTACAAACAAGAAGATATGAATATGAACATATTTGATATCATAAAAATTAATATGATTCTATAATAAGTCAATGAAATTATTTAAATCATTATACATGAGGTTTGGATACGTACGTAGCATATCGGACGTAAGGTAAGGGAAAATATCAGAATCTCAGTTTTTTATCTGAGATTGTGAATACTTCAGAATTTATTGGGGAATATTTGGTCATCCAATTACATGTTTCCTCAATATATAATATTATTTATATCCTCATTCAATTGTTTAAATCCAATTTTACCTATTGGTGAATTTTTAGTAAAAGATATGAAAGGAATATTTTGTCGTTTTTAATATGAGATACTTTTTGACATTTCCGTCCAAATTACGAGAAGAATGTTTTTTTAAATTATACGGTATGAATGGGTTTTTATGATTTCATCGAACATTATTTTCATGAAGATTCCTTTACAAGATTTCATGTTTATTTTTAATTAACTTCTTTGAGTGTAAAATTGTTTGACATGTTAAGAAAGGAAAAATGTTTTTGAAGTAGAAAGGATATTTTCCTCAAGAATAGAGTTCAAAAGTTTTATCAAAATTATTTTCCATATATGATAATATAGGGTCCCATTTATATCCCTATTTTTACATTGATTTGATTATTTTATGTTGGAATTATCTTTATAATGTCCTTTTATCTTATATGGATTATTTTATGATAGCATGATATTTAAGAATCCCATTTTTTATTTGGGTTATGCTATGATGTATGATTTATGATTTTTTGGCACACATAAGAATGGTATCATTATGAGATGGGTGAGACCTATATCTCCCTCCAATTCATTGGGTAATGATTTATATATAATGAGATAGACATGGCTGGAATGAATAGTTAATCCGGTTCAGTGATACAGGACTGGAACGAGGAGTGAACTCGGTTCAGAAATGGATTTTTTCCACTATGATAGTCTTGGCAATGAGTCTTGACTAATATGAAATGATTTTCTATGATTATGTGTGTATTCCAAAAAGTTTTAAGTCTTATGTTATGATTATTGGGATTACATTTCACTACTATGATTTATCCCATGTCATGATATTATTATGTCTTTTGCAGGATAAGATTTTCAAAATGTTATGTTATTATGAATATGATATGATTGATATCTCCTTCATTTACCCTTAATGAGCATTTGAGCTCACCCTTTTGTATGTTTTCTTTTCCCCAGGTTAAGAAAAGGGAATTAAATAGGATATTCCAAAAGGGACTCTAGATATGATGAAATGAATGGGAGGAAATGTAGATGTTTTATGAACCGGTTTTTTATGATTCCCAGTTTCTAAAAAGTCTATATCTATACGGTCCTATTATTGTTTTGTTATATGTTGTAATAAGTATGATTCAATTATAAAGTAATAAAAATGTATGTAAATTATGGGTCGTTATAGAATCCATACCCACAATTTGAACCCCTCTTGGGCCGACAATGTGAGAAGGGCGATAATGACCTCTGAGTCCCACCTCCAGTGGGCCCTGGTTTGGCGACTAACACCATGTGTATAACGAACACATAAATGGGAGGGATTACCTTCTAATAAAAGACATTCAGAAGAGAGAGATAATATAGATACCAACCAACTCCCACTCAACCAGTATGATAAAAGAAATACAATGTACATATATGAAATTTCATGCAAAACTACTACAACTGAAAGGGGAAAAACTGGAAGTACCCAAAAGAAAGTAAAACAACAGCAGCCACTAGCCCAAATAGCTCCTGCAACCGTAAGCTAGTAGTAACCAGCCTGATCTTCAGCCTACTTGAAGTGACCTGAAAATTAGTTTATATATACATAGGGAGAGTATAATAATATACTCAATAGGATCCTCCCCGAATTATCTCATGAAAAAGTAAGGAAATTATGCTAAAGAACAGTGAACAACATGTGAAAGTAACTCGTTACCTAAACATGAATACAATGTTCCCAGCCTCGCCATGGCTACTATCACCAAGTAAGGAATACAAGATTATATCATATAATAAATAATATCAAGGGTACCCTACTACTACTCTCCCTAGTTTTCCACTTTCCCCTAACGTCACACGTCTTAAACATCTCTCTCCAAAAAGGCTTTCCCGCAGACACCTAGGCGAAGCACTACAACATGCACCTTGTGAAAAAAAACCACCACATCAATGTATGAAAAGTAATCAGGTTGTTTCTGGGATCCACCATAGCTCGCATAACGTGTATCATACATCGGGTATTATAACTCAAGCCATTACAACCCATACACTGAGTAAGGATCCTCAAGCCATCACAACCTATATACATTACACCTATAGTAGTCCATAGAAAACTGTTTCCAGAATACATCTCTATGAATAACAACAATCCATTATAGCCCTCTACACACATTTATGGGGAAAACTAACCAATCTGCATACAAGTACAATTAACTACCAAGAGAAGAGATGGGGGCCAAAGGGGGTAGTCAGCCATCCATCCTCCCACCCGAATGTTGGGTAAAACACCACCCCAGAGCTTAAAATCCATGGGATGTCAGTTTCCCTTGCTAATATGGTGGAGTAGCATATAGAAACACAAAAAGTATAGAATATAATATACCTCACAACCACACCATGGGCATAACCTAGTTTTAGAATCAACTGCAGCTAACATCTCTCGATCTCCGGGCTGATACTTCTAAGACTATGTATCCTAAATGCACACAACCATTTAAAGAGCATTAATACATTACTTCATTCCCTTTTTTATCAGTTTCCATTTACTTTTACTAATTCTTTAAACATTAATTAACCAATAAAAATTCTATATTAAATTTCATTAGCATCACACCCAATGTACAATGTTCCTACAAATCACAACCTTAGAATTGCACCCTATTAAGCTCCAAACCCCATGTGTTAACATCATTTATTGTATTTTTTATTTACATCATTACTTTCCAATATTATCAGGAATTCTTGGAAAAAAATCTATGCTTCTAAACACATGGGGCTCAATAAGGTGATTAGATGAACTACTCTTCAAGCCTTTTCCACCTATTGCAAGAGCATAGACCCATGCTCCATTGAGAAGCTAAACACGAAAAGCACGTGGCATACCATGTGCGTCTTCACACCTTTCATATGAAGGGTAAGCAAGACTAGATGCCTTTAGTGGTGGGAAAATTAAAGCCGATAAACAACCAAGAAGAATCAGCAGAAAACAAACATTCACATCCAACCCATTTCATCATCCCTAATGTCCTCCCTGACACCCACATCCAAAAAATGATGCATCTTACCACTCTACGAATCATTTGCTACCACAACTGGTAGCCCTCCATGTCCCCACATATCACAATAGCCATCCAGGTTCACATCACAACAAAAGAAGTAGGCAAACAACAATCATATCAGTTGGGCTCTTTTCCCTTGAATAATAAAGTGGGTAACTCCGAACCCTTGAAGGAATTATCAAACAATAAATTATTTAATCCCTCTCGAATTAACCGATTTATTATTCATAGGTTTCATATATTGGGAAACCTAAACAGTAAGCTATCACAAATAAATTAAACATGCTTACTACAAAAATTTGATTAACATCAAAAAATACAACAATAAGAACCAGATTCTTTTACATGCCTCTTTATCATTATCCAAACAATTATCAATTAATTACGGTTTATGTTCTTTACCAATATCCATGATGAATGAACATGTAAACAATGAAAACATAGATATCACACTATCTAGAAAAAACAAGAGGGAATACCATATGATTGATATCAATTTATATATCTGGATCAAATATTTATTATATCAATTCCATCGTGATCTAGTGGAGAAAACATCCCAACTCTAAAATTTCACATAAAAAAATATAATAAACAAATCCCCTACCTTAAAAAGGTTTTAAAGGATGTTTATAAGATATTGATCCACACAACAAATCACGATCGCTTACATGGGAACTACATCCTCTCGAGGATGTCGCAGCATGATCACACCAACCGAAACCCAAGAAACTCTATTAAAAGCATGGAGATCACATGACATAATATGGAAAGGAGAAATAAGAGAAAGTAAACCCAAAAGAACGATGATAAATAATACCTTATATCAAAGATTGATTGATACTTCTGGGTTGCAACAAAACAGGGGGTGCACTTACTACAAGAAGAACGTCGACGAAAACCAATCCAATGGAAAACATTTAATCTCACGATTCATACCGGAAGGATGGAAAGGTTCGAGCATCTTTCACCAGGGAACAAAGAGAATGAACAATGGAGGGAGATATATGGTCCCTTAATAAGATTTTACGGAGCATCGGTTCAAGATACAATCAATTTTACATTAAAATTGGATCGTATTAAACCATGAGATTTGACCATGTAAATGCATCCTGGGCCATAGTAAAATTAATAGAGGAGTTATGGGAATTGATTTGGACATAAATCCCTTAAAAAAAGGCCATAAATGAATTTTACGTCAAATTAAATTTTAAATTGGTGAAACTAGGAAAAATATAGAAATTTGGAACAAAAGATATGAAACGTTTATTGAAACACTATTCATGAGCTGTGACACTATGTCTGACTCACTGTTTCTATCTCACAGCTTCTGTCTAACCATTTATGTCTCACCATTTCTGACTCACCATTTCTGTGTCACTGTTTATGTCTCACCATTTATATCTCACCATTTATGACTCACCGTTTCTTTGACACTATTTCAGAATCATCTGCCAATGAGCCTGTACCCTAGTGGTTTAGGCTCTTCCTTGGCATTCAAAAGACCCAGGATCAAATCCGGGCAGGAGGAAATTTCCCAGGCACTGTAGCAGGCAACTGCTGCAGTGGTGACACTGTTGTAGCGACAACACTGTAGCGGCAGAGGGACTGTAGCAGATACTATATCGGTGGTGGTACTGTAACAGGTACTGTAGCAGCGTGGGTACTGTAGTAGTACTGTTCACCGAGGGGGTCCTTTGGGCCATTTAAATGGTCTTTCAAGCCTTGTATTCAGGCCACTTGGTCTTGGGCCTTCGGGCTATGTAATGGGTCTACCTCTACCCAGTTTAAAGAGGTCTTTGCTTTCAAATAATAAATTGAGGCTTCGACCCCAACCTTTAATAAAAACTATTTCGGAATCATTGTTTATATCTCACCATTTCCATCTCACTGTTTCTCTCTCACTATTTCTGACTCAGAGTTTCTGTCTCACCATTTATGTCTCACCGTTCTTGCCTCAGCGTTTCTGACTCTCGGTATTTGTGACTCCAATTTCGAGTCACCATTTATGTGACACCACTTCAGTCACATTGTTTCTATCTCACCATTACTAACTCACCATGACACTGTTCATTAAATATCGTAACACAATTCATAGAACTAAAAATTTGGAAAATTGTTGAGGATGGGTCACCTTGACCTCCCAAAACACCATGAACACTAGATTTTCGCAAAGGGGTGGATGAGAGAGGTTCGTGCTATTTCATAATTTTTAAATGTGATAAATATTTTTGTTTACAAACCTATGAGAAAAAGAGAAAAAGAATTGATATATATATTTTTTATAGAGGAGGATGTTTTTTTTCAATAAGTTTATGTAAAAATCACGCATTGTACTCAAATAATTATTCCTCCTTTTTGAACCTTATAAAATTTAATAGCATTATCCACTAAACTGTGACATCAAAATAACATTTTGAAAATTCCTATTGATTAGTGTTGTCTGAGATATCGAATTGAGTTTTAGATACATTTCATGGTTATAGATATAATAAATATACCTGATATTGAGAAAAAAATCCAATGAAATGGTTTTTATGGATGATATAACACATTTTTTGATAAGGTAGATCAAATAGTGAGAAGGAATAATCAAGGAAAATTGAGATATGGTATTGGAAGGGAAGAATAATTGAAAATTGAATTCAATAATGAGACATGATGAGTACCTAAGGGGATGAGTATTTAAAACATGATATTGTTTTTGTTTTAAATACATTCTCTAGTAATTATTGATACAAAAATACCCTATTAAAGGAATGTTTTATTGGAAATAATTTTGGATATTTTTTTCTTAAGGACAAGAAATGATTAACTATAGAGGAATTTGAAATATTGATTTTTATATTCACATATTCATTAAAATTTTGTTATAAAATTGAATTAAATCTATGTAAATTTGTTATTTTTTGGTATTTTAAGTATTTTGATGTATCATATTAAATTGGTAACATTTTGAATAAAAATATGTATATGGAGATAAAATACATCGTGATGTTTGGTAAACCACAACTTATTGGATTGCATACCTGAAAAAACCAAATTTTGATAATTAATTTGAAAATAAAATGATGTTTCTAAGCATTTATTTTAAAATTATTTCTCATATTTATTGGTTTTTGTGATTTGTGGAAGGATACCACAATTTTTTAGAAAATGAAAAAAATAATGAACTAAACATGTGAAGACACTCCACACCGCAAAGAAAAGTGGTATAACACGACACTATAATTTTGAAATTATAATATATTATATAGTTGTCTAAAAAGAGTCAAAAGATGATGATTTTATAATTTAAATGATAAAACATGATAATGTATTAGTAAAGGACCAATTATGAATCTCTAAAATGATTAATTTGGATGAAAATGGGTGAAAACAACTGTAAAACATCCTCACATTTCATGAATTTCATTCACAACATGAAACCCTGAAAATAATTTAGTGCATGAAATAACCCATAAAAACATTCAAACCCCAAACATTAAAAATCGTGAATATTTTTGTAAACATGAAATGGTAAGACAAACAAAACCTCATCATTATTTTATGTAAAAAATGGATGATGGACCGTTGACGATCTAGTCCTACAAAGAACAATTATAATTTCATTTATGATATTCTGAGCACCTAGAAGCTATATAAATACATGTACATGTTAGATGAGAAGAGATCAACCTCTCAGGGATCTGTTGCTATGCTATGATTTAGGGATCCATTTGTTTGTTCGGTTCTCCATTTTTTTTATTTTCAATTAATTTTTTCATGAAATCAAAACATCTTGATTTTAATTTTAGCATTTTCATTTATTATTCTCTCCCTATTTCTCTTAAAATGATAATCTATCTCTCTCTCTTCCATCTTCCATAATTATCTCTTTTCAATTCATAATGGAAAGTAACTAACTAGTGGCTCTTCCTAAGGAGAGGTTTAATGAAATTATTAATTATCATAACTAATAATTCTTAATGTTTTAATTATATTTGTGGTGGAAACAATAGAAGTAAAAATGTGTGGAAGTCAACCACCACACCACAAATCTCAAGTCTATTCATTTTCTTGGATCCATTCATTTCCCTCCCTTATATATGGTAAAAACATTATATAATGTATTTTAGAGTACCTAATGGGATGAAATGAAATATGGCGGAGCCGATTATTTTCGTAATTTCAATCTTAGTTAAAGAATTCTTTAATTCAAATATTAGAGGAGGTATTATTGGGTTTTCCAAATATTTTTCCAAGGAATGATAAATATCACACACTCAATAATTCAAAGGAAAGTAATACATTTATAAGTCATTATAAATTGAATTATAAAATTGAATTTAATAAATAAATAATTAATTAAGGAACCCATGTTACAAAAATGTAGGACAAAAACTTTTTTTCAACTTCATTCTATTGCATCTATATTAGATTAAGTGAATTTGGAATCAGTGATTGATTCACTCTAACACTCCATAAGTGAGATGAACTTTTTTAGCTATTATGCTATATTAGGAAAAATATAATTATCTTTTTCCATGATTTATGATAGGTATGAATCAATATGGAACCGTTTCTAGATATCTAAATGGTAAATCATTCATTTATTACAATTTTCATAATTTTTTATTAATTTTCGTTGTTTTTAAATAAAATAAACTCCCATGATGCATTTAAACACATATTATTATGCATGTTTATATTTCACACAAGTGAAATGATAAGATTAAAATGTAGTTATAAAGTATAACAGAGCTTAAGTGAAACAACATAGGGAATACATGGAACAACATAAGATCTAGGTTGAAAGAGTGTATAAATATTTTTATCCATTAAAGAGTAACCCAACCTTAAATATGAGAAATAAATTTATCTATTCGGGTAAGAGATTTCCATACTTATCCTTGAATTCTAAAACCTAAGGAGTTAATAGAGGTTATATTTAAAGATCTATACCACCTTTCTCAACTAATTCTAAATGGTATACATGAATAATATTTTCATGCAAATTTATGAAAGGGAGATCAAGTCAATTTGGATATATTTTGGGGAAGTTGGGTAGAAATTAAAATTCAATGAAATATGTATATATATAATTTGAATAATAAGTACCATTTCACCACACTATATCCCAGGAATTAGAAGAAACCTCCAAAGTGGTGGAATTTGAAGAGTGTATGTAGGATCCAATCTACCTACCTATACATAGTACCATTCAACTCCAAGAGTAGCTTTCCATTGAAGAATAAATTTTTTCTGTACCAACCTTGGGTGATGAACCTTTCTTGATATCTACATCATATAATTTTATTGAAACTAAATTATGTATCAGCCATCACTATTTTAATTTTTCATATTAAGATAATTTTTATTCTTTATGGGAAGAATTTATGAAGAAAAAATTTCAATTACTAAGAAATATATGGTCCTCCATGAATATATTGTATATTTATTGGAGGGATTACAAGAAAGGACCTAGGTGGATCTCCCATATGAACTCAAGAAAAATGAAGTTCACATTAAAATGGAGGTTTTTTATAGTGATAATTATTGTTTAAATTTATTTAAAATTATACTAAATTACTAATCTACCTATGATTATTTATTTTATGTATCAAACTTTGATAAAGAATAGGACAACAAAGATTAGTATTCATAAATAAAAACAAAGAAGGAGGAGGTTCCATAATTCATCCTACCCCCAACCTACATGATGTACCTCATTACAAAGGGTTTATATCTTTTGTACTCTATTACTGGATTCATCCTCATCAAGAATAAAGAAGTGAAAGTTGGAAGAAACAACATGTGGTGGTTTAAATCTATGATACTCTACCCACTGATAGAATTTAGATATCATATGTAATTTCCCACCTATATTTAGTCAAATCCTAGGGCCCAATTTGGGGATTAAACCAAGAATTATATTTATATTTTATTTATTTATTTTCTTGGTATTTTATTTCAATTTCAATTTTATTTATGAGTTTTAGGAACAAATTAGGATGTATCCATGACCCCTCTATATTTTCAAAAACAAATATCATATTAATTATACTTATAATAGTTAATTTATTTTATATGTCTATAAACATGGAATCAAAGTAGTAGAAAGTGAAGTTGAATAAAATGTACGGAATTCATACTAAGTAAATTTAATTCAAATTGGGAATTTAATTCACATCTTGAAAGTGTTGTAGATTCAAGATGGGAAAAAACTCACATCATGAAATAATTCATGTCCTAAATCAATTCATTAACATAAAACAAGAAGAACCCCCACAAACTAAGATGAAGCATAATTTAGTGGAGTATGTGAGTTTAAATTATTTATTTAATTGTTTCGCTCATTATTTTTTTGGAAATATAATGAAAATTTCATGCCCCACTTTGAACTCTTGAACACTAGTATGGATCTAGGGGAGATATGTTACAAAATATAATTATTATTCCCTGTTTTAATTTTTATTTTTACATGATTAAAGTAGGGAAATGTTAAAATGAATGATTAGTGTTAAGTATAAGACGATAAATTTGAATAATTATGATTTTAGAGATGATTTTAATTTTTTAAATGAAATTATTCTTAGTTTTTACTTTTTTAAATTGTGAAAATTATATGAATTAGCTTATTTTTTGTGCATTTTTATGCATGATTATACCACACGGTTTTTTCTCATCTCCAATAAAAATTCTTAACCAAATATTTCCCATTTATTTTAATAGTATATTTCGTAAGATACTAGAGCATGTTTTCTTCTAGAACTTTCATGGAATCTTTTTGAAGATAATACTGTACAGAATAAATTTTTTCATAATTGAATCATTTTATTATTAATCACTTTTATCCATAGGCCCATCATGACATTAATCATACACTTTTCCATGGAATTCATGAATAAACTTTCTAGTAATTGATAAATGTTACAAGACTATCATATCTATTCCTAACCTACTCATTTCAGTTTACATGATATTCCAATAATCATGAGTGGGTAAGAGGATGCCCTGAGTATATGAGTATGTACTTAATTTTTTGGGGTTCTTATAAGGTTTGGAGAAGATTACATTTTTCATTATTCTTTATTATTATACTATTTTTCGAAAAAAATATAAAAAGAATTGGTTATGTCATTTGAGGAACATAGTTCCAAATTTAAGGACAAAAAATATTTGGACTGTATGTTTTAAGGTGGTGTGTGTGATATTTTTCTTAACCAAAAATTTTGAAAAAAATAAGGGAGAAAAGAAAAAAATAGAGAGAAGAAAGAGGGAGATCAATTCAATATGATTACTCATACTATGTTCCTCGTTAGATATTTGGGGGATGGGAGATGAAATTTATAAAAGTATTTTATAAGAATTAGTTTTTGATATCATGAAGTGTGATAAATATTCAAAACTAATTTTGAGTTTTAATTTTAATCATTTACTCTACCAAGATTATTCCATAAAGGATTTTTATCCTTAATGAAAAACCCCTTGAATAATTCAGAATTCTCCCTCTATATGATGGAGAAGCTAGATGTCTTGCAATACTATGGTAAGTGACATGTACTTAAAGTATGAGTACAATTCCGATTACATTTATCACCTTGAGAGACTAGTAAAAAAACTAATTTTAGGTAGATTTTAATTGGTATGAAAATTATTTAATAATTATAAAATAGAAATTGAATGAAGGAAGAGAACTGCTATTTCTAAAGGGGGATAGTAAAATTAATGATTAACTATTTAAATTTTTAGAATGAGGAGTTTAACGACTTATTTTTTTTGAAATTTTAATATTTATTCTCTATTTTCAAATATATTATTTTGTTACTTTTGAATTATAAATAATTGTAGATTGTAATTCCTTTAAAATGATTTTTAGATTACTTGATTGGCGAAAAGAAATTGATAAGTGTGGAGAAGTTATCATAACCATATTTTTATAATTATTTTTATAATAAAATTAATTGTTTGTGAATTTTTGTGTACTAAAATTTCTATTATTAATTATAATTAAATTTATTGTAGGATACCACATAGTTTTGAAAAATGAACAAAAATAATGAATTAAGAGGGCTAAAGACACTCCATAATGCAACACGAAGTGGCTTGACATTTCATTGAAATATTAAAGATGGAATCCAGAATATAGTTGACTAAAAAAGTGAAATTATTATTATATTAAGAATAAAATTATTGACTACGATAAAAGATAATTGATGAACCAATTACAAAGCTCGAAACTGAAGAAACCAGTTTAAACTGGGAGAAGCCTGACGGAAAACAACATTAAATATCATGAATTTAATTCAAAAAATAAATCCTAGAGAATAATTTAGAGCATTAAATAGTTCAATAAAAATAACATTCCATGAACATTACACATCATGAATACTATTCATGATGTGAAATTCTATAATAAACCAAAAATTTGTAGTCTCTATCTTAAATAATGGTAGGATACCCTTTGATAATATGAGCCTACTAAGATCCATTTACGATGGATCGACCACATATAAGAACAATAAATACAAGATAAGGTCATAGGAAAAGAGATCATACACATTGGGTTCTACCACAACAGTAGACTATAGGGACAATACTTTTTTAGGTTTTTCTTTTCTGTATAAGTTTTATAATTTCTTTCTCATATCATCGCGACATCATGATTTTTAATTTAGGTCTGACACTGTATTCATCATTCCTTATTTCTATTCCAAACATAATGTATCCCTCTCTTTTATTTTAGATTTTGATCTATTTTCACATCATAGTTTCAAGTGACTAAACAGAGGCTTGACCCTATCAGTTGTCTTACATGGTTCTTAATTATCATGACTTAAATTACTAATGTGTTAACTCTATTTGTGGTGGATAATAGATAAATGAACATGTGTTTCAATAATCCACAAAAATGGATCTCAAGCCCATTCCTTTTATTCCATTCATTACTTTTATGTACCTTCTCTCAGATAAAATCTATAAACCGTGGAGTTGAGGATAACTGAAGGGGAAAAATGGAATACAATGGATCCATGTTATTTTTGAATTTTACTCTAAGTCGAGGTGTTGTTCTATTTTTCTATTGGATGAGGTGATATTTGGTTTTCGGTGGATGTTTCCTTGGAATAATAAATATAAAACACTTTAAAAATGAAAGTAAATTAGTTCCTTTATATGTTTTTATAAATTATACTATCATATTGAATTTATGAAAGAAATAAATATTGATGGAACCCATGTTAAGAAACCCATGGGCCAATTTTTTTTCCTAACCTAATTTTTTTTCTTCAACATAGTAGTATTGTTTTCATGTTTTATAGTTTTTTTTTCAGAACCCAAAATTATATATCGATTATTTTAAGATATTAAATAAAATATCTAAAAAAATATATGAGCTGAATTCAGAATCCACGATTTATTGAATTTAATACTCCTCAAGTGAGATGATATTGGTAAACCACTTTTCTACATTAGAAAAAAAATAAAATTATAATTTTTCATGACCTATGATAGGTGTGCTAAAGTACTATTTTATCTAAAAAATGACCAACGAAAAATTTAGTTAACCTATTGGAATAGGAGAACCATGGTCAGTAAACCACATCGTGATTAATGTGAGTGATAGTTTTTATATGAACATTGTTTGAAGACGAAGGACAATAGATATAAGTTTTCTATCTGTTTTCCTTCCCTTTAGATACATAATTTTTGTCTAGGGTGTCTTTTAATTACTCTTTTTTACTTAGTTTAATGAAATATTTTTCTACTAGAAGATGGTTTAAATATACCACTATGAAATTATTATCTTTTTATAGTGATCATATCATTGTTTATTTTTCATTTTTTGTAATTAAGATGTTATAGAAAATCATAAGATATTATTTTTGGTAATTCTAATTATGTTCGGGTTGAATATTTTTATATTTTTGATATTGTTTGAGTCTTTATGTATAGGTGATGATTGATATTTTCCTTAGAACTAGTCTTATTTTTGGAAATACCACTAATGATGATAAAAAATTGTTTATTGATCTAGAAAATTATGATAATAATTTACTAACAAGTATATAAATGTTTATTTTTTCATGTTAGAAAGAAATGTAGTGGTCGCATTAGTCATAAAAATGATGCATAAATTCTAGCACAACTATAAAATTTGGCATCAAAAACTAATTTTTATGTTTTCACCTTTTTAAATAAACAACACATGGATATAATCATAAAAACCTGAGCATGTTATTATATAATGAATATATTATTGTTTAATATATAGGAACCTCATTAAAATTAAGAAGATATATAAAAAGATAAACATGGACAATGTGGTCCCACATAAAACATATATGACTTATGATTTGTCCTGATCAAAATTTTATCATTACATTTTCAAATATATATGTATTGAATTTTTCATTGGTATGGTTGAATAAGATGTAATTTTGGAACAGAATTTTTTCCTTATAATCATTACATTCAATATTAACTTATAGAAAAAAATGAATCATACGGTAAAAAATAGTTTTGTTATTTCATTATTATTATGAAAGATTATAATTTATAATATAAAAAAATTATTTTTTTTTAAAAAAAAATCATATTTTTAGAAAATTAATCATTAAACCACATCATATTTAAAGTGATTTGTCCATTTCACAATGTTCATTGTTTAATTATAATCTACCTATGATATAGTTATTTATCACATTATTGATATTCCCATAGAGTTAATACACTACTGAGAAGGGGGATTGAATCTGTGGTGGTAGTATTTTATAATTTCTGTCACTTAGAAATTATTCCCTATAAACATTTAGTACTCGATCCTCTCTCAAATATAACTCATCCTTACCCTAATAAATAAAAAAGTAAATGAAAGTCATGGGAATTTTTTTTCAAGGTTCGGTCCCTGTGTGGGTACCCAATCTATTCATTGTCCAGTTTCAATCTCAGTCAATAAATTTTCCATTATACTCTTTCAATAATTACAATGGGTGAGAAGTTATAATCACTTACCTATGGTGGTTCCCAACACATACAACATTATTAGACCATATTATATTGTCTCCCACCAACTACAATTTAAAATGAAAAGAACAAGAATTATCACTTGATAGATAAGAGTATCTCACAAACTATTCTAGGACACCCCTAATTCTGGCACCTGATCTAACTAGGGACATAAACAAATGTTCATTATTGATTACTCCATAATTGTGAAATTACCAAGGAATCAAATGTAAGAGTGTGTGGATATTTTTTACCAATAAATATAACAATAAATATACTGTTTAAATGCATCAAATATATATAATAACTCATCCAAAAGTAGGACATCCAATTAAAGTCAAAAAACAAATCGAAAAATCAAATCAAATATAGAATAAATACACATGGACAACTAAGAAAAATCCATTTCACAAAAGATTTTATGAATAGTCGATTATCTCGACATATAGGAAGTCCAGAATTATTGAAAAATAAATGGTACAAAATGAAAAAAAAATTAAAATCCTAAATAAAAACAATCATCTGACCCATGGGAAACATCCACCCTCAACACAGAACCCAATCTAGAAGAATCTAGAAGGAAAGAGTATACATATTTAAACTCATGTAGAACTTGATCATAACCTAAATTTATATATAGGTGTGAGAAAAAATTCCAAATAGGTATCCTCCCCACAAACCATTCATAATATTTTAAGAAAAAAAACCTTTTATGAAATTTTTAAATACCCTTTATGAAAATGGAATGCTTTTTAGTTTTAAAAAATCAAAATCCAAAATTTAATCCAAAATATCCTTACCTTAAATCAAGATAGTCTATGAATAAAAACCAATTAATTTTCCAAAAAGTTTTAGATCCCCATTTTAAATAAAACATAGAAATTAATTTGAAAATTATAAAAAGTTGGTGACTTGATTTAAAAACTACTTTTTAAAAGTGAAATTTCAAATTCATTTATAAAATGAATTTCAAACATTAAAGAATTAGTAGGACATAAAATATAAAATAAATGTTTCTATAGAAATAAATGATGCGAAACAAAGAATGAATATGGGTGAATAAATAATAGAAATGGATAAGAGAAAAGAACTCAATTTAATTAGTAATATCATCATCACATTAGAGGATAAAAAATCAATAATATTAGCACAGAATACAAAGAAAATAAAAGTAAACAACATAATGGGAGGATACATAGGGGAACTAAATCTAGTATTAACTAGTGAAATAACTTCATAAGATAGAAAAATAACCTAAATTAAAGGGATATATATAATAAAGTAAATTTATAGTGGGGTGCTATATATATTATATCACCAATCAGTGTAACACACATAACTAATGGAAAGAACATCTACCTAATATAGGTTTTCTTATATAAGCTTCTGGGTTCCCATGAGATAAATATGTCCAGTTTAGTTCAAGAACCACATATCCAATCACATAAAATTATAAAACATATAAACAAACATTCAAATTCTATCTAATTAATACTTATCATAATTTGAAAATTGAGCCACAATACTTCTATGAATAATCAAATCAAGAAATTTTTTCCTAATACCAAACATAATTAAATTAATTAGAAAGATACTTTTTAAATTAAAATGAAAATATATTTTATCATGGATAAATTATATATCTTCCATTTAATTCTAAAAAAATGTTTGAAACTTAAATTAGGAAATCCTCTTTGAAGAATGTCTTGCATAAACACCCAAAACTCATAAAATAGTATTAAATTAATAAAAAATCCCATATTTTTAAATATTATCAATTTAAAATTATTTTAGAAGATAAAATACCCTTCATGTGTTATAGATTAAAATTGAAAGTCCAATTAGGAATTTTAATCTACCATGAAACATGTTAGAACATAAAAAAATAGTTTTGAGCTTTGAATAAAATGGGGGAACAGTTTTTATTTCCTTGAAAAACAAAGAAAATCAACCTCTTTGATCAAAAATATTTGACACACCCACTAAGTGTCAAGAATAATTAAAAAATATGATATAAATATTATTAAATAGATTTTATTAATGTAAATATTTATGCATGGATAAATCCTACCTCAAACTAAGCATAGATAATGTGATTCCCATTGATACATGAAGAGGAGGACCCAAATAATGATTCTCACACCCTAACATCAATAACCATACAATATTAGTTTTAATTACATCCTTTGTGTTCAAGAAATTGTTATAAATATTGAGTAAATAACTAATAACTTGATGAATAATGACAGATAAGGAAGAGAGGACCTAATCCTGAAATAATCTCTTAATCACAAAAGAAGAATAGTCAAAATCCATAGGAGTATGAAAAAGGAAGATTCCTTGGGGAACTCCTCTATGAATCAACTGAGTGGGAATAAAATAACTAAAGGAGAGTGGGATAAAAATCACTTGGGTTTGAATATACATTACATAAATATTAAATTCTAGAAACTTTCCATAGTTTGGATGCATGATTAACCAAAACCTGTACCAGCAATGTTCCCCCAATAGGCTCACCTTGGAAATTAAAAGGTTGGGTCACATTATTAGGAAAAATATGTACCAACTATGAAAAGAATTATTGATAAATATTTTTTTATGATTTCATGGTTTTCTACATGGTTAGTAATAATTTTTCTATAAATAATCAGTTTTCACCCCATCATTAAAATTTTAAATAATCAATGAAATTAAACGTATAATTCAAGGATATGTGTATAAATAAATAAATAAAAGAAAATAAAATGGAATGTGAAGGTCTGGGTGTACACAAAAACTCTACCATAACAATTTTTACCTTAAAATACATTATTTGAATTAAATTATATAGACAGTAATTTTCAAGACACAGTGATGTGAACACTCAAATTTGAAAGGAAAATATGGTCGGACCAATTAAACAACATATCCACAGAAACAAATATACAAAAATCCCAGATCATGACTAAAAACAAAAAATGAGTATAAGAATCACTAGGGAAAAACAAAATGATAATTGAGGCTAATACATGGACTCACCACTATAATAATTCCACTAACATGGGGGAGAAAAGAATATAAGGATTCTTTAAGGGAAACACTACAACTATAATAAAACTCTAAATCATAGAAATTAAACTAGGGAATTTAATGAAGGGAAAATCTAAAAATTTATTTATCCAAAAAAGGTCTCCAAATAAGAATCTAGTATAGAGAATCAAAAATTAAGAATACCATATTAATAATGGAGAAATGGATTAGGGATGGAAGAAAACTGAACCACTTAGACTATTACTCAACCCAGTCTGTGATACTTCAAGATGAAAGGATTTGAAAACAACTTAAATATATTTTATGATAATAGGAATTTTATATATTGAGTTATATAACATATAACACTTGAGATAGATTATACTAGATAATATAAATAATTTATTCTCACAATATTAGGAACCTTATCAAAACTTATAAGAGGAGGGTTACCAGCCATTTTCGTCTAGCCTCTAGAAACTAACATTTTTATTTGGTCCCCACAAACCACATCATCAAATAAATCCCATCCAGATGATAAAAACTCCAAATTATGTTCTGAATAATGGTATATATCAAAAACCATACATCTATCAAGTACTTAATAGTGAATCAAGAATATTGAATCTACTTAATGAAAGAGAAATGAATGCTAATAAATAATTATCTTCTAAGGATTGACCCCTAGAAGGAATTAACATTATCACTCCACATGGCCTTTAAGAAAATCCTTCAACTAAATGAATCACACTTACCAAGCCATAAGAAATAAAAGTTTGAGAAATATCACAAAAAATGGACTTATCATAATCCATACAGACCATTTTGGGATGCATAGTAAATAAAAAAGTAACACAATGTTCAAATTAAGAATACACATGAATTTGACACATCCTGAACTAAGAAAACCATAGGTAAAAAAGAAAAACCCAAGGAGAAAAATAGTAAAATCCACTCAAGAAATCAACATACCATTCAAAATAAAATCTTTAAAAAAAATTCATCTAAAACCAATTTGTTTTCTCAAAACCTAAATTTTAATCCTAGATTAAACATTTAAATAAATAGCACATTTCACCACATAAAATTATTTTTAATTAAATTTAAAATATTTTGTTATAAATTTAAAACTCAAATATAAACCTAACTTATATTTGATATTATTTCATGAATTGATGTTCAGAATAACCCATACTCATTTTAAAAAAATTACATTACTTAGAAATAATCATGAAAACATTTTTAATATATAAATATCAAGTTCACTTAAGTTTTTCATAGAATAATTACTTAATAATATTAAAATCCACTAAAAAGTAACCTTCTATTTCATAAACCCTTTTTAGTACCATTTGTAAATATAAAACCTTTAACACATTTTATATTAATTTGGAAAAACCATTTATCTCCTTTAAAAAATTACCTTATCTAAAATAAAACTATGTTTTAAACATGATTTATTATCAAAATTAGTTTACATATCCTTAGTACACCTTGAAATATTCATTATTTCATACTAAATAACAGTTACAAAAACCTTGAGCAATTCAAATTCAAAAGGAATAAAAAAAATCCAAACGGGATAGCATTTTTGCATAGTTTTTCCATGCAAAAACCCTATAACTACCACTGGGAGATCAATATAGAACCATGAACATGTACACCACATATTTATCTAGACCATGCGAGCTAAATCCGATTCTACATTTCGGCCCACATTTTCATCCCAAAATATGAATGATATTAAAAAACCAATATAACCTCAATATCATCTAAAATAATATCCATCCAAATGAAAATAAATCATGAAGATTGAAAAAAACAAAAAAATCATTACTCTAACCCCAACACCCATGGTAACTTGAGGATCTATGCATGTGAAGGACAACTAGACTATCCTTGCACTTACTTCTCATGTTTTGATAATCTTATATCTTATCTACCAAACTCACCTAAATAAAAATGGAAACTAGAGATCCTTGGTCCTTTTAAGAAAGTCTCCTTTAATATTTTTCTTTCATGAACCAGTATAAGACACCCTTAATATAGTAACCTGATCCGACATTCTAAATAACCCAAGGCACATTTCCAATCACCCCATGATATAGACATGAACAAGGGAATCAAATATAATCGCCTAGAAACAATTTTACCCAATTAAAATAATAATAAATATGTTACAAAAATATATTGGTGTTATAAAATGAATCTTATATAATTTTCATGTCTAGGAAAATTAAATTAAAAAATATAAAATAAGGGATAAGAAAAAATGACATAACAGACAAAAAAAAAGAGAAATCAATATCATAAATGAGAGTAAAAATTTTTTACAATCTAAAAATAAAATATGTTTAGAATGGATGATAGATACATAGTTCCAAATGAATAAAATAAAAACTAAACACCAAAGTGAAAACAGTTGTGTCGCCTATGGCCATTATCGAACCACAACACCTAACTCAATCTATATGTATCAAGTGAGAATGATTATATAGAGAATTACTCCTATAGAACATGTACATAACATGGAATTAATATGTTGGTGTTATCATAAATTCCCATTAGGTATTATCCTCACATCAAATGATACTAATTAAAAGTAAAATATTTCATGCTAATTTGAAATAAATTTAACCAAAACAGAAATCTATTGAGAATTTAAGTAAACCGAATCATGTAATTAAATCCCAAATTTTATTACATGAAAATGATATTGGTATATAGAGGAAAACATATGAATTTTAAAAGAAGATGAATTAGAACCCATTTTTAAAGAAATAATAAGAATGAATTTGAAAATTATAAAATGTTAATGACTACATTTAAAACACATTTTTTACTTGTTTAGTTTCAAATAAAATTGTAGTCTGACTATAAAACATCAAATAAGTAGTGGGATTGAAAATATTAAATGCAACTAGTCATTAATAATAGTGATAAGTAATAAATAACAAACAGATGGGAATAAATATTATTAGTTGATAAAAAAAGTTGTTCAAAGTAAACGGTAATATCATAGTCATAAGAGATTATAAATAGGCGATGATATTAGTTCACAATAAACAGAAATAATTAAAAGTTAATAATTTCTGAAGAGAGGACCTAGAGGAACAAAATATTGGAGTACTGAGTGAAATAATGTTACAAGTTATGGCGATATCTTCAACATGTGGCATAGAAATAATTACTTCACATGATAGTTGGGGTTCCACAACTATTACTTCACTAGTCAGAGAGACACACATTACTAGTGGAAATTAACACATCATAATATTGGTTACCCTACCCATGTTCTTAGGTTCCCATGATCACTGTAAGAGGAGGTAATTACAAGAATGTCATAGAAAATAAAAAAATTATAAAACATATAAACATCAATAACCTATTCTGCTATAAATATCTTTCATAAAGTGCCAAATGACCTTTGATACTTCTTGAAAGATCCAAATCATGAAATTCATTTCCAAAACCAGGAATGTTTCAATGTTTTGAAATAATACTTTTAAATTAAAATGAAACATAATTAAATCATGAATACATTATTTAAATTCAATGTAAAACTAAAAAAATTTATAAAAATAAAATGATGAAAACAAATTTAATGACCACCTCATCTAAATGCCCAGGAATCCCAAAAAAATGTCGAATTAATCCCAAAATACCAATAGTTTTAAAAATGACCAATTTAAATTTATCTTTGAAGATAAAAAAATGATCATGGGTTAAAATATAAATTCATTTGTCCATCCTAGAATTTTATCAAACACAAGACATGTGTCCATCTTTAAAAATAGTTTTAAACTGTTAATAAAAGGAGGGACCAATTTCACTTTTCTTGAAATTTAAAGAGAATAAATATATTTTATGAAAAATATTAATCATACTCACTCAGGGTCATATAAACCTAAAATATTTTTCAAAAAAATCCCAATCAATAAAGGCTATAAATGTAAATATTTTCAAATGGATAAAACCTACCTCAAACTAATCATGGATGAAACAATTCATTCTGATATAAGAGCTGGAAATCCAAAGAACAATCCACACACACAAACATTAAGAACCACAAGGTAATAAGTAAAATAAAATATCTATTTCTGGACTAATGGGTATGTATAGTGAATGATGAAATTAAATAATAATAATAATTAATGGAAAAGAATAGATGGTGAAATGTTGAAAAAAAACTTAAATACTGAAAAAGAATAGATCAAAACCAAGGAAGGTGAAAAAAGAATCATCAGTGATATCTTCTACACATAATGAAAATGGGAAGAAATGGTATCAAGGAGTGGTTAACAATATATAGTGGTATAATAGGTATTTATGTTTTTTTAATGTAAGGGAAATTTTAATGGTTTGACTGTATGGTTTCCCAAACAGTGTGCAATATCATAGCAATGAATACTGCAACCTCAAAATTTTATAATTTCAGGGAAACTCGACATATAATTCAAGGATTTGAACACAAATAAACACACACACACACACACACATATATATATGTATATATTAATTAAATTCATTTTTGGAGTGTGATATATATTTTTCACCAAATTATTAAGATCATCTCCTTTGAGACTTTAGAAATTATTAGAATATAGTATCCTTATTTCATCCAGAACCACTTGATGATTTAGTTCTTTTATGTGAACCAAATTAATGTTTTTTATCTATATTATGTCACAAAATGATCAGTCACATATAGTTTTTTATTCTCACTATTAAACTATGGCACTTGACTTTATTTCTATCTATAGTTTTCAGTCTTAGTAATGTTATAATATATCTCTTAAACTTCTCCCATTATTATGGACTTATCAATAATCCAGAATTAATTTTAGAGAAGTATCATAACCAAATTATAAAATTACATCCTTGGCACATTTCATCAAAAAAAATTTACTGTTGGAATGCTCCCTTGATCATCGAATATTATTCTCATCATTTGACCATTGTAATAATTATAATTATAAAAATAAGATTATTATATTTTCTCCTCATATAAGATATTAAATAAAATGACCATGAATTTATTCATCTTTGATCACCATTCAATATAATTTAATAATATATTTATTTATTAATTACAAAAGGTTCATGTTGTGATCTCCACATCATTCCACTGGATCAGCTTCAGTTCACATATTCTTCAATCTATTCATAGTGTGAATATACTAACTGAGGTGAAACAACACTTGATAACTCATCATTAATAATAGAAACATTGTTTCATGAAATTATTTAACTTAATAACTATAAAAAGTTATCCAATTTAAATTTAATGTAATATTCTAATGATTATCATTAAATGAAATCAACTTTTCCTTTATCCCTAATTAAAAAATTCTTGTTTTCGTATCCTTTTTCGTGGTGAAAATATTTTTTTTCTTCATCCAAATTGAATCAAAATTAACTTATTTATTTTTAATTCAATTAATTAATGTATTAGAAAAATATAAATTTAATTCTGTAAAAATATTTCATTTTTTAATTTCTCAAATATCTAATACTTTTAAAATCTCACATTTTCACAAAATAACTAACTCTTACAAATTTAGTACTCTTAAAAATCCGTATCTTCAATTATTAAGACTTAGGGTTACCCTTATACTCTTTTTTTACTCTTAAAAAGTGTATAATGACTCTTATGATGTCTTGTAGTACCTTTTTTCTGTCTTAATTTACACTTATTAATTTATCATTTACTCAAATATTTCGATACTATTGAATTTGGTGAAGTATCATGACACTCTTATGAAGTATATGATTAATCTTAGGAAGTCTTGAGTTACCCTTTTAAAGTTATTCCTATATGAAATTACAATATCACTAGTGAGAATGATCCTTAGGATGTGTAGACTGACTGTTCCAAAAATTTTACACATTTTATATTTTTAATCCATCCACTATAAATAACTCGTTAAACCTCAATATGAAACTTAAAAATTCATAAAAAATATATGTTTCATACTCAACCTAAATATTATTGATTTATTATTATAATAATTGATCTACATCAAATAATTCCATAACATCTTTAATTTATCTCATGGATGCACAAAAATTCTCAAAAAAACATCAACCATCTAATAATAAATAAGTATAAATCATGGGGTTAGTATCTAGAAACATGATGATGCACCTATAAAGAAACATGTTAATTAAAAACTGAAAAACAACTTCTTATGAATGTATGATATGTAATATAATCTCTTTATCTAGATATTTCTAAAAAATAATGTTTCATGATGATGTTATCAGCCTATGTGCTCAGTGTCTCATTATATGACTTTTTGGAAATGAACTGGCTAATAAAACCATAATTGTTAGGGGATTAATTATAAATTTCTATTTAAATTAATGGTAATAATATATCAACTTTTTCTCTTAAACATAATGTAAAAATCCATTATTATATTTTTCAATAATATCAAATCATTTGTGATACACCAAATGCACCTATCATTTCTTTGAACAAAAGTCACCATGGTTTATGGCCATCCATCAAAGTACATGAATTATGATATCTATTATTTATAATATTAAATTAAAAGGACCATTTCAAAAATTCTTATATAGTAACATCCAATTAAATATATAAATATGGATTTAATACAGGTAGGTAATGTTCGGATAATCTACTTTCTTGAGATTACCTGGGATAAACAACATGAGAAGTCTAAATAACTCTTGGGTCCCTACCCCTTATAGGCAATATGATTTTTTTCTTGTAAAATGATATCATCAAGTCATAGAACATGAATTTATGAATAATTTCATGGCACTTTGGTTATTATCATAGAAGGGAACTACTATGAAATTTTATTCATATATGTACCCTAAGGATAATATCACATACCATATCACATAGAAGAATAATAATGATGAATTAATGATATTTTAATTATTCCAAATATCATTAAAATAGGTAATTAAATACTATATATAAGTTTTTTCAATGGAATAAACTACATCACACCCCCATTTCACTGGAGACAACAACTACCAAATATTAGTCTCCTTTATCTCACATGATATTCATGCTTCTGATAAGATGAAGGCGTAGTCAAGGGACCCTCCACATTCCCCCCATTGAAACTTTGACAATAGTAACTTTACCCCTTGGATAATAATACCTTAAGGGTTGATATTTTTTAAATTTGTAATTTTTCTAATTATATATCCTTAAATCCATTTTTTGTTCCACCATAACAGTATTATCACAATACAATGTGATATGATATCTACTATTGGCCACCACATCACTCTTTTGGATGAATTTTTTAATCCCAACTACTTATATGGCAGTATAAAATGTTGTTATATACTCTAATTTTGTTTTAGAATTAGTGATAACTACTTTCTTTGAACTCTTATATCCCACAACTCATTCATTGAGACTAGAGAAATATACTAAGTATGACTCCAGATCATTCTAATCTATTTAGAAACTAGCATTAGCATATCCTCTAAAATCGGAATATTCAAATCCTCTATATACTAGGAACATATTCTTATGGTGCTGCAGCTAGTTAAGTATAAGCTTAATAACATATTACATTTACTATTCTAGATCGTCTTGATATCTTGTTTCTATTCTCAATGAATAGGTAACATTATGCCTAGTATATAACATGGCATATTTGATTGATCCTATCAAAGAATCTTATATGATTCAACACACACTCTTTCCATCGTTCCATCTATCTCCCATTATATATAAGGAGAAAATTTATTGGATAGATTTATAACATGTGACATTTTATCGAATCCCATCTTATACAATTTAATATTTAATCTCTTTAGTATTTTGTCAATATATGTACCTTGACCTAGTACAAGAAGCTTCTTGGATCTATCACGAATGATCATGATGCCAAGGAAATTTTATTTTAATCTATGTCCTACATGGACAAGAACTTGTTTATCCAATCCTAAAATAATTAAAAGTCAGTTATTTAATTTCCAACAAGTAATATCCCCTCAATATATACAATAATGACTATGAAAAAAGTCACACTAAACAACTTGTAAACACACTTGTCACATTCATTTTTTATGAAACAAAAATCACTGATGAATTCATCAAGAAGAATATTACATGAGATAGATTCTTCGTTCAATCTATAAAAGGATACCTATAACTTTTGAATCTTATTGTAATTTATTTTTTTCACAAACCATTATGGTTTTGTCATATTTATATATTCCTAAATATTTATATTTAGGTAATTAGTTTTTAAAAACTTTGTTTAAATTTTTTAGTCCTATAAATCTATTATAGTAAGCAGTATTCTGATGTATTTAAACTTGAAAATGAGAGAAAGGGTTTCACCATATTCAATTATTTCATGTTTTTTAAATAATTTATCCACTATCCAGTATTTATGGGTATTCATTTTACCTTCCATGTTCAATTTTATATTGAATTTCCTTTTTCTCCCAATATTATTTACTTCCACTAGATGATCAAATAAATCCCATAATTGGTAATGATATATGAAATACATCTCAAAATTCATGGTTTCATTCGATCTTGTAGCTTCTAATCTCTTTATCATATCCTTATAAGAGAAAAATCGCTATTTTTAAGAAATAAAGATTCACCATCCTCAGAGACTATACTACTGTATATCTCTTGTTTTCTAACATACCTAGTGATCATAAGTAGTATATGTCTTTCAAAAACATCCTCTTATATATGGACCTTTGTACTTTTTTAACACACCAACTATATTTTTTCATGAGCATAAACTTTATTAACCTTTATCAGTATATTACTATCCTTATTGGAAATTCATTCCCTCTCTATAATGGTAAGGAATTAAGATAATATAACTAATTTATATAATGGGTTGTACATGCAATGTGGTATAGTTTCTTTATTATATCCTATAAGGATACACTTCATGAGTCCAAATTATAGTTTATTGCATTTTAAGGTCTTAAAAACATATCACATCCCCATGCATGCAAATAGGATAAAAATGGTTCATTCCCAGTCCACAATTAGGATGGGATTTAATTTTTCACTTTTATTGGAAAAAAGTTTAGTATAAATACTATAATTGTTTCTGCCTATCACCAAAGGTATAATGGAATATTTGAATGACTCATCATCGATATTACCATGTAAATTAAAGTATGAACTTGATATTCACTAACACCATTTTACTATGGTGTATAAGGAGGAATGATATGGGATAATTTCCAAAAAAACTTAAATATGATCGATATACTCTAGGTTTATATATTCAACCCCTCAATCATATCAAAGCTTCTTTATCTACATACAAACATGATTCTCTACTACTTTCTTGAATTCTCGAAATTTCTCTTAGGGTTTGGACTTATACCTCACTATGTAGTCATATATATTTTAATAATCCATTAGAGAAAATGAGTAAAAATACCTCGTCTAGATCCTATTGTAAATGTACTGGTTACATTTGTTAATTGTGAATCTATAATCTTTGTGATACTTTCTCATTTATCACTATATATTTGTTTGTTCATTTTTCCTTATAAATAATCATTCTATATTTATGGTGATTTTATCTTAAAATAGACTAAATAACAATCATAAATGATTTTGTCAAAACCTTCTAGCTTACATGACAATGAAGTTGATTCCACAATTGGGGGTGAAATGTTTCATTAAAACTTGATTCTTTATCAACTTCTAATATTTTTTTATTAATTTATTGCATAAATACCTTCACAAAGTTTCTTCACACCATAAAAAATTCTTTCATTATAAAATTATCATTATTTAGTTCTAAAATAGAAAATAAATCCATCAATTTGAAGTATGAAATATTGATGAACTTTTAGTAACACTGAACACATAATAACAATTATTTAAACTAATAAAGTGATATTGGTAATGTGAGGTGGTTGTTTTAAATAGTTTGAGAAGCCAGAATTACTCCATTGTTACACCATAAATCCTCTTATTATTTATAAATCTTTTTCAATCTACTTGGTTTCTATAATTGGATACATATGTGAGAAACAAAATCTAAATCTAGTAACCAATTATTATATATAAAAAATTAATCTGGATAAAAAATGAACCTAACACAACCACTTGATTCATTAATTATGTTTATTTATTATTTTAGTATCCAAGTTGGTCATATACAATATAGAAAATTCCTTTTCATGTTCTTGTATTTGGATATTACTTTTCTTAAAAAGATGATTATCAAAATTCATAGACATTGAGTGAGTCTTTAGGACCTTTCCCTTGATTTTTCTTTTATACCCCACCAAGATTGGGTTTTTTTCATGCCACATATCCTTATAAACATAGAGAATCAAAGGAATTATGATAGTGAATTATCATTATTTCCCATATTATAATTAATAATTAATAATGAGAATGTCTTTGGTATTGAGTATAGAACGAAATATGTGAATATATAATCATGTATCTTAAATTCCCAGACATATCTGCATTCAAGGTATCCAATTAACTTGACTACATGAGGAAAATATGGCACTGACTCTCCAAAATTACCTATGAATTGTACATTAGAGATCTCATATCACTCTTGTTTTTCCTTATCTTGATAAAGATCATGCTGGGGATAAAAGATTCTATTTTCATCCATATCTACATACAACATTAAAATCTCACTTTACATGGATGATATCATAAAACATTATAAATTTTTAGAGTCATCCAAATGTTTCATGTAAATTGATTTTCAATATCACTAGCCTCATTATCAATCACTTTATGAATAGGGGTTTCCAACACATATAATATCTATTAATTAAATTCAATATTGTAGAAGAACTTATTCCATTCCTGTAATTTCAATACGGTGAGAAGTTTATCCTTCTCTGAAATGGATTGAAGTGATATTTCTAAAATTATATGCCTTTCCATTTCTATAATAAATAATATTTTATTTTTAATATTTTATTTGGATTTAAAAATAGATAATAAATTTAATTTAATTTATTAATCTCCAAATATTTTATTAAAATATGATAACCCTCACTATTGGTATTAGAATATCGTATCGATTAGAAATTTTATCCGTGGTAATCCAAGAATCCATTCTCATAAACCATAAACTATACATGAAAAATAATTGAATAAATTTTGGAAGATGTAACATGAAAAATTCACAAAAAAATATATCCTTGATCCATGTAGTGAACTTCACAGACCTTATATTCTATACTTTGATTTCCTCAACACTTTCCACTAAAATGGTATTGAAAAAACCTTTTCCACTATAACCTACAATGATTTGGAAATGTTAGACCAGTACCCTTATAATATTTACATGATAGAAGCTCCCATAAAATGGTTATGACAATACTTAATTCAATGGTTTTATTCTTATTTAGGTAATAAATATTTTGTTTAACATAATATTTTATCTATTTTATTTTTATCTTTATGTGTAAAATACCCATTATATATTATCACTTACATGTTAATATTGTGTTTATTTTACATTAGTGATTAGAAATTTCTAGGTAAAATTTAGACAAATTATAAATTTAATTTTAATTCATTCATTTGGTATTGTGAATTAATTATTTAAGGAATAAACATATTTAAATAAAAAATCCTGAAACTAAAATAAATAAAATAATTAAAGTGGAATGAACTTGATTGATTCTAATGGGTTGTTGATCTAGTGGATGATAAACCTATAATGAACCATACGTAAACATTACATAATATTGAGTTTTAAGTCAAGAATTAGGTTTTTTACATTCCAAATATATTTTTGGTTTATAGTTTTATAGAATTCATCCATCACCACAACATGAATAAATTTTACATTACAAATTTCTCACTTCCAATTGGTATTTATTATTGCCATAGAAAAATAATTTTATGATATAACAAGTTTTATTTTCTTGACATATCTCCATAATTTTCATCTTGGCCTCATCCTTGTCCCTACTCATCCTTAAAACCCTATGATTTTTTCTAAATATGGGATGATCGTCAAAATATTAGCAAGGGTAATATGAATAAAATAAAAAAACATGTTAGTTCATGAATACTTAAACAATATTTTTCTTTCAAAATTTACTTTTGGGATAAAAATAGACATTTTATAACCCATGAAATTAAATTTTATGCCAAAATACTTTCAGAGAACATTTCAGAACAAATATTAAAGATATAATAAAACACATAATGGTTTCTTTTCTATCATAAAAAATTGTGATTTTTTTTCTTTCAAAAAAGTTATGCAATTGACCCTTAGGAATTATAATCTGCTTTCCTTTAAAAATAAGCTCCTCATTAATCACATGAGATAATAACATAATGAAAATGGTATTATAAGATCATGGAAACATAAGAAATGTGACAGTAACCAAAAACATGAAATAATCATAAGTTATGACTAACATCAAATAAAACATCACATCGTGGACACTGTCCCAAAGTATATTTGGTTTACTCAGAAATCTCATACATGAAGTCTCAGGAGACTAAAATTATACCCAATTCATTAGAGAACTATTTGGGAGCACCCATCATAACATTTTTTTGATTACATGTTCTATTAAAATGTAATAAATCATAAGGATTAAATATAATAACTACCCATAGAAGGAAATGGGTTGTATAATCATTCCTCAAATACTATTGAAATGGTATTTATTAAATAAGGTATGAGATAAATTATGACAAGTCATGTATTAACCTGCAAAATTATAGGATAATAAGCTAGGTAAATATGTGTGAGAGATATATACAAAATTTAAAATCATTCTATAACATTAAATAGAGCTATAGAAAGTGAGTAGGATAGATAATGTTCATAACCTAAAAATGTGGTTGTTTGGAGAGATCTATTACAAACATAATAAATACATTTCAATATATCAAAATATTCATTCCATTTAATTTTTTTAAAAAAATAATTAGAAAAAAAGGAAAGAGTTTTTTCTTCATTTAAGAAAAAAAGTATGATTATAAAAAAATTAAAATATCAAACAATGTTTTTAGTGGCATAAAAGTCATTGATGGCGTATACATTAAAATAAAACATTACTTTTTTTATTTTGTAATGGAAGTAAAAACACTATATATAAAACACATAAAATATTAAATTTAATTTTTTATAAATAAATACTTAATATATAGTTTATAATTATTTTATTTCTATATAAATAAATCAAGAAAATAATTTTTATTAATATGGATAGGGAAGAGAATGAATCTGAAATTAAAACATTGAAATATTTAAAATGAGGTTTTTAATATATAGTGCCCCTTACATGAAACGTTAAAAAATATTCCTTTTTAAAAATATTAAAAATAATGAAAAATATTGTCCAAGATTACATTGATCACACATTTAATCATAAATAATAATTTCCTTAAAACATTCATAGTAATATATACATGTAATAAAAAGAGTTGGAATAGAAACATTGAAGGTAACTGTTTAAAATAAGGTTGCTTACCTCAGGCCTGACTCATTAAATAAATTATTTATCTGATTGAAAAATAAATTTACATTAATTATTTTAGTTATTAATAAAATTATTGGACTTTATTATCACTTTTATTTTATTTTTTATCATGTTATATTCAATTACTAAATCACTTAAATTAATGTTATACATTTTGATGATATTCGGAAAATAAGTGAAAAGGGACCTTAGTAAGTTGACTATGGTCAATGAGGTCATTATTTCACCATATATATATTAATAATAATGAAATAATTATCATTTTTGTTCATAAATAATAATTTTATAACCAAACGAGAATTATAGTTATGAAAAATGAACTACATTACAATCATGGAAATAGTAGGTTGTATGTACACATGAGTAACATGTTCATTTTACAACGATCATGATGGAAAGAAATTAAGTGTTATTTTGACATTATAGAAATATAATTATGTCATAAGTATCATATTATTTCATTAAATACATTTAAGAATTCCATCAGTGTGATTTAGTGATGAAAAATGGATCACATCGCTTCGTGGAGGTGGTAATCCACCCGTGCACACGAATGATATTATCATCTTTCAAAGAATGGAACAGTTAAAAAATATTTGATATATTAATTTTATTTAATTATAAATATGAAATTATTAAAATATATATAATTATATATTAAATCCATAATTATATATAGTTATGAGAGGTGATAAAGGAAAATTAATTACATCGGTTCGCACAATGGTAGTTGTCTATACCCAAAAATGATGGTTTCATTACCCATTTGATGGAAGAGTATATGGGTGTAGCTTATTAAAATAAATTAATAACATATTAGTATATTTTAGATAATTATTTTAATATATAATTATGTTTTAGTAATATTTTAAGGCATTGTAACAAGAAATTAAATAATAATTATTCGTTATGAACGAAAACTCTTCTTCGGAAAACCTCTTTAGGTTTACCAGAAAATACAGAACAGGTGGGTTTTTAAATTAAACCAACGAATGTATGATATGGGAGGGTATTATGGATGTTATTTGTCTAGTTCATGGATAAACCAAAAGAATTTTAAAATTTCATGAAAATATTAGAGGAGTATCCCTTTTATAAGTGAGGGGAGGGACAATTTTAGAATTTCTATTAAATTAACATAAATTTTTATCAAAGAAAAATGGATCCAAAATTATGTGAATATTTTTTACATCATGAAACTATTGGGTTTTTCTTCCTCATGGATGAAATCAATTTTCATCATGTATGATCTCTATAAAGGCTAATTGAACTCATGAAATAAATTCATGGCATGTACTTAATTCAAACCTTGTTGAAAATCATGGGTTATGGATGGAGAAATTCACAAAAAGAATTGAATTCACATAGAGAATTAGTTATTTAAACATGCAGTATCCCTATGCTACCTTCCATTCCAAAAGGAAAATATACCAGCCTAAATACATAGTTACCTAGTCTAAGGAAAAGGATAAACATTAACATGAGTTCAACCGAATTAAGAATCTATAACTCTATAAAAATTTTGGATACTAGAAACTCCCCTCCATAAAACAACTCATCCTTGAGTTTCTCTTTTATCGGTGGTAAAATATGTTTCGAGAAAGGATCCATCCTTTGAGCATGCACATTTGCCCCTCCCTCCCAAGATTATCCTATACATGGTCATGCGGCCATCGAATTAAGACTGGATGAAATAACCCATTATGGATATCATTCAATATCCAATCAATGATACATATAGTATTATCCTCAAATAAAACATCTATATCAATCTCAAAATACACAAAATAAAATCTATGACATTTTTTGGAATAATTATGGTGAAACTACGATACATGGAATATGTTGTGCATGGACCAGTACCTTGGTGGTAAATCCAAATGATAGGCTATCTGATCAAATCAATATAATATCTCAAAAGGCTTGACATAATATGGTGATATATTGTCCTATGTTTGAATATGTATATAACACAATCTGAGGGAAAATAAAATAAATCCTAATGATCCACTTAAAACTCAAGAGAACAGTAGAAGAGATTGATATAAGACTTATGTCGATAGCGAGATATATCCATATGATTTAAAATAAACTGGTCCTTCTATGAAGTCTCCTAAACGAGATGAGGTCCTAGTAGCACTGATTCACCCACCTCCAACCAGTGTATGGGTGAGCAACACTTTCTAACATATATGAACATATAACGATCCAAATGAATAGTTTCCTAAAAGATGTTATTATAGGAAAACTTGATAAGAGGTAGGTTATTCTCCCAAGACCATCCAAAATCTAGTACACATGCTTAAAACATGTCCTATAACACCCATATTATTCAATTGGAATAATTTTCATTCTAAGGGTTTATTTTTTACTCAGGTGTGACGGTAAGCCCAGTTCTCCTTGTAACTCCTTTCAGAACTATGACTTAAACCAAACATCCATGTTTGATATTATAGAAATGGGAACACTATTAAGTCATCAAATATACCAAATATAATGTCTCTTGATCTTTTTAACTGGTAGAAATCTCAGATAGGTAGAAAGTGTAAGACCTTGGTCAACCTACCGATGATCACCCACACTATGTCACTTCCCCGAGGGGATCATGGAAAACACATACCAAAATATATAGTGAAATCACCCCATTTCCAATTAGGTATAAATAGAGGATGTAGAGGACCGATTAGATATTGGTGATATTTCTTCTCTTATTTATAGGTCTAACACCATGTGATAAAAACTACAATATGCCCCTTTATACTTGGACAAAAATACTGATGCTGTAAATCTTAGTAAATATTGGAAAGAAAGTGGTAGAGTGTCCAAACAGAGGCAAGATATCCATGTTACAATTATTCTAAAATTATTAAAGGCACCAAAACATGCCTGTGAAAGTGAAGGAAGTCATGAGAATTAATAACCCAACTAGGGAGTGATTCCTAAACTGATAAACCCATCATTAAGAGTAGGACCTTAGGATCTAAGATTTGTTTCATCTACAATCACCCCAAAAGGTAGGATATCACCCCCCAAATCATCCCAAATAGGCTACCCATTATATTATTAGACCTATAGGTTCATTTTATAAAATAATTCCATCAACTGCCACTCACTACTGACTTATTTGATGTCATGGGTCTGAGTCTTCCGACTCAGTGTGTTAGGTACTACATTATCTTTTCCATGTGTATCAAGGAGATTAAATTCAAATTAATGAAGTTAATCAACCCACATGTGGTACCTAAGATTCAAGTTACACTATGAAGAGATATACTTGAGAATATTGTGGTCCATGTGAATGATGAACCCTTCTCCCAATAGATAATTCCTCCAACAACATAAACCATTAACCAAAGTTGCTATATCATGGGTTTTCATAGGGTAATTATGCTCATGAGGTCTCATCAAGTGGTACACATAAGCTACAACCCCATCAACCTACATCAAAAATTCTATAACCCTAATTCCTTATGAATCATAATAAACTATATAGAATCTCCCAGAATTTGGAATAATTAGGATTAAATTCGATGTCAATCTCCCTTTAAACTCCAAAATGGATGCATCATATGTATCTGTCAATAAAAATGAAAGACCCTTTATTCAAACCCATAAGAATATTTTCTAGGAATAAATTTTTTTAAATTAAATGTATATAAATCCAACCAATCCAAATAAATTTTATATGTCAAATAAATTCTTATTATTTTTTAGAAAAAACATCAGTCACCTTCTCTAGGTCAATATACACTTATTCCTATAAATCAAAGTTACCCAATAAGTGAACTTTATCTATCTCAAAGATGATTTTTTTGAGGATTGAATACATCGTGGGATCTCGTAGTGTATTATTAATGATCTCAAGATGTTTGGAACGCTTTTTCTGGTATGAGAACACACCAATAAATCTTCCATGAAAACTGAAAAAAAGAATCCCGATACGAGTGGGAAAACAGATTCAATAAATCCATGAAAATTGTTGGTGTATTCATATGGCCAGATGACAGAACCTTATAATCATTCAATATTCACCTACTCTATAATGATGTATGTGGTATGTTTAATGGTATCATATTCACTTGGTGGAAGCTTGACATCAAATATACCTTAGAGAAAATTTTCACTCCTCAGAGCTAGTCAAAGTGGTTATCTGTATGAGGTAGTGGATATTTTTTGTTTATCATATGCTAGTTGAACCAATTGTAATCCACCAGATATCAGAGGGTATCTTCCACCTTCTTGGATAAAAGTATCGTTGAACCCCATGGTGAAGTACTAGGTCATATAAAACCCTTATATTATAGGTCTTTTAACTTTTGTTTTTGAGTTCTTGGAGCTCTATAGGTGCCATCATATAATGGGGAATGAACACTGGTTCCACTCATGTCACTAGATTTATGGTGAAATCTACCTTTTTCATAGAAGGTAATATTGGAAAGTTTCCTTGGAAAAATTACATTAAATAATCCACCACAAGAGGGAGTTCCATACATCCCATTACCTTATCACTCATAATGATACTATCCATCTTGGATATCACTCCACCCAGACACTAATGATCTGTCCCATCTCAACTTTCTTGGACATCCAATTCACCATTATTAACATAAGTACTTCCCTATGATGATGTAAAATAAACCCTCTAGTTATTACAATCATCATGCACATGGTATTAACAATCCATTCCCTCATAAGAGTTAAATAAAATCCTTTATTCATGAGGGAAAATAGATTCTAGAGGAATATGAATCTTCCCAAATCAAGAGGGAAATCCCTACATGTGAATATACTCTGTAGATCAATCTCCTGTGGGAGTATCTAAGGTCATAATACAAAAAACTACATCGATTACAACATAAGGATCTCCAAAATTTGAAAATATAGAAAGGAGTACGAAGAGGATATTTCAAATAGGGAATAAAATAGAGTAGATTCTACTATAATAGTATATAAAATTATAGAATTTACTAGTCTCTTCTCCTCGGGAGTAGGATACACTACAAACATATGGCCAGATCCACAACCCTAAGATGCAACCTAACTAACCTGGCTATGTATACTCTATTGGAACTATATCTATTGATTCTAACTACTTACTCCATGACCACATGCTCAGCCTAATCGACCGGTAGTAATCCACCTCCCAACCTGATGTAAAACCACTAATATTGTACCAAAATGTGGTGTCAGTAGAGACCCATTCTCAGAAGCCACTAGAAAAAAGTTTCAACAAAAATAATAAAGGTGACACATTTTATCACATGATCGATACTCGATCGGGTCCCTCATGCATTAGTGGTTTTTACGGTCTACTCTACCAAACTAGTGACATACCACATAACTATCGGTGCATGTAATATGATCTATGATGTTGTAGTGAGTATAATATAAGTGAAATTTCCTGCTATTAGATGAAATGCCTTCCATCCTTAAATATGAATCGTCCTGACACACACTACCGGCTTCCCTCAGGTTCCACACAATGATGAAGTATTTATTCACATTCAATAAAAGGTGGTCAAAAGGAAGACACTCAACTACGATCTTATTGTGTAAAAAAGACCATCCCCAACCCATCTCATAGTCATCAACTTATCTCTAGTCAATGTTAGGGTAAAATGTTGGATCTTGGTGAAATGAGCTGAATAACCCATCACTGACATAAAACTATGTTGTTGGTGCATAAAATCTATCATGTAGTCTGTTTTCAGATTATCCAGAAAGAAGTAATCACAGAAGACTATCTAGAATTCCACTCTGACCATACCTTGATGATGACTATCCTAAGATATGTCATCCCATCAATTTTTTTTTTTAAATTCAAGAAACATATAGGTGGAGAGATTGACCCTCTTCTATGAAGGAATATCCAAATGCTCGAATATGTAATTAATAGACTCCATCCAATATTCTGCATCCCAAGGACCATGATCCCTCAAGAAGGTTGTAGGATGTTGCTTCTAAAATTATCATATCAACTATATCATGGTAGGGGTAAGTCACAACGTTCCCTATATAGACTACAAGAAGCACAATAATCTCTCTCCAAATTGATCATTAGTTCCTAGTGGTGGATGAAATAGTTGCACCTCTTGTGGGAATACATGTTTTAATACTAGTGTCTCACGGTCTACCACCTTCAGAGCATGGTCTTCATCAACTTAATGGGAGAATAATCAAGGAAATCCAGGGATCATAGCCTTATAATTGAAAAAACATGCCTCAGATAACATTTAACAATAGATAGAATCAATATAACATTAAATGACAGGTACAAAACCTTCATATAAATCAGTCACACATCTCTGAATTATCTTAAATCTTGGTATAGATGATATGAATGGTGAGAGTGGATCACAAGAGACACTATCTATTTATCACTATAAATTATGGGTCAGGTTCAAATCCTTATATAACACTACATGGGATTCAGTATATGGGGTTTCAATTGAATGGTATATAGGAATCCCAACATTACATTGAAATTAGAATCGATATTTAGCTATAATGTCTATATTTAAATGTTTAGTTTCATTTAATTGCATACTCATATATATATATATATATTATGGCCTAGTTGGATACATTCACATTCCCAATTATAAAGGCCAATACACTTTATAAATTGAAATTGGTACATCATGTAATGTCTACCTAACCCCTACATCCTGAATTAAGATGTATCTGGTCATGTAAAATGATATGATAGGATGAATCACCATTACCAATTTATACAAGTACATGCTTTATAGATTTAAATTATCATTCAATCAATCAAATCAACTATTGTATCAGCCCATGGAACCTATAGTCCTTGACTGAAACATTATATAATTAGTTAATTAAGCTATATATATATATATATATATATATGAAAAAACCATTTATATTTTTGAAATCACTTTAATTAATACAATTATTCTATCCATGCTAGTAGCATTATCACATTATCTTATATACAAATCAAGGAACTGTAATAATCACAATCAATACAGACAATGAAACAAATGAGATATACCTATATGGCATGTCGTAATACATGAAATGTGAATCCTCAAGTTCCTATAATGATACATGAGATGATACATATTTTTTAACTAGTCTAAGAAAAAATAAGTATATTATCATAATATAAAAAGTAATAACTTCCCAAGAAATGTGCACTGCACAATGGTGAAATCAATACAACTGTAAAAGGGACAAACAAGAATATAAATATCCCATCCCATGTAGTTTGGGTTTCCCCTGTATGTGGCTTTGAGAATCCCATGAATAGAATCATTAACAAATTTTGATATCTTCCCAGTCTCCTTCCTAATAGCCAAATAGTAATACAATAAGTACAAAAGATCCTTTATTACCAATTTGTAGCATCCTAACCCAGAACCCACTAAATGGTTCCCCAAGACGGTCATCCACATGACGTCATGTGTGCCTCCCCATATGCTATAGGATGCCGACTAGTAGTCAGGGTCTAAGATAGTATAGTTGGGAGACTATACCCTCATGATTAGAGTATTCCATAATGGTAAATAATAATGATAAGCATCGTAAATAGTAAAAAATTGACATTAATAAAATAATAAATAACCTAGATAAATAAGTATGTAGGAGAAAAATCAATATCATATTCAAAAATGATGATCAGGTCATGACTCGATACAAAAAGGGAATTACAAAAAATACATGTTATAATAATATAAAATATTATAAACACTCAAAAAACCATATTATGCATCCACTGTAATTAGGAGAATAGGATAAGTCCTCTGTTCCTATACTCCAACCTATTACAAAAAATAAAACATTGGAAGTTGGGCCCTTGCCTTTGTCTGTACCTTCATTCATGAATTCTATTTGGGTACCATAGGTGCCCCAAAAAGGGTATGAGTTATAATCAGAATCCATCAAAAATATTATTAAGAACTATCTAGTCCTTTCATATAAATGATCAGTGTAAATGTAAATCTGTGATTAGATCAATAAATAAAAAAAATAGATTAGTCTAGATTCATCATAGGATACAGGACTAATACTACTAGCTTCAGCCGAAGCCAAATATCTCTAAACCAAAGTTATCATATATAGATAAGGTATCTTAGTGAATATATATATTATAATTCTACTAATATATGTGTTTATAAAACATTACTAGGCCATTATAAGTCAAGTGTAAACATGGACTGAACCCAAGCATGTTATTTGACTCGACAGATGCATCCTTTAACATAATAAAAAGGCATCCAATATTATTAATGAATTTTGAATCCTAGGTTCTTAAAAAATTTTAATCATGAATTCTTAACTGAGGAATTCTGAGACCATCCAGGTTGATTCATAATGAGGATCCAAAATATCACTCTATGATATCTATAAGCATCCATCAATGTAGAGGCTGTCCAAATTGATCCATAAGTGGAACGCAAGTATCACTCTCAGTATAGTCTAAAGTCATAATGATTCGATCCCACCCCTAGTATTCCATATATGGAACCACGTATAGCTCATGGCGTGGTATATAAACATTTCCCACCAATCCCATCAAAAGTATTCCACCAGGGAACTAGGTCTCACTCATGGGTAAAATATATAAGTCATCCACCCAATGAGACTGTCTAAGGTATTATATAAAAGAAACCAAATATACCCCCCATCACATTGATATATAATTTCAAACTTTAATGTATAAATATTCATAGGCCCATCCAAGGAATCCTTAAGTTAGGACCCTTGTATCACACTGGGCCTGATGTAAGGGTTTGGGTTTAGCTCACATGAAAAATTATACCATTTAATAAATAAAGTATAAATTTAATGAGGTGAATTCCAAAAATCATTATTCGTGGTTCCAATCCATTCAAGATATGAAGATATTTTTCATTTAAGGATATCACACCCTTTAGTGTAGTTAATGTCGGGATGTTCACCATAATATGTTAAATCATGAGATTCCTAGACTAAATTAAATATGGTTTATTGTTTATATTAATTTAATAAACAGTTAGGAGGTATCACTGAAGTATTAAGGTGTGCCTCATTATAACACATGAAAAATACTATGAGTCTTTTAGGGAAAAAAATGACCTACCTTAGATTTATATATGATCACTCATCCTGCACAAGTCCTTGGTTTAGTCTGAATCTTAAGAAAAAAGAAGAATACAGAAATTAACTAAAAATAGGAAATGTTCTCTCACACCAAAACAGCCTAGAAGATACTGGAAGATATAAAAAAAGAATATAGTAGATCGAATATCTTACTAGTGGATGAAAAACGTGATGAACATTGGTTAAATCAAAATTCTATAGAAGAGAAACTAAGTTTCCTAGTTAGGAGGATAAAAGTGATCTCTCATGTGTGTGGTTGCTACTATGTGGAAAGAGAGGGGTAAGAAAAATAATGGGGTTTTATCCCTTTAAAAAACCTACAACATATTTAAAATGTGAAATTTTTTCATGTTGTGGAATTCTAAAGTTTTCCCTCCTCACGGAAATAACCTATTCACATCGGGTATGAGGTCTATCCTAGCCAATTCACTTCATTAATTAAATTCATGACATGTATTGAATGCAATGTTTGTATTGAATTTATGCCCTATAAAAAATCCCGAAATGATTCCTGAGAAATTCTTGTCGTGAATTTAATTCACATAATGAATTAGTTTTGAATCCATGTTACAAACCTATGCTACCTTCCTTTAAAAAAATAAAATGGATCAACCTAAAGTCTTAGTTACCAGATATATACCAAATGATAAAAATTAATGAGGGTTCTACTAAAATTAGGAATCTATACTTCTCTAAAAATATAGGATTTTTCAATATCTCTCAAGATATATATATAAATATAGATGTCTCTCTTATCCACATTTCACACCGAAAAAATCACCTAGAAAATTTATATATTTAGATATAATTAAATATAATTATATATTTATTAGGGTTGGTTTAGGATTGGAAAATTTCACACAATTCCTTAACCATTTATAATATTATTAATTGATCCCATGTCCATAAATAATAATAATATTATTATTAATCACTTGACATGTGTAAAAATTAATAATATAAATATGTATTTATAATTTCTAATTAGACCATTAAAATCAGACTTATTTCTCTCATTGAAATTTCTTGATTTAAAAAAATGACTATTTAGTTAAATAAATGTCACTGGATTATATATATGATAATTGTAATAAATATTATATTCCAAAATCATGAAAACTAATTTTTATTATTTATTATCTAACTCACTTCATTATTTCTAATTACTTGTGATTAAATTATGTCAATCAAAAAAACATAAATAAATGTTATTTATTTTTAATTATTAAATTCTTGACATTACTTTAACTAATATTGTAGATAAGTTTATTTTGTGACTCTCATGCCCTCATTCATAGTGGTATTATGAGTAACCTCCTAAAGTCTATAGTTAGAGTCTAGAAACATGCAAGGTAATCTATAGAGAAATAAGATGATATCAAAATGATTTCAATCCTCCAATGAACATTTATTGTGTAATATATATTTTACCATAATATCTATAATAAAAAAGGTTTCATACTGGTTTCATCAACCTATATTCTTGATTCCTATTATTCGGAATTTATGTAAATGAACATTCCCATCGATAAACATGGAAATGGAGTTATATAGGAAGTTATATTCAATAAAATTTCTTGAGATATCAACTTCTATTATAGGATATAAGGGATAAAACATTTCTTGCATTATCTATTAATGTTATATCACTCATGACACACCCAACATATCATACATTTCCATGAAATTAGTTTTTCATGGAATTTTTTCAACACATCAAGAACAAGAATCATGATATTATTAAATGATAATATTAATGTATAAGGATCTATACACATGTTCATAGATAGAAAGATCCATTAACACATGGAAATGTGGATTTTATACTGATAATCTTCTTATAAACTAATTACTTGGATATTATCAATGAAAAAATCCATTAGAAGGTGTCTCAATGTCGTATGCACCTTCTAACCCTAACATCCCATATCGTCTACGCCCCGTCAGACAATATCATCCAGCCATGGAATTATTTTCAAGAATAATTCCTGGAACCTCTATGTTATCATCATATTAGGGTAATTATATGACCATTTTTGGAAACATATTATAGAGACCCTAATTTTTTTACATTGATATTATATAACTTTTGATGAATACTTAAAACATTACACAAAAATATACCCAATGACCATACTAGTCTTGTGCATTTAGAAACCGGGAAATATAAACACTAAAACATAAATGAGATACATCATCTCCCACTAAGGCATTCTTTACTAGTACCCTTCTAATACACATCAAATATAATAAATATATTCATGAATTGGGGGAGGAAACATAACAAGGGGTGTGCTCAGATGCTCAATATGGGTAAATAATGGAGTCACATAAGAATAATCATGAGAATAGTGGTATGAGAACATTATTGTGAAAATATAATATCATACCCTATATATCAATGATCAGAAACATGAATAATAAGGAAATAAAGAACGTAATCCATGAAATCATAACATAGGTATTAAAAATTGAATTATGGTAGACACATAAGCCTATATAATGACATCTATTGTAGTCAAATAATTTATTTTGAGACCATCTTAGTGGAAAAATTCCTTCACTGATCATGGTTCAAACCCCGTTCCAGCCATGTATTACCGAACTAAGTTCAGTCCTCATTTAATCCATGTAACATTGAACCAATTTCCTTTCTTATTCAAGCCCTATAAAACTAAACTGAGACCATTACTCATTAAAACCCAATAATAATGAACCTAGTTAATATTTTGTTCCATCCATGTATATTTCATGAGATATAAATAATTACCTAATGCATTATAGGGATATATAGGTGCCACTCATCTCAAAATGAAATAATACATGCATGTGCCTTAAGATCCGAAATAATAACATCATATCCCAAGAAATGAAATGGGTATTATAAAGATGTAATAATATCATAAAATATGGAAAAATACTTTTTTTATTATCATTTCATCAAAAACATAACCTGTGAAAAGAATCAGGTTTCAAAATTATATATCTCGTGAAAGAGAAACAGGTTTTATAAACATCATCCTATAAAAATATAATCCATTATGAGAAATAATATAAATGGAAACATCAAATAACTTCCCTAAAATGGAATGAGTAACACCATAATATGATATCTTATATGGGAAGTTATTTTTAATGATATTCTAAAATCATTTCTTGAGGAAAATATCCTTTCTTATTTGAAAAGTGCGTTTTAAAACAAAAAACCTTTTGAAAACATTTATATTTGAAAATAGATTTGAAAACATGTAAAAGAATATTTGAAAATAATAAAACATTTTTAAAATCCATTTTCCTTGAAAATTATCTATAAGGATAATTTGAAATCCTTTTTAAAAAACATGTTTCTTGAAATAAAACATATTTTCAACTGAAGAGAGAAATGAAATCAGATTTTCTTAATATTTTTAATTATATTAAGTACCAATGAGTTGAAAAATGGTAAAAATAAATCGATATAACTTTAGTAAACATATAAAAAGAAAAATAATAAGTTTTATTGAGATATTTATCATAATATTTCATCAAAAAATAATAATCATTAACAATATTGAAAAGTCATGAGATTGTTTCAATAAACACTTACTACTGTGTTACTTGGAATCATACTCTCAATTTAAGAAAAGGAAATTAAATTAAGAATCAAATATAATAAAAATAATTATATTAGTTAAATAACATGTAAAATGGAAGTATATACACCTAATAAAATAATTTAGGTGGACAAAAAAACATTAGTCTCCTTGAATTAAGATTGAGGCAAAACTATTTTACTGATTTTGTGATGTTTGAAACTCAAAACCCATGGAATAAATATAATAAATGGATATGTAAATAACCATAAATATAATTATAATAATAATTAAAAATTTCCATGGGTATTATACACACCACACAAAAGTTATTGATGTTGAATAAAGCATGTATCTCACAGAAGTAAAATGTGAGATAAAATCCCCTTACGTTATGTAATGATTGTCTTCATACTCATGCAAGATTATTTTATAATAAATTTAAATTTATTATAAGTCCATTAAAAATAGTTTTATTATATCTAATACCATATATTTTTCCATTATGACCTTGTATTTCCGTCTTTTAAACAATTATATGTTAATTTTTCACTTCAGGTAATATCCGCTTTGTTCTTCGCATGTGTCTTAAATTGTTATATCTTCAGTCCATATACTTATATTATTATTTACCGAGTTTCAAGAATTATAAAAATATAATGTATATTCTCTATATGTGTATTATAATAATATATATAATATAGAATTATGAAATAGAACACACTGTTCATGGAGATAGTTGGACGTATGTAGGCAAGACTGTTGTTTCTGTTTAATTGTTGTACAAAAAGAAAGGACATAAATGAACTATATGTAATGATATGTATATATTTAATTACTAAATTATCATAATTATTTAATATATATAATATAATTTCATTAATCCCATCCTTAATACAATCAATGTAGCTTGTGAACAAATGAAATTTCTTTGAGGTGGTGGAAGTCCACTTATCCTCAAACAAAATTATCATATTTACATCAAATTGAACCTATAAATACATGCATGGTAAAATTATTATAGAATATTAAATAAATAATAAATATTATTTTTATTATATATTAAAATAGTGTTTATCATAATTCTCACTATGAGAGTTGGTAAAGGAAGAATGGAAATTCATTGTTTAGTGAGACTGTAGTTTGTCGTAGACATAAATAGTATGTTCGTTACCCATTACATGGAGGTGTGTGTAAGTGTAAGAATAAAAAATATCATAATAAAAACTTATTATATTTTGGATAATATTTTTTTGTATAATAATAAAATAATATTAATTTAGGGGGTGGAGACTGAAAATAAAAGAAAGGAGTTTGACGAAGGGTGTTACCTCTTAATTGGGTAACTCCTTTTGGTTGACACCAAAGGGATTGTTTGGAAGAAATTATTCACAAATGGAGGATTTAAGAAGCAATGTAGGATTTTTTTGTTGATATTTGAGTATATATGGGATTTTTCTAAGTAGTTTTAGAGGTTTACAGATGAGGATAAGTGGAAGCCTTTTTTAGTGGAGGAGGAGTGACAATGTTGTAATATATTGACAAAGGAATTACATACACGTTTTCACAAATAATGTGGATCCATTAATGATAAAAATTGTATATAAGGGAGAATAGGGTCGAAATATTTCAAAAACATGGATCTTGGAAAAGTTTATAAGTCATTTGGGGTCTTAGATTTATGGTTTAGTCTCATGTTAAGCTTAATTTTACTTTTATTGATAAACTAACTTTAATTAAATTCACTCATCATTTTGTTAAAAAAATAAATTGACCAAATTTTAATTTATATATTAATATGATCCCAAATATGGAATCAATTTTCCCAAAATAAAATAAAATAATAGTAATAAATTAATTTAAAATTAATGATGTAGTCGTGTGGACAATGCATGTTTTTAATGCAGAAAACATTTAGAAGATTGTGTTGTTTTTATACCCAAGTTCAATGTGAAATAGATATAAATGACATTAATTGTACTAATTTATAATAATATTATATAATTAATCATTTAAAAAAATTTATAATATATTTTATCATTATAAATAAATCAGAAAAAAATTAGTTTTGAAATAAATTCTGTTATCTTTCAATATTCATCCAAAATTGATGTTTCTCAAAAAAACCCAAAAATTAACCCTATGATAATTTAGTAATAGTAAATTAAAAATTTAAGTTTATTAAATAAAATAAAATTAATAAATCTGTCTAAAATTAATTTCACTATTTTTTAAAGAAGGACATTAAAAGCAGTTCAATTGGGAAAATTATTTTTAAACAAATAAATATTTTAACAAAAATTATACCATTCATTATAACTATGTTTTATTTCTATAATATAAATATTAAAAATATTTGGAAGGTATTTATTAGGATTATATTACTATTTTTAGGTCTAGTTTATAATTATCTCATTTAAATAATCATAATAATAAGATGATGTTTCATAAAAATTTCCATGTTTTGTACAACATACACCAAGTCAGTGTTTCTTATAACGTACACCAAGTTGGTGTAACAAAAAACGTACACTAATTTGGTGTTTCTTGTAACATATGTCGCGTTAGTGTTGTGTAAAATGATTCTGTTCCATATGAATGTGATGTTTGTCTTAGTGTAATGAAAGACATCAATGAAAATTAATTTATTAAAAAAAAAGCTCCATAAAAAATTAGTGTGTTACATTCTAACCCCCTTAAAATAAATTTTCCCTCTAAATTAATAATTTTAGTAAAGAAAATTAGGATAATTTTTCTTCATCCTGTCCTAAAGTTCCTACATATCTTCCTATAATTGGGGATTTCTCCACAAAACTTTGACTAGGTGAGTACTCTTATTTCATAGAACATTATCTATATGATCCAAAATTTGAATTGGTTTTCCTTCATAATAAATATCCTTCTTCAATGGTATTACATATGAGTTCAGTATATGTGAAGGTTCAAGTATATAGTTCCCCAATAGAGATATATTGAACACATCATGGACTTGATAGAGATTGGGAGGAAGTACCAAGTGATAGGCTACCGTCCTGATACAATCATAAATTTCAAAGGATAGATATACCTAGGGATTAGTTTCCATTTCTTCCTAAATATCAAAAATTTCTTCTAGGGTAAAATTTAAATAAATACCTTCTCACCAGTATCAAATTCTATATCACACCATCGGTTATCAACATAAACTTTTTTTCGACTCTGAGATGCCTCGAGATTCTATTGAATGGTTCTATCCTTATCGACCATTTCTTCAGCAATCTTAGTTCTTAATAGTTTTTTTCTCTGACATCATCCTATCACATTGGAGCTGTACATTTCTTACTGTATAGGGATTAATAATGTTTCACATGAATTCATGAGTGAAATCTATTGTTGTAAGAAAAATAATCTCGAGGAAGGCGTTGATACCAACCAAAATAGAAACCCAAAGAACAAAATTTAAATATATCATATAGGGGTTGAATTATTCTTTCATTATGACCATATATCTAAGGATGATAAGAATTTCTGAAACTCGATTCTATATGATGTTGATGATGATTTTTTAGAACATTGAGGTGATCCTTAGATCATGATCTAATACAATGGAATGTGGAACTCCATGAAACCTTACAACTTATTTAATTAATTTCTTAAAAATTTGATCAAGAGATAAGTCATATATGATAGGGATGATGTGCTTAAAATTAGTAAGGAGGTCAACTAACACCCAGATATCATTTAATTCATTAGAGGTTTTGGATATTCTGATGAAAAAAATCCATATTTATGTTCTCTGATTCCCGTTTCCGTATGGGTAATGGATGAAACAACCCTTTAGACTTTTATTTTTAATCCTTAACTTGTTGGCATACAATGCATAAAGATAAAAACTCTATGATATCTCTATTCATTCCATACCTACATATGTACTCCTTGAAGTCTCAATAAATCTTCATACTTCTAGGATAAATATAGATTGGAAAACTAGGTGCTTCCTCTAACCGATCCTTCCTCGTATCCGGTATGGAAAGAAGACATACACAGTTCTTGAACCTTATAATTCTATCATGATCAATGTTATATTAAAGAATATTTATAACTTTTTTAGCTTTACATATTCCTTATATGCCTTTATAATCATTAGATGGATAGAGGTCTGGACATTCATTTGAGAAGGATAATTCTTTTCTTCTTCATTTTGTATTTCTAGATCCATTCTTTACTAATCCAGAAATATTGCATCATTTGTGATCCTCATCATAGATAAGATAACATGATCCTGCCAACTCAAAGCATTATACACCGTGTTTTCTTTCATAGGGTGGAAATTTATTGATCAATTATAATCCTTTATCAACTCTAACAATAATTTTGTGTTCATGTTTAACTCTTTATATGTGAATATATATTTCAGACTTTTACTATCTATTTATATATCACATGTTTGTCCATAATGATAATGCCTCCATATATTTAATGAAAAAATACCACGGCTAAATCCAAATCAAGATTTGGGTAATTTTGATTATGAATCTTCAACTATCAAGAGGCATACACAATAACCATGTCATTTTCATAATAACACATCCCAATCATTTCTTGATTTAATTGCTACAGATTACAAACCTCTCTCCAGAAGAGGGTAATGTAAAAGAATGTGTTCTAAATAACCTTATCTTTATTTCATTATAATTTTCCCTATATTCATAAGTCTATAGGAACTTGACACCGTTTAGAGTTAACATTGTAAGAGGATTAGATAGGCATGAGAAATTATCTACAACCATTCAATAATATCCTGCTAAACCAAGAAAGCTATAGATCTCAGACACCATTTTTTCTCAAGGCCAAGATTCAATAGGCTCTATATTTTATGGATCTACTACTATACCATATATTGGTAATATCTCACACAAAAATGAAACATTTTCATCCTAAACTATAACTTTTTTAAATTATCATATATATTTTTCTTCCATAGTTTTTTAGTATAATTCTCTAGTGATATTAATTATAATTCTTTATCATTGAATAAATAATAATATCACATATAAAGACCACCAGAAACTAATCATGGTAATCTCTAAAGACTTTTTATTAAACCCTTGATGATATTAGGGCAATTTCTATGGGAAAAAAGAATCACTATATATTAATTGTGTCCATAACCTGAATAGAATGACATATTGGGTATATCAACTTTCTTGACCCTCAATGGATGATATCCCAAATGAAGATAAATTCTGGAAAAGTATTTATCCCCATGTAGTTGATTAAACAAGTCATCATTATATAGAAAAAGAATCTTGTTCTTGATTATGATATTATTCAACTCCATATAATCAATGCATAATCACTTTGATCTTTCATTGTTTTTTACAAAAAGAATATGTACGCCCCCAGGTGACATAATTTTCTGAATGATTCCCTTATCAAGGTTTTCTTGTAGTTGATTCTTCAATTACTACAATTCAATTAGATCCATTCTATAGAGATTATTTGAAATTAGTGTGGAACTAGTTATGAGTTCTATTGAGAACAAAACTTCATATTTTTGTTGAAGTCTAGGAAACGCCTCTAGAAATACATCCAAAAAATCCCGAACTATAGGAATATCATCGATGTCAATTTTCTCCCTAACTATTTGAGACATACACCCCTTTTTAAATGGAATTGAGAGAAATAAATCTTATTTTATCTTCACAAGAAGTGAATACTTATCGTCACATGGATGTATAATCATTGGGGGGTTAGAAAATTCTAATGTAACATCCATTCCTCATATAGTAATGTGGCCCTTATGTAGAGAATGAAAATATATTTGCCTAAGATGACATTAAATTTAACCAAAGGAAGGATCAAGAGATTTTTAGCAAGAACATTCCCACATGATTAAACCATATATGAATCATAAACATGTAATGAAATAATCATAGCATTAAGGGTTTGAAATGAGAATTCAAAATCAATTCATTATGGTGGAATCTTAACACCAATCAAAAATTATTTAGATTTGAAAGAGTGGTAAGATCCAGAATCAAATATGACATTATCAGTTATATATTGGATGATAAGTGTACCTTTCATCAGGTTTTTATCACACACCTCATAAAAAATAGTGATTTAATTATATATACCCTTGTAACTCTTCTTAAGAGGTTGTTTTTGTCAATCATCATCAGTAGCCTATATGTTTTGGCAGTGGTTATCATAATTATCATTATCTTTACAATTATTGCACTGAATCATGGGAGGTTCATTCTATATGTATTTTTCTCCATTATCATTTTTAGCTAAATTCTTCCTATATTTTCTAAAATCAATTTCTTGGGGTCATCCCTTTCCATACTTAAAACATTTACAAGACCCCTTATAGAAAATTTATCCTTCATTCTTCCAATATTTAGATTACAAAGTAAAACTTATCTACTTTTCTATATAGTTTTAACAGTTTAATTTGAACTACTTATCCATTTTCTTATCAAAACAATGAGGTTGATACATGACACTGACCTCTATTTAATCCTTGATTGCACAAAGATCAATCTCTTCAATGATACTAAAGTATGTTATGAATAAAAACCATCTGAGTATTTACTTTATTCCAATGAAGTACTTGTCAATTTTACTTTCAGTTTGGATGATAATTCCTGAGGTATACCTCACAAGTCTCAAGAAATTATCCTTATATGTACCAACAAATTAATCAACCCTTTGATCTAACTCGTGGAAATATTTCTCCATCTTTGTATGAAGAATACTAGGAATTTAATTATTGAAAAATAAGTTCCTGAACTTGTCCCATTACATGGATTCAGTTTCATCTATATTTTTTGTTATCATAATTATAATCCATCATCGGTCCTCTTCACCTTCAAAATTATAAACAACTATAATAAATTTCTCATGTTCTGAACACTGGAGGATGGAAAATATAATTTTAGTGTAACCAATCCAATGTTAAAAAACAAGTGGATCAAAAGACCTACTAAATTAATATGGTCATTGCCTCAAGAAGGACTAAAAAAATTTGTTCTATAATTTTCTTATTTGGGAGTACACCATGATTCATAGCTTGAGAAATTTGGGTGAGAATAGAAATGATATTTTTCTATTCTTTCTCCCATAACATTTGGTTCCTCTCGAATAGAATTGTTTCATTATTCATTTTAATCACCATTAACATAGTTATTTTGGGTTCTAACCATTGAAAAACATCAAAATCATAGAGTAAGGAATAATTATCATATTGATGAACCACATAGCACTGAAAGGTAACTTATAGGATTTCAAAATTTTGAAACATTATTTTTCATACGACACCTTATTTTTATCCTAGGTTATTCATAGCCAAATTCTATTTAAATCCATGATTATGGTTCATGAATAGTTTGTTGATTCCAAAAGAATATCTCCTAAGAGTGTCGAACCTGGTGTGAAACGAGGCCCATTTTCATGTACAAGATTATCCCCAGTTAGGCCTGGGACATCTGGTCACAGTTTTTACCCATAGGTATATATGTACCATAGTGACATCCACATATAGTATCTAGATAGGGATGTATTTCTAGGAAACCACTCACTCAATCTTTTTCCAAAATTCCAGGACATTTTCCTATGATTTTATTTATCCTTAGACATATCCTTAGACAGGTTCTTAGGGTTCTAACAAAGCTATTCTAATCCTAGCTTCCAAAGGATAACTACAACATTTTTCTGATATCAAATATAGAGACTATGACTTTTTATACATTAAAATTTCAGAACTTTTGTGGAATAATTGAAACATTATACAAAAAAATTCCTAAAGACCATACTAGTCTAGTGCCTTTGGAAATATTGAATCATAAAAAATGTTACATAAATGATTTTCATTATCTCCCAGAAGGTTCTTCATGACTATAATACTTATTGGAAACATCAAACATAATACATATCTTCATAACTCAGGGGAAGGAAACATAAAAAATGATGAGATTAGATGCTTAGTAGGGGTAAAAAATTGAGATAAGAAAGAATAATCACGAGAATAATAGAATGATAACTTGATCATGAAAATAAAATATCATAACCATCATATAAAAGATCATAAACATGAATCACAGAATAAGCCCTGAAAATTCCTATGACCTGAATCATAAGAAAAAAAAGAACATAATCCATGAAAAAATATTATAGTAATAGAAAATGGAATTATGGACGAAACATAAGCATATATAACTATTTCCATAGTAGTTAGGGAATTGATTCTAAGACTATATTAGTGAATATAGTCTTTCACTAAATCGGGTTCCCACCCTGTTCTATCCCATTATTACTAAACCGAGTTCACTCCACATTCCATCCCTGTAATGATGAACCAAGTTCATTTCTCATTATAGCATTATAATATTGAACTGAGTTAATTTCTCATTAAAACTCAATTATACTGAACTGATTTCATTTGTCATTCCATCCATGTCTATATAATGAGATATTAATCCTAACCTAATGCAATGGAAGAAGATATATGTCCAAACAATCGAAAAATTAAATCACACATACATGTTCCATAAGATCATAAATAATTTTAAAATAAACAATGTAATGAAATTCCAATTATAAACATGTAATGATATCATATCCAATATAAAAAATAAAATTATCATAATTGTTTCATCATAAACATAACCCATGAAAAGAAGAAGGCTTCAAAAGCATATAACTGGTGAATGAGAAACATGTTTCATAAATATCATGAGGCCAAAAATTAATCTATTAATAGAAATAATATGAATATAACCAACAAATAATTTCCCCAAAAAGGAATGAGTAACACCAATAAATGTTATCTTAGTTGGTAAATTATTTTTAAAGATTTTTTAGAAACATTTAATGGGATCACTTATTCTTTGAAAAATACTTTTTAAAACATAAAAAAATTTGAGAGCCTTTTTCTTTGAAAATAACATTGAAATATTATAAATTAACGTTTGAAAACAAAAAAATTATAAAATACTTTTTCCATTAAAATTATCTTCAAATGTAATATTAACACATTTTTTAAATCATTTTTGAAAACCTGATTTTTGAAATAAAACAGATTTTTGACCCTAAAGAGAAATACAATAAAATTTTCTTAAAAACATGTTATTAATTATATTAACTACCAAATAGTGGGGAAATAGTACTAATACATGGATATATATTGAATAAATATAGGGGAAGAAATATCATGAGGTTCTTGAGATATTTATTATAATATATTGTCAAAGAATCATAATCATTTACAATCTTGAAGAGTGATTAAATTATTTCAATAAACTCTTACAACTTGGTTACTTGGGATCATACTCTATATGTATGAAAAGGAATTTAAATGAATAAAAAAATATCATGCAAAGAAATATATTAATTATATAACCTATAATAAGGATCTATAAACCCCTCGAATAATAATTTAGGTGTATAACAAAACATGAGTCTCAAAGAACCAAAATTGGGATAAAACTATTTTAAAAATTTGATAAATTTTGATACATAAAACCCCTGAAATAAATATCATAAAATGGTTATTTAAATACCAATAAATTTAATTATAGTAAGAATTAAATATATCCATGGGTATTATACACACCACCCAAAAGGAATTGGTGGTGAATAAGAATGTATCTCATGGAAATAAAAAGTGTGCTGAAATCCCCTTACATTGTGTCTTGACTCTCTCTGTACTATTACAAGATTCCATTATAATAAATTTATTTTTATTTTTAATATTTCATAGAAGAATATTCTTATATCTAATACCATATATGTTTTTATTATGAATTTATATTACCTACTTGTTAAAAATTCGTTATTAAGGTTTCACTTCTGGTAGTATCCACTTTGTTCTTCGCATATGTCTTAGTTGGTTATATCTGGGGTCCTTACACATATTTCAGGATTTACAGATTGTAAATAATAATAAAAATAAAATATATATTCCGTATATGTGTATTATAATAATCTGTATTATATATAAGTATGAAATAGAATACACCATTAATGGAGACGGTAGGCCATATGTATGCATGAATGTTGTTTTTGTTTAATTATCATATTGAAAGAAAGAACATAAATGATATATATATATATATATAATGCTATAAGTATTATATCATAAATATAATATAATTTCATTAAACCCATCCTTAATATATTCCGTTCAGTGTGTTAACAAATAACATTACTCCGAGGGGGAGGGGGTAGTTCACACTTCCTCAAATTATATTAACTTATTTATATCAAAAGGAACAAATATAGATATGTTTGATAAAAGTATTATAGAATATTAAAGAAATAGAAAATATTATATATATATATATATTATATAAATTGAGTTTTCTACATAATAACTTCCATAGTAGGCGGTAAAGGAAGAGTGAAAAATCATCATTTTGTGAGACAGTAGTTCATCGGACACATAAAAAATATTTTCTTACCCATTAGATGGAGGTGTGTGTAAGTGTTTGTTGAAACCCTATCATATTAAAATCTCTATATATTTATTATATTGGTGTTCTTATATAATAATGTAAAATTTTTAATTGAGGAAGTGGAGAAATAAAATAAAATAAAATAGTTTTAGGGAGGGTGTTACCTCATAATTGGGTTACTCCTTTTGGTTTTCACGAAAGGGATTCCTTAGAATACTTCTGCCCAAAGATATGATTAAAAGAGGAATGAAGGATTTTAATGAGGATATTTTATTAGATATTGACTATACTTAATTGTTTTGATAGGCGTGGATTCGTGGAGTAGAGGATGACTTTTTATAGTGGAGGAGGATTGACACTCTTGTAATATTTTGACAAGGGAATTCAGTAAATGTTGTTCACATATCATCTGGATCCAATAATGAACCAAATTATAGAAAAGGTAAGATAGATTCGAAATATGTCCATAGAATGGATCTTGTACAATTTTATAGGTCACTTTTGTTATTGAACATAAGTTTAAGTCCTTATTTAACTGTAATTTTACCTTATTGGATGAAATTAATTTTAATTACATTCACTAATGATTTCGGTTGAAATACTCTGATGAAATTATTAGAAATTATAAATTATGATTATTATAAATATATAATCCATTTTCAAAATTCCAATGACATAATTTGTGGAAGTTAAATTAAAATTAGTCCTACAGTCAGGTCAACAATGTGGGATTTAATGTACAAATGTTCAATACGATTCTTTGTTATTATAAACAAGTGAAAAGTGAAATTGAATGAAATAAAAATAAATTGTATTAATTTATAAAAATATTATCTAATTAAACATTGAAACCAAATTTAAAATGTAGTCTAACTATATAAATAAATTAAACGAAAAGGCAGTTCTATATTGAAATCCACTATCTTTCACTATTCATCCAAAAATGTTGTTTTTCAGAAACATCTAAAAAATTCACCCAATGATAATTTAGAAAATAAAAATTCAAAAGAGATGTTTATTTTCTCAAATTATAGTTATAAATGTCTCTAAAATTAATTTTATTATTTTTCACATAAGGAGATTAAAATCATTTCGTTTTAGAAAATAGTATTTTTAAACATATAAGGACAACCAAATATTGTATATATCATTATCAATATGTTTTATTTCTATAAAACCATTATAACTAATATTTTAAAACTATTTATTACTATTTATATTATTAAGTTTAATTTCTGTGTAATAATTATATAATTTAAATAATTAAAACAATAAAATTATGTTTCATAGAAACATCAGTGTTGCATATAACATATGCCAAGTCGATATTTCATGTAACATACACTGAGTCAGTGTTTCATGTATCATATACCAAGTCAGTGCTATGTAGACTGAGTCAGTTCCATGTGAAATTAATGTTCAACTTTTTTCAATAGAAGACATCAATGAAAATTAATTAATTTAAAATAGGGTACATATAAAATGGGGTGTTATACATATATTCTATGGAAATTATCAAATGAAAATATCATGATGAAGAATAATCAAGATATGAGGAGAAAAATTATTTAATTAAGAAAATTGTGTAATAATGTAATAAAGAAGTTGGTTTTATAGAACCTACTCTAATGGAATCTCACTTTCACTAGATCCAACTGATAATATCCTTGATTCCACTTGCTCTCACACGATCCTCATGATTCTACTAAGTTAAAGCCTTTATTATGGGGTCCCCCATTATTTCATCCATGGATACTCTAATCACTATAACATCACCTTATTGATAAAAATACCTCAAGAAATGAAAATTCCAATGTATGTGATTTTTATTTTTTTTGACCTCGAATACTTGGAGAGATCCACTATTATAGTGTTATCATAGTAAATAATGATATGGGTTTTACTATTAAGAAACACAAAAATATTTTGGAAAAAAGTTTCAAATACATATTACTTTCTTTGATACATCCAAATCCATAATATACTCAGTCTCTATTTTAAAATGGGTGAATACTAGTTTCTTTGAACTCTTCTAGATCAATTCACTTCCATTGAGAAAATATATATATCTAGACTTTAACTTCTGATCATTATGATTAGTCTAGAATATAGAATATGTATAACTCCTAATGAATAGATATTCATCTGTTCCAAACATCAGGAACATATCCTTAGTTCTCACCATATACTTAAGTGTGGTCTTGATAGTAGTGAAATTTTTTTCACCTGGTTCATCTTGATGTCTACCTACCATAATCAAATTATATTTAGCGTCAACTTTCAAACATAACATGGGATACTTGATCGATCCTATCACAGAAACATTTGGGATTTTATAATTCTCTATTTTTCCTATTATGTTTGAGGGAACATCTTATTTGAAACATTTATACCATGTGACCCCTGAACCAATCCTTTCTTGGATTATTCCATACTTAACCTATTAATTATCTGGTTATTTTATATACCTTGAATTAGTATGAGAAGAATCTTGGATCTATCACACATGATCTTGATCCCTAGAATGCAGGCTCCTTCACCTAAGTCTACCATGGAGACATAATTTCTAAAATATGACATAAGTTTTTATAAGGATTTAATATAATTTCCAATTAGTAATATTCATTCAACAAATATTAATATAAAAACTATTTTACTCTCACTAAACTTATGGAAAATACATAGCTCAAATTCTTTCTTAATAAACAAAAATTATTTTACAACTTCATCGAATCAAATTTTCCATGATCTCCATGATTTTTTAATCCATAAATGGATCTATACAACTTATATAAATTATTTCATTTCATAGAGTCACAAACCCTTCATGTTGTGTCATATACACATCTTGTTGAAGGTTCCCATTAATGAATGCAGTTTAGACATCGATTTTAGAAATCTCATATTCATGGTAATTTTCTATAGAAAGAAATTTTTTTGGTCGATTTAGAAATATAATCAAGAGAAAAGGAATCATCATACCCAATTACTAAACATTATCTAAACACTTCAGCCACTAACTATGGTTTATAGGTATTCACTTTACCTTTGATATCAATATTTCTCTTGAATAGCCATTTATAACCAATAGGGTTGTTATGAAATAAAAGATTGTTAAAAACCCAAACTTGGGGTCGATACATGGAATCCATAATATAATTAATGTATTCTTTCCATATTGTAGCTTCTGAGATCTCTAATACATCCGTATAGGAGAGGGGATCGTTATCATCAACCAATAATGAGTCACCATCATCATGGACTAGAAAAATATATCTTTCGGGTTATCTTACCCCTCCATCACTCATATATAGTACTTGTGTTTTAAAAACACCTTCTTCCATGGGGGCCTTTGGAATAAGTTCCAATGACAACACTTACATATATTGAAAATGAATTTCAATGAAGTCTATATTTCTCCCACTATCCCCTTTGAGGATATGCACCTTCTCAATAAATATGACTTATCTTCCAAAAAAATCACATTATTTTCTAAAGTGTTGTATAGGTAGTATGACCTGGTTTCATTAGGACACCTGATAAAGATAAATTTCATTACTCAAGGTTCTGTATTTTTTTCTTGAGCTATTTTTAACAAACTCCTTATAACCCCATACATGAACATGTCAAAAAATATGTTTCTTTCTACAATAAAACCTAAATTAAATATCATTTGATGATTTTTTTAGTGCACAATTTAGTAGGTATAATGTTTTTTTAAAGAATATCCCCAAAAGCATAATGGAAGGCATGTAAGACTCATCATAGACCTTACCATTTCTAATAAGTTTTGATTCCAACTTTCTCTAACATCATTCCATTATGGTGTATATGGTAGTGTTATTAGAGATAAAATATTTACTCCCATAGAAAGATGATAATGTATTGATTATGTAATTCTCCACCTTGATCTGATTGAGGTTTATTTATCTTCATACCATGTTTATTTTCAACCTCATTATTTAATTATTTGAACTTTACAAAGGATTAAGTCTTTTACCTCATTAGTTAGATATACCCATAGCAACTCAGATCATTGGTAAAAGTAAACAAGTATGTAAATAAACCTGTAGATTGTACATGAAAATGTACACCAACATTGGTATGTACCAATTCTATATGTACTATAGACCTTTCATAATAACCAAATAAAGGTGGTTAATACACCTTTCCTTGTAAACGTGCATAAAAACATTACACTGGATTTATCTCAAAAGAGTAAAATCAACCAAATTGAAAGATCCTTTTAAAACACTTCTTGTTTATGTGACCAAGAAAACGATGCCACACCTGTGTGTCATATGAGTTTAAAATATTAATTTTTTTATTCATTTCCAATAATGTTTTTTTCAATTCAATACATGAAGTATATTTTTCAATTATTCCATACCATAAGATTTTCAATATTTATAAAATTGGAATCCTTTATTTCTATAGGTGAAAATAAATCCATCCATATCTAAACACGAAAAAAATAATGTTATTGTTAAAACAAGAAACATAATATTTCTTATTTAAAACCATTATAAATCAAATTGGTAATGTGAGATGGTAGTATCCAATGGAAAGAGCATCCATAATCTCCCCATTGAAAGCTAGTAGATCCACCTCACATCTTCAATCCTTCATAAATCTATTGGGTTTCTATATTTGGATACAAATGTGAGAAATGTATGAATTATTTTAAAAAAAATTATAGGTATAAAAATATTTCACTTGATATTAAACTAAACTAATTCTTCCCCTTTTTTATTTATCCTGATTTAATTCCTCTTCCAATAGCCCAACTTACCAAATACAGACCATGTAACATCCTATTCCTTTCCTTACATATAGATATTGTTATTCATAGAGGGATTTTTCTTTAGTTCCTAAGGCTTTTTATGATTCATTAGCCCCTTTTCTGTATTATTATTCTTCTTATTAACCACAAGGATAACAGATTTGTCACACCTCATGTTTTTATGAACTTGGAAGATAAGAGTAAATATTTATGATAGTGTCTTTTGGTTATTTCACATATTATAATTCACATATAATACTAGATTATTTTTTTGGTATTGAGGACATAATGAGATATATGTGTAACTCATTAGGGATCATAAAATCCAAGATTTCTAGGAACCCAATATTTCCAATCATATTGACTATATGTTCCCCTGCTAGAATTGATTTTCCAAGCTTTCACACGAGTAGTACATTGAAAATCTTACAACTATCTATCTCAACTTCTCTTTATATAGATTAAAAATTTGAGAAACTATGTTATATATTTCCATATCATTAAATTTCTTTAATAGATCATTGCAAATGGTGTATAACATAAAAAATTGGATATACATTTTCCCATCTACAAGATTCGAACAAAAAGATATGTAAAGACCCAGACCTTAGTATCGTTGAGCTGGTGCCTTACTTTATTAAAATGGTATTATTACAAGGAATTAGTACCCCAATTGAACTTGTAGTTTTCTAGTTTTTTAAAATGAGATACAAAAAAATCTTTTACATTACAACATTGAAAGGAAAAAAATATAGAGATTACATTGGAAACATCAGTAAATCTAATATTATTCCAGCAAGTTATTTATAATATTCATCACTGTAACCTGGAGAAAAAAATAAAACAGAAGAATGGGGTGATATTATATTATTAGTATGGGTATGTAATACAATGGACTGATAAATATAAAGCATTTGTTATTAACTATATGTAGGCATTCAATTAAAACATAATCTTCAACATAAAATGGAAGAAATTAAAAGATGATTAAATAATGTGACAATGAAACATAAAAATGAATATTTTACTAGTCAAATAACCATATGGATAATGAATATTTAGTTTTATAAAGAGGGGATTCATAATGTCAGACATCATAAACATATTTTTAAGACCTCGACCAAGACTCCCAACTTAATGGGTAAAAAACCAATCTAGTTTTCTAATGAGACTCACCGATGTATCAAGGGGTTATAGTTGGAACCAAACATCACAAAAAATTACAATTAAGTCCTCATAAAAATAGGGATAAACATAAACAACATATACAGATGAAATGTAAATAACATTCCCCAATTTGTATAAATAATCACTAACCATTCAGAGTAGTGTGGGGAATTGTATCAAGATATCACATCCACAATCAAAATAATCATAATACATTTAATAAATTATGGTGTATGATAAACATAATATATAATCCTAAATAATGAATAAAATTCAACATAGGTGCTGAAATAGATGAAAATATCTAATAAAATCATCGAGGAATTCTTGAGTGAAATATCCATTTTACATTACAAATAAAATTTATTTTGGAAAAATAATTTGTGTGTATCATGTTTGTTTTTATAGAACCAGAAATGAAAAAAATATATTGTCATGAAAAAACTAGTTATTTTAGAAAAATAATTTTGTCTTAAAACAGATTATGCATGGTACTTGAAAATGGGTAAGAAATCAAGATTTCCACTTTAAACGGTCCTGCGTATTAGGAAGAAATTAGAAGGGAACCTTATAATAGATTTATTATCCCATTAAATAATGATGAACTAATCTAGATATATTATTTTTGGAAAATTTATATAAATTAGATGAATTATATAAAAATAATGAATAATTATGTTGGTGTATAGGGTAAGAAATCACAACGTGAATGAAAATGAATTTTGGGATGAAAACCCTTACCTTATGTCTGAATGTGTTCTTTAACTGACCTTAACATCCCAGATAATCTAATTAAATTCATTAATTAATTAATTCATAACATTATATACATTTATTTTAATTAATATAATTTTATTAAGTTCATTTATGGCCTTTTTGATGAGTTAAAAGTTGTAATTTTATTTCGTGAGAGCGTTTGTTTTTTTGGTTTTAATGATCGATATGCCTGTAGATGAGTAAGGATGTTCATGTGGAATGATTATAATTATCTAGAATTAAATTTATATGAAATGAATGAAAATAAAAATTATTAAGTAACTCTTTTTTTATATGGTATGAGGACGAGTCATTTGATAAAAAAATAGTGATAATCGTTTTGATTATTTTGATGGTCATCGATCATTACGAACTAGTTGTGTCATATGAATTAATATTAGTAAAATATATTGGTTCTAGAACATTAAATAGGTTTTAGAAAATATATTATCGTCTATTTAACCCTAAAAATGTTTTCATTGCCAGTCTTGAAGGATAAATTGATGAACAAAAATCTATTCTCTACAATGATGGTTAATCGACACCTCACAGATGTTGGTTTCATTTTTTGAAAACAACTGAGAGGGAAAAGAGATTGATGATGTATATTCCATTAAAATTATATATTTTAGGAATATAAATTATAGTGGAGTTATCATTATCATTTGGAATGAGGAGGTGAGGCTATTATAAAAAAAGAATATAACTTGAAAAGAAATTAAAAGTAAAAGGAGGAGATTTTACCCCTTGAATACTCCGCCTTGATAACCTATGTAAGGGTATTGGTTTTTGTATTTTTTTTAATACTCAGAGATCCTGAACATGTGATATATTATTGGTAATTTTTTTTACAAACTTCAAGTCTTATAGGTGTGAGGAGAAGTGGTTGGGAGGGGTTGTATTTATAGTGGAGGAGGGGGGATGAATTTATTATTCAATTTATAATTAATTTTTATCATGAATATGAATAGAATGAGAATTATCAAAAAATATTTTAAAAATAATGAATTTATTTTTTAGATTATGGTGCTTAAATCATTCTTGAATCAATGAATAGTGTATTTAACTTATAATGTATTTATACCGTAAATTACCGTATTTTACTATCCAAAAAAATTCAACTAGTTTAAAAAAAGCCCAAAAACTCACCCTAACCATTTTATGAAATTTAGAATTAAAAAATTCACTCTATTTTTTGAAATTAATTTTATAAAAATGAGAAATTTAGTTTTCTATTAAAATCGTTATTTACATGAAAAATAGAGTTTTAAAAATTATATCTGATATTATAAAACTCTGAAAAATTACCCATGGTCTCATTAAATTATCCTAAAATTATAAGATGAAAAAATATTATTTTATGAATACAATTTAGGGAAATTAATATTCTTTTAAATCATTTTATTAATTATAAAAATTTAATTAATTATCTATGACTCACAAAAATACCCATACTTAATTTGAAATTTTAAAATATTTATTTTCTTATACTATGATATAATTATATCATATTTTAATTTATAGTATGAATAAATTTTATTTATAATTTTATTAGTGAGGTTACTATTCAATTGGATGGTATACTATTCATAAGGGTCACATTTCTATACTTAAGGTCATGTTACTATTTAGTCGGTTCATGTTATTTATCTTATATAAGTACCACTAATTTCAATCAGTAGCCATTTATAATGTTTTTTTGTATAATATATGTTATTTAATTTGATATATAATATATTAACATAAGAAGCAAAATTTCATTGATAGATTTTTGGTTCATTACATTTTCTACTCCAAGAAAAATTTCATCCTCCAATTTTCTAGATTGTCACCCCAAAAAAAGTTGGGTAGTTATTAATCATAATCATCTCGTGCTCCCACATTGTCTTTTAAATTTTAGGTTTTTTTAATGTACCTTTTATATCCAGTTCATCTAATTCCTCAACAGATGTTCTTTAGTATCCAAAATCCTGATAGGCTCTTCACAGTAAGTTAAGTCAGGTTCCAATTCTATTCCTTCAGAAGTAAGTACATGTGTTGGGTATGAAATGTATTTCCTTAATATGGAGACATGGAAAATTTTTTTCACCTTATAAAGGATAATATACATTGAAAAATGATAATCCACTTATCCAATAGTCTCTACAACTTTAGAAGGACCAATGTACCAGGGGATCAATTTCCTTTTCTTCCCTTATTTTATAGCACCCTTTCAAAGAGGTAATTTAAAGAAAACATGATCTCCAACTTGAAATTCCAAATCCTTTCTTTTATTATGAGCATATATATTTTTTCTACATTGATATGATTTTATATTATATGGAATTGGTTTCCATCACAAGCTATGGGCCCACAAGAATCCTTTAACCAACTTCATACCAACAAGTTGGTGCATGAAATCTATTTCCATATAATTATTCATCTAGTGCCATTAGAATACTAGAATAGAAAATATTATTGTGGGAACACTCTAACAAGGGTAAATACTGGTCCTACATACCTTGAAAGTTGAGTGAGCCTGATCTCAACAAGTCTTCTAATGTTTGGATATTCCTTTTTGACTGCTCGTCAATTTGAGGGTGATAAGCAGTACTCAAATGAAGATTAGTATCAAATGATTTCTGATTACTTTTATAGAATTTATATGTAAACCATGGATCATGATCAGAAATAATTTAAATAGTTTCTCAATGAAGTATTGCAACATCATTAATATAGGGTCTTATAAGGTGATATAAGGGAAAATACACCCTTATAGTGAGGAAATGTGGGGATTTGGTATGTCAATCAACAATCACCTATATTTCATCATTATTTATTGAAATTTTTTATAGTCTAGGAAAAATACATAATGATGTAATCCCATTTTAATATAGTTATATGCATAGGTTGTGTGAATCCTTTAGTATGTTGTATTTCAACCTTCACTTCTTGAATGACTAATTGTCTTAATACAAAGTCAGAAAATTTAATCTTCGTGTTATCCCTATAGAAATATTCCTTCAGATCTCTATACATCTTAGTGCTACCATTGTTTATAAAAAAATACAAACTGTGGGAATAATCTAATAAATCCCTTTTTAGTTCGGGTTTGTAGGTCACACATAACTTCCTCCCAAATTACAGAGTTCCATCCTCACACACAAATTATAGAAACTTCTCATCCTTAATAGCTCCAAATTCTCTGTTTGAAAATTTTCTTCATCACACTGAGAACTTTTAATTATTTACAATAAATATGGTTGGGCATCCAATTAAAAAATTAATGGTGTTTCTCATTCCTTGATAATTCCCATATCCATCTTTACTAGATCCTTTTACACATGATCATTGTCAATCCTCATTTTTATAACTCCATGATCATTCCTTCTCAAAAAATCTTCTTCCTTATTTTCCATCCATGTGTGTTATTGTATTGAAAAATACTAATTTAGGTGTATATAAAGCCATTACCATTGACTCATATTCATTTTCTTCCAGGAGAAGATATATTTTAAACTTGTGTGGTCTGTATATATCTCACATCCTTTACCATAGAGGTAGTGTATCCATATATTTAGAGAAAATATTATGGCTTCTAACTCATGATCATGAGCTTTATAGTTCTGTTTATGAATTTTTATCTACCATTATGTGTAGGTAATAACTATATCGTTCTTCATATGAACACACCAAAGTCCTTTCTGGAGAACCTTTGTGGTGTTTTGTTTAACAATGTTATGTATTTGTTGAGAACTATTCTTTTTGTTGAAGAATGTTTTTGAGTTTCAGAATGTTGAAGTTTTTGGTTGCTGAATATTTCCATAAAGAAGATTATGTTGAAGAATAAGGAGGCATAAGTTAAGAAAGTATATCAAACATTATTAACAAAAGCATATGATGATTTACTGATCTTAATGTTCTCACAAATCATGAAAAGCTTCATGATAAAAGATGTTGAAGAAATGTTAAAGAGGATTGCTATTTTTCACTAAGAAAAATTCAGAAAAAATTCAGAGTCAACTTTGTGAGCCAGAAATTCGGAGTTTACTTGCTGAGCCAGAAGTCCAGAGTCTACTTGCTGAGCCTGAAGTTATGTGTCTACCTCTTGAGCCTGAAATTCGTAGTCTACATGCTGAGCCAGAAATTTGAGGTGAACTTCCTCACCCAGAAATTCAGAGTGTACTTCCTGAACCTGAAATTCGGAGTGTACATTCTGAACAAGAAATTCGGAGTGTACTTCCTGAACCAGAAATTTAGAGTGTACTTCCTGAACCAAAAATTTAGAGTGTACTTCCTAAGCCAAAAATTCAGAGTGTACTTCATGATCCAGAAAGTCGGAGTGTACTTCCTGAACTAGAAATTCGTAGTGTACTTCCTGAACCTAAAATTCATAGTGTACTTCTTGAACCAGAAATTCAGAGTGTACTTCTTGAGGCAGAAATTCAGAGTATACTTCCTGAGCTAGAAATTCAGAATGTACTTCCTGAACCAGAAATTCATAGTGTACTTCCTGATCCATAAATTCGGAGTGTACTTCCTGAACAAAAAATTCAGAATGACAATCCTGAGCAACATACTAAGAAATTCGGAATTACAATCCTGAGCAACATGCTGAGAAATTCAGAATGACAATCCTGAGCAACATGCTGAGAAATTCAGAATGAGAATTCTGAGTTCAAGGAAACCAAAATTTCAACTTTCCTTAAATCTCGGAGAAATTTATGGAGATTTGAAGAATTCAAATATTGAATATTAATTGTGGGATATTATCGGGTTTTTTTTTGAAATTTGAAGAAGCGGGAAAGTTTTTCAAGATTCCCGCCATTGTTTTCTGAGTTGCCTATAAATAAGTGCTCAGATTATTCACTCATTTTCAACTTTTTACATAGTTAGAAAAGGTGAAGCACTATAGAATGCTTTGTGAAATGTTCCTACAATCTTGAAGAAGTTTCCTTGAGAGTTTGTGAGGAAGAGAATCTGGATTGAGTATTCAGAGTGAGCACTTGTGCGGAACCATCATTATCTTGCTAAGAAGACCGATTTTAGAATATCAGATTCAAGGAAACCGGATTGAGAATTCAGAGTGATCATTTGTGTGAACCATCATTATCTTGCTGAGATGATCGGTTTCATAAAATAGGATTCAAGAAGTCGGATTGAAGATTCGGAGTGATCATTCAGAGTGAGCATTTGTGGAGCAGCTTATGAAAGTTATTATTCTCTTGTTTAGCTCATTTTTTCTTTAAGGAAACATTGTAATCTAACAGGAGTCAGTATAATCTTTCCTATCGGGAGATAAAAGGTTTCCAATGGGAGTTGGCACAAGTTGTATTCACTTCTTCATTATAGTGGATTTTCATAGACCCACGGGAGTGGCTATGGAAACGACATAGGTTCTCTTATTTAGACCAAACCTTGTAAATCTTGTGTGCCTTTCTTGGTTTTCCTTTCTTGCATGCTTGAGTATCTTGCTAAAGGATGATAAGGAAATTAATCTTAACAGGTTGCAAGGTTTAAGTTTGTTACAGTCTTGAAACATATAAAAGTTAAACATCTGATTCCACCGTCCCCTTCTTAGTTGTCATTCGATCCTTGGAACTTCAAATGGTATCAGAGGGAGGTTCCCTTGTTCAATCCTTGTCATGGTGAATATCAATTCTGTCAATAGTAGAGGAATTCCAAAATTTCATAGAAAGAATTATTAGGAATGGAAAAGTAGGATGCTTCATTATCTTCTATTTCTTGGCCTTGAAGTTATTGAAGCTGCTACTATTAGCTTTCCACTTATTGAGAAAAATCATCCTATGACATTTGCTGACAAGAGAAACATAGAAGTCGATGAAAATGCAAGAAATTATATTCTCATGTTCTTATCAGAAAATGTTTATTAGAAGGTGATGGGTCTCACAACATCAAAAAGCATGTGGGAAAATATGGAAAGTGTTTTTGAAGGAAACCCAAAAGTCAAGGAGGCCAAGCTGTAAATCTGGCGTAGTAATTTTGAAGACATCAAAATGACAGATGATGATACAATTGATGAATACATCACTAGAGTTAATGAAATTGTATTCAACATCCGGGGATTCAGAGAAAACATGGAATATTCTACAATAGTGAAGAAACTTATGAGAAACTTTCCATACAGGTTTGATTCTAAAATTTCAGCTTTAGATGATAAGGATGATTTATCTCTTGATGAACTATGTAACATTCTTGTTGCCTATGAAATGAGGAAATCTCCAATATTGAAGACGAAAATGAAGGATGAAATGGATTTCGAAGCTATGATAAAGATGAAAATCTAAGATGGTGAAGAAGATGACCCTTGTGAGTCTGTTGATAAGGAAGATGAAGTGTTGAATGAAAAAATCAAGTCTCTCATATCCAATAACAATTGAAGAGGAAGAGGAAAGTATGGAGGGAAACTTCCTCTCAAATGTTTTGAGTGTGGTGGAATTGGACACTTTGCTATGAATTACCCTAAGAAGAATGTTGGAGAATATCAAGATGTTTGTAAGGAGAATTTTTGGTGGAAGAAGTATAAAAATAATGAAAAAGAAGAGAATACTTCAAAAGAATTCATGAAGAAGTTTTTAGGAAAGAAAAGAAGTATGTTAATAAAGAAGGTTTAATTGGAATCATCTGACAATGATTCCTCAGAATATGAATGTAAATAAATATTAAGAACATTCATTGAAAAAGTTGAGAAAACAAATGTTTCCTCAGAAAGTGAAGAAGGTGGTGAAGAATCTTACAGTTAATATCAACTAAGATCCGAACTCATTGCATGTCTTGAGAAAAACAATTCTCTTAAGAAATAAATTCGTGTGATGAATAAAAACCATGAAGAAGTTCATGATGGAAGTAAAGATGTCACCAATAAGGAAGATGAATAAATTCATGAAATTTTATGTTACAAACATAGAATTGCAGAACAAGGAAAGATGATTGAATATCTTAGAAAGAAGCTAGAAGATAAGGAAGAAGAATAAAACAATGTGAAATCAAAACTCCTTGATTATGAAAATATCCCGAGGAATATGAATGAAAACTTCAACAAAGCTACAGAAGTAGAAGTTGAGACCTCTAAAAATGCTGTGAAGGCTCATTAAGAGAATCAGGTGAAATCTTCTCTTACCAAAAAATAATGTTTTAACTGATTCTTCTTACATTTTAGGTTTCGAAAGAAGTGTTAGTAAAGCATGGGTGGAGAAAGGATGTAAGAAATCTATCAATCCTATAAAAGTAGAAGACTCGATTAGAAGGAGAGATGACCTACATCCTGAGTTTTCTAGAGCTGAAATAAGTTATCAATATCAACAAAGTTTCTATAATTAAATATCATTCATGAATAGAAAATCAAGATTTTAGGGATATTTCTGGTGTTATGGAATATATGGGCATAGAGCTTATAATTGTTGGCACAATTTATCTCCACCCGGAAGAAGGTTTGAGAAAAGTGGAAGAAATAGTGAAAGAAGGATGATTAACTCTCTATACTCAGAGAAAGTTGAAAAGGTGAATTATCAATATGTTAGAAACATTCAAACTAAGAATCAATTTGAATGTTCGGAAGAAGCTTGTAGAAGATGTGATCAGTTTGGTCATCATGCCGAATGATGTATGAAACTCCTTCTGGAACAAGTTTCTTATGATAAGAAAGAAAAGAATGCTAAAAATAAGAAGGTTGATGAGAGAGTTTTTGTTGTTGAGACAGCTTTGAAAGGAAGTAAGAGGAAAAAACCATGGATTCTTGATAGTGGTTGTTCTTTACACATGACAGGTGATATAAAAATTTTGGAACATGTTGAATGTCATGATGGAGGAGTGGTTACATTTGGCAATGATAGTTCCCTAAAAATAAAGGGAATCGAAATGACAGATATTGAAGTAGGGAATTCAAAATCTAAATAAGTATTTCTTGTTGATGGGATAAAACATAACATAATTAGTGTAAGTCAAATTTGTGATTATGGAACAGAATTTATCATCAGAAAGGATTCATGCATCATCAAAAGTGTGAAAAATGGAAAAGTGATTACAAAAGGAGAAATAACCAGTGGAAATCTCTTTCAAATTGGAGAATCCAATAACTCTTGTTATTTGAGTGCTGAAGATAAAAATAAGCTATAGCATCGAAGACATGGACACATTGTACAGAATAACATGAGTAAGCTTTTTAAAGTTGATGCAGTTTTTAATTTTCCAGAATTGAAAAGAAGAGATGAATATGTTTGTATTAGTTTCCAGAAAGGAAAGATGACTAACAAAGGCCATAAAAGAGTTGAGATTCAATCTAACAAACCACTTGAGCTTATTAATTATGATCTGTATGGGATTATGAGACATCAATCAACAAATGGAGATTTATAGTTTATTACTTTTATTGATGACTTCACTCGGATGAAAAACATCATGTTCCTGAAGCATAAGACAGAGGCTGTTGGAATGTTTAAATTCTTTAGAAGAGATGTTGAGAATGAATTGGGGGCTTCCATAATGAAATTAAGAACAGACAACAGTACCAAATTCACAAGCAATGCTTTTGAAACTTACCTAAGGATCCATGGTATCAAACATCAATATAGTGCTCCCTATACACTACAACAAAATGGAGTTGCAGAAAGGAAAAATAGAAGCTTTGTGGATATGGGAAGAAGTATGTTATCGGAATACAAACTTTCAAAATTCTTTTGAAGATAAGCTGTTAGAACTATATTACATATTCAAAATAGATTCTTATTAAGACCAGAAACCAACATGAATCCTTACGATATGTGGTATAAAAAACCCTTCTTTTAATTACTTCAATGTTTTTGGAAGTCCATTGTTGCTCAAAATCAAAAATCCAGACTTAGTAATGTTTGATGAGAAAGACAAAGAAGGAATATTTTTGGGTTATTCACCGAATGGAAGAAGTTAAAAATGCTGGAAAAAACATTTTCAGAAGTTGGTTGATTCATATGATGTGAAGGTAATTGAAAATCCATGTTATTTCACAAAATTTGTTAAGAATATTGAGGAAGATAAATCAAAGAATCCCCACTAGAGTGAGAGTGACTCAGATAAGTCACATGGGGAAGAAAGTGATGCTGGGAATGGAGATGTTAGTTTTATTACATTACAAAAACAATTTGAATATGAAAATATTTTTGGGGATCATAAGGCTCCAGTTCAGACAAGATGGAAGTGATGATTAGAAAATCAGACTTCCCTTATCTCAAAAGTTGAACCAGAATCATTTTCAGAAGCTATTAAACATAAATAATGACTGGATGCTATGAATGAATAACTGGATCTGATTGAGAAGAATGAAAATGGGAACTTGTTCCATGTCTAGAAAATAAGAATGTTATCGGAACCAAGTGGGTATACAGAAATAAATTGAATGAGCATGGATAATTTTCAAGAAACAAAGAAAGGATTGTTTGTAAAGGGTATGCATAAGTGGAAGGTGTGGATTTTTATGAAACCTTTTCCCCTATTGCAAGGTTGGAATCTATTCAAATGTTTCTTGCAGTGGCTACTAATTGGAATTACATGGTTTATTAGATGGATTTAAAGTCAGCTTTCTTAAATGGTGACATTGAGGAAGAAGTTTACCTTGAACAAACTTGTGGGTTTTTTCTTTATGAGGATGAAATCAAAGTTTTCAAATTGAATAAGGCCTTGTATGGGTTGAAAGAAGCTCCATGAGCATGGTATTCGAAGCTTCACAATTCTTAGAGAAAGATGAACCTTTCTAAAGGAAATGTTGATAGAAACTTATATGTTAAAGATGTTGGCTCTGGAACCTTAATTGTAATCGTTTATGTGGATGATATAATTTTTTTTGGAGATGAATAAAAGTATTTTGAAGAGTTTTCTGAAGAGTTGAATGAAAATCTTGAAATGTCAGTGTTGGGAGAATTAACTTTCTTCCTTGGCTTACAAGTTCAACAACTAGAAAACTACATTTTCTTATCCCATGAAAAGTACGCCAAGGAACTGTTAAAGAAGTTTCGGATGGAAGAATCAAAAGAAGTTTCAACCCCTATCTCAGTGAGCTCAAAGTTGAGCAAAGATGAGTCAGGGAACAGTGTGAATCAGAAAGACTTTCGAAAGTTAATAGGAAGTCCTCTTTATCTTACAGCCTCAAGGCCTCATATTGCTTATGTTGTGACTATCTGCTCCCGATATCAATGTAATCCAAAAGAATCACATATGTTGGAAGTTAATAGGATTCTGAGATATGTTAAAAGAAAAAATTCACATGGGTTGTTATACAAGAGAATCAATGAGATGGAGCTTCATGGTTATACATATGCTGATTGGGCGGGTGATTGTAATGATAGAAAATCAACATCCGGAGGAACATTTTTCTTAAAGGAATGTTGTGTGAGTTGGAACAACAAGAAACAATGTTCAGTAAATTTATGAACATCTGAATCTGATTATGTTGCAGCTACTCATGCATGTACTCAAATGATGTGGATGGAATTTTAGCTGGATGATTTGAAAGTGAAAGTTTCTAAACCTTTGAAAATAATCTGTGATAATCAAAGTGCCATTGATCATTCCAAGAATCCTGTTCAACATTCAAGATCAAATCATATTGATATAAAGTATCATTTTTTAAAATAGAAAGCTGTTGCTGGAGAAGTCTTGCTGGAATATATTTCAAGAAAGTATCAGATTGCCGATATTTTCACAAAAGCAATGTCAAAGGAGAGGTTTGTTGAAATGAGGCTACAACTCCATGTTCAGCCTCCTCCCATGACTTCCTAAAACTCATAAGGAAGCATCCTCCACCATGCATTGAATTATATTGAAAAAGGTGGAGAGTAAGTTTTATTTTATGAATCTAAAGCTGTGGTTATCCTATAATCGGGGAGAGAGAAGGAAAAATGAGACAGAATGAAAAATGAAAGAAGAAAAGAAAAGTGAGAAAGAAAAAGATAAAATTTGAGGGGGAATTCGCGAAAGGTGAAGTTTATCTTTACATGGACACAAATTTTTCTTGACACCGAGTGATGGAAATCCTTCAAAAACATTACTTTATACAGTAGTGTGGTGTCAGGACACTCTTTTTGAGAAAGACTATGTTTTTGTAAAATTTATGAACTTGAGATGTAAAATTTTTGAGAGGTGAATACCAGTTACCAAGGGTTTCCAACAAATCCAAAGGGGGAGATTGGTGAACCGTTGTGGTGTTTTGTTTAAAATTTTTTTCTATTTTTTGACAACTAATCATCTTGTTGAAGAATGTTTTTGAGTTGCAGAATGTTGAAGTTGTTGGTTGCTGAAGATTTACTTAAAGAAGATTATGTTGAAGAATAAGAAGTCATAAGTTAAGAATGTATCTCAAACTTTCTTAACAAAATAAGAGGATTCTTTACTGGTCTTAATGTTCTCACAAATCATGAAAAGATTCATGATAAAAGTTGTTGAAAAAATGGTGAAGAGAATTGTGTTTTTCACTAGAAAATATTCTGTGAAAATTTGGTGTCTACTATGTGAGCTCGAAATTCAGAGTCTACTTGCAGAGCCAGAAGTTCGGAGTCTACTTGAGGAGCCTGAAGTTTGGAGTCTACCTCCTAAGCCTAAAATTAGTATTCTACTTGCTGAGATAGAAATTCGGAGTGTACTTCCTGAACTGAAAATTCATAGTGTACATCCTGAACCTGAAATACCGAGTGTACTTCCTGAACCAGAAATTAAGAGTGTACTTCATGAACTAGAAATTCAGAGTGTACTTCCTGAACCAAAAGTTCATAGTGTACTTTCTGAGAAAAAAATTCAGAGTGTACTTCCCGAACCAGAAATTTGGAGTGTACATCCTAAACCAGAAATTCGGAGTGTACTTTATGAACCAGAGATTCCGAGTGTACTTTCTGAACTAGAAATTTGGAGTGTACTTCTTGAACCAGAAATTCAGAGTGTACTTCCTGAGCCAGAAATTCAGAGTGTACTTCATGAACCAGAAATTCAGAGTGTACTTCCTGAACCAAAAATTAAGAGTGTACTTTCTAAGCCAGAAATTCGGAGTGTACTTCCTGAACCTAAAATTCGTAATGACAATTCTAAGTAACATATTGAGAAATTCAGAATGACAATCCTGAGCAACATGCTGAGAAATTCACAATGAAAATCCTGAGCAACAAGCTGAGAAATTCAGAATGACAATTCCGAGTTCAAGAAAACCGTAATTTCAACTTTTCTTAAATCTCTGTGAAATATTAGGATATTTGAAGAATATAAATATTTAAGATTAAATGTGAGAGATTTACAGAGTTTTTTTTTTGATTTTTTAAGAAGTAGGAATGTTTTTAAAGATTCCTGCCTTTGTTTTCTGAGTTGTCTATAAATATGTGCTCAGATCATTCACTTATTTGAAAATTTTTACGCATCTGGAAAAGGCGGAGTGCTGGAGAATTCTTTGTGAAAATTTCCTACAATTTTGAAGAAGTTTCCTTGAGTGTTTGAGAAGAAGAGAATCCGGATTGAATATTTAGAGTGAGAATTTGTGCGGAACCATCGTTATCTTATTGAGAAGACTGAATTCAGAATATCAGATTCAAGGAAACCTAATTGAGAATTCGGAGTGAGAATTTGTGCGGAACCATCATTATCTTGCTGTGAAGTTCGGTTTCAGAAAATTGGATTCAAGAAATCAGATTGATGTTTCAGAGTGAGAATTTGTGGAGCAGTTTATCAAAGTTTCTATTCTTGTGTTGGGCTCATATTTTCATTAAGGAAACATTGTAAACTGATGGGAGTTAGTATAATATTTCCTATCGGGAGATAGAAGGTGTCCAATGGGAGTTGGCACAAGTTATATTCACATCTTCATTATAGTGGATTTCCATAGACCCACGAGATTGGCTATGGAAAGGACGTATGTTCTCTTATTGAGACTGAACCTTGTAAATCTGATGTGCCTTTCTTGGTTTTCCTTTCTTGCATGCTTGCGTATCTTGCTAAAGGTTGATAAAGAAAGTAATCTTAACAGGTTGCAAGGGTTATGTTAGTTAGCATCTTGAAACTTATAAAAGTTAAACAACTGATTCAACCCCCCCCCTTCTCAGTTGTTATTCGATCCTTATAACATCACTTTCTTTGATGGATCACTATAAATAACAAATCCATCATTACCCTATGGTAGATTCAAGATCACATCATTCACTAATATCCTCTTAAATTTTACAAAACATCATTCACATTATTTTGTCTATATGAATTTAACCCCTTTACGAGTAATCTTGGATAATGGGTTGGCTAATATGGTGAAGTTATGAAAAAATCACCAATAATACACATATAAACCAACAAAACTATGTACCTCAGTTGTTTTTGTTAGTGTAGTTAATTCATAAAACACCTTTTTCTTCATTGGATTAACTGATATTCCATCCATTGAGACAATATTTCCATGCAATGAAACTAATTTAATCCAAAATTCACACTTTCTAAACCTCCCATATAATTCATTTCATTTGAGATTATTCAAAACATTTGGCTAGTGATTCTCATTGTCATAATATTTTTTAGATTATACCAATATATCTTCAATAAACACCACAAAAATGTTATCATAATATTCCTTGAAAACAATATTCGTGAGATCCATGAAGACATAAGGTGAATTAGTTAGTTTAAATGGCATTACTATAACCTTGTAATGTCCATACTTGGTTCGAAATTCTATCTTTGGAATATCTTCCTTCTTCACATGAAATTGATTATATCTAGATCGAAGAATTTTTTTAAAAAAATATCAACCTCCATGAATTAGATCAAATAAATCATTAATGTGTGGCAGGTGGTACTTGTTATTTATTGTAATTGCACTGATTTATCAATAGTCAATGCATAGCCTCCAAGTTCCGTCTTTCTTCTTAAAAAAGTTAATATAGCCACCCATAGTGAAACACTATTGATAATAAATCATATATCACTAAATTCCCCTAGTTTTTTCTTATGTTCTATTAATTCAACAATGGACATTTGGTAAGGATTCATTGATATAGGTCTTGCACCAGGAATTGAATCATTAGAGAACTCAACTTTCTACTGTATAGGATTTCCAGTTAAATCCACTAGAAATACATCAAAATATTCATTTACCATATGTACATAATCAATTTGAAAATTTAATTCCTCATAGATAGATTACATTTTCTATTCCTACCAATGATTTCATTTAGTAGTGCTATTGGGGGTTAGATTGGATTGGAGTTAATTGATGATGGTTATTCTATAAAGATAACGAATTTTATGGCGTTCACAAAAATTGTAACCTCTATGTTATAGAAATAAATTTTCACATCATAATTTGAAATCCAATCTATACTGAGGATTGTGTCAAATGGAATATTAGGTCTAATGAAGAGGTTAGAAACCAGACACTACTGGAAATATGATCTATACCAACATTTTTGGGAAAACCATTGGTATAGTTCACTAAATTAGACCTATACCAACGGTTTGGCCAAAACCATTGGTGTAGGTCACCAATTTCGAGCTATACCAATGGTTTTGGGAAAACCATTGGTATATCTCCCTAATATGGACTTATACCAATGGTTTGGCACAAACTATTGGTATTGGTCCATTATAGAGACCATATACCAACGGTTTGTCCAAAACCGTTGGTATATGTCCCTAAATCAAAGAACTGTTGGTATAGGTTCTGTATTTTTAATGTAATATACATAAATAGGATATTAAATAGATAAAAATTGAAAATAATTATTATAATACAAACATATATATATATATATGAAATTATGTTCACAATAGTAAGTAAGGTTAGTGGTTAGGTCGTTCAGTCCCAAACAGGAGGTGCTTGGATCCAAACTATCCTGATGATTGTTTTTTGAATTACATATACTAATGGTTTTATGGAACCATTGGTATAGATTTTCATATTACATATACCGACAGTTTTCCCAAATCCATTGGTATAGAACTATTCCCACTCCTTACTTGGCAACAGTTCTCCAAATCGATCATATAGGCTATACAAACGGTTTGGAGGCCTATACCAATAGTTCCAAACCATTGGTATAGGGTCTTTTTCCAGTAGTGAGAGAACATTTATGTTTCTTAAAAGTTACTAACAGTAAAGTATTTGTTTCAATGAAACTTCTCTTAGAGGTTTTAATAGAAAAGTCCTTTATAAAATAAAAATGGAAAATTTTAATTTTCTTGAAAAACAAGGAAGTTAGAAAAGAATGTAATAATATAGAATCAAGTAATTCTTTAGCTAAGTTTCATGAAATGATTAAATTACCTGCCACCACATCATTATGAAAATCATCCGCATTAGTTTCTACCACATAAGCTTTCTCTTTCTCCATTTTACTTCTTTGGGGAATATTTCATTAAAGCATAGGACAATAATATTCATAATGTCCCATCACTTAGAAAATTTATCATTGAACATTGTTAGCTTCTTAATTTCCCTTACAATCATGGGATGAGTGGACTCTTTCTACACACTTCTAAAAAACACCCATACCCTTTAAGAATGTTCCATGGTGTTTATTCCCACAATTATCATCGGATGGAAAATCATCTCTTACCTTCTTGCCCTTTTAATTATTTACTCTTCCAAAGTGTTTATCCTACCTCTTGTTATATCTCTTTACATTTAATTCATATGACTTAGAGAATTATTTTTTATGTATTATTTGATCATGAGACTATATATATGATGATAATTTTTGGGAAACTAGTTCCCTTCAGAGGATGGTTTTCAACAATCAAAGAATCAATAAATCTCTCTACTTTGATTAAATATATAGTCTATGGCATTCCTTTCTAACATTTTAATATTGGATTCAAACATGGAAACATGATTATTCTCCTTTTTTTCATAATATTCAAGAATTATCTTTCTATATCCAATTTTTGTTCATGAGGTAAAATATTTTTTCATGGAAAATTTCTTTAAAATCCCACCATTATATATTTTTAATTTCGTACTCATTAATATTTTGAATTAGTCACCACATTTAATATGAATATCCTGATAGATGAAAAAGATCCATGACAATCTTATCCATTTAATTACTTCAGAAGTGACAAATATCTTCTCTAAGGAACATATACACTGCTCAGATACAAATGGGTTTTTCCTCCCATTGAATGATGGATGTTGTTGTCACATAAAGAGGTCTTCCATTACTCCTCCACATTGTGGATCTAGATTCTCCATATGAGAAAGGTTATTATTCATAAGCTGTGTCAGCTGTCCCAGTATAGTTTTATGTTTTTCAACACCAATCACAGATCCAATACTGACATCATTATCTTTCATAGAAGGGAAATTACTACGTGTGATACATACATTGATACAGTTACCATTCCTTCATCTAGGCACTATTTCTAAATAATTTCATACATTACATTATGTTATGAATCATAATGTATAATTTCACACTAGAAAAATACATTACGTAAACTGATATTCTTTGAATAGTTATTCTCAGAATCATAAAAATGGTTTCTTTTTGGGTATATTTACTTTTAAATCCTTTATAATGGGTTGTAATGAAAATGTGACTTATCATAATAATATCCCATTGGAGTGTCTAGATTGGTGCATTAAAAGCCTCGTTCTCATGTACCAAGTTAGCCTGACCTAGGCTTGAGACACCTTTTCAGAGTAATTACCCCTAGGTACATCAATTCTAGAACCATGCCCATGTTTAGTTTCTAGAAAATGTTGTGTTTTTATGATGTTACACACCATCCATACATTATGAAAATTCTAGGTTATTCTTCTATTCATATCCTCAAAGTCTATCTTAGGGGTATGTTCCATAATATATGCTTTTTAAATATAGTTTCCCAAGATTATACTAAACTTTATCTGATACCAATAGTAAAGAACCTAAACGAAGTAACCTTGATTCGGTGCCTTAAATTACAACATTGGTATGAATACAAGAAATTATTAACCCAAAGACCGAATATTTTAGTAGTTTTGGAAAACCAGATAGTAACATATGTTTCACCTTACAACTTTGAAAGGGAAAAAATGAAATGATTCCTTTTGAAACATCCATAAATTCTAGATTATCCCTACCATCGAGTCATAATATTCATCTTTGAATCCTGGGGAAAAATAAATCATAAGAAAGGGGTGATATTAGATTCTCAGTAAGGGTATGTAATTAAACTAAATCATAAATATAAAGAATGGTGAATAACTAAACATACACATTCCATTAAAACATAATCTAGAGCATAAGATGGTAGGAATTAAAATTTGATTAAATAATGTCATAATGAAACATAACCGTGGATATTCTAATAGTTTATTTTTTACATGGATAATAAATTACAAGTTTTATGATGATGGAATGCATATTATTGGACATCATAAAAATTCCTTCGAGGCTTTGTCCAATACTCCATACATAGTGGGTAAAAACCTAGTCTAGTTTGTCTCAAGATACATACCAATGAATTGAGGGGAAATAATGGGACAAACACATCACATACTAAGTCCAATATATTCCTAATATGAATGAGGATAAACTTATGAAAAATATATATATTAAATTAAAATATCCTTCCCTAATCTGTAAACATAATCACTTACCAATTTTTGTAGTATGGTGAATTCTATCAAGATAACACATCCTTGGTCACACTGAACATAAACCATTTAATAAAAAATAGTGGATGATAATATAAGGCATAAACCTAAATAAATAATAAAATTAAACAGAGCTATTAAAATTGATGAAAATACTCTAATAAAATCACTGATAATCTCTTGAGTGAAATTCCCTTTTTTGATAGTATAACGATGAGTTATTTTGGAGAAATTATTTTCATATTTCCTAACTTTTTGTAGAAATTGATATAAAAAATAGTAAATTTTCAAGAAAAAAATAATTTATTTTAAATAATAATTGTGTCTTAAAAATATTATATATAGTACTTAAAAATTGGTATGAAATAGAGACGTTCCATTTAACTGGGATTGTGTATCAGGATGAATTGGGAAGGTAACCTTGTAAAACATATATTCTCCCATAAAAAATAATAAACTGATCTGGATATTTTATTTTAGAACATATATATATATATATGTATGAATAATTATATAAAAATAATGAATAATTACATTGTTTTATGGAGATATAAATCCTAACCCAAATGAAAATGACGGTTTGGGAAGAAAATCCTTACCTTATGTCTGAATGTTTTCTTCACATTCCTTAACACAATGAATAATAAAATTAAATAGATTAATTAATTAATTAATAAAAATTCGTAATTTTTTTATTAAGTTCATTTATGGCCTTTCTGATTTGTTATAAGATACAATTTTATTTCTTGTGATCATTTTTTCCTTTGTTTTTACGATTGGTATACTTGTATATGAGTACAAAAGTTCACATGGAATGGGTATAACTATAAAGAATTAATTTTTTATTATATTAATTAAAATTCATTATATTACATTTTCATTTAATTCATTTTATTATATTTCATGAGGATGAGTCATTATAAAAAATAGTAGTGATAATCATTTATATTATTTTTACAATTTTTCAATCTTTACGAACTAGTTTTATCATATGAATTAATATTATGTATATATATAGGTTATATATCATAAAATAGGTTTTAATACAAATTTTATGAGATGGTTTAACATTAAAAATGGTTTTATTACTAGCCATGAAAACAAATTTGTTGAACAAAAATCCATCGTCCACGAAAGTTGTAAATATGTACCTCACAGATGACAATTTCATTTTTAAAATAAAAGTGAGAGAGAAAGGAGTTTCAAAAAGTATATTCCATTAAACTGATACCATTATAATATATAGATTATAATATAGTTATAATTCTCATTTGGAAAGAGTAATTGAGTAGGGAATAATAAAAGAAAATACCATCAAAAGAAATTTAAAAGAAAAGGGAGAGGAATTTACCTCTAGAATACTCCTCCTTAGGAACCATATTAAAGAGATTTTTTTTGTCTTTTGTTAAGACCAACAACTCCTAGTCATAGGGATGATTATTTGGATGATATATTTTAATCATCAAGGATTATATGTGTGAGGAGAAGTGGTTGGGAAGGGTGGTATTTATAGTGGAGGATGGGGTGTTTTTTTGAATATTTTATTCATTTGTTTATTATTTTTGCTCAAGACAATGAATGGATTAAGAATTATCATAAAAAATATTAAAATAATTATTGGAATTTCTAGAGTATTTTTCTTACATAATTCATGAATGAATAAATAGTGTATTTATCTTATAATGTATTTATACAATAAATTACCAAATTTTAATACTGACAGAAAATTCATGTATTTTATAAAAATCTTGAAACATCACCGTAACCATTATTCAATGTGTAGAATTATAAAATGAACTGCATTTTATGAAAGTAATTTTCTAAATATGATAAATTAATTTTTTAATTAAAATCATTATTTACTTGAAAAAGACAGTTTTAAAGAATATAACTAATTTTATAACACTATGAAAAGTTAACTGAGGTATCATTAAATTGTCCAAAAACCATAAGAGAAAAAAATATTTTTTTATTAATATATTTTATGAAAAAAATTAAAATTTATATTGACTATAAAATTGTAATTACATATTTATGTCTCATAAAAATACCACCACATAATTAGTATTTTTTAAAATATTTATTAACTTGTACTATGATCTAATTATATACTATTTCCATATATAGGATATATCATTTTTTTGAATTTAATTGACGAGGTTACTATTTTATTATCAATTTTACTATTCATGAGGGTCTCATTATTATTCCTAAGGCCGTGATACTATTTCATAAGTATGGGTTTCTTGACTTCTAGAAATACCTCTTATTTTATTCATTATTAATTTATAATGTTTTAATTTTTTTATATAATTGATTTTATGTGATCTATACTATGTGAAAAATAAGAAGGTAAATTTAATTTACAGTGTTTTGGGTCATTACATGATACATCTTCCTCACTAGACTATTTGGAAAATGACTTAGAAATTTGGGTTTCCATCATATAAAATTTCTTTTCATGACATAATATAATGCACAAGAATATATACTATTCATAGAAATTTTCATAATTGGTAATTTTATCCTTTTATAGTATGGATCACAATGATATTTTTGATTTAGTTTGATTATAAAATTTTTATAAATTAATAACAAATAATTAGTACTTTTTTATTACAAAATTATATTAATAAATTAAAATTTGATTAAATTATTTATCAATCTCCCACTATTTTTTGAAACCTAATCGCACTCACCATTAGTTTCAGAATAAATTTTTTGCTTAGTTATTATAGTGGAAGGGATATATATTACCTTTAATGACCCATACCTGGGTATGAAATTATATTTGAAGGGTTTTAGGTGTGCACAACTTTACCACTACATTAACTCGTACTTATTTAATTTATTGTTTGGATCCTCTAATCCTAAAATTTTGTTTCATGATTTCCTCAAGCTTTTCCTCTTATCTATAACATGTCTTTCATGGTATGTCAAACCTTGATGAGAACTATGTTCTGTCATCCCAAAAATACAAGATAAAATATCCACAAAAAATGAAATCACCTGGAGATAAGTTGTTCAAACACTTTGAACTATGAGGTAAATTCTAACTTAAGTAGTGAAATGATAAGACAACATAATTTTTTAATTGAGGTATTTTTATCCTTATGTAAAAATTCCATTTTATCCTTTTACATTTCTTATTAATTTAATTTTATTTTACATAAGTGATTAACCATGTATGACAAAAGATTTATGAATAATCCAATTATATTTTATTTCATCTTGTATGCTTGTTAATTCATTTATTAGGTGATCGCATTGAATTCAACAATATAAATAATTGAACATGAAACTGAAAAAAATAAATTATAAGTGGAATGATCATGAAATTTTTATACAGGTTAATTTTTCTAGAATATGATAAACCAACCCTCTACCTAAGGGATAAAAATACCATGAGACAACTTGGGTTTGTGTGGTAGAATTCCTCCTTTGGTTCTGTTTCATTTCCAAGATTAGTTTTGAAATGGTTCCTTATCTTAGATGAAATCCACATTTTAAAATATTCATCCTTATATAAGATTTATCTCACAAAAAGGAGAGGGTATCCAATAAATTATATAAAAGGAGGTTTACATAAAAAACCATGGGTATGAAAGCCCTAACAAAATAACGAGGATGGAATGACAGGCAAGACATCAATAATAATTTAACCATAATAAATTAAAGGAAACCAATCACAACCAATGGATGATTTAATCTCCTAATCATCGACACATCAAGAAGTGATAATGAATTTATAATATTGTTTTTAGTTATGTCGAGTCATTCTTTAAATAAGATAATAAGAAATTAATTAATCCATTAAATTTAATTTACCTTAATTCTATACATGAATCCTTAACATACAATCGTTTATAATTTTAAACAAAATAACTCTCAATTAAAATTAATGAAGTAAACATGTGTACATGGAGGAAACCTTTTGTGTTTATTGAAATTTTAACACAGAAATTAATTTAATATATAATTGTTAGTCCTATGACATGGTGTGTAGTTTAGAATTAATGAAACATGAATCAAATATTAAATAGGTTTAATTATACGTTTAATCATTCTTTTTGTAAAATTTTGCGAACACTGCCAATAGAAGACAACAAAACATGTAGTATTTTACATGATGTGTAGTTATATTCTTTCTCTTTCCACAATATACTAATTTTTTGTTGTGTATCTGATACATGGTAGGCTTGAGAAACACCACATACTATTTAGATAAATCTTAATTTTTAATCAATAATCAATTTTTGATAATGTTATTAAGAGTAAAAATATGAAGATACGATGATGCTAGATTATTAAAATATATAATTTTGATTAAAATCAAATGAAAACTCATAGAATCCAGCATCTAATAATAAATAATTATAAAATAAATATGTGACCACTCTTATACCACAAATAAGTTTTTTGTGCAATAGAAACATCCTTTGAAGGTATGACCAAGTCACCTTTTAGTAGTAAATCTTGTGCAATTGATTGTTTTCTTCATCACATGATCATGTAACATAAAAACAACACCCTAATATACTACATTAATATACTAGAAATATAGGGAGAGGATCTTCACATGTAATTACTAATCAATTTATAATAAAATATAAAATTACTTCAACTTGTAATTATAACTTTGTTGATTATCCGATGGAATATATTTTATCACACAGTCATTTCATTATAGGATTCATGTGTATAATCCTTCTAGAAGTGATCCACACATACACCAAAATCTTTTGATAAATGTTGTTGAATCACTAGGTTCTAGCATAAATGATTCTGGTCACTTGCATTGTTTGTGGTTTAACACAATAAATTTCATCTCGAATATAGAGAACTCTTGGGTCTCTCTCGAATACATGATAGTGGAGGAAAAGAGATATATTTATAGAACTCTATACATTTCTCTAGATATATCTATATAGATATATCTATCTAGACATCTCTCTAGATATCTATCAAGATTTATCTCTATAGATATATCTATTGATATATGTAACTAGATATATCTCTAGAGATTTTTATAGATATGTCTCTATAAAAATCTCATTATATATCACCCTTATCCATTGTGAACATCTAAAAAGCCACTTTAAGGAAGTGAAATATTTAGATATAATTATATATTGATTATTTTAGATTTAGGGTTAGAAAATTACATGTATGACCTTAAGCATTTATAATATTCTTAATGGACCACATGTCTAATAATAATAACAATAATCCCCAGGAAAGAGAAAAACAATAATAATATAAATAAATATCAATTTTTTATAATTGGACCATTAAACAAGGCCGACTCTCTCTCATTAAAACTTATCGATCCTTGAATAATTTCTATTTAATTAAATAAAGTAAATTTAATTAGATCTACAATAAATATTATAAATATTGTATTTTTCTAACTTGAAAACCAATATTAATTATTTATTATTTAACTGATTCCATTGTTTAAAAAAACCTTTTTAAAATTATAAATATCAATCAAACCTGAAAAAGTATTATTTTTCTTACTTATTAAATTCATTACTAGAATTTAACTGATATTTAAGATATACATATCATGTGACCCTCTAGGACTCTTTCTCAATGGCATTAGGGATTAACGCATAAAATCCAATGTTTGAATTTGGAAACATGCCAAGGAATCCGTAGAGAAATAATTTGATGTCATAATGATGTCCAACCTTCAATGAACATTTACTATGTAACATAATCCTTTTTTTCATGATATCTATAATAAAAAAGTTTAATATTAGTTCCATAAATCATATACATGATTTCTCTTTTAACAAATTTCTAGAAATGAATTCGCCCACTGAACACCATGACTATGGATTTATGTTGGCAATTTCATTCCATCAATTTTCCTTATATAGAAAATTCCTTTATAGGATAAAAGGGATAAATCGTTATCACATTATCCATTAATTATATATCACTTGTGGGGCACAAAGTGTATCTCACTTCTCTATGAATATATATGATCATGGTTTTAATTAGTACATTAAAGTGCGTTAGTTGTGATATCAATTAAAGATAATACAAAAGTATAAGGACTAATAAAATCCTCTGTAGATTGTAAAATCCATTAATACATGAAAATGTGGATTTTATATTTATTATCCTCTTATTATAACCTCATATCTAGGATATTAACATGGGAGAACACCATCAGAATGTGTCCCAATGTCTTATAAGCCTCTTACCCATAACAACCTATATCTTTGTTGTCCCGTTAGACAATATCACGTAGCCATAGGACAAGACTCAAGAAATATTTCATGAAACATCATGGTTATAATCATAATGGGTAAATATTATGACCTTTAAGGGTGATATATATTCTAAGGAAACTATCACAAAAAAATATCATGTAAAAAAATAATCAGCATGTGATAAGAAAACAACTTTAATTAAGAAAAAAATTAATTAAGTACTAAAAGGATTAGTTTTAAGGTACCACATAAATCAGATAGGATCAAGGAAGGGATGTAAGGGATTTTTGAAGTTCTTGGATGAAGAAAAATAATTTGGAAGTGTGATTAAAATATAATTAGAGGTGTCTATTTATAAGTGAGGGCAGGGGCACTTTGGTAATTTAATAAAGTATTAAATTAATATAAATAACAACCCATAAAAAATATTTAAGAAATGATATGTTTAAAATATAAGATTAGTATGGATTAAAATAATATCTTTCAATGAAATTTAGACATGTTTAGAAAACGTTTCTACACATATCATTTTGTTTAAACCCTCAGTTAATCGTTTTTCGCAAATACTGTGATAACAATGTTTTTACTCATTAGGGTTAAAGATAATTATTATAAAAGGTAAATTGGATAATAAATCAAACATGGTTGGTATTTTGAACAATGTTATAATCAATTATATTGAGATATTTTTATGAATTATAAATCATTTAATAAAATATTATTTATTATAAAATACAATTATTGTCATTTTTTTGAACTATTTATTAAATTTGAATAAGAAAACAACATGAAAACAAAAAAAATTAGAATATAGTCAATACATATGTAATGACCCCACCCTAGTTACCTAGAGTTGGTGCATTATTACATAACATTGGCGTGATCACAAAAGATCAAGTCTCGAAATACCGATTAGTTTAGTAGCCTTGGAATCACTAGATACATTCATAAATGTTACATTACATCATAAAGTGAAAAATACAATAACATAGTCTCCATAGTCCACACTCTTATCCCCTTCATACTATCCCTGCAGGTCATTAATAAAATATTTCTTGACATCCTGGGAAAAATAAAATATGGAAAGGGGAGAGCTCAGATGCTCAGTAAGGATAACAATATAGCAGAAACTTTCTTAAATAAACATAAAAATTTAAGGAAATGCATAACTAAAAAAAATATTTTTGAACTTGATCTTTAGAAAAACATGGAAAAAATTGAAATAATTCCATTTACATATTGACATGGATATTATAATAGTCGAATAATCACATGCAATATCAATAACCACTTTAATAATGATGGAATGCATAATGCTAGACTATCATAACCACCTAGCCAAGCCCTCATGCCAAGACAACAAATAATATTTTGTCAAGGCCTCATTCCAAGACACTAGTTTGTCTAATTAGACCTACCGATGCATCGAAAATCTATAGCGGGCTCCACCCGTCACTTATTAAGTCCATTGCATTCCTCATATGAACATATTTAACATAACATAAACATTAGTATTAAATCTATCATACGAAATATAAATATATTCTACATAAACCATGAATGGTACTAAAATACTCATCCATAGTAAAAAATATCACAAAACATTCAATACAGTATTTATGATTCGTATCATAACAAATGAACATCAAATATGATTAAAATCCATCAAAGGATGTTGACATAGATGAAATCAAAACTATTTGAGAGAAATATTTCTTTTTTTGAAATCATTTAAAAGCCACATAATTATAAAATAAAACATTTACTTTGAATTTTTTCTTATAATCATGTAAGGTAAGCTTCTATGATTTTATAATGGCAGAAAATACCCGCACCCATCGTATAAGTTAAAAAAGACATTCATACATTAATTTCGTCAAAAAGGTTAAAAAGGACATTGTTTGGAAAATGACATAAATGTTCCTTTATAAAATTCTTATAAAAAGTCAACAAGGGTACAAATGAATTTAACCCATGATCTATAAAATTGTAAGAATGATTTGAAATACATTTTTAAGAGACATAGATGTGTTTGATAATGAAGTCCCAGTAGATAATTACGTATAAAAAACCTCAGATAATAAATAGATTGTGAAATAAAACCTTACCAATTTGGTAACATAAAAAACATGCACCCCATGAAATAAGTATCATACAATTAATATGTAAATACATATAAATTAAATTTTATTACACAAAGAATACAATTATGGGCAGTACATACACCACACAAAAGGTAGTAGTGGCAATATGGCACGAATCTCACGGGAATAAGGAGTGAGATGAAAACCCCTTACCTTGTAATTTTACTTAGTCGATGGTATGTTAAACTCCTTTATAATAGATAAATTTTTTTATTATGTTATACAAGAGCCATATTAATAATTATGATATCATATATGATCTTCTATTATTGCTTTGTTAATAATATTTTAGTATTAACGTCGTTTCTGGTGTTAAATTATTCATTTTATTTTATATGTTTTGTTACATAAGTAATGTTTGTTATGAATAGGTTGTATCTTATTCATATAAATAATGATATAAAGTCCTTAAAAATTATTTTTAACCATCAAATTAGAATTGGACTTGAATGGATATGATGGGGAATGAATCACATTGCGTTCCTGGAGACGGTAGTCCGTACGTACGCACGAGCCACAATATAATTCTTTTGATATTAAAATAATATATAATTGGATATTATATCATATATACAGAATCATTATCATTTTATATTTATTATTTACATGAATTAAACATCATTATTATACTCATCCATATAATAATGTTTTGAATAACAATTACACCACGACGTGGAGACGATAAGACGTACATACTCACCTATGGTGAAATTTCATTCAAAGGATGGATAGAATACTGAATATGGTTTAACCATATTTATAATAACATAACAGTATATATAATATACAAGATTTATTATTTTATAATGGGAATAACAAATAATGAATAAGTTGAAGAAGAAAGGAACATGAAAGAGGGTGGGGAAAACATTACCTCTTCTTCAGGTTCTTCCTTTTGATTTGATCAAAAGGGCTCCATAGGATGGATTTCTGACTAATGTAATGACTCTAGGATAAAGGGAGTATATTTTAGAGGGTATTTGGGAAGAGTTTGGCCGACCACAAGGGCATTTAAGGTATTAATTTGAGAGAAGGGGGAGTGCCCTTTTATAAGAGGGGTGAGGGGAACCTTAGGAAAATCTAGAAATATTATTTTATAATAAATTTATATTCGGTTTCTAATGGCTCCAAAGTAAATTATTTAAATTTTAAGGTGGTTATGGGTGTAAAACCTTTCAAAAAATAGGTTTTAGATAGGTTTTGGTAACTTTATTAACCTTATCTTTTAGTTTTAACTCTTAGTTAATTAGTTTGACACTTACCAGGTCTCTTTGTATTTTTATATTATATAGTCAATAAACAAACTATAAACTTACAAGATACCCCCATGTGGTCCATTAATGATACAAATATCATTATATAAGTCCTTTTTCCGACCCTTATATTTTTAGGAATATAATATCAATTAATAATATAATATTTTTTTTAAAACCCTTTTATGTCAATTTTAACACTATTAGGTATTTTGTTTTTTATAATTTCATAACATCATTATTACTCCAAAATAATTTATATTAACAATCTTAATATGTCATATTAACCTCTAAAATTAGTGGAATTCATAAAAAGTTTCAAATTACATTTATATTTATATTTATAATATCAATTATTTTTATATTTCATTAATTAGGTAATTATTGTATCACCATTGTGTCATAAATAATTTAAATTATTCAATGTCCAAAAATTATAAATAAAATACCATTATGTATAAAATCTTTTTATCTTTCTAATGAATATTTATAATATAATTTATCTTATGTATAACCCTATATTAAAAATGTTTAAGTAATTAACCTTTGATTTTAACTCTTTCAACTCTTCTTTGAATTAAATAATAATAAATATATTAATCTAATCCAAGTAGACCTAAATGATAATATTTTATTTCTAAGGTTTTTTTGGTCGATATACTCTTTCCCAATAGAATTAGGACTTGTGTTAGGGTAATATTAATATCATTTTTACCCTTAATTACCCTATTTAATTTTAACCGTGGTAAATAAAAGTAAAAAGTTACTATTCACAAAAAATTATTTTTATCTTATTGAACCAAATTTCACCCCTTCATATTAACCATGTCTCTTGGATTTTTTGAATTACACTCATAGAAGCGGTAAAATTATGTTTTATGTGAATTTTCAAATTCTCCTAGGAGGTGGGTAATAGCCAATGAAAATTTCAATAATATTTTTATATATCTAAAATTAATCTAGACTAACTCCAATGAAATAAATTGAATTTATATAAATTTTATGTATCTATTTTTAACATAATTAAATTTAAATAAAATAAATATTAATTAAAAAAAATCAGTTTTAAACTATAAATCAGTGTTTTTTTCACTATTCATCAAAAATTGAATGTTTTCAGAAAAATACAAAAAATTAACCATAAGAAAATTTCGATATTCAGAATCCAAAAATGAAGTCCATTTTGAATGATAAAATTTATAAATTTTCAAAAAGTGGGTATTACTATTCATAACGGCTAGTTTGATTGGTTGTAGTGTGTGTTAGAAGTCGAAGTTGTGTACAACACATGCTACTATATTATTAAAAGAGAAGCATACCGTGGAAGCTTGGAGTGTTACATTATCCCCTCCTTCAAATTATTTCATCATCGAAATTTTTAAAATTGGGCATGGGAATATAATTTAATGTCCCACTTCAAAAAATGCTTCAATAAAAATATCACCTTAAAAGAAAGAAAGAGGAGTACAAAGGTCACACAAGATAAATCATACTAGGATTTCATGTAAGAAAACATGGATATGGAAGATAAACTAAGTGTCAAGTTCTGACGGAGAGGGATAGAAAACATGACCAGGAGAAAGTTAACAACAAGAATGCCACAAACATATGATGGGACAAACGGTCATTAGTTTCACAGTAGGAAAAGTATATGGACAACATTTTTTTATGTTACATTACATAAAGATGAGGAATTCATTTACGTGATTGACTAAGAAAATAAAGAGATATACTTAATTTTTAAGTAGAGTTTCATTATTTAATAAATTTCCACCACTAACTCATTTTTTTAAATGATGAGTATTTGAAAAGACTTGGTCACACTGGAAGAGATAGAATAAACTTCTATAGAATCACATGATCCATGAAGGATAATCTATATATTTACCTTGTCTTTAGAGATTAATCAAAACCAAAACGGTTAGTACCAGATCTGATGATCCCCAAAAATGATATTCCTTTAGAGAAAGAAACACTAATATTAATTTCTAAAATTAAACCAACAATACCCCAAAGTTAAACAAATACCACTCAATAATAAATTTTCCTTAAAATAATTCAATATAATCCAAACTAATATTGAAACCCAAAACATAGAAGAGTTTGGTTATGTAGTCTTCTACGTTAAATTGTATCTCCAAATGACATCAAATACTCCTAAAGTCACATACTTAAAAGTAATTAACCTAATCACATAATCTATAATATAGGTTAATATTTTCCATAAATAACCCAAATCATTATAAATCCACAAAAAAAATTAGATAAAAATCCACCATTTCTCTTCAAATGAAATCCCATAGTATTCTAGTTTCCTTGGGCATAAAGAGTTCCCAACAAAGTGAAAATCTTCCAAAATAACATTTATCACTTAATCACCAAATCATTTTCCTATACTAAGGGTATTAATTTGATAAGACAGAAGAACCCAAATCAACTTATTATTGATCAATAAAATCATTTAACTAAAAATAATTACTCACACTAACCAGGGACTTCACGTAGTCCAGTGGTAGGTGATAAATCTCAATCACACTTTGGTTGTGGGTTCAATTCCCACATATTTGTCCGACGTGATAGGTTGTCGCACGGTCTGCATGTTTTCCTTTTTCAAAAACTATATTTTATAACATTATCAAAATGAGATAAATTCCTCAATATAACCATAACATAATTTTAACTAGAAATGTTATCTCATTCCTTTCATTTACATCCCAAAATATAATAACATTTAATTTCCTCAAACCTAATGATAATAATAAAACAAATGGTTATTTATATCTATATCCACAATGGAAAAGATAAGTCTTCCTCAAATATCATTCTCACATGGAAATCTGCGGGGTTTCAAATACGAGAGAAAATTATTCCAAAGTAATCCCATCAACATGGATCACTAATACATGTAAACATTTCTCCAACCATTTATTTCCACATAGCTTCTTCTTTGAGCAAGAAAATATCCTATAGAATAGGGAATTCACTTGGGTAATGGAAAGGTCCCCTAAATTTATGACAAATGATTGTAAATTGTTTTTTTGGGAACATTTTTATTTTCTTCCATAATAAACATCATTTTTCCTCTGCAATTCTTCACTTTATGTCCTTTTTTTCCCACACGTAAATCATTTCTTTGTTCTTTTGAGACACTTTCCTGGGAGTCTCCCTCCACATTTCGTGTGTGATAGAAATTTAGGATTCATTCTTCAAAGGTCTCCACTACTGGATCTCTTATCATTCATCACCTTTCTCTTCTTTTTTGAGTTCCGGAGTTGGTTAATATATCTTTTATTGATCATATTTTTGGAAAACTAATTTGGCATGAACATAATATCTTCTACTCCTATAAACATTCTATTATTTTGATCATTTCCACCACCGTTCACACCTTATACATCATTCTCAAAGTTACTATGACTTCCATGGACTCCAACCATTGACTAAACACCAAGAAGCATTGTGTGAGTAATAGTAGTCATAAAATCATTTAGATAATATCATGACACCATATTCTCAATTTGAAACACCTTAGGATTAACCAAGTTCATTTATTCTCATATTATATTAAAATAATTCAAATTGGTTTGTATAGAAAATGTAAATTATCTTAATCATATCCCCCAAGAGTGTCGTAACCAAGAGTGCAGCAAGGCTCGTTGTCATGCATCAGTTCCCATTCGAGTATATCTCAAAGTGGTGTTTTCGGGTTTCACCCCTAGGTACATCTGTGGCAGAGCAGCCTATACCGTCTCGTATCTAGACAAGGATGTATTTCTCCAAAAAACTCACAAAATCTCTACAATACCAAAATTCAAGGAATTTCTTCTATACTAATCCTCAAAGTCTATCTTAGGGCTATGTGCTCTAATCAGATTTTATCTAAATCTAGCTTCCAAGGATTGTACTAAACTTCCTCTGATTCCAACTGTAATGCCTCGACCCCAGTTACCTAAAGTTGGTGCATTATTACATAACATTGGCATGATCACAAAAGATCAAATCTCAAAACACTGATTAGTTTATTAGCCATGAAATTACTAGATACAATGATAAATGTTACATTACAACATAAATTGAAAAACTACAATAACATAGTTTCCATAGTCCACACTCATATCCCCTTCAGACTATCCCTGCAGGTCAGTCATAAAATATTTCTTCACATCCTGGAAAAAAACCATTGAAAGGGGTGAGCTCAGATGCTCTGTAAGGATAACAATATAGCCAAAACATTATTAAATAAACATAAGCATTTAAGGCAATGTATAACTAAAGAAAAAGACTTTTAAACTTGAACATTAGAATAAAATGGAAAAAATAAATTTAAATACTTTCATTTACTTATTCACATGGATATTCTACTAGTAGAATAATCACATGCAATATCAATAACCACTTTCATAATGATGGAATGCATAATTCCAGACTGTCATAACCACGTAATCAAGGCCTCGTGCCAAGATTAAAAATAATATTTTTTCAAGGCCTCATTCCAAGACACTAGTTTTTTCAAGATACCTACTGATGCATTGAGGAGCTATAGCCGGCTCCACTCGTCACTTATTAAGTCAAATTCATTCCTCATATCAATAGGTTTAACATAACATAAACATTCATATTAAAACTAGAATAAAAAAAGTCAATAATTTATCCATAAACAATGAATGGTATAAAAATAACACATCTACAGTAAAACATATCACAAAACCATCAATACAATATCGAAGTTTTGTATTATAATAAATAAATTTAAAATAAGCTTAAAATCCATCAAATGATGTTGACATAGATGAAATCAAAACTATTTAAGAGAAATATCTCTTTTTTTTAAATCATTTAAAAGATAAATTATTATGAAAGAAAAAATTTAATTTGAAAATATTCTTATAATATTTTATGGTAAGCTTCATCAATTTTATAAAGGTGGAAAATATCCGCACCCAACATATAAGTTAAAAAAGACATTCATACCTTAATTCTGTCAAAAAGGTTAAAAAGGACCTTATTTGAAAAAAGACAGAAAGATTACTTTATAAATTTCTTATAAAAATCCAACAAGGGTATAAATGACTATAAACCATGGTCTATAAAATATTAATAATGATTTGGAATACATTTTTAAGAAACATGGATGTGGATGATAATGAGGTCCTAGTAGATAATTATGTATAAACAACACCAGATAATGAAGAGATTGTGAAATAAAGCCTTACCAATTTGGTAACTTATGAAACATACACCCCATGGAAGAGGTATCATACAATGAATATGTAAATACACATAAATAAAATTTTATTACACAAATAATACAATTATGGGTAGTACATACACCATACAAAAGGTAATGGTGGTAATATGGCACGAATCTCACGGGAATAAGGAGTGAGAGGAAAACCCCTTACCTTGTACATTTCTATAGTCTATGGTATGTTAATCTCCTATATAATATATAAACATTTTTATTAAGTTATACACGAACCATATACATAATTATGATATCATATATTATCTTCTATTAACGCTTTGTTAGTAATATTTTAGTATTATTATCATTTCGGGTGTTAACTTACTAATTTTCATTTATATGTTTTGTTACATAAGTTTTGTTTGTTACGAATAGGTTGTATATTTTTCATATCGATAAATATATCAAGTCCTTAAGCATTATTTTTAATCATCAAATGAGAATTGGACTTGAATGGATACGATGGGGAATGAATCTCATCGCGTTCGTGGAGACGGTAGTCCGTACGTACGCACGAGCGACAATATCATTTTTTTGATATTAAAATAATATATAATTGGATAGTATATCATATATACAGAATCATTATCATGTTATATTTAATATTTAGATGAATTAGACATCATTATTATACCCAACCACGTAATAATTTTTTGAATAACAATTACACCACGATGTGGAGACGGTAAGCTGTACGTACGCACGTATGGTGACATGTCATTTAAAGGATGGATATAATACTGAATATGGTTGTACCATATTTATAATAACATCACAGTATATAGAACATACTGGAGTTGTTATTTTATAATGGGAATAACAAATAAATAAGAAGTTGAAGAAGAAAGGAACTTGAAAGAGGCTAGTGAAAACATTACCACTTCTTCGAGTTCTTCCTTTTGATTTGATCAAAAGGGCTACTTAGGATGAATTTATGACTAAAGGAAGGCCTCTATGATGATGGGAGGAAATTTGAGAGGGTTTTTGGGTAGAGTTTGGCTGAGCCCAAAGGCTTTGAGGGATGAATTTGAGAGAAGTGGGAGTGCCCTTTTATAAGAGGGGTGAGGGGAAACTTAGGAAAAGATAGAAATATTATTTTATAATAAATTAATATTCAGTTTATAATGGCTTAAAAGTTGATTATTTAATTGTTATGGTAGGTATGGGTCTCAATAATTTATACCAATAGGTTCTAGACAGGTTTGGGTCACTTTATTAACCTTATCTTTTAGTTTCAACTCTTAGTTAATTAGTTTGACACTTACCATGTCTCTTTGTATTTTTATATTATATAGTCAATAATCATACAATAAATTTCAAAGAGACCCCCAAGTGGTCAATTAATTATAAAAATATCATTATATAAGTTTTTTTTCGCAAACCTTATATTTTTAGGAATAGAATATCAATTAATAATATAATATTCTTTTTAAAAACTCTTTTTTGTCAATTTTGACACTATTGGGTATTTTGGTTTTGATAATTTTATAACAGCATTATTACTTCAAAAATAAATTTATATAACCAATCATAATATGTCATATTAACCTATAAAATTAGTGGAATTCATAAAAAGTATCAAATTACATTTATTTTGATATTTATAATATCAATTATTTTAATATTTCATTAATTAGGAAATTATTGTATCACCGTTGTTTCATAAATAAATTAAATTATTCAATATCTAAAAATTATAAATAAAATACGATTATGTAGGAAATAATTTTATATTTCTAATTAATATTCCAAATATAATTTTTCTTATATATAAACCTATATTAAATTTATTTTAGTAATTAAACTTTGATTTTAACTCTTTTAACTCTTCTTTGAATTAAATAATAATAAATGTCCCAATCTAATCCAAGTGGAACTAAATGATAATATTTTATTTCTAAGGTTGTTTTTGGTCGAGATACACTTACCCAATAGAATTAGAACATGTGTTAGGGTAATATTAATATCATTTTTACACTTAATTACCCTATTTACTTTTAACCGTGGTAAATAAAAGTAAAAATTTACTATTCACCAAAAATTATTTTTATCTTATTAAACAACATTTTAATCCTTGATATTAACCATGTCTCTCAGATTTTTGAAATTCTACTCACAAAAGATGTAAAATTAAGTTTTATGTGAATTTTCAAATTCTCCAAGGAGGTGTGTAAAAGACGACGAAAATTTCAATAAACAATTTATATATCTAAAATTATTCGAAATTTACTCAAATGAATCACATTGAACTTATATAGATATTATGCATCTCTTTTTTCCTTAATTAAATTTAAATAAAGTAAATTATTATTTAAAAAAAAATTGGTTTTAAATTATAACTCAGTTTTTTTTTCACTATTCATCAAAAATTGAATGTTTTCAAAAAATTACCAAAAATTCACCTGAAGCTAATTTCGATATACTGAATCCAAAAATAATGTTCATTTTGAACGATAAAATTTATAAAATATCAAAAAGTTGGTATTACTATTCATAACTGCTAGTTTGATTGGTTGTGGTGTGTGTTAGAACTCGAAGTTGCGTACGACACATGCTACCGTATTATTTAAAGAGAAGTGTACCATAGAAGCTTGTGGTGTTAAAACAGAGGCCTCTAAAATTTTATATTTATCTAGAAAATTTAAATAACATAATAATTATTTTAAATTAGGTTAATTTTAATATTTTAAAATCGTTTATTTTATTTTTCTATTAATTGAATAAATACTGTGTCAGTGTTGTGTATGTATATAAGGTAATTATATAATCACAAAAAATTAAATATATTAACATAATGAAAATAATTTTTTTATTGTAAAAATAAATTTTAATATTAATTCAAAACTTATTTTAATCACTATAAAAACATATTAGAGAAATTTAAATGCAGAAGAGTGACAATATGTCTTTTTTGACATAAAATATTATATAAGTTAATTTCATGGAAAAGTATCCCACAAAGATAAAATATAGTTCTTAAGGTGGTATTTGTAGAAATAAATTCATAAAATAATATTTAAGATGAAAAGTCGTGTCCTTATCACTTAGTTTTAACATAGGATACCCTAATTCACCAATTTACAGTGGTGATAAATATTTACTTTTTTTAATATTTATTGTGAATGAAAATTAAGTTGACATTATTAAGTAATAATAATAATTATAACTCCTAACAAGGAATCAATTTTTAAAAATTAAATCTATATAAGTGGTATAAATATTTTTTTAATAATATTGCAATGTATTCTGAAAAGTGATTTTTTTAGTATAATGCATTTTCAAGTAATAAATGATATTATAGTAACTTTATTTCATGAAATAAAAATTATATGAATATAAATTCATTTAAATAGATAAATAATATATATATTTAAATTATATATTTTTTTATTTAGGTTAATTTTATATAATTAAAATGGATTACCTTTATTCACTAAAAATACAGTTTTCAGATAACCACGTTTTTAAAAACAAAACATTAACTAATACCAAAATCATGAAAATTACCGATTCAAATGAAATTAATTAGATTATTATAAATACAATGCCCCAAATTTCTCTTTAATACCAAATATAATATATAATTGGGCTTTTAAATGATTCTATTTAATGAAAATAAACCACAATATTTGAAAATTTTATATTTTTTACTATTCAATAAAAAATCAATCATTTCAGAAACATAAATACATTTGACCCTAAATTAATTTTTATTTGATGATTTGAAAATTTAATTTAATTTTATAAAATAAATTTTCTATTTTTTTAGAAATTAATGAAAATATTTTCTCACAAAAATCAATAAATTTCAGTTTTGATGAAAATGTATTTTTTGAAGAATAAAAAATCTCTATTAAAAATTTCCTTATTATTTCCTAAGAATATATAAATAAACATATATTAATTAGGATATATATATATATTTCAAAAATTATAATATCTTATTGATACCTTTCAATTTAATGTACATGTTAAAATAGACTTATTTAAAGAATCATGGTTTGTTTAGGATCAATGTGGCATGTCATATAAACTATCAAACAAAGTTTACTTTTTAAAATCAGAGGGTGTTACAAAACCAACCCTTGAACCAATGGAATTAACTCCAAAAAACCATTCTTGGTTATAGTTACAACATTCAACTTATACTCTTGTATACCTCTTAGATTGTTTTTTCCTTATATCCAAACGTGAATTACCTCCATTTTCCGGGGAGATCCATCCATTACATAATTTTAGTCACACACAGGTGAAAGGAAACAAAATTTTGGTGGGGATTTTTAAATAAATTGATTTGTGCTCATGTAGGCCCCTAAATAATGAGATGAGGTTAATATCATATAATCCAATATTTATTTAATAAATTATTACAAAAATCAGGCAATAACAATAAATTGAACATAATAAAAAAATTCATTAGTTTATCCAAGATCATATCCATCCACATACCCATAAAATCATTCAAAAATTAAACTATCTAGTATTAAATTTAATTTAATAATTATTATTACGATAAATAATATAGAATTAATTCAATTAATAAATTAAATAATTCCATTTATCATAATATTCATATGAAGATTCACAGAGTAATCCATCACAAGATGCACCATGATAAACAAATAGTTTAAGTGGTATTTAAAAATTAATTTAACAAAATTTATTATTAATTTATTAATTCTAAAAACCACTGTACAAAGTCAACACACCAACTAAAGACAATGTAATTTTGGTTTAATGTTTATATTAATTATTCTATATGTAATTTGAATTCCATTCATTATATGGTGACTACATTCTGTGTACTAATGAGATACCTGTTGAGTTGTTTTATAATCACGTATCCAAGAAAGAAACCCAAGAAATTATTTTATATATTAGTCCAAACACATTGTGTGTACTAATGAGCAACATGCTGCATTCCACTTGTCGTGTGTCGGTAAAAATCACCCGTTGACATGGAGTGTTCTTTATAAAACTTGTTTAATGGCTCACATGGTGTGTACAGTGGATACACATTGTTTATATCATTATTTTTTCTACCTATCATCCTGATGTGGTGTGTGCCCCATATTTTAAAACTTGGTTATCCCAAATTTCACTTCTAAACCGTATAGAGGACACAATGAGTATACTGACTACATGTTGTGTAGTATAATAGATTGTGTTCCATGTAGGTCTAGTTAACACATGGTGGGAATTAAAAGTGACACATGTTATTTATTAATTTTCACATCATCTATCCCATGAAACATGTACATGTAGTGAAATTTTCTATGAAAATTTTACTTTTAGTCACATGTTATGTCACTGTTTCTACCATCCAAAACCCTTGAAAAAACCTAATGGAATATCTCATTATTATTTAATATTTCGTAAACTATATTAGACCATATGAAACCTAAAAAAGATATATTAATATTTCAAAAAACGTGATAATTAAACTTCAAATTAAAAAATTAATAAACTAGAAGTGAAAAACTAACAATGATTACATATAATTAATCATCTAATAAGAGATAATTATAAATTATTACGTGACAACTCTAATACCAATTTAAAGTTCCAATTATTGTAGGAGTATGTATTTGGTAGTTTTAAACTCAAATTTTTGTAGTAGTCAATGATAATTAGGAGATCTACATGATGAGGAATCACCAAAAAAATAAATTAGATCAAATAATAAATGTTAAAATCCTAGAAAAAAAAAGAGAAAATATTTTCACATTATATTTATAATCAATTTTTTGGACACAGAGTTACCTTTCATTGAATTATTTCATAGGAATTAATGATCTGTAGAGAAATCCTTTCATAAAATTGTCATGTTAGATAAATGGAGGGTATATTCTATCTTGAAGTGATCCACATATTCAGAAAAAACTACCGATATGTGTTTTACGAATCGTTGGGAGCCAACCTGAAAGATCTTATCACTTTTGTCATTTTTCATCGATCTCAATGAAAATATATTTGGGTGGAAGGACTCTATATTCTCTCTATAATTAAGAGGGTTGTTAAGGAGGTTCTGTCTATGTGATTTATATAATTTAAAAAAAGGATCTCTCAATGTATTAATAGAACTCTCTAGATTTCATTTTCTACAATAATTCAATTTCATAAGGTTTTTCCTAACAGGGTTTAAAAAGATATAGTGTAAAAGAATAATATTTTCCCACATACCATTATAATTCTTCTAATCCATGATAATTCACAAGTCAAAATAATAATAATAATATTATTATTTACATTACATACAATAAACTCAAAGATAAATAAATATCATTTCCTTTAATAAATAAATTAAAATTAACTCAAATAATATTGAATATGAAATTTACCATTAGACTATTAAATTCAGTTAACCAATTCCCCACAATATTTTTCGGGTCTTGAATAATAATAATTTATTAAAATAAAAATATATCACTGCATTATTCACTTATAAATATTATATTATAATCAATAAAATAATGAATAAATATTTATCAAATATTTTAAAAAAATATTATCTTGGGTAATTGGTGGGTGAATATATGCAATCAACCAAACATGAATTATTATAAAATCATGAACAAGAATAATATTTATTCAATATGATAAATTCATATATAAATTAAACGAGTCTGTGGATACACTTAATTTTTACCCTCTAGGTCCATTTCATAGTAAAATTATTCTATAATACCTAAAGTCCAAGGTTTGCATCTAACTACATGTCAAGGAAACCATAGAGAAATAATTTGTTTATATAATGACATAAAAAAGCCTTCGAATGTATGGTATCTAATATTATACATTTATCTTGATATCTCAAATCATGCATGTTGCATGTTGGTGACATCAATATAAGTACTCAATGTATCATTCATTGAATTTCTTTAAATGAATGTACTAGTAAAACTTCTATGATAATGTATTTAATCATATAGTTATACTCCCATCAAATGGTTAGATATATCATGTTTTGTTCTTTATCAGAAGGGACAATTTTTTTTAAATATTATTCATTAATAAAAAATTATTAATGATTCACCCAACATATCCAACTTCTCTAAAAACTTATATCATCAGGCATTATAGTAATAAATAAAATAATGTGACTCATGATATGAATTAATAATATTAATTAATATTTGAGGATAGTGAAAAATTTGTACATATATAATCATCTAATGGAACATATAACTATATACATTATACTCACATTCCAATTTATCATAATCTTCTTTCTTGAAATTACAAAACAAAAACTACCTGAGAAGATTTCTAAATGACTTATGATCCCTATACACTCAATAGTCTATAAAATTTTATCAAATCTAATGATATCATCTGGTCATTGAACATGTGTTTAAGAATTTTTTTCTGAAATTTCTATGTTATCACCACATAAGGTAACTTCTATTACAAAAAGACTCTAAACCATGAAAACTTATTGATTTTTCTGATGGAGTTGGGATTTTTTAAGAGTGCATTGATTCTTCCTTTGATTTATCCAAAATGATACCTTCCTTTGATACTAATTATCATAAAAACCCACTTTATTTGAAAATAAATCACACTTTTCTAGATTTAAATATAGTTTTTTCTCCGAGAGAATTCCAAAAACCTATCGAAGATGATCCACACGGATCTCTACATCCTAATTGTATATTAAAGTTGAATCTAGATAAACAATAATAATTTTTCCAATAATGTTTTTCATAAATTAATTCATGAGTCCTATGAATATACATGGTGAATTTTCAATATTGAATAGAATTCCCATCTCCTCAAACAATCTACATTTCATTTTGAATGTTGTTTTCCGCTCCTCACCTCCCTTCATCTGAATATGGTAGTATCTACACCAAATGACATACTTAGAAAATATGGATAACCCAAGTAACTCATGAAGCATATCATTGATTCTACAAATATGATACATTTATTTTGCTATAATATTATTGATAAACCAACTATCAAAGAACATGTGATATGTATTGTTGTACCCCAGTCCTACTATACACAATAACAAGGGTGAATTAGGGTGATAAAATTTATATATTTCTTTAATTGAAATTGGATACTATTTTTTCTTTGGAACAGAAAAAATGAGTATGATTATTAATCTCAATAAAGAATTAATATATATGGTTAATGATCAAGCTGATTTTATGTAGTTTACATGTAAATGGTTACTCCAAGGATCACATATCAACAATATGTTAATATGATAATTAACCAATGAAACACTAGTATGTGATTTGAAGTTTTTAATAGATAACTCCTCATCCAAGGTCTATAACATTTTCCACTCTTCTATAGGATTCTTTCAAGAGGGATAAATATTGATTCAAAAATCAAGTCAATATTAAATATTTCTAATAAATATAAATAACACCAAATATAAATGGTTTTCTACCATGATGTTTAATTATTCACATATTTATTTATAAAAAATAAGCATAGTCAAATATTATTTCAAACATAAACATTAAATTAATTTATACAAGCACAACTCTTCTCCTTCATCTGGATAATTAATGGTAGTTCTCTATATGATCTTTAATTCCTATATCTTATCTATTTTGTTATATGTTTTTTAAATATCTTTCATAGAAGTATCTTATTTTATCCAAAATATTTAGTATTTTAAAATTTCAAATTACAAAATATATTAACCTTCCAAATTTTTGTACTTAAAAAATAGAATTGAGATGTTTTCTAGTTATATCTCCTCTTTTAAATTCAAATTTCGTAGTTTAATATGTTTATATAAACACCAAATATTTTAGAGTTTTAAATTAATAATGATGTTAGAATTTTCTAGATTCCATAAATAATAGTACATCATACCCTTTTTCATCCTAATGCATCAATTTAGACATAACTGTTTTTATAATGAAATGATTGATATAGTGTAAATACATCCTTCAGGGTGTAAGGCCCTATAGAATTTCCTAGAATATCATTTGACTCACTAGAAAATAAAAAAACCTCCATGTTTTAATCTCCTTATATAGTGTGGAAGAAATCTCTTCTATTATGACTACGGTATAGTCTACCTCTCTACAGTGTAGATACTAATAACATATTAATAAACTCTTTGATATTTCCTTTACATAGCGATATTATTTGTAGACACATTTATATAGTCTCTGTATGATGCATTAAATTTATGAAGTTCATTCATGTTTAAATTTAGCCTTACTCCATGGTGATAATATAACAAAATATCATATCCACCTGAATTGTGTAGCCTCATCCTTCATGACCTGGAGTTCTATAGATCCAAATATCTCAAATTTTTCACAATAATAGAAAACAATTCTAATGAAATCACCTATTTAATCATGAGGTCCATGAAAAATGACCCATATTGAACTCCCCTTTCAAAGACATTGACCATTATGTAACATATATCATTATGGAACCGTATTTACACATCTCATAGGGTACCCTAGTGCTACATAAATTAGTATATGAACCATTTTATGACACAAAAGATATATGATACCTTCTCAAGAATTATAGATTCATCAAAACATTCCCATATTCTTCAAAACCCTTTAAAATATTGGTAATACATCAAATGAAAAATATTGTTAATTCCAACATTATTTCTATTTGAATTTTTATAGAAATATTGGAATCTATTGAAACACACCCCACTTAAAAAATAAAATAAAAAAGGTTCTCAAACTTTCTACTACTATAGAAACATAGTAGATTTCCTTCAAAAATTTCAGTATGCCCCTATGAGATAGGGACTGATTCATGAATACATAAATTCAAGATATATGATTCCCTATAATGGAGAGATAGATAACTATGAACCTCTTAGTTTAATGAAATTGATTTATCTCCGTGATTCAACACATTCATTTTTGAATTCCTGATTCACCAATGGATTTGTGAAGATATCTCATACTTGATGTGGATTTCTAGTGAATTCCAACTTCACATTATTATTATCCTTTTTATCCTTAAGGATATTGTAACAAATCTCAATGTTATTTCTGTGATATTTTTGAACCAATTTTTTGGGAAAAATAAATAAATAATTTATTATCACGTAGAATTATAATTTCCATGATCAAATCCAAACTATTGTTCAAAAAATACATCTTCATTCAAGACTCCATTCAAAAAATTAATTCTTCATATCCATTTGTAAAAATTTTAATTTCCTGTGAACAACCTCTAATAAATATATTTTAATAGAATTAATTATTTCCACTTGTGAATATGTCTCATCAACATAAAATACTTAAACATGAGTATATCCATTATAAACCGGTCCTGATTTAATCTAGATAACCTTTCCATTTCCATTTGACTTGTTCTTAAATAACCACTTTGAAACAATTACATTATGAATTTCAGGTATGTAAAAAATATTCCCAGTGTTATTTTTATTAATTTGAATAAATTATTCATTTCACTTCTTCAAATAAAGTGGGTTCAATCTCAAAAAATATAGAGGTCTTCACTTATCTCATTATCTTTAAATTTTGAGTAAGAGTTTATATATCCCTAGTGGTATTTTTTGAATTAACATGATCCATTTTGTTCCATGGATGATTTATAGGCTGAATCTACTGTTTAATTTTGTCTTATATGATTCACTCTCAGAATATTCATCACCTAGAACATCTTATGATTCTCTCAAATAAGTAATTTTTTTATTATCCTTCATCAAATAATTATTCCGAAATAGAATATCCATAATTTTATTGTCCTCATTTAAAATTAAGTTTACATAACTTCTATCAGCATTCATATTGATAATCCTATTAATTTTTTTGAAGGATTTAACCTTTATTGAGTATCCTTAAATGATTCCTTCAATTTCTAAATCACTATAATTACCCTAACATCCCTCTTTGTTTTTAAAGAAACACTTTATTCAAAAAACCTTATGGTAGTTAAATGAGATGCGTATTGCATTCCACATTTCATAAGGGGTATTCACAACTTCTAGACTGAGTAATATACAATTTTGAGTATATATAGACACTTAAACTACTTTCATCCAGTAGTGACATAATATGTCACTATGTATCAATGTATTTTTATCTATATTGTTAATAATGTGGTTTATCCTTTCCAAAACCCCATTCTGTGTGGGATTTTAACTATATATGATTCATGTTTAATACCATGTTTTTAAAGATAATTTTCCACATTGTAGGATGTATATACTCTTTTTTTTTGTTTTATAAAAATATTTTCATGGTTATTCATCTTTAATTTTGAGTTCTTATAAATAAACTCTTTATAAAATACATCACTTTTATTTTTGAGTGTATTAACATTTCGCTCTCCATTCAGATAAAATAATCTATAGAAAGGAACAATGTATCCCAATCTATAAATTCATTATTGAGACATCAGACCACATGAATTAGTGTCAAAAAGATACAATATCCTCAATTCTATATTATTCATTTAATGGTAGGCGTTTCTCATCATTTTACAACACATTATATCATGAAATTTGTTTATTAACATTTCTTCAAACAATAAATATCCACCGATTATTTAAATTTAGAACGATTCTTCATAAGTTGTTGATTGACTTAATCGAACTTTCAATTCCAAAATCTATTTTCTTATTCAACCAGTAATAAATCAATAATTTTCTATAATATTGACATGAAATATATTTGAATTATTTATACAACCTTTCATCAAATAATTTCTCGATTTTTCTTTAATGTAGTAGCCCTTTTGACCAAATATGACCTCTAATCCTGAATCACAATGTTGACCAACACATAATAAATTATATCATAAATCAATTAAATAAATTACATATTTGTTTTTGAACTCATCTATATCCAATATATTTATTTCATGAACTTTTATATAAAATACAAAATAATTTTTGAATTTGAATGTTACAAAACCTATTCCATTAATATTATCTAATTGGTTCATATTGTATTCCATATAAGATAAAAATACATCATCCAAAATACTTTTGTTAATATTTTTTATTTATTTTACATAAAATAATGTCATGTTTTCCTTTTCAATATATCATATTTCCTTATAATAATTTCTCAAATGAGTTGAGACTTTTGTTAGTATCTTCCCATCGAATTCAATAAAATTAATCAAATATAAATTTTCTTCTTCAAGTGGATAAAACTAACTCTCCAAGGAACTATCTTATATTTTCATGCATATATTTTTATTTCTTTTAAATAATTTGATCGTTCACTTATATGCCTTCAATAGTTAGCCCCAAAAGGGTCCTTGATACCCTAATGGAGGGGGGAGGGGAATCATGGTATGGACATTCTTTTAAAAATTCTATTTTCCCAAATGGATATTGAACTATTTCTTATATGGTTCATTTGATTTTATTTTTCATGTTTACATTGATCTTATCCTTAAAAACATTATCAGATAATGATTCAAAGAAAGTAAATCATTAACAAAATCACAAGGAAACATTGTATTTTACTTGGTTAATCCTCACTGGGATACGTCCTCAGATAATACAAAAACAAATTTCCAATATAATAAATTCATTGAGGCTCACTACCAATTCAAGGCTTGGGATAGATCAATTCTATACCTAGGCTCACAATATTACAAGATGTTGGGAACTGTCACTACTTCTTAAGGTCAGACCCTCAATCATTACTTAGATGGATCACAATCGATGGAAAGGATCACCTTCTTCCTCTACCATTGATCATGGGTCTAGAAAATATTCATGAAATGTTTATAGACATATATGTTCCCTCATTAGAAATAATAAATACATCCTCAGTTATAGCTATATGATATGTTGATGTTCTACCTTCACCCACTTGATAAATAAAAAATTACCAAATATTTATTAGGAAACCCCTTTTCTACAATTTCCTGATTATAAATTCTTTTCATGAATCTCACTTCCTTTGTGAGGAAAACAAAACCTTTAAAAAAATTCAAAATTCATCAAAAGATGTTTTCTCTCTCATTATGCCCATAATATTTTTGAGACACACCTCTTTCACGAAGCTCAGAAAAACTTCTTGAAGCTACGTCCTTTCATATATCTCCCTTTTCCTTTGTGAAGAACACAAATTTCACTTATATTGCAATTTTTTATTGGCTTTAATAGCCTTCATGAAATTTTTTAATTTTAAAATGATTACAACTTTTGGTCAACTTTCATAGCCTTTGTGAACCACATTACATTCATGATGCTTAAATATTTTTGATATATTTCAAAGTATTCACAAACATCCTTTCTTCATTATTTGTTTCCTAGTAAAAACCCTAATGACATTAGAGAATTTGGATTTTTAAGGATTTCTCTTAACAAATGGGGGGGGGGGTAAGGATACTTTATATGTAATGAATCTTATTCAAGAAGATTCTAATCTCTCCACCACATTTTTGTGAAGTACTCCAAACTCCTTTGAAAACCTACCTATATTCATGAAGCACAAGGGGAATTTCCCATTCACAAGATTATTTTAGTCATAGATCTTTACTGTCAACCCTTCATGCATTCCTGATGCTCATTCTGGATGATACACTCCTTTAAAAAAACTATCTTTTCAAAACCTAGTCTTCACGTAACTCATTCCTTTATCATATATTCATGAGGAATTCATGGAAATACCACTTTTGTGATGATTGGGCCATCCTCTATATTTTAGACCCCAAAAATTTGAAAAACACTAGGAAATGATGACACCTTGTGTATGAAAGTTCTTGTACCACTTATAGTGAATCCATTCCATTTTCTTGGATCTTTTTCAAAATATTCTGAAAATAATCTCTCTGGAACTCCACAAATGACCTTGGAAGCCTGATTTTTCAACAAAAACAATCATCTAAAAAACATTATAATGTTTCCTTGAGTGTTTTCCCTAATAATAAAAAACTAAATTATATCAATTTTTTGAATAATTAAAACAATAAACATAGAATGATATTATTCCCTGATATAATGACTATGTTCTAAATCATAGTTTCTGGATTACAATATTTTCTCCTCATTAATAGCTTTTAACTATACAACTATAAGATATGGTGTGGTAGAGAAGGTCACAGAACTAAAATTTCATAAATGTAAAAATTAGAGTATTTTCTCATCTCTATATTTATCTATATTTTTAAAAATATCATAATTATTGATAAGTTTTAATTGGGTGATAATTTTTATATTTCAATGAATTCTTTATGCTATTCATGCTTATAGATTTTGTATATAATGGTTCACCATCAACAGTAATTTCAAATTTTACTATATCATTTGTTATTTGAGAACATAGAATTTCATTAAATATTCATATACTTTATTCACCACATTCTATCAAAACATCATCTAAAAAATTTCATATGTGATGCTTCTTATTTCAACCATCTATTTTGATTTCACGTTAAACCTTCTTCCTTAATGAAACAACTTTTTCTAAAAGAGTTCCGAAATTCTTGAATTTCTCATAGATAAATATGATAATATCATCACTAATCATATAATATTCTTTAATATTGAAAATATAATCATATATTTTTTAGATTTCACATGGTTCATTTGTAAATCTTAAACAAATATCTTATGGAGATCAACTTTCACTTCAATTTCATTATCATATTTAAATACTCCTTTAGTAATCCTATAATTTTTATATTCTTCTTTCTTTATAAATCATGTTATTCATGATTGACTTCTAAATACACCTAAAAATCTACGATTCCTTCAATTATTTTATTATATTAATGGTTAATTTTATATTTATTAATAAAAATCCATCATAAAATATTCTACATACGAGATAAACTCAGTTTCAATGGTATTTAATGGATCTTCTTCAATATCCACTTCTTTCATTCTAACAAACAACATCATATAATACTTTTTTCAAAATGAATAATGTAAATTAAAAGTTCTTCTACAGATAATTCAATTCTTATATTTTGGTGACAATTCATCCTCACCATCTTCTTCATCAAACTTATTTGTCACCTGATAGTGATGTGTAAACTATTTACATAATAAAAACCAGTTATAGGTAGCTTTCCATAAAATCCTTAATTAATAAGATTAATATTTTTTGTAATTAATGATGATAAATAATCACTTACATCATTATTCGTTATATATCTCTGAAATTCAAACTTCTCCACTTTGAATTAAAAATAATTAATATAATGTTTTAATGAGATTTATGATTTCACCCATCTCATGAACCAAATATGATCACCACTGAAACCAGCACCAAACTCGGCCCTTGACAAGGCCCTAAGGGTGTTCTCGATCCCCATGGGCTAGTTGAAGTTCCCAAGTTTCATAAAACGAGAATTGGGAATGATTTACCCGAGTTTTTAAACATAAAACAACAAATGAATCCAATAAATGAGATATCTGAAGGCCTCTGAGCGGAGGCTTCATCCCCCTCGTGAGCACCTAGGGTTTACCTCATTACTTTCTCCTCCCCTCCTCCAGCCGGTCTGGCCCAGCCCCGGTGATAGTTGTCTCACCTTGGATCAGAAATGTTGGGTGTCAGATCCACAAAGTCCAGCCTCATTCTCGGCCCATCAGTGGCTTCAGCTCAGCTCCCATATGCACAGTGGTGGCTTAGGCGTTTCTGCTTTAGGTTTTCAGCTCAGCGTCTGTGTGCGTCGTCTTTAGGTGGTCAGGCTTCAGGTCTTGTCTCGACAATTTCAGATTTAGTGATTTCGGTGATGATTGTAGCTTCGTTCTGGATTCGGGGTCTCATCTTGGAACCTATGTGTTCATCGTCATTATCGGTAGTTTGCGGATCTGGTGTGCTCGTAGACGGCTTTGATGTGTTCTAAGGCTCCGAGATCTTGGCTCAGCTTCGTCCTGGATCATCGTCAGCTCCGCCATTTCAGGTGTGCTTGGGGTCGGTTCCTTAGGCTTGGAGGGGGGAGGCTTTGAGAATTAGAACTATTGTCAGTTGATTTAAGGTTTTTATTTCGAATTTTATTTAGTGAAGTTGGGAATTCTTTTGTTTGTATGTGATTTTTGTGATTCTATGGATCTGCTGGTAATGGTTGTGTCTTCTGGTAATCTGGATTGTTTCTAGTTGATTGTTGCCTGAGGTAAAATTGTTTTTTTGGCGAACTCAGACAATCTACATGGGTTTGCTTTAGATGAGGATAGAGATGGTCATCTCCATCGTGCATGGACTTTCAGATTTGGTTGATTGAGAGGGTATGGCATTGCCATCGGTACCAGGATTGTGCATTATTGTACAAGGCATTTTGCTGAGCAACCTTGCTTTGGTGGAGTCGTGCCTTAATGTTGTTGTCTCCGGGTTGAAGTACTTCTTTGTTGTTGTTTTTGGGTTGCAACCCTATATTTTCTCAAACATTGTTATGGTCTTGATGTCTTTGAAGTCATAGTTTCCCCCCTTTACCCTTAAAAGGGGGATTATCCAAAAATCAATTAAAATATCGGCCTTCGGTCCATTCAGTCAGTCAATAAAACGAATCTATTTTTTTTAAACCAAAAAATCTTCAACAAAAATTCTAAACTCAATTACATAGTTTAAAACAACTCACCAAGACTAAAAAATGGACAAAGACAAAAGGAAATACCCCAAGAACCGTCATGGAATGGGGCACCTCCCTCAAGCCTTCTCCACAAGACTTCACCACCAAGGACCTGCAAGAAACCTGAACCACTGGCACTAAAAACTGGACTCAACCTAGGACAACAAAAATAACCAAATAAACTTACACCCAATGGTGTAAGAAGGGGGTGAGAAAATACCCAATAGGATACCACAACTAGAGATTCCATGTGATAGTCCTTCAAAGAAAAAAATCATGCATGTTTTCATAAACTGGAAATCCTAGATAAAATTTCTAAAAGATGCAACATAAAAATTAAATTAGTTTTCAAGTGAGCTATCATTAAGAATCCACACTTTTAAAAATAATGTAAACACTACTGAATTTTACATCCAACCATACTGTATTATGATCGTATTCACAAATTAACTGATGAGCACAAGCAATATAAAATAACCCCTAGGAACATGCTCATTATGGGTCCCAGATACCTCATATATCTGTGAGAGTAACCATCAAAATATATATTCTTGTGCATGAGACACTAGTATGGAACATACTTATAAACTAGTGGCTCTTAATCATCGTCATAATAGTTTAGTTAGTGTTGTTAGGGTTAATCTTACTACACGAAACTGATTCCAAACCACATGGATTCACTAGCATACTAGTACACATCCACCCACATAGATACCCGAGTTTCCCCTTGTGATTAAATAAGTTCAAAAAGTTAAGAAATATAATTTTCACATGAAAATATCATTTAAAAATCACATGTTCACCAATCATCTCACATGTACATCACACAAACCACAACATTGACTTTTTCATTCGAATACATTTTGAAATCATACTCACACCAAAAATTTCCCACAACACTTTTCACATTTCTTTAACACTTCCATAAAACCTTTAAAATTTTTTATAAAAAAATTACAATACATTATAATTTACATAACTGCCCACTCAAATATCATATAATTCTTCTTTAATCAGCAATATTAATTTTACACAACACACTCACAAAAAATAGACCAAAATCATGTTTCAAATCTCTCTTTCCATTTGATAAAACATTTTAGCACATTATAAAACATTAAAAAAAATATTTGACATATAAAATAACCACATTAACATTAAAAACCCATTATAAGATTAACACACCCACGAAACAGTACATATACACCCTTTATCCCACTTTATTTAACCAAATAAAGCATTAACAATTTTCATAAAACAAACCCAAGGGGTGTAAGTATGCATCGCACACAAAACAAATTTCAAATCCATAATTCAATTCCAAAATAATAACAATACCAATATATAATCAAATTGGAATCCCTAAAAATATTTATTAAACTAAACCCATGTGTTATAAAAATACCTTAATTAACACCACAAAAGACACACATGAAAAACATACGTTTTCATAAATTACATCCGAGAAGTACAATGTGGTTTTACACCTTGAACCCATTCAAAAACCCCATTCCATGTCCCATATGACACTAAGGAATTAACAAACAATAATTGGAAGCCCCTTTAAACACCAATAAGTCACTTTCTTGTGTTATAAAATACACTCAAACATTACCCCAAGAGTCACCCATGAAAAGTACCCAATTTCAATCCATAATTAAACTATAAAATTAAATGTTTAATGAAATCTATAAAAACGGTTTTTACACCACAAGTAGCACACAAGGAACATTAATACTGGTAAATCAAGCAAACTAACTGCTCCAAAATTTATTACACTGGGAACCACCTTCCTTTTGAGTCAAAACCCATTAATCTTGGTGTGAAACCTCAACCACACCTCCTCCGCACCACAAGGGAGTGAAAACAAACCCTAAACCATATGATTTTACCATGAAGACCCCAAATCAAACCCTAGGTATGAAACCTAACTTATGTACACTCTATAAATTTATTAATGTTGGAAGAAACGCTAAGTAGAATGAACGAAATGAAGAGAGAAACAAAAACCCAAATAAATCATGAAGCAAATGACTGAAATACACCCGTTTATGTATTTAGAAACAACCATAAATGAATTTGAGTTTTGAATAAGGCTGATTAGGTCACGTAGGAATTGGAATGGGAGAAAAAGAGTAAAAATAGAAGGCGTTGTGAAATAATCAATTTACCTCTTCAAATTTGGGCGATTTGTGAAATCCAAAGATGTTTAGACCAATTTCACGATTCAATTGATCTCAAAATTGGGGGAAGAGAGAATAGGGCCGCGCCTTGGGTGTGTGGGCTTAGGTTAGTGTTGGAATCTCATAAAAAACATAAATGTTGAAAGCGATATTGATGAATTAAAAATCATTATTAAAGCAGGAAATGGAATTTCAGGCTGGCACAACACCTTAATAGAAATCCCAAATCCATCATTATTATGGATTTATATGAAGTCCAAATTGTTATAGTGGTTTTAATATACCATAATATTCCAATTAAAAAGTGAAATGAGTGAAAATGTTTAAAAATTAAGGAGTTATAAAAGAAACAATTTTTTTTAAAATTTGGAAATGGGCTCACGGTTTGGCCCATATTTTGAAAACCAACAGTTTCCCTCAAAATGCATGGAAAACACCCATAATAATGAAAATATGGAAATTAAATGAATAATTCCTTTAAATTATGTCATGGATGTAAAAAGTATCCCCACCATAACACTTTCTACCCCCGTAAAGCCACATTAAGGCCAAAAATACCAAACCCAATTGATAGACCTAAAATGCACTCCTTTTCCAAGTTTGGTCCTCCCCTAAAAGGCCAAAACACCTCTACTGATATATTAAGAAAGGAATACTCTCACAAACCAAAACATACATATGACTCATAGTGGGTCTCCCCACCATAATATTGAACCATCTTAACCGGCCAACTTGGGCTATTACAGAACTTCCCCAAAATTTAAAGAGTTGGGACGACCGCACAGTTTTTCCACACAGTTTGGGAAACCATGCACTAATTGTGGGGATCCTTCTATATACATGGTTTTCTAGGGCATGGTCACTACTAACCATGAGAAAAAATTGAGTCAACCTATCTAGAAAAACATCAAAATGTTCAACAAATACGCAGTCAAAACCAAAGGGGGAAAGTATAAACTCAGGCTACAACATGGAAATGAGGTCCTCCGACCTCTACCACCAAAAAGGAACAAATGGAACATGATGATGACACCATATTTTTACACACATTAAATCATTCATAATGAGAATAGGACTTTGTACAAGGGATTGAACGACCCTGGGATTTCCCCTAACTTCGTTCCAGCTTCCCTCTGGGACCTTTGGATGAAACTCAAATGATTGAATCATCTTTGGTCTCCTAGTTAGGCTTTGGAAACCACCTGAATAGAACTTCTTCTTCCAGTGATACAAAAAAATACACTACAATCCCTGATAAGTTTAGCAAGACATAACACATTTCAAAATCACTTTACCAAAACACAATATTTTACTGAAACAATGTCCTATAAGATGCACACACATCACACCTTGTTTCTTTGGGTGAGAAACAACAGAAGGAAATGACACATAGTAACACCTTCGTCTGAAATAGTGTATTTTGACATTTCTACATGGGATTCATACTTCCAACATAATAGAGACTCTCAGAGGATTGCACAAAATTCACCTTTATAGTCAAATAACCACACGACATCACAAGGAATCACCAAACACAACCATTGCGACTGATATAATCAATACATGGAACGAGACCTTATGCCAAGTCCCTAAATAGCACAAAAGTCCAAAAAGTGGCCATAGTAGCCTCTCATGATCTGATTCCAAAAACTGGTGGTTTAACATGATCTTATACTTTAATGAAACTATGAATAACCCATAGTCCCTCTCAGACACCTTAAGACACTCATCCACACTAACAACCCCAAACCACTTCCACCTTTGACGAATCAGGAAACTTAAGAAACTAATGTATCATTCAACCTTCCATGAGCACTGTCCCACTACAAGATGCTCTGAAAATCAAAGAATGGAATGAGTGTAGACTCAAATAACAAATATCATTAAAATATTCCTTATATTAATCAACTAGAGTATTTTCCAATGGCGAAACTATACAGGTTGCACTTCAGTTGTGCATTCACCCTTAATGGTTTCATACCTTATCCAATGAGAGAACCCAAGGACACAACCAAGATGGTCCATTGGTCAGAACATGCCATAATCCAGATACAGAAAAATGAAGGGAACAACCATAATGGTGTCCCAAAATATATATCAGAAGAGACTACAAACCGGTCCTTCTACCCAGCTTACCGACCAAACACAATCCCAAAACACGGTTTGAACTAGAATGGTTTTTAGACTGAAAATATCCCATAACATCAAAATTTTCCAAAAACACATAATCTTCACCATCCCAAACAATTCTTCAAAACATCATGTTTTTCTTGAAATACATTTATTTGAAAAGAAACGGTTCATTGGTTAGTGTATCCACCAATGGTATCCCATGGGCCTCACACATGAATGTTTTGATGCCACACCGGGCACCCTCCTCATATCCATCCTGGCACCCATCGAATCATGTCATCAACCATCCATCATCCCATATCTCCCCATGAATTTGGTCACTCACGGAAATACCAAAGGTTAAAATAAAGATTCATTCCACTTTTCAAAACCAAAATGGTCAACCAACACATCCTTTTTCTCAAAACTGTTAACCACTAGATAAATATCATAATTCAAATCTTTCAAAAAAATTTACAAAGACACAACCATTTAGATAAGAAATCACATTCAAGTTATTCACATCAATTTCAAAACATCTCATCGCATTAAAACACCCTTTTATTATTTATAAAACTCTACTGAAAATACTTTTTTCGGAACCAACTTCAATATAGTTCGTACTTTCAAAAGAGGTGTAAGAACACCATTTTCATTTTCAAAAAAAATTATGAATATTTACTTCAAAAAATTCATAATTAAATCCATTCCCTTTATATTTGGAAATCATTTCACAAAACAATTAATCTTCTTAAAACTAAGTCACTTTAAAACCAAAGTTCCTAGATTTCAAAACTAAATAAATCATGAAAATGCGAGAGGAAACTAGTTTCAGTGGGTGACTTGGAAATATGGTTGGGAACAATATTCTAGTCACTTCACTACCACATAGAGTGCTCTAGAAAATATCCTTGGATCAACATGGCTTTCCAGGCCCTGTGAGCTCACTGAGACCATTAACCCGACACTCTTTTCATTTCCCCTAATCATCATCAAACCTAGAAAACCAAAGGAATTATATAAATAGATAATTCCCCAAGAAACATGATTCTAGTCATTAGGTGTGGTGATCAGGTGCACAACCATTAACTGGAATACCAAGTCTCAACAATCCTAACTCTAAACTACCCTGACTCTTCCCCAAATAACATGACCCAAAGAGTTAACCTGAACCTACTTTGATACTATTCTGTCATGAACCAAATCTGGTTTCCACTAAAACTAGCACAAAACCTGGCCCGTGAGAAATCTCGAAGGGCGTTACCGATCCCCATGAGATTTAACCAGTAACTAGGTATCATAAATTTATAATTGGGAACCATTTACCTATGTTTATAAACGTAAAGCAACAAATGAATCCTATTAATAAAATCTGGATTTTTCAACACAAACATTATTTTAAAAAAATTTCCAAACTCAATTACCTAGTTTTAAAAAACTCACCCTGACTATAAAAAAGGTAAAAAATGAAAATGAAAGAGCCCAAGAACCCTTATGGCAAGGGGCATCGTCCTCAGGCCATCTCCACAAGACTTCACCACCAAGGACCTGCTAGAAACCTGAACCACTAGCACTAAAAACAGTACCAAACCTGTGACGACAATACTAACTAAGTATACTTACACCAAATTGAGTATGTATTGTTTATGACAGTTCCCAATAAGATACCACCACTATGATATTAAATGTGATAAACATTAAAATATGAAAATAATTCATGTTTTAATAAACAGAAAATGCTAGTTACAATTTCTAAAAGATGCTACTTAAAAATTAAAACTATTTTCACGTGGGATATCATTAAGAATCAAAACATTTAAAAATAATGTCAACACTACTAAATTTTCCACACCACTATACCGTATTCCAATGAAAAGAACAAATGAACTAATGATCACAGACAACAGGAAATAACCCCTAGGCACTAGCTCGTTGTGGGTCCCAGGTACCTCGTATCTCGATGAGAGTAACCATCACAATTTACGTTCTTGTGCACAAGCCACTAGTCAGGAATATTCCCATAGCCAATTTTTCCCCAATCATCATCATCATTTTTTAGTTAGTGTTGAAATTGTTAATCATGCTATGTGAAACTGAGGCCAAACATCATGGATTCACTAGCATACTAGTACACATCCACCTACCAAGATACTCAGGTTTCCCCTTATGCTCAAACAAGTTAATCAAGTTAAAAAATATACTATTCACAGGAAAATATCATTTCCACATCATAAGTTCAATAAACACCCCACATATACATCTCTTAAGCCCAAAATCCACTTTTTCATTCAAATGCATTTTGAAATCATACTCACACCAAAAATAGCCTACAACACTTTTCACATTTCTTCAACACATCCACAAATTCTTTAAAAAAATTTCTAAAACCATTCCAATACATTCTAACACAGATAAAATCTCACCAAATATCATATAATACTAGTTTCATCAAAAAAAATCATTTTCCACAACACACTCACACCAAATAGCCCACAACCATGTTTCGTAGCTCTCTTTCCATTTACTAAAACATTTCAGCACTTTATAAAACATTATAAAAAATATTAGACATATTAAATAATCCCATTACATTTGGAAAACCCATATTAGGGGAAAACACCCACCAAACTGTACATATACACCCTTTTTCCCACTTTTTTTAACCAAACAAAACATTCACAATTTTCATAAAAAACCCCAAGGGTGTTACTATGCATCACACACAAAACCCATTTCAAATCCCTCATTCAATTCCAAAATGATACTAGTACCAATCCATAATTTCATTGGAATCCATAAAAATATTTATTAAACTGCCTCCATGTGTTATAAAAATACCTAAATTAGCACCACAAAAGTCACACATGAAAATCACACGATTTGATAAATCACTTCCAAGAAGTGAAACATGGGTTTTCACCATGAACCCATTCAAAAAACCCATTTCAAGGACCACATGATAGTAAGGAATTAACTAAATAGAATTTTAATCCCTTTTAGATAATATAATGTCTCGTTCTTGTGTTATAAAATACACCCAAATAATTACCTCAATAGTCACCCATAAAAGTACCCAATTTCAACCCATAATGCAACAATAAAATTAAAACATTATGAAAATCCTTCAAAAACGGATTTCCACCACAAGAAGCATATGAGGAAAATCAAAACCATTAAATAAATCAAGATATATCAATAAAAAATTCTTACACATGGAACCACCTACCTTTTTAATTAAAACCATTAAATCATGGTGTGAAACCTCAACCACACCTACGCCACACCACAAGGATGTGAAAACAATCCCTAAACCAAAAGATTCCACCAAAAGTCCCCAAATAAATCCCTAGGTATGAATCATAACTTATGGACACTCTATAAATTCATGAAATATGGAGGAAACACTAACGAGAAGGAATGAAATGAAGAGAGAAACACTTACTGAAATATATCTTGAAGAAAACGACCCAAATACAATTGTATTTGAATTCCAAAACAACCATAAATGAAATTGAGTTTTTAATAAGGACGAGGAGGTAATTTAAGAACTATAATGTAAAAAAATAACAGAAAAAATAGAAGGATTTATGAAAGGATCATTTTACCTCTTCAAATCTAGGCGATATGTGAAATCTAGAGACGTTTAACCCAAATTTGCGATTCAATTGAGCTCCAAATTAGGGGAGTATAGAATGAGGGATCATCTTGGGTAAGTGGGCTCATATGATATTTGGAATCACAAAAATAATATAAAAACTGAAATAGATATTAAAGAATAAAAAAAATATTTATTACAGGAAATGGGCTTTCGGGCTGGCCAAACACCTTAATAAAAAATTCAAATCCATCATTATTATGGATTCATAAGAGGTCAAAATGGATATTTTTGTTTTAATATAACTTTTTATTATAATTAGAATGTGTAATGGGTGTAAAACGATGAAAAATTAAGGATTTATAAAGGAAAAAATATTAATTTTAAATCTGGAAATGACCTCACATTTTGGCCCAAATTTTGAAAACCCACCATTTCCACCAAAATGCAAGGAAAACCCCCATTATAAAGAAAGGATGGAAATTAAAAGAAAAATTATATAAAAATAATTCATGTATATGACAACACATATCTCATAATAAACCATCTTTCTATGTAAGTCATCAAGTGACAATTCACTAAGATTTAATTCTTCAACTGTTGATACATTTGGATTATATAACACTTGAAATATTTAGATAACATTATTCACAATATTTGAATCCCTGATTTCATAACCAAGACAATAAATTGATCTATCAATTTCTGTAATATGATTAAACATACTATACACATTCTCACTATTAATCATTTTTAAATCATAGAATATATTTTTTAAAAAATTTCATCTTCACTTATTTCACTATGATATATCCCTCATAAATGATTGAATGTTTTTCCACATTCCATTTATATTACCATAATCTATCACATTAATATAAATTTTGTTTCATAGTACTATTAATAAGTAATTATTATCCTTTTCTTCATCATTCAACAATATCCTATCAGTAACTATCACCAACCATACCATGAGATCACTTACTTGTATCATATGAGCTGTAGCTAAAAAAATATCAAACTTAAGTGATGTTAGATGGAATCTAAAACTTTTTTCAGATGTGATAATTAAATCCATAGAATAATATAAATCTTAAATCATTAAAAACTTCTCCAATGATAATTTTTTCCCTCTATGAATTCAAGAAGAAACTAATGGATCTGATACCACTTGTTATACCATAGTTCCACAATACACACTAAAAGTGATAAATTACGATGAATTTTTTTATTTATTTATATAAATAAAATTGGATCTATTCTATATATTGGAAAAGGATTCATGAATAAAGTTCTTAACATCAATCAAATATTGAAATGTAAATAGAATGAACATACTGATTTTAATTGGTTCACCCACAAATGGATACACCATTGAGGACATATCAATAATGTTTCTATATTAAAATTTACCACTAGTTCACTAGTAGGTGATTAAAAATTTATGAAGTGACCTATAAACATTCAAGGAATAAATACTTTTCAGAAATTATTTACACTTCTTTCAAGAGACATAAATATAGAATTAGAAAACTGGACAATCTTATAGGATTTCATAAAAAGATAAATAATACTAAATAATAAGGGTGTTCATCCATGATGTTTAAGTCTTAATTTCATGATCTATCCTATATAATGGTAGTCTGTCTTCTTTAAAACCTGAACATAACATAACTTAAACCAACACAATTCTTATCCTTTCATTTTGAAAATTACGGATACTTTTTTCTCGGATATTAATTTTCTATCTCTTCTCTATTTTTGTGTGTGTGTTTTTAATAATATTTAAACTAGGTTATTCGTTTATCCATAATAGTTTGAATTTAAAATTTGAAACTATAAACAATAATAACATTAAAAATTATTGCACATTAAAATACATCTTCTAGATTAATTTTAATTAGATCTCCTATATTCATTTTTATTTGGTATTTTATGATGTTTAGGTAACTACCAATCTTATGAGAAATGCAAATATTAGGAATGTTGTTTAAATTCACCAAAAGACATAAATTATAGCCCAACATACCCTTTTGTGGTGTGATATATTAGTTTTTACATAACGATTTTCAACTAAAATAAATTCTAATATGTAGATGTATCCTCTATAGTGCATGATATTATATACTTGGTGATAAACCCAAAAAAGTCACTGAAAAAATGAACTCTATATACTGAAATTTCATCATGTTGAAAGAGTGAAATAATTTACATTATGACTATGATGTAGACTACCTCTCCACAATGTTGATTCCTTTATAATTCAAATAACCTCTTTGATACTATTTTTACATGGCCTCATTATTTTAAATCTATATTTATGTAGCCTTGATATGTTTATTTTAATTTATGTAGGTCATTCATGTTGTGGAATAGCCTTAGGCAATCATGTGGACCTAAAAAATATCCAACACAACATAAATCCCCCTTTCAAGATCGATAAAATATCCCCTTCCTCCACGATGTAGATTTTTTAGATCTAAATATCTCAAATACATTAGCCTTATAGAAACATACCCCCCATATAATCTCCCATTGTAGTGTATGGTACATGAAAAGTGAACCTTATAATAATCCCCTATAAAAAATACTAAAATTTACATAGAATGTATAAATATTGAACAACCATTATGTGGCTCACATTTTACCCTTATGCAACCGAAATTATATTGTGAACCAATATATTGTATCGTAGATATATCATACTTCTTCCAAAATTCAATATATTTAAAACCATTTCCATATTCTTAAAAACCCGTTAAAATATTGACAACTAATCCAATAAATAAATACCATTGGTTCCAATGTGCACCATATTTCTTTAGAACTAAATTTTTTGGAATAGAACATAAGATCACTATTCTCATGATAAATTCGTGCTACATCAATTCTTCTAATTTTTTCAACAATACCTAGAATTCCCCAAGATTACCTCAAAAAGGTGGATTATTATGATATTTTTCACCCAATATACAGTCAATATAGTGTTCACTTATTCTAAAGTGTGGTAATACATCTAGATGATCATCAGAAAAAACATCATGATATACCACAATTAATGATTGAGCTGATAGATGTTGAGGAATTTTATATTCATTTGTTGATTTTTTCATAAACAAAAACAGGCTTTCGTTTATGATTTTATTTCTATATTTTAGATTTATTAATAATGAGACTACATATAGGATTTTATTGAATAGTTTTTTCATGAAGGATTTGAGATGGATATAAAGAATAATGCATGATATTATTTTCCTCAGATCTAGAAGAACATGTGTTCTTCCTCGCATCATATTTTTCTTCCCTAACAAACTTCCATAATCTTCCTAAAGTACCAGGATGTTCCCAAAATCCATAATACATTTTCACATAATGCATCTGGGACAGTTATAGGCTATTATAAGGGTATAACATAAATAATGTGTTTTCTTGCTACTCCACTACTATTGCATAGATTAATACATTCAGATTAAATGCGTGGATATTGAATGATAAATGGTTATCATTAAATGATTTTTCATAATATACCAATTAATAAATTGGTTCATAAGATGAAACATGAGGGATTATTTTCACTAAATCATTTTATGCATGAACTAACAAGTTATTAAATTATGTGGTATAATGCATGATTTAATGCGATAACACCCGAGGAGAGTCCTTTAGAGTTATATAATGTCATATCCATTTGATGTCTATTGTGTGTGTTCTTAATAAAAGTAATGGATAAATTACTCATCACCCATTTTTCTCTTTTGGGACATCCATTGACACTTGTGGCACTTAAATGTCATGGGGGATGGAAGGATCCATCTCATATAATGAGAGTTTGAGGTGCAACCTATAGATACATATAGAGGTGGGATATCATTTGGATACTAATTAGTAATCTTTATCATGAACATTTGAAGGTTTTAAAAGGTAATAATGATGATGTAGATGGTATTTGGTGAATGGTATGTGTTTATAGATTTATACTTAATTTATAGTTATACAATGCCCTATAACCAATCAGGAAAATCTAGAATTTATGATTTATTTAGGCTTCTATTTATTTGATTAAGTGTTAATCAATATTTATGAAACTAGACAATGATATTAAATTAACTTCATGTTTTAAGAGTTGTGACACAATTTTGAGAAATGAATAAAAATTTAGTAACATGTGGTTTCTATCACTACTATGAATCCAATGTTGCACTTTGATATATAGGTGTTGTATCCAAAAAAAAATTCCTATCTGGAATGTACTATGGAATCTAGGAACCCAATTTAGGTCAAACTATTAAGCATTAAGGCATGTAAAATGGGGAAATCTTCATCAACATCTCATGGAGAGAATCAAATTTTTAACCTACACAATTCTCATAGTTCAATCATGGAGCATGGTCTTCTCAAGCCATAGAACCTCCTGTGGTCTCCTTAAAATTCATATAGATTGACAACCATGGAATTGAGGTAAAGGTAATTGAAAATTTAACTTCACACAAAACATTTTCGTGGAATGGTCATCATAACACACCTTTACATAGAGGGGGGGGGGGGTAAGTAAACATTATTTTGTAAACCTCTGCATAATGGACTTGTGTAAAGGTATATTCTGTATCACCTTTTCATAAGAGGAAACTATCATGCCATCCTTAGATGAAGAAAGTTGTGTAGAGGTTGTAATTATGTTAGATTTAGACAGGAGAAAATTGTTAAATTAAATTAACTCACAACAACATAAAGGTAAATTAAAACTACTAGAATAATTATATTTTTAGGTTTTTTTTGAGAAATTTAAAATGGGTTTTAGATTATAATAACAGGTATTTGGGGTATTTTTTAATTAATAAACAGTTAATTGATATCCTAATTATAAAGGTTATATAATTAATTAATTAATGTGTATGAAATAATTTTTCATTAATATTACATAAATATTAAATTTTAATATTTATGAGAAAATTTAACAAATTATATGTCTTGTCTTATGATATAGATATAAATTTTTTTTATTAATATATCATAAGAGGTATTTATAAATTGTTTGTAAATTACCAAAAAATACTGAAATATAAAAGTGTTTATATTTTAATTTTGAATTTATGACAATTAATTGATTTTAATTATTCAATTTATTGGAGGGCCTTATTTGGAATATTATTTAAACTATATTGAAATTTTTTTATGTTTCATATGTTATAGTTTTCAATAATTTTTTATTATATGATATTTAGATTATGTAAAATGTTTATGTAATTTAAATTATATTACAAATCTTTTATAACCAATAAAATATCATATATTTTAACTAAAATTCCATATAATGATGAATATTAAATTGTTCATATTGAAATGTATATAAAGGGTTAATATTAAAAATTATGCAATGTCCATAATGAAAGGTTAAAATTATAAAATAGTTTTAGATATCTTTTATTAATGATTTTTTCATAAATGGTTGTCTTATGTTTAAATTTTTGAATTGATAGTTTATTTAAATGTTGTTAACTAATTTATGAATAGTTATAAACGATTTGTATTATTATTTGGGTATGATTTAGTTTAAATGTTAAAATTAATTTTGGAGATAGATTCTGATATGTTATGATGACTATCGTAATGAATTTAGTTTTCATATACCTTGACATTGATTTGGGATTGTAGTTATGATCTTAATGATAGTTTCACAATATATTTTTTGAACATAGTTTTTGTATATTAGGTTTTATAGATATAATGGATTTAATTATATTTGAGTAATGTATGCATAGGGAAGGAGAATTTGGGTCGAACTCCCTACCAGTCGAGAGGCATATGACTTATCTAGAATAGTGAATTTAGTTAGATACCTGTCACTCTATGATTACTCAAGTGGATATTGATGGTACCATAAAATTTAATTATTTTATAGGAATATTTATTGTACCTCATGCGTATGATGTATTATAATATGTATGAATATACTTGACATCTATTTTGGGGTTAGCGACAAAAGTTATGGGTTGGGTAAAGTGTTACACATCAATATGGGTTGAACATTTTGGTTTGGAAGAGAGAATATTAATAAAAAATTAAATAACTTAAGGAATGAAAAATGGAATAAAATGAGATTAGATCACTTGATTAAATACCCTTAAAATAAAAAGAGTTGTATTCCATGCAAAGTGACAATTATAAAGACGCCGACCATCAAACCGGGTAGTCCAAACTCAACCAAGTACCTAGGATTATATTGTGTAAGTAAAGAAATCAATAAATGACTTTAGAATATCTTATTGGTTAGTCGATATTAACTATGTATCCATTTATTTTCCTTTTTAGATAATTATTAGTGTTTAATTTTGTTTACAGTAGTTGGGAAAACCTAACCATTAGGGTAGTAGAGTAATATAATATAGTTTATCCATATTGGGTAGAAATTTTTCCAATCAACTATCCAAGAGTTATATATGTAATGATTAATAAGTTATGTATACTATATTTTATCATAGATTATTTAAATGACACGTGGTGTAAGACATAATGAAATATAGATCTTGGATCACTAGTGAATATTATGTTATTTAAAATTGGTCAAACTTTTAGTGGGATCCCATTTTATAAAAGTCTTTATTAAATGGTAATAAAACATGATACTCATCTGATAAAATAATATTTTTAGATACTTTTAATCATCACCATCAGAATAAAATTTGAGTGTAATCATTGAAAGGAGAAGATTAATATAAGTAACTCCAAAGATTGGAAGTTTAAGAAATGTAATTTAGTAAAATTATATTTGTTAAAAAAATCACTCCAAAATAAACTAGTGTTGAAATTTTTCAATAAGTGAATATAGATTCCTAGGTATCATATAATTATTCATTTAATATTTCAAAGGAATGGAATGTGAAATGACCAAAGGAACCATATTACCAACACATGTTTTCAATATTATTTGGTAGGTCATTATTCTTGAAAATAAAATACTTATATAGAGTCAAAACTGTCTATTGAATGATAAATTGTCCAAGTTTCAGGAATATTTATAAGAACCCTAGAGGAGATTATAGATGATGGATAAATGTTTTATAATTCAATCCATTTTTTATGAAATATATATGATATCAGTTTTATATTATACCAAAGTTTTAAATATATTTTATTTTTGAATATGAGAAAGAATTTATAGTTGGAGGGTGATGTTTTCTTTTATGTTATAGAGAAAATAATTTTATGCATTGATGTGTTGGATGCTTTAATGATGGATAAAATTTTCATAATTTGTGTGTTTTATCTCATTTGGATCTATAGAAGAACCTGCAAATAATTACTATTTAAAAAATTGGTATGTGTGTTTCTAATACCCAAATTTTAAAGTTTGATCAATTATATAAATTTCTTTAAGGGTGATTATAAATGAAAATTTCAATTTATATAATTCATCCTATTTCCATTTATTGAAATTTTAATTACAATTTATTATGTTTAAAAAAGTTACTTAATTTCCCAAAATTTTTAGGATTGATGACCTATTCATGTGACCTCTATATTATAGAGTATTATAGATTGTAAAATGGTATAAATGTTGAAACAAAAATAAGAATTTATTTCAGAATTTTATCATTGTTTCCTTAAGAATATAGTTATGTCCATTTAATCATAGGTTTGTTAAGAAAGATAAATAATAATTATATTATATAGGATTATCTGGAACACCTGAAAGAGTTTTGGAAACACCATGGCATTCCCGGGTCAGGAATGGATGTTATAGAAATTAAATATTTGAATTTTATTATTATGTAATATATAATAAATATTTAACAGGTGTTTTAAAGATACACGAGATAATAAATAGTGATGAACTAAATGATCATGTTGGATATATTCATATGATCAAGTAAATAGATAATATATCAAGGATTAAAATGTAATGGAACATGTTGAGATTAAATGATTATAAATGATGTCTCTTTTTATCAATTTTTCTTTTAGTATAAGATATGTTGTTTGATGAAAAATAATAGTTTTGAACAAAATTGAGATGATTAATTGCATAAATATGGTTTACAATTCATGAGGCTCTATAACATATTATAAGAACATGATACTGATAAAAATGTTTTATTATAGATCAAATGATTTTCTATATGTTTGTTAAAATATAAGTCATTTTGTTCATACAATAGAACAGTTATATATTTTTTTTTCTGGTCATGAAAACAATCCAAACACATAGAATATTTTATATCATATGGAAAAAATAATTTCTTTGTTAAATATTTATACTGAAAAATAAATTTTATTCCATAACACAAAAGAGTATGTGTATTTTATCAAGTTATTTTGAATAAAATATAATATATATGAGGATAGTTGGAGTATTTTTTAACTTAGGGAATTTGAAATTCAGAAAATAAAATATTTTACCAGTCTATGATTAATGTGATTTTTCACTAAATTACATAATTTTTTAATATATAATTATGAAGAAATATTTATTCAGATACATTTAGTTATCAAGAAATTTGAATATCACTATTTAATTAATGATTTTACTAATCAAAATTAAAAAGTTTATTAATCTTGATATCTTAAAAGAGGTTAGGATATGGTGGTAATGAAAAATTAAAAAAGTTACAATAGTTACCACTACAAAATAAGCATCACTTTATCCTAAAACGGTTTAGGATGTTCTATTAAAGAAATAATTTAAATAGTTACAATAATTATGATTGCTATACATGCTTTTTTGATGTAAATTGTTCAAAGGATGATATTGATGAACATAGAAAGATTTTTAAGTAGACAACATAAGATAACATTCGAACATCTGATTCTATGATTTTGAGTTGTTTGAATTAGTTTAAAGAGTTGAATTTTAAGAATATGATTCCAATGTTTCACCATTATTCAAAACCTCTTTCTTCCTAAGTGTTACCCACTAAATAGTGTGTTAGAGTATTTTATCAAATATTCAAATAGAGTTGGGACATAAATTACATATTATGTAATTAGTTAACAAAACCCCTAAAATAGAAACATACATAAGTCTAATTAGGTAGTTTTTCATACATAATATGATATATAGTTTATTATGTTGGGTTTTCTAAATATTCATTTTAGAGTTTATGAATATTAAATGTATCATATTATAAGGAATATCTACCCTATAATTCATTCACATTGGCTGTATATGTGTGTATATATATAGAAATAAATTTCATGAAATATATTGATAATGGAAATTTCAAAGTAAAACTTTATAATATCCCTAATTAATGTTCATCATTGAGTATTATAGGATATGAAAAAAATTTATTCTTAATATGAGTGGGATTCAAGTACAGTGATTATAAATATGGTCACGAGGCATCAAAGGGAGATTAAGTTCTTGGGATAACCCATGAAGTATAACAGATAACGTTTTATGTAAAAAAAATTATACTAGAGGTTCATGAATCATATTTGGGTCCTCGTTAACTAAGTTTGGAATGATACCTAACATGTGTACCATTATACTTTGATAACCTACATACCTAAGTCTACAAGTTGACTTAACTAAAAAAGGGTGGTTGGGTATATAAAAGATCATGTCATCAGTTAGATATTAACTATGACAGGATTTTTAATATAATACGATGAATATAGAATAATGTTTATTAATTTAGATATACCATGGAGTGTGCAGCTGCACATAAAAAACACATATACTTTGCTTATCTACTTTTATGAGTGACATGTGATGTGATTTTCCATGAATATGAATGACATGTGATGTATTTATCAATCAATTCAATCTATACTCTAAGAATTGAGAATATATAAGTAGGTTATATGGGATTGACAAGCTTTGTTTCCTACGCTCACTCGATGTGTTGAACAAAAGTAAAATCATAGAATTCACATTTTTATATGATATAGAATGGTGGACATAGGTATGATGATATATGTGTTTTATTATGATCACACAGATCCATTTATAGCTTGAGTAGAATTTATTTTTATCTATAGGCCACTCTATTCATACATTTATGGATCTAATGATTCATATTTTTTTCCGTGATGTAAAGGACTATGGGGACACACTTTATGGTTGACTGAATAAGGATTATGTTTGACTTAGAAATCTATTCTAAAAGTATATAGAGTTAATACCAAGGTAGTTTTTGATGGGTATTCACAAGGTATTACATATGTGTTGATATATGTTGAAGATAATGATTTCTATAGAAATATGTTTTAGGAGATATCCAAAAAATGGGAAATGATTCCACAAATTCTTTTATATGATAATATATCAGCTGAAAAGGTACCATGTTTTTTCTTCTTTAGTGAATGTGGGAGATTTAAGATGTTAGATGTACCCTAAATCCATAATACCTTTTCATACGATGTATATAGGTCAATTATTGTCTATGACAGGGTGATATCACAAATATTGAGTTTTCATGATATTACACCACTATTACCTGGCTCCATGAATTCCCATGAAATGAATTACAATTTAATGATTAATGGTTATTATTCAAAGATTCCACATAAGCTGTCATTTATGGAATCATTTTATATGATGAAACATGAGGGGGGAAATTACACTAATGTATGTGATTATTAGAAAATCCATGTTAATATCCCATGTGTTATAATGGAAGAGTTAATGTGGTAATTCACAAGGATCATACTTGAGAGATATATAAATCCATACCCATGTGATAGTTATTGTGCGTGTTCTTTCATGAATTCACTGCTGAATTCCTCATCAGTCATTTTTTTATTCTCTTACCTCTATTGTGCTTGAGGCACTCACATTGAATAAATGATAGAAGAATCCCCCTCATATGATGATAAATACATGTGAAACCAATGGATACCCTCATAAGAGGCATGTTTTTGGGATTGTAATCAATCATCATTATCAAAAACATTGGATGGGTTTTAAAGGTAGTAAAAATGATATAGATTATCTTATTATATCAATATGTATAATAATACTGATTAAGATTGATATAATATCAAACTTGGCCCTCAGTGGGATGAAAAAATTCATCAATTCATAATCCGAAACAATACGATTAATTCATAGTGTAAATGATTAAAATCAATATGGATAAAATTTATCAGAGTTTATTCATCATAATCAGAATAGTATAGATAGAAAATAAAAAATAAAGATGAATATGATGTTTCACATTCTATTATATGTACAGTGGAATATAAAACATGTAAGAAAAAATTTAAACAGTTTATTATATATATTTGAATGAATTATAATCAATTAAAAGAATAATTATTTTTCAACCTGGAGAGAAAGGTAGTCTATAACCCACCCAAATGGTATCCCTTATTTTTGACATACAAGAAAGTATGTCTCCTCTTATAAGGGAAGCCCTCGATATGATGATCATAATTGATCTATCTTTCTTTCCATGGAATCCCTCCAATCAAAGATCAGATTCTCTATCCACCTAGACCTGGTAGCCCTCAATCCAATGGATAAAATTTAATTCTTCCTATCCTCAATATCTAATTTTTGTTATGATGATTAGACATAGATTACAAGGAAAATTTTAATAAAGAGACAACCTAAGAATTCTTCTATCAAAATAAAAAACTCTAAACAATTATAATTACTAAGAAAAAGATGTTCATTCTAATAAATAATTATAGCTCTCAAAAAATGAAAATGGAAAATGAAATAAGATAATCTCTACTCTTTGAATGAAATTATATTTATAGGAAGCTTCCCAATGGTTGTATTTCTTCCCAAAAAGTAAAATTTAGGTAAATTTATCGTAATGACTTAGAAACCTAGAAAATCAAATCTCATATTGACCTGGAGTAATTGAATGTTTGATGCCATATTGATTTACACTATTATAGTGTAAAAATAATTCCAAACATTTGAAGAACGTCTTCCGAATATGATTATAAACTTTAGTCAGTCCGATGGACTTTAATAGGATTTTCATTCTGATAACCTTTATGAGTAATAATCTGATGTTATTGGTAATATTATCAACCTGATTGTTAAGACATCTTCATTATGATAGTCATGAAATAAAGTGTAACTTATGGTAAAAATAATAGTGAATCTGATGTTTATCAGACACATACTCATTATGATAATCACAATAAATAATGTAATGTTTACAACTATAATACTAAATAACTTATTCTAAATATGGTAAAATATAATATATTCTATAAAAAATTCTATAAATATTTGTACATACAAATTTAGTGAAATATTTTTTTAAGACTGCTTTTGTGTATTCCAAAACAAAAGGAATAGAATAGTAACAAGTAAAACATATGACCTAATAATATCCCTATTTTTTGAACGATAAAACCCCATTATTTAAATTAAAAAAACTTGAAAAAAATATATTCCATTTCATTTATGTACTCTATATTCAAATTTATTCATTGAAACCCTATCTCCAAATGAGTTTATAACTCATCTGAATGTGTTGACGAGTATTAAGTTTTAATATGATGAAATCCCCCTTAGAATAATATATACGGCTAAGGACTGTATTCTCCCTTTTAAGAAAATATCACCCTTTTTCAAATTTCACATAATTTATAAAAAATACCTATTTCTATAAAATTATCTCCCTTTTGATTTTAAAAAATGAATAGGGAATAATTTTGATGTTTCCTAAAAAGTTATACAAACAAACAAATAGAGAAGACAATATAATAAACTAAATAATCATCCAATCAAAAATGAATGAACAATATTCTAATTTTGAATATAAATCATTAAGACAAAATGTATTTGGAAGAAAAGAGTAATTCATTCATCACAAACATTTCACATTTTTACAAAATGCAAATACAAGGAGGGTTAAATACTAAATTTGTCTTTATTTGTTAATGTTTTTACAAACTCTGTGATTTTATTAAACTCACTATTTAATTATATAGATTCTCTATATTCTCTTCTTGAATATGAATTTATTTGTGAAAATTCATTTGACTGATTCTCCAATATATTAATTTATTACACTGCATATTTGAGTGTAGGTAATTCTAAATTCATATATCAGATCTTTCCATTTAGATAAATTATGTCCTTACTCTAATAAAGTTTTTCATCTCTGATGTTCTTCACAAACATCACCCTATCTGTTATATCTTTAAATAATTGATTAAATGATTTTGAATATTCCTTAATGATATTCTTTATATATTCAAAATTTTCATCATGCAATTTAAGATCGGAGAAAAATTGATAATATCACATCACCATATTATTTTGATATTTCTTATGTGTCTCAGAGATTAATTGATAAACCTTTCAACTGATCCTCCAGCCAAATACCTTTGTATGTTAAAAAACTAATTGATTCTGATTTATTATTTATAATATATTAAAAAGTTAGTTGATTCAGATTTTTTTGGTTTCGCAATAGGGGGTTTGATTTTTCTTGTACCAACATCCATTTATTTTTTTTCCCTTATATTTCATTGAATCTTCATTTTCATCTTCTTTAGATACATTATCATCCACTTACTTAATATTAGATAATTCAAGGATCTTAGAATCCATATCTGTATCAACTTTGTCATCATATTTATATATTTGAATTATCATTGTCTTATTGCATTTAAGAGGACTCAACTTCTTATGATGATAATTATTCTTTAGAAAATTATGAATTTTATTTCTTTATCAGATTTGGAGAGTAATTCTGATGATTATTTCTACGATGATTTTCTATCGGATTTTTTTTTCTCATTTTCATATTCCACTTCATTCTCATTGTCTCTATTTTATTCTTATTCTACTTCATATTCAATATCTATTTATTCACTATCTTCTCCTTAAACCTCTCCTTATTCTTCTATCCCATCAACCTACGAATTAAAAAAAATTATCAGGCTCCTCCACAAGCAATCTGTCTATTATTAAATATATTTTTCCTGCAGGTTCTAGATTTTATTGTTATTCCTAAACACTTAGTTCTCATAATTGTTCAACAATCATTCATATTCAATTATCTAGTAGTTATAGACGATCAACATGTGTAATATAATTTTCATCATAAACATATCATACTCCTGGTTTTATTTTATTGGCATGAGTAGGTAGTACTGTATTCCAGAATTCTCTCCTAACCCCATTGAAATGATTCTCAAAAAGTTGAGAATATATGAACCATTTAATTTTATTTGTTTTCTTTTCTTATTTTTGAAAATCATTAGTAGAATTGATTTTCAAGTCCTTGGCCTTAGAAGGTTAAATTTTAATTACCATATCTCTATTTTTCTTTTCTGATTTCCTTTTCATACGTACAACTCTAACTTCATCAGGAACCTTCTTTTTTTTATTTTCTTTCGTTTTTTGTTAAGTCTTAACATTCCCTTTCTTTTTATTTTCATACTTATCTGTATTTCATTATGGTTTTCCTACTAATTACACGCCACCATCTTTCTCAAAACATTTCTTTGATTTTCTCTAAAAACAAACCTCATCTAGTTCATTGTATCATCATTTATGTATGAAATCTTTTCTCTTACTAGAATTTATTTTTTTTATAATTCTAAATAAATCAATAAATTTCCATCTCTCTTACTTATTAATACCAAAAACATGATTATATGGGATTTTTTTGTTTTATAATTAATGTTATCTATAGTTAAGAATGAAAACATCATTAATTCTATATTTTACAATTTAACAAGGAACCTAAAACAAAAACATCATAAACATTTAAAGTATCACGATCTCCCTTCCATGGTATGATAATAAATTTAATCCATAATGTAATTACACAATTATCCTATGTTAGATAAAAAAAATGTTGTCTTTTATTTAGTGATCAAATAATGATTCTTCTACATTTCTTTTATCAAATGTACAAAGACTATTAGTGTGTTTATGTGAATGATAATATGATTATACTTCAGAGGTTACTCTTACCAAGATCGCTAATTTCTTAAAATAAAACTTATATCTCTTTTTATAAATTATGAAATAAAATTTTCTTATTCCATATTCCTTAAAAAAATAATGGATGCATAGAATTTTTGAATTAAATCAGGATAACGTAAATCAAAATCCTCATCATGTTTCTCTACAATGAGTGACTCCAAAACTTGAAAATAAATAGTATTTTCAAATTAGAATTATACATGTCGTAGAATTCCCTTTAAATAAAACATTCATTGAAACCAAAACATTTAGAAAAATAATCCATAGTGGACATCTGAATTGTAACTGGAGCTAGAGAATCAAATGAAAAGATTATTTTTCACATTGGTGAACTTAAAATAAGAAACAACATGGGGGTGAAAGAAGATAGAAGAAAATGTGGGACATGTGAAGGCGGATCCCTATTTATATAGGATCTTGTGGTGGTAGTTTAAATTCCAAAATAAATCAAATGGTTGATATTAAAAAAAATTGATCTAAAGTTTGATAATGATCTGAATAAATATTTCAAGAATTCGAAACTCTTTATCCTATTTTTAATAATTTATCAGATTTGGAAAGAATACGATAACGAAATTTTGTTAAAAGTTGACTAAGAAACAAGATTTTTATTAAAATTAAATGTATAAGAACTAAAATAAAATTTCAAATCATAATGAGATAGTTTAAAAAGTAAAAAGACTATATAAGACCTTTCAGTGTGAAGAAATCCATAGTTATGAATAATATATTCTTCTTGGTTTTTATAATATAAATTTATTATGATATATTTTATTGTGATGTATTGAATATGAATGTTTTTGGTTTAAAATATAATTATAATATTTGTACAAAGAAAAATAATTTAGATGATTAAATTTAGAAAAAAATATTGTAATAGTTGTAGCAGAAAAACATAATATAATATTTTTCAAATCAAAAAACTTTTTAGAAAAAATAAAGTTTTTGAAATTTTAAATACTTTCTTGAGTCCAAAAAACCTTTTAAGGATTCTGACTACAAAAATTTTATAAAGATATTTGAGTTTGGGAACTCATAATGATAATTTTTTTATGAAAATGTTACTTTTTAGAAAACTAAATCTCTTCAAATAACTTAATTTTTTTAAAAAAATAGATGAAACATATGTAACCCACATTGAAAAGAAGTATAATATTATTAGTAGATAGATAAAAAATAAGTAGATATTAATTATTAATTTACATTCATCGTCTCTATCTTGTATTAGATATATTCAAATGTATCTGAAGGAAGAAATTTTTTTAAATGTCAGAAATTTGATATTGTGTTACAATGAATTTTAAATTTATATCTTTTTTTATGTGTGTGATCTAGAAGGAAATGGTGTATTATATATATGTGTTTAGAAAATGAGTTATGTGATGGGTTTTTACTTTTGGAAATAGAACACATGTTATCATGAAGTATTTGTGTTGTTGTAAAACTCATTCCATAGTCAGTGAGTGTGTGTTGCATCCACAACACTTGAGTATAACAACTTCCATCTTCTACATATTAAATTTTAGTAGTGTAAAGTACTACATAGTTTTTTTTATAAAAAGGACATGACACTAATGACTCTCATAATAAATGAATGTTTAGAGATATACTTTTCTTATCCATTCTACAAACACTGAATCTAGCATCTGAAAAAAATAGTTCCAAAACATTTCCATAATAATAGAAAAGTCCTAAATCCATGGTTCCCTTAAGATAATAAAAAATAGATTTTATATATTTTAAATTGTATTCATTATAATATTCTTGATATATTTCACCTAAGAATACAAAAAACATTAAATCTAGATAACTAGAAGTTAAGTAAAGTCAACATCCTATCATACATCAAAAAAACATTTGATCAATTAGTTTCCTTGCTTCATAATGATCTAATTTATTGGAGGTGACAATGGGAGTACTAATACTTTTAGTATTATAATATCAAAATTTATTAATAAGATCTATTATATACTTATGTTGAGATATAAAATCCCCTTCTGATTTTTGTGATATATTAAAACCAATAAAATATGATAACTCACCCATCATACTCATCTGAATCTTAGATTTCATATGATCCTCGAAAAAATATGTTTAAATTTTTTGAGTTGATCCCAATATAAAGTCATCAACATATATATATATATATATATAATAATGTTTTTATTAACTTCATTTATAAAAAGTGTTGGATCTGTGACTCCCTTATCAAAATTGTTTGGTACCCAAAATCCTATTAATCTATCATACCATGATCTAGGAGTGTGTTTAAGTCCATATAAAGATTTTGTATGTCTATAAACATATTAATGATGTTTTATTTTTTCAAAACCATGTTTTTTTCCACAAAAAATTCATCATAATCATACCCATTATGAAAATAACACTTTACTTACTTTTGAAGAAGATTGTAATTAAAGAATAATGAAACTACTAGAAGTATTCAAATAAAATCAAATCATGATACTGGTGTATAGGTTTCTTCATGATGTATACCTTATTGTTGATTATAAAACTTATTGAAAAGTTTACCATTATTTATAACAATTATTTAATTCTCATCACACTTATTTTGAAAAACCCACTTTTCTCTAATAAAAGAATTTTTTAAAGTTCGTTCAACTAAAGCCTGAACATTGTTCCTCTCAAATTTATAGAGATAATATTGAATTTACTTTATAAAATCCTCGTCACATAAAGCCTCACCATGTTTCTCATGTTCAAATTTGGATAAGAAATATAAATGTACAATTTCATTTTTTAAGAAGTTGTAGTACTATCTGGTTGATGAATATCACCATGGAAAATTTAACAATGATGATCCATAAGAAAAAACTAAATTCATAGGTTTTGAAAAGTATGTTCTTCAAAAATATGTATAAAATATTCCAAAGGTATAGTATTAGATATAATTTCTTGATTTATGTCCTTAATAGAATAACTTTCTTATAATGATTGAAAATAATTTTTTAAAATCACACTTGAGGATGTTGGAAGAGGTTGTTTGGAATAAAACGGACCTGGTTCATCAAAATTAAGATATGGTGTCTCAAAAATAGTACATTAATATTTATTAAAAAATAAATAATCCTTATAATTAGTGAATAACCTAAAAATAAACCTTCATTATATTTGGTTTCAAATTCATGTAAGTTATCTTTCATATTTAGGATGAATACTTTGTAACCAAAAACATTGAAGTAGGAAATTTTTTTTCGTCTATTCCACGAAAAATAAATATTTTTTTTAATAAAAGGTCTAATTATAACCCAATTTAACGTATATAATGAATTAATTACCTCATTATTCCCAAAATGTTTAGAAATTTAGTGTTCAGTCTACATTGTTCAAGTTATTTTTTGATGAATTATGTTTCTTATTTCAACTACACCATTTTACTGAGGGGTTATAGGAGATGAAAAGTCATGTTCAATACATTTCTTATAAAAAAACATTTCGTGCCAGAATTTATAAATTATCCACCATGATTACTACAAATATTTATTAGGGGAGTGTTTTTATCATTTTTATATTTGAATACAATTTTTTAAAATAACAAAAGTCTTCTAAATTATTTGCAAGAAATTAAACCCATATATATCAATTGTAATCATAAAATAAGACATATACATTTTACTTTAGATGAATAATTTTAGTTTGTGTAGGACCAAATAAATTGATGTGCACTAACTGTAAAGTATCATAAGTTTAGACATTACTAATAGATTTAAAACTTTACTAATGTTGCTTACTATTTTGATAAAGTTCACACAATTTTTAAAAATTAAACCTATATCCTGTTGAAACCATAACAATTATTTTCTTAGTCAACTTAGATATGATTCTAAGGATACAGTTTTCTCAAATTTTATTCAATAACCATGATTGATATTTCATTGTAGTAAGTAAAGGTCTGTCTTGGCTCCTATGTTCTTCTAAGTTAAGTGTATATAAATTCTCATGCCGACTGGTGGGAAGATTAAATTATTCCTTATAAGTATGTATTAAACATTTTTCATTCCTAAATTTTAGAAGGTAAACTCAATAACATAATTGAATTATTCTTATAAGGTTATGATAAAGAACATTAACATTAAAAACATTTGAAATAAGTTCTTTTATAATAAGAACAATATTACTTATACCGAAAATATTTCTTTGAAAATTATATACGAAAGTGATTTTACCACCTTACATTTTTCTAATCTTCTATAAGAATTATTTGTTTCATGTCATGTGTCTAGAAAAACCACTATCCTGGAAACACATATATTTTATTGGTAATTTATTTGGTTTCCCAAAAACAAAAACATTATCTTTTTGACAAAAAATACTTATTGGGCCTTATAATGTTAGAAAACAAAAATTTAGGAATCCACAGTTGTTTTAAAAAATAGTGTTTGTTAAATCCTAGTGTTTGATCTTTATTTAAGATACAATTATTTTTAAAATTTCCATCACTTTTATATTTAATACAAAAGGTTAATTTTTTTGGAATAATGTAATTATTACTAGAAATATATTTTTTATATATTCAACACATTCGAGAACCATTACTATAAGGAATGAATTTTATATAGATTTTATAAAAACTCGTTTTTACCTTAGTAAAGAAAGAAAATATTTTTCTCAAAATAAATATTTTATATTTTTGTTTTACAACTAAATATTTATCATCACAAGTATTGGTTTTAGAATTAAGTGTTTTTTCTAAAACAATTCTAAAAATATTACTTTTTATAAGTTTTTGGATGTAGTTTCTTTTTTGGAATTAGTCTCTCTAATGAAGATTAGTTGAATGATATGATATTTTATTTTTCAAAATATTAATTCTAGAATCATCTTTACAATGTTTTGAATTAGCATTATCATGTTTCTTTTAAATGTTTTCAATTTTCCTTCAATGAATGTTTAGAAAAATATAAAACCTCATCATAAGAAGAAAAATAATTATCATAATGGGATAAGAATCATTCTCATCAGGATAATTATAAATTAGAGTCATATTGGTAAGGTTTTTATATAATATTAACATGGCCAGAAAACATTGGTAAAATTATGGTATATTGAAAAAAAGACATATGTTTCTCTAACTAGAACATTCATTATCAGATGAATTATCAGAATAATAACCATCATTGTAACTCCATGTATCTATATATTTCAGCACGTTATTACATTTAGATTTGTAATAGTTATTGGCATCTTTTTATGAATTCTTATAATTTCTATAATTCCTCTTCAACTTTTGAAAACATGTCCTGATGTGTATAGATATCATTCATTTATAAAATGCGATTTCATCTTTCCTACCACATTTTTCATTATGAAATTTTTGTATCAGTATTGAAAACATTTCTTATAAATTATCATATTCATCATTTTTGTGAGGTCAGAAATCTCATTATCTTTATTTTCATAAACACATGAATCATATTGAACAATTTATTTCTTATTTGTTAAGGACATACCAACAATTCTTGATGTTTTTATTTTATAAGGTAAGGATGATGTTGTAGCAAAAGATACACCACAATTTTTATTTTTCTCAGCATATCTCTTAAGTATACCCTCGTACTACATAAATATACCAATAAGATCATTCATTGTAAGATTATTTAACATTATATTCTCATAAATTTCTATTATATTTGACTCCATCTCATTGAGAATGTAATCTATTATCTTTTACTCAATGATCTCATCATCAATAAATTTCTCACCAATATATTGCAAAATATTTATGATGGTCACAAATATTTGATGTATCTTCGAAACAAATTCTCGAAGAAGAAACTGGAAAGCATAGTAATCTTCTATTAACATTGATCTTCTGGTCTCTATTACCTTTAATTTTATCAAATGTGTTACATCAATCATTTTCCAGATAATTTTTTCAGTGTCACAATAAGATATTTGACTATATATGCTTCTTTATTGTATCCCTTCAGTACTCATAGTCATCACTATCAAAGATAAGTGGTATATTTGGATTGAGATTCATTGTTGAACCAATATCCATTTCTATAATTCATATAAACAAATAAAAAAATTATTTTACACAAAAAACTGTAACGTCATTGAATTTGTATAAAAAAAGAAAATAACAAAACATAAAAAAATTTAAAATATTAAAAAATGTAAAAACCCAAAAAGTATTTTAGTAGTGGAATCCTACTACAATACCAACTATTGTATAAGCATGTTTAATATTACTAATTAGGATCATAATAATATTATTGTGAATGAAATACTTACAAGGGATAGGGGTTAATTATAGATTAATAAAGTAGTCTAATAGAATTAAACTAAACAATACATAGGACTCTTGATGTATGATAATCAGATTAATCCCTCAGTCGGATGAACAAAGACAAATAATTATAACCAAAAAAATAATATTAAATTAGAGTGTAAAATTTCATAACCACTGTGGATCAGATTAATCATAGTTCATTTATCGTATTAAGAATAGTTTTAAATAATACAAAATGAATAAAAATATGAATATGAGGTTTTTCATTCTGTTTTATGTGTAGCGGTACAGAAAACATATAAGTAACAAGTCATAAAATTTATAACAAATAAAAGTATGAAACATAATAATTTAAAATAATAAACAACTTTTAACTTTATGATAAAGGTAGTCTATAAACCGAACTCAAGGTATCCATTATTTTATACTTACTTGAATGTCTATCTTACCTTACCAGGGAATCCCGTGATATGATGACCAAAATGGATCTATCTTCCTATCCATATAACCCGTCGATACAAATATCAGATTTTTTCTTTACCTAGCCCCGATTTCCCTAAATCCGATGGATCGGATTGTCCATCTTGCTATCCCCCAAATCCCTTGATCGTTATGATGATCAGACACAGATTGAAATGAAAAGATCATAATGAAATAACCTTAATGGGATTATTTAGAACTACAAAATTATAACAAATTAAATTGTCTAATTATAATATTTTCATGCGGATAAATATTCAGATATCTCACAAAATGAGAAATTAAAAATAAAATAAGCAGTTTCAACCTCTTAAATTGAAATTTTATTTATAGGAATCTTCCCAACCATCACATTTTTATTCCACTGGTAATATTTCTCGGAGTTCTTCACATTGTTTTGGAAACATAGAACTTGATATATCATACCGATCTGGAGTAACTATTTTTATGATAGCATATTGATTTACACCATTACTGTGTAAAATGTTTCCTTACATTATAAACAAGTCTTTCAGATACGATTATAAACATCAGTTAGACTGCAAGACTTCCATATGATTGACATTACAATAACCTTTATGAGTAATAATAAAATGTTATTAATACTAGTATCTGTCCAATTATTAAGAATTTGTCAAAACTATAGTCCAGATATAAATTATATCTTTTGGTAGTGATAATAGTGAATCTTATGTTCGTTGGACCAATATTCATCATGATAATCGTAAGGAAGAATGTAAAGTTTATATCCTCAATAAATATGAACTCATTCTATGTATGGTAAAATATAATGTTTTATACCAAAAAATTATAAAAAACATTAGACATACAATTTTTGTGAAACATATTTTTAAGAAATTGTTTTTGATTTGAAAAATAGAAGGAATTTAAAAGTAGTAAGTAAAACTTCTTAATAAATATCTATTGAATGAATGATATGCATTTACTACAGTATACATAATTTATAGTTTTTATGGGTTTCTATTATTTGGCATGGTGATCCTAAATTTATGGTTTCTTTATTATTACACTATTATAATTAAGTGTTAATAAATATTTTAGAAACCTAATAATTCCCAATATCAATTGAGAAGAATCCATAGGAATAACAACACAAAATACCTTATCCAAAATGTTTTTCCAATAGGGAATTAAATCAGAACATTTTTGTTGACTTTGATTGTGCTCCTTTTGTTCAACAATTTCACCTGGTCGTTTGGGTTTATATGTGCATGAGATGGTTGATCTGATCCACAGTGCTAGTATCATTCTTTCTTATGATGCTAATTATCATCACAACCTAGTTATTGATTTTCAAATTAAAAATAATGATTAATATCATGTAAAACAATGTTCATTTTTCATATTATTTAATGTTAGAAAAAAGAAGATGCATCAGTCTTAGGGATGATGTTGAAATTATATGAAAACAGTGAAATTCTGGCATCCAAAATAAATCATTATGTTCTCATCTTGGGGGATAAAAAAAATTCATGGATCATAAAAAAATTACTATGGTAAAATATGGATAATTTATCAATGTTGAATGTACGAGAACCTAATTATAATATATTGGATGTCCAATTACAACATTGGGTTTTATGATCAATTTCTTGGTATAAAGCATGAAAAAATGATTGAAAACAAGGATAAGAAGATAAGATAATCTATAATGAGAAGTGTTGGAGTGTGAACCTATCAAATTGAATTGTGTGAAAGAAAAATATGCAATGTAATTCCCTATGAAATAGATTGTACAAATAATATTAAGATATGTTAATAATAACAAAAACTACAACAACAATTACAAAAAAAACAACATGCACCAAATAGATTAAACTAAAAGATTAAGAAATAAAATAAGAAAAAATGAAGGAGAATTAATCCTCATCTAAAATCAACATAGTCTCTTACACAACATATTAATGAAATTTATGGTTAAGTGTTTTACATATAATTTTCAGTATTGATAATATATAAGAAACCTATATTTTTTAAATAAGGATTAATATTTAGATAAGAATATTACAATATAATTTTAAAATATTTCATATAAAAAAGTACATGTAGTCAAGCCTATCGAAATTAAATTGTAAAACAATTTATTTATTTTTGGATCTATGTTCTATATATTTATTAGTTTTTTTACCATTAATGAGATTTTTTTATGATATATTTATTAATGTTGGATTTGATCACTGATAGTGATGATGTCTTCATTGGAAATAAAATATGGGTTTTCATTAATTAATTAATTTGATAAAATTAATTTATAGTATCAATGAAATGCATCAATTTAAAAATACATGAATTAATGTTTTGGTTTACGTATATTCCTAAAATAATATATTAATGTTCCATATCCCAAACATTCATGAATATTAAATATTTAATTTTTTATTAAGTGATTCATGATGGATTAGATAAATTATTATAGTAAATTAAAGGTCTCTATTCTCATATAGTATTTACTATTTTTGTAGCGCCCCAACACTTGTAATCTAGAGCTAGTTTCAACTACCATTACATTATCTTGATTACAAGGAATCAAATCCCAATGTACTAAAGAGTTCAAAAGTCTGGGAAAACAAGTATATATAAGAGTCTTGTATTATAAATAAATACACTAATTACAATGAAATTTTTCTTTTGAGGATTTCATTATTATATCTATCATAATGTTTCGTATCTTTGTTAGTATACTTCTTAGATTCCAAGGGAAATGAAAGAAAATAATTTTGAGCTCAAATTCTCAATAAGTGTATAATATATATGAAGAATTAATAAATCAATTAGAATAGTAAATAGGGAATGATAAAAAAATGAAGACACATGCCATGTAATCATGAAATTGAATAGGAATTTAGTATAAAATAAGGAATGGTAAATAAATGGAAACAAATTCCATGTAAATAAAAAACTGATAATTAAATGCATCCATATACCTTATCATAGTGAAAATATAATGGATAAAAAATAATGAATCAAAATTAAGGTAATGGTTTATTATTGGACATTATGTCTTAAGAACATGAAAACGTATACTATTATGATATATACTATAAATAGTTTATAACTATAGGTTGAAACCTTTTTAATTTGTGAAAATAATGTGTTCACAAGAACCTTTTGTTGCATCGAGGGGATACATAAATTCTGGGACCCACCTATCATTGCATGTCCAAAATATTCTTTATATCCGGTAATAATTTAATTAATAGAATATATTACTTATCCAATATCTATATTGAATAAATAATATGTATTTATCAATATTTCTCCAAAATAATCAATTAACCATCAATGTGAAAACTGTATGTAAAAATGATAAATGGTTTAGGCAAGAAACATATACATGATTAATGATATTGATAATTTTGGTAAATTTAATGTTCAACGATCATCAGAAATTTAATACTTCTAGGGGACTAAAAAAGGATTCAAGGAGGTGAATTCAAATACTATCCTTGGAAAAAATAGTCATACATTATCTAGTGAAAAAATAAGGATGGTATTAATAAAATATGTCCCAAGTGGATTAAATGTAAAGGGTTATTTTCATTGCTGAATAAAAATATTATAAAATGTCTATTTAAACTTATTCTTGAGGGAAAAAATATTTATTGTAAAAAAGATTTTAAAAATATTATTCGTTGAAAATTAATTTTCAAAAACATTATTTTAGAAAGTAACCATTTCAAATATCAATATAATATTCAATTAAATGATGGTGAGTAAATTTTTACATGCCATTAAAGATAACAATAACATTCCTTCTTCATGAAAAAATGGTTAGAAATATGCCTTGTTCATAATGATACAATTATATATTCCTTTGAAAACTTTTATAATAGAAAAAATGGGTAAAAAATTATTTAATAAATCAATTTTAAAAGGAAAATTGTTTGGAAATATTTTTATTAAACACATTGCTTTTAGAATAAAACAGGTTCCCTCACTAAAGTGATAAATGGAGTTCAACTTTCTTAAAAACATTTCATAAAACATTTTGAGAGGAAAATATTGCTAAAATAGTATTATAACTTGAAAAATATAATGAATAACCATAAGAGAATAATATTAAAGGGTTTATTGAAAAATGATTCAATAATTTCTTCTAATGGGTACTCATGTGTAAACAATCTCTAACAAAATGAGATTCTGAAGTAAACCCTTAAAAAGGCCATAATATTTATGTGATAATCAATCAATGAAGATATTATGTGTATCAAATTTAAATCCACATAAAAAAGTATAAATACTAAAATATAAAGTTAAAATTAATTAAAAACATAATCTTAGAATATTAAGGATATTGAGGAAGTAATATAACCCAATAAAAATAAATTGGGTTACAAAATTATTTTCCACTTGGTAATTCATAATTCAAATCCCCTTTGACGAAATAAAGAAATATGAAACTCAAATTAAAATAAAAAATTAATTAATTTGGATATTTTATATTGAAGTGGTATTATGTACACCATATATATGAAAATAGGTTCCCAGCCATAAAATATGTCTCAATGAATGGAAATTGTGATGATGTCCCTTACTAAATCGTAATATTTTAACTATAATACCCATGAATGAAATAATTTCAAATGAAACTATATATACCATGAATATAAATGTATTCATTAAATAAAATATTATATTGGATGTATATACACCACAAATAAGATACAATTGGTGAAAATGGAGTATACCGCATATAAATAAATGTGATGAATGAATCCCTTATATTGAATTTATTTTCAGGTGAACAACCATTAACCTCTTATAAAATGGTTTTAAATATCTCAATAGGTTATAATAGAACCATAATAATTTTTATAATATCATAAATTATCTTCTTGGAATATCTTACTACCCATTTGGTAATAATATTTCATTATTTGTACTTTTTCACATGTCAATAACCTAGTGATTTAGGTTTGTTTTGACTTTTTATTTAATTTTTTCTTACATCGATAATTATTTAATTATATAAATAATTTTAAAAAATAATTATTTTTTCGTATATATCGAGAATAAAAATAATTAAGATAATTCATAATTTTTTTAGATATAAAATAAAATATATTATTCATGGAGATGTTAGGCCATATGTACGCATGAACAATACATTTAATTATTTACCATATTTAAAAGAATCAAAAACGAATTACATATATATATATTATAATTATAGCATCATATCTACTCTATATATATTACATAGGATTATTAAATACTTCCTCTATACATTCCATGTATAGTGTGAAATAATCACATCTTTTTGAGGAGCATTAATCCACACGTCCATAGAAGATGTTATCTTATCCCCACAATATGTAACACATGATGGCTGGTGTTATATGAAAATTATATAAGAATATGTACATAATGAATATTATATATATGATATATAATAAATTTCTCTATCACAATTCACATCCATGAGAGGTGGTAATGGAAAATAAATTTCATCGTTTTGCATGGCGATAGTTCACCGAGCACATAAATGATATGTTCATTACCAATGAGATGGAAGTGTGAGTAGGTGTAGATATAAAAATTATAATAAAAAATTTAAGTATAATTACGATACTTAGTTTATTATATTATTTTGTAATAAGAATAATTTAATGGTTTAAGAAGGAAATAAAACAAAAGTGATCATTCAAGAATTTCACCTCTTTTTTGGGTAACTCCGTTTGGGTTATACCAAAAGTCTTCCCGGATTGGATTTATGTCCAATGGGAGGCTTATAGGCTGAGGGGAGGAATTTTGGTAGCTTATTTGAGTATAGGTTGGGTGATACAATGGTCTTTAGAGGTGTTAATACGTGGGAGGGATGAGTTCCTTTGTTTAGTAGAGGAGGCGCGAGATTCATGTAAAAATAATTTAGAAAGAACTCTACCCATATTTCTCCTATGACAAGTGTCATGAGCCAAGCGAGGATTCCATCCAACCTGAAACCTGATCCAACCTGAGACAAGGGCTGAAGGTTGTTCCGGATCCCCATAGGCCGGAAACTAGTGAGAGGGAATCAACATATTAACAAACGGAATGATTTTTATTAAAAAAAAAATAAATGTAAATAGTAGAAGTAAATAAAGAACCCCAAATAAATAAATAACCCAATTGAATATAATTTTTACCAAACTAAAGATAAAACAAAAATCAGTAAAACATTACCACAAAACTACAACTGAACCTCATTGTCACAACATCTTCATGTTACCCTGAGGGTTACACACTAATCCATAAGCAACCATCACCCACGACGATCGATCCCAAGATATAATTTTCATCATAAGATAAAAAAAATAAACAACTATATGTACATGTATTAAAACTACTTAATCATACCAAGAAAAATATATTCCCAATTCAAATTCTTTAAATAAAATAATCATCAACTTCAGGTTTGAAATACAATATACAAAACTTGGGTTTTCACAAACATTTTTCTACTTTAAAACAAAACACTGTCCATTACCCTTTTAATTTAAAACTCAATATTTTCCAAGGAGGAACTATTATCACATTAGATGAGTAAAATAATATTTTCACATGGAATGTAAAAAAGGACTGTTAAATATTTTTCATTACATTTTCTATATACCTTTGAAAACCAACTCGTCACATTGCCAAAATGAGTCAACCACCCATGTGTGAACATAAAATGATCAAATAATAAGGGAAATGGAAGTGATCAAACAAGGGTAACCAACCAACTACAATCTAAATCATCCAATATAGAAAACTATGTGCCAAAGAGCATGGGAGACCCTTGAATCTTGTGAATAAAACATAACATACTATACATGTAACTCATCTCGAAGGCATGCCTTACCTAATGAAAACATAATTCCCAAACTCTCGATCAAACCTTACCTGGCCTAACCAAGGGGTACAATCACAAATACGAGAGTACATACTAAGGTCCACTAGATAGTGTGTAATCTAAACTAGTGTAGCAATAATTCACCACAAAAAAAATTCTCTCTATGCGAGGATCCCATGTCATAAATAAAAAGGGGGAGAGCCAACCAATTAAAATAGAGTATCCAATCACAATCACACATATATATATAACACACATAATCAGCTCACACAATAAGTATCTCGTATATTAACCCAAGGAACAACCTATTTCTGTTCAGACATTTGAGCATAAGGGAGACTCTAAACATGGGCCTCCCAAAAAATTCAATCATATCCATGAAGGATAATTATATAGGGTTCTCACTACTGCCATTTCAAAAAAAAATCTAAATGAGCCTCAAACAACCTTCGGGAAATCACCCTTTTCCAAAAGGAAACCAATACATTTACATAACATTCCAAACCATTTTAAAAGAACCAAACAAACACCACATTCATGTCTAAAACCATTTATATATCTAGTCGATAAAAACTATCAACCATTTTAGATGTTACAAATGAATTTAAAAAACCAAAACACACTTTTAAAAATATAAAAAATACTTTAAAAATTCAATGACACAATTTATCAAAGAGTTGTTGTTCTCAACTTAACTAATCCACACAATATATTCAAAAAAAATTAACCAAAATACTATATTTCACAAAAACAATCATTATAAAAATCATACATTAGTAACTAACATCCAAGGACGGTTTGAAATTCAAGAAACCAACAAATCTTAAATTCAAAAGATACATTCAAGGAAAACCTACCCCAAATATAATGTGCTTCAACAACGCCAACCCGAAACAACTCCATGAATGTTTTTGAGGATGAGAGACATCCACAAGGAACCCTAATAAGAAAAAACCCAAAACATCACACCACCCTAGGTATGCATATCATCCAAAAAAGGAAACAATGCTTATAGAAGATATAGAAAATGAAAGGGAATAAAAAAAGAGTAGGGAGTCGTAGCCTTTCAATACTTGTGAAGAATCCCTAACAAAACACCATGAATCCCACTTTGAGGGGACCAGAGGAGCCCACGACCACCATGTCAGGCATCCTTGTTGGGGGATTCTGAGAGGGGTTCGAATGGATGAAACCCCACTGAAAATACAGATAAAATTATGACATACCATTTCCAGAGTGGGTTGTATAGTTTTCTTACACGGTTTAACAAAATGTGGTCAAACCATGGAATTAAAAACTGTCCCTAGTGTCACACAGGATGAACACTAAGGTTGCATGGTTAGTTTAACAGTGTGACCTTACAGTGCAACCACTTTAAAATTAGGATGCATTGTTAAATTAACCATGCACCTTAAATTTGCGACCAGGAGAAAATCCCCCAAAAATCACCCTTTTCACCCCGAAACACTACAAACTGAAGGGGAAACCCATCCATGAAACCCATTCCATAGAGATGTGAAACTAGGGGTTACAAGAACTCAACACCATTATTTTTATCAACACACCCTTTTTACTATCCATGAATAAGTCTAAATACTACCCAAAACATCACTAACTCAAAATTTAATTCAAGAACATCCGAATCATGAGAGAAAAATATTGAACCAAAATTTAGTTAGAAATAAAAGATGAATAAGAATATCTGGGTGTGATAATTCTTCCCACCATTAAACATTATTCCCCTAGAAGGACAACAAATTTCCAGTTGGTCTATCAAATATAGAGGATCACATACTCACATGATTCAACTCTTAAAATTGATGAAAACCATAAAAAGACAATGAAAAAACAAAAAATTCTAACCAAAACAAATCAAAAACATAAAAGAATTTTCTATGAATTATGGGAAACTAAAAACCCCTAAAACCATGCCAAAAAATTCCATTGGTTGTAAACTAAATGTTTGAGGCCCACACAAATGAAAAGGACTCGAGACGAAAAAACTCTGAAAGAAACCACATCGGGCACAACTAACACCATATACATAAAAGTTTATCAAAACAGAAGTCTATAATGGACTCCCCACCATTAAAAAACAACTATAATTGACTAACATGGAAAACCCTAACACTTTCCAACATAGAAACTCCCCACACAAACAAACTCCTCTAGTGATTCTGGACTATGTGAAAGCTTCATTCTGACACCTATGGATGGAAACCTGATGTCTTGAATCATCCACTACCCCACATTAAACATATGATTATACTTAATAAAAACACTTTTTGGTTACAAAATAGAACACACAACACCCCAATAAGAACCAAACAAGAAAAAAAACACTGAAAAACTCACTTCAATCCAAAAAGGAACTTTCACCAGGATAAGGATTTAGGTGATGAAATTGCATCCTTTTCTTTTACCCTAATAAGAAACTAGTTAAAATATGGAACACACTAAAGACACTTCCACTTAAAATAGAAAGAACTCATAATTTCCAAAATACAAACATTAATTAAAAAATGATTTCACAAGATACACATAACATCCTTCACTGTTATAAGGAAAGGAAAACCTGAAAAAAAAAACTAGTATAATAGAGGGAACACTGAAAAAGGATTATTCAAACTAAAAAAAGTTGTCAGCTTATTCTTTTGAACGGGGAGGTTTTCTAAAGTCTTTCTCGCATTTTTGTCTTCAAAGAAATATTTCTAGATAAATTAATCCTTGAATATGACTCAAGTAATATCCCCCTAAGGCTTGGTTTGAGAGACCAAATTCATCCCCTTCCCGGGAAGACCTTCATTCATAAAGGTAGAAAGCATTACCTATAATGAATTATGAAACTAAAGGAAATTGATTTTTCTTTCAATATTCTACATCCACCATTCCACTATGAAAGGATCTACATGAACATGAATGGGAGGAGGATTAAACTTCCCAAACTCAATAAAGGAGTCTATAGGATGACCAACTGGAACGTCCTCTAACAGTGAACCACCCATATCTGAACCTCAAATATCCATCAAATCGTTATGGGGGTAAATGCTATGAAATAATAAATCCAAGAACTCAATCATAACCAATCCCTCAATATTATTTTTAAAACTTAAAACATCACCAAAAAACATTCCCAAATCACAAAAAAAAGATACACAACCACCATTTTCAAAAACATCATAACTTATCTTAAAAACGCTTTTAAAAAATAAAACATGGGATGCTAGACCATCACCTATAGTATTAAATATAGCCTCAAATATACACATTCCCCTCCCATTATGAACACCAATCCACTCAAACCACCAACCATCACCCCTTTCACATGAATTCTCTCATGTGAGAACTCACAAGAATATGAAAGGTTTATCATAACTTCTTAACGACATTCGAAATAGTTCATTAAACCGATGTTTTTTAGATTTTAATTATAGATGGAAACATGAACATTTTGGACACATGGTTTGGGAAACCAAGTGACCAATGGGAAACATGGTTCCGCCCAAAATTATAGAACCTTGCACACACCTTCGCATGATTTACCTAGCCAGGAGCATGCACCCGTTACCAGAAACACATGTGGATCTCGCATAGTTCTCCTGGGACCTTCATGGTTTGGATCGATTCTTGTGAAACCTATGAAAAAAACTATGACTATTCAAAATGAATTAAAAAGGGATTCAACCCTAGAATGTTTCCTGATTACCTCTTAAGAAATGACATAAACCATGAAACTAAAGAAAAAAAACATGAAACAAATAATTTGAATACAAGTTACCCAAAACTCTAGATAGAAACTAAGAAAAAAATAATAAATAATAATAAAACCAACTAAACTCCTATAAATTGTTTTTATAAGTTCCAAAAAATCTCATTTTATCAGTAATTGATTGATTAAAAACTCATTTCATAAAATATAATTTAATTAAAACTCATTTTATTAAAAATTTCATCTTACTTAAATTTTTTTTCCAAAACTCTTTTATAAAACGAATATGAAAATTAATTTTCCATTTTCCAAAAAATCAAAACCATTACAACCAAAACTGATGTTTCACTATTTTAATTCAATTCTTTTTCAAATAATTACAGAATAAATAAGTACCAAAAATTACTCACACGAAGAAACTAGTATTGATTGAATTTTACCTATGATTATTGACCATATTCCTGTCACGTCACTATCATTGGGAGTCTTATATGACCATGTAGCTCGATCCACATGGATTTCCAAGCCCTATGATCTCACTAAGACCTTTATCCTAACACCCTTTTTGATTTTCAAGAATTATGAAAACCAAAAGAACCAAAGAAACCAAATTTAACCCAACTTCCCATGGAAGATGGTGGTTCAATATAGAAACTATTGGCTAGAAAATCCCTAATAGCTAAACCCCAAGTTCTGATAGTACTACTCCATCAACCTAGATATCCAAAATAACAAAGGGTGCTATGTAAGCAGGGTCTTATAAAGATCATAACCCCCTTTAATTCTATTCTTTCACAACCCAATATGGGAAGCCATCCAACATGAAACCCGACCCGGCCCGATACAAGGACAAAAGGGCATTTCCAATCCCCATAGCCTGATAACTATATCTAGGGAATCAATAGAGTAAACTAATGGAATTATTTCACCTAATAAAAATAAAATGAAATAATAGAAGTAAACAGAGAAGGGAAAATGAATAAATAACTAAACTAAATATCATCTTATATAAACTAAAGTTAGAAATAATAAAAAAAAATTATAAAAAAATACAAACTGAACATAACACTCAGAATATCTCCATGTTACCCTGAGGGTTACTCTCTAATCCATAAAAAAACATCACCCATGATGATCAAGCCCATGATGAAATCTGTAGAATATGTTTAAAAAATAATGAACTATAGGAGTGATTATTAAAACTGATTAGACATGCCCAAAAAATCTACTCCTAATGAAATCACTTTAAATAAAAGAAACATCAACTTCAGGTTTGAAATAAAATATACCGAACTAGGTTTTTTACACACCATTTTACATAATAAAACCAAATGCAATCCTTTTTTCCTTTTCATTGAAAATCCAATGTTTTTTATGGAGGCACCGATAGCATATTAGATGAATGGAATAATGTTTGAACATTAATATGGAAAAAACTACTATAAAATAATTTTCAATTCATTTTCCACAGACCATTGAAAGTGACTTTTGGTTTATAATAAATAAAATTGAATTTGGGGTGAATATGGGAAATTGAAGTATGCAGACAAGAGTAAACAACCAACTATCTTCCAAGTAATCCTACACCAAAAACTAATAGCCTAAGAACAAGGGAAAACAGAGAAGCTCATGAATAAAATAGAACATACTATAAATGTGAAAAATATAAATTCATAACTTACCCGAGGACATTATAAGGCCCAAATTCTCAATGTCACACTACTTGGCCCAATCAATGGGAAAAATACAAAAGAAGATAGTCCATACCAAGGGACACTAGATAGTGCACAATCTAAACCAGTAATCACTAATTTAGAATTCTCTCTATGATAGGTTACTAGGTTATTAATAAAAAGGGGGTTATCAATTCAATTCCAATCGAGCATCCAATCACTAGAACACACATATATATCCCACATAAGAAGCTCACACAACAAGTCACTCCTCGTGTCACCCTAAGAAGCAACCTCTTTCCTTTAAACCATTATAGAATAAGGGAGACACTAAATGTAGGCCTCCCAAAATAATCAATAATAACCAATAAAAGACATGAATCTAATGAGAGTTTTCACCACAACCATTTTTATGAATGTTCCAATCAGGCCTGAAGCACACTTTGAGAAATAACCCTTTTCCAAAAAAAACCAACACATTTCCATCACATGCCAAGACATTTTCAAAGAACCAAACATATACCACTTTCATGTTCAAAACCATTTATATATTCATTTGAAAAACCCTGAAAACCATTTTAGATGTCACAAATACATTTAAAAAACAAAACCATGCTTTTAAAAAACACAAACCACTTGAAAAAATCAATCGTGAAAATTATCAATCATTTGGAGTGTAGAAATCAATAAATCCACAACATTTATTCAAAAAAATTAAGTAAAACACCTCATTTCACATCAAACAATTTTTCTAATGATCATATATCACTAATTAAAATCCATGTAATTTTTCAAAATAATGTGACAAAAAAATTATAAATTTGAAGGAAATTTTTAAGGAAACCTACCTCAAGCTGCATTTGATTAAATAACTCCAACCTAATACAAATCCACAGCGGTTTTGAGAAGCAAGAACATCCGCAAGGAACCATTAGAAGTGGAAACACCCAAATTCACACCACCCTATATATGAAAATTGACCAAACATGGCCAATAAGGTTTGAGGAGAAAGGTAAAATGGAATAGAATAAAATGAGAAAGAGAGGGGAGCCATAAACTTTATATTTAAGGGAGGAATCATTAAGAAACCCCCATTAATCCCACTTGGAGGGGCTTGGAAGCTCAAAAAACCACCATAGGAGGCATCCTTATCGGGGATTTCGAGTGGGGTGTCAATGGAAAAAAACCCCACTAAAAAAGTAGGACAAAACTCCAAATTACCCTTTTTCTAGTGGGTTGAATGGCTAGCTCACATATTTTATCAAACCATGCACAAACCGTGAAATTATCAACTGTCTAGTGTCGCACAAGCTTCACAATTTGGATTTATAGTTAGTATAATTCTGTGACCTAACCATTTGACAACTACACACATACGTTTCATGGTTAAAATAACCATGCTACCTAGATATGAAATCCCAACACCACACTTTTCACCCCAAAACACTCCTAAATAATGGGGATAAACCATCTATCAAACACATCCCATATATAAGTGACACTAGAGGTTCCATTAACTCCACACCCTTCTCATTATCCCCAAAACATTCAAACCTTCCCAAAAAAAGTCCAAAAAAGTAACCAAAAATCAATATCTAGAAATTTAAATCAAGAACACCCAAAACACTATATTTAAACCCTATATAATAGAATCCTGTTGAAAAATAATGAACCAAATGATACTTGAAAATAAAAATTGTAAATAAAAAAATGATTGTAACAAAATGTGGCTCTAATAGTGTTAATAATTCCATAAAAGGAAATATTGGGTCAAAATATGAACATACAATGTCTTTTGGAAATTTTTCATGGTCATTTTGACCCGTATGTTTAATATTTAGTTCCTTGTTAAGCTAATTTTCTAATTAATCATTGTAATTAATTTTAGTCAATTTTAATTATATTTTTTGTAAAACATTATGTTGATCTTATTAGAAATTATATATAATACTGATTCCAAATATGGAATCCATTTTTCAAAATTAAAATCCTAAAATTGGTATAAATTAATTTAAATTTAATCTCATATATGTGATGACAAAGTGGGGGTTTAATGTAAAAATGTTCAAAACCTTGGCCAGTTATAAAATCAAATTTCAATGTGAAATTGATTCAAATGAATTTAATTGTATTAATTGATTTGTAATTTATCTAATTGAACTTTAAAACCACTTAAAAACATTATTTATCCTTATAAATAAATTATATAAAATATATATTATCAATTAAAATTCAGAGTTTTTCAATATTAATTAAAAAAAGAAACTTCACATAAAAATATCAATAATTCACTCTTATATAATTTTTCATTCATATTTATAAAATGAATTTTATTTTTACATATAAAATTGATACAAATTTGAAAGAATTGGATATTAATTATGTTCTCTGCTAAAATGTGGTAAAAGTGCCTTTTTAGAAAAATAAAATTTTTAAGGATATAACTAGATTTATTCTTATCTTATCATATCTAACATATTTAATGAATATAAAAAAATATTTTTTTAATATATAGAAAAAATATATATATATTTCAGTAAAATCATTCACTAATAGTAATTAATTTAATTTCATATGATAACACACAGTTGTGGGTATAAAAACATTTCCTTTATTTTCAATTGGTTTATATATTCATTTCTAAGAAAATAATTACCAGTGAATTCATTTTATATTTGTTTAAAAAATATATTTTCATAATTAAGTTAATCATATTCATAACATCTAATTTAACATCTAGGTTATATATTATTATATTAAATATTATAAGTTGTATTCAGTAAAACTCGGTCTTTCATGTAACACAATATATCAAAGAAAGTCTTTGTTACATGTAAATATATTGTAAAGTCATGGGATATTATATCCCCTTATGTGATGGATGTTGTGTACCATATTGAATGCAATGTTCTTACTTTATAATTTTGGGGAGTTAGATTTCCCCCACCATATTTAAATTGGGTCCTCACAATTTAAACTCAATATAAAAAATATTGGGTTTGATACTTGAATAATCTTAAATTTAAATCTCCCATTTTTAATAGAGTTGATAAAATAAAGTTTTTATAAGATACAATTATCAGTACAAAGATTACATGGAATAACTTATGACAAGGTTTCTATATAGGATAACATTAGTGGAATGTAGAGATATAGTCACACAAGAAAAGAATAATTATTTATAAGGAATGATTGTGGTCATCATTCACAAAAAAGTGAATGATTAGTATTATGTTGATGGCCCCAAGGACATAAATCCAAGATGACTTAATAGAACATTAGTTTAATAGAAATTAATGTATTAGGATAACATTTTTGTTTTAAGATCCTTTCCCAAATATTGATGCATTATTTTATGGACCAAGAATATAAAGAAATATAATTACATGAATCATTTAAATTTAATATGAAAAATAATATCATTTTATTGTGCTTTGTTAAAAATATAATTTATCCATTACTTCAATAATTGGATAACTAAAAATTAAATTGGATTCTTAAAGCACTAAAATAATATTTTAATGGATCATAAGACCAATTAAAGAGTGAAAAGTATAATTATATCACATTAACTATTCTATAAAGAAAATACGGTTAATAGATTAATATCTACAACTAGAAAGTAACAATAGTTGTTCATAACTAAAATTTAGTTGTCAAATTTTTTAATATAAAAAATAAACATATTATCAAGGACATTATATAGTTTAGTGGTTAGAATTAGACCCTTATAATCATTCAATCATGGTTTCGAGTCCCACGACCATGCGGGAGAGGATAAGTGTTAACTCAACACACTGATTGTCCTTTAATGAAACTATATTATTATAATTTTGAAAATAAATATGGTGATTTTTTTAAAATTTACTCACTAAATATCCTTTTAGATATGGTTTTCAATACAACCCAATACATAAATACATCAACCATTTATTCCTATATAGTTCATTACATGGGATAAGGTTTAACCTTTATAAGAGTGAATTTAGTAAAACCAAAATCCATAGTGTGATCATCAATTGTCATATTGAAAAAACGAAATAATAATTTCTAGGATGTATAAATCTTGACACATTATTTTTAATCTAAGACACCTCAGGCCTAATATAGGTCATTCATTGTGATTATAAATTGAAATACTTCATAATGATTTGTAATTAAAATTTGAATAATCCTAGTCATATCGACTTGGAGGTTAAAACCAGGTGCGTAGTAAGTCCCATTTTTTTGAACAATGTTATGCTTAGGTTTGGTCTGACACACCTTTTTAGAGACATTACACCTAGGTATATCTATTCCAGAACCACTTTCATTTATAGTATGCAGACATGGATATACTTATTGAAGTCCCATGTAATCTTTACCTTAACAAAATTTTAGGATTTTCTATATACTTATCCACAAATTCCATCTTAGGGTTATGATCCTTGATCTATGTTATCCTAAATCTTGTTTCAAAGGATTATACTAAACTTTAAGTGATACAAATTGTTTCACCCTAACATCAATAACCCACAACCAGTGTCAACACTCAGTATATTGTAATTATTACAAGTAATGAAAACCCAAAGAACTAAATATGTTAGTAGTATTTGTAAAATAGATACATACATGAGTCTTTTATTAAAAATGAATACTCTAATTAAAATATAATTTTTTTTTCTTTTGAGTATAACATCATTCCATCATGAATATCCTTGAATGTCTTTCATTGTAATTTTTTTGGATTCCTAGGGAAAAACATGTGTGAGCTCAAATTATTAATAAGTGTCATGTATATAGGATGAAATAATGAATCAATGGGAAGATTCAATATATAGTTGCTACAAATTAAGACACATGAAATGTAATCAATAAAATGAAAAAGGACTTGCATAAAAAATATACAAAGGAAAATAACTAAAAAAACATGACATGTAAATAATAAACCTATAATGAAATTATTCCATAGACATTTCCATAGTGAAAATATCATGGATAATAAATAAAAAATCAAAATTAATGAAAATCATAATTATTGGATGCCATGTCTCATGAACATGAAATCCTCTACTGTCAAGATCTATCCTCCGGATAACTTAAAACTATAGGTAAAAACCTTTTTAATTAATATATCTAATTTTTCTAATGATAACCTGTTAATGCATCAAGGGGAAATAAAAAGTATGGTCCCCCCTTTTTTTTATGTCCAAATCATACATTATATTGAGTAATCAATTCAAAAAATAGACATTAGGCCTTATCAAATATCTGTATTGAACAAAGAATATGAATTTATAAATATTTCCCATAGATAAATAAAATAAATATAAATGGGAAAACAATTTGTAAAGATGATACATAGATTGATAAATAATAATATCCATAATAAATTATATGGATAATTAAGGGAAATTCAATATTCAATAATCATAAGAAATTGTATATTTGAAGGGGACTAACAAGGGAGTAAATGAAGTGACTCTCAATACCATCACTGGATAAATCAACCATAAGCCATCCAAAGTAAAAATAATGATGGTATCAATATAATATATCCCAAGTGGATTAAAAATATAGAGTTTTTCCATTAATTAATTCAAATATTATAAAAATAACTTTAAAAAACATTAATGAGAAAAATATTCTTTTTATTTTGAAAATCTTTTTAAGAATGCATTTATTTGTAAATATTTTCTCAGACATTTTGTTTTAAAATTAGCCTTTTAAATTTTAAATGTAATCTACTAATAAATGATGATTGGTAAATCCATACATGTCTTATAAGGGAAAAAAGAACATTCATTTTTCATTGAAAAAAGGTTAGAAATATGACTTGTTCAAAAAGAGACAAAATTATTATTTTGGGGACATTTGTAAAATAAAAAATGGGTAACAATGAAATTAATATTTTATTTTAAAAATGATAAAAACATCTGTTAAAATGATTTAATAAATCATGGCTTTTAAACGAAAACAACTTCTCTGACTAAAGAGATAAATGGTGTCATGTTTTTTTAAAAACATTTAATAAAACATTTTGAGTGACAAAGATTGAAAAAATGGTAATATTACTTGGAAAGGGTTATTAATTACCAGATTATAATAAAATTAAAGGTTTTATTTAATAATTATAAAATAATTTCCACTAATTGAAATTCATGTGGAAACAATCCAAAAAAATGCGATTATGAACTAAACTCTTCAAAAGATCATAATATTGATGTGATAATAAATCAATAAAGAGATTATGCGTTTCCAATGTAAATGAAAATAAAAGGTTTAAATACTAAAATATATAGTTAAAAGTTTTTTTTACATAATCATATAATATAAATGATAACTTGGATGTAATATAATGCTATAAAAAAATTGGGTTATACAATTATCTTCCACTCGCTAATGCTTAATTAAAATCCTATTTGATGAAATAATTCAATTTAAAACTCAAAATATCCTAAAATATTAATGTATCATCTTATTAAATGTCAAAGAGGTAGTATGTATAACATAGATAAGAAATTATGTGCACAATAATAAAATATGTCTCGAAGAATGTAAATGGAGATGAAACCCCTTATTACTTGGTACCATTTAAATTTTAATCCACATGAAATAAATACATTAAAATGAAACTATAAATACCATACATATAAAATTATTACTGATATAATAAAATATGGGTAGTATATACACCACATAAAAGAAACATGTGGTGAAAATGGTGTATGCCTCATAAAAAGAAAAGTGAGGTAAGAATCTCATACCATGTGTTTTCTTTTGGATGAACATCATATAAACTTCTATATATTGGTTTTAATATTGTAATAAACAAATAAAAACCATTATAATATACTATAATCTCAAATATAATCTTATAATAATTCCCCATTACCCATTTGTTAGTAATCTTTAATTATTTAAATTATTTCGGGTGTTAAAGACCTAGTTTTTCAAGTCTATTTTGACTTGTTATTTGTGTTATTATTATTTTGATCATGATTTCATAATATAAATAATTTAAACCATGATTAATTTATCATATATATCGATAATATATTTATTTCTAATAATCGATAATATTTTAATATTGGAAATGAAATGCATCATTCATGGAGACTGTAGGACGTATGTATGCATAAACATTACTTTCATTTATTTACGATATTTATAATAATTAAAGGTAAATAATATATCTGAAACATATAATTACATTATCGTATATATATATCATATATTTTACATAGTTCTATTAAAACTACTCTTTACACATTCCGTGTATATCGGGAATGAATCATATCAAATTAAGCTGGTTGTAGTCCACTCATCCACAAACGATGCAATCATATCGCCACAGTATAGAACACATGAAGGTTGGTGTTATATAAAAATTAATAAGTATAAGGAAGTAATAAATATATTATATATAATATTTAAATAGTTTTTCCATCAAATTTCCCCTCCATGATAGGTTTAAGGAAAAATGAATAACATCGATTTGCAAGGTGGTAGTTTGTCACACTGATGAATGGTATGTTCGTTACCAATTAGATGAAAGTTTTTGTATGTGTAGATATATCCATTATAATAAAAAAATATTAGTATATTTAGGATATTTATGTTATTATATAATCATTAAATAGGAATAATTGAATGTTTTGAGGAAAAACAAAACAAAAGTGATAGTTGAAGAATGTTTCATCATTTCCAGGTTACTTCTTTTGGTTTATACCAAGAGTCTTCCATGGTGGAATTTATTCCTAAAGGGAAAATAATAGCTGGGTTGTAGTAATTTTTGGAGCTTAATTTAGTATATTTTGGTAGATCGGAGGTCTTTATAGGTGTTAATAAGTGGGGGGGTTGAGAAACTTTTTTATATTGGAGGAGGAGTAACATTCTTGTAATGTATTGAAAAGGGAATTCCACCCATGTTTTCCTATGAAAGGTGTGTCCAATATTATTCTAAATTAAATTAAAGTCTATATAGTTACAATATAGTAACATAATAAGGGTTTTTATAACTTTATAGGTAATTTTTACATTAGGATTAGGGTTTAGCCCGTTGTCTGGCTAATTTCTCTCTTAAAGGATGCAATTAATTTTAATCAATTTTTATAATATATTTTAAAAGAGATAAGTAGATATTATTAGAAATTAGAAATTATTATTATTAAATTTATTTATTATATTCTTAAAAACTCATATCACCTAAGTTTGATCAATTAATTTTAATTTAATCTTGGCAACTATATGACCAAGCGTCTTTTTAAAGTAAATAATTCCAAATATTTGGTACAATTTTAAATAAAATTTAAAATTAAAATTGATTAAAATTAGCTAAATTGGATTATTTTTTTTAATTTAACTTTTAAAAAAATATTCAATTAATTTAACCATATAAATAAATTAGAATAAAAAGAAGTTTTGAATTAAAATTAATTATTTTCATAAAAAACGAATCTTCATAGAAAAATATCAACAAAAAATACTGAGATAATATTTATGTTATTAATTCCGAAAATATATTTATTTTTACATATAAAAAATATAAAAGTTCCAAAAATCGGATTTAAAATTGGTTCATCATTAAAATGCATTAAAAGTGCCTTTTTAGTAAAATTCAATTATTAAGCATAAAACTAGATGAATTCTAATATTATAATTATTAAAAATATTGAATGAATATAGAAAATATTTTATTGAATATAATATATTTATATATTTCATTGATATTATTCACTATTATTAATTATTTTAATTTTATAGGATACAACACTATTATGTGTATAAAACATTTCTCGTATTTTAAATTGGTTCTTATATTTATTTCAAATGAATTTATTACCAATAAATTAAAATTATATATATGTAAACAATATATTTTTATAATTTATCTAACATTATTCATAACCACTAATTTAATTTCTTGGTTTTATCTTATTATATTAAATAATATTAGTAGTATTCTATTAAACTTGGTCTTATGAGTAATGAAAGCTATTGAATAATGTTTTTGTTGTGTCTAACACAAGAAAACTAAGTAATCACAAGCATTGAAAGATATATTGTATATTGAATTTATTTAAAATATTAAATATATTTTATAATCTTAGGATATTATATTTTCTTAATCACTTGGTGCCGCATGTCATACATGCCATCGAAAATAATGTTCTGACCTTAAACTTTTCAGGCATTACAATTTAAATTTTTTCCCCATATAGTATTTTTTGTAGTGTGTGATTAAAACATTATGGAAGGATTAATTGAATTATATTAGAAAACAATCATTTTTACATATTTTTTTATTTATCTACGAGTTATGATAAGAATAAACTTCAAGGATTTAACACTGGGGATCAATACAGAAAGTGTTCAACACGCTTTTATTGAGTGGGACTTTTAGACATGACACACAGAAAGCAGGTACACAACATTGTTATTTTTACTATATATATTTTTCTATCCTATAATAATTTTATATTTTTAATCATTTATTAATTTTTTATAATCCCTACATTTATGTTTCTAACAGTCTCAACAACATACATAATGATGTAAAGTAATTATTAGGTTAATTCATTTGATAAATTATAAAAACACTATGGTTTCCTACATTATTATTACTGAAATAGAATCATAATAATATTTAAAAAAACATATGTTTTATAGAATAAATTTTTTTCTTCCTATGTTATGTCATAATGCATGCGATGATGGATATCCAAGAAAACTATTAAACCACAAACTAGAACAATCCAATCAAAAGTATAATAGATATTTCGTGAAACTTTGATTTAAAAAGATGCAAATTAAAACCCCTTCTATGAAATATTTTAGTTATGTTTTTATGAAAACTATTATTTAAATATATCTCTTAAGGCCCGTTTTTATAAATAGGACGTCAAAATCTAGATTAGAATGTCAGTTTTCAAAAAATTTACATTAATAGAACAACGAAATGAACATTCTAACACATTAATTTATAGGAATTAATTTAATGGATGTTTCAAAAGGATATTCCTATGTAGTTTGAGTTACAAAATAGGATTGATCTAGATAGATTCAATTTCAGGGAGTCTATGATACATCATCGAAAAGAGGTGGTTGTGGTGTGGAGAGGCCGACTGTGGTGCAAAGGTTTGGGAGGATTTTTTTATTCTAATTTGAAAATAGAAATAGTTATGGTGTGGAGGCATGGGCTACATCATATAGGAGTCTATATATATTGTCGACAGATCGACTACAACATAGTTATTAGAGGCAGAGTTTCAAGTGGTTTTTCCATTTGTTCCAAATTGTAACGTGGAGTGGGGATATGGTTTATACTTCTATATTAAGTATTGTGATGGGGTTAGATATGGAATTGAGTCTAGGTGGAGTGAGTTTATGGGTTTTTTATGGGATAGTTGAACCATCGAGTTGGGACGAAGTGTATCCATCCTTTCTATTGTTGGGTTCTGCAGCATGACGGTCTTGGCTCTGTTGGGGAACCTTCTCCTATATTATAAAATAAAGATATATTAAGATTTTTTGGAGGTAGATTTTTCCATCCAGAATAAGGTGTTTTCCCTCCCCTTGGCACTGTAGTCTTACTTTTTTTTAGCAATACTGCATCGTGGATCTATAGGTTGCGTTATTGGCATGTATTTTTCTGAATGGGTATAAAAAAAAGTTACTAAAACACCCCTCATTCCCAAGACATTATTATCAGTTATTATAGGATCCAATTTCATCTCAAGAAGGTATTACGACCCCCATTCAATGGATTTATTCCCCAGCCTTAAGAAATCAATCTTTGGTGGGTTTAGGTGATTACCCTATCTTTATTTTCCCAATTTTCTCCTATTATTCATATGGAGGGGTTTTATTCATGGATAAGCTACTCTTTTAATTATCTTTTGCTAATAAGAAGTTTTTGTGGGTTTGGTTTATGACAGTCATGTTTTTCTACTTCTTCTATGTTCTTGGTGGTGGTCTCCATCTTGTTCTAACCACTAAAAGTGGTTTAGAATTCATTTTTGATGAGGGGGATCCTTTATTTCTCATCATGCTGTATCATATGGGAGGGTTTATATTCATATTATCTTTTTTTATTAGAATATGAATCAACATAATAATATTAAAGGAATTATTTAATTGAAATGGGTTGGGAAGGATATTGAAACAAATTTTTTACTACTTTTGATATTATTTGATGTTGTGAGTTTTATGGGATTGATTTGTTGGGTAAAATCATGTTCACTGGGGCTATTTTTTTATGTGGTTGTTGAAAATATTGAACTTTTTTTGTATTAGTTTTTATCACCGAAAATGGATTTTTCTAACCACTTATATTCACTTAATGAAATGGTTTCGCAAGGAAATTATGGATTGTGTAAGAATTCCCTTGAAATAAATAAGTTAAAGCAATTAATAAACCCTTTATTAATCCAAAAAATGTTATGTGATTAATGTGGTATGTTTTTTAATGTGTGTTTATATTGTGTGTTGGTGATGTGTGGTTGTGTTGTGTAGAAGTGATGTGTGGTTGTGATATGTGGGGTGATTTTGTTGGGAAGTGGTTTTGTTGTGGTGGTTGTGAATAGATGTTGTTGTGATGTGAAATGTTGATAATGTGGGAATTTATGTGTCATGATGTGATGGATTATGATGTATTAATGGAATTAAAATGAAAAATTTTAATTGAAATGTAATGTGTTGGTTTGGATAATGGGTTGAAAGGATTAATGAACACTTCTTTTAAAATGGGAAGTGTTGTTTAAATGGTTATTGATGAATATGAAATTAATGGTATAGAATAATGGTTTGGCTGGAATTAGGAAATCTAGAAATTGGATTAACATGAAAGGAAAGGGTGGGATGTAGCTTGTCTCTTATTGTGTGATGTTTTTCATTTTGTATTTGCATGGAATTTGGTGAATGTTTTGAGGTATGATAGTAATTCTGTGAGTTGGGATAGTGTTCTTATTATTAACCCATAGGATGGTCTTGTGTGTTGATGTATATATATAATCAGTATGTTCTTTTTTATTTCTATATGCAGCCCGCATACGTCGATCACCTTTTGCCGACAATTAAAAGTTTTGAGGGTGTTTTTTTCCAAAATCCCAATGGTGTGGATGGATGGATGGATACCCTTTATTCCCAATTCATTATTCTTGGAAACATTAACATGCATAGGAAATGATGACTTGAAGTAAAAATTTCCCAGTGGTGATGTATGATGGGTTGGATTATAGTGGGGGTCGTGAATTATATAGGTGGGAATGTGGTTGATTTAATTTAAGTTATTGATTCCACATTATTCAAGTTATGGTTATGATTTTATGTGATGTACGAAGTGTCTATGGATGAGAAGTGGTTGTGATGTGATGTGATGGAATGGTTTTTATGGATGAGATGTGATGTGATGGACAAGGTGACTTTAGGAAGGATTCTTTATGAATTATATGTGAGTGCTTGGATGTACAACATTGGGTTGTGATAGTGGAATAAAAGTTGTAAAGGCATGTGGTACCCCTTTATCAATATGATTCACATTATGTTACTATACTCGGTTATGTTATTTGATGAACATTTAATGGCGAGGACGAGTTCGGTGATTGGTCAAGTTTAATTGATTTTGGTTAAGTAGTTTTCTAACTAGTGATTTGGTATTCTCTTTTCACATGTGCATAAGAATAATTGGGTATGATCCTACTATGTATATTTTTATGCTCCCCATATGTATATAAAAACAATTTTTTACCTTTCTAAGTGGACTATGCAGATCGTGCTAGATATAACTAGATCCGATGTTTGGATTACTTCTATGGCACTGCATTAGCATTTCTTTTGGGTATTTATTTATTTATTTTGTTTTTTATTTCCTTACATTATAAATATATTATAGGATGGTTTTTTGTTTTTTTCTATTATTTCATTAATTTGATATATTTTGACATTCTATCTCACAATTCATTATTTTTATAGAGGTTAATGGCTTCCATAAGTGAGAGTTTTATATTTTCTGTGTTTGTTGTTGACCTGAGTTCTAATCGAGGTTGGACTTTGAGTTCATTATCCTTATTCATTCATTATCGGCCCAAGAGTGGTCCCATTATATGGAGGGGAAGATATTAATGGGTTTTTTTGAGGTATAGTATGATGTTTTGAGTTTTAATTGGTGATTATTACATTCGTTAGTAGGGAAACTGTGTCAGTTGAACTTGGAGCATGACATAATTCTGGATAGTCTGGACAAGAAATGTGATTTTAGGGCCCCTTAATATAATTAAAGGACTCTCAGCCTACAAAATGATCTAGTGAGGTGATGCTTCTTGTTGGGTATATACCTATGAGAGCTACGTGCATCATAATTGATTTGTTTTCTTATTTGGATTGGTTGGTTTTGGGAAGGTTAAAATGATGTAAATAAATCCTTATAAACATTCATAGTATTAGTATTAGAAAATACTTATTTCAATTTTCAGACATCGATCTTGGTCATCATCTATGTGTGGTGTAGTAGAGGTTTAGTTGGTTGATCCTGTTGAATTACAAAGGTTTTATCCTATTGAAGTGGATGATCAGTGGAAAAAACTGTTTTCACCATTTCCTAAAATAATTTAAACTAATTATGAAGGTTTAATCTCTTATATAAAGATAAAAATTTGGTTAGAGGGTCCCGAGATCTCCTTTAGTTTGATATGGGCCTGGGAACAGTTCCAGGTTTTTTTGGTGGTCGATCAGATGTGAGAGAATGTCACTTAGTTCTATATCCTGTATTTGGGTGAGTGGGGTTGGAGGTATATGTTTCATGGGCCAACTTCTAGAAGGAGTTAAGAGTAGATATCCATTCATTAACCATGATTTAATTAAATATTCTATATCTTCCCTCTCTTTAGAAAGGTATAATGTCTATGCATTTGATGAAAATCATGTTCAAGGACCTTTTATATTTCACCCAAATATTTTTATTGAGGAGTAGTCTCAAACATTATGTCTTGATGAGGAACTCCATCTTTATATCATGTAAGAAATCAATCCTTAAAATTTCCAATGTATTTTTAGGTTTATAAAAATGTGGGGGTGATTGAGAGTATACACTGACAAGGAGTTTTACCTTGAGACGGGAACCATCAAGGATCTTTGATGAGAAGTGTTCTAAATGGTAGATCTCAATCATTTGAGACTTGAAGGTTTCATACATTATGGATTCGACCTCGATAGATATTTTTCTATCCTTATGGGGCTAGTGGAATCCATTCCTTTCTTGAGGATATAGGTCTTGAGTGATTAAATTGGGTAGCTCTTAGTCATTGTTAGATTTTTTGCCACATAGTTAATGGATATCAGTTTGGTGGTGGTGGTCTAGTTCAAGATCAGCCTCAATGATAACTTCCATTGAGGCCATTTCTTGTAGTAGGGGTAATAGGTTTTTTCACTACCAAGAGGAGATAGGGAAGGGAGATGTTATCCTTAGAAAATTCCATTCCTTTAGGGACCCTAACAGTGCATTTTCATGGAGGTTACCATTAGTTGATAGAAATATGAGTTGGGAATGGCCACTGGCATGCGGTGGAGGTGATTGTGCTAGAGGTGATATAGATCGTTAGAGGTTTGATCACCTGGTAGTATCCCATTTTTCCTTTTCTGATTAAATATCTTCACAATGCATTATTTCACTCACTCCACTTTGTTCTCTAGTACTATGTGTTGAAAGGCTTCCCTTTCTCCTGGTGTATATTTCTCAAATAAGAGGCATGACCAACTTATTTATGTGTATTTGGGCATAATAGGATGATGGGCAACATTAGCCATTTATTTATATTTTATTACTAAAATTATACCATTTAATTCCATTCTGAGTATAGAATGGTAATATTATATTTTTTCCATTATCAACTGATTTTAGCTGATATTCGTGTTGTTAGATATAGATACCGAGCACAATGTTTTCATTATTAAGTGGGGTTGTTATATTTTATGTAGACATACAAAGCCCCCTATTTATTTGATGATTGAGTTTTCTATGGAATCGGTGTATACTAGGTTGGGGGAGGATTCAATGGTCATTAGAGATATTTATATGTTTTTTATGAGTTTTTTAATCTACCTCCTAGATTCTATGTTGATTTCAAGAAAAAAAATTATCATGATGATTATCCAGTTTTGATGGATCTTTATCTAATAAAACATTTTCAGTTGTAGGAGTTAATGATTTGGATAAATGATTTGATATAGATGGATTTCATCTGACCTAGTTTTCCATTGTGGAGATCTTCAGTTTCAAGAAAAATGGATGATATTGGAGGTGTTTTATAATTCTTACCATTTGGGATTGGGATGTGGCTTAAGGAGAAGAAGGAAGAGGTCCCTTATGGGTTTAGATAGTTATTTCCCCATCACCATAACTACACCACCCATGATTTAGATCTAGCAGCAGTGATGTTTTAACTAAATCTATGGAAACATTACATTATTTTGGGAGAAAATTATCGTCTTGACAGATCATAAAATAATTATGTGTAATTTTTTCTCAACATGACATGAATCTGCATCAACAGAGGTGGATGGAGTTTCTTCAAGAAAATGAAATTGAGATCTTCTATAATTTAAAATAGAGAATTTCATGGATGATGCAATGAGTAGGAAATCGTAGAGGGATGTTGTTCCAGAGTCTAGATATGCTTGAAAAGTGATTGAGGACGTGGTATCCATAAACCTAGAAGCATGGGTGGTTGATGGAGGATGTTGTTTATTTTATAAAATAGTACAATATTTTTTGATACAAGTGGTGGAGGAGTCTTAGTGGGGATACATGGAGGTAGAGGTAGTGAGTGATTATTTTTGTCATGGTGGTTCGCCAAGGGGATAGTGGGAGAATGGTCAAAAATGTATGTTGTTTTAGGGAGGATGGCTATTCCTATAGAATTGTAAGAGATAGACCTTTATGGGTTTCACAACTGACCTTTGATATTATACCTGGGGGTATCTAAGATATACCATTTCTCGAGGGTATAGTTATGGTGGACAATGATGAAATGGGTAGTGGGATTTTTTATGGCACATTGCTTGGTGGTCTAATATGTATATTCCTAAATTTGTGTTTATAACAGTTTATTACTTCCCTTGGATGTTTATATGTATAAATTAGATGACATATCGATTGATTTCATCACAGGGTTACCCTAAGATCAGACAAGTCATTATTCTATCTCATCAATCATGGATCAATGGATAATATTTTTTTAATTCCTAGTGATCAAGGAGTTGAGAATCATAAATGTTTTGGCGGGGAGGTATATTGATGAAGTTCTATGGTTTCATGGATTCCAAAGGTTCATTGTCTTAGATCGTGATTCTTATTTTACCTTACATGTATGTAGAGTATTATAGATTTCTTTCATCATCAATTATGACTCAACATTGTTTTACACCCTCATATTTAAGGGAAGATAGATAGGAATATCCTACCACATAAGGATATGTTATGGGTGGGAATCATAGACTTCGGTAGATATTTGGAAAATCACTTACCTTTGGTTGTCTTTTTTATTACAATAATTATCACTCATCCATTGGCATACCCTTATTTTTGGATTTTATAGAACTTAATTCCACCCATAGATGGATCGAAAGATAGATAGGACTATCTAGAAACCAGTGGATATGTTACAAATATGCATCATAGACATTGACAGATCTTGGGAAAATCACTTTCAATTGGTTAAGTTTTCTTATAACCATAGATATCATTCATCCATTAGAATTTCCCTATTTTATTCATTGTATGAGAGGCTGTGTTGTTTGGTATTATTTTGGACCAAGGATGGCGAGTCATCAGTTCTCATTCCTGATGTGGTGCATAACATGATGAAGAAGGTTCTGGTTGTTTTTGAGAGGTTGAAAATAACATATGACCTAAATAAGTCTTATTCATGTCATAGGAAGAGGCCCTTGGAGTTTGAGGATGGATAACACATGTTCATGATAGTATCCCCTCAACCTAGGAAGTGGATCCTTGGTATGGATTTTATGTTCTCACCTTGGTTTGTTGAACCTTTAGTGGCATTGGGTTGTGTGTGTGAGGTGTCTTATTAGTGGGAACACTCAAAATAAATAGACATGATTCATGATTTCTTCCATTACTCTCATGTCCATCTGTGTCTTCACAATGAGTCACATGTCATTAAATAGTGAAAGTTGGATATTAAGGATGATACAATGTTCATGGAAGGACTAGTAGGGTTCTAGGATACTCAATAGAATGTAATATTTGGATTGAACAATTCCTTTGGGTCATGATCTGTAAAGACATTGAAGCCAAGAAGAGAGTACATGGGATCATTATATATAGATTTGTTCCCAATACCCAATTTATTTAGTTTTATCCATTTTTTCTTTACGTGAATATTTTATTCTTAGATCTTTTTTGTTTTCAAATTCAATTTTTCCGTCAACTTGTGATGAGTTTTAAAGATTCTAACATATTAAGAGGGTGAAAACTTATTATAATCAATATGTGTTATAATATTAAATGTTTTAAAACTATAAGGGTGGGTCAATTACACAAAAGGTAGATAATATCATGACATGGGAAGTGATATTCCTTAATTTATATTCCTTGGGGCTTATTGTGTGTCATTTATAGTGATTATTGGCTTGTTCATGTGGAGGATGCGATGGTGGTTTAGATTTTCAGGTTGACGGTCGAAGCATGCATATGATGATAAATATGTGGTTGTGTGGAATTGTTTGTGTGCATTTTGGGCTTGTTATTGTGTGTTTACTCAATGTAATTGTTTAGTTTTAATGGGATCCTTGAGAGGTATCTCACATGGTGTCTATTGGGATCTTTTCCCTCTGTACTTATGGATTGGTTTTAATTATTATGGAATATAATAGTTTGGGAGTTATATGATGTTATGTACCATACCTTCCAACATGTTACATTAAATAAATTCTAGTGAAGAGGTATCCATTAGTGGTTCCAAGGTAGTTGGTGGAAAAAATGAGGTTGGAGATGGATGGATTCTGTGGCGTAGAGCCTTAGTTGTACCATATAAAAGGGGTTTCTACAACATAGAGTAGTCATCTATCGTTTAGAGGATTTAGAGGAGGTATTTCATGATAAATCCAGAAAAAATATAACTATGACATGAAGCCTTTGTCTATGTTTTGGAGGAGATAAGTTGTGGCATGGAGAGGCCATTTGTGACATAGTTTTTTGGGTAGGAGTTTTCAATGAGTTTTCTAGTTGTTTTATAGATGAATCATACAGTAAGGTTGTAGAATAACCTTATTTGATCTACAATGTGTATTTTTAAGGGATAGAGCTTAGGGGTTCTATTATTTTTAGGGTAGCTACACCGTGGATCCGGGTGATAGAATATCCCCTTCCTTTTATTGGGATTGATGATGTAGAATTATTAGTTCTGTCGCGGTGACTACATTGATTTTATTGAATAAAAAACAAAGGGATGTCCCTATTTTTTATTGGTATCTTTGGCCATTCATAAAATAGTGTGGTCTATCCCATTTTTGTTATATTTTTATATTTTTTAGATATGATGCATGACAGTGTTGTATGTTCTTCCATGGTATTATGTTTTTCAGACTGGGTATACAGCCTAAAATCCCCTAAAATCAAATCTTTCCCAAAAATTTATTCTCAATTGTTGGAAAATCTATCTTTATTGGATTTAAGTGAGTCCCCCTATTTTCTTTTATTTTTTCCTCTATTTTCATCAGGTGATATTTCCCTTATGGGTAACATGTTTCTTTAATTATGTTTTGATAAGAATATGTTGTTGGGTGTTTCTTTTAGGGTGATCAAGGCGTGGGCAGTCTCCTAGGTGCTTGGTGGTGGTTTCCATCTCATTTTAACCATCTGCAGTAGTTCAAAAAGCATCATTTGAGGTAGGGTATCCTTCGTTTCAAATATTGTGGTATGATGTGGGAGGAGTTATTCTCTTGTTATATTTAGGAATGATAGTATGCACTGACCTCCAAATGATATTAAAATGGTTTACTTGAAAATTAATTATAATGGGGAAAGAAATGCATGTTTTTTAACTTTTAATATTATTTGAGGTTGTTATTTGTATTGACTTGATGACTTGTTAAAAATCATAGCTATTAGGGGATTTGTTTTCATTGTGATTGTTGTGACTATGGAACCCTTTTTTGAATGGCTTCTTATCATCACCAAAAATTTAATTTTCTATCTTCTTATATTCGTTTAATGAAATGTTTCCCCTATAAAATATACCTTATATGAGAATTTCATTGTAATAATTAATGGAAAAGGATGAAAATCCCGTTTCTAAATTTGGGAAAATATAGGCGAATGATTTATAATGTGTTGTGATGTGTGGCCATGTTGTGTTGAAGTGATTTGTGGATATAATGTATAAGACATCTTTAATGGGAGTTAATTGTGATGTGGATTTTTTTATGAGAAGTGGTGGTGATGTGAAATGGAGGAAATGTGTGTATTATTTTCATGATGGGGATGGTTAGTTGTGCTGTGTCCTGTTGATCTAGATGCATGGATAGTAGAGGAATTGAATTAAAAATAATGAATTGAAATGAAATGGGATAGTTTAGATAATGGGTTGAAATGATAATTAACACTTCTTTTGAAATGTAAATTGTGGTTGAATCCAATAATTTTTTATATTTTTATAAAAAAATATTTAAAGGATAAGTTAGAACCTGAAAAAAATCCCTAATATAACTCTATACACTATTATAATAATAAACATCTACTATAAAAACCATAAAACTCACAATGATATTAAACTTTAGATGATAACCCAAGATAATTAACAAAGTAGCTACCCATTGTTTCCTAAAAAAATGTGTGAAATGCTTCCCAAAAGTTATCAAACTACCAAAGCCACCACTGAGTCGACCAGGAGTAGCATTATCCTGAAATAGGTAAATGATTTCCATTACAATTTAAAATTTGGATGTAAGAAACATGGAATTGAAGAAGGATCCATATTATAGGTGATTTTTGCCCTGTTATCCTCATAAAACATCTCCTCAAATAATGAATCCATCATATCCTAACTCTTAATTAACTCCTCTATGATGATATTCCTTTCATTAAATCCTCTATGTAAAATGTGGGCCTTGGTATTAATCCATGTCATTTGGTTCTTGGTTCCATCTGGCACAAATAATTCCTTCCTCCATTTTAGGTATTTCTTAGAGAATATGACTGTGAAATAACCTTCCAACATTTTTTCCTTATAGTCCAAGTGGAAGATCATATCAAAAGAATTGGAAGCTACTGGATCTTCCAACAGTCCATGTGTCTCTCCAATCCTGGTATTATCACCCTTATAGACTTTCTCCATTATGGATTCATCAATGTTTAAAACATTTGTATCATCCTCCATGACATGAATTTTTTTTCAAATAAAGGTATTTTTTAACATAAACACCCTTACATACAGATCTAGTTACCATCGGTTTTAGAAGATATAAATAGACTTTAGGAGCTTTAATTTTATTCCCTTAGTAATTGGGTGATCACCAACATAAATGGTTCTTTTATTCCCTTTCTTCACTCCATTTTCGAATAGATTTACAGGTTTATTATCCTCTTCAAAATCTGAATAGGATTAAAAACACTGAGATTTTTCAATAGACCCATCCTTAAACTCTAAACACTAGTTCCTTTGAGAATTTCTTGGATTGTTTCCCTTTTTACCAACTCTTTTACATCCCCTTGAATCATTAGTATTTTTAGTCCCATTTCCATGATTTGAGAAACTATTTTTTGGGAGAACCATCTTAGAGAACCATGAGTTTGAAGGGGAGGAAAATCCTAGCCTTATAAAAGAGGGATCAACCATTATCGGTGAACCATCTGATGGTATTTTAAGAGTGTCGAGCTTCTTATTAGAACCTGGTACATTCCTGATATTCTATGAAATATCTGAAAGAGTTTAAATATATCTTACAATGCACCGATATGATATCTGATTTTCAACTTTACTAAAATAAAAAATATCACGAACCCTATGGTGGAAGAAAAAAAATACAGGTAGGATATATTCCCATGAAAGGAGGGGTTTACTAAAGGCACAATAAGACGATTAGTGGGTATAACCAAAGAACTTATTGCAATGGAACTATTGAAAAAATCCCTCCAGACCAATCTCTGCTTTTTCATTGATATGATAAAATGTATGAGAATAATTTTTAACCTAGATATCCAAACAAGATTTTCTATACTCTCATATCAAAGAAGAAGTAGTAGATCAATGACCCATTTTAATATTTTTATAAGACAACTGAAGGTGGCTCAGATGATTGAAACTAGAGAAGAACTCCAGCCAATGATAAAATACCACCACATTCTTGAACCACCACATCTATTCAATCTCAATCCACAAAAAATGACTGAATATTTTTAATGTTTATTTCATGGAAAATGCAGGGAGAAATCAGATGATAGAGGTATCATGATTTTTACCCAAAACATAGACTACTTGAAAGCTTACCCAAATCAGAGATTTCTGGGGATCATGATTCTAATAAAAATAATAGGTCTACCGGAAGAGGGAGAACCCAATGCCCTTGAAGGAATGATTGGTGGAGAACCAAGCATGTATCAGATCATCCTATAACTAAAAGGGAATGATGAAATTAAGGGTATCCACAAGACTGAAGATTACTTTCTCTTTATGATCCCATGAATATGAGATGAAATGGTAAAAGGTTTTGACTAAAGGATAATTACGATGAAAACATGCAACCAGATAAAATCTGATATATGACAATGCCTCTATGAACACTCAAAGGGAATGATGGATATGGGGAATTATTGGTTGAATTGGTGTACCTTTGGACTGAGATCAATTCAACATATGTGGATAAGAGAGGATGAGGCTATTAGGGGAGGTAATCGGCGAGGGTTGGATCAACCCCTCCCCCTATCTGGAGGGGGATGGACGATGGTGAAATTCATCATCACCAAGACATGAGAGAACAAAAAGAGAATATCACACCTCATTTTTATATAGTGTGGGGTTTAAATTGTTGATGATGAATATGAAATGAATCATATGGAATTGTGGATTGGATGGAAATGGGAAATCTAGAAAATGACATAACTTGAAAGGAATGTTTGGAATGTGGAATGTGGATTATTGTGTATTGTTGTGCATTTCGTTGTGGTTGTGAAAGTGGAAGATTCTATAAATATTTGTGTTGATGTTTTCAGTTAGGATAGTATTATTATTGTGATACCATAGGTTGGTCTTTTTTGTGGTTGTATATAAAAATACCTTGTATATTCTTTATGATTTTTATATACACCACACCCATGTTGAGGTCCTTGTACTAACAACCAAATGTTTTGGGGGGTTTTCCGAACATCTTAGTGTTGTGGATAGATGGATTGATATCCAATCTACCCACTCTATCTTTTAGGAGATTAACATTCATGAGCTATTATAGTTATTTGTCAAAATTACAGTATGGTGATGAATGATAAAATTTATTATGTCTAGGGTCATGCATGGTAGGAGGAGAGAATGTGGTTGATCTACTTTATGTTCCTGATACCCTTATATTATAGTTATGGTTGTGATATGATGTGATTGCACTAATGTCTATGAGAAAGACATATTTTTGATTGACTAGGTGTTTATAGGTGAGATGTAATATGATGTTATAGACTAGGTGTTTGTGGGTGTAATTTGATGTGATTCCCTAGATGTCTTCAACAAGGATTCTATATAGAATATTTGGGAGCTCTAGGACATATGGTGATGGGGTTTGATAGTGGAAAATCCAAGGTAATGTGGTGTGGGGTGACATTTTATTTATATGATTCTGAATATGTTACTATACATGGGTGCATTACTTGGTCACCATTCTATAATGATGATGCAGTTGGTTAGTTGAACCTTTTAGGAGTGGTTGGTTCTACGGTTTAATCAGCGGTGAATTTCTATTCTCTTTTCACATTTTCATGAGAGACATTATTTATGATCTAACTAAGTATACTTTTATTCTCACCCTACACATATACAAACTGTTTTTTGGTTTGCAAGATAACTACACAGACCGTGTTGGAAATTACTAGATCAGACCTTTGGATTGTTTCTCTTAACTACCATATCATTTCTTTTGGATAATATTTGGCGAATCTTTTATTTTTTATCTTTATACATGAATTATGGTATGGGTTTTGGTTTTTATAAATTATGTAATTTTGTTTATTGATCATGGATATCCTATCTTCTAATCCAATATTTTGGTAGAGGTTAATGCCTTCCCTCTGTGAGATTTTTAGAACTTCGAGGTTATTCATCTTCCTAGGGCCTACTATTGGTGGGAATCAGGGGGTCATTATCCTTGTTATTTCATGGCTAGTCTAGAATGGGAAACATTGGAGGTAGGGGTGATGAAAACAAATCTATTTTAAAAAATTAAAACACATGTGGGAGAGGCCTCACTATTTATTATACGGTATGGAAAACATCACATTGTTACTATCATGAGTCATTATCATGATATTCCTTCATATACTCTTCTTTCCAGAATCCTTCCACCTAGTTCCTCCCCCATCACCACTTTTTTCACCCTCATCCTCCTCATACGAACCTTATCCCCTTTCGTCACCCTCATTCACAAACTCCATCATATATCATTTCAGTTATCATCATATTATACCAGTATCAACTTCATACCTTTGTTTTTATCATTTTTTTATTTTGGATTATGATTTAGTTCAAAAATATTAAAGGATAAAAACCCCCTATATAGTTTATTATGAAATCCTTTTTTGTTTAATTACAGTAAAATGTTGAATTTTAGGCACATAAGTGATGTCTTTTGAGTATTAAATAGATTTGAAGTTAAAATTAATAGTTATATTGGATCAATTTATAATTGTAATGATTTTTTTGAATTAAATTTTAAATTAGTTTCATTTATGTATTAAATAAATTAAAATATTAATTACAATTTTTGGAGTTATGTATAATAGTTTTTTTTAATTCAAATTTTGTATTTTATATATGTTTCTTCATGTTTATGTTTATTGATATATATTATAACATGTTTATTTTTTTAAATATATATTTTTATATTCACTAAATTTATATGTCAAAAATGTATTATATAATTGAAATTTTCACGTTTATATATATTTAATAATCATATGTTTTTATATAGATATATATTTTTATATATTTATATATTTAAAATTTATAAATTTTAAATTTTTATATCTATATATTTATTTGTTTATAGCTTAATTTTTTAAAGGTATATATGTTTTAATTTAACTAAAAATATTTTTTTTAAATATATATGTTTCAATTTTATATTTATATATTTATATTTTTTCATGTTTTTATATTTAAATGTATTTCATTTATATTTTTTAAATTTGAATTTTGTATGTTCATATGTTTTATGTATGTTTTTTACTATTATATGTTTTGATATGTTTTAAATTTATATTTTGGGTTTGTATTATTTTTTCTTTTACATTTATATATATTTTGTGTTTTTTTGTTTATAGGAATAAATAATTTTTTTTTATGTTTTAAATTCATAAATTTATATATTTTTTATATATTTATATTTTATAATTTATTAACAAAATTTTAAATTAAATTATTATTTTAGGTAGTTAATCGATTATAATTGGATAAATAAACAACGAATAAGTGACGAATATGATAAATTGATTAGTAATTTATTGGAACTTTCTAGAGGAATTCATGAAAATATAAATATTTTTTCCATCCACACATAATAGCTATTACTGTTAGAAAATTTATAGAAAAATAAAATACTATATAACTTCCTAATCCAGGTGCCACTAAAACGGGGCCCTGAGCTGATCGGTCACTATACCTCAAGCGCAACTCCCGTACGCCATAGGCTACAGACTATCAGCATGGGTATATAGTTTTTATAGTGTGGAGTCTATTCCCCCGAGATAAGTAAGAAATATAGTGTAAAAAGAATAATAATATCCATGGAAATAAATAATAACTAACAATAAATACTAAGTAAATTATGACATTTCATGAACAGGAGATGACATAAAAACAAGCAGTTATACACAATACATAGAAATATTGAAAAAGGAAACAAATAAATAAATGATACTATATCTATCTCCAATATCATCAAGAGAAAAATATTGGTCCTCTACTCCCATACACCATCATGTACTAAAAGGATAACAACAATCCAAAAAAAATCTAGGAACCTGATCCTGCAAACTTAAGATCTGTTCGGGTACCCCTATGAAATGGAGGCCCGAACAAGGTGTGACATAAAATCAATAGGCCACCAAATATGGTGTATAATGCATAATCGTGTCTCTAAATATAAAATATGTAGGGTGGAGGTATATAAAATGTAATGGAGTCATGTAATAATAAATAAAAAAATTCTGGATTATGTTTTTAAAGGACACCTGGCCAATTATACCTACATCATCCTATTCTGAGATATCTCTGAACATGTCACCCTTTATATATATATATATAATTATATATATATATATATATGTAATATATATGTATATGAATATATTTTCAAAATATATAAATATGTCACACTTTTCAGGCCCCGAGGCATAACTCAAATGTCCTTATATAATAAAAGATTCTCATACTCTCCAAGGGACTTAATGATGATAATATCTATATGAATGAATAAGGAAATCCCATACAACAGCCTCATCGGGGAATTAATAAAAAAACTAGTTCTTATAATAAATGATCCTAAGACCAATCATTTAAAACCAGATATGGAAGTCACGTCTATCATCATTCTCATGGATATGGCCGTCAAGATAAATATAATAATCTAGGGGGGCTGAGATTCCATGACCAACAAACCAAGCTATATGAGACTATATTCCCATCATCCTTGACCCTAGGATATGATATGTCATCCTTGGAAACCTTCACCAATTTTCATCCAGTCATAATAAAAATTTAAGGTAATCCCACTTTCCCAACGATCCCTTAGCCCAACATTCTGTAAAGATGAAACCAATATCGATCAAGGTGTAGTAGTCCATTTTCAATATAATCCCCTTCAAAAGTTTAAATACAAGTCATAATAAAATATATGGGAAAAAATTCTATTTATATCACTTGGACATTTTATTTATAATCCACCAGAGGTCCATAATACTTATCAATGGCTATAAAGGCCATGAGATGCACCCATGCCAACGATAAAAATCACTATTTACATCATCAATCAATTAAACTTTTGATTTATAAGACATCAAAAATAAAAAGGTGGTTTTATTAAAAAAACCCAAAATTTATATAAACATTAAACCTAATTCAATTTAAATATATCAAGCAAATTGAATTCTTTAATAAACCAAAATGAGGTTATTTAGAATTCCATTCAAAAAATGTGCAGTCGAATATAAGAATAACCTTATTAATTTACACATGCCAGAGATGGTTTAGTCACAAGGAAACCATAATTAATGTTTTTGTTTAATAGAAATCACTATAAAGGTTTTTTTCAAGTTTAGGTCATAACCTCAAACCATATCAAATGGGTTATGAAACACCAAACAAGTGTTCTAGGAATCTAATTAAAGGAATTCCACATTTTATATGTTACACTTGGAAGTATTGACATAAAATAAAATAACAACATTATATATATGAAATGAGTTTAACGGAGAAACATAAAAACTAACTACCTTATGATTATCAAGGTTATATTTTCCAATATCGAGTTTAGTTAGAGCCTAAATAAGAATAAAATGGAAGAATCTTCAAACACATCAAAAATAATGAAAAACTCATAACTATTTAGAATTCTATATGGAGAGGTAAAAAAAGAGAAGAAGGGGGAGACAAGGAATTATTGATATGGTTATAATGCACTTAGAGAAACTTGATTCATAGGTAATATGTGGAATATCTTAAAAATTCTAGATGGGAGAAAGGGAGCTTGAGTGTCCTCTCTACTGCACATGAATAAGGAAGAAAAGAGGGAGAGGAAAAGAAATAGAGGTATGTGAAAATGGTTATTTCTTCCATTTTAAATGAGATTCATGGTTAGACCTTTTTATTATATATCCATGTGCCAACTATTTAGGATTTACTACCAATATCCACACCCCAGATGGTTATTGTCCACTGTTTGACCGAACATGCACCAAAAACTTTTGTTGAAAATTGTTAAGTGGCACTAAGGGTGACACCTAGGTGCATAGTTTGTCAAATTGTGAGTATCATGTGTTACACCTATGAAATAAAATACAAACCATTCTCATGGTCATAAAAGTCCCCTCAAATGGTTAAAATAATCGTGCGACACCTCTTTCTCCACTAGCATATGCCCTGGAGTTTAAACTAACAGTGATCCCCATTTTTCTCCCCTGGAATGTGGGATTTACGATCTTGGAACTCTCAAAACCCACCAAAACCTATGATGAAATGATTTCTCTTTATCCCAAATAAAAAAACACCTTTATGTTCTCCAACTCTAAAAATATCATTCTGATGCATATTTTTAGATTCATCCCATCCACTAAAAAAAGGTAACAAAATATTGGAATTTTCAACTTGGTCCAAAAAAGGGATGTTAACATCTCCCAAACTTAGAAATTATCATCCCATAGAATCATTGGGGAACCACATTTACAAAACCTGACCTACTCAGGTTTTGATGATTCCTTGAAATGGCCGTTTTGTGTTTCCAAAAACCCAATTCACCTCCAAGATTCATTTCTGATATATGGTACATAATCCATTTAAATTCAATACAATGACCAAAAAAAGGTTAAGCATACATAAAGAGTTTTACTAGGCCCATCTACCAAGATACATGATTCCACCATCATCTCCTATAAAAATTATACTAAGGTGCTACCCACCTTATTCCTAACCTTTTATTTGGAAACTCTGGGTCATGAGAGTTGAACCCTTATAATTTTTTATCGAAAATTGTTATTGGAATTTTAATGATACACCAAGAATGTTTAAAAAAATTATAAACCTTATTATGGGAAATGAAAGTGGTCTTTACCTTAATTCTAATCTCTATAGTCAATCTTGATTGAGGCACTTGAAATTGGTCACCCTGGATTTTGATGAATGACCTAGAAAAACTTTTCCCAACCCTAACCCAAACCTACAACATGAATGGAATAGCTTAAATGTGACCTTATAAATCCATTCAAAATATCTCTAGTCAAACCAAATCCCATTGAAAATTATAAAAACACTAGGCTTAGAGGTCATACACATTTCAAATGATAGGTCCTGATACATTGAAGAGAAGGCATCTCAAGATCGCACCAAACAAATTCAACAAAACCTTTAATTTAACTCTGGTGTAGTCTCATAATCATAACATTCTTGGGTTTTTATTAAATTATCCACGACATCGAAAATTACTTTTCGACCATTTCTCTTGCATTGGATCAACCCTTCTCTCATAAGTGTCATCCAGCAACTTCATATGGGTAAATCCACACCAAAATAATTCCTTTAAACTGCTACCTATGTGAACTCTTGAGGAAGTCACCTATAAAATAAAAGATTTCATTTTCTTTGCTTTATAATTATGTATAATAAAAAATTTCTCAGCACGCTCAAGAAAAATTCATGATAGGGGTCATGTTCACCTCTAAAAAAGGAGTCTACCATGATGTAATCAATGGTTTTTATTTCTACATATGAGCCACACTCACATTTAAAACCTTCCATAATGGCCCTTGAAAACACCTAAAATCACATATCCCGACCATCATTGTCCTAGTTCAAACATGGTCAATCTATCTCATGATGTCGAATTTGATTTTTAGATAGCCCTAATCAGGAGAACTACGTTAAATTTACTATAACAATATGAGAAAATTCGCATTAGGGTCAAGAAAAACCCATAGATATTCAACATGCATTTTTTTTACTCAGTAACAGGTTATCCAAATGGTACACCATGAAACCAGAATATTAAAGAACATTACTACATAGTGGGGGTAAACATTTGACCCACTTGTTTCCATACCTGACTCACCCTCCCACATATCTTTTACCATCAAGGCAAAGATGAATGTGCTATATGGCACATCAGTCTCTTCAAGGGAGGATCTCAATCGAAACTCATTTACAATATAGCATCCCTTCTTGAAATTAAGAAACAAATAGGTACCCATTATAAATACTGAATAAGAGAACATTCTGATCTCATTCATATTACTTGAAATTAAATTATCATCATGAATTACATGACACTTCCCACCATAGGTGTGACATATTCATGTTGTTACTATGAAGGGAAAAAATATGAAAGAGATTGTCCCACCACCATAGAATCGGGTTCCTAGACAAAGAGAAACTTATTTTTGATCACAGATAATAAGAAGGGATGATAAAAATAATCTTGTAAGAACATAAATTCATATTAATTTTTATACATGCACATGATGCTTGTCTGAGTCATGTCTGCATGCATCATCAGAATCTATCATAGATTCTAAAAAAATCTAGATAGACGGTGAAAAGGAACAAAATCCTTTATATAAAGTCATACCAAAATACTAATATTATTCAAATTACAACATACCAATTAAGGTGTAATTGACATAAAGATATCTTTATGCCCATTCTACTCAATTTCAGACATGACCCATAAGAAAAGCTTTCAAGAACCCATGACCTTTCACCCAAGTGGCATGTTAACTATAATATTTAAGGTATTATGTGAAATTTTCACCAAATCAACATATGATTCCATATATAAATTTTAAATAAATAGGAACCTTGTGTAATAGTGTGTTCTATTGCGTCAAAAAATAAATTTATTTGGTGCAATGTATTCCATGGATGTGATCACACACTGAAGGAAGAGGATGGTCTAACTACCTACAATGGGAAAATCATACCCATGGTTGATCTAACATACTAAACTAGAACATTACATGAAGAAATTTCCGTTATAAATTTTGAACTTAATGAATGAAAACTCATTTAATTGTGGTGTTTCTCTTTATTATAGGAGTACTCCAACATTGGAAAAATGATACCCAAACAACCCCTCTCATTTTAATACTGAAAGGAAGCATTCATCTTTGTTTGAGATCCAAAAGGATATCTCAAAATTGTCTATCTTCTTATATACCCAAGGCATTAACCCTAAACGAGGTCACATCCAAAATTTTTATTATGCCTTACTACCTAACCATTAGGATTAAGAATAATAGATAAAAATGTAACTATAGAATACGAATAATGCTTACATTCCCTATCAAAGAAATTTTAAATTTTACCATTACCCGAGTGTTTATATTATAAATTTCAATAAAATATTTTACATTAAATATATTTAAATGATGCTCATTTATTTAACATTTAAATAAGTCACATATAAGGGATGTTATGTATCAATTTTTAAAAAACTATACTAATAACTTTATTTCTCTTATATCATTCAAAAATCAACTAAGAATTACCATATAATTTCATTCCTCACTATTAATTGGATTGAAGTGTTTCAAAAAAGGTCTTGGTTAAATAAAATGTCAATTTCTATTCTGTAGAGGAAAAAAAATTAGTTTGTAATCAGAATTTTAATTAACTGAAAACTAATAATAATAATGGTAAAAATAGATAACAAGGATTTTATTAATTAAGGGAAATGGTAATATAACATCCCAAAATAAGTTTATATGTAACACCATATAAACAGCTTTGGAAGCATTAAATAATCATTTGATTAACATAATCACACATCCATTGGGAATTGTATCAAATAATAGAAGGATTAATGCGATCTATGAGGGTCCCATTTTTTTATTTCAGGCATTTAAAGCACTCATAATAGGGTTATCACATAATCATATCATATCATGATTAACCTACTTGGGTCGAGTCCAGTTGTCTCATAAGACACATTCCCCAACTAACATATTTGGGTCAAGTTGTGCATTTCAATAACGAGTCACAAAAGTCCTCAATCCCAAAAGATCGATGTAAAATCCTATTCATGGTAGTTATTTTCATTTATAATCCCAATTTAGAATACATAGATATATATATATATAAGCATCATGGTTTAGTTAGATGAGCTATCATTCCCAAGATATAAAGGTACTCACCTTTATAAATTTTAAATGAAATTCATGTAGTTGAAACCAATTTTTCACCTTTGTTTCATGAATAAAAAAGAATATATGTATTTAAAGGTTTAATTATATAGGGTACCATTCTCCAATTTATAAAGGTCCATCCAATATAAAAGATAGACCAGTGGTTCCCATTTTTTCAAATAGATTTCAAAATTTAATTTGAAACTATAGAAATTATATAAATGATGGTATGATTATATGGGTCACCATTTCCAAATTCATATAGCACCCATACAATTTATAATTTTTAATCTAGAGCCCATTTATTCAAAACCATTAATGTTTCATCCCATGAAACTGATGGTTCATGGATTATACATAAAAAATCATTTGATTAAATAGAATGTCATCATCAAGATATATAGGAAAAATAAATTTTTTATGATGAATGAATTTTATTTAACCAACCATATATCTCAAATAAAATGAGAATTAATTCACTAGAAACAAATAAATGCATGGCCAGTTTCTATGTAAGCTGGAAACAGCCAAGAATGGTATATAATCAGACATGCTAAAATAAATCATAGAAACATAGAATTGAACAACGAATATTGAGTAACATATAAATAAAGTTATAAAAATAAGAATTATATTAAAATAACTGCCAAGGTATACAAGGAGGCATGTTAATAAACACAAACAGAATAAAACAAATCTCAGATATCCTGGAAATGCAATCTACGTAGCATGATATATTCATGGAATATGAATATATATGTTCCTAGAATGATGTATGTAGAAATACCTCATGTCTATACTAGGAAATGTGTATAATAAATCAAATCCATAAATAAATAACCATAAAAATACAATAATCACCCAAGGGGAAATAATAACCAACTATATTTAATGCATCATAAACAACAGTATCATTCCCTACAAACTTGTTCTTACCCTCATGTGATGGTTGGCCTGAGCCAGAAAAAATATATTTACCAATTGATAATTCATTAATAGTCTAATGTCTACCATCCTAAATAGTAATTCAAAAGAAAAAATAAGCTCTAATACCATTTGTAATATCCCTATCAGGGTGCCACTAAAACAGTTCCCTAAGCTGGTCAATAACGATTCATTAAGCATGCCTCCCTATACGCCATAGAATTGCATGTAAAAAAAGGTAAAAATGTGGTATAATGGGATATATAACTCTATGGATCAATAATAAATACATTGGATACAATAATAATAAAATTTTCAGAAACAAATAACAAATGACTACCAACAATGGGTAAATAAGGATCCTTCATAGACATGATCTGAAATAAATGTAGGAAGGTATAATAATTACATAATAAAATATATAAGAACTATCGTTATTTTTAATATAATCAAGATAAAATGTTCAATATTTTCCTCTCATACACAATCCTATACAAGATGTATTAAAACAATTGAAAACAATCCACGAACCTAAACCAACAAACATAAGATCTGTTTGGGTACCATAGTGCAATGGTGGATCAAACATGGTCTGATATAAACTCATTATGCCACAACGAATAAGGTCTATAGTGTAATATAGTATTTGTATATAAAATAATAAGTGTAAAGGAATATAAAATATATAGAAGTACTATAATTTTAAATATAAACAAGTTAAGCCTAGGTTTCTCAAGGACACCTGCCCAACCATAACTGCTTCGTCCTAATCTATGATATCTCCGAACACGTCACCCTATATATATATATACATATACAAATATATATTAGTGTTTATTTATGTATATTTACTATATATGTAAAAGTTTATATATTTATATATACAAATAATCCATACTTTCTCAGATTTTTGGCCTTACCCAGGCATCCTTATATAATCCAAAGAGTGTCAAACTCATTAAGGGACACCATGCCCATAATATCTCAATGAATGAATTAAGAAAAACCATGTACTAGTCACATGGGGAATAAATAAATAAAATATTTTTCTTATAATAAATGGTCATAAACCCACCCATCTGAAATAAGTTATGGAAGTCACATCGATTATCCATCTCATGGATGTGACCGTTATTACAAACATCCTAGTTTTTAGAACATGAGACACCATGCCCAACCACCCAAGCGATGTGGGGTGCAAATCCTACCATCCTCAAACTGGTGGTGTGATACATCATGCTCAATAACCCTAACCAAGGTCTATCCAATTGTAATAAAAATGTATGGTAATCCCACTTTCCCAATGAGAACTTATCCCAACGTTCCCTAAAAAGGCAAGTAGCATCAGTCAAGGAACAATAGACTCTTTTTCAGTATAATCCACTTAAAAATTATAAATACAAGTCATAATACCAACCATTCCATAATCAATACAATTTCTATCACCTAGAAATTTTATTTATATGTCACTAGAGATCCATTCTCTTTATCAATGAACATGATGTCCATTTGAAGCACCTATTCCAATGATACAATCCACTATACTAATCATCAGTCAATACACTTTTTGATTAATAATTCATTACTCCTCAAAATGTGTTTTTAGAAGAAAACATGACATTTCCATCCAAAAATTTAGTTATTTTAGTTTAAACATCTCAATCATGTGAAATAATTTAGTACACTAATACATATTGATTTATAATTCAAGACAAACAAGATCAATGGAATATTAGAACAACCATTTTAATTAAAACACACCGAGGATAGTTTAGTCATATGGCAACCACAATAAATATGTATCTAAGGGCGTTTAGGTTGAGGTAATAACCTCGAACCATATCAAAGGGGGTTTAAAACACCAAATAAGTGGTCAAGTTATTTAATTTAAGGTATTCTTTGTTTTATATCTGGCACACATAAGGTCCAGCATGTGGACCAATAAAAATATTAAATAAATTATTTGGTGTGTGCCTCAATGGTAGATATTCCCATTGATTCTACATCATCCCCGGGATAAAATCTGAGTGGGATTGAATTACCATTGGCAGGCGGTGACATAAGGATGAGGCAAGCAGGTGGTGATGCATGCATGATGTAGATAGATGGGGAAACCGTCATGATGTAGGAATAATGCAACATTGGGCCTTTGGGCTAGAATAGGGGCCTTTGGGCCATGTAATGGGATTAATTACCCCTTGGAATTTGAGCTACATATTGAATAAATAAAGTCTTAATGGGTGGGATATCCTTTAGGGTTGGGGGATAGGAACTGCCTTTCTGGCCTCTTTGTGTAGAGTGTGTGTGTTTAATGTAATTGTACCCCCAAACACCTAATATATATAAATTATGGGACTTTAAGGTAAAATTCCATGACAACCTACACCATTATTTGGATTATACAGTAATACAATATCAATCATTATTTCTATCAAGAATATAAGAAAATTTAAAAATTTTCAAACAACCTAAAAATCGGGTAAAGAGGTTAACATAAATTTTTCTTTCTATGTAGTGATGTAAAGGTAGAAGAGAAACATGAGGAGTCGAACGAATATTGAAACAGTTCTAATTCAATTTATTAATATTGATTTGTATGTTGTATGAGTAAGAACTCCCAAATCATAGGAGGAGCGAAATTGAGATCGAGTGGCCTCATTGTAGTGTGTGAATGATGAATAAAGGAGGGGGATTAAAATAAATAGAGGTAGGGGAAAATAGTTATTTCAATATATTTTAATTAAATTCATGGTGAAGACATATCGTATGGATAACCAAGAGGCAACAGTTCAGGATTCACTTCCCAAATCGAAACTTCTCAATGTTAGCTCAAAAAGTTTGACTAACGAGGTGCATAAATAATGAGTACTAGATGGTTAAGTGGTAATCATAGTGTGAGCAAGGTGCATGTTTTGAAAACATTGTGCAGCCCTTGCAGAACCTTAATAATAAATTGTAGACCATTATTACCAATATGCACATCCCCTTTCATGGTTAAAAAAAACCATGAAACACCTCCTACTCCACTGGACCAGGCTGCACAATTTATCTTAAAGGACCGCGAAATTTAAACAAAATGTGCACCCTATCTGTATCCATTGGAAAGCGAGATTTTAGATCTCAGTGGTACTGAAACTCATCGAAACCTTTAAATAACTTCTATTGCCTTATCCCTCATCCAAAAAATGGATTAATGATCTCACACTCTTGGAATTACTTTATGATAACTAGTTCAAGATATCCCCCATCAACAAAAAAAGGTAAAAACTCATGGAGTTTTCAACCTGTTCCAATACACGAGACATTACAAAAAATATTTTATATAGTTTTAATCATAGTTACACACTCTAGATAAAAAATTATGAAATATAAAATTATTCAAGTTAAAATGTAATAGAATATTTTTAGTATGAGACAAAGGATTATATTGATGAATTATTTCATTATACAAGCATTGAAACTGTCAGAAAAACAACTGTTGTAAAATTATATGAAGATGTTGAAAACCAAATATTCACATGTTGTACTATATTTACAATTTTATCAGCATTGTTGATATGGGGTCTCTTAAAATCCTGAGAATGTTAGAGTTAAAAAAGATCCATTGAATTTCGTGAATGTTTGAAAGAAATTATTCTATAACCTTATAAGCTTTTGATGGTTCCAGATGTAGAAAAATAAAATGTTTGACCAATGGAATACATATATCTGTTTACGTTCAACATATCATTTTGAATATAAATTTTTAGAATTCTAGGAATAACAAAAAATTTCCTGAACAATATTGGAAAATAATTTTATGTAAACTAAGAGAGAGGATCTTTCCATGTTATTTTATGAATATTTTAAAAACATAAGAATAAATATTACTTCAATCATGAGATATTTCTATATTAATGATGTTAATAATTGGGAAAAATCAATGTTTTTCATTGTATTGAGGGGACCCATAGTAGTTCCCCACTAGCAGTAATCCATATATGCTACTTCGATCTTTGAATAACATGGATAAACTACTAGGTATTAACATGATAGATTGATCATCTTGAATTGTTTTACATGATTAATTCACACTACTTGAGGCTTGAAGTATCTTTTCTTTGGCCTTCTCAGTCTTGATAGGAAGAGTGGATGAGGGAGATATTTAGAGGAAATTATTGTGAACTATGAGTAACTATTCACTTATTGGCATAACAATATATCTATATACTTATTGTTGGGGTTTTCCATTTAATTTATTTCTCAAATGCCTTTAATAATACAGTAAACCCAAAAGAAACACTATAACCTATAACAAAATAATAATAATTTTTTTATTTTATGTTTGGTTATAACCCGTACAATGTTACCTAATTATTATAAAATATAGTATTTGGATATTTATTCTCAAAAAAATATTGTTTATTTTCCTCCTCAACATTTATTTAATTATTAAATAATTATTTAAATAAATATTATTCATTCCATAAAAAATGAAATTTCTTATTCACAGTATGGTGAATTAACGTTTATTAAATATTTTCTAAAATAAAAAAAAATTATTTAATAAATAAAGAATTATTTTTCCAAATTTGGATAATTAGAAACAAAGAAATATTATATATTAACATAATTTAGCATTTACCATGAAAATAAATATTTATTTACTATTTATTGTCATTTAATAAATCATGAATAAATATTATTTCTCATTCTAATGAATAATATTTATTAAAATTATTAAATATAGATAATATTTAATGGAGATTGAAGGACCCACTTTATGTGTGACCCTTTACGCCTCTTCTATAATGGAATTGTATGTGAATGCCTAAATTCTTAGATTAATATATCGGAATGAGTGAAGACACCCACAGAGGAAAAAGATATACCATAATTAAAAAACCATATTTCGAAATTCACTGTGTAATACAATATGTTTTTTCACAATATATAATCTAGAAGGTACATATCCATTTCATCAACCAATATTCTTGATACATGTTTCTTTCACTGTCTGAAATGAACTCTTCAACACACGATGACTATAGAATTTAATGAAATGTTCCATTTCCATCAAAGGGATATGACATTAACTTCCATAAATAGGGGAGGGACAAATAAACATGTGGATTTCCTACCAGCAGGTTTCTTCTTATAATCATCCATCTTGGTTATTACTAAGTGTGAAATTCATGAGATTAAGCATCATCTAATTATGATTAATTTCACTAGACATTGAACATATTATGTGTCCCATCATATTTTATTCAACTTTAGAACCATGTTTAGGAATACTATCATGACATTTTGAGGTTCTCATCATAGTAGAGAACTCATATTCCCTTTGCAATGTGACATATAATCTAAGACAATATTATATTCACGTAATATGAAAAAAAATGAAAAATATGTTATAATTTATTAAATTAATATACATGTTTTTGAATATACACACAATCAAAATTACAAATAATTAATTCTAGGACATTGAATCCAACCAAATCACACATCGACTAGAGCTAAATTCTAACAACATTAATCCAATACCTCTCTCATGATTATCATGTTTCTATTAAGATAAGGATTTATTTATAGGGTTTACATGTTTTCTTCAATGTAAAATTTTCACCGTGATGAAACCTATTTGAGTAAAATACCCCAAGAGAAGATATTTATGAATTATGTTCTTTGTTCTCTATGTGACCTTGGATCATTTTCATGATCCACAAATACAATGTTATGAAAATAGAGTGTGATGAGGTAAATACTTTTTGGAACAATATAAATATCTTATATGATGTTTTGAATCCTATATACCTCTTTAAATATAAATAAAAAAAATTTAATCATGTGTCTCTATATAATCAACAACCATATCTTGATTCGTGCTCCTCCATCTCACAACTCCTCTATTGAGAGAAAACATATATCCCAATTTTGATTTCAGGTCACCTATATCTACTTGGAAACCATAATCTATATTTTCAATGATGATTAGTTTCTCATCACCTCTATATACCATGGACATATCCTTAGTATGCCTCAGATATAAAAATATAGTATTGACTACCCAACAACAGTGGCCATTTAAGACATTTTGATATCTTCCTACCACACATAAGGCTTAGGAAATGTCTTGAATTATATACTGCAAATCATAAATGATTTATCCAATCAATAATGAATATTTAATCCTTTATATACTATGTCTTTCCTCACGCGTTTGAGGATACATTTTCATGGAAATATGAATGCCATGCGATACTAGAAACAATCCCCTATTGGATTCTTCAATTATTAATATCTTTAGTATATTTTAAGTGTACATATTTTGACTTAGTCCAAGAAACCTCTTGAATCTATCATGATAGATATTGACCAAAATAATATATCATGATTCACGGAATTAATTTTTGGAGAACCATTCTTCTTTAAAGGACTTAATGGATGGTAAGATTGGTATTTTATTTCTAAGAAATAGCATGTCCTCGGCACAACCTATTATGAAAATTAATACAGTCTTACTATACTGCTTATAGACATAGGCTCACATTCTTTGTTTATAAAAAAATTCTGTTACACCATTATCCCACTGAATTTTCATTTTACGTTTCTTCATAGTCTATGACTTGAAGCTTTTTGAACCCTTTTTTAACTAGTTGTGCCTTATTGGTACCAAATTTTCTATCCATGTTCTATTTATTCTTGAATACCCATTAAAAACAAATGAGATTTACATCCACTAAAGGATAAACTAAATCCCATACTTGGTTTTGGTACATGGAATCTATTTATTAATAAATATCTTATATTTGTAAGGAATATTCTATGTCACTTACTGATTAATTCTAGGATATAAGATCATTATTATGAACTAATAATGTGTTTCCATATTTGGTGACCAAAAATACATATCGATCTTGTTCTCTATCCTCTCTTTCACACTAATGTAGTACTTCTGTCTCTAGAACAAACTTTTCCATGTGGATTTGTGGAATCTATTCGTGTAATGAATCTTTTATATCTTGATCCTGAAATTCATCAAAGTATATATCACTCAAATTATCTCCTTTAGACATGGGATCCCTTTCAATAAATGTTGGATGTTGGTCAACTTCAACATTGTTATCTAAAGGGCCATATAAGTAATATCCTTTTGTTTCCTTAAGACACTCTATAATGATTCTCTTAGTGCCTCATGGTGTAATTTTATTTCCATAAATGTAATTATTAAGCACTTTAGAATCCCACACTCATACATATGAAAATGGGTTTAATTATATACCAAGGATGATATGTAAGACCATTTTCTTCATTAGTCCTCACTTGGTTTGGTATTTTTTCTGTTGAATATTATAATTATCCTAAAAATGATAATGGTAGACTCATGTGACACATCATTAATTTTACCATGTCTATAATTGTGTGGTTCAACATTTCACTCATACCATTCTATTATGGTGTGTAAAGATGACTGATCTAATATAAAATACGAAACTCCCACAAATAGTCAATGTAGTCTTGATTATGATATTCTCCACCATAGTCCGGGTGGATTTTCCTAATCCTCTTACCAATCTAGTTATCTACTATATTTATATATTCCATGAATCTATCAATGAAATCTAAATTATACTTCCTTAATAAGAAATATTTATATATACTAAATTCATTAGTAAAATTTATGAATTATTAGTAACTAACCAGGGATACATCTTAAAATAGTCCACACAAATCAGTATGAAGTAACTCAAGAAGTTTAGCATCCCTTAAAAATTTCCCACTAAATGGGGATTTTGTCATTTTTCATTGAAGACATAAATGAATGAAACCAAGTGGTGTTACTTCAAATGAATCAAATATCCGTATTATTGTAAATATTTCAAATAATTTTCATTTAGATGACTAAGCCAATTATGCCATAGTTGGGTGTGGTATGAGTCATGTAAACTATCTTCATTATCGATTTCTATTCCTTTGTTTATGTTATCCAACATTCAAAGAACATTATTTAAATATTCCTTACAATAAAAATGTCTTATTTTATAAAATAAGGAACACTTATTTCCAAATTTAAAAATAAATATATAAGTATTATGTTTAGATATAGAAATAATGTTATTGGTAACTAAAAAAATACTAAAAATATTCCAAAACCAAGACCATTCATGTTTAAAATGTGAGGTAGTAATCTACAATAGAAACCATTGTACGTCTTAATATGTTTGCTACTCACATATCCACTTTACAAGGGGAAATATTTAAAATTTTATTTGGTTCTTATATTTCAATAAATATGTGATCACAACATTATATATCTAATACTCAATTTTTAGAAATAGATAAATTTTAATCAATAGAAAATACACCTAAAGCTTCCCATTGCTTACATATCAGGTAGAATATTTTGTTTTGGTGGACCCTATTTTGTCTTACAAAATAGAAATTATTTCATTAACTTCATTTCCCCTTGATCTGCCTCTTCAAGGAATTGAATTATAAAAAAACATTAGACATATATTTAGTCATCGTATCTTCACCTGAACCTTCATTTTATTCCCCATAATAAAATATGTTTTTTGCATTATATACTTTTAAACCTAGAAAAGTAGAGTGAGAATGTATTGGAGATAATTCTTATTGTTTTCCTATTGAAATTTACATCAAAATTAGAGAATATGTGAGGGAGTGAAGAAAGAATGATACCGATGAAATGATTTTCAGGAAGTTTAAAACCTAAAACTTGTATATGATCAATATTTTCAATGAGTTTTACTACATGTGGTCCAGCTGACACATCTCCTCCAAGTTTTATCTTTAAGAGAACCATTTTTCTTGAATGGAGAGAAGACCTTCTCTTTATTTTATTATGGATTATTCCCCTTCTCAGGGTAGAAGGGGAAACCGTACATGAACTGTAGGCATAAGGAATAAGGCCCAACATGACTTTAAATACATGACCCGAAGGCCCAGAGGAATACCATGCCCAATACTTGACCCGTAGGCCCAGCCCACTTGAAATTCCCCACCCCTGCTTTTGCATAATTGATCACCTAGCTCCCCACATTGCATTTCTAATCAGCTAGAATTCCCCCGTACAAATTTTCACGGTTCCTGGTCCTAATGGAGGTTGCTATACTCTCTCATTCTTCCAATCCGGTTAGCTCTACTTCTGGTAACTGCTATTCTTGTTGCTCTGATCCTCTTCGGGGTCCTACTCTGTGTGAATTGGTCTACACCATGGTCTTAAACTATTCATATATTGCTCTGTCCTAGTAATGATCATGGTTAGATGTAAATTCATTATATAAAAATCCATGTTCTCAAGTGTTTTCAGGAGTTCAGTTGAAATGGTTGAAAGAATAAAAAACCAAACATATATGGATTCATTAAAAAGGTTTTTATAAGTAAGAAACTCCCCATCACATTCCAACATATCATAAAGATCATGGATTGAGGATTCTAGCATGCAATACTTCTGTTCATGGTATAAGAGTACCAATAAAAATATGAACCATTCCTATAATTTATTTCTAGTTAAGATATGTATTTATGTAGAATTGATCATAGGGATAATGTAAAGAGAAAAGAATCCTTAATATTAATAATATATGTACTTATTTTATAATGACTCTTTTATTGTGAGTACATATAAAGACTATTACATTTCATAGGAACTTTACTCATAGTGATTTTATATGGACTACTAAAATAGGGAATAATAAAAGGATATACACATAGTAGAATAGTAAATTCACCAAAATAAACTCTATAGCTTTGAATTCACTCATAAATATAACTCCTACCATAATGAATGAAAAAATAAAAAGAGGCCATAGGAAAATAATAGACATTAGGATGGGTTATGTTAGAACCTTTGTAATAAGTGAATAATAATGATAGTATATTTTTAAGAAAATATGTATATTTGGAATTATGAAAATTTTCAAAATACAAAGGATTGATATAGTGACCATTTATCAATAAGAATGTTGTTCTATGTTTTTATTGGTTATGATGTAGCAATAAAGTGTCTGTTTGTATTATGAAGGAAGAATCGAAAATTGTAATAAACAAATTAAACATAATAGTACATTTTATGATAATGTTATATATTTTAAATAAATATTATTTTCATAAAAATATCATATAAAACTCTTTTAAATTATAATATAAATTAACGACATCCTAAGTAAGTTTTATAACAACCAAAGAGGTACTCAGTTCATAAAACCTGTTAATTTTCAATAACATTTTGTTTTTATTTAAATTATAAAATTAACATATTAAGATTATTATTTTAATAAATTAAATATCATATTTTGGATACATCACTTCAAAATTATCTTATGATGTATTGATTATATTTTTTTAAACAAATATATTTTTTAATGTAAAAAATTAAAATACCATTTTTTACGAAATGTTGTTACTCCTATGATATAATCATGATAGTATAATGACTTAAACTTTCATAATAATTTTTTTTTACAAAATTTATTAACGGAAAAATCAGTATCCATAATTTTTTACATTTATAAACACATGCTGAAAATTTGAAAAACCATGATTTCATATTTTCTAAAAACTATTCTTATGAGTTTAACGCATTTCATATTAGAGTAATTTTTTTCAATGATATAAATTTAATCGAGTAAAATGGATTCCATATTTGGAAATTGATGTAAAAATTAGGTAATAAGAAAAATTTAAATTTATGTAAAAAAATTAATATTAAAAAAAGAGTTACTGCAATATATGTAAAATAATGTAAATGATTAAAATAAAAAGATAACGAAATAACATAAATAAAAAATCATACTTTAAATAATTTTTTGAGATAATTTGAATCATTAACCAAACCTTTAAACATTATTTATCATCAATATTAATTAAAATTAATTCCACCCAAACATGGTTAGAATTTATTAAAAATAATCAGTATTTTAACCCTTAAAGACACCCCTCATAAAGTATAAATACACCAAATTCCCACCTTAATATCAAAAAAAATCCATTTATAATTGATACACTCTAAATTACCCTTTTATGATTATATATAAGCTTTTTTTATGGTTTTATGGATTTTCTTTATATATTTAAGATGCTTCCTCCCATGGAAAGGGTCCTCGATCCTCCTTTTTTTCCTTTTTAACATCATTGTATTTGTATTCTGAAATTTATTTTTATTATACCAAAATACTTTTTGTTCCAATATATTATATTCCATTATATATATTGTAAATTTTAGTTTATTTATTTCATCTAATTAAAACATTTTCTTAATCCATTACTATGAAGAAGTATGGGTCGTTAATCCCCATCGTTCCACTTGAAGTTCATTAACATTGTTAAATTTTATTCTTACCTTTATTTTTTATACTTAAATTATTTTTATTAAATGTAATTATATATAAATTTTATTTTTTAAATGATTCTTTAATTATTCCCCCTCATTATATTTTTTTCATAATCAGTTACTATGTCAAAGTGGGGGTTTCCCTGAGTCCTATTTAAATTTCAATTGTAATTCCTTTATTATATTAAAATTTATGCCTAGTTTTATAAATAAAACCTTTTATTTCTATCTTATTATCATCCATTTAAATTATTTTTCATTATATATTTCTTAATCCATACCATTATAGTGTTTTTCTAAGTCATTTTGATGCATAAACAATCCCATAACTATAAAATCACCCAACATTTTTGGTGAAGTAATGTGTGCATGGTTTTCCAAGAAAATAAATCTATGTTTGGAGATTATAGGATGATGTAGATTTGTATTCGAATCATCTAGGGGTTATAACCCCAATAATAGTTGGTTAGTTATTTCCTAATCATCAAACTATTGCCTAATGAATGGGCCCATATTGCACACCTTATTTTAAACTCCTAATATATTTTATTTGGATAATTCACATGCACTTTATGATCCCTTAAAAGGATAATAATATATGGATTTATAATTACATTAAATTTATATAACTATTCCATGAATATAACCTTCAACACCAATTTTTATTATTCATTCAATTAGGGTCTTACCCTTTTCATTGTGAACATCCTATAATGTTTAAATCTAATTGTTGGATATTCACCAAGATAGATACATTATTCCATTGAAAGGGTCTATTTCAAAAAGAATTTGTAAATAATGTTTATAGTAACATTAACATGGCATCATTCCAATGGATTTTAGCATTCTTGCATGTATATATGGTTCTTTTTACATGTGTTATTGTAGAGATATGAACTATATACAGAATGATATGTCACTACCTTTGCCTTACCTTATCAATAGTTGTGAATAAATTTTATTCTAATGAATTTCCTTTGTGGAACACATTTCAGGCTTCATATGATTGAATTATGTTTACCTATATAATAATCAACATTTTTTCTAGGTAAATTACTAATTAAACCCTATATCATTTATTATATATATTAAAAATACCCTATAATTCATTATTTTGATAAAATGGTATTTATAGAGATACATGCATTCATTTGATACCCATTTATTTTTCATGGGATCATGCTATTATTAGGGATGTATTTATGTATATATTCCATTTTTGGAACACATATTAATATAAATGTTATGATGAGTACACCATTATACATTCTAACGCTTCATGTAATGTTTTCATCTCATGAGACGATATGTATGGGATTAAAGAGTAATCGAAATCCATGATGGGACACTTTTAACAATGTGATGTCTTCATGGTAGTTAGCTTTAACTTATGATTATGTCATGTTATATGTTTCTACCACATCCCTATGTTTCCATGATATTATGATTCCTTGTTAATGTTAAGACTCCTTATATTAATCCATAAGCATTTTATTTATGATATCATGTTGTGCATCATATACTTATGATCATGTTTTCCATACATACCTAAGATCTTTTTATGGATCATATTCTTATGATCATGAATGGATTATGGTAATAATATTCATATTATTATATTCGGCCACATGGTTTACCAATGATGTTCATTTATATTTCATTTTCATTATTTATCCCTAACATGGCTTTATAGCTTATGTTTTTCTTATGTTTTCCCATTTCCACAGGAATTCCAATGAACGTGATACATATATAGGCATTTTATGTGTAGAATTTTTTTGGAAGAATTTTTTATTGTATGATGTATCTATTAATAAACACACCTAGTTCCCAAAGACACTAAAAATTTGATCTTGGGAGTTTGTTGTAATTCATGTGATGTAACAAAAAGTATGCATGTTTTTGCCAAAAATCTAGAAATGTAGGGATGAGGTATCTCTGTTGGTATCAAAAATAGAGATTTGTTATTTTTGAGAAATAATATTTATGATATTTTGGTATAGATATTTATATAGATAACAATTCTCTCTAGTGTACTAGTATAGGTATGACTAGAATGACCACATAAGATTAATATCTCCCACGTATTCATAATTTATCCATTATATATATCATTTAAATTAAAATTTGGGTTTAGTAAGTCTCGTTTAATGAGTAAAATTGTGATGATGAAAATTCATTAAGGGTGTTATATTGTAAAAATTGGAAAATTCATTTATGTTTTTAATAGAAGTGCTTCTTACTTTATAATTATTGTTTTTATGAGCGTATAAAATGATTTACATTTTATAAGAACATTACTCATCATGAGTTGATAAGGACTAATATAACTGTGATTGTTAAAGGGTTATAAACAAAAAATAATAGTAAATTCTCTATAAGAAACTCCAAAGGCATGAACCCCCCCCCCAAATATTTCTCATTCCATTATGACTCTAAAAAAAGTAAAGCATTGGGAAAATAATATACATTATTAAATGATGTGTAAGAACCTTTCTAATAAGTGAAAAATAATGATGCTGTATTTATATTAAAATATTTACATTAATATATACGAACATTTTCCAATATGACTGATGGACATTATGAAATATTATCAATAAGGCAGTTGGTAATTATTACTATTGGCTCTGAAGTTGCTATAAATAAATTTTTGGGATTATAGAGGAAGAAACAAAAATTTACTAAAATATATTTAAATTTAATTTATATTTTATGATATATTTTTATTTTTTAAATAATTTTTTTTTACTAATCTATATTATAAAAAATTTAGAAGATAATATAAATTAATAATGACCTAAGTAACTTTTATAACAGTCATAAGGTTCTTTATATTATAAAAACTACTATTTTTCAATAAATAATATTTTCTTTGAAAGATATAATTATAATATTTGGAGTATTATTTTGATAAAATAAATATTATTTTTAGATTTAATGCATTGAAATTATCTTAGTGTGAATTTATGTTTATTTTTAATAAAAGTCGATTTTTGGTGTAAAATGTGAAAATACTATTTTTACAAAATACCATAACTCCTTTGTTATAATCACGAAATGATAATAAATTATAATGTAATAATAATAATTATTTATAAAACTAATTTAGTTAATAAACATAATACATAATTCATTACACTTAAAAATACATTTTTAACATTTTTTAAACCATGGTTTTATATTAAAAAACTGCTTTTTTGTATTATGGGCATATTTTGTTTGAATTATTTTTCCACAATTATAAATTGAAAATTATAAATTGTATATATTATTTGAATTATAAAGTAAAAATAAATAAATTATAGTAATTTTAATTTAAGTCTCAAAACAGACACCATAGTTAAACAAGAGTTGACACAGTATAGGTTAAACAATGTAAAAGGTTAAAATTAAATGGTAAATACAGAAGATAACTAAAAATGAAGTCATTAAATAGACTTTTTAGATATTTTGTGTACTAAAATAATTAAACATTTATTATAAACAAAATTCATTGTAATTAATTCCACCCAAAATTAGTCAGCAATTATAACATATTAATCATTATTTTATCCCTTAAAACCCCCATACTCAAGTTTAAATCCCCACCATTACTACCTCAATATCAACAAAAATACATAAAAATGAATCATCTATAAATTAACTTCTCCAAAGTATCTAAAATGAGGTTATATGGTTCTACATAGTCACTCTCCACCTTTATGGTGCTTCCTCCAAATTTAAGGGTTCTCAATCCCCCTAGATTCTTTTCAAGTTCATAACATTTGTTATATTTTCTTATAATATTCATTTTTTATAGTTAAATTCTTTTTTAAATGGAATTTTAAAATTTTGAATGATTTAAATGAGAGTTTATTTATTCTCCACCATTTTATCCTTTTCTCAATCTATTGTCATTATGATGTAAGGGTCCCCAATCCCCACATTTTATTTCCAAGTTCAATAATTTATTATATTATACTATTAATTTTTTTTCTTATACTTCCATTATTGTTATTCCATGGTATTATCTTCCATTTGATATTTTTTAAATGATATTTTACTTACTATCTCTCATTATATCATTTCTATAATCTGTTACCATACCAATGTAAGGGTCGTAAATCCTCATATTTCTATTATAAGTTCAAAAATATAGTTAAATTTAAATTTTAAACTCACTTTTTAGATACATATATTCTTGTTATTGACTTGTATTTTCTTCATTTTTTAATGTTTTAAAATAGATTGTATTTATTTTTTGCTCATTATATCATTTCTCTATGTTGTTACTATATTGAAGTAAAGGACATCAATCCTCATATTTCCTTTTTAATTTGAATTCCGTTGTTATATTACCTTGTTAAGTTTTATCTAAAACTATCATTATTTCTATTCTCTTTTATTATCTTACATTTTTTATGTTTTAAATGATATTTTATTTATTACCTCTCATTATATCGTTTTCTTAAGACGTTTCTATACCGAAATTAGGTTTGTATATCCTTCCTTTTCTTCTTCATGTTAATTGTTGCAATTAAGCAACCTAGGTTGAATTAACATGTCACCTAAGTTGGCCCACCACAAATCCTGAATTGCATTTCCAATCACCACAGGTTGGCAACATGCACTAGGCATAACTGACTAGAACTTAAGAATGGTTTCTCCACCAGTAAACAAGCATGATCCATCCATAAAATAGGATAGACACACTAATATCATCAGAGTCAAAAAAAGAGGATAAAATGTACCATAAAATAAGATATACAAGAAAATTAAAAACATTCCATAATACTACATACACATGTTATTTCAAAATAAATAACCCAAACTCAAAGGAAAGTGGAATAATCCCAAACATTTCCCAAGTACATCCCAACATGTATAAAATACTAAAAAAAATATTCACATGGGTTCATCCCTATGATACCACATCTCCTCTATAAAACACCAGATAATGGTTATCATGATGTGGAACCCTGTAACATGTTTCACATACCTTTACCTATGTTCTATAAGAGAAATTATGGATATTCAAAAAAATTGGTCCATGAAGGGTGTGAGGAATGATTCCCAGTAGGATACCACCATGAATATATTTAAAGTTTTTACCTAGGAAAACCAATAAAATAGTTTCAATATTATTTCAAAACTAATTTAATTGAAAACATACCACTTTCGAATTTTCCTTTGAAATGCCTTTGGTTTTTCGTCTAAAAAGCTATTTTAAAGTACAATTTCCAATCATTGTTCCAAAAAATAAATAGTTCCACAAGGAATAAAATTATCAATACATACAAAAGGAACAATAAGAGTGAGAATAATCCTCAACATATTAAAAGCATATAAATTGGAAATTGACAATGGGAATAATACAAATTATCACATAAAAATAAAACTAATAAAATTAATAGATAATATAAACCAATAAAGGATAGTATTAGGAACCTATGGATCTAACCTTCAAGATTATCATGAGTGAGTAAACAAGTATTCTTGCTAGCTAAGAAATTAAATGTCACAAGGTCGTCCTTGGGCCCAAATCTATGAGCATATGCGGTCTCTTGTTAACCAACATGGAAGATCACACAGTCTTCCTAACCAAAGGAGAACTAGCTCCCATGAAAAATAAATATATGATCACATGGTATTCCCTTTGAAAGAAATCATGTTCCCACAAACAAACCACTCATTCACATCACAATTAATCCATGTTCTACTAATTTTTAACACATCACAAGCGAGTACCATTATCGATCAAGAAATAACAAAATACATTTAATAAAAAAACATGTCCAATTTAACAAAACACCTTTTTAAGGTAAAATAATTTCTATAAGAACTATTGATGTGCATTTAAAACAAAAAAAACTCATTTGAATGATTTTATAAAAAACAGAGGGTGCACACCTATGGTCCCTATTTATAATCCCATCCTTAAATACCCAAAGTGCTGAAATATTCCATGAAACAAATAAAATGGAACAAAACTATGAATATATCATTTTATTAGAGATTTAATAAACAAAAATAATATGATATTATAGATTTAAATGTATTAAATAGAAACACCCTTAAATAGTGACATCTACCTTAGATTTGGTTCAAATATTACATAGTTAATTAAGACCAACCGGAATTTGTAGAACCAAGACTCACACACCTAGTACATAATAATTCAAACCAAAACCCCCATTCCAAACCATAAATTCATCCAAAACCGCCCCTAGGGTTCAAAAATTCCCAAAAAATTGAAGAATAAGTCTTGAGGAAGGAAAATTAAGAATAAATCTAATAGGAAATTGAATTAACTCAAGAAAAAAATTAATAAACTAAGGATAAAACTACCACGTAAGGAGGAGAGAGATCCAAATCCCTAGAATAGGGGCTTTATGTGATGGGGATAAAGAAAGAAACCATAAACCTTACAAAATTAACATGGGAAGAATGATAAATTCACACTTTTTAATGAGTCAGATTGGGTCACAATGTTTGGTCGCATGGATAGGAAAACCATGCACCAACCATTTAGGTTCCACTATCAACCCAAAATAATTTATAAGCTTTTATATTTTGTGTTTAATGGTTTTTAAATCCATGATAAATCCATGAATAACTAGACTATCATAAAAAATGCCACCCCTCACAAGGTTGTTCCACCACAGTGGTATTAGAATCCAACTCTTAATATTCCAAGTCTAGCATATGAGATGGGTCTATATGGTATATTTTTAGTTGGAATATGTAGGAGAAATCATGTATCAAGTTCATCTATGATATAAGCTCTAATTGGTAGTATACCTTAACAAGATGACCCAAAACATGAAGCGACATGACATGACATGGGGAAAACTTCCCTTTCTTTCCCAGGAAATGACATCCCAACAAAATTGACACCTAAAAAACACAAAATCACAAACCTAAAATCCCAATGGATGAAGCATATGGTTGACAAAAACATCTGGTGGCTCTGAGCTATCTTTACCCATTTCTGAATCAGTCGAACAATATTATTTATCTATTGGATAAGGCTCGGTAAAACTAAACAATTCATTCCCACTACATCCCAACACAACGGGGATTTAAATTATTTCTAATACAATTATCCAAATGGGGATATCCAGGTCCATCCATCATATATATTATTATATTAAAACCTATCAAATGGTATGTGGATCCCCAACTAACCATCTAAATCAAGAACATATGATCGCAACATAACCTTCAGAGTCTGGATGGTCTTCTAATACTGGCCAACCATCTATGTGTGATATGTGGTTCTGAATCTCTATAAGGCTCACAAATTTCCATATCGGCCCTTCCAAATTTGAGATGTAAAACAAAAATCCTATTCTGAAATTATTTTTAAGGGAACTCTATGAATATGAATAACCTGCCCAACATATGAGAGTTTGAGGTCCATTACCTACATCAACTCCCAAAAGGGTAGAAAATGGTATTATTTTGTTATAAAATTGACAATCACACATTTTTAATCTCTCCCCTTCAGATAATTAGGTAAAATGATCACGAAATACACGTATATCATTACCCGCTTCCACAATGACATAGAAAGTTGATGTAACTACCTGAATGGTTCTTTTATTCTCATCTTGGATCCTCTAGTAGGTTAAGAACATATAATCAATGTTCGAAAAGACATGTCTAATCCCAGTCAAACAAAACTAGCTTCTAATGTTAAAAATATATTTCTCACCCTAAGGTGAATGGATGGACTAGAGTGATGAACTTCATGCACTACCTTTCATCATTGGACTCAAAAAAACAACCAGCTACTTCTACATGAGAAGATAACCATTCATAGATCTAAAACTATCAATATAGGTCGAACCAGAATCTATAGAACTACTAATCTGTTGGAATTTAGGGTTAGATACATACTCAGTCCTCACCCGATATATTAAATATTGTTTAATCTCCAAATCATATGACAATACATACCCTCCATCCTCCAGTTTGTCAAATATTAGATCAGAAAACAAGTGCATCAAACCCCAATCATCAAATTATTATCAAATAGCTTGTAATGAAAGTTTCATGCTTAAATCCTCAATGAAAAATGTTCCCTTCTTATATAAATATGCAATATCGAAATAAAAATTATAAAGGTAATCAAACCAGTTCCTATACCTAAGGTTCAGGTCCCTCAGATTGAAAATGAAATTTATACTCTTATGATCTATATACATTTTAAAATTTTCTCGGAAGAAGTAATTGTTCCATTTCATCAGTTCATGAATAATAGATTTCAATTTATAGTCATGGGTGGGATAATTCCTTTCATGTGGGTTTAGATTTTTCAATGCATAAGACACCACATGGTCATCCTACATCAACAAACACCCCAAACCCACACTAAAAGCCTCATAAAACACTATATAATCTATCATTGGGCTAGTTAGAATCAAAATATAAGTGGATATCCATTGTTTCTATAATTACTAAAAATAAAACCTTCACTTCTAATCCCACTAAAACATCACCTCTTTCCTTTCTAAATATTTAACGGGAGAATCCATCTAGTAGAAGTCTAGGAAAGGCATCTGTAATTGGTGAAAAAACATACAAAGCTATGAGTTTCAAACTCATTACTAGGAATATCCCATCACATGATTTCTTGTACCCTCGCTAGAACCACCAAAATTCTAACCTCATAAATCACATGGTTCAAAGACCACACTTCTAGAATCAAAAAATGGATGTAGGTAAATTTATAATATATATGATTTCCTCTAAAAAATACAATAAAATAATCCTCTAGATAGTATGCATAATCTGCCTCCATCTTGGAATACACCATGATCTCCTCTACAAACATAACTATTGAGGACTGAAAAAAGTGATGTAAGATCAAATCTATTAGGACCATGAAAATTTCTAGATACTTAGTATACAAAATGGCATAAATATACTCAATATGCCAATACCAAATTTAGATTGGGTTATTTGGTACATCCTCTTCTTAGAACCACAATGGTTGGTAACCTAATCTCTAGTCAATATTTGAAAACCAATGGGCCCCTCTGGGCTGGTATAATAAATAATCAATTATATTAAATTGGTATTTATTCTTTATTTTTAGTAGGTTGAGCTTATTATAGTATATTTAATGTTAGAGGATACTAAACACATTATTTTTAAATAGTACTTGAGAATCTCATGGTGACAAACTAGAGAAAATAAAATCCTTTCCATTAAGATCCTGTAGCGGAACTTTTAACTCTTTAATCCTACTCAGATCCATTTGAGAAGGTGGTATGGAAATTAGTATTTTCCAAAAAATTAGATCGATGGTAAAATTTAACTATAAATAAGGATGAAAACATGATAAGTTATTTGGAAATATTTTTGGGTACCTATCCAAAACCATTGTAAGTTCAACAAAAGAATTCTTCTCAATTGCATCAAAGAACAACCACAAAAACTAACACGAGACCAACCCAAAATATGAAGAATCTGTCCCATCCATCCATAATAGTGGATCTCACTCGCCCTAAATGAAATGGGAACTCTTGTATATAGTATGTATTTTTAACCTAAGATGATAGAAGTTGACTACCACCATAAATAAAATCAACCAATCCTTTTTTATGATCAGTTCGAACACATCCAGGTCTAAAACAAAGAACTCCCAAACGATCTCTATGACGAATTCCAAATAATGTAACCCAGGTCACTTAAAATATTTCTCTCTTTTACACAAAATAGTGTTATAAAATCAATGAAATATTGAATCAAATCAGTCCGTATACCCAGGAATCAATAGGATTATGTTAAATGATAGTATGGGATGTACCAATATCAAATAAAATGGATACCATAGATCAATAAACAAACAATGTACCTTGAACGTTGACTGGATTGAAATCTAAGACTTCTAGAATATCCTTCATTGCATGGACTCACCCTGACTCAAACCTACACTAATTGGAACTCTCCTAGATATAATCCACCTTTCCATGAGTATAAGATCCTCCACCATTGAAAGCCTCTGACCAAACCAGATATCTTTTTGAGAAAACTGATCATACAATACTCCCACGAGAAGAACAAAGACGAAAGTGTTGGATGTGAACTAACTTCCCATACTAGTGGAATTTTATTAGATTATCTAAGAAATTTAGATTGGTTTGTCCTGATTCCTATATTAATAATAGAAAACTAGTCTATGCCTCATAGGATCTATATAAGCCAATATATATGACTGTTGGAAACCTTTACACTACATCGTTAAGAATCATCCCACTTGCACTGATTTCTTAAATAACTTAGTCTACTTCCCACTGAAATAACATCACGGAGACCTATATTACCATTAAAAATATTTTATTTTATCACTATGTTATCAATCATCACTGAATATGTTGGTATACACAAAATAATTCTCATAGATCTAATATTTGTCCTCAAACCCATCTCAGAACACTGATCCTTGGGATAATAATTTATGTTGATATCCATAGATGCATGAACCGACTCAGTGAATACAGTATCACACTCCATAAATGAATGATGACCCTCCTAAAACATAAAAAACTCATGTTTTATCACTTCTCTCAAGGAATTCAAGTGTAAATACTATTTATATTCCATTTTGAAGGTGATCAACAAGAGATCCTATTGCTTAACTAAAAGAACCATCAATTCCAACTACTTTATACAAAGTACTTATAGCATGTATGAAGCAAAGATAACTTTTTCGGTCCCACGAGTCTTAAAAAAACTCAACAATACACTCAATATTATCAAACCATTCCTCAGGTTTATTGGTTCCCTTATCACTACAAAACACTATTGGGATCTACATTGAAAACTGTTGATAATGGTACACGATACAAGTATTCTCCCAACTACCCACTCGACCCAAGCTCTAGATTGTATAAATTACTATATATAACAATGGTAGATCAATGGGAGAGTTATACATTGGGTTACTCTCGGCTACAACCATTCAATGTCTATATGAGGTCCTTCTGGTATGAATTTGTCTCCAAGTCATAAATAAAAAAGCATCATCAAGTGAAATCATACATCAAATCACAAAAATAGTACCAAAAGAAAAACCACAAACTTGGGAATCATTTTCTACTTCAATAATAAGGACTATAAACATCATAAAACTTACCATATCACGTTACAAATACATCCCAAATCTCGAACCACCCTTGGAAACATGAGGTTCAACATGAAGAGGAGTTGGTCAGAAGATCCCTTATTTCTACATCTCTTGTCCCAATGGTCCTAGCTCCAAAATACAACTGAATCCCAAATAAAAACCTCCTATGATACAATTTTTTAATGAACCAACCTAGTTTTACTTAACCTATCACCCAAGATGGTCTTATATACTTTGGAAATTTCATTATCGATATCCATGGTCTGTTGACAACCCAAGGCATAACCAACAAGAACTTAGGAATACATTCCACACTAATAAACAAGAGTTAACAATCCAAAAAATAGGACGGACACATATATATCATTAGATTCAACAATATAGGATAATCATGTACTATAAAACAAGATAAAAATCACTGTACAAATATTCCATAATAGGACCTACACATGTTTTCTCAAAATAAACAACCAAAGTTCAAAGAAAATTGGGTCAATGCCTAAGAAGTCCCATGTACAACCCATGGGTAGAAAACACCATAATATCTATATATGGTTCTATCCCTATGATACCACATCTCCTCTATGAATAATTGAATGATAGTAATCAAGAAGATCCTCACATACATAGGGTTCCCTTTCCTTTACCCGTGTCCTACCAGACAAAGTCATGAAATTCCCAAAATAGTACCCAAGAAGGGTGTGCTCCATGAAGCCCAGTAGGATACCCCCATTAATATAATTAATTATTTTACATAGTAAAACTAATAAACTATTATAAAAAAAATTTTGAAACAAAAACACTTGAAAACATACCACTTTCAAATATACCTTTGATGTCCCTTTGGTTTTCCATCTTAAATGAAACATGGTTTTCCAAAAATATGCAACCATGGATCAAATATATAAAAACGACCATAAGGTACAACCTGCCCAAAATATCCAAATGTTATAATAAGTTTTATCATTACCATAAAAATCATATAACAAAAAAATGGTAAAATAAATGATGGAAATAATACATATCATCACTTCAATAATGAGACAAATAAAATACATAGATTATATAAAACAATCTAGAATGAGTAATGTTCACCTTGGCCTCAAACCATGAGGCATATCTCTAGTGAGTAAAAAAGTATCACCATAGGCTATGTAATTAAATATTACATAGTATTACTTAGGCCCATATATATGAGCTCACATAGTCTCTTAGTAACCATCACAAAATCTAACATGGTCTTCCTAACCAAAGGTTCACTCAATCCCATGGAAAAACCTCAAGGATCATGGGTTCCTCCATTTAGAGTACCATGTGGTCCCTTGGAAAAACCCCTCACTCACACCCCAGTCAACCCTTGTGACAATACATTGACAACAAATAATTATAAATATATCATATCAACCAATATATAAAACAAGAAATTTAATAAAAACATTCTCTATTTAATAAAATTCCATTTAGAATGTAAAATCATTTCTCAAACCACTTTATAAATCAATTTAAAACCAAGAAACCTCTTTAAGTAATTTTATAGAACACTTGGGGTGAACACATGAATCCCTTTTTGAAAATCCTCTTTAAACACCCAAATCTCCAAAGCAATCCATGTAACACATCATACAAGAAATATGAACTAAGAATAAATCATTTTAGGGAAAATTTAATTATTAAAAACAAAAATTGATAATCTGTTAAAAGGAATTCCCTAAAAAAATCATTAAATAGAGTCTCCTATGTCAAATTTGGGGAAAATATCTTATCCCATGATGAAGACCACTCAAAAGTAGTAGTACCAAGAATTCCACACTGAACTAAAAAGAAATAAAACCAAAACCCCAATTAAAAACCATATAATCGAAAATAATGCACCTTTGGGTGCCACAGATCAACAAAAATAGAATAATAAGGCTTGAGGAAAGAAATAAGAATAACAAATCATGTAATAAATTAAATTTACTCATGAAAATACACCACAAAACCAAGGATAAATTCATTAAGGAAATAGGGGGAGAGATCCAAGACCAAATAGGGTAGTCAATATGAGTGGGGGAAGAAAAAATAACCCCACAAACATTAAGAAATTAATAGGAGTGAAAGGGAAAATTCATCATTTTTAATGATCTTAACATTGTCTCACAATTTTTCCACATGGTTAAAAAATGTGTGCTAACTGTGTAGGTACCATTTTCCATCCAAAATAAGTTGCACAATTTTCTCTAGGATGACTCATGGTATAACAAACCACAATTAAACTTGATAAAACCATAATTTAAAAAAGTAAAACACCCCTCACACAGTAGTAACACAGGTTGGAAAGACCACGTGCTAATTGTGCACCCTGGACTATCTCCCCATAAACCCTCCTTTCCAACCCCAAGACCTAATAACTCTACAAATTCTCTCAAGGATAAATAAAAATCAAAATTAGATCTACCAATGACCCAGAGAATATAAAAATTACGTTTTATATATTGTATTCTAATATTTATTTTTATTATAATTCCAGGATTTTTATTCAATGGTATTATATAACATTTGATATGTCCAAAATAATTGTATATTTATTCCCTCCAATTATAGTTTTTTCCAAAGCTGTTACTAATCTAAATTAAGTCTTTTCCCCTATCCTCCTTTTTAAAAATCAATTACAATTATTGTTTTGTATTGAATTTTATGATTCATTTTGATATACATAAATACTTTTAATTAAATGTTATTATATTTAGTTTTATGTATTTACCAAGATATATTACTTACTTCTTCTCATTATAGCTTATTTCTAAGCTGTTATATTGATCTAACTATCACATAACTATTAAACCACCCAAAAGTTTTCATGAAGTAACATGTGTGTGTGGATTTCCATGAAAAGAAATCCATATCAAGATAATATAAGTTAATTTGGTTTTGGATTAGATGAATATTGGGGTTATAATACTGATAATTTTAGGTCAATTATATCCTCCTCATTATCCTAAAGAATGATGAATGATACCTTACAACGCAACTGGGTTGACACTCTTGGGGGATTTTCTTTGTATAATTTACTTGAACATTATGATCCATAACAAATGTTCGAAATATATGAATTAACAATTACATTCAACTTATATACCTATTTGATGAATATAATATTCTCCACTTCTTCTTATAATTTCTTCAATTTTTGTATTACCCATTGCATTGTGAATATCCTATAATTTCTAAAGTTGATTTTTGAATATTCTCTAAGATATACATATTAATCCATTCAAATGTTTTCTTTACTAATTAATTTTTTAAAATCAATTTATTTTTCCATCTCCTTAATTTCCATATATTTTACATTTCTTCTCCACGTTCAAAGTCCTATATACAAGTGGTATGGGGGGAATATGATCTCAATATAGAATGATCCATCACTTTATTTTTATTTCTTATCATTAGTTATGAATAAAATTTACTACAATTTATTCACCTTGTGGATACCATTTCACACCTATTATTATGGAAGGGTGTTCACTTAGACACTCATTCAACTATTTCCTTGCAAAATTATTGATTAAACAATATAAATATTATTCTATATTGGGTAAATATCCTTAATTCATAATATTTATTGAAGAATATTTAAAGAGATAATTATTATCATTAGATTCCATTTTATTTTCCATGGGGTGATACCATGATTATTAGAATATTTATGGATGTTTTCATTTTTTGTAACCCATAAGAATCTATATGCTATGATGGATGTGCCTAGAAAATTTTTCAATGAATATGGTATTTTTTTATGAGATTATATGTGTGGGATTAATGAGTTAATGTAATCCATAATGAGACCCCATCCACCTTGTGATGTTTTATAGGATGTTTTAAGTGACTTATGCTTACTTAATAATATATGTTTCTCCCACATCAATATATTATCATGATTACATGATTTTGTGATTATATTATGCCTCCATTTGATTATCTTAGAGCCTTATCTTTATGATATCATGTTATGCCTCATGTTCTTATGTACACGTTATACCTTATGTATAGAATATCATGTTATGGATTCTATTCTTATCATCACGTTATAACTATTATACTCATATTCCTCTCCGTAATTATTTCCTCATGTATAACACACGATGTTCATTAATGCCCTACTTTGGTTATTATCACTCGCTGGGTTTTATATCTCACTATTTTCATAGGTTTCCCCATTTACCTAGAAGTTAAAATTAAAGGGACATTTATAAGGGAATTATATGTATATGGAATATTTGATGAATAATTTTTTATTATAGAATTTATTTAGATATAAATGTACCTAATTCCCAAAGTCGCTAAATTTTTTTTCATGGGAATCTGTTGTAATTGATGTGACATATTGAAAATTATGTATGTTTAGAATCAAATCCATAAGTGCATGTCTAACGCGTCTTAGATAATTTTTTTGAAGAAAATTTCATTATTCTAAAATTATAAGATATCATATTACTTTTACTTTACATGATTACAAATTATACAAGTCAAAAAATTCAATTTTATTAAGACTGTTAGTATTTAATCATGTATTAATGTCTTTAACCATTTAACATAGAATATTCCAACACATAATACATTCTAGTGGAATGTATCTATATTAACCTCCTTATAATCCTTAATATGGCCATAAAAATCACAAAAAGGTATTTAGGTATGTGTCCTTTCCAAATGTGATGATTAAGTTCCTTATTCTACTGATTATAAATCCCCCCCCCAATCTAGAAATAATGACTTATATTTCCTCAACACATCGTTCCATATTTTTATTTGAGCAGATTATTTCCATTAAATTTAATACATGTTTCATTAATTCGACCAATCATCTTATTTAAAAACTCCATGATAATTTAAATATCCTCGAAACATGGTCAGAATAGACACATTAAATATGTTTTGTCAAAATTTAGATAATGAAAGACAAAATGACTTAATATTAACTTTTACATTTTTTTATTATCCGTAAATTTTATTATTTAGTATTTCAAATTTCTTGATTGTATTTAATGAATTATAATTTAGTGACTAACCAAGTCCCAATAAAATATTTATGCATATTAATTTTATTTTAATTCCATATTTTTATATTAATCCATTTATTTATGTGATAATTGTCTTGGATCCGTAAAATATACATGAAATAGGAAGAAAAAATGTATAAATAAACTATGGCATGATCATGAGCTTTGATAAGTGGGTTTTTTACTTATAAAATAATATAAAAACATTAAACATAGGGTAAAAGAATCTTTGAGCTAGTATGGGCTCAAATTTGCAATATTCCACTTTTTCCTTATGTATTTCATTGTTTTCATTTCTGGATGGCTCTATCTTGAACAACATCACATGCATGAATAGTCTATCCTTCAATTATTTTAATTTAATCATATGCGAAGGGAAATAAAAATATAGTTTATATAAAAGAAATTGTTGGCATATATGCCCGTAAAAATAAAGGCATAGAGATAACACTCAATCCATAAATTTGATTTAATAAAATAATTTTAAGAACACTTGTACTTATTTATTTATAAGAAAACATGCACATACATAGGTCATTCTACGCTCATTTTTATCCCCTAGTGTAATGGATATGAATTAAAACAACTAACTATAAGTAATTTTGAATAATATTTTTATTATCATAGATGTACAAAAATTGCTTTAATTAATTAAAGATTAATGAATTAATTAATTTTATCATTATTCCAATCCAACATATATGGGAGATATCAATATTTTGTGATTTTAAATAAAAAAAATAAGTTTTTTAATTAAAATTTAATAAAAAAAAGTACACGACTTATTCCTTGAATAAATTTGAAATGTAACTATCAGAAATACACTACATTTATTGAGATTTTAATTAATCTTCTCACGATATGTATAGCATTCATTTTTTTTTGTTCAATTACATGGAATGTACAACTCGATAAATAACACATAGAAGACATGTTAATTTATTGTATGTAATTTACTTTTAATGCACATAATATAGTCAACGTATTATGACAATACAAGATAAGTAGTTCAAAATTTTATGCAGTAATTAATTAAAATTTATATATATATATATATAACCTCTTACATGATGTGTATGAGTCAATAAATGACTCAAAAAACACATATTGTTACTTTTTAAAAATGTAATAAATTAAATTTTAATTTTCTACATAGAAAAGTTCAGTACACGGTCTGTACATCTAGTTATACATCAGGTGTCTTTATCATTGTATGCCCACGATACATGGTTACAGATTTTACATGTATTATTGAATAGACATGTGAAGGGTACACAAAGTTTAAAGACGGTAGAGCCCATGTGACATACTTGTATCTTTACTTGTAGCACCTATGTTTTTTTAATTATTTCTTGATGTGTTTTTCTCTACTCGTTTTCTGTTTTAAAAACCCAAGAACTAAGCAACATGTAACCTAGTTACAAAACATGTAGACTCATTGTTCATGTGTATTCATATGTTGGTTAATTAATGGAGTATTAAATTCACCACATTTTTCACATTTCATGTTGCGGGGGCCTAATTCACACTTCTTATTGGTGAAATTAATCGGGATAAACAATGTGTACACTGACTATATTTTGGGTAATATAATTTTGTTCGATCAGGCTTCGAAAAAAATAAATGGATTTTTTGTATTTTTTATTAAATTTAATTATATAAGGATTTAATGAGAATGAAATTATGGGACAAACAAGAAATCATGATGATATGCTTAAATAAAAAATTACATGAGAAGAAAATTAACATCAAATTCCTATAACAAACAAAAATATCTAAATAATCATAAATTAAATGTGATCCCTTTAATGCCACATTATGGTTCTGGTAATAGTGGATGTGCGAGGTGGTCCTATGGTCAAGTTTTATTTCTTCAAATTGAATTGAACATTTTCAATGTACCTGGAATTAATGCCATCTTCATTGTATTTTGTTTGAAAGTATTGAATAATAATTTTTTTAGAACATAGAGGGAGGATCTTGGCACATTAATTTATAATTAATTTTAAAACTGGAGAAGAAATGTCACATGAGTATTAATATGTCTATTTTTTGATGGTGACGATCTTCGGACCCCAATAGGTGTTATGTTGTTTCATGAAAAATATTGAATGTAGATCCCCAACAACGATCCATATGTACTACATTGATCTCATAACAATATTGATGAACTGATATGTGATATTGTGGTAGATTGATTATATTGTTTTTTTCAATTTGATTCTCCACATTCCTTTACTCCTGAATACAATTTTTCTTATTAATCTCATTTTCAATAGGAATAGAATATGAGGGATATCGTGAGAGGAAATTTTTGTGCATAATGATTAACCATAATCATATTTACATAGTAGTCTACTAATAAAAATAGGATTAGTATTTGACAATTAATTATATATAGAAAGTCCCTTAATAATATATTATTCTAAAAAGTGACAACATGAAATATAAGTAAAATATTATTACATTTTATTTTATGGCGTGCTCTAACCCACACAATAAGAATTATTTATTTTACAACTTGGTAAATAAATATTCACCACCAGACTAAATCTGGTCCTCTCATCATCCTAAAAATTTATTAATTTCTAAAATAAATATTTAATAAATATTAGTCATTCAATAAATAAATATATATTCCATTTATTGTTTAATTAATAAATATTTATTTAATATTCACATAACTAAAAGAAATTTAGGCAATAAATAAATAATTTATTATTATGATGAAAATTACCATTGTTAAATAAATATTTTATATTCATGTAATTAAACAATTACCACATAAATAAATGTTTATTTACTATTTGATATCATTTAAAAAATAGGTAATAAGTATCACTTATCAATATGCTGAAATTAATTTTTATTGGAAATCAAAACACTTTTAAGGAAAAAGTGAGAAACCCCAAATCTGAGTTACAAAAACGAGAGAACAAAAAAAACTAGAACCAAACTAAAAGGACCACCCCTCCCATCCCATACAAACTAAAGGAAAACCCTCACTAGCACATACCATTCAGAAATTTGTCCCATGTATGAATACACGGGCCTGGAACCGATGGTGTGGCCATACCCTCTCGATCTAACAATCCAAATGGCAGGTACAAGTGGAGGGAAGGCTCTGATCCCCATCTATTGTGGCCCCTCTAGAGTTCTGGAAAAACACGACCAAGGAACCTGCAAAAGCATAATCTACTCGAAGAAAACAACCATGTCGAACTAATATGCATCCCAAACACTTAACAGTTTCCACTAATTTTATCAGAATCATTGAAAGAAAATTTTAGGTTACCTGAAACCAGATCCCTGGATAACTTCCAATATATGGAGGATACCTGGGTGCTTGATACAGATAACAAAAAAAATTTCAAGTTCATAAGATAGCTGGTCCCAGGTCTGTAAGTACTCCTCAAGGCTGATCTTCCCTTTGTTGAAACCTCCAACAAGAATTAGATCCTTCTTATCAACCCATGAGTATTGTTCCTCATTTAGTGACACATTTAAAGGTCTCCCCATCATTTTAGCGGCCTCCTCTTCTGACACATTCAGCAACAAGCCTTTTTCAACCACGGATTCGTCAGAACATAGAAGGACTTCCAGAGACTGGTCATCCCCAACCTCCAGTTCTAGTTTCATGGAATTTAGTTTTTTTTGCAGACCGAGTCTCTAACGGAGGTGGTAAAGAGGAGTAATCCTTTCTACTTTTCCTCCTCCTATTGTTTCTGCTCCTCCTCAGGCTTGTATGATCACTGGCCTAACAAGTAGGATCAGTTTAATTTGCTCCATCAATGTGTTTCCCATCTACATCAATCAGACTGATGGCATCACAACACATGACAGCCTCTGAAATGCCTTCAAATCGGTTGAACAACATAACTAGTTTGAGGGGCCCTGTAGCAGCACCCTCTGGCCACCCAGAACTGACCTGCAAGTCCAGCTTATGCTTACCTTTGATTGCAGAATCCTTTCCTGGCCTTTGAACCTCCGCATAATTATCCACCCCCTCAGCCGCCTCCCCACTTGCCTTCTGTGCAGTGGCAGGTAATCCCACACCTGATGACATATCCACATGGTCAGCCTCGAACTGAATCAAATCCTCCCCCGCTCCTACATCCTCATAATGACTTGGTTCCTTTCCACAAGCAGGATCTGCTAGATCATGCTTCAGCCTGTCAAAAACTTCTGAAACCCTCGGATTAACCACCATTTCTAGTGGGTTCTCCCCCAAATTTGCACCATGATTATTCTCTAGAGGCCCCTTAGATGTCTCCGGATGGAAGTTGGGTTGCTCCACCACCACAAGCATAGTGGTGTACTCACGCCCCTACCTTCTAAGCCTCTAACCACATGTTCCGGAACGACATTAACATTTCGGTTATCTGTAACAATACCACTACTTATACCTTTCTTAATGAGAGTATCAAGGTCACCCCGGCGGCAATAACACGCATCATGACCCAGATGATGATAGATGGAGCAATAGTCCATCCAAGACTCATAAACAACCCACTGTTTGAACATATAATCCTCCCCAATGGTAACCCATACAAATTCAAACAGAATCTTTGAAACATCCATTTCCACACAAACCCATGGGTTGATGGGGTGACAGACAGATTCAGTTCGACTATCAGAACAGCGAAATCTACCCACAAGATTACCCAACATCCTAATGACAGACAGATATTGGAATGGTAATGGTAAGTTTGGAAAGCCCACCCAAACTGCAGCAGACAGAGGATCGTGCTTCATATGAAGATCAAACGACCAACGATACAGAATAAACTGAAATCCTTTGAAGAAGCGGGGAGCACTGGACTAGGCACAAATGGGGTCCTCCTCTAATGTAAACCGAACCATAATGTGGTGGCGATCCAGCAAGCCCACCATTTCCCTCTCCTGTAAGTTCCAAGAGTCGAAGACAAAACGATCGAAGGAGTCAACCACAGGCTGTCTCTAGTTAAACCGAGCCACCAAGGTGAGGTTGAGAAGAGATGAGGTTTCTGTGAAATCTGATGTCGAAAATAGTATATTCGGAAACCCATTGATCAAATATGAAACTTTTGGACATAAGGATTCTTTCAGAAAATGGGGCAGGAAATCAGGGTTTGAAAACGGCTTGAACGAAGTCTCAGCTCTCTTGAAAGGTGCTGGATTCCCTCCCCCACCGATAGGGGAGAAACATGCATGATGGCCGCCGTCGTCACTAAGGAACCATCACCGACTCTGCTACAAAGGTCGCACTTCCATCAATATAGAGAATTATATTTATTACAATTATTAAATACGAATAATATTTTACCAAGATCAAATTTAACACTTTGTGTTTGACTCTTTGGGCCTCTTCCTTAATGTCATTAACTAGACTTTCCTAATGTCCTAAATTATTTTCATACAATAACTTAAGAAACCCATAGAGGAAGAGGATATGTTGTAACATGGAAAAAATATACAAGAACTCACCATGTAATATTATATCTTTTTCATAATATCTCATCAAGCTGGTTACAGACCCATGTCATCAACTTGTACACTTGATACATATTTCATTAACTATTTGAAATGTACTCATCAATATTACATGGCCATAAAATTTATTGTGATTGTTCTATTTCAAAACAAAAGTTAAAACATCAACTTACATAAATATAAAATAGATATTTCCTCCTTGAATTATTTATTAATTAAATATCATTCATGACACTACAAACAAATCATACTTTTCCACAATTTTATGTCATCATTGTTTACAAAAATATATCAATGTGCATGAGTCATGACATGAATTAATAAAAATATTAAATTCTAAGGATTAGTGTAAATTCCTTCATATAGGAATCCTCAATGACCAATAAAAATGGATTCCTTATAGGTAGGTATGTTTTTATAATATCCCATCATAGAAATTAATAATTTTTTACTTCATGCGGTAAAGTATCATATACATATAAGTACTCACACCTAATAATCCACATACTACTTGTCCCATTGTAAAATTTTATCTAACCTAGAACATGGATAAAATACATTATCATTCCATTTGAAGGTTCTCACCACAGTGGGAAACTTTTGTGCCATTTTTAATGAGGTGTATACTCTAATACATTTTTACATTAATACCACAAAACATAATAAACAATATATAATAACATATTTAATAAATATAGACCTTTTTTAAGATATATAAAATCTAATGTACAAAAGGATAGTTCTATGGAACCAAATCCAGAAGATTATAGGTTCTAGTTATGATGATAAAATATTATATGCTATGAGACCCGGGTATAAGAAAATACATGCTTTCCCCAATGTCTATGTGTTGTTTTGAATGAATATTAAGGTTTATGAAAATTCATTAAATGTGGAGAATAACCATTTAAAAATTATGGGATATCTAATTGTGATTTCTTCCAAAAGAAATACATCCAACACCCAACTATGTAAATCTTGTATCTTTCAATAATTTTGAAATTATAGAACTAGTTGTAAATTAAAATATTTCAATGAAGATGAAATGAAATATATACGACTGAATTATTCAGTCAGTGATAGAATTTATTTATTTATTTTTGAAATAAAAATAAATATAATATAATTTTAACTTCACATATGTTTTTTAGTTGTTGTGATTGTGAAAAATGAATTCCTAGATACATAAATACTGAAGAAATTAATAATTTTTCCCAAAATCTAAGATATTAAAGTTTCTTAATAAATTATATCCATACAAATTAAGAGCACAACTGTGGCATTAGATAGAATCATTTGTAGATAATTCATAATGATAATATCATTAGTAGATGACTGAGTTTCTACTAATGTTGTTATAACTAACTATATGATTTTTGGGATTCCACCATTGAAGTATATTATAATATTATTTATAAATAGGGAAAGACATAAACCATCAAAATAACAACATTAACATGGAATTTTGATTATTTTATGTATTTTTAAAGTTGTGTAATTTCATGGTTCCAAGAAATATTCTGATCAAATTAATAAATTTTTTTGATTTTTTTGATAAGATCTATATCTTTTGTGGTTTTATGGTAATGATTTTTTGCATTTATTTTGTATGTATTCATTTATTGATCTTGAATGATTGATATCTTATGAGAATAACAAGATAGAGGATTTACCAATCCTATGTGATAGATGGATTATATGGTTGGGAAGGTGTAGTGATTAGGGCAAAAACACTGTACATACCAATATCTTAAGTCAATGGGTTCTGATGATATTAAGAGAGACCATTGGATAGGTTTGAAATTAGGGGCACCTTCCTATAGGTTAAAAATTGGGGCACCTAAAGTAAGTTTGACATTATTACTTTCCACTAATGATAAATAATGGGATTTTATAATTTACTTTTAAAGGATTATTTATTTTTAACCAATATTCGAAGCTTTATTTTTAATCATCCACTATATTCAATATTTGAATTTTCAATTTTTTAAATTTTTTATTTTTTATCTTCCATTTCTAGAGGTTGGATTTTCATGAATTTCTGAAAAAAGTTTTTACAATGGGAAAATAGTATCACTTACAATTCATATTTACAAAAAATAAAATATTTTACTTTAATATTTGAATTGATGGATATTTCATAAATATAATCAACATTAACCTTATGTAAATAAATTTCTAGTGTATTTATTTAGACTTTAATTCCCTACCCTCTAATAATTTACCATAATTAAAACATTAAGAAAACATTCGGTATCAAATAAAGTCTCTCCTCAGTTATAATTTTTTTATTTGTTCATCATATTTTAATCATAGTTTCCTAAAACTAAATGTGTTGTTAGAGGATTTTTTTGAAATAGTTATTTTTATGGTCGGAACACTTCAAAAACGTAATCCAACAATACATCTAATTTTTTATGGATACAATTATAAATATCGGCATGATCATATAGAGTATTTTATCAATATTACTAGAGAATGAAATTTTCTTCGAATGATTGTGAGTTTGATGTTATAGATAAAGAGATTTTATTTTTTTGAAGAAATGATGGAGTATCAGGTAAATTAATAGGTTCATAATATGTTTTTATATTCTATGGCTAGGAAAAAAAAAATCCAAATATCATCTTATGAAATTTAAAATAGAAATTCGAAGAAATTGAAGCTTATATTTATGAATAACTATATTTTTTGAAACTCAAGGAGTTATATTATGAGTATATTGTCAAGACATTTATTTTTTTAAAGGTGGAATAGTTACATAAATACATCAATGTTTTATGATTATTATAAATAGTATGAAATATTTGTGTAATAAATAATTTTCATAAGATCACATAATTGAAAATTTTATTGAAAATATTACAAAATAACAGGAATCAAATATGAAAAATATGTGTCACTAAAACTTTTACTATGATAAGTCTATATGAAATAATTGTACTGTTAATGTCATATAAATTTAGGCAGAATAGGGATGTTTTGAAATGGAAAAGTAAAAATAGAATATTATTTTCATATAATTATAATAATCCTACTATTGGAATCAATATTTATTGATATTACAATTTTATGTCTCCAGTTTTAAGGAATAAATGTAATCATTCTGATCAAAGTAGTTCAAACTATATTCAGAATAAAGAGACTTTGATTTCTAGAAGGATGAGTAGGATTTTCAGTAATAAGAACATTTAATATACTCATTAGAGTGACTAAAAATACATTATATGGAGGTTCTTTTAAAAGTTATATGTCATAAATTTAAGAAGATATTCCATATTATACAATCATTTCCTAACATGAATATGAAATATAGAAATTCAAAGAGATATTTTATGTGTAATGGGAATAACATATTGAATTTATATGGATACATGGAGTGAATTTTTGGAAAATACATCTTATGATAGTTCATTAGAATATAGTTTAAATGAAAGTAATAAAGTCATAGGATTATATATATATATATTGTGAATGATAAAAAAGTATCATGGCTAGGGTAACGAATTAATATATAACAAATTTAACTCTTGATTTAAAAATAAATTTTACTTAAAATGATAATTATTAAACATCATCAAATTATGAAAAATAAAATTCAACAGATAATGAAAAAGTAAATACATTGGGATATGAATAAATTTATCGACTTTTGTTGAAATATATAGATTTTTAATCTCATTGAAATAGAAAATATGATATGGAAAGAAAATTATGATTTTTCTAAAACTAGCCATATTAAAAATAATAATAAAATTTAAAAATCAACCTCTTAAGTCTAAAACATTTCAAAAAATGTATTTCTAAATTAAATTTTGAATTAAATTCCGATATTCAGAATTACATTGTTATGAATAATTTTAATTTTTTTAGTATGAATAAGTTTTTATCTAACATTACCATTAGTAAATTTTTTTTGACAAAATATATAAAAAATTTGGCACTCTAGAACTTTTAATTGAATTTGTTTAATTTTTGAAATATCTTATTTCCAATAAAATTACATTGCAACTAAAAGTGCAATCATTTTCACGGAATTTAAATAGGGAGGTCAAGGGAAAGAAATTATTCCTTCAACACAGTTCAATATTTTTTTTTCAGAAGTCATTTATTCTTGAAAAACTATAAACTATTAAAAAAAGATGTGTTGGGGAGATATTGGTTTCTAAATTTTTTTCCAAACATAACAAATCCCAAAAAAGTCTTATTACCAATAATGTAATTTTATTACTTTTACAAAAAATGTTTTAGTATCAACAATTGAAATAAATAGTGCATGGATAATAGTTGTTCTAGACACATGACATCTGACAATTCAGACATTCAAAAATTTAAATTTTTTAATGGAGTATGAGTCACTTTTGGATGAAGTTAGCTAGTTGAAATAATCAAATTTGTTGATGTTTCATTTCATAAAAAAGCATTAATTTAAAAATGTAAGGCCTCATAAACAACCTTATTTGAATTAATCAATTATGTGATGTGGTTTATCTTGGTAAATTCATGAATGATCGATGTACTTTTCAAAGTAAGGAAGGTACAATCATTATTTAAACCAATAGATATGATAATTCATACAATCTTGACTTAGAAGACATAATTAATTGGAATCTACATTGTTTAGGTGTAACTGGAGATCTATCGTGGTTATAGAATAAGATATTAGGTCACTATAACTTTCATACTAAAGAAAAACTTTCTAGGAAGGAATACTCAATGGATCTAACAAAACTCAAATTTAATCCAAATAGAGTTTTTGATCATTGTTATTTTAGTAATAAACCTTTATCTAGTATTAATCTAAAATGTGATGTATCAAATTATTAATATTTACAGTAAGTGGACATGGATTTATTTGTTGGTACAAAAAACATGATATATTAGTGGAAAAATGTAGAGACTCAAAGCATAACGTACATGGACATTACATTACTTTTGGGGAATTCATAGTACATAACAAAAACACACACACAAGGACCGTAATAGTTTAGTGTCTTTGGAAACTCGGAATATAATTTTCTAATCGTGGTGAAAGATCGTCAACATCTCCCATAAATATCTTCATTTTTTTAAACCTAAAACCTTTCTTTATATCCTGGGGAAAAGAAAACATAAAAGTGTGATCTCAAATGCTCAGTAAGGGTAAACAAAATAAATATCAATCACATCATATTAATAAGAACATAACATTTTGGAAATCTTAACCTGCAAAAGAGATCATAATATCATAACATGGGATAAATCATAGTAGTGAAATGTAATCCCAATAATCATAACATAAAACATTAAACTTTGTGGCATACACAAATAATCATAGAGAATAATTTCTAATTAGTCAAGACTCATTTCCAAGACTATCTTAGTGGACAAAGTCCATTTCTGAACTGAGTTCACTCCTCGTTTCAGTCCTGTTTCACTGAACCGGTTTAACCTACCGTTCCAGCCATGTCTATCTCATGAGATATAAATCTTTACCCAATACATTCTAGGGAGATATAGGTCCCACCCATATAATAAAGAAATCATTCTTACTTGTCCCACAAAATAAACATTCATAACCCAATAAATAAAATGGGTTTCATAAACATCATCCCATCATCACATAATCCATATAAAAGAAATGGATATCATTTCATAATCAGAAAATTGAAACCATGTAAATCATAAAGACATTATACATGAAACATAAACATATGAAATAATGTCATCTTAGATTGAAAATGGTTTTAATAAAACACTTTAAATGAATTATTGAGGAAAATATCCTTTCTTTTTAAAAATCAATTTCTTTTCACAAAATGTCATGCAATTTTAAAAGAAAAAGATTTTGTTGAAAATAGTCATGAAATCTTTTGAAGGAAGCTTCATGAAAATAATGATTTATAAAATCATAAAAATCCTTTCATGCCGTATATGTTAAAAAAACATTCTTCTCGTACTATTTTCAGAAAAGTCAAAAAGTACCTTGTACGAAAAACGACAAAAGATTCTTTTCATATCTTTTACTATAAACTCACCAAAGGGTAAAAATGGATTTAAAAAATTGTAGGTGGATGGAAATAATATGAAATATTGAGGAAACAAGGATGTGGATGATAAAATACACCCCATTAAATACCAAAGTTTAAACAATCTCGGATAAAAATGAGATTGTGATGTTTCCCTTACAATAGGTCCGATTTGCTTCGTAAGTGTCCGAACCTCCTCTTCTTTGAAGTTCCTCTAAAAATTACAAATAAAATACCATTATGTAGGAAATTGTTTTTATATTTCTAATGAATATTTATTGTCGAATTTATCTTATGTATAACCCCATATTAAAAATGATTTACTTATTAAACTTTGATTTTAACTATTTTAACACTTCTTTAAATAAATTATTGATAAATGTTATAATCTAATCCAAGTGGTCCCAAATGGTCATATTTTATTCCTAAGGCTTCATCTGGTCGAATTACACTTATCCAATTTAATTAGGACATGTGTTAGGGTAATAATAATATCATTTTTACCCTTAACTACCCTATTAACTTTTAACCGTGGTAAAAAAAGAAAAAAGTTTCTATTCAGAAAAAATTATTTTCATCTCATTGAACAACATTTTAGTCCTTGATATAAACCGTGTCTCTCAGAATTTCAAAATTTTACTCACAAAAGCGGTAAAATTTTGTTTTATGAAGAATTCAGTTTTTTTAACTACCACTTAGATGTTTCACTATTCATCAAAAAATGAATGTTTCCAGAAAAATTCCAAAAATTAGGCCTAATCTATATTTGATATTATGAATTCAAAATTGTTTTTTATTTTAAAAAACTCAAAACATATCAGTTACATTAACTAATTTAAAAATTAATTCCCATCGTCAAAACAATTAGCGTGTTTTTAAAAGATAATAACTATCAAAAGATTGACACTAGTTTATGTCTGGTATAAATGTGAAATTATATCCAATGAACAACATTGTGTTAAATTGTAAAAATATATTCTAAATATACTTTAAAACCACTCAAATTAATAATTTATCACTATTAATTATTTCGATTAAAAAAGTTTTTTTTAATTAAAATTTAGTATTTTTTACTATTCATCAGAATATGAAAGTTAACAGAAAAGTACCAAAATTTCACCCTATGCTAATTTAGATATTCCGAATCCAAAAATGAAGTACATTTTGAAAAATAAAATTTACAAACTTTCAAAACGTGGTTATTACTATTCATAATGGCTAGTTTTAATAATATTTTAATAGCATATCATTGTTTAGTGAAACTCGGTATTGCGTACTACACACGCTATCAAGGAAGGTCCCGATTGCGTGTAATGCAAGGAAATTCAAGTATGTGTGTTGAGCAAGATCCTTTTGGTGTTGCGTAAAACAGAAGACATTAATGAAATTAAGAATATTTTTCATAAAATCTCGGGGTGTTACATTCTACCCCCCTTAAAATGAATTTCGCCCTCGAAATTCGTCGGGGTTATAAATGGTTTACTACTCGAAAGTTTCTTTAATAGAAACCCACATCATAAAAAGGAATACCATGACAAATATTTAAAAACAAAAGTATGAAATGTAAAGGTTACCCAAATAAACTAATCAATGGGTTTCCACAAAGGTGAAAATATGGATATGGAAGAGAAATCTAACCATCATGTTCTGATGGAGAGTGGTAGAGAACATGGCTATGGAAAAAACAGCAATCACAAATCCATAAATTTTTGATGATCTAAGGTACGAACTGATTCATCAGATATAAGAGCACTAGGACAACATTTTTGGTTTTCAAGATCATTTCCCTAAAGTTGATGAAATTGTAATTAGAAGAAATACTTTCGTGATTTTGGTATAGTCTCACCGTTGGTTGTTCTTTGGAAAATTTCCACTTCATATCTTAAAGAAATGAAGTTGAATTTTTCATTCGTGATGTGTTAGTAGATCATGTGATAGAATGATGGGTCATTCCATCTGTCTCAAACAAAAGGTTAGAAAAGTTGTCAAAAAATACATTAGTCCATCTATAGTGATATTAATCATATATGGTTCCTAAAATGGACTTAAACTTCATATATCATACTGCTTAATATAATAAAACTAGTTTCTACTAAACATTGACTTCCTGTAGGCTAGTGGTAGGCGATAAAGGCTAGTCGCACTTCGGTTGTGGGTTCGATTCCCACAGCCTTGTCTGACGTGATGGGCTGTCGCCCATCCTGCAGGTTGTCCTTTTTGTAAAACTACATTACTATAACATCCCATAAATAATATCTAAAAAGGTTCTATCTTTAAACAATACTAACTTATGTCCAACATATTCCATTCCAATCTTTAGGCTTATCCATAATTTTGCAGTCCATTGTCATATTATAGTGAAAACAATTACCAGAGATTTCATATTAAAAGCATGTTAATACCATCGTTGATCCCCATATATCATAAGATATTTCTTGTTGGTCACATTCCAAACGTTTGAAGGCCTTAATCATGTATTCTCTTGAAAAAAATGAATACCCACTGAACCTTAGTGAAAACAAGAGTGCTGTCAAAAGTTAACTCTTTCCACATACCAAAACCCCAAAATTCTATATACTCAAACCATGGTATAACTATTTCCTTATGTCATTCATGAGCTCATGAATACTATAAAACATTTAATTCTCTCCTTATCCCTTCATTATGCACATATCATATACTTTCCAAAAATATCTGAATAAACATTCATGGTTACTAGTACCATTCATCATACACTTTCAAAACATAAGGAAAGACAACAGTGTAACAATCCTTAGATGTCTCTTTATTCCATAGTACCATGAGATTACTTATAAAACATTACACTTGATAAACATGTAATCATTCTACTACCTTCTTAAACCATTGATCGAGCTTCAACAATTATTTCAACTCACATATCATTTGTAGTCTCTTCATCATCATCAACATAAATACTACCCATATGATCATACTGATTCTCTTCATGAGACTTTCCCTTAGGTCATTGGTTTGCATAATGCCCGTACATTCCACATCTAACAAATTTAACCATTGTTGATGTTGTAGCATTACCATTATTCTCATCCCTGGTGTTATCTACCTTTTCCTTTTCACTTACTGGATTTGTGTCCTTATTTTCCACATCCAAAGCATCTTCCAGTTCCTTTGAAACATTCTCCTTGATGCCTCTTCCCACATGATTTACATAGGGGAAATTGATCTTTCTTTCCTCTATGATCATCATGAATCTCCATCTTTCTCTTATTAGACGAGTCAGGAAACTTACCAAATTTGAGTTTATTGATCATATTATGAGATTGCTGATTCAGCATAATAATGATGTTTGGACTTCCAAATCCCATTTCATTTGGCTGATCATGAAGAATATCAGTCCATTGTCCATCATATCCCCCATTATCGTGAATCATCTTGTTTCCAACCATTTTCTAAAACCCAAAAAGAATAGTGTGAGAGAAAAAAATCACGCAAGGGAAAAAATATAATAAAGGGGGAGTACCTTCAATATCTAACAACTTGGGTTACCATAATTCTAGTACAATAACCTACACTTATACTTAACCTTAGGTACATCCCTAGACATACCTTATAAATATCTCTAGGGTACTCACTAAAGTTCTCACATCCTAGTTTCCAAAGGTTGACTAAACCTTTCCTCTGATACCAATTGTAGAGACCCAAAGCATAACGTACATGGACATTACATTACTTTTGTGGAATACTTAGTACATAACAAAAACACACACACAAGGACCGTAATTGTTTAGTGTCTTTGAAACTCAGAATATAATCTTCTAATCGTGGTGAAAGATCATCAACATCAACCATAAAGATCATCATTTTTTTAAACCTAAAACCCTTCTTTTATATCCTGGGGAAAAGAAAACATAAAATGGTGAGATCAAATGCTCAGTAAGGGTAATCAAAAGAAATATCAATCACATCATATTCATAAGAACATAACATTTTGGAAATCTTAACCTACAAAAGAGATCATAATATCATAACATGGGATAAATCATAGTAGTGAAATGAAATCACAATAATCATAAAATAAAACATGAAACTTTGTGGAATTCACAAATAATCATAGATAATAATTTCTAATTTGTCAATACTCATTTCCAAGACTATCTTAGTGGACAAAGTCCATTTCTGAACCGATTTCACTCCTCGTTTCAGTCCTGTTTCACTGAACCGGTTTAACCTGCCGTTCCAGCCATGTCTACCTCCTGAGATATAAATATTTACCCAATGCATTTGAGGGAGATATAGGTCCCACCCATCTCATAATGAAATCATTCTTACTTGTGCCACAAAATAAACATACATAACCCAATAAATAAAATTGGTTTCATAAACATCATCCCATCATCACATAATCCATATAAAAGAAATGGATATCATTTCATAATAAGAAAAGTGAAACCATGTAAATCATAGAGACATTATACTTGAAACATACACATATGAAATAATGTCATCTTAAATTGAAAATGGTTTTGATAAAACACTTGAAATGAATTCTTGAGGAAAATATCATTTCTTTTTCAAAATCAATTTCTTTTCACAAAATGTCATGCAATTTTAAAAGAAAAGTATTTTGTTGAAAGTAGTCATGAAATCTTTTGAAGGAAGATTTATGAAAATAAGTCTTTATAAAACCATAAAAATCCTTTCATTCCATATAAGTTAAAAAAACATTCTTATCGTACTTTTGTCAGAAAAAGTCAAAAAGTACCTCGTACGAAAAACGACAAAAGATTCCTTTCATATCTTTTACTATAAACTCACCAAAGGGTAAAAATGGATTTAATCAATTGTAGGTGTATGGAAATAATATTAAATATTGAGGAAACAGGGATGTGGATGATAAAATACACCCTAGTAAATACCAATGTATAAACAATCTCGAATAAAAATGAGATTGCGATATTTCCCTTACCTTTGGTCCGATTTGCTTCGTAAGTGTCCGAACCTCCTCTTCTTCGAAGCGCCTCTTTGAGTCCTCCTATTAGGGAACTAAAATTGGTCTTTGAAGAAGACCAGGACCTCTATTATGTTTCTAGTGAAGTGGAGAAGATAATTTGGCAGGGGTTGGCCGATCATGAAGGCTCAAAGTGTTGTGAGGAAGAGAGGGAGGAGGTGCCCTTTTATAAGGGAGGAGAGGGGCACCTTTGGAATAACAAAAAATATTATTTTATTATAAAGTCAAATTCGTTTTTTAATATCCCCAAATTGATATATTTCGATGATAAGGTGGGTATGTGTCGAAATACTATCATCCAATAGAATTGAGACAAGTTTAGGTATCAATTTTAACCTTATCATTTAGATTTAACTTTAAGTTAGATAATTTAACTTTTACCGTGTCTTCTTTTTTTCATACACTATAAGGTTAATAAACTTACTATATCAAGACAAACGAACACCACGTTATTTATTATTAATATATATAACCTTATCTAAGTCATTTGGCTGAACCTTAGATTTTTAGGAATAAAATAACAATTAATAATATAATATTTGTTTTAAAAACTATTTTATGTCAATTTTGACACTATTTAGTAATTGATTTTTGTGAAAATCATAACAGAATTATTTGTTCGAAAAAATTTAATTAAATCAATACTAACATGTCATATTAAACTATAAAATTAGTGTAATTCATAAAAATTCTCAAATTACATTTATTTGGGTATTTATAACATCAATTATGTCAATATTTCATTAATAAGATAATTACAACATCATTGTTGTGTCATAAATAAATTAAATTATTTAATGTCTAAAAATTACAAATAAAATACCATTTTGTAGGAAATTATATTATATTTATAATGAATATTTATAGTCGAATTTATATTATGTATAACCTAATATTAAAAATTATTTACTTATTACACTTTGATTTTAACTATTTTAACCCTTCTTTAAATAAATTAATAATAAATGTCCTAATCTAATACAAGTGGTCCTAAATGGTCATATTTTCTTCCTAAGGTTGTTTCTGGTCGAATTACACTTATAAAATATAATTAGGACATGTGTTAGGGTAATAATAATATCATTTTTACCCTTAACTACCCTATTTACTTTTAACCGTGGTAAAAAAAAGTATAAAGTTACTATTCACCAAAAATTATTTTCATCTAATTGAACCACCTTTTAGTCCATAATATTTACTGTGTCTCTCGTATTTTCTAAATTCTACTCACAGAAGCATTAAAATTATGTTTTATGAAAAATTCAGGTTTTTAACTACTACTTACTGGTTTCACTATTCATCAAAAAATGAATGTTTCCAGAAAAATAACAAAAATTAGGCCTAAGATATATTTTAAATTATGAATTCAAAAATGTTTTTTATTTTACCAAATTCAAAACATATCAGTTACATTAACTAATTTAAAAATTAATTCCCGTCGTCAAAACAAATAGCGTGTTTTTAAAAGATAATAACTATCAAAAGATTGACACTTGTTTATGTCTGGTTTAAATGTAAAATTACATCCAATGAACAACATTGTATTAAATTGTAAAAATATATTCTAAATATACTATAAAATCACTCAAATTAATAATTTATCACTTTTAATTATTTCGATAAAAAAAATTTTTTAATTAAAATTTACTATTTTTCACTATTAATCAGAATATGAAAGTTATCCTAAAAGTATCAAAACTTTACCGTAAGCTAATTTCGATATTCCGAATCCAAAATTGAAGTCCATTTTGAAAAATAAAATTTACAAAATTTCAAAAAGTGGTTATTACTATTCATAAAGGCTAGTTTTAATAATATTTTAATAGCATATCATTGTTTAGTGAAACTCAGTATTGAGTACTACACACGCTATCGAGGAAGGTCGTTATTGCGTGTAATGCAAGGCAATTCAAGGATGCGTGTTGTGAAAGATCCTTTTGGTGTAGCGTACAACACAAGACATTAATGAAATTAAGAATATTTTTCATAAAATCTCGGGGTGTTGCAAAAACACTGTGTGTATGACTTGGTTGACTATTACAATAGATTTACTTAAGTTCATATTATCCCATTAAAATATGTTGATCTTATTGATTTATTATTATTCCTAATTGTATTTAAAATGAGAAAAACTTACCATTGATTGTTATTAAAAGTGATCATGGTGGGGAATTTATGAACTCATATTTGGACATTTTTTGTATAAATAAATGTATTAATCATAATTTTTTAACACTTATAACACTATTTTAAAACAGAGTTATTGAATAAATAAATAAAATTCTTCCTAAAATTACTCATTCTTTTCTAGGTTCTTTTTTGTTTGTTATATATTTTTAGGTTGAGGATGCATGTACTGATTATTATTCTACAATTCGAGTTTCACCTAAACATTATCTATAAAAACCTTTTTATGGGTTTTGGTATTGAGTAAATACGTGACTTTTTAACTTTTGAGTTTTGGGTGTAAATTATTCAGCCTGAATATTGAAGATATGTTGCATAAATTTGACCCTGAAGTTATAATGTAATTTTTTTGGTTATTATAAAACTAGTAAGTCATATAGAATTTTTAATAAAATAAAATATTATTTTGAATAAAAATTTCATGTAAATTTTGATGAAAGTGAAATTTTTGTTACTATAAAACCTCTGTAAGTTTATCCTCCATATGATGTTTTTGAAAATGCTCCAATCAGTATTTTGGATATTGAATCACAAACACTGATATAGAAACTTATAAAAGTATGATCATTATAATTTTAATATTTATAAATCACATCAATATAATGTGTAAATCTGAAAATTAATGATCAACATAACACCTTAACTAAATATGAGAAAATATTAAGGAATCTTCTTACTAATAATATTGTTAGGTATTTATATCAACTGGTTAAATCTATATGTTATTTACAGAATCATTTTTGGAATCATATTTTCTTATTATAATTTGAACCTAAAAAAGATGATGATTCCATAGGATATGAATGTTAGAAAATATATATACAATAATATCTTAATCCATTTGGAAGGAATGAATTTTGTACCATTGTTTAATGAAATAATGATCCACTATTTAGTAGAGTAAAATGGTGTTTTATAATGGAAATGTGATGAAAATGGAACTATTTTGTGGAATAAATCAATTTGTGTTACTATTTTTTGTTTTCAAAAATAAGGAATATATTATTGTGAAACCTTTGCACTGGTAGCAAGTTTATAATAAATTCTAATCTTATTAGACATTGCAGCTCATCTAGATATCACATTAATTTTAATGGATGTTAAATGTTATTTTCTTATTGGATATAGTCAAGAGAAATTTTATATTGAATGAACTCAATGTTTCGGAGACACTAAATTTTTGAAAAATGTATTTAAACATAATAGAGTAACATATGTACATAAACAAGCCTTAAGAGATTTATATGAAGGACTTATTGGATATTTAATTCAAAATAACTTTTGGAAAATAAGTTATACTAAAATTAATTTATCAGAAGAATATTTTTAAATAAATCATTTTTTTTATGTTTATTCTGATGAAATTATTTTTGGTTAAACTCAAAATAAAATTTCAGATAGTTTTTCAGAAATTTCAATAATGAGTTCGAAAAGCATATGATATGTGAAATTAACATTTTCTATTTTTTTAAATTCACTTAAAATAAGAAGAAAAAAATTAACTAAATATAAATATATAAAATACTTACTCAATCATTTTATTATAATGATTCAAGTATAAGTACTCTACTGGATCTTCTATAAAAAATTATTCCCAATTAATCATATAAATTAGTAGACCAACAACATTATTGATGTTTGATCATAAATTTAATATATCAAATAGAATGATGACCATAGATTATGTTTTTAGTATTTTTTTGTGCAGGAATTGATGAAAATACAATGCAATAACATTTAAAAGCGGTAAAATGTATTTTCCACCATCATAAAAAACATTTGAACTTATTTTATTTTTTTATTTTAAAAATTATTTTATACCAAAAATTTACTCAAATGTTGTATTTTTATTACGAAAATTATATATAAAACGTACTTCCCAAATATTTAATTTTTTATAAGAATCTATATTTTCATGTTTTTGAAATAAGAAACATTCTGAAGCACTTTCCACCTTTGATATTGAGAATGAATTATGTGGAAGATATTGTACTCATGTTTTTTTGATGCATCACACACACACACATTTTGGCATGATTTACACTCAAAATACAGTCCTTTATGATAATATTAGTGCTATATATCTATCCAAGAACCAAAAACAAAACTCATGAGAAAAAACAATAGATTTATGAAACCATTTTGATAAATATCACTCACAAAAAAACCAATGAAAATATCAACATTATAAGAGTTGAAAATTAGATTGCTGACATTTTTAAAAAACCATTAAATTATTATAAATTCACATATATTATATAGAAGCATATAATGATCAACCATAAATGATCTTTAATTCATTTATTATTCACTCTATCACTTTACATTGGAAAACTCTTTGAGTGAGGGGTAGGAAATTCTTATTTCATTCCCTCAGTTTTTTTTATTTAATCTATATTATGTCATATAAAAGTTTTGAGATAACTAGCAAATATTAATAGTCCATTAAGTGGGTGAAAGTTCAATATTAACAATTTACACAAAAATTTTCAACTTATATATGTTTTTCATAAATATAATAACATAAAAATAAAACATTTGAATGGTAATTATTATAAAATTATTCTTTTTTGATAAATTACTCATTATAGGGGGAGTAATTATTATCATATTTTTTATGGTTTAAAACCTTCTGAAAGGTAACTGATATTTTAATATGAATCAATTTTAAAATTTATTGTTAAAAATAATTTTCATAAAATATTTTTTGTCCACATATTTTCACATGAATCATTATGGACCACTCATATAATAATGAAAAAATAATTTCATGATAGTAATAAAAAATTCCTATATAAGGACTAAAATATTAATAATTTTAGTCACACAAAATTTTCTATCATTTTACTTCTCCATTATAGGATGTAGTGAATTTATATTTAAGAATCTTCAAGTGTGATTTTTAGACTAATCCCCAAATTTTTTATTATAGTTCATGGTTTTATCCTCAAAAAAGTCAGATCATTGGATGCATGTGAATAAATATAATAGATTAGTGGTGTATAAGGTATTGTTTAAACCATTATTATAAAGAGATATGTATGCTAATATAATGAAATTCCAAATAATTTCCAAAATCCTGGTGGAAAATATTGTGTTCAATATATGAACTTAGCATGCATGAAGATCTCTCAAAATATGAAATCATGGTCAAAATGGAATTAATGTAAAAAATTATATTATTTCAAACATCATAAAAGGATTTTTTAAAATCTATATGCTTCATAAGTATCTAAAGAAACTCAAATATATTTTTGTAGAATTTTTAAGAGAACAAATTTTTTAAATTTTTTATTATATTTATTTTATTCATTGAATTTTTTTATTAGTATATTGTTAATAAGATCACCTCAGTGTTTATGATTTAATATCACAAAAGGGGAGAAATGTTTTAAAATATGAGAAAAGTTAAGGGGAATAATTTTTATATAGTATTATATTAGTAGTATCATATGATAAATGTTACCAAACAAATAAGTGTTAAATTCATTGTACGAATCATAAACAATATTCTTTAAAATTTAGTCAAACATTTCAATTTTCTTTGCGTGTATTGTGATTTCAATAAAGGGGGTATTTTCGAGTTAATTAATGACTTGATTTATTTATTTTTTAAATAAAAATACACTTCATATAAAATTTATTTAACCTATGTTTTTTTAGTTTCAGAAATTATACACAATGAATTTCTTGAAATTGAATTACTAGAAAACCTAATATGTTATGTGAAAATCCAGTGGTATAAAATTTTCTAATAGATTACTTCAACCAGATTCATGATCACTATAAAAATGTTGGATAAAATAAACTTTAGATATATTATTATGATAATATCTTCAACAGATGATGAAGTTGATTCCTTTATTGTTACCAATGACTTTAATATTTTGGAAACTATACCCATGATTTTTTACAATTATTTATATAAATATATTATCCCATTGAGTGTCATAAGAATAAAAATAATACAAAATTATAAAATTTATTGGTCACATTGATGTTGTTCAATTACTTATTTTTATATTTCTTCCAATTAGAGTTTAACTTTCTTTCTGAGTGTTTTTAGTAAGAGATAAATCTTTAGAGGATTTGTTATAATGCTCTTATAATTTATATTATATTTATTCATTTACTAATCATGCATTATTAAGGTATTACCTGAATAAGAAGACATATTATTTAATGATCCTATCTGATTTAGGTATCTAGGGTTATAAAGATAGAGTTCTATGAGATATAACACTATACCTACTGATAATTTATGTTTAAGTATTTTAGGTATAACAATCTATACATTTTAATAGGTTTAATATCTAGGATACCTTTTAAGGGGTAAAAAATTAGGGATAAATAAATTTAGTTTTATAAACATCAAGCATTCTAAGGTTAAATGATGTGATTTTATAATATCCTTTTAATGTATTATATGTTTTGTTATGAAATACTCTATATATTTATTTTAAACATACATTATATTAAAAATTTTAATTTAATCTATGTTTAAATATTATATTTCAATGGTTTTATTTGTTTTCATAGTATTTTCAATAATTCATTACAAACATGAATCTGTTATAATAATGGTTTTCCTTATTGTATATATTTAAACAAGAAGAATAATTTTACTCTAACGTTTGAATTGATGGATATTTTTTAAATGTGATCAATGTTAAACATATGGATGGAAATTTTATTTTAAAATTTATAAAAAAAATTAATCCCCTTCTTATATATTACCTAAATTATATCATTGGGATAATATGAATATCAAATAAAACCCTATGTCACCTTTCTTATTCACATATGTGGTGGGTGCCACATGCCTCACTAAAAAAAGATTATGAAAATAAGTAATAATATAGTATAATGTGGATATATTTGCCTCTAGAGATGAGAATTTTTGAAGCATTATTTTTGTATGCGGGTTCAAACAGTGTTGGGAAAAAGAGAACAAGTATGTGTGTATTTTTATAAAAGTAAAATGTTGTTGAAATATATTTAAAAATAGTAGTATCATTTAAATAATTCTATAACATTTATATTTGAGTTATGATTTTGTTAATTTAATCTCTCATTCTATATCACTAATGATTTGAATCCTTGAGTGATTAACTTCTTTCAAGATTTTTAGTTCAAACATTAATATGCAACGATCACTACACTCCTTGCTCCCACCTGACCTAGTAATAATGAACCTCAAATTTCAATTTTATTAAAGTACATACTTTCCTCACTTGAGAAATATGGAAAACAAATGGTTCATTTGTTTTCATCCCCATAATACTTGAGGAATGAATGAAAATAAACTATGTTGTGTAAATCACATATAGTCAACAAAAAATAACCATTTATGGTAAGAAAAAGAAGAAAAAAATTATAGAATTAATAAAAATTGTTCATCAATAGGGGTTGAGTAAGGCTCATTATATTTAATAATATGTGTTTAGTATTCAATCACTAGAGAAATAAAAATCAATAATAAAAAAATGAAACTATCTCAAACATTATATCTATTTGATAGTGAGCTCTATACCCTTTAATAGAGTCATGTTTAATGATTCAAAATCAACTGTGATTAGAGGATATAACACACTTACAATTCTTTGTCTCTCAAAAATGATGAGATACAATTTATTCAGAATTCTTTTTTGATTGGTGTGCTCCCTTGATCCCAGCATATATTCTCTTCCTACTTTATATCAGGCATCTATTGTGAGTTTGAAACAATTTTTGTTATTTTACTTTGTGAGAATTAAAGGTCATATTTTTACAAGAATGAGATGCACATGTACTGGATATGATAACCATGGTCAGGGTTCTTCGAGATTTATTTTATTATAATTGAAAATTTTCTTTAAGTACTTAATAATGTATAACTTCTCTACGTCATCCAAAAAATATTATTTATGTTTATCTGTAGAATAGTGTAAAATGTCAAATATATATTTTGTTTGAGGATAATTTATTAGGTATTAAATTATATGGATGAAATTATAATATATATCTACTTCCCCATCTGATCCATATTATATAAAAAATTTCATGATTTTATATAACTTACATTATCTTCATAAAATATTGCATATCATCTGTGCTTCATAAAAAATTATTACAAACTTATAGAAGGTTTTGGGGATTTTAATATTCGTGTCTCTATAAGATATTAGTAATTAAAAGGAATCATCCCTTTACTCTTCAGAAAATATGTTGGACATTGTACTTCTTCAGAGTTTACAAACTAAAAAATGTTGTGTATCATCTTATTTGAGAAAAAATATATTACAAATTCTTACATTTATTAATTTCTTGATCTTACCAAGACAAAAATGTTATGTTTTTTCTATTTTAGTCAACAAAAACTTGCATATACTTCTATTTCATCAAATCAAAAATAGAAACAAAGTATTACAAATAACCTAGTCCTTTTCCATTTTCTTCAAATTCATACGAAAATATTTTATGTATTTACCAAATATATTATGAATGGAAAATACGGGATCAGTTTTATTAAATTACCTATAGAGGGGGACTTTTTACATTTTTCAATAGTCTTTAACTTCCACAAGATAAAAAATAGACTACTTCATCTTCTTACTTCTAAACTTCCTAAATTTTAGAAGTTACTTGAAAGTCATATAATATATTGATTCCGTATAGGCTTTATTGAAATTAGTTACCAAATTTTAAAAATAAGTAAAAATTGAATACTCCAACCATATTATTAACTAATCCTAAGTTCAGTGAAAATACAAGATCAAATTTATTTATTTAGTAATAAAATAAAAAAAAATTGAAAATTCTATATAATTAAAATACAAAAATTAAAAAATTGTTTCTTAATAACTCAATAATATATAAATAAGAACATTTTATCAAATTTATAAGGGTCCCACTTCTTCTCATACAAATTTCATGTTATAGGATTGTAAAAATAATATAATTTAGTGGAATACTGATTTTAAAGGGTGGTACATTGTTAATCCCTCTCTCATAAGTTTTTTTCCAAATATTCTATTCAAACATCCTTGATACTTGTTATATGAATTTAAAATATTTCATTTCACCTCTTACATCCATGTTAGTAATTCTATAAACAATTATTACCCATTTTTAAATTAGAAATCATTGGAATATTTCTATCCATGTTCTTGATAATTACATATTAGATGATTATGGACAAACTCAATAGTAAACCATCCCAAGACATCAGATATGTAACACCCTGAAATTTCAAATTAAGAGCATTGCATTTGATAGTGTGTATAGAACACATCACCATGAATTTAAGGGGATATAATACCTAGAGATGATACTATATATTTTGAACTTTAAGTTAAATAAATATTTTATATTTCTCGTAATGAAATTGATACTGAGTTAGGGTATGTTTCACAAAACAATGTGTATCTTAAAATAGATTGAATTACATGCAAGACTGTGATTTTTGCTGAATGATGATATATTATTGAAATATTATTTAATATATCCTAGATATTAAATTATTATTTATGAAATGATATGATTAACATAAAAAAATATTGTTTACACATATATAAAATGAATCCATTTTTTCATGTTAATTAGAAATGAATATGGAAACTGATTGAATGTAAAGTAAAATTTTATTATTATTATGGTCACAAAGCTATTTTACCCTAAAATATAAAATTAATTACAAATAATGAATTATATTAATTTGATATATATATATATATATATATTTTATCTTCAATCAAATTTTTTTAATATTCATCCAATAGATTTTGTAGGATTAAGATAAAAACAAAATGAATTTTATTCGTAATATACTATATTTTTATTAAGGGGTTTTTACCAACTTTTAATGGAGAACATATTTAAAATCAAAAGTTTGGAACATTAATGTATTAAATATGTCATAATAAACTTAATATATTATGTATAGAGATAAAAATTAGATTAGGGTAACTTTCATTATTTTCTATAAAGTTTAATTTTTCAATGAATAGTGAAGAATACTGAATTTTGGTTCAAAATTATTTTTCACCTAATTAATTGGTAAGTATAATTATTTTTTGAATTGCTTAAATTTTTTATTAGATCATATTTAAATAACTTAATCCAATTTAGGTCATTTTAATCAATTTCTATTGGAATTTGACTATACAGATGTAACAAGAATTTGGACGTTTTTACCTTAAAACCCCACATTGTCATCCCGTCTGCAAAATCAAATTTGAATTAAATTATACCACTTATTTTAGTATAATTTGAAAAAAAATTATTAATTTGTTTTAATAAGAATAATTTATAATGTACAATAATTTCAACATAGGTTTTTTAACAAAAATTTTAGTGAAAATGATTAAAACTAATTACAACGATAAAAGTTAAATTAAGATTAATAAGGGAAAAACCTTAACCTTACATCTGAAAAATTACTACACAATTGTACAAAATCTATTTACGGGCCATATTTATACCCAATCATATTTTTTCTAAAATCGGGTCCATTACTATATCCACATGAAACAGTAAAAACGTGGGGAGAATTCCTTTGTCCAAATATTACAAGAGTGCCACTCCTCCTCCATTAAAAAGGCCACCAATTCTCCCTCTTACTCAAAACAATAAAAAACATATTTTCATAAAATATCTACCCAAATAACTTCCCAAAATCCCTATCCTCATCCTTTAAGCCACCCTTTGGGAATAAATTCTTCCATGGAATCCCTTTGGTATAAACTAAAAAGAGTTACTCAATTTTAAGGAAATGTCTTCCAACGTCACTTTTATTTCATTCCCCTCTCTAATCCCTATACTATTCTTAATCAATGATTATATGAAAAATTATACTTAATACACTAGTATTTACTTACATAATTATTTCTACCAACACTTGCACACACCTTCATATAATTAGTAACAAACATATTGATTCTCTATACAATGAACTTCCGCCTCACGAAACGATGATTCTTCATTTTATACTTTAACACCATTAATGGTGGCCATTATGATGTATTGTTTTATTTATGATATTTATACGACATTTATAATATCTTTTTCCTTTTTAAATTTTCATTTTTCACATACCTATATTCATTACATCTTGTAGAAATATGATAATTTCGTTTGAGAATGCGTGGACTACCGCCACCTCAAAGAGATGTGACTCATTCATTACACTCATGGAATGTATAAATGATGGTATAAGTAAAAATACATAGTATATATAAAATAGATATGGTACTTTAATTATAATATACATATATAATTTACTTTTAATTGTTTCAATACAAAAAAATGTGGTGTTGATGCGTATGTACAACCTATCATCTCCATGACAGGGGTATTTAATTTCTTATATACAAATGTTATATATTATTCTAAATACATATATATTGAATATATCATATAATTAACTCATGGTTTAAATTCTATATATTATGACATAATGAACTAATTAATAGGAAACATGAAAAACTAGGCAATTAACTAATGAAATAGTTAAAATAATTAATGAGTGTTTAAAAATGGGTTTTAAAATATTACAAGAAATTAATATATGATATTATAAGAATTGATATGTTTATTTTATAAGTTAGTAACATATTTTAAATGACCATACAAAAGGATAAAGTGTAGACATCAAAATGGAAGGTTAAGGTAAGGGATTCTTGTCTCACTTTTCATTCCAGGAGGCATATGCCATTATATAGTTTACCACTTTGGTTTGGTGTATCTACTTCCCATATTGAAATATTATTTCATGAATTAAATTTATTTTTATGACATTCAATTTTTAATTTATTTGATTGGGAATTATTATTTAATTGTTTTAATGTGGTATGGGACACTTTGGAATGTTTAAAGATTATTTTTCCTCAAGAATGTTGAAATATCAAAAACCTGTGTGTTTACATATCCTTCTCTAATGTATTATTGATAAATACATATTCATCATTCAATATGGATATATGATAAGACACATTGATTATTAATTAAATTGAGTATTTTATATAGGAGGAATTCATTGGACTAGTAAGAAACAAGTTCAGGATCGTTTAACGTAATCCCTACTATTTAGGGATGGTTAATGAATGCCCCTCAATGCATCGGTCATCTCGTGAGATGAAATAGTCAGATACCTGGCTCATATGGGTTTTTACTCGATAAATAAATCATCTTGTGAACGTTATTGATGATAATGGTTCCATGTACCTATAAACATGGTGTACATTAATTAATCATTCCAATCATTTTTTTAAAATTCATCCTTGAAATTCTACGTCGACATATCTATGGATACATTTACTTTTCAGTTCATTGATTAAATGGAATGTGTTTTAGTTTCATCTCTTTACATATCTAATTTTATTTATCTAGTTATTTTAATGAAATGTGTTATCAATTATCTATCTTTCCATGTTGATTTATTCTCATTGATTCATTATTCCTTCTACATTACTTACCCATACTCAGCATTTGATCCCACCCTTATTATGTCTCATTTCCCCAGGTTATGAATAATAAAAAATTTAATGAGTTTTGAGTATGTTATTTATTTCTTTTTATTATGTATAATTTTTTTATTTCCAATTTATTAGTGTATTATGGGTATCATGTATGTAATCTGGATTTACAAAAATTCTAAACTTATCGGTCCTTTGGGATTTCATCCTTTGTAATCATGATAGTGTAATAAAATAATTCACATGCTTCAGGATTCTAGGTTTAGGGAATTATATGGTTTCCCCACAAACATATTTTAATATCCCTTTCATAGAATAAATAATTGGTAAGCCATATCTCAAGTCACACCAACTCTTATTTAATGGAAAAATCACACACACATCTGGTTTGTTGACTTTGGAATACTTCTATATCCATTTCCATATTTTTTTACTATAGTTTATATGAGTAATCCGAATATCATATATGTAGTCTCCCTAAGGTGTTAGTTTTTTATATTTGACTCATTTCCCAAGGTCATGTTCAAAGTTCTAGTTTTATCAAGTTATAATTTGGATAACCCATAATTTTTTTACCATTAAAAACACTTTACCTAGTCTTAAAACAAAATAATCCATTGTTCACTATTTTTTGGTCAATTCAAGGATTGGAAATGGAAATTTACATCGTATTTTGAATTCCATTCACAAGGATAAAATCATACTAAATAAAATAAAACAATGTAAACTATTTTTAGTCTATGATGCTTTATATTATTACATAAACTTATCATATAAACTAACATTAATTAATTTTGACATATTATTGGTAATTTTTAATTATACATAATTTGTTATTATATAATGTTTTTATGAAAATTGAGAGTTTGGGGGAGTATTCAATCATACGGAATAGGGAGGATTGAGGTGTCCTCCAGAGGTTCCTTATAAAAAATTGATGAAATTTCCTAACTTTTTCAATTGAAAGGTCTATTGTGATTCAGATCTTCTAATCACAATAATTAGGGTTTTTAGGAAGTTATTTATACCCAAAGTGTATCTTATAGGTTCATAATCTAGTCCATATGGTTATATTTTAATGTCTTTTGTATGATTCTCTTCACTTCCATGTTTGATACCTCAACATTCCCTTTTTTAAGGGTAGTATGAATTAAATCTCTTGTGTTTCACAACACACTACTCAATTAGTGATTCCATGATTATGTTATAATAGTGTGTGGCTTGATTACTATAAATTTCCCATGGTATTTCAGACATATAAAAATGTGTGATTATAAAACATCAATAGCCACTCATAAATCATTAGTTCTGGTTTTATAGTCATCATTCTATTTGGAAATATATTGTTAAAATAATATATCAAAATCCAATGAAATAAGAAATGGATCAATGAAATATATTCCATACAAATAAATTTTTTCCAATAAATCATTTTTCTTAGGTAATTTCTTGTCTTTTAGAAATATATCAAGATAATAAGCAGTTCATATCTTTTTTGTCAAAATTATTGTTATATTTAAAAACTACTGTCCAAAAAAAATTTCCTTTTAAAACATTATTATCTTTGTATTGATGTCCAAAGTAGACTCTCCATGCAAGTGTATGACAAAATTTAAGAACACATGTTACATATTTATCTAGTATTAATATTATAATCACTTCATCAGTATCGATTGTTCATAAGTATGAATCTTCAAAAACATAGTTCTTTGAGTTGGGTTTTAAATTAAAGAACATATTAGTAGAAAGAGTAAAGGTAACATTATGGTGTCCAAGTAGTTTAGCATTTTTAAATACCATAGAGCCTTACTGTTGAATTCATAGATCTATTAATCGGGGAGTGTATCATTCAGGTCTACTTTGGTATGTTATTTAACCTTAGAATTATTGGTCAATTTTTTCATGTGGTTTGTAACCAAGTTCTCATAGAGTTTTTTTATCCTTGATCTCGATGATGAATTATTGGAATATAAATAATCCACATTATTATACATGTTTTTGTATTATATTTCCTTATCAATTATCAAAGAGTTTCATAATCAAAATAAACTATTACATTACTTCATCTAAAATAAGAATGGAATTTTTCAATACAAAAAATGTAAAAAAAAATATTGGGTTTTATGTAGTTAATCTATGCTAGAACAAGGGCCAGTAAAGCATAGTCTATCACATGGGAGTGTTCATTGATCATTTAGGACAATGATGCTCCTACTTTTTGATTAATTGAATTAACAACACTATAATGGGGTTTTTATAGGGTAGTGTCATGATCATAGGGGTTATTGTATGGATCTCCATGAGTTTGTAAAAATAATTCTCGTATGATTTCAAAAAAATAAAATCAATATATTTTTTAAGAAGTTAAGTCATAGGAAAACATGTTTAACAATGGTGGGTATGGTTATGTCAACATTGGACTTATTTACTTCAATCCATTCATTATAAAAGATATATCACATGACATTACACCTTTACACCATAACGATACATTTTTCAATGGTTAAAACCATATTCCTTTTAATGATCCATTACAACAATTCATAAAAATTCTCAATACACCTTTCAAAAGTAATTCAATTCACTATAAACCACCATAAAATACCTCAATTTATCTTTTAATAATGTATCATTAGATGCATACCATGTAGTATTTGAATGAACCTGGGGAACATGAAAACCCAAAATTCATTCCATATTACAAAATCATATCAAAGGTACAAATATATATTGTTTTTCATTGATCTTATACTACTATATGGTCATAAAAAATTAAAAAAAATCAATTAAATAATAATGATCCTTTCTTTCTCATATCTCTAGAATCTGATCAATAAAATGAATCATGTGGTTTCTTTTACAAGTCATGTGGATAAGTTTTCATTAATATATATATACCATTCAAATATTTTTAATCTTATTTGTAAATAATTAAATTTTTTATTATTAATCTTTCAATCAATTTACAAAATCCATTTGTGATGGATTCAGCTTTATTTAATGCAATATATAAGTTTTGATTCACAATCTAGTAAGATATGGTGCATTAAAATGTTGGAAATAATCCCAAGTATGTCCTCTGATGTCTATAAAAAATCCATAACATCTTATTTTAGTATAGTAAATAGTTATTGTTCAAAATATGCTATCCATTTTTTTAAAATTATTTCCAAAAGGTTTTTGTCTTCTATAAGATCGAAATATTTTATTTTTGATGGTTATGGTTTTATCTCCAATTCATTTGGTTATTATAATGATATTATTAACTCACTTTTAATCACAATGGCAATCTTCATGTGAAAAAATTATAAATGAGTAACAAATTTGTGAAAATAATCCAATTAATATTCATCCTTATCAATCTAAAATAGATCACTACACTATTATAGTTCCTCATTCAATTCTTTTTTTAAGACAAAATTATAATAATGATTTGGTGATTCTAAGACTACTTCTATATTTACTATTTCTTCCAAAATTTTAATATATTCCTCTTACTATAACAAGTTTCATGATGAAAAAAATTAAAAACATACTTTTCTTCCCAAGGCAATTTTCTAAAATCTAAGATATTAAAATTAATATTATCTTCAATAAAATAAATTAAAAGGATTGATTCATGAACATTTCCTATAATTATTAGAATTTTTAAAAATATCCTCCCCAAGACTAAAGGGGATTGTGAAATACCACTCTCTTATTCCATATTAAAGATATAAAAGTCAATAGGGAATAAACGACCTCTTAACCTTATACCTATATCCTCCAAAACATACAAAAGGTATGATGTAGATGAATTTTCGATCTACACTAAAACTCTTTTCGGAATTAAATCTCCAAATTTTTGTGAATGGTAACTTGAGTAAGTCCTAAAGATTATTGATTCTTGAAAATCACATAAAAATCAATGAATTTGATATTTCATATAATTAAAGGGTGTAACATCCCGTCCCGACTCACCCTCAAATAGGTAGTCGGGACGGTCTCCACCTAACATCAAGAGAGTATCCCGTTACGCAAGAGGATGTCGACAAGTAGTGAGGGTCTATGGATAGTCCATGGGGAGAATATACCCTCATATTCATAATGCACAATGGACATAGATAGTAACTTAGATAACAGTGGAAGAAGATAAAATACTATAAACAACTGAATAAATAAAATGTCCAATACCAATTTATACAATGCATGCATGTTATCTTGATATATATCTGAATCTAGTAAACAAAACATCATGCTTCACATCTCAATATATAAATAAAGAAAATATTCAAATGCCCAAGTGATATCTCTATGAGAATCTCGAGATCCTACTTGGTCCTTTTCTACTAACTCCCATGTAAAAGAAAACAACAATAAAAAATATTCAAGGTCCTGTAAAGAAGTAGAGTCTACTCAGGTACCGCAGTGCAACAGAAGCCCAAATATAGCGTGAGATATAAATCTCAGTAGGTCGAGACCACCGATGTATATCTCAATCTAGACAATTAAATAAAATTAAATATAATGAAATTATATCAAAGCAATAACATAATTGAATAAATAACCAACTACCCATCCAATTTCCTAAGGGACACCTGATGGTGATACCTACTTTATCCCACAGTTGGTATGTCTGATCATGTCAATTAGGAATATATATATATAGTAACAGTGTGGGTATATATATATATAAACTGATAGATATTCTTATCATCAACCTCTGTGAACCAAGCATGAACCAAGGCCGAATGGACATATACCCTAGATAATATTTCTGGCCGGACCAAGATGTAATTCGTAGACATTTATTACCAGGGGAAGCACTCATGGTGTACCCCTGGTACAAACTCTAAGAGCTCTCATAGTCTCATGGAAAACAATATTGAATCCCACATGGTCTTTCTACCCCATGATCTCTCAATCCTTTCAGAACACGATGTCTGATGGGTCAGGACATAACACACAGACATACATTCCCAAGAGTAGCACACACAGTCTATCCCCTAGCTCAACTCCACAGGCTCTCATAATATTTAGAGGATCAGCACAAAAACTAACAAATTATTTCTCCCCAAGGGAACTCACAGCCCCTTGGATTCCCTTCCTATACAAGCATAACAATTCACAACATATAATTCATGAACCATTTAACCTCTCATGAATTTCATTTCCCCATTTCAATTTTATATAAGCAAGCATATTCATATTTATAGTTTAAGTAAACTATGTTAAGTATTTCAAAAAAAACATTACCTTGGGATTCACATTCAACTCAAAAACATGAGGCAATTCCCACTCATTCATCTCATTGGACACACTCAAATCCATTAGCCAACTCAACAATTAACTAGGTACACAAATCCCATTAATTAATTTATTAATTAATTAGTCAACCACACAATTCCAATCTCAACATTAATTTTCCAAAATTAATTATCTCATTGTAAATATCAACTCTCCATATTAAATTAGAAAATTAAATATCAAGATTATAATATCAAGGTCACATAATTAATTGATATATAATTATCCCAACTTGGACAAATTTTATATCTCATAATTAATCCCCTGATTAATTATATCAATTAGAATTCTCAATCAACATAATTAATTCATGCTTAATTACTCAACTTATCAAATTTAATATCTCTTAATTAATCCCCTGGATCAATTTCCTTAATTAAAATTCTCAAAGCATATCATTAATTCACATTTAATTATCTCAACTAAGAAAATTTGACACCTCATAATTAATCACCCGATTAATTATTTCGATTACAATTCTAAAAGCACATAATTAATTCACTATTAATTACCTCAACTTATCCAATTTCATATCTCTTAATTAATCCCCTGATTAATTTTCTCAATTAAAAATCTGAAAACAAAACAATAATTAAGAATTAATTATCTCAACATAGAAAAAATAATATCATATAATTATTCCACAGATTAATTATCTCACCTACAATTCTCAAAGGACATAATTAATTAAAAATGTAATTATCTCAAATTAGTCAATTTAATATCTCATAATTAATCCCCTGATTATTTATCTCAATTAAAATTCTCAAAGCACGAAATTAATTCAAAATTAATTAACTCAACATAGCCTATTTTATATCTCATCGTTAATCCCCAGATTATTTTTCTCAATTAAAAATCACATAAAAAAATTAATTCACAACAAATTATTTCAACATAGTAAATTTAATATCTTATAATTAGTCTCCCAATTAAATATTATCTCAAATAATATAATTATTTCATAATCAATTATTTCATGGAAACCATTTCAATATAACATAATTATTTCAAAAATTAATTATCTCTAATGAAACAATTTCAATATAACAAAATTAATTTAAAATTTAATTATCTCTAATGGAATAATTTCAAGGTCATATAATTAATTCACATATTAGTTATCTCTAATTCAAAGGTTTCAATATCACATAATTAATTAGAAAATTAATTATCTCAATGAAACTGTTTCAATATCACATAATTAAGTCAACAATTAATTATCTAAATTACAATTTCAAAGCTCACAATTAATTCACAGTTAATTTTCTCATTATATTCTACTCATTAATTCATAATTAATTATCTCAACTTATCCCGACCAAAACTAATAATTTACACTTATCCCAAGTGCATGAACTTGTAAATGTGAAAATAGAAAAACACGTATCAACAAGCTAAACAAACATATCAGTCTAATCATTATGTTTTTATCTTGAACGCAGTGCAACTTCATTAGAGGGGTTTTATTTAAAAAAAATATTTTACGATATAAAAAATAATTTTATACCAATAACCAATCCATTCATCATTTGCAGTCAAATTTATTAACAATAGTAATTAAATAACAACTGTATTTTTTTAATTATTCAATGTTGAGTATCCTACTATAACAAATTGTTCAAGCCAACACTTTCTCACTTGTACTGTTGCCCCCTTTCATACATGCACCTCTACAAAAGTGTATGCACTAATGGAAATTATCCACACAACTTATAACAGCATTTGGAACCTAAAATTAGTGAATTAAGGACCAATGCATATCCAATTGATTCACCACAACTCGAATATACCAAAATCACCTAATTCAAGGGGAGTGAAGCAAATAAATAGTATTTAAAATTACTCAAAATTGATGGTTCTGAACCAAAATCAAGTAGAACCACCTTGCCTTCAGTGGCAGTCATTATAATATGGACCAATGGGTCTTGAGACATCTTCCGCGCCACTTATAATTAGAAGAGGTGATGAAACTAATTTAAACCTGGATCTTGGGTTTCATCCTAACATAGACTAGAAGACGGAGAGATGAAACAAGAAATTTGAATAACAAAATGCATGAAGAAGGACTTACCTCTTTGAGACATAAAAATTTTGTAAAGGAACCACCGTGATCCGACACACGGAGGGGGAGTCGGGAGTGGATGGTGGTGCATCACCCAAGGGTGATACACCATGGGTGCATTGCACCACCACTAGGAGGAGGGAGAGGTGCGCCTCCCTCTTCTTTTCTCCTTCAGATATGTTAAAATTCTAATTTTACATATAATAATTAATATATTAATAACAATAACCATCGTATTATTATTATTTCCCTTTAATATTATACCCTGTTGAGAAATTCCGAACTCTGATTTAAAAATTATTTAATTAAATTCTCATCTACCAAATTTAATTAAATTAATTCTCCAACTCATGTTATTTAATTAAATTCTCTCAAAATTCTATTTAATGATATTTAAACCCTCGTTCCACATCGATTAATTATATTTTTCTTAACCATGAATTTAATTAAAGAAAATCCTCATTTTACATCATTTAATTAAAATCTATTTAACTTGATTTAATTACATAAAATTCTCCATCTCATATCATTTAATTAAATACCTCAAACTCAATATAATTAAATATAATCATCATAATAATAACCATCTCTATAATTATCAATAAATAAAATGCTTCTTTTATAAAACCTAAAACTCCCCAATTAGACATTATTAAATTTTAATCCAATGAATTTAATTTAATAATTTCTGTGAGACATCTTTAATTTATTAATTTCTATTAACAAAATTTAATATTTAAAATCCCAATTTTCATCAAATAATTAAATTCATCACAACCATGAATTTAATTAGACAAACCTCTAACCCCACATTTAACACATTGTTTAATTAATTTTTTCTCTCATGAATTTAATTAAATAAATTCCCCAACACATCATTATTAAATTATATTCTATAAATATAATTGAATAAAATAAAACCTGCATTTTTCATTAACTAATTAAATACATCTTAACCATGAATATAAGTAGATTAAACCCCAAATCCACATTTAACACATCATTTAATTAAATTCTTTTTCAACTGACTTTAAATATATAGTGTTTCATCTCATTATTATATAATTAAATTATCTCGACAAAATTTTATTAAAAAAACCCCTAACACCTCTTTAATCATCATTTAATTAAATTTGTTCCAACTTAATTTAATTAAATAATTTCTCCAATGTAGGTTAATTAATTAAATTCTCTGAACACAATATAAATAAATTAAAAAATAAAACTCTTCAACATTATTGAGTTAAATTCCCTCAACCAAAATTTAATTAAATAAACACTCGATGTGATCATCAATTAAACAAATTTAAATATTTTCATATAAGTTTAATTAAATAATTACTCCTTCTAAACATCAGTTAATTAAATTATCTCAACTTTAATTTAATTAAATGAATCCCCCAATAACTCATTTAATTAAATTCCATTCATCCATGAATTTAATTAAATTAATTTAACCCAAAACACAAAATGGATAGACCGGATGGTTTTACATGAATGGTCTAACAGACTGTGTGAAGAACATGTGTCTAATACTTTAAATCTACTTTATTATGCACCACTGACCCGCATGATTTTAACTACCCATGTGTAGCCAGTGCGAATGTCAATCGAAAGTATGGTTCTCCTGAAACCTTTCTTGCCATTCTGGAAACTCCTCCAGTCTTTACCCAAGCCCATTATCAACACTATAAAATAACCAAACTAATGAATTTTTTTTTTCTGAAGCATGGTTTTAAAACTAAATGATATAGTTAATTACAAAATTTCAATAATTTTATATTTTAGCCGGCTCCAAAAACACAGGACTTTTCAATTTACCCACATTAAAAAATTTTCAGCCCAAAAAATCAATCAGTAGATTCACAAATAATGGAAAACCTACCAAGGTTAACAGGACTCATTTGAATGATTATGTTGTGTTCCCAAATGCCCAATGCACATTTAATTCATCCATGCACCTTACTGTTTCCATTTGTATTACATTTATCACATGAAATTTCCATTTATCCTTTTAACATTAGCGGCCCATTTTAAATTGTTTGAAAACATGGGTTATCCTTTTCCTAGTTATAAGGCACCTATACACCTTACAACAGAAACTGGGTCTCATTTAAAATGAAACAAATCAATGTTCCACTCATGATACCATTTACATATTGAAACCTGTCTATCATGATTTCCTAAAAAGTAATAGAACATCATGTTATAACATAGAATCCTGGAACAACATAAAAACAAGCTAATAAATATAAAGCATGGAATTTGATCACCCAATCATGATATATCAATCACTAAAACATGCTATCTAAAGGGAAAATATAAATGAAATCAAAACATGTTATTTCATCTAAGTCACTCAATCAATATTAGTAGGAATCCTAGTAATGAAACTTCATGGAATATATTATGCATAGAAAGTGATTCTCTAAGTGCCTATGATGATGCATGTTATGCAATTTCCTAGCCGTATAAATCAAAAAAATTCAAATATTCTCAATATTAATAAAAAAGCGGAATGTACACCAGTCACTCAAGGTGAAATTGTATCAATTGTAACAACAAACTATATGAACATCGATTCGCAACCCTGGACACTTTGTTATTTCTCGTACATAGGGTGATCATTCCCAGGCACAACTATTAACCGAGAACAGATACTTTCATAGTATCATGTGTACCATCACAAAATAGAAAGAGAAACGAAAAATAAAGATAACCATAACCTTTGACACCACTTTGTATTGTCGAAACCATGCTCACACCCAAACTGGTAGCTGTACCAGTCGCCACATAACCTCAAGAATGTATCCCTATATGCGAGAAGAAGACGACTAGTAGTGAGGGTATAAAAAATATTCAGTGGGGAGACAATAACATCATGTTCAGAATGCACAACAGAAATAGATAGTAACATATACAATAGTGGAAGCAGATATATTAAAATAATCAACCGAATAATGAAATATTCAATTCCAGTTTATTAAATGCATGCATATCCTATTGTTCTATATCTTAATGGAGTAAAAAACAAAATTCTTTAAATATCAATACAAAAAAATAAAGAAAACACACAAAACCCCAAGGGTGACCTCCAAGAGCATCCCTAACTCCCACTCGGGTTTTTAATCCAAACTTCTAGATACAAGAAAATAACAACATGAAATGTCCAAGGCCCTATAAACAATTAGACTTTACTCAAGTAACCATGTGAAATAGAAACCCAAATAGGGTATGAGATATAAATCATAGTAGTTCGGGACCACCAGTGTCTTGAACAATCTAGGCAATGCAATAACAACAAACAGAATTCACGCATATCAAAGTAGTAACATAATGAAACAAATAACCAACAACCCTTCCATGTTCCTAAGGGGCACCTAAAAATGATACCTGCTTCAGCCCATAGATGGTATGTCAGATCATGACAATATATATACATATATAGAAATATTGTGTATATATATAAGTAGGTTGATATTCTTAGAAACCTCATATATGAAACCAGTCGTCCAAATGGACATATACCCTGGATATTATTTTTTGCTAGACGAAGACTACATCCTCATACATTTATTACCAGGGGAAGTACTCACAGTCTTCCCCAGGTCCAAACTCTAAGAGCTCCCACATACTCATGAAAAGAAACATGAAGGCCTACATGGACTTCTTACCCTTGGCTCTTAGGGTCCTTTGGAACACGATGTTGGATGGATCAGGACATAAAAAATAGACATTCATCACCAAGATTGGCCCACATGGTCTCTTTCCTAGGTCAACTCCACAAGATCTCAAGCTCTTTGGAGGATCAACACAAAAACTAATACAATATTTCTCCCTAAGGGAACTCATGGTCTCTTAGATCCGATTCCTATACTAGGAATAACCAATCACAACATATAGTTCATGAATCATTTAACCTCTCATGCAATTCAATTTCCAAATCTAATTTCATATAAGCAATCATATTTACATTTATACTTATTGAAAACAATCTTAAGTTATTTAATTAAAACATTAGCACATGATTCATATTCAACTCTAAAACATGAGTTAATGGACTATCATTCACCTGATTATCCATACTCAAGCCCACTAACTAAATCAAAAATTATCTAGGTACACAAATCCCATTAATGAATTTATCAATTAGTTAATCAACAAGAAAATTCAAATCTCATAATTAATTTTCCAGAATTAATTTTGTCAGTATAAATATCAACTCTCCATATTCAGTTCCATAGTTAACTATCTAGATCATAATATCAAAGATATATAATTAATTCATAGTAAATTATCTCAACCTAGCCAAATTTTATATCTCATAAATAAACAACTGATTAATTATCTCAATTACATTTCTCAAAGCACAAAATTAATTCACGCTTAATTATCTTAACATATCGAATTTAATATATTATAATTTATCTGCCGATCGGTTGTCTCAATTAAAATTCTCAAATCACATCATTAATTCACAATTAATTATCTCAACATATCCAATTTAATATATAATAATTACTCCACCTATTAATTATTTAAATTACAATTCTCAAAGAACATAATTAATTCAAAATTATTTATCTCATATTATCTAATATTATATCTCATAATTAATCCTCACATTAATAATCTCATTTAAAACTCTCAAAACACAAAATTAATTCACAATTAATTATCCCAACATAGAAGAAATAATATCACATAACGTTTCCCCTGACTAATTATCTCAATTACAATTCTCAAAGCATATAATTAATTAAAAATTTAATTATGTCAACTTAGCCAATTTAATATCTCAAAAATTAATCCATGGATTAACTATCTAAACTACAATTATCAAAGAACATAAATAATTCACAATTAATTGTCTCCACTTTTCCAACTTTATATCTCATAATAAATCACATGATTAGTTTCATCAATTACATATATCATAACAGAAAATAAATTCACAATTAATTATCTCAACATAGAAAATTTAATAACTCATAATTAGTCTCCCAATTAATTTTCTAATCAAATCATAACTAATTCATAATTAATTATCTTATGGAAATTGTTTAAATACCAAATAATTAATTCATAATTTAATTATATTTAATGCAACTGTTTCGATATCAAATAATCTATAGAAAAATTAACTATTTCTAAGGAAATTATTTCAATATAAAAAAATTAATTCACAAACTAATAATCTCTAATGAAACCGTTTCAATATCAAATAATTAATTCACAATTTAATTATCTCAAGGAAACTGTTTCACTATCACACAATTAATTTACTGATTAATTATATGAATTACAATTTTAATGATCATTAATAATTTAATATTAATTTATTTTATATATTACAGAAATTATTTCATAATTAATTATCCCAACTCATCTTCCAAAACTCACAATTAGCACTTAACCCACGTTTTTCAACATATAAGGGTGGCAATAGAAAAACACGTATTATTAAGATAAACGAACATATCAGTCTAATAATTATGTTTTTGGATTGAAGGTATAGAACCTATATTGGAGGGGTTTTATTTAAAAAATGTTATTTTGTATCCTAAAAAATAATTTTATACCAATAACTAATTCATTCATCATTTTTAGTAAAATTTATTAAAAACAGTGTTTAAACTACTACTATGTTTTATTAATTAATAACATTTGAGAGCCCAACAACAATGAATTGGCTGAGAAAAAACTTTCTAATAGAGATCAGGTGATGAAGAACTAAAATAGTCATTTAAAATAGAAACACACATGGAGAAAGGCTTCCCTCACAAACAAAGATAACTTTCATGATGGAATCGTGGAGATCCGACACAGAAAGAGGGAACTATGAGAGGAGGGTGATGTGCCTCCCATGCGTGTTTCCCCATGGGTGTGTCATGACCCCTGTAGGAGGAGGTAGAGGTTATCCTCCCTCCTCTATTATCCCTTCAATATATTAAAATTATAATATAAATTTTATGAATTAACATAATAATAGTAATAATATTAACCATCATTTTTTTATTATTACCCTTTAATATTATACCCCATTGACGTACTCCAATATCACATTTAAAAATTATTTAATTAAACTCTTCTCAAAAGAATTTAATTAAATGAATTATCCAACTAATGTTATTTAATTAAATTCTCTCAAAATTTAATTTAATAAAATTAAAACCCCCGATTCACATCAACTTTTTAAATTTTTCATAACCGTAAATTTAATTAAATAAAACCAACATTTCATATCGTTTAACTAAAGTCTGTTTAACATAATTTAAGTAAATAAAATATTCTATGCCACATCATTTAACTAAATTCTTAAACCACAATTTAATTCAATTAATCGTTCATAATAGTAACAATCATTATTATTGTCATTTAATAAAATGATTCTTTGATAAAACCCAAAACTCCCCAATTACACATCATTAAATTATACTCCAAAAAAACTAATTAAAGAAATTCTCTAACTCGTTATTATTTATTTAAATTATTTTAATACAATTTAATAAAATAATACCACCATTTTTCATCAAATAATTAAAATCACCTCGGACATCAATTTAATTAAATAAAACTCAAACTCCACATTTAAAAAATTATCTAATCAAATTATTCTCCCATGAATTTAAAAAAATTAATTCTCCAATACATCATTTTTTAATTAAATTATTTCATCACAATATAATTAAAAATTTCTCAATTTTCCCTCAAATAATTGAATTCATCTAAACCATGAATTTAATTAGATAAAAACAAAACTCCAAATTTATCAAAACATTTTATTAAATTCCTTACCAACCGAATTTAATTCAATATTGTTTCCAACTCATTATTATATAATTAAATTCTCTACATATAATTTAATTATAAAGACCCTCTAAACATCTTTAATTATCATTTAATTAAATTTGTTCCAACTAAATTTAATTAAATAATTTCTTCAATTCATCTTATTTAGTTAAATTCTCAAAATATAATTTATCTTAATTAAAAACTAAAACTCAGAATCATTATTTAGATAAATTGTCCCAACCTCAATTGAATTAAATATAAACTACAAATAATCATCATTTAAAATAAATTTAATTCTTTTCATCTCAATATAAATAAATAATTTCTCTGTCCCATCATGTTTTAATTAAATTCATTCAACATCAATTCAATTAAATGAATCCCCCAACATCACATTTAACTAAATTCCATTAAACGATGAATTTAATTAAATTTAATTAACCCAAAACACAAAACTGGGTAGAATGTATGGTTTGACTATCACGGTCTGATATACTGCGCACAGACCGTGTGTCTACTACTAGAAACATGCTTTATTATGTATGTGTTACCCGTATAGTTTTGACTAATCTTATGTAGCCCATGAAAACATCACTACCTCGCTCGGTTCTCCTAAAACCCATCCTACCATCTAGGGGACTCTTCATGTATTTACGCAATCATGTCATCAAAATTTCAAGACAACCCAAATCATGATACATCATTCTGAATCTTGGTTTAAAAACTAAGCCATATAGTAAATTAAAAAGATAAAAACTTTCGCATTTTATCTAGGACCATTAACATGGGACTTTAACAATGGATTTTAAAAGTACATGGATCCTAAAATCAAATATGTAATTGTGGGGTGATTAATGAAAAAAATTGTTACCCAATCTTGACTTTTCATCTCCATAAAAGTTTCTCCTCTTAATAAACATTTACATTAGGAATTCTCTATGCATAGGAATCTAATTAATTTCATCTAGAAGAGGTGTGTTAATTTACTCTATCTTGAAGGTGTCTAAAAACACATTCTATAGAGACACTTTATTGAATTTTTTAGAGGATATTTCTTTATATGTATAGGGTAAAATGGTTAAGAAATATCCTATAAATTATATTTTCCCTTATAATTCTTTACGGTTTCTGTCTCTAAATGTAATTACCCTAATAGTTCCATAGTTTGTGGTTCTTATTCCATGTGATATTTATTTCAATGATTTATAAATAGAGGTGGATGGTCAATGCTTTTATATTTTTAGCCACTTGTCAAAAAATAGAACTCACATTACTCACGGGGTTAAGAACTGACTGGGAAAGAATTTTACATGAACCTTGATTTTAACAAATCATTTAGAGTGGTTAGTATATTTATATATCATCGTTTCAATTATTTAGGATTAGAATCATGAGTTTTCAAGGTAGGTATTTTCATTTTCATGATGCTCCACCAGCTTTGTTGATAAATATTTCTAGAGGGATCTGAGTTCTATCTACATGTTTAGTATCTTTTAGAGGGAAGTGAGTTATTCCTATAAGATGGTATGAGATGATATTTTTTATTTAACATTCTATTGTAATAGTGATATCTAATGTTTTTTTCTTCCATATGAATATTTTAATAGTTATTATTCTTTTATAATCATGGTTTCATTGTTATTTTAGGTATTTCCATTGGTATATGGAATCAAAAATCCTCATTTATTAGACACATGGGAAATAATCTAGGAAATTATCCACTGAACAGTAGAATTATCATATTATCAGGGTGTTATATAACGAATATTTTGTAGGTTTTATAAAGGATGGCCATCTAATAATAGATTTTATCACTTCATTTTTAGTTTAAATTAAAGGATACTTAGAACCTTTTTCACAAAGAAAACATATAATATCAGTTCTTGTACCAGAATTCATAGAGTAATATGAGATAATTTTTATCCATTTAATAGATTCATCAATATTTTTTACACTTATTTATCCTCCGTAAGAAGAATATTTTAGTTTTGGTCATTATAAAAAATGTCATTTATATAAAAAATTGGGAATTGTTGATTTTTGTGGGTAATATACAATCATATTATTAATCCACTCTAAAAAAATAATACATAATTTCTCCAAAATAATATGGTATTATATATATATATATATATATTCTAAATTAGGCATGAACTTCTTTATGGGGGGATAAATTATTGAGGAACAAATAGTAAATATTATCAATGGTTATAACCTCTCTAGTTTACAAGTTATACAACCATTATATGGATGGTCATTTAAGGGAGAGTTGGATGGCCTTGTAATGGATCTGAGATTTCAAGACTCCACTTGGTTGGAAGGTGTTTCACATAATCCTAAACTCTTTAATATCCTTTTTAGATTCTTCTCCATCTAATCCATGGAACTTGGGTAAAAACTAAATTAGTCTATAATGATGTTCAAGATCACTTTTGATATTTGGTTATAAAAATAAATTATTATGTTTAAAATAAGGCATATAATGTTCTTTAGGGGATCTATTAAATTGGTTCAAGATTTATTCCAAATTTATACAACCTAAAAAAGTATTTACATAAGTATAAGTGTATAGTAACTCAATAAATTGAATGATGAAAAATAATTTATCTACCATCTTGGAAATCATCCTATTTTAGACTCTGTCTAGAAAGGTATTCTCAAGATATGGATTAAATCAAATGATGTTATTTTAAATATTCCTATTCTCATATCAAAAACATCTCAAACTAAAGAAAACAAAAAAATAAATCATTAAAAATATATTCCTTCTAGAGAAAAATGTCGAGTTGATGATTCATCTATTATAAGACTCTTTGGAAAACAATTATGAACCCAGGTAATAATAGTGTAAAGTGTGGCTAAGTTTATCTCAAGAGAGGTATTATATTCATTGTGATGTTTGTGTATAGTGGGCTCATATTGTGTTGAGAAATAGAATTTTTTTCCTATTTTATCTTATTAAAAGGCTATTTTAAATCAAATTAAAAATAGTGTTTTCCCAATGGTCATTACTATAACCAAAATGTTAGAAAATTATTTATTTAATTTAAACTCACATTCTCTCATTGAGAAAGAGAACCTAAAATTATTACCTTCTATTAGGATTGTTGATTTAATCTGGGTTGTGAAATGATCACTCTACTCCCTACTCCATCCTAGCCTAGTAATAAGATATCTCTAATTACTCCTAGATCAACCCACTTCCCTCTATCACATGAGAAATGATGAAAATTTATGGGGTTATATGTTTGAACCCATAAAATATGATATGGAATGATTAAAATGTTATAAGAAGTGTAAATATCTTACTATCTTCTATTAATAGACCTTAATTATACGATCAAGAATAATATGATTAAACAATTAATTATAAGAACTCATCAATAGATGCATGGTAGGATTCCTTAGCTCAGACACTATTGGTTTAATATTCCATCAGATGAAAAGTAAAAAATCAGTGATGAAATTGAAAGGAATCTCTGTCCAATATATACCATATTTAATTGTGAGTTTCATCCCCTTTAATAGGGTAATTATTAATCTTTCAACATATCAATATATATGATGGTACTTGAATGATTTTTGATTACATGATATCCACAATTTGGATGACATAAAATTTCTTATTCGTGGTCCTATAAATGATACACAACATTGATAAAACCAAAATTCATCTTCTTACTTCAAATTGTGAACCTCTAGTGAGTTTGAAATCATTTTTACCATTTTTTCCAAGCAATGGTATATGAAAATATTTCTCAAATAACCTTATTCCTTAGATGAGATCCATATTTACTACATAAGATCTCCATGTTCTGGTTTCTCTATTAGTTCTTAAACTATACCCGACCAATTTCATTTGGTATAAAAAATAATGAAACTATTTTACACCTTCCAAAATATATTATGCATGCTCATCAGTGTCATATTACAATTTGTTTTCTTCATTTACATATATGAATGAAATATGGAATATAAATTTCAATATAGATAGCATGTAACATCTTATATTAGTATATTTTAATTTTATTGAGAAGTACAACTTATGTAACTAATTTTATATCCAAAAAATATTGTACATTATCCATACTTTAGAAAAAATATGTTACATTTTCAAGGAAGATCATATGACTTCTATAGATCTATGACCCCATCTTATCTTATATATTGGTAGTCCTCATTAATTTTCTCATCAGAAAATATATTATATATGATTATTCTTCATATTTCAAAAACAATATCATGGTATATTTCATTTTCATCAGGAAAAATTATCTTACACATGCATCCCTTTTTGTATTTTTGAACATTTCAATGAATTTTTTACAAATTCCCTTCATTAGTAGAGAAAACTTTTTGCATTCTTGTACAATATAATATCTATAGAAAAAAATAAATTTTTACATATCTCCTTGAATTTTACATTTTCATTGATTTAATTAGTAAATATCTTAATTATTTACCAAATATCATACATGTGGAAAACCATCATATGAATTATATTAAATTCCCCACATGAGTGACTCATTTTATATTTATAAAAAATAAATATTTTCCACAATACTAAATCAAGACTACTTCATCTTATATTTTTCAATCATTCATCTGTTACTTGAAAATCATGTAACATGTATATTCATTGTAGGCTTGATTAAAATTTTTTCCAAAATAAAAATAACATTTAACATTAATATATATAAATTATTTTTCAATAAATTCTATATTTTTTTAAAATCTAAGAGAGAAGAAATTTATATATATTTCGAGGTTAATTCAAAAGAAATTTTATAAAATCCTAAAAAAATAAATTTTCTTGTCTTGAGTATTCACCAAAATTGAGGAGTTTTGATAAATTATTTTATTATATGGAAAATATGTTTAGAAATATAAAAATGGTTCTAGTAATAGATTTAATGAATATATATTTGATACTTAGTAGCATCCATAAATCATGGACTATTTTGGTGGTAGTTTAAAACATCTCCCAATAGATATATATGAATTCAAAATATGTTATGATGAGTTTGAGGATTTTTGGAATAAAATATCCCTGGAATAATATCCATATTTATTAGTTACCATTTTTTGAGGATTTTAAAATTTTATAGGTGGTTGGAGTTTATGTATTTGATGTATACAAGAGAGTGTATTTTATTTTTCATGATATGGTAATGTTAACTATAAATTAATTTTACATATATAGAAACATAATTTGATCCTCAATTATGGAATGAGATAAATATAGTTTACATGGGGAATCAACAATATATGTAAATTAATCACCCTTATAAAATATGATAAATTATATATAATTTCTTAAGAGATTATGATTTTCCCAAAAAAGAAATTGTCAATCAAAAAATACTATAAAATGTTTTAAAAAAAGGTCACATTTTGGATAATTAAACATTTATGTCATTAAAAAAATATATGGATGAAATAATTGAGATTATTTAATCCACTATATTAGAGATTGTTTTAGGTATAACAAGGTGATTTTGATGAGCAATATAGGTTTCTAGGTTAGCATCCAACAATATGTTTTCATTAGTATCCAAATATTATACTTTGGAATGTTGACGAAGAAACCCCAAAATCTTCCTTAGAATATATTTTACATATAATTCTCAATTAATTTAAAACAATATTTTTCTAGACTTCATACATCTAGTGGTTGATAAATTTTGTTTCCACGCTTTTGGTTTCAACATTATGACAGATAATCCAAACATGGATCCCTCTAGTTGTATTTATAGGTGATCCTCAAATATCTTAACAATGATTTTGGTATTCTATGTGATAGAATAGAGAAACCAAGTTTCATTCTTCATTTAATGTTTAACACAATAAACTAATATCTCAATTTTTTTCATGTTCTTAATAGATAGGATTTAGATTTCATCTCTATGTTTTGAAGATAATTATTGAGAAGTTCTTTCAAGGGACTGAAATAATTATCTTAAGAAGATACATTATGCACTTTACTTATGACTGTATAAAGATGATATAATCTAGAATTTATACTTTGTGCTAAAAAATAAATGATTTCACAAATTCAATTTATCTAATTATTTATTCCGTATAATCCACATATCAAATAATAATAACAATATTGTTATTATATTCTCATAACATGCACTAAAATCTTAGTAAAATAAATCATTTCCATTGATCCCTTTAGCAATTACCTCAATCATCCTTGAAATTTATTAAACCATGGATAATAAATATTTAATTAAATTAATCTTGTTTTTTCAATAAATAGAAATATATTATATTCACTAAACCTTGGAATAAATATATATTATAATATTCACATAAATAAATAAATATTCAAATAAATATTTTTTCTAAAATAGTGAATAAATAAAGAATTATTTATTACCCTTTAGTATAATAAAAAAGAGATAAAATTCATCCCATTTATTCTAAACACACTTATAATTTGACTAAATCTAACAGTGCATTCATGAATTTTTCATTAAGTCACTAGGAATTATCTCATTGGATGTTCATATTTCAATAGTTCACTTTTGATATCTCAAAATAATGGTATCATGAACCATTATCAAATGGGTAATCCAATATAGTTTATCTTTACTTTTTATGGATGGTTTATAGACTGGCCTTTGGGTGTGGTGAATAGTGTACCACCTAGGATGATTGATTTGACAAAAGGTTGGGTTGAATATAGTAGTAAACAGATTGTTTAATGCAAATATTGGATGGAAGTGAAGCCTATTTAACTAAAAATGAACCTCTATAAAAGGATTTGGGACTATCTACTAGGGTTCACTGCACTATTTATTAAAATTGTGATGTTCTATTACTTAGCTACTATAACACCCCAAAATTCTAATGTAAGAACACTGTATTTGACAACCTGAATGACCTGCATCACCAAGTGGGTAAGGGAATATAATATCCAAAGACTTTACGGTATATTTTATATTTTAAATAAATTCAATATTTTATATATATTTCATTGAATGCGATACTGAGTTATCTTGTATCATACGCAACATAGGGTTTCTTCAATAGCTTATGTTACACGTAAGACATAGTTTTACTAAGCAAAAATATATTACAAAAATATTATTATTTAGTATAATAACACATAAACTAGCTATTAAATTAGAGTTTATGAATATTTTTATCTATCTTATGAAAATATATGGTCTATAAAAAAATAATATAATGTGATTTGTTACTGAATAATTAGAAATGAAAATATAAAATGATTGTAAATAAATGAAATATTTTTATTCTCCCCAATGTATATTGTATTAATAAAATAAGTAAATTAAAATTGTATAATTATAATATTTATATATATATATATATATATTATATTCAATAAAATATTTTTTACATCCTTACATTATATTATATATATATATAATATACGAACCAAACAAAATTTATGAATAAACAGCTATATTTTTTAAAAGAAACTTTTATTTCCTTTTAAGGGAGAACCAATTTTAAATACATTTTTTGGATCTTTTATAAATGTTATATGTCATTATAAAATTCATTTTTGAAATCTAAACATAAAAATTAGGTTATGGCGATTTTGTTTGAATTTTCATGTGATGATACAATTTATGATGAATAGTGAAAAATACATAATTACAAATCAAAAATACCTTTTCATCTAATTTATTAATATGATTAAATATTAATTTTTATTGTTTTTAAAACATTTATTAGATAATTTATATATAAATTATTCCAATTTATGTAATTGTAATCATTATAACTTTTCAATTGAATATAAAAACCATAGAAAACATTTGAACATCTTACATTAGAAAAACTCATTTTCATCCTATCTACGAGATTAAATTTAAATTAATTTAGCACAATTTTGTGATTTAAATATGGTAAATTGGATTACCTATTTGGAATCATAATAATATATAATTTTTAACCAGGTTAAATTATTATTTTACACAAAATATTTGTGAATGTGATTAAAATTGTTTACAACAATTAAGAGAAAAATTAGCGTAATGGGGGACTAAAACTTAAACTTAAGTGGAAGAATGAAGTAGGAACTATTCCAAAATCCATTTTATTTCCATATTTGAACAATATAATACCTTTTATCTATTTTTTCATTATGGTAACAACTTTTTGTATTAAAAACATGGTTGGATTTCCCTATTCAAATATTTACAAGAATTCAACTCCTCCCCCACTGTAATAATGCACTTACTTTCCCACTTATTCACACATATAATGTAATTTGGATCCCCCAACACTTGATAAAATAAAATACTGGAATCCCTATTATAAACTTAAATTCATATCATTGTGAATAAATCCAACCAAGGAATTATTTTCGAATAAACCAAAAGGTCTTACCCAAAAAAGAGGTACCATTCTTCAATGAGAATTTATGGTTTATTTTTTCTCTAACTATTAATTTACTATTATTAAATTTTTATGTAAAATATTAATTATCCAATTTGTACTTATATAATTCTATTCTATGTTTTAAACCTATACTTACACACAATTCCCTATAATGGGTAACAAACATACCGTTTATGTGTTTGGAAACCTACCACCTCTCAAAATGATGTCATTATTTTATCCGTTAATACCTCACATGGTTGAGTATAACGATGGAAGAATTATTTATATAGTATATATATATATATATGATATTTAATATGTATTTATGATTCAATAACTTTTTTATAAGTTTTTTCCATGTTTTCCATTTTTTGGGAATATGATAACATCGTTTGTCGAAGTGTGGACTACAGCCTCCTCAAAGCGATGTGATTCGTTCAAGCTATACATAGGATTTATTAAGGAATCATTTTACCATAAACAAGTGTAGTTTCAGACATAAATATTATACTATAATTTTAATATACATATATATCATTTACTTTTCAATATTTTAATATTACAAAGAAAATGAAGTAGTCTTCATGGTTATGTACGACCTACCATCTCAATGAACGGCACATTTCATTTATTTTCTCAAAATATTATAGATGACCATAAATACATATATAATGTATATATATAATAATTAAATAATTTTTTACATTCTTGATATGATTAAACAATTTGCTACATACAAACACAAATAACAAGTTAAAACAATCTTGAAAAACATGACCATTAATACGCAAAATAGTGAAAATAATGAATGATTATTAACAAAAGGGTAATAAGATATTATAAAATAATCATATATGATTTTATATAAATTATTATGTTTATGGTATAATTTACTAACGTTTTTAAAAACATTATGCATGAGGTTAAAGGACTTTCACCTGAAAGGAAACAAAAGGTAAGGGATCCTTGTCTCACATTTTATTCTACGAGGCATACAACATTTTCACCCACTCTTTCTTTTTATGGTGTATAAAATAACCCTAAATTATTTTATATCATTATTAAATTTATCATAATGGTATTTATAGTTTCCTTTGATTGTATTTCTTTCATGCGGATTATAATTGAAAAGTTACCATGTTGGAAGGGACTTCGTGTCAATTTCCATTATTTATGAATTTTTTTTATTAGGCACATAATTACTTATATATGGTGTAAATGCTACCAATTTGAAACAACAGATAATGATTCAATCATTCTTCAAGATATTTTTAGTTTAAAATTTAATTATTTCATAAAAGGGGATTTGATATATACATTATAAAGTGAAAAATATTTTCATAATCCAATTTATTTTATTTGGGTTATATTACTTCCTGATTGATGTTAATATTATAAGACTATGTGTGTAATCGATTTATACTATATATTGTAGTATTTAAACTTTTTTCATGATGATTTACATCTAATACACAAAATCTATTTATTTATTGATACTCCCATCATAATTATGGTCTTTTCAAGGGATCACTTCATAATCTCATTTTGTCCAGGATTTTTACACTTGAATTTCCATCAGAAGTAATTATTAGATCATTTCTTATTATATAATATAATTTTCTTCCCTTATAGTTAATATTTAATTTTTTTAAGTAAAATTACCAATTTCCACTCTCTGGTACATAATGTTTTTGGAAAATATTATTAATAAAACATAAATTCATTTCTCTCTTTTGTCAGAGGGATTATTTTCATCTAAAATCGATGTTTTTTAAAAAGGATTTCAAAAATGTTTTATCCTTTATAAAATTATTTATTAAATAAAATTACACTTTTTTCTTTTCAAAATGTTTTCAAAGATATATTATTTTCTCTTTCCAACCATGGAATATTTATAGCATTTTTACCATGAAAAAGGGTTTTTATTTTTTCCATTATACGACATGTACAGATTTATGTTCCATCATTTCATTGAATTTTAAATTAAAATTTTAAAAGGTAAATTGTAATATTTTTTTTTGAAGAATTGATTTGTAGAAAGATGGTTTTAAAAAAAATTAAAAGGGAATCTTCCTAAAAAATGTTTCTAAAATATATTTTCTTAATAAGTACATTCATTAATGTTAAAAATCCATTATTTTTACTCCCCTAGAGATATTTGTTATTGATACCATCCTTATTATTACTCCAGATGGTTTATGATTACATTTTCTATGAATAGTATTTACATTCACTGCATTGATTCATTTTGTGTCCCCATTAATATATTCAATTTCCTATGATCATTGAACATTAAATTTCCCATAATTAACTGTATCATTTATAATGGATATTTTTATTGCCTAAATTATATATAATTTTTATATATGGTGTTTACAATTAGAATTATTTGATTATTAGGGGAAATATTGATAAATCCATATTCATTATTCAATACAAATTTTTGATAAGGAATAACTTTTATTTATTAAATAGAACAATTAATATGAATAATGATTTGGACATGCAGTGATAGGTGGGCCACATACATTATATAGCCCTTGATGCGTTGATAGGTTATCACGAGAGAAATTAGTTGTGAGAATTAAATAGGTCACAACCAGTAGATTTAATCTATCCAATGGATTGATCTTGACTATGGAGGGTTTCAGGTGCCTCATACATGACTTCCAAAAATTAAGCATTGTCTTCATTTTCATTCTTTATTTTTTGTCCAAGAGATTTTCACTATGAAAAAGTATATGGATCCATTTCATTCTCATTTTATTGATTAAATAGCATGGGTTTGTAATTATTTAACATTCCAATTTGTGTTGAAAAATTAAATTATAGTTTATTGATTTCATTTTTTATGTCTTATGTAATTACATTTTGATATTGACTATTCTCATTGATTCATTATTACTTCAGCTATAATTCACCCTTACTATGAATTTGAGCTCACCCTTATTTTGTTTCCATCCCCAAGAATCCAAGAATTGTTCTAGGAATGATATTTTAATGTCTCGGAAATTATTTATAGTTTTTTTAAATATATGGAATTATTTTGAGACAGTGAAATCTGAATGTGTGCGATTCTGAGGCTCGGAGTACCCGGAATGATCCATTTATGTTTTTTAAGTTTTAATTAGCACCTGTAAGCTATTTTCCTGAAAAGGTAAAATAACTCTTAAAAGGATAATCGGATTAGAAATCCAAGGGAACCGTTGTGCTCAGGATGGAGGGTTTACCCTAGGAGAGACATATGTTTAGTTGGCGTGAGCCTCCTGTGAGAAAAACTGAAAATGGAAAAATAGTAAATAAATTAATTAAATAAAGTTATTTTATTTTTCAAATTCTTATAACTCACAAACGGTAACTTGGATTAAAAATCTGTGACCATCAATGAACTCATGAGGGTATGATTTCTTTAGGTAGATACTGAAATTGGCTGGCGTGGGCCAGCAGTGAATGTTATTTTTTTGCCGAAAATAAAATAATTATGTGACATATATTTTATTATAAAATCCACAACATTTACACGGTAACTTGGATTGAAAATATGAGAGTAATGATGGGTTTTCTGGTGTTTGTTTCACTTAGTCAGAGCCTAACCTTGACAAACGTGGGTTAGGGTTATTGTAAATAATTTTCTAAACATTTTTACGGGAAAGTTTAGTAAACGCGTGAGTGTCGTTTTGTAACTTTTGAACCGGTGTTCGGAATTGAAATATAAGGACACCTTTAAACATATGTAAGAGTTATTTTTCTGGATTATCATGGGGGAGTTAGACAAATAATAAAATAAAATAATTATTTTTTATTTTAATTTTAAAACCTCCCAGTTGAATCATAAAGGTGTGGACCTCATGAGGGTGGTCGGGCATTTAATTATGGGCATTAAATGCCCAGTTACACAAAATGTGTAACCAATTTTCTCTTTAATTATTAGAATACAGTAATCGTGAATTAAGAACCCAACTTGTAAATGAAGAGTTATTTTATTAACAATTCTTATGGATTGTATTTCCTTTGGAGAAATGGAGAGGAATTCCTAGGTTAGAAGATCCTGCAATGAAGAACCACCCCCCAATGAAGAATGAGGACGACACATGAGCCCAGATCGAAAATGTGTTTCGGGAGCGATGAACACTGACATCCCCTTCAATGACCTCATCTTTTTTATCGTGACGTCTGCATCAAATGTTTGAGGTATGGGTTTTAATTTTATGTATGATTAATACTTTATGTTGATACTTCACAATCATGATTTACAATGATTTAGGACAACCAAACATGGTAATCATTCCACAATAATACCTCGACCCTTTTTTCATTCTTCGTGTGTTATTCGTGAGTTCTTCGAGCCAAATAATTAAGCGTGTTGAAAACATAATGTCTCATTGAGCGAGACAAATGGAAACCGAGATCACGACCCGAGGATCGTGAATATTGGAACATCATAATTTCTAGGCATGGAACGAAGTTGTAACAGCTCACAGAAGAGGGTGGTGGCCGACATCCTGTTGACCATGTGGAAGGAGGGTGGTGCGCGTCCTCGCCGCTGGAAGAGGAAGTCACGACCCCTCGACAGTGGGTTAGTAGGGTGGCAGCCTGCAACTGGCATCCGTCCAGCCACGTGGCGAAGCGGTGGTGAGTGTCTACACAACAAGAGAAAGAGGCAGTGTGTTCTTTGCCACAGTGGAGCCTGGAGGGTGGTCAACACTCGGAAGTCTGCAGGTGGACAACGACGTGAGTCCAAGACGCTGGGAGGAGAACCGACTAGCCATTTCGGCTGGCTTTATCAAACTGAATGGGACCACCAAGTGGTCTCGTATGCCATAAGGGAGACTGAACAACCATTGTGTGATTTTGAATACCGAGGTTGGTTCCTTCCCCACCCAGGTTACATCTAGGGCGGACCCCACCAGGGTGGGCCACCCGACCGTGGGCTACACCGTGGGTTTTGCTGGGTCATCCCCTCCATGTTCCGGACACTGTTTGGTCCGAGTCAACCCAAAACAGGTTTCATCAGGCACAGGATGGGTCGGGCTGGGTTGGTCCGACCGTGTAGGACCAGACCTGGGCCCAACCAGACTAAGTTTCACCTTTTTGGCCACAACATGTGATCCAGGTGTCCGTTTGATGAACTACCTATGGAACTGAATCCTTAGATCGAAAAGATCATTTTGATATACTCTACTTGATTTTTGGATAAATTTGGAGTATGTCTAGGTTGGATTTAACCGCGAATCAAACCGGGCCCTCAGAGAGGAAAAGCTAATAACATAAATATCAGGCATCCGATTGATGTGATGTCTATTGATTTGGGTCCCTTATGACATGACAGACCATTGTGACTATTCTATGTGGGACTTGGTTGTGGTCAAAGTATGTCTAATATCTCAAGGGACATATTCCATGTAACTTGAGGGCACCGGGTGCGAGGAATCTAGTGGCTGGAAGTGAGGCGGAGGAGATGGAAAATAAAGAGGTTAATTACCTATCGACTCTGGGCGGGTCAGATCTTGTGTAGGTTAGTGTGGGGGTCAATACCTATAAATCTTGTGTGGGTCAGTGATCAGTTATCCTATGTGGGTCAGTGCATACCGATCCTATATGGGTCTGATCCTATGTGGTTCAGCGCTCATCGATCCTGTGTGGGTCAGCGCATACCGATCTGTTGTGGGTCAGATATTGTGTGTTTCATTCCGAGGGTCATTATCTATTGATCTTGTGCGGGTTAGACTCCATATAATCAGAAATAGAGGCTTTTGATAGAATATGATATTCTAGCTTCACAACTAATCATTTCTACTTCTATACTTTACTTATACCTGTGTGAGCTGAGTCTTATATCTTGGTGTTGTACCTTTATGGTACTATATCTTCATGGTGTACCTGTGTGGTACTATATCTTCGTGGTGTTACTTATGTGGTACTTCATCTTTTATGGTGTCACATTTGTGGTATTATTCCATCCTGTGTGAGATGAATATATATTGATAACTTAGGTATATGTTTGGGAATATACCTAAGTAGGGATGACTATTGTTTTCATGCTTTGTGGTTTACCCTTTGTGGATTCTGAGAGTCATTCGGGGGTCTCATGGTCCCTACAGAGTATTGTTATACTCACCCCTGCCCGAGATATAGTCACACCTTATTGTGTATGGTGCAGACGGCGAACAATGCTGACTGAGGACGAGGGTACCTAAACTAGAGGATGCTTGGAGGTAATCAATAGATGAGAGGATCCTCAAAGATGACCATTCAAGAGATGTATATACTCTTATGGTAGGATCCTTGGTGGGTGTTCATGGGAGTTGTTTCTAGTTTTACTTGTACTTCCTAGTTTTACTTGTACTTCCTAGTTTTACTAGTACTTTTCAGTTCGGCATGTATTTCGTCCCTTTACTTTCTGTATACACAATGTTTACTATATATTTTACTTTGTGATTCTATCTTAATGTGTGCTTGGTTTGTGTGAGTTTACAGCTTATAAAGTCAATGCCTTCACATTTTAGGGAATATGTCTTTTGGTGCTTGTCTCCATCCCCTGGCCTATGAAAGGCAGGCTTGGGGTAGTCACGACACAGGCCCCGGGGGATGGGTCATGACAAATTAGAATCAGAGGAGTTTGGTTGTAATGATGTACTAGGACTTTGATATTTTCTACGAAGTAAATGTTTTAAGTATTATGAGTGTGGTTTTTCGTTCAGGGAGTCCATTGTTGGTGTGGTAGTTGACGTATCCATACTCTAGGACCGTAGATTTTGATTTCTGACTGAGTGGATGAAAACACTAATTGCATGTGTTTTTGAAAAGTTATTCTTTTGATTTCATTGGAGTCATCTCACCAGGTATAACTTGATGACCATGGAACACATTTTTCTTATAGGGATGCCGCCATAAAGATAGCCAGCTTGGATTCATGAGAGTGTACATGATGACGGACCACCGAGTGATGATTCCTCGGTGCAGGGCACTCTTACGGCGTTAGCACCTTCAGGTGGTGTACCTGCAGCAACACTACCCATTGGGCAGCCGTTAACCCCAGCTCCACCTATAGAGGATGCACGTCTACTGAGCGTGTTTCACGAGTTCTAACAGTAGAGGCCTCTGATTTTTTGACGTGAGACAGATTCCCAGGTAGCTGAGGACTGCCAGGTGGTTGTTCCAAGAGTTTTCCGCCTTGTTGAGACCCCGGTAGAGGAGATGGTGATATGAGATTCTAGTTTTTTCTAGTGAGTTACAATGAGTATGGTCCACATATTTATGAGGCTTCGGTAATTGGATTGTTTCCCAAGATAGTACCTTCAGGTAGTGTGTCAGCTATATCACTACATGTTGGGTATCAGTTACAATCGGCGACACCGGTAGAGGACACATTTAGGCTTTGTGCTTACAAAAGTTTCAACATCAGATACCCATCATTTTCCAAGGTGATCCTGACACACATAAGGCAGAGGACTGGATTGAGGAGGTGGCTAAGGGTTCTCTATATCATCAATAGCTTCTACAAGATGACATGTCGGTAGTTTAGTATTCATCAAGGCGTACTGACTATTCCTGGTACTCGAAGAATATGATACGATCAATGCTTTGGGGCTCATACTTCCAAGATCTATGTGTTAAATGATGTTCGAGCCATCACTATTTCTCTATTCATTCCTAACTATATTAGGTTTCTAGATAGAACCTTTGTAGTTGAATATTCTTTTACTGAGCGGATACATCCAGTGAATGTTACTAGTGGGAAAGTGTAAAATTGGTGCCAGTCTCAGATACTCGGGCGTGTAAAAATTTATTGGGAAGAAAAAGTGTTATGGATAGATGAGTCTACATGGATACAGACGCGGAAGCAAAGCTAGGAGAGCCACATGAGGTGGGGGACATTTTGACATGTTACAACCACCACCCATTTTGGTCCCCACCAGGCTCAGGGAGTTGAAGGACAGGGGAAGGAAGTAGCTGCATATGGTCAAGGAGTGTGGCCCATGTGATCTAGGAATGATTCAATGAATGGTCTGTGTCTACTACTAGTAGTCGTATTTATATACATAGGTACCAATAATTCCTTCCTTCCATGAATATTGTCCAAAACCTAGAGTTTTTGGTTAAGATGATAACTTGACCCTCATGTCTGGAGGTACCTTTGCGAGGAGACATGATAGTCACACATATGCCGATGGTGTGATCTGACCATTGAGGTGAGAGTTTTGGTTGGATCCTCTTGGTGGTAGTGTTTGAGTCCTTACAACATTAGTTTGGGTATGAACATGAAATCCACAGTTCATACTCAGATTAATAGTATTTGTAAAAATGTTTGTGGTTTATCTACAATGTTGGATAGTGGATTTTCCTTGGATAGTGAAAAAGGAATCGAAGGAAGCACATGAAAAACTCATGAAATAGAGGGTGCAGCCAATCACGCTTGAGTCGGTCTGCCCTACCGTCATGGTAGCAGGATTTTTTAGTTTTCATGTCCCAAACAAAGAGACAAATTGTGGGGGACATCCTTTCAAAATTGTTTCTAGTTTTACCTTTCGAAAGGGGGAGGAACTCCTTCTTGGGATGGGTACTCCTAGTGTTTTGGACCAGACATCTCCAAGGTAGTGGAACCCTTGTCTGTTTTGACGAAAAAGGGGAGGTATTTCCTATGGATGGAGAAGTGTCAGTAGAGTATTAAAAAGCTGAGACATAGATTGATGAGTAGAACTATGCTACCTATGACATGTAGTTAGTAGCAGTGGTCTTTGAGCTAAAGATATGGTGGCTAGGGATGAAGTAATCAGTGGCAGTGGTTTTATCACGGTGTCTCACTTGTCAACAAGTGAAGACTGCACAGAGCTAGAAAAAGCCTTATACCGACAAGAGATATAGACCATTGGAGTTCCAAGAGGAGGGACCATGTTTTTTGAGATTCTCCCCTCGACTGGGACTTTGATGTTTTGGCAGAGATGGCATGTTTTCACCAAGGTTTATTGGACAATTTATGATACATTAGAGGATTGGCTAGGTGGCATACCACATGACACTACCACCACGGTGGGAGTGGTGAACAACGTCTACCACATATCCCAGTTGAAAAGATATGTGCATGACACTTCTCAAGTCATTGACCATGGAAATCTGGACTTAGATGATGGGGAGACGTTTATAGAAGTTCCAGTAGAGATTGAGGATCGATCGGAGTGGGTCCTTTGTGGGCAGACGATACCTCTAGTGTGCTTTCGCTGGCCGCACAAAATCCTCTAGGAGAGCACATGGAGTAGGCGGCTAAGATCCGTGCTGAGTACCCCCATTTGTTTCCTTAGTCTATGTTGTGGATTTCAGGGATGTAAATCCATATGGGGGAGATAATTTAATGTTCTAGAAATTTATTATAATTTTTTTTAATTATATGGAATTATTTTGAGACTGTGAAATCTGACGGCATGTGATTCTGAGGCCCGGAGTACCCGGAATAATCCGTTGAAGTTTTGTTAAGGTTTAATTGGAGTGCATAAGTAGTTTTACTTAAAAAGATAATAATATATGAAAAGGATACTCGTATAAATATTCTAAGGGCACTTTTGATCTCAGGATGGTAGGTTTACCCTAGGCGTGACATAAGTTTAGTCGGTGTGGGCCTCCTGTGAGAAAATACGAAAATGGCATAACTTTAAATAAAATAAATAAATAATGTTATTTTATTTTTGAAATGCTTATAACTAACAAATAGTAACTCGGATTAAAAATATTATACCATCTGTGATGTAGTGAGTGTATACTTTCATTACAAAGATACTAACCTAGGCCAGCGTGGGCCACCAGTGAATGTTTGTTTTAGGCCATAAATAAATAATTAAGTGATATTTATTTTATTCTAAAATCCATTGCATTTAAACAGTAAATCAGATTGAAAATATGAGAGTACTATTGGGTTGGTTGGGGCATGTTTCACTTAGGCAGAGCCTTACCTCAACCGGTGAGTGTCAAGGGTGACTATTAAAAATTTTCAAACCTTTTCTTCGGGTACGTTAAATAAACACGCCAGCGGCATTTCGTAACTTTTGAACCAGTGCTCATAATTGAAATTTGAGGACACCGATGAACTCCCAACACCAATATTCTCCTAAATAGACCTTCAACTAAGCCGTGGTAGGTTGAGGGTAAGAGTTAGTATATCTGCTTTTCATGGGATTCTTTGGAAAATAATAAAATAAAATCATTAACTTTTATTCTATTTTTAAAACCTCCCATTTGAATTATAAAGGTGGGGACCACATAAGGGATGTCTAGAATTTAATTCTGGGCATTAAATGCCTGGTTACACAAAATTTGTGACCACTTTTCACTTTAATTAATAGGTTACATTAATGTAGAATTAATACGACAACTTGTTAATGGCGAGTTATTTTATTAACTCTTCTTTTGGATCGTATTTTCATTGGAGAAATGGAGAAGAGGTTTGGGCTAGAGAATCCTCTAATAAAGAACCCCACCCCCCAATGAAGAATGAGGATGACACACATGCCCTGATCAGAAGAATGTTGCTGGAGCGATGAACGTCGGTGTCCCCTTCAACGGCCTCATCTTCCTCCTCGCGACATCTCCAATAGATGTTCAAGGTAGGGGTTTAATTTGACTTATTATTAAATCTTTTTTTTTTGATTCTTCATAATCATTATTCAAAAATACTTTGGGAAACCAAACACGGCCACCGTTCTACACTTATACTTCGACCTTTTTCTTTCATTCTTCGTGCGTTTTTCGTGCATTCTTCGATGAAAAATAATTAAACCCGCTAAAAATGTAATGTCTCATTTAGAGTGACATATGGAAATAGAGATAATGACATGAGGATCATGAATATAGTAAAGACATAATTTTAGGGATTGGAATGAAGTTTTAAAGGATAATAGAAGATAATGATAGTTGGCATCCGACCGATCACATGGAAGTAGGGCCGCGCGTGTCCGCAATGCCGAAATAGGAGGCTACGACCCATCATCCGCAGTGTAGAGGGGTGGCGGATGGCATCCGGCTGATTGTGAGGCGAAGAGGTGGCATGCATCTGTGCTGATGAAGTAAGAGTCCACGACCGCTCGGCCGCGGTGGAGGCCGGAGGGCAGCCCGCACCCGACAGGCCACAGGTGGACAACATCGCTCGTCCGTGCCTATAGGAGGAGAAGTGGTGGGCCGTTCTAGCTGGTCGTGTCACACCGAGTGGGATCCCCAATCAGTCACCATGCAAGCAGGGTGATCGAATGGCCATCATGCCTTTTAGAATATCGGGAGGGGGGGGCACTTTCCCTCTAGTTGCGGCTATGACGGACCTCGCCACAGTGGGCCACCTGACCGCGGGCTCCACCACGGGATCGGTCAGGCTGTCCCATTTATGGGCCGAGCCATCCACTTTTCATTTTGGGCCAGACCATTTCCCAAGCCATGTAGGCTGGAATCGGGTCTGGTCGGGTCGGTTGGACCAAGTCAGACCGGACCCAGGCCCATCCGGACCCAGTTTCACCTTATTGGCCATAACATGTTATCGATGCATCTGTTTGAAGAACCTTCTATGACACCAAAATCCTTGGATCGAGATGGACCATTTGATATACTCCACTTGAGTTTTGGATAAATTTGCAGTACGGTCAGGTTGGATCAAACCCCGAATCCAATCGGGCCCTCGAAGTGGAAATGCTAATAACTTATAGATCGGGCGTCCGATTGACACAATTTATATTGATTCGGGTCTGTTATAAAGTGAAAAACATTTGGGATACTTCTCTTTGGGACTTCATGGTGGTCGAGGTAGGACCAATATCTCGAGGGACAGATTCTACATAACTTGAGCACACTGGGTGTTTGTAATCCAGTGCCTGGTAGTGAGGTGGAGGTTGGAGATGGATAATATGGATATTACTTACCTATTGACATTGGTTGGGTTAGATCTTGTGTGGGTCAATGCTTTGCGATCCTATGTGGTTCAGCGCATACTGATCCTGTGTGGGAATGATCCTGTGTGATTCAGCGCTTAGCGATCCTGTCTGGGTCAGCACACACGGATCCTTTGTGGGTTAGATACTATGTGGGTCAATGCTCAGTGATCATATGTGGGTTAGCGCATACCGATCGTGTGTGGGTTAGATATGGTGTGGGTTGTTACGGGGGTTAGTACCTATCGATCCTGTGTGGGTCAGACTCCGTATAATCTGTAGTGGTTTCTTTTGACAAAATAAGATGATCTAGCTTCGTGACTAATCATATGTACTTCTATACGTCACGTATACCTATTTGAGGTGACTCTTATATCTTCTTGATGAACATGGGTGGTACTTTATCATTATTGTGTACCTGTGTGGTACTATATCTTTGTGGTGTTACTTATGTAGTACTTCTACCTTCATGGTGTTACCTTTGTGGTATTCTTCCCTCCTATGTGTGATGAGTAAATCTTAACAAATGTGGCATATGTATGGTCAAATAAATAAGTAGGGTTGACTGTTGTTTTCATGCTTTGTGGTTTATTCTTTGTGGATTTTGAGAGACCTTCAGGGGTCTCGGGATCCATACTAAGTATTGTTGTACTCACCCCTTCAAGGGCTACCCCTGCACGGGCTACACCTGCACCATGTTGTGTCTGGTGCAGACGATGGACAGTGCTTGTAAGATCATGGTTTTTGAAAAGGAATATTTTTATTGTGTTTTTGGTTGAACCATTTGTTTTTTGGGATTTGAAATGTTTCTTGAAAGTGTTAGAGTCTTTGGGGTTGTTCCGGTGGCTCGGGGCCTGAAAAAAGGAAATATGGACTAGACATGCCAGGGCGCACGACCTACACATGGTCGGGTAAACCGTGCGGCCTGCCCAGGAAAAACCACGTGACCCTTCCTCCTCTAGAAAGAAGCATGCGCATGGTTTGTGCATGTTTTTCCAAACCGTTCAGATAAATCGTGCGACCCCTCCTCCTCCGGGCAGTGGAATGTGCACGGTTTGTGCACGTTTTTCCAAACCGTGCAGACAAACCGTGCGACCACTTAAAGTTGGAAAAAATTACAAGTTTTCCACTCTGGGATTTTAAACCCCAACTCGGTATTTTACTCATTTCATCCCCTCTCATCCCCATTGATGAAATTTGCTGGCCCAAGCTTCCCAAGGGTGGTTCTGCTTCGATTATAAGGTCTTTTTGGTGCTTTTAGTTGTGGATCGAAGCTCCGGGTAAGGCTAATATCATCCTTGGTTCTATTTTTGGTTTAGGGTTTATATCTCCTCTCCCTCTCATTCCGAAGCTCTAAAACCCTATATTTTGGGTACGTTTTAGGTTGATGTTCCAAATGTTGGTCGGATCGAGGTCTAAGGAGTCTATTTAGAGTGAGTTCAATGACAGTTTCGAGGTAGGTGATCTACAAGTGATATCCCATAGTTATTTGGGTATTTTTTCATGTTTAGTTGAGATCATTATTTCCTTTGGTAATGTTTTGGATAACCATGACATGTTTGATAATAATGGAGTTTGAAATGGAAAATAGGGACTCTCACTATCCCCGTGGGATAGGTTGTGATAGACATGACCTAATTGGGGCCATCCATGGGATGTGATGGCATTTCCCGGATTTAGGGATTGATATTAAACAAATGTCCTTGTTGTAATGAATTGTAGAGCCCTTGATAAATGTGTTGGAATGATTGGTTGAAGTTGGAATAGAAGTTAGGTGATGCACCTAGACTTGGTGATAACCTATGGGTTAAAGTGGAATGGGTTAAATGATTGATTCATGGGAATAATGAGCGGGTTACATGGGTTATTGCATAGACGGATTAAAGACCATAATGGGATAGATTATGGGTTTAATGTTGAATTCATAGTGAGATAGGCATAACATATGGGAATTAGGTGAATGGTTAAATGATGTGACATGGTAATGCGTAAATGGGTTGAGGAATGATGTGGATTCCCATGTGGGTTGTGGTGAATAGTGTTTGCCGAAGGGAAATGGTTTGGATGGTTGATGGTTACTTATATATAAGCATGTGAACATGTCTTTGTAGAATAGGGTTTGACTTGAGGATCTATGCCCACGGGTCGAGTGATGACTGAGGTTTTAAACTCCACCCTAAATGCACATGTTAGGAAAGGGGACTGAAGTTCTATTCTCCTAACAGTTGCATCCACCCTGACTGAGGCTTCGAGGTGAGGTTATGGTTTCTATGAGGGTTTGGTCCCAGTGAGATAGGATAATGAGGTGTTTACCCTCTTTCATGTGATTATTGGCCTTAGACCCATGTAACATATTGTATGTGATTAACCCATGGAAATGTGATGAAATAGTAAATGGTGATAATGGGTGTGTAATAAATAGTAATGGATGTGGCATTGTCTTGGCTCTAAACTGGATAATGGTACCTTAGATAATTACTTGGCAATTATAATTCACATTTCCTTGAATGCACTATCTATTTAGACTGGATATTTTGTTGACACTGTTGGTGGTGGCCTACTGAGTTGTACTCACACCCTACTCGAGCCGCCGTTGGGTACCTGAGCAGACTTCATTTTTGCAGGCTAGGAGAAGGGAAATGGTCCTTGCTAGATACTGAGTGGACATGGGTAGCACTTGGTGGAGGATCCAGACGTGGGGTCGGGACCATTTTGGGGATTTTGGCCATTGTATTTATTTTGGGGTTTTGTCCACTTGTGAACATGTAGTATGACATGGAATTTTTATTTTTTGGAATTGGATGTTATACAGGTTCTTTGTTTACTAATTGTTGTTTCCACTATTGGTATATTTTTGTTGTGGCATTGTCTGATAAAAAGGGGTATAGTCTCCCCACATGACTATGTAGACCCCCACTGCTTGTCAGCAGCCTTTGGCGTACGGGGAGGCAGGCTTAAGGTCATGTAACCACCCGGCTCAGAGCACCTGTTTAGTGGCTTCCGGGTCAGGGAAGTTACAAAGTGGTATTAGAGGAGGTCTTTCTTCTCCTTCTCTAAAGTCTTGGTATTTGGGATTGGTAGCCAAGGGTTAAGACATGTCGGGCCTTGGTAATGAGCTCATGCTTGAGATTAGATAACCCATGTACGGTGTAAAACCCAAGTCACCCAGGGTGGGAAATGATGTTCTTGATTGTGTGAAGTTACAGTTGATGATATTTCACTATTGGGTGATACACATGGGGTTTGATGTGAATTTTTTGACATTTGGATCATGGCCTTAATGGAATGAGGATTTACATTTATGCATCATTGTAGGCACCTAGTAAGTTAGGTGACATTCATTGTGTTATCCACATGAACGGGGTGGATGTGGGAGGCCGTAATGTAGGGTGCATCATGCATTTCAGGAAACCAAGAAATAATGAGAAGAATGAAATAAAACAAGTGGGTAAATGATGTTTAATGGAGTAATAGGATTTGAAACAAGTTGGAAAATGTTGTTGGGTTAGCATATGAAAATTGGGTTGTTGTAGCTCATAGAGAGTTTTTGGTGGAGTCATGAAAGTTTATGGTACGTGTGCTAAATCTCGTGCTTGGCATTGTAGAGAAATGCCACCACGACATTGGATACCAGTTGGGAAACAGGAGGTTGTTGATGAGAACACTCCTCCAGTAGAGGAGTAAGAAATTGTGGTGATCAATGAAGGTAGAGAACACCTGTTCCGAGAGAACATGACTCACCTTATGAAGATTATGGATCGGGACCCAGGGCGGGTTGCACTGAGTATGTTTGAGCTGACCAGGGAGTTCTAGCTGCAGCAGCCTCTAACTTTCACCGGAGTGGGTGGGCCAGAGGCAGCGGAGTTTTGGTTAGAGTCTATACAGATGATACTGGATCCTCTAGAGACTCCGATTTAATAGAGATTAAAGCTAGCCTCTTATATTTTGTCGGGCCAGGCTAGGCGTTGGTGGGACATTCAGGCTCAAATTGAGTAGGTTGAGGGAATGTCGTGGAAGGGTTTTCAGGAAATATTTTTGGATCATTTCAACCTAGAGACCTTGAGATAGGAGTGGGATGCAGATATTATGAGCATGACTCAGGGATCGTTATCGGTGATGGACTATGCTAGTCACTTCACTGATTTGAGACGCTTCGTCCCAGTGTTTGCATGGGTTAAGGCAGCAGTAGCAAGGAGTTTCTAGGATGGGCTGAGACATGAGATTAGGTCTCAAGTAAACATAATCCACATAAAGATGTTCACAGAGGTATTATATCAGGCACTGTTCTTTGATGGAATCCTGAAGGGAGATTCGGGTAGTGGGATTGTGGTGCCAGCCGGGCAGACGAGTAGTGTAGCTACCGAAGGTCGGAAGTGACTCCATGAGAGTTCACAGCCTGGTGTAAGTGTGCAAAGTGGCTGGAAGATAGGGTCATCCTCTCAGAGTGGAAATCAGGTGTTATGATATCTGTGTGGTAGGACATGGAATATGCGTGTTCATTGACTTTGACTGCCGGTCGTGTTCCGTTCATGCGACTGGATGGGACATGTGCAGAAGTTCTGCAAGAAACCTTAGCAGGTGGGCGAGTATGATGGTGAAAGGCAGGTACTGAATACAGGAAGGGGATCCATTTCCCAATATCAAGCAAGCAGTTGGAGCTCCACGGGCTGTACTGGTAGAGTCGGTGGACATGGAACTCCAGGGTAGGATCTCTCATGCCAGGAGGATAGTGCAGCACATGGCATTCATGCTGGAGCCCATGGTAGAGTGGCATGTTAGCTTGAAGTAGTTCCATTTTTTTCCTGGTGATGGTGAGGCTAGACCATCGACTGTTTGAGGTACGATCCTTGTAGATTCTAAATTTTCTAGTGCGTTGTTTGACATAGGTTCCACACACTCTTTTACCTCTGCTCAACATGTGTTAGCACTGGGTTTACCTGTTGAGGGTGTGTGTGGGGTGATGTCAAATGATACTCTGTTGGGGGTGCAGGTTGAGGATATCATGCAGTGAAGGGATGTTCCATGGAAGTTGGTGGGTATTATTTTCTGTGGGACTTGTTCATTCTCAAGAATTCATGGTTTGACCCAATCCTGGGAATGGATTTGTTGGTGTTGTATCGGGTGCATGAAGACTATTATCGTTGCAGAGTATTGTTTTGGTCACATGAGGGTGATGCTTATGCCCATTGTGGTGAATGGGATATTCGAGCAGGGCGTGCGGGGCCTTTTTGTCAATAGATGACTGGACTCGCTGCTCAAGTGGCATGTCTCATGCTTGATGATGATGAGGGAGGGGAACAAACTAATTTCCCTCCTATGGTGGATCGGTTTCAGGATGTGTTTCCTAATGATTTTTCAGGGTTACCCCCTGAGAGGGATGTTGAGTTCACAATTGAGTTGCTGCCGGGAGGGGAGCAAGTTTCTATTCTGCCTTACTGAATGGAACATGAAGAACTCCAGGAACTAAAGGCTCAGCATGAGGAGTTAGAGCGTAATGGTTTTATCTATACTAGTACGTCTCCTTGGGGATCTCCCGTTCTTTTTTTCAAAGAAGTCCGATGGGTCATTAAGGTTGTGTGTTGACTATCGAACGTTATATCAGATGACGGTGAAAAATTGGTACCCTCTTCCTAGAATTGATGACATGTTTGATGAGTTGAGGGGTGTATCAGTGTTTTCTAAGATTGATATGAGGTCGGGTTACCACCAGTTGAGGGTGAAGTTTTTCAACATACCACGAATAGCTATTCGGAGTCAGTACATGTTGTTTGAGTTTGTGGTAATTCATATCGGCTTGACCAATGCACCGGCAGTGTTTATGAATTTGATGAACATGATTCTCATCCCTATTTAGATCAGTTTGTGTTTTTCTTTTTAGATTGTATCTGAGTGTACTCAAAAACTCATGACGATCTTGCCCAACATCTTGACATCGTCTTGGGTATGCTAAGAGAACGCCAGCTATACTCCAAGATATCCAAGTGTCAATTCTGGATAGGCGAGGTAAATTTTTTGGGTCACCTCTTCTCGGAGGTAGATGTGTCAGTGGATGCAGAGAAAGTGCAGGTAGTTTTATCTTGAGAGCAACCCAAGAGCGTTTCTGATGTTCTACGTTTTCTGGGTTTGGCTGGGTATTACCGATGGTTCATTCAGGATTTCTCTCACTTGGAAGCACCAATTTAGGGCTTGACCAAGAAGGGAATCAGGTTCGAATGGTCTGAGGCTTGTGAGAATACCTTCCTAGAGTTAAATAAGCGGCTAACTACCCAACCTATCTTGATCTAACCTATGACGGGTAAGAAGTACATCATGAAATGTGATGCATCTGGAATCAGACATGGGGATATGTTGATGCAAGATGAGTGGGTGGTGGATTATGGGTCAAGGTAGTTGAGACCCCATGAGCGGAATTATCCCACTCATGACCTTGAGTTGGCTGCAGTAGTGAATGACTTGAAGTGGTAGAGGCACTATCTGTTGGGAGAATGGTTTATTGTATTTACCGACCATAAGAGTTTAAAGTACATCTTCTCACTACGGGAACTGAATCTTCGGTATCAAAGATGGGTTTAATACCTCCATTATTTTGACTTTTAGTAGGTGAACACACCAGGAAAGGGAAACAGTGTTGCTAATGCTCTAAGCAGGAAGGTTCAGAATCAGGTGGTTCAAGAATCCTGTACCGAGTGGAAGGTGATGGCTTTGTTTGCAGAGATGCACCTGGAGGTGCATGACGAGAATGGTCAGGTCACTCATGCTTCCTTAATGATGGAGTTGATGATTTTATGTTTAGTTAAGGAAGGTTATCTTGATTATCCTGAGTTTTTGATCATGAAGGAAAAGCCTAAAGGTGGGGAGCTACCTTCTGGCTAGGCCGTCGGTGGGGACGGAGTTGTTTGTGTTCGTGATCGTGTGGTTGTGCCAGAGTGTATGCAGGAATAATTGATGTGTGAGTTCCATGCATCAAAGTGGGCAGTGCATCCTAGTTTTACCAAGATGTATCGAGATCTCCGAAGGTAGTATTGGTGGCCTGGGATGAAGAAGGATGTTACGGGCTTTGTGGCATGGTTCCATACCTATCAGCAGGTGAAAGCCGAGCATCAACGCCCAGGTGGTCTGTTGCATACATTGCCCATTCCAGAATGGAAGTGGGATGATGTGACAATGGATTTTGTCGTGGGTCTTTTGAGGATGCCATAAAATAATGATGCAACATGGGTGGTTGTGGAATGGTTAACGAGAGTGGCTCATTTCTTACCGATCCATGAGACCCTTACTGTTGACCAGTTGGGTGAGATGTATGTTCGAAAATTAGAGCAGTTGCATAGTGTGTCGCGGACCATAGTTTTAGACCGAGATCCGCGTTTCACATCATGTTTCTGGAAAGGGTTGTAGAAGGAACATGGTATTCATGTGTTTTTTGAGTACGGATTTCCACCCGAAGATGGACGTTCAGTCAGAGCGTATAATCTAAGTGTTGGAAGACATGTTAAGATATTGTGTCATGGACATTGGTGGTTCTTGGGAGAGAAACCTATCCTTAGTTGAGTTTTCCTACAAAAACTGTTTTTAGGATACGATTCAGATGTCACCATTTGAGGTGCTTTATGGGAGACCATGTAGATCTCCGTTGTGTTGGCTAGTGGATGGTGAATCCGAGTTGTTGGGGACAAGTCTCGTGCATGATACTTTAGAGAGAGTTAATTTTATTAGTAATCAAATGGCTATGGATCAGAGTAGGCATATGTCGTATGCTGAACGGAGGTGTATACCTCTTGAGCATGAGGTGGGTGATAATGTGTTCCTTCGAGTGTCACCAAGGTTGTTTTACCGAAGGATTCAAAAGTAGGGTATGTTGGCACCCAGGTTTGTGGGACCTTTGGAGATTGTGGAGAGGATCGGACCAATGTCATACTGATTGGATCTTACACAGCAGTATGGTGGGATTCATGATGTGTTTTATGTGTTGCAGCTCCGACAGTATCACCCAGACCCATCTCTTGTGGTTGATATTGAGTATGTGGATGTTGAGGCTGATGCGTCCTTTGAGGAGCATACAGTTTGTGTGGTGGATCATAGTGAAAAGTTCTTGTGAGGTGAGGTTGTGCCATTATTGTGAGTACTATGGTAGCATGGGAATGTTCAAGAAGAAACATGGGAGCAAGAATCGGATATATGGGCTCAGTGGCCCAAACTCTTCTCTTCGGTGGATCAATGAGGCTTGGAAACTCAGCTCGAGGACGAGTCATTATAAGGAGGGGAGATTGTAAGATCCCAGTTTTTGGAAAGGTATGTTTTTATTGTGTTTTGGGTTGAACCCTTTGTTTTTTGAGGATTTGAAATGTATCCTTAATGTGTGAGAGGCCTTGGGGTGTTTCGGGAGCTCAGGGCATGGAAGAATGGAAATCTGGGCAAGACATGCCAGGGCACACAACCTACGCACGGTCAGGTAAACCGTGCGGCCTGCCCAGGCTAAACCGTGCAACCCATCCTCCTCCGAATAGAAGCATACACATAGTTTGCGCACGTTTTTCCAATCCATCTGGATAAATCGTGTGACCCCTCCTCCTTCGGGCTATGGCATGCGCATGGTTTGCGCACGGTTTTCCAAACCGTGCGGATAAACCATGAACCACATAATGTAGGGAAAAATTAAAAGTTTTCCACTCCGGGATTTTATACCCCAACTCAGGATTTTCCTCATTTCATCCCCTCTCAACCCCAGTGATGAACTTGTCTGACCCAAGATTCGCCAGGGTGGTTCTCCTTCGATTCTAAGGAGTTTTTGGTGCCGTTGGTTGTGGATCGAAGCTCTTGGTAAGGCTAATCTCATCCTTGGTTCTCTTTCTGGTTTAGGGTTTGTATCTTCTCTCCCTCTCCTTCTGAGTCTCTTAAAACCTATCTTTTGGGTGAGTTTTAGGTTGAAGCTCCAAAGGTTGGTCGGATCGAGGTCTAAGGACTCGATTGAGATTGCATTCAGCCGCAGTTTTGTGGTAGCTGGTCTAAAAGTGATATCCCATATTTATTTGGGTATTTTTGCATGTTTAGCTGATTTCTTTCTTTCCTTTGGTTATTTTTTGGATAACCATGGCATGTTTGGTAATAATGGTGTTTAAAATGGAAAAAGGGAACCCTCACGATCCCTATAGGATGTGTTGGGATAGACTTGACGGAATTGGGGCCATCCATGTGATGTGTCTGCATTTCCCGGATTTAGGGATTGATATTAATCAATTGACCTTGCTATAATGAATTGTATATCCCTTGATAAATGTGTTGTAATGATTGGTTAAACATGGAATAGAAGTTATGTGATGCACCTAGACTTGGTTAAAACATATGGGTTAAAGTGGAATGGGTAAAATGATTGATTCATAGGAATGATGAATGGGTTAAATGTGGTAATGCGTAAACAGATTAAAGACCATAATGGGATAGATTATGGGTGTAATGTTGAATTCTTAGTGAGATAGGCATAACATATGGTAATTGTGTGACTAGTTAAATAATGTGACATGGTAATGTGTTAATGGGTTAAGGAATGATGTGGTTTCCCATGTGGGTTGTGGTGAATAGTTTTAACTGAAGGGAAATGGTTTGGATGGTTGATGGTAACATATATATAAGCATGTGCACATGGCTTCGTAGAGTGGGGTATGACTTGAGGATCTATGCCCACGGGTCGAGTGAAGACTGAGGTTATAAACTCCAACATAAATGCTCGGGTTAGGAAAGGGGACTGAGGGTCTATTCTCCTAACAGTTTCATCCACCCGGACTGAGGCTTCAAGGTGAGGATATGGTTCTATGAGGGGTGAGTCCTAGTGAGATAGGAGAACGAGGTGTTTACCCTCTTACATGTGATTGTTGGCCTTAGACCCATGTAACATATTTGATGCGATTAACCCATAGAAATGTGATGAAATAGTAAATGGTGATAATAGGCGTGTAATGAATGGTAATGGATGTGGTATTGTCTTGGCTCTAAACTGGATAACGGTACCATAGATAATTACTTGGAAATTATCATTCACATTCCCTTTCATGCACTATCTGTTTAGAGTGGATATTTTGTAGACACTGTTGGTGGTGGCCTACTGAGTTGTACTCACACCCTGATTAGGCCATTGTTGGGTACCAAAGTAGTCTTCATGTTTGCAGGTCTGGAGAAGGGAAAAGGTCCTTGTTGGATAGTGAGTGGACATGGGTAGCACTTGGTGGAGGATCCAGACTTGGGGTCAGGACCATTTTGGGGATTTTGGCCGTTTTCTTTATTTTGGGGTTTTGTCCACTTGTTCACTTGTATTATGACATGGAATATTTATTGTTTGGAATTGGTTGTTATAAATGTTCCTTGTTTACTGATTATTGTTTCCGTTATTGGTATATCTCCGTTGGGACATACTCTGAAAAAGGGGGTATAGTCCCCGACTAGACTACATAGACCCCCGCTACTAGTCGACAACCTTTGGTGTACGGGGAGTCGTGCCTAAGGTCATGTAACTACCCTTCTCGGAGCACCAGTTTAGTGGATTCCAGGTCGGGGACATTACAGTGCTGACTAAGGATGAGGGTACCTAGACTTGAGTCTACATTAAGGTAGTCATTAGACGAGATGATCTGAAAAGACGACCATTCGAGAGTTGTACCTACCCTTTAGGTAGGATCCTTTGTAGGTGTTCATAGGAATGGTTTCCAGGTTTACTTGTACTTCCATGTTTTACATGTAATTTTTGTTGGGGTTGTATTCTAGCAGTTTTACTTTCTATATACACCATGATTACTATATAGTTTACTTTTTGCTTTTATCTTTTTGTGTTATTGGTTTATGTTATTTTACATCTTATAAAGGAAATGACTTCCAATTTTAGGGAATATGACATTCGATGGTTGTCGCCAGCCCTTGTCCTATGGAAGGCAGGCTTGGGGTAGTCACAGAACATGCCCTAGGGGATGGGTCATGACAGATATTCACGGATATTATAAGTGGTAATAAATTTATCCTCAAAATTAAGAAAATATTTTTTAATTATTGTATTCATTTGTAATAAAATACTCACCTATATATCTAGATTACCAAGACTACTAGACTCTTTATTCCTTAGGTATTTGATTCCTTGTAATTATTTCAATGTAATGGTAGTATAAACTGGCTCCGGGTTGACTGGGTAAAGACTTCATAGCTACAATGTCTGTAAATTTATTACTTTTAGTAATATGAAAGAGTTTGTAGCGTTATCCCATGGAAATAGTATAAAATCATATACCACATAAAACTGGTGTCCCTTAATTGTTTTATTATTATTGTAATACTAGTGTTTATATTTGACTGTGTGTGTGTGATTAGCCTTTTGAGTTGTCATTATGGTTGTGTATGAGTTACTAATTTTGGTTCTCCAATACATAAAGGGAAGGGTTCTTTATTGAATTTCCACAGTGCCAAACTATATGTGGATAAATATTTCAGATGAAATAATGGTTCAAAAATCTAGTGTTTTATAATTATATAGGTGATTTATTTTTAGAAATTGGTATTGGTGGATATTTGGTTGGGATTCAATTAGTTTCTTAGGTAACTATATCCCATGAATTAAATTTAGATTAATTTTAGTTGGTTATACCGACATCATAATATTAGGAAAAATGAATTAAAGGATTAGATTAGTCAATAATTTTTTTTTTTTTCAGAAGATGAAGATAGGGGAATATTTCATATAAAAGGAACTTTAACTCCCATATGATAAGAATCCCATTAATATGGACAATGGAAACTAGGAAAATATGGATAAAAAAGTGATTGGTGTTGTATGTATGACATTGGCATGAATCATGACCTTCAATATTATGGATAAGAAGACTAAAACTACACTAATGGAGGCCTTAGTGGTGATGGAGGAAAAATATATAGCCTTAAAAAAAGTGTTCATACTAAGGATTTTTTATCTAGAGGATATAAGAAGGATTATCACTAGTAAAGAATTTGAATAATTTTAACATGAATAGAGGTCATCAGAAATTAGTGAATGTTACTTTTCAGTTGATACACAGGATGTAATATTAGTTTTGTCTTCACCGAAATATTGGGATTTCATAGTTACAATTTGAATTTATTCTTATTGAAACTATGATCTTTTAATTGAAGATGTTTAGAATTTTATCCCCAATGAGGATCTCAGGAGAAGATAGGAACAAGTATCTTCTGTTAGTGTGTTGAATACTAATGGAAGGGGATAATTACCTTTTTATAATAATTTCCAACAATTAGAAGAATAATATTGGGGGAATATTCATGTAAATTTGACTAGTTGTGGAATAACATCTAGAATTTAAGAAACAATGGACATGTTCATAGGAATTTCAGGAACCATAAGAAATGAACTAGAATAAAGGATACCAAAAGTTCAAAATTTGTTAATTTAATGTCATTTAGTATAAATATACTACTCACTATTCATAATTAGAGGGAGTTATGGGTGTTTTACTCTATATCATCCTTCAACTCAATGGATGATCATGTATGAATTATTTTTTAACATTCTTCTGGTAGATGATGAATCTTAGAAAGTTGTTGGAAAAGTATATGTAAATATCTATATGTCTAATGGTAGAATTATTTTACTTCATAGTGTGATACACATACAATGAATCTGGAGGAATATAATTTTATTTGGGTAGTTGGATGGTGAAATATTTGGTACAACTTTGAATAATGGAGTGTCAAAAATGAATCATGGATATATGGTTGTGGCATAAAGAGTAAAGGATAATACCCTTTTTCAAACCAAAAATTCATATGGGAGTGACAAGAATGAAATTTAATCCTCTAAAAAACTATTGGTCTGGAATTGTAGAGTTTTTCACCTTAGTGATAAGAAAATAAAGGTTCCAGAATGTAAAGGAATTTTTAATTTTGATAATAATACTCTCAAAAGATGTGAGATATATGTTTTTTCAAAAAATAGGGTCTCATCAAATCTGAATGGATAAAATCTCAGGGCGTAGAATCATTATATAATTCGTATGGATATCTTGGTAATTTATTTATTTCAATATCATAGAGGATTATGATAATCTGAAACATTCATTGATGATTACATGATAAAGGTATATGTTTATTTACTTAAAAATAAATCGGATGTGTTTGATGCCTATTATTCAATATAAAATCATGATCAAGATAGTAAGTAATTAGAAATTGATGTTACATTGATCTAATAATGGTGGAAAATATGATGGTAGAATATTCTATCAATTATTTTTGGATAAAATAATCAATTAGTATAGAATAGTAACAAGAACTCCACAATAGAATGGAGTTGTAGAGAATATGAACAAGGCATTGATAGATAAGGCTAAATTCATGTGTGTGCACTCCAATATGCCAAAGTCCATCTAGGAATAAGAAATGAACACATAACCATAATTTATCAAAAATATTATATACTCTATTGTTAGAGAAAGTATTCTTGAAGGGCATTGGGTAGATAAGACATCAAAATATTTAAATCTCAAAATATTCAGTTTCATTGATTAATATCTTGTTGTTACAATGGAAATATAAAATATATAGGAAAAATTAAAAAAATGTTTCATTTTAGGGAATTGAAAGAATGATATTAGTTTCATACTGTGGAGTGTTGATCAACATTATATCAACAAAAGTTAAAATATACCATTATTTTCATTAATAAACATTTCATCATTTTATTTGATTATTAAACAAATTTAAAAAAAATAAACTCCTGAGGACCAAAGAGTTATAGTGTCTTTAGAAAAATGGATATGTAAAAAACAAGATTAAAAAATATCTAGATCATTTCTGATTAATTTTTTCACAACTAGAACACTTCTCACACATATCATACTTAAAAAAATTATTTATAACCTAGTCAAGGGAAATATAAGAAAGGGTAAACTCATATTATTAGTAAGCGTATAAATAATTGATATAAATTAAGTATAATAAGTGAGAATAAGAAAAGAATATGGGTTTGAGGGTATGTTTTGGGCTTATAATAATAATACAAAATCATCCAATGATCTTTAATCATGAAATGTATCATTATCCATCCAATTGACCAAAGGTTGTCAAATTATTTTATAATAAAACCCCCTTTGAAGGGAAGAAGGGGAAAACCCAAACAGGCATCCTGACTAAGACAAATCATAACCTGAAGGACTAGAGTGAAAAACAAGACTAACAACATGGAGCCACCCCATCCCAGCATTGATCGTGACGAATCTTTTCACCGTTGCAAGGCTGATCGGCAAGCAAGTGTCTTCTGTCAAAGAACATGCCCGATCCGATGGCTGACGCCATACCCTCTCAAATATCCAAATCCAAAAATGTTTGCAAAGATAAACCGCTAGCTCCAAATCCTCCTCTAGGGCCTGAACCATGTGGTCAAGTCCATAACCAAAATTCAAACTAAATAGAAAACTGTCATACACAACTTTAGCAGCAACCGTCGTACAGCAAACAATCGAACCCTTATCAATGTCACTAGGATCCATCAACACCAACGAACCAGCACCAAAAGAAGTGATGAAACGTATAATTATGTTTTTTCAAACAAATGACACGAAAAATAAGAGTATGGAATCATAATTAGTCAATCCTAATCCTTGAAAACATATAATAAGCATAATACATAAGCTTTTTGAATGAAAATAAGAATTTAAAAACATTTATTTATTCAAGGATCACTACCAATACAATATTTGTTGATTGAATTCACTCCCCATTTCATCATTTCCTTAGTTAATGTTTACCCCCAAGACTATCTTGTTATACAAAATTCCTTAATAAACTGGGTTCAATAACAATTATAGTCCTCATTATCTAATGATATATCCTTATTTATCCAATACATTAGAGGGATAAATAATATAAATTTCACATATCAGATAATTAAAAGCATTCCTACGTGTTCCACAAGATCATAAAATATTCATCATATCACAAAAAAATAACCTATGAGAATGATACAATTTTTATAAATATTTTATCATAATAAGCATAAGACATATATTTAAATAATATATATTGAAACATTAGATCACTTACCCACTATCATAAGAAACATTATGTGTTTTTGTGATAGACAAAAATACATTTGAAAGATTATTAGAACATTTCTTGAGGAATATACAGTTTTTATTTGAAATAAATTATTTTGAATATAAAAATTTCAAAAATATGAAGGAATGATTTTTTTTCAAAATAAATAAGAAAACCTATATGGTAATTTTAAAATAAAAGAGTATTCATAATTTTTTATAAATTAATTCATGTAGTGTTTTTCAAAATAAAAATTCATTTCACATTATCAATAAAAAGTCAAATTCACCTTGTTCAAAAAAACAAGAAAAAAATTACTTCAATAATATAATAAAAGTAAAAATGGATAAAATTAAATCAATAAATATTTTTATTATATTAATAACATTGATTAATAAATTTTAAAAAAAAATTTAAAATGGAAGAAAATATTTTTGATATTAGAGAAGGATATCTTCAATTTTCCTTAAAATCATTCTTCTGGTATATTATGTACTTAGAGAAGAAAAATGATTGAAAAATAATATATGTCCAAAAATAACCATAGGGTAATAAAATAGTGAATTATTGAATGATATATGTAATATAATTCCATCATCATAAATTTAGTCATAGGCAACCCCTTTAAAAATTATATTGTACTATGAAACCCTTACATCAAGTCTATCTTGTTTCATAAGCACTCTATCCTATAGTATAAAAATAAAAATGTATTATAATTTGATATAAAGACCATAATAATACATATAATTCCATTAACAGTTTACTTATAATATCTTATTACCTATTCATTACTAGTGTTTCATTATCATCCCCATTTTGGGTTTTATCTTCTTCATTTTTCATGAATGTTTTGGTTCAATGGTTATGGCACTTATAATTTTATCATGTTTCCTTCATATTGAGAATTATAATAATGATATAACTATAACAACTATTATTTATATACATTTTTTTATCCATTCATATAACGTGATGATGATAAATTAATTAATCACTATGTGGAGATGTTGTTAGTATGTAAACATGAGTTATGTTTCCATTTTTTGATTGATGGAACAAAAGAAAGGTATATATTTTTTATATTTAGAGACAAATTATTATAACATAATATTAATATATAATATTTAAATAATTTATAATAACTAAAGATGAATGATGGCGGTGAAAAATGAGTCGTATCACTACGTGCAGGTAGTAGTCCACAAGTATACATGAGTGATACTTTTACGTCCCATTGTATTCATAATTGGTTATAAATTGTTGTTATATCATCGTAATAAAATGTAAGCGAATTTTTGATACTTAGTTAATATTTTTTTATTGAAACAATAATTTTATACAATGTAAAATAAGAATAATATTTAAATATATCTGTATAATCTATAAATTTTCATTGAGAGACATCATTTGGTTTACACCCTAATCCTTGAATGATTGGTATTATGAGAAGAAAAGAATCTATAAGATGAAGGTAATTATTCTAGAAATTTATTAAGTCGGTTTTTTCTATGATATAATGACAAAATGTTGTTAATAATGGACGATATAAAGTTTCCATTTATAAGTGAGGGGAGGGGCACAAATGAAATTTCCTAAAATACTTCAACGATTTTAGGTCAATTTCAGGGGGAAGTGTCTCCAAAAATCTAGTTATTGAAAGGTATGATAAATAATTTTGAAATATTTTCAATTGATAATAATTTTTAGGTTTTTGTGAATGTCCTACCCTTATCTCACGGTTTAACACATGGTAAACATATTTTATCCTTCACCATTGTAACAAAGTCACTCCATTTTACAATTCACTATGACCTAAAATTATTTTGACCTCATAAAATTATATTTATTATTTAAAAAAAATAAAGAATCTATTTTAACTTTTTCATAGTCTATAATATTTTAATTTTAATTTTAATGATGCACACAAACTGTATCAAAAACCTCTTTTTTGAAAAAAAAACATTTTAAGTGTATGGATCAATTAATATCAATTACTTCCCTTGTAAAAACAATATAAATAGTTTTAAGATATTATATTTAGTATATAATAAATTAATTTTGTTAAATAATTTAATTAATATATATTAAACTAATATATTTAAAAAATGACATTACCCGCCTACAAACCATTATTTAGATAAAAATGTTTTAAACCAAAAAATAAAAATAAACCAAAATAAATTATAATGAAGATTCAAATTTAATTAATTATATTATTTATAATTAAAAGAAAACTAGATTTATTTATGATTAAATTCAATACATAATAAGATATTCACCTGAAAATAAATAACAATTTTAACAAAAAAAATATTTTTTCAATATTCACTGAAAAATTTATATTCTTATAAAAATACTAAAAATTAAAGCTAATAAAATATACAAATGATTCTTTAAAAATGTTTTGATTGATTTAAATAATTTTGTATAAAAAATTTAAAATTAATTATAATTTTGCCATTCAAAATGCAATAAAACCCATTATTGAAGAAAACATATTTTTGAAGCATAAAATGATTTTACTAAAAAATTAGTTGTCATTTGTTATTAATTAATCTATAAATTTAAATTAATTAAATATTTATAGATATTTTTTATAAATTGGATCTTAATATTTAAACCTATTGAGTAATGGCTATGTTATAAACGTTTATCGCATCATGGTTAATACAGGCTCATGTTTTCTTGTAAAGAAATCTACCACATACATAAATACTTACTATAAGGTAATAGAAAATAAAATATTAGGGTGTTACATTCTAAGACCCCATTAAAATTAATTTCAACCTCATATTTATATCATAATTTTACAAACAAAAAATCAGATATCTCAACTTCTACGCATCCTCAAGTTTCCATATTGCTTCCTCAGATTTCTAATTCCTTATATAAAATTTAACTTGGAGTTTATTATTGTTATATTGAAAATTATATTTACAATAAAATATTCCCACTGCTTTTTCTTAATATGAATGGTCATTAACCAACGGTATAAACTCTGATTCTATTACATGTGAATGTTAAATTATGAAATTTCTCAAAAGAGATACGTAGAACACATGATTTACTTGAGATAGGCTTGGTGGGATTGCCAAGTATTAATCTATAGTCCCAAAATGACCATTAATCACAAGGGGAATTACACATATCAGTCTCAACTATAACTTATTTCAAAATATCATATAATTATTTTATGAATAAATTCATAGGAAAACTTTCCCACTAACGTCAAACTCCAGATAATTGAAAAAATTATCATTATAACTCTTCTGTTGACTCTAGGTTTCCTCAATAAAAAATTGAATGGATGTAACATTCCCTACCACTACCACAACTAGATTAAATCCATATATATTTCTTTCTATAAATTCATACTAGTATGTCATAGTTCTATGCATATTTCTATAAGGATCTCTATAAGGATATATCTGAATGATTAAGTCAATGATATTGTTGTATGAAAACTCAACTTGAGGAATGTGTTAGTCCAAACTAAAATTGAAATATAGTTTATAGGATCTCAACATATCCTACAGTCTTTGAATGGAAATACTAAACATGACAATTATTCATATTTGATACGAATTATAGAAACACAACCCTGTATCAAGGGTTTTCTAAATACTTCTCCAAAACCTCAACCTTGGATCCCGATGAGATAAAATATTGTATGGTACTCCATGTAAAGAAACCACTTCCTTAATGTGTATCCTAAGTAAAAGATTATGAGAGAAATATTCTCAGATAGAAATGAATTTCTTGGACTTTTTTAGGTGATAAACTATAACCCAAATAAAATTATGGCATTTATATGTTTTGGGGAGTCTGAAAACGAAATACATGGTGTTGTTTTCTTATTTCTGTTATTTTGTAGAATGTTTTTAATAACCCATTTTAATTCAATTTACTATCATTAACATTATGACATACCAAGCACTGAAATACAAACTCCATAATATCAAATTTTATTTTGTCCCACTAGAAATACTCATTAAAATCACTATACATATTCTTACATTCATGATGAATAATGAATGTTGAGCTATGAGATTGTTCTAATATTTCCTTCTTCAGGTATGATATTTATGAGATATATACTTATTTCATGAACATTATAATTTGATTAAAATCAATGTTTAATATAGGAACATTTCTCACATTATATTTCTTCTTTTTATGCTTATTTAATTCCTCATTAAGCCTTACATGGATATGTGGTTGAAAAATGATTTTAAAAAGAATAAATTTCTCCCATTTATTCATTATTTCAAGTTCAACCCTTTTAAGATCGCTAAATATTACTTCTTTTTTGATCCTCGTCATTGATAATAAATCATGATCCTTTTAACTCAAATCATTGGCAAACTTGTTCAATTTCCAATGGTGGTAGTGTATTGGGTATTCATACACATTAATAAACTCTAAACCATCTTCTTTGGAACATATTCCACACTTTATTGGTGAACGTATACTTCAAAAATGTATTATCATTATATATGTCACACATATCTTCATAAATATAAACTACCCATATCATTAATATAATGATTACTACTATTAAGTGAAAATTCTATTTTGTGTAATTTTTTAGTGAACCTATAATTGTAATGAGGCATAATCTATCACCATATCATTCAACATGATAACACATAGAAATAATTTCATGATGCATAACGTTAAATTACCAAAACATATCCACTACATGGTAGTGTGAGAACAAGTGGGATGACCTACATTTCCTTTTGTTCCTCCAAATATTCTTCTCACTCATCATTCTAAAGATACATAAATGTATTTTGAGTTAACATATTGATTGGAATTGATATTTATGATAAATCTTCAAAAATCATTGAGAAAACCCATCTAATCTCATAAAACATTATATCTCTATCACGATTGTTGGTTGGGATAATGTTCAATAACTTCTATATTTGATAGATCCAAAGATATATAGTCACATGAGATTATATGACCCATAAATGAACCAATTTATAGCTAAAATTCATAATTTGTAAATTTTTCATAAAACCTATGTTTTTTAAAAAGTTTTTAGTTAAATCATCAATTGATATTAATGATCTTCCTTACTTTTAAATTATGTTAGAATATGTTATAAAAATATAATAAAAATTGAGAAAAGTAATCTCAAAAATACTATTCATATAATATTGGAAGATAAAGTGGGAATTGGTACGACTATATAGAATTACAATAAATTCATAATATTCACACCTTGATATTCAATCATTATACTATTAATAGTTTTCAATGATATTTAAACATCAAATAATTGAGGATATGAATTATAATTCCTCAATAATTTTCCTGATATAAAATAATTCACATAAATAAGCACAAATAGAGTACTTTTGATTATACTAGTAACCACATCAACATTATCATTATATCTTCAATCCCTTAATAAAACCAAAATGATTAAAAAGATCATCTAATAACATTAATCAGAGTGATTAATCAAGAAAAATAATTCATAAGATTTCTGATAGAGATAATATTTTCCAACTTTTTTTCACATATTTAATGAATACCAATTAATAAATTTAATCTTAATTTCTTAAATTTTTTAATTATGGTGACTTTTGTGATAAAATATGAAAATTCCTTATATTTGGAATTTTAATATATTTTAGTCACTTTTATATTTTAATAATAACTTTTAAAATATTGATCTAATTTTACTAATTTATTTTCTTGGATTTCTTGTTTTAGGGACTTTAAATTCTTCTTCTGGACTAGGAGATCATTCAAACATCCACAAAACCAAAAATTTCAATCAATTTGAAAAATTATTCATGAAGACATCATAGATACCAACTTAGTATATTATGAATAACTTGGGACTTCCTATTTTGGTGCTTCCATATGGATTTGAATTCTAATTCAAATATGAAATTCAAAATTTAAGATAATGGAGATATTTCTTCATTAATGTGGGCATTGGATGCCCAAAATTGGAGGAATATTTTGTAAAAATTCAAACAAAATGACAATGATTCATTATTTGGGTAAAAAAATATTCTATAAACATCTAAATACATTGAAATTTGGGGGGGTAAATAGGAATATTAATTTATATATCATTATAAGAAGGACCGTTGAGGATATTTTTTCATCTGGTCATTGAAATTGGAGAAATCGTTTAGATATCAGATTCAAATAAAGAACTTATATTCTTATCTTTTTCTTTATTTTCATCATATTAGTAATGTAATAACTTATTATTTATCATTATTCTCAGTTACCCTTACCATAGTGGGATAAAATCTTGAGTGATTTGGTATGGGGAGTTCTTCTATTTTCTAAATCTTGATTTCATTAACATTATTGAATAAATATTTTTTATCTCTTTTCTAATGTTGCTTCCAATTTTATTTAGTGAATTTTATTATCAAGTATGATCATATTTGTTTTTTTATTATTCAATCAATTTTTTATTTGGTTAATGATCATTATCTCCCTTAACTAAGTTATAATTTATATACAATAGAATAAACTCGTGCTTAGTTTTGGAGTACTCGATGATCATCAGTACGTGTTGATGGGGTAGATATTATTATTGATTATTTAGGATAATAAATACTAGATCAGGTATTACCTATGTCAATTGAGGGTATTTATTGTGAATATCTCTCACATGGAAGGATATTTGACCAAACTAAAATATTGACACATTTTTTTCTCACCATCACCACTTTACCAAGGGTGTGAGAGGAAAGTAATCATGGAATCTCTATTTAAAAAATATAATAGAAGAGGATTGGATAAAATGGAAATAGTATATAATTTTAACTAGAAAATGAACCCCAACATGATCACCCTTATTATATAATATTTTTGAATCACTTGTGTTTCAAATTTATTGTCCACGTTTTTCTTAATTTCTTTTTTTAATTTTATTTCATTATTTTATTTTCAAAACCAAAAAGTTTAAAAAACACCACATTTTTCCTCTAGTTAAATGTTAATTTTTTGATTGAACTCCTCTCTAGCAGACTATGTATGTTTAGTCACTAGAATATAAATAGGTAATATAATAAGAACGTTTTATCATTCCCCTTGGAAGGCATGTGAAAAACATGGCATCTTTGTTTGGGAGGAAGTGCCTCAAATCCCAATTTTTTTGAATGACCGACAGTACAAAAAAACATGTAATGATTTTGATCAAGAATTTAAAAGAAAATTAACCCAAATTAGAAAAAATAAAAACATGAATATTTTATGAAATAAAATTCTTGTATTAAATTGACAATATTATTATTCACTATGAACTTTAAATAATAGATGGCAATCCCAACCAAACCTTTCACGACATCTACACACCTCAATTTTATAATCAAAATAATTAACATGTTTCCATGTTATATAAATTTTTTTTGACCTCTAAATTACCATGATCCAAGTGCTAATTGAATTTCATGATCATGTAAGTGAAGATCCAAATCGACACATCCAAGAGTTATCCAACGTATTCTAAAACATAAAACCCCAATGAGTCATGGTAGAGATTGTAAAGTGGTCGGAATACCCCTTCTCATTTGAGGGAGAACAAAAGGAATGGTTTTACAATCTAAAACCAGGGGAGATTAGCTACTAAAAAGATATTAGAATATACTTCTTATAGATTTATTTTCCACCATCCAAGGTAATGAAAATAAAAAAGAGTTTTATGTCATATATAAATTGATTAGATATACTCTCTATGAATAATGGGAACATTAAATTAAACTATATGAAATATTCCCAAAAAATACATATGGAAGATAACCAATTTAATTTTTTTCATATAATAAGGATTTCTCAAAAATGATTGAAATATGATAAAAACCTCAATTGGAGAGACCCATATTTACAGGTCAGCTGCATATATTTTAATTCTGATTAAGAATATTACTGAAAACTCATAGAAATTTAGTACAAGATATAAGTAAACTAGAGTCATTATTGATATAAGGACTTCTTATTCTTACTCAACATTAAATGAAGAAACGCTTAAGGGCATGGATATTGTGATGTGACCACATTATATGAACCAATTGATGGAATGACATGTCCTAACTCAGTTACGTGATCTATTCTATTCTAATTATCATTACACTAATAAATTTACATAAGTGCAAGGGACTGAAAGTTATTTTGTGACATATCAAAAAATGAAATTATAGAATAATTAGGCACACCAACCCCAATCACAATAATCAAATTGATTCATATATAACCATGATACACCTCCTTTTAAGAATTAATTCCAAAACCAAGTAGCATTCTAGTAACAATAGTACTATATCCATACGCCATTTCAATAACCCAAAAAACATCGATACAAGAAAAAAACTATATGAAAACCCATCAAGAGTTTCTTATAATAACCACCAATAAATAGATATTATAGAGATAAAGAAGATATTGAATAATTAGGATGGTAAACTTGATATCCTTAGAGAAATGTTAACCAAGAATCAAGGAAAATCCCATTAAAACAGTACCAATTCTGAAATAGAATTCAGAATGATAACATTAAGAAGTGTAAATTAAATCCCACCACCAACCATGCTTTAACCTAAAACAAGACCACCAATGTTAAAAGATAATGAATTCGTAACTCTAAAAACCTAGTGAAAATTCACAAAGAAGAAGAAATGAATGTGGAGTTGGGGAAGGATATGCCAGGGATGAAGAGACAAGAATCACCATTAAAAGGAAAAAATGGGAGAATAAAGAATAATCCCTACCATTTCTATCAAGGATGAATGAATAAAAGATATTGTAGGAAGTAGTTCTTCAAACAGATATTTTGTAAACCTCATAGAAAGTTTAAATTTATATCCCCCTTCTTGATGTTGCCAAACAAATTCATAGATATGAAAGTTTTTTAAGGAACTTTCCACCAAGGAGATAATTCCTCAAGGGAATGAGAGGATTAAATTGTGAATAAGTGTCTATTCCATTATCACATTATAATTTCTATCCAAATGTCATGATATAGGGATGTTTTCTATTCCCTTGACCTCTGGATATTAAAATTTATATTATGATTTACGTTAGGTGATTAATGAAATTTGTTTCCTCGGTCAGTATATACATATTTGGTGAAGGGAGACTTTAATATCACAATAGTGGTGGCCCCTCTTACAAACAGATACACAATTTACCCAATATAATTTGTAGAGGATGTGCTTGTGAAATTCATTGGTCTTTTATTCCCATCAATATTTTATGTTCTGAATATGGAAGAATATAGGATCCCATCATACTCACTCATAATTTTGGGTAAACCCTTATTAAAGATGTCCAAAACCATCATCAAAGTCTCGGATTGGAAAAACACCATCATGTTTGGTGATAAAATTGTCTACTTCAGTATTTTTGAATCACCGAGGCACCCATCAGATGATAACTTACTCTCTCACCCATGATGTTTCTACTAATCCAATTGAATAATCAAGTGTGTTCCATTTATTCATATAAATAGGATACAATTTCTCCATGTGTAATATCACTAAACATGTGAATACCCAAAAACCCCATGAATCAAATTTCAAAATAGAAGAAGATGTAAAACATGATTTCTTTGATGATTTGTTTAAATATGAAGAAGTTGATATGAAGTATTATATTCATGAGGTATAACCATTTTAAATGTTGAACTGTAATTTAATTTTATCCCTTGAGAATCCACTCGATCTAGAAATAGGTCCCCTACCTAGTGATTTGAAATATTTGTAACTCATGGAGGGAGACAAGTTACTAGTGAAAATTTCTAATAATTTTTCTAAACCCTAAGAATAATCATTTATTGATATTTTGAGAGAGAATTTATAAAACATAGGATGGATTTTAGGTGATATTCCTAGAATAAACACAAATGTATGCTCACATAGAATGAATCTTGAGAGATATTCTAAAACTATCAAAAAATCCCAAAATGAGATAAATCACACCTTGATAGAGGTTATAAAGAATGATATTGATATTGTCTTGGAATCATGGATCATCTACCCCAATTTAGATTCATAGTGGGTTGAACCCATTCATGTAGATCTAAAAAAAACTCACCTAACCATTATGAGGAATGAAATGAATGAATTAATCCCTATGAGAATTCTAAATTGGAGGAGAGTATGAATAGATTTTGGGATGTTGAACCATTTCACTTGGAAATATCATTTACATTCCCTATTCATAGACTAGATGGTAGATATATTGGAAGTTTGACCTCATTATTTCTTTTTGGATGGATTTTCAGGCTATTTCATGGTATGCATTGGTCTTAAAGATCAAGGTAAGACCAATTTTACTTATCCTATTGGTACTTTTGAATATAAAAGGATTCCATTTTTATTATTTCATGCTCCTTGTACATTTCAAAGGTTCTTGGTTAGTATATTTTCTTATCACATTTAGGATTAAATTAATGTTTTCTAGGATTATTTCATAGTTTTTAGACATTCCTTTTACCATTCCTTGAAAAATATGGAAAAATATTGGAAAACATTCAAAAAAACGAATCTTATTTAAAATTTTAAAAACATTCATTTCAAGAATGAAAGATGAATTTTATCGTAATTTCATTTAAAAATTGAATTTAAGTGGATAAATAAAAAATTAAAGTGATAAATTCATTGCATTTCCCAAATTGTGTGAAACGTGTTAAATAATTATTTGGACATGCATGATTCTAAAAGATGTTTATCAAATATTATTGTAATATTTCAATCCCTCTATCTAGATTAATTTTAAATGGTACTTATTTTATATTAATGTTTTATATAGGTAATCTATTGATGAGTTGAAGAGGGGATTTATTACACCATCAAAATTTTGAATAACCATTCGAGCTACTTTGTGATGTTTTGAACGATGCAGTTAGAGAATTTATTTATTAGTTAATTGAGGAAAGTAAAAAAGTTAATTTAATATGCCTCAACAACCATATATGATGATAAATTCAATTAAAAAACATGTAAATAGTGTTTTAGTATTTGAACATGATTTATAAAAGTTTGGATCATATCTTTTGGGAACTAAAATCACAATTTTTTCTAATTATGAACCCTCTAGGTACTTGATAAAGAAGGTTCATGCTAAACCGATGATAGTGATATGGATGGTACTAATAAAAAGGTTAAAAAAATAAATCAATGATAATAATGGATATCAGAACCATGCAGCCAACCAATTAAGAAGATTTACCAACACTTTTTAAGCTGAAATTTCCGACAAAGACTCACTGAATAATCTAATTATAGGATAGAAGTTGTACATGATTTATAATGCCCCTACCCCAGTTACCTAGAGTCGGTGCATCATTAAATAACATAGGCATGATCACAATAGATCTTGTCCCAAAAGACCAACCATTTTAGTAGCTTTGTAAGTACTAGATACATAAATATGTTTTACATTACATCATGAATTCAAAAAACAACATTTTGTATCCTTTTAACACAAACTTATTTCTTAGCCTATCCCTATATTTATGTCATAATATAATTTATCACATCCTAGAAAAAATAAAACATAAGAAACAGGTGTCCTTAGATGCTTAGTAAGGATAACAATATAGTGGAAACTATCATATATAAGCATAACCTTTTAAGGAAATGTATAAGAATAAAACAAAAGCCTTTTAAATATTAAATTAATCATATTATGGAATTGATAAATAAAATAATTCCATTTAATTATTCACATGGATATTATAATAGTCGAATAATCACATTTAAAATCAATAGTTAATCTCTTAATGATGGAATGCATAATGCCAGACATCAAAACCACATAGTCAAGGACTCTCTCCAAGACTAATAATAATAAATATTTTATGTCTTTATTCCAAGACAATATTTTGTCTCGCGTGACCTACTGATTCATCGAGGGGCAATAGCAGGACTTTCCTATTAGTTATTACATCCAATGCATTCATCATATGAAAAGGTTGAAACATAACATAAACATTCGTATTAAAACTAACCTTATAAATGTTAATACATTAAATATAAACCATGAATGTTTTAAAAATATTACATACATAGTAAAACATATCAAAAAAAATTCAATAAAATATGGAATATTTTATCACAATATTTCAACTTCAAATAACTGTAAAATCCAAAAAAGGATTTTGACTATATCAAATCAATCCAAAAACTATTTGAGTGAAATATATCTTTCTACATTGAAATCATTTAAAATTCATTTAATTATAAATTAAAATAGCTATTTTAAATATATTCTTACAATATTGTAAGGGAAGATTCTATTTTGTTATAACAGTGGAAAATAGACACACCCCCTGTATAATTGAAAAACATTCATTCCTTAATTTTTGGAAAAGGTCATAAAGTACCTTGTTTAGAAAATGATGGAAATATTCTATTCACAACATTTTATAAAAAGTAAAAAAAGTGTATAAATTACTTTAACCCATAGTCTAGTAATATTGTTTTCAAATTGTTTTCTATGAAACCCGTATGTAGATGATAAAGAAGTCCAAGTAGATACTTACGTATAAACAACCTCAGATAATAAAGAGATAGTAAAACTAACCCTTACATTATATTTTTCCTTAGTCAAGGTTATTCTAACCTCTTCTATAATGTTTAAATAAAATTTATTAAATTATACAAGAACCACATACTAGAATATGATATCAAATATCATCCTTCAATATTTCTTCGTTAATAATATTTCAGTAGTATAATTGTTTTGGGTGTTAAAAGATTCATTTTCCTTTAAATGTTTTGTTAAGAAAGTCATGTATTTTTTGTATACAATGTATTTTATTCACATACAAAAGGATATTAGGTTCTTAAACATTACTTTTTAATCCTCGTATGAAAATTATTCTTGAATGATTACCATAGGTAATGAAATCTCATTGCATCGTGGAGTCGGTAAGCCCTACGTAGGCACGAGCGAACATATCATTCTATTCATGTTGAAATTGTATATAATTGGATGGTATATTATTTACAAAAAATAATTAACATGTTAAATTAATATTTATATCTATTATAAATCATTATTATAACCATCCAATTATTGATGTGATGAACAACAAACTACACCATGAACTTGAGACAGTAAGCCGTACGTACGCACGTATGGTGACTTTGTAATTCATAGGATGGATAGAATAATTAATTTGCCTGTACAATATTTATAATAACATATAATTATATAGAAGGTACTATAGTTATTATTTTAGTATGGAAACAACAATGAAATAGGATGTAGAAGAAGAAAATAACTTTGAAAAAGGTGATAAAATAATTACCTCTTCTTCGGGTGTTTTCTTTTGATTTGAAAAAGGGCCGGTTAGATTGTATTTCTGGTCAATTAATGGCCTCTAGGATGAATTTACAGTATTTGGTACGATATTTGAGTACATTTTTACCACGAAAAATATATTTGTATGTGTGAATTTATGATAAGGGGAAGTTATCTTTTATTAGAGATGTGAGGGGAACTTTAGGAAAAGTTTGATATCATAATTTATTACAAAATTATTTTTAGTTTAAAATACCTAAAAATGGATTTATTTAGAGTATATGGTGGGTATTGGTTTAAATCCTCCAAAAAATTGTGTTTAGACAAGTTTAAGTCATCAAATTAACCTTATCTTATAGATTTAACCCTTAATTAAATAGTTTACCACATACCATGTCTTCTTGTATTCATACACTATATTATTAACAAACGTACTATAAAATTCCAATATAACCTCAATAGTTTTATTACTGAAATAAGTAACATTTTTTATGTAATTTGGAAAAATAAAATAGTTTTAATAATGTTATATAATTTCAAAAAAAGATTTTTTTTAAAAACACATTTATGTCAATTTTGACAGTATTTAATATTTGGTTTTTGAAAAAGTTATAAAAAATAGATTACATCACAAAAATATAAATTTAATCATCCCTAACATGTAATATTAATCTATAAAATTAGTTTTTGACCTAAAAATTTTCATTTTACATCAATTTTAATATTTATAATATCAATTATTTTAATCCATCATTATTAAGTTAATTACTATATCATCGTTTGGTCGTAAATATATTTAATTATTTAGTGTATACAATTTATAAATAAAATTCCATGTTGTAGGAAATTTTTTTATCTTTTTAATTAATATTAATAGTTGAATTTATCTTACGTATAAAACTATATTAAAAATGGATCAGTTAATAAAATTTGAATATAACACCTTCAACTCATATTTAAATAAATTATTATAAATGTACTAATATAATCCAACTAGATCCCAAAGGTACATATTTTTTTTCTAATGTTGATTTTGGATGAAATAAACTTATCCAACAGAAGTTGGTCATCTGTTGGTGTAATTATAATATTATTTTTACCTTTAATTACCCAATTTACTTTTAACAGTGGTAAATAAAAATCAAAAGTTATTATCCACCAAAATTTATTTCAATCCCATCGAACTACATTTTACCTAGTGATGAAAATTGTTTCAATCAGATTTTTAAAATTCAATTCACAAAATAGTAAAATAATGTTTTATTCAAATTTACAATTGTGCCTAGAAGGTGGGTAAAAGACTTTAAAAAGTCCGATAAAATTTTATATATCTTATCTTAGTATAAAATGACACCAATGAATTAAATTAGACTAATATAGGTATTGAGTATCTTTTTCTTACAACCAAATAAATTTAAATTAAAAATGATCTTTTAAATAAAAAGTGGGTTTTAATCAATAACGTAGTGTTTTTCACTATTCATCAAATATACAATGTTTTCAGAAAAATATCAAAAAATTACCCTTAAGTAATTTGGATATTCTAAATAAAAAAATGAAGTCCATTTTGAATAATAAAATTTATATAATTTAAAAAATTAGGTATTACTTTTCATAAATACTTTTTAAATGGCTAGTTTGGTTGGTCATGGTGTGTCGGAACTCGGAGCTGCGTAAATCAAAAGCTATTTTATTATTCAAAGAGAAGAATACTATGGAATCACGGCGTTTTACATTCTTCCATTCTTCAAATAATTTAATACTCAAAATTTCTATAATATTGCACCATAAAAATATTTAGTTGGTTCTTCATCATTAGTTCCTCATGTTCCCACAGGGACTCTTCCATTTTATTGGTTTTTTAAAGAACATTCACCAGACGTGTCGTACGGTTTTTCAACACTTGATATCTTGTATTAAGAATCTTGATAGGCTCTTTATAATAAGACAGACCGAGTTCTAGTTCAATTTCTTCATAGCTGAGTACATGTGTTTGGTCCAACATGTATTTTCTCAATAGTGATATATGGAACACATCATGAAATTTATAGATACTAAGCGGCATTACCAAACGGTTGGATTCAACTCTAATTTGGTGAGGAAATTCAAAAGGTTTGATGTACATAGGACATAATTTATCCTTCTTACCAAATCGTACAACACCCTTCCAAAGAGATACCTTCAAGAAAACATGATCTCTAACATGAAATTCAAAATCCTTCCATTGGTTATCGGTATAGATCTTTTTCCCTACATTGATCTCCCTTGATGTAAGTTTTCATAATATTCAACTTTTCCATTATTTCCTCAACATTATCTGGGCCTACGAGTTTTCTTTCACCAACATCATCCCAACAAGTTGGTGTCTGACATATGGTTCCATATAACGATTCATATCGTGCCATCTGAATAATTAAATGGAATCTATTATTATTGGAAAATTATATCATATGTAAATACTGATCCTATATACCTTGAAAGTCATGTGAGCAAGATCTCAACATGTCTTCTAAGGTTTGAATAGTCTATTCTGATTGTCCATCAGGATTAGGGTGTTATGCACCACTGAAACGATGTTTTGTATCCAAGGATTTCTGAATACTTTTCCATAATCTTGATGTAAAATGAGGATCATGATTAGAAACAATCGATAGGGGTAGAACATTAAGTCATAAAAATTCATTAATATACAGTCTTTCTAAATTTTCAAGTGGTAAATCTTCTCTTATAGATAGAAAATGTGATGAACTGTGAGACGATCAATAGTGACCCATATTGCATCATTCCTTATTGGAGTCTTTTGTATCCCCATAACAAAGTCCATCATAATATCATCCCATTTCTACTCAGATATGGGAAAAGGTTTCATTACTCCTCCAAGAAGTTTTCTTCTTGCCTTCACCTATTGAAAAACCATACATCTTGACACATAATCATCAATCTCCCTCTTCATTATGTCCCACCAAAAATGTTTCTCTAAATATATATACATCTTAGTGCTACCATAAAGTATAGAGAAATTGGATCAATAACCATCATCCAACAATTCCCTTTTTAGATCAGCTATGTCAAGAACATAAAGCATCATTCTAAATTTCAAAATTCTGTCTTTATATACGAATTCAATCAATCTTCCATCATTCACATATTTAGTTTTCTTTTGAAACTCCTCGTCATCTATCTAAGGACTTTTTATCCTTTATAATAAAGATGTTTTGGAAACCATTTGAAAAATTATTGATGTTTCATGATCCTTGATTATTCCAATATCGATCATTACTCTCCCTCAAAAAGAAGCTTAATTATAATAAAAAATTTAAGGCATTCGGGCCGTTGGAGGATCATTACTAGATCCATGAACATATGATCCCTTTCAACTCTCATATTGTTTAAAACTCTAAGATCCTTTCTTCTTAGATAATCTTCCCCCATGGTTTCCTTCTCTGGGTGGTAGTGTACAGTGAAATCATAATTCTTGAGTAGATTGATCCATCGCCTTTGGCTAATGTAGAGTTTTTTCTACTCCAAACTCTTGTGATAAGTATATTTCTCACATTTCATTACCATAAAGATAGTGTCTCCATATCTTTATGGAAAGTATTATAGCTTCTAACTCTAGATCATTAGTGGGATTGTTTTGTTCAGGATTTTTTAGCTGCAGTGACGCATAGGCAATAACTCTATCATTCTCCATAAGGACAGATCCAAGTACTTTGTTTGATGAATCACTATAAATAACAAACCCATCATTCCCTGATGGTAGAGTCCAGATAATATAAATTACTAATCTTCTCTTAAATTCTTCAAAACATTATTCACACTCTTTTTTCAACAAATATTAACCCCGTTATGTGTGAGCTTGGATAATGAGTTTTCCAATCGGGAAAAATTCTGGATGAAATGATGATAGTAACCTACTAAACCTATAAAATTGCGTACCTCAGTTATACTCATCGGTGTTGGAAATTATCGGATTGCCCTTATATTTGAAGGATCAATAGAGATTCTGTCCATTGAGATAATAAGTCTATGAAAAGAAATCTCTTGAAGTCCGAATTCAAACATTCTAAACGTCCCATATAATTTATTTCTTCGGAGGGTTGTTAGAATAGTGAACATGTTATTTTCATGATATTCGTAGTTTTTTGAGTAAACCAATATATCATCAATAAATAACACTACAAATTTATCATGATATTCATTGAAAAATATATTCATTAGATCCATGAAAATAGAGTGTGCATTAGTCATCCCAAAAGGCATTACTCTAAACTGATTATTCCCATACCTCGTTTGAAATGCTATCTTTGGAATGTTTTCCTTCTTCACACACAACTGATGATATCTAGAAAAAAGTTCAATCTTAAAAAAAATATTGAGATCCCTAAATTTGATCAAATAAATCATCAATGAGAGGTAGGGGATACTATTTCTTTATTTTTAACTCATGGATCTCCTTGTAGTCAATGCACAACCACATAGATCCATATTTATTCTTAACAAAAAGAATAGGGGATCCCCATGGAAAAATACTAGGGAAAATAAATCATTTATTACTTAATTTGTCTAGTTTTTTCTTTTTTTCCACTAATTCCATCGTTTCCATTCAATAACGGGTCTTCGATATGGGCCTCGATCTATGAATTATGTTAATGGAAAACTAAATTTACCATTCTGGAGGATGTCCAAGTAAATCCTCTAGAAATAAATCAATATATTCTTGAACAATAGGTACATCCTCTATTTGTACATTCCTTTCCTCTCGCATAGTTATTTCACTCACTACCTCCCCAAAAATTGAATTTAGTTGAGCTAATGGGGGTAGATCTAGATGATAATCAGATGGTGATGTTTCTGCTGAAAAGATAAGCAATTCCTTATCATCATCAAAAAATGTACGCTCCATTTTCATATAATAAATTTTTACATCATGGTCTGAAACCCAATCTATACCAAGGATTATATCAAATTAAATCATGGTAATGATAATAAGATTAGCAGATAAAGCACGTTTTTATTCCATAATGGAAACTAATTGAAAAAAAAATATTGGAATGATACTTCAATTAGGATATTTAACTGAAAACGCCCTTAATAAGTCAAATTGGAAATATCTAATTTTCATAGATAACTGGGAAGATATAAAATAATGCAATGATCCAATATTAAATAAAACATTGGATAATTTTGAGGAAATATTTAACCTACCTACAACCTTGTCATTCGACACTTAAACTTCAACAGATGTGATAGCATAATCTTGGCCTTGATCCCTTGGGCTTTGCTGAGGTAAGTTTCCATGATGCTTAGGAAATTCATTTTCATAATGCCCCATTTATTTATAATTGTAAAATTGATCATTGAAAACCACTTTCTTCCCCTTACAATCATGATCATGGTGGCCTTTTTCTCCATAAATGTAACAAAATATCATCCCCATTAGGCACGTACCCAGGTGTTTTATCCCACAATCACTGTAGGATGGAAATTCAACTTTTCCCTTCTTCCCCTTATTTCCTTTTCCAGAGTGTTCAGCAGATATCTTCTTCTCTTGCTTTCCTTTAATGTCATTAGTCCTAAATAATTCATTTTATATCTTGATAGCACATGAGACTATATCATCACACGATGAGAAAAGTTTTGAGGCTGATGCTTGATGAAGAAATGGTTTTAACCCCAAAATAATTTATAAATCTTACTTCTTGGGTTATGTATATAATCTAAAGAAAGACTTGAAAAACTATTAAATTTAGACTCATACTTTTCTACATTCTCATCCTCCTTTTGGATCAGGCTCACAAATTTCCTTTCCATATATGCTAGATGATTGTGAGGAAAGTATTTTTTGAAAAACAATATCTTCAAACTCCCTATATTCCATATTTGAAACTTCTTCATCCTTATTTGTGTTTTTAATTAATGATCACCATTGACCTACATCTCATGAGAGGCGAAAAACTACAATGACAACTTTTTCCATTTCGATAATCCCCAAAGAATTAAATATTCTCTCTATGGAAGTTATCCATTTCTTAGCTACAAGTGTATTTTTAGTACCATTGAATGTTGGTGTTTGTTTTCTCATGAGGAATTCTAATATTGATCTTTTTCATTGTGGTTCATGGGGATCCATATGGGTAAGGTTATTATTCGTTATCTGAGTGAGTTTTCCTAGTAAGGTTACAAGCAGTTCAGTACAAGTTATATCTCTAGCTCAACTATAATTATCTTTAATAAGAAGTAAATCCCTAAATATATTACGTGCATTGGTATGGTTTCCATTACATCCACTAGAAACCATTTCCAAACAATGACATACATTAGATAAGTTCATGAATCATAATGCATTGTTATGAAATTGTAAAATAATTAACATAAATTGAACAGTTTATGCATATAATACATAATTATAAAAATATTTTCTTTGTGGAAATATTTACTCATAAATCCATCATAAAGTTTTGTAATGAAAATGTGAATTATCATTAGAATATCTCTCATAGGTGTCAAAAAAGTTGTGTGGTAAGGCCTGTTTTCATGTACTAGGATACCCCAGGTCAAACACGAAACTCGTTGTCAGAGTTTTGACTCCTAGGTGCTTCTATTCTAGAACCACGTACACATATAATATGTTGATATAGATGCATTTCATGGAAAACACATATAATATCTACATTACCAATATTTTTTATGTTCTTATATACTAGTCTTCAAAGTCTATCTTAGTGTAATATTCACTAATTAGAGTTTTTCTAAATCTAGTTTCCAAGGATTGTACGAGTCTTCTTCTGATACAAACTATAACACCCCGACCCCAGTTACCCATAGCTTGTTCATTCTTGTTTAACATTGTCATGATCATAAGATATCATTTCCTGAAAGATCTATCAATTTAGTATCCTTCGAAGTACTAGATACTAATATAAGTTTAACATTACATTAGGAAATGAAAAAACAACAACATTTTGTCTCCTTTGAACCCACTCATATCCCTTATCCTATCCTTATAGGTCAGTCATAATACACTTATTCACATTTTGGAAAAAACAAAACATAAGAAAGGGGTTAGCTCAGATGCTCAGTATGGACAACAATATAGTGGAATCTATTATAAAGAATCATATGCATTTAAGACAGTGTATAAAACTAAATCACAAGACTTTTAAACATAAATTTCAGTATAATATGGAAATGATAAATAAAAAAATTCCATTTAATTATTCACATGGATATTCTACTAGTTGAATAATCACATGTAATATAAATAATTATTCTCATAAAGACATAATGCATAATTCCATACATCATAACCATGTTTTCAAGGCCTAGTACCCAGATTAAAAATAAAAAATATTATCATGCCCTTATGCCAAGACTCTAGTTTGGATAATGTGACTTATAGATGCATCGTGGTGCTATAGCAGGCCCTGCCTGTCACTTACTATGTCTAATGCATTTCTCATATGAAAAGGGTGAAACAAAACATAAAAATTCGTATTAAAACTAGCATACAAATTGTTAATACTTTAATGACATACTATAAATGAAATAAAAATAGCACATCCGTAGTCAAACATATCACAAAACCTTAAATAAAATATGGAAGATTGTATCATAATAAATTAACTTCAAACAAGTGTAAAATCCAACAAAGGATGTTGACATAGATGAAATCCATCCAAAAAACTATTTGATTGAAATATCTATTTCTACTTTGAAATCATTTAAAAGTAGCATAATTATAATAGAAAATCATTATTTTGAAAATATTATGATAAGATTGTATGGGAAGATTCAATGGTTTTATAATGATGAAAAGTACCTACACTAGACATATAAGTAAAAAAACACTCTTTTTATAATATTCTGAAAAGGTCTTAAAGTGCATTGTTTGGAAAACGATGGAATGATTCCTTTCACAACATTATATAAAAAGTAATACAAGGATATAAATTACCTTTACCCATAGTATATTAAAATTATTTTGAAATGAAATGTTAAGAATCATGGATGTGGATGATAAAGAAGTCATAGTGGATACGTTCGTATAAACAACCTCAGATAATAAAGAGATTGTAAAATTAACACTTACCTTGTAATTTTCCTTAGTCGAGGTTGTGATAAACACCTATATAATGATTCAATAATTATTATTAAATTATACAATAACAACATACAATAATATTATATCAAATATGATCCTCTAATATTTCTTTGTTAATAATATTTAGTAGTATCATTGTTTTGGGTGCTAACTGATTTGTTTTCCTTTATATGTTTTGTTATATAATTCATGTTTTTATGTATAGTATGTATTTGATTCATATATATAATGATATTAAGTTCTTAAACATTATTTTTTATAATAAAATGAAAATTATTGTTGAATGGTTATGATGGGGAATGAAATCTCATCGCGTCCTAGAGACGTTAAGTTGTACGTACACACGAGCGACTATATCATTCTAATGATGGTGAAATCATATGTAATATGATGGTATATTATATATACAGAATCATTAACATGCTAAATTATTATTTCCATCAATTATACTTTATTGTTATTCCGATTCAAATAATGATGTTTTAAATAAAAAACTACCCCACAACGTAGAGATGGTATGTTGTACGTACGAACGTATAGTGAGTTTGTCATTCATAGGATGAAAAGAACAATTAATATGGATGTAAAATAATTATAATTAAATTTCAGTTTGTAGAAGGTACTGTAGTAATCGTTTCATTATAGAAATGACAATGAAATAGGAAGTAGAAGAAGAAAAGAACTTTGGTAGAGGTGCTAAAATAATTACCTCTTTTTCGAGTGTTTTTTTATTTGAACAAAAGGGATCTTTTGGTTGGATTTCTTAAAAAAGTAAGGACCCTAGGATAAATAAAGGCTAGTTGGAAGGATATTTGAGTTGGGGTTGGATGATCCAAATGGATTTAGAGGTGTGAATTTATTTTAATGGGAAATACCTTTTTATAAAGGCGAGGGGAACTTTAGGAAAATCATGAAATATTAATTTATTATAAAATAATTTTCAGTTTCTAACAGCTAAAAATTTATTTATTTCTATGATAAGGTATGTATGGGTTGAAATCCTCCCAACCAGTAGGTTTTATGCAAGTTTAGTTCATCATATTAACTATATCTTCTAGATTTCCCTCATAGTTAAATAGTTTAACTCTTACCATATCTTCTTGTATTCTTGCACAATCTGGTTAACAAACATAATAAAATTCCAAGATATCCTAAAGTGGATAATTAATGAAATATGAAACATTATCTATGTCATTTGGCTTAATCCTAATTTTTTTTTGAATATTATATCATTTAATAAATTAGTATTTGTTTTAAAAACTCATTTATGTCAATTTTGACAGTATTTAGTATTTGGTTTTTGTGAAAGTAATTACAACTTGATTAGTTCATAAAACAATTCATTAAATCACCCCTAAAATTGCATATTCACCCAAAATATTCATGGATGCTATCAGAAGTTTAAATTTACATTTATTTTAATATTTATAAAATATATTATTTTAATCTATCATTAATAAGGTAATTATCACATTATCATTGTGCCATTAATAAATTAAACTATGTAATGTATAAAAATTATAAAGAAAATTCCAGGATTTAGTAAATATCTTTATCATTTTAATAAATATTTATAGTCTAATTTATCTTAGGTGTGAACCTATATTAAAAATGGTTTTGTTATAAAAATTTGAATTTATCCCCTTTAACTCTTCTTTAAATAAAATATAATAAATATCGTTACTAGATCATATTTTTTCCCTATGTTTTATTACGGTCAAAATACACTTATCCAAATAGAATTTGACATGTTTTGGGGTAATTATAATATTAGTTTTTTCTTTAATTACCATATTTACTTTTATCTGTGGTAAATAAAATCTAGAAGATATTATTCACTTAAAATTATATTCATCCTATTGAACCAAATTTTACTTATTGATGAAAAATGTAATGCCCCAACCCTAGTTATTTAGAGTCGGTGCATTATTATATAACATTGTCACGATCACAAGGGAAAAAATCCCGAGAGACCGATCAGTTTAGTACCCTTGAAAGTACTAGATACATTTATAAGTTTTACATTAAATTATAAAATGAAAAACAACAACACTATGTCAATTGACCACATTCATATCCCTTAGAGTATCCCTACTGGTCAGTAATAATATACATCTTTTCATCCTAATAAAAATAAAACATAGAATGGGGTGAGCTTAGATGCTTAGAAAGGGAAAAATATAGTGGAAACAAAAATAAATGAGCATAGACATATAAGGCAATGTATTAGACTAAAACACAAGCCTTTTAAATATAAACTTCAGCATAATATGGCAAATAAAAATCAATTAATTCCATTTAATTATTGACATTCATATTCTACTAGTCTAATAATCACATGTAATATGAATAGTAAATTTCATAATGATGGAATGCATAATCCAGACTTCATAACCACATCGCCCATGCCCTGTCCCAAGACTACAAAAAATATTTTGTCAAATCCATTGGCCCAGACACTAGTTTTTCTCATGAGACCTAATGATGCATCGAGGAGATATAGTGAAATCCACCCATAAATTACTATGTCCAAGGAATTCCTCATATAAAAAGGTTTAAACCTAACATAAACATTCATATTAAAACTAGAACATGAAATGTCAACACATTACCCATAAAAAATGAATGGTATAAAATTACACTTCCATGGTCAAACATATAACAAAACCTTCAATATAATATGGAATATTTTTATCATAATAAATCAATTTCAAACAAGTTTAAAATCCATCAAATAATGTTGACATAGATTAAATGAAAACTATTTGAAAGAAATACCTTTATCTATTTTAAAATCATTTAACAGTCACATAATTATAAAAGAAAACTATTATTTTGAAAATATTCTTATAAGATTGTATGGGAAGCTTCTACGTTTTTATAATGGTGGAAAATAGCCGCACCCTCCGTATAATTGAAAAATAAATTATTTCCCTACTTTTGTCGAAAAGGTCGTAAAGGACCATGTTTGGAAAATGACAGAAAGATATTATTATAAAAATCTTATAAAAATTGAAACAAAGGTATAAATTAATATAACCCATATTCTAAGAAATAGTAAAAATATTTTGGAATACATTTTAAAAAAACAAATATGTGGATGATATAGAGGTCCTAGTAGATACTCATGTATAAACAAACTCAGATAATGAAGAGATTATAGAATTAACCCTTACCATGTATTTTTCCTTAGTCGAGGGTATGCTAACCTTTTGTATAATAGTTGAATAATTGTTATTAAATAATAAAATATCCAAATACATAAATATGATATCACATATGAACTTTTAATATTGCATTGTTCATAATATTTTAGTAGTATTATTGTTTCAGGTGTTAACTGATTTGTTTTCCTTTATATTCTTGGTTATGTAATCCATGTTTATTATATAGATAATGTATTTGATTATTATATAGAATGATATTATGTTTTTAGACATTATTGTTTTGGCATTAAATGATATTTATTATTGAATTATTAGGATGGGGAATGAATCTCATCGCATTCGTGGAGATGGTAATCCATACGAATGCACGAGCAATAATATCATTATATTGATGGTGAAATAATTTGTTATTAGATGTTATATAATATATAAATAATATTTTACATGTTATATTTATTATTTACATTAGATACACACATTTCTATACCCATCCAAATAATGATGTTTTTGAATAAAAAACTACACCATGACGTGGAGACTTTAAGTTGTACGAACACACGTATGAGGACTTGTCATTAATAGGATGGATATATTAATGAATATGGTTGTACCATATTTATAATAACATCATAATATGTAAAAGGTTCTATAGTTTTAATTTTTGTACGTAAAAAAAATAAATAGGAAGTGGAAGAAGAAAGGAAGATTGAAAGAGGTGGTGAAATTATTACCTCTTCTTCGGGTGTTTACTTTTAAGTTGATCAAAAGGGGTAAATAAGGTTGGATTTTTGATGAAAGTAAGGCATATAGGTCAAAGGAATCTTGGTTGAGAGGATATTTCTGTAGGGTTTGGCCGAGCCAAATGGCACTGGAGGTGTGAAATTTAGAGAGGGGACGTATGTTTTTATAAGATTTGTGAGGGTCACTGTAGGAAAAGCCTGAAATATAATTTTATTATACAATTATATTCAGGTTATAACAGAAAAAATGATTTATTTATAGGATAAGGTAGGTATGCGTCGAAAAACATCATAACCAACAAGTTTTAGATAGGTTTAGGTCACTATAGTAACCTTATCGTTTAGATTTAACTCTTAGTTAAATAGTTTAACTTTTAACATGTATTCTTGTATTATTATATGAATTGGTTAATAATCATACTATAAAAAGACAAGAGAACAACATGTTGTTCATTATTGATATATAATACCTTATCTAAGTCCTTTTCTAAAACCTTAGATTATTATGAATATTATATAAATTAATAATATATTATTTGTTTTAAAAACTCATTTATGTCAATTTTGAAACTATTTTGAATTCGATTTCTTTTAAAGTACTAAACACTTGATAATTTAGAATAACATTTATTTTATCAACCCTAACACATCATATTAACCAAGAGAATTAGTGTAATTAATTAGAAGTTTTAATTTACATTTATTTGGATATTTATAATATCAATTATTTTAATATTTCAATAATAAGGTAATTACTGCATCATCATTGTGTCATAATTAAATTTAATTATTTAAGGTATAAAAATTATAAATAAAATAAAATTATGTAGAAAATATTTTTTATTTCTAAATAATATTTATAGTCTAATTTATCTTATGTATAACTTTATATTAATAATGGTTTAGTTATTAAACATTGAATTTAACACTTTTAACTCTTCTTTAAATAAAATAACAATAAATATCTTAATACAATAAAATTTGACCAAAAGGATCATATTTTTTTCCTAGTGTTTATTTTTGTTGAAAAAAACTTATCAAATAGAATAAGGAAATATGTTAGGGTAATTACAATTTCATTTTTACCTTTAATTACCCTATTTACTTATAACCATGGTCAATAAATATCAAAAGTTAAGATTCACCAACAATTATTTTCATCTTATTGAACCACATATTACTTACTAATGTCAACCATGTGTCTCATATTATTTAAATTCAATTTCCAGAAGTGTTAAAATTACGTTGTACTCAAATTTTCTAATGTCCCTAGAAGGTGGGTAAAAGACGGTAAAAAGTTCAATAAAATTTTATATATTTAATATTATTATAAATTAACTCCAATGAATTACATTGAATATATAAATGAATTATGTATATATTTTTACCTAAAATAAATCTATATAAAATAATTAATTATATAAATAAAAAGTTGGTTTTAAACAACAACGCAGCGTTTCCACTATTCATCAAAAATTGAAAGCATTCAAAAAAATAAAAAAAATTCACCATAATTTTTTTTATATATTCCGATCCCAAAAATGAAGTCCATTTTAAAAAATAAAATTTAAAAAATTTAAAAAAGTGGGTATTACTATTCATAATAGCTAGTCTTATTGCGCATGGTGTTTAAAAACTCCATGTTGCGTACAATGCAACCTATTGTATTGTTTAAAGGGAAATGTACCGTAGAAGCTTGGGGTGTTACATTCTCTCCTCCGTCAAATAATTTCATCCTCGAAATTTCTATAATACAACTATGAAAAATGATTCTGGTGGTTCTTCATCATAAGATCCTCAGGTTCCCACGTTGCCTCTTCAATCTTTTGATTTCCCTATATAACTTTTACTAGAAAAGTCGTCTGATTTCATAACATTTGTTCTCTTGAATCAAAAATATTTACAGGCTCTTCACAATAAGAAAGATCAATATCCAGTTGAATTTTCTCATAGGTGAGTACATGTGTTGGGTCAGGAATGTATTTTCACAATAGTGATACATGGAACACATCATGAAATTTGGAGATACTTGGTGGCATTTCCAAATGATAAGCTAAAACTCCAATTCATTCTTGAATTTTAAAAGGTCCTACGTACCTGAGATTAAATTTACCTTTCTTACTAAATCGTATAACACCCTTCCATGGAGATACCCTTAAGAAAACAAGATCTCCTACATGAAATTCCATATCCCTTCTTTAGTTATTGTCAATGCTCTTTTTCCTACTTTGAGCTGATTTCATGTGGGTTTGGATAACCTTCACCTTTTCCATTGTTTCCTCAACATGTTCTGGGCCTGTAAGTTTTCATTCAGCAACATCATCCCGACAAGTTGGTGTGCAGCATCTCATTCCATATAACGCTTCATATGGTGACATATGAATACTTCAATAGAAGCTACTGTTATAGGGAAATTCTACCAGAGGAAAATATTTATCCCATACACCTTGAATGTCATGTGAGAAAGATATCAACGTGTGTTCTAAGGTTTCAATATTCCATTCAGATTGTCCATCGGTTTGAGGGTGGTAGTTAGTGCTCAAATTAAGTTCAATATCTAGGGACTTCTAAAGACTTTTCTAGAATGTTGATGTAAAATGGGGATCACGATTAGAAACAATTGATAGGGGTACTCCATGAAGTCTTAAAACATCATTAATATTTAGTCTTTATAAACATTTAAGTGGTAAATCTTCTATTATTGAAATAAAATGTGTATAATTGGTAAAAATATCAACAATGACCCATATTACATCATAAATTCAACGAGTATTTGGTAGCCCCGTGAAAAAATCCATCGTAATATCATCTCACTTCCACTCATGTATGGTAATAGGTTGCATGAATCCTCTAGGATGTTGTCTTCCAACCATTACCTATTGACATACCCTACATCTTGACACAAATTCAGCAATCTCCCCTTTCATGTTTTCCCACAAAAAAATGGTCCTTTAAATCTCTATACATCTTAGTTCTACCAGGGTGTATAGGGAAATTGGATCTATGAGCATCATCCAAAAATTCCATTTTTAGATCACGTATGTCATCAATACAAAGTATCTTCCCAAATTTCACAATTCCATATTCATATATTATGTTGATCAATCTCTAATCATTCACAAATTTAAATTTCTATTCAAATTACTCATCATGATTCTGGGAACTTTTTATCCTTTCTAGTAATGATGGTTTAGAATCTATTTTGAAAATTATTGATGGTTTACCTTCCGTTATTATTCCCATATCCATATTTATTAAATCCATGAACATATGATCTCTTTTAACTCTCATTTTGATCAAAACTCCACAATCATTTCTACTAAAATCATCTACCTATTTATTTTCCTTCCCCAGGTGGCAGTGCATAGTGCAATCATAATCTTTGAGAAGATCGAGCCATTGCCTTGGCCTCATTTTGAGTTCTTTTTGTGATAAAATATTCTTCAAGCTATTGTGGTCATAAAATATCTCACATTTTTCACCATAATGATAGTGTATATAAATATTGAATGAAAAGATTACAACTTCTAACTCAAGATCATGGGTGGGATAGTTTTGTTACTGAATTTTTAACTACTTTGATCCATAAGAAATAACTCTATCCTACTAAATAAGGACACAACCAAGTCGTTTCTTGGAAGCATCAATATAAATAACAAACCCAACATTCATTGATGGTAGAGTCAATATATAAGCATTGACAAATATTCTATTTAATTCTTCAAAACATTCTTCACACTCTTTTGTCCAATAAAAATTTAACCTCTTTACGTGTGAGCTTTGTTAATGGGTTATCGAATCAAGAAACATTATGGAATATGTGCCAATAATTACCGGCTAAACAAATAAAACTACATACCTCAGTTATACTAGTCGGTGTTTTCCATTCTTTGATTACCTGGGTCTTTGAAGGATCAATATAGATTCCATCCTTAGATGCAATATGGCCAAGAAATGAAATCTCATGATGCCAGAATTCAACCATCTTATAATATCCCTTATAATTCATTTCTTATGTGGGTTTTCAGAATAGTGCACAAGTGATTTTCATGATATTTATAGTTTTTTTAGTAAAACAAGATATCATCATTAAATACCACTACAAAGTCTTCAATATTTTCCTTGAAAAATTTATTCATTAGATAAATGAAAATAGAGGGTGCATTAGTCAGTCCAAAAAGAATTACATGAAAATCGTAATGCCCATACCTGGTTCGAAATTCTATTTTCGGAATGTTTTCCTATTTCACACACAACTGATGATATCTAGATCATAGGTCAATCATTGAGAAATATTGAGCTCCATGATTTTGATCGAATAAATCATCAATGTGTGGTAGGGGATACTTGTTCTTTATTGTTATAGCATTGATATCCCTATAGTCAATGCACAACCTCAAAGATCCTTATTTCTTATTAACAAATAGAACAGGGGATCTCCATGGAGAAATACTAGGGTGAATAAATCCCTTATTACTCAATTTTTTCTCGCATTTTATTTATATCCACTCATTCCGCAGTTTCCATTCTATAAGGGGTCTTCATTATCGGCCTTGAACCATGAACTAAATCAATGGAAAACTCAATTTCTCATCCTGGAAGATGTCCAGGAAAATCCTGTGGAAAGACATCAACATAATCTGGTATAATAGGTACGTCCTTGATTTGAACATTATTTTCCTCACCAAAAGTTATTTCACCATCTTCCTCCCCAATAATTTAATTTAGTAGAGCTACTAGGGGTTGAACTAGATAATAATCAGGTGGTGATGTTTCTGATCAAAATATAAGATACTCCTTATCATCATCGAAATTTGAAACTTCTTTCTTCTTACAATAAATTTTGGAATAATGGTTCAGAAGCCAATCCATTCCAAGTATTATATCAAAATCAATCATGGTTATAATTATTAGATCAGAAGATAAATAACATTTATACACCCTAATGTGAACAGATTCACAAAACATTGTTGCAATGATACTTCCCTTAGGAGTTTTGACTAACAAATCCCTTGTTTAATCAAATTTGAAATATCTAATTTTCATAGTAAAACTAGGAAGATATGAAACAAGGCTATGATCTAGAATCAAATAAAGCATTAGCTAAACATGAGGAAACCAATAAATTACCTACTACCACATCTTTCAGAGCTTCAACCACAGCAGTAGTGATCACATAATTGTGTCCTTGCTACCTTGGACTTTTCTGATGTAACCTTCCTTGGGGATTTGGAAATTCATTTTCATAATGCCCCTTTTCTCTATAGTTGTAGAATTAAACATTAACAGCCTCTTTCTTTCCCTTATAATCATGGGCTTGGTGGACATTTTCACCACACTTTTAAAAGAATACCATTCCCTTCAGGCAAGTACCAGGATGTTTCTTCTTACATTTATCGTAGGATGTATATTATTTTTTTCCCTTCTTATACTTATTTCCATTTATAGATTGTTCCATAGATCTCTTCTTCTATTGTTTTTCTTTAAAGTCATAAGTATTAGAGAATTCATTTTCTATCTTGATAGCACATGAACAATATCTTTATATGATTAGAAAGATTGTGAAACTAATTCTTAACAGAGAAATGGTTTTAAACGATCAAAGAATCAATCAATATTACTCCTTGGGTTACATATATAATATGTTGCATTCTTTACTAACATAGTAAAGTTAGCCTCATACTTTGAGACACTCTTATCCTCCTTTTTCCTCAGGCTTAGAAATTTTATTTCTATATCTGATTAATGAGTATGCGGAAATTATTTTTCTATCAAAATCTCTTTAAACTTCCTCCAATCCATATTTTATACTTCTTCATATTCATTTCTATTTTGAATTAATGACCAAAATTAACTTTCATCTCCGGTGTGGCGATATACTTCCATGAAAACTTTTTACCTTTCATTAATCCATAAAACATGAAATATTTTCTCTATGGAACTTATTCATTTCTCAGATATTAATGGATTTTTAGTCCCATTGAATGTTGGTGGTTGTAGCGTCATGAAGTGTTCTAACATTGATACATCGCGTTGTGGATTAGGGTGCTCCATATGGGTAAGGCTATTATTCATATCTAGAGTGTGTTGTCGTAGTATAGAGATAATTTGATCAATACCAGTTACATCACCACCTCTACTATAATTATCTTGAGTAGGAGGGAAATCCCTACATATATTGAGTTTATTGATACAATTTCCATTCCTTCCACTAGGCACCATTTTTAAAAAATGGAATTCACTAGATTAGTTTGTGGATAGAAATACATAATTTCAATCTAGTAAAACACTTAACATAAATTGAACCATTTAAGGATATAATATATAATCATTAGAAATATTTTTTTGAGAAGGTATATACTCATAAATCCTTCATAATGGTTTGTATAGAAAATGTGAATTATCCTAAGCATATCCCCCAGGATTGTTGTAACCAAGAGTGCAGCAAGCCCTGCTGTCATGTACCAGGATACCCTGAGTCAAGCGTAAAACACCTTGTCAGAGTTTTCACTCCATGGTACATCTGTGCCAGAGCCTCCTCTACCTGCTCGCATCCAAATAGGAATGTATACCTTGGAAAACCCCCAAAATCTCTACATTACCAAAATTCTAGGAAGTTATTCTCTACTAATCATCAAAGTATATCTTAGGGTAATGTACTATAATCAGAGTTTTTATAAATATGGATTCAAAGGTTTGAACTAAACATCCTTTTATTACATGTGTAATACCCTGATCCCAGTTACCCAACGTTAGGGAATTATTACATAACATTGGAATGATAATAAGAGATCAAATCCTGAATGACCAATTAGTTTAGTATCCTTGGAAGTACTAGAATCATTAATAAGTTTTACATTACATTATAAAAAAAATCATTGTCTCCAATGACCACATTCATATCCCTCAGACTATGCCTGTAGGTCAGTCATAATATACTTTTTCTTATCCTGATAAAAATAAAATATAGAAATGGGTGAGCTTAGATGCTCAGTAAGGATAAAAATATAGCGGAAATATTCATAAGTAAGCATAAATATTTAAGGAATTATTTAATACTAAAAAAATCCTTTTAAAATTAAAATTATGCATAACATGGCAAAGATAAATCCAATAATTCCATTTACTTATTCACATGGATAATCTACTAGTAGAATAATAACATGTAGTATCAATATCCAATTTCATATGGATGGAATGCATAATTCCAGACTTCATAACCACATAATCAAGGATTTTTTCAAAGACTATAAATAATATTTTTTCAAGGGCTTGTGTAAAGACACTAGTTTGTCTTATTAGACCTACCAATTCATCTAGGAGCTATAGAAGGCTCCACTCATCACTTACTAACTCCATTGCATTCATAATTATAGAAGGTGTAAACATAATATAATCATTCGTATTAAAACTAGCTTACAAAATGTCAATACTTTATCCATAAACCATGAATGATATTAAATTGACAGATCCAAAGTCAAACATATCAAAAAAAATTCAATACAATATGTAAGTTTCCTATCATAATAAATAAACTTCAAACAATTGTAAAATCCATCAAAGAATGTTGACATATATGAAATGATAACTATTTGAAAGAAATACCCCTTCCTATTTTAAAATCATTTAAAAGTAACATAATTATAAAAGAAAATATTTATTTGGAAAATATTTTTATAATCTTTTAAGGGAATTTTTGAAGTCTTTTTAATGGCGGAAAATAACCGCAACCACTGTATAAGTTAAAAAACATTATTTCATTAATTTTTTGAAAAGGTCGTAAAGGACCTTGTCTGGAAAATGCCGGAAAGATTCCTTTATAAACATCTTTTAAAAAGTCAAACAATGATATAAATTATATTAACCCATAATCTAGAAAATAGTAAAAATATTTTGAAATACATTTAAAAAAACACGGATCTGGATGCTAAAGAGGTCCTAGTAGATACTCACGTATAAACATCCTCGGATAATGAAGAGATTGTAGAATTAACCCTTACCTTGTACTTTTCATTAGTTGAGGGTATGTTAAACTTCTATATAATAGTTAAATAATTGTTATTAAGTTATACAAGAACCAAATACATAAATATGATATCATATATGATCTTATAATATTTCTTTGTTAATAATATTCTTGTACTATCATTGTTTCAGGTGTTAACGGATTCATATTCTCTTATATTATTGGTTACTTAAGCCATGTTTATTATGGATAGTGTGTATTTGATTCATATCCAAATTGATATTAAGTTATTAAAAATTATTTTTTAATCATAAAATGATCTTTATTCTTGAATGATTAAGATGGGGAATAAATCTCATCTCATTCATGGAGACGGTAATCCGTACGTACACACGAGCGACAATATCATTATATTTGATGGTGAAATTGTATGTAATTGGATGGTTTATCATATATAAATAATACTAAAATGATATATTTATTATTTACAATAGCTACCTTAATTATTATTCCCATACAATAAATTAAGTGTTCGATTAAATAACTACACCACGACTTGGAGACGGTATGTTGAACATAGGAATGTATAGTGACTTGTCATTCATAGGATGGATAGAATAATTAAAATTGTTGTAATAAGTTTATAATAACATCAATGTATGTATAAGGTGTTGGATTTATTATTTTTTTGTTTAAACAACAATGATAGAGGAAGTTGAAGAAGAAAAAAACTTTGAAAGAGGTGGTGAAATTATTATCTCTTCTTCGGGTGTTTCCTTTTGAGATGATCAAAAGGGATATTTAGGTTGGATTTATGATCAATGTAAGGCCTCTAGATTGAAGGGAGGTTAGTTGGGAGGATATTTGGGTCGGTTTTTTCCAAGCCAAATGTCTTTGGAGGTGTGAAATTTAGATATGGGGATCTGCCCATTTATAATAGAGGTGAGGGTCACTTTAGGAAACGATTGAAATATTTTTTCATTATACAATCATATTTGATTTATAATGGCTCCAAAATGCGTTTTTTTGATGATAAGGTGGGGATGGTCTAAATACTATCAATAAATAGTATTTCGATTGGTTTATGTCACTATATGATCCTTATCTTTTAGATTTAATGCTTAGTTAAATAGTTTAACTTTTACCATGTATTCTTGTATTATTATAATAAATGGATAATAATCATACTATAAAAATCCAAGAAAAACCCATGTTATTTATTGTTGATATATCTATCCTTATATATGTTCTTTAGCAAAAACGTTGATTTTTAGGAATATTATATGAATTAATATTATATTATTTGTTTTAAAAACCCATTTATGTCAATTTTGACACTATTTGCTATTTGTTTTTAGGTAAAGATCTGTCCACTTGATTACTTAGAATAAAAGTTATTTATTCAACCCTAACATGTCATATTAACCAATAAAATTAGTGAAATTCATCATAAGTCTCAATTTACATTTATTTGGATATTTATAATATCAATTTTTTAAATATTTCATTAATAAGGTAATTACTGCCTCATCATTGTGTCAGAATTAAATTTAATTATTTAATTTCTAAAAATTATTAATAAAATTAAATTATGTAAGAAATAATTTTATATTTCTAATGATTTTTATAGTCGAAATTATCTAATGTATAACCCTATATTAAAAATGGTTTAGTTATTAAACTATAAATTTAAAACTTTTAACTCTTATTTAAATAAAATAATAATATATGTCCTAATCTAATTCAAGTGGAACAAAAAATCATATTTTATTCCTACGGTTTATTTTATTTGAAAAACACTTATATAATAGAATTTTGACATGTTTTATGGTAATTATAATATCATATTTACCTTTAATTACCCTATTTAAATTTAACAGTGGTAAATAAAAGATAAATGTTACTATTCAACAAAATTATTTTCATCTTATTGATCCAAATTTTACTTACTGATTTAAGCTATGTCTCTTGGTTGTTTTAAATTCAATTTACAGAAGTTGTAAAATCACATTTTATGCAATTTTTTTAAATTGCCTAGAAGGTGAGTAAAAGATGGTAAAAGGTTCAATTAAATTATATATATATATAATATTATTATAAAATTACTATAATGAATTAAATTGAACATATATAGTAATTATGCAACTATTTTTATCTAAAATAAATTTAAATAAAATGTTGGTTTTATACAATAACCAGTGTTATTCACTATTCATAAAAAATTGAATGTTTTCAGAAAAATACAAAAACATCACCCAAAGATAATTTTGATATTATGAACCCAAAAATGAAGTCCATTTTGAAAAATAAAATTTATGAAATTTAAAAATGAGGGTATTACTATTCATAACAGTTAGTTTGATTGGACGTAGTGTGTTAGAACTCCAAGTTGCGTACAATGCAAGCTGTTGTATTATTAAAAGGGAAACGTTCCATAGAATCTTAGGGTGTTACAACAACCCTGTTTTTCAAATTTTTGAAATTCAATTCACAGAAGTGGTAAAATTACATTTTTTTTCAAATTTGAAAAATGATCCTAGGTGGTGGGTAAAATATATTAAAAAGTTCTATAAAAATTTATATATCTAATATTTTAATAAAATGACTCTATTTAATTACATTGGACTAATATAGGTATTATTTTTCTATTATTAATCTTAAATAAATTTAAATTAAAAATGATTATTTCAAAAAAATGTCAGTTTTAAACAATAAAGCAGTGTTTTCACTATTCATCAAAAATTGGAAATTTTTAGAAAAGTACCCAAAATTCACCCAAAGAAAATTTTGATATTTCGAATAAAAAAAGAATTCATTTTGTAAAATAAAATTTAAAAAATTTCAAAAAATGTGTATTACTATTCATACCATCTTTTTAAACAGCTTGTTTGATTGGTTATGGTGTGCTTGAACTCGAAGCTATGTAAAACACAAGATACTGTATTATTCAAATTGAAGCATATCTTGTAATCTTGTGGTGTTTCCTGATTGGAGGTGAAATTAATTGGTATGCTATCATGGTAAATTATATGGTAAAATATACAGTCCCATTACAATTAAATTCCCACCAAATTTATAAACTAGAATCTCAATCCAGATATTACATTTTGGAAGATCCATTTCATTGGATTATTTGAAGTGATCAAGTGATAAGATTTTTTTTCATGAAATTTAAATTAAATACATCTATGAGTTTTTTGAAGCATTCTCTTTTGTAGGGAACTTTTACATCAAAAGAAAACAAGTAAGGTTTTAGAATTTGAAATTTATTAGCCCAAACCTTTGAATGTTGCACATGAATTTTGAAAAAGGTGTGAAAATGTCAGTTTTATAGAAATATTTTAAATAGACATGAAATAACACAAAGGCCACTGAATGTCTGTGAGATCTTTTATGTCCAAGGGATATATTTTATGGTATATTTCCCAATGTAATTTGTAAATTATTATATCATTCTTTTGGTTGATTATGTTTCAAAATGGGTAGAGGGAAAATTCCCCAAGACTCATGAAGCTACAGTGGTTTGTGACTTTTTAATCGCTAACATAGTTTTTAGGTTTGGAGTGCCCAGAGCAATCATTAGTGATCAAGTGAATCAATTTTTTAATAGGATAATTAAGAATTTTTTAAATATGAATGGTGTTTATCATAAAAAATTATATCCATATCATCCGAAAACTAATAGATAAGATTTAATATCCAACAATGGAATCAAAAGAATTTTAGAAAAGGCTGTTAAACCGAATATGAAGGATAAATGCCAAAAGATGGAGGGTAAATTATAGTTTTACACGAAATACAATGAAAACCCAAAAAAATGAGTTTGTAGGTAGATTTATGAGAAACGTTATCACCATCTTGTAGAATTGGAGAATAAATTATATTTGGATATAAGAAACAATAATTTGGAACTATAAAGACTTGTAAATGATCAAATAAGTAGTTGTTCTAGATGAAAGAAATTAGAATGTATGATTTTCAAAATTACAAGATTAAAAAAGGGTGAACATGAGTGGATCGTGAAAATATGATCAGACAAAAATACTTCTATCCTAGAGACACAATGTTGCTATTCAACTCAAGACTCAAGCTAATCCCATGTAAACATCATTCCAAATTGGAATTTCAATTTATAGTTAATCATTTATATCCATTAATTACTGTGTCTATTTTAAAGGAATACAATAAGTTTCCCATAAATATTAATGTACATTGGATAATGAAATTCCATTGGAACATTATATCAGATCTAGTAGTGGATATTACATTTCTCCAACTAGTTTATCAATAATATCCATATGGTAGTACCTCTCTATAAAACAATCATTCTTTTCATGATCCAATTAAAAATAAAATTACATGTGAAAATCCACATGAATGAATTTAGTACACAATATGATTTAATGGTGGGGAGGGAATCTGTTTCATTTATGATTTTCAAATTTTCTTTGGATTTTCTAATTTTTTTTAAAAAGTGTGTTTTTCAAATTTTAGAGTGTTTGTTTTTCATTTTTTGCGTGTTTTTTAAACTCGTAAGCTGAAATGATTTTTTAACATTTTTAAACCCATTTTTTGTATTGAAACAAATTTATTAATGAAACTATGCTTAAATGAATGCAAAAATTGTATTTTTTAAGTTATTGTCTTTGAGTAATTTCTTGAAAAGTCAACCTATTTTTTAATCTCATTCCACAGTTCATAGTCATTATAATTATAATTTATTTCCTTGAGACTTCGGAATGATTTTTTCATATTATTTTTATTCACCTAACTTCTTGAGAGATCCAAACCATTCTTGATTTAATCAAAATTTGAATCATTATTGTAGATACCCAAAGAATGACGTACATAGACTTTACATTACTTTTGAAGAATACTTAATACAGGAAAAAAACAGACGCCCAAAGACCATATCAGTTTAGTGTCTTTGGAAACTCAGAACATTTTCTTCTAATCACGGTGTAAGATCTTCAACATCTCCCATATAGATATTCCCCTTTTTTTTATTACCTAAAACCTTTCTTTATATTATGGGGAAAAGAAAACATAAAAAGGGTGAGCTCAAATTCTCAGTAAGGGTTAACATGGAGAACATAAAACAATCCCTATACATTTGAACATAAGAACATGAACATAAAACATAAAAATCATGAGTAATGACATAAATCCTGGTATTGAATAAGGCATAGATCATAAATGAACATTAACCATGGTAACATAGCATGTGAATAAAACATTTAATTGTAGAAAACTATTAATAATATGTTATTATTTCTATAGTAGACAAGGCATTGATGCCAAGACCATCATAGTAGTCAAAGTCCATTACTAAATCGGGTTTACTTACTGTTCCACCCCTGTAATACTGAACTGGATTCACTTTCCATTCCATCCATGTCTATATCATGAGATATAAATCTTTAACCAATGAATTAGAGGGAGATATATGTCCCACCCATCTCATAATGAAATCATTCTTTAGTGTGCCACAAAATAAACATAAATCATTAATCATAACACAATGAATAAAATATGTTTCATATACGTCATCCCATCAAAAAATAATCCATTCAGAAAAATGGATAAAATTTCATAATATCCAAAATAAAACCATGTAAATAATAGGGACATTATACATGAAGCATATCCATATTATATAATTTCATCTTAGATGGAAAATATATTGGATAAAACACTTGATGTAAAATTTTGAGGAAAATATCCTTTCTTCTTCAAAATCATTTTCTTTTCACAAAATGCCACGAAATTTTAAAAGAAAATGATTTTGTTTAAAATAATCTTGAAATCTTGTAATGTATTTTTCATGAAAACAAGGCATTATAAAACCGATAAAATCCATTCATGCCGTATAGGTTAAAAAACATTTTCCTTGAACTTTTAACAGAAACGTCAAAAACTACCATGTACGGTAAAAAAAATATTTCATACATAACACAAAGTAAAAGTCAAATAGGGGTAAACATGAATTTAAACATACATGGAAGAATGTTAAACACTTTATGAAAAACATTTGTTTTTACATGGATGAAAAATATAACCCTAGTAAATACTTACGAATAAACAAGCTCGGATAAGAACGAGATTGGAATAATTATCCCTTACCATCAGTCCAATTTCTTCGGTATGTGTCCAAAACTCATATATAGTGTGTTTAAACATATTATTAACTTATAACAGAACCATAATAATATTTATGATATCATATATGATTCACTTAGGACTTTATATTACCCGTTCTTTTGTTAATTCAATGCTAAAGCAGCGTTTTCGGTAAAATCGTTTAATTTATCATACATGTTTCGACTTATATCTTGATTTGATTAATTAAAAAAACTAAAAATCATTTAAATATAATATATATTCATCATATAAATATATATGATAGATCAATAAATGGAATGAACTACATCGTTCATGGAGACGGTAGGTCGTACGTACGCATGAACGCTGCTTTTGTTTCCTTATTGAATTGAATGGAATTAAGTAAATGAAACATATATGTACATAAATCTAGTATCATTATTATGTAACATATTTCATAATTATTTATTATATATACTTTATAATCATACTTTATTGGTTAATTGTGGAGAATGAATCTCATCGAGTCGTAGAGACAGTAATCCGTACTTATGCACGAGGGATGACATCATTCCCCTAATTATTGAATGGGTTTGGAGTGGATGATATAGTTTATAAGAATAATTATGATTTTATAATAATCATATATAGTTTTTATTTCAACCATAATACCCATCCACATAAGGTGGCGGTGGAAAACAAATTACTCCACGGCATGGAGACGATATTCCGTACGTACGCACGCGCAATGATTTCATTTTCCGTATGATGGATTGAAGGTGAAATAGGGTTGTTTTATATTTATAATAACATATCATTATATTATTGATACTGATACTATAGATTTATAATGAAACAAATAATGAATAGGATGTATAAGAAGAAATAAATTTTAATGAATCGGTCAAAGATATTACCTCTTCTTCGACGCGCATCTTCTAAACGTCCTCTTAGGGTACCAAATATGGTATTTTAAGAAGACTAGGACCTATATTATGTTTCTAGGGAAGTGTAGAACGGAAATGGACAGGTTCTGGCCAAGCTTGAAGGCACACAATATTGGGAGGAGGAGAGAGAAAAGGTTCCCTTTTATAAGAGAGGAGAGGGGCACTTTTGGAAATCTCTAAAATATTACTTTATAATAAACTCAAACGCCATTTAAAAACCTCCCAAAATGACTCAAATCCAAATATTAGATAATATAGGGTTTTAATATCCTCAACCAATAAAATTTATACATGTTGGGAATTTAATTTAAACCTTATCAACATGATTTATCCTTATTAAAACTATTTAATTTTATTTCTGGTAATAATATTTGTAATTTTAAATTCGTATAAATATTTACTTATGTATTTTTAATTTTCCATAATTGGATACTTTATGAAATTTTAGAGTATATAAATATCAATTTTTAATTTTTAATCAATTTTATAATGTGATATTTTGAAAAAATAACAATGTTTCAATTTTAACATTGTTCATTTATTTGAATTTAAATAAAATCCACACATAGGTTATATTCAAAAAAAATATTTAATAGATTCCTAACATGTCTCATTAATCTATAAAATTTGTGGAGAACATTAATTAGTTCGTATAATATTTATTTTAAAAATTTTAAAACCATTTATTTGATATTTCAATCAATAAAATAATTTCTACATCACTATTGTTTCATCAATAATGATATTTATTTAATCCATAAAAATTTTAAATAATTTTTCATGATGTAAATAAATTCATTAGTTTTTTGGAGACTATTTATATTCTAGGTTGTATGAAGTTTATCACTAAATTAAAGTTATTACACTTGTAAGATATAAGAGAGTGACATGTTGTAACCTTCTTTGGTTTTAATAATAAGTACATCGTTTTCATGGTCAAAAGTCCATGAAATGAACATATTTAGACTCTTAGGTTATATGGGTCTACTTTTATTCATCCAATATAATTTTCGCAGGTGTTAGGATAATTTTATAATCATATATTAACCCTTAATTAACCGATTTCCCGTTAACTATAGTAAATTAAAAATACTGTAGTTACTATTCATAATGCCAAAAAATAAAAAGTATCCAATTAACATAATTTGGACATACTGATTCCAAATATTGAATAATATTTTCCAAATTAATTATTCATAAGTTGATGTATTTAATTTAAAATTAATCATGCTGTTGAGAAAATAGGTTTTAAAAGATAAAACATTGCAAAAGATTGAAATGTTTTTACCAATGAATTCAATGTAAAATTAATGATAACGAATTATATTATATTAATTGGTAATAATATATTCTATTTATAAATTAAATCCATTAAATTTTATAATTTAACCATATAAATTAGCTCTATGAAAAAAGTTGTTTCTGATTAAAATTTAGCATATTTTTACTTTTCACAAAATATGAAAGCTAACAAGAAAAATATAAAAATTTATCCAAAGTAAATTTTTATATCCTTATTTCAATGAATATGTTTATTTTGTCTAATTGAACTTATAAACGTTTCAAAAACTAGATCTAATGTGGGTGCTCCATCAAAAGGAGGCAAAACTCTTTTTTTAAAAAATACTTATTTTAACCAAAAAGTATATTTTGTTCTCATACCATGTTATAAAATATGTGTAAGATGAATTATTATGTAATAAAATTCCTAATCTAGTTAATAATATTCATAACAGCTAGTTCAAAACAATATGTCACTGTTTAGTGAATCTCGGTATTGCGTACAATACAAATTATTGAGGAAGGTCTCTTTGTGTGCAACACAGGCCAATAATATTGTTTGTGTATAATATAAGCTAAAACGGTGTTGTGTATAACATAATCTACTCTTGGTGAAGCATACAACACAAGATTTAAAATAAATTAAAAATAATATTTTTCATAATATCTCAGGGTGTTACATTCTAGCCCCCTTAAAATGAATTTCGCCCTCGAAATTCATCGGGGTTATTAATCGTTTACTATATGAAAGTTGGTTTAATAGAATCCCACATCATAAAAAGAAATACTAAAACCATATTTTAAAAAGGATACACTAGTTCAAAAACATTCATTTACGTCACCATTTTTCACGTCGATTTTTTAGAACCCATGTGAATATATCTAAAAATCGATTTTTCACGTCAGTTATATAATAACCAACGTAGAAATACATTTTCTCTTATTTTTCACATCGGTTATATAAAAACCGACGTTAAAAATCCATTATATTTTATTTTTCACGTCGGTTATTATATAAACGACGTGAAAAATCAATGTACATCACTTTCCACATCTGTTATTAAATAATTGACGTGAAAAATCATTTTCTAGGAAAGTATATTAAAATTTTCACTTATTTTTCACCTCGGTTATTAAATAACCGACGTTAAAGGGTATTTTTCAGGTCGGTTATTTCATAACCGACGTTAAAAGTTATTTTTCATGTCGTTTATTTCATAAACCACATGAAAAATGTTTTAAAAAATGTAGTTCATTTTTCATGCTTTAATTTGACAGGTCACAGAGCGCAAACGGAGTTACGGATTAAATGTTATAGCCTTCAGAAGTGAATCATCTCTAAACGATGTCTTAAGGATGTCCAACTTCTGAAGACCAAAACTTTTATTCCGTAACTTCGTTTGAGCTCCGTGACCTGTCAAATTAAATCTTGGAAAATGAACTACATTATCGTAAACTTTTTTCACATAGGTTATTAAATAATCCACGACAAACATACCTTTAAACATCGTTTATTAAATAACCGATGTGAAAAAGTCATGAAAATTGATTTTTCACGTAGGTTATTTAATAACCGACGTGAAAGAGTGACGAAGATTGATTTTTTACGTCGGTTTTATAATAACCAACATGAAAAATAATATTATAACATTTCAGATAGTTTAGAAAAATGAAAACATATAGGATGGGAGAGAACTCGTCACGGTGGACAAAGTTGCGGGAGTTGAACCCACAACATTTTCATTCAACCATAATCATTCCACTGAATCAACTTGTTTTATCTTCAACGTGAATCAAAAATTTCTTATTTCCGTGACCTCATCAAGGTATTTGTAATTATTTTCCCATGATTTATATTTTCTATGAGTAGTTTTCTTAATTGATATACCATTTAACGATTGTTAATTTATTATAATGATGGATGATTCTTTATATCATGATAAAACTAAAAATCCTCATACGGATTCAAAAATTCCTTCTAATATGAAGCTATGGTTGGCTCATTCAATATTTCCCCAAAAAAAATATCAAACTTCTGATAGTCATAACTTTTGATCCGTAAATCTGTTTGAGCTCTATGACCAATAAAATGAATGCATAGAAAATTTTCTACAATATAGTAATGATTTTTTACGTCGTTTATTTAATATCCAACGTTAAAAATAACTTTTAACGTCGTTTATTAAATAACCGACGTAAAAAATGGCTTCCTATCACCATTTCGAAGATTTATTCTACAGAGAATGCACCACCAACACTTCAATTATACATGTTCAGGGTAATGGGGAATTATGCTAACTAATTCCGTAATCCAAGGGTTAATGATGATCAACATCAGAAACCTCTTAATCCAAGGGAAAAAGGGATGTCACCTGTGATCACTATTGTCAATGTTGATTATTAAAACGATGTGGTGGAATGATTTAGTGTTTATGTAATGGGATTCCAAAATAATGTTGTGGAATCTCATTTATCGTATTGTGGAATATTGGAATATCTATGTATTGATTTATTGTGGTTTTCAATAATTTTATGGTACTAGTAACCATGAAAAGTGATTTAAATATTTTTGGAAAGCTAGCGATATGCGCATAATGATGGGGTAATGAGATAATGAAATGTTTGATAGTATTAATGATCTCATGACTGATATAAGGACAAAGTGTCATCATGGTTTGAATATATAAAAATTATTGGATTTTGGTATGTGGAAAAAGTTAACATTTGACACCATAAATGTTTTCACTAAGGTTCAATGGGTATTCATTTTTCATGGGAATACATGATTAAGGTATTCACATGTTTGGAATTTGACCATCAACAAGATATATCTTATGATATATGGGGGATAAATGATGGTATTCAATTTCTTAGTAGATGGTAGTTTTAGTAATAATTTTCCTTATACTAAAAGATTAGTAGATGGCAGTTTTAGTAATAATTTAACTAATCTTGTAGTATAAGGAAAATGATTACTAAAACTGCCATCTACTAAGAAATTGAATACCATCTTTTATCCCCCATATATCATAAGATATATCTTGTTGATTGTCAAATTCCAAACATGTGAATACCTTAATCATGTATTCTCATGATAAATGAATACCCATTGAACCTTAGTGAAAACATTTATGGTGTCAAATGTAAACTTTTTCCACATACCAAAATCCAAAAATTATTATATATTCAACCCATGATGACACTTTGTCCTTATATCAGTCATGAGATCATTAATACTATCAAACATTTCATTATCTCATTACCCCATCATTATGTTCATATTGCTAGCTTTCCAAAAATATTTAAATCACTTTTAATGGTTACTAGTACCATAAAATTATTGACAACCACTATAAATCAATACATAGATATTCCAATACTCCACAATACGATAAATGAGATTCCACAACATTATTTTGGAATCCCATTACATAAACACTTAATCATTCCACCACATCATTTTCATAATCAACATTGACAATATTGATCACAGGTGACATCCCTTTTTCCATTGGATTAAGAGGTTTCTGATGTTGATCATCATTAACCCTTGGATTAGGGAATTAGTTAGCATAATTTCCCATTACCCTGCACATGTATAATTGAAGTGTTGGTGGTGCATTATCTGTAGTCTTTTCTCTATTCACATCATTAGCTACCTTTTTCCCATTACTTTGGCACTCTTCTGCTCGATGACCTTCTTTTCCACACTTAACACATTATCTAGTTCCTTTAAGACAATCTCCACCATGATTATGTACACACATTTAGCATAACAAAGAATTTGTCTTCTTTTCAACGTAGTTTTGAGGTTTTTCTTTGAACTCCATCTTTCGTTTCTTTTTAAAACCATGAGATGGATATGTAACACCAACTTCTAGTTCTACCTTGATAGAGCAATGCACAATTTCTTCATAGCTAATGAATTCTCTTATAGCTAATGCCCTTCGAAGACTTGGATTCTAGCCACTGAAGAATCAATCAACTTTACTCTCATTTTGGATGATAAAGCCAGATGCATACATTGAAAACCTTTAAAAATTCACCTTATATATACCAAAATATTAATCATCCTATTTATTAAGCTCAATGAACTATTTTTCTATCTTTGTTCGAAGAATACGATGGAAGTAATTATTGAAAAATAGGTTCTTGAACTCATCCCATTCTGTGGATTCAATTTCTTCTTGGGGCCTTCTATTCTTAATTAGATTACACCACTAGTCTGCTTAACCTTCTAAATGGTAAACAACTAAAATCACATTTTCATGTTCTGAATAGATATGTATGGAAAATAACCTTTCAATGGTACTGATCCATTGCTCAGCAATAAATGGATCTGAAGACCCATTGAAATAAGTTGGACTTTGTCTCATGAAGGACTCAATAGAATATTGTTCCATTCTCTATTAATTTGGAAGCCCAGAATGATTCATAGATTGTGTAATTAGAGAAATAATATTTTTCACTCCATCTCCCATAACATTGATTTTTTCAGGAGGACAATAATTACATTTCCCACTTCATTGATCAACACGATTCCTTCGGGTTCCATCCATCCTCTGAAACCCAAAAATAATAGCGTGAGAGGAAAAAATCATGCTAGGAAAACAGCATAATAAGGGATATTACCTTCAATATATAAAATCTTAGGTTAAATTATAATATTGTTACCATAATTGTAAAACTATAACCTATACTTATACTTAACCATAGAAAGATCCCTAGACATACCATAGAAGTATCTATAGGGATTTCACTAATGTTTTTGCATCCTAGTTTCCAAAGGTTAACTAATACTTTGCTCTATTACCAACTGTAGAGACCCAAAGCATGACATACATAGACATTACATTGATTTTGTGGAATATTTAATACATGAGAAAAACAGATGCCCAAAGACCGTATTAGTTTAGTGTCTTTGGAAACTTGAATCATAATATTCTAATCATGGTGAATGATCTTCAACATCTCCGATTAAGATATTCCCCATTTGTTTTCTTAGCTAAAACCTTTCATTATATCCTGGGGAAAAGAAAACATAAAAAGGGTGAGCTCAAATGCTCAGTATGTGTAAACATGGAGAACATAAAACAACCCCTAAACATTTAAACGTAAGAACATGAACATAAAACATCAAAATCAGGAGTAATGACACTAATCTTGGGAGTGTATAAGGCATAGATCATAAAGGAGCATTAACCATGGTAAAATGACATGGGAATAACACATGTAATTGTGGAAAACCATTCAACACATGTTATGATTTCCATAGTAGCCAAGGAATTTAAGCCATGACCATCATAGTGGAAAAAGTCCACTACTAAACTAGGTTTACTTTCCCTTTCTATCCTTATATTATTGAACCTAATTCACTTGTCGTTCCTTCCGTGTCTATTTCATGAGATATAAATCTTTACCCTATTCATTTGAGAGAGATATAGGTCCCACCCATCTCATAATGATATCATTCTTTGGTGTGCAACAAAATAAACCTAAAGCATTCATCATAACCCAATGAATAAATGGGTTTCAAATATGGCATCTCATCATTATGTAATCCTTATAAATCAATGGATAAAATTTCATAATAACCAAAATGAAATCATGTAAATAAAAGGGAAATTATACACGAAACATATCCATATTAAATAATGTCATATTATATGTAAAATAGTTTGGATAAAACATTTCAAATGAATTCTTGAAAAAAATATCCTTTCTTCTTCAAAATTATTTTCTTTTCACAAAAAGCCATGAAATTTTAAAAGAAAATGATTTTGTTGAAAATAATCATGATATCCTGTAAAGTAAGATTCATGAAAATAAGGTGTTATGAAACCGTAAAAATATGTTCATGCTGTATAAGTTAGAAAAACATTTTTCTCGTACTTTTAACGGAAAAGTCAAAAAGTACCACATATGGTAAAAAAAGAAATATTCCTTCCATGAGACAAAGTAAAAGTCAAAGAAGGGTAAAAATGACTTTAAACATACATGGAAGAATATTAACCACTTTATGAAATACATTTTTATAGACATGGATGAAAAATAGAACCCCAATAAATACAAACGAATAAACAATATCAAATAAGAATGAGATTGGAATAATTACCCCTTACCGTATGACCAATTTCTTTTTTACATGTCTAAAACTCTTGTATAGTGGGTTTAAACAAATTATTAACTTGTAACAGAATAATAATAATATTTATGATATCATATATCATTCACTTAGGACTTTATATTACACTTTCTTTTGTCAATTCCATGTCAAAGAAGCGTTTTGGGTAAAATCGTTTCATTTATCATACGTCTTTTGACTTATATCCGGATTTACACAATTCCAGAATGAAAAAAATTATTTATATATAATATATATTCAGAATATAAATATATATGATAAATTGATAAATGGAATGAAATACACCGTTCATAGAGACGGTAGGTCGTATATACGCATGAACGATGTTTTCATTTCCTTATGGAAATGAATTTAATTAAGTAATTGAAACATATATGTACATAAATCTAGTATCATTATTATTTAACATAATTCATGATTATTTATTATATATACTTTATAATCATACTTTAATGGTTAATCATGTAGAATTAATCTCATCCTGTCGTGGAGACGGTAATCAATACGTACACACAAGCGATGATATCATTCTAGTAATTATTGAATGGAATTAGAGTGGATTATATAATTCATCAGAATAATTATGATGTTACAATAATCTTATATAGTTATTATTTCCAACCATTATACCCATTCAAGTAAGGTGGTGGTGAAAAAAAGATTACACCACCGCATGGAGACGATATTTTGTACGTAGACACACGCGGGGATTTCATTTTCCATAGGAGGGATAGAAGGTGAAATAGGGTTGTTTCATATCTATAATAACAAATCAGTATATTAGTGATACTGATGTTATTACATTATAATGAAACAAATAATTAAGAATAAGTAGAAGTAGAAATAAATTTGAAAGAATCAGTAATGGATATTACCTTTTCTTCGACGCGCCTCTTCTAAATCTCCTCTTTGGACACTAATGTTTGTATTTGAAGAAGACCAGGACCTCTATTATGTCTTTAGAAAAGTTGATAATGTAAATGGGCAGAGTTTGGCCGAACATGAAGGCTCAAAATGTATTGAGAGGAGAGGGAGGAGATGCCCTATTATAAGAGAGGAGAGGGGTACTTTTGGAAACCCCTAAAATGTTAATTTATAATAAACTCAAACCCCACATGAAATCCTCAAAAAATGACTCCAATCAGTATATTACATGAGATAGGGTTTTAATCTCATCAACCAATAAAATTTAGACATGTTGGGAATTAATTTGAAACCTTATCAACTTGATTTATCCTTATTTAATATTTTCAATTTCATTGGTGGTAATAATATTATAAATTTTAAATTATTATAAATAATTACTTATGTGTTGTGAATCTTCCACAATTGGATACTTTATGAAATTTTAGACTATATAAATTTCAATTTATAATTTTTAAACAAATTCATAATATGTTATTTTTATAAAATAACAATAGTCTCAATTTTAACACTATTCATTTATTGGAATTTAAATAAAATCCACACAGATGAGATATTCGAAACCAAATATTTAATAGATTCCTAACATGTCAAATTATTCAATAATTTTTTTATAGAACATTAATTAGTTCATATAATATTTATTTTAATATTTTTAATACCATTTATTTGATATTTCAATCAATAAAATAATTTCTACATCACTATTTGTGTCGTCATTAATGATAATTATTTAATCCCTAAAAATTAAAAATAAATTTTTATGATGTAGATAATTTTGTTATATTTTTTGAGATAATTTATATTCTAGGTTTTATGAAGTTTATCAAAAATTAAAATTGTTACATTTATAAGATATAAGAGAGTGACATGTTGTCACTTTTTTGGTTTTAATAAAAATTACATCCTTTTCAGGGTCAAAAATCCATGAAATGAACCTATTTCGACCCTTAGGTGATATGGGTCAACTTTTATTCATCCAATAGAATTTTGGTAGGTTTTAGGGTAATTTATTTAATCTTATATTTACTCGTAATTAAATGATTTAACTTTCACTATAGTAAATAAAAAATTTCGTACTTAATATTCATAATGCCCAAAAAAAATTATCCTATTAACATAATATGAACCTAATTTTTTCCAAATATAGAATCCATTTTTCAAAATTCAATACTCAAAAGTTGAAGTATATAATTTAATACTAATCCCGCTATTGAGTAAACGGGTTTTAAAAGATAAAACATTGCAAAAAGATTGAAATGTTTTTAGCTATGAATTCAATGTAAAATTAATTATAATGACTTATGTTGTATTAAATGGTAAAAATATATTATATTTACTCATTAAAACTATTAAATATTATAATTTAACCATATAAAATATCTAAATGAAAAAAGTTGTTTTAATTTAATATTTAGCGTTTTTTACTATTCATCAAAAAATAAAAGTTAACGGAAAAAATAAAAATTTATCCAAAGTAAGTTTCTATATCCTTATTATAATGAATATTTTTATTTTTTCTAATTCAACTTATAAATGTGTCAAAAACTAGATTTAAATTTGGTGCGCCATCAAATGGCGGAAGAACTGCATTTTATTAAAAATATTTATTTTACCGGAAAAATTATTTTGTTCTCATATCATGTTCTATATTATGTGTAAAATTAATTATTATGTAATAAAAATCAAAATTTAGTTATTAATATTCATAACAGATATTTCATAACAATATGTCATTGTTTAGTGAAACTCGGTATTGCGTACAACACAAGCTATTGGGGAAGGTCGCTTTTACATGCAACACAAGCCAAGAAGAGTGTTTGCGTATACTAAAAGCTATTACGGTGTTGCGTATAGTGTAAGCTACTCTTGGTGAAGCATACAACACAAGATGTCAAATAAATTAAAAAGAATATTTCTCATAATATCTCGGGGTGTTACAATTCATCTCAAAACTTGAGGGTTTTTAGTATTTGTGTTCTAAATGATTGAGAAATTTATGTGGTTTCAAAGCCACCTTTTCCAAGAGAATAAATTTTATTCAGGGGTTCCTTGTACATTTAATCCCTGTATCCCTTAGAATATGTTAAATTCCTATTATTTTATCCACATTATCAGCTAATTTTTTATATCCAACCTGCTCCTGAAGTGAAATTGCAAGATCTAGTTGAACTTAAGTGTGGGGGGAAGATTATTTGTGTTGTGCTACCTTATTTAGTGATACCTTGGGTAAAAAATAACAATTTTAAGAGATGATTTTTTTTCAAAAAAATAATTCCGAAAATATTTTGTCATTTCTAAAGATATAATGAAAAAATAAGGTGTTCCTTTCTTGAATCATCCAAATTTCAAAATGAGTTGTGCATATATAGAGATTTTAAATAATACAGGAAATCTTGGGAAGCATTTTCTTTGAGAATGAATATGAGTTGGATAATGTGCGGTATTTCCATTAATTTTTTTTGATTTTATATTGTACCTGATTTTTCTACTATGGGGAGTGAATATGAGACCATGATTGGGTGAAAATTACAATCACGCAACATCTCTTCAAAAAGAGGCAGGCCCACCTCATTTGTCCTCACAATTTTTTACATCGAAATACAACAAAAATAAATCCCCACAATGAGACCGAATATTCACATTATAATCAAATCTCCATAACTCACATCGAGTGGAGATTTGATTATTATTAATCCAGTGATGACTCTTGCATGGTTTGGATGAGAAAATCATTGATTAAAAATTAAAATTAGTGAGGTGAGAGATATTTTATTTAAGATATGTGTTTTGTGTGCATTTAAATAGAAAGGAAGTAAAAATATTATTGAATTATTTTAATATAGAACTTTATATAATGTGTTTTATGTTTAGTGACATCTTTTTTTCTGTTTAACTATTGGTGGACCCCGCCTAACTAAAGGAAGAAATGAATGGCTTATATAATTAAAATTGAGATGATTCTAGATTTATTTCAAATATATTTAAATTGTGAGATTAACTATTTCGAATCATGGATATATTTCTTAATTAATGTGGTCATTAGAGGGTGAAAATTAGAGGAATATTTGGAAACATTTTTCTAGAAATATTGTGACTCATTAATTCGATCATAACATCCTATATACACATACAATTACTTTTATATTTAGAGTATAATAAAAGAACATAATTTAGATAATATTATAATAATAAACCCTGGTTAGATTCGGCCATCTGGTGGATGAAATGGGAGAAAACTTTGGGAGATCATATTCTACTATAGAACTTTTCCACTTCTCTTGTTTTTTCTCTTTTATTTTTCTTAGTTTCGTAATGCCTTCTTCTTACACATTCTTCTTATTACCATAAAAATGGTGGGTTAAAATTTTGAGTGATTTCTGAAGGGGTGGTTTTCTATTTTTTTAATTTAGTAATTCATTATCTTAATAAAATAAATATTTTTTATCTTTTATATGCAGTTGTTTTCAATTTCAAATAAATGATTTTGTTATCAAATTTGATGATATTTGGTTTTTATTTTATTATTGATTTTAGATTTTTTTAAATGATCAATATCTTACTTTAAGTGGTTCTGGTTTATATATTATTGAATAAACCACGTCCCAGTGGTGAAGTACTTGATGATCTTCAGTACGTGCAGGAGGGGTAAGGGATATTATTTCTTATCTAGGATAAAAAAACCTGACTGGGTATTACCTAATTAAATTAAAGATATTTTTCAAAAATCTCTCAAGCATGGAAGGATAGTATACCAAACTAATATCATGGCTTCTTTTTCTATCACAATCACCATTTGATAAAGGGATTGAGAGGAATTGATCATGTAATGTCACTGTAATCGAATTAGAAGAATACAAATGGATAAAATAGAAGTACTATAACATTGAAATAAGGAACTTGACCATGACCTGGTCCCCCTTCTTATATAATATGTCTCAAACACTTAACTAACCATTTTTCTATATATTTTTTATTTTACCACTTTTATTTAATTTTTTTTCAATAATAAATAGTTTCAAAAACACCACACTTTTCCTCTAATTAAAAGTGACAGACATTTTGTTTGCACTCATCTTCTGGAGACTACTTTGGGTTAATCACAAGATTATATTTTGGAAACAAAAAAATATTTTTCCATGCCCCAAAATAGGATTTCATAAATTTCAAAATATTTATAAATTTTTTTGATCTATAAAAATATATGTTTAAACTATGTAATCCATGATTTATTTAACACCCCAAAATTTGAAAGTAAAAACATTTTATTTGATAGCGTGTATCACACGCATAACCAAGAACTTAAGGGAATATAATACCCCAAGACATTACTATATATTTAATATTTTAATTAAAATAAATATATGATATATCATCCCATGATCTTGAAATATATTTTCCTTATGTCATACACAATAATTAGATCCTTCAAATGGCTTGTGTTACATGCAAGACCGAGTTTTTACCAAATAACAATATATTATTGAAATGTTATTCAATATTAACTGGACATTAAATTTGAAGTTATGAAAAGGGTTAATTAAATTTGAAAATATATCGTTTACAAATATATAAAACGAATCCATTGGTTACATGTTAATTAGAAATGAATATAGAAACTGAAAGAATATAAAGTAACATATGATTATTTTTATGATCATAAAGATTTTTTACCCTAATATGTTAAATTAATTACAATTAATATTTCATATTAATTTTATATATATATATATATATGTATTCAATAAAATACTTTCTATATTCCTCCAATATATTTTATTGTCTTAAGATAAATACAAACCTAATTTTATGCATAAAATAATAATTTTTTATTAAGTAACTTTTACCGCCTTTTAAAGGAGAAACTATTTAAAATCCAATTTCCATAACATTAATAGATTATATATTTGAAAATAAACTTCATCATAGATTGGGAAACATTAAAATTATGTTTGGGTTAGTTGTTTGTATTTTTCATTGAAGATTCATTTTTAATCAATAGTGAAAATACTGAATTTTAGTTCAAAATGACTTTTTCATCTAATTTATTTAATAGGAAAAATTATGTTTAATATTAGTTTTAATCTTTAATTAGATAATTTTTTTTTTTCATGTAATCCAATTTATTTCATTATAATAAATTTTAATATTTAATTCACCATAAAAACATAGATGATATTTGGATGTGTTACCTTAAAAACCCGCATTATCATCCCATCCAAGGAATTAAATAGGAATTAATTTATCCCACTTATGTGATTATAATATTAAAAATTGGATTCCATATTTTTAATTATAATAAATTATTATTTCTAATAATTTCAACTCATTTTTTACAAAAATGATTAGTGAAGGTGATTAAAATTAATTACGAAAATTATGGTCAGATCAAGCTTAATAAGGGACTCAACCTGAACCTTAAGGCCCAAAACGTCGAATAAAATTGTAAAAAACTATTTGGTCGACATATTTAGACCCTATAATCTCTTTGATCTAGTTGTTTATATTATTGGATCTAGCTGTAACATGAACAATGTGGGGATAATTCCATTTCTAAAATATTACAAGAGTACCAATCATCCCCTACTATAAAACACCACCACCTCACCTCGTTCATTAAACCTCTGAAAACACTTAGTTTAGTACAATATATATATAAATAAATTCCCAAAAATCCCTCCACTCAAACATTATGACTTCCTTTTGGATAAATATTTCCAAGTAATCCCATTGGTATAAGACAAAAATAGATTCCCAATTTTAAGTTAATGTTTTCCAATGATCTTTTTTCATTAATTTTATTCACCAATCCCAATACACTTAATTTTATAGGATTAAATAACAAAAATTATCCAAAATATTATGTTTTAATGTTATTATCTATACCTACACATACACACGCCTCTATCTAATGGGTAACAAATGTACTATTTCTGTGTACGGTGAACTACTAGATCTTGAAATGATGATCGTTCATTTTTCATTTACCACCTCTCATTGTGGACATTTTTATGGAAATTAGTTTTATATATGATATATATATGAAATTTTTAATTTCATTATGATTATTTAAATTTTATTTAGAACATAGATTTTAGTCTTTACATCTTGTGTTAATAAGATAAGTTTGTTTGAGGATGTGTGGACTACCACCCCCAAAAAGAAAAATGAATCATCAATGACAGCCATGGAATGTATAAAGAATTATCTTAATATTTTATAATTTATATAACATATATATTATAATTTAATTTTAATATAAATATATCATTTACTTTTAACTCTTTTAATACAACAAATAAATGAAAGTAGCATTCACGCGGACGTACGATATTTCGTCTCTATGAACGGTGCATTTCATTTCTTATCTCCACAACTTATAGATTTTTATAAGTAAATATTTACTTAATATATAAGATAATAAATTAATTTTTATAATTCTGTATATGATGAAATCACGATAAAATTAATATGAAAAACAATTTACAAGTGGAAAAAAACGTGTGAAAACTATGAAATTAAGACAAGAAACAGTTAAAATAATGATAGAGTGCAAACGAATGGGTAATAGAATATTATAAAAATTTAATATATGTTATTATATAAATTATAATTGTTTTGTTTAAACTTATTAATATATTTTAATCCACTATACATGATGATAAATACCACCCAACAAAAAGGAAGGTAAAGGTATAGAATCCTTATCTCACTTTTCATTCTATAAGGAATACGTTATTACTACACTTACTTATTATTGTATTCTGCATCTACTAGCCAGTTTGATGTATTATTTCTTTAATTTCCATTATTCTCATGATTTTAAAATTTTAATTTAATTAATGAATAAATATTATTTAATTGTTTCAATGTGTTATGAGACACTTTGGAATGTTTAAAGATTATTTTTCCATAAGAATGTTTTAATGTAAACAGTCGTTGTTATTAATTATCTTCATATGAGGTATTATTAATATATACATGTTATTTATTCAATATGGATATTTGATTTCCCACAATTTTTATTAATTAAATATTTTATTTGATATATGAGTATTGCTTTAGACTAGTAAGACACGGGTTGAGGACCATTTAAGACAATACTTATGGTTTGGGTACCAGTTAATGAAATACCCTCGATGCATAAAAATTCTTATGAGATGAAGTAGATGGAAATCCTATATAGATGAGTATTAATCTGATAGCTAAACCATCTTGGGAAAGGTCATTATGGTAATGGTTTCATAATCCTAGGAAACATGAAATCCATTAACTAAACATTTCCCTCATCAATTTATTATTCATACATTAGATTTTTCATCAACCTATCAATATATAAAATTAATTTTATGTTCATTGATTAAATGTCATGTGTTTTAATTTAATACCTTGGAATATGGAATTAGCCATATGTAGTTTTTTGAATGGAATATGTTATCAGTTATTTATCTTTCCATGTTGATTTATTCTCATTGATTCACTATTTATTCATCTTTACATACCCTTATTTAGATTTTGAGATCTCCAATATTTTTTTTCCATTCCAAAGGTTTTAAAGATGAATCCATTAAATGAGTTTCAAGGATGTTATTATACATTTTTATTATGTGTCATGATCCTATTTACTATTTCCCAATTTATTATGGGTATCATGTATGTAATCTGGATTTACAAGATTTATAAAATGATTATTACTTCTTGAATAGATTTCCTTTAATCATGAAAATGTAATAAAATAATGCACCAGCTTCAGGATTCTGGGGTTAGGAAATTACAGTTGGTTTCACATGAAGTTTAACGGAAAAAATGGAAACTATATTTTCAAAAAATAGATTAAGGAACATAACATTAAGTAAAATTCTCTTAGTAAGTATATAATAACATCTTCGTATTATATTAAGGCAGACGTTATGTAGGTAATCCAAGAAATACATCCATGTCTGGATAATATAAGTGGACATGGTTATATCACATATGTACCTAGAAGTAATAAATCTGACAAGGTGTCTCCAGCCTAAATCGGGGTAACCTAGTACACAACAACATGCCTTGTAGTGCATTGGGTTTGACACTCATGGGGTATATGCCGAAGATAATTCAATTTTTTCTTCGTAATACATTGTGAAGGATTTTGATGTAACGATGTGCCCAAAAAATCCATGTTTATTATTATGAGATTAGGTAGGAAATTTTTTCAAATATATGTTATTCTTTTATTAATTTGGGTATTAAAAATTATTTTATATTCTAATCTATCACATACCATTTTTTAGAAATACGAATAATATAATAAATGTGAACACCACCAATGCATCTGATATAATGAGTTATAATATTCAAAAATTTTATTGTATTAATCCATTATTTCTAAGGGAACTAGTCACCAAATTATTCTCATCATATGATGAACTGGAATCATGTGATAATGATATAAAAAATAAATTCTCCAATGCATATGGATTTGAATGGAATCAAATGAAGAAGAGTATGGATGTTAAAATTATGGATAAAGGGAAAGAGGTAAAGAATTATTTTCCCACATGTGATAAATGGGAAAATAAACTCCATGGTACTTTGTTAAAAGTAAAAGGGATATTTCTACATGTATAGAAATAACAGAAACCATTCTTGTGATTAAAAGAATAGGAAAAAGGTTTCTAATGTACAATGTTTCAACTATAAAGAGATGAGACACTATTCTAATCAATGTGTATAGTATCCAATGGATTTACCCTAAATGATGATATTGGATAACGATCATGTTATGATAGTTCCATATATAAATATGAATGATTAAAATGCCAATTCATGAATAATGACATTTTAATATTTTAATAAGAATTTACTTGTTATATGAATTATGGAATATGTGAGGATTGTACAACAATACATTTTCATTATGAATTTTAGATTACATGTTGAATGATAAGAAGAAATTTATTTCAGTAGAAAGTCAAACATTTCAGAAAACACATGATTTAGGAAAAGGAAATCCATAATATATTCATAATGTTGAGATAATGATGAAGAAATGATATACATGGAAAATTGATGATTACCCAGGTACTAATTAATGAATTATAAAAAAGTGGTCTATTCTATCACTGATGGAGTTTAAAACACTTTTTGATTAAAGGAATATATCTAATAACCTGAGGGTTTACTAACAAATAGGGAATAATTCTAGTTTTCAAAAAGTTTTGATAGTGATTCGATTTGTTACCAAATTTTAAAAGGATACATGATGAAGTTATTCACATGTTTGGAATGTGAAAAAGCTACTACATGTTGACTAAATTATAATGATATGTTCATTTTGAAAATTATGTGACCATCCATCTAAAGTGTTGGATAATAATATTTTAGAATGGTTTACCATTTATGAAATGGATTAAGTTTAACTTTGACACTGGTTTTATAGATTTATACTTTACATGACTATGTGATGAATCTTATTCTAAGAGTTGAAGTAGAAGTAGTTCAACACATGAACAAAGGATATGTTTTTAGAAAAGTAGCAAGTAATAATATTTACATATATTCTAAGAGACTGAAAGAATTCATCAACCTAAGTAAAAATGTTCTTGAAAAAAAATTATTTTCATAGTACCTTCATTTTTTATGAATCAAATGGTCCCATGGATCATCTAGGATTTACGACCTTGTTATTATTATCATTCTCCTAACCATATTCTCTTGAACTCTCTATATGAACTTGTTTTTTTATTTTTCTTTTGTATCCATGTTTTCATTTCCATCATATGTTCTCTTACTAGGGAACCAATTTACGTGAATATTTCTGATACTTTCTATCAGGGTGAAGATATAATCCTCGAATGTTCATTGTTCACTAATGGACTTCACCGTACCACTCATTCTTTCTTTCCAAAGGTGTTCGGCATTCTTCACTTTCTTAGTGATGTCTTCTCCTTGATCAAATAGAATGGAGGGATCTCAATTCTTCCTTCCACAATTTCCTCCTCAAAATTCATTGCCTAGTTCTGGTCTCCCTTATGTATTAAGATGTTTTTCATGAAACTATTTCATATTGTCATCTCTTTATGGATGCTAGATAATTATGATGAATAGGTATGGACATTTTAAGGGGTCATGCAAAGACAATAGAAAAGTAAAAAAAGTACCACGTATGGTAAACAACAGATAGATTTCATCCTTAACACAAAGTAGACGTCAAATAGGGGTAAAAATGAATTTTAACATACATTAAATAATATTAAACCCTTTATGAAAAACTTTTTTATGGACATGGATGAAAAATATAACCCTAGTAAATACTTACGAATAAAAAATCTTGGATTTGAACAAGATTGGAATAATTATCCCTTACCTAAGTTCCAATTTCATCCATATGTGTCTGAAACTCCATTATACCCGGTTTAAACATATTATTAACTTGTATCAGGACCATATTATTATTTATGATATCATATATGATTCACTTGGGACTTTATATTACCTGTTTTTTGTCAATTCCATGCTAAAGAAGCATTTTGGGTAAACTTGTTTCATTTATCATACATGTTTCGACATATATCCTAATTTACTCAATTAAAAAAATGTAAAACATGATTTATATATAATACATATTCATAATATAAATATATATGATAGATCGATAAATGGGATGAAATACACCGTTCATGGAGATGGTAGGTCGTACGTACGCATGAACACAATTTTTGTTTCCTTATAGAATTGAATGGAATTATGTAAATGAAACATATATTTACATAAATATAGTATCATTATTTTTAATATATTTCAATATTATATATTATATATACTTCATTATCATACTTGAATAGTTAATCATGAATAATGAATCTCATCGCGTCGGGGAGACGGTAATCTGTACTTACGCACAAGCGATGATATCATTCCCATTTTTATCTACTGTAGTTGGAATGGATTATATAATTTATAAGAATAAGTATTATTTTATAATAATCATATATATTTATTATTTCCACCATTATACCCATCCATTTAAGGTGGTCGTGAAAAACAAATTACACCACGGCTTTGAGACGGTATTTCGTACGTATGCACGCGCGGTGATTTCATTTTCTGTAGGATGGATAAAAGGCGAAATAGGGTTGTTTCATATTTATAATAACATATCAGTATATTAGTGATACTAATGTCATTAATTTATAATGAAACAAATAAATAAGAGAATGTAGAAGAAGAAATAATTTTTAAAGAATTGGTAAAGGATATTACCTCTTCTTCGACGCACCTCTTCTAAACCTTCTCTTAGGGCACTAAAGATTGTCTTTGATGAAGACCAGGACCTCGATTATGTTTCTAGGGAAGAGGAGAAAGGAAATGGGTAGGGGTTGGCAGAGCATAAAGCCACAAAATGTTGTGCGGAGGAGAGGGAGGAGGTTCCCTTTTATAAGAGAGGAGAGGGGCACTTTTGGAAACCTCTAAAATATTAATTTATAATAAACTCAAACCCCACATAAAAACATCCAAAAATGACTCAAATACAACTATTAGATGATATAGGGTTTTAATCTCATCAACCAATAAAATTTAGACATGTTGGGAATTTATTTTAAGCCTTATCAACTTGATTTATCATTATTTAATCTATTTAATTTTATTTGTGGTAATAATATTCTAAATTTTATATTGTTATAAATATTTACTTAGGTGTTGTGAATTGTCTATAATTAGATAGTTTATGAAATTTTTGACCATATAAATTTCAATTTATAATTTTTAAACAATTTTATAATATGTTATTTTTATAAAATAACAATAGTGTTAATTTTGACACTATTCATTTATTTGAATTTAAATAAAATCCACACAGAGGATATATTAAAAAAAATATTTAATAGATTCTAATCATGTCACATTAAAATATAATATTTTTTGAGAACATTAATCAGTTCATATAATATTTATTTTAATATTTTTAAAACCATTTATTTGATATTTCAATCAATAAAATAATTTCAACATCACTATTGTGTCGTCATTAATGATATTTATTTTATCCCTAAAAATTCTAAATAAATTTTCATGATGTAGAAAATATTATTAGATTTATGGATACTATTTATATTCGTGGTTTTATGATGTTTATCACTAAATTATGATTATTACACTTATAAGTTATAAGAGAGTGACATGTTGCCACTTTCTTTGGTTTTAATAATAATTACATCATTTTAATGTTCAAAATTCCATCAAATGAATCTAATTTTATCCATAGGTGGTATGAGTTTACTTTCATTCATCCAATGGAATTTTGGATGGTGTTAGGATAATTTTATAATCTTATATTTACCCTTAATTAACCGATTTACCATAAACTATAGTAAATAAAAATTACCGTAGTTACTATTCATAATGCCCAAAATTAAAAAGAATCCTATTAACATAATTTGGAACTACTGATTCCAAATATGGAATAAATTTTTCCAAATTCAATATACATAAGTATCAATATTTAATTTAAAATTTATCCCACTTTTGAGAAAATGGGTTTTAAAAGATAATACATTACAAAAGATTGAAATGATTTTACCTATAAATTCAATGTAAAATTAATTATAACATCTTATATTATATTAAATAGTAAAAATATATTATATTTATAAATTTAAACTATTATATTTTATAATTTAACCATATAAATTATCTCGATAAAAAAATTTATTTCTAATTAAAATTTAGCAAATTTTTACTATTCACAAAATATGAAAGTTGACAGAAAAATATAAAAATTGATCCGAAGTAAATTTTTATATCCATATTTAAATGAATAAGATTATTTTTTCTAATTGATCTTATAAATGTTTCAAAAATAGGATTTAATCTGGGTGTGCCATCAAAATGCGGCAAAACTACATTTTTTGAAAAATACTTATTTTACCCGAAAAATTTATTTTGTTCTCATACCATTTCTACAATATGTGTAAGATGAATTATTATGTAATAAAATTCAAAATTTATTTAATAATATTCATAACGGCTGGTTCATAACAATATTCCTTTGTTTAGTGAAACTCAGTATTGCGTACAACACAAGCTACTGAGGAAGGTCGCTCTTGCATGCAACACAAGCCAAGAATTGTGTTTGCATATACTACAACCTAATAAGGTGTTGCGTATGGCTCAATCTACTCTTGGTGAAGCATACAATACAATATGAAAAATAAATTAAAAAGAATATTTCTCATAAATCCTCGGGGTGTTACATTCTACCCCCTTAAAATGAATTTCACCATCAGAATTCATCAGTGTTGTAAATAATTTACTACTTTAAAGTTTCATTTATAGAAACCCACATCGTAAAAAGGAATAATAAAATATTATTTTAAAATGGAACGTTTGAAACATAACGGATAACCAATGTAACTCATCACTGGGTTTCCACATAAGAGAACATAGGTGAAAACATGGATATGGAAGATAAATCTAACTATCATGTTCTGATGAAGAGTGGTAGAGAAACATGGCTATGAAAAATCCAACAATAAAAAAGCCATAAATTTTTTATGATCTAAGGTACCATATGATTCATCAGATATGTGGGTACTTGGAAAACATTTTTGGTTTTCAATATCATTTCCCTAAAGTTGAAAATTTTGAATTAGAAAAAATACTTACTTGATTATGGTACAATATCTCTGTTTGTTGTTCCTTGAACAATTTCCAATTCATATATTAAAGAAATGAAGTTGAATTTGTCATTCGTGAAGTGTTAGTAGTTCATGTGATATAATGATGGGTCATTCCATCTATCTCAAACAAAATGTTAGCAAAAGTTATCAAATATTCATAAGTCCACCTAAGGTGAGGTTAATCGTATATGATTCGAAAAATGGACTTAGACTTCAACTATCATGCCACTTAATAAAATAAAACTAATTTCTACTAAAAATGGACTTCATGTAGGCCATTGGTAGGTGATAAAGGCATGTCGAACTTTGTTTGTGGGGTCAACTCTCGCAACCTTGTCTACCATGATGGGTTTTTGCCCATCCTACGACTTGTCCTTCTTCTAAAACTACACTATTATAACATTTCAGATATAATATAAAACATTTCTAGCCGTAAACAATAATATTAGAAGTATAACTTAATCCATTCCATTCTTTAGGCTTATCCAAAATACTTCTATCCAATCTTGTAGTATAATGAAAATTATTACTAAAAAGGCCATCTACCATGAATTCGAATACCATCGTTTATCCCTTATATATCATAAGATATATCTTGTTGGTTGTCAAATTCCAAACATATGAATACCTTAATCATGTATTCTATTGAAAAATGAATACTCCTTGAACCTTAGTGAAAACATGAATGCTGTCAAAAGTTAACTTTTTCCACATAACAAAATCCCAAAATTATTATATATTCAAACCATGATGTCACTTTGTCCTTATATCAGTCATGAGCTTATTAATACTATCAAACATTTCATTATCTCTTTACCCTTTCATTATGCGCATATCAGTTTCTTTTCAAAAATATTTCAATCACTTTTCAAGGTTACCGGTACCATAAATTTTTGAAAACCACAATAAAAATATACACTGATATTCTAATATTCCAAAATGCTACAAATGAGATTCCACTACAATATTTTGGAATCCCGTTACATAAACACTTAATCATTCCACCACATCATATTCACAGTCAACATCTCCAATAGTGATCATATGTGACTTTCCTTTGTCCACTTCCTTAAGAGGTATTTGATGTCGATCATCATTAACCCTTGGATTAGGGAATTGGTTTGCATAATTCCACATTTCCCTACACATTTACCATTGATGTTTTGGTGGTGCATTCTATGTAGTCTTTTCCCTATTAACATCATTAGCTAATTTTTTCCCCTTACTTTGGCACTCAGCTACTCGATGAACTTCTTTTACACACTTAAAACATTATCTAGTCCCTTTAAGGAAATCTCCACCATGCTTCTGTCCACACTTTGAGCATAACAAAATATTTGTCTTCTTTTCACCAGATTTTTCAGATTTTTAGATGAACTCCATCTTTCTTTTCTTGTCAAAATCATGAGATGGATATGTAACACCAAATTCCAGTTCTACCTTGATATCACAACACATAATTTCTTCATAGCTACTAAATTCTCTTATAGATAATGCCCTTTGAAGACATGGTTTTAAGCTACTAAAGAATTAATCAACTTTACACTCTAGTTGGATGATAAAGCCAGATTCATACCTTACAAGCCTTGTAAAATTCACCTCTTATATACCAAAATATTCATCATACTTTTTCTTAAGCTCAAGGAACTTCTTTTCTATAATTGTTCAAAGAATACAATGGAAGTACTTATTGAAAAACAAGTTCATTAACTCATATCATTCCATGGATTCAATTTCATCTTGGTGCCTTGTATTCTTAATTAGATTCCACCATTAGTCAGCTTCACATTCTAAACGGTAAAAAACTAAAATGACTTTTTCATGTTCTTAATAGTGAGGTATGGAAAATAACTTTTCAATGGTACTAATTCATTTCTCAACAATAAGTGGTCAAAAGACCCATTAAAAGAAGATAGACGTTTCCTCATGAAGGACTCAATAGAATATTTTTTCTTTCTCTACTCATTTGGAAGTACAGAATGATTCAATGATTTTGTAATTATAGCAATAATATTTTGCACTCCATATCCCATAACAATGGTTTATCTAGGTGGACAATCATTGTATTGTCAATTACATTTATCAACACGGTTCCTTCGATTTCTAGCCATCGTCTAAAACCCAAAAAGAATAGTTTGAGAGGAAAAATTAATGCTAAGAAAACAACATAATAAAGGGAGAGTACCTTCAATATATAACATATTTTGTTTAATTATAAGATTTTTACCGTAATTGTAAGACTATAACCTATACTTATGCTCAACCTTAGAGACATCCCGAGAAATACCTATGAAATATCTCTAGGGATTTCACTAAAGTTTTTGCATCCTAGTTTCCAAACGTTAACTAAACCTTTTCTCTGATACCAACTGTAGAGATCCAAATCATGACGTACATAGACATTACATTAATTTTGTGGAATACATAATAATGACAAAAACAAATGCCCAAAGACTTTATTAGTTTATTGTCTTTGGAAACTCAGAATATAATATTCTAATCTTGGGGATAGATCTTCAACATATCACATAAAGATCATCCCCTTTTGTTTTCATAGCTAAAACCTTTAATTATATCCTAGTGAAAAGAAAACATAAAAAGGGTGAGCTCAAAGGATTAGTAAGTGTAAACATGGAGAACATAAAACAATATCTAAACATTTGAACGTAAGAACATGATCACAAAACATCAAAATCAGGAGTAAGGACATAAATCATAGTAGTTTATAAGACATAGATCATAGAGGAACATTAACCATGTTAAAATAACATGGGAATAAAACATGTAATTGTGTCAAACCAATCATCACATGTTATGATTTCCATATTAGCCAAGGCATTGCTACCAAGACCATCATAGTGGACAAATTCTGTTACTAAATCGAGTTTTCTTTTCATTCCAGCCCTGTATTATTGAACGAGATTCACTTTCCATTCTTTTCAAGTATATATCATGATATATAAATATTTACCCAATTCATTGGGGGGAGATATAGGTCCCACCCATCTTTTAATGAAATCATTATTTCATGAGCTACTAAATAAACATAAATCATTCATCCTAACCCAATGAATAAAATGGGTTTCATATACGCCATCCCATCAAACCATAATCCATATAAAAAAAGGATAAAATTTCATAATAAAAAAAATAAAACCATGTAAATAATATGGAAATTATACATAAAGCATATATGTATTATAGAATGTCATCTTATATGGATAATAGTTTGGATAAAACACTTGAAATTAATTCCTGAGGAAAATATCCTTTCTTCTTCAAAATCATTTTATTTTCACAAAATGCCATTAAATTTTAAAAGAAAAGTCTTTTTTTAAAAATAAACATGATATGTTGTAATGTAATATTCATGAAAATAAGGCGTTTTGAAACTGTAAAAATCCATTCATGCCATATAAGATAGAAAATCATTTTCCTCATACTTTTAACGGAAAAGTCAAAACGTACCACGTATGGTAAAAAAAGAAATTTTATTTCCATAACACAAAGTTGAAGTCAATGAGGGGTAAAAATGACATTAAAAATACATGGAATAATATTAAACACTTTATGAAAAACATTTTTGTGGAATAGATGAAAAATATAACCCTAGTAAATACATACGAATAAACAATCTCAGATAAGATTTAGAATGGAATAATTACCCCTTAACATAGGTCTAATTTCTTCTTTATGTGTCTGAAACTCTTCTATAGTGGGTTTGAAAATTTTATTAACTTGTAAAGGAACCATAATAATATTTATGATATCATATATCATTCAATTGGGACTTTATATTACCCGTTATTTTGTCAATTTCATATTAAATCAACGTTTTCAGTAAAATCATTTCATTTATCAAATGTTTTTTGACATAAATCCTGATTTACTCAATTCCAGAATTAAAAATATGATTTATATATAATATATATTCAAAATATAAATATATATGATAGATATATAAATGGAATGAAATACACCATTCATGGAGACGGTACGTCGTACGTATGCATAAACGCTGCTTTCATTTCATTATTAAATTGAATTGAATTAAGTAAATGAAACATATATGTACATAAATCCAGTATCATTATTATTTTATATCTTTCATGATTATTTATTAAATATACTTCATAATCATACTTTAATGGTTAATCATGTATAATAAATCTCATCACGTCATAGAGACGGTAATCAGTACGTATGCACGAGCGATGATATCATTCCAATAATTATTGAATGGAATTGGAGTGGATGATATAATTTATAAAAATCATTATGATGTTACTATAATCATATATAGTAATTATTTCCACCATTATACCCATCCATGTAAGGTGGTGGTGCAAAACAGATTGCACCACTGCGTGGAGATGGTATTCCATACGTACGCACACACGGTGATTTTGTTTTCCGTAGGATGGATAGAAAGTCAAATTGGATTTTTTCATATTTATAATAACATATCAGTATATTATTGATACTGAATTTATTACTTTATATTGAAACAAATAAATAAGAGGAAGTAGAAGAAGAAATAAATTTGGAAGAATCGGTAAAGGATATTACCTATTCTTCGATGCGCCTCTTCTAAACCTCCTCTTAGGGCACTAAAGTTGGTCTTTGAAGAAGACCCAGACCACTTTTATGTTTCTATGGAAGTGGATAAGGGAATCGGGTAGGTGTTTTCTAATATTTAAGGATCAAAATGTTGTGATGAGGAGAGGTAGGAGGTGCCCTTTTATAAGAGATGAGAGGGGTTCTTTTGGAAACCTCTAAAATATTAATTTACAATAAACTCAAACCCCACATAAAAACCTCAAAAAATGACTCAAATCATAATATTAGATGAGATAGGGTTTTAATCTCATCAACCAATAAAATTTATACATGTTGGGGATTTATTTTAGACCTTATCAACATGATTTATTTTTATTTAATCTATTTAATTTAATTTGTGTTAATAAAATTATAAATTATAAATTGTTATAAATAAATACTTATGTGTTGTGAATTTTCCATAATTAGATAATTTATGAAATTTTAGACTATATGAATTTAATTTTATAATTTTTAAACAATTTTCCTATATGTTATTTTTATAAAATACCAATAGTTTCAATTTTGACACTATTAATTTATTTGAATTTAAATAAAATCCACATAGATGATATATTTGATAAAAATATTTAATAGGTTCCTAACATGTAAAATTCTTCTATAAATTTTTTTGAGAACATTAATTTGTCATATAATATTTATTTTAATATTTTAAATCCATTTATTTGATATTTCAATCAATAAAATAATTTCTACATCACTATTGTGTCATCATTAATGACAAAATATTTAATCCCTAAAAATTAAAAATAAATTTTCATGATGTAGATACTTTTATTAGATTTCTAGAGACAATTTATATTCAAGGTTGTTTGAATTTTATCAATAATTATAATTATTACACTTATAAGATATAAGAGAGTGACATGTTATCATTTTATTTGGTTTTAATAATAATTACATCCTTTTAGTGGTCAAAAGGCCATGAAATGAATCTATTTCGACCCTTAAGTGATATGAGTATAATTTTATTCATCCAATTGAATTTATTCATGTTTTAGGGTAATTTTATAACTTTATATTTACCCGTAATTACCCGATTTACCTTTAACTGTAGTAAATAAAAATTACCATAGTTACTATTCATAATTCCCAAAAATAAAAAAGAGCCTATTTACATAATTTGATCATATTTATTCCAAATATGGAATCCATTTTTCCAAATTAATTACTCAGAAGTTGCAGTATTTAATTTGTAATTAATCCCGCGGTTAAGTAAATGGGTTTTAAAAGATAAAATATTGCAAAAGATTGAAATGTTTTTACCTATGAATTCAATGTAAAATTAAGGATAATGACTTATAATATATTAAATGGTAACAAAATATTCTTTTTATAAATTAAAACTATTGAATATTATAATTTAACCATATAAATTATATCGATGAAAAATGTTGTTTTTAATTAAAATATAGCGTATTTTTACTATTCATCAAAATATGAAAGTTAACGGAAAAATATAAAAAATTATCCAAAGAAAATTTTAATATCCTTATTAAAATGAATAAGTTTAATTTGTCTAATTGAACTTATAAACATGTCAAAAACTACATTTAACATGGGAGCGCCATCAAAAGGCGGCAGAACTGCATTTTTTGAAAAATACTTATATTACCAGAAAAATTTATTTTGTTCTCATACCATATTCTAGAATATGTGTAAAATGAATTATAATGTAATTAAATTCAAAATATAGTTAATAATATTCATAATGGCTATTTCATAAAAATATGTCGTTGTTTAGTGAAACTTGGTAATGCATACAACACAAGCGATTGAGGATAGTCACTTTTACGTTCAACACAAGCCAAAAATAGTGTTTGTGTATACTAAAAGATATTATGGTGTTGCGTACAACATAATATAGTATTGGTGAAAAGTATAAGACAATATTTAAATGAAATTAAAAAGAATATTTTTCATAAAATCTCTGGGTGTCACAATTCTTGTCAAAACATGAGGGTTTTTGGTATTTTTGTTTTAAATGATTGAGAAATTTATGTGGTTTAAAAGCCACCATTTCCAAGAGAATAAATTTTATTCAGGGGCTCCATGTACATTTAGTCCATGTATCTATTAGAATATATTAAATTCCTATTAGTTTATACACATTACAAGCTAATTTTTCATATCCAACTTTCTCATGAAGTGAAAGTGCAAGATCTAGTTGAACATAAGTGTGGGGGGAAGACTCCTTGTGTTGTGATACCTTCTTTAGCGACACCTTGAGTAAATAATAAAATGTCTAAGAGATTATTTTTATACAAAAAAAATAAATCTATTAATATTTTGTCATTTCGAGACATATAATGAAAAAATAAGGTGTTCCTTTCTGAAGTATCCAAATGTCAAAGATAGTTGTGCATATATATATATTTAAAAAATTAAATGGTATCTTGGGAAGAATATTATATGAGAATGAAGATGAATTAAATGATGTTTGGTATTTCCATAAACTTTTTTGATATTATATTGTAAGTTATTTTCTACTATGGGGAGTGAATATGAGACCACTTTGGGTGAAAATTACAATCACGCATCGTTTTTCAAGAAGAGCCAACCCCACATCATTTGTCGTCCTAATTTATAACATCAAAATCCAACCAAAAAAATCCACATAATGAGCCCAAAAATTCCCCATTATAATACACATTTTCATAACTCACATAGGGTGGATATTTGAGAATTATTAATCCAGTGGTGACTCTTGCATGGTTTGGGTGAGAAAAGCATTTATAAAAAAATTGAAATTAGTGAGGATAGAGAAATATGATTTAAGATATGTTTTTTTGTGTCCATGGAATTAGAAATTAGGTAAAAATATTCTTGAAATATTTCAATATAGAACTTTATATAATGGGTTTTATAAGTAATGAAATATTGTTTTCTGTTTAAATATTGTTGGATCTCAGCGGGATGTGTTTTGAAATTTATTTGATTTGATTTTCATTTTTACCTATCCATGAGTCCAAGTGAAAAGTGTAGGAGAGTTGATAGAGATAATATTTTCATAATTTTTAAATATTTTAAATTATTTAATCACTATAAATTTATCAATTTTAGTATATTTTCTTCAATTTTGTCTTTATGGTGTGTTTTGGGCGAAAATGAGGAAATTACTTAATTATATAATTTTGAAAAACTAATCTCTTTGATTTTCCAAGAATAAATTTTATAATATTGATCAAATTTTTGTGATTATTGTTTTTAGGTTTCCTTAATTTTTGGTCTTCAACTTATTCTTCTGCTCTAGGAGCTGATTCGAACATATACAAGCCCTAAAAATTCAATGAAGTTGAAAAATGATCTAGAGGATAGCGTGGACCCCACCTCAGTAAAGGAAGAAATACATGGACTATATAAATAAAATTGAGATGATTATAGATTTATTTCAAATATAATTTAATTTTGAGATGAACCTTTTAGATCATGGATATATTTCATAATTAATATAGATATTAGAGGGTGAAAAATAGAGGAATATTTGGAAACATTTGTCCAGAAATACTATGACTCATTAATTCTATCATAACGTCCTTTATAAACATACAATTAGTTTTATATTTGGAGTATAATAGGGGAACAAAATTTAGATAATATTATAATAATTAACCCTGATTAGATTCGTCCATCTGGTGGATGAAATATGAGAAAACTTTGGGAGATCATATTCTACTTGGGAACTTTTCTACTTTTCTTTTCTTCTGTTTACTTATTCTTAGTTTTGTAATGGAATCCTCTTTGACATTCTTCATGGTTACCATATACATGGTGGCTTAAAATTTTTAGTGATTTGTGAAAGGTTAGTTTTCTATTTTTTAATCAAAGAATTATTTATCAATATAAAACAATAATTCATTATCTCTTCTATAAAGATGTTTTCTATATCAAATAAATGATTTTATTATCAAATATGATCATATTTGGTCTTTATTTTATTATTTATTTTTGATTTTTTAAATGATCAATATAATACTCCAAATGGTTCTTGATTATGTGTTATGGAACAAACCACATCTTAGTGGTGAAGTACTTGATGATCATCAGTACGTGAAGGAGGGGTAATGGATATTATTACTTGTCTAGGATAAAAAACCCGACTGGGTATTATTTAATCACATAAAGGATATTTTTCAAAAATATCTCAATCCTGGAAGGATAGTATACCAAACTAATATCATGGCTTGTTTTTCTATCACAATCACTATTTGACAAAAGTATTTATAGGAAGTGATCATGGAATGTCACTTATATAGAATTAGAAAAATATGAATCGATAAAATAGAACCAGGATAACATTAAAATAAGAAAATTTACCATAACCTGATAACACTTCTCATATAATACTTCTAAAAAACTTAAATAACAATTTTTCCATATTTTTATTAATTGGTCTCTTTTATTTCATTTATTTTCAACCATAAATAGTTTCAAAAACACCACACATTTCCTATAATTAAAAGTGACAAACATTTTGTGTGCACTCATCTTCTGGAGACTACATTGTGTTAATCATTAGATTATACATTGGAAATATAAAAATATTTTTCAATGCCCCAAAATAGGATTTCATTAATTTTAAAATATTTAGATATTCTTTTCGATCTATGAAAATATAGGTTTAAACTAGGTCATCCACGATTTGTTTGACACCTCGAAATTCGAAAGAATGAAATTTTTATTTGATAGCGTGTAACACATGGATTACCAAGAGCGTAAGGGAATATAATACCCTAAGACCTTACTATATATGTAATATTTTAATTAAATTAAATATATGATATATCATCTCATGAAATTGATACGTATTTATCTTATGTCGTACACAACAATGAGTTCCTTCAAATGGATTGTGTTACATGCAAGGCCGAGTCTTTACCAAATAATTATATATTATTGAAATGTTATTTAATATTAACTGAACATTAAATTTGAAGTTATGAAAAGGGTTAATTAACTTATGAAAATATATGGTTTAGAAATATATAATGTTAATCCATTTGTTACATGTTAATTGGAAATGAATATTGAAACTGATTGAATATAAAGTAAAATATTATTATTTTAATGTTCAGAATAATTGTTTACCCTAATAAATAAAATTAATTACAATTAATATTTCATATTAATGTGATATATATTTATTAAGTATTAAATCAAATACTTTCTATATTCATCCAATATATTGTATTGGCTTAAGATAAATACAAACCTAAATTTATACATAAAATAATAGTTTTTTATTAAGAAATATTTACCCCCTTTTAAAGGAGAACACATTTAAAATCCAATTTCCATAAATTTTATAGATTATATATTACAAAATAAAATTCATCATAGAATAGAAAACATTAATATTATGTGTGGGTAATTTTTTTGTATTTTTCTATGATGATTCGTTTTTAATGAATAGGGAAAATACTGAATTTTAGTTCAAAATTCCTTTTTCATCTAATTTATTTAAATGGAAAAATTATGTTTAATATTAGTTTTAATCTTAAACTACATATTTTTTTTCAAGTAATCCAATTTATTTAATTATAATCAACTACACTTTGAAATTGACTATAAAAACATAGATGATATTTGGATGTTTTACCTTAGAAACCCACACTGCTATCCCATCCATGGAATTAAATAGAAATCAATTTATTCCAATTATGTGAATATAATATTAAAAATTTTATTCCATATTTTAAATTATAATAATTTATAATTTCTAACAAGTTCAACATATATTTTTATCAAAATTATCAGTAAAAGTGATTAAAATTATTTACGACAATTATGGTTAGATTAAGCTTAATAAGAGACTCAACCTTAACCTTAAGGCCCAAAATGACCAATACAATTGTACAAAAAGTATTTTGTGGACATATATAGGCCCCATAATATCTTTGATATAGTTGGGTAGATTATTGGATCCACCTGTAACATGAAAAATGTGGGGATAATTCCATTTCTAAAATATTACTAGAGTACCAATCATCCTCTACTATAAAACGCTACAACATCACCCTATTCATAGAACCTATGAAAACACATAGTTTAGTCCAATATATACCAAAATATCTTCCCAAAATCCCTCCAATAAATCTTTATGACATCCTTTTGGAAGAAATATTTCCATGTAATCACTTTGGTATAAGCCATAAAGAGATTCTTAATATTAATGTAATGTTTTCCAACAATCTCTTTTAATTAATTTTATTCACCACTCCCTATACACATCATATTAAAGGATTACATAAAAATAGTATCCTAAATATAATATTATGTTTTAATGTTATTATTTCGAATTACACTTACACAAAATTCTATCTAATGGGTAACAAATGTACTATTTCTATGGATAGTGAACTACTAGCTCTTGAAATGATGATCATTCATTTTTCCTTTACCACCTCTCATGGTTTCCATTTTTATGGAAATTAGTTTTATATATGATATATATATGAAATTTGTAATTCCAAAATGATGCTTTAATTTTTATTTATAACATATATTTTATTCAATACATCTTGTGTTAATACGATAAGTTTGTTTGAAGAAGTGTTGACTACCACCCGCAAAAAGAGATGTGACTCATTCATGATAGACATGGAACGCATAAAGAATTGTCTTAAAAAAATTTTTTAATTTATATAACATATATATTAGAATTTATTTATAATATAAATATATCATTTAAATTTAATTATTTTAATAAAACAAATAAATGTATGTAGCGTTCACACCGACATAAGGTCTACCGTCTCTATGAATGGTTCATTTCATTTCTTATCTCCAGAACTTATATATTTTTATAAATAAATATTTACTGAATATATAATATAATTAATTCATGTTTCTCATTCTATGTAAAATTAAATAAAGATCAAATTAATTGGAAAAACAATTGACAAGTGAAAAACAGTCTTGTGAAAACTATGAAATTTGCACAAGAAATAGTTAAAATAATGATAGATTGTAAATGAATGGGTAATAAAATATTATAATAAGTTTATATATGTTATTATATAAATTATTATTGTTTTTTTAAAATTATTAATTTATTTTAATCCACTATACAGGAAGATAAATACCACCCAACAAAAATTAATGTAAAGGTATAGAGTCCTTGTCTCACTTTTAATTCCATGAGTCATACGTTATTACACAACTTGCCTATTTTTTTATAGTGTATCTACTCGTCAATTTGATGCATTATTTCATTAATTACCATCATTCTCATGCTATTAAGTTTCTAATTTAATTAATGGATAATTATTATCTAATTTTTTCAATGTTGTATGAGACACTTTCAAATTTTAAAAGATAATTTTTCCATAAGAATGTTTTAATGTAAACACCATTGTTATTAATTATCTTAATATAAGGTATTATTGATATATAAATGTTATTTATTCAATATGGATATTTGATATGCCACATTTTTTATTAATTAAATCTATTATTTGATATATGAGTAATTCGTTGGACTGGTAAGAAATGGATTGGGGACCATTTAAGACAATACTTATGGTTTGGGGACCGGTTAATGAAATACCCTCGATGCATCGATATTCTTATGAGATGAAGTAGTTGGAAACACCACATAGATGAGTTTTAATCTGATAGCTAATCAGTCTTGGAAAAGGTCATTATGGTAATGGTTTCATAATCCTAGGAAACATGAAATCCATTGACTAATCTTTTCCCTCATTAATTAATTATTCATACATGAGATTTTTCAACAACATATCAATAGATAGAATTAATTTTTTGTTCATTGATTAAATGTCATGTGTTTTAATATCTTGCCTTTCCATATGGAATTAGCCATATGTAGTTTTTTGAATGGAATGTGTTATTAGTTATTTACCTTTTCATATTTATTTATTCTCATTTATTCATTATTTATTCCACTTTACATACCTTTCTTGAGTATTTTAGATCACCCATATTATGTCTCCTTTCCAAAGGTTATGAAGAGGAATCCATTGAATGAGTTTCAATGATGCTCTTTATTTCTTTTTATTATATATCATGATTATATTTACTATTTCCCAATTTATTATGGGTATCATGTGTGTAATATGGATTTAAAATATTGCTAAAATGATTATTCCTTTTAGATTTCATGGCTTTTAATCATGAAAATGTAAAAAATTAATGCACCAGCTTCCGGATTCTGGGGTCGGGACATTACAGTTGGTTTCACATGAAGATTAACGGAAAAAATGTAAAATATATTTAGAAAAAATATATTAAGTAACATAACCGTAAGTGAATTTTTTTGAATAAGTATAGAATAACATCCAAGAATTATATTAAGGTAGAATTTATGTAGGTATTCCAAGAAATACATCGATGTATGGATACTATAAGTGGACATGGTTATAACACATATGTACCTAAAAGTAATAACATTGACAAGGTGTCTTAGGCCTAAATCGGGATAACCTGGTACACAAAAACATACCTTATAATGCACTGGGTTTGACACTCATGGGGGATAGGCTTAAGATAATTCAAATTTTCTTTGTAATACATTTTAAAGGATTTAGAAGTAACGATGTCCCCAAAAAATCAATGTTTATTATTATGAGATTAGGTAGGCAAATGTTTTCAAATTTATGTTAATTTTTTTATTATTTTGGGTATTATAAATTATTTTATATTTTAATCTAGAACATACCATTGTTTAGAAATACACATAATATAAGGAATGTGAACTCCACCAATGCATCTGATACAATGAGTAATAAGAATCATAAATTTCATAGTCTTAATCCATTATTTCAAAGGGAAATAGTCTCCAAATTATTCTCATCATATGATGAAATGGTATCATGTAATAATTATATAAATAATGAATTCTCCAACGCATATGGATTTGAAGGGAATCAACAGACGAAGAGTATGGATGTTCAAATAATTGATAAATGGAAAAAGGGAAAGAATGATTTTCCCGCATGTTATAATTGGGTAAATAAACTCCATGGTACTTTTTTAAAAGGAAAGTGATTTTTCTACATCTGTGGAAATAAAGGAAACCATTCCTGTGATTGAATGTGTAGGAAAAAGGTTTCCAATGTACAATGTTTCAAATATAAGGAGATGAGACACTATTCTAATCAATGTGTTTAGTATCCAAGGGATATACCCCAAATGATGATATGTGATAATGATCAAGTTACACTATTTCCATATATAAATATAAATGATTAATATTCAAATTCATGAATAATGACATTTGAATATTTTATCAAAAATTTATTTGTTATATGAATTATGAAATATATGAGGATTGTACTACAATACTTTTTCGTTAAGGATTTGAGATCACATGCTGAATGGTACCACCAAATGTTGTTCAGTAGAAAGTTAAACTTTTCTGAAAACACATGATTAAGGAAAAGGCAACCCATAATATGTTCTTGATGTAGAGATAATGATGATGAAATGATATACATGGAAAATTGATGATTACCTAGGATCTGATTAATGAATTATCAAAAAGTGGTCTATTCTATCACTGATAGAGTTTAAAAAACTTTTTTATTGAAGGATAATATCTAATAACACGATGCTTAACTAATAAATAAGGAATAATTCATGTTTTCAATATGCTTTGATGGTGATTTTATTTGTTACCATATTTCAAGAGGATACATGATGAAGTTATTCACATGTTTGGAATGTGAAAAAGCAACTTCATGTAGACTAAATTCTAATGATAAGTTCATTTTGAAAATTATGTGACCATCCATCTAAAGTGTTGTATAATAATATTTTAGAATTATTTACTATTTATGAAATGGTTTATGTTTAACGTTGACTCTGGTTTTAGAAATTGATTTATTACATAACTATATGATGGATCTTATTCTATGATTTTAAGTAGATGTAGTTCATCGCATGACCAAAAGAGTTGTTTTTATAAAAGTACCAAGTAATATATTTACTTATACTCTTATATATTGAATGAATTCATTAACCCATGTAAAAAAGATCGTGAGACAAAAAAATTTTACATTGTACCTTCATTTTTTATTAATCAAATTGCCCCTTCGATCATTTCAGATTTATGGCCTTGTGATTATTATCTTTCTCTTAACCATATTCTCTTGAACTCCCTATATGAACTTGATTTTTAGATTTTTATTTTGTATCCATGTTTTCATTCCCATCATATGTTCCCCTAAAAGGGAACCAAGTTACATGCCTATTTCTGATGCTTTCTATCAGGGTTAAGATCTACTCATCGCATGTTCATTGTTCACTAATGGACTGCACCATACCACTCATTCATTATTTCCAAAGGTGTTCAATATTTTTCACATTCTCGATGATGTCATCTCCTTGATCCAAACCGAATGAAAGGGATATCAGTTCCTCCTTCAACAATTTCCTCCTCAATATTCATTTCCTAGTCTGGGTCTCCCTTATGTATTAAGATGTTGTTCATGAAACTCTTTCACAGTGTCATCTCTTTATGGAAGCTGGATAATTACGATGCCCATGTATGGAAATTCTAAGGGGTCGATCCAAAGAAACAATATTTGGTTAGGGAAGAAATCCTGAAGTGCATCGTCGAGCATGTCAGGAAACTGGGACATTGGAGAACTTATATACTTCCACCTAAGTGTGGTTCTCAATTGCATGGAAACTGGAGGAATCCGGCATAGATCGAGGGGTATCCTTGAAAGAAGTGTGTCTTAAAATGTTTTCCTCATGCGTCCCATGTCTAACATGGGGTATGCTGTGAGTTTAACTTCTTACGGAGAAGGTTACCCCGAAGGCATATATTCTAAGGATTTATTAATGCCTATCATGTTTAATAAGAGGTGGGACATGTGTTTAATGTATCTTGGAGATGAAAGAATTATTGGAACACTTTCAAAGGTGGATCAGATTGGTACATCCCTAGAAGTGCAAAATGGAATGTTTATTGGATCGATGGGTCAGAACTCTAAATGAGAGAGGACTCGGTGTGGTGTGTCCCGTAAATGAAATATGTCACACTATAAATGAAAAATTTGTTCACCAAAGAGGGAGGATCGGGGAGGTGGACTATAAGGACCCGACCTTAAACATAACATAATATTGAATTAAATGAATAATTCAGATTGAAGATCTTTTTAGGTTTAGGGTTTTAGAGAATTATTCCATAACTATTACGTTGAAAAAATAATTACAAGGTAGACACTTCCACCCAGTTTTAATTATTTTTAGAAAACATTTACTCTTGGAAAAAAATAGTCTTGTCTAGTTCCATGTTTAAGACATCATGAATTTTCCCTGATCCCATCCTTGAATCTATTCCACATTATGTCCTGTGAAAAACATTTCAAAAACATGGGATGAGCATTAAAAGATCAGTAAGGGATACACAAATAATTAAAACTGTTATTTTTTCAAAACAATAAGTAAACCATGAATGCTTTAACATAATTAATACATTTCACCCTTATAAAGTAGTAAATACTCTTCATGGAATAAATGATCATTACATACCCTTTTGAAACCAAAATATTACCATAATACCCATTTAAAGAACACATAACATATAAATGTAACATTGTACATAAACATACTTAAATGCAATAACCATACGGTCGACTTCCACACATATCACTAAATGGAGTACCCATACAGCCGACTTCCATACCCAATGCATTAGAGGTTATAACGTAACCACCTGTTCTTGTATTCACGGCACCACCCGTCATTTGGTTTATCATGTAACCACTCATCAAATGACCAAGTACCAATATAAAATCATATCACATAAAAAAATATAAAGGAAATGAGACATTTCCACATTTCAAACACAATATAGCACATAAATATATTGACATAACAAATCCATTTTCCAAAACATTTTCAATACCAAAAATATGTAAAAGAGTATAAGGTATTTTCTTTCTTTTAAAAAACATTACGGCTTGTTGAGGAAGCCAAAGATCAAATAGTACTCTTGGTGGAGAAAAAGTTCATTGTCACAACTTACGTTACAATGATCATTTTTTTCATTTAGTAAAACACTTTCTAGAAAAAATATTCCCTTTGAAAAGTCAAGGGTGCTTATACATCGTATTAAAGAAAGCCATGTATTAAAACAAAATATGCCTCATTGAAAAGAGATTGAGACGAAGTCCCTTACCTCATGTCTGACATGACTCGATCATTTTTTAATATCCTGAATAATGAAATAAATTTAATTTCTACTCGCTTAAGAACCTTTTCCAGTTTATTATACCTTTTATATCACTTATTACCATGATATAAACATTATGTAATCATTCATGTTAATAACTTTCGTTTTGTCTATATTTGGCACTTGACTCAAAAATGAACACCTTATATTTAAAAGTTGTCCATCTGGTCAATAGTCCATTATATACAGAATGATATTCATGAGTTAGATATCATATATATCATATATATCCAGTATATACATGTATTTATAATAGTACATAACATTTATAGGTATGAAATGAAATAAACCGTTCATGGAGACGGTAAGTCGTACGTACGCATGAATGCTAAGTTCATTTCTATTTCTTATTTTAATGGAAATAAAACATAATGATACATAGGTATATTATAATTCCAGTATAATATCAGATATAATATCATTAACACTGTCCTTTATACATCCCACATAATGTATTAACGAGTCACATCACCTTAAGGGGGGGTAGCCCGCACTTCCTCAAATGAGATTATCGTATTTACCCACTATGAAAACCATAAAGGATTGATTTAATTGGGAACTACATAAGAAAAATGAAATCATAAACATAATATATATCATAAATAAATATTGTTCCATCATAATTACCACCATGAGAGGTGGTAAGATTTAATTGAACAATCATCGTTTCGTGAGGCGTTAGTTTGTCATCCATAGAAACATTATTTTCTTCATCCATTAGTTGGTGGTGTGAGTAAGTGTAGTTTTAATCCTTCTTATAAAAATGTCCTTGTATATTGAGGATACTGGTGTAGTTACATAATAAATAAATAAAAATATTTTAGGGGTTGGAGAAGTAAAATAATTGAAAACAATTTAAGATAAACTGATACCTTTAATTTGGGTAACTCCATTAGTTTGATCCAAAAGGACTTCTTGAAGTGCCTTATGCCTATGTTAAGGCTTCTAGGGGAGGATAGGGATGTAAAGAGATTAATTTAGTAGATTTTGGACGAGCCAAATGGCTTGAGAGGTGTGAGTAATTGGTTAGAAGTGGTCTCCTTTTATAAGGGAGAGTAGGGGCTCTTTAGGAAATTGTGAAAATATTATTTTATAATATAATGACATTTAGTTTCTAATGGTCCAAAAATAATTATAGTCAAATATAAGATGATTCATGGTCGAAATAAAATCAACCAATCAGAATTGGACATGTTTTGGATAATAATTTAATCTTTATAATCTTATTTATTTAAATTATTTATTAATGAGGTAAATACCACATCATTATTATGTCATAAATAATTTAATTTATTTGTTGTGTAAAAATTATAAAAAAACATCATGATGTGGGAAATATTTTTATATTTAAAAATAATATTTATTGTCGAAAATAGGACTTATATAACACCATATTAAAATTAATTACTAAATTTTATTTTGTTAATGTCATGTTTGTATTCACATTAAATTAATTAATCTAAATTGTCATTATCACTCCCAATTGGTTCAATGGGGTCCCAAAATCCACCCAAAGTTGTCCATTGTCGTAAATGACTCATCCAATAAGGTTTGGAGAAGTTTTAAGGTAATTTTGAATTATTATAATATTCTTTTAACCTTGAATTACCCTATTTACCTTTTACCATAGTAAATAAAAGTCAAAAGTTACAATTCATCAAAAATTAATTTCATCTTAATGAATAAAATTTAACTTCTTGATAAAAACCAGGTATGTTATATTTTTTAAATTCAATTCATAGAAGTGGTAAAATTTTATTTAAATGAAATTTTTTTTTTAAATACCACTAAGTGGTTTCACTATTCATCAGAAATTTTTGTTTTTCAGAAAAATACCAAAAATTCAGCCAAAGATATATTTGATATTTCAAATTCAAAAATTATGTCCATTTTGAAAATTTGAAAACATAGAAGTGGCATTAATTAATTTTAAAATTAATTCTCGTTTTCAAAACAAATAGCATGTTTTTAAGAAACAGTAACTATCAAAAGATTGATACTTGTTTATGTCAAATTTTAAAATGAAATTAATTCCAATGACCATCATTTGATTGAATGGTAAAAATATATTCTATTTACCCTTTAAATACAATTAAAAATATAATCTATCCCTATAAATAAATTATATTAAAACATAGTTTTGGATTAAAATACATTATTTTTACTATTCATTAAAAAATGAACTTTATCGGAAAAATTCCAAAAATTTACCCAAATTAAAGATTCATGTCCCCATTCTAAAGATGGATTTTATTTGGTCATATAGAATGTATTAAATTGACAAAAACTAGATTTAAAAAGGGTTCACCATTAAAAGACAATAAATTGGCCTTTTAATGTAAATTATGATTAAAATTAGATTCATTCACATTTTAAGCCTCTAACATTTTATTGGATAATGTAAATACATTTAAAAATCATGTATAATCATATTATAGTTAGTTTCATTCATTCTCGCCAATACAATAGCTAGAAGTTAACTACCATTTAAAATAATATTAGTATATTATTAGTGTGCAACGTAAGATTCAAAAGAAACCCATTGTTGCGTATCGGGTATGCTATCAGACATAGAAACCCCTTTAATGTAAAATTAAAATTTAATTCAAAAATATTAATAAATATGAAATACATCTTATTCTTCATTTACCTGCGATGTTACATCTTTCCCCCTTTTGGAAATTGTGTCCTCACAATTTTTATTCACATATCAAAATAAGTGAGGGTATTTATCCCTCATAGAATATTCAGATTCCCATGTTGCCTCTTCAACGATATGGTTTTTCCACAAAACCATTACCTGGTAAATTACCTTCTTCCGCAACACCTTCTCTCTACGGTCAAGAATCTGAACTGGTTGTTCTTCAAAAAATATATTCTCTTCCAACTGAACTACCTCTGCGATCAAAACATTAGATGGATCGGGCATATAATTTCTCAACATCGAAACATGAAAAACATTGTGTACCTGGTATAAACTTGGAGGTAAAGCCACTATATATGAAACTGATCCCACATTCTGTATTATTTCATAAGGTCTAGTGAACCTCATACTCAACTTTTCCTTCTTAAAAAACGCATCACGCATTTCCATGGAGAAACTTTGAGAAAGACATGATCACCTACCTCAAAGGAATGATCCTTCCTCCAGTTATCGACATAACTTTTCTGTCTACTATGAGCTTTTCTCATGTACTTCTGAATCAACTAAACTTTCTCTGCCATCTCTTCTACCAATTCTTGTCCCATCAGCTTCCTATCACCTACATCATCCCAAAAAGTTGGAGTTCGACAACGCTTTCCACATAATGCCTCAAATGGAGCCATCTGTATACTGGAATGAAAACTGTTATTATAAGAAAATTCATCCAAAAAAAGATGTTGGACCCAACATCCTTGATAATCCATCGAACAAGCACATAAAATATCTTCCAATGACGGAATGTTTCGTTCTGACTGCCCATCTGATTGAGGATGAAAGGTTGTACAAAAAATTAATTCAGTACCCAATGACTTCTGAAGGCCTTTCCAAAAGTTAGAAGTAAACCTGGGATCACGATTAGATACAATGGAGAGGGGAAATCCATGAAACCACAATATCTCATTAACATACAAACGAGCATGTTGATCTAAAGATAGAGTATCTCGAATAGGAAAGAAATGAGAATATTTAGTCAATCGATAAACTATAACCCAGATTGCATTATTACCTCAAGATGTCTTTGGTAATACCACAATGAAGTCAATGGATATATTTTCCCTTTTCCACTCTGGCCCCGATAGAGGTTGAAGCATCTCTTTCAGTAACTGCTGCTCTACTTTAACCAACTGACAAGTCAAACACTTCACAGTAAAATCAACAATATCTATTTTCATTCCATCCCACTAGTAATACTCATGAACATCTCTGTACATCTTAGTACTACCAGGATGAACTGAAAACGGAGAACTATGAGCTTCACATAACAACTCATTCTTCAAATGTAAATCACATGGAATATATAATCTGTTCCCAAATCTCAAAACACAATCATTATCAATGTTAAATTCAGGAAACTCACCCTTCTGAACTAACTCTACCTTTTTCTACAACTCACATTCTTCTTTCTATTCTTGATTAATTCTGTATGATCGAGATGATTTCACTGACACCTAAAACAAAACAGAATAATTTCCTGCAATAGCATCTTCTATGCCAAAGTTCATCAAATCAAAAATGAAAGAATCTCATTCCAAACATAGCATGGTTAATAAAGTATTACTTTTTCGACTCAAAGCATCATCCACTTTATTTGCTTTTCCCGGATGATAAAGGATCGTGCACTCAAAATACATGATTAATTCCAACAATCTACTCTGTCTCATGTTCAATTCTTTCTGAGTGAATATATATTGCAAACTTTTGTGATCAGTAAATATTTCACACTTCACTATATACAAATGATTCCTCCAATTTTTTTAAGCAAAAAAACAGCAGCTAATTCCAAATCATTTGTAGGGTAATTTAACTCATGAGGTTTCAACTGACGTGAAGCATAAGAAATTAATTGATCATTCTTCATTAGGACACATCCTAGTCCTTTCAACAAAGAATCACTGTAGAAAACAAACTAACCATTTCTAGATGGAAGTTCCAAAATAGGGGCATTCACCAATCTCTTTTTCAATTCCTGAAAAAAATCGTCACATTCTTTTGTCTAGATGAACATAACACCTTTTTGAGTTAACATAGTCATTGGACTAGATAACTATGCAAAATATTCAATAAACCTCCACTAATAACCTACCAAACCAAGAAAACTACGTATCTTGGTTATATTTGTGGGTCTTGGCCATTCTTCAAGAACTTTTGTTTTAGCTGGTTAAACAGTTATGCCATTTTTTGAAACCATGTTACCAATGAAAGAAATAAGTTGTAACAAAAACTGACACTTTCGGAATTTCCCAAATAATTTCTTTTCTTTTAAGGTTTTCAAGACAACCCTTAAATGAATTTCATGCTCCTCTTTACTTTTAAAATAAACCAAAATATCATCATTGAACAAAACCACAAACATATCCAAGAACTCATAGAAAATTCTATTCATAAGATCCATGTATACATCATGTGCATTGGTTAAAAAAAAGCATAACTTCAAATTCATAATGGTCATATCTATTACGAATGGTGGTCTTCAGAATGTATTCTTCCTTTACATTCAACTGATGGTACCCCGACCTCAAATCAATCTTTGAAAAATACTGATCTCCCTTGAGATGATCAAACAAATATTCGATATGAGGTAAAGGATACTTATTCGTAATAGTGATGTTATTCAATTCTATATAATCAATGCAATGTATCATTGAACCATCTTTATTTTTATCAAACAAGATACGAGCACCCCATGGTGATGTGCTAGGTCGAATGAAACATTTATCTAATAACTCCTGTAACTGATTCTTTAACTCTAAAAGTTCAATTTGAGTCATTCGATAAGGGTGTTTTGAAATTGGATTAGCATTAGGAACTAAGTCAACCGTAAATTAAACTTCCCGATCAGGTATAATACCAGGAAACTCATCAGGAAAAACATCAACGTACTCATTTTCCACTGGAACATCATTAATATGAACAGTTCCATTGTTTTCAATAATATGTGCAATTTAACATTCATTTCCATCTTTTACTATTTTTCCAGCTTTCTGATATGTTATCAACAACAAGGGTTCATTTTTGAATACAAATTGAAAATAATTCTGAAAAGAAACCCCTTTAGCTCTCCAGTCAATCTTAGCATGATAAACAGAAAGCCATTCCATGACCAAAATAACATCAAACTCTACCAGAGGAAAGACAATAAGGTTTGTAGGTAGATTCTTTCCTCACACAAAGGCAAGAATGTTCATATGTTTTCTTTTTTGTCTCAACATTTCTTCCAGGTGTTTTTACCATTAGTTCAGTATTCATATCTTGAGAGGGAATTCCCAATTTACTAGAAAACTTCTCAGAAATGAAAGAGTGTGTAGAACCTTAATCAAGCAACACATTGGCATAATCTAACAAACAAACAGTGTACTCGATACTTCTTCGTTTGATGGCATAACATCTGCAGAAGTAGTTACAAAGGATTTCACCACCCCTTTTTGCTTGTAGTCTGGCTGATTTCCCTTAGTCGAGTTCTTCGCTGGACACTCATTTGCATAATGACCCATTTCATTACACTTAAAACATATTACCGATGGTTTTTCATTGCCTTCTTGATCATATTCCTTACAGGTACGACAAATATGACCAGACTTACCACACCAGAAGCACTTTCCAGACTTTGATAAACATTCTCCAGGATGATTTCTACCACACTTCTCACGAGTTGTATATTTATTTTTCTTACCTCCAAGCTTCATTGATCAATTCTTCCCCTTTTCCTGCCAACTGGACCTCTTATTCTGTTGTCTGTCGAAGAACAAATGATCATCAGAAAACTCCATTTCCACCTTCTCCGCACATCGAACAAGTTTTTCATAACTTTTGAACTCACGAGAGGCTAATTCTATTCGATATCGTGCTTTTAGTCCTGAGTAAAAACATTTTTTCTTACTATCAAGATCTCATATGAAATTTGTAGCATACCTTGCTAGTCGAGTGAATTTTTCTTCATAATCTGCCACTGAGTCATCCTCTTGCCTCAATTCCAGGAATTGTTTTTCCTTCCTATGACGAACCACCTAAGAAAAATATTTCTCAAGAAACATACCTTTGGATTCATCCAAAACAAGATCATCAATCTCATCATTATCCATGATATTTTTCACCATCGTCCACCACTGATCAGCTTCACCTTCAAAACGGAAAACAACGAGACTAACCTTTTTATGTTCTAAACATTGCATAACATTGAAAATAATTTCCAGTGCTTTATTCCACCCTTCTACTAGCACAGTGTCAGATAATCCTCTAAATGATGGGGGATGTTGCCTCATGAAATGCTCCACTACTAACATGTTCCTATACGGTTGATCTGGTTGATCTCATGCATGAATACCACCAATATTTATAGCCTGACTCAACAATGCCACCAGTTTAACAAACTTTTCAGTTCCGATTATTACCATCTCGGGTTTCTAATTTGGAAGGTTGTCTTCCTCCTGATGTCGTCCCAACATAGCTAACCTATTTCCTCTGCCAAAAACCATTCTGAACATAGAAATTTCTTAGGTGAAGAAATATGGTAATCTGTAAATGCTACATGATCTCTATATTAACATAAATTAATTTATGTATATTAATTTAATAGTACCCTATCTCCTGAAGTTATTTAAACTGACCTCTGATACCAACTACAAGGACCTGGCCTTAAACATTACATAATATTGAATTTAATTAATAATTCACATTGATGATCTTTTTAGGTTTAGAGTTTTAGAGAATTAGGCAATAACTATTACATTTGAAAAAAAATTACAAAGTAGACACCTCCACCTAGATTTAATTTTTTTAGAAAACATGAACTCTTGAAAAAAAAGAGTCATCTCTTGTTCCATGTTTATGACAACATGAATTCTCCATGATCCCATCATTGACCCTATTCCACATTATGACCTCTGAAATTTTTTTCAAAAACATGGAATGAGCATAAAAAAGATCAGTAAGGGATACACAAAGAAGTAAACTGTTAGTTTTTTAAAACAACATGTAAATAATGAATACTCTAACATAAGTAATACTTTTCACCTTTATGAAGTAGTAAATACTCTTAATAGAATAAAGGATCATTACATACCTTTTTGTAACCAAAAGATTACCATAATACCCATATAAATAACATATAACTTATATAGGTAACATGGGACGTAAACATACTTAAATGGAATAACCATACGGTCGACTTCCACACATATCACAAAATGGAATATCCATACGGCCGACTTCCATACCCAATGAATTGGAGGTTATAACGTAACCACCCATCCTGGTATTCACGGCACCACCCGTCATTTGGTTTATCACGTAACCACCTGCCAAATGTCTAAGTACCAATATATAATCATATCACATACAAAAAATATAAAGGAAGAGAAACATTTCCTCATTTCAATCACAATATATCACATAAATATATTAACATAAAAAATCCATTTTCAAAACCATTTTCAATACCAGAAATATGTAAAAGAGTATAAGGTATTTATTTTCTTTTAAAAAACATTACGGATTGTTGAGGAATCCAAAGAACAAATAATACTCACCGTGACGGAAAAGGTCATTGTCACCACATACATTACAAGGAACATTATTTTTTTTGTTGTTTAGTAAAACAATTTGTAGAAAAATATTCCCTTTGAAAAGTCTAGGGTGTTTATACAGAGTATAAAAGAAATTCATGTATTAAAACAAAATATGCCTCAATGAAAGGAGATTGAGACGAACTCCCTTACCTCATGTCCGACTTGACTCGATCGTTATTTAGTATCCTGAATAATAATCTAAAGTTAATTTCTACATTAGTAAGAACCTTTTTCAAGTTTATTATTCTTTTATATCACTTATTACCATGTAATAAACATTATGTAATAATTTAAGTTAATAACTTTCGTTTTGTCGATATTTGGCACTTGAGTCAAAAATGAACACCTTATATTTATAAGTTGTCCATGTGGTCAATAGTCCATTTTGTCCAGAATGATATTCATGATTTAAATGTCATATATATCATATATATCCAGTATATACATTTATTTATAATAGTACATAACATTTAGAGGTAAGAAATGAAATGCACCGTTCATGGAGACGGTAAGCCGTACGTATTCATAAACGCTACTTTCATATCTATTTCTTATTTTAATGGAAATAAAACATAATTATAGATAGTTATATTATAATTCTAGTATAATATCAAATATAATATCATTAGCACTATCCGTTATACATCCCACATAAGGAATTAACGAGTCACATCACTTTAAGGGGGCGGTAGTCTGCACTTCCTCAAATGAGATTATCGTATTTACCGACTATGAAAACCATAAAGGCTTGATATAATTGGGATGTAAAGAAGAATAATGAAATCATAATCATAATATATATCATATATAAATAATGTTCCATCATAATGGCCACCATGAGAGATGGTAAGATGTAATTGAATAATCATCGTTTCGTGAGGCGTTAGTTTCCCATCCACAGAAACATTATCTTCTTCATCCATTAGATGGAGGTGTGTGTATGAGTAGTTATAATCCTTATTACAACAAAATCCTAGTATATTGAGGAAACTATTGTTATTACAAAAGAAATAAATAAAAAGAGCTTAGCGGTTGGTGAAGTAAAATAAATGAAAACAATTTAAGTGAAACTGTTACCTTTAATTTGGGTAACTCATTTGGTTTGACCCAAAAGGACTTCTTGAAGTGACTTCTGCCTACATTAAGGCTTGTAGGGGAGGAGAGATATGTATGTATCTTAATTGGAAAGAGTTTTTACGAGCCAAATGTCTTGAGAGTTGTGATGAATTGGTTAGAGGTGGTATCCTTTTATAAGGGAGAGGAGGGGCTCATTAGGAAAGTGGTGAAACTATTATTTTATAATATAAGGATATTCGGTTTCTAATAGTCCAAAAATCATTATACATTAAGATAAGATGATTCATGGTAGAAATAAAATAATCCAATTAGAATTGGACATGTTTTGGATAATAGTTTATTCATTATAAACTTATTTACATAAATGATTTATTAATGAGGTAAATACTGCATCATTATTATGTCATTAATAATTTACTTTATTTGTTTTCTAAAATTTATAGAAAAAATAACATGATGTGGGAAATCTTTTTATATTTCCAAAGAATATTTATAGTCGAAAATAAGACTTATATAACACCATTTAAAAATTAATTACTAAAATATTTTTGTTAATGTCAATTTTGTCTTGACATTAAATTAATTAATCTAAATTGTCATTATTACTCCCAAGTAGTTCAATGGGGTCCCAAAATCTACCCAAAGAAGCCCATGGTCGTAAATGAATCAACCAATATGCTTTTTACAAGTGTTAAGGTAATTTTGAATTATTATAATCTTCTTTTAACCTTGAATTACCCTATTTACCTTTAATCGCGGTAAATAAAAGTCAAACGTTACTATTCGCCAAATATTATTTTCATCTTAATGAACCACATTTTACTTATTTATAACAACCATGTATTTCGGATTTTTGAAATTCAATTCATAGAAGTGGTAATATTTCATTTAAATGAAAAAGTCAGTTTTTTTTACTACCACAAAGTGGTTTTACAATTCATTAGAAATTGAAGTTTTTCAGAAAAATACAAAAAATTCATCCTAATCTATATTTGATATTCCGAATTAAAAAATTATGTCTATTTTGAAAAATTAAAAACATATATGTGGAATTAATTAATTTTAAAATCATGTCCCATTATCAAAACAAATAGCATGTTTTTAAGGAACAATGACTATCAAAAGATTGATACTTTTTTATGTCCAATTTCAAAGTGAAATTAATTCCAATGACCAAAATTTGATTACATGGTAAAAATATATTTTTATTACACATTAAACCCAATTAAAAAGATAATATTTCCATATAAATAAATTATATTAAAACATAGTTTTGAATTAAAATACAATATTTTAACTATTCATTAAAAAATGATCTTTATCGGAAAAATTCCAGAAATTTAGACAAAATAAATATTGATGTCTCCATTATAAAGAAGGATTTTATTTTGTCATATATAATATATTAAAGTGACCAAAACTATATTTAAAAACAGTTCTCCATTAAAAAGCGATAAATCGTCCTTTTAATGAAAATTAGGCTTAAAATTAGATTCATTCACATTTTAAGCCTCTAAATTTTTATTGGATAATGTAAATGAATTTAAAAATAATGTATAATAATATTTTAATTAGTTTCATTAATTCCCACCAATACAATGGCTAGGATTTAACTACCATTTAAAATACTAATATTATATTATTAGTGTGCAACATAAGATTCCCAAGAAACACGTTGTTGCGTAATGGGTACGCAATCAAACATAGAAACCCCTATAAAGTAAAATTAATATTTAATTCAAAAATATTAATAAATATGAAATATGTCTTCTTCTTTATTTACCTGGGATGATACATGGAACCTATGGATGGGAAAACCATGGTTTAACAATGTCTGAGATTGATCCTTGGGGAGGCTTTTTACGTACCATATATAGAAGATAGGGAACAAAATCCACATAGTTCGAAGGGGGTGGTTTGGGGATTATGAATGGTTAGTGGTCCATTGAAATAGGAACACTATTGGATGGATTCATATGGATAGTGTGGGGATTATGCATGGTTATTTTCATGGGTCCTTCTAGGAATAGTGATGATATCGATGGCATGATCTCACCGGGATTTGGAGACCTGAGTAAGAATCATGATGGGAATGGAGGACGTAATGATGGAGTCAATGGAGTGTCAAGGGTGGTGGACATAAAACATAGGTAGGCTTTCTATGTATCTGAGTAGATAGAAATAAAATTCTACCTAGATTAGGAATAGGGTAGTCAGACACCTAAGGAGGTGGCATGTGAGAATGGAGCACTCAGATAGTGACCCAAAAAAGTGTAACCCTGGGTTAGCGAATGATCCTCTTGAGATATATTTACTCTAGGGAAAACCAAGATTGTAATGGGTCTTGAGAATTAACCTTGGTGAGTCTTCCTAAATAACCTATTTATGAGATAGTGATCAATGTTCACATAGTTCATGAAGACATTAGTGCTTACACATCACAAGATACCCTTTGACAAGTAGGGTCTTACACATGGTAAGTGTCCTAGTAGGGTACATCCACAAGAGGGAGCACTAGAGTTTACTATTGGTTGGGATTAAACCTTAGGAAGGCATTCTACATACACTTTATAGATGGAAGGGTTCAAAACCCATGTAGTTTGGAAGTCCCATGTAGTTTAATATCTTACATTGAAGAAGATCGTGAACTGGCATGAAATATATGGAATGAATGGATTATGGGGATTGAACCTTAGGAAGGCTTCCTAAAAAACCCATTTAAGAGGGTTGTATCAAAACTCTCAGAGTTGAAAAGGTAGGGGAATGGATCTTACACATGTTCAGCGGCTTGGGATAGAGTTTCATGGTCACTGTTAAACTCTATAACCATGCGATTTATGCTCAATATGAGAAAAAAGAGGTATCAGCGGACCTAATAATCATGTCACCAAAGGTACATCCATGAGAGGCTACAAGGGGATTATGCGCTAAGATGGACTAGGGAGATGGAGATTAGTGATTACTCTTGGAGGGATGTACAATGATTATCTTATTCCGTGTGAGGAGGATTCCATTACATGCTAGGAGGGTGAGGATGATATTGCACCCACTGAGATGAGTGGGTGTTGGGAATGCCTGAGGTGTGACCCTCCATGTCAATTGTACAGGGTGAGACTATAGTTTAATGCCAGGTTTCGACGATGGTGGGGCTTGGTATTTTAATTTCTTCTAGCTCAAACAGGATGGTATCTATACTAACCCCCTGAACATACATACCGGATACCCTCCCACTCATGGTGAAGGGAATGAATCAACCGTGCCTAACATGGGTAGGTTGGAAGAGTGTTCAATAGTGTGGTCCATGTTATCTGTTCTACCCCAAAAATCATGATCCATTGGTGTACCTATGATAAAAGAAATAGGTAGGACAATATGATAAGGTATATTGCATGATGAACTAGTAAATCACTACATACTAGGCCAGAGTGATTCATAAAGGAATTACACATAATATGCGGGAGTTTCATACAAGAAAGGATTAAATGTGGTTCTTTAAGGTAAATACATCTCATGGAGTCTTAAGGAGGAGGTGTGAAAAATTTTGGGGACGTTCACAAAAAAAACAACGGAACTGGGAGAAATATGGATGTGCACAAGGGAATGTGGTGCGCACAATAAGGGTCTTTTGTATGCACCAATATTATGTGAATTATGTGTGAAACAAGGGTATTTTGTGCACACCTTCCTTAGAAAAAATTGAAATTGTTCAAGGGTCAAGCCCTTGTGGGACCAACTGCTTGGGGACCAATGGGGGGCATGTCACACAAGATCCTATACCTTGAATCCATGACTTTTGCGCAATCACAAAAGGGGTTATTTTGTGAGTATGAGAGTAACTGTTTGACATATAGATAGTTACCCAAAATGGTTGGGGTTTCCATCTATTTATAGGTGAAATTATCGGTTGGAGTGAATAACAAGGTGGCACAAAAGGGTGAATTTGACTTTGCATTGGGTGAATACTAATTTTACACATAGTCTTCTATATTGCATGTATGTCTACAAACATACATGTTACTACACTGACCATCCTGAAATGGTCCAATGAGTCAAATTGAATAATTAGTTTTCTCAAAGTTTCTCACATTCATCCTCAATAATAATTATAATCTAGAAAATGCCCCCTAAGAATATGAGTTGAAAGGGGACGAGAATGTAAAATTAGGAGGGAATCATCGAAAATAATGGTGCATTTATAGAGATGCACATGAAGTTCATGGGTCTATGCGTAAGGTGACCTAGGCACTGAAAAATTACTAGGTCCACACCATAAAATACAAGGGTGGGGATCTACATAGAACTATGAATTTAATTTTGATATGTTATTTTTCTATCATGTGTGTAAATTTATGACCTTTATGCGTAAGCCCCAAATTTTTTTCCTATTTTACATATACATGCTAAATATTGCATGCATTCTAATTAGCTAGATTTTCTATGACCGTTGGCCGATATTACACATGAAATATCATTTAATGTAAAAATCCTCAATATTTTTCACCATGTACGTTGTGATTTCATAGCATGATTGACAGGGACGGTGAACATACTGATGCTGAAAGGGATGCTTCCTTTGTTTCATGGAGGGCCATGATGATTATGAATCCAAAAATAATTTATACCAGAAGGCTGTTGTCAGATAATCAGATGATCTAGGGAATTCTAAAATAGTATCAGAAGAAATATGTATTAAGAGAAAGTCTCACGCTATGGAAGTTTGGGATAATCTATGAAAGGGATATCCCATGATTTGATACTGACTCTCTATGGTCATGGGTCACACATGACTAAAACCTCCAGCAGTTTCACATTTCAAACCACATCTATATTTATAGGGAGATTCCAGGGATATATGTATACATTTTGATTCCTAAGACCAATATATTCACAAGAAGTGAACCAGTGGAAAAATAATTCTCTACCCACTGTGTGATCACCTTCTGAAGTAGAATAACAAATAATAATTTGGGCTAACATAAAATTTAAACCTGAATTCTACGGGGAATTTTACTAGTGAATGTGAATGTGAGTTTTTTTGTGTTACATATGAGAATTGTTTGGGGAAGATATATGAAACATTTGGATGTTTGAAGCCATATGGATGTCTCAATTTCACTTCAACCACTAGAAGGAACTGGTTCCATAGTTTTTCAGTCGGTGGTCCCCTTACACAAATACATTTCACCTCCACCATGGGGAGGCTAGTATCAGTCTTTGGGACATTCATTCCATTAGGGGATTTACTCTATAGGGGATCAATCTATTGAATTCCTCCCAAAAAAAATATGGGAGGAGAAAGCATGAACCCCAAATTTCACATGGAATATACTAGAATTGGGTAAAGATAGGCTTGGGATCATGCACATTATGACAGAGTCTTCTACCCAGCATGGATCAACCTATTCCTTTCAAGGGTTTATCATTTGAGGATGTCAAGATGAGGGAGGAAATGCCCGAACACATTGCAAAGGGGAAATCTAGATCATAATGGGTGGTTTTGGAAGAAAAAAATATCAATCATGGGTATTTGGTGTGAATGAGTGTTGTTATCCTCATGATGAATGTGTCTTTTCCCTTAGTGGATTCCTAATTGGGTGGCTACTACCGATGAGGGACTCAATGATGGGGGTTCTCTTGGGGACTCTGATAAAGGATGGGATCATGGAAGTTCGAAAAAATTTATTCTTATAGTGCATGTATTGGAATCGATGTATAGTATTATATGGAGTATCTCAAGGGTAGGCATGCCAAGGAGAATTTTAAAACCATTTTAAATCATCCATGGATAGATCAAAACTAATTTTGGTGGATTTGACTTGGAAAATTCCATACATATTCTTGGAAATGATCTACAAATGACTTTTTGGAACATTTTTAGGGTCTGACACTAATGCTCAATGATTAACCGACTAAGCTCCTTATTGAAAATATTGAAAACATAAAATTCTTCCCATTCCATAACTCAGCCAATCAAATGGGGGATGACCTACAAGGTCCACTAGAGTAAAGGGAATATCTTCAGATTATCAAGGATGGTGTGCATGTATCCTAGACCAATGGTAAAATATTTTGTGATCCATACAATCCATCATGCTTTTCCAGATAGTTTGGGTCACTAAAATGAATTATAAATAATGTTTATATAGAAGTCTAGGAGAGTAGCACCCCTAAATCATTTACTAGTTGTGGTTAATGTTTACGACTACAAGATTTTGTGAAACGGTCACATTGTACCCACTAATTTTGATTCCATTCAATCAATAGAATATGTTGATCACTGGGTGGTGAAATATATGGAAGCAATTTTGTGAAAGTGCATTCGACAGATAAAATAGGAAAGAATGCAACCTGGACGATGAGAAATTTGGTGATCTAAGATAACGTGAGATAGAACCTCGATGACTGGGACATTAAAGGGAATGCGTTCACACATATTTCTTATAAGGATGGTATGGTCCTAAAGGAGGCCTGAGGGGGAATCTAGAGAATCCCCTAAGAAATATGTAAGGTATGTCATGCTGCCAACCCCAAATTCCATATTTCCAACACCGTGGTCTAAATAGAGGATGTTGCGACAATCATTTCCAGAAAAGGACCATGGATTATGATAGAGACATACTAGGATTGATCTTCCAGAATTTGGGCACATTCAGATAGTAGAAAAGGAGGTATTTTATATCTGGAAAGCATAAATGATAGCTATGGATGCATATTCATGCTAACGAGGGTAGTATGAAGAACCACATCTCTTAATTAATGTAATACTCTACCAAGGTCATGACCCAGAAGAGATACCACTCAAGGATGATGGTAATGAAGGAGAAGAATAAATAGAAGAAAAATGTGAAGAGGTTATGGAAGATAAGGAAGAAGAAGTAGAATATGTAGAGGCTTAAGATAAACAGAACAGTGGTAAAGAATCCTATGGGAAAAAATCATCAAGGGGGTCCATGGGAGATCATAGAAATAGCAAGATTTGAAGTGGGACTTTCCTAAAATCTTGATGTAAGTCACAAATCTATCACACTAGGTCCATTCTCATTCAATAACTCAAATACACTAACCAAGCTTTGTCCTATTGAAAAACACATCGGTGATGACCGAAAAACACACATAATAAGGGGTGATAATGTATAGATAGAAGAGGAGGGACATTACCCTAGGCCTACACCTAGATCGTAATTGGGCAAGGAATAGATTGTGGTTGAAATGACCAGATGTTAGACCAATGAAGGGGATTTAGTAACAAACATAGAATCCCGATCTGTTCCCTTTATCCATAAGGATCCCATGAAAATCATATAGGGAAAATGTATAAGGGCTATCCCATGGTGGAATTTCCTACGATGACTCTATAACTTGATCCGGCTTCACTCAACTCTTGTAATTTTTTTATTTCATAGACCCATACCCATCACCTGAGGATCTTGTTAACTGAAGTGTCCATTCAATGTAGTGATTGTAAGACTACAATCTTGGAAAAGTGAGAAGTCTATAATATTAGAGGGAGCCCTCTCGACTACTGTACCTATCCATGAGGATCTGGTCACTCATGTTGATACATCCTTTGCATCTGGTGAACAGAAGGTTGTGGAAATGGGTGATGCCACTACTTGGGATGGACCCGAAGCAGGTGAGGGTGATGGAGATGAAGAAGAAATGAGTGAGGAGGGTTCCCTGCATTTCATCGATCCAAATCACTCATTGGGGATACTATTATAAGATCTTTACATTGATTTGTTGCCTATATTTCTAGAATAAAAACCTGCAGTCCCTAAGGAGTTGGACGATTTTGATTCGAACACATTTGTGGTGAGCCACATGAATCAGTGCAGGGCACGAAAGTGAAACTATTGTTTCCATTATTCACCATATGTATATTAGATAAGCCAAATAGGGTCATTCCACACCAGGATGGAATATCTACATGTTGTAGGGGTGGATTATTGAATTTGTTTAGTATATTCCGTGATTACCTTCCTGAGAAGATGCGGGGAAATTAGTAAGCACGTAGATGTTGCCTGGTGCCTACTAAAATATGACATCATTCAGATGCTCTTGGATGCAGAACAAGGGATCCAGTTCCTAGAAGTACATGTGAAATATCACTCCCCCATTGCCACAAATCAATCAGAACTCATCGTACGATTGTAGTCCCAGCTGGTGGGGGCCCAAGAGTCGCTGAAGTAGGTGAGCCTCCAAGTGGCTTACCTCCAAGATAAACATTACCAGGCATATGCCGATGCTAATATGCTTCTCTCTATAACTATTTATAAGGGGGGAGGCTCGAGAATATTCAGGATACTTTTTAACACACATTCTGAAAAGTGGCGGTGTTGAAGTGTTCCATTGAGGGGTAAGATTCATAAGGGTCGTGTTTTGGCCAAACATATGAGACATAATTTCTTTATTTATTTATTTTTAAATTATTTCCTGAAAATATCTATTTATTTATTTAATTAATGCACCTATATTATATCTTTAAAGAAGCTAATGATCAGTCCCTAAGCTCACGTAAGACATGTCGTGTATGAAACAAGGGATGAACACATAATAATTCACATTGTATGATAGTGTCATCTAATCACCGAATACCCGAGGTCTGATATTTTTGATTGAACACTGAATGTGTTCTTGATGAGAGAGGTTGTTATTGGATAATTGGGCTCTCAAAATAGACAAATATCTTTTCCAAATGTTCTCTAGTGTAGAATCATGATTATTCCAAGGGCATTGGAATCAATTTGAACTAGGGGAAATAGGAATTTTGAATCATAATTCCCCAAATTATGATTCAATGAGAAGATGAACTCAAGGTATGAGATAACTACAAACCATATTCTAGACACATAATTTGTAACATCAACCTGAAATGGGGACAAACAAATGAGGGTGACTTCATGCCATATCTGAAACACTGCACCTAACATGAAATATAGTCCGATATTATCCATGTCATTAGACCAGGGTTTTTATGTGAGCCATAGTGTCTTAACAAAAACATTAGTGGATCCCTTTAGATATAAAATAGGATGAGGATAAAAATTAATGGAATTCAAAGCATGGAGTGGAGTGAAGATACATTCCAAATAATTTCATCCCTGTTAAAACTACACTACCATGGTAGAGAGTACACTAGTGTAGGCACATAGGTCTAAACAAAGATCAGACCTATTTCCTAGAAAGGGCCTCTATGAAGAGGAATATGTATTCATTGAATTCTATGTTCTTGAATTAGAGGACGAAGAATACACAGTTTAACTTCGTGCGATGAGGAGGATTCATGACATAGTTTTACATCATGTGATCTGGACACACCTCATTGTTTAACACCATGTGAATGGAAAGTTTCACATAGATTACGATTTCATAAGATTATTACACATCATACATGTATTAGAGAAATAATACGAAGGAAGAACATGTGACATGGCGAGGGGAAAATATCATATTAAGGATGGGAATCGAACCATATATTACTAAAAACATATCATTATGGAGAAACAATACTAGTAGAGGAAATCATCTCTAGAAAAGAATATAGATCATCCCAAAATTATCTTGGGGCATCTCGAACTTACTCAGGGTATTATTTCTATTTATCATCAAACAATAAAGATGATGGGTTTTTAGTTTAATGTCATACTGTTCAGACCATAGGGGAATCTAGAAAGGTGAATATATTAAGTGGCACGAATGAGGACCAAAGAGGTCTACGCTACACCACATATCCCATAAGAGGCCAGAAAATATTTTAAATTCACGGTACATGGACATGAGCATCTAGTTTATGGTCATCGAGAATGGACCATGAGTGATGGTATCTCATGTGGGTTGGTGCGGTGGAGTGTTATGATAATCTCGACATGAATGAGGCCAAGGAGACCCACACAGTCCACATATACATTCCTGATGAAGATTTCATGTCTATTAGGCTATAAAGAGAAATGATCATCTCAAGGGTACACATGTGATACAAAAGAGGTAAAACATGATGTGGATGATGGATAACAGATCCAATGTGTCACGTAGAATCCTGAAGATGAATTAAATGAAGCTTATGCTCATAGAACATAGACCATGAGTGAGGCCAGAGGGGAAATGGATTGAAGGAGTTTCTAGCTGGGCATAAAGAATAAGTGCATGGGAATCACTACATATCCCATAAGGATGTGAATCAAGTCATACATAGTTCTTAAATCTTGTGTAGTTTAATGACATGCAGTAAGGATGATAATGAATCAACATTAATCGGGGAAAAAAGTGTTGATAGACCCAAGATCAATTATATGGGTGTCACTACATATCCCATAAGTATGGGAATCAAGACACACATTGTTCTAGATGGGAAATACCCAAGTGTAGGTTTGAACCAAAAAATAGAGAGAGTAGTCATTGAATATTTCTTATTTGTTCTTTTTTTTTCTTTTTTTTGAGGGTGGACCAGGATGAAAAGTCAAAGCACTGATACTAGAAAAAATCCTAATGTAGGTCTTCAGTAGTACCATAGTGAATGAACAGTTACAAGGTAGATTTTCCCCCATTTGATAACACCATAATGTTGTTCCATTGTTCATCGTTTGTCCTAGACGACGATGATGCAGTTTGATGTCCTATAAATAGACCGGTCCGTGCATTTTAACATCATGCAATAAGGACGTTGGTCGCTATGCAATATATTGTCATGTGACTAAGACATTGTTAAGAGGTATCTTATGAATATTTTTTCATGGAAAAAGTAAAATTTATGTGAGTGAAGACCATGAGGCCTACTAATAAGAGTTATAGATAGGATCCTTATTTAAGGTCATAAAGTTTAGACCAAGGGTTGTGTTGCTACTCTATATGGGTACAAACCCTATCAAGACTCCTATGCCCATGTGAGACATTATTGATGTTGGAAACAAGGATTGATTCCATGATTTCCATACCACATGTAGGAACAAGTATGCGATCTTCCCAATAAACATTCATAGATTCACGGAGTTCCAAAAGTAGGGGTGTTAGAGTTCCACTGGAATATAGGAAAGTGGAAAGAATGTTAAATTAAAACATTCAGGGTCTATACAAGGATATGGAAAACAGATTAGTAGGATCACTATTGAACATATTTTAAATTCAGAATTCATACCACACTACTCAAGAATGGGTCAGTCAAACATAGAATTTAGAGTTGAAGAAATTTGAAACATAAGATTCTAGGTTTGTTTCTAAGAGAAATCCCTTAGAAAGTTGGATTGAAATGGGATGTGAGCTAGTGTAGCATGAGACCATCACCATTAGGGTGTCCTTAGAGGTGTAAAATATGGTGTAAATCCAAACCCATAAAGGATAAATGTGTATAGATGGGTTAGGATGATATTTGTATAGAACGCAACACTTTTGGTCTCATGCCCCATCGCATTACGGTTTTCCAGTGGTATGAACCAACTGGACCTTGTATAGAAATTTTTTTTTTGTCAAATTTCATAGACCACGGATGTCCATTTTAGCATAATTCTCATGGGGATTATCTATATAGTTTAACAGCATGTCGAAAATATGAAAAGGAAACAATGTTTATCTTCTTGTGATTAGTATTTTCTGAGGAAAAGATGTGGCTAGAGAAGAATTGTGTGGGGCGGAAAAATAATCTCTATTTGAATGAAGGCATAGATTCCCATTAAATGAGAGATATTCCTAGGAGAACCATGAATAGGTACTTATTTTAGGGTCAATGAGTTTGTACCTAAGGGTCTTTCAGCTAAATTATGTGGGTATAAACCCTATCAGGACTCCAAAGACCACATGAGCCATGTTCGGTGTGGGAGAGAAGGAGTGATGTAATAATTTCACCATCATCTGAGAGCACACAAAACATTTAATGGAAATGATATGTGGGAAATTTCCAACCAGACTAAAATACCCACTCAACAAACGTGACTACACGGAGGGACAACATCAATGATGTTGGGGATCCACAAAAACATAAAGAAGTGGAAAATGCTAATCACTACGCCCAATATCAAGATCACAGTGAGAGTGGTGTCACAATGAAGGAAAACTGTTGAATTTTATTCAAACAAAACATCGATATTATGCTTCCAGGGATATTGATAGAATAATGAGGGTCAACCACATGCTATATTCGAAACACGAGTCATGTCTCAAAATGTCTTCCAATGTCATCCAGGGCATTGGACAAAAATGGTAAGTGAGTCGATGTGACATAGACATGTCATTAGGGGGGTCCATTTAGATGTGGAAGAGGGTGGGTAACTTGATAAATGGACACATGAACTATGGAGAATTATTTGGTGACTGTCTGTGTGGAATCTTACACCCTAGGTATCATACCACTACATATTAAAGTATATTGGTGTCGATCATCTGCAGGTGGGATCAGATCTTCCTTCAAGGGCCGAGTTCATAAGTGGGGTATTGAGAACAATTTAAGGGTAGTATTTCTCAAAATATATTCTCTTAGTTTAATTCCATAGAGATTAGACTATAGGTGTCCAATTTAACATCGTGTGCATGGGACTTATTTTTTCAACTTAACATCATTGGTATAAATAAAAATTTCACACAGTTTATCATTATGTGACTAGAACATATACATCCCAATTAGAGTCGTGTGGTGTGTCCAATAACTTGAAATGAATTAAGATCAATGAGATCCACACCACACATTCCTAAGGAGTAAACCCAAGCTAAAGGACCAAAATAGTTTATGATGTTGTAGCTGGGCCTTAAGAAAAAATGCCCAAGCATCACTACATATCCCATAAGGATGGAAATCAAGACACGTGTAGTTATATGAAATGGTATGGAAGATGGAAAACTCCAAAAAATTGGAAGGGGGAGATACACTCTGAAACTATAATATCATGGTTGTGACATAGTTTATCAGCATGTGACTAGGACACTAAATGTTTTAGTTTAAAGTCATAGGGTTCAGTCCAATTAAAGAAGAGATTTGCAGCATGGTCCCCTAAGGCAACCTGATTTGAATGAGGACCAAAGAGATCCACACCACACCACACATTCCAAAATGATAATCAGGACATGAGGATAAATGGGTAATCTTATTATTATTTGGTTGGTCATGGAGGAAAAATTCTCGAGCATCACTTTGTATCCCATATGGATGAGATTCAATGAAAATAAAAATATAGAAAATGGCATGGTGGATGGATTGTGCCATGGAAAAATGTATTATTAGGGGAAGGAATTAAATAATTTTTTCTTTATTGTAATACAAACAGGATTCAGAACACATTGTTTAACATCAAATTATATGTATAAAAATGTTATATAGTTTATCATTGTTTAACAAGGACAATGGGAGTATTAGTTTAAGGTTTTTGATCTCGGACCAAAGGGAGAGAAATATAAGGAAACAATATGTAGGATGACAACATGAAGCCACCCAAAATGAATGAGCTTAAGGAAGCCCAAACCTAAAAAACATGTTCTTGAGAATAACTCTCACATAGTTTAATAACATTGGGGATGAGGAAAATGTTTTGAAGCAGTTTTGGTGGTTGGGCCCAAAGAGGAAGTGTATATGAATTGCTAGGTGTCCCATAAGGATGAAAATCAAGCCACACATTATTCTAGAGATTTGTGCTGTATAACATAATTCTGTATGGATGAAAAGTGGGAAACATATGACCCCAAATAATATATGTAAAAACAGAAGGTATAACATGAAATTAATGAGGACAAGGAGGATCATGATTTATCACTTGATCTGGAATGAGGAGACCCAAATACAAAGCTCATCTTCATGAAACAAACCCCACATATTTTAAAGTAAAAGGGGTTTGACTGAGAATTCAGTGTAGTTTTATGTCATGTGGTAAGGGCGCATGGCACAGATTAATGTAATGTAGGATGGAGATGTTTAGTGTAATGCCGGACAAAGGGAAATTCCCTTTAATGGTCATCTATAAATGAACATCATTGTTTATAAATTTAACATCATATAGGAAAATAAAAACCAAAGTATACAATCATATATCTTGGATAGAAGGAAACATTTGAAGTTTATCTTCATACAGGATTGTGAGGTAGTTTAACATCGTGTTGGAAAAAAATGTGTACTCCACCTTCATGAAATGAATATGGGTTTTGTTCATTTTAAAATCATACAATAAGAAAATTATGTTAGCTCAACATCATTCTAGATGACCGGAGGTAGTTTATCATTATTCCAAACAATGTAGCAACTTATCATCCTGCAGGAATAAATAGATCTTAGTTTAAGGTCATAGATCTCAGACTGTATGAGTATTTATGTGATGTATTACTTGAGAAAATTGTTATTGGTGGGAGGAGTGATTTTCTCACCATTGATAGTGACCAATAAGTAATAATTGTTGGGATATACCTTGTGGATGATATAAGGTACTTCCCATTTTCCCTAAATCTTTAGAAATTTCCTTCTTGGTATTATTAGTGTCCTTAGAGCCAAAGTTGTGTCACATTGATGGAATGAATTTCAAGAAAATATATTTTTAAATTATTTTTCAATCTTGTTCTGATGCATCTCTAGAATATGAAAGGCATGATGCCTATATTCATTAAGAGAATCTATAACTTCTTGAATGATATATGCTACTCTGTAAAACATTTGCTGGTCATAGATAGCTATATAGAGTGATCGAAAATAAATATTTATGTGTAGGAATGCCTCTTCTCCATATACCAGGAAATATGGATTCACCTCAGTGGAATTACGAGTCATCATTTAATAACTCTAGAGATAATGAGGGATCTTTCCAATACAACTTTTTCTATTCTGACCCACCATATTCTAAAAAATGTAGGACATGGTTTTATTAAAAAACCTCAATATTCCCATTTTCTTCTGCATGGTAGTAAGACATGTCTTTGTACTAGATACCATAAATGAAATACTATTTTTTTCATGTCATCTTACCACATGTTGGTGCTGTTTTTAGTGAGAATAGCATACAAGACACCAAATTGATGGATGATATTAGATCTCACAAATTCAACAATAGTCCGGGCCTTGAATTATAAGAGAGGAATATCTTCTTTCACACTTGGATATTAAATCCATTATAGGTTGAATTAACCTGAATATGGTATTTTTTTCCTGTGGGTATGGTGTCATATCATCGAGTCCCCAGACCGCAAAGCAAAAAAGGTACGTTGTAGTTTGGAGGGGTTTTAGTGGTCAATTCACAAAGTTAGAATGAATCTGACATGCATGGAACCTCATTGTGAACTCGATACAATCATGGACCATGGTGGGCCAAAATTATCCCATCCATTGAATTTGGGAGAAGATCTTCATCCCTTACTCAGGAGCACCACAAGATCCAATATGGACACCCTACATAACTTGGAGAATCTCATATCCTTGAATATACAAGAAGAGAATTCCATCAAACCCACATATATAGAGAGTCTTCTGGAGGATGAGACCACTTTGGATGGTGAAATAAAATTCACATTGATGGATATTCCCATGTTAAAATCCATCCCTTAAAGGAAATGGCCACACTTGCGCGCCGCCTTACTCCTTCAATAGAAACTACGCGCCCCTCTCCTAGAAGAACCTCAGGAGGATTCTAAAGGCCTTAACCAAAAGTCACTCAAGTATTACCTTGCTGGTTGAACATCCCGCCCACGCGGTCACTGTGCGCCTACCAGGACTTGCGCGCCCCTACCTTTTTGGGTTCCCTTCTTGCCCATATTATGCCTCTTGATCCATTCCACCTCTCCTATTAAATATTTAGTCTTCAAGACACTCTTCAGAGCCATTTATGGCGTGATTTCTTGATTTTAATTCTTTATCTGAAAGGAATTCTGTGTAATATCCCTAAAAAAAAAGTGATTTACACATATTTATGTCACTAAAGATTAATATTTCATTCAATCAACCTCATACATTAAGATGAGAGATCCCCTAACCTAGGCCTTCTTTTTCAGGAGTATGTCCCAATCATAATTCCTTTAACCTGGGCCTCCTTTTCAGGAGTAATCCCCTATCCTAATTTGGGCATCCTCTTCATGAGTAAGTCCCAAATCCCTTAATTTTTTCAAGTCTCTTTACATGGGCCTCCTTTTCAGGAGTAAGCCCCAGTCATAATTCTCTTAACCAGTCCTAATTTTGCTTTGATCTGGGATTCCTTTTCAGGAGTAAAACCCAAATCATAAATGCTCTCTTATTTTTGGGCTCCTTTTCTGGAGTAAGCCCCAAAGTTAGAGTATTCAAAATCTCCATAAAGCACATATACCATTATGTACCATGCTCCTGGATTTCTTCCCTAAAGTATATCCTAACCATTCATTTATCTGGGTAGTCATACATACATAAGCCCCACATTATTTCTCATGACTGCATCTTTCATTGCACAATTGTATAATTTTTTACCAATACCTCTTGTTTCTCACACCGAGCATGACTCACGTGAGCATAGAGTGTAAAAGTAATTATGACATCCTTCTTTGATCCATCAATCATAAACATCATACTCCCATACTCGAACTACGTGGGTTCTGATTCATTTTCCAAAACAAAGGATACGTAGGTAGCCCATCTGTGGGTTCGATCCCAACTCTGAAATAGTCCATGTCCTTCTGAACGACAATAAACCTCAAGTGCCCCACTAAGTGGATTTGAAAACAGCATGGTCATCATAATGACCAAGATAATTTTATAAAAATATGCCGAAGGATACCATTGACCAAGAATCTTTAATAAATACAGATGATTCACTATCGATTAATAACCTCGAAGACATATAAAAGATTCTATAAATTTCGTAAATATTTTATCATTGATTGTAAGATATAAAGGAAAGCTCATTTTATACTTTGTTATGTAATAATGATTCACGAATATAACTTAAATCTATAAAAAGAGTCCTGTAATAGACAATAATTCCCCTCAAAAAGGGTGTGATGAGTCCGACCTCCCATCCTATCGACCAATGACAATTTCTAAGCTTCATCCGTCCACAAACTAATGAGCACCTACCTTTGGAAAGTAGGTCCAAATGGATGTGGAATCATTGGATGCTTTCAGTTCTACGAAAAATCCTGTTAGAAACCGATCAGAACGTTTGAACCTCCCATCAAGAGGTCATCCCCGAATTCCAAGGGAAAAAATGGTGATCCCGACATGAATCCTTAACCAAATTAAAAATGATGTTTTACCTATTTGTTAGGCCCCTATTTAAACACAATGGTAGGGCCAACAAGACAGTCAATAACATATGTACTCATCCAAAATATGTAGTATCTGAATGTATCTTGATTACGTTTGTTATATCAAACATGCACTCTTTTCCAAGATCTTCTGCATTTACATAATGGTCGCTCTAAAATTCACACCTGTGAATACTGCTGCTGTAAATGTCACTTCTGCTGTTCCTACTGGATCATCATCCGCTCAGAGGATGACACCACCTACTTAGCATCTTCAACGCTGGGTATCAAATGTGCTGGTTAAGGTGTACCGTCAATACGATACCATCACAACTCTGGAGGCTGCCCGACATGCCCTCCAAGTAAACAACTCACATCGGTCTTCCGGACAACGATGACCAGTGATCAAGAAATAGGCGGTGCTGACTACCATCTCCAACCATTTCAGTTCGTTATCCCCGGAATGAAATCACCATTCTCTCCCTTATTCTGGGGAGGTGAATGAGAAGGTCCCTCAGGACCTTAATTCATACAGACGGGAGTCTTTCCTGAGGGCTCCCTCCAACAATCGCCGCTAGACTCGTGCGGCAGTGTGCCCTAAACATGATGAGGGTACCGACTCCAGGTGTTCGGCTCAGGTTCCTCGAACCCGAGCAAGCAAGATGAACCACCAGAGGCGGAATCCGGTCCACAATGAGCAGGTTCTCATCTCTTCCATCTCCATAAAGTCCACCAACCAAACTTGGTGGAAAGAAACGAGCGGGAACATACACCTGCCCATTTTAATTCCACTATCCAACAGACTCGTCTGGCAGCATCACTCCAATCCCACCAGGAAATTCCGGCGGAGTACTATAGGTAGGAACATAAACCTGTTTATTCATCATCGGCTAGTCAGCAGACTCATCTGACTACATATGATGGATCTCGTCAACCATGTTTGGTGAAATGCAATCAGCAGGCACATACACCTACTTGTATTAATCAAGCCTACTAATAGTCTCACTTGGTAGCATTCAGAGAAGTTAGTTAGATATCCCCAACAACAAATAGGAAGCAGACTCAACTCTCTGTCCCCACACTTCAGTACTGTCAGGATTCACTGACAGGAAAAGGAGGATAGGAGCTTGCACATACACCTGCTCCAAGCCCGGAATGGACGTATATTCCCGTTCCGGCAGCTGAAGTCACCAAGACTATTCTATCAATGGTGAAATAGTAGAAGAAAATACCTGCTCATATTCTGGATGCCTTCCAGGATATTATAACAACTTCAGCAGCATCTCAGGGAAAGCACATAAATCTATGCATACAAATGGAGTGACACATCAACAATTCACTCCAGAACAGACACACACATCTATTCTAGTCCAAGAGGGTTGTGGGGCATACTCCCCCATATTATACGGACAACCAAGTCAGGCACACACACATGAAGACCGATTGAAGGTTCCATCTTCTTCCTCTCAGCAATTAAATGGATCTAATCGGTATAATCTTCCAAAACCAAGGATGTTTCCAACACTTATCCCAATACAAGATGCATCAACTTCCAATGCATCTACATCCAAGGTACCTGCTAAACCACATATTCCTGTTGGGAAACGCATACCTCTGGATTAAAAGTATGATATATTGAAACACTTGGCCAAACTACCAGACAAGTTATCAATTCTGGATGCTTTGAATCTGTCAAAAGATCTTCGGGAAGCACTCATCGAGGCTTTGTCAAGTCCTCCGGAATTTGAAACTGAAATTGCTACAGGTGAAGTCTATCACATAGAGAATAATCCTGCATAATTCCATGCAATAATATCTTTTACTGATAAAGATGAAGATGATGTTGTGCATGGGAATATCATACTATTGTATTTATCTGGCAAGGTCAATGTTGTAGATGTCCGAAGAGCTTTCATTGAAAATAGTTCAGGAGTCAACCTCATGCCCATTCGTACACTTCGTCGATTGGGCCTCATGGAATCTGATTTATCTCCTTCTACCATGATGTTACAAGGATATGATAAAATATAAGAAGAACCACTGGGCGAGGTTACACTCAGAACTCAGTTTGGAGATCATGTATCCAATTCAGATTTCATGGTTGTTGATTAAGACTCAGCCTTCAACATCTTGCTTGGATGACCCTAGCTACATCAACATGCAGTTATCCCTTCATCATACCATCAATGTCTCAAATACTGTTTCGATGGTCAAGTTGGAACATTATATGGTGATAAGGCCCTATTCAAGACATGTGAGTCTCAATACATTAAGGTGGAATTCTATCACATGAAGGGAATGGAGAAATCCACAACAAAGGAAATCACCAATGTTAATGCTCCATATGGTTTGGAAAAAATTACAATAAATGAATTTACACATGTGAGTAAAAATTATGTGTTGCCTATCAGTCCAATTGACAAGATAGACCCAATCAAAATACTCTTATGGAAAGATCCATAACGTCAATTACGGAAATCGATCCAGACAACATGGGAGAAATTGGTAATCTACCAAGCAATGATGAAAGCACAAATGGTGACGTCTTCATTTCATCTGCTGAAATCCAACAAGTCCATACTTCTCCAATTAGGCCATAAGGAGTTATATCAACATACGAGGTGAACAATGATGTCGATTCTCAATCCATCATTTCCTCTTTATTACCCAAATAAGACCCTTCATCATCAATTGGGTCGGAAATGGAAGCTCCCCCTTCAAAATGTGCAAATTTAGACAACTCTTCTGATCATGAAAATTATGCTTTGTCATCTACTATGCAAGTAGAAATGGAAGAAATAACACATGATGAAGAAGAAGAGGAAGATCTCAGAGATGCTCCTCCAGCATTTAAAGAGGGTATCTCTACCACTGTGGATGAACTCAGAGAAACAAATCCAGGTACAAAGGAAGATCCACGCCGCTCTTTAATCAGTGCGGCCATGACCCTTGAAGAGCAAGAGATGTATATTTCTTTTCTAAAGTGAAATATAGATATTTTTTCTTTGAACTATACAGAAATTCCTGGGCTTGATCCTTATGTTGCTACTCATCATTTGGGTTTACCAAAAGAACATCGAGGATTTAAGCAATTTGCGAGAAGAACACACCCAACCTATGCTTCCAAAATTGAAGATGAAGTGGATAATCTTATCAAAGATAACTTCTTCAGAGAGGTTCAATATCCCAAAAAGTTGGCTAATATTTTCCCTGTAATGAAAAATAACGGACAAATTAGAGTTTGCCTCGATTTCAGAGATCTTAATCAGCATTGTCCTAACGATGATTTCCCAGTTCCGATTACAGAACTTCTAATTGATGCAACAGCTGGCTATGAAGCACTTTCCTTCATGGATGGATATTCCGGATATAATCAGATCCGAATGGACCTAGAAGATGGGGAATCTACAGCCTTCAGAGCCCCTCAGGGTATGTTTTTCTACCGGGTAATGCCCTTCGGCTTAAAGAATATAGGTGCAACATATCAGTGCGCCATGCATCGTATCATCAAACCCGTCTTAGGGAAGATTGTTGAATGCTATGTAGACTATTTGGTGGTTAAATCCAAACAACGTTATAATCAATTTTCTGATTTGGAAGTCATATTCTGCATGCTTCGACAACATAATTTGAAGATGACCCCTTAAAATGTGCTTTTGGTGTAACCTCAGGAAAATTTCTCGGCTTTGTTGTACGCCATTGTGGTATTGAAGTCGATCATGAGAAGACCAAGTCAATCTTTGGTATGTAACCTCCTCAAAATTTGAAAGAATTAAGAGGACTTCAAGGACACTTAGCCTATATTCGGTGTTTCATCACCAATTTGGCAGGAAAAAGTTTACCCTTTTCCAAATTTATGAAGGAGGGAGTCACTTACCTGTGGACTAAAGAATGTCATGAAGCATTCGATATTATCAAGAAATACCTCTTGAGTCCACCAGTACACATGCCAACCATTGAAGGAAGACCACTTATCCTATACGTGATATCTCTAGAGCGATCATTGGGTGCCTTTCTTGCTCAAAAGAATGATGCTGGGAATGAAAACAGCCTCTACTATCTCAGTCGAACTATGGTTGAAGCAGAAACCATGTATTCAAGTATTGAAAAGTGAGGCCTGGAATTAATCATTGCAGTTCAGAAGTTGAGACATTACCTGCAACATCACGAGGTCCAATTGGTATCTCGCAATAACCCGCTCAAATTCATCCTTAGTCGTCCAATGGTTACAGGACGTCTAGCAAGGTGGGCAGTTATTTTGCAGCAATTCGACATTCAGTATGTGTCTCAAAAGGCAATAAAGGGCCAAGCTCTGGCTGATTTCCTGGCTGAACACCCTTCAGTGGAAGACACGTCTTCAGATATTGAACTCCTTGATGATGAAGTCTTCTATATTAAAGAAAGTCCTCAAGCATGGGAAATGTATTTTGATGGTGCTTCCAGAAGTCCAACAGGGAAGAAAATGGAAAATCCTAAATTCAACAATGTTGGCTTAGGAATTGTGCTCATTTCTCCAGAAAAGGTAGTGTTACTTTATTCTTTCTTATTGTGGGAAGGTGGTACCAATAATGAAGCCGAATGCCAAGCTCTTATCGCAGGCTTGGAATTAGCGCTTCAAGCACAAGTGAATCACATAAAGGTGAAGGGTGATTCAGACCTGGTAATCAAACAAATCAATGGGGATTATGCCATCAGAAAAAAATAACTAATCCCTTTGTATGATTATGTCAGAGAGTTAATGGTAGAATTCCCTTTAGAACCGACATTTTATTATGTCCCAAGATCACAAAATGCTCAAGCGGATGCACTGGCTAATATAGCCACAGCTCTAGCAGATCCAAATCGGGACAAGACAACCATCAGTATTGCCCACCGTTGTGCAATTTCACCTTATGTTCGAATCAGAAATGAGGAAATTAATGAAATTAGTCCCATTCCTGAACCGTATGGTCATTCTATAGGATGGAGGTCACCTATCAGGTAATACCTTCAAAATGGAACACTTCTACCAGATAGAGTCAAGAAAGAACAAATCTGGTGACGTGTGGTCAATTTTACTCTTTATGATAGCCCAGATCACCTAGATAATGTTCTCTACAAATGTGGTTTTGATGGAGTTCTCTTCAGATGCATTGATGGTGAAGAGACAATGGCTGTCATGAAAGAAGTGCATGCAGGAGTCTATGGTGCCCACCAGTCTGGACATAGATTGTCAGATCAAATTTGAAGGCTTGGATACTTTTGGCCTTCAATGATATGAGATTGTGTTGATTTTCACAAAGAAGTGTCATTCATACCCTGTACATGACAACTACATTCATCAACCTCTAGAGTTGCTTCATACAGCTAAATACTCATGGCCAATTTCCAAATGGGGAATGGATGTGGTTGGACCTTACCCTTTGGCTACGACCAAGCAGTTTAAGTACATTCTTTCTGCTACTGACTTCTATTCCAAATGGGTAGAGGCAATACCTCTCAAGGAAGTCAGTTCTAAATGCATTGTTAGTTTCATCAAGTCTAACATCATTACCAGATTTGTTGTCCCTCATACCATATTGACGGACAATGGCACCAATTGCTGTTCATCCGAGGTGAAGAAATTGTATCAAGAATACAACATCAAATACAACCATTCATCTCGGTATTATGCAGCTGCCAATGGCCAGATAGAAGCCTTCAACAAGACTATTTCAAATATACTGCAAAAGATGGTGGATAAAGATAAGAGGTCATGTCCTGATAAACTCTTTCACATTTTATGGGCTTATCAGATTACCACCCGCACTGCAGCGCGATCAACTCCATATTCATTGGTATATGTAACAGAAGCATTCATGCCAATTGAAGTTCAATAACCCTAGCTCAGAGTCTCCACTTGCAATCAGTCATCTAAAGATGAGAAATCTCAAAAGAGATTGAATTAATTGGAATGGTTAGATGAGAAAAGATTGTGCACTTTTCTCCACTTGGAAGTATATCAGAATCGAATAGCACGAGCTTTTAACAAAAAAGTTCGTCTTCGTTCATTCACTCAGGGAGAATTGGTATTAGTTCTCATAACTCCAATGATACCAGGAAAGAACCCTCCCAAACTTGAACCAAAATGGGAAGGACCTTATTCAATACATAGGGTCTACTCTAATGGAGCTTATTCATTAATCTCGATGGATGGAGAATTCATCACTACTCCAACCAATGCCAGATTTTTTAAGAAGTATTTTGTATAAACTGCAAAATGCACCAGTTCGTCCTTTCTATATGACGTTAAACTATACAGAAATGGTCCATTATGACCTTAAACTCTTACTTGGTCTAGTATGACCTTAAACTATTCACCAGTTTGTCCCTACAACATGACACTAAACTGTGCGGTACCAGTTTGTCCTTTCTATATGATGTTAAACTATACAACAATGGTCCAGTATGACCTTAAACTGTAACTTCTTCCCCCACGACATTAAACTATGAAAATGTTCCCTAAATGGTCTAGTATGACCTTAAACTGCAACTAGGTCCTATATGACCTTAAACTGCATCATCAACGGTCCATGAATATGACCCTAAACTATTTGCAAGTCCCTTACGTCCTGCAAGACGTTAAACTGTGACGTCCTAAATACATGACGCTAAACTGTATAAAAGTCCCTTACATCCAGCAAGACGTCAAATTGTGACGTCCTATCTACATGACGCTAAACTGTATAAAAGTCCCTTACGTCCGGAAAGACGTTAAACTACATAATCATCAAAGGTCTTGTATGACCTTAAACTACACTTTTGTACAACATGAAATTAAACTGCACCATCCATGGTCCATGAATATGACCTTAAACTATTTGCACTTTCTTCAAATATGACGCTAAACTCTGGAAAAAATCCCCAATGCGTCCAACATGATGATAAATGGTGTACTCTTTTGTCCTCACTGCATGACATTAAACTGCACAGTCACCCTTTCGTCCAACATGACATTAAACTCTATTGTCCCCATCGTCCTAACTACATGACGCTAAACTGTACATAAGGTTCGTGATATGTCCTACATGACATTAAACTATATTTTGTCCCTGCTACATGACACTAAACTGTACAACACCAACAGTCCTAACTACAAGACTTTAAACTGCATAGTCCATTCATACGTCCTACATGATGTTAAACTGTGTATCGTTAAGGTTGTTTCCATCTCTTGTTTCTCACACCGAGTATGACTCAAATGATATTAGAGAAAACCTCAACCATAACACTCTCTTTGGGCCACTAACCATGTGTAAGTCCCAACAATATTTTTTAGGTCGTTGTCCCCATGAACAACTTGATCATTAATTCATTCTTTAATTGAACTACATGGACTTTGATCCGTTACTTCTAGGCTAGGTTTGTAGGCAACCTCCCAAGGTTCAAGCCCAAAACCAATATCTTCACATCGGTTCACCTCCATCTCATACGATGTTGATTCGTGAAACCACCCCTAGAATCAATATCATTACATTGGTTCACATTCGTCCTTGTTATACGATGTTAAACTATACAACACTTTTTTCCTGTATGACAGTAAACTACAATATTCTTTGATACCCTCACCTGAGAGGGAACCATTATTTACATTGATTTTTCAATCATGTTTCATTTCAAAGACAACATGCATACATGGAAACACCCAAACCTTTTATCTTGGGTTAAACCATCATTGTACTAAAGTCCCCTTTCACCCTTCATATGTACGAACTGAATTTGTACAAAGGGTATTTCTAGAACTATGTGGGCTTGATTCCCATCCTTATGGGATATGTATGAACATTCGAGTGTCCCTCGAATCCATCCCCAAGTCTTTGGGCCTAACCCCAAATTCCACTTCCAGTCCCTTGGCTAAAAAGTCCCCATGAAAACACACACTGTGTATTTATTACAATGGTCCAAGCTCTATGACCCTAAACTAAGATCTCTAATCCTTTTGTCCCACATGATGTTAAACTGTATTTTAAGAACTACGTATGGCTTGATTCTCATCTTTATGGGATACGTAGTGAAGTACAATATTTCAATTCAGGACCCAGCCATAACATGATTATGGTTAGCATTGATTTGTGTATCTCTGTATACATTGAACAATACCCATATTTATGTGTCATAATCATAACCTTAAATATTTTCAGATCCTCATAACCCTTTTCATGACTTCTAGTGAAAAAAATGTCAGATTTCTGAGAATTCTTTTTCCTTACTATGTAGCACGTGCCCATAGGCGGCCTTGCATAAACAGTCTTTATAACAGACTTGTTACCAAAAGATACTATTATTTGACTATGCAGCCAATGCCCTGAGGTGGCCCTGCATAATTCAACCCTATAACGGGTTTGTCGGATACTGGTAACTTCATTCTTGGGAAGAATGCATCTTTTGTCCTTATTTTTCTTAAATGACAGTATGTAGGGATCCACAAAAATAGCCATCCTTAACATACTTTTCCCATATTATTTTTAATGATCTGAAAGTATTCATGTATATGGCTTATATTCTCCTTCCCTATGTTTGGTTCAGACCGTCATAGGTGTGATATTCATCTAGTTCTTCGATAATCATGTTTGGAAATATCTTTTCCATATTAAAGTACCTCTTTCCATACAGAAAAATCTATACTTTAGAAGATTTGAATCTCCATAAACATTCACTGGCTTTTAGCACTAGGAAAGTAAAATTCTGATAGTTCTTTTTCCTAACTATGTAGCACGTGCCCATAGGTGGCCTTGCATAAACAGTCTACATAACATACTTGTTAGCCAAAAGATACTATTTTATTTAACTATACAGCCAATTCCCTTAGGTGGCCCTGCATAATTCAACCCCCTAACGGGTTTGTTAAATAATGGTAACTTCATTCTTGGAAACTACTTTTTCTAATGCCTTTTAGATCTTTTTCATATCATTCCTCAGATTCAAATATTCTTAAGTCATATTTTACATATTTTCCCTCATACTTGAGTATGGTACTATGTTTTCAGATGAGTTGTCAAGGAATTTAGTCAATTCTAATCCATTCCGGTCAAAGCTATTTCGACCTTAAACATTAGCCTTTTTATGTTCGACGTGCATGACTTTAAACTGCCCACAAAAGACAAGGGAACTCTGAATAAAATTCAAGTTCCAGCTCACTAAACATACATTTAGTATGATTTAGGTAACATTGAGCAATTAAAAGGTTTGATGTTTTTAGGGTTATTTACGTTAATCCAAGTAAAAATAAAACTGTGCTTACTGGGCCCATTGGCTTAGGTAAAATATAAATCATGTAGTAAATTAAAATGCAGGTACAAATGAGTGAAGGTGAAAGTGTTTTTAATTGATACATAAGAGTTAGAAGGACATCCACAGATTGGAGTCTCTTCTCTTTTTCAGGAATTACAAGTGGCTTTCAACATAACTCTTCATTTTATTTACGGAATCCCGAGCATCATCAGTAACCACCTGGAATTCATTCACTCAACTGGATACAATAAGAGATGCAGTGATACCAACTCTTCTTGGAACAATTGTAAAAGGATGTTCTTGAGTGCGGTTTGAGAAAATTTTCTGTTGATCAAACAGTGACTCTGTTTCTTTCCAAGAGACTTGGAAGATGGATACATGGATTTGAGAATGGAGCATTGGAAGTAAAGAGCCATTTGGAGAGAGTAATTTTTTTAGATATTGCTTTAATACCATATTTATCTTCTCTCCACCAACCGATAGTGGAAAACATTTCAGCCCATGGGTTTGCCATTTTCATATCTGCAAGGAAATGACATGGAGGGATAATCTAAAATTTCACACCATTGTTGTTGCTCTTAATGCACAACATAACTGAAATTGAGGAGTAGTAGTGCAGCTGCATTTCAGGCGTATAATTCTTTGCATCTAGAACATTGACTCCTTTCAGATGACCATGACCATATAGAGGCAGGTAGATACTCTGTGGGAAATTAAGATGATATTTCTTCATGTACTTAGCCTAATATGGGAGAGTGTTGTCGCAGATATCATAGTAATCATGGCCAATGATGTTCATCATGTCATCAATCCACTTGCTAGCCAGTTCATCAGCTGTTTTAATTCCCTTGGGAGTCATTGAATCTGCACAAAAGTTGAATAAACTAACTCTTAAATGGGTTTATTTTTTTTCATAAAATTTGTGAAAGAATTCGAGAAAATGGCTAAGGCATTAAGGCGCACAATTCTTAACTCAACATGCAAGTGTTTGTGTGACACACTAGTTTTTGACGTGCAAGTACAAACCGCTCTAGTACAAATACCTATAGAGCAGTGCGACAGCAATGAAACATCGAAAAACAGAGCAACCTGCGCGGCTAAGGTGACCTGCACGGCGAGAGCTCGACGGTTTGAAATCCGGAAATCTGGATTCTTTGTAAGGAAGTGAGGCCCTCTATTTATAGACATGGCCAGAACCCTGCGCAACATACCCAGTGTGCCCAGGACCTGCGCGATGCGCACTTGCGCGCCGCCCTCTGCGCCATTAATACTTGCGTGCCACCATTACTTCGGATGTATCTCTTGTCCTCAGAGTCAAATCCGCATTTCTTTTGGATCCAACTCTGAGGGGGGGACTTTTGTTGATTCTTCTTTTTCATCACAGAGTCTAAAAATTGAAAAAGGGTAATATCTTAGCTCAAATTGATTCATCCTTTGAAGAGAAAAATAAAAAATCGGCAAAGGGATGAACAAGGAGAAGATTTCCCATAAGTCGAGCAAGTTTCCACATAGGCGCGCAAGTCCACTTGCGCGGAGCATTATTGTTGCGCAAGTGACTTGTGCGACCTATGTGATAACCGCCTGGGGTCTTCTCCTTCCTATAAATAGACCCTATGGGCCCCCCATTCGAGGATGATTTTTTTCTAGAAACACAGATTTGAGCTCCCGACGCCCTAGTCTTTTCTCAAAGCTTCTGGAACACTTCTAAGGTAATTTCTTACCTAGAACGGAAGATCTAATGAGGGGGAGGAAAGTCTAAGTGTTGAAACTCATAAAAACTTTCTCTCCTTGGTGCCCATCCCTTAAGGGAAATGGCCACACTTGCGCGCCGACTTACTCATTCAATAGAACCTGCGCATCCCTCTCCTGGAAGAACCTCAGGAGGACTCTAATGGCCTTTACCAAAAGTCTCCCAAGTATTACCCTGCTGGTTGAACACCGTGCAACTACCCAACGTGTCACGCATGTATACCTGCACGACCAAGACTTGCGCACCCAAGCAGTACCTGCGCGCCTTCCAGGACTTGCGCGCCCCTGCCTTTTTGGGTGCCCTTCTTGCCCATTTTTCCCCTCTTGAGCCATTCCACCTTTCCTATTAAAGATTTAGTCTTCAAGACACTCTTCAAAGCCATTTATGGCATGAATTATCGATTTGACTTCTTTATCTGAAAGGAATTCTGTGGAATATCCCTCAAATCATAGTGATTTACACATCGTTATGTCACTATTGATTAAGATTTTATTCAATCAACCTCATCCTTTAAGTGAGAGATCCCCTAACCTAGGCCTCATTTTTAGGAGTAAGTCCCAGTCACAATTCTTTTAACAAGGTCCTCCTTCTCAGGAGTAATCTTTAATCCTAATTTGGGCATCCTCTTCAGGAGTAAGCCCTAAATCCCTTAATTTTTTCATGTCTCTTAATCTGGGCCTCCTTTTCAGGAGTAATCCCCAGTCATAATTCTCTTAACCAGTCCTAATTTTCCTTTGATCTGGGATTCCTTTTCAGGAGTAAAACCCAAATCATATTTCCTCTCCTAATTTGGACCTCCTTTTTAAGAGTAAGACCCTAAGTTAGAGTATTCAAAATCTCCATAAAGCACATATACATTTATAGACCCTTCTCCTGGATTTCTTCCCTAAAGTAAATCCTAACCTTTCATTTAACTGGGAAGTCATACATACATAAGCCCCACATTATTTCTCATGATTGCATCTTTCATGGCACAATTGTCTAATTTTTTACCAATACCTCTTATTTCTCACACCGAGCATGACTCACGTGAGATTAGAGTGTAAAAGTAATTATGACATCCTTCTTTGAGCCATCAATCATAAACATAATACTCCCTTACTCGAACTACGTGGTTTTTGATTCCTTTTCCAAAACAAAGGATACGTAGGTAGCCCATCTGCGGGTTCGATCCTAACTCCGATATAATCCATGTCCTTCTGAATGGAAATAAACTTCAAGTGCCCCACTGAGTGGCTTTGAAACCATCATGGACATCATAATGACCAAGAGACTTTTATATAAATATACTGAAGGATACCAGTGACCAAGAATCTTTAATAAATACAGATGATCCTCTATCGATGAAGAACCTCGAATACATATAAAAGATTCTCAAAATTTCGTACATATTTTATAATTGATTTTAATATCTAAAGGAAAGCTCATTTTATAGTTGGTAATGTAATAAGGATTCACGAACATAACATAAATCTATAAAGAGAGTCCTGGAATAGACAATAATTCCCCTCAAAAATAGGTGTGATGAGTCTGACCTCTCATCCTCTCGACCAATGCAAATTCCTAAGCCTCATCAGTCCACAAACTAATGAGCCCCTACCATTGGAAAGTAGGTCTAAATGGATGTGGAATCATTGGATGTTTCCAGTTCTATGAACAATCCCATTTGAAACCGATCGTAAAAGTTTGAACCTCCCATCAAGAGGTCATCCCCGAATTCCGAGGGAAACAGAGTCCTAAAGAGGAGGTGTGCACAGGATTGGGGACATGCATGAAAAAAAATTGAACTGAGTGAAAGATGGATGTGAAAAAGGGAATGTGGCACATGAATGAAGGTTATTTTGATGGAACTATCTATAGGTGATAGATGTGTACAATACAGGTCTATTTCACAGACTTTTTTTAGGCCATAATTGAAACTGTGTGAGGGTCATGCCCTTGTGGGACCACTCGAGGGGGACCCATGGAGGACCATTCATGCAAGATCCTATACCTTTAATCCATAACTTCTACACCAACATGGAAGGGGTTATCTTTCTCACATGGGAGTGACGGTTCAACTTCCAAAGAGTTAACCTGAAGGGGAGGGGGGTTACCTTCTTTTTATAGATGAATGTTTCATCAAGAAGAACATATGAAGGAGTCTTATAAGGGAGAGTTTGATGGTGCATTGGACACGCAAGGGTTTTACGCACGGTCTTATGCCTTGCATATTGGCCTCCAAACATACGCACAAATACATTTTCCTTATTGGAGTGGTATGTTGAGTCAAATTGGGTCTTCAGTTTGCTCAAGGATGGTTACTTATGGCCTGTTATGATGTGGGGATTCCTAACAATAATTCATATTCAATCCCTTGATTACTGAGATATTGTTCAAATGTTGACCATGCAATTTAATTAATGTGGGGAGAATGTAACACCATAGAATTCTAAAGAATGAACATTGTACTTGATAGCATGTATCAAACACATCACGAAGCACGTAAGGGAAAATAATACCCCAAGAATTTACATTATATTTAACATTTTAAATTAATAAAATAAATGATATATCATGCAGTGAACTGGATATTGAGTTATCATACAACGCATGTAATAATGAATTTCTTCAAATAGATTTTCTTTCAATCAAGATCGAGTTTGTACCGAATAACGATATATCATTGAAATATTATTTAATATAACCTGGACATTAAATTATTAGTTATGAAAAGCATAACGTAATATATGAAAACTTATGGTTTAGAAATAAATAAAATTAATACATTTTTTACAATTTAATTACCAATGAATATGGAAACCAATTGATTATAAGGTAAAATATTATTATTTTTATGATCAGAAAATTATTTTACCGAAATGAATAATATTTATTATAATATGTGAGTTATATTAATGTGATATATATTATATATTCAATAAAATATTTTTTATATTCATGAAATAAATTTTACACGATTAATTTAAAAAAACTCAACTTTATGCATAATGTAATATATTTTTATTAAGGCATATTTACCGCCTTTTAATAGAGATTTTATTTAATGTACATTTAATTGGAACTTCTATTGATTATATATTTTAAAATAAACATTATATATTAAAGGTAAAAATAAAATTTAGGTTAGTGTAAATTTTTTGATGTTTTCTGTGAAGTTTCATTTTTTATTGAATAGTGAAAAATAATGAATATTAGTTCAAAAATGATTTTTAATGTATTTTATTCACAATGTTAAATTATGTTTTAGAATTGTTTCAATATTTAATTAGGTAATTTTTTACCAATTAATCCAATTTAGTTCATTTGAATAAATTTCACTTTTAAATTGATTATAGAAACATAGAAATCTTTTGGACATATGACCTTTAAAAAACCAGATTTGTAATCCCTTCTACAGAATTAAATTTAAATTAATTTCTAACACTTATATGATTAGAATTTTTATAAAATATAATTCATATTTCTAATAATATTATTTTATAATTTCTAAAAATTTCAACATATTTTTTTCCAAAATGATTAGTTTAAGTGATTAAAATTAATTACAACAATTAAGGTTATATTAAGTTTAATAAAGGATTAAACCATAGCCTTAAGGCCCAAAAAACCTATATACTTGTCCAATAGATATTTTCTGGAAATATATAGACCATATCATATGTTTTATCTAATTGGGTCGATTATTTGATCCACTGACAACATGAAAAACTTGTGGAGGATTCTTGTCAAAATATTATAAGATTGCCACTCCTCCTCCATCATAAAGGACACCACTTCTCCCCCATTCCTCAATCCTCTAAAAACCCATTGGTTCAGAAATTATATACCCAAACCACATAAAAAACACTCCAATATAGCTTTATAACTACCTTGGAGAATAAATCCCTCTAAGGAATATCTTTGGTATAAACCTAAAGGATTTACCCGATTTGAAGGTAACAGTTTGCAACTATCTCTTTTCATTATTTTCTTCTACACTCCCAATAATAGTATTATTACATGATTACAAAATAGGAAATTATACTAAAAAACAAGAATTGTTTATGATTTTATTTATACCTACACTTACACACTCCTCCATTTAAAGGGTAATTAACATAGTGTTTTTGTGTACGATGAACTACTTTCTCATGAAATGATGATTGTTCATTTTTTCCCTTTACAACCTCTCATGGGGGAATTTATCAAGGATAATATGTTTATATATGATAAATATGATATTTAAAATATATTTATTATTATTTAACATTTATTTATAAAAGAACTTTATTCTTTCAATCTTGTGTAAATATAATAATTTTGATTAAGGTAGTGATGAATATTTCCCCTCAATGTGATGTGGATCATTCGTTACATAAATGGAATGTATAAATGATGATATTAATAATAATCTTTAAAATATATGAAATATATATTATACTAGAATTATGATATACATATATCATTTTCTTTTAATTCTTTTAATAAAATAAAGAAATAAAAGTCGAATTCATGTGTACGTACGGTATATCATATCCATGAACTGTATATTAAATTTTGTATATCCAAACACTAAAAATTATTATAAATAAATATATATTGAATATATTAGATAATTAAGTCATGATTTACATTCTTTAGTTTATGAAATCAATTTACAATTCATAACATACAAGTAAAAGTAGGCAATTAAAACCCAAAATAGTTAAAATAATGAATGTGTGTTAACAAACAAGTAATAAAATGTTATAAAAATTAATTTATGATATTATAGACATGATTTTGACTCTATTATATGTTATTAAAATATTTTAATCCACTATACATGAGGATAAATACCATAAAACACAAATGAGTTTTAAGGAATGGGATTATTTTCTCACTTTTCATTCCATGTTCCATATACCATTACCATGCATACTTATTTTGTATTGTGTATCTACTACCCATTTTACGATATTATGTCATGAAATCATGTATTTCTCAGGATATTAATATTTTCTTTTAATTAATGTGGAATAATTATTTCAATGTTTCAAGGTTGTAGGAGACATTATGGAATGTTTAAAGATCATTTTTCACAAGAATGTTTCAATGTCAACAACCCTTATTGTTACTTATAGTCTTCTAAGGTATTATTGATAAATCAAATTAATTATTCAATATGGAAATATGATAAGGAACATTTTTTATTAATTAAACCAAATATTTTATATAATAGTAATCCTATGGAATGGTATGACACAAGTTGGGGACTACTTAAGGTAATACCTTCAAATTGGGGACTAGTTAATGAATTCCCCTGGATGCACCGATAATATCATGATATGAAATAGTTGGATAGCCACCGTATATGGTGTTCTACATGATAGTTAAACTTCCTTGTGAAGGTATTGATTGTAATGGTTCAATGTACCTAGGAAACCTGGTGTCCATCAAATAAAAATATTATTCCTTTATTTATTATTATTACAAGAGATTTTACATCAAAATATTTATAGATACTTTTAATATTCATTTCATTGATTAATTGGAATGTTTTTCAGTTTCTTACCTTTCCATATTGAGTTTTCCTTATCAATTTATTTGAATGATATGTGTTATTAGTCATTTAACATTCCATTTCTATTTATTCTTTTTTATTCATTATTGATTTCACATTACATATCCCTACTGTGAATTTGAGATCATCTTTATTATGTCTCATTTCAACCTTTTATGAAGAGGAATCCTTTGAATTATTTTCAAGGATGTTATTCATTTATTTTTATTAAGTATCATGTTTTTATTCTCAATTTCCCAATTTATTATGGGTATCATGTATATAATATGGATCAACCAAAAATTTAAACTAATCAGACCTTCAAGATTTAATTCATTAAAATCATTCCAATTTAATAAAATATTGCACTAGATCCACGATTCTAGGGTCAGAAATTTACATTTATCATATATTAAAATCCTTCATAAGGTATGTTAAATAAAATTTGAATTACCCTAATAATATCACTCTAGAGTTTAAACCTAGGTTTATAGCATGTTTTAATTCTCCATGAACTAGAATAATTATCAAGATATACTTAACTAACTTTTTTTGGGTATATTTCCCCAATGTTAATTTGTTTCAAAACCATGTAAACTTTTTGTATATAAACAATTTTTTATTTACATAGAGAATCCAAACTATTTTCATTACCATAAATTTTAATTTTATATTATATATAAGATTATCATAAGGGTTCTCACTAAAATTTCTTCATCATAGTATCCAAAAGGTTCTATACATTTCCTTGGATAGAAACTATAGATCCCATATTTTTCATACAAAAATATTACATCATATTTTAGGAATATACAATACATTTAACAATACTACATGCCTAAGGATTTTAGAGGATTAGTATCTTGGGAAACATGGATTCATAATGAACTTGTATATAAAATAACTACATCATTTTAAACTGATTTATTCACAACAATAAGCCTTTATAGATATATAATACATAAAATCATTCTTCATGACTAGGAGAAGGGAAACAAAAGAAACGGAGATATCAAAGGCTTAGTATAGGTAAACATAAGTGATATAAATCAATGATCATAATTGATAATAATATAGAAAGAGGGGTATGAGAACATTATCAATACATACAAAAATAACACTCAATCAATCAAATATATTTAGTCATGAAACATTCCTTAAGGGTTTTTCGAAAAGTAAATAATACGTAAGAGTGCATAATCACAAATAATAAACAATGAGACATGAAAACACATCGTAAAAATATAAAATAAGTTTTTGGGATGAAAATAATCCTATAAAATAATTTCATTTTTCAAGGATCACTACCAAAACTCTGATAGTAAATTGGGTTCACTTCCCATTCCATAATTTCCTTTGTGAAGTTTCACAACTAGTACAATCTTATTCGACAAAGTCCCTTACCAAAATCAGTTCACTCTGTATTCCAATCCTTATTATCTCTTGATATATCCTTCTTCATAATTCTGAGCTCTCCCATAATAGAATTAAAGCATACATATGTGTTCCATAAGATCATACTAAATTCATCATATCATTAAATCATATGTCATGGATGGATATAGGTTTCATAAACATTTATTAATCATAATCATAAATAATAAAGAGAAATAATAAAGTGGTTAAAATTATCTCATATCACCAGAAAATCATAAAAATATTAAATGATGTTATTTTAGCTAAAAATACCTTTAAAATATCACTAGAAAATTTCATGAGCAATGTACCATTTTTATTTGAAATCAACTTTTTATAATAAGAAAAATTCTAAAATTTTGTAGAATTTATTTTATTTGAAAATAACCATGGAATATTATAAAGTAATATTCAATGAAAATATTATTCATGATTGTGGATATAAACATTCAAGAAGTTTAAATTTAATAATAATTATTTTCACATTGTTGGTAAAAATTTAGAATCATCATGAAATGGTGATATTTTTATAAAAATTTGTGGAACATTTTGAAGGATTTAAAATAGTTTTCATTGAAAATTTATGTATAATTAAATTTTTTATTTGAGAGAGATAATTTAAAATTGTTGTATTATAGTTTATTAAAATGGATGTGAATTTATGAATTTAGAACTTTTGGAATTTGTTGTGAGTTTCTGTTTAAAATTTATTATTACGTTCTCATATTTCAAAATGTATAAAAAGTCAGCCAGACTAGCTATCCCTCAACTAGGGGCCATCTAACCACCTATGTATCCCACAATGGGGTTTTCCAACTAAGAAAGACATTAGGAGATTCTGCCCCATGGAAGCATTAAAGAGAGTCCTTATGAAGGGTTGGCCCATGTTTATGTGTGTAATTGAGTGCCCCCCTGGGTCAGGCATTTCAACCACTACTAACACCCCATACATTAGAAAAAAATCACAGCCACTAATCACTTTTTATATGAGATAAGGATTTAAGTGGGTACTATTCCCATTATGTAAAATTCCATCATCATGCTCCGACTCCACTACCCCATGCTCAGACACCTCTTCACCACCATTATCTACTACGAACCACCACTTGACCATGATCCTCCATTACTACTATCACTAGGAACTCTATTTCAATACCAGAAGAGCTCAATATTGATTGGAAGTACAACTAAAAAATCATAGATGACTTGGGATCATCTTTTGATCCATATATAAAACAAATGAAACACCTTTCAAAGATTCATTTTTCCACTATGAAGGAAATAAGAAATTGAGGGAGATCCTTCTATTGTTGCTAAACATAATGGATTGAGTCACGAAATTTCACCACTTCCACCCACGTTGATCCAAAGGGATTTCCACAAACCCAATTATTCCACATACACTAAATCCATGCACAACCATAGGGGATTAACACTCAACCCCAATTTTTTTACCCACACCATTAAAATACTAAAACCTAATATCATCATTATATTTTCAAAGATAAACCAAGTAGGTCGAATGGAAGAATTAAATTTAAAAATTAAATATTTTAAATGAAATATAGAAAAAAACTCGTTAGAGGCATCTCTTTCTATATAAAGGGGGAGCATGACCATTTCTAGGAGGTGACACTACTAGAGAGAAAGATCGAATGCTACTGATGCATCTATATTTTTGTTTCTTCTATATTTAATTTTTTATTTTTCATTATATTCTCTTTTTTTGGTTAATTAAATTTCTATTTGTTTTATTTTTAATGTAATTAGTGCATGATTATTTTTATTTAACTTGTTTATTCTACCAATTTCTTTCTCCTCCCTTTTTCTTCTTCTACTACTACTATTCTTCATTTAAAAACATATCAATACATTTTATATATTCCCATTTCATTAATCTTATTTTCATCTTCTTATTCTCGTTTTAAATCATCCCTATTTTTTAATTTTTATTCCTTTGGCTTCTTCTCTTAATAATTCCTCCATCATGACCTCTTACACTCAATAATGGGTGGTTAACTAGAGGCTTGTCCTAAGTGTAGTTAGGTGTTCTTGAAATAATTATTATAGTTCATTTTATGTTTATGGAATATATGAGTTTCATGCATGTGTGTGAGAATTTTCTTGCACAACATAAAAAATTAACTTTATTAATACTCTTTAATTTTTACCTTTTCCCTCCCTTACATTGATTATAAGCTATTAACATGGTGAAGTTTAGTCAATCAATGGATGTAATTATATATAATTGAGAATGGTCCAAGAATATTTGTTACTCTTTATTGACATGTACCATCAACCATGATTATTAGAGGATATGGAATTTAGATTTCTAAAGAAATTAAATATTACAAAATAGTAAATAAAAGGATATTAATTCACGCATGAGATTTTGTAATTTTATTGTCAAACTAAATTTGAACAAATATAGGAGAATACTGATAGCACACAAAACCTTTCCTAGGACCTAGTGATTTCTTCATTATTTTATTCTATTTATTATTACAAGATAATTTATAATTTCTTATCATTCAAATATTTTAGAATGAAATTAGTGGCCCAAACATTTATTATTAATTTAATAAAATAATAATAAAAATTCCAGTATTTATTACGAGAATTAGATTAATTATGTACAAAACTATGACACTCATCAAGTGAGATGGCTTTGTTCAGCTATTGTACGACACTAAGAAAACATAGAAATTTTCTTTTCCCATTATCTATGGTATGTGTTTATCAAAACTAGCACCATTTTTAGCATAAAATGAATAGTTCAGTTTTTTTCACAGAATAGATTGTTTTCGTTGACTTTAAATACTACTAGAATTTCCTTCATTTATGGTGTTTTAAAATAATTACATTATTAGTCAATGAAACAATTACTCAGTGATGCACGATAAAAATAATGTGTTATAAAATATTAGATGGCCATCCTATATAGGCTCCATGAACTCACTAACCTAGCCAAAAATATATTGAATGGAAATGACAAAAGTCTTTAATTTTATAATATAGAAGATATGGTTGATAAAGTCAAAACATATTAACTAATAATAAAGGTCTAGGAGGATGTTTCACTAGAGCTACCCAAAATTTCTAAACAATTCCCAGAATTTGAGGCCAATCTCAAGGAATATAATCATTCCAACCATTTTTAGAGCCATATTTGAGCTATCATGATGAACTATATTGGATCCATAATGATGAATACTTACCTAATGATCTATGATTTGGAGATAAAGTTGATATGGATAGTATCTAAAATGATTATGAGGTTCATAATGATCTCTTAACTTCTTAAAAATAATAATATTCATCACCATTGCTTGTGTCTCAAGTCATTTATGAAGAGGAAGCCACCCAAGTTGTAGAATTTAAACAAAAGACGGTGGTTCTAGAAGAACTATCTCTACTTGACACCATCCAAATCCAAGAGTCACTCACCATTAATGAAGAGATTTATGTTAAACCAAATAAAGTAGTTGATCTTATCTCAAACTAAATTTCATTTCATTTTATTGAATATGAATTGATTTTTAGTTCCCACTACTTTAAATTTTCATATTCTTAAAATCAATGTTATTCCTTTGATGAAGACGAAGACACAACACATTCACCTAATGATGAACTCATAGAGCTCATAGATTTTTATTAACATTTTTTTGAGGAATCCCATGAATGATTCCAAGTTTTTGATCCTAATGAAACAAATATAGAGGCTACTAACTTTTAAAGGTACAATTTTAATTTCAATTTCAATTTTTTCTTGTGAAATTACATTTTTTACTTTCCCTTTGTTCATTTAATACCTATAGAACAAATTGATCAAGTACTGGACAAGAATGTGATAGTTGTAAAAGTAGAAACCAAAGAAGAAGGATGATCTATACTTCATACAACCCCCTCTATGAAATATAAACCTAATTATGAATGGTATGTATCATGTGTACCATATCCATGGATCATTCCTTTCAAATAATAAAAAAGTGTATGTAGGGAAAATCCACATTTGGTGGTCTAAATCCAATAAGATCAAACCATTACCAGATTATGGATAACATATTTTACTTCCCTCCAGATGCTGTAAAAATCTACATCCTGCATGGGAGATTAAACCAAGTCTTATCATTCTATTTTTAATCAATTAATTTATATTTAAATTTCATTCTTATAATTATTTTAGCATACATCCTACTTCCTCTATAATTTTTATCTTCAATGAAATGATCCTTGTGGATAATTGATTAATTTACATTTGTAAGACATTAATGTAACAAATAATCCCTTAAAAATAATGTAAGAGTACTAATGATTCATTACAATAGGGATTTCACCTTTATAATAATCTCTGAAACACCCATAATTTTTTTCCTAAAAACATAGGTTGCGATTTGAACTATAAATTCCATTCACTTGCATTGAATTTATGCTTTACTTGACTAATAAAGGATACATGAGTTTATTTAGAACCCTATAATTCCATGTTTTATATTTCATTGGTAATGATAATGGATGATTAAAATGGATAACTCAAGGATAATACATAAGAATGGATAATGAAATGAGGACTCATGGATTGAGGGAATTATTTGATTCATGTAAAAGAAATTTCCCCATCATTTTTCTGGAATTAAATTCTTAAATTTAGTTTAATTGTTTTGTTTTGATTATTCATTCACAAATTGATTTTCCAAAATCATATATCTATTACTTATAGGATTTCTAAACCCAATATTTCATATATTATCCTAAACATATTTCATAATTTATTATGGAACACTCCACCTACGATAACTTGCAATTAATCTTTCCAATTGTAATCACTATGAAAAAACACACGTAAATATTTCGAGGCATATGATGAAAATCACTTATTATGGATACCACCTTATGCATTAATCCTTGTTTAACCTATAGTAACAATGAAATAACTTGTTTGGAATGATCCATATTTCAAGGTATATTTATCCATTCTAACCTTACTCATTGTGTTGATACATATTTTAATGTTGAAGTATGTGGATGAAGGGAGTCATGGAGGAAAGGATAATCTACATTATAAGGGAATTATTTAGTGGTGTTATATTTTGTACCGGGGAAGGTTTATTGATTCATTTATTATTCTTCATAGTTTTCCCTTCATGAAAAATATAATTAAAATGAAAACAATAGGAAAAAAATGTGGGTTCGGACAAGTTAGTGTCAAAAATCACCATCACTATACCATTTATTTTTCAAAATATGTGCTTAGGCGGTGTATGTGATATACATTCTAGTCATATCTTTTGAAAAAGGAAAAAAAGTAAAAATGGATAAATGAAAAATTGAGAAAATCCAGGGAGTAAATCATTCTTTGTACGTCTATTATTTCAGTACATATTTTTCATTTGGGGAAATGGGATTCAATCATTGAAGGGGAGAATGTTATCCACTTTTAATTTGGTATCATGATTTATAGTTTAGAGATAAGTCTCCTCCCACGAGACTTAATTTTTAAACATAAATTTTGACTATCCTTAAGCCTTAGATTCATTAGAACCTTGATTAAAAATCCATAATGATTTTATTTTCCATCTTTTATTTTAATTGGGAGAACTTAGTTCCTTTAAATGATTATGCATATGAATCACATTCTCATGATATGAAAACAATTGTACTTGAATTAATATCCTGAGTTATGGGATAAAATATTCAAAAGTAAGGTATATCATGTGTAAGAATGTTTAATAATAATGAATTATGGAACTTGAATGGATAGAATAATAATATCCATCATTTTAATTAGGAAAATCTAAAATAGAGGAATTGATTGTTTCATTAAAAAATTAGAAATTGAATAGATATTTTATGTGAAAATAAAAATTTTATTTACCATTGATATATTTTTTATTTCATTTCTTTTAATTTTGAATAATTGTAGAATTGGTGACCTTTGGAGTTCATTATTGACATTTAATGCATGATGAAAATTATTGTTTGTGTGTGGGGGTATTTTGACACAATCATATTTTTTCTATAAAATTTTAATTTTTAAGGTTTTTATGTATTTTTTAGTTGAAATATCTATATAATTATATATTTTATGAAAATTTATGACATTATAAAAAAGTGTGAAAATTGATTCAAATGTATATGAATTGATGAATTTTTAACTTTTTATTTTTGAATGTGTTTGGGATTAATTTTTCTAATTAAGTATTCATATTTTCTAAATTTATTTTAGGTAAAAATTCAACCATGATAGGTAGCCCTCAACATGTTGAAAACATGTCCACAATGAGGATGGTTGACCAAGCTAGACACTAGGAGATCCTAATGAAAAAGGAATTTAGATATACACTACATGGAGGCCCATATTCTTGGGATGGGCCTAAGCCAACACATGCTAGTCCAGAATTTGTCCCATGTGTGTGCATGTGTTTGTCTAGGTTCCCCCCTCAATAATGTAATTTGATATACTAATCACATGACATAAATTATTATCCAACATGGTGGAAAATAACACATTATATGAGGGACAAGGATTAAAGAAATTACAATTTTAACTAATAATAACATCATCATCATGTTCCAGCTCTACTTCCCCACGGTCGAACACCATTACACCACCTTTTTCCAATACCAACCACTACTCGACACTAGTCCTGCAGCACTAATATTCACTAGAAACTACATTTTTTGCTAAGAGAGATCAATGTTGAGATAAAGGACCACTTGCAAAGGTCATTATGACTCGAGATCCTCTCTAGAACTAAAGATGACCACCATGAACCCCTTTTCGAAGCATTATCTATCCATTATGAAGGATTGATGAAACCATGGGAGATCCTTGTTCTGTATCCACACAAGGATAGTTCAGCCATGTCATTTCACCACTACCACACACCCATATCCACATGGAGTTTCCACAACCTCATACATTCCAGATGCACTAATTCCATGCATGACCAAATCAGAAGAGGAGTGATGCCCTACACTTTTTTTATCTACTCCACTCCAAATATAAAAAACCTGAGATCATTAGACTTTTTTAAAAGATACATAATGTGAGACTCTTGATATATTTAAAATTATATATTCAAAATATTAAATTATGATATATAAATAATAAATGTGGAATAATTTCTCTTCATTCTAAGGGAGGACTTGGAAACTACCAAGATATTACATTGCTGGAGGGAAGACTCTATTGCATATGGTATTTACATTTTTTGATTATTTTTTATTTGTTTTCTCTACTAATTTTAGTTTTCATGTAATTAAAATTTCTTTTCTTTTATTTTTAATCTAATTTATGAATGATTGTTATTATTTTATGTGTTTCTTCAACAAATTTTCTTCTACTTATCCTCCTCCTTCTTTTATACTCTTCCTTATATTTTATTATTCTTCTCACATTCTGTCTATAAATTTTATATATTTATTTTCATTAATTTTATTTTATTCCTTTTATTATGTAAATATATCACTCATCACTATTAATTTTCTTTTAATTATTTCATATTTTTATCTTCGCCTTCCACAATCATGACCCATTACCCTCAATAATTAGGGGATGACTTGTGGATTGGATAAGGGGAGATTAGGTGTTCTTGAATTCATTTTTCAGGTTTTTATTATTTTTTTGGTAGATGATAGTGACATTCATGGGTGTAGAGATTGTCTAATACAACATGTAACTAAACTCTATTTCTATTATTTTATATTAAACTTTTATCTCACTTTTATTGATAGTATGATCTGCACATGATGAAATTTTGATGATAAATGGATTAACCATCAGACGATGAAGCCAGGTCCTAGATGATGTCACTATCCCTATTAAATTGTGTCATCAACCTTGATTATAGGAATATGTGGAATTCATATTTCAAAAGGTATTCGAGAATTAAAATAAAAAAATTAAAAGATATTAATCCATGTTTGATATTTTATAATCAGATTAACAAGAGAAATTGAAAAAATAAATAACGAAGAATAATCATAGAACTCAAAACTAATTCTATGACCATGGTATTTCTTTCAAATTTCAATCTGTTTAGGAATTCATCGAAAGGAGCAATTTTTATTCATTTCAATATTTTTATATGTTATAAAAATACCAAACATTTCTTACTGTTTTCATAATACAATATAATAAAAAAACAGGTTCGTCATGGGAGAATTAGATTAGGTAAAAAAACTATGAACCTCCTATCCTGAGCTGACCCTAGTCAGCAACCATGCTAGATTAATAAATCAAATAAATTTACTTTTTCTATTCCATATGATAAGTGTGTGTCACACCTTCTTAAAAAAATGATTAGAATATTACATTAAAAAATTATATAAATTTTAACATAGGTAAAAATAAATTTATTTAATATTTGGATAATAGTAAAAATATTATTGAAAAAATTTAAAATAAAATATGGATACGTAAGAAATTCTTCGCCACTGAAGTGAAAAACATTATTGATTTTCCATAAAAATATTATTTTGGTATATTGAGTTATTAGGGAGAGGATAATGAAAGAAAAAAATTAAATATCAATAAATAATAATAGGATAGTAAAATAAATTATATGTGGGAGACATAGATCATATAAATTCATCGTTAAAAAAATTATTTATAATAAATCCAGGTAAAAATGATAATATTACATAACCCCCTTACCTCAAGTTATAATTTCTTCATAACCTCTATATCCTTATTTGTAATAAATTTAAATTTATTATACATATATATTATAAACATAATCATACCTAAAATACTATAAATTGTTTACTTAATATCTAATCAACTGGCCACAAATAATATTTCATTATCATTATCATTTTGGGTGTTAACTACTTCATTTTTGTGGTATGTTTTGGTTTATTGGTTTCTCCCCTTAAAAATTGATCATGGTAAATTCATATATAAAATGTAAATAATTATAAAAATTTAATATATATTAATTATATAAATATGTTTTACCTTTCATATAAATCTATGGTGAAAAATAAACAACATCACTATGTGGAGAAGGGAGTCCATACATATGCATGTGTGACGTTCCAATTATTTGATGGATGAAACAAAAAAAATGTTAAAAATTAATTCATATTTTTAGAATAACTATTATAACATGAATATCATATATAAAATTTTAATATATCATAATAACCAAATATGAATGATGTTGGATGAAATTGAGTAGCATCGTTATTTCGATGTGGTAGTCCACACGTACACACAAAGAATTATTTCATATCCCATTGGATTAATAAGAGGTGTTAAATGGTAATATCAAATTCATAATAAAGTATTAGTTTATTTATTTATACATTATTCATTTTTTAAGGTTAAATCATTTTTAGAGGAGGTATAAGAAGAAATTAAATTGAAAGAGTTAGGTTAAAATATATACCTCTTATTTGATAGGCCTCCTTGGGATTACTCTTTAATTATTAAAAGATTCATCTTATGATAAGAACAGAAAAACTAGGATGAAGAGAAGGATTAAAGTATGTTTTTGGAGTTTTTATATTCTATGATAGACGACTCAAATGCTGAGAATAATGGATGATAATAGGTTCCCTTTTATAAGTGACGGGAGTGACAAAAATGAAGTTTCTTAATGGATTTCAACTATTTATGTTCACATTCCTCGGAACGCGGATCCAACTAGATGTATATTTTATGGTATGATAATATATGGTTGAAATATATTCATAAATTAACAATTTTTATGTGTGTGGAAATCCAATCCTTATCTCATGGTTTAACCCTCAATAATCATGTTATAACTATAAATGTGGTCATTTTTTTACTATTATTACTACTAGGTACGAATAAAAATTATGTTTTCCATATTAAATTATATTAATTATTATTGTTTAAAATATTTAATTATTTTTAATATGTTATTTTTCTGGAAGTGCCAAAATTTAATTTTAATATAGTGCACAAACTACAATGAAAACGTGTTTCCTGAAAAATGAATTTTAACAATAAAATATAATGTAATTTCATTAATTTTCTTGAAAAAAACATAAAATGAATGTTAAAATATTAAATTGAATATAGAAAATATTTATATCATAAAAAATTTTAATAAATGAGGATTAAATTAAATTATTAACATAAAAACACATTACACATACTTTTATGCTCCAAAATTAACTTATTCCAAAATAAAGTACAATAATGATCCCTATATAATTAATTATATAAATTAAAATTAAATGATACTTAAGATAAATTAATATCTACTTCCAAAAATAATGATACATTTAGTTGAGAATAAATGATAAATTTTACTAAAAATAGTATTATTTCACTATTCTCTAATTATTTTTAGAAAAATAAAAAAATATACCCCTAAGATAATATTGAAATAATTATTTTGAAAATTTAACTAATTTCTTAAGATTAAATTTCTATAACTGGTATAAATTTTTCATAAATATTTTGTTGAAAATGTTATGAAACCATTTTTGAAGAGAATATATTTTAGAAGTGTAAAATGTCTTTACTAAACACTAATTAATTAATTATTTTGAATTTTTTGTGACGTTGTTTTTTTAATTATATGAATTATTAGTATTTTGATGAATATACTTGAAGATATGTGATGAGTTATAATAGGATTATAGTGCTTGGAGAGGCACGATATTGATATAATAAAAATATAAAATATATTTTATCAGATGAAAGCAGTTTTTAGAAATAATAGAATAAATACATAACAAATTCTTGGATGAGAAATATAAGATAAATATTTATTACAAAATATAGGTTTTATAGTATAGATAGATTCATGTTGATTGGTGGTAGACATTGGGTTATTGCATATGTTGGTTGGTGCATTAAATGAATGAATTAATTATTTTTAATTAATTTATATAATTTCTGTAAACATTAAAATAATATATTAATACACAATTTTATGTTTTCATAGGGTTATAAATATAAACATGGGAGTATTATATAAGAAGATAAATTTTTATTTATTGGGGTAATGATATTGGGATTGGAAAACGACGATGAATGAATCGATGTGAACACTGAGGTTGACAGAGAACACAACAAATCTTCTTCAGCATCGCTACCAGATGAATTATTCATCAATGATCAATCCATAATCATGGTAGAGATCATAATTTGTAGTTTTTTTCATTAGAATAATACTAATTGATTTATATATCTACTTTTTATTGATCTATGATAATTCATCCTTCACAATAGCTTCTTTGGTAAATTGAATTTTTAAATATGATTATATTTACTATCCAATGATTCAATATTAATTTCTTATATATATATATATACATTAATAATCATCCATTATCTAAATTTAAAATTATGGATTCACCATATTATTTGGATTTCCTCCACTATTCTTTGAATTATTCAACGTTGGCCCATGAGGTCATGGTTTGACCTTACCGTGGTTGGGTCAAGCTTGATAAAACCCCTAGATTCATGGAATCTATGAGAATGACTTGTGGATAAAATATTTGGGGATGTATCACGTTATGTTGTGGGATTAAGGTGATTACTTCATGTATTTGATACCAAGAGCAGTGAAAAGAAGCAACAATATGTGCTACGACATCCCAAGGAAGAACATATTTTAAATATCCTGCCACTAGAGGACGAAGATCGATTTTTGATGATGATAGCCTTGATTTCAGTTGGTCAAATTCTTAGATTTTTATTGATGATGGAGGATCTAGGATCCATGTAGATAAATTAGTTTTTCTATAAATATTTCAACTACACGTCATGTAGTATGAATGAACAGATGCCATGAAGTTCAGGATATTCAACAGATAGGGTTTTTAGCTGGGTTAAGGATCACCCAATTTGTGGTCGGGACTACACTCTATGTGAACCTACCCAGGTAGCCAACCCTTGTGAATAATATACATGTCTTGGGACCTCGAGTGGTCAGACATGACATGTCACCTTTAGGACATGATGCGTTGTTGTGTATGGCCAGCTGACACGTGTTCTTGGTGTACACGCTCAGGACCACAGGTAGACATACATTTCATATGACCATATATACTTGTTGTGTAGTGTGATATGGATTCTCAGGATGTATCTTGGGGTGAACATGCCAAGGTGATGAGGAGAGTTCACACGTCATGTATCCCAGTGAAAATGTAATATACATCGCTCTAATGATTCTTTATTCTATATCCATTTCTTTAAACCATAGATTTCAACCAAAAATAGCTGATACAATTTTTTTCCCACATATTACGTGATGGTAGCCTTTATTGTGTATTTTGATATATGACATGAGGTGTTGTTCGTGTGACAATTATTCAGTTAATTCATAGATGATGATAATTACTAGGAATGATGATTAGGGAGATTTCATGGTTGGAAACCCCTATTGTACTATGGTGCAAGTCGCCCATACTCTCTAAATAGGATGAGTGGAACCCCACTATCTCACTAGGGTGTGGGTCATCTTTCTACTTATCAAGGACCCTCTATCATGCAAGGGCATGGATCCTATTCCTACCAAGTGACACCCCACAATCGCACTAGCAAACATTTCATATATATACAAATTTAGTGGAACCCCCTATCATACCCGGGTGCAAGTTCTATGCCTATCTAGTAGACCCCCCCCCCCAATAGCAGGACACGACAGTCCTCTATCTACTAAGTGTCACACCCTTGTCATTGTAGGGTGTTTTCCTATATCTAGAAAGTAGAACCTCATTATTTCATTGGTTCATAGGTCTACCATCTACTGAGAAAAATCCCCTATCACATTAAGTGTGTGAATACATTAATGAATATTGTTCCCCCAAAACTATATATCACAATGGTGAGGTAAAATTCATCTATACTATTTCCTGTAAAAAATTTTAATAGGATCAAAACTAATGATGGAACCTTGGATTTTTAGGGATAAACCATCATTTTTTAATGGGATGCAGTGATAAAGATCCCCTTTATATCTTAATTGGGCTTCTTCTTGATCATATTTGGGTTATTATGGTTTTGCCTCATGTTATGATTGACATAAATTATTAGGTTTAGTTTACTAATTTCATATCATTCTATTACCCTGTTTACATTTTTTGGGGTTTCCTACTAGGTATGTACATACTCATCCCTACAAGGTATTAACCCAAAAATTCCATTCCTTATGTAGTTGAGAGATACATCATAGGTGAAATTGGTGGATCAAAGTAATGCTAGGGTGTATTGATCGTGTTCAATGGTTAGACATGTAGACTGGGATCCAGGTTCTCTTTAGATTTTTTCCTATTGTTTCCATGTTGGGACTTCATTTATGATGGGAAATTTATTTTTAACCATTATTATTTGGTTTATTTTTCATAGTCTAAAGTATTTTTTAGAGGTTTTTCATGCATGGTTATACTCTATATGTTGATGATTTATTTATTCCTCTTCACATCCACATAGAGATTTTTGAATTCATTGGTATATATACTTTAGATAAGGCCTCCAATTATATTTAGACCCTATCAGTAATTGACATTATCCCCTTTGCTATTTTGGGTAGGATTTGGGTCATCACACCTATATTTTCTCAAGAAAACCAAGCCTCAGTTAGGCATTTCATGATAGAGTAGTATCTTAGGTTGTTCATACTTGGGTCTATGGATGGGTTTTACTGATTTTGAGTATTTTATAGGAACACATGGAAAAGGTTTCAAAGTGATTTTCATTCATCTCTCATGTTAGGAAACCCAGTGTCTGTATGAAAATCAATGTATCCATTTACTAGGACTCTAATTACATTTTTTTTACATTCCACATAAATAAATCAGTTTTAGGGAGAACTATACTTAAATTATATAGGATTGTGTCCATTTACTATCCATATGGAGTCAAATCCCCATATATATTTCTTTTATTATGGTACATATTAAAAAATTTCAAGATTCCACAGTGACAGAAAGAAACTAGTATTTCAAGATAGGGTTGTGAAAAAGACCAGATGAGTGATGAGGTTGTAGTTATAGGACCCCTTCATGAGTAGTTTCATCTAGGTGGGAATAGAAAAGTGCTACTACCAATTGAGTAGTGAGTAGACCCACCTCAAGTGGTCTAGGTGTATGATCAATCATGTGTTGAGAAGTTGATGGATCTAACAAGACAGTTTGATGGTATGCGTAGGTTTAGTGTGTTTTAATAGTTCTAGTCCTAGAGACTGTTGTGGTTTATTTAATTTGATCCCAACCCTCAGGTACTGGAGGATTAACATGAGGTGGTGGTCTGGGGATTCCATATTGTGCAGTCTATGACCAATCAGATGGTTTTTCTCACAACCATTCTTCTTCATGGAGTAGTAGTTTGTTCTAGTTATACCCATGGATGACACACCTATGATGATTGTGCATTATGTGTTTCAAGAAGTGAGATCTTCCAAGAATTGTGGTGACTTATTCCCCCTATGAGGTTGTATAGGACTTGATAAAGCCAGGGGATAGAAAGTCTAACATGTATATGATCCCTCTTGGTGGTGGTTATGGTGGAAATTATTCTATATGGTGACACAGGGTATCAGTAAAGACATGTGTTGGTGATGTTTGATAAGTAATTGAGCACATAGAGAAGAGTGACACCCCCACCATGATTCATTTTTGAGATTTGATTTAAAACTATGTAGGCATGTTAGTGCCTCCAAAGGTGGATTGTAGTGAGGTGTGTTGTTGATGTGCCCAAATGATTTAATTTATTCCTATGAGAAAAATCATGTTATATATTTATTTTTATCAAACTACACTAGACTAAAAATTCATAAAAAAATGGTAATGCGGTGTCGAACCCACATGGACAACTGGATGACAAGAAACCAAGACAATCAAACTCTATAGAATGGTTCCTCACATTCACAATTCAGAATGTGTTTTTCTAGAATTACATAGTTTGGATTAAATAGAGATAACAAATAAGGAATCAAGATCAATTTTAGGGCTTTTAGAAAAAGATAAACCAAAATTAATCATGGGATAATCCTATAACTTAGGATGAGAAGTGTTGAAAGGGTCACCCATTGGTTATGGTCAAACCAATTGGATATTCCTATTCTAAAACTATCCTTTTTCTGGGGAATATCTATCAATCAAGATGAATTACACTTAGCTTCTATAGTTAAATGAGTCACATAATAATGGTCACAACTTTCTCAACTCCTATTTATTAAGGTCCATTCAATTGCACCTCCCATGGTTAGGGCAGTGATAAATACTTTTATAATCGAATTTTTAACCTAATTACTAGCTATATAGTTATCAAGGATAAAGTTTAGGTTCATTAGGATCAAGAAAATATTTACCCTTGACCCCTAACCATAACAGGATTAGCCATAGATGACAATGTTGATAAGAATAAGAATACTACAAAACAACATTACTATAATCGTGAAATGATTTGGAAATAATATATCACGAATCAAAACAACGTGGAATCAATTAAAAACTAATTTTAATGAAGAACTAATATATAAAGATTCAAGTGTTTAAGTTGAATAGAAATATGGGCATGAGACAAGCGTCACAACAGAAAAATTGAATTTAAGTGATCTACGAATGGATATAGAATAGAAAACAACACAAATTGATTTAATAAATAAATTGAAGGAATGAATTATAATTGAGATTGGAATGAAAAAAAGAAGAAAATGAGAAAAGATAGATAAAAATTATAGGTCACCAACTACTTTCCAATAGAGGGATAAGAAAGTATATATAGTCATGAAGATTACACAACAGGTAAATCATTCATGTCATGCATTTTCATTAATTTGATTCCATCTCAAATTTTACATGATGATAGATCATTACATGTCATGTACTCCAAATAAACAAATTCCATTGATTTATAATCTTTTAAATGTAGTTTAAATTCTACACATCATGTATGTGACTCCCATTTTTCACTTCCTTCACATTGTGTAATTTCAATGGGATTTTGTACTTAGAAACATAATGATGTGTAATGTAGTTTCATATCATGTAAGAACTTCGTGTCTTGTAGTTTATCATCGAAAATCATTTTTCTATAGGGATACATTGAATGAGGAATATAAGTCATGTACATATTTCATGATGTGTAAAACCTATTTTTCTAATTTTTACCATTTTTTAATTTAAGTCCACAATTCCAAATTCATTTTAAAATTAACCAAAACCCTATATATTATAAAATAAAACTTGAATAAACCTTAAATAATTGTATCCAAAATTTTTATATAAATTTATCTTATAAAATTCCCCCACACTTGAACAATTTCAGATCCTCATGAAAAAAGATTCTCAGCAATGAGTCCAAATGAAACAATTCTGAAAACAATAAATATGCATTACAAATAGAAAATTAAAACTATGTGAAAGTAGAGAAGTTACATAATCTAAAATCAATGATATAAGGAAAAATAAAATTTTCCTCATAGTTCAGTTCTTTATTCAGATTCATTCTCCGTTTAATTAAAATTCCCTAACTATTTCTTAAATTTTATACCCATTTTTCAATTTTACCCACAATATATATTCTCTCATCACACAATGTAAAATAAAACTAATGTTATCCTCATACCTTCAATGCATGTTCTTAACCAAAGGCTTGTGTTGGATCTATCATACCCAATTCTTAAAAGGAAAAAAAAATCAATCACCAGGGATTAAGAAATAGGGTTTAAATGACCCTGAGGATGAGGAAAGGTTGGTAGAAAAAAAATCTCAAAAGGAGGGAAATACATAAGATATAGTTCAAACTAATTATGAATAGTAAAATGATGTACCTCCTGCTAAAACAATATTGCTGTGCTTGAGAAACTCAAATTGACTTCATAAAATTGTGAAGATAGTATCAGTAATGTACCGTGATATTTTTATTTACTTATTTATTTATTTTTTCTTAAATTGACTATGACGGGTCTCACATCCATAACCTAACAACACATGATCCATCATATGACTTATCATTATGCTAATGGTTATTTTTTACCTTCCAAATACACAACTGAATATATATATAAATATAATTTTTTTTAAAAGTAAGATAGTAGGTGTAGAAAATTACAAAAGTATTCATGTACCTCATCATATCAATCTGGTGAAGGTTTCACCATACAACTCCTTGATAAAATCATCTTCTGTCCATTAGTATTGAAAATTCCCCCACACTTGTTCAACGAAAAATAATGCATCATTAAAAGAGATAGGTAGAAAGGGATAATATTTTTGAAACTTATCCATCAAAACATCGTTATTAATTAATACTACAAAGTAAATAAGTAAATATGTACTAGTTTTTATCAAGAAAAAGTTCACCACAATGATTCACTCGATCATTTTTGAAGTGTATCTGTTTAATCATATACAAAATATGTTCACGATTATGGTTATTTTATGTTTACATTTCCAAAGTATTTTTCAATAAATATTCTTCAAAATATATATGATAGTGTAAGCATAGAATCCTCTTAAGAATGAGAGTATAAAAAATAAATGTCAATTACTCAGGGAATAATGTCGAGTAATAATTCAATAAAATTCCATTGTAAGAATTTAAAGTTATAAATAAATTACTCCACTCACCAATCACTCTAATAATCTAAAATAAAAAAAACATGTATTTTAATATTATCCAACCTATCATTGTCTTTTATATAAATGGGAATAATGACATTTCCTGTTTAAATCATGATTTTAAAGAAAACTTTCTCAAAGAGTAGTGAAAATAATAACGAATCCAAGTACATAAAAAATAATGTTCATGGAAGACTCCCCCACACATAAAATGAGATAGTGTCATCAATATTTTAGGAAGGAATCATGAGAGATATATAAAATATATAATTGAAAAAAATGGAATAGAATTTTCAATTTGAAAATTAAGGAATTCAGAGATCCATGTAGTGAATGTCATGACATGGTGAAACTTCTTGGTTGGTGATTAAAAATTGGGATTCCTGAAAAAAAATAGAAACAAATACCTACCCTAGATATACCATTAGTAAATAGGGGTTATCAAATTTTGAGTATGATAAATAGGATGGTTCACACCATTGGTAGTTAGAAAATAAAATATCATATAAATGTAAAAATGTACGTACAATAATATTCTAGATAACTACAAACAGAAATAATAGTAAATGGAAAACAAATGTCTTTAACATTCAATAAAAATAACTAAAAAAATATGGGAAACCTACCATAATGCATTAACTGTACCAACATCATCTATAAATATGGAAAATGGAATTGGCTAGTTTTTCCTATCTGCTTTGGGGAAAAGGAATTGGTGGTGGTTGAAGTGGTGGATCTAGGGACATGGGCATGTGAGAATGAGTAGACTGTGGGCTGGTTCCTTGTTAGTATCCACAAAATATGTCTACTCTCACTGGTGGATACTCCCACTATTCATCAAATCCCCATCTTATGGGAAAAAATGCAGTTGATACTTTCCATCAGGTTGAGGTATGTGCAAGGTTGGGAAACATCAAGGGATCCGATATGCCTATCTAGATGTTTAATGATGTTACCACGTATCAATGTACCTCAAGTCTTCTTATCCATGGTCAGGTAGAATACACTAAACATCTTTTCCATGTTAACAACTACACCATCCAAGGTTTGGGAAAGAATGATGACCTCAACCTAGCTCACACTCTCATGACTTTCTCCTTGAGCCATCTAGGTCTGAGCAAGGGCTTGTGGAAGGATCCAAAGGTAAGAACCTCAATGTTGGGTGCTCATCATCATGAAATGATCGTAAAGGCTCAGTGGGTATCTGGACATTCACACCCAAAGCCTTGCAGCATCTGCCTTATTAGGCTTGAGCTGTAATGTTCAGAATACTATGGAAGTGATCAAGTGGATTAAATTCCATGGATTATATGAAAGATTCCATGGGTGATCTACTACTGTATACCTACGAGTCTGAATCAAATTAATTTTATGTATAGCTGAATGTTTTATAGGAACCCAATGAAGAGATACATAATGTTCTTCTCACGCACATGGGTAATGGGTGATAGGTTTAGCTAGTCAATGAGGTCAAGAACCTCTTTGTGAATCAAAAGACACTCAAGAACATAAAGATCAATATTTTTCAGGATCCTCGTAGGCCTCACCTATAGGCTTACAAACTTGACGTAGTTCTCTAGTTTAGAGAAGTGAAAATAGGGATGGAGTTTTAGGTGGGATGTTCCATGTGACCCGTTAGATAAGGAATGTGAATCCCCAAAAGTAGAAGGGAATGATTAAAAGAGATGGAAGATGAGGTGAAAGGTTCTGCAGGTGTTGTAGGAGGATCTATCTACCTATGGGTGGGAGGTGGTGTCTCATAATGCTCGGTCTTGCGTTTAGCAGTAGAGGTGAAGGTGGGTTTGGTGAGGGACATATCGAATAAAAGTGGAGACTAGGGAATGTGATGAAAGGAGAAAGGAGGAGGAGGCGTGGTCAGCGATGGAGAAGTAGAGGCTATCGAGAGAGGAGGGGTCTCATTCATTAGCAGAGAAAAAAAGGGGGTATGTGGTTGTGGACATAGGTGTCATGGAATTTTAATGTTTGTGAAAGTTACACATTGTGTATTTTTCATTGTATACCTATTTTTTATCTAGGTCATCTAAGAGATCTCCTATTAGCAGTAAGCATTACTAAAGACTAAACTATACTATTCTAGCCTATCAGACCTGCCATGGATTTCCTTATAGTAAATTAGTCATTTAACAATGATTGCATGAATATTTTTAGTCTTGATTAATTTGAGAGAGAATACACACCCCTTATTGAATGGATCTTAGTATATCTTTAACTACTTCCTACTAACCTTCAATTATGGTTCTATTGTTTTTCAAAATTTCAATACATCTATATGGGAAATCCATAATTGCTTTGGAAGTACATGACCCTTAGGATTTCATCATTAAAGGTAATAATTTCTATTGAGAATTCTATAACAGAGCATTATCTCTAGGTGTGATGATTTAATGTGTAATTATTTGTGCATGCCATTTCCTTTTCTTATATTTATAAATTTTGGAATTCTCATAACCATCATTCTTAATTTCCTCTAGCTCATTTATTTATAGAATTATGACTTCTATTACTTTTTGATCATTCATATTCAGTTTTCTTATTTCCCAATAAGTGTGTTCCTCTAATTCATCTTGATGATTGAATAGGTTTTCAAACACAATTCAGAACAAAGTAGTTCTAATGGGTGTCTTATAAGATTTGTGATACACACAAAGTGAATCATCAAGTTTCATACTCAAATGTTCTCTACTTTTGTTCCCTATCTTCTAAAGGATTTGTGTAATTCCATTTTTATACAATTCTCCTTCCATGCTTGTTTTTGGGTGGTAGGGGGTTCCAGTGTTATAATGAATTCTATACTTTTAGAGTGTTCCCTTGATGTAATTTTTGTCAATATTCATCCCCCAATCATGAATGAGTAATCGATATGATCGTATTCATGATAATAAAATTTTTTTATAAAATTAATGAACATTTTTGATGTTTCCTGAGTCGTAATATTATATTCAACCCATTTTGGGATGCATTCAATGATGATTAGAATATAAAAATTCCCATAATAATTAGTAAATGGTCCCATTTAATTAATCTTCTATACCATGAGGATTTTTACTTTGAGGATGTAATTTTTAGGGATTTCTATTATTTTCTCTATAGTGCATATATATTGGAACTGATTGAATATTTTGAAAAACATTTCTTGCAACGTGGTGCAGTATGGACCAATATAATACTCATTTTAGTGTTTTCCATGGTACATTTCTGTCCACGATGCCCTATATCTGGGGATGTATGAAACCTGTTGATTAATATTTTTATTTCATCTTCCGGGCTGCAACCCAATATTAATCAATCACCAAAATACTTAAAAAGTAGTATCTCATCCCACTTGAAATGTAAGGAATCAACTAAAAATATCACCCTATCCTAAAAGGTGTGGTTTGGTGAGATTGATCCCATGGATAGATAGTATTAAATATTCAAAAAATCATAGTCCGGATTGGGTATTTATAATGAAAAATGTTTCATCAATGGAGTCATCCTCGATTTCAATATTATTGTCATCCTTAATGGGGGGTTGTGTATGTCTGAAAAAATAACTAGTAATCAAATTATTAGTTCCTTTTGTGTCCTTGATTACTATATCAAGCTATTTTAACATTATGATTCACCATATTTGATGTGGTTTAATATACTTTTTATTCTATAGATATTTTGGTGATGCATTATCAGTGTAGATAGATACATTGAATTTTATAAGGTATGAGCAAATGTTTCCAAACACATAAACAACTTACAAAGGTTCCTTTTTGATAATTTTATAATTTACCATTATGTTATTAAGTGTGTAACTTGAATAATAAATTATAAATAATATATGTCTTATAAAATATCCTATGATAGAACCAAAAAAAATTCATTGTAGTTTCACATCAAAATGAATTATTTATCACAATCTATTGAAATAATGATTGGAGATACCACCAATATTTTCTTTACTGTATTGAATTCATGTCCACACTCTTCAGTGAACTAAAAATGTGTTTATTTTTACAATTAATGTTTTAAGGGGTGAGATACATTTGAAAAGTATTTGATGATGTAGTGGAAGAATCTTATGTGCCCCAAAAATATCATTATACCTTTTACTATTGAAGGCTCAAGTAAGTCTTTTAATTTTATGTTTTCTGGATCAACTATCATACATAGATTTCTCATTTTAGCTCGGAGGACAATACCTCTTTTGACTATGAAGTGACATATTCCCATTTTAATACAAAAAATTTATCTTCATAGTTGTGTAAGATCAGGTCTAAATTACTTAGCCACACCTTCAAGGATATTCAATAAATCAATAAATCGTCTATAAAGACCACCAGGAACTACTTCTCCATATCATGGAATATATGTAACATCCGCCATTGGAAATTACCTAGTGCATTACACATACCAAATAACATATGTTTATAGGAAAAGGCTCTGAAGGGGAAAGTGAACATCATTTTGGAGTAGTAATTCAGATCGAATGTAGTTTTATTTTATACTAAATATCCATCAAGGGAAAAATAGAATTCATTATATGGTAGTTTTTTCATAATTTGATCCAAAAATTGTAATAGTAAATAATTTTTTTAGTTTTCCATTTTTTGGTTCTGATAATCAACATAGACTCTCCATACGGTGGTGGTTTTTGTTGAAATTAACTCATCTTAATTGTTTTTGAAAATAGGTTGGCTTCCTTAATTTAGTATTTCTAACAGAAGATTCACAAATTCAATTAATAAGACTAAAAAAATATTCCACTTTTTTTATATTTAAACACTTCATTCTTAACTGCCTCTTTCATTAGTGGGGTGATTCACCTTTGGAGTTGGTGTTTTGGTTTAGAACTTTCTTCCAAAAATATGTTACGGGTACATGTTGTGTGGTAAATACAATTAATTTTAACCACTCTCCAGGATATCGAGTTCTAGGGCCTTTTTAGGACTTCAATAAAATTTTCCAATTTTATTTCAGTTACCTCTGCACTTATAATGACTAGAAGTGAAGATGATATATCTATGAATGGGTACATGAGTTCCTCGTTAGAGATTTTAGTTCAAATGATGGAAGCGTGATTACAAAGAGTTTGATTGGTGGGATATTTTCCCTTTTCTACAGTTCAAATTAATTTATATACATATAATCATTTACTTCTTCTAATTTAGGGTACATGTTCTCTCCATCATCCTCAATGGTTATAAACGCATCTCTATCATTTTTAAGATAGGTTTATTGACTATAAAATGTTTTATCTATTTTTCATGGATTCCTTCACTAAGTGGAACAATACTTGTTTTTCTCATACATTGAATATTAATCATCCTTAATTTACATCAATTACTGTCTTCCGAGTGGAAATAAATAGGCATTCTAGAATAATTGGAAGGTCTCTTTCTTCCATGTACAATAAAAAGAAATACAATTTAATGTGGAATTTTGCAACACTGACTAAGACATTTTTTAGAAGTCCTCTGTGGAACATTAACGATTAGTTATCTGGTTTCAATTAAACTCGTTTTTTCTTCATTTCCTTGATCACTAGTTTTCAAAATACACCGATTGGCATGAGGATAATGCATGCGCCGATTTAACATTATGATCTTCTAAATATGTATTCCCATATAGTTAATCAAATTCATAAACCTTGATAGTCTAACATCTTTGGGGGAAGCTTCTATAGAATGATATAAGAGCACGAGTATTTTAAAAATACGACTCCTAAATCATCCATATTCCATTTTTTGGAAATCATATCTTTTATGGAATTTTTGTAGGCAAGAATCTGAGCAATGACTTTAGTGAAAGTGATGTTGATGTTTACTTTTTCAAAAATTGTTAAAAATTACTTATACTACCAATAAATATTTTGTTGGCTCACACATTCTAGTCAGGGGAGAGGGGGTTTGTAAGCTAGGAGTGAAACATAAACTTTTTACTTTTTAGGTTTCTCTTATATAAGATATTTTTCAGTTAACATTGTGTCTAGATTTGTTTCTCAACCAGTTTCCTTCATTCTAAAATTTTCATCATCAATGATTACTATTACACTCTTATTTAGTTTATCCATATTTTTTCTTACCCATTAATGTTTTCCAAAATTATATCACATTTTCCCTCCCAAGAACCACTACCATTGCCTCTTCTCTTGGGCGTATCTCATTGTTATCAGAATAAATACCTAGTAATCAGTCTGATAAGGTATTTGAGGATTGATCCATTCAATTATAAATGTTGTGTAGGGTAGATATTTGGTTTTTAATCTATGACTATTGGTTAGTAATTATCTGATACTGTTTTTGAATAAATTTTGTGAGATAGATATCCAATCTCGACTTTAGTGGCATGGCTTGTTGTGGTTGCCTTTCTATATCTAGTTGTATTTTTTTCTTCAAAGAATTTAAAAATTTATGAGATCAATGGAAAAAGGATGTTGAGATCAATGAAATGGTTTTAGAGGTGGTAACCAATGTGCACCATGATTTCATGGTGGATATTGTCCTCTCCTCTATTAATAATATCCTTGATAATTTTTTGTGGCTATTTTTGTGTTGGTATTTTCTAGTAAAATTGTTTTTAGTGATACTATGATTGTTGGATTTTTTTTCATGGTTCATTGTAATTAACATAATTACAATATTTTCATTGATATTCTTCTATCCCTTACCTAAAGTCTTGTTATGGAAACATGATTTTTCACATCTCAATGATTGGATTCTATCATTGGAGCAGGTGGGGTGGTTTTGGTGAAGGTAATTGTAATGAGTCAAGACTCTTTATAAGGGAATCATCCTATACTACAATGTGGGTAATATCCTCCATTTTATTATTCCATATTTTGGAATTCTATGATCAATTTTCAATATACTTTCATAGTGGAAGACTTCATCTAGGAGTGCTCATAAAACGTAGGGTGTCTTAGAATTTATTCTTCCACCACTACTAGCTTCTATTAAAGTTCCTACTATAGGATGGAGTCCCAAATAAAATTTTTGAGTATAAAGTTACACATGAAGTCTATGATGTGGTTAATTTATGTTGAGCTCCGTAAAATGAACCTAGGATTTCCCAGATGACACTCCATCTATCTGTTAACATTAATGGATTTCATTATAGAGCCTCCAAGTCTATATCATAGGGAAGTATTTATCTAGAAACATTTTGGTTATGACATCATAATTCATGATTATATTAGGAGTGTGATTTTGAGACAATTCATTCCCCAGTTTCTCAATTAGAACAAGAAGGCACTTAATTTGACTCTGTCTGATGAAACACTATGGTTTCAAAAGTTTTCAAAAATCATGAGAAAATTGAAAATGTTTTCATGGGGGCCTTTATTCTGAATCACACTGAATTGAAACATGTTATAAATCATGTTCATTCGTCCATGCTTTATTTCAAAGGTGTTCACCTAAATAGGTTTGTGCATAAGGATGGGAACAACAGAACTTTTGGTTTCGAAGTCATAATCCACAGTGGAACAACCATATAAAATTTTTTTCTCACCATGATTGACTAGTGGTGTATATTTATTATATTTTTTGGTCCGAATGTGTAGGATTATTTCAATTATCAATTGTGTAGTAGAGATATATAGTAAAATATCGATTGATCTCAAGATCGAATAAAATTAGTTCCGGGGAGGCAAGCCTCCTTGAACTAGTTAGAAGCCCCTTATGCTTTCACAATACAAGGAAAATATAGGGGAATAAAATGTTTCCAAGGAAGAAAAAGGTACAAATACGGGGGGAATGTGAGGTACTCCATGTTTCCATTCAAAGTCTACTATTCCTAGTATATTGTAACACTAAGAAATAGTTCTGAAATTTAGTATTCCTAGAAGAAGTCAATGATTCCTCTAGATATAATCCAATTAGATATTTATTGTTCCCAAACTACAATATACTACAAATTAATAGTAATATTGTAGTGGGAGTTAAATCCATAAGGACAACTGGAAGACACTGATCATAGTGATTCATACCCTATTAAAGGAGTCATCAAATTTACTCTTTAGATGATGGTTTTCTTGAATTATTTAGTTTGGATTTAAATTAGATAATAAATAAAGCATCACAGTCAATTTTTAGGCTTTATGTAAAAGATAATACAAAATTTATCTTGGGATTTTCCAATTTCTTAGGCTATGAAGTGGTGTAATGGTAACCATTTGGTTATGGTCAAACAAATTTGATATATATATTCAAAAACTATCCATTGGTCCCAGTATAGATAAAAAACTATATTCATTGGGCTTAGCTTCCATATAAAAAATAATAACAGGATAATTGTCATAACTTTCTCAACACCATTTAGGTTAGGTTTGTTCAATTACACCTCATGTGATCAATGCTATGTAAAATAATGTGAAAAAAAATAGTTTTCAACATAATTCGTAGACATAGTTTTACAAACGATAAATTATAGATTCATTACGCATTGAAACAGACCTACTCTCAACTCATAACCCAAATAAAATTTGTCATTCAAAGTAGTGTTGATGAAATGAAAAGGGATACTAAACATGATTAGAACCCTCAAGAAATTATTGAGAAATAATGAATATATAATTAAAACACGTAATTATAAAATAAAAAATGTTTTTTAATGAATAACTATTGAAGAACAATTCAATCATCAATGTTAAATAATAATCAGTGTCGAAAAGTGTAGAAATTGAAAAAAAATTGAAAATAAAAAAGAATGGAGATATAAAAGGGAAAAATAAAGAATTATTCAATAAAACAAGTAAATTAATGAATTATAACTATGTTTGGAAAGGAAATATTGAAGAAACAAGGAGAAAATTAATAGAGAAATTATAGGTCACTATCTCTCTATCTGTAGTTGCATCACCAAAATAAATATAGGAATGAAGGTTACATGATGTGTAAAGCATTCATATCTTTTATTTTCTTAATGAGAATTATATCTCATATTTTACATGATATGAACACATTACGAGTCTTGTACTCCAATAAAATAATATCCCCTTAAAACCATGAATCCAACGGGATCTTCATGCTATCGCTTTTACTAGATTGGATCTCAAACTTTTCAATTATTTGTACATTCATTAAGTCATGCATGCGACTCAAATCATAAACTTCCTTCATGTTTTGTAATTTCAATGGGATTTTTATTTTAAAAATATCACGATGTGTATCTTAGTTACACATTGTGTAAATGGTTCATTTTTTATAGTATCTATTGGGTTATACTCTTGTTCTCAAGTATTTTATGAATGATTAATACAAATGATGTACATCTTTCAAGATGTGTAAAATGTTTTTTTATTCCTTTGCATCATCCAGTTTTCAGAAGCCACCCAGAGGCGCCCCATACAAGGTTTGTCACGTGGCCTCAAGTTCATTTCCACGAATGCTAGAGGCTTCCAACTAGTAGTGAGATTCTTTGGTGTGATAATGGGGAAACTATTCCCTCATTGGCAGAGTACACAGCGGAAGTACACAAATATATACAATAGAAGAAGCAGTAAATACCAAACAACAATAATAGAGGAAGACAGATAAAGGAAACAACATGAGAAGATATATATATATAATTGATGCATGATACAAATCTGACTTTGAAAACAGACAAAAAAGTCATAATGATGGAATACAATAGTGCAAAACCCAAGTGAAAAAAAATCAGATAAATTCCTCATCATCGCAAGCCATAACTTGGTCCCATTCTCTTCATCTCCATAACAATCAAGAACCTGAAGTTGAAGGGCTCATTCATTTGTCTATACCTGTAACAATATAATATATTTGGGTCCAAAAGCCTGACCCAAATAGGGTGTGAGAGAAAATACCAGTAGGCAACAACCTGAAGATCTGTGCCTAAAATTTAGTGAATATATGCCAGACAAAATTACAGAAAGCTACAAACAGGAAAATACTCCACAGTAAACAATCCATAGTTTCTATCATTTAATTAACAAACAAGAAATAATATACTCAATAAAGTAGAACAAAACAAGTAACCCTATGGGTAGTTCTCACAACCTAACCCCTATGGTTCATCTTATAAGTACTAGAAACCCTCTGGGAGGATCACACAGTCTCACCCCTCTAGATCAACTAAAGAATAGTATCTCAGTGGAAGCACTCACTATCAATTCCCCCTATAGTCTCGTAACATAATAAAGGAACTATTTGTAAGAACTCAATGTCTCATTCCCCCTATGGCCCATGTCGAGGAACTACATACACTCTGAGGAATCACCCAACATCAATTCCCCCTTTGGTCTCACATCGTTTTATAAAGACACTCTGAAAATTCCCTTACGTCTATTCTCCCTGTGGTCTATTACACTAGGTTCTCACAACCCTATGTAATTTAAACATGTATAGCACGCGTATTTACCCAAGTAAACCTCAAGAACTACGTGGCTATAATTCTAAGGCATATCATCATAACAAAAAATAGTCACACTATCCTATAAACTAGGAATAGAACTGGCAGTAGCCTAATAGGAAATAGTAGACCAAACGACCATAAACAGGAAAAACATGCATAGGAAAAATACATCCAATGTAGAAAAAATTAACTTATTCACAAACAATAAACTCTACTCCGGCATACAAGAAAAGCAGGAAAACAAAAGGGGAAAAATAGTAAACACGCAATACCCCATTCAATGGTATTGGTTGAATATGCACATAATACTCAATGAATTTCTACAGAAAGGCACAAACCCCCTACCTTGATGTTAGGAGATAAATATACTTGAACCGCGTGGCTTGAATCACCTTAGAACGATGAATATGTAAAAAATGTCTAAAACGTTCCACCCACAATAACTTGGAAAAGAGAAGGAATAGGAAGATGATGAACTATGAGAGTAGATAACTCACCGCTATGATTCCAATGCACTAACTGGTGTTTGAATCAGCAGACAGACAGAGGTTCATGGGCTCGTCGAAGATCCGATGCTGCTCGACGCTCTCAGATGAAGAAGACATAGAATAAGTCAATTCTGGCCATTAGACGTGACCCCAGTTCTTTTAATGAAAAAAAGAAAGTATACGACATGTACATTGGGAGTACACCGTTTTTACTCACCTTTTCCATATTCCGCTTTAGGCTGACTCCATGTCACCCCTACATGGTCGTGTGTCTGGCCATGACACGGCCAGCACATGGCCTCCAGTAGTGTCACAATACAGGACATGTAATTATAATTTACAAGGAATGTACTTTGAAAATTTCCAGATATTCCTTTTTTCCTAAAAAATGACCAGAAAAGGAAGAACATACCAGAAAAGAAGATTCAGGATCATACAAACTTCCCCCCTTATAGAAATTTGTGCCAGAATTTCACTAGCACTGCGTAGAAGAAGAGACCCTGAATAGCTTTGGCCACTGTTCTCGCACATTGGCCTCCCTCTCCCAAGTCTCGTCTAATACAAACCCATGCTTCCATAGCACTCATACTAGTTAAATAGACTGGTCACAGAGAAACTTCATACTCCGATAAACAATTCGGATCAGATGCTCCCCGAACGATGCATATACATCAAGCTCAACCTCTTCCGGCTGAAGGACATGAGATGGGTCTGAAAAGTAATGTCGAAGCTGAAAAACGTGAAAAACGTCATGCATAGCCCAATACCTATGAGGTAACTACAACCGATAGGAAACCGGCCCAACTCTCTCCAACACCTCAAACGGTCTGACGTACCTCGGTGAATGCTTACCCTGTCACCTAGTCCTTCTGTGCCCCAACCTCGGTGTGACACGCAGGAAAACCTAATCCTTGACCTCGATCACTAGAGGTCGTCTCTAGTGATCAGCATACAACTTCTGACGGGACTGTGCAGTAGCCATCCACTTTTGAATCAACTCTATCTGATCTGTGGTCTCCTGAACAAGATGTGGTCCCAACAAAGCTATCTCTCCTGCCTCCAGCCAACATATGGGTGATTTTCATGGCCTACCGTACAAAGTCTTATAAGGTTCCATATGAATAGTCACTTGAAAACTATTATTGTAGGAAAAATCCACAAGAGTTATATACTTCTCCCAAGAACCTCTAAAATCCAGGATGCATGCTCGAAGCATGTCATCGAGCACCTAAATCATATGCTCGGATTGGACATCTATCTGAGGATGGTAAGCTGTACTCAAAAGTACTTGTGTACCCAAGGCCGTCTGAATCCCCTGAAAGACCTGAGAAGTAAAACATGCATCCCTATCTGAAAAAATATAGTGTGGAACTCCATGAAAACGTACAATCTCCTGGATGTACAACTGCCCTAGATCATCAACGATGAAGTTCTCCTTGATCGGCTAGAAGTGAGAAACCTTCGTAAGCCTGTCAATGATGACCCATACATCATCATTCATATGAGGTGATATCGGTTACCCTATCAGGAAGTCCATCGCGAAGTTATTCCACTTCCACTCGAGAATAGCTAATAGCTGTAAAAGACATGCTGGTCACTAATGTTCCACCTTCACCTGCTGATAAGTAGAACATCGCATTACGAAACCAACAACATCTCTCTTTATACATGGACACCAATACTGGCGATTAATATCGTGATACATCTTGGTGACACTAGGATGAAATTCACAAACAGAGGAATGAAATTACCACATCATCTCCTCGCGTATATCTGTTGGCACCCATATGTGTCCCTGGAAACACAAGATCTTATCCTCACAAATGGTCCATATAGGAATAGGGTCCTCTCTTAACACACTCTCCCTTAGGAATATTCCTTCAGAATATGATAGTTTCCTCATTCGTACCCGATCAGTAAGTGTAGAGGAAACAACTATAGAAGATAGAAAATTCTACACCTATTTGTCGTGCACCTCCAAATGCATCATGGAGAATAGAGCCATAAGCTGCCACTCACTGCTAGCTTCCAGAACTGCCTGTAACTGAGTCCTCCTACTCAACACATCAGCCACAACGCTGCCTTTCCCAGGTGTATAGGAAAGCTCAATGTCAAAGGACTGTAGGTACTCAACCAACCTCCGTTGTCTCAAATTCATATCACACTGTGTGAAAATATACATGAGACTTTTGTGGTCAGTGAAAACCACCAAATTATCTCCCAGAAGATAATGTCTCCAACATTGTAGGGCATGAACAACAAATGCCAACTCCAGATCATGCATTGGGTAGTTCCTCTCATGTGGCCTCAACTGCCAAGACTCGTACGTAATGACTCCATCTCCCTGCATAAGCACATCTCCTTTCCCGATACCCGAAGCACCATAGTAGATAGTGTAGATCTTTCTTGGCTCTAGAAAGACTAGTATCGGTGCTGAAATCAACCTCCCTTTCAGATATTGAAAGGCTGAATCACATGAATCATGACATAAAAACATTTCACCCTTCTTATTCAGACCATTCAACAGTGCTTCTAAGCATGAAAAGTACTGTATTAAGCGTCTGTAGTATCCAGCCAGCCCTAGAAAACTCTGCACCTCAAATATGTTCTTTGGATGCTCCATGGGAACTTTTTCTCTCACTTTCTCTAGGTCAACTAATACTCTTTTATTTGAGATAACGTGGCCCAAAAAAGTGAATCTAATCCATCCAAAAGTTGCATTTTGAGAGCTTGGCATATAACAGATGATCCCTCGGTGTAGTCAAAATGATCTCAAGATGGGTAGCATGGTCATGTCGAGTGTGGGAGTACACCACGATATCTTACATAAAGACCACCATGAAAGAGTATATGTATGGATTGAACACTGGGTTCATCAGTTCCATGAAAACTATCGGCGCGTTCGTGAGACCAAATTGCATAACCACATACTCATATAGACCATACGTGCTCCTGAAGGCTGTAAGAGGTATATCTGATGGTCTAACGCGCAGCTGCCGATAAACGGATCTCAATTCGGTCTTCGAGAACACTCAGGCTCCTCGAAGATGATCAAAATGATCATCAATACTAGGCAAGGGATATTGGTTCTTGACCATCAACTGGTTCAACTTCCGATAATCCACAAAAATCCTGAGGGTACCGTCTACCTTCTTCGCAAATATAATAGGTGAACCCCAAGGAGAAGTACTGGGTCGGATGAAACCCATTGCCTCCAACACCTCCAAATAATTCTTGAGATCCTAAAACTCAGCTGTATCCATCATATATCGAAATATGGACACTGGTGACGCTCCTATCATGAGTTCAATTGAATATTATACATCACGCTCTAGAGGAAAACCTCAAAAGTCTTCTGGAAATACATCTATGAAATGATCCACCCCTGGTGAAAAGTGTAACTATGAAGTTCCATTATCATCCAGATAAAAACTAGCAATGTGGGCTATAACTGCTCCCAACCCATGATGCTCTCGACCCTCTCTACTCACCCAGACATCCCACTTTGCCATACAAAGAAAAGATCCACCCTTTGGTGATATGAAACTCATCCTGCAATGATAACAATCAACGACTATCTGGAAGGGAACTAGTTAGACTATTCTGAGAATGACATCATAGCCTGTCACCTCTAGGACAAAAAGATCCCATAGAAAGTGATACCCAGCCACCTCTAGAGGGAACTCCTTGCACTGACATACACTAGTTTTCCTAGTCCCCAACAGTGTGTCTAGAGTCCAATTATTGGTAGAGGAAAAGATGCAAAGCCCAAGGCTCTCCACAACAGCAACATAGATAAGGATATGAGAATCCCCTGTATCGAAAAGAGTAGAAGATAAAACTGGGGCTACTAAGATCATACCTTGAACTGTAGAGGGTCTGGGATCCTGCTCTTGCTGAGTCTACTCCACTGCTAAAGCCTAACCTGTACCATGACCATTTTACCCTGCCTGACCACTCTGAGTCGATCCACCCTACTGTAGCTGAAAGAGTGGTGACTGATCCCCATGGCCTCGACCTCCTCCTCGACCCGAATGGAAAGATGATCTCCAGTTCCCAGACTAGTGAGAAACTAGTGGCACTGCTCATGAATGATGAGTAATTAATGAACCCCAGACACCAGCTGCTGGTGAGATAACCTGATAGAAGCACTAAAGTTGACCCATCTTGTCGCATGATCGGCACTCCACTAGGACTCTCTGGCACTACAACCTCATATTCATATCCATTACACACTGTAATCATACTACCTAGCTACCTGAAGATGTGTCTCGCTACATTGGATAACCCCATGTAGACTCCCATTGGTGATTCCAGCTGTCAGCTGGTGAAGCACTAACTCTAGAAGTGGAACCACCCAGGATCTCAACTCCGGAATCTCTCAAATTATACTCCACAATCAGTGACTGGTTGACAATGGAAGTGATGGAAGTCAGCCATAAGATATTCACCTGTGAGCGGATCTCCCATCTGAGACCATCCTCAAACATCCTTTCCAAGAACAACCCATCTCTACCCTAGAGGGGTGTAAAATGATGAAGATCGGTGAAACGAGAGGAATACTCCATGACAGAAAGAGTACCCTACTCTAGGCTCATGAACTCCCAGGCTTGGTCGGCCCTCAGGGTCTCCGGATAGAAGTAGTCATAAAAACATGTCGAAACTCCTCCCACGCCATAACCTACTGATGACCTGCCTATGATATCACAACCCGCCAACTCTTGGAGGAGTATCATAGAATATAGGTAGAGAGCTTGACCCAGATTTCTGGAGGCGTCTCCAGATTCTCAATGATCATCATCATGGCTTCTAGCCATGACTTTGCAGCCTGAGGTCCGAATACCCCTGAGAAGGTGAGAGGATGCTGTAGTTGGAAAAACCATGTCAAGTCTACCATAGATGTGGAAGGAGCTGGTGCTCCATGGAAGGTTTGCATCATCCTCATAAATAATTCCCTAAACAACAAATTGGTGCCTATAACCGATATCATTGCTGGTGCCAAGGCTGGCCTAATAGAAGGATCTGCCGGAAGCCCCTGAATAGCCATCTCCAGTGTCTGATCACAACTAGGAAACTAGCGTACAACCGGAGGAAATCTCTATTCCATGACTCTTCAAGGTCAAATGAAAACCATAGATCAACATTTTAAAGGAATGAATACTAGGAGCTTAAGAAGGGAACATGATAAAGAAAGCATTCATATTTTACAAAACATGACTACACCACGTGTATAAAGACTACATGGCGTGTTCCCTTAAGTAATTTACATGGGCGTGCACTTCTGCCAATACTGGTCATGTAACACCCTAAACACATGGCGTGTTATCTTAACACATGGTGTGTCCCTGAATCCTCTTCCCCTGCCCGAGTCCTTCTACATGGTTAAGCCACACGGCTCTCTTAAGACAAAACTACACAAAATGTTCAAGGTAGACATGGTGTGTACTCAACAAGCTTCACCTAGCCCGTGTTGTGAGTGACACGGCCTGTGTACCGAAGTCACACTACACGGCATGTTCCAGAAGGGAACATCATGTACTATGAAATCCCAGCAGACCGTGTGGTTAGTTACACGGTCGGCTGCATGGATGACACTACACGACATGTTCCAGGGGGACACGACATGTATGAGAATGGATGACACCGACCCGTATTGTTCGTGACAGAGATGGGTACCTGGGTCAGACTACATGGCGTGTTCAAGGTGGACACAACATATATAAGAAGAGACTCCACTGAACTTGTTGTTAATTACATAGCTGGACTCCTAGGATTACACTACACGACTTACACAACCAATACATGGTGTGTTCCCACAAGGTTTTCCGTATCTCGTGTCTCTGCCCACATGGAATGTGACACAGTTAGAGAATACATGGCATGTACTTAAGAAAAACTATTTCTTCCCTCACAGAAGAACACATGGCATGTATTCAAAACTACATGGCATGTATTCCTCGTTTTTTCAGACAGTAAGCCTCGAGAACTACTCTGGAGCACAGAAAACACTCAAACAAACACTAAAAGTTCCAAATTCTGATCCTTGATGGCCCACACTACATGTGAATCAATGTTTGGATTCTTTAACAAGTTAAAAACAAGATAAACAAGTCAATGATCCATCAAATTCCGGTCCATGAGGTCCCATAACACCTCAAGAACAAAATTTGGAATTCATTTAGGTAAAACCATACACAATCAATGCTTTAACAAGAAGCGGATATTTTTATCAAGGCATATATAACTGTAACATGCATATTCTACACAACATCTATCACAACAACATGCAATTGCTAATGCATCCTAGATGACATGGCTAGAATGCATGACATGTGATTTTTATCAAGTGCATATATGATGCATGAGATGGAATACCCTCATCTCATCAGGTTGCAACAGAAGTAGAACCTCAATAACATCAACAGTAACAGCAAAAAAAATGTGAATCACTCAAGGTGAAATCAAATCAACTGTAATAATCACAAAACCAGAAAAATCGAAATTAAACGACATAGATTGGCTTTTCCCTATACATGGGTTAGCTACTCCCATGAACAGCTTAATAGAAAGTACCTATTAACTCCTATCCCTGGAAAAAGGCTCTAAACAATATTTCAAGAGAAAATATTTCCTCTGATACCACTTTGTAATGTCTAGGTTTTGGAAGCCACCCAGAGGTGCCCCGTACACGGTTGGTCAAATGGCCACAAACACATTACCACGAACACCAGAGGCTGTCGACTGTCAGTGAGGGCCATTGGTGTGATAATAGGGAAGCTATGCTCTCGTTGGTAGAGTACACAACGAAAGTACACAAATACATACAACAACAGAAGCATTAAAGACCAAAAAACAGTAACAACAAAAGACAGATAAAGGAAACAACTGGTGCAGCTATATATATAAATGATGTGTGATACATATATGTCTAGGAAAACATCCAAACAAGTCACAATGATGTAATACAATAGTGCTAAAATAATGTTCAAAAGAATGAAGATAAACTCCTCAACATCACAAGCCATATCTTGGTCCCATGCTCTCTAGCTCCACAACAATCAAGAACCAGATGATGAAGGATGCTTGCCCTTATCTATACTTGTAAAAATATAATCTATTTGGGCCCAAAATCATGACCCAAATACGGTGTGAGACAATATCTCAATAGGAAACCACCCAAAGATCTGTGACTAACAGTCAGTGAATATATGGAGGGAAAAAGTTCAGAAAGCAGTAAAGAAGAAAATACTCCACAGTAAACAATCCACAGTTTGTAGAATTAAATTTAGAGACAAGAAAGAAGATAATCTAGAAAGTAGAACAAAAAGGTAACCATATAGTTAGTTCTCACATCCTAGACCCTATGTCTAAACATATAAGTACTAGAAACCCTCTGGGAGGAACACACAGTCTCACCCCTCTGGCTCATCTAAAGAATTGTCTCTCTTGGGAAGCACTAACCATCAATTCCCCATATACTCTCGTATCATACTAAAGGCGCTCTGGGGAAGCACTAAACGTCTCATTAACCCTATGGCCTACGCTGAGGAACTACAGACGCTCTGAGGAAGCACTCAACATCAATTACCCATGTGGTCTCACATCGTATTATAAAGACACTCTGGAGAAGCCCTTACGTCCATTACCACTGTGGTCTACTACAATATGTTCTCACAGACCTATGTAAGTCAAACATTTATAGAACGAGTATTGCCCCATGTAAACCTCAATAACCACTTGAATATCATTCTAATTGATATCAGTATAAAATAACAATAGTCAGGCTATCCTAAAAACTAGTAATCGAACTAGCAATAGCATAAATGTAAAAGCTATACCAAATGGTCATCAACATGCAACAAATGCATTTGAAAATTAAATCAAAAGCACAGAAAATTACTCTGTTCACAAACAATAACCTCTACTCAGGCATTCAAGAAAAGTAGGAAAACAACATGGGAAAATTGTAAACTCACAATATCCCTTTCAAGTGTATTGTTGGAATTATCACATAATACTCAAAGAATTTCTACATAAAAAAACAAACCACCTATCATGATGTTAGGAGATCAATATAATTGAACTACAGGGCTTGAATCACCTTTGAAAGATTAATATCTATATAAATGTCTAAAACATTAAACTGGCGATAACTTGGAAAAGAGAAGGAATTGGGAAACGATTCACTAGGGGAAGAGAGAAATCACCATTGCGATTCCAACGCAATAAACAGTGTTCGAATCGGGGGACAGATGGAGGTTCAGGGGCTCGTTGAAGATCTGCATATTCTCAGTGCTCTCAGATTAAGATGACCTAGAAGAAGTCATTTATGGTGATTAGACGTGACCCCGATGCGTTTAATGAAAAAAAGTACACAGCATGTACTTTTGGAGTACGCAACATGTAATAACCTTTTTCGTAATCCACTTTAGGTGGCCTCCACGTCACACCTACATGGACATGTGTGTGGCCATGAAACATCCAACACACAGCCTCCAGTGACATCCCAGTACATGGCGTGTACTTTGAAAATTTACAGATTTTCATCTTTTCCTAAAAAACGACCAGATATGGAAGAACTTACCTAAAATGAAATCCGCGTTCTTACATCCTTTAATTATAAAATTCCAAATTCCTTTGAAAATAAACCAAAACCCAATTTATTGATAAATAAAATGTGAATAAAACATAAATAAATATATTCAATGTGTGGATATAATTTTTTCTTATCAGGTGCATGAGCTCCTTTGGCTTATATTTTTTAGGACATTTTTCTATGATAATGTGTAGGAGTGGTCCATGGAAAATGGAGATAGGTAGGAAAGGTGATATTTGGATTCAATTAGATGATTATTGTGTCCTCCAAGCATTGGGTGTGATCGAGGTATGTTATATGACTTATTTTCTCAAATTTCCATTTTAGTACACGGTCTCAAGACATTTTCCACAAATATAGCCCATATTCAAGTCTATGTGATACCAATGAATCCTTTTAGAATGAATGTCATGAATAGAGGATCTATTAGAGAGGATCATTAATCACACACCCTTATTGATAGAGTGAACTAACATTGAGAGAAGGAAGAGATTCTCATGGAATCCTTTAGTATCTAGTAGTGCAGACCTATGATGTTTTCCTTTGAATGGACTTGATACTTACTGTACATGCCCAATTGACTATAACTAGTGAGGGTTACGGTGTAACCAAGGATAGGTTATGTACTTTTCCTTCTTAGGTGAGAAGGATTCCCTTGAAAAAATGGATGAGATAGTGTGTATTATAATACAACCAATTACTTATTAGTTTGATAGTCTTACCCTAGGAGTAGTGGATGTTATGATCATTCACTTCCTCAAATGTGGGAGAGATACAAGGATCTTTTTTCCTTGATGATGTTTTGGATTTACATCCCTATTAATAGTATTTTTTCTCTCTATAATTTTATGAGTGATGATTCAATATTTATTCTAGAATATCAGATGACCCCTTGTAGATGTGAGAGCTAAGGTGAAGATTGGGAGTCTATATATTAGGGTTTTGTTAAACCCATTGTTCCCACCAAGGCGAGCCTAGGTTGTTTTTCTAATAGGTTGAGAAGAGATTGTGTTTAGGCATGGATTGAATGTTAGTTGGAGGAAACCCTTCTATGAACCAATGAATTCATGGACTAGTGGTTAGAGGAAAAGTGGATAATGGAGTTTGACCTTGGGATATGTTATCACCATCTCATTATTCAATAAAACGATATATTAAAGTGGTATTCCTAATTCCAATATGGTTTCATTGAGTTCATGGTCAAATATTTTGGCATTTTAGATTCCTTAAAACTGTTTTTGAGACATATGAAATAGATCTGTAATGCTTCTTGGATCAGTTCATGGTAGTCTCCTTTGGTAAAATCCTTGTGTAATCATTGTTAGAGATGGAGCATTCAAGACACTGGAGGATGGTGCTAGACATACACTGGGGGTACCGACCTTATGGGATTCTCTCATTATGATTGTTCTGGATATAGGAGGTACAATAATTGTGAAATGTCTTATCATAAATGGGTGTGATAGGAGACCCATCTATGGATGAGTTTGTTCTCGCTTGAGGGATGCAAAAATATGTAGACATGGAAGTGGATTCTCCCAGTGATGTTATCCATTCAACGTTGTTGGTTGAGGTGGAAAATAAGTTTACTATACTTTAGTTGATCCTAAATGATAAGGATGGTGAAATTTACCTCCAGTCAATGGATTCCCCCATCTATTTTACAGCATATTAGGGAGGTAATATTAGAGATACCGACTGTGATATATTACATGACTAAATATCCACTACACATGATCTTGATGGATTTTCTGAAGGTGGGGTGCACATCATCCTTGTTCGAGGATTGTCATTGAAATCATCTATTATATTATAAAAGGTTCTAGGGAGGTTGTTTTCCCCTTTTATGTATATCTAATAGAGGCGAGGATATACTAGGATGCTTCGTCATTGGGATGGGTTGCCAATGATGTTGTAGAAAGTTTGTGAGCTTATCCATCCATACCTCCCTATCAGTTGGTGAAGGACAATGTGTTAGATAGAAGTGTTAATTTTAAGGTTTAATTATGATTTTCATGACGGTAGTTCCATGATTATTAATAATTTATGATGCTATCTCGGATATCATAGACCAAATAACTATGTTAATCAACTTCTTTTCCATATTAGATAATATATCAATTGAGAGTTTGGAAAATTGGTGCATGCAGGATGCAGTCCAGCATCATGGAGTTCCCTTGAAAGTTGATTTAGAATATGATGATCACTTCACATACTGATTACGGAGATAATAAATGAGGCCTTATGGAATTAGGGTCAGTTTACCACAATGCTTCTACCCCAGATTGATTCCCATGTTTAGTGGACTGTCAAGTCCTTGAGAAAATTATTTGGGTTTGCATGTTTTTTATGGACCATAGATGGAAGGATCATCTCTAATTAATGGAGTTTGCACATCCCCTTTGTTTCCACTTCACAATTAATATAGAACCATTTTAGGTTACATATTGATACCCTATAGGTAACCACTACTCTAGTCAGATATAGTGGGGTGGAACACTTTTGGGACTAGAGTTGGTTTTCCTAATGGTGGTGAAAGGTGAATTTCATCTTGGGGTAGATGAGGACTGCCCAGAGTAGTAATGAGTGATTTTTTGACAAAAAATGGACAAATTTTGATTTCTATGAGAGGAACATATGTTCTAAGGGATTGAAACTCTTCTAGGATCATGAATATTTGGCTAAGGCGGTGGGCTATTTTTGAGGATCCTATGTCTTTTTTCTAGTTTCTATGTTGGGTTTTCAAGTTGGCATACCGTTGACCGTATTTTTGTAGTTAGATGGGGTTAATCATGTATTCAAAACTTCATAGCTAAGGAGAGAAGTGAAAAAATAGTAGCATGATGTCTACCTAGATAAGATTGATATTGAGGGTGGATTTAACCCTATAATGGAGTTTTAGGTTCTCAGTGGTACCTAAGAACCAACTTGGAGAAGGCCCTTTGTGGGTTTGTTTTTTTCATTTGGTGTGTGTTTATTAATTGTATGAGAACATTTAGGATACATCATAGGAGTAAGAAACATATTTGAGAGCATAGTACCCTCACTTTTTAGTAGTAATTTTATGTTTTAGATTATTTCCCTTAATGGTGAGGAGAATTTAATGAATTTATATTTACAAGGGAAAACATTAAAATAATTTAAGTAATATTTCTGATGTGATATACTAAGACAAAAAAATATTCCAAGGCAAGGACAATCCCAATATTCAAGGAATAAAATTATTAAATATATTATATCAAGTGATATCAGTATTTCATAAATGATGAATGAAATCCCATAAAATTCCTTAGATGGGAAATATAAGACCATTTATTATTATGGAATATAGGGTTTACCCAAGGCACAACGTAAAGTTGATCGGTGCTGGAAGTTCAGTTAAGGAATCTATTAGCGGGATGCACTATGTAGTTTAATTAATTTATTTAATAACTCTATGAATAATTAGAATATATAAACACATCATTAAGATGTTTTTATAGACATATCAATTTAACCATGTGAGGTTTAGAGAGGAGGAAGAACCATTATCCATTTGCAGATCATGACTGAGATCAGAAATTGGAGATGAAAAAATATTGCTGAACTATGAGACATATGATGAATGTAGTATATAATATTATATATCTCTTGTAAATGATCAATTATCTATTAGTCAAACCATAATCGAGGTAGGGCTCATTATTTTCAGTTTCCTCCCATTAAATTGATAATCTTGGATTTCTATATTTTATTTTTATTGATCTACGATTGCCCATCCGTTGTATTAGCCCATTTGGTAAATAAAAATTCTCTAAACTAGTTTATATTAATTATGTCATGATTCAACCATAATTTATGAATCTTTTAATCATTGTACATGATAAAATAATCAAATTATGGATTCACCTTATTATTTTCCCCCAAAATTCTACATTTTCCTCATTGTTGGCATATGTGGTCATTGTTCGACACTGTTGGGGTAGGTTCGAGCTTGATAGAATCACCAAATTCCTTGAAGTTTTAAAAATGATGTATAGATAGGTTATTTGGGTTAGAATATAGGTTTATTGTGGGATGCGATGGGTAGAAATACGACTACATAGCAAAAAATTGATTTTTGATCACTGTCTATAGGTGGTTAGAGGCCAATGTTCAGTAACGGAACCCATGAATCCTAGTGGTTGAACACATAGATTTTTGGTTGCAATGATGTATCTACGATCCCCATGAAGAAATGAATCTTTCTATAAATTTCCCAAATACATTGTATGGAGTGCGGGCAAACACATTTCATGTATTTCAATTTATGTAGTAGCTTGGGTTTTTGGTTGAGTTAAATATCACACATTGTGTATCCATCCCACATGTTGTGTGACCCTACCCATATATCCATTCCATGTGCCATATATACATTCCTTGGGACATGGGTGATCAAACACATCTTATCCCCTTGTAGACATGTCGTGTGTTTTTGCATATCCATCTATGCTGCGTGGCATGTGTACATGCTTAGGACCACAGGTGTACATACACACCATGTTACTATGTAGACACGCAATGTAGTGTGGAATGGATTCTGAAGCCATTTTCAAAGGAGAATAATCTGAATATATTAGATGAGGCCACACACTATATATCCCCTTGTTAATGGTGTGTAGTTATCCACAGATCATTAACCTTATCTATCTCTTTATTTAGAACATGAATGTTTCCCCATGAGTAGTCTATCCTGAGTAGTTTTCCATGTAGAACTCAATGGTTTCCCTCGTAGTGGATTTTGAGATATGACGTGAGGTTTTCATATTGTGATGCTTCATCAAGAAATTATTTATTGATAAAATTTATTGGGTAGAAATAATAAGAATATAATAGGGTTGAAAACCCCCTATCATACTAGGGAGAGACTCCCCCAAACTCTCTATAAAGGTTGTGGAACTCCCTTATCGCACTAGGGCATGAGTCCTCTATCACGACCCAAACCACTAGGTCCCATATTAATGGAGGAAGTATAAGTGTAAAAACCCCAACATTTCATATATTTGGATAGGGGATGGTGACAATCATTGAGAAGGAATATTTAAATTTGCAGCCTTTTCTAAAGTTCTTAAACTCATGTGCACAACTATCTCTATAGAAAGGTGAAGATGAATAATGAATGACTGTAATGTCGAGTCTAGAACCATTCATGTAATAAAATATACGGAATATATCGATTACAAAGGCATAAAACCAAGAAAAAAGTGGAAAATACTCATAGAAACATAAATGTAGTCCCAACCAATCAATAACTATAAATATGGGGTAATATTGAAAGATCCCAACTCTTGATCTCTATTTCTGAAAAAAAAATGTGGTCAATATACCCAAGTATCCCTATGATCCAATTATATCACTCTATAATGGTCAATAATATGCATAATACTCAAATCATATAAGGAAATACCATGAAGGGGTGGGTATATACTAACCTATTTGGATTACTTGAAAACTACAGTTCTAGAAAAATAAAGATACAAGAGTCTTCAAGTCAACCTAAAGTAATTGAAACAAACCCAACTGATATATAGGATAATAAATAAATCTCAACCAGAGAGAAAGGGGATCACAAACTTTATTTCCTATCCTAGTAAAATGATTCAACATATATCTCCAAGGTTCAATCTGTTACACAAAAAATCTCACATGTTTGACCATTAAATTCTTGTGGATGACCTGCACCTCACCAGTTTTCCACAGCCTAGGGAGGCACAATTATAATATAGGATTCATACATTATTGTGATAGATGGTACAAATCATTTTTATAGGACCCATCCCCTCATTTTCTAATGGGTTTACACCTAGTATGCAAATAGAGGATCCACACCCTAGTGCATTAGGGGATGACACTAAGCATGTAGGTAGAGGACCAATATCCTAAAATATTAGGCAGTAAAACTCAACAAGTAGATAGAGGAACCATGACCAAACATGTAGGTGGGTGGGTGACCTTACGTGTATAATGACCCATGATTTTAAAAAATTAAAATTATATAACATTTTTGGAATACTAAATACATCATAAAAACAAATTCCCAAAGAACGTAATTGGTCTAGTGCCTTTGGAAATATAGAGACATTAACACTAGTACATAAGTGTGATTCATTATATACATGTAGGTTCTTCTTGACTAGCACCATACTTAGTAACATCAAACGTAAAACATTTCTTCATAACCCTGGGGATGGAGACATAAAAATGGGTGAGCTCATATGGAAAGTAAGGTAAAATAAGGGAGACCTGTAACAATAAACACTGGCATATGGGTATGAGATTGTGATCAGGAAAATTCAGGACCATACCCTATATATCAAAGATCAGAAACTGTAATCATGGAATAAAAATTGTAAATTCATAATACATGAATCATAAGGAAGTAAATAACATAATCTATGAAGTCATAACATAGGAATAAACCATGGAGTTGTGGAAGACACGTAACCATATATAATGATTTTCATAGTAGCCAAGGAATTTATAATGAGACCATATTAGTGGGAAATATACTTTACTAAAATGGGTTCTTACCCCATTCCACCCCTGTATTTTTTAACCACATTCACTCTTTGTTACAACCCTTTAATATGGAACCATGTTAATTTCTCATTACAACCCTATATTACTAAACCATGTTTATTTATAGTTCTATCCATATCTATCTCATGAGATAAAAATTATTACCCAATTCATCATAGGGATATATAGGTCCCACACATCTCATAAAGTAATCATACATATATCTTCCACAAAATCATAAACAATAATATAAAAACCCATGAAAAGAAATGATTATCACAATCATGTAATCCTATCATATCCTATGGAATAAGATACATGTTTCATATTCATGAAATCAGATACATAACACAGAAGGAGAAAATGATTTCATAAACATATAACTCAATTGAGAGAAACATGTCTCATAACGACCACAACATAAAGAATAACCCATTCAGAGAAACATTATGAATTGAACCTTTTGATCATTTCTTAGAAATTCATAAGTATCATCAAGAAATGTCATCTTGGATGGAAAATTGTTTTCAAATATCATCCAAAAACATTACTTGAGGAACATATCCTTTCTTAATGGAGAAATTATTTTTAATACATAAAATCTTTTTAAAATCATTTTGTTAGAAAATAAATTGAAACATATTAAAGAATCTTCAAAACTTTTGGATAAATTTTTTCCTTGAAAAATTATAAAATAACATTTTAAACATTTTAAAAACATTTCTCCTTATAAACATATAAAATAACCTTCAAAAAAATTTAACACCATTTTCTTTGAAAAATATTTGAAAATTACAGAATAAATCATGAAAATGTTTTGAAAACCATTTCTTTGAAAATAACAAAGAAAAATTACCAATAAATTTTGAAAAACCGTTTAATACCAGTTTCCAAGAAAACATATAAAAGATCCTAGATGTTTTTTTTAATGTACTTTTAAAATAAATTTCATAAGAATTAAACATTAAAACATGAAATGGATACTTCATAGAAATGATGGAGGGTAAATTTTTACAAGTAAAATGTGGTAAAAATAATATTCCTTTTTCATGGTAAAAAGGGTAAAAAAATTATTATTCAGAATGAGATGATAATATTTATTTAAATACATTTTTAAAGGAAAAAAGGATAAAACATTCTTATATATATTATAGGATAATAGTATAATATTCTTGAAACCCTTTTTAGAAAACACTGTTTTTAAAGGACACATATTTTCTATTGAAGAGAGGGTAAAGTCATTCTTTATTAAAAACACATTCTTAACTATAATTTCTCCTAACGAGACGAATAATAGTACCAATACATGGGTATATCATGAATATAAATAAAAAGAAAAATTCAGGAATGTTCATGAGAGATGGATAGTAATATTTCAACAATGCAATCACAAACATAAACAATGTTGATAAGTGACGAGATTGTTTCAGTAGTATTTTAGCACTCTGTAACATTGATCCATACTCCCCATGTAAAAAATAAGATTTAATGAAGAATATAATTTCATAAAAATAAGTATTTTCATGATATTACCTATAAAATGGATGTATATACACACTGAATAACAATTTTGGTGCATGACCAAACATGACTCTCAGAGAAGAAAAATTGAGACAAAACTATTTTACCGATTTGTTATCTTTTGAAAATAAAACCCCAAGAAATAAATATCATAAAATAGATATGTAAATACCCATAATGTTATATATTGGATCAATTTAATACATCTAGTGGATGTATACATATAATAAAAATGTAATTTGTGGTGAATAAAACATTTATCTCATAAAAATAAAAAAGTGAGATGAAATCCCCTTACCTTGTGTATTGATTTTCCTCTTACTCACACCAAAATCCTATATAATAAATATAAATCTATTATAACTACATAATAGAACCATATTAATAATTATAATACCATATATGGTTTGATTATGGATTTATAAGACCTTTTTTAACAATTCTATGTTAAGGATTCACTTCAGGTAATATATGCTTTGTTTGTCGTAAGTGTTATAATTTGTTATATCCATGGTCCTTATACTTATATCATAATTTATCTAATCTAAAAAATTATTTAAATATAATTTATATTCACTATATTTTTATTATAATAGTTCATATAATATAAAATTACGAAATTGAATAAATAGTTCAGGGAGGTGGTAAATGTAATATTTAAATCTGATGACCACAGAAGAATCAAAATGAACGTGCCACATGCGCTACTAGTGGTTAAATTTTTTTAGACCATTAGGAATACCACCCCCATTCTTCTGACGATGATGGCTCCCATTTTGGTTACCTTCGTCCTTGGATCCTCATAGGATAGCCCTACTTTTCCTTGCCCTTCAATGGTGACAAGTTCGCTTCTCTCTCATATGGGACTCACTTTTAGGGGTGCCCTCTATGGTAGGCCATCAATGAGGAATATCCCCTTTGGTCCAGAGGATCCCACCATCACTACAACTTTCCATTTAGAGTTTTCTCAGCCTTATATGGGAATTCCTTTAGAATCCTTCAATTAAGCCTTAGAGGGTCTCCATTGAGCTTTCATGGCCAGATTCGGTGAAAAATGTCCTCCACTATCCTTGTTATGAAACATAGATAGTACATGGCATCTGCCTACATATTCTATGGTTTTATCCATGAATTGGAAGACCATTTATATTATCATGGGTTTGGAGAAGGATTTCATCTCAGTGTGGTGATTTTCTCCAAGGGTCATGGGTAGGTGGAGGTTCACATTGAGGATGTGGGATATAGAACTTCCATGGGGAAGGGATTCTTCATGGGCTTTGATGTGGATATCTCTTCCCAACCTTCCCCACCCCCTTCCGAATGAGGGTCTTATATTAGCTATTGGAGACTCCCATCATCTCTTTTTGTGCATGGATGATAGGATGATTCTCATAGAGGAATCCTCTATGGTTTATATCTAGAGTTCAGGCTACATCCACTCCTCCGTCGACATCTCCCCCCGTGAACTTTATAGGATCGAGAACCAGATCCCATACATAACATCAGAGCCAATCCTCCAAATTTATCAAGGAGGCTAACTAGCCCAGGAACAGTATTAGGATTAACCTATTTTAACTTTATCTTTCCTCATTTGGATTTCCCATAGAAAGGGAGCCTGTGTTAAATAACACTATATTTCCATTGATGTTTGGTCAAAAGAGACATCTTAAGTTGCGGTGCCTGAAACTAAGCAAGATAGTGGAAAATTGCGGTTTTCTAACCCAGGATAAGTATGATTGGTTTCTCGCAACATTGAGCTTCTAATTCCCCTATTTTTATCTTCTATAATGTGTTAATCAGTGAGAGCATGGTTCAGTCCTCAGATCAGCATATCTATACGAAGATCATGGAAGGTATGAAAGTATTCTTCCACTTATCTTTCACACATGGAAGTTGTGACATCCACGATTGATCATGTTTTTGGATTGAATTGGATTCCGTCAATCAATGGAAACTCCCCCTAATTTATGGGGGGTCAATGTGGTAGCATACCCTGCTGAGAAGAAAATCATGGGACCATTTATGTGTTGAGCCATCCTGGAGTTCAGCCAGTTCATATTCGACAAATGGTTATTGGATATGTGGTTTTTTGAGAGGTTCTTCACATGGTGAAACAACCAAAGTGGTTTTCATCACACTTGGTGCTGATTAGCCCATTTTTTGGGTAATGTCCATGCTATCTCCACTTTCTGCAATGTGGAAGTCTCTCTCTTAGCCAGTAGCAATTATGATCACACACCTCTCTAAGTTGATATCCTTCCTAGCTGGGACATGAGCTTCACTATAGAGTTCTTTCCATTTTGGGTAAATTATTCTGATTAACATGACAATATAGGTTCTTCATAGAATCGATTCATTCGTGGGAATGTGTAACACCACAAAAATTCACGGTACACTTCTCTTTGAATAATATAATAGTGTGTGTTGTACGCAACTTCGAGTTCTAAACCACCACAACCAATCAAAATAGCCGTTATGAATAGAAATACCCAATTTTTAAAATTTTATAAATTTTATCTTTCAAAATGGACTTCATTTTTGGATTCAGAGAATCAAAATTATCTTAGGGTGAATTTTTGGAATTTTTCTGAAAACATTCAATTTTTGATGAATAGTGAAAAACATTAAGTTATAGTTTAAAACAAAATTTTTATTTAAATAAATATTTATTGTATTTAAATTTATTTTAGGTCAAAATAGACACATAATACCAATATAAGATCAATGTAATTTATTGGAGTTAGTTTATAATAATTTTAGATATATAAAATTTTTATTGAACTTCTTACCCTGTTTTACCCACCTCCTAGGAGCATTTGAAAAATTACATAAAAATTAATTTTACCAATTCTATGAGTTGAATTTAAAAAATCCAAAAGACCTAGTTGATATCAGTAAGAAAAATGTTTTTCAATAGGATAAAAATAATTTTTGGTGAATAGTAACTTTTCACTTTTATTTACCACGATTAAAAGAAAATAGGGTAATTATGGGTAAAATTTATATTATTATTACCCTAACATATGTCATAATTATATTGGATAAGTGTAATTCGACCAAAAACAATATTAGGAATAAAATATGATCCTTCAGGTCCACAGGTAATATATTTGGAAATTTACTATTATTTAATTCAAATAAGAGTTAAATGATTTAAAATCAATGTTTAATAAATAAAACATATATAATATAGAGTTACACATAAGATTAATTAGACTATAAATATTAATTATAAAGATAACAATATTTACTACATAATGGTATTATATTCCTATTTTTTAGACTTGAAATAATAAAATTTATTAATGACACAATGATGATGCAGAAATTACCAAATTAATGAATGATTAAAATAATTGATATTCTAAATATCCGAATAAATGTAATTTGAGACTTTTCATGAATTTAAATAATTATATAGATTAATATGACATATTTGGGTTGGTTAGATGAATTATTTTCGATGTAATAATGCTGTTATTAATTTAGGAAAAACAAAATACCAAATAGTGACAAAATTGACATACAAGTGTTTTTAAAAAAAATATTATATTATTAATATGTATTATATTCCTAAAAATCTAAGGATTGGACCAATGAATTATTTAATGATAGATGTATCATTAATGAACCACTTGAGGTTCTCTTGGAAGTATATAGTAATTCTATTAACTATATAATATATAAATACAAAGAGACATGGTAAATTCCAAACTATTTAACTAAGCGTTAAATAAACAAATAAGGTTAATATATGGACCCAAACCATTATAAAACCTATTTAATGAATGGGTTTCAACCCATAACTACCTCTATCTTTAAATTATTTATTTTTATGCCATTAGAAACCGACATTTATTTTACAATAAAATAATATTTCTATCTTTTCCCTACGGTGCCCCTCACACCTCTTATAAAAGTGCACTCCCACTTCTCTCTAATTCACACCTTCAAAGCCATTTTGATCATCCAACCCTTGCCCAAATACCATATAAACTGTACTCCCTTCATCCTAGTTGCCTTCCTTTAGTCATAAATCCAACCTAAGGAGCCCTTTTGATCAAATCAAAAGGAAGAAGCCGAAGAAGAGGTAAATACTTCATCACCTCTTTCTAGTTCCATTCTTCTTCCACTTCCTCTTTCTTTGTTGATTCCATTCTAAAATAGTATCTCCAATATCTAATATATACTGTGATGTTAATATAACTATGTTAAAACCATATTCATTATTCTATCCATCATTTGAATAACATGTCACCATACATGTTTACGTATGGCTTACCATTTCCACATAGTGGTGTAATTGTTATTCAATACATTATTATTTGGATGGGTATAATAATGAAGTTTAATTGATGTAAATAATAAATATAACATGATAATGATTCATTATATATGATATAATATCCAATTATATATTATTTTAATATCAAAAGAATGATATTGTCGCTCATACGTACGTACGGATTACCATCTCCACGAACACAATGAGATTCATTCCCCATCATATCCATTCAAGAATAATATTATTTAAATGATTAAAAATAATTTTTTAAGAATTAATATCATTCATAATATGAATAAGATACATCTTATCCATAAACAACAATACTTACATAACAAATCATATAAAGGAAAATGAATTAGTTGACACCCAAAATGACGATAATACTAAGATATTTTTAACAAAGAAATGTTAAAAGATCATATATGATATCATAATAATGTATATGATTATTTTATAATTTAAAAAAATTATTTCACCATTATAAAAACGATTAACTTACCCTCGACCTTGGAAATGTACAAGGTAAGGGTTAATTTCACAATCTCTTTATTATCCGATGTTGTTTTTACGTAAGTATCTACGAGGACCCCTTTTTCATCCACATCCATGATTCTTAAAAATGAATTTCAAATCATTTGTACTCTTTAATAGAATATGGGATAAAGCCATTTATACCCTTGGTTGACTTTTTATAAATTTTTTTAAAAAGAATCGTTCCGTCATTTTCCAAACAAGGTACTTTATAACCTTTTCGACAAAACTAATGTATGAATATCTTTTTTTACTTATACAGCAGGTGTGGATATTTTTTACAATTATAACATCATAAAAGCTTCCATTATAAGATTATAAGAATATTTTTAAAGTAAATGTTTTTTTATAATTATAAGAATTATAAAATATTTCAAAATAGAAATAGATATTTCTTCATCTATGTCAACATCCTTTAATAGATTTTAATCTTATTTGAAGTTGATTTATTATGATACAAAACATTAATATTTTTTTGATGGTTTTGTGTCCTATTAGACTGTGGCTATTTCATTTTTACACTATTCATGGTTTATGGATAAATTATTGACATTTCATATGCCAATACTAATACGAATTTTTATGTTATGCTGAAACCTTTTCAAATGAGGAATGAATTGGACTTAGTATGTGACGGGTGGAGCCCGCTAGAGCACCTTGATGCATCGGTAGGTCTCATGAGACAAAGTACTGTCTTGGTACAAGTCCTTGATAAAATCTTATTTGTAGTCTTGGCATAAGGCCTTGATTATGTGGTTATGAAAGTCTGGAATTATGCATTCCATCATTATGAAAGTGGCTATTGATATTGCATGTGATTATTTGACTAGTAGAATATCCATGTAAATATGTAAAAGGAATTATTTTATTATTATCATTTCATATTATTCTGAAGTTCAAGTTTAAAAGGATTTTGTTTTAGTCTTATACATTGCTTTAAATATTTATGCTTATTTATGAATGTTTCCGCTATATTGTTATCCTTACTGAGCATCCGAGAACACCCCTTTCTATGTTTTAATTTCCCATGGATGCGATGAAGTATTTTATGACTGACCTATAGGGATAGTCTGGGGGGATATGATTGTGATCTATGGAAAAATTTTTGTTGTTGTTTTTCATTTTATTATGTAATGTAAATGTTATGAATGTATCTAGTACTTCCAAGGCTACTAAACTAATCAATCATTCAAGACTTGAAATTTTGTGATCATACCAATGTTATCTAATAATGCACGGACTCTGGGTAACTTCGGTCAGGGCGTTATATTTGGTATTAGAAGAAGTTTAGTACAAACCTTGGAATCTAGATTTAGATAAACTCTGATTAGAGCACATAGCCTAAAGATAGACTTTGAGGATTAGTATAGAAGAACTTCCTTGAATTTTGGAATTGTAGAGATTTTTTGAGTTTTCCAAGCAATAAATACCTATCTGGATACGAGAAGGTAAAGTTGGCTCTAGCATAGATGTTCCTAGGGGTAAAACATGAAAACACCACATTGAGATATACTCGAACAGGAACTGGTGCATCACAACAGGACTTGCTGCACCCTTGGTTATGACACCCCTACTGGATATGCTTTGGATAATTCTTATTCTATTTAAAAAACATTATGAAGGGTTTATGAGTATATAATTACCCAATGAAAACCTTTTTTATGATAATTGATTATATCCATAAACTGTTTAATTTATGTCAAGTGTTTTACATGTTTGTAATTTCATATTTCTATTCATAAACTAATCTAGTTTCTACCATTGTTAGGATATGGAACCTAGTAGAAAGAATGGAAACTGTATCATTACACACACTCCATTTAGGGATTTCCCTCCTACTCAAGATAATTATAGTTGAGCCGGTGATACAACTGATGCTAATTGTCTTATCACTATATTGGGACAAGTCAATTAGCTTATGAATAATAACCTAACCCGTATGGAGCACCCTGATCCGCAACATGGAGGACCAATTTTAGATCGCTTCATGTGGAAACAAACACCAAAATTAAATTAGTGTACAAATCCATTAGTAGATGAACAATGGATAAATTATTTAAAGACAATATTCCACACCATGGGGAGTATCAAAAGGGAAAAAGTTACAAGGGCAGTTTACCGCCTCACTGGAGATGCTGATCAATGGTGGTTATTGATTCAAAACACAATGGAAGATGATGGACTATCAAATATGGAAAGGTGGGAGTTTAAATAAATTTTCCTATAAAAATATATTCCCCAGGTCCATCGAGTGGATATGGTAAGACAATTTTTGAGTCTGAGGAAAATGGGGGATGAGAAGGTCGCAAAGTATGAAGATAACTTTACAGGGTTATCGAGGCATGTTGCAGATTATATAGGTAACCCTAAAAATAAGATTGATCATTTATTTTATGGGTAAAAACCATTTCTCCATCGCACATTATTCTCACAATTCTTCTCATCGTACAAAGATGGTGTCCCATGTGCTATCAAGACAGAAAAAGAATTCTTTATCTCTTATGACTTTAAAGAAAAGCAATCGAAGAAGATATCTACTGAACAATCTAGAAATGGAAATACAGAGAAGAAGGGAAAAGTTTAATATACTTCCTATAGTAAATGTGGGAAGAATTACCCTGGTACTTGCCTGAAGGGAATGGGAGTCTGTTACATTTGTGGTGAAAAAGGCCACCAAGATCGTGATTGCAAGGGGAAGAAAGAGGTTGTTGATGTTGAATTCTACAATTGTAGAGAAATGGGGAATTATGGAAATGAATGACCTAAGCGTCAGAGGAACTTACCACAGAAAAGGCCAAGGAATGAAGGACAACCTTATGTTATCACTACTCCTGAGGTTGAAACTCCGAAGGACGTGGTTTCAGGTAATTTAATGGTTTCCTCATGTTTAACCAATGGTTTTTTTATTCTGGATCATCTCCTTATTTCATATCTTCCAAGTTTTCTATGAATATTAGATATTTCAAATTTAATTTAACAAGTGAGTCGTCAGTCCAAACTCCTAACAGAAGTGTCATTGCTATAATTTTTTGTGAATCCAGTCCCATTAGGGAATATAAATGTTCTTTATCTTCTGATCTCATCATCATACCCATGATTGAATTTGATATAATCCTCGGTATGGAATGGATTTAGGACCATGATGAGAAATTTAATTGTAAGAATGAAGAGGTTAAATTTTTTTATGATGATGATATAGAACACCTTATCTTTAGAGGAGAATAGTCAACATATGATTCTTATCTAGATCCACCCCCCAGTAGCTCAATTAAATTCAATTATTGGGGAGGAAGAGAATGAAATAACATTGTGTGAGGAGAATAGTGTTCATATATAGGATGTACCTATTGTGAAATAATATGTTGTTGTGTTTCCAGAAGATTTATCTGGACATCCTCTAGAATGAGAAATTGAGTTTTCTATTGAATTAATTCTAGGTTCATGGACAATATCTAAGACCCCTTATAGAATGGCCACTATGGAATTAGTGGAAATAAAGAAACAACTGGATTAATTGAGTAATAAGCGATTAGATCACCATATAGTTTCTCAATGGGGAGCTCGTGTCCTTTTTATTAAAAAGAATGATGAATCATTGAGGTTGTGCATTGACTAAAGGGAGATCAATGCTATAACAATAATGAACAAGTATCCCCTACCACACAATGATGATTTATTTGACCAACTTCTTAGAGCTCAATACATTTCAAAGATTCACCTTTGATCTATATATCAACAATTGTGTGTGAAGAAGGAATACATTCCTATGACAGCATTCTGAACTAGTTACGGGCATTAGGGGTTTACAGTAATGCCTTTCGGGATGACTAGTGCACCCTCTGTCTTCATGGATCTATTGAATATAGTTTTCAAGGAATGTCTTGATGAATTTTCAGTGGTATTTATTGATGATATCTTGGTATAATCCAAAAGCAATGAATATCACAAAAATCACTTGTGCATTATCGTAAAGACTCTTAGAATACATGAATTATATATGATGTTTAGCAAGTGAGAATTCTGGATTCAAGAGATTTATTTTCTTGGACATATCATCACTAAGGATGGAATCTCTGTCGATCCTTCTATGACCAAGGAGATCCAAAAAAGGGCTGGCACAGATGAGTATAACTGAGGTACATAATTTTATTGGTTTAGCAGGTTATTATCGGCGTTTTGTCCAGAATTTTTCCTGAATGGCTAACCAATTAAACAAGATCACAAGTAATGGGGTAAATTTGTTTGGAAAAAATATTATGAAGAATGTTTTGAAGAATTGAAGAGAATATTAGTCAATTCTCATATCTTTAATCTACCATCGGGGAATAAAGGGTTTGTTATTTATAGTGATGCATAGAAGAAAGGACTTGGTTGTGTCCTTATGCCGAGTGATGGGGTTATTGCCTATGCATCACAACAGCTAAAAATTCATGAGAAAAACTATCCTACTCCGGATCTTGAGTCAACAGTAGTAATATATTCTTTGATGATTTGGATACACAACCACTATGGTAAAAAATATGGGAGATATACTGATATCAAGAGTTTGAAGTATATTTTCTCATAGAAAGAACACAACATGAAGAAAAAATGGATTGAACTACTCAAGGATTATGATTGCACTCTACACTGGCACCTAGGAAAGGAAAATATGGTGGCAGATGCATTGACTAGAAATAATCACGGTGTTTTGAACAAGATAAGAGTATAAAATAAGCCTATATACATGGATCTAGTAAATATGGATATGAGAATTACAATGGAAGGTGAAACATCAATAAATTTTCAAATGGTTCCAAAATAATCTTTAATATAAATAATAAATAATTCTCATACTGATGATAAAGAGTTTCAAAAGATGATTAAAGCTGTGGACGATGGGAGATTGAGTAACGTTGTGTATGAAGACTGAATTTTGAAATTTTGGAAGAGACTTTGTATACCCGATATACCTGATCTAAAAAGGTAATTGTTGGATGATGCTCATAGTTCCAATTTCTCTATTCACCATGGTAGCTCCAAAATGTATTGATATTTGAATGAACATTTTTGGTGGGACTACAAGAAGAGGGAGATTGCTGATTTTGATTAAATATGTATGGTTTGTCAACAAGTGAACGCTAAAAGGAAACATCTTAGAGGACTCTTGCAACCTCTTCCCATACCTGAGTTGTAATGGGATAATATTACGATATACTTTCTCATGGGACTACCAAAGACTCCAAGAAGGAACGATGCAATATGGGTCATTTTTTATCATCTTACCATGTCAGTACATTTTCATTCTAAAAGAGAAGATTTACCACTTGAAAGTCTAGCAAGACTCTATATTAATGAAGTTGTGAGACGTCATGGATTACCCCTATCGATTATTTCTGATAGAGATCCACATTTTACATCATGATTCTAGAAAAGTCATCATAAAACCTTGGATACTGAACTTTGTTTTAACACTGCCTACCACCCCCATAAGGATGGAAGATCATAACAGACTATTCACACCTTAGAAGACATATTGAGATCATGCTCACATTACATTCAAGGTATGTGGGATCAATATTTTTCTCTGGTAGAATATTCTTAAAACAATAACATCCATAAAAGTTTTTAGATGGAACCATATGAAGCGTTATATGGAATGATATGTCATACACCAACCTGTTGGTATGATATTGGTAAAATAAATCTTTTATCCCAGAAATGGTGGAGGAAAATATGAAAAAGGTGAAGGTAATCTAAAAACACATCAAAGAAGATCATAGTAGGCAGAAGGGCTATGCGGATAACCGAAGGAAGGATTAGGAATTTCAGGAAGGAGATCACATTTTCTTGAAGGTATCTCTATGGATGGGTGTTATAAGTTTTGGTAAGAAGGGAAAATTGAGTCCGAGGTACATCAGACCTTTTGAAATTCTAGAATGAATTGGGGTTGTAGCTTACCATTTGGAAATTCCACCAAGACTCTCCAAAGATCACGAGGTATTCCATGTATCACTGTTGATAAAATACATGCCTAACCCAACACATGTACTCACCTATGAGGAATTAGAACTGGAACCCGATCCATCTTATTACGATGAGCCTATCAAGGTTCATGATATAAGAGAACTAGTGCTAAGAAACATGACGAATCCTCTAATAAAAGTTCTATGGAGAAACCATAAGATGGAAGAGGCAATGTGGGAACCTGAGGAACTTATGATGAAGAAGCACCCAAATATTTTTATGTAGTAATATTATATAAATTTCAAGGGAAAAATTATTTTAAGCGGGGGATAATGTAACTCCCCAAGCTTCCACGATACGCATCTCTTTGAATAATACAATAGTGTGTGTTGTACGCAACATCGAGTTCTAACAAACCACAACCAATCAAATTAGCCGGTATGAATAGTAATACCTGCTTTTTTAAAAATTATAAATTTTATCTTTCAAAATGGAATTCATTTTTGGATTCGGAGAATCGAAATTAGCTTTGGGTGAATTTTTGGTATTTTTCTAAAAACATTCAAGTTTTTATGAATAGTGAAAAACACTAAGTTATAGTTTAAAATAGAATTTTTATTTAAAAAATAATTTATTTTATTTAAATATATTTTAGGTAAAAATAGATACACAATACCTATATATGTTCAATGTAATTCATTGGAGTATGTATATATTAATTTTAGATATATAAAAAGTTTATTGATCTTTTTACCGTCTTTTACCCACCCCCTAAGAGCATTTCCAAATTTACATAAAACATAAATTACCTCTTCTATGAGTTGAATTTCAAAAATTTGAGAGACATGGTTGACATCAGTAAGAAAAATGAGGTTCAATAAGATGAAAATAATTTTTGGTGAATAGTAACTTTTCACTTTTATTTAACATGGTTAAAAGTAAATAGGGTAATTAAGGGTAAAAATGATATTATTATTACTCTAAAACATGCCCAAATTCTATTGGATAATTTTAATTCCACAAAAAACAACCTTAGTAATAAAATATGATCCTTTAGGTCCACATGGATTAGATTAGGACATTTATTGTTATTTAATTCAAAGAATAGTTAAAAGAGTTATAATCCATGTTTAATAACTAAAACATTTTTAATATAGGGTTACACATAAGATAAAGTCTAGAATAAATATTCATTAGAAAGATAAAACCCTTTCCTAAATAATAGTATTTAATTTATATTTTTTTATAAAATAAATAATTAAATTTGTTTTTGACACAATGATGATGCAGAAATTACCAAATAAAAGAATGATTACAATAATTGGTATTATAAATATAAAAATAAATGTAAATTTAGAATTTTTTGGAATTTCACTAATTTTATAGGATAATATGAAATATTATGGTTGGTTATAGGAATTGTTTTTGAAGTAATAATTCAATTATGAATTTAGAAAAAACAAAATACCAAATATTGTCAAAATAGACATAAAAGCAATTTTAAAACAAATATTATATTATTAATTGATATTGTATTCCTAAAAATCTAAGGATTGGAAAAAATTCTTATGTAATTGTAGGTGTATCATTAATGAACCACTTGGGGTTCGCATGAATGTGTATAGTAAGTGTATTAACAATATAATATAAAAATACAAAGAGACATGGTAAATGTCAAACTATTTAACTAAGAGTTAAATCAAACAAATATGGTTAATATAGTGACCCAACCCTATCTAAAACCTATTCGTTGAATGTTTTTCGACCCATAACAACCTTATAGTTTAGATAATTCATTTTGGAGCCTTATAACCCGAATATGATTATATTATAAAATAATATTTCTAGCTTTTCCTAAGCTGCCCCTCACCCCTCTTAAAAAAGGGTACTCACCCTTCTCTCTAATTTACACCTTCAAAGCCATTTGGCTAGGAACAAATCTACCCAAATACCCTATCAACTGTCCTATCTTTATCTTAGAGTCCTTAATTTAGTCAAAAATCCAACCTATGGAGCCCTTTTGATCAAATCTAAAGGAAGAACCTCAAGAAGAGGTAAATATTTCATCACCTCTTTCAAGTTCCTTTCTTCTTCCACTTTCTCATTATTTTTTGTTTCTATTATAAAATAGTAAATATAGTATATCCTATATACTGTGATGTTATTATAAATATGGTAAAACCATATTCAGTATTCTATTCATCCTTTGAATGACATGTGACTATACGTGCGTACATATGGCTTACCATCTCCACGTCGTAGTTTAATTGTTATTCAATACATTATTATTTTGTTGGGAATAATAATGATGTGTAATTGATGAAAATAATAAATAAAACATGATAATTATTATATATATATGACATAACATAGAATTTTATATTATTTTAATATCAAAATAAGGATATTGTTGCTCTTTCTTACGTACGGATTACCATTTCCACGAATGCGATGAGATTTATTCACCATCTTGTCCATTCAAGAATATTTTCATTAAATGATTAAAAATAATGTTTAAAGACTTATGATAATTATGAATATTAATAAGATACATCTTATCCATAACAAACATTACTTATGTAACAATGCATATAAAGGTAAATGAATCAGTTAACACCTGAAAGGATGATAATACTAAGATATTATTAACAATGCTTTGTTAAAAGATCATATATGATATCATATTAATGTATAAAATTATTTTATAATTTAATAACAATTATTTCACTATTATACAAAAGTTTAACCTACCATATACCAAGGAAAATTACAAGGTATGGTTTAATTTCACAATCTCATTATTATCCGAGGTTGTTTTTACGTAAGTATCTACTGAGACCACTTTATCATCCACATCCATGTTTCATAAAAATGTATTTCAAAACATGTTTATTAGTTACTAGACTATGGGATAAAGTCATTTATACCCTCGGTTGAATTTTTATAAGATTTTTTTGAAAGCAATCTTTCCGTCATTTTCCCAATAAGGTACGTTATAACCTTTTCGACAAAACTAAGGTAAAAATGTCGTTTTTTAACTTATACGGCAGGTGCTTCTATTTTCCATCATTATAACATCATAAAAGCTTCCCTTAAAATATTATAAGAATATTCCAAAGTAAATGTTTTCTTTTATAATTATATGAATTTTAAATGATTTCAAAATAGAAAGAGATATTTCTCTAAAAACGGATTTGATTTCTTCTATGTCTACATCTATTGATGGATTTTAGACTTATTTGACATTGATTTATTATGATAAAAAATATCTATTTTGTATTGAAGGTTTTTTGATTTGTTGGATTGTGGATATTTTATTTTTACATCATTCATGGATTATGGATAAAGTATTTACGTTTTGTATGCTAGTATTAATATGATTGTTTATGATATGTTTAAACCTTTTCAAATGAGGAATGAATTGGACTTAGTAAGTGACATATGGATCCATTTATAGCTCCTTGACGCATCAGTAGGTCTCATGAGCCAAAATAGTGTCTTGGCACAAGGAATTGAAAAAATATTATTTGTAGTTTTGGCACAAGGCTATGACTATGTGGTTATGAAAGTCTGGCATTATGCATTCCATCATTATGAAAGTGTGTATTGATATTTGATGTGATTATTCAACTAATATAATATCCATGTGAATATGTTAATGGCATTATTTTATTTTTATCTTTTCCATATTATACTGAATTTGAAGTTTAAAAGGCTTTTGTTTTAGTCTTATAAATTACCTTAATGGTTTATACTTATTTTTGAAACATTACGCTATATTTTTATCCTTACTAAGTATCTAATCTCACCCCTTTCTGTGTTTTATTTTTCCCAAGATGAGACGAAGTATTATATGACTGACCTATAGGGATAGTCTGAAGGGATATGTGTGTGTTATATGGAAACATTGTTTTTGTAGTTATTCATTTTATGATGTAATGTAAACCATCTTAATGTATCTAGTACTTCCAAGGCTACTAAACTAATTTTTAATTTGAGACTTGATCTTTTTTGATCAATCCAATGTTATGTAATAATGCATAGATGAAGGATAACTGGGGTCAGGGAATTATAGAATGCATGGGAAAGATTACAGAACAAATTAATGCATCTTTAGGAGGATCTCTGGGTGTTGGTCAGAAATCAACCTCTGTTGTCGTGAGATTTGGGTGTGACAATGTTGGAGATAGAACTATTGGAGTACAACTTGGAATTAGAATTGAATTATTGGTCACAATGATGGAATTCATAGTGGAAATTTTTTTTGAGGGGAGTGTGTGTCCTGTGTGGAATCGATAGTGTGGTGTCTTCATGAGGGATACTGTAATGCTGATTTTTTCATGCTTGAATCAAGTAATGAAGGAGGCATGCAAGACCCAACATATAATTGTAGGATGGATCCTACACTGTTGATTAAGATAGGGTTGGTGGCCTAGCGAAGGCCTTCTTTAGGATCCTAGTTACAGGAAAAAATACCAGGATGATCCATGGGTACCCATAGGGCCATGAATCCATCACTGTCATCATCTCCATGGTGTTGTCCAAACATGAAAATTCTCTTCTTGTGTCCTAAACATAGGAGAGTAAAATATTTCAGGTTTTTATGAATCTGATCCTTGATAGATATCCTAGCCTAGATGGGTTTTCATGCACCTTCTACCAAGCCTCCTAGATTGTAGTTCAGGACAATGTCGTGCTCACCATCCAAGATTTCATCCACGGAGGTACTCTCCCTTGTGTCACCAGTACCACCATAATTCTTCTCAATACCAAGGTCATGGATCCCTCCCTCCATCATCATTAATACCCATTGACCATGTGAAATATTACGTATAAGATCATTTCCTTAGTTCTCAATGACATACATATCCCAAATCGTCATCAATGGGTCTTTTATGAGCAACATTGCTTCGTTAAACATTTATCCATTCAAGGGGATATTGCACTAGATCAGGAGTTCATTGAAGGTATCAATACTAGAGTTCATGGATCTAACATGGTGGTAAATCTTGACATGGATATGTCCTACAATATGGTAGAATGGGCATTCATCATCAATGTATTCACATGTGTGGGCTTATCTATGTGGGTTGTTGATATGCTTTTCAGTTGTTTCAGTTCATTAAAGATGACTGTCTACTTCATGGTCTTGAACTATGTGTTCTTCAAGGATATTTAGGGACTACGGAAGGGGGATCCTGTTTTTTCAACCATCTTTATTCTATCATAGGATGTCCTTCTTCATCTCATCAGCAGGACTATCTCGCAAGGCCCATCAGGCCCTATCGGTTAAACTGTAGTCCAAGAAACATCTCCCATTTGATTTTTTTCGATGATTCCATTATCTTTATGAATGTTGGTATTCTGTATATTCATTTTTTTAATAAGATACTTAAATATAAATTTCTAATGGAGTGGTTAGGTATTTAGTTAAAGCAAGAGAACCTTCTATTCCCGGAAGAGATGCTTGGACCGCATGGGGCCTTCCCGAAGCATGAGGCTTCGCATGGATCAGGGTTCTTTTTCCATGGAGTATCTCAGATATCATGTTTCCAATAGTAGGATGAGAAGTATCTACTTTGACACAATCATTGGTAAGATGACTTTAATAATTTTTTCCTAGGAGAATCACTTCTTATCATTTTTTGGTAGAATAACCCGGCAAAACAGAGTCTTAACTACCATAACCTGCCATTCACATGCGACCTCCATGTTATAAAAGTGTGTGATCACATTGCTTTATTCCATTGTTTTTTATTTCATATCTGATTCACATGAGGTGGGGAGGAAACCTTGGGCATCATGGGATAGGCTTGTAAGGCATTGTAGAAGGGGGTATCGATGTCAAGAGAATTTATGATACGTTACTTCAATTGTAGGTGAAACTAATGTGAGAGGTAATAGAGGGAAAAACTCATTGGGGTACATAAATTGTCACCTGGATCAGTGGCAGTGGAAATGGATCAAATTATTTCAAGTCACCACTTTGAATAGCTGTTCACTCTCACAAGCAAGCACTGCAACCTCATACCAGATGGATCATGGGGGAAGAGGACATTTCCATTTGGCACCACAACTGGGTTTGTACAACTCTTGGTTTCCATGGTTTATCATTCAACTATATCACATTCATGGTGGAGAGTAGGTATCTAGATATCATCAGTGTTGTGCTGGATAGTAAGAAATGCCTGGACTTTGATATGATTGATCCCTCGAATGAACCAGATTGATGTATTTTACCTACATTGACATTTGTCTTGTTCTATTATAAGTATTATTGGAGTTGGTCTTCTTTTTAAAACCATCAGAATTAATGGGGTCAACCTTATGGGCTAAAGAGGTTCCTCATAAATGTACATTTTTCCTCTGGTGCATTAGGAATATGGAAATTTCAACGAATGAAAATATGAATCACTTAGGTATTTGCATGGCTTCCTGTTGTATGTGTTATTGGGACTCCATGGAGGAAAACTCTTCCCACCACTTTGTTACTAGAGAATGGGTATGATAGTTGTGGCAGGCCCTCAGCGATTTCATAGTCATTTTTGTGGAGGCTTTGAGGGACCTTACCTATCTTGTATGATGGTTTCACAGTGGTGGGGAATGCAGCCCAGAGAGGAATGCCCATGACATGATTCTTTCCTTTGGTTGTTGGTGTACTTAGATGGCTAGTAATAAAGCCATTAATGAAGGGATTTAGTGCACCGGTATGAATGTGGTGGTAAGGACCATATTCATTATCCTAGATATGCTCATATCATGATAAAAACAACATGCTTCTCCCTCTCTCCAATCTATTCAAGAAGGCTTTCTTCATCTGAGCTCTACTAAGCTCGGTCGGTGGGTCATATGGCTTCCTCACCCGAATGGATTGAAGCTCATATTTGATGAATCATCCACCTCGAACGTCATGAATGGAGGTGACATGGTATAGGATCCCATAGGGTGATTTATCCCTTTCTTATGGTACACACATGGGTTGAGGCCATTCTATCTTGGATGAGGCCATGGCTATTCTAATAGGACTCATGATCAATAGGAATTAAATTATTACCCTTTCTACAACTGAGACTGATTCTCTCATCCTTGACAACTACATGCATTTTAAGGGTAGCATCCCCTAGTCGGTATCATATGTTCTGAGGAGGTACAAGAACATCACTAATAATGGTATTTTCCTTTTTCACATGTGGAGGGATTAAACCAAGGTTTTAGATTATCTGACCTCTATGGTGGGGCAAGGTCTTCGCATTTTACGTCCCATAGACGTGCATTCCATCCATCTTGAAGGGATGAACATGGTTAAGGGATATTATCTAGGACATTATCACTATATAACTTCATAGATCTTCATTCCTTTCTGGATTTTTCTTTATCCCCATTGCTTCTACACTTATTCTTTTTTGATCAAAAAGATGATGATGATGGAAATTTGTACGTTTGCAAGAACAACATTTCGATTTAATTGTTGTGGTTAAAAAAAGAAAGTAAAATACATATTTTTCTATATATATCATTATTAAGTTTCGGTGATTATATCATTTATATCATATATTTTCACTAAACCCATACTTAATACATACCATGTAGTGTTTGAATGAATCACATCGCTGTGAGGGGGTGGTAGTACACACTTAATGAAACGAAATTATCGTATTTACAAAAAGTGGAATGTATAATGTTATTTTTTTGTAAAAGGATTACAAAATATTAAATACATAATAAATAGAATATATAATATATCTAAATATTGCGTCCATCTTAATTTCCACCATGAGAGGTGGTAATGGAAAAAATGAGTAATCATCATTTTGGGATGCGGTAGTTCGATGTATACATAAACTGTGTGTTCATTACACATTAGATAGTGGGGTGTGTAAGTGTAGTTACAACCCTTAACATAACAATAAATGTATATTTAATATATTAGTATTGTTATAAAATAATTTATTAATTAGTTTTTATGGTGTGGTGAAAGAAAATAAACCAAAGGAGTTTGAGAGAAGATGTTACCTCTTTTTCCTCTAACTTCTTTTGGTTTGCGCCAAAAGGATTCCTTGGATTTCATTCTTACTGAGGGGAGGATTCTATGAGATAGGTAGGGATTTTAGAAAGAATAATTTAAAAATCATGGATGATCCTAATTTTTTTGATAAGTTTGATGAATAGGGAATTGTGGTGGCCTTTTATTTGGACCCGAAAGGACATAGTTGAATTTTTTTAAAAAAAAGTTAGTTGTACCAATGTTTTTTCCAAAAGAAAGTAATACCAAACAAATGAAACTAAAAAATGGATGGTTAATTGCTGAATAATATCAATGAAATGTGTGTTTAACAAGTGTATAAGTCTTTTTTTGGTCTTAAATTTAATGTCTATTAAATTAATAGCTAAATTTTTCTCTTACCCGTTGTAATTAATTTTATCCACATTCACTAATCTATTTGGTCAATGAAAACGACTATATTAGAGAGTATAAATTATTATGATTGAAAATATGGAATCCCTTTTTCAAAATTCTAATCACAGTTTTTGAAGAAAGTAATTTAAAATTAAACCCGCTGATAAGAAAACACTGTGGGTTTTAAAAGAAAAAACATACAAACATATGCTATGTTTTTATATGAAATATCAAATTCAATTTGATTGAAACAAAATAAATTGTATTATTTGAAAAAAATAAAATGCAATTAAACTTTTAAACCGATTTAAAATATTATTTATCCTCCTAAATAAATTATTTTAAATTTTTTTTTGAATTTAAATATGATATTTTTCATTATTCCTGAAAAAATGAAGATTAAGAGAAAAATACAAATAATTATTTATAAGATAATTTATACATTCTAAATTCGAAAATTATTTTTTAATCAAATTTAATTTCAATTTTTTATAAAATTAGTTTTATTATTTTTCAAATAAGTCCTTTAAAAGTAGTTCATTTGAGAAAATTCTGTTTTAAAACAAATAAGGACTTTACCAAAAATTATATATTTCATTATCAATATGTTTTATTTATATGAAACCATTACAAATAAATATTCGAAAATTAGTTGTCACTATTAATAAAACTATTTTAAAAGTAATATTATAATTATATAATTTTAATAATTATAATAACAAAAAGTCATGTCGTAGAAACTTAATGTTGTGTGTAACATACACCAAGTTGGTGTTGTGTGTTGTGTATTCCATGTTGGTGTTTCATGTAATGTATTCTAATTAAAATGATAACATCAGGGATCCATGTAGTCCAGATAAAATTTATGTTTTGTGTAGTTCATGATTAACTTGGTGTTGCATATAAATCGAGCCAAACCTAGTGCTTTCATATAACAAATGATTTTCAGTGTTACGTGAAATGAAAAATATATCAATGGTTAAGTTAATATGAGAAATAATGATTATCAAAATCTGGGGTTGTTACATTATAACCCCCTTAAAATAAAGTTCACCGTTAAAATTTGTATGGTTTATCAATGGTTTAAAACATGAATGTTTTTTCCATAGAAAGACACATCGTAAAATGGATATTAAAACCTTTCTTAAAAAGGGAATGTTGGAACCATAACGGTAACCCAAAGTATCATATAACTACATTTCCACATAGAAGATCACATGTTGGGAGTGTAGATTAGACATGGACGAAAAATCAAAATATTAATAGCGAATTATTGGGGGTTTTAGTGATAAAAAAATTGAATGATCAACGAAAAGGAGACAACCTCAAATTCATTAAACTATCATGATATATAAGGACATTTGTTCAAGAAAATTAAGCTATTAAGACTAATTTTTTATCATTATCATATATTTGAGTAATTATTTTATTGAAAACGAATATAAGAAAATATACTTACTTGATATATCTCTATAAAAAAATTCATTCTTTGTATTTTCTTTTATGTATTTTTTATTCATCAATTACATCAAGAAATGGATGTCTAGAAATTAAATTTCATGCCCAATGAAATAAACTACACAATTAATGGATATTACATCCCATAAAAAATTAATACTATAACTATTTATCTTAAAAATTAATATGGTTAATACATTAATCTCTATACATAAAAAGTAACACTATTGATTAATCATAAATAATAATACATTTACTAGGACATCATATAGGCCAGTGGTATGACTGAAACACTTATCATACATTGGTCATGGGTTCAAGGACAACGACCTCGCTGGACTTGATTAATTGTCACCTGAAAGACATGAATTCATTTTCTAAATCCATTATAATATAATTTAAAAAATTTATAGACACCATTAAAATATGGTTAATCACTAAATAGACATGTATCCCTAGTTTTCAATACCTTATCAATACATATATACTTCCTCCTATGAACAAAAACTTATCATGAATATTTAACCTTATAACCCCTGTGAAAGATGAAAATCCAATTCTTTATAAAAAATACATGAAATCAGATTAACAAAAGATCCCCCATTTATCACAAATAAGCTCTTGGTTTTCACATTCCAAACATTTGAATACCCTCATGGTAAATTCTATTGGAACATCCTAATAACCTGAATTACTATAAATCCATTTTAAAGACATGTATGCTTACATATTCCATGTATTACTGGATATATTCCACAAATCCATTAAGTTTTAAACATCATCCATGATAGCTTGAACAACTTGTCAACGATTCCTTAATTAGTTCCGGGGTAATCAATAACATCCAATTTACTTTTTCATATCCCACATATCTTTATCCAAACAACATTATCATAACATAAGGAACATATTAATGGTTTTCATTTCTTTAATCATGTGTTTCTATAGACATCACCATTCCATTATATCGCTTTTTTATTCAATAAAAACAATACAATATGTTTTTGTAAATCTGTATAAAAAATATTAACTGAAAAATACTATTATATTTCATCATTCAATTAACATAGTTCTTGAATCCAAATACATAAAAAATCATTTGACTTAATCCTTATTCTTATAATAGGGGTACCTCATATTATTATACAATACCTTTTTCCATTGACATTTCATGTGTAGTCTCGTTATCATCAGCAATGTAACCATCACATGTACTACCTTGTGGATCATCTTCAAAAGATTCCCTATTAGGACATTGATTTTCATAAGGACAATTTATTCCAACCATAAAAAAGTTATCCTTTGATGATTTATTAGGGAGGCCCATATTCTCATCCACTTCATTAAACAAACTAATAATTTTGCCTTTAAATTCACTTTCTTTGTGTCTTTATTTTCGAAAGTGAAAATGTCTTATTGTTTATACGAGACATTAAATTAGGTGATTATTTCCACATTCCCAACAAAAATGAAACCATATATTCTTTCCTTCAAGGTCACCATTACCTGAAAACTTAGGAAAGTAATTATTTCTCTTCCTTATTGAGTATGATAGATGGTTAAGGTAAAAATTGAGAATCACGTTTTGGAAAAATTAATAGGCATGATAAAAAAATCTTTCAATCCAATGATCATCCCACCTGACCGATCATAAAAAAAACCATCCATCACATTCATCATTGATCCAGTTCCTTATGGTTCCTACAATTGTCTAAAATGATAAGCACATATAGTCATGAAAATAATTACTTATAGGATGTATAAATAATGACACGTTCCTTAATCTATGACACCCTAGGTTCATCATCGGTCATTCATAGAAAACATATATTTAAATCCTTCATGTTGTTATGTTAATATTTTGTGAATTCCCAAAGAATATACCAAGCGAGTGCCAAACCATATGTGCAACAAGACCCATTTTCATGTCCCAGATTACCCCGAGTCAGGTCTAGGACATCGTGTTGGAGTTGTTACTCCTGAGTACATCTTTTCCGAAGCCATGTCCACTTATAGTATCCGAATAGGGATATATTTTGAGGGAACCACTCACTTTATCTTTTACCAAAATTAAATGAGATTATTCAATAAATTTCATTATCCTAATACTTATCCTCACACATGTCCTTCGTGTACCCACTATGTTTATCTCATCCTAGATTCTAAATGTTATCTAAATTTTTTATCTGATACCAACTATAAAAACCATAACTTTTCAATCATTAACATTACATAACATTTACAGAATACTTTAAAAATCATACAAACAGATTCCCAAAAACCGTAATTTCTTTAGTTCCTTTGGAAACATAGAATCATGAACACTGGTATGTAAGTGATATACATTATATCCGAACATGTTCTTCTTGACTAGTACCCTTCATAAAAACATCACACATAATCCATATGTTTATAACCCTGGAAGAGGAAACATTAAAAACGAGTGAGATCTGAGGGTTTGTAAGTGTAAACAAGGATGACATGTATGCATAAACATGATCATAGTGGTATGATAACAAGATCATGAAAATATAATATCATACCCTTCATGTCAAAGATCTTAAACTATAAACATGGAATAAAGATTGGTCGTTTAAAATACATTAAGGATAAGGAAGTAAAGAACATCAGCCATGAAATCATATCATTGGAAGAAAAAATGGAATTATGGTAGAAAAATAAACATATATAATGATTTTCATAGTATTTAAGGTGTTATTGTACAGATCATCCTAGTGGAAAAAGTCTTTTACTAATCCCGGTTCACATTCTATTCTACCCTTGTAGTACTAATCCAAGTTCACTGCTCATTCCCGCCCTGTAATACTGAATTGAGTACATTTATTGTTCCAGTCCTATAATATTGAACCCAATTCATTTATCATTACATCCATATCTATCTCATGAGATATAAATCATTACCCAGTGAATTGAATGGATATATATGTCTCACCCATCTTATATTGAAATCAAACATACATGTGCAAAAAAATCATAAACAATCTTATTATAACCCATGAAATTAAATCGGTATCATAAACATCAAATCATATAATATCCTATGGATAAAATATATATGTCTAATAATCATTTAATGAAAATAATAACCCATGATAGGGAAATATATTTCCTAGATATATAACTTGTGAGAGAGAAATGAGTTTAATAATGTACATGACATCAAGCATAACCCATTTATAGAATGATTATGAATGCAACCATTAGATAATTTCCTATAAATGCATGAGTAACATCAAAAATCTCATCTTATATCAAAAATAATTTAAAAATATCATTAAAAAACATTTCATAGAGGAAAATATCCATTCTACATTGAAAAATTATTTTTAACAAATAAAACAATTGGAAAATAATTTTCATAGAAAATACTTTGAAAACATTTAAAGGCATATTGAAAAAATTTTGAAAACCTTTTTCCTTCAAAAATTTTAAAATAATATTTAAATCATTATATAACCTATTTTATTTGAAAATTTATAAAATATGATTAAAAACATTTTAATAACATTTTTCTTTGAAAATAATTTGAAAACATATAAATAAATCATTAAAACGTTTTGAAAAACATTTATTTAAAAATAAATTTGAAAAATTATAATGAAATATTAAAAACATTTTAAAAACCACTTTCCTTGAAAACATAAACATGAATCTTGAAGAAATTTTTAATATAATTTCATTGGAAATACATTTAAAATAAATTTAAAAAACTATCCTTTGGAAAATGAAAAGGAAGATTCATAGAAATGATAGTGGTTAAATCCGTACATGCCAAAAGGGTTAAAAAGAATATCACTTTTCCATGGTAAAAAGGGTAGAAAAATCGTTTTTATGAAAAATGAGAAGAATATTTATTTGAAAACATTTCTGAAAGAGAAAAAAATTAATAATTACTTTTAATGATTCTATGATAAAATTAGAATTTTTTGGAAACAATTTTTAGAAAACAAGGTTTTGAAGGAGCACATATTTCCGATCGAAGAGAGGGTATTGTTCTGATTTCTTAAAAAGACATTCCTAACTATAATATGTCCAAAGAGTGTAATAATGGTACCAATACATAATTATATCATGAATATACATATTATAATAAATTTCAAGTATTTTCTTGAAAAATGGATCATAATATTCCAGCAAAGGAAGCATAAACATAAACAATCTCAATAAGCGATTAGATTGATTCAATAATCATTTAACACTCAGTAACATAGAACCATTCTACACATGTAAGAAAATGAGATTTAATGAAGCCTAAAATATAAATAAAATAATTTTATTCATGATATAATATATAAAATGAAAGTATAAACACCTCGAAAAATAATATTGGTGCATAACCAAACACGAGTCTCTAAGAAGGAAATTGAGACAAAACCTTTTTACCGATTAAGAAAATTTCAAAATTTGACACAAATAAAATAGAGATCATTAAATTGAAATTTTAATACCCATAAATTTAATTATAATAATCATTTAACACATCCATGGATAGTATACACATGACACAAAATAATGGGTGGTCAATAAAGCATGTATCTGAAAAAAATAAAAATTGAGATGAAATTACCTTAAACTGTGTTTTTAATATCAAAGTACTCATTAAAACCTCAAGTATAATAAATATAAGTTTATTATAAATATATCAATGAAAAATATTATTACATATAATACCACATAGTTTTTGATTATGGATTTATATTACCATATTGTTAACAATTCTATGTTAAGGTTTCACTTTGGGTAATATCCTCTTTGTTTTTTGCATTTTCCTTTATTTGTTATATCTGGGGTCCTTATAATTATAACATAATTTACATAATGTAAAAAATAATTTAAAAATAATTTATTTTCATTATATTTTTCTTATTATAATCCATGTAATGTATATGTATGCAATGGAATAAAATATTTATGGTGATGGTAAGCCATACATAGGCTTGAATACTATTTCCGTTCAATTGTCGCTTTGAATGAATATACAATACACATATATTAATACATATATATAATTATTAAAGATAAATTATTATATCAAATATATAATATATTTTCACTAAACCAATCCATAATACATTCCACATCGTGTCTGAATGAATAACATCACATTAAGGTGGCGGTATTCCACAATTCGCCAAATTAAATTATCGTGTTTACCAAAGTGGAAAGTATAATGATATTTGTTTTAAATGGATCAAAAAATTTTAAATACATAATTAATATAATATATAACATATATAAATATATTTTTAATCATATTTTTCATCCTGAGAGGTGATAAATGGAAAATGAACAGAAATCATTTCTTGAGAATGTAGTTTTCCAAACGTGTAAATAATATATTCATTACCCATTAGATGGAGGTGTGTGAAATTGTAGCTCAAAATCATACTATAAAAAAATTGACTATATTTAATAAAATGGGTTATTTTACAATCATTGAACAAAGAGAGTGTAGGTGGTTGAGAAATAAAATAAATGAAAGGAGCTTGAGAGAAGATGTTTCCACTTAATCATGTAACTCTTTTTGGATTGTGCCAAAAGGCTTCCTTGGATTTATTTATTACAAAGTGAATGATTATAGGAGGAAGTTAGTTATGTTAGTTACTGTATTGGGAAAATCATGATATAAAATGATAGGTTTTAATAGGTGTGAAGAAGAGTGGTTGGGGGTGTTCATTTATAGGGTATGGAAAGGACACATTAGGAATTTATTAAAACATGTTTGGTGTACCCAAATTTTTACCTACAATGGTCAAAAAAATATAAAAAAAAGGAATGTTTATGTCCTAAAATTGAACATACAGTGGGTTTTGGACAATTTTTATGGTTTTTTGGGGTCTTACATTTAATGTTTATTACTTTATTAACATAAATTTTCTCTTAACCATTCTAGTTTATTTTTATCACATTCAGTAATCATATTGGTCAAATAAAATTAGACCTTATTTTACGGTATAATTTATGCTAATTCTAACTATGAAATCCATTTTAAAAATTATAATAACAGAAGTGGAATTATTTAACTTAATATTAATCCCACCCATGGGATGACACTATAGTGTTTTAAAGTAAAAACGTCCAAACTTTTGCTAAGTTTTTATACCCAAATTTAAAGTGAAATTGATTCCAATTAACTACATTGTATTAATTGATAAAAATATTATATAATTAATATTCTAAACAAATTTTAAATATAATTTATCCTTATAAATAAATTTGATGAAATATCATTTTTGAATTAAAATCTGGTATTTTTTCACTATTCATCCAAAAAATGATGTTTCTCAAAAAAATACAAAAAACCATCCCTGAGATAATTTTGACATTATAAACTAAAAATGCTGTTTTTTTATCAAATTTAATATCTAAATTTTTATAAAAATAATTTTATTATTTTTCACAGAAGGACATAAAAAGTAGGTCATGTGAGAAAATAGTTTTTAAAAACATATAAGGACATTACCAAAAAGTATATTTATCATCTTAAATATATATATTTTATAGAAAAACACTATAAAAATATATGAAAATTAGTTATCATTATAACTATTACTAATTTTAATGGATAGATTGTAATTATATCATTTATATTATTATAATAATTAAAGGGCATTTTGTAGAAACTCATTGTTGCATGTAACGTCTTTTAAGTTGGTGTTTCATGTTGCATGTTATATATTCCATGTTTCATGATAACTTTGGAGTTGCATGAAGTCAATAAAAAATTTGTGTTTTGTGTTGTGCATGATTAACTTTGAGTTGCATGTAATGTTATCAAACATAGTGAAATAATATAAAATAAACTATTTTCAGTGATACATGAAATGAAAAATATCACAAATATTAAATTTATTCAAAAATAATAATCCACAAAATCTCAGGGTGTTACAATAAGGGTCCCATACCTTGGTATGATTGGTAGCTTTCCAACCCCGAAATCTCTCTGGTGATCCTGCCTTATCACAACTATCATTCATGTGTTCCCTAAACAAGCATCAATCATGGAGAACATTAAATCATATCTGGTATGCCTCCAAAAAGTCCACAATCATGTTTCACAAGGAAAAATACTTAGGATACGATGCTCTCTAAAAAAATCCATGTTTTAAAGAAGTTTATACATAAGGTGGATGTCCTTTCAAAAAATATGTGGTGTTCACATAGGGTTACACAACATGTAACCTCGCCTGGACACCAGGACATATCCTTGCCTACCCATGACTTGAATAGGCTTGTAGTACTACACATTGTGTATGGGCACTACAGATCATGTCTCAACTACCTTGGTCCTACCCATGTGATCCTAGTCTTTCCCTTTTACATCATTGTATTCCCTTGTACATCTAGTTATGCCCAAATACTTTGGACTGTACCCATGTAATTCAAATATTGACCATATGCCTAGAAATTACCATGTTAGTTTACTCTTGGAGTACAATATGAGGTTCTAGAAAAGGGCCACAATGTGTGTAGTGAGGTTAACATGGCATGTGATCCTTATCATCTCTGAAACACTGGTCTTTATTACAAGGGGACCACGTGGTGTGTGTTACTAGACTACACATAGTGTAGTTATGTTTTTTCATAGAAAATTGGAATTTTATATGTCATTAACCCACAGTATCTCCATTTATAACATTATTCTAATTAGGGGTTCTATATCTTATCCTATCCATGCATGATTTATCTTTTATGGCCATACTTTAGCCAACCAAACTATGCACAGAACTAACCATCACACCTCACATCTTTCTTCACCATAATTGATCCAAAATACTTGCAGGAATCACCTAAAATCCACAATCTATCCATGTTCATATGTAAATAAACAATTCATTAATTGTTAATGAATTTTTTTGAATCCAAGGATTTGATCATGCTCGAAACCACCCCTACAATTTTAAATCTTGACCATGAGGGAAAATAGTGATGAACATGAATAACAATGGGGGGGAATAATGAGAATAAACATAATCCATCTCTGACCAATCCATATCAACCATTGATCATAAAATAGGTATATCTATGAGTGATAATAAGGTAAAACAATTATTTATCAGATAAAATGAATTAAAATTATTATGGCATGGCTCATGTGAAGAATGGAGAATTCCAAAAATCGTAGAAGATTAAATAATCCATTATTTTTTAATCCAAAAGGGTGGGAATATAATAAATAACGTACCCTACCTTGATCTAGTTTCAATCATTGGTAAAGAACATGATTTATAGTGATATCGAAGACCTGCTACATTCTATTCCTCTCGATCTACCTCGATCTAATCACCCATTGTTCTCCAATATCGATACACCAACAAATGCTACCCAAAATTCCTCTCAAATTCTCCTAGGGTCATGAAAATAATAATGTAGATTTTTTATAATGGGATATTTATAGAGTGTATGGTCTAGGTCCTTTGATAAAAATAAATAAATTATAATTATCTATTTTATTAATTGAACATACGAATGGTAACCTATCTCAAAACATATAACAATCACCAATATTAGGATGTTACTAAAGTAAAACCCTCCTTCCAGAAAGAAAAATGGTATCATATTTCCCTTATGAGGTCCTAAATAATGAGAAAATCGTTTAAACTAAAACAATGAATGCATGGGCTATAAAATATATCAATATTTTAATTTCTGGGTCCTGAGACACCCATAAACTAAACTGACTATGAAATAATGTATATATATATATATATTCATATATTATAAGAAAAAATACATCAAAAATAGAGTCACTACATTCTACCATCCTTAAAGGATTTTCTCTCTAAAAATAAAAAGATTCCAAAAATGTGGGGATACTGAGTCTAAATGTAACTCTCATGTTATTAGGTTCTCTCTTGCACACTCTAGTGATTCTATAACACAAAAACCTAGGGAATTATCCACCATTTTAGGATCCTATCATTTTGATACTCGATTTCCATGGGGTACACTATGATGGTGAATCCTTCCTTGATATCTTGCTCAATTGATTCAATAGCACATGATACATCACACACATATCTTGTCAACTATGTCACATGGAAGATGTCCTGCACTCAATGCAACTGTTATGGAAATACAAGGTGTTCAATAAACAAAGAAACCCCCATATTATCTCAAATGACCCAATGAACCATGGCAATAAAATTCCTCCTGAGAAAAATCTCCACAATGCTGATAATGGGGAGGCTCTTAGGAAAATGTGATCATCCAACATGACCTCCAAGGTAAAATTATATTTATATCATTATGATTTATTTATATTCTAGGATATCCCCATGTTCTCTCAATTCACCAGAAATTTCACCATCATCGCCTACACCATCTCGGGCCTAGAAAGATATTTCATTCCAATCTCAGTCAAGCATAAGGGTTACCTGATGGGTCTCCCATACAAGTATTAGGAAGGTATTATGCCAATTTTTAGTGACATATATTATTTTAAGAAAACCATACCAATTTAAATTGATCCTCCTAGCTCTATTTGATCTCCAACATGTAAGATCTCAGAATAACCTCTAATACATGGATAGTCAACTCAGTCTTCCCATACTTGTAGAGGTGAAATGTTGTGATAAACCACAATTGGGTCACAAAGGTATCATGAAAGCCTCTATTCAACCATTAAAAGAATCCAACATCATGGGAAGTGATGGTCATTAAGGTTAATTCATGATGTCAGATGATCTACCACACATACAACTTCTCTGGACTATCATCTGAGCTATGAACTTGGATGAAAATAATGTGTTCTAACTTCATAAGTTGGTCAAAAATCAACCAGATATCATCATGATCTCTCACTTTCCATGGTATCCATATCATAAATTACATGTATATGTCATCCTATTTCCACTTAGGGATATTGGGAGGTTATGTAAATCCTACCACAACAAGTGTTCATATTTCACCTGCTAATATGTGAGACACTAAGAGACAAAACCAGTAATTCTGAAAATCATTTTTTCCAACAAAAACTACCACTGAAGGTCCTTGTAAATATTTTCCACACTGGGATGTATTATTATGGGATAAGTGTGAATATCCATCATCCCCTTCTCATGCAACATGACTGGAACCACCATCTATCCAGTGAAATGAGCGGTGTCCTTCCCGAAATAAAATATATATGTTTCATCCCTTGAGGATATCTAGTTATGTATAACACTGTAGTGGATGTCTCCCAATTGATCCCCTCTCACAAACTGAATAAGTGGAGGATTCAACACCATCAACTAAAGACGAACATCCCCCCTCCCCTCAACCAGGGTTAGCTAAAATGAATTCAACTACTCCAAAGCCTTCTCTACCAATAGATAAAGAGACATCTATCTAAGGTAATATTACCCCATGTTTCACTTCATAGGAGTATTAACAATATTCAAGTCGTATCCCCAGATGAACTACAATCAATGGCTTTTTCTCAGTGTAAGTTCACTATGACTGAATAAATACTTGAGACTCTGGTGGTTTGAGTAAATAGAATAATGCTCACTTTGAAGATAGAGCCTCCATATCATTAGAGTGAATAATATCGATGGGAACTTGAGGCCATGAGTCACATAGTTATTCCAGTGGGGTCTTAATTTCCTCAAACTTTAAGTGATCACTACACCACTCTATATCAACATGAAACCTAGCTCATGTCAAGGGGCCTCAAAACAAAATATGTACCACACAGTTTCCTCTGATAGTCTCAACATACCTGCACTAGTAATAATAATCCCTTGATCTTAAATGTAACACCCAAAGCATCCAGAGTACGTTTATCTTTGAATAAGGAAATAGCTTGCATTGTATGCAACTGGGAGTTTTACCACACCACAACCAATAAAATTATCCATTATGAAAAGTAATACCCACTTTTGAAATTTTTTAAATTTTATTTTTCAAAATGGACTTCATTTTTGGATTTAAAATATCAAAATTAGCTTAGGGAGAATTTTTTTATTTTTATGAAAACATTCAATTTGTGATGAATAGTGAAAAATGCTAAGTTATTTGATTTTTTATTTAAATAATTAGTTATTTTATTTAAATTTATTTTAAATAAAAATAGATTCATAATACTTTTTATGTTCAATTTAATTAATTATTGACATTTTATAATAATATTAGATATATAAAAGTTTATTGAACTTTTTATCATCTTTTTCCAACCTTCTAGGCGCATTTTCAAAATTGCATAAAAAATAATTTACCGATTCTGTGAATTGAATATCAAAACTCTAAGAGACACGGTTGACATAGATTAGTAAAATGTTGTTCAATAAGATGAAAATAATTTTTGAGGAATAGTAACATTGGACTTTTATTTACCATGGTTATAAGTAAATAGGGTAATTAAAGGTAAAAATGATATTATAATTACCCTAAAACATGTCCTAATTATATTGGATAGGTTTATTTAGATAAAAATAAACATTTTTAATAAAATATGATCTTTTTGCTTTACTTGGATTAGATTAGGACATTTATTAATATTATATTTAAAGAAGAGATAAAAGTGTTAAATTCAAATTTAAATAAATAAACCATTTCTAATATAGGGTTACACAAAAGATAAATTTGATTATAAATATTCATTATAAATATAAAAATATTTCCTAAATAATGTTATTTTGTTTGTAATTTTTATACATTAAATAAATAAATTTATTTATGACACAATGATGATGCAATAACAACATTATTATTGAATGATTAAAATAATGGATATTATAAATATTAAAATAATTGTAAATTGAGACTTTTAATGTATTAAACGAATTTTATATGTCAATATGACATGTTAGGGTTTCTTATATAATTTTTGTTCGATGTTATAAAGTTTTTATGACTTTCAAAAACACCAAATTTTAAATAGTATCAAAATTGACATAAATGATTTTTTAAAAAAAATTCTATATTATTAATTGATATAATATTCCAAAAAATCTAAGGATTGGATAGAGGACTTATATAAGGTTATATATATATAAATAATGAACCACTTGGGGTTATCTTGGATTTTTTATTGTATGTTTATTAATGATTTATTATAATAATACAAGAATACCAGGTAAAAGGAAAACTATTTAACTATGAGTTTAATATAAAATATAAGATTAATATGGTGATGTAACCTATCTAAAACCTATTTTTTGAAATTTTATCGACCCATAATTACCTTAACCTCGAAATAAATCATTTTTGACCCATTATAAACTTAATATGATTTTATAATAAATTAATATTTCAATCTTTTCTAAATGTGACCCTTACCTCTCTTATAAAATGGTACCTTCCATTATCTTAATTTTAAACCACCAAAGCCATTTGGGTCGGCCAAAAACATCTCAGATATCCTCTTAAATTCCCCCACATAAAACTACAGGCATTAATTTTGTCTGAAATCCAACCTATGGTGCCTTTTTGATCAAATCAAAAGGAATCACCTGAAGAAGAGGTAATAATTTCATCACCTCTTTCAATGTTCTTTACTTCTTCAACTTCCTTTTTCTTTATTGTTTCAATAAAAAGATAATAAATCCAATACCTTATACATATATTTATTATTTTTTAAATATTTTACAACCATATTTATTATTCTATCCATCCTATTAATGACAATGTCACCATACATGCGTATGTACGGCTTACCGTCTCCACGACGTGGTGTAATTTTTTATTCAACACGTTATTATTTAGATGTGTATAATAATGAGTGAGATTGATTGAAATAATAAATATAACATTTTAATTATTATTTTTAAAAAATATACCATACAATTACATAATATTTCACCATCAATGGAATGATATTGTTGCTCGTGCGTACGTACGGATTACCGTCTCCACGAACATGATGTGATTCGTTCTCCATTGTTATCATTCAAGAATAATATTAATTTTTTGATTAAAAATAATGTTTAAGAACATAATATCATTCTGAATATTAATCAAATACATCATATACATAACAAATATTACTTAAATAACAAAACATATAAAAAAATCAATTTACACCCGAAATAATGATTCTACTAAAATATTATTAACAAAGCAATAATAGAATATCATATAGAATATCATATTTATCTATATTTTTCTTGTATTATTTAATAAAAATTATTTAACTATTATATAGGAGGTTAATTTACCCTCTATCAATGAAATTTACAATGTAAGGGTTAATTCTACAATCTCTTCATTATCCTAGGTTGTTTATACGTTAGTATCTACTAGGACCTCTTTATCATCCACATCCACGTTTCTTAAAAATTTATTTCAAAACATTTTTACTATTTCTTAGACTATGGGTTGAAGACATTTATACACTTGTTTGACTTTTTATAACATTGTTATAAATAAATCTTTCCTTCATTTTCCAAATAAGGTCTTATACGACCTTTTCAAAAAAATTAAGGAAAGAATGTTTTTTAACTTATACGGCAGCTGCAGCTATTTTCCTATGTTATAACACATTCGAAGCTTCCCGTACCATTTCAAAATCATATAATCAAAATAAATTTATTATTTCATAATTTTATTACTTTTAAATGACTTCAAAATAGAAAGGAATATTTCTCTCAATGAGTCATGATCTCATCTATGTCAACATCCTTTGATGGATTTGACAGTTGTTTGAAGTTGATTTACTATGATAAAATCAACTATATTATATTAAATATTTTGTGATATTTTTTACTATGGTTGTGTTATATTTATACCATTATTGGTTTCTGGTTAAAGTATTAACATTTAGTATGCTAGTTTTAATACGAATGTTTATGTTATGTTTCAACCTTTTTAGATGAGGAATGCATTGGACTAAGTTAGTGACAGGTGGATCCCCCTATGGATTATCAATGCATCAGTAGGTATCATGAGTCAAGCAAGTGTCTTAGAAGAAGGCCTTGACAAATTATTATTTGTAGTCTTGACACAAGACCTTGACTATGTGGTTATGATGTCCAGAATTATGCATTCCATCATTATGAAATTGGCTACTAACATTACATGTGATTATTCGACTAGTAGAATATCAATGTTGATATGTAAATGGAATTATTTGATTTATATTTCCCATATAATGATGAACTTTTAGTTTAAAAGTCTTGTTTTTTAGTCTTATACATTTCTCTAAATGTTTATTCTTATTTATAAAAGTTTCTACTATATTGTTATCCTTACTGAGCACATGTGGTCACCCCTTTCTATGTTTTATTTTTCCCAGGATACGAAAAAGTATATTATGACATACCTTAAGGGATGGTCTAAGGGTGATTATTTTTTTAAAGAAGACACATTTTTGTTGTTTTTGAATTCATAATGTAATATAAAACTTATGTTTGTATCTAGTACTTCCAAGGCTACTAAACTTATCAGTATTTTGGGATTTGATCCCTTTTGATCATGCCAATGATATGTAATAATGCATTGACTCGGGGAAACTAGGGTTGGGGCATTAAAATTTGTATCATATAATGTTTATTATAATCCATGGAAGCTAGATTTAAAAAAAAACTCTTTTTAGGGAACATTTCCCTAAGATAGGCATTGAGGATTAGTATTGAATAACTTCCTAGAATTTTGATAATGTAGATATTTTTTGTATTTTCCAAGAAATACATCCCTTTTTGGATATGTGTATGTAGAGACTTCTCTGGTATAGATATACCTAGGAGTGAAAACCCCGACATGGAGTTTTAGGTATAACACGAGGTAACCCGGTACATTACAACGGGCCTTGCTGCACTCTTGGTGATGACACTCTCGGGGGATATTCTTAGGGTAATTCACATTTTCTTTAAAAAAACATATGAAGTATTTATGGGTAAATACTTCCTCAATGAAAACATTTTTTATTATTATGGATTATATGCATAAACTGTGCAATTTATGTTAGGTATTTTACTAGTTTGGAATTATGTATTGTGAATCACAAACTAATCTTGTGCATTCCATTGTTTAGAAATGTTTCCAAGTGCAAGCAATGGAAATAGTATCAATGAACGTAATCCATGTAGGGATTTACCTTACACTCAGGATAATTATTCTGGTACTAGTGATTGAACAAGTGCTGAACAACTTATAACCATACTGGGACAACTCACTCAGGTTATGAATAATAACCATTCTCGTGTGGAGCACCCTGATCCAAAACACAGAGGATCAATGTTAGACCGCTTCGCGAGGAAACAAACACCAACATTCAATGGGACTAGAAATCCATTTGTAGCTAAGAAAATGATATGTTCGATTGGGAAAATATTTCATTCTTTGGGGAGTAACGAAAGGGAAAAAGTTTTCATGGTAGTTTATCACCTCCCGGGAGATGCAGATCAATGGTGGTCATTAATTAGAAACACAAAGGATGAAGAAGTATCAAATATGGAATGGAGGGAGTTTAAAGATATTTTCATATAAAAATACATTCCTTGTGAACATCGAGCTGATATGGAATGAAAATTTATTATTCTAAGGAAAAAGGGGGATGGGAATGTCACAAAGTATGATGCAAAATTTAAAAGTTTAGAAAGTCATGAGACATATTATATATGTAACCCTGGGGGTAGATTGATCAATTTATAGATGGGTTAATACCTTTTCTCTATCGAGAATTAGTCTCACAAAATTTCTCATCATAAAATGATATTGTCTCATGTGATATCAAGGTAGAAAATATATTCTCATTGTCATAAAACTTTAATGAACTAAAAGGGAAGTAGAGATCTGCTGAATAGTCGTGAAATGGAAATAAGGGGAAGAAGGAAACAGTTGAATTTCTATCATGTAGTAAATGTTGGAAGAAACACCTGGGTACTTGCCTGAAGTGAATGAGAGTCTATTAAAAGTGTGGTGGAAAGGGCCACCAAGCTCATGATTACAAGGGAATGAATGAGGTTGTCAATTTTGAATTCTATAATCGTAGAGAAATAGAGCATTATGAAAATTAATCTTCCAAGAGCTGAAGAAACTTACCTCAGAAATGGGAAAGGGATAAAGGCTAAGCCTATGCGATCACTACTGCAATGGTTGAAGCTTAGAATGATATAGTGAAAGGTAACATTATGGTTTCATCTAATTTATCCAATGCTTTATCTGATTCTGGATCATCACATTATTTCATATCTTCCCAGTTTACGATGAAAATTTGATATTACCAATTTTATTTAACTAGGAAGTTGTCAGTCAAAACTCCTGAGGGAAGAATCATTGCATCAAATTTTGGTCAATCAGTCCCCATTAGTTCATATAAATGTTCTTTATCTTCTAACCTCATCATCATACCCATGATTGAATTTGATATAATCCTCATTATGTATTGGATTTTAGACCATGATGTGAAAATTTAATAAAAGAAAAAGGAGGATAAATTTTTTGATGATGATAAGGAGTACTTATCTTTAGAGAAGAAACGTCACCACCTGATTCTCATCTCGTTCCACCCCCAGTAGATCTAATAAATTGAATTATTGGGGAGGAAGAGAATGAAATAACTATGGGTGATGAAAACAATGTTATAATAGATGATGTACCTATTGTGCAAGAATATTGTAATGTGTTTCCAAAGGATTTACCTGGACATCCTCCAAAATGAGAAATTGAGTTTTCCATTGACATAATTCCTGGCTCAAGGTCCATATTAAAGACCCCTTAATGAATGGAAACTATGGAATTAGTTGAACTAAAGAAACAACTAGGTGAATTGATTAATAAGGGATTAATTTTCCCTAGTGTTTCTCCATGGGGAGCCCATATTATTTTTGTTAAGAAGAAAGATGGATCTATGAGGTTGTGAAATGACTAAAGTCAGATCAATGCTATAACAATAAATAACAAGTGTCCCCTACCATGCACTGATGATTTATTTAACCAACTTCATGGAAATTAATATTTTTTAAATATTGACATTCGATCTAGATATCATCTGTTGTGGGTGAAGAAAGAAGACATTCTGAATATAGAATTTGGAACTAGGTACGGGAATTACGTTTAACACCCTGAGATTTTATGAAAGATATTCAGTCAATTTCGTTGATGTCTTGTGTTGTACGCTACACCAAGATTACGTTGTGCTATACGCAACACCGTATTAGCCTTCAGTATATGGAACACTATTCTTGGATAATGTTACACACAATTTTGATAGTAGTTATTATACGCAAAATTGAGTGTGTATATACATATACATATATATATATATATATATATTAAATGTATAAATGAAATATGGTTGGATTCTGTTATACAAAACAATGAAGGAGTCTTCCATCACATGCAACCCTAACATGGCTTGCATTACACGCAATAGTGACCTTCCTCGATAGCGTGTGTAGTACGCAATACCGAGTTTCACTAAACAAAAATATATTGTTATAATATTATTATGGACTAGAATTTATTACTATTATCAACTAAAATTTTAATTTTATAACATTATTATTCATCTTACACATTTTCTATAACATTGTATGAGAACAAAATCAATTTTTCGAGTAAAAAAGTATTTTTAAAAAAATGTAGTTTTGCCGCCTTTTGATGGAGCACCCACTTTAAATAATGTTTTTGACATGTATATAATTTCAATTTGAAAAAACAAAAATCCTTTTTGGAATCAGAATATAAAAATTTACTTTGGATAAATTTTTCATATTATTCTGATCACTTTCATATTTTGATTAATAGTAAAAACAGGTTATATTTTAATTAAAAATAACTTTTTTCATCACAATAATTTATATGGCTATATTATCTTTTTAATTTGTTTTAAAGTATAATTATAATATATTTGTACCATTTAATCCAATTTTGGTCTTTGTAAATAATTTTACTTTGAAATTGGACATAAACAAGTCATGATCTTTTGATAGTTATTGTTTCTTAAAAAAACTACTAGTTTTGATAACGGGAATTACTTTTAAAATTAATTAATTCAACTTAAATTTTTTGAATTTGGAAAAATAGACATCATTTTTGAATTCGGAATATCAAATATATCTTAGGCACAATTTTTGGTATTTTTCTAAAAAACATCAATTTTTGATGAATAGTGAAAACACTGAGTTTTTGGTTAAAACTGACTTTTATTTAAATAATAATTTATTTGATTTAAATTTATTTGAGGTCAAAATAGATACATAATACTTATATAAGGTAAATTAAATTCATTGGAATCATTTTATAATAATTTTATATTTATAAAAATTGTATTGAAATTTTCACCGTCTTTTACCCACCTCCTAGGAGCTTTTGCAATTGGTCATAAAACTTAATTTTACCGCTTTTGTGAGTTGAATTTCTAAAATCTGAAAGACACGGTTAATATCAAGGAGTAAAATGTGGTTCAATTAGATAAAAATAATTTTTGGTGAACAGTAACTTTTTACTTTTATTTACCACAGTTAAAGTTAGATAGGGTAATTCAAGGTTAAAAGAATATTATAATAATTCAAAATTACCTTAACACTTGTCCAAACATTATTGGATGAGTAATGGCCGTACATGGGCATCCTTGGGTCGATTTTGGGACCCCATGGAGCCACTTATTAAAGAAAATGACACATTAGATTAATTAATTTAATGTAAAGAAAAAATTCGCATTAACAAAAATCCATTAGTAATTAATTTTTATAAGGGGCTATATAAATTATCTTTTCGACTATAAATATTCATTGGAATGATAAAAATATTTCATACATTTTGGTAGTTTTTTATAAATTTTTTACATAAAATAAAATAAATTATATATGACACAATAATGATGCAGTATTTACCTAATTAATAAATGATTTAAATAAATATGATTATAATGATTAAAATATTTTCCAAAACATGTCCAATTCTGATTGTATGATTTTATTTAGACCATGAGTCATCTTATATTCATCTATAATTATTTTTTGACCTTTTGAAACCGAAGATAAGTTTATAATAAAATAATATTTTCACACTTTCCAAATGTGCCCCTCTTCTCCCTTATAAAAGGGAACCTCCTCCCTCTCCACCTCACACCACATTAAGCCATCAAGCTCGGCAAACCCCTTCCCATTTAATATCACCACTTCCTTAAAATCTACTAGAGGTAATGGTCTTCTCAAAAGACCAACTCCAGTGCCCTATGAGAATGTTCAAAGGAGGGACTTTGAAGAAGAGGTAATACCTTCTACCGTTTTCTTCAAGTTCCATTCTTATTCTACTCCCTATTCATTTGTTGTTTCATTATGAGTTAATAACATCAGTATCCCTTATATAATTATATGTTATTATAAATATGAAACAACCCTATTTCACCTCTTATCCATCCAAAGGTAAACAAAATCACCGTGCATGCGTACGTACGGAATACCGTCTCCACGCCGTGGTGTAATATGTTTTCCACCACCACCTTACTTGGATGGGTATAATGGTGTAAATAAATAACTATATATGATTATTGTAAAGTGGTATTGATTCAAAAATATTATACATACACTTCAATACAATTCCATGATCTTGGGAACGATATCATCGCTCGTGCGTACGTACGGCCTACCGTCTCCACGATGTGATGCGACTAGTTCTATATGATCTTCATTGAATAATGATTATATAAATGAAATAAATGAATGAATATGACATTTATTACACTAATACCATTCTGTAAATGATGTATCTATATCTTATAAAGTGTAATAAGAATTTATTCGACAAAACAGTCATAAGAACATAATGAAATAAACATCAGAATAACAAGTAGCAATGAAATATTACTACTAAGAAGATACAAATATAACCATATATGATATTATAAATGAATATGATTCTTTATTATGTCAATTGACATTATTTAAACCATATTACAGGTGGTTCAGAATCATACGAAGCATATCAGACATATGGTAAGGGATAACCTTTGCAATCTCATTCTTATCCGAGATTGTTTATTCGTAATTATTTGCTGGGGTTGTTGTTATCATCCAATTCTATGTTTTCAAAAATTGTTTTTATGTATGTTTAATGTTATTTTTACCCATTTTGTCTTTTACTACATGGTATTTAAGGAATATTTATTTTGTTTACGTTACGAGGTACTTGTTGACTTTTCCGACAAAAGTACGTGGAGAATGTTTTTTTAACTTATACGGCATGAAATGATTTTTACGGTTTGATAAAGCTTTATTTTCATGAATCTTACTCCAAAATATTTCATGACTATTTTCAAAAAAATCTCATTAGTTTAAAATTTCATGACATTTTGGGAAAGGAAATTGATTTTGAAGAAGAAAGGATATTTTCTTTAAGAATTCATTTCAAGTGTTTTTCCTTCTAAGATGACATTATTTCGTATGTGTATGTTTCAAGTATAATATATCTATGATTTATATGGTTTAACTTTTCTTATGATGAAGTGGTATCCATTTGATTTATATGAAATATGTTATGATGGAATGATGTTTTTGAAACCCAATTTATTCTTTGGGTTATGATGAATTATTTATGATTGTTTTGTGGCACACGTAAGAATTATTTCATTATGAGATGGGTGGGACCTATATCTCCCTCAAATTCATTGTGTAAAGATGTATATCCCATGAGATAGACATGGCTGGAATGGCACGTAAATCGGGTTCCGTAATACAGGGCTAGAATGACAAGTAAACCCGGTTCAGTAAGTGACATTATCCACTAAGATGGTCTTGGTAGCAATGCCTTGGCTACTATAGGAATTATATCATGTGCTTAATGGATGCCACAATTAAATGTTGTATTCCCATTCTAGTTTATGATGATTAATGTTCCTTTATTATCTATGGATTATGTACTACCATGTTTTATGTCATTGCCCATGATTTTGATGTTTAAACATTATGTTCATGTTTTTAAGTTCAAATGTATATGATTTTTTTTATTTTATCCATGCATACCCTTAATGAGAATTTGATCTCATCCATTATATGTTTTTTTCCCCAGGATTTAAAGAATGGTGTTAGGTAAGAAAACAAAAATGGGAAGATCATTATAGGAGATGTTGAAGATCTTTCACCACGATTAGAAGATTATTTTTCTGAGTTTCCAAAGACACTAAACTATTACGGTCCTTGTGAGTCTGTTTTCATTATGTATCATGTATTCCGAAAAAGTAATGTCATTTCAATGTGCGTCATGCTTTCAGGCCTCTATAGTTGGTATCAGAGGAAAGGTTTAGTCAAACCTTGGAAACTAGGATGCGATAACTTTAGTTAGATCCCTAGAGATGTTTCTAAGGTTCGTCTAGGGATGTCCCTAAGGTTAAGTATAAGTATAGGTTATTGTCCTAGAATTATGGTAACGATCTTAGAATTAATCCTAATATGTTAGATATTGATGTTACTCCCCCTTTATTATGTTGTTTTACCTATCATGATTTTTTCCTTTCATAGAATTCTTTTTGTGTTTTAGACAATGGAGGGAACCAGACGGAATTCGGTTAACATTGAACCGAATGTACAAATTGGTGACTATGAGAAACTAAATTGCGTAATTCTTAGAGAGAATGATATTGTGATAATGCCAAATCAGTCATCAAGATATATGATTAACAAGGTGAAATTTAGTGGTATTCCAAATTCATCAAATAAGAGGAAGGTATAATTTTATGCATGTTTGCATGTTGAGGAGTCTAAACAAAGGAAGACTGAAATTTCTAAATAAGGGAAGAAGAACCTTGAGGGATACCTCAAATTGAGGGGAAGATGTAATCTGTGCAGAGAGAATGGTCATAGACTGACAGACTATTATGGAGTTCAATGTCTTAACTGTGGAGAAGATGGGAATTACCCAACTCAATGCCCTGACCTAAGAGGTTACTTCTAAATCAAGGAAGGACTTATTCCCTGACAATAATTGAAGATTATGGTTTGAAGTGTTTATGTATTGGTATTCAAAAATAATGTTATTGAGGTACTTTTATGGTATATTGGAAAATCAATGTATTGGTCCATTGTTGTTTTCCATAAGAATATGGCATCAGTAACCATGAAAAGTTACTGAAATATTTTTGGGAAGCAGATGATATGTGCATAATGAAGGGATAAAGAGAAACTAATATTTTTGAGAGTGTTCATGAGCTCATGATTGATATAAAGACTAAGTGGTATCATGGTTTGAGTATATAGAATTTTTGGGATTTTGGAAAGTGGAAAGAGACATCTTTTGAAAGCATTCATGTTTTCAACTAAGGTTATATGGTAATTCATATTGCAATAGAATAAATGATTAAGGAATTCACATATTTGGAATGTGGCCAACAAGACATAACGTATGATAAATGATGTTATTCACGTTCTTGTTATGTGACCTTTCCAGTAATTGTTTTCTTTATACTATGAGCTTGGACAGATGTATTTTGGATAAGTCTAAAGATTGTAGAGGCTTATGTCAGACGTCATATAGTATTGTTTAAGGCTAGAATATTTTTCAAAATTATTACTGTAATGTTATAATAGTGTAGTTTTAGAAAAAGGAAAACCTACAGGACAGGGGAAAACCTGTCACGTTGGACAAGGCTGTGGGAATCAAACCCTCAACTGATGTGCGACAGGCCTTTATCGCCTACGACTGGCCTACAGAAAGTCCCTGGTTAGTAGAAATTAGTTTTATTTTATTAAGCAGTATGATAGTTGAAGTATAAGTCCATTTTTGGAAACATATACGATTAACTTCACCATATATGAACTTATGTATATTTGATAACATTGGTAACATTTTTTTAATCAGATGGAATGACCCATCATTCTATCACATGATCTGCAAACACTTAACGAATAACAAATTCAACTTCATTTCTTTAAGAGATGCAGTGGAAATTGTTCAAGGCACGAACAACATTGAGATGGTACCAAAATCATGTAAGTATTTATTTTAATTCATCAACCTTAAGGAAATGATATTTAAAACCAAAAAAATGTTGTCCTAGTGCACTCATATCCGATATAACAGATTGTACCCTAGATCATCACAAATTTATGGATTTGTGATTATTGGCTTTTTCATAGCCATGTTTTCTACAACTCTCCATCAGAACTTGATTGTTAGATTTATCTTCCATTTCAATATTTTCACATATGTTCTCTTATATGGAATCCTAGTGATGAGTTACCTTGGGAAATAGTTACGTTTGATACTGTAGTTTTTAAAATCAAGATTTAGTTTTCCTTTTTATGATGTGGGTGTCTATGAATAGTAAAAGATTTATAACCCCGATGAATTTCGAGGGAGAAATTTATTTTAAGGGGGGTAAAATGTAACACCCCGAGATTTTATGAAAAATATTCTTTCAATTTCATTTATGTCATGTGTTTTACGCTACACCAAGATTACCTTGCGCTATATGCAACACCGTATTAGCTTGTAGTATACGCAACACTATTCTTGGATCATGTTACAAACAATTTTGATAGTAGTTATTCGAAGCAACATTGAGTGTGTATATACATATATATTTATATATTATCTATGTATAAATGAAATATGGTTGGATTTTGTTATACGAAACAATGATGGGGTCTTGCACCACACACAACCCTGACATGGCTTGTATTACACGCAATCACAAACTTTCTCGATAGCGTGTGTAGTACGCAATACCGAGTTTTACTCAACAACGATTTATTGTTATAATATTATTATGGACTAGCCGTTATGAATAGTATCAACTACATTTTAAATTTTATAACATTATTATCCATCTTACACATTTTCTAGAACATGGTATGAGAACAAAATCAATTTTTCAAGTAAAATAAGTATTTTCCAAAAAATGTAGTTTTGCCGCCTTTTTATGGCGCACTCACTTTAAATCTTGTTTTTGAAATATATATATGATCAATTTGACACAATAAAATTCCTCTTTGGAATCAGGATATAAATATTTACTTTGGATAAATGTTTCATATTATTCTGATAACTTTCATATTTTTGATGAATAGTGAAAACACTGAGTTTTTGGTTAAAACCGACTTTTTATTTAAATAATTATATATTTGATTTAAATTTATTTTAGGTAAAAATATATACATAATACTTATATAAGTTAAATGAAATTAATTGGAATCATTTTATTATAATTTAAAATTTATACAAATTGTATTTAACTTTTCACCGTCTTTTACCCACCTCCTAGGAGCTTTTGCAATTGTTCATAAAACATAATTTTACCGCTTCTAGGAGTTGAATTTCAAAAATCCAAAACACACAGTTATTATCATGGAGTCAAATTTAGTTCAATTAGATAAAAATAATTTTTGGTTAATAGTAACTTTTTACATTTATTTACCACGGTTAAAGTTAAATAGAGAAAATTCAAGGTTAAAAGAATACTATATTAATTAAAAATTACCTTAACACTTGTCCAAAACTTATTGGATGAGTTATGTCCGACCATGGGAATCATTGGGTCGATTTTTGGACCCCATTGAGCCACTTATAAAAGATAATGACACATTAGACTAATTAATTTAATTTAAAGACAAAATTGGCATTAAAAAATCTTTTAGTAATTAATTTTTATAAGGGGCTATATAAATTCTCATTTAGACTATAAATATTCATTGGAAATATAATAATATTTCCTAAATGTTGGTAATTTTTTTATAATTTTTAGATATCAGATAAATTAAATTATTTATGACATAATAATGATGCAGTATTTACATCATTAATAAATTATTTAAATAAATAAGATTATAATGATTATAATATTTTTCAAAACCTGTCCAATTATGATTGGATGATTTTATTTCGACCATGATTCATCTTATATTTATCTTTAATGATATTTGGTCCTTTTTAAACTGATGATATGTTTATAATAAAATAATATTTTCAGACTTTCCAAAGGTGCCCCTCTCCTCCCTTATAAAAAGGAACCTCCTCCCTCTCCTCCTCACACCACTTTGAGCCCTCAAGCTCGGACAAACACTGTCCATTTCACTTTACCACTCCCTTATAAACCTTCTAGAGGTACTGGTCTTTTCAAAATACCAACTCTAGTGCCCTAAGAGAATGTTTTAAGGAGGCACTTCGAAGAAGAAGTAATATCTTCTACCGTTTTCTTCAAGTTCCATTCTTCTTCTACTCCCTCATCCATAGTTGTTTCACTATGAGGTAATAACATCGGTATCCCTCATATACTGATATGTTATTATAAATATGAAACAAACCTATTTCACCTCTTATCCATCCTATGGTAGATAAAATCACCACGCGTGCGTACGTACGGAATACCGTCTCCACGCCGTGGGGTAATATGTTTTCAAACACAACCTTACATGGATGCGTATAATGGTGTAAATAAGTAACTATATATGATTATTGTAATGTGGTATTGATTCAAAAATATTATAAATACACTTCAATACAAATCCATGATCATGGGGACGATATCATCGCTCGTGCGTACGTACGACCTACCGTCTCCACGATGTGATACAACTGGTTCTATATGATCTTTATTGACTAATGATTATATAAATGAAATGAATGAATGAATATGACATATATTACACTAATACCATTCTGTAAATGATGTATCTATATCCTATAAAGAGGAATACAAATTTATTCGACAAAACACGCATAAGAACATAAAGCAATAAACACCTGAATAACAAGTAGCAATGAAACATTACGACTAAGAAGATACAAATATGACCATATATGATATCATAACAATGAATATGATTCTGTAATAAGTAAATTAACATTATTTAAACCATATTACAGGAGGTTCGAATTCATACGAAGCATATCAGACCTAAGGTAAGGGATAACCTTTCCAATCTCGTTCTTATCCGAGATTGTTTATTCGTAAGTATTTTTTGGGGTTATTATTATCATCCAATTACATGATTTATAAAAGTGTTTTTATGTATGTTTAATGTCCTTTTTACCCATTTTGTCTTTTACTACATGGAATGTAAGGAATCTTTATTTTGTTTACGTTACGAGGTACTTTTTGACTTTTCTGAAAAAAGTACGAGGAGAATGTTTTTTAACTTATAAGACACGAAAGGATTTTTACGGTTTTATAAATAATTATTTTCATGAAGCTTCCTCCAAAAGATTTCATGACTATTTTCAACAAAATCTCTTTCTTTTAAAATTTCATGACATTTTGTGAAATGAAATTGATTTTGAAGAAGAAATGATATTTTCCTCAAGAATTCATTTTATGTGTTTTTTCATCTAAGATAACATTATTTCATATGTGTATGTTTCAATTATAATGTCTCTATGATTTATATGGTTTCACTTTTATTATTATTAAATGATATCCATTTGTTTTATATGGATTATGTTATGATGGAATGATGTTTATGAAACCCAATTTATTCTTTGGGTTATGATAAATGATTTATGATTGTTTTGTGGCACAAGTAAGAATGATTTCTATATGAGATGGTTGGGACCTATATCTCCCTCCAATGCATTGGGTAACGATTTATATCTCATGAGATATACATGGCGGGAATGGAAAGTAAATCTGGTTCAGTAATACAGGGCTGGAACGGAATGTAAACCCGATTCAGTAAGGGGATTTTTCCACTAAGATAGTCTTGGCAGAAATGCCTTGGCTACTATAGAAATAATATCTTGTGCTTAATGGATTCCACAATTACATGTTTTATTCCCATTCTAGTTTAGAATGATTAATGTTCCTTTATGATCTATTCCTTTTGTAATGCCATGTTTTATGTCATTGCCCAAGATTTTGATGTTTAAACATTAGGTTCATGTTTTTAAGTTCAAATGTATATGATTTGTTTCATTTTATTCATGCTTACCCTTACTGAGGGTTGGAGCTCACCCTTTATATTCTTTCTTTTCCCCAGGATTTAAAGAATGGTTTTAGGTAAGATAACAAAAAGGGGAAGATCTTTATGGGAGATGTTGAAGATCTTTCACCATGATTAGAATATTATTTTTCCGAGTTTCCAAAGACACTAAACTGTTATGGTCCTTCTGTGTCTGGTTTCATTATGTATCAAGTATTCTGAAAAAGTAATGTAATGTCCATGTACGTCAAGATTTCGGGCCTATACATTACGAGTTTACAGTAATGCCTTTTGGATGGACTAATGCACCCTCTATTTTCATGGATCTAAGGAATAGAGTTTTAAAGGAATATCTTGATGACATTGAAGTGGAATTTATTGATGCTATCTTAGTATACTAAAAAATCTACGAAGATCATGAAAATAACATGTGAATTATTCTAAAAACCCTCAGAAGAAATGAATTATATGGGATGTTAATCAAGTCTGAATTATGGATTATGTAAATTTGTTTCTTGGCTATATTGTCTCTAAAGATGGAATCTCTATCGATCCATAAAAGACCAAGGCAATCCAAGAATGGCTAGCACCGACAAGTATAACTGAGGTATGCAGTTTTATTTGCTTAGCATGTTATTATCGGTGTTTCATTCTGAATTTTATATTTGTTGGAAAACCCATTAACCTAGCTCACAAAAAAAGGATTAAATATGTTTGGAAAAAAGACTGTGATTTTTTTGAAGAACTGAAGAGAAGATTAGTCAATGATCTTATCTAGACACTACCATCAAGGAATGATGTGTTTGTTAATTATATTGATGATTCAAAGAGATGAATTGGTTCTTTCCTAGTACAAAATGATAGAGTTATTGCCTATGCATCACAACAGCTAAAAATTCATGAACAAAACTATCACACTAATGATCTTGAGTTAGTAGCTGTAATATTTTCTTTGAATATATGGAGACACTATCCTTATGGTGAAAAATATGTTATATATACTGATCATAAGAGTTTGAAGTATATTTTCTCACGAAAATAACTCAACATGAGGAAAATATGGTGGGTTGAACTAATCAAATATTATGATTTCACTATACACTACCACCCAGGGAAGGAAAATAAGGTGGTAGATGCTTTGAGAAGAAAGTATCAAGGATTTTTGAACAAGATGAGAGTTGAAAGGGATCATATGTTCATGGACCTTGTAAAAATGCATATGGGAATAATCATGGAAGGTGAAACATCAAGAATTTTTCAAATGGTTTCCAAACCATATTAACTAGAAATGATAAAATTTTCTCAGAATGATGATGATGAGTTTCAAAAAAAATTAAAGATGTGAAAGATGGGAGGTCGATCAACTTCATATATAAAGATGGAATTTTGAAATTTAGGAAGAGACTTTGCATTCCCAATATACATGATCTAAAAAGGGAATTATAGGATGACACTCATAGCTCCAATTTATCTATAAAACCAGGAAGAACTAATATGTATAGAAATTTGAAGGAACATTTTTTGTGGGACCACATGAAAAGGGAGATTGATGATTATGTGTCAAGAGGTATGGTTTTTCAATAGGTTAAGGTTGGTTGACAACTTTCTAGAGGAGACATGAAACCTCTTCCCAAACCTTGGTGGAAATGAGATGATATTATGATGGACTTTTCCATGGGACTACCATCAAATCCTAGAATAAATGATGTAATACGGGTCATTGTTGATCATCTTACCAAGTCAGCACATTTTCTTGCTATATGAGAGGATTTACCGCTTACACTTTTAGAAATACTAAATATTTATCAATCTGTAAGACTTCATGGAGTACCTTGATAGATTGTTTCTGATCGTGATCCTCATTTTATATCAAGATTCCAGAAATGTATTCAGAAGGCCCTAGATATTGAACTTTGATAGGAAATTCCCACCACCATCAAACTGATGGACAATCAGAATATACTATTCAAACCTTAAAAGACATATTGATATTTTTCTAACATGAAATTCATGGTATATGGGATCAGTATTTACCATTGGTATAATTTTTCGATAACAATATCTTCCATTCAAGTATTTAGATGGCACCATATAAAGCGTTATATGGAAATAGATGTCTCAAACCATCTTGTTGGGATGATGTTGGTGAAAGAAAACTCATAGGCCTAGAGATTTTTGAGAAAAAATGGAAAAGGTTAAGAATCTCCAAACCCACATCAAAACAGCTCAAATTTGGTAAAAGAGCTATGTCGATAACTAAAAGAAGGATTTGGAATTTCAATTAAGAGATCATTTTTTATTAAAGGTTTCTCCATGGAAGGGTTTTTTACGATTTGGTAAGAAGGGTAAATTGAGTCTCTGGTACATCAGACCTTTCGAAATTATAGAATGAATTGGAGTTGTAGCTTACCATTTTCCAATTCCACCATGTCTCTCCAAAGGTCTTTATTTGTTTCATGTATCGCTGATGAGAAAATAATTCATGACCTAATGAATGTACTAACCTATAATGAAATAGAATTGGAACTCGATATGTCTTATTTTGAAGATCTTTTCAATATTCTTGATACCATAGAACTAGTGTTGAGAAACCTGATGAATCATATAGTAAAAGTTCTATGGAGAAACCATAAGATGGAAGAGGCAATGTGGGAACTTGAGGAACATGTGATGAAGAAAAATCCGAATCTTTTTATGTAGAAGTATTCTAGAAATTTGGAGGATGAAATTATTTGAAGGTGGTATAATATAACACCCCAAAATACCAGGGTACGTTTCACTTTGAGTAATACAATATCTTGCGTTGTATAAAAAATGAAGTTTTAGCACACCATGACCAAACAAAAAAGTTGATATGAATAGTAATAACCACTTTTTGAAATTTTATAAATTTTATTTTTCAAAATGGACTTCATTTTTTTATTTGGAATATCAAAATTAACTTAGGTTAAAGTTTTGGTATTTTTCTGAAAACATTCTTTTTTTGATTAATAGTGAAAACACTCCATTATTATTTAAAACTAAATTTTTATTTAAATAATTAGTTATTTTATTTAAATTTATTTTAGGTAAAAATAGATATATAATACCTATATATGTTCAATGTAATTCATTGGGGTCATTTTATAATAATGTTAGATATATAAAATTTTATTGATCTTTTTACCGTCTTTTACCCACATTCTAGGCGCATTTGAAAATTTGTATAAACCATAATTTTACCGCTTATGTGAATTTAATTTCAAAAATACGAGAGACACGATTGAAATTAGTAATTAAAATTTGGTTCAACAAGATGAAAATAATTTTTGGGATAGTAACTTTTGACTTTTATTTAACCTGGTTAAAAATAAATAGGGTAATTAACGGTAAAAAATGAAATTATAAATATCATATCACAAGACATAATTCTATTGGATATTTTTATTTCAACCAAAATAAACCATAGTAATAAAATATGATCATTTTGGACCACTTGTATTAGATTCGGACACTTATTATTGTTTTATTTAAAGATGAGTTGAAAGTGTTAAATTCAATGTTTAATAACTAAACAATTTTTAATATTGGATTTTACATAAGATAAATTAGACTATAAATATTAATTATAAAGATAATAATATTTCCTACATAATTTTATTTTATTTATAATTTTTATTCATTAAATAATTAATTTTATTATGATACAATAATGATGCAGTAATTACCTTATTATAGAAAGATTAAAATAATTGATAATATAAATATTAAAATAATTTTAAATTGAGACTGTTGATGTTTTAAACAAATTTTATAGGTTAATATTAAATGTTATGGTTGATTATATAATTTCTTTTTGAAGAGAAAAATTTTTATGACTTTCACAAACACCAAATACTAAATAGTGTCAAAATTGACATAAATGAGTTTTCATAACAAATACAATATTATCAATTCATATAATATTTTAAAAAATATAATGTTCTTCCAAAGTACATAAATAAGGTTAAATATATCAATAATGAACCATGGGGGGTTATCTTGGCTTTTTAGAATAAGTTTATTAACCATTTATTATTATAATACAAGAATATATGGTAAAAGTTAAACTATTTAACTAAGAGTTAAATATAACATTTAAGGTTAATATGGGGACCTTAACCAATGTAAAACATATTCTTTGGGATTTATTTGACCAATTTACACCTTATCCACTAAAAAAATTATTTTGGAGCCATTATAAACCGAATATGATTGTATAATAAATTAATATTTTAATTTTTTCTTAAAGGTACCCTCATCTCTCTTACAAAAGGGTGCTTCCCATTATCTTAATTTTTCACAAGTCCAACTAAAATTGGATCAGTGAAACCCTTATCAAATATCCTCCCAATTAAACTCAATTAATCCTATGTGCCTTACTTTTATCTGAAAGCCAACCTATGGATCCCTTTTGATCAAATCAAAAGGAAGCACCCAACGAAGAGGTAATAATTTCATCACCTCTTTCAATGTTTTTTCTTCTTCCATTTCTTTTTTCATTGTTCATTCCATAACAAAATAATAACTCTAGTAACTTATAAATAATTCAATGTTATTATAATTGTGGTACAACCATATTCATTATTCAATCCATCTTATGAATGATAAAGTCGCAATACGTGCATACGTACGGCTTACCGTCTCCACGTCATGGTGTAGTTTGTTATTGAACACATCATTATTTGGATGGGTATAATAATGATTATAATTGAAGTAAATAATAAATATAACAAGTTAATTATTATCTATATATGATATACCATCCAATTATATACAATTTCACCATCAATAGAATGATTTTGTCGTTCGTGCGTACGTACGGATTACCGTCTCCATGAACACGATGAGATTTGTTCATAATCATAATAATTCAAGAATAATTTTCATTTTGTGATTAAAAATAATGTTTAAGAACTTAATATCACTCAGGATGTGAATAAAATAAATCTTATCCATAACATACATGACTTACATTACAAAACAAAAAATGGAAAACCAATCAGTTAATACTTGAAACAATGATACTACTGAAATATTATTAACAAATAAATATTAGAAGATCATATATTATATCATATTTATATATAAAGTTCTTTAATAATTTAATAACAATTATTTAACTATTATACATGTTCTTAACATACCCTTGGTCATGTAAAAATATAAGGTAAGGGTTAATTCTAAAGTCTCTTCATTATCCAAGGTTCTTTATACGTGATTATCTACTCGGACCTCTTTATCATCCACATCTGTGTTTCCTAAAAATGAATTTTAAAACCTTTTTACTATTTCACAGAAAATGGGTTAAATTTATTTATACCCTTTATTGTTTTTTTATAAAAATTTTATAAAGGAATATTTCCTTCATTTTTAAAACAATATATTTTAGGACCTTTTAAGAAAAATTTTAGAAAGAATTTTTTTAACTTATATGGAGGGTGTTGCTATATTCCCCCATTATAACTCCTTCAAAGCTTACCATACTTTTTCATAATAATATTTTCGAAATAAATGTTTTCATTTATAATTACAACACTTTTAAATTAATTTAAAATAGAAAGGAATATTTCTCTCAAACAGTATTGATTTTATCTATGTCAACATCATTTGAAAGATTTTACACATGTTTGGAGTTTATTTATTACAATGAAATATTACTTATTGTATTGAAGGTTTTGTGATATGTTTGACTGTGGATGTGTTATATTTATACCATTCATGGTTTAACATTAAATTATTAACATTTCATATGCCTGTTTTAATTCTAATGTTTGTGTTATGTTTCATCCTTTTCATACGAGGAATGTATTGGACTTAGTAAGTGATGGGTGGGCCCGCATTAGCTCCTCGATGCATTGGTTGGTCTTATGAGGAAAACTAGTTTCTTGGAACAAGGCCTGGACCAAATATTATTATTATTCTTGGCACGAGGCCTTGGCTATGTGGTTATAATGTCTGACATTATGCATTCCATCATTATGAAATTTTTTATTGATATTACATGTGATTATTCGACTAGTATAATATCCACATGAATAAGTAAATAGAATTATTTGATTTTCCATTTCTATATTACGATGAAGTTTAAGTTTAAAAGGATTGTGTTTTATTCTTATACATTTCTTAAATGTTTAAGTTTCTTCTATATTGTTAGCCTTACAGAGCACCTGAGCTCACCCCTTTCTATATTTTACTTTTCCCATGATGCAAATAAGTATATTATGAATGACCTATAGGGATAGTCTACGGGATATGAATGTGTTAAAATGATACGTAGTGTTGTTTTTTTACTTCATAATGTAATTTAATACTTATGTTTGTATCTTGTACTTCCACAGCTACTAAACGTATTGGAATTTCGGGAATTAATTCCTTCTGATCATGAAAATGTTATGAAATAATGCACCGATCTGGGTAACTATGTTCAGGGAATTACCATCTATGACTGCATAGTATTTCTCAGTCTAGTTAAATGAATACCCTTTATGCTTTAGGTTGGTAATGGAGATGAAATCCTTGATTGTTCTACCAAAAACCTCATGAATTACCATTCATATTCAAGTAAAATCGACACCTATAACACATTCATGGTTGGATACCGTGAATGAACATCATTAATCATAAAATGTTCTATAGGTAATCTATGATTATATATGAATTTCCCAAAAAAGAAAACCTCACAGATCCAAAACCGACACACTGAGAGTTTACTATAAATATAGTGCCCCTAAAGTAAGTTATAATCATCCAAAAATTATCTAAATTATCCTAATTTTATTCAAAGTAAATTATTATTCAATTAATTTAGACAAACAAAAATCAAATCAAGAATGGCTGGAAGATCTCGTTCATCAGAGCGAAAAACACCATAGGGTAATTCTTCACACATAAAGGAATCATTAAGAATTCATAGTTTCCACAACAACATTAGAATGCCAGCTTCAAAAAAATTTCCTTGTGAACCCTCAACTGGTGGTTCCCAGACATGAGATCAATCATTTAGAACCATTTGTCCCCTCTCAATTGGTTCATGAGTTAGTCAATCCTCAGCAAGGGGAAATTTTTATTGATCATCACATAGTTTAGACAATGATAATTAACACATATCCTCAATCTCCCATATGATTTTTCATGATTTACACTATAGTGTCCTAGGGGGACAAACTTGGTCTGATGAAACCCTTCTTTCAAATGACCTCAAACTACACCCTCATATCCTAGATCTAGGTAGGGTACATCCGATATTCCTCATAATATTTTAGTGCTATCATAGGGTGATGGTCATTGAAGAATTCTATCTCACACCACATAGGTTTTCTAGGATTGTCTTATGATATGATTTCCATGTAGTCCTACACTACCAAAGGAATCATGATTTTTGAACAGCCAACTAAGATAAAGGATAAATTTTCTAACTAATTTTTGATGGGATGAAACATCCTTCATTTAAGGCCCACTCACTCATCTGTTAGATCTCTGTCATCCACAACAGAGAATATTCTGTCATCTATCAAATGAAATCTAAGTCTCTTGTGTTGTAATAAAATTGATGTTCAAACATGGAAAACCCCATCCATACATTAAGTGTAATCAAAAGGATTCATTATGATGACTACTATGTCATGTGAGACACTCTCTCTTACGGGAATCAACAAACACATCTGAAAGATAAGTGATGTGGAGGAATCATAACTAGTCAAAACCTAAAAAAATTTATTATGGTTTATGGTATTAATTGGATACTAAATCACTCACACACGGGATATATATATATATAATGTAGTTACAGAACATATGTCTAAAAGTACTAGAGAAATTACTAAAAATCAATATATTTTACCTTGTATTAGCTCATGAGCTATAGGGACCTAACTCTTCATAGAATGTAGATACTTGTGGCCCTACTCACTATCTCCCTATGCTTTGATGGACCACATATGTTTGTGTTTTTCTAGGTATCTCATAGTGTAAACCTCCACCTGTAGCTCCTCCAAATGGAGACTACTCCTCTACTAGAATAGCTTCCCTAGGGGATGCCTGAGCCATTCCTACATGATCCCAAATCACGATGCTTCCCCTACATTGGTATTCTATCCACTTCCTACCTTTTGTACTCATAATTTTGAGTTTATTAATCACATTTCATATGTCCTTTCTCATCACATGCATGCAATTTTTTATCTATAAGATGAACATGTACCGTATGTGAACCCTACGTCTTAGATTCATATTTCAGAGTATAATCATGGGAAGGTCTCCTTCTCTAAAATCCTAAAGACTGTTTCCCTTCTAGCTACTACAAATTGATTAGGCCCATAAAGACCTCCACAAGCATCATCCACTAGGTTTCCATCTACTAGTAATATCTCTGAATCTAGATCTAACCCCACCACTACATCATAGGTGGAAACTCATAATGAGAACATATAGAAATAGATGTCCCTATGAAGACCATGATCAAAAATTCATTCCCATAGAAATATTTCTCGTACCCTATCAAAGGATTGACACATAAGGTCATTAAACCTCCCAATGTACTCAAAGACCATTATATCACCCTACTGCACCTCAAAAATCTCATGAATATGAATTAAAAAATGGACAAGGGGTAATACTCCTCGTGAAATAACTTCGAGATGTCGGCCCATGAGAGCATCTTCTCATCATTACTGTACATGACGAAACTCCACCAATAGCCAGTTGATGCATGGATAATCATGGATACCATACGGATATCTAATTTTTGAGGTATTCATAAGACTAAATAATTGAATCATTTACTCATGCTAATCCTCACCTACCATGAGATCAAGATCATTGTGGAAACTCATGGTCTCTAATGATGTAACTCTCATAGTGTTATAAGCATACAAATATACACAACAATTCCCTACTAGTACTATAAGCTAATCTATAGGAAATGGTATTTTTCTGTACCATTCTGGTGGAAACCCCTCAATAGATGGACCCTGAACTGAGGTCTCATCACTCAACAGATGATCATGATAACCTAGTGTGAGTAACAAGTTTACTATCTGGGTGGAGGAATCATAAAAGTGATCAAGGAATACAAAAATTATATGAGAATATATATGGGAATATTTCACAAGAAGGAAAATAAAATTAATCAATCCTATATGATGCCTTCACCAATGTTTCCATAAAATTTATGTCTTAGATGAATAGATGATAAAAAGGTATTCATTATCATGAACTGTCACATGGGGTTTGTGTCGTGACTAACCCAATCCCACCTCCCATATGCAAGGGGTTGGAGACTTATATCAGAAAGGCATATCCTAAGAATGTAATACATTTCCTTTATACCTACACACAAACAAACTAGGTACACGAGAAAGAAAACCACAATATAGATGTGGTGATTGTAAAAATGATAACTAAAATTAAAATGGGCTAGAATACAAACCCAACTGAAAATAAAGTACAAAAAAGGAAAAATTGTGCTCTAATGGTATTCCAAAAAAGATCTTACCTGAAGGGTATGTACATCTCATCATCTATCATCACTTCCACTAACCATGTCTCTCGGTCACCTCTTAGAACTGTCTGGTCCTAGATCCCCAAGACTTAGTCAAGTTGTAATTTTTCAACACAAGACACAACAAGGATCAGTCAAATCCCATTCCACGGTTAGTATAACAATACCCAATAGGGACCCCAAGACCCCAGAAGGTCTCCAAGAATTCCACAAAGAAAAACCACAATGCATGATCTCAATCACAAAGTATAAAGTAAAAGATAGATCACACCATTCATAAAACTTAAATAATAGGAATAAAGACCATTAGTATTCATCTAGATCATTTTATTATGTTGGGTAGCTCAGCTACTGATCTAAGAAAGGTTGCTCTATTGTCAACACACAAAGGGTCGGGCTACTATTGATCCATAGAGGGTCACACTACTACTGATCCACAAAGGGTGACACTGTTGTCGATCCACAGAGTGTCACTCTACTGCGAATCCATGAAGGGTCACACAGTTTCTGATACACATTGGGTCTCTATCATTCCAAACCATGGAGGGTCTCACTGCTACCATTCCATAGAGTGTCTCTCTAATGCCGATCCACAGAGGGTCACTCCTTACTGTACAACAGGCCACATGATTCCCGCTCTTGGTGCGCATGAGTTCCAAATATTCTGCTTTAGAATATATCAGGATTACATCAACCTCCATGAATTCCCAATTAGAAGTATTCCAATGAATTGTCTTGTCATAATGGTTTCAATGCGATAGACGATGCGTCAATCGAACACCCAATCTGTAAGTTATACGCAAAAAGCTAAATATGGATCAGTTGGATTTGAGTACAATCCATGCCATATGTATCCCAATTTCATCCAAACCCATGTGATGTATCTTAAATGAATTCCTGATCCCAATGGTCCCAACGCTATAGACAGTGCATCGATTGGACGCCCAGATTGTGAGATACTCATGTTTTAGTGAAACCGGACCTGTCGGGTTCGAGTCTGCTAAGGGGTTCACCTCAGTCATCACGTTGGGACCATGGGTCTGGCCCAATTCAATAGCCCACCCCTGGATGATGGGTCTGGAAAATATTTTGGATCTTTCTTGGCATAGGGGTCAAGCCTGGCTGGCAGGTCCGTCCCGACTCGTGTGTCTGGCCTGCCTGGAAACTCCGTCCGCATATAGGCTGGTTCTCCCAGCTGGTGCCACCAGTGGGGAACCACCCCTCCTTCCAAAATAGCCTTATAGAGACAGTTGTTTCACTATATCCAAGCATCCCAAGTGAGCCACTCATCTCCCCTGTGTGGCACTTCGGCGTCGCGTTGTTCTAGACACTGTGTCCTGGATGGCCACAGCTCCTACTGATGCGGTTCCTACGGATGCCACCATCTCCGCACAGCCGGTTCAGACCGGCCGTCCATGCACCGGTGGTGCTATGCCGACGGGTACATCCGAAGGCCACTATAGATGCTCTGGTGGTCCGTTCTTCTTCCTGTCCATGCCTACAGGTTTCCCAGATTGCCGAATTCACTACAAAGATTGGGTAATCACCTTGCCACTCCATTGCTGGGTCTCCCATGAAGAACACTCAATACACAAGAGTGGAAGAGGGTTCGTGCCTTGTTTGAATTTTCCCACTCCCTCCGCATTATTTTTTTAACAAGGAGGGATAACAATCATCATTTAGAAAGAACAATACACAAATTTAAACCCCTTAACTACAACCAGCATGAACAAACGAGATGAATATCAACCTATTAGTCATTTTATCCACGTTCATTGTATTTTTCAAGAACAGAATGAGAGGGATCAAAAAAACTCTTAGAAATCTAATTAATTCCTCCTACCAAGATTTGGTGGAATCCTTCTCGGATGATAGAAGGAATATGTTTTCAAATATGTTTGTCACCACTTTTTGGCCACCAGATCGAATCATCCTAATGATGTCCTTCATTTTTCGTTCTCCATTGGTGGGTGACGTACTCCCAACTATCGTTCAATGGTTAAAGAATATAATAAAATAACTTATATTTATTTTTTTAAAGTCCAAAAATTAACTTTGTCATCCAACCCTATCAGGTCAAAGTTAATCTTCACCTAAGAAAATCCTGGAACTGTGATTTCAATAGTTCTCTTAGATTTTCAATACGAGTACTGGATCAAATGATATAAAATCTAACTCGCACGTTTACTGAATGTATCATTCAAAATTCAGTACCGGGTTTTCTGGGCCTCATAATCACATGTCTTTAATTTTCACAGTCTCTTAATAACATCATATAATTAAAAAAAATTTATGGAATTTCTAGGTCTTTACATTCTCCACCTTAGGGATTTATGTCCCAAAAATAAAAAACCAAACAAAACAAATAGATGGGGGTACTGAGCAAGAATATGAGACTCCAACTCCCATGTTCTTTCTTGGATGTTCCCATAATACAATCGAACTCGCAGTAAAGGAATTTGTGGCCACCTTAGGACATTCCCCTATCGATCCACTATCTCCACTGGAAACACCATTAATTTCCCTCCATCATCAATGTCCAGATCGCCCTAATCGATGAAGTGTGATGAATCATGCATGTATCTCTTTAGCAGTGAAACTTGGAAATCGTCATGCTCTAGATGCATATATGGGAGAAGAGCTAGGTTGTACGTCATCTTTCCACATATACTAAAGATCTGGACAGGTCTGAGGAACCTCAGAGATAGCTTTACACCCTGGCCAAATATCTACAATCCTCATCAAGGTGAGACCCGTAGGAAGACAGAACCACCCTCCTCAAACTACAAGGGTCTCCATATACTGTCGATTTAAGACTTGTTCCTTCTCTTTGTAGTTTTAATCTACTCCTAGATGATCTAGACCTTCTGAGTGGTATCTTTTAGCAATTATAGACCCATATGTGCTGACCCCCCCTGGGTCTGTCCAGCATAGTAGTGATCTACATGATCGCCCGAACAAGGACTCAAATGGTGCCATGGTGATGGTGGAGTGATAGAAATTGTTGTATGCGAATTCCAATAGTGAAAGGTGGTCCTCACATCTGCGGCCAAAATCAAGGACACAAGCACAAAGCATATCCCCAAATATTTGTATTGTACACTCATTCTGGCCATCTCTCTAAGAGTGAAATAAGATGATCAAGCATATCTATGTCCCAAACATCTCATGTAATCCCTTCAACTACTAGGAAGTTAAATGTGAAACACAATCTGAAATTATTACAGATGGTACCCCATGAAGCCGTACAATCTACTAGACGTAGAGGTGTCCCAAGACCTCTACTGATCCCTACTCTCAGATGGGTAGAAAATGGGCTTACTTAGTGAACCGTTCAATGATCACCCTAATAGATTCATGGTACCTGGAAGTACGTGGTAACCCCATAAAGAATTTCATCGAGATACCATCACATTTTCATTTCTGTATATCAAGTTGTTGAGTCAATCCTACAGGAACCTAATGCTTGGCCTTCATTTACTGACACGTAAGGAATCATTAAATGAACTCTACCACTATTTCATTTCATCTGTGGCCACCAATAATGATGTCAGAGTTCCTGGTACATCTTTTCCACTACAGGATGTACCACAGAAGTGGATTTATGGAACTCCCTCAACACCTCCTCCTGAAACATCACCGGTACTATAAAATGTCATCTTAAAAGAATGACGCCCTCCCAATGTATTGAAAATCCATCACAGGCCCATCCTAAAGAAATATGAGTACATAGGGCCTCACAGAAAATGTCCACAATATTTACCTATTGAACTCGTTGAAGGTGTGGGGAGTGATAGTCATAGACTGGAGGTGAGATGCTCCATCACTATCCATGAAGGATATCTGCAACACGACTTGATACTATGTCACCTCACTCAGCAGTTGTACACTCGACCTCATACTGAGTGCGTCTGTCACTATATTTCCCTTCCCAAGAGTGTAGAATATCTTAAATTTATAGTCCTGGAGGACCTCCATCAATGGATACTATCTAAATTTCAGGTCCTTCTATGAGAAAATATACATGAAACTCTTATGATCGGAGTAGACAATAAACCGTTCACACATCATGTAGCGTCACTGCATCTTCAATGAAAATACCAGTACTACTAACTCCAAGTGTTGGGTCACGTTGTTTTGTTCATGTTGCCTAAACTTTCATTATCTGTATGTGATCAGAGCTCACTCATACATTAGGAAACACCCTAGTCTAGTCCCTTATGCATCTTATTAGACCTCATACCCAACACTCTTATATGGCAGCCTCATTATATGGGGGCACTCGTCAGCCTCCACCTCTGCTCTTGGAAACCTTACTATCACCTCTCCCTCCATAAAATCGGTTGTAACTACATTTTCAAAGATGAAAAGGGTGCTGATACTCTGGAAAAGACAAGTAAAAATCTTCGGTAGTATCAAGCCAACCCCAGGAAACTCTGCACACCAGTCATTCTTTTAGGTGGTTCCCAAGAAAGAACTACCTCTATATTCTCCAGAACCACTAAAACTCTAGCCTCCAAGGTAACGTATCTTAGAAATTGGACCCCCCGTATCTTGAACTTGAAATTCAATAGATTCTATATAGCTGGTGCTTTCAGAGTGTACCAAGGACTATCTGTAGATGTGTGGCATGATCCTCCTCTAACGCTGAGTACAACATGATTTCTTCAATGAATATCACCACACAGTGATTGAGGTATGGCTGGAAGATATTATTCATGAGTCCCAGGAACACTACTGGGGAATTGTTCATGTTTAATGGAATCACTAAGAACTCATAGTGGACATACTAGCATCAGAAGGATATCTTCGGTACATCCTCATCCCGCACCCAAAGCTGATGATAGCCTGATCTGAGGTCTATATTTGAAAACCACCGAGCTCCCATCAGCTGATCGAAATGTTCAACAATCCTCGGTAGAGGATAATTATTTTTCACGGTCACCTATTTTATGTGGAAATATTCCATGCAATGCCTCAACTCACATATGCCTTTTTGGAGAACAAAATCACTGCTGCCCAAAGAAAAACTCTAGTTCTTACGAACCCCTTACTCTGTAAGTCCTTAAACTATACTCTCAACTCACGAAGCACCACGGGAGACATATAATATGCCATTGTAGATATCTTTGTCATATAAATTAATAATTTGATGTATAAGTATACCTCCCTATGATGAGGTAGTCCTAAAACATCCTTATGAAACACATACCCATACTGGTCCACCACTACGGGATAGCTCATCCAACTTTCATCCAATACACCGAGGGTGAGGCTAGGAAACTGATGAGTGATCGACTGCACCCTCCATGGATAAATTCCATCCTATGCTGAAAGTGATCCATTCTCACCAGTGAATGAAAAATTGGTCCCATACTCGCGAACACACCACACATTTAACCGAAAACTGTTGATCTGAGCATGCACTGCAAATCACCAGTCCATACCAAAGATAACATCATAAGGCCATGGGGTTGCTACTAGGAGATCCTTGAAAAATATATCACCTCCAAGAATAATCTCACACTATCAGAACTAGTGCGTAATCATTGAATCCTCTCCCACAGGAGTCTCTGATCATAAAGATCGAGTGAACAACTCCACCAGAATCTCCATTCTTCGAAAGAGAGTTTTAGTAATTAAAGAGTGACTGGTACCTATGTTTATAAAAACTACAGCTAGGGTGGTTTAGAACCATATATTTCCTTGAATAATCTCTAGAGAACCGTGGTTATTAACCTTTACCACCTAAAGCTGAGCATGTCCCTATCAACCTGCTCCCAGTGGTCAGTGGTGGACCTCCTATGTGTGATGATGCTAGTACCTCAAACAGTCTTACACCCCTTTATACACGACCTACTATTATATTATGTCCTCCTCCCAACAGAAATCCATGACTGAATGCATGTCTCTACCATGGCGGTCCTTCGTCCATCTGCTGATCATCATTATGGCAGTTCGGGCAATCACGAGCCTTGTGACCCTACTTGCCGCACGAGTAGCACAGTCTGCTCCTCTCCTGACCTCCTATGCCTTGTGAGCACCACACATCTGGCCCTTCATCCTAGGGTCATCCCCCAGAAGGAATGGCACTCATAGACCTCTATCTCATCTTCCTACTGCCTGGTGTAGATGGCTCACCTACCTGTCATCTAGTGGTGTCTCTCACCATCGGTGCCTGCTCAGCTAGGAATCTCTCCACCAAATGTGCTTGATCTAGCACTCCGGCCTACTTGAGGATGTTGAGATATATCATCGACACTCTAATATCTTGTTGAAGACACTTCTTAAGGGTTTGGGACCTAAAGAAAGGGTCTCATACCATGTCAATGGAGTAGAAAAAAGGACATTTAATCATTCCATGTACAAGATCACTGTTAGGATGCACTATTATAAGTGCAGTAGCTCCTGAATACGCACTGAGCATAAATTAAATTTTATGTACTCTGCATAAATAATCTCTCTATGTCCAACCTGGAATGATTAATCCCCTGATGTTTAAGGAGTGTCCGGCTACACTATCTCCTTTTTCTGCCCGGAAAGAGACTAGTAGGTAAGATCACCATCTGGTCTGCTTGTGTCTCAACAAAGCAGAAATCTCATGCCATAGCCTCCAATCAGTCCTTAGCAGCCTATGGATCTGTCTTGCCTCAAAACCATAGAGGGCTCTATCTTTGGAACTTATGTAATGAGGTCAGTTTGCAAGCAAGGTCCACTGGGGGAATTAGTGGAAACTTCTTCCCTATGTGTGGTGGTACCGCTATTACACCACCGAAGGTGCTATCACTAAAAGGGGGCCCTATACTGATGCCACATCGCTTGGTGGGATGTCATCGTGATGTCTACCTTGAATCCTAGGTGGCTATCTATTCCATGAAATCCTATAATGAAATAGATAGATCATATTAAAAATGTAATACTTGGTGATTCGACTCAAAAGAGATCAAAATTAAAACATTTACAAAACACACACAAATAGTGTATTCATGTATCAAGTTGGTAATCAGAACATAGGGTCCTAGTGTATGGATACATCGACCGCTACACCAACACTGGAGTCTCCGAACATCATTCCGAAATCAAGACAGTTAACACTATTTCTCATTGAAAACACAGTCTCTTAGTTCTTCTGGTAGAAATAACCCCTTTGATACCACTTTTTCACAAATCATCCCCCGAGGCCCCTGCCATGACTACCCCATGACTGCCTTCAATAGGCTAGGGGTTGGTTATTAGCACCAGAATGGTATATCAAAAAAAGGGAAGGCATTTCCTTTAAACCTATACAAACACAAACTGTGATAAAAAAATCCAACCACAATGTATAACTCCTGATAGTAAAAGTGTGAACCAATAGTAAAATCGGACAGTATAAAAACACAACTAAAAATAAAATACATAAAAAAGAGAAAAATGTTCTCCGAAGGCCGTCAACCAAGGATCCTACCTGAAGGGTAGGTTAAAATAATTTTATTCCATCATTATCGCTCAACACGTCTATCAATTACCCCCGAGAATCATCTGGTCCTGGATCCCCAATTCTCAGTCAAGCTGTCTATTATCAGCATAAGAAACCATAAGGTGTGGATGAAGCCTGTGCAAGCGTGAGTATAACAATACTGAATAGGGACCCTGAGAACCCCTCTTGTCTCCCACAGCTTCACAAATAAAACCCACAAATCATGATCTCAATCACAAATCACAAATTAAAAGACAACTCACACAAGGTATAGAACATAGAGATCCAGAATAAAGATGATTAGTTTTAAGAAATATCATTTTATTTTGTTTGGTAGCTTTCCTAATGATCTGAGAAATGATGCTCTGATATCGATCCATTAAGGGTCGCTCTATTCTAATCCATAGAGGGTCTCAATAGTGTTGATCCTAAAAGGGTCGCACTACTATCGATCTAAGACGGGTCTCTCTAATACTGATCAATGGAGGGTCACACTACTAATAATCCATAGAGGGTCACTCTCATACCAATCCATGTAGGGTATTTCTATTGATGATCGACAGAGGGTCACGCTCATGCCGATCCATAAAAGCTCGCTTTGCATCATACAACCAACCATCGGATCCCAGCACTGGGTTTTCTTGAGTTCCCTAGATTATTGTACTCATGATATGGATATACCTAAAACTCTATGTAGTCCCACTTAGAATTATCTCCAAATACTATCTTGTGGTAAGGGTTCCAATGCGACAGATGTCACATCAATTGAATTCCTGGTCTATAAGTCATAAGAAAAAAAAGTTAAATTAGGCCTTGTTGGATTCGAGTCTGATCCAATCCGACCGTATTACAACATCTACCAAAACCAAAGTGATGTATCAAAAATGGATTCCTCATCCCAAGTGTCCCAACACCATTGACGGGGTGTTTATTAGACACCTGGTTTTTGAGATACTCAAGTTTTAGTGAAATGAGACCAGTTTGTTCTGGGTTCGGTAGGGGTCTGGCCTGGTGGGCGGGTCTGGCTCAGCCAGTGGATCTGGACCAACAAGAGGTTATGGCCTACCAGGAAATCTGCACCACATGTTGGCAGGTTATTCCAGGTGGCGGTGCTATCAGGTCGCCGCCCCCTACTTTCTAAATGGCCTTTTGAAGCAGGCCATTCTGCTCCAGCCGAGCGGGCCACTCATATCAACTGTGCGGCATGTCAGCGCCACACCGTTCCACCTAACACAACCCATCTGGCCATGACATATACCACCAAAGTTCTTGGGGATGCCTCCATCTCCCCATGGCTAGCTCAGACTGACCAACGTTGCCGCACCAGTGGTGCCGCGCTATTAGTTGCTTCTTCGGGCCAGCGGAGATGCTCTAGTGGTCCATTATCTTTCTCATTCATGCCTATGGGCTTCCCAGGTTTCCACCTTCACTTCAAAGACCGAAGAATCACCTTTCCACTATGTTTTTTGGTCGCCCATGAAGAACAATCAAAACCCAAAAGTAGTAGAGGGTCCAAGCCTTTTCAGATTTCACCATGCCCTCCATGTTAGCATTTTAAGAAGGAGAGACAACAATCATTATTTAAAAAAAATCACCAAATTTAAACCCTAAAACAACTAGACAAATGAAATAACAAGATATGAATCAACATGTTAGTCAGTTGATCTTCATACATTGTATTTTCCAGGAATAAAATGATAGGCATCATAAAAACACTTAGAAATAAAATTAATTCCCTCTACCTAGATTCGATGCAATCCGTCGTAGATATAGGAAGCGATTCTCGTTGAAAGATTTTTTTCTCCACTCGTCGGCATCCATATTGAATCCTTTAATGTACATTGTTCATTAACCATTCTCCATTTGTGGGGTGACGTTGTCAGCGTTTCATTAGATTTTTCTCCCGTGGATTTTGAATTCCCTTTCCAACTGGTTGTTTAATAAAAGAAATAAATCACACGCTATGTTCATTATTGTAGTTCATTAATTCACCAATTAATTATACGCGCGTTGTGGTTACACAACCAGAGAAACAAGTCATTAAAATTTATTCATTTAATGTCTATCGTTACACTATGGTCTCACCAACTATCGCTCAATAGGGGAAGAAAAAAATAAAATAACTTATAGTTATTTTATATATTTTTCACGAAATTCCAAAAATTAACTATTTTGTCCAACCCTAGTTGAACGATGTTAATAATCACCTAAGAAAATCACATACCTGCGAATTAAACAGTGCTCTGGGATTTTCAATCCGAGCACATGTTCAAAAGATAGAAAACCCTGCTCACACGTTTACTGAACATACCTTTCAAAATTCCATTTGAGGCTCCTGAGGTCTCGAATCACATGCCGTCAATTTTCATAGTCTCGTAATAACTCTATATAATTAAAAAAATTTATATGGAATTTTTGATTCTTTACAGTCACAACCATGATGAATGGATTCTTCAATATTCTCACAATCACTAGGTTCCTGGGACTAAAATCCATAGTCAATATACTTCAAACCCATTCCCACAAGATCACAACCAATCATCACCATTGGTGTAACTCTAAACTGAAGCCTGGTAATTAACAAACTCTGATACCCACTTCTCATGACCAGTCTCACTAAGACACACCTAACTATCCAAACGTCATGTGTGGGAACCCGAATCCCTCAAATAATAGGCTTGGGGCGGGCAATAATCACTGAGAAGGCATATTGATATGGGAGGTCTTTTCCAAATTACATGTATGAACAAACACAATCATCTCCATGAAAAAGTATGTTAGAATAATAAAAGACAGTAATATACAGGGTACATAGAATAATTTTATAAACTCTAGAGAATACATCAGAGTAAAATGAGATAAAAAATATAAATTGTGGAAAAAGACACACCCAACTATTAATAATTTACTAACAAATTAATAACTATAAATAGGTAGAAATACTAAGAGATCCCATCTCCAAATAAACTATTCCAATCCCCAAACATGGCTAGTGCACCCAAGTATCACTATGCCCCTTCTATGTCACTAAAAAACTATCTTTAATCAACATTATATACAACACAAATAGGTCAATACCATGTTGGTATGATTATATACATACCTATTAGGACTTCGTAAAACCTTCAAATGGTGAAATTTAATGATAAAATAGTAATCATATAAACCCAAATAAATAGGTAAGAAAACACAATATATAAATATGGTCATAAAGAAATCCAAACTAGAGATAAAGGGGGTTTCTTTCTCCAAAATACATATTAGGATAATGAGTCTACCTATATCTACAAGGTTCTACATCTGATGGTCAACATCTTGTGTGTATAACAAAGAATGTTTTGAGGTGGACCAGCACCACTCAACTATTCCATATCCTAATGGGGAATAGTATCTAATAGAGGAACCATTCCCTATTATGATTGGGGGGGGGGTTCCACTCATATGACAGAGGACCCTTTCCCTCATAAATTATTGGGAGAGTAGGGGGACTTATTATGTTGATCTGTGACTCTATGCAAAGCGCACAGGGTGGTGCCACTCAATATATATATAGTACCTACAACCTAGTGAGTTAGGGGGTTTCAATTGATAATTAGGTAGAGGACCAATACCCAATTTCATGTGGGCACTTAGTAGGTTGATAGAGGACCGGTTCCCTTTTACATCAAGGTGGTGTCAATAAACTAGGTTAAAGAGCTTGGAAGACCTGATCCCTAGTATGATAGGGGGTTTTCAACCCCATAATATCTTTGGTGATCTTGTTCGATTGTAGGTACCCATCAATAATCACCTAAAAGGTTTTACAGTTGGATCACCAGGAATTATATATTGTGTTCTAGTAAAATGATACGATTTAATTGAATGTGGAAAAATTGTCAGGATAGGCTAATCACAGTCCAAAATAATATTTTCAAAGAATGATATATGGATGTTGTTTATCCCTGGGTAAATTACATGGCATGCACCTTGGGCCACAAGACATGTGACCTTACCTGGAAACTAGTTCGTGTCCTATCCTTCCCATGTTCTCTTACACATGCTATTGTACAATAGACTCTTCCAATGTATATATAGTAACACTGACATACATCAAGAAATTCATATGTACCCGGCCATGCTCGTCCATGTGTATTCCTAGAGTACATGTCAATCTACAAGCGCATGGTCGTAGAATGTGTGGTGGGGTCCACATGGCAAGTGATCCTTAACATTCTCTAAAACTAGGACATCTCTTACAGTGGAATACATGGTGTGTGTTTCTGGACTACACACCATACAATTAGTTTTTTCATAGAAACCTATGATTTTTCTACATGATTCTCCTACATCACCACCACTGCCATTTTTACCCAAAATCATGAAAAGTGTTCTAGACATGGGTTCGTCAGAGCCCAATATATTGCTGATGGATGGATTTCAGCAACCCAAACACTAATCGTCTCTAACCATCATATATCACAACTATTATCTCCTCTCTAAATCCTAATCCCATAGAGGTGTCAACCTCCACCCACACTCCATCTTTATCCATCCAAATATCACTTTGGTTTTCATGTTTCACATAAACACCATGAGTTTTGTGGGTTTAATTTGACTAAAAACTACCCCAAGGATCTAAAAATATGACCTCAATGGCCAACATTGAAGAAGATGGAGAACCATGGTAGAGGAAGCATATGAAAAAATTGAATCCATAATCATCCATGTGATCTCATCAAATGATCATAAAATAGTGGTATCCGAGGGGTGATATCAAGGTGAAAAAAAATGATTTATCATGTCAACTAAATAAAAATAATTAAAATAGGGATCATGTGAATATTTTAAATCATCATCAATAAAAGATGTCAAAATAAATAATTTTTAATGAAATAAAATTGGAAGGAATGAAAAAAGTAACATTCCCTACCTTGATCTAGGTTAAATAATTGGTGGAGAAATTTTTTCTCTAGAGATATAGAAGACCCACATTGTTTTCAACTTCATGATCCACCAAGATCTAATATCCTTTCCTTCTTGAAATCCTAGTCTACCAACAATGAAATCCCAAATATTCTATAAAATCCTCCTGGGTTTATGTCGATAACCCTGGTAATTTTTTATAAAGGGATATTTATATTGGCTTATATTTTGGTCATTTATGAAATATAAATAAATAGTGTTATTTAATTAATTAAATGCACCTGATAATGTTCACCTCCCTTGAAATATCTAATTTTGACCAATCAAAGGTGGTACCTAGGGTAAAGAAAACATTCTAGATTGTATTTTTGTTCAGTATTGCCCATATGAGGTCCTACAAAATTAGAAACCCATTTTAAGAAAAATGATGCTTTTACATGAATTAAAATATATTAATATTTTTAATATAAGAAATTTTGTACTTAAGACAGCCAAAAACCAAGCTGAATGAATGGATAAATATTTATATAAATGTATAATTATTAAAAAGGAAAAATCCTTGAAAACCATAGTTGTTACATCCCTTATCTACTTATCGAGTGGAACCCCCTGTTGTGACAGAGCATGAATCCTCTACCTACTGAGTGGTACCCCCTATTTCACCTAGGAACAGGTCCTCAATTTACCCATAGAGTTGGACCCACCAATCAATATAGGGTGTAGGTATCCTATATACTATGTGGGACCCACCTGGTGCACCAGGTCACAAGTCCTCTTTCTAAGGAGTGGCACCACCTATCACACCATGTCCCAGGTTATTTATCTAATGATTGGAAACCCTATTGCACAAGTCTGAGGGTTATCTATATATTGAGTGGACACCACCTGTTTTAACATGTGTGTATTAATTTTAGTAGATATTGTTCCCCCTTTGGCTGTGAACAATAATGCTGAGGTGCAGGTCCTCAATATGATTTTTTTAAATGAACACCTGAGATGTTGGGAAATGAAGACATACCCTTGGAGCTATAGGATAACACTTCATTCTTAGCTGGGATGTGGATATATAGATCCCATTTTTCTCTCATTTGGAATTCATGTTGATCATATATGGGTTATTATGGTTTTTTCTCATGTTTTGATTAACATTAATTTGAGGGTTGATTTGACTACTATTGTATCTTTCAATTTATTCATTTGTGATTTTTAAAGAATCATAATAGGTATGTATATAATCACCCACACATGGAATATTTCGGTACATTTTCACTATTGATCATATAATAGATATATTTTTATGGTACATCAGTTGATTTTAGTGATATTGAGGAGCGTTTCTCATGTTTAGTGGTCAGACATGGAGATCAGGGGTCAGGTTATGTTTAACTTTTTCTCTAGTTGTTATCAGGTTGGGACTTCATGTCCAATTGGGTGTGTATTTTTTCCCATTATTCATTAGTTTATTTTTTCTAACTCTGATGTATTTCCTAGATATTTTTCATTCATGGTTATACTTTAGACATTTGGGTCTTAATTTATTCCTCTTTATTTTAATATAGAGATGGTTCTGTGTGTGAATAAATGTACATAGGATAAGGCCACCAAATTCAGTTATGCCTTATTGTCACTTGTCTATAGCCCCTTTCCTACTGAAGGTGGGCTTGGAGTCATCAAACCCAGATTGTCGCTAGAGAGGTAGGTCCTAATGAGTAAGATCATGATATCACTAACCAATAAATTTACAATAATTAAAACATTTGTACATATTTTATATAAATTATTTTTTAATATTATTACAAAACAATTTAAAATAATGGTTATAATAGTTTATAATATCATATTTCACATAGACACATGGTTCCATGTAAGAAAATCTATTGAATACATGATGTTTTATTTCAAAGTAAATATATATAAAATCTGGTGGACTTCCAAAATCCGAGATATAATATTAAATGAGAATATTATATAGAAATAAATGAACTTGTATGTATCAAATGTTTTGGTAAATGGTTAGTAACATATGTATAAGTCAATTTGGAAGGAAACACTAAAAATTTTCAAATTCTAATGAATGTAGAGGTAAGAAAAAATACAACAAAAATAAACCAATGGAAGATTTAGTATAATGATTAAGAACTATAGAATTAAAAGTTAAATGTTCAATATTTGAGAAATAATCAACTTGATCACCTAAATTTCATGAACTAAAAACTGATGTTATGGAGAATTAATTTTTTTAGAATACCTTCTAGAGTTAAATGACTGGTCTTGTGGTATAGGGAAGAAAAAAACTTCTTACTTATAATGTATGCTGAGGAACTCAAATATCTAAATAAAGAAGATGTACTTAGTGATTTGAAGTAGTTTGAGTCATCCATGGAGGAATAAATGAATTTTTTGAAGTACAATAGATCATGAGAGTTGAATTAATTATTTAGACGAAAATGAGTACTCAAGAAAAAATGGGTAAACAATTTAAAATATGAAACTGATGGAAGTATAAGGTATGATGTTTGATTTTTGGATAAAGGATTATAATAGAAGGAATGAATCAATTTATTGGATACATTTTAACTGGTAATATTTAAACTACAATCTAGAGTTTGGTGATCATTATTTTATTTGATGAATTTCACATTGAATTAAATGACATAAAATATATCGTTATTCATTGATTTTTTTTTGAGGATATCTAAATGAATAATCCTATGGGGTTTGAATACCATTAGAACAAGGGAGTTATTTTTAAACTGAAGTGATGTATCCATATATTAAAATAAGAACCGTGATTGTAGAGCCATAAGTTCGATGATTTCATAAATGAGTGACTCTGATCATTATTGTTATTATAAGTTATGGCATTATGGAACTTATAAAATTATCCCACCCATTTTGGAAGACATATTTCTATCAGGAATGTAGATTATATGAATTAAGGATCTAAATAGTAAGTTATCTAGAAGATTTAAAGTGAATGATCTTGGTCATGTTATGAAAGTCATGGAGAATAGGATAGTGAGGGATCAGAAGTCTGGTACTCTAGTGTTATCCTAGAAGGAATAAATTTGTAATAGAATTTAAAGGATTAAAATTACTGGATGTAAATATTTTGAAATTCCCCTTGTTGGACACTTTCTGTTATACAAGTATTAATATCCTTCAATAGAATATGGGTTTTGATATATGAAAATAGTATCATATGTCATATGTTTTAGAATCTTGATGTATGAAATGGTTTGTACACATATAGAAATTTCCTTATTAGGATATTGAAAATTAATTTTAGGTATAAACCTAAGAAGGATCACTATGATGTTTTGAAGTGTATCATATAATACCTAAAGGGATTGGTAGATAAAACATTATGTTTTAGGAATAATAATCCTTTACATCATTTTGTTTGTACATTTATTTGAAAAACTATCACCTATATCTCATGGATTCAACAAATTGTGACCTTTTAAATAACTAAAAGAGAGTAAGTATCAACTATAGAGATTGAAAAGGAGTTGAGGGTGTTAATTAAATTATTATATATACTCAAAAAATAGTACAAGTAGGAAAGATATTCTGTGATAATCATGGTTCCATCCACCTTTATAATAGTCCAATATTTTATAAAAATATGAAATAAATTGACCTGAAATTATATTTCATCTGATATATTCTTGTGGATAATGTTTTTGAACTATGGAAGATATTATGGAAGAAAACATTGTCTGAAAATAACATAATGGTGTTTGTACACAGGATCCTGAGGAAGCATTACACCTCAGTTGTTCTCATCTAATGAAATGGGAGATGGAAACAACTACAATGAATATATAAGGAGTTGATTTTCCCTAAATGTAAGAGGATGCAGGCTAGGTTCATTAAAGAAATTTTCAAGTGGGATATTATTTGATTTGTGAAATTTTCTTAATGTCATTAGAATTTTTCTCATAGAATGCTCATACTCCTATATTATTATTTGGTCTTGTCAAAATCATATTAATAATAACATTTATTGTATGGGTTTACATTCAGAATGTTGGTTTAATTTTGTTGAAAATTTTTATTTGTATTTTTACATATTGAATAGTGTACTATCTTGGATGGTTGACTCGCTAGAAACCTCATCTAAAATAATTAGTCAATAGATGACTAACCACAAATTTTGGATGTTGGTGTAAGCTATTTAAATTGAAATGAATGTCTATATTTTGATGTGGAACCACTAGCTGATGTGTACTTCACTATATTATAAAAACTTCAACACCAACATATGTAGCTATAGCTTTTTAAAATGTTCCACTTCTGGTGATACAAATGTGTTTTCAATGTCATTCCTTGCGGATAGGATGAATGTATAAACCATGTAAAAAAATATTCATTATTTGATTTCTCATTATTTGAAATCTTATGTATATATCTTATTTCATATAAATCATCATTTAAGATTTAATTAGGGTAAATCATGATGTACTAATTTTATCTCTCTAGCATTGGAAAGGAATAACATGTTGTTTTTTTTCAATTCTAAACCATCGGTGGATACAATGTTTCGGTGAACACAAGGTTCAACCACTTGGTGTTTGTATCATGTTTTTTGGATCATTATAAACAAAATTTATATGATAAAATTAACCAAATAATTATGATTCTAAAAGATAATAATAATATTTATTCATAATATTAAATTTAAATATAATTTAACTGAAAATCAAGATACACATAGTGTATGAACCACTAAGAATATTTCTCAATGGAACTAAATGAACTTACCAAAAGTCCAAGATTGGAATATTACAATACATCAATTCCAAAATAGAAAAATTAGTAAATATCACAATAACAAAAACCATTATAGGAATACTTACTATGTAAAATAAATCATTTTTCATGATATTTCATCAAACAAGTTGCATACTAGTTTTATCAACCTATATGTTTGATTTATCTTTCTTGGAATATCTGAAACGAAACAATTTTTGAATTACCATGGTTATGTATTTAATTATATAGTCCAGTTTCAATAAAAAGAAATGATATATATTTATCCTTTAACTTAGAAGGGGTTAATACATTCTTAACTTCTGAAAATAATTTTATACCATTTTTAACCAACCGACATATGCTACCTTGAAATAAAAATATATCATCAAAATATTCATCCACACTTAAAATAATATGATTTATGATATACCTTAATAATAATATTAATTATAATTAATGATACACAGATACTAAAATAGGTATATCTAATAACACATATAACATGTGGAATTTCTATTGGTGGGTATCTTCTCATTACCTCCCTTGTTGGAGGTTACCAAGAGAGAATTTCATGAAAAGAAGTACCAATGTATTACAAGATACAAACAACTATTCTTTAAACATAACCTATGTAATTTTTATACATGTTATTTTTAATAGTATGACCATATAATTTTAAGGATTTAATTATATTAGGGAACTTTTATAATCTTTTGATGCGAAAAATACTGAAAGTACATTATCATAATAATTTTATGTAGAAGGTAAGTCATCATGTGATAATATATTTATTAATATTATGATAATTAAATGTATATTTTTATTTTTATCTGTATAAATTACTCCAAAATATTCCCAACTACCCTAGATCAAACTACCAGAACTTTTATTCCACTAGCCTCACAAGACATCCATGCTTGTTTTTTGAGAGGAGGATTTAGTCAATCAATACACCATATTCTCATTGTGGAAACTATATTTATTTAGAACACTGAAATGTTAGAAAAATATCTCATGATTCTATACTTTTGAATAATATGATTCCTCCATTGATAGGACCTTATAACCTTAGTTGAAACCACTACTAAATTATTAACATAAGAAAGAGTGATAACAACTTTACTACTTGGTACGAAATCATTACTATAAGAAAATATATGTATCCAAACATATTATTTAACTACATCAAAATAAAATATATACTCAGAATCTACTATATAATTAGAAATCACTGGTTTTATTGGAATATTTCATCTCACATCTCCACCATTGAAGAAATACACATATGCTGACTATACTTTCATATCATTATGATATATCCGGGAACTAGCATGTCTGCATTCTTAGATTACTAGTTCCTTATATCCTATATGATCTGGGAACATATCCTTTATATTCCTTAAGTACTTATGGATATCCCTTATATCTAACTAGTGTGAATCTTTGGTGTATTCATGATATCTTCATATTATGCTTATGGTTTAGGCAAAATCGAGCATAGTATATATTATGACATACATGATTGATCAAATTACATAATCACATTGGTATCTATTCATTATATCACTATCCTCTTATGTCTAATGAATTATTTTCCTAGAAAGATATATATTATGTCACATTGGAAACAATCCTATTTTGGACTATTCTATAACGAATCTCTTAAACCCTTTATCAATGAATGCATCCTTACTTAATTTAATCAACCTATTAGATCTATTGTAATGAATTTTTATCAGTAAAATTTAAGGTAATTCACCAACGTCTTTCATAAAGATTCATTTTTTAACCATGCCTTGACTGAATGCAAGACTAGTATCTTATTTCCCATTAGTAATATATCATCCAACTATACTATGCGGAATACTAGTGAACTCCGACTAAATCTGTTATATAAAAAGTGATATGTTTCATAATTTATGAAACCAAATTCTCTTATGGCTTTATAAAAATGGATTTTTATGATATTGATGGATTATACAACCCATAAATGGATTTATGAAACTTAAACATCTTATTTTCATTATTTTGTGTCACAAACCCATTTTTTTGTGACATGTAGGCATCAACCACATTATTTTCATTAAAGAACGATGTATCAATATTGATGTTCCAGATATCATAATCATGGTAAAGTTCCCTTTAAAGTTAAATAATAATTGATTTCAATATAACAAATAGTATAATAATTTTATCACATTCTATTACTCATTATTTATTAGAAACATTAAAATTTGTGTTCACTTATATGCAATAAATTTACTATCCACACCAATTTTCTTCTTGAATTCCCATATTCACATAACAAGATTTACATCTACTGGAGTATATATTAAAAATACAACTAGGTTTTGGTAAATGGAATCAATTTAATAAAGTAATAATTTTTTAAATTCCAAAATTTTGATTCATTTACTATCCTCTTGTAGGAGACAAGTTCATTATATTTGACCAATAACAAGTAACCTTCCTTGGTGAATAGATAAATATATCTCTCTATTAATATAACATATTTATTTCCCAAATGAACTAATTGCATCTCAAGAAAAATTTACTCAACTCTATCTTATGGAATTTGTTCATATACCAACTATAATATATCTTGAGCCTTAACTTCATATATTTCTTTCCTGGTCTAACTATCTCCATTTTAGATGTTCAACCTCTACAGTAAAACAGTGTTTCATTCCAATATTACCACTTTTTCTGAGAGATTATGTACCATCCTAGTAAATAATAGAATAATAAATTTTCATTTCTATTAACATTTATTACATAGATATTAATTTTACCTTAACATGGAAACTATCTCCAATAGAGTACTCAATAAACAACAATGAGTTTCTCCAAAATCTTATGTTGCACCCAAAACTGAGTTATACTGAAAAAAATATATTATTAATAATATTATTTTAAATGGTAGTTAAATCATAGTAGTAGTATTTATGGGAATGAAAATAACTTATGATATTGTGTTTTCACATGTCATTAAATGTTTTTACTCTCTTCTAATAAAATTTACAGACCTAAAAACAAATAAATCCAATTGTAGGTATAAAATCTCTAATATTTTCAAAAGGTAGTTTTACAACCTTTTGAAGGAGAACACATTTTAAATCTTGTTTTTTTGACACATTTATATGTTCTAATTTACAAAATTAACTTTTTATTTGGAATGAAGACATCAAAATTTAGTTTTTCATAATTTTTTTTATTTTTCTGATGACATTCATATTTTAGCGAATACTGAAAAAATACCTCATTGTAATTAAAAAATACTTTTTGTCTAATTTATTTAAAATTTTTTATTATACTTTTAATTTATATTAAATTATATTTCCGGAAAAAATTTACTTGTAAACCAATTTTGTTCATTGGAATCAATTTCAAACTGAAGATAGATATAAAAACAATTGAATCTTTTGAACGTTTTACTTTAAAACCCCACATTTCAGTTTTTTTTATAAAATTAATTTTAAATAAAATTTTCCCAATTAAGTGAAATGAATTTAGAAAAATGTATTCCATATTTAAAATCAAAGTATTAAAATTATGTTATAATTACAATTCCATTTATATGTTAAAAAATCTACCATTAAAAAAAATGTTACTTACCATAGTAAAAGTGAAATTTTGACAAGTGTTAAAGTTGAAATTTCAAAGCATAAAAGACCTTAAAACAACAAAATTTAATGGTTGGTTGAAATTTTTCTCGAACCTAACCGTCCTATAAAAAATTAATCACAATCAATTTATTTTTAATTTAATGCCACCTCTATATGGTTGGATTTTAATATAAAGTAACCAATAAAATAATCACTTGAACCCACCTACCCTGAAGTATAAATACCACCTATCCACCACCTTATTTAGAAATAAAATCCCTTTATATCCTAAAATATCCACCCCATCTTCTCTTTCTCACTCTACCCATGTCATTTTTATTCTTGTCATACCAAAAGACCAAATCCAAGGTCCTAATGTGTCTTTCAATAAGGGGATATTCAAGATGTAATTTTCTTAATGTACCTCACTTAATTTATTTCTTTTTCTTCTTTCACATTAACACCTTAATCCATACATTAATTATTACTCCATAATAATGTATATAATATATTTTTATGTTTATAATTTAATATCTCATATCCATTTCATTTTTCATCTCCTCATATTCAATGAAAACAATTGTTTTCCAAATAACATGGGTTAATCACCTCTATTATTAATGTTTTTGTTCTTTTTAAATTAATGCCTTCATGGATGTTATTTGTAGAATTTTTATGGTAAAAAAAAGTTTAATATGTACATTATAACCAATTAAATAATTTGGATGTGTCATATTAAACATACTTTCATGTTTTCTATATTGTTGTTATAGGACAACTTACTTTGGGGACGTATGGACTACCACCTCCTCAATATGATGTGATTCGTTCACACATAACATGGATTGTATTAAAGATTTTTTTTAATAAACATATATTATATAAATTAAATATTAATGATATTTTAATTATATTATATATGAATAAACATTTATATACATTTAGTTTTTTTCTCTTTTTCAATAGGACCTAAAAAAATGAAAATATCATTCATGCATATGTACGACCTACTCTTTCCATGAATGGAGTTTTTAGTTTGGATCCAATGATTATTATAAATAATTATCTAATAAATATATAAGATATTTATATCATGTTTTATATTCTAGATATAATTGACTTATGACCACATGGACTATTGACATAATACCAAGTTTATTTTTGACTCAAGTACCAAATATCGACAAAACATCCGACACACACTTCAATAATTATGTAATTATTATAACAAGGTAATAAGTGATATAAAATGAATAATAAACATGGAAATGTTTCAAAATAATTCATAAATTAACTGATGTTTATTATTCAAGAATTTTATGATCTTACGAGATTAGTTAGACTCAAGGTAAGGGAATTTCTTAAGCCAATTTCCATTCATTGGGTAAAATTTCTAATTCTTGATTATTTTGTTATAATATTTTCTAAGAAATGAATTATTAATATCCAATATATTATTTATAACCTTCATATAATACTAGTATTTTTTAAAAGGAATATTTTTATATGGAGTGTTTTACTTTCCGTACAAAATAAAAAAAGGAATGATTGTTAAACTATATGCTGACAATAACTTCTTTAGAACCTTAATAGTTATATGATATTTGGATTCCTATATAATATTTATTGTTTTTTAAAAGTAAAATTTATACCATATTCTCTTTTAATGTATATTTTTATTGATAATGTTTTTGATAGTGGATTGATTACGTCAATATCTTGAAATGATATATTACAATTGTATTGTGGAAAATGTTATTTTTCATTTGTGAATGATTTATGTGTTGTCCTTATGATTTGGCTCATGGTAATTTTTATGTATATTGGTCGTTTTGTGATAAAACTAGGCAAGGTTATCCCATGTTAGCTCTCCAATTCATTGGGTAATGAGACAAAGTTAAAGGATTGAGTTTCTCTTAAGAGATTTAGGGTATATACTATGATGGGTGTTCCATAAGTAACCATGATGGTTACTCCCTATAAAGTTATGGAAGATAAAATTTATGTATTATATTAATTCCATAAGTTTCATTTATGATTTATGATTTCTAGGAATTATTTTCAAGAATATTAATCTTTAATGGAGGTATGTTACAATGTTTATGTTTTTTATGGGTTAAGAAGTATGATATTATTAAAATGTTATCATGATATTTAAATATTCATAGACTAATGGTTTTATTACTTATTTTATATCCCTTAATGATATATTTTCTCTTATGCCATCTGTTTGAAATTTTTTTCATATTGTATAAGGATAGGTAAGAGAACAGATGAAGTCAAGAACATTTTTATCAAGACAATAAATCATGTTTATTTTTTAAAAAAGAGTTTACTTTGGTAGAAAACACTGATTCTATTTTGGTAGTATCATCCTATATTATTGTGGATATTATATATTAATTATGGCCTAATTCTCTAATAGTATGAACCTAAAAATATCATCAATCTGAAAGAAATTAATTTCTTTAATGAACTCAAGATTATGTAAGGATTAAGGTTCGATCATTATAGTTGGTATCAGAGGTCAGTTTAGATAACATTAGGGGTTAGTATATTGTTAATAAAATATTCACAAATGTTTTTTAGATTATTATAAAATTAAAATTATGTATAATTTTAATACTATAATGTTTCATTTCCTATGATATGTATGTTAAGAATGGTTTTCCATAATGGAAATAAGGAATATATACATGGAAAAAATCTTGAGGAAAACAACATTCCAAATTCGAATCCTGAGATGGTCAGAATCAAAATGGAATAGTTTGTTGCAGTGATGGTGTCGTTAAATTAGTTCACAAATTGTGTTGTTGTCCATCACAGAAACTAGCCAGATCAACCACATAGTAACATGACTATAGTAGATAATTTCATGAGGCAACACCCCCATATTTCAAAGGATCATTTGACCTTATCTGAGATGAAGGGTAGACTAAAGAACAAGAAAATATTTTTTCTGTCATGGGGTGTTCAAATGTTAATAGGTTAGTCTTATAGTATAAAATTTTTAAGATGAATTTGAGAAGTGGTGGACTATGATTAAGAATATCAGCGATAGTGATGATATTGTTTCTCTTGAGTGGGGAGAATTGAAAATTATTTTTCTAGAGAAAAAATTTACTAAGGAGGTTCGAATTAGGTCGAAAAAGTCATATAATTGAAGAATGATGATGATTAAGTGGGTTCTTATCAAGAAAAATTCCCTCGACTTTCATGGTATGCTCCAAATTTCATCCAGGATTTTGATAGTAAAATTAAGCATTTTTTCTTATGATAAAAAACAATGTATTTAAGGGAATCAATTTCTTGTGAGTTTAATACATACAAAAACCTTGATTAATGTACAAAGAAGGTTGAAATGGCGTTTTTCGTTGATCAGGGGTTCCATACCAAACAATAGAATAAGAGTTTGGGGTGTATGGTGAAAGGAAAGAATTATTCAAAAGTAAAATTCTAAGAAAATTATGTTTTCATTTTGTGAAAATTTTGGTAAAAACATATTTGGTATTTTCATTTGAATTGTAGTAAGTGATTTTGATGTGGTAAAATGGGAAATAAGTCTTGAAATTTCACTGAAAAATATAATGACAATGGTGAGAAAAAATATTATTTAAATTCTCTAAATAGTTTTAAGAGAAATGAGATGGATCATTTTACAAATGAGTGTCTGATGAAGAACTCGAATTAAGGGAAGCATCTAGAATATAATCATAATGTTGTGGTGGAATCATTTCTAATTACATGAGCAGATATTGGGCCATCCAATGAAATTTTATCAACTACAACGAGCACAATATTTTTTAAAGGATGGTTTGAGGTAGAGGTACCATCAGTTTAAAGTAAACAAAACAGATATTTTGAAGTCTGTGTTTCATTCCAGATATGGAAATTATGATTGTGTAGTTATGCCATTTTGGTAAACTGATGAACTTTTTGTATTCATGGGTCTTAAGAATAGAATATTCCATAAGTTGTTGGATAATTTCAGGGTTGTGTTTATTGATTAAAATTTTATATATTCTAATATTAAATAGAAGCATTAATTTCATCTAAGGGTTACATTCCAAACCTTAAAATAAAATAAAATCAATGGGAAATTTTGAAATATTGTGTTTTGGTTACAAAAAAATTATTTCCATTCTCACATTGTTTATAAAAAAGCCATAAATATTTATCTTACTAAAAACTAATTTTTTTAAAATGGAAATGATCGAAAAATATAACTGAGATTCATTATTTTCTTATTTTACTAGGATATTACTAGAGGTTTGTTGAAAACATATCATTGTTATCTATCCAAATAACTAATTTTACCCAAAAGGTGGTTATGTTCATATATACAAAATAATTTTTTGATTGTTTTGATGAATTGAATATTATATTGGTGAATGATCTTGTTTTGGAATTTCCTTTTAAAAAAGTTAAATTTTTTATCTACATTGATGCTTCATTGAAAGGACTCAGTTGTGTCCTAATGAATAATGATCAAGTAATTTATTATGAATTTTGTTAGTTGAAAAATCACGATTAAAATTACCCTACACATGATTTGGAATTAGCTCAGGTTGTTTTTTCTCCCAAAATTTGGAGGCATCATCTGTATGGAATAAAATGTACAATATATACGAACTATAATATTTTGATTTGTATATTCACTCAGAAAAATATGAACATGAGACATAGAATACGGTTGGAAATAATTAAATAATATCATATCATGATTCATTATCATCCTAAAAAGGAATATAAATTGAATGATGCTTTGTTTCAGAAAATTAATGCTAAATTACCCATGTTACATTGGAATATGAAACATTGATTAATGATTTCTAAAAAATTGACAAGGAAGTTGTTGGTGAAATAAATTCCTCTATATTGTTTCAGGTGTATTTGAAATCATCACTATAAGACAAAATTAAGCAAATACATAAGGAAGACAGTGAGTTTTAGGAAAATATAGAATTGGTTTAGAAGTGTAAGTTACCTAAATTTAACATTGATAAATATTATATATTGAGAATTGGGAAGTGCTTATGTGTGCATTGTAATTCACAATTGCAGAAAGGGTTATTATGTGAAGCTCATAGTTTCCTATTTTCAATTCATCCTGATAGAAATAAGAGGTTTAGAGACCTTCAATTGTTTTACTGGTGGGATGTAATGAAAAGAGTTATTGTTGAATTTACTGTTAAGTATTTGACATACCAATAGGTGAAAGTAAAATGACTGATGCCAAAGGGGATCCAATATCCTTTCCAGTACTAGAGTGGAAATGGATGAATATATCCATGTATTTTTAAGTCCTATTACCAAATAATTCTTAAGGTAATGATGCAGTCTGGTTTATTATAGATTGATGGACTAAATCTAATCATTTTATTCCTATAAGAGATACTATATCTCTAGATCTAGTTTCTCCAATGTATCGTAAAGAGATAGTCAGGTTATATGGAGTTTTGATCTCTATTTTTTGGATCGTGATCCCAAGATAACTTCTAACTTCTAAAAATTCCTTCAAAATTTGTTGGGTACTAAATCAAATTTTAGTGCAGCTTTCCATCCTCAATCATATGGGTAATCAGGACGAACAATTCAGATGTTGGAATATTTTTTACGAGTTTGTTCAATGGATTACTAGTGAAGCTTGGACCAGAATCTTCCTTTGTTTGAGTTTTCTTATAATACATATTTTATTCTAGTATACAGATGGAACCATTTGGGGAAATATATGGAAATTTCTATCAAACATTAGCTTTTTGGAATGAAGTAGCAGAAAAGAATTTTATTAGACGAGAATTCATTGAAGACAAGACATAAAAAGTTAAGTTGATTTAGAAGCATATGAGGAAAACTATGAGCAGGAACATAAAGTTCTAGAGATAACCGAAATAATTATCTTTCTATTGAGGTTGGTGATCATATCCTTCACAATTATTCTCATTAGAAGAAAGTGATGCCTTTGGGTAAAATGTGGAAATTGAGTCCACTGTTTATTGGACCTTATGAAATCCTAAATAAATTTTGATAGAATTTTTACTATGTGTATTTACCTAATATTTTATCCTAAGCAGACAATTATAGTTATGTTTTAATGATATGAAAGCATATTTCCAATTCATCTCATCTTTTTAGCGCATAGGTAGTTCAGTAGGAAGATAATCATTCTTATAAGAAATAGCTAGTCCATATTCATGACCATATAAAGCAAGTGTTGAGAAATAAGGTGATTTATCATGTTAATGTTTTTTGAAAAAACCATATGTATGAGGAGGCAACAATGGAATCTGAACATCATATGATGGAGATATACCCTCACTTTTTTGATAAGTGAATAAAAATTACAAGGAAGTAATTTCCAAAAAGGGGGAGGATGTAACATTCCATGTAATAATAGAATAATAAATTTTCATATGTATTAATATTTATGAGTTAGATATTAATTGAACCTTAATAGGGATTTTGTATCTTATAGTGCACTTGACACACAATAACAGGATTCTCAAAAATCGTAGGTTTCACATAATAGAGAATTATACTGAAGAAATACATTATTAATATTACTAATTAAATGCTATTTAATTCTTAGAAAATATAATGCATGGAAATAACAGAACTAACTATATTATGTTTACTCATGTTATTAGATATTTTTACTTTCTTCTAGTAAATTTTATTGACCTAAAATAAGTATATATCCAATTTTAGGCATAAAAGCTCTGATATTTTTATAAGGATGTTTAACCACTTTTTAATGAAAACAAATTTTATATAATGTGTTTGAAACTATTATATGATATATTTTACTAATTGAACTTCATCTTTTTAATTGTGATATCAAAATCTAGTCTGGATAAATTGTTGGTATTTTTCTGATAAAATTAATATTTTAGTGAATTGTGAATAATACAAAATTTTAATTCAAAACTATTATTTGTCTAAATTATTTATATTGATAGATTATAATTTTAATTAATTTCAAAGTAATTTTATAATCTGTTTTTGTCATTTAATCCAATTTTTTTCATTTGAATCAATTTCAAATTGAAATTAGATATAAAAACATTTCAATCATTTGAATGTTTCACATTAAAACCCTGCTTTTGGGTTTTTTGTAGAATTAATTTTATATAAAATATATACAATTATTTTATTTAAATTAGTTAAAATAGAATCTATATTTTTAATAATAATTTCCAAATTAGGTTTAATGGTTAATTTCATTTTTGGGTATAAAAAAATTACCATGGAAAAAAAATTATTTACTATACTAAAAGTGAATTTTTTAAAAGGGTTAGTGTTAAAAGATAAAATATTAGCATAACTAATAGTAACAACATTTTGTGGATGGAAAAGATGTTTATAGACCCTAAAAAACAATAAAATATTTCTTACAAGCTAAAGATGTGGAATTTATTCCCACCTATATATGTCTGGATTTTAATATAAAGTAATCATTAAAATAATCAGTTCAACTCACATCTCCTAAAGTATAATTACAATCTATCCAAATCCCTATTTCTAGCCAAAAATCCTTGTATTTCGTCAAATATAAACCCAAAAATCTCCACCTCACTATCCCAATTTCCATGTCCATTTTTCTCACCATATTACCAAATCCAAGGTCCTCATGGGGTTTTCAAGTAGGGGTTATTCAAGAGTTAATTTTTTAATGTACCTCTCTTAATTTTTTTATTTTTCTACTCTATCCTCACCTTAAATGTCCTTAAATGAATGATTACTCCAAAATAAAATATATAATATATGTTTATTTTTCTAATTTAATATCTTATATCCATTTCATTTTCCACCTCCTCATATTCAAAGAAACAAAAATTCTGTTCACCTTATGCTGGATAATTGCCTCCATGAATAATGTTTTTGTTCACTTTACTTTACTAACTTCATGGTTGGACATAAAACCATTAATAATGTAAAATAATAATTTTTTATTTAAATTATAACCTAGTTCATATTCTATATATTTTATATAATACATATCTTCAGGATGTCCATATGGTTTTTATATGATAACATTTTTGGGGACTTGTGGACTACCACCTCCTCGATATGATGTGATTTCTTCACACATCACTTGTAATGTATTGAGGATTTTTTAGTAAAAATATATGATATTAATGAAATATTAATGCTACTGTTATTATATTATTTATTTATACATATTTATATGAATTTCATTTGATTTCTCTCTTTCATTACAAGAGGAAAAAACAAAAATAGGATTCAGGCATATGTATGGCCTACCGTCTCATGAATGGTGTACTTAGTTTGTCTTAAAGGATTATTATAAATACTTATTTAATGAATAAATAAGATATTTATAACATTTTTTATATTTTATAGATAATAAAATAATGAAAACATAGACCATTGACTTCAAACAATGTTCATTTTCGACTTAAGTACTGAATATCAACAAAACTTCTGACATGAACATAAATAATTATGTAATTTTTATAACATGTTAGTATGTGACATAAAACATAATAATCCTGAATATTTTTTTCAAGAAAGTATAAAATTAACTTTTTTTATTCAGGGATATAATGAATGTACGAGATAAGTCAAACTCGAGGTAAGGCAATTTCTTAACCCAATTTCCATTCTTTGGGTTAAATTTTGAATTCTTGATTTTTTTAGTTTTACTATAATTTGTGAAATGAATTTTTAATATCTTATATTATATTGATATAATAATTATAATTCGATGTTTTTTAAAGGAATCTTTTTATATGGGGTGTTTGACTTTCTGTATAAATGACAAAATGAATTTTTTTAAAGTATACGACGATAATGACTTCTTGGTCATCATAAATGATATTTAATATTTGGATTCTTCTATTAAAATTAATGTTTTTTAAAAGGAAAATAAATACCATTTTACATTTTCATGTCTTTTATTATAGAAAATGGTTTTGTGAAGGGATTTAATATGTTAATGTCCAGACATTATATCTTGTGATTGTAATGTGGAAATGTTATTTTTCCTTTATTAATTATTTATATGTTGTATTTATATTTTGGTTATTTGTAATTTTCTTATGTATATGGGGTTTTACTTGTTAAAACAAGACTAGGTGAGCCCGTTATAGCTCTCCAATGCATTGGGTAATGATATAGAGTTAAAAGATAGAGTCTTCTAAGAGATTTAGGGAATATATTATGATGTGTATTCCAAATATAACCATAATGGATACTCCATATGTAGCTGTGAAAGATACACCGCATGTTTGATATGTATTCCATAAGTTTATTTTATGATTTACGATTAATAAGAAGTATTTTACTAAATGATATGATTTCATGAGTTCTGTTATAGAGTTTATGTTTTTATGGGTGAAAAGAATTATATTGTTAAAATTTTTTCATGATAATTAAATATTCATGGACCGCCAATTTCATTTATTATTTTTAATCCGTTTTTGAGATTTTTGTTCTCATCCAATATTTTATAAATGTTTTCCATAGGGTTTGAGGATGATTAAGAGAAAGAAATATGTCTAGTATATTTTTATCACAAAAAAAAATCATGTTAATATTTTTAAAAGGAATTCCTTTTATAGGAAAAATGGATAATATTTTCATAGTATCTTATTGTATGATTATGGGAAATTATATATTAATTACGGAATATTAATCTAAAACTCTATACTTGATAAGATCCTTGATTTTATAGAAATAATTTCAAAACTAAACTCAATATTATGTAATTATTAAGGATGTGGACTTCTGATTTATATATTTATATATATAATATTACCTTTCTTTCCTAGGATATTCTATAATGATACACATAGCACTTTACGATGAATTTTTGTTTCAAGATGTATCCTTAAGAAACATATCATATCCCCACACATGTAGATATTAAAAAAATATTCCCACACAAACACCATCAATAACTCATATGGGATTTTATTTTCACTTTAGTTGGTAGTTGATTTATTTTTTATGTTATAGACAGTTATGCATATATGTAAGAAGACAATTCAAGACATTCATGAAATGTCACTAATCTCAATATGATAAAAAAGTATGGTTACTCCTTTCACAAACACCATCTATTAAAATGTATAAGTATGAGTGTGTTAGGATAGTATCCAAAAATATATTATAATATTAATGAACTCTGGGTTAAGATAATTATCATCATGGTCTATGTAAAGTTTCTTTATATTTGTACCAAGATGATTCTCTACATCATTCTTATATTCCATGAATTTTTAATTAGAGTAAGAATTATAAAACATAAAGTTGACATATACATATTAAATAAATTTATCTATATAATATATGAAGTAATAGTATCCATATATATTTTATATTATAAAATATCCACATGTATCTATATAAACTAAACCTGTAATATTTGTAGTACATTCACTATTTCTAGTAAATGGATATTTGGTCTTTTCATCTTGCAAAAGATCATGAAATATATTATATGGCATAGAATCAAAGAACCGAATACCTTTCTAGATATAACCTTTTCAAATTATTTTCATTTATAATATAAATTCCACAATGAAACATCTAGGTTTTATATGAGTCATGTGTACTAGATTAGTTATCTATTTCTAAGACATTATTTTCACATTATAGTATATAAAGTTCAATATTCAAGTGTGATATCCCATATCATATTATATCATTATAAATGTATATAATCATATTTTCAGAAATAAAATTAATGTTATCTATCTCTAAAATTATCCCATGAATCATGTTTTTTCTTATTTTTATAACAAAATAAAAATTAATTAAATGTGGAACTAATATAATTAAAAATGTTTTATAATCACCAAAAAACAAAAAAAAACTAGTATTGATTAGTTGATAGATCAAATATCCACCTCAACTGTTTTAATATTATATATTCTAATTGGATCTCATATTGAATTAGAAATATGAGAACCCCATGTTTTATTTAATACCCAATTTTGAAAAATGGAAATATTATACGTGATAACGAATGATCATGAGGATTCCCTTTAATTCTTTACCAATGCATGTTACATCTTTGAATCGCCATTCTTGGAATAATAAAAATAGACTACATCCTACTCATTATCTTATCACTTAATCCTTATCCTGTTGAAAGAGTGTTGTAAAGATTCATTTTAATTGGAATTAGGGTGAGCGATTTTTTTCATTGCCTTTCCTATTGTTTGTTATAAGGAAAAAAATATGTTTCTTAATTAATGAATATATTCTTAGTGAACCAAAGGGAAAATATATAGGAGCATAAAATATATATTATTCGTATTAAAATTCTTAATAAAACATGATAATATTGGAGTATGTTAGGTGAGTAAGATGTATTCTATAATTTATTGGTTAAATTTAATCCTAATATTTCCAAATTTTCAATGTAGAAAATTATCATAAATACCTAATGTCCATATATGAATCCTTCTCCAAGATAGTATAAAAAGTATAAAATATAGGTATTTTACCTCTCTTCTCATACTTCCTTCTAATAAAGACCATTGGGATAAGAAAATATAGAGTTTTAATCCATTTATTTGTGAATATTATAGTGGTCACATTTTATGGTTGATAAAATGATGCATTGGAAATCCATTTAATTATGTACATGATTCACGATAACATGTATATCCTATTCAATTTAAACTTAATAATTCTATTTAGGAATCAGGTATTCCATTATATAATGTTTTCTCACAAGGTTTAGTATAATTCACATGGCCAATAACACTCATAGAAGTTATCACGGGTCAAATGATTGTTTTTCTCTAAGACATATCACATGGATAGTGTCATGGTCAAGTAACATTGCTTTTTCGATAACAAATAAAAGAATATTTCATTACATTATGTTTATTAGAAACTGTGATATAATAAATCAAATTTATAAGTGTCCTATTACATTAAAAATCCCAATATCCTTCATCATTGGATTCATAATATACAATAAACTATATATTATGGTGTCAAGGATCCATATTATTCTTCTTGTAACCCAAAGGAGGGGTTTTTTAAATTATTTGAAGGTATTTTGGTAATCAAAACATGATAAATCTATTAACTCACTACTCACTGATCTTTTTATTGGGATCCTTAGTATTTAAATCCTAAACATGGATTTCCTTGCAAAACTCTGACCTAAGATCTACTTATTTCGTGCCCCATGTTGGTTAGTCACATAGACTCAAGCACATATCCTCATATTCTATAGGCTTCAAAATATTATTGTGGGTGTAATATGGTGTAGTTGGGAGATTATTATATAATATTAGAGAGACAAATCCGATATAAATATATAAATAGACAATATATTGTGGAGGAATGTAGATAAAAAAACATAGAAGAAATATACTCAATCACAACTACCTCACTAACCCAATGTAGAAAAAGCATATGTAACTAGGTATATTTAGAAACTATGGTATCATAAATAACCATGAAAGTGTAATATTATCCAAATCTATAAGTCTAATTCATATACAATAATGTCATGAGATGGTGAAAATTTTAAAAGGGGAATTAGGGAAAGGCCAATAAAACATGAAATACAAAAATAAAAAAGGTATAAATATTGATCTACTCTAATATCAAGAATATTCTTGGTCTTCTGGTCCCATGATTCAAGATATAAGTAAAGAATATAAAATATATGCAGTATAGAATTTTACCTTTTCCATTCATAGAATTACGTAATCTACCAAGGTACCAATGGCATCCTAAGATGGGTGTGGGATAAAATCCTAGTAGGCCACCACCAATGGTGTTAAGAATTATTCCTTTAATTATATGTTGAAATAACAATGTGAAAGTGCATGGAATAATAATAAATGATGAATTATAAATACCAGCTTTCTCAAGTACCTACAGGACACCTGGCAGCTCTACCTACTTCGGCATAGGCTAGAAGAGTTTATGAACTATAACAACATATATATATATATATATAGTGATAATATATATATATTATAGTTATATATTGTATCCACCTATATTAACAATGTACATGCTTATGTATATAGGAATACACTTGGATAATAGGTGCTGGATGGACTGGTCATAACTCAAGAATCTATAACTACTCTAAATGAGCCATATGCCCCAACATAGACTATGTTCCCTAAATCTCATAGTGAATATGAGTCATGATTCTCATCAATTGTAATAGGTTGAGCGAGATGTCTTTCCCAATACCCAAAATAGAGGGACATATAACATCAAACCCATTGCCCAGATAATATTATAATGGTGAGAGACATCACGATCAATAGTCGATGTAAGGGATCGTGAAACATACTTTTCAACAATCCCCTTAACCATAATTCTATAGACAATCTAAACAGAGTAATCCTAATAATAATAATATGAAGTAGGATCCCCACTTTTAAATAACAATCCTCAAGAAGAATATATATTAAGTTATTTCATATTTTATAAAAGACATATAATAATCATGAATCAATTTTCATGGACTTTCCACCCATTATCATTTTATCAATAAGACCATTTGATTCATTTAAACAAAGAAACCCATCATGATGAAATCCATTCAACATTAACCAAATTTTCAAATAATCAAGTCCTGAAAATTCCATTTATATTAGTTCAATCAAACCATTTAAGATATTTAGAAATGGGAATATAAATAAAAGGTTCAACCAATCAATTGTATGGTTCTAATAACAATTAGGGAATAATTTACAAGTGATTAATTATATTTACATCCCAAGACGAATGCATAGAAGGTGTTGATCCATTTAAACTATTAAATATATTTGTGAATTTTAAGAAAGAACATCCAATGGGATTCTATGAATGAGGTTGGAATCCTCTAAACACATAAAAATTATCCTTTGGGGTAAATTAACATGGAAAAAATTTATTTATAATCGATGAAATCATTTATAGGAAACACACAAAAATGGCCTGTGTGAATCAAAATGGATAGTCTTTGAAAATAACTCAAAGTTGAAGGGAAAAAATAGACCACCTACCATAAGGTTATAGATTAATCCTCATCCAATATCTTATTTATATTCAAAATAGTTTGGAAGAAAAAAATAATGGTCCAATGCCCAATGAATAGTGTGAATGAGTATACAAAAAACAGAGAATGATATAAAAAGAGTAACCCTGAGAGGAAAAAAGTATATTTGAGTGCTTACTATCATAGGTCCATCCTGAATAAAAATGATTAAATATGATTTTGGTTAACATAATTTTCTCAAAAACTATGTGAGGAGGGGAATGAGCCTTTGGGAAAAGAAGAGGGATACTCATCCACTATAAAATAATAGTAGAAAGGTGGGTTTTCATTTTTAGGTTCATTAATTGAAATTTCTTATATTCAGCCAAACAAATAGAGGTGCACAGTTTGGCTAAATGGTTTCCGAAAATTTTTGAACCCCACTTCCCAAGAAATAACCTACATGGACTCAGTGTATGGTTTGGATAACATTGCACATATTGTGAAAATTGCCTCTTCAATTTGACTAGGAAAAATTACAAGGCTGCGTGCCCAGCATGCATGGTTTCAGACAACCCTGCACCCACCTGCCGAATATTTAGATCCCTTCATGGTTAACCTACATGGTTATTACTAACCACGTTCTAACCGTTCGACGTACTCTATTTTCTCAATTTTCGGACCTCTAGGCTTCAGAAAATCTCCAGATTCTCCTGAAACCATCCATAGGCTCTAGGGAAGGTTTAAAATGTTTAAAAAATGATTTAAACAAAATACTAGTGTTACATAACTATGATAAAAGTAGTTTCATTACAAACTCCCCATCATAAAGAATCTTTTCCCCAAGTTGGCCTTTTTATGGTAAAGATGTATCATCTAAGAAGAGTTTCTTCCACTAATCTCATATTTGAGCTTCACACTCACATGTCCAATCATATAATTGGTCATGCTACTACAGCACTTGTACTAAAGGAAATGACTTTCCTCAGAGTGTCTACAAGATCCAATACACAAAACGCACTAGATACTCCTTGAAGGAATAATCAATATTTAACTCAACCTCATCTAGTTTGAAAATATGTCAGGGGTACAAACAATATCAAAGAGATTAAGATAAATGAAAGACATCATGCATAGACAGATTGATATGTGGAATTGATATCTATTAATTCACTTATCTCTTTCATTTCAAAACATCAATGTGTCACTGAATTTAAGAGAAAGAATAAATTTCCTATGAATACATCGACTACCCAACCTGGGTGAAACTCTCAAGAAAAATTGATCACTTGCCTCAAACTAAAGAGGCATTTGAAATCGATGGTAACATGAATTCTTTTTAGATTTAAATATCATCATGTAATTTTTGATCAATATGTCCTAATTTTTAGTTTCAAAATGAGATGTGGTCTAAGATAAAGATGCACCCCTACCTCTAGCTTATACATAGGTGAATGAATATGCCTAAAATATATGGTATCAAAAATATCCATATGAATATTATCCTGAATTATTTTATTATAAGTGAACTCAATAAGGGGTATTTGTTTCGTGAAAGAACCCCAAAAGGTAAGGACACATGCATGTAGTGTATCCTCTAGAATGTGAATCGTATGCTCTATCTTCCCATAAGTTTAACTGTGACAGGATTTCTCAGAAGCACCTGCGTTCCCAAGGAATTTTAGAAAACCTACCAGAACTATGATGTAAAGAGAGGATATCTATCATATATGAATGGATGAGGATGTTTAGGTGACATACTACCACCTTGATATATAGTCTGTACATATCATCTATCCATAAGGCCTCTCGCACCGATAATAAGTCTGAAAACTTCATCAAACAATTAAAATCAACACAAGTTGTATAATTTCTATAGGTGATCTAGGTTAACCAGTCATGAAATCTCTAAAAACATCACCCCATTTTTACTTGGTAATGGAAAATGGTAGTAAAAGTCTCGATGTTCACTGATGTTTTGCTTTCACATGTTGTTGGGTGGAACGTTGAGTTATTAACCCCAAAATCTCATGTTTCAGACCAAACCACCAATACCGATGATGTAAATATTGATACATCCTGGTAAAAATGGGATGAATTATCCCTAATAAGGAATTAAATTATCACATCATATCATCTATAATGACTTATAGAACCCATATATTCCCATAAAAATCATGGTCTCAACCTCAACCATGGTCCAACCAAAAGAGGAATCGTATCTAAGATTCTTTTATTCAAGACCAATCCTTCATGATCACATTGTTTCATTATTCTCTCTTATTATAGAAGAGTAGAGGTTACGGGAAAAGCTAATAGTATAGTACATCAAAGATCCTCTTAATCCTCAAATTTCATATATGAAAACAAGGGAATGAGGTGACACTTTCCACTAGAACCCTAAACCACTTTTGACCTTGTCTTCCATCTCAAAGAATAAACCACAACATTTTCCATTGCAAGGCATATAGTTGTACTCAAAATGGAAGGATTGAAGTTACTAAACCCATATGTGTTTCTTTATATTTAGATCCCGATTTGTAAATATATACGTGAGTCTCTTGTGACTCGTCAATACCACAAAATTATCTCTATAAAAATAATGCCTTAAACAACATAAATTATGAATTACAACAACTTTTTCGAGGTTGTCTGACATGTAATTCCACTCGGGAGTCCTAAATAAATGATACTTGTACGGTTCAACATTATCATCCAGTATCTGACCTACTACCAGCCGAATACATGATGTGTTGTAGTAATATGTATTACTCCTTCCTAGATCAAGAAGAATTAAGTCCAATGTTGATTTTATCATACGATTAAACTCTTATAAGGATACATCACTAGATCCTAACCATAAAAATTCCACACCCTTTTTAGTCAATACTCTATGCATCACTGAATGATGTGATACATCTTGGATGAAGATTAAATAATATCCTACTTCCCGATGAAACTCTATATGTGAAAAAAATACATTGGATTCTCCTAGGAAACTAAAACTCTCAATTTTATAGGTTAACTATAAATACTAACTCTGAGATGATTTATCCTAGGAAGATCAATTTTTCAATATAGAAGTGGAATTTTATGATCTTGGAATAATGATGATTCAATCCCAGGGTATTCTTTATGATCTAAAGATGTTGTTTTGTTCATTTAAACAATGAGAATAAATTAATAAATCATCAATAATTACTACCATGAATTATCCTAGATATGGGAGAAAACCTAATTCAATAGATCCATGAAAACTAGAAGTGGATTTGTGAGACCAAACAACATAACCAGGTTATCATTAAGACCAATCCTACTCTGAAAAGTTGTGCAATATATGTCTAATGAATTGAAATGTAGCTGGTGATATCCCGACCTCCAATAAATATTTGAAATCAACCTCAGTCTTTAAAGCTGATAAGATTGGTCATCTATTTGATAAATTTGATACTATTTCTTCACTGTGAGATGTTTCAATCAATGGTAATCCATGAAAATAATGAGTATACCATCCAACATCTGGAAAAAAGGACCGGTGAACCACAATGATAATTAATGGGGTGTATAAATACCTTTTCCTCTAAATCCTACAACTACTATGTAACACCCCAAGATTTCATAGTCTGTTATTTCTTCAAAATAATACAATAACATGCACTACACGCAAAACCGAGTTCAAGCGCACCATGACTTACCAAACAAGCCGTTCAAAAGAGGTTATGAATAGTATTGACTAAATTTTAAACATTATATAATCCTTATAATTTTAGAATCCATATTATGAGTTTCTTATACATAATGTAAGAACAAATTCATTTTCAGTATTGCATTTCTACCAAATTTTAATAGTGAACCCTTTTTAAATAAAATATTTGAAACTTTTTGACTAAATGGGGACATCAAAAATTTAAAATGAAACATCACAAGCTTCCACGGTACGCTTTCCTTTGAATAATACAATAGCATGTGTTGTACGCAAACTTCGAGTTCTAACACACACCACAACCAATCAAACTAGCCGTTATGAATAGTAATACCTACGTTTTGAAATTATATATATTTTATATTTCAAAATGGAATTCACTTTTGGATTCGGGGTATCGAATTTATACTAAGGTGAAATATTGGTACTTTTCGGATAACTTTCATATTTTGATGAATAGTGAAAATTACTAAATTTTAATTAAAAACAACTTTTTAATCAAAATAATTAATAGTGATAAATTATTAATTTTAGTGGTTTTAAAGTATATTTAGAATATATTTTTATAATTTAATACAATTTTTGTCATTGTACATAATTTTACAATTAAACCGGACATAAACATGTTTCAATCTTTTGATAGTTATTATCTCTTAAAAACATGCTTTTTGTTTTAACAACGGGAATTAATTTTAAATTAATTTATGCCACTTCTATGTTTTGAATTTGGAAAAATAGATTCCATATTTAGAATCAGGATGTTCAAATTGTGTAAATAGGTAACTTTTATTTTCAGACATTTTGAATAATTACTTCGGTAAATATTTTATTTACCATGGTTAAGGGTAAATCCAGTAAATAAGGTATAAAAAATAATATTATAATAATACTAAATTACCCTAAAACGTGTCCTAGCCTTATTTTTTGATACATGTTCGACCATAGGCTTATTTGGGTCGATTTTGGGACCCCATGGACCCACTTGTAGGTGATAGGGACACATAATTTTAATTAAGTTAAAATAAGTACAAAAATTACAAAAGCATATATCTTTTAGAAACAAAACTTTAGATAGGGTTATATATGTTATATTTTCTAATATAAATATTCATTAGAAATATAAAACGATTTCCTACATAATGATAATTTATATATAATTTCTAGACTTTAAATAATTTAATTTATTAATGACACAATTATGATGCAGTAATTACCATAATAGTGAAAAATTAAAATAATTGATATTATAAATACCCAAATAAATATAATTTGAGACTTTTAATGAATTAAACTAATTTTATAGGATAATATGACATATTAGGATTGATTTAATTTACTTTTTGCGAAGTAATAATTCAATTATGAGTTTCAAAAAAATCAACTATTGAATAGTGTCAAAATTTACATAAAAGAGTTTTGTAAAACAAATATTATATTATTAATTGATATTAAATTCCTAAAAATCTAAGGTTTGGACATGAGACTTATATCATGATAGTTTTATCATTAATGGAAAACTTGGGGGTATCTTGGATGTATATACTATGTTTATTAACCATATAATATAAAAATACAAATAGACATTGTAAAAGTGAAACTAATTAACTTAGAGTTAATACTTAAGGATAAGGTTAATATAAGTACCAAAACCTGTCTAAATTATATTTGTTGAATGTTTTTCGACCTATCCCTACCTTAACCTTTTAATAATAAACTTTGGAGCCATTATAAACCTAATGTGAGTTTATTATAAATTAATATTTCTAGCTTTTCCAAAGGTGCCCCCCACCCCTCTTATAAAAGGGCACTCCTCCTTCTCATTTATTCACACATTCAATGCATTTTGAATCGGCCAAAATCTGCCCAAATACTCTCCCAACTTCCCTCAATACAACATAGAGGCCTTAGTTTGATCATTAATCCAACCTAAAGAGCCCTTTTGATCAAATCAAAAGGAAGAACCCGAAGCAGAGGTAATGTTTTCACCACCCCTTTTCAAGTTCCGTTCTTCTTCCACTTCTTCATTCATTGTTATTACCATTCTAAAATAATAAATCCAGTATCGTATATATATTGTGATGTTATTATAAATATGTAACAACCATATTCAGTATTCTATCGACCCTTTGAATAACATGTCACCATACGTGCATACGTACGGCTTACCGTCTCCACGTCGTGGTGTAATTGTTATTCAATATATTATTATTTGGATGGGTATAATAATGATGTGTAACTCATGTAAATAATAAATATAACATGTTAATGATTCTGTATATATGATATATCATCCATTTATATATTATTTTAATATCAAAAGAATGATATTGTCGCTCGTGCGTACGTACGGACTACCGTCTCCATGAACGCGATGAGATTCATTCTCCATCGTATCCATTCAAGTATAATTATCATTTGATGATTTAAAAATGACTTTTAAGGACTTGATATCATTCTGGATATGAATAATATATTACCTATCTATTACAAACATGGATTACGTAACAAAACATATAAAAGAAAATGAGTAAGTTAACACCCGAAACAACGATAATACTAAGATATTATTAACAAATCAATGTTAAAAGATCATATATGATATCATATTAATGTATATGATTCTTGTATAATTTAATAAAAATTATTTCACCATTATACAGGAGGTTAACCTACCCCAACCAAGAAAAATTACAAGGTAAGGGTTTATTTCACAATCTTTTCATTATCCGAGGTTGTTTATACGTAATAATCTACTGGGATCTCATTATCATCCACATCCATGTTCCTTAAAAATGTATTTAAAAAAAATTACTATTTAAAATAATATGGGTTAAAGTCATTTATACCCTTGTTTGAATTTTTATAAGTGATTTATAAAGTAATCTTTCCGTCATTTTCCAAACAAGGTGCTTTTAACCTTTTCGACAGAATTAAGGTAAGAATGTTTTTTTAACTTATACGAAAGGTGCGGTTATTTTCCGCCGTTAGAAAATCGTTGAAGCTTCATTTACAATCTTATAAGAATATTTTCAAAGAAAATGATTTATTTCATAAATATAACACCCTTAAATGATTTCAAAATAGAACGAGATATTTCCCTAAAAAGAGATTTTATTTCATCTATGTCAACATCCTTTGATGGATTTTACGCTTATTTGAAGTTGACTTATTATGATACAAAACTTCTATATTTTATTGAAGGTTTTGTGATATGTTTGACTGTGGATGTGCTATTTTTATACCATTCATAATTTATGGTGAAAGTATTGACATTTCGTATTCTAGTTTTAATACGAATGTTTAGGTTATGTTTAAACCTTTTCACATGGGAAGGCATTGGACTTAATATGTGACGGGTGGAGCCCGCTATAGCTCCTTGATGCATCGGTAGGTATCATGAGACAAACTAGTGTCTTGGCACAAGGCCTTGGAAAAATATTATTTGTAGTCTTGACATGAGGCCTTGGCTATGTGGTTATGATAGTCTGGCATTATGAATTCCATCATAATGAAAGTGGTTATTGATATTTCATGTGATTATTCTATTAGTAGAATATCTATGTGAATAAGTAAATGTCATTATTTCATTTTATTTTTTCTATACTATATTGAAGTTCAAGTTTAAAAGGCTTTTGTTTTAAGTTATACATTGCGTTAAATGTTTATTCTTATTTATGAAAGTTTCCGCTATATTGTTATCCTTACTGGGCATTTGAGCTCACCCCTTTTCTATGTTTTATTTTTCCTAGGATGTGAAGAAGTAATTTATGAATGACCTGTAGGGATTGTATGTGGGGATATGAGTGTGGAATATGGAGACCATGTTGTTGTTGTAGTTTATCACATTATGATGTAATGTAAAACTTTATGAATATATCTAGTGTTTCCAAAGCAAGTAAACCAATCAGTATTTCAAGATTTGATATTTCTTGTGATCATGACAATGTTATCTAATAATGCACCGACTCTGGGTAACTGGGTTCGGGGCGTTATAGTTCGTATCAGAGGAAGTTTAGTACAAACCTTGGAAGCTAGATTTAGATAAACTCTGATTAGAGCACATAGATTTAAGATGGACATTGAGGATTAGTATATAAAAACATCCTAGAATTTTGGTATTGTAGAGATTTTGTGGGTTTTCCGAGCAATATATCCCTGTCTGGATACGAGCAGGTAGAGACGGCTCTAGCACATATGTACCTAGGTGTAAAACCTGAAAACATCGCTTTGTGATAGACTCAAACGGGAACTGGTGCACGACAACGGGCATTGCTGCACTCTTGGTTATGACACTCCCAGGGGATATGCTTAGGATAACTCTCATTTTCTTTATAAATCATTTTGAAGGGTTTATGAGTATTTACTTCCTCAAAGAAAACATTATTATGATTTTGGATTATATCTATAAATATTTCAATTTATGTTAAGTTTTTTTAAAGTATGGGATTATGTATTTTGATTCATAAACTGATCTAGTTTATGCCATTGTTTAGGAATGGCGCCCAGTAGAAGAATGAGAACTCCAACAATGCACATGACCAAAGAGAAAGATGGATCATATCATTCATGGTCTTAAGCCAAAATTTATAAGAGAAATAGTCTCCCATGTATTATCATCATATGAAGAAATAATATCATGTGTTGATAAGACAAGTAAAGATTTTACTGAGTCCTATGGCTTTGAAGGGAAGCAAGAGAAGAAAAGGATGGAAGAGAGAAAGATGGATAAAGGGAAGAGGGAAATGAAATTTTTTCCCATATGTGATAACTGTGGGAAGAAACACCCTGGAACTTGTCTGAAAGGAATGGGAGTTTGTTATAAGTGTGGAGGAAAAGGGAACAAAGTACGTGACAACAAGGGTAAGAAAATGCTTTCAAATGTACAATGCTTCATTTGCAAGGAGTATGGACACTACGCGAACCTATGTCCCAGTCATCAGACTATCCCGCAAATGATGCTATTGGATAATAATCAAGTTATGATACTACCACAGATGAAAAGCAATGATTAGAGTTCTTGTGTTGATTATGTCATTTGAGTGTTGTATCAACAATTTACTTGTTATAATAATTATGGAGTATATAAGGATTGTACTGCAGTAATATTTCATTAAGGACTTGAGATTGTGTGGACCAATGAAAAGTGACTTAATAGCAGGATAAATTTTTGGAAAATATATGGTTGAGAGAATTATAAACCATAATATATTTCTGATACTTAGGTAATGATTTCGGAATAATACATGATTGATTTTGATAAATTATATTGGATATTCTTGACTACCTTGAAACTGATTAATGATTTGTATATTCCATCATTGTTGGGGTTTAAACATTTTTGGATTGAAGGAGTGTATCTATTATTCTTTAAGGAATAATGGATCATGAATGTAATCAATAAGGTTTAATGGTAATTCAGGATGTTGCGGTGTTCTAAAAGAATACATGATGAAGGTGTTCACATGTTATTACGAGGAAAAAAGGATCTTTATTGTGTTTACCTTCCTTATAAATTTTGGACTGAAGTATTTTGGATAGTTCTAGTTTGGATTATTTTGGATTCCCATTAAAGGACAACCCGGAGGTCGGGCGGCAACCCGTCGCGTCCGGCAAAGCCGCGAGACTTGAACCCACAACCGAAGGGCGACAAGGGTGTATCACCTACCACTGACCCACGTGATGTTTGAGATTAAATAATGTAGTTTTTTTAAAAAGATTTGGTAGATGAATTATAAAGTTGTTTTTTAACCCTATACGAATAGGATAAATAGAATATTTTTTTACATTCTATTATCTTTTAGAGTGAAAGATGAGTTTGTTGTAGAAATTAGTTAAAGGATGGAACTCTACTTGTCAAGAATATATTTTTCTTCTTCTCTTATTCTATGAAGAAATTAATTATTATACTTTATTTAAGGAATCCTAAAATCAAAAATGTGTTATCTGAATACCCTATGTTTTGTTGAACCGATGGTAATTCAAATCATCATAGATTGATGAATATAAGGAACTCAATTTTACACTTGTTTGTGATTGATGAACTCAATCACTACCTATAAATATTTACATTTTTTCCTCCAATTATATGTCTCAAATTGCCATCAATTTTCTCCTAATCGAGATCATAATTTGGTGGTGACCCTTTCATTTCTCTTTTCCTCATATTAAGACTAAATTTTAGTAACCCAATTTCCGATGTTGGTTTTCCCACAAAGATATTTTCTATTTTCAACCTTTTATTTTTGAAGAAAAGATTCAAATTGTGAGGATGCAATTTATTGAAGGAGGGGAGAATGTAACAACCCAAGATTTCATAGTGTGTTATTTCATCAAAATAATACAATAACTTGCACTACACGCAACACCGAGTTCAAGCGCACCATGACTTACCAATCAAGCCGTTAAAAAGAGGTTATGAATAGTATTAACTAAATTTTAAACATTATATAATCCTTAAAATTTTAGAATCCATATTATGATTTTCTTATACATAATGTAAGAACAAATTCATTTTCAGTATTGCATTTTTACCAACTTTTAATAGTGAACCCTTTTTAAATACAATATTTTAAACTTTTTGAATAAATGGGGACATAAAAAATTTAAAAGGAAACATCCCAAGCTTCCACGGTATGCTTTCCTTTAAATAATACAGTAGCGTGTGTTGTACGCAAACTTTGAGTTCTAACACACACCACAACCAATCAAACTAGCTGTTATGAATAGTAATACATACTTTTTGAATTTATATATATTTTATATTTCAAAATGGACTTCATTTTTGGATTCAGGGTATCGAATTTAGCCTAATGTGAAATTATGGTACTTTTCAGATAACTTTCATATTTTGATGAATAGTGAAAATTACCAAATTTTAATTAAAAACTAATTTTCTAATCAAAATAATTAATAGTGATAAATTATTAATTTGAGTGGTTTTAAAGTATATTTATAATATATTTTCACCATTTAATACAATTTTTGTCAATGAACATAAATTTACAATTAAACCGGACAAAAACAAGTGTCAATCTTTTGATAGTTACTATCTCTTAAAAACACGCTTTTTGTTTTAACAACGGGAATTAATTTTAAATTAATTTCTGCCACTTCTGTGTTTTGAATTTGGAAAAATGGATTCAATATTTATAATCAGGATGTTCAAATTGTGTAAATAGGTAACTTTTATTTTTAGACATTTTGAATAATTACTTCGGTAAATATTTTATTTACCATGGTTAAGGGTAAATCCGGTAAATAAGGGTTAAAAAATAATAATATTATTGTACTAAATTACCCAAAAACGTGTCCTAGCCTTATTGGTTGATAAATGTTCGATCATAGGCATCTTTTGGTTGATTTTGGGACCCCATGGTGCCACTTGTATGTGATAGGGACACTTAATTTTGATTAAGTTAAAATAAGTACATAAATGACACAAGCATATATCTTTTAGAAAATCAATTTTCACATAGGGTTATATATGTTGGATTTTCGACTATAAATATTCATTAGAAATATAAAAAGTTTTCCTACTTAATGATATTTTATTTATAATTTTCAGACTTTATTTAAGTTAATTTATTCATGAAACAATTATGATGCAGTAATTACCATAATAGTGACAAATTAAAATAATTGATATTATAAATACCCAAATAAATATAATTTGAGACTTTTTATGAATTACACTAATTTTCTAGGATAATATTAAATATTATTATTGATTTAATTTACTTTGTTTTAAGTAATAATTCTATTATGAGTTTCACAAAAATCGACTATTGAATAGTGTCAAAATTGACATAAAAGAGTTTTTGAAAACAAATATTATATTATTAATTGATATTAAATTCTTAAAAATATAGGGTTCGGACAAGAGACTTATATCATGATATTTTTATCATTAATGGACCACCTGAGGGTCTCTTGGATGTATATAGTATATTTATTAACCATATAATATAAAAATACAAAGAGACATTGAAAAGTTGAAACTAATTAACTTAGAGTTAATACTTAAAGATAAGGTTAATATAAGTACAAAAACCGGTATAAATTATATTGGTTGAATGGTTTTCGACCTATACCCACCTTAAACTTTTAATAATCTACTTTTAAGCCAATAGAAACCGAATGTGAATTTATTATAAATTAATATTTCTAGCTTTTCCAAAGGTGCCCCTCACCCCTCTTATAAAAGGGCACTCCTCCTTCTCATTTCTTCACACCATCAAAGCCTTTTGGTTCGGCCAAACACTGACCAAATACTCCCCCAACGTCCCTCAATACAACCTAGAGGCCTTAGTTTGATCAGAAAGCCAACCTAAGGATCCCTTTTGATCAAATCAAAATAAAGAACCCGAAGAAGAGGTAATGTTTTCACCACCCCTTTTCAAGTTCCTTTCTTCTTCCACTTATTCATTCATTGTTATTACCAGTATAAAATAATAACTCCAGTATATTATATATACTGTGATGTTATTATAAATATGGTACAACCATATTCATTATTCTATCCACCCTTTGAATAACATGTCACCATACATGCGTACGTACGACTTACCGTCTCCACGTTGTGGTGTAATTTTTATTCAATATATTATTATTTGGATGGTTATAATGATGATGTGTAACTCATGTAAATAATAAATATAACATGTTAATGATTCTTTATATATTATATACCATCCATTTATATATTATTTTAATATCAAAAGAATGATATTGTCGCTCGATCATACGTATGAACTACCGTCTCCACGAACGCAATGAGATTCATTCTCCATCGTATCCATTCAAATATAATTATAATTTTATGATTTAAAAATGATTTTTAAGGACTTAATATCATTATGGATATAAATAATATACAACCTATCCATTACAAACATGGATTATGTAACAAAACATATAAAAGAAAACGAGTATGTTAACACCCGAAACAACGATAATACTAAGATATTGTTAACAAATCAATGTTAAAAGATCATATATGATATCATATTAATGTATAAGATTCTTGTATAATTTAATAACAATTATTTTACCATTATAAAGGAGTTTAACCTACCCCAACCAAGAAAAAGTACAAGGTAAGGGTTTATTTCACAATGTCTTCATTATCCGAGGTTGTTTATACGTAATAATCTACTAAGATCTCCTTATCGTCCACATCCATGTTCCTTAAAAATGTATTTAAAAACATTTTTACTATTTAAAAGAATATGGGTTAAAGTCATTTATACCCTTTCTTGACTTTTTATAAGAGTTTTATAAAGGAATCTTTCCGTCCTTTTCCAAACAAGGTGCTTTTAACCTTTTCGACAGAATTAAGGTAAGAAGGTTTTTTTAAACTTATATGGCAGGTGCAGTTATTTTCCACCATTAGGGAATCGTCGAACCTTCCCTTACAAGCTTATAAGAATATTTTCAAAGAAAATTTTTTATTTCATAAACATAAGACTCTTAAATTATTTCAAAATAGAATGAGATATTTCTCTAAAAAGAGTTTTGATTTCATCTATGTCAACATCCTTTGATAGATTTTACGCTTATTTGAAGTTGATTTATTATGATACAAAACTTCTATATTGTATTGAAGGTTTTGTGATATGTTTGACTGTGTATGTTCTATTTTTATACCATTCATAATTTATGGTGAAATTATTTACATTTCGTATGCTAGTTTTAATACGAATGTTTATGTTATATTTAAACCCTTTCATATGGGAATGCATTGGACTTAATATGTGACTGGTGGAACCCGCTATAGCTCCTCGATGCATCGGTAGGTCTCATGAGACAAACTAGTGTCTTGGCACAAGGCCTTGGTAAAATCTTTTATGTAGTCTTGGAACGAGGCCTTGGCTATGTGGTTATGATAGTCTGGCATTATGCATTCCATTATTATATAAGTGGTTATTGATATTGCATGTGATTATTCGATTAGTTGAATATCCATGCGAATAAGTAAATGGAATTATTTCATTTTATTTTTTCCAAACTATGTTGAAGTTCAAGTTTAAAAGGCCTTTTTTTATGTTATACATTGGCTTAAATGATTATTCTTATTTATGAATGTTTCTGCTATATTGTTATCCTTACTGGGCATTTGAGATCACCACTTTTCTATGTTTTATTTTTCCTAGGATGTGAAGAAGTAATTTATGAATGACCTGCAGGGATTGTATGTGGGGATATGAGTGTGGAATATGGAGACCATGTTGTTGTAGTAGTTTTTCACTTTATGATGCAATTTAAAACTTAATTAATATATCTAGTGTTTCCAAGGCTACTAAACCAATCGGACTTTCGAGATTTTATATTTCTTGTGATCATGCCAATGTTATGTAATAATGCACCGACTCTGGGTAATTAGGTTCGGGGCGTTACAAACTACTTATGATCTATAAGTTCCATAGATTCCATCCTGTAAGGAGGAATGAAAATCAATGATACTCCTCAAACAAGATAAATTGTGAATTATACCTCTCGCACTAGAGGTATCCTAGAAAAGTAAATAGAGATGAAATCATTGAAAATATCCACTAGAGAAGAAGCAGTTACTAATAGCCCCTAATCATCCATAAAAAGATGGAAATGATGGGTTTTCACATAGCACATCCCATGATTATTAGGTCCGGATCATGTTGCTTGGATATCCTATTCTCCATTATGTACATTTCAACTACAATCTAGCAATTTAAACATCACCCTATTAAAATTATAGTAAATACGTGATTGATAAAGAACTAACCAACCTATCATAATGATTACATAGAACCCTCTCATGTTGAGGACAAAGGGATTCCATACTAGGAGATACCAACCTATCTCAAGTTAAATATCCATACATTGATGAACACTACTTAATCAGATACCCAAAGGGGTGACAATAGTCATTATGCTACTGAAAAATTCAATCTCAAAGCCCATACACTCCATGACTGCCTTAGAGATAAAAGTGTGCGATATTCCTATTTCAAATAAAGAAACCATTAATGTGTATTGTAACAAAATAGTACCTCATACACTAGAAATTCCAATTCTCTTATCCACTATAATAGGTTCAACTCCATGTAACATGATGGTACCATGGCCCGAAGTCATAGCCTAACTACCTTGAGAAATCATGCATTTTTGTCCTTAAGAAACAATAATATGGTTTCCTCTACCTCAAAATCCTCCTCATCCTCAATGGTTGGTGGTATTCCAGCATCCTTCCTAGAGAGAAACTACTGGTCTCACTCAAGAACATGGAGTAGGTGTCGATCCCTATTCGCTATCACCTAATGGAAATGTCCCACAGAAGCGCTAGATATTACCTATCATGTCACAACCACATTTTCCATTGTATCCCATAAACCTTAAGGTTTTGTATTCCCCAATTTCATGCACTAATGGAAGATAATGAAACTATCAGTATTTTTAATCTGACTGTTATTACCATCTCAAGTTGTCTAAAATTGACTCTTTCTTCCACTAGAAGAAACATTGGCTAATAGTGGTTCCAAACTGCCTTGATTCTATAAATAATCTTATATTACATTTCTTTCAATAACGAGGGCTTGGTTGACTTTCTCAGAGATAATAGTCAATTGAAAAACATCGAACTACGATTAGATTGTGTATACCAGTCCATTCTCAAATCCCCTTAGGGCCATTAGATCATATCCAGATAGAGTCAGCATGAACAGATATTGATGATTAAATATGAGTATAGTATTAAATGGACAACAAGGATACCTACTTTAGGTTGATGAAATTTATAGCTCAGTCATCTCTTAGAGTCTTTGTTAAGAAATAGAAATGAAATATAACTTAAAGGATACCAAAACCATATCTAGATGTCAATATTATTAGGAGATTTCATCCCACCATCACATAGAATAATTTCATAGAATATTAGAGGAAAATTTGAACCTACTCTATAGAGATGTCTCCAGGTGATTGAATTTCTAAATAATAGCTTCATTAAAAGACTCAGTAACATGAGGCCCCCGATACCCTAAACATTTGGGGGGATTCTACTACTGGAAATCAGTATTGAACTCTTCCGTAGTCAATGTAGGTTGAGTGAAACCTTATATAGACTGCATCATATGGAATAAACCCTCTTGAAACCATGTTTCATGGCCTATATAAAGAATAACTATTAGTTTCATAGGTTGTACTACATGAGGAATTAGTTGTGGCTTAGGGCCTGAAACCTTTGGTGCATGATTTTCACTGCCTTTAGGTCATGTGACTCAAGACTTCCATAGAATATTGATTCTAAAAATCCAAATTCATTCCTCAGAAAATTATTTAAAAGTGGAAAATATCTATAGATATTAAATTTGGATAGGTACACAACCATCCTATAAAAAATATTTAACCTCTCTGCATGCTCCTAAAGCCAAGTCTAGGTGTTTATGAAGGACCATAATAAAGAATACAAATGTAAGAGACACCCCACAACCCAATACTAAGACTAGGTATGGATCTCGGTATCATATCACATATAGTGGGATCCAGTATATGTAGTGTTAATTGAATGTTATAGGTGAAAATAAACATTATATTAAAATTGGTATTCCTTTTAGTTGTAATCAATTTAATTTACATAATTAAGTTCAATCTGAGTTTGTAATAATATATTTATAATACAAATACATCATGATCATGAAATGGTAGTTCCAAATCCTACAACCTAGAATAATTGACTAATTATGGTTAATTCGCCAATATATGTATAAAACTCCATTTAGGTCAGTGTAATAAACTTCATTATTCCAATTATATTCTACATTCAAGAAAAATCACCACATTTATATATAACATATCCAACCACTAAAAATATTATATTGGAAAATGCATATAGAAAGTGGATGTGGCATGAAAAAATGCATGGAATATTAATATTAACGTGCCTATAATGATGTATGAACTAAGATGACCTCATTTCATTATAAAAATATAAAATAAATATATTTTCATTAATACTAATAACAATCCCATTAAAATACATGTGGATCACACAATGACGATGTTGTATACTCTCTAACAAAAATACGTAATTAATAGAGTAACCCATCCTAGGTAATTTCAGTAACCCATTTACATGGGTTATCAATTCCCATTCATAGGCTCATTACCAAATTCCATAACCTAATAGTCTCCTATATAATACAAAAAATAATTATACAAAGGTAAAAAACATTTTCTGATAACACTTTGTAACATACCGACCTAGGCTCCACTTAAACAATGCCCTAAGATAATCAGTCACAAGGTCTCAAACGTGCCTCCACATATGGCACATGATGCTAACAAAAACCGTGGGTGTATGGTGGTACAATGTGTGTAATATACCCTAATATCATTTTGGAAGAAAATATATTAGCTGATAAAAATACAATAGATAGATCAAAAGGATGGATAAATAATAACACATAATAAAATAGACTAAATAACAATAGTATTAATATCCAGCCATAGTGGAATCATATGTTACCAAATATAGTTAACAAACAAAAGAAGAATAAATAAAAAACAAACTTTAAAAATACCATAATCATTATGGATGATTAACATACAATGATTTCATGGCATGTAGATAATACCAAAATGGGATACCTAGACATAAATATAAAAAATTCTATAAAAAAATAAAAATAGGTCAAAATAAAACTCCACAATAATCTTGAAAAAATTCTCAGTCTTACACTCCCATGATACAAGATATATGAAATTTATATCAAATATCTATAGTAGGACACTTTCCATTTTCCATTGTAGTAGACATGTAATCTACTCGGGTACCAAAGGCTGACCGAGTTGGGTGTGAGATAAAACCCAATAGGTCACCTCCAATGGTGTCTATATGTAACTCAAGAAGTGTACATTGAGATATTAGTCTAGATATATATATATATATTTATCAAAAAACAGTGTTGAACAATAAATACCATCCTGTTGAGGATCTAATAGAACACCTTGAAGATCTACCGGCTTTGGGATTGGATAGGATAGTGTCTGATCTTTAAAAATATATATACAGTAATAATATCTATAGTATAGTTATACACACTATCCACCTATATGAACCAATTATTGGTGGGTGTTAGTAGGAATATACATGGATACTAGGTGAAAGATGGTGTACAATAAGTATCTATAACTTTTTTAAATGTGTTATATGCTTCGAATGAGGGTATGTTCCCTAAATCTTGAAATGAAGGTGAGTTTTCTTGAACAATATTAATGATAGGTGGGGTGAGTTTTCATGTATAGCACCATAAATAGAGAAAGTTGGAAATCCATTCCCATCACCCAGATAACACTATAATGGTGAGAGGCGCCATGTTCAACACCCGGTGTAAGGGAGAGTGATATGTCCTTCTCAATAAGTCCCTTAACTATTGTTCCACAACCAATCTTAATGGTGTGACCATAGTAATAATAATATCTTGTGGGATCACCACATTGTTAAAATTTTCACCAAGCCAAATATCTATAAAGGGGTGTCGTTATAAGGCCCCAGCCATAAACCATACTTAATCTTGAGTTATTACAAGATTACACATTGATGATCTTTTCAGGTTTTGAGTTTTAGAGAATAAGATAATAAAACTTTCATTACATTCCACATTTAAACGAAGTGGTTACATAATAGATAGTATTTTTTTCCATCAACGGAAACATATTTAAAAAGAAAGCATGGATTAGTTCTTGACACATCCTTGACACTATCATCACATCATGTACCTTTCCCTTGACCTGTGAAAAATATTTCCAAAACATGGGATGAGCATAAAAAGCTCAGTAATGGTTATAAAAATATGGAAAGGAAATATGAGTTCATATATACATAAGAATGAAATCATACTTTACCTATAAAACATAGGCACTTTAACATACCTCATCAAATCATGAATAAATCATAGAAATCATAAGACATAAAAGGTAACATGAGGAATTCATAACATTCATACATAGGGAGTAACCCTATTGGTTACGTTTGGAATACACACCACAGTATATTCCCAAAATCTCTTCAGAGAAACCTTAACATTTAACCCCTTCGCGTTACCCAATGCATTGGAGAGCTATATCGGGCTCACCTGCCCTTAGTTTATCACGGAACCACCTGTTTTCATAACAATTCCCAAGAACCGTAACATAAACGTATCACATAAAACATGCATAAAGGAAACATAAAATTTCCACATTTTAATCACAATATAACATTTTAGTATATTGAAATAATGAATCCATTAAAAAAGAAACCATTTCAAAAACCATTTAAAACATTTAATAAAGAGATTTTTGAATCAAAGATTCCCATACCACCTTGAAGCTTTTAAAATATTAAACCATTAATATCCATATAAATAAATCCTTAAAACCATTTTGAAAACATGGATATTAATAAGAAAAAATAATTAAAACATTTAAAGCGATATTTAGGTTAAAGGGGTTCTACCAAAATTAGAGACACTTGAATACAATAATTGAGGAATAAAATTTAGTCAGAACATTATAATATCATGAGAATAAATGGATTCATGATATAATATTCCAAAGTACAGTATATACATTATATAAGAGTGAATTGGTGCATAACAACAATGAAGTCTCAATTGAAATGTCAAATATGATGATTTCCCTTATAAAGAAGGTTTCCTTAAATTAAGGATAATTCAACCTCAAAATTATGTGTGAAAAATATAAATACACCCAATATAAGTGGATATTAAGTGTAAAACAATAAAAGGTCATTCACACATATTAAAAAGATGACATATTCAATAAATATATGTTGAACCCAAAGAAATTGAAATTGGGTTAAAAAGTCCCCTTGGTAAAATTCGACAGCCTAACGACATCACTTCAAAATTCAAAAAATGAGTTGATGAGATATAAAAAGGGAATATCATCACTTGGACATTAAATTTACATAAATAAGGATATAATATATCCTATCCCAACATAATAGTATGTGAATTAAAATACATAACAAAAGAAGTCTTTTAAAAAGAGGAGGGTGAAAGGTTCCCTTACCGACATCGGTATCTTTCAAGACATGCACCCCGTGAAAAAAGGGAAATACAACATTGATGTAAATACTCATAAATGAAATTATATTACACAATGAGTAAAATAATGGGCAGTACATACACCACACAAAAGAAACTGTGGCAAATGTAGCATAAATCTCGCGGGAATAGAAGTGAGATGAAAAAATCCCTTACGAAAACTCGGCAGCCTAACGGCACCACTTAAAACATATAAAAATGGATCGATGAGATCGAATAGGGTCTTTCATCATATTAACATAATGTTTACCGAAAGAGGAATATAAAATAACATCCCCCAACATAACAAAGATGAGCTTCAAATAAGTGACATAAAGGAGAGTACCTAAAAAGAAAGAGAGAGGTTATATCTCTTACAAAAATTCAGCAGGCTAACGGAACCACTCAAAACATCCAAAATGGATTGATGAGAGAGAATAGGGTCTCTAATCATATGAACAATAAAAATTACAGTAAGTTTAATATAAAATAACATCCCAATAACAAGAAAGATGAGCTTTGAAAGGAATGACATAAAAGGGTGTACTTAAAAAGAAAGAGAGGAGTAGGATCGCTTACCTCGGGTCCGACTTGACTTGATCGTTCTTTAATATCCTGAATAATAAACTTGAGTTAATTTCTAATTCCTTATGAACCTTTTTCAAGTTCATTATTCATTTTATATCACTTATTACAATGTCATAAACATTATGTAATCATTTAAGTTAATAATGTTTATTTTGTCGATATTTGGTTCTTAAGTCGAAAGTGGACTTTTTACAATTACATGTTGTTCGTGTGGTCAAAGGTTCATTATATCCAGAATTGTATTCATGATTTTGTTCTCATATATATCATATATATCCAGTATATTCATGAATTTATAATATTACACAACATTTAGAGTTAAGAAATGAAATGCACCGTTCATGGAGATGGTAAGCCGTACGTACGCATGAACGCTACTTCCATTACTATTTCATATTTAATGGAATTAAAACATAATTATAAATAATAGTATTTCAATTCCAGTATGGTATAATATATAATATCATTAAATATATCCTTTATACGTACCACATATGGTATTAACGAATCAAATCACTTTGAGGGGGCGGTAGTCCGCACTTCCTTAAATGAAGATATCGCGTTTAACCATAATGGAAACCATAAAGGTATTCCATAAATGAAAAATACAGAAGATTAAGTAAAACATAAACATATTAGATATCATATATAAATATAGTGTCATCATAATGGCCACCATTGAAGGTGTTAGAAGAATGTGGAACAATCATCGTTTCGGGAGGCAGAAATTCCCCATCCACGGAAACAGTATGTTCTTTAACCATTAGATGTAGGTGTGTGTAATTGTAGCTCGAATACTTCTTATAAAAACATACTAGTATATTGAAGATACTTTATTTGTTACAAAATAAATGAATAAAAAGAGTTTAGGGTGTTGGAGAAGCAAAATAAAACAAAAGGACTCAAGCGAAGACATTACCTTAAAATCGGGTAACTTCCTTTGATTTGAGCTCAAAGGCTTCCTTGGAAAGGATTATACCCAAAGTGAGGCTTCAAGGAGTTATATAGGGATGTGGAGAGACACAATGGGTAGGTTTTGGCCGATCCAAAGTCTTTGGAAGTGTGGGTAAGGAGGTATAGGTGGGGGCCTTTTATAAGAGGAGAGGAGGGGCACTCTTGGAAAGGTATAAAATGTAACATTATTTTCAAATGAGTTTCGGATTTTAATGGTCCCACATTTATGTGATTCAAGGATAAGGTGATAAGGGTTATGAATCCACCCATCCAATAGGTTTTGGAAATGTTTAGGTCTTATATTTTACATTATCATTCCATTTTATTTAAATCGTTAAATAATGAGGTCATCGCTGCATCATCATGATGTCATAAATAATTTAATTTATTTAATGTCTAAAAATTATAAAACAAATACTACGATGTAGGAAATAATATCATCTTTCCAATGAATATTTATAGTCCAAAATATCATTTATGTAGACAAAATTAAAAATATTTTACTTAGGTGATACATTCTTTGTTACATTTAACTTTCTTTAAAAATGAAAAGATAAAAAGTCACTTCCTCACAAAAGTGATTCCATGGGGCCCCCAAGTTTTGAACAAGGCATCACATGGTCTACCATGAGACAACCAGTAGCCTTAGGACACATTTTGTGGTCATTTTTTATTTTTATGATATTATCTTATTATCTTTAACTACCCGATTACTCATTAATCAATATAATTAAAGATAATTACCGTCGTTACTATTCAAAATGTCAAAAAACAAAAGAGTCTTAATTACATTATTTGGACCTTCAGATTCCAAATATTTAATTAATTTTACCAAATTACAAATACATAAATTTAAATAATTAATTTAAAAATACTTCCCGTTGTCAAAACAAATAGTGGGTTTTTTAGAAACAATATTTATGAAAATTTTGGCACTTGTTTATGCCTAATTCCAAAGTGAAATTAATCCCAATGAACATAATTGAATTACATGGTAAAAATATATTCTAATTACACTTTAAAACAAATTAAAAATATAATATAATAATATAATTAAATTATATGAAAAAGCAGTTTCGATGTAAAATGCAGTTTTTTCACTATTCATTGAAAAACAACATTGTCAGAAAAATACCAAAAATTACCCCAAGGTCAATTTCAATGTACAAATCATAAATAATATATTTATTTTAAAAAATAGAGCTTATAAAATTTTCAAATAGTGGATTTAAAAGGGGATCTCCATCATAAGGCAGTTAATCGACCTTTTAAAGAATATTAGAATGTTTACGCTTAAAAACTGGATTCATTTCCATTTTTAATCCTCTAACATTTATTGTAAAGAGTAAAAATAATTGACAAACATATATAATAATTATTTAGTTAGTTCTGTTCATTCTCTCCATTACAATGGCTAGGCGTTAACTACCATTTAAAATAATATTATTTTATTATTAGAGTGCAATGTAAGATTTCCAAGAAACTCGTTGTTGTGTATTGGGTACGCCCTCGAGCATAGCATCCCCTTTAAAGTAATATTAATATTTTATTCACAAATATGGATAGATATAAAGATGTCATATTCTTTATTTACCTGGGGTGTTACATCCTTCCCCCCTTTTGGGAATTGCATCCTCGCAATTTTAAAATTGGGCTTGGAAACATCCTTGAAAGTCCCACATCGGAACAAGAGTCGGTAAAACAATCACTTTAAAATAAAGAAAGATAAGTACAAAGGTCAATCGAGTTAACCCATACTAGGATTCCAAGTATGAAAATATGGACATGGAGGAAAGAAAACAAAGGGTCATGTTCTGATGGAGAGTGATAGAAAACATGTTTAGAAGAAAGTTAACCACAAGAAAATCACAAACTTGTGATGGGTTAGACTGTATTTGATTCCCCAGTAGGAAAAGTTAATAGACAACATTTTTGTTTTAAGTTACTTTTTATCGAGGAATTTATTCATAAGGAAACCTAATCACTTATCATGTAAACTTTCAACTTTTATTATTTTCCTTACACAAATTCATATTTTCTCCAAAAGACGAGTATTTAGGAAAACTTTTTCAGATTAAGAGTACTATAATCAACTTCTAGAGAATCACCTAATCCACAAAAGAGAGCTATATAATTCCCATGTATTTACACATTAACCAAAACCAAAACCAAAAAGGTTAGTACAAGATCAGATAATCCAGAAAAGGATAACCCTTTATAAAAAGAAAATATATTCTTAATCTCCAAAAAATTTCCAACAAAACCCAAAGTTCAACGAGGACCATTCGATAATAAATTTCACCATAAAATTTTTCAAAGTAAACCAAACTAAGATTGAAAACCAAATATTTGAAGGATTTAGTCACATAGTCTTCCAAGTTAAATCCTAACATTTATCTCCAAACAACATCAGTTTCTCTTAATGTCTCGTATTGAAAAGTAATTAACCTAATCACATATCCTCCATGATAGGTTAATAAATATACATAGATAACCCAAAATCAACTTACTCTTAATTCATAAAATAATCTAACTAAAAATAATCATTCAAACTAACAAGGGACTTCACGTAGTCCAGTGGTAGGCGATAAATACCAGTTGCACTTTTGTTGTGGGTTCGATTCATGCAGCTTTGTCCGACGCGACCGGTTGTCACACGATCTGTGTGTTGTCCTTTTTCCAAAACTATATTTTTATCAAATCATTCCCCAAAAAGAGATAAAATCATCAAAAATAACCATAACATAATTTAACCTCAATTTTATCTCATGACTTTCACTTCCATCAAAATATATAGTAACCCATAATTACCTCAAAAGTAAGAATCATATAAACCCAAATGGTTCTTTATAACTATGTCCAAAAAAGAACAGATAACTATTCCTTGAATAAAATTTTCATATATTAAACATCAGGGTTACACATACTATAAAAAGTCATCTAATGTAACCCCATCATCAAAAGAGTCTTAATACTCTTAAGAATTTCACCATAACTCTTGAAGCCCTTATATGTTGACATCTTACTCATTCAACATTCTTCATGATCCATTAACCATTCCCTTCCAACTTATTCAGAAATACATCTTTCCTACAAAAAAAATCATGAATCACATCCTAAGATTCCAAAATAGGAAAACAATAGTTATGAAATAATCCATACCTTTGATTGGTCATTTTCAGTTTCTTCATCCTCAATCGGAATGTCATTAGGTATTGTTAAACGAACATTTGTATGATATTGGTGATCCCATTCATGAAAATTCTTCATAGGAAATTTGTTTTCATAATTACCATGCACACCAAATTTAAAACATTCAATTGATCCCTCAGAAAGAACTTCATTCCCTTTCCTCGAGTCAACTGGATGCTTCATTTTTCCATGGCAGTTTTTTACTTTATGACCTTCATTTCCACATCTATAGCATATTTCTGCCCCTTTGAATCATTTTCCTAGGTGTTTCTTTTCACATTTTTGACACATAGTTTTTTGAACACACTTACCTTAATGATTATTACCCATAGTTCCGTAGGGATTTGTTTCTCGAATATATGATGCCTTAGAAAAATCACCAAGTTTTAGGTGGTCAATCATGACTCAAGATATTTGGTTGAGGATAATCACAAGAGTTTTCATTGAAGATCCCATATCATTTAGTTGTATTCTCAAAAAACTGTCACAGTTTCCTTCACATCCACTATTACTTTGGTGCCTACTAGATCCAGCCATTTACTAAAACCAAAAATGTCAGTGTGAGTATATCAACAAAACCATAATGTACTAATGAGGAAGATAAATAGTATTATATACTTACTCAATCACTTTATCTAAAACTAGGGCTCTTTCTGAAATCCTAACCATTATGGTAATGTAACTTATGCTTATATAATACCCTAACCTCTAAAGTTATATAAACCGACCTTTGATACCAACTATAAGGCCCTAGCCTTAAACCTTACTTAGTCTTGAGTTATTATAATATTACACATTGAGGATCTTTTCAGGTTTATAGTTTTAGAGAATTAGATAATAAAACTTGCATTGCATTCCACATTTAAACAAATTGGTTACATACAAGATAGTAATTTTTTTTCCATCAACGGAAACATATTTAAAAAAAATGCATGGATTATTTCTTGACACATCCTTGACACTATCATCACATCATGTACATTTCCCTTGACCTGTGAAAAACATTTCAAAAACATGGGATGAGCATAAAAATCTCAGTAAGGGTTATAAAAATATGGAAAGGAAACATGAGTTCATATATACATAAGAATGAAATCATACTTTACCCATAAAACATAGGCACTTTAACATACCTCATCAAATCATGAATAAATCATAGAAATCATAAGACATAAAAGGTAACATTAGGCATTCATAACATTCATACGTAGGGAGTAACCCTCTTGGTTACGTTTGGAATACCCACCACAGTATATTCCCTAAATCTCTTTGGAGAAACCTTAACGTTTAACCCCTTCGCGTTACCCAATGCATTGGAGAGCTATATCGGTCTCACCCGCCCGTATTTTATCACGGAACCACCTGTTTTCATAACAATGCCCAAGAACCATAACATAAAAGTATCACCTAAAACATCCATAAAGGAAACATAACATTTCCACATTTCAATCACAATATAAAATTTTAGTATATTGAAATAATGAATCAATTAAAAAATAAACCATTTCCAAAACCATTTAAAACATTTAATAAAGAGATTTTTGAATCAAAGTGTCCCATACCACCTTGAAGCTTTTAAAATTTTAAACCATTAATATCCATATAAATAAATCCTTAAAACCATTTTGAAAACATGGATATTAATAAGAACAAATAATTAAAACATTTAACGCGATATTTTGGTTAAAGGGGTTCTTCAAAAATTACCGACACTTGAATACAATAATTGAGGAATAACATTTAGTCAGAACTTTATAATATAATGAGAATAAATGGATTCATGATATAATATTCCAAAGTACAGTATATACACCATACAAGAGTGAATTTTTTCATTACAACAATGAAGTCTCAATAGAAATGTCAAATATGATGAATTCCCTTATAAAGAGGGTTTCCATAAATTAAGGATAATTCAACCTCAAAATTATGTGTGAAAAATATAAATACACCCAATATAAGTGGATATTAAGTGTAAAACAATAAAAGGTCATTCAGACATATTCAAAAGATGACATATTCAATAACTACATGTTGAACCCAAAGAAATCGAAATTGGGTTAAAAAGTTCCCTTGGTAAGATTCGACAGCCTAACCGCATCACTTAAAAATTCAGAAAATGAGTTGATGAGGGGTAAAAAGGGCATCTCATCACTTGGAAATAAAATTTACATCAATAAGGATATAAAAGAACCTATCCCAACATAATAGTATATGAATTAAAATACATAACAAAAGAAGACTTTTAAAAAGAGGATGGTGAAAGGTTCCCTTACAGACATGGGTATCTTTCAAGACATGCACCCCATGAAAGAAGGGCAATAAAACATTGATGTAAATACTCATAAATGAAATTATATTACACAATGAGTAAAATAATGTTCAGTACATACACCACTCAATGGAAATTGTGGCAAATGTAGCATAAATATCATGGGAATAGAAGTGAGATGAAAAAATCCCTTACGAAAACTCGGCAGCCTAACAACGCCACTTAAAACATATAAAAATGGATCGATGAGATCAAATAGGGTCTCTCATCATATTAACATAATGTTTACAGCAAGAGTAATATAAAATAACATCCCCCAAAATAACAAAGAGGAGCTTAAAATAAGTGACATAAAAGAGAGTACCTAAAAAGAAAGAGAGAGGTTAGATCTCATACGAAAATTCGCCAGCCTAACGGCGCCACTCAAAACATCCAAAATGGATTTATGAGAGAGAATAGGGTCTCAAATCATATGAAAAATAAAAATTACAGTAATATTAATATAAAATAACATCCCAATAACAAGAAAGATGAGCTTTGAAAGGAATGACATAAAAGGGGGTACTTAAAAATAAAGAGAGGAGTAGGATCCCTTACCTCAGGTCCGACTTGACTAGATCGTTCTTTAATCTCCTGAATAATAAACATGAGTTAATTTATACTTCCATAAGAACCTTTTTCAAGTTCATTATTACTTTTATATCACTTATTACAATGTCATAAACATTATGTAATTATTTAAGTTAATAATGTTTGTTATGTCGATATTTGGTTCTTAAGTCGAAAGTGGACTTCTTACAATTACATGTTGTTCGTGTGGTCAAAGGTTCATTATATCCAGAATTGTATTAATGATGTATATATCATATATATCATATATATCCAGCATATTCATGCATTTATAATATTACATAACATTTAGAGTTAAGAAATGAAATGCACCGTTCATGGAGATGGTAAGCCGTACGTACGGATGAACACTACTTCTATTTCTATGTCATATTTAATGGAATTAAAACATAATGATACATTATAGTATTTTAATTCTTGTATGGTATCATATATATTATCATTAAATATATCCTTTATATTTACCACATATGGTATTAACGAATCAAACCACATTGAGGGGGTGGTAGTCCGCACTTCCTTAAATGAAGATATCGCGTTTACCCATAATGGAAACCATAAAGGTATCACATAAATGATAAATACATAAGATTAAGTAAAAAAATAAACATATTAGATATCATATATAAATATAGTGTCATATTAATGTCCACCTTTGATGGTGATAGAATAAATTTGAACAATCATTGTTTCGGGAGGCAGAAATTCGCCATCCACGAAAACAGTATGTTCTTTAACAATTAGATGTTGGTGTGTGTAAGTGCAGCTCGAATCCTTCTTATAAAAACATCCTAGTATATTGAAGATACTTTATTTGTTACAAAATAAATGTATAATAAGATTTTATGGGGCTGGAGAAGCAAAATAAAACAAAAGGACTCAAGCGAAGACATTACCTTAAAATCGGGTAACTTCCTTTGATTTGAGCTCAAAGGCTTCCTTGGAAAGGATTCTGCCCAAAGTGAGGCTTCAAGGAGATAGAGAGGGATGTGGAGAGACAAAATGGGCAGGGGTTGGCCGAGCCAAAGGCTTTGGCAGTGTGGGTAAGGAGGTAGAAGTGGGGGCCTTTTATAAGAGGAGAGGATGGGCACTCTTGGAAAAGTATAAAATGTAACTTTATTGTCAAATGCGTTTCAGATTTTAATGGTCCCACATTGATTTTTTTCAAGGATAAGGTGATAAGGGTTCGAAATCCACCCATACAATAGGTTTTTGAAATGTGTATGTCTTATATTTAACATTATATTTCCATTTTATTTAAATTTTTAAATAATGAGGTCATCGCTGCATCATCATGATGTCATAAATAATTTAATTTATTTAATGTCTAAAAATTATAAAACAAATACTATAATGTAGGAAATCGTTTTATCTTTCCAATTAATATTTATAGTCCAAAATATCATTTATTTAGACAAAATTAAAAATATTTTACGTTGGTGATACATTCTTTGTTACATTTGACATTCTTTAAAAATAAAAAGATAAAAAGTCACTTCCGCACAAAAGTGATTTCATGGGCCCCCCAAGATTAGAAAAAGGAATCCCATGGTCGGCCATGAGACAAAAATTAGCCTTAGGACACATTTTGTGGTAATTTTTTATTATTATGATATTATCTTATTATCTTTAACTACCCGATTACTCATTAATCAAGATAATTTAAGATAATTACCGTCATTACTATTCATAATGTCAAAATACAAAAGAGTCTTAATTACATAATTTTTACCTTCTGATTCCAAATATTTAATTCATTTTACCAAATTCCAAACACATAAATTGAAATAATTAATTTAAAAAAACTTCACGTTGTCAAAACAAATAGCGGGTTTTTTAGAAACAATATTTATGAAAAGTTTGGCACTTGTTTATGCCTAATTCCAAAGTAAGATTAATCCCAATGACCATAATTTAATTACATGGTAAAAAAATATTCTCATTAAACATTAAAACAAATTAAAAAGTTAATATAACCATATAATTAAATTATATGAAAAAGCAGTTTTGATGTAAAATGCAGTTTTTTTCACTATTCATTGAAAAACGAACATTATAAGAAAAATACCAAAAATTAACCCAAGGTAAATTTCAATGTAAAAATCATAAATAATAAGTTTATTTTGAAAAATAAATCTTATAAAATTTTTAAAAAGTGGATTTAAAAGGGGTTCGCCATCAAAAGGCGGTTAATCGTCCATTTAAAGAATATTAGAATGTTTACGCTTGAAAACTGGATTCATTTGCATTTTTAATCCTCTAACATTTATTATAAAGAGTAAAAATATTTGGCAAACATATATAATAATTTTTTATTTAGTTCTGTTCATTCCCTCCATTACAACGCCTAGGCGTTAACTACAATTTAAAATAATATTTTTTTATTATTAGAGTGCAACGTAAGATTCCCAAGAAACTCGTTGTTGTGTATTGGGTACGCCATCGAGAATAGCATCCCCTTTAAAGTAATATTAATATTTTATTCAAAAATATGGATAAATATAAAGATTTCATATTCTTTATTTACCTGGGGTGTTACAGTTGTGGTTCATATAAACCATATAATAAGAATGAATCAACTGGCATGGACTTTCCAACCATTATTATTTATTTTATTATTACATTTAATTAACTGAATAAACAAAACATGTCGTGAAGAAATACAGTCAAAACTAACAATCCTTTCAAATAATCAAGGCATGAAAATCTCACTTCCATCAATTTAATCAAGGAATTTAATATATATAGGAAAGGAAATACAATTTCAATGTTTTAAAATGAATTTAGAATGTGCTACTACAAATTGAAAAATTACCTATAAGGGTGAAGTTTTACATATAACCATTTATTAATTCTTAGAAGCTGTTGGTTCATTTAAAAAAGTAAATATATTGGAGAATTTCGAGCCAGTACACCCAATGGGTGGCTACGAACGAGGTTGGAATCCTTTAAACACTTAAAAAATAACATGAGGAGTATATTAAAATAAAAACAATTTTTTAGAATAAAAGAACTGATTTTTATAAAACACAAGGAAAATGATGTCATGTGACATAGTAAATATTCTACGAAAACAAATAAATATTGAATTAAAAAAACTAGACAACATACCTTATGTCTGTAGAAAAATCCTCACCTAATATTATCTTAAAATTCAATGTAGTTTGGAAGAAAAATGATGAATGGTCTAACACACTAAAAATAGGTTGAATGAGCTCACAACTAAATAGTGTAAGAGATATGAAAAGAAACCCTAAAAAAATCAAAATTATTTAACTGATTTGAATAATCGACAATGTTAGAATTAGTGTTCATATCAGAGAGTGATCTTAAAAAATATCAGGGGAGAAGAAGAAGCGTTTTTTAAAAGAATAGGGCTACCCAATAACTAGGAAATAATATGAGAATGTCTGGTTTTAGTTTTTAGGTAAATTTAGTTAATGTTTTTTTTAAAATCAGCCAAATAGATAAGGGAATATATTTTATTAGAATGGTTGGTCAAACTATTCACCACTCCACTACCCATGGAGTTCCCCGTATGGGCTAGGTGCAAGGTTTTGGTAACCATGCACAACCCTTCAAATTGACTATATATTTTTTAGAGAAAAATCAAATAGCTGTGTTTATAGGCCCACATGGTTTTAGAAAACCATTTTTTCACCTATAGGCTACTATGAGACCAACACTTTTTCCCACATTTTTATTACTTATATTATGGTAACCATGCGACTTACCCTCATCCCCCAATTTTCAGAGCTCCTAGATCTGAGTGAGCCCTATGTGGTCTCGAAGCCTTCATTAGGCTATATGACATATTTAAAAATATTGAGAAAATGATTTAATCCAAAAAATGATGATTCATACCTTTTATAAATTTCGGGTCTTTACATTCCTCAATTATTTTCACCAAGTTATACCATGTACTGAGTGAGAAACCACTCCTGATTTTAAATTTATGAAGTCAACCAAAAACATTTATTATAATTACTTATTAAATGAATTTTTCCTTATAAGTTTCAGATAAAACAATCAACCTATTGTTTTATTCTAAATCTAGGGATAGAAGGTTATATATGTCTTAGTATTTTCTTAAATTTATTTTAATAATCTTATTAAAAAATCATTAATTTTTTCATTATATACTAATTAATATTATATGGAATTTACATAATTAATTAACCATATCTAATAAAATAATTTAAACATAATTCATTTATTTCTTCTTTTTATATCATGTTTCTTAATTTTCTACTTCATGTTTAATCATTAAATAAACCATGCATCCTTAAATAAATAAATAGTCATGCACTGATAAATAAATATCATATAATATTATAATGAGAATTTATCTCGTTATTGGTTTATCTAGTAGAGATTAATTAACCTAGACTCAAGGGGAAATTACTCGATGATATGTTTTTTAGATATACTTAAAAAATTACACCATAAATACGTAAACCTCATTAGTTTGTTTTTTTGGATAAGAACTAAAAATGAGGGATATTATAGCCTATGATATCCTAGGAGTCAAAAGATTCGATATTAATGACATCTATATTATAGATTATGATAATATTATATTATAAAGGGAACCTAGATGTTACTACTGTATTATATCCTAGTATATGATAAGACGTATAACATGTGTTGCATGGGATTTGAGTGATAGTATAATTGCCACATTCTCTAACACAGTTTCAACAGTTATAAATCAATGAGATTATTTTATAAATTTATTTTAAAATTCCATGGATGTGTTCAATGAATATTATACCAATTGATAAGTAATATATGGGTGTCATTAGATAACATATGATATAACTAACACAACCTCAATTTATTAAATAAAATGCATTGAGTATATACGTATAAAAGGGATAGGATCAATTTATTAGTTAGAGTGTTCATTCTTGTATGCCATATTTGAGATTAGAATTATTTGTTATCATCATTTAACTATTTAATGTGGGTGTAAACACTCCTCTTATCATCATGAATCTTCTCAATTTTATGGAGGATCCACAAGATGATGTAACACCTTTTGATGTATGATTAACTTGTCTACTGCTTCAGGGATCCCTATATAACATACATAAAAGAGTAAAATATGAATTATTTGGTTATAAATTTATGATTTATGTTATCCATTAATAACACATTTATTTTAATAGAGACTAATTAGATAGTATATGGAATTCTAGAACTGTTCAGTTCATTCAGAGAACACCCTAAAATCTGTCAGGTTTATCAAATTCTTGTTCTTTAATGGTTTAACATGTTTACCTACTTATTTTGAAATGAAATTATATATCGTAAGGCATTTGAATCGATATCAAACATTATGATATGTTTAAATCATCATATGTTTTTAATCATTGTGTGTGAATACTTATATTATACGATACTACATACTAGAATATGATAGATTTTAACCACACCATAGAATATGATATTTGATATAATAAAATATTATATGTTCTCTGATTTTTAAAAATAGATCATCAAAATGTATTTACTATATCATCAATATCATATAATATTATTATCACATTATGATATATAAAATCATAAAGAATGATATAAATAACATATAAATAATGGGTTATATTGAAAAATATTATTTGTTATATATGATTAAATAGTTTTACCCTTACATATAAAATTATAATGTAATTAACCCACCTTGGTTGACCTATAATGTCACTATTCCTAACATGTCACTAAAGCCAAGTATTTTTCTTATCTTCAGAGGATATAAAACAAGGCCTAGGCATCAAAGGAACAAAATGGGGAATGATTTCACACCAATATTAGAGATATCATAGAGGGAATTCTTTAACATAAATCTGTGATGGCCCATCCATGCACTTGAAATTATGAAATACCAATAAAAAATGGAATAAAAAAATGACCAAAAAATTAATAACAAAAAAATTGATCCAAATATTCTCAAAAACAAAAAAAATCACATGCACGCATTATCCAATAAAATATATACTATGTTATAAACAATTTAACTGATATAGAATAAAAATGAGGGTCATCTTATCCAATACACTGAAATACCAAATAAAAATAGATTGAGATGTACAATAATAACCATTTTGTAACCAAGGTTTATCTCAACATCCCAACAGACAATCATTAAAAAATTGAAAGAAATTAAAATCTATAGAAAATTTATAAGCATGAATGGAACAATAGAGACTGTATATGTTGAACGTATTATAGAGTATGTAGGGTGTGAGAAAAATATCCCAGAAGGATCTAACCAGGGGGGTCAATGTAATTTCATTAATTAAATATATACTAGGGATTATTTTGAAATAATATAACAATAACAATATATTCCATTTATAATCTATAGTGATATAAAATCACACATATATAACACAAATAATAAATTAGATGTTTTCAAATCCTAACTAGGAGAAACTGATTTAAAAACCAAAATACTCACCTTTTATGTGTCCTAAAAACCATAAAAGAACCCTTTTACAAAATATATTTCCAAAATTAATTTTTATACAAAACCACAAATGATTTTTTTTCTAATAAAACATTCTAAATCATCATTTATAAAACTATTACCAAATAATACCCACCCATAGGTAAAATCTCACAATCAACGTAGAACCACAAGAATAAAGGCCTTCAAAAATAAATAATAACATAGAAGGTTCCACTTGTCATGAAATCACGAGGGGATATAATAAAGATAAAAAATAAACCCTACATAGAACCACCTACCATGGAATTAGCATCATGATATTTAATCATAGGTACTTAACTAATATAACCCTAACCTAGACACATAAACCTTTATCCAACATGATCAAATATATATTTCTTGGTAGTCCCATGAAACTCACATGAATCCAATATCCAACTCAAGATCATGAAGCTACTCTGGGTATATAATTAATCCTATACATGCTCAACTTCTTTAATCAATAACCACTACAAATATCATAATATATAATAGGGGTTTCAATCCCCGATGACCTTGCATAGTTACCTAGTATTCCAATTTAAAAACAAAATTTCAGTGATCAAAATAATCAATATAATTACTAAATAAGAATAATAAAATTTCTTAAACCTATTCACTTACAACTTCAGATAAAATAATGTCTTTCCACGTTATATATCCAACATATAATGATAAAAACATTTAATGGATAAAATAAAACAATGATAAATGGTAACGGTCTCACAAGAAGTGATCCCTTTAATTTACAAAGTTTTAAACGAGCCATCAAATGAAAACAAACTCAAGATGCTGAGTCTATTTATTTTCATTAAAACCATGTCATTTAAAATATATTTTAGAAAATTTGATAAGAAAAACCATTTAAATTCCCAAAGAGTTATTAAAAATAACGAGTCTTCCACAGGAAAACCAAAAAAACCATTAAGGATAATATTTTCCATAAAATCAATTTAAAGGTGTCCAATATATATTTTATTAAGAGAAAATTCATTATATAATATTAATTTCAAGAAAATATTGAAAAGATATCCATAAATCAATTTAATCTCTTCAGAAAATTCCATGAAATATATTTTTCATTTCATACAAAGAATTACAAATAACTATAATTTAATTAAAATTATTTTTTATTATCCAAGAATCCCATGAATTTCATAATAAAAGATATATAATAGAAACAAACACCTAATCTAGAAGAAAATCATGTTGGAATGTTCGGCCATTCAATTTGAACACCAAAATGGGAAATGAGTCACCCTCCACAAGCCCTAAACAACAAACACCCTATGTTATAAACTCCTTGAACCCATAAATTCTCAAAAAAATGAATTAGTGTTCCCAGATGGAGGAGAATCCTATGAGAAATGGGTATAAGAAGAGGAAATGTGAATCCTAAATGTCAGTATTTCCATATATTCTATGTTATTTTATCTTGATGTGGGGTAATTTAATTTTTAGGGATGTTTCATACTAAACAATTAAAAATATATAATTTTTTCATATGTGAATAGTTTGTAGGAAAGGTTTAGGGGATACTATATGGAAACTCTTATTCATGGTTTTTTCTAGTTTATTTTATATAGATCACAGTTGGTTTGCTTGGGTAGGGCACCGTTCTATCCAAACTATACGACGCATAGGGGAAACAATGTGATTCCCCTGGTGTGTATGGGTATTGTTTCACATCTTACTCAATTTTATTTTAAACTATAAGAAAATAATACATTAGGAACTAAAAATATAATAGAGTAGTTTTTCATAGTTAGTAAATGATTTAAAAACCAGGAAAGCCTATTTTTTATTCAGTTTCATATGCACAGTTTCTGTACAGTTTTGGAAAATTGTTCAACTAAATCATGTGGCTTTCACAAATTTCATTATACTTGTAATATAATAACTCCCCTTGAATTATTTTTTAAAACTTTTTTCACCCTCTTTTTTAAATGCATTTTTGTTCACATATGGGGTTATCACCCCTTATACCTCACTTGATTTGAATATTCTTATTCCTCAAAATTCCAAAGGGTAACCCCATCTCCCTTATTTCTTCCTTCCCCTCACTTCTTACCATGACCACTCTATTTATTTTTCTCACATTCAAGAACCCAATCCACTATTTGTGTTGATAATAGGGATCAAGGAGTCTATGTGGATGGGAATCAATGTTTTTTAGGTTATAGTTGAATATTTCAGGAATCAATTGTACATTCTACACAAAAAGCGATGAGTATCAATTATTATTATACTTGATTAAAGTAAGTTATTATTTTTAACTCCCAAGATGCATGGTATAAATTACATGTAATTATTTATGTTATTTCTTGTGAATTTATAATCCATGTGTATGTGAGTAGTATAATAGAAATTTATTTCAAATGGATTTGGAACTTTTCAAGGATGTGTCACATGCTAAATGTTTGTGAAAATATTCAAGTGTCTATTTTATAATTATTTTAGTTTTTATAAATTTTTCATACATTATTAAATGAGTATGGAATACCCATATTGGTGTTTAATGCATTTAAAATGGTTTAAACACATGGAATGGGATTAGGTTACATGTCATGTGTTCATTATATTTCTCAATATGATTTCATAAAGAGATGTGACAATTTTGAATGTTTTTTAAATTCTAATTTCATTTTAACTAGTTATTTATGATGATTTAAAGGTAAATTTTGTAAAAATTAGGGAGATAAATATAATTAATTTTAATTGGGTTTCATACCATTGAGTCTCATGGTGGTTTGAATTGATGTTTGAAAATGGATGAGTGGTTTTTTATAAAAGGTTTCTCAGAACTAGTTGAATTATTTACGAAATAGGAATGACTCCAATATTGCCATTTATGGATATTTTTTGGGTAATTTAAATATATTTTTATATATGGGTTGATAAATTATTTTCAATGTATAGTTGAATTTCGGTTTTGGAAATAATGTGAAAATGTCTTCTTCTCTCAATAACTATCAATAAAGCTTGGTTGAACCTAAAGTGAAGTTTTTTTAATAAATGTATGACACCATCATTGAGACTTTTGTGATTACTATTTTTCTTGTATAGTCTTGTGATCTTATTAGGGTTTGATTTATATTAATTCATATAATTATTAAATTCGTATTCATGTAATTTAAATGGGTTGTTTCATGTGAGGTTCTATTAGGTTAGGTGTGTGAAGTTTTATATGATTTATAATCCTTATATGTGTTATTATTATTTCTCACCATAGATGTTAACATTACACGAGATCCCTAGTATAATACTAGTTATTCGAATAAGTGCGTGAACTATGATTGAGTTTGATTTATAGGGTAATTCTATATTCATATTGATTGAGATTATAGTGTCTTATATGTTGTCCTATAGTATTGTGTAAGTGACTGGGGATTGTTTTTGATCTCCCTGATCAAGATAATTCCTTATTAGTTCTACAAGACTGTTAGGGATTGATTTAATTTGTAGTATTGTAATAGGTTCCTTACCACTAGTTCAATATCTATATATGTGTTTCTCATGATGTTTTTCATGACAGCTAGGTCCTTAAAATGATACTTTATGTGATTTATCCTTTTTCGTGTTTGAGATTTTCTAGTTATTTTGATTAAATAGAACCATTTCCAGGATTGAATATTTTATTATGATTTATTAATATCATGGTTCCCACATTTAATTTTATGTAACCTTGTGTGTTTTTTGGGTTAATTTTAGATGGATTGACTTTAAAATGGTTGGATACAAAATTTTAAAACATAAAGTTGTTTATTTATTTTTTAAACGGGGTTTTGAGAAATGGATGTGAATGAAGTTGTTTTATTAAAATGTAATCTTCATGAAATGTTCTATCAAATGGATATGTGGTAATTTGGCATGTTTCTATTTCTTTAAAGGACTTATTTACTTTGTTTAAAATTCATAATTTAAAATGTTTAACCATCATTGTTTTATTTTATAAAATGTTAGTTTTTATTATGTTATAATTGGAATGTTATCACAATTGTTTTATTAGGAATATTAAAAAAATATTTTATATAATAGGTTCAAACTCAAACACTATAAACTATATTACTATACGATTTCCATAGTCTATGTGGGTGGTGATCAACTAGGTTGTTTGGATCATGCATATATATATATATATATATTAACACTATCAAGTTACTAGTTTTTTTTCATTTGTGAGGTTTCGGTTTGTCTTTGGAAGGATGGTGTATAGTTACCCTAATGTTTCATATATGAATATTACAAAATTTTAAATATAAAAAAACTGAATAGTTATATAATAAATGATTATAAGGTTTATTATCTTAGGATAATTATGATCATTCATCACCTACACACAATAAAGCATGTAATTATTAAAATAATTCCTCTTTACCCACATAAAATTTATATTTTCCCCTTTAGTACATGTAGTCATCTTACGATATACATGAAAGATAAGACCGATCTAAAATCCAAGTAAGGGGAAAGAAAAAGTAATAAAAATAAGAGACATGAATGAATAGTATAAGGTTGAGAATAATCATGATAAACATGCCATAATAATGGGAAAATATTTATAGTAATGAAGAATAAATTTGAAAACGACAAGAAACCTAGCGATTCATAAAAAATTAATCATTAGGTTATAGTTTTAAAATACCAAACATTTTTGTGAACAAAGATCGCATCATGTTCACACATAAAATATGTACATACTTCATTACATCATCATTTTTAAAATAGATAACATGATGTTAATAAATAATACATATAATATCACGAGATACATCACATTACACAATTCATTGGATGTATTCTTATACCATCTATCACATAACAAACTATCATAGTCATGCATGCCACATAGAATGTATAATAATCGTAGTCATGAAATACCCCTTGGGAAGGAATGCATTTCATAGTAATTTGATAAATAATAAATTACTTATTAATATTTGGGGATCCGAAATGGATAAGGGAAACATATTTGGAATAAACATCACCATTCATGTGATAATAAGGAAAACTAAAGATATGTCAAGGATGTTTTTTGGAATGAAAATCCCTTTAAAAAAACATTTATTTGGATAAAAAAATCATTTTCGAAAGGTGGATAAAATTTATATCCCCCGAAATAAAATAAATTAATATTGAAATAATATTTGAATAATTTTTGGAGAATATCCAAAATGAAAATGATAAGAAATAAGGACAACCCAAAGTAACATGAGTTGGGTTTCAGAACCCCCTTACCGGAAATCCCCCTGTATATAGTCACTTTTCCACGTCCTAAATAATAAAAATAGGTTTACTAAAACATTTTACCATAATTTAATTATGTTAATTTGTGACTCAATTTTACATTTATATCAATTATATTATATTTATTAATTTTCATTGTTTATTTTTAAGTCTTTTGAAATCATCCATCTCTTAAAAATTTCACATTATTATTTTATTTCGTTATTTTTATGGTCATTTTACAAATGTATAATTTATTATAGAAGATTAAAATAAATATATTTATAAATTTCTATATCATAAATAATTTATTATTTTCATCCATGATTTTGCTGATAAGAAATTAATTGGAATTTCCCCCACTAGCAATTAACCGACCGTTGATGAGATATTGTCAAAAGTGTGGAATTAGAAGTATAACAATTTATTAAGTCATAAATATAATAAATCATATAGTTCAAAATAATTAATATATTTTTAATATAATATTTAAATATAAATAAAATATTTGGGTTTGAAAGGGGTGGAGTAAATGGGAAGTAAGAGAGGATAATTAGAGGCAACATTACTGAGAGTTTACTCTCTTCTCAGTGCTACTTCTCTACGACAATAAAATTCTAGATTATTAGAGTCATATGGACTCAAAACATACAAGGTATGAAAATAGTATTAATATAAAGTATTTCGGAAGATATTTTAATTTTGAAAGAGCTGTAGTACTGGTTTCTTAAGGGGATAAAGATGGTTTTTTATGCTTCAATAGAGCTGTATTTTTAGTTAAAATATTGAACAAAATATTATATCTAAGGTAACCCTTTTAACAGTGGTTCTTTTGAAATTATAAAAAATATTTGTATTAAATAAATTTATTTCGAGACTTTGATTAACATTATTATTTTAGTCTACAATTTTAATTAAATGTAATGGTGGAAAATGAGAGAATATTATTTTAATGTACTATTTTTGATTTTAGACTATAAAAAGTAATATTTTGGTTTGTATATTATTATTATTTTATTTTAATGGGTAATTTAAATATTAAATAATTTTTTCCAATCATAAATTTCTAGAAATCAATAAGAAATTTTTACAACATGAATTATATAATTCTAGGTACATTGGTTACGAAAAAATTGTATTTTTTTATTATTCACTAGGAAATTGAAGTACATTATAAAATTACCCAAAAAATTCGCCCTTATAAAATTTTATCATTATGATTCCAATAATAATATTAATTTTATCAAAATTATTTTTTCACCAAGTTAGTTTTAATTTGTAATTTTAAAATTATTATTTATACGAAATACATCAAAATGCAGTTTATTTGAAATGTGTCTATATTTTATTTGAGTTTTTTTAATAATGATATTTATTTTTTGAAATATAAATATTTATATTTATTTATATAAATCATGATAAATATTATTTATATCATATTTTATTATATTTATCTCAATTTGTTATAAAAATGGTCATGTTATTATTCTCAACGGTCATGTTACTATTCCAGGGATCACATTACTATTCAAATAGTGACATTAAATCCTATAAATACCTCTCCATTCCTTCATTAAATATTCACCTCAATTCATATGATGACTATACATTTCAATTTTATATAATGTTGATTGGTTTGATAATATATTTTTTCATTTCTATTTTTTTCGTGGGAGGGATTATTCTAGAAGATTAGGGTGATCAAAAGATTCCCATTGTAGTTTTTATATTTTTTTATTCCTTTATGCTATTTTTATTTTAATGCGTTTAGAAATTGGAAAATATAATTATTTTCATTAATTAATTAATGTGTTTTTTCACTATGTGATATATGTGTATAATAATTATTTAATATAATATAAAAAACATCTATTTCAAGAAAAAAAATCATTTATAAACATTAGGTTGTTGCATTTTTCCCCTCTAGAAATTTCACCCCTAAAATTTCAAATCATATTATTGGTTGATAATATAAAAGAGTAATTCTATTTAATTTTATCCTCTAGTTCCTATGTCACCTCTTCATACATACGGTTCTACTTTAGTACTTTCACAACATGTGTTATATTATTTAACATAACTTTTTTTATAGGGTGAAAAGTATTTATTGGCTAATCCTCAAACAAGAGGTAATTCTCTAGTTATACAACGTCCTGATTCAGTATATGTTGGGGGTTAGGATTGTACATCCTCACGTGTGATTCATGGAACACATCATGATCTTTGGCCATGTTTAGTGTATGTTCTAGACGATAGTCCACTACCCCTATGAAATACAGGATCTCAAAGGGGCCAATGTACTAAGGGTTAAGATTCCTTTTCTTTATAAACTGTATGACTTGCTTACGTGGTGATATTATAATGAACATCCATTCTAAAACTTAAAACTCCAAATCACATCTATGGATTTCAATATAGATCTTTTGATGACTTTGAGAGGATTTTATATGTTTTTGGATAGATGAATGCAACTATATAATGTATTTCATAATATCGATTCCAAGTAGCTTCCATTCACTATCAATATTACAACAAATAATAACTATAAATAACTTTCACTATATTTATTAATATGGATCCATTTGAATACAATATTGGGAGATATTTCAGTATGATAAATAAAATAATGGGAAATTCTAATACAATCTTCATTTAATTTCCATTTAGAAGGCTCTCAACATGTCCTTTAGTGTCCAAATAGTCCATAACGATTGGACATCAATTTGGGAGTGACATGTCAAATAGAAACTCAAGTAAATAAACAACGTGTGTTTGAATATTCTCCAAAATATAGATATGAATCTTGAATAATTATCATAGATGATCATAATTGGTACCCCATGAATCTTGACCACTAACTTTACATATATATTTTTCTCGTTTTTATGTGAAAAATCATCATGAATGACAATGAAGTGGGAAGTCTTTGTGATTCAATCCACCACAACCCATATTGAATTATTATTTTTATGTCTATGGGAGACTAATGAAAAATTACATGGTGATATTATACCAATTATATATGTGTATATTCAATGGTTTCATCATCCCCATGGACTTCTAACACACTGGTTTAACTTTATCCCATACGCAGAACCTTGAGATATACTCAAAAATTTCCATCCATATTTTTTCCCACCATATGTGCTCTCAAATATCATGGAACATATTTTTACTTCCATGATGGAGAGACAATGATGAGATATATTCCTTATAGAATAGTTTTATCTTTATCTTAAGTGACATATTCCCACAAAATATTGTTTGGAATCAAATGATTACATCCTTATTGAGGTAAAACTCATGTATCTTACCTTACATTACTATTTTAGCCTTATTTTGAATCTCCAGATAATCCCTTTGTGCCCCATTGATTATCTCCTAGAAAAAATGGATAGGAAATAATTTGTACAAGGTGGTATGTATTCCTTATCAATATGATTTTCATATTCAACCATTGTATATGCATGTTGATAGGGTCTTTCCTAATCAGTTTCATGGATAGCGAATTCGGTTCTTTTATGCTAAGAGAATCAAATAGATAGTTCACCTATCCAATATTGTAGTGATTAGAGATATCATAGTACTTAATAATATTTAACAAAAAAAATTATTCATGTTTAGATCATTCTGTTTTATTATATATTTTATACTCTTATGATTCATATACATATCAAACATTTTTCTATAGAGGCAGTTCCAAAAAATGTTCATGGTGAAGATCATAACTGCTAACTCCAGGTAATGCATCAGGTAGTTCTACTCATGAATCATTAGTTATTTTATGGTGTAGGCAATCAATTTATCATCATAAAAGAGTAAACGGTCCAGTACATTCTTTAAACCATCATTGTATTTCACAAAACCTTCTCTACTTATTAGGAGTGTGAGTGTATGTGTAGTAATTAGCCTCTTTTTGAGATCCTTAAATGTATCATATCATTATTTTTTCAGATTCATATTACTCCATTCATTAGTAACTTAGTTATTTGACAATAAAATCAAGAGGAATTTTAAACAAAACATCCATCGTAACCTGATAAGCTAAGAAAACTATGAATTTATATGACACTAGTGGGTATGGGAATTCATTAATTTCTTTTTTCTCTAAATTTTCAATAGAATTTCCATTACTATTAATCATGTAACCTAATTAATTTCTATATCAAAAATTCACACTTACTAAACTTATAATTCCCTTTCTATTTTTTGATTTTTTCCATAAAATCATTAGATTCATTTCTTATTCCTCCTTACTCTTGGATTATGTGAGAATATCATCGATAAATACAAAATAAAATTTGTCAGTATTTATTCTAAAGACTATTTTCATCTATTACATGATGATTTTATGGGAATTAGTATGTTTAGAGAGAATCATTATGAACTCATAGTTTCCATACCTTTTATTGAATGATGTATTTTGAATATCTTCACTCTTCACCTTTAGCTGAAGATATCCAGAATGAAGATCCACCTTTGAGAAGTATTTTTCTCAGCATAGTGGATCACATAATTCATGAATACATGGATGGGTATACATTTTATTTATAGTGATATTTTTTAAATCTCAGTAATCTATTCATAGCTGCATTAATCTATCACTTTCATTAAAAGGGCATCGGTGCACTTCATGGAAATGCACTAGGATGTGGGAATCATTTATCCAAATTCTTTTGTAGATACTTATTTAACAAATCCATCTCAATTGGGTCCATACTACAGGGATAGTTAAATATATAAGAGGCTCCATGAAAAAGTTATATTGATAACTCTAGATTATGATTTGGGGGATGTTTTGGGATGTCTTTAAAAAATACATCAGAACGTTCTCTTAAAATAGAAATTTCCACCAAGTTGGTACCTTCACTTGACTTATACATTTGGTTAAGGTATTATTATTTACATGGTATCAACACCCAAAAAATTAGAGTATTTTAAAAAAGTGATTCATGACTTTCCATACATTGAAAAAGGATCATGGGATGGTATAGAATATTAAAAGATATTTCATTTTCCAAATTGTTGATTTTCACTCTAAATAATGAGTGGACTTAAAAGCCTATTATATCATCAAATTATACCTAGTGAAAGGTCATGATATTAATTGTAATAATATTCTTAAATATGCTAATATAATAAGAGTATTGTACATGGGATGAAAATATTACACCACTATGGGTTTTTTAAGACATCATGACATCAAGGTATCAGTGCATTGATCCCATAGTTCTTTAAAAAAATTCACATATAAAGGAATGTGTGTAAGCAGAATCAAATGAATATTTTTATTTTCTTAGGTGAGTAATATGTTTCCATTGAATGAATCCATTTTTAGGATCCACTTTAGTAGTAGTCAAGGAATAAGATCTCACTTGTTCCTTTGTCTTTGGTGGTTGCTAACACTGATTACCCTCCAGGACCTATGGTTTAGTGCATTGGATTTCATAGTTACCTTTCCCCTTAACGGTGAATCACTAAATCATGGGGGGTACATTTAGTGGTTTAATCCTTTTTCCAAACGTGTTTGTCAACTTCTTCATGTATCTTCAATGTTCATGAGCTCGGTGGCCTTCTATCCCACATATGAAGCATTTTTAATAACTTCTAAGAAATTACCATCATGTTTCATCCATCATTATTGATATGAGTGTGGTTATATCCACATTGTTATTTTTTCCATATGACATTCCATCTTGATACTCCATTATTCTATTCTAATCTCCCTAAATTAAGGACCAATCCCCAAAATCCATCTCTTCTTTTATAGCATTCCAGACTACTTATTCAAAACTCTTGATGTCTTGGGTAGATATAGCCTTTTAAAGGTGTTGTTTTAAACCACTAAAGACTCTATCTAATTTTCTTCCATTATTAATAACAAATCCAATTGTCTATCTTGAAATCATTTTGAATTTTTCCATATTTTCCAAGACTGATTCACATTCCTTTTTATCCAACTGTATGAATTATCTCCCAAAATATTTTCAATGTGTTATATGGAATATTTATTAAAAAAATTCATAATTTATTCCCCCTCCTTATCTTACATTTCACCCTTCACATTGGTATTATTTATTAGTTCTTAGCACTAATCGACTTCTCCATCTAAACGATATATGTATATAGTCACCTTCTCTTCTTATGAAAAGTAGATCATAGCAAATAACTTCTCCCAAGATTTAACTCATTATTCTATGAATAGTTGATTAGAAACCCCACTAAATGTCTATTTCCAATTCCACATAATGGGATCAATACCCATTTTTTCTTTCATGGTTGAAAGAGTATGTTTAATATTGTTTAGGATATTTTTTATGTCTTTTGATATATGGTTAATTATTACCACAATTTTTTAAACCCAACCTCCCATGGAATTGGGAATGGTCTTAGGAAAATGAATTCATTTTCCAAAAAAATGGGTTATTCTCATGGTTTCTCCCAGTTCCCATCATTTTCTAAAAAATAAAAGGTTTTAAAAAAAATTATGTAAAAAAAGAATGAATAATTTTTTTCACAGTTTGAATTAAATTCAAATATTATGGGATCATTTTATTTAACCTTTTTCTAATACATCATTTCATAGAGGATTACCTACACATAGTCTTATCATAATGGTTGTCACTAATATTCTCATTTTCTAATTCCAAAATTTACTAAACCGTACACTTGATACCAACTATAGAACCCCTAATTTTATATAAATGACTATTAAATTATTTTAATGATAATCAAAATAATAGTTATACATTAAGGGATCAAAAAATTTTGAATTTTGGGATAAGTTGGATCATTCATCACTTATATAAAATAAAAAATTAAATTTTCTAAAATCTTTATTCTTTATCCACATAAAATATGTCATGTTTTCCTTAGTATATGTATAAAATAATTGATATACATCAATTGATGGGGTGACCTGAAATCCTATTATGGGTAGGGATACTATAATAGAAATAAGAGACATGAATAAAAAATACATGGGTGAGAATAAGCATCATAATCATATCATTAACATGGTATCATCACCGAACGCATTGGAAGACTTTTGAAGAAGACATTGGATGTGGAGATGAATAATAATGAAACCTCATGTAATATTGGTCAAATACCACACATAGTTGTGAACAAATATATCATCATGTTCATGCATAACGTATGTCCATTAATTGTAACATCATCATTTTTACCAAACTTTACATAATTTTCATTTATAATACACTTAATACCAGCATATATATCACATTAAACAAATTATTGGAGTGATATATCATTCTCTACACACATTTTACACCATAAATGTTCATAATCATGCATTACATATAAAATGTATAGTAATCGCAGTCATGAATTAACCCATAGAAAGCGATGGGTTTCATAAGGAGTTAATAAAGAATATTTTCATGAATAAAATTTGAGGATTCAAAATGTATATGTTAAAATATATTTTTCATAAAAATCACATGTCTAGAGTGAAGAAGAAACAACACATGATGAGGCGAGGATGTGTTTTGAAAAAAAAATCCATTTTGATCAATCATTTAACTTGGATTAAAAAATCATTCTTGAGAGGAATACAATATTTATATACCCAAAAATAAAATTAATTGAAGGTGAAATAATATTTAAGGAATATTATGGTAATATCAATACTAAAAATGATAATAAACATAGATAACCCAAAGAAACTGGAGTTACGATTAACAATCCCCTTACCTTAAATAGTTTTTAATTTCATTTCTTTTCCAACTAATAAATAATAAAATTAGAATTATAAAAAATTAAAATAGAAGTGAATTATGTTAATTTGTGTCACGATATATAAATTATTAAAATTGGATTATATTTCCATTTTTATGGATGTTGAATCATTTTTATATCATGCTTCCCTTTAAAATGTCTTATTTTTATTTTTTTTAATATTTTTTTCATGGTCATTTATAAATAAGTAGAATTAATTATTTAATATTAAAAGATATGTATTAATAAATTTATATATCATAGAAAAATTATTATAACCACTCCTTGGATTGGTGGCATGAAAAGAATTTTCATTTTCCATGTTGGCAGTTAACCGACAATTAATGGGACATTTTTAAAAGTGATGGAATAGGAAGTAAGACAATTTAATTTTTTATATAAATAATAAATCTATTAGGTTAAAATAATTAATGTAATTTTAACATAATAATAAATTGTCCTCATATATTTGAGTTTGAAAGGGGTTGAGGAAACGAGAAAAAGGTGGGGATAATGAGAACAAGAATTTATGAGAGTTTACCCGCTTCTCAGTGTCGCTTCTTCTCTATGAAACTAATCATCATGATGATTAGATATGGATGGATCTATAATATACTTAGGTATCCTAAGAGGATTAATATATAGTATATAAAAAGTTTATTTTTTTTAAATTTAGGAAAGAGTTGTATTGCATGGTTAGAGAGGTGTTATTTATAGTTAAAGAGAGGGGTATTTTGGAGTTAAATAATAAATAAAATAATATATCTAAGTTAATTTTTTTAATTGTTATACATTCAAATGATAAACCATAATTGAATTAAAAAAAAATATATTTGAAAATTTTTAATCACATTATAATTTTAATCCATCAGTTTAATCAAATTGAATGGTTAAAAAAATATATAATATTATTTTATAGTAATATTTTAGGTTTTTAAAATCGGAATTTTTATCGTAGGTTTAGAGATAATTTTAAATCTATTTTAATAACTTATTTATCAAAATAAATATTTTTTTTCTTGAGAATAAGGCACTATAAATGGCTATTTTATTATTTCATCGTGGATGATGTATTTCAAGATACACCGGTTAGAAAAAAAACTTTTTTATTTCTTTTCAACTAAAAAATGATGTATTTATAAAAATTACCAAAAAATCACCGTTGGAAAATTATGATTTGATAATTTTAAAAAACATATAAATTTTATCAGAATAATTTTTTATTGTGGATAATTTTAGTTGTTATTTTTTTAAAAATGATTCTGATGAAATAATTTAATATACTATTTATTAGAAATACACATATACTTTTGTTGCATTTTTTAATCATAATATATATTTATTTGGAATTATAATATTTATATTTATTTAAATTAATCTTATAAATATTATTTTGATCACCATTTATTATTTTTTGGTTAAATTACTTTTCCAATGCTCAGGTTACTATTTCCAGTTGATAGGTTACTATTCCCAATTGTCAAGCTACAATACCAATTGTCACATTATATCCTAAAAATACACATTCATTCCATCATTTATTATAAATCGAAATTCCTTTAAAGGATCTACATTTCAATTTTCTATAACTTCCTTTTGTTTACTAATATTTGGTTTCATTTCTCTATTGTTTTTCCTGGGAGCGATGATTCTTGTGGATTAGGGTGATCCAAATTTTCCAATTATGTTTTTTCTATTTTCAATTTTTTCACCTTATAATTTTACGAATTTCACTGTGTTTATTAATTAAATTATATAATATTTTAATTAATTAATTAATGTTTTTTTATCTACGTAATGAATACTTATATAATATAATATAACACACATTTATTTCAAGAAACACATATCATTTATAAATTCAAGGTTGTTATATAGTGGAATATGATAAGTGAAGAGGGTTAACTAGTGGTATTGTTAGAGATATTTGGGTTCTATATTCTTTTATTCTTTTTCTGTTGTTGTATCATCCTTTTATCATAGAATATTTATTATTATAATATTCTACATTTTATATATATTAGTTAAATATCCATGTGTGGATGTTTATTTTTTATTCCATGTTCACTTGTTTTCTTTTTTATTTGATCCACATAGTGGTATATTTTTATATTTTATTTGAAGGAGAATTCATTCCTAAGGATAAATCATGATACATAAGAACTGGTTTTTATCCCGGGGGAATTTTGGAACTCCCTTAGAGGCAGTAGAAAACCAATTCAGGTGATGAAATAGATAATAGTCGTAGCGATTCTCCTTAAAAATGATATCAAATAATTAAGTTCTTATTATGGATGTAGGTTCTAAAGATCACCCACATGTAATTTGAGGTTTCATGCTATGATTTTGTAAATACTTTGATCCTAAGGTTAGTTATGAGTGGGCGCTTGATCAACATTCTTCATGATGATAATTGATTTACCAAAGGAACTGGGCTTTGAATTTTGAATTTAGAATTTCATTGGATTTTATGTTAATGGCATATTTATCATCATTGAGATAGTGTGGGTTTCTATGGGGGTTAATCTAGTGTTTTGGGATGTGGAAAAATTTTGATAAGTAGAATGAGGTTTATTTTCATAATTTCGAAAATTAATAAACACTCGATCCTAAAAATGTTTTAGGGATTGTTTCATAACCACCTATTCGCCCATAAAATATTATGGTCAAGGTAATCATGGTTCCACATCATATTTGTCTTATTTTTAGACTACTCTATATGAACAGAATATGATGGGAAATAAATAAATTGGGCCTTATAATAGGTTGATATTGTGGATAATATTTTATTGTATTTGTGGTGTGCCTCATTTGTTGTGTAATTTTCATGTAAATTGGTTTTGTGAAATGGGAGGATTATGAAGGAGTTTTTTGAGTTTTAAAGGTAAAGATGGGGGATTTTTAAACACGTTTTGGATATCATGGAAACACATATTCTTTTATTTTAATCCTCTAGTATCATTTATATGATGCAATTGGTTTTCAAAAATGTTTTTGGGAATGTTTTTGTTTACAAAGGTTTATTTTTTCATGAATCCCATAATGATTTTTGGTGTTATAATTAGTTTATGGTATAATTTTAATGGATTTTTAAACTATTGTGTTCATTTCAAAAGTGAGTTTTCATTATTTTAATGAATATTTTTTGTTTAATGGTTCTAATATTTTTTAAAATTATGTGAAGTGTTTTTTGTGGTTTTAAGGAATTATATTTGAGATAATCTAGTGGGTTCTTTATTTTAAATGAGAGTTTGTGGTTTTTAAAATTGGGTAAAATGATATGAAATTTCATTATATAATTTTGATTTTATAATAAGCGGATTGCATTGAAATAGTTGGTTTCTTTTAAACTCTTCAGTTTTTTTTGAAAATGGATATTTAATCCTTTATTAATGTAGTTGTTTCTAAAGGAATGTAAATTTTGAATTTTATGTTCCTTGATTGGTTTATGATTTTAAATTTCATCCCTCCATTTGGGTTTCTACCATTTAATTTGTTGTAGAAAACATTAGTAGCATATGTTCATATTTAATTTTATATAATGTATACCTCCTAGAAAACTCTCGTGTGAAAATAGATGGTTTATACCTTTGGGTGATTTCCTCATTATTCTAAAATCATGTCTAATATAAAATGGAGTTAAAATAATTTTAGATCTCTTTTAATGGTGTAGCGTTATGTTTGGAATCAGATTTGGTGGGAATACAATTCTAGAAAATCCATGGATAACATTTTCATTGAATTGGTGAGGAAAATATCAATAGGTATTTCTTGATGGTCTATTTTTAGGATTCATGATTGGTGAACTCTGTAAGAACCCGGTTCTTCATTTCAAGTATGTTTTTTCGTTTCTTGTTATTTTTGAGGAAAATGGGAAAATCTAGAAATTTTCTAAGTACACATTGTGTACATTATGAGTACATGCCATGTACTTTATGAGTACACGCTGTGTACTTTTATCCCACACGAGGATGGGTGCTGGCCATGTCTGGCCCACACACACAGCCATGTGGGGTGACGTGGACGCCGCTTAATGTGGAGTACAGAAAACCAAAGTTCACACCATGTACTCTAAAAGTACATGTCGTGTACTTTTCTTTTTATCTCATTAATCAGACCGAGGTCACACCTTAACCCTATTTTCATCTTCTTCTCTGTCTAAATCTGCCCAGAGCGTCCGAGGAGGCACATCTTCTCTGATCCACTAATCTGTCACCAACTATCCAAATAGAACACCGTCGGTTGCAATAGAATCGCAGCAGTGAGTTCTTAGTTCTTATTTGGACTTGTTTCCTGATTCTTCCTCTCATGTGATTTATCTAAGGTTGAATATTTTAGATATTTTTGCAGATCTACTCCGTTCTAGGCCAATTCACAGGCCAAGGTTCAAGTATATCAATCTATGAGGATCGAGGTAGGTTGTTTGATTCCCTATATTTAATGTCCTTGTGTTTTTTTCAAAATTACTGGATACGAATGTATCGGGTTTCTTGGGTTAGGGTTCGGATCATGTTTTGTTATCTGCCGTAGATTTCATGTTTTCTTGAGGTTATTAGATGAATAATTTTTTCTTGTTATCATGTTCAAGGATCACCCAAGGGTGTTTCCTTTGTTTTTGTTGTTTTTCACCGTTTGTCTTAGGTTGCCTATGAGGAAAACCTTGTTGCATTGATTTATTACATTTGTATGAATGATTTCATGTATTTTCTACTGTTTAAAAGTTTTTGTTGCAATGTATCTATTAGCCATGTAGTTTTTGAACATACATAGGGCTGCTATGAATCGTTTATGTACGATTGCCTTTAATCAGGGATTCGGGAACCAGGTGTAGTTAGACCATAGGGGGAATTGACATTGAGTGCTTCCATAGAGGGCCTACTTAATTTTTACCATTATAAGACCATAAGGGGGATTGACTTTTTTCTCTCTCAGAGGGTCTGATAATTATTGAATCGAGAATAAAGGGGAAATTAGACGTAAGTGCTTCCTCATAGAGTCTGTAGTATCGCTGCAAGACCATAGTGGGAATTGACATTGAGTGCTTCCTCAGAGTGTCTTTTCCTTTGTTCGAATGCTTGACCATAAGGACATTCCCATGTGATCCACCCAGAGGGTCAGTGTAATAGATACTGTTGGTTGGTTTTGACGATTCCACCAAACAAATGAACAACCATGGGTTTGTACTTCTTGTAGTTTAGGTAGTCTATTGAGATACCTCTTGTGTTACTTTCTATGCCTCTTGACTATAGAATTTTTTTCTAGATTCTTTGGTTGATGATTAAATGATTGAATTAAATTAATAAATAAATGTGAATGGAGAATTGTAGAATTGTTTACTTTAGTGTAACCCATTTCTCTGCTGCATTTATTTCCATTACATTTCCTATATTGCTCACTGACAGTAGGGCGCAAATATTTTAGTGGTTGCCTACTAGGATTAGTCTCACACCATGTTGGGGTCCTGCTTTTCAGACAAAAAAGATTATATGGTTGTAGGTGTAGATAGGGATTGTGGCACTTTGACCTCAGGTTCTTGATTACTGGTTAGAGATGGAGAGAATGGGACTGAGTTTAGGCTTTCGATGCTACTGGAGTTTATTGTTTACTTTTGCTACATGGGTTTTAGTTGTATTTTAGTACATTTTTTTGTTTATTATTTTCTATAGAATCATATTCCATGCGGAATCATTATTATATTATACATTGCTTCCACTTTTTAGTTTCAGTTTTTGTGATCTTTTTACTGCTTCCTCTATTGTTTATTATTACCTTTTGTTGCATACTTTAAAAAATAAGGGTATAGTTTCCCCACTAACTCAACAAGGCCCTCGATGCGAGTCGGCAGCCTCTAGTATTTGGGAAAACACACTTGAGGTCTTGTGGCGAACTGGGTAAGGGGTTCCAGTTGAGTGGCTTTGGATTTGGGTCGTTACAAAGTGGTATCAGAGGAGTTTTATTTCTTTTCTATTTCCATAGTATTTGGCGACAATAGACATGGATAGGAAATAATGGGAAGGGGGTACTTAATTGTTCCCGAGAGTAATTAACCTGTCTATAGGGAAAAGCTATACTACCTCGTAATTGCACTTTTTAGTTTTTGAAAGTGTTACAGTTGATTATATTTCACCGTTGGGTGATGCACTTGTTTTGTGATGTTATAGTTTATATGATTATGGATCTTTTTTGTTGCAACCCAATGAGATGAGTGTATGTCATCTCATGCATCATATAGGCAATGGTTAGAAAATCACATTTCATGAATTTTACCATGCCATCTAGGGTTCATTATAAATTACATTCTGTTGTGATAGATTTCATGATAGATTATGCCTGATGTTGTGATAGTTGTTGTGATAGAAATACCAGCTATGCTGATAGGGTATTGCTTATTTTATGTAACACCCCAAGATTTCATAGTGTGTTATTTCTTCAAAATAATTCAATAACTTGCACTACACGCAACACCGAGTTCAATCACACCATGACTTACAAAAAAAGGCATTCAAAAGAGGTTATGAATAGTATTATATAAATTTTAAACATAATATAATCCTTATAATTTTAGAATCCATATTATGAGTTTCTTAGATATAATGCAAGAACAAATTCATTTTCAGTATTGCCCTTTTATCAACTTTTAATAGTGAACCCTTTTTAAATACAATATTTTAAACTTTTTGACTAAATGGGGACATCAAAAATTTAAAATGAAACATCCCAAGCTTCCACGGTACACTTTCTTTGAATAATACAGTAGCGTGTGTTGTACGCAACCTTGAGTTTTAACACACACCACAACCAATCAAACTAGCCGTTATGAATAGTAATACCTACTTTTTGAAATTATATATATTTTTTATTTTAAAATGGACTTCATTTTTGGATTCTGAAAATCGAATTTAGCCTAAAGTGAAATTTTGGTACATTTCGGATAACTTTCATATTTTGATGAATAGTGAAAATTACTAAATTTTAATTAAAAACAACTTTTTTAATCAAAATAATTAATAGTGATAAATTATGAATTTTAGTAGTTTTAAAGTATATTTAGAATATATTTTTACCATTTAATATAATTTTGGTCATTGGACATAATTTTACAATTAAACCGAACATAAACTAGTGTCAATCTTTTGATAGTTATTATCTCTTAAAAACACGCTTTTTGTTTTCACAGCGGGAATTAATTTTAAATTAATTTCTGCCACTACTGTGTTTTGAATTTAGGAAAATGGATTCCATATTTGGAATCAGGATGTTCAAATTGTGTAAATAGGTAACTTTTATTTTTAGACATTTTGAATAATTACTGCGGTAAATATTTTATTTACCATGGTTATGGGTAAATCCGGTAAATAAGGGTTAAAAAATAATATTATAATAATACTAAATTACCCTAAAACGTGTCTTAACCCTATTGGTTGATACATGGTCGACCATGGGCATCTTTGGGTCTATTTTGGGACCCCATGGATCCACTTGTAAGTGATAATGACACTTTATTTTAATTAAGTCAAAATGAATACAAAAATGACACAAGCATATATCTTTTAGAAAAACAATTGTTACGTAGGGTTATATATGTTGGATTTTAGATTATAAATATTCATTAGAAAGATAAAAAGATTTCCTACATAATTATAGTTTATTTATAATTTTTAGACATTAAATAATTTATTTTATTTATGACACAATGATGATGCAGTAATTACTATAATAGTGAAAAATTAAAATAATTGATATTATAAATACCCAAATAAATATAATATGAAACTTTTAATGAATTAAACTAATTTTCTAGGATAATATGATATATTATGATCGATTTAATTGACTTTTTTCGAAGTAATCAATCTGGTATGAGTTTCAAAAAAATCAACTATTGAATAGTGTCAAAATTGACATAAAAGAGTTCTTAAAACAAATATTATATTATTAATTGATATTAAATTCCTAAAAATCTACGGTTCGGCCAAGAGACTTATATCATGATAGGTTCATCATTAATGGACCACTTGGGGGTCTCTTGGATGTATATAGTAAGTTTATTAACCATATAATATAAAAATACAAAGAGACATTGTAAAAGTGAAACTAATTAACTTAGAGTTAATACTTAAAGATAAGGTTAATATAAGTACCCAAACCTGTCCAAATTCTATTGGTTGAGTTTTTGTCGACCCATACCCACCTTAGACTTTGAATAGTCAACTTTGGAGCCATTAGAAACCGAATATTAATTTATTATAAATTAATATTTCTAGCTTTTCCAAAGGTGCCCCTTACCCCTCTTATAAAAGGGCATTCCTCCTTCTCATTTCTTCACACCTCTAAAGCCTTTTGGTTCGGCCAAACTCTGCCCAAATACTCTCCCAACATCCCTCAATACAACCTAGAGGCCTTAGTTTGATCAGAAAGCCAACCTAAGGAGCCCTTTTGGTCAAATAAAAAGGAAGAACCCGAAGAAGATGTAATGATTTCACCACCCTTTTCTAAGTTCATTTCTTCTTCCACTTCTTCTTCCTTTGTTATTACCATTCTAAAATAATAACTCCAGTATCTCACATATACTGTGATGTTATTATAAATATGGTACAACCATATTCATTATTCTATCCACCCTTTGAATAACATGTCACCATACGTGCGTACGTACGGCTTACCGTCTCCACGTCGTGGTGTAATTGTTATTCAATATAATATTATTTGGATGGGTATAATAATGATGTGTAACTCATGTAAATAATAAATATAACATGTTAATGATTCTGTATATATGATATACCATCCAATTATATATTATTTTAATATCAAAAGAATGATATTGTCGCTCGTGCGTACGTACGGACTACCGTCTCCACGAACGCGATGAGATTCATTCTCCATCGTATCCATTCAAGTATAATTATCATTTGATGATTTAAAAATGATGTTTAAGGAATTTATATCATTCTGGATTTGAATAATATACAACCTATCCTTTACAAACATGTCTTACGTAACAAAACATATAAACGAAAACGAGTAAGTAAACACCTGAAAGAACGATAATACTAAGATATTATTAACAAAGCAATGTTAAAAGATCATATATGATATCATATGAATGCATATGATTCTTGTATAATTTAATAACAATTATTTCAACATTATACAGGAGGTTAACCTACCCCAACCAAGGAAAAGTACAAAGTAAGGGTTTACTTTACAACCTCTTCATTATCCAAGGTTGTTTATACGTAATAATCTACTGGGATCTCTTTATCATCCACATCTATGTTTCTTAAAAATGTATTTCAAAACATTTTTACTATTTACTAGAATATGAGTTAAAGTCATTTATACCCTTTTTGACTTTTATAAGTGGTTTATAAAGGAATCTTTCGGTCGTTTTCAAAACAAGGTCCTTTTTAACCTTTTCGACAGAATTAAGGTAAGAATGTTTTTTTAACTTATACGGCGGGTGCGGTTATTTTACGCCGTTATAAAATCTTCAAAGCTTCCCTTACAAGATTACAAGGATATTTTCAAAGTAAATGTTTTATTTTATAATTATGTGACTTTTGAATGATTTCAAAATAAATAATTTAAGAATTTCAGAAAGGTACTCTTTATCAAAATCAGAATTTTAAATGTTTTAAAGATTTTTCTTTATAAATCTTTTTAATTAATGTCTTCAAAATGGTTTTTTAAGGATTTATTTATATGGACATGAATGTTTTTAAAAATTTTAATTCCTTTCAAAAGTTTCAAAGTGGTATGGGACACTTTGATTCAAAAATCTCTTTTTAATTACTTCCTTTATAAATGTGTGACTTTTAAATGATTTCAAAAAAGGAGATATTTCTCTCAAATAGTTTTGATTTCATCTATGTCAACATCCTTCGATGGATTTTAAGCTTATTTGAAGATGATTTATTATGATACAAAACTTCTATATTGTATTGAAGGTTTTGTGACAATTTTGACTGTGGATGTGATATTTTTATACCATTCATAGTTTATGGTGAAAGTATTGACATTTCGTATGCTAGTTTTAATACGAATGTTTATGTTATGTTTAAACCTTTCCATATGGGAATGCATTGGACTTAATATGTGACGGGTGGAGCCCGCTATAGCTCCTCGATGCATCGGTAGGTCTCATGAGACAAACTAGTGTCTTGGCACAAGGCCTTGACAAAATCTTATTTGTAGTCTTGGCACGAGGCCTTGGCTATGTGGTTATGATAGTCTAGAATTATGCATTCCAACATTATGAAAGTGGTTATTGATTTTTGCATGTGATTATTCGATTAGTAGAATATCCATGTGAATAAGTAAATGACATTATTTCATTTTATTTATGCCATACCATGTTGAAAGTTCATGTTTAAAAGGCTTTTGTTTTAGTTATACATTGCCTTAAATGTTTATTCTTATTGATGAAAGTTTCCGCTATATTGTTATCCTTACTGGGAATTTGAGCTCACCCCTTTTCTATGTTTTATTTTTCCCAGGAAGTGAAGATGTAAGTTATGAATGACCTGCAGGGATATTATGAGGGGATTATAGTGTGGACTGTGGAAACATTATGTTGTTGTAGTAGTTTTTCATTTTATGATGTAATGTAAAACTTATGAATATATCTAGTGTTTCCAAGGCTACTAAACCAATCGGTCTTTCGAGATTTGATCTTTCTTGTGATCATGCCAATGTTATGTAATTAATGCACCGACTCTGGGCAACTGGGGTCGGGGCGTTACAGTTGGTATCAGAGGAAGTTTAGTACAAACCTTGGAAGCTAGATTTAGATAAACTCTGATTAGAGCACGTAGACCTAAGATGAACTTTGAGGATTCGTATAGAAGAACTTCCTAGAATTTTGGTATTGTAGAGATTTTGTGAGTTTTCCGAGCAATACATCCCTGTCTGGATACGAGCAGGTAGAGGCGGCTCTGGCACAGATGTACCTAGGGGTAAAACCCGAAAACACCGCTTTGAGCTAGACTCGAACGGGAACTGGTGCACGACAACGGGCCTTGCTGCACTATTGGTTACGACACTCCCGGGGGATATGCTTAGGATAATTCTCATTTTCTTTACAAACCATTATGAATGGTTTATGAGTATATACATCCTCAAAGGAGACATTTTTATGATTATGGATTATATACATAAATAGTTCAATTTATGTTAAGTGTTTTATAAGTATGGGATTATGTATTTTGATTCATAAACTGATCTAGTGTATGCCATTGTTTAGAAATGGCGCCCAATAGAAGGAATGAGAACTCCAGAAATGCACATGATCCAAAGAGAAGGAAGGATCATATCTTTGATGGTCTTAAGCTAGGATTTATAAGAGAAATAGTCTCCCATGTATTATCATCATATGAAGAAATAATATCATGTGTTGATAAGATAAGTAAAGAGTTTACTGAGTCCTATGGCTTTGAAGGGAAGCAAGAGAAGAAAAGGATGGAAGAGAGAAAGATGGATAAAGGGAAGAGGTAAAAGAAGAATTTTCTCATATGTGGTAATTGTGGAAAGAAACACCCTGGAACTTGCCTAAAAGGAATGGGAGTTTGTTATAAGTGTGGAGGAAAAGGGCACAAAGTACGTGACTGCAAGGGTAAGAAAATGGTTTCAAATGTACAATGCTTCATTTGCAAGGAGTTTGGACACTACGCGAACCTATGTCCCAGTCATCAGAATATGCCGCAAATGATGTTATTGGATAATAATCAAATTATGATACTACCACAGATGAAGAGGAATGATTAAGGTTCTTATGTTGATTATGTCAATTGAGTGTTGTATCAACAATGTACTTGTTATAATAATTATGGAGTATATAAGGATTGTACTGCAGTACTATTTCATTAAGGACTTGAGATTGTGTGGAACAAAGAAAAGTGACTCAATAGCAGGATAAATTTTTGGAAAATATATGGTTGAGAGAATGATAAATCATAATATAGTTCTGATACTGAGGTAGTGATTTTGGAATAATATGTGATTGTTTTGGATAAATTGGATATTCTTGACTACCTTGGAACTGATTAATGATTTGTATATTCCATCATTGTTGAGGTTTAAAACATTTTTGGATTAATGAAGTATATCCAGCATTCTATATGGAATAAGGGAGCATGAATGTAATCAATAAGGAATATGGTAATACATGATGAAGGTATTAATATGCTATTACGGGGTAAAAAGGATCTATATTATGTTTACCTTCCTTATAAATGTTGGACTGTGAGTTTGGACAGAAGTATTTTGGATAGTTCTAGTTTGGATTATTTTGGATTTCCATAAAAGGACAACCCGGAGGTCGGGCGGCAACCCGTCGCGTCCGGCATGGCTGCGAGACTTGAACCCGCAACCGAAGGGCGACAAGGGTGTATCACCTACCACTGGCCCACGAGATGTCCTGGATTAAATAATGTAGTTTTTATTAAAAGATCTTGTAGATGAATTATAAATTCGTTTATTTTGGAACCCTATACGAATAGTGTAAATAGAATTTTTACATTCTATTATCTTTTAGAGTGAAAGATGAGTTTGTAGTAGAAATTTATTAATGGATAAAACTCTAATTATAATGTAAGTATATCTCCTTATGATCTTAGCCAATCTCATAAATAAATTCCTCAACATTAAGAAAAGCAACTTAGAACAAAAATGTTTTCCTAGATTGTACCTTAAATCATCACTAATTTATGGCTTTGGGATTGTTGGCCTTTTCATAGCCATGTTCTCTACCACTCTCCATCAGAGAATTGATGGTTATATTTTTCTTCCATATCCATATTTTCCTACATGGAACCCTAGTATGTGTTATTTTCGGTAATCTTCATACATTCGACTCTTTATTTTAAATAGAGGCCTCATTAATTCATTTTTCGATGTGGGATTTCTACTAAGATATTTTGAAACATCAAAAATGTGTTATCCTAATACACTATGTTTTGTTGAACCGATGGTATTTCAAATCATCATAGATTGATGATTTTAAGGACCTCAATTTTATACTTTTTTGTGAATGATGACCTCAATCACTACCTATAAATATTTACGTTTTCCTCCAATTATATGTCTCTAATTTCCACCAATGTTCTCCTAATAGAGATCATAATTTGGTGGTGATCCTTTCATTTCTCTTTTCCTCATATTAAGACTAAATTTTAGTAACCAGATTTTCGATGTGGGTTTTCCCACAAATATATTTTCTATTTTCAACTTTTTATTTTCGAAGAACAATTTCAAATTGCGAGGACGCAATTTATTGAAGGAGGGGAGAATGTAACACCCCAAGATTTCATAGTGTGTTATTTCTTCAAAATAATTCAATAACTTGCACTACACGCAACACCGAGTTCAATCACACCATGACTTACAAAAAAAGGCATTCAAAAGAGGTTATGAATAGTATTATATAAATTTTAAACTTTATATAATCGTTATAATTTTAGAATCCATATTATGAGTTTCTTAGATATAATGCAAGAACAAATTCATTTTCAGTATTGCCCTTTTATCAACTTTTAATAGTGAACCCTTTTTAAATACAATATTTTAAACTTTTTGACTAAATGGGGACATCAAAAATTTAAAATGAAACATCCCAAGCTTCCACGGTACACTTTTTTGGAATAATACAGTAGCGTGTGTTGTACGCAACCTTGAGTTTTAACACACACCACAACCAATCAAACTAGCCGTTATGAATAGTAATACCTACTTTTTGAAATTATATATATTTTTTATTTTAAAATGGACTTCATTTTTAGATTCGGAATATCGAATTTAGCCTAAGGTGAAATTTTGGTACATTTCGGATAACTTTCATATTTTGATGAATAGTGAAAATTACTAAATTTTATTTAAAAACAACTTTTTTAATCAAAATAATTAATAGTGATAAATTATGAATTTTAGTAGTTTTAAAGTATATTTAGAATATATTTTTACCATTTAATATAATTTTGGTCATTGGACATAATTTTACAATTAAACCGAACATAAACTAGTGTCAATCTTTTGATAGTTATTATCTCTTAAAAACACGCTTTTTGTTTTGACAGCGGGAATTAATTTTAAATTAATTTCTGCCACTACTGTGTTTTGAATTTAGGAAAATAGATTCCATATTTGGAATCAGGATGTTCAAATTGTGTAAATAGGTAACTTTTATTTTTATACATTTTGAATAATTACTGCGGTAAATATTTTATTTACCATGGTTAAGGGTAAATCCGGTAAATAAGGGTTAAAAAATAATATTATAATAATACTAAATTACCCTAAAACGTGACTTAACCCTATTGGTTGATACATGGTCGACCATGGGCATCTTTGGGTCTATTTCGGGACTCCATGGATCCACTTGTAAGTGATAATGACACTTTATTTTAATTAAGTCAAAATGAATACAAAAATGACACAAGCATATATCTTTTAGAAAAACAATTGTTACGTATGGTTATATATGTTGGATTTTAGATTATAAATATTCATTAGAAAGATAAAAAGATTTCCTACATAATGATATTTTATTTATAATTTTTAGACATTAAATAATTTATTTTATTTATGACACAATGATGATGCAGTAATTACTATAATAGTGAAAAATTAAAATAATTGATATTATAAATACCCAAATAAATATAATATGAAACTTTTAATGAATTAAACTAATTTTATAGGATAATATGATATATTATGATCTATTTAATGGACTTTGTTCGAAGTAATCAATCTGGTATGAGTTTCAAAAAAATCAACTATTGAATAGTGTCAAAATTGACATAAAAGAGTTCTTAAAACAAATATTATATTATTAATTGATATTAAATTCCTAAAAATATAAGGTTCGGACAAGAGACTTATATCATGATAGGTTCATCATTAATTGACCACTTGGGGGTCTCTTGGATGTATATAGTAAGTTTATTAACCATATAATATAAAAATACAAAGAGACATTGTAAAAGTGAAACTAATTAACTTAGAGTTAATACTTAAAGATAAGGTTAATATAAGTACCCAAACCTGTCCAAATTCTATTGGTTGAGTTTTTTTCGACCCATACCCACCTTAGAATTTGAATAGTCAACTTTGTATCCATTAGAAACCGAATATAAATTTATTATAAATTAATATTTCTAGCTTTTCCAAAGGTGCCCCTCACCCCTCTTATAAAAGGGCACTCCTCCTTCTCATTTCTTCACACCTCTAAAGCCTTTTGGATCGGCCAAACTCTGCCCAAATACTCTCCCAACATCCCTTAATACAACCTAGAGGCCTTAGTTTGATCAGAAAGCCAACCTATGGAGCCCTTTTGGTCAAATAAAAAGGAAGAACCTGAAGAAGAGGTAATGATTTCACCACCCTTTTCTAAGTTCATTTCTTCTTCCACTTCTTCTTCCTTTGTTCTTACCATTCTAAAATAATAACTCCAGTATCTCACATATACTGTGATTTTATTATAAATATGGTACAACCATATTCAGTATTCTATCCACCCTTTGAATAACATGTCAACATACGTGCGTACGTACGGCTTACCGTCTCCACGTCGTGGTGTAATTGTTATTCAATATAATATTATTTGGATGGGTATAATAATGATGTGTAACTCATGTAAATAATAAATATAACATGTTAATGATTCTGTATATATGATATACCATCCATTTATATATTATTTTAATATCAAAAGAATGATATTGTCGCTCGTGCGTACGTACGGACTACCGTCTCCACGAACGCGATGAGATTCATTCTCCATCGTATCCATTCAAGTATAATTATCATTTGATGATTTAAAAATTATGTTTAAGGAATTGATATCATTCTGGATTTGAATAATATACAACCTATCCTTTACAAACATGTCTTACGTAACAAAACATATAAACGAAAACGAGTAAGTTAACACCCGAAACAACGATAATACTAAGATATTATTAACAAAGCAATGTTAAAAGATCATATATGATATCATATGAAAGCATATGATTCTTGTATAATTTAATAACAATTATTTAAACATTATACAGGAGGTTAACCTACCCCAACCAAGGAAAAGTACAAGGTAAGGGTTTACTTTACAACCTCTTCATTATCCAAGGTTGTTTATACGTAATAATCTACTGGGATCTCTTTATCATCCACATATATGTTTCTTAAAAATGTATTTCAAAACATTTTTACTATTTACTAGAATATGAGTTAAAGTCATTTATACCCTTTTTGACTTTTATAAGTGGTTTATAAAGGAATCTTTCGGTCGTTTTCAAAACAAGGTCCTTTTTAACCTTTTCGACAGAATTAAGGTAAGAATGTTTTTTTAACTTATACGGCGGGTGCGGTTATTTTACGCCGTTATAAAATCTTCAAAGCTTCCCTTACAAGCTTACAAGGATATTTTCAAAGTAAATGTTTTATTTTATAATTATGTGACTTTTAAATGATTTCAAAATAAATAATTTAAGAATTTCAGAAAGGTACTCTTTATCAAAATCAGAATTTTAAATGTTTTAAAGATTTATCTTTATAAATCTTTTTAATTAATGTCTTCAAAATGGTTTTTTAAGGATTTATTTATATGGACATGAATGTTTTTAAAAATTTTAATTCCTTTCAAAAGTTTTAAAGTGGTATGGGACACTTTGATTCAAAAATCTCTTTTTAATTACTTCATTTATAAATGTGTGACTTTTAAATGATTTCAAAAAAGGAGATATTTCTCTCAATTAGTTTTGATTTCATCTATGTCAACATCCTTTGATGGATTTTAAGCTTATTTGAAGATGATTTATTATGATACAAAACTTCTATATTGTATTGAAGGTTTTGTGACAATTTTGACTGTGGATGTGCTATTTTTATACCATTCATAGTTTATGGTGAAAGTATTGACATTTCGTATGCTAGTTTTAATACGAATGTTTATGTTATGTTTAAACCTTTTCATATGGGAATGCATTGGACTTAATATGTGACGGGTGGAGCCCGCTATAGCTCCTCGATGCATCGGTATATCTCATGAGACAAACTAGTGTCTTGGCACAAGGCCTTGACAAAATCTTATTTGTAGTCTTGGCACGAGGCCTTGGCTATGTGGTTATGATAGTCTGGCATTATGCATTCCAACATTATGAAAGTGGTTATTGATTTTTGCATGTGATTATTCGATTAGTAGAATATCCATGTGAATAAGTAAATGGCATTATTTCATTTTATTTATGCCATACCATGTTGAAAGTTCATGTTTAAAAGGCTTTTGTTTTAGTTATACATTGCCTTAAATGTTTATTCTTATTGATGAAAGTTTCCGCTATATTGTTATCCTTACTGGGCATTTGAGCTCACCCCTTTTCTATGTTTTATTTTTCCTAGGAAGTGAAGATGTAAGTTATGAATGACCTGCAGGGATATTATGAGGGGATTATAGTGTGGACTGTGGAAACATTATGTTGTTGTAGTAGTTTTTCATTTTATGATGTAATGTAAAACTTATGAATATATCTACTGTTTCCAAGGCTACTAAACCAATCGGTCTTTCGAGATTTGATCTTTCTTGTGATCATGCCAATGTTATGTAATTAATGCACCGACTCTGGGAAACTGGGGTCGGGGCGTTACATTTTACATCTTATTTAGCATGGATGCCATGCTTTTATATTAGAGGTTTTATGGTCCCTCGAGGGTCGAAATATGGCTGGTGATGGAATTTTTATACTGTCTAATTGTTATATGCATTGTTATGATGTCAAGCTTTGATTCGTGGGGAGTATGGGCCCCCACAGATCAGAATTTTGCACATAAGAGCTGGTTTTCAGTGTTTTCAGTGGTTTTGGGGAGTTTTGTATGCCTACTTCCCAGAAACCAAGACAACACAGTGTGTGGCCTTATGAACACACACCATGTGTTCTTCTGTTTGGGAAGAAATACTTTTCATAGTGACATGTCATGTACTTTTAAGTACACATTGTGTACTCTTCTTCTGTGTGATCCAGCCGTGTAGTTGAATACATAGGCTGGAAAATCTCAGGAACAACACACTGTATACCATGTTGAAACGCCATATAGTAATGGTCTGTATGACCTTGCGGTGGGGTTGAATACATGGGTTGGAAAATCATAAGGACAACACGCTGTGTACGTTGTCGACACGCCATGTATATTTGGTCCGTCTACCAGTCCGTGTGAATAACAACACGGACATGGGAAAAACATAAAGACATGATGTGTAGTGTATAGACACACTGTGTAGTCCTCAGCTGGGACATTCTGTGTTACTTAGTCTTGTAGGAGTAACCGGGTAGGAGGAAAAGGGACGGTACACGCCGTGTATATGTAAGAACACACCATGTAGTTTGGTTTTACACACCCATCTTGGCCGGTGTACACACGCAAGTAAAATATTTATGGAACATGCCATGTATACGGACTACACGCCATGTAACTATGTTTTTCCAGTTTTAAAAGTATTCCTATGATGTTCCATTTTCTCTCTTTTGAGTTTCAATTGTGCTCGTTGTTAATAAAGGTGTTCTTTTGACCTTGTAGAGTCATGCGACAAAGACGTCCTCCCATTGAACCTCAGGTATCTGAAAATGATCATTTGTTGGGTATGGCACATGAAGTTATCCCAGATACTGGTATATGTGCATAGTTCTGTGAGGGATTCATGAGGCTCAGACAGACCTTTCAGGGAGCTCAGCAACCTGCCCAGTCTATGGCAGAGCATACGCGAGTCTTCCAGCAGCATCATCCTCCCACATTCTCAGGGGATGGAGGACCTCAGGCTTCTAAATCCTGGTCTGAAGATATGGTTTCTATCTTTGATCATCTCGAGACACCCCCAGAACTAAGGGTGAAGCTCGTGACATACATGCTCCGAGATTCCACCATGATATGGTGGGACGTAGTTTCTCAGGTAGGGAATCAGCAGATAGTTTCGTGGGACGAGTTTCAGCGTACGTTCTAAGACTACTTCTACCCGGTGACGCTGAGGTCTGATAGAGCTAGAGAGTTCACGAACCTGCAGTAGGGTACTCTCTTATTTATGGAGTATTCCTCCCGTTTCACTGAGTTATAGCTTTTCACTCTAGTTCTAGGGAATGAAGAGCTGTTTTTGGCGAGGAAGTTTGAGGAAGGCCCCATACCAAAGATCAGATCGCAGATAAATGTCCCCCAGTTTACTTATTTTTTTTTTGATATTCAACCAAGAGTTCATCATGGAGAGGAATATGAGGGATACTAGAGCAGTGAGCGAGGGCGGTTCAGCTCTAGAGTCAGTACTATTTTTATTGACAGCAGGAAGTGCCACCGAGAGTCTACAAGAGGTGACTCGAAGAACTGAGATGTTCCTTAAGGTAGAAAGGTTGTGTGATACCAGTGTGGGAAGGATTGGCATAATAAGCCACAGTGCCCGAGGGACCCATTAGAGTGCCGATCTTGCGGCAAGATGGGTCATCTTCTGCAGTTTTGCAAGGTTCTTCTTCCAGCGGCTAGTGAAGGGGGATTAGTTTCAACTCCAAATATATGAGCAGGTTTACCAGTTCCGCATCAAATTGGGGGAAGGAGTTCTACAACTCATTTAGGCCAAGGTAGAGGTCATGGACGCGGTGTTCAAGCTCATGGAGGATCAACTGAGGAATCTTAGGCTGCTACACATGGTCTTGGTACTGGCCAGACATTTTCTGTAGAGCAGATTCATCAGGAGCAGGATCCTGGTCCTTCCACAGTGCGAGGTACGATCTTAGTGGCCTCATTTTCTTCTTCTGCTATTTTTGATATAGGAGACTCTCTTAGCTTTGTTTCTGTGCACACTGTGTATAGCTTTAGACTTACTATCTTTACTTATGAGGATATGATGGCACTAGACACTCCCTATGGACTTAGAACTGCTAGTGTGTGTCAGTGCAAGGAGTTCCCCCTTGAGGTTGTTGGGTGTCACTTCTTGTGGGATCTTTATGTCCTAGAGATGAAGAGTTATGATTTCATTCTCGGAATAGACTAGCTAGTTCCTTTTCAGGCCCATGTCGATTGTTATCACTGCGGGGGGGGGGGGGGGAGTTTCACATCACCAGAGGGTAGATATTTTCCTCACAAGGGTGAATGGGATGTACAGGAAAGCAGAGATGGACCAGAACACCATGGTTTGGGTGGTGTTAATGCCCAGATTGCTAGTTTATATCTAGATGATCAGGGGACTTCTCATATGGACTATCCTCCAGTGGTTGACCGTTTTTAGGATGTCCTTCCAGAAGACTTTTTTGGTTTGCCTCCAGAGCATGAGGTAGACTTCTCTATTGAGCTTGTTCCAAGAGCAGCACAAGTATCCATACCTCCTTATAGGATGGCTATTATTTAGTTTTAAGGGATCAAGTTGCAGTTGGAGGAATTGTAGGAAAAGTGTTTTATTCAACCCAGTACTTCCCCTAGGGATTCGCCTATTTTGTTTTCGAAGAAGGCGGATGGAACTTTACGGCTTTATGTGGATTATTGGAAGCTGAACTAGTTAACAATCAAGAACTGATATCCCTTACTGAGGATTGATGATCTTTTTAATCAGCTTCGAGGAGAAAGGGTGTTCTCGAAGATTGACTTGAGATTCGGCTATCATCAGTTGCATGTCTGACCATCAGATATACATCTTTCAGCTTTCCGGAGCAGGTATGGTCTGTACAAGTATATGGTTATGTCATTCGGTCTCACGAACGCGCCAGCAGTCTTCAAGGAACTGATGAATAGAGTTTTCCATCCATAATTGGATTCCTTCGAGGTGGTTTTCATGGACAATATCATAGTGTACTCTCACACTCGACACGACCATACTATCCATCATGAGAACATATTGAGTACACTCAGAGAGCATTAGTTATATTCTAATCTCTCTAAGTTCTACTTATGGATGGATGAGATTCACTTCCTGCATCATGCCTTCTCAATGAAAGGAGTATCAGTAGACCTAGAGAAGTTGATATCGGTAGTTACCTAGGAGCTAACGAAGAATATCTTAGAGGTACAGAGTTTCCTTGGACAGGATGCTTACTATAGGTGGTTTATTCTGTACATCTCACACTTGGAAGCGCCGTTGACAGGATTTACTAAGAAAGGTGTGTTGTACATTTGGTCAGAAGCCTACGATTTAGCCTTTCAGAAGATGAAGGGGAGATTGACATCAGCACCGATTCTAGTGTTACTATAGTCGGGAAAGAGTTATACAGTTTTCTGTGATGCATCTGGAATCGGTCTTGGAGCAGTGATTATTCAAGAGGATCGTGTTGTTGCATATGGATCTCTGAATTTGAGGCCACATGAGAAGAACTATCCAACGCATGACCTGGAGGTGGCTACAGTTGTTCATGTTGTGCGTTGTTGGAGACACTATCTTGAAGGAGAGAATTTTGTGGTATATATTGTCCCCAAGATCCTCAATAATATCTTCACGCAGTATGAAATAAATCTGAGATAGCGTAGGTGGGTCGAGTACCTATAGTCTTTCGACTTCGAGCTTGCTTATACGCCTGGGAAAGGCAATGCTATGGCAGACGCACTGAGCAAGAGAACTCAGTTACAGGAAGTTCAGAAGGCCAACAGAGAGTGGAAGCTTATGGCTTTATTCTCTGAGATGCATTTGGAGGTGCACAATAGATAGGGAAAGACCATTATATCTTCTATAGTTGTTACCTACACTCTTCTAGATCGAGTTCGAATGAGGCAACTATCAGACCCAGAAGGCCTAGTCCTACGAGAGGGTGTGTCAGATGGAGACCCTACTCTGGGGTGGACTGTGGGCGATGATGAGGTGTTACATTTTCATGGCTGCATGTGGGTTCTAGAAGACATATGTGAGGAGCAGATGCAGGAGTTTCATGCATCAGCATGGGAAGTTCATCCTGCTGTCACAGAGATTTATGGAGACTTATGTCATCTATATTGGTGGCCAAGTATGAAGAAGGATGTGGCTAGTTTTGTTATGGGGTGCTCCTCCTGTCAGCATGTGAAGGCAGAGCATCAGTGCCTAGAAGGGCTTCTATAGCAGTTACCCATTTCTGAGTGCAAATGTAATGATGTCACAATGGACTTTGTGATAGGGTTACCGAGATCGCCTCGAGTGAATGATCAGGTATGGGTTGTCATTGAAAGGCTCACGAAGGTTTCTCATTTCTTACCGATCATAGAGGCCTTAGGTTTGGATGATATTGGGAGGTATTACATACAAGAGATTATACGTTTGGATGGGGTTCTTAGTTCTATCATTTCTGATAGGGACGCCTGTTTATTTCGTATTTCTGGCAGGGGCTACAGAGGGCTTTGGGTACACAGGTACTTCTGAGTACCGCTTACCATCCCCAGACAGATGGCCAGTCAGAGAACACGATATTGGTGCTAGAGGACATGCTACGAGCACACATACTTGAATTTGGAGGTTCTTGGGAGAAACATATACCTCTAGTGGATTTTTCCTATAATAATAGTTTTCATGTAACTATTCAGATTGATCCTTATGAGGATTTTACGGTAGGTCATTTTGATCACCCTTGTATTGGCTAGAGGCGGGATAGGCAGCTGTTCTAGGGCCTCGTCTTGTTCAAGAGACAAAAATGTAGGTAAATTTTCTTTGGAAGAGGATGTCTACTACAAAGTCTTGGCAGATTTCTATGCTGATCAGCGGAGACGACATTTAGAGTTCAAGGTCGAGATCAGGTTTTCTTGTGAGTTACCTCGAGGTTGGGACACAAGAGGATTAGAAGACAGGGAAAGCACTAAACGAGATACTTCGGGCTGTATGAGGTTTTGGAGAGAGTCAGGCTGGTTTCTTACAGGTTACAGTTACCTCTGAGGTATCAGGCTATGAATGGTGTCTTCCATGTTTCTCAGCTTTGGTGGTATTTCTCAGACCCGTCTCATGTTTTTCAGCTTGAGGAGGTTGAGCTGGAGCATGATGCATCATTCGAGGAGCATCCTATCAGGATTTTTTATCGTAATTCAATGGTACTCTATGGCCGGTATGTCCCTCTAGTACGGGTGCTATGGTAGCACAACCTTGTATAGGACGAGACTTGTGAAACGGATGCCGACATGTGATCACAGTGGCCAGAGTTGTTCGAGGATTCTTCTTCTACACCTTGTTAGGGAAATTAGGGGATCAATTTTTTTAAGGGGGGAAGTTTGTATGAACCTGGATCTTCATTTCAGGTATGTTTTTCCATTTCTGGTCTTTTTTAAGAAAAGGGGAAAATCTATAAATTTTCTACTACACGCCATGTACTTTATGATTACATGCCGCGTATATTTCTCCCATGCGAGGTCTGGTGCTGGCCATGTCCGGGCCACACACACGACCGTGTGGGGTGACGTAAAGGCTGTTTAAAGAAGTATATGGAAAAAAAATGTACACATCATGTACTCTGAAAGTACACGTCGTGTACTTTTCTTTTTATTTCATTAATCGGACTGGGGTCACGCCTTAACAATGTTTTCTTTTTATTCTCCACTTAATTTCACCCAAAGCATCCGAGGAGTCCGAATCTTCTCTAAGCCACCGATCTGTCACCGGTAATCTGAATCGAGCACTGTCAGTTGCAATAGAATCGCATCGGTGAGTTCTTAGTTCTTCTTTGTCCTTGCTTCATGATTCTTCCTATCGCGTGAGTTATCTAAGGCTGAACGTTTTAGAAGTTTTTGAAGATCTACTCCATTCTAGGCTGATTCAAAGGCCTAGGTTCATGTAAATCAATATACGAGGATCAAGGTAGGTGGTTTGATTCCCTACATTGAATGTCCTTGAGTTTTTGTGAAAAAGTATAGGATGCACATGTATCGGGTATCTCATGTTAGGGTTTTGATCTTGTTTTGTTATTTGCCTTAGATTTCATGTATGGTTGAGGTTATTAGATGAATAGTGATTGCTTGTTAGCATGTTCAAGGTTCACCCATGGGTGTTTTCCTTCATTTTGTATTTTTATCACTGTTTGTCTTAGGTTGCCTATGAGGCAAACCTTGTTGCATTGATTTGTAGACTTGGTATTCATTATTGCATGTATTGCCTTATGTTCAAATTATTTTATTGCGATGTAGCTATTATCCAAGTAGTTTCTGAATATACATAGGGTTTCTATGATTCTTTTAAGTACGATTGCCTTTACTCAGGTCTGTTGGAACCTTTTGTAGTTAGACCATAGGGGGAATAGACATTGAGTGCTTCCTCGGAGGGCCATCCTAATTATTACCATTACGAGACTATAAGGGGGATTGACTTTGTGCTCTCTCATAGGGTCTAATAATTATCGAATGGATACTAAAGGGGGAATTAGACGTAAGTTCAACCTCATAGAGTCTTTAGTATCGCTGCTAGGCCATAGGGGAATTGATGTTGAGTGCTGCCTCATAGTGTCTTTGCCTTTGTTCGAATGCATTACCATAAGGCCTTTCCCATGTGAGCCACCCAAAGGGTCAATGTAATAAATATTTTTGGTTTGTTGTGAAGATTCCATCAAGCCAAGGAACAAGCTTGGGTTTGTACTGCTTTTATTTTAGGTAGTCTGTTGAGATACCTGTTGCATTACTTGCTACGCCTCTCGACTATATAAATTTTTTCTAGATTCATTGGTAGATGATTAAATGATTGAAATAAATAAATAAATGTGAATGGAGAGTTGTAGGATTTTTTAATTTAGTGTACCCCGTTTCTCTACTGCATTTCTTTCCATAACTTTTTCTATGTTTCTCACTAACAGTAGGGCACGGATCTTTTGGTCATTCCCAACTGGGATTAGTCTTACACCCTATTTGGGTCCTTATTTTCAGCCCAAAGAGGTTATATGGTTGTAGTTGTGGATCGGGATTGTGTCCCTTTCTACCTCAGGTGCTTGATTGCTAGTTAGAGCAGGAGAGTATGGGACCGAGCTTGGGATTGCGATGATGCGGTATTTTATTGTTTTCTTTTGTTACTTGGGTTTCAGTAGTATTTCATCACGTTGTTTTGTTTAATGTTTTCCATAGAAACATATGCCATGATGCATCATTATTATATTATTCATTACTTCCGCTATTTAGTTTAATTTTTCGTGTGTTGTTTACTGCTTATGACAATGTTTATTATTTCCTTCCACTATGTACTTTACCAAATGAGGGAATAGTTTCCCCACGAACTCATCAAGGCCCTCACTGCTAGTCGCCAACCTCTGGCATTTGGGGAAACGTGCTGGAGGTCATGTTTCAAACTGGGTATGGGGCACCAATTGAGTGGCTTCGGATTCAGGTCGTTACAAACTCAAGGCCTTTTAACATTGTGGTTTAATTTATTAGTGTGATCCTTAGGTGATATTTTTGTTTCTCTTGCCATGTGGTGATTGTTTGATATGTTTATTCTTATTGTTCTTTTGATTTATGTGAATATTTTGATGATTTGGTCATTGTGGTGAGAAATATTCATGGTTTTGGACTATTTTTTTAATGTAATAATAAGTATGGTGTGTGATATATGTATCAAAAATTAGGGTGGGTACAATTTGATATTTCGAACTATATGGCGTTGGCTTAAAACTAGTTGTGTTCACCTTGTGATGGTAACTGAGGTATAAATGTCTAATTCTAGAAACCTATTTCAGTATGTGGTCCACCCATTACACTTAATTTATTGATGTATAGCCCTATTTTCAACATGATTTGGATGTTATGATTTGTTATGATCTTGGTATCTTGGTTTTGTAACCATGGGATGTAATTTTCATGACCCGCCTTCACCAAGATGAGAGAAGGGACAACAGGTGGCCATATCCTTCCTTCATCAGGTTGAAGGAGAGATAATGACCCACGTGACCAACCTTCAATAGGTCCCGGAGTGTCGACAAGCACCAAGGGTATAGAATCACACACAAGATTAAAGGAATTACCCTTTTTATTTAATAGGATCGGGAGATAAGATAGTAAATCCCAACAACACCAAAAGTGGAAGTACAAGTAATTCCAGAACAAACCATTCTCATATGCATGATCCAAAAGTTAAAGATACAAAAGTAAAAGAAAATACCAAAAAAAAGAATTACCAAAAGAAAGACAAAACAGCAATAGAAACTGTCCAAACGTATGAACTAGTACGACCCTGAACGAGCCCTAAAGTCCTCTTAGAAACCAGAAAATAGTTTTATATACATACGATGAACATACAAGTATACTCAGTAGGTAAAACCAAAAGCTCTCGTGCACAAGCGGGGAGGCATTCTAATGCCATGTTAGAGAAGAGATAATTGAAACACCTAGAAAGGAAAACTGCCCACCCATGCATCACCAAGGAACGCTCCCCAAATAATTCAAGTCAATAAATGTAGTAGTAATAACACATCGATGTTTGGGTACCCCACACCACATCCCCACTGGTTAATGAAGACATATCGTGCATCGAACCGCTCCTTCCATTTTCACCGCAGTCCCACTGCCACACCCCTACCCAACACAACTGGGCCACAACCACACATTCCACCCAAAAAAACCTGGTCCAGATAAACCATGTGTAACCATGCTCGCAAACACCTGGGCCAGAACAACTAATGCCACACTCGAAGACACCTGGGCCTCATCCCGAAGACACTTGGGAAACAACCTTCCCGCACAGACCTGGGAAACCACCACAACTGCTCTGCCTGAAGAATCATGGACTATAATGGAACTCAAGAAATCATATCCTACCCAATGAGTCTTGGGATATTCGGGAAAGGGAGTAGAAAAGGATCTAATCACAAGCCACTCATATGAGTGTTTGGAAAAACACCCTCCCCCATGAAGTGGGGGTGTTCGGCACTAGGTGCTCAACGTGGGTGGGGAATGAATAAAAAACATGATACCTAAAATTATCTAATATATATATCAAGCACTCATCCTAACCTAGGAGTTCCAAAAAAAACTTAAGCACAAACACCCTCGTTACAATTCATTCACAAGAAACACCGAACCCACGACCATGTCACCACTCATGGTGGAAAAAAATTACCCATTGGGCCCATTCTTATTTTTATGTTCAAGTGATACCATTTAAGTATATTTTTCACTATTTGTAAACTAACAGGTATAACCACAGGCCAGATAATGGGAAACACCCAATCAAAAATTTAAGAATTCACACCCGGTTCTCTTGAAATGTCACAACAACAAAGGGATCTGTGAGATCACTCAAAGTATTGAAACTAGACCAAGCCTCGAGATACAACCCCACATAGCTTCAGATTCCCATCAAAAAACCGTGCAGCAATAGAGGATCCCATCCCCATCCACATCACCCCATAATAATCAATCAGAACAACACACCTCCTAACAAAACAGAGTAGGAAAACTTCCAGGTTCAAGCACATCATTCATTAGGTTATTCTTTCTATTGGTTAACCGGTGTGACCATAAAAGGATTGATGTTCAATGGGCAACCATTTAACCCACTTATTTTAGTTGATTAACCAATTTCCATATTACATTCATTTAATCATCACAGAAGGAAAGGGTTCATTAGTGTGCAAGGAAAGACCACCAACGGCCTTGATTTTCAGGGAACATATGCCCATATGGTTCACAACATATATAATTTATAAAAGAGTATAGAATAATTTTCAAACACACCCTATCATTCTTTAAAATTCTGTTTATTATCCTTGTTATGGTTTGGTTTCAACCATTCCGAAAGAAATAGTGGCGTACACACCCCACATGATACACAGTAAGGAGAGACGAAGTAAAATCCCTACTTGGTTGATAAAGGATCGACGTTCTTTTCCACGCTCCAAGAATTTGGGATGCATGACATACCAGGGAGGAATGTCCGGGACTCCAAGGGTGAGTATAAAGGCTCCAACAAAAGCGCAACACTTTCCTCGGGAAGGTGAACTCCAAGTGCACAAGGAAAAAAAGGTGACTAGCCAAGAGGAAGAAGAAATAATTTCTACAGTGATATAAAGATGAGATCTCGTTGTTACAGGATACAGAATATTGAATGGATATAAATTCATATCGTGGTTTCACCACGTAGTTGGGTGGTTACGCACGATGTCATTAATTGTCATTTAACAATTCTCCTCGGAGAGGTGGTCATAAATGATATGTGTTAAACAGTTTTCATTAACCATAAGGAAATGCGTAACAGGGGCAGATCTGGAAGGTACGAGGAAAGGCCTGATTCCTAGGAAAAAGTACACGTTTTGGTAAGTTAAGGGTTTCCCAACTCTTAGAGGATATTAGATATTATTTATGGAGTTTAAATGGCATTGAAAGGGGGAAATAAATCATCTTCACGTCAAAAGATATGCTGTAGGAGAAGAAAAGTCAAGAACTGGGAAAGAACAATGACCTCTCGGTGAGGACACGATGCCCCCATCACGGTGCCACCCTCACTGTGCCACCATCACGGTGGAACCCTCACGGGGCCACCTCCACAGTGGAACCCTCATGGTTCCACCGTTGAGGTGCCACCCTCACCCTTCCACCGTCATGGTGCCACCCTCGCGGTGCCACCGTCACGGTGCCACCCTCACGGTGCCACTGTCAATGTGCCACTATCACGATGCCACCTTCACAGTGCCACCCTCATGGTGGAACCGCGTTTTGAAAATGTAATGGGCTAGGGGGGTCATGCCATTAGATCAGATACCTCTCAAACTATTCTCCCCCTCGAGAATCAAAACTAGACCCGATGAAATGGTGGGTTCTGAACAACCACCTCAAAAGATACCTCTCAGGAGTGAACCTCATCAACATCTAGGAACACCTCTCCCTCAAGTAATGAGGAAACACTCAAGGGTTAAACTTTATAGTCATATGGATTTTGGTGTTTCTTCCTCCATGTCAAGATACTATCCTATTTGGGGGGAAATAACTCGCCCGCATGGGTTTAATCATATCCACCTTAATGCGTCTTGATTAGGGATCAGGTCCTCCCTTCTCCATAGTCAGGACTCTCCAAACACATCTATAGAACAAGGATAACAACCCATTCCATAGTTTACAAGGTAAAAATACTTCATCACGAACAAGTATATAAAATAAAACAGAACAGAACTCAAAACATCTCTGGGTACTAGGCGTGCATCTGCGTCTCCTATTCGAAAGTACTTTCCTCGAGCCCGCCATGCCCCCACAACACACGAACCAAAAGAATGTTCCATCCATGGAGAACCTTCTCCTCACGATCCTCGATCCCCACTGGTCATTGCACAAAAGTCACGTCATCCTCGATATCTAGAATTCCCTAGTCAATGAAATATGAATCATTGTGTAGATATCATCAGAGATGAGACACATGGAAGACATCGTGCAGTCTCAGTAGTATTAGTGGTAGTGATAGCTAGTAAGCCACTTCACTGACCTGCCACAACACTTCGAATGGAATGACGAACCTGGTAGAAAGCATACTCCCCCTTCCGAACCATCATTGCCCACGCCGAGGGGAGACCTTCAAGAACACGTGGTCCTAGACCTCAAACTCCAAAGGTCTCCTCCTATTAACGGTATATGACTTTTTCCGGTCTTGGGACACCTTCATCATCTCCCATATAAGATAAACCTTCTCCGTCGTGCTCCACACCACCTCCAGGACAAGAAAACCTGCCTCCCCGACCACTATCCAGCACACGGGTGAGCGACACGGCCTCTCGTGCAAAGCTTCGAATTGATCCATTCCAATGGTAGAGTGATTATTATTGTTGTAGGAAAACTCCACCCGAGGCAAGTGTCATTCCCACAATCCCCCAGAGTCCATAATACATGCTCGTAGCATATCCTCCAATGTCTGGATGGTACTCTCTGTTTGTCCATCTGTCTAGGGTTGGAAAGCAGTGCTAATACATAGCTGTGTGAAAAAAGCATGCTGCAATTCTCTCCAGAATCGTGAGGTAAACTGTTTATCCCTATACGAGACTGTGTATCTAGGGACTCTGTGCAACCACACCACCTCATCCATGTACATCTGTGCTAGGCAATCCACCATACTTGACTCATTGATTGCTAGGAAGTGGCCCAATTTCATCAGTCGGTCCACCACTACCCAGATAGTGTCGCAACCCCCTTGAACTCAGGGTAGTCCCATGAAGAAATACATAGAAATGTCATCCCACTTCCACTCAGTGACATATAAAAGTTGTAACAGACCCCCTGTGATGCATTGTTCAGCCTTCACCTACTGACACATGAGGAACTTTGCTACAAACTCTGCCACCGCCCGCTTCAACCCGGGCCACCAGAACTGACCTCTCAAGCCCCAGAACATTTTGGAGGCTCCCGGGTGTACTGCCAGGGGTGGGTTGTGGAACTCACCAGGAACACTCTCGCACATAATCTCAGGAACAAAAAACTTCCCTCTGAAAAGCATTCGATTCTAACCATCCTCATTCCACTCTTTTGGAGCATCACCATGGTTAACCTTGTCACACATTACTTCACTCTCTATGTCTCCCCATTGAGACTCCTCCACCTACCGTTGGAGAGAGGATTGAATTTTCATCTGAAATGGAAAACCTCTACAACCATCCTACCTTACATCTAGGTGCAGGGAAGACAACTCCTCCATCACATTCCAAGAATCTGCCGACTCACGGACCGCATCCTTTTGTGACATCCTACTCAAGGCATCTACCACCACATTACCATTTCCTGAGGTGTAGGAAATCTCAATGTCATAGTCCGGATGGAACTCCAACCATCCTTATTGTTGTACGTTCAGGTCCCACTGGGAGAAGATATACTTCATGCTTTTGTGATCTGTGAAGACCACGAAGTGCTCCCTGATGAGCTAATGTCACCACAACTTTAGTGAGAAAACGACCACCGCATGCTCCAAATCATGGGTGGAATAATTACGCTCATGGGTACATAACTATCTAGACCCATAAGAGATCACTCCTTTTCGTTGCATCAACACACACCTGAGGCCTTGTCCAGAAGAATCACATAACACCTCATACGCCGCCCCTTTTTCTGGAAACCTCATCCATGGTGCACTTACCAACATATCCCTCGGATAGCTAAAGGCTTCCTCACACTACCCATCCCATATGAAAGCCTGATCCTTCTTGGTCAAAGCTGTAAAAGGTGCTGCAACTCGAATGAAATTGGGTATGAACATCCCGTAGTAACTTTCCAGTCCAAGGAAACTACGAACCTCATCCACGTTCTTGGGTGCTACAAAAGAAACAATTTCCTCGACCTTCGATGGGTCCACCGATATTCCCTACTTAGAAACCACATGCCCTAGGAAGTGAACTTCTCGCATCCAGAACATTCACTTGGACAATTTCCCATATATTTGGTGATGTCGGAGGACCTATAAACCATTCTCAGTTGCTCATTATGATCCTCCTCCGACTCTAAGTAGATCAGGATGTCATCAAAATAATTGACTATGAACTGATCCAGGTTTTCTCAAAAGATGGATTTCAGGAGTCCCATGAACACAACAGGTGAATTCGTAACACCAAACAACATGACTAGAAACTCAAAGTGTCCATAAATACATCTGAAGGCAGTATTTGAGATGTCACCCTCCATCACCCTCAGCTGGTGATATCCTGACCGCATGTCAATCTTGGAGGACCACCATGCACCTTTGAACTGGTTGAAAAGGTTGTCTATTCTTGGAAGAGGGTAAGGGTTCTTGATCATTACCCGATTCAGTCTCTGGAAGTCTATGCACACCCTGATACCACCATCTACCTTATTTACAAATAAGACTGGAGCACATCATGGTGACTCACTTGGTCGAACAAAACCCTTCTACATCAGATCGTCAATCTAAATCTGCAACTCCCGCAAATCAGAAGGTGCCATCTGGTAGGGAGCCATCGAAATCGGACAAGCACTAGGTTGCAAGTCTATCCTAAACTCAAAATCACGTTAAGGGGGTAGTGTCACCACAACTTCATGGAAGACATCCATAAACTCACTGACGATCCCTAGGACTTCCACTATTTCTGTATCCACCAACTCCACTGACAGTTCAGTTAATAAGGAAAGGAGGGGCTCTACTTACCGGTTAACTTCATGGTAACCCTACTCTCCGATGAAAGTCACACGTTGGCCTGCCAAGTCTGAAAAGAGGATCCTTCCCCAGAAGCAGTCAATAACGACGCATACAGAGAAAAACCAGTCAATTCCTAGGATGACATCGTATGGGTGTATCTACAATAGTAGAGGACACCTATTTGACTTATGTGGCCCTATCACCAGTTTACACCCTCAAAAAACATAAAACAAGTCGGTCTGACCTCCGACTACTGTACTTAACACCCGGGGCACTCGAAGTCTCTTAGCATCTTGAACCAGAGCACGTGCCAAACTGCAAAGAACAACGGAGTGCAAAGCTCCTATATCGAACAAGGCGTAGGCAAGGGTACTAAACACAATGATCATACCTCGAACTACTTCTGGCCCTACTAGAGCTGCTACCTCTGCAGCATGTAACTACCCACGACGAGCTCCCCTACCCATTGGTTGTCGGATGCCTCCCCGACCGCGCCCTGGTCGTGGTCTCTAAGGAGCGCCCTAAGGTTGGACTCCTCCTGCGACGTCTGCCCTTGGAGAATACGGAACTCAATTTCCCTACTGCTGCTGTTGAATGGGCCTGGACGGAAACCACAACAGCGGGGGTGGGTGATGCACTGGCCCACCCCCATTGTACTCTACTTGGTCTGGGTACTGATTCTGAAGGTGCACATGGCTTCCTCAGATGAAGCATCTCGGTCCTTAGCCCGAAAGGAAAGGGCAAGGATTGGGAGATTGGAACTGGAACTACTGGGGCCTGCTCCCTACTGGTCAAAACCTAGAGGGCCCTGATGCTGGAGTCCTGCTGCTGACGGCCTTCCCCTTCAATGAGCTCACCTGGATTCCCTCTCGCAATACACCTTCCAGTGCGTGCATCCTCTCCACCACTTCAGCATTCTTCTGGACCTCCATGTATGTCGATAATGTGAAGGGAGTAACAACATACTAAATAGAAGATAAAAGTTCCTCCTCCAAACGTCTCACCCGAGACTCCTCATCTGGAAAGAGGTCCAGAGAAAAGCGGAGGAGATCCTTGAACATGATCCCCCACTCTCTCACTAACATGATCCCCTTCTATAGGGAGAGTATCTCCATCCTCTTCTCATCCATCATCATGGAAGAGATGAATTTTGGCCAGAACTACCTCTTGAAGTCATCCCACACAACCTCGACCTCCCTCTTCTCCTAGAGGAAGAGCGTCCACCATTGATGCGCTACTCCTCACATTTGGATTACATCCAAAGGAACCCAGTACTCCTTCGGAGCCTAAAAATAGCTTAAATCTATCACCAGATCCTCTAGCCAGCTTTCTGTCTCCATGTTTGAGGTGATACCCTCGTACTTCCCAAGGTTCGATCGCTCGTACTACCCTTAGGCTCCAACTGGGTGCCATAACAGAAAGGTAAACAAGGAATGCCTAAGCCCGAGTAGTGTAGAAGATTGCTATTAAATTTTCATAGACTTACTATTCATTTTAAATCCCAAAATACCCATGAAACACATGAATAAAAGTCATTATGATGCATGTACCTACCCTAGGGTCGCTGCCCTGTAATCAGTGTTTCCTTACTTGTTTGTTCGGTAGTCATAGAGTCATTGAATCCGATCACGATGGGGCCATAAAATTCTATGTCATAGCCGGTCTTTCCTAACCTATTTCACACACCAAGATTATCCAACATTGTTTCCCTACCATCCCATGCAATCCTCATTATGCCTAACTCCGAACTCCATCTTATATCTCAACCTTCCTCTAATACCATTCTGTCATGACTCGCCTTCACCATGATGAGAGAAGGGAAATAAGGTTTCCAAACCTTTCCTTATTCATGTTGAATGAGAGATAATGACCCTTGAGACCCTCCTTTAATAGGTCCCAGAGTGGCAACAAGCACCGAGGGTAAAGAATCACACACAAGATGGAAGGCATTACCCTTTTTATTTAATAGGATTAGGAGATAAGATAGTAAATCCAAAAAACACCAAAATTGTAAGTCCATGTAAAGCCAAAACAAGCAATTCTCATATGCATGCTCCAAATGTAAAAGATACAAAAGTAAAAGAAACCCCCAAAAAAGAACCAAAAGAAAGTAAAAATAGCAGAAACAACTGTCCCAACTTCTGGATTAGTACGACCCTGCATGATCCCTGAAGTCCACCTGGAATCCTGAAAACAGTTTTATACTTGTAGGGTGAGCATACAAGTATACTCAGTAGGGAAAACCAAATTCCCTCATGCAGAAGTGGGGAGGCATTCTAATGCCCCATGAGAAAAGGGATAACTGAAACAGCTAGCAAGGAAAACTCCCCACCCAAACCTCACCAAGGCATGCTTCCCAAATAACACAAGTCCAGAAATCTAATAGTAATAACACATCAATGTTTGGGTACCCCATGACACATTCCCACTAGTTATTGAAGAAATACTATGCATCGAACCTCTCCCACAATTTTCACCGTAGTCCCACTGCCACACCCCGCCCGCACAGACCTAGGCCACAACCACACATTCTGCCCACAAACACATGGGTCACAACAACCACGTGTAACCACTCCCGCAAACACTGGGGCTAGAATAACTACTGCCACACCCAAAGACACCTAGGCCTCATCCTAAAGACACTTGGGAAAAATCCTGCCCGCACACACCTGGGCAACCACCACAACTACCCTGCCCGAAGAATCTTGGGCTATAATGGACCTCAAGCCATCATAGACTTCCTGATGAGTCTTGGTCTATTCGGGATAGGGAGAAGAAAGGGAGATAATAACCATCCACTCACTGGAGTGTTTGGAAAATACCCCCCCTTGAAATGGGGGTGTTCGGAACTAGATTCTCAACTTGGGTGGGGAACGAATAAGAAATAGGAGAAATACAAATATATATTATATATAATAAGCACCCATCCCAACCTAGGAGTTCCAACTCCAACTTAAGCACAAACACTCTCATTACAATTCATTCACAAGAAACACTGAACCCACGACCATGTCACCACTCATCCCATAATACAATTCCCCATTGTGTGCATTCTTGTTTTCATGTTCAAGAGATCCCATTTAATTAAATTCTTCACTACTAGAAAAATAACAGGTATAACCCTAGGACAGCGAAAGTGAAACACCCAAACAACAATTTAAGCATTCACACCTGGTTCTCTTGTAAAGTCACAACAACAAAGGGATCCGTGAGATCCCTCAAAGTACTGAAACCAAAAAAAGCCTCGAGATACAGCCCTAGACATATTTAGATTCACAACCAACAACCATGCCACAACAGGGGATCTCATCCCCATCCACATCACCCCATAAGCAACACGCATAAAAACACACATCCTACAAAAACAGAGTAGGGAAACTTCCAGGTTCAAGCCCATCAGTCATTAGGTTCTACTTTCTGGTGGTTAACCGGGGTGACAACATAAGGATTGATGTTCACTGGGCATCCATTTAACCAACCAAGTTTAGGTGATTAAATAATTTTTATGTTACAATCAGTTAATCATCATAGAAGGCAAGGGTTCATTAGTGCGATGGAAATACCACCAATGTCCATGATTTTTAGTGAGCAAAATCCCATACAGTTCACAACATATAGAATTTATAAAAGAGTATAGCAGAATTGTCAGACGCACCCCATCAATCTTTAACAGTCTGTTTATTATCCTTGTTATGGTTTGTTTTCATCCATTACCAAAGATATAGTGGCATACCCACCTCGAATGGTACATAGTAAGGAGATATGAATAAAAACCCCTACCTGGTTGATCAAGGATCGATGTTCTTCTCTACGCACCAAGAACTGGGGATGCATGAATTGCGGGGGAGGAACGTTGGGGACTCCAAGGGTGAGCAGAAAGGCTCCAGTACAGGCGCACCACTTTCCTCGGGAAGGGGAACTTCATGCACAAATGGAATAAAAGGAGACTAGCCAAGTGGAAGAAGAAAGAATTTCTAGCGTTATGTAATGATGAGATCCCATTGTTACGGTATATGTAATTTTGAATGGCTATCATGTCGGATCATGGTTGCACCACACTATTGGGTGGTTATGCATGATGGAATGAATTCTCATTTAAAAATTCTCCTCAGAGAGGTGGTCATAACGACTATACGTTAAACATATTTCTTTAACAATAAGGAAACACGTAACAGGGGAGGATCTGGAAGGTATGGGGAAGGGCATGACACCGAAGAAAAAACCACATGTTTTTGTATGTTAAGGGTTACTTGACTCTTGGGGGATTTTAGATATTATTTATGGGATTTAAATTTCTTTTAAAGGGCGCGTTTAATCATCTTTACATAAAAAGATATGTTGCAGGTGTGGAAAAGCCGGGAACTAGGAATGAACGAAGAACACTCAATGAGGACACGGTGCCACCGTCACGGTGCCACCTTCACGGTGCAACCCTCATGGTGCCACCGTCCGGGTGCCACCCTCATGGTGCAACCGTCACGGTGGACCTGTGTTTTGGAAATGTAATGGACCAGGTGGGTCTGATCCATTACATTAATGGTTTCATATCATTTTAGTGACCTGATCCCATGTCCCATGTAAGGTTCTCCATTTTTATATTAGAGAATGCCTTGTGTATATTCATGGTTAATGGAATCTTGTTGTTTTTTTTTTGATTTTTGGAATCATATTTTTCTCAAATTACATCATTATAAGCCCTTTTTATTTTCAATATTATGTAAATAAATTATAAATTTTGGATGGACCCACTACTTGGTCTCCCTCTATTTAGTGATTATTTTTGGGTGATTGTGGTTCTCTCCCTATTGAGATTTATAATATTGATTACATATTTATCTTTCGATTTTGAGGACTATTTTAGTTTTGTATCAATTACCATTTGGGTCTTTCTTTGGAAATTCATCATAAAAATTATTATGATTTATGTCCCACTTCCTAGTACCATGAACTAAGATATTCTAGTGGTACAAAGTGGAATATTTGTGAGAATTGTGACACCCACAGATAATTGTTACCTTATATTTTATGATATTTCATCTTTATGTAGTGGAAATTTTTGTATATGAGATGGTTTTGTTTGAATCATGTAAAATATTGAATTTTTTCTTATATGAATTATTTACATCAATGATTTAATAGATACCATGTGGATACCCCTATATTGAAATTTTTATAGTTCATTTTTTAGAAAGAATTTTTTTCCTACATGGGTAGCATAAAATTCACTACAAATAGTGTTTTCCTAAGAGAGACCAAGATATTCCCTTAGTATGTACGAGTATGAGTATGTGAATTTAATTTGATTAGAGGGAAACCATGTGACAAGCATGTGGTAAGCTATTTTGTTTTGTTAAAGTGGGTTGTTATGGTTATTATATTGTTTTCAAACCCTGTAGCCTGACAATATAGGACTTGTTTTCTTAGAAAGTTCCATCCATGTGATTGGAACACAATTTAGATGACCATGTGTCCAACAAAAATTTAATTAATGTAGTGAAATTACCATCCCCCAACCTAATATTTTATGGTTATTCCTCAATTTCTCCTTCCATTTCTCATCCAAATAATGGAGGGCCCCTTGTGATCTCATCTTTTCATTCGCTATTTATTTTAATCTCCCTATTCATCAAATTTAAAAAGGAAAATCGATTCTTCCATCCTCATTTCACCCCATATCTTCTTCCCTTTCCCTATCTCCCATATTTCCTCCCTTCTATAAATCATATGAAAATTTTGGGTTGGGATTATGTTTTTGAGAGGATATAATGATGAGTATATTAGGGTTATTTAGTGTTGAGGAGGATGTTTGTTTTCTTGATTGTTCATTTTTCATTAATGGTGATGAGTTTTTCTTATTATTCAACGGGATTGATGTAGGGTTTTCTTTGGAATACCCTCATAATGAAATTTATGATTTGAATATATATTTTAAATCATTATTTTGAATTTGGAATCAAATTTTACATATTTAGATGGCTTAAAATTATTTTCAAATGAATATGGAACATAGAATGGATGTGTCTCATTCCATTTTTTTGTGAAAAATACTGAGTGGATGTTTTGAAATGATTATATAGTTTTGAAATGTTTTTGAAGAATTTTAATGTGTTTTGAGTAACATTATTAGTTTTTAAATGGATTAAAAATGGTTTAAACGCATGGAATGGGATTCAGTTTCCTTCCCTGTTTTCACCAAATTTCTCTACTGGTTCTCTAAATGAGATTTGACTATTTTCAAAGTATTTTAGATGAAACTTTTATTTTAACAAGGAGTGTGTGATGTATTAAATGTTCATTTTCATAAAATTAATGGAGTTTAACATAAATCCTTATATTATTTTTAAGACCTTTAGGGATTTTAATGGAATGAAATGATAGCTAAAAAGGGTTCTTGAAAATTATTGAATTATTTTAAAATGTGGTGTACTATTTTTAAGATGGATCTATTGAAATTTTTTGGTTTAAAAAATGGTATTTCATGTGTGGTTTCATAAATATTTTTCAATATAAATATTAAATGTGTGTTTTGAAATGGTGTAAAAATTGATTTTCCTATCAAGAACTATTATAAATGCTTTGTTGGAACTCTAGGTGAAGATGTTTCATAAATATGGTAGACAATTATTTATCCGCAAGTAATTTATTTTGCACTCATAGTGGATTTTATACCCATGAGGGAATGTTTTATATTGATCCATATAATTTTGAAATGTTTTTTCATGGATAGGAAAAGGTTTATTACACATTAGTATGTACAAGGTAAGGGGAGGGATGTTTTAAATTATTAATATTTAATATATGTTTGACTCTTATTATCCACCTCTATTGTTAACATGTCATGAGAGTCCTAATAGACTAGTAGGGATTCAGATAAGTGTATGCCTAGTGTAAAGTGAATTATGTAAGGTAAAGACCTAGAAAAGCTATGTGAGTTGATGGGATGTTATCAGTGGTCCAGAATCATAGTGGAAGGGATAAGAAATTTTTATGATCCCACTAGTTGTGATAGATCCCAGTTAGTTCTATAGGAGTATCTAGAAATGACTATTTAAGTACTGTCGGCCTAGGTTTCTTCATATCTAATTCATAATATTGATAATAATTTCTTAATATGATTCCTAAAATTCTTATTTCCATTTCATGAAACTTTATGGGATTTCACTCTTCTCTTTTTTTGTATTCCCCTGGTTCATTTGATTGTATGGAACTATTATTAGGTTGTGTTTTTTTATTACATTTTTTATTAGTTCTTAATAATAATAATAATTATTATATTTTTATTTGTTTTTTTATTTACATTAAAATGGGAATTCATTAAAATGAATTGAAATTTTATATTAAAATGGAAAATGGTTTATTTATTTCGTAAAAGGGTTTTGAGAAATTGAACTCAAAGATTTTTTATGAAAATATTGTCTTAATGAAATTATTTGAAAGATGAATAATTTGTTATTTTTCAAGTATATAAGGATTTGAAGTCCCCTTTTCTTGATTTTAAAAACAAAATTTAAATATTTAAACAAAACATCATTTTATATAAAATTTAGGTTGTTTATAAATGTTTAAGTGGAATTTTATGTCACTTTTATTATAAATAATTATAAAAATCCAATTTATTTCTTATTTTAAAATCATCCCTTCATTAACTATATTTTATAATTATTTATATAGTATGTTTAGTTAGTGTCCAACATATATATTTTTATCACCAATATATATATATATATATATATCATGTTTTATGTCCCTAATTATTTATCCATTTTTAGTGTTTCGGTTGATCCACAGATAGATAGTTGGATGTGATAAGTTATTGGGGATCACTATGGGTTATGATGAAGTAATTTGATTTGTTTCTTCATTTAACTATGTTATGATTTTGTATCTACATTTGTTCCTAGGATGTTTATTTGTATCTAATTTCATTGTATATAAATATTTTTTGTTTATCCTTGTATGGATGTTTTTTGGTTATTCCATGTTTATTTGGTTTATTTTTATTCCCCTGATTGGTTTGTTTTATATTTTTTATGTGGATTAAATTATTCCCAAATAGTATTCTTGAGAATCATGAACTAGTTTCCAACTTCTTGCATTTTGTATTTTCCTTCGATTCAGTGGTGGACTACGTTGGGTGCTTGTATATATGGAAACCTTGAGCTAGGTTGTTATAAATAATGATATAATTGATAAAGAGGGTATTATATTTCACTGATAAAAATGTCAAATACCGAATATGAAATCCAAAATATTTGAGAAGAGGATAGTAGAGCTCCTCCTTATTCTCTTAGATGTCGACCAAAAAATGTGGGGATGAGGCAAGGTGAAATTCTCCTAAAAGAATTAGGGTAAAACATTAATATATAAGTTTTAGTCAAACATTAAAGCTCACACAGCTACTACATAGTTTGGAAAACCAAGCTCCAAGCATGTATAATAGATAGTTTAATATTTCATAATGATTCACAATGGTGTCTCATGGTATATCATAACCATTTACAAACTGTGTACTAGAAAACTTTTACAGAAGGGTAACACCACATGCTTTACACCATCACATGTAGGATTCACCCGAAATTTTGATGTGCATGTTCAAAAATTATCCAACAAACCATTGACATATATGTACCTTTAAATATTGGACTAAACCATGTCTACTAACCCATGCATCGAAGGAATCCCCATGGAAGGGTAATTTTCATGGTTTACAAAGCAATGCTATGATCCTGTGGTAACTATCAAACATAAGATAAATTCAAAAAAAAATATAACTGAAGGGAAAAATTTAAAAAAATTAAATTCCATAAAATAATATATATTTATATAAAAAATTACCTATGGAGACACACGAGTGTCATAATTCTCCCCACCATGCCACTTTTTACACCCAGAATTCCCTTGGTCAAACAAAGAAGTAAACTAACACAATAAAACATTATTCGCCAATTCTTAATGATGATGGGATGGAAAAAATCAGAATTAATCTACCAAAGTCAACCACTTGTAATCCATAATATGAGTAAAATTAAAATCCTTAAACACATACAAAACAACACAAACCACTACTTGAACAACAACCAATGTCTAAAGCATTAAATAATGAAGAACCTTTTACATGCCTCCCCACTTATAAAAAAAATTTTAAATAGAGCATCATGATAGAATAATTCTATCGAGAGGTGACACAAAAAATATACCTCATCATCCACCCAAAATCTAAGAAAGAAATAATTCACCATTTGCAAATGAACACTCAAAAAGAGATGACCAAATTCTAATAAAACCAAAACTCCAAGGTGTACTCGATAAAAATATAGATTCCATAATAAATAAGCTCATCAAAAAATGTATAAAAATATTCCACTGAAAGGATACATAGTGAAGACCTCAAAGAATACTCATATAAAACCAACATGGGAACCAAACATATTTCATGACACATCACAATGGTAACTAGAAACTCAGTCATAGAACACCATCTCACAATGATATTGTAAATAAAGATAATCACCAACAGGTGCTCAACTATAGAAATAAAAAATCGTCCTAGTCACCCACATATGGAGGAAAAGATCCCCAACATTCAACCTATCTAGAATCTCATCCCAGACGACTAAAAATCCACAACAACACTAATCCTAGGAAACTTGATTCCACCAAAAAAGCATGATGCTTACTGAAAACCCCAATATTATACAAGTAATATTTAGAATCCACCCAAATGGAAACAACCTACATGAATTTCCTTAAATCCTCAACCAAATACAAATCTATAAAAGGGAAACCAAAAAGAAGACTATAACCAAACAAAGACACACTTGAGACATATATCAAAAATTATACTTACAAAAACCCATAATGGGGACCCAAATGGTACCTATAATGTCAAGAACTGAGAGATGAACTAGATATTAATCCACCAGCCTATTTAATGTATGGATACACTCCAAAATTGAAGATGACTCACTAGAAGGTTCATCCATAGTGATAATCATTTTTCTCTTTCCTTGGTCTTTTTGGGAGGAACAAACTAACTACAACCTGATAGGAATGTTACCAAATCATGCATCTCAACCAAATAAAAATATTTCCATTAAAATTAATGGAGAAATCCAATTAATTCAATACCCAAAAAAATTATTTGTTTAAATTAACAATTCTTATGATGAGTCCAAAATCTATTTTTAAAGGAATTTACATAGAATAAAAAAACTTCCTTAATAATAATACCACTTTAGTAAAACACAGTTCTTCACATTATATTTTAAAACAATAACAACATAAATTCATAATAATTTGAATCTATTTTAAAACGTAATTAAAAAATGTAATCCCAATTCACTCATACTATAATTCTAAAATAGTTACTTAAATGTCAACATTCATTTTAAAAATATTTCACCCATATACCATAAAAAACTATCCACTTTATAAAAATACTCAATTGAAAATAGAACATTCATTTTTTAAAACAACACCCAAAAATGTTCTTAAATAGAAAGTTCTATATATTTTACTCATTTTTACAAACCACCTAATAAAACATTAAACACATATATTTTCTGACAAATAAATCCACATATTAGAAAAAATATATTCAATAACATCAAAATACCCCCAAATAACATTTTATTTTATCGTCATCAATAGGAAGTAGCTCTATGAGTGACTAAAAACACATAGTAATTAAAAAAATTAAACCAAGAGGGATACAGATCTATGAATTGTTTGGCCACATGTTTTTTAATGTCATGAACTAACCATGTGAAAACCTCTAGTAAGCTCAAAAAACCATCTACCTATATTCCATATGATATTACAAACCGTGCATCACTTTGAAATTACATCAACAATTTAAATACCTTCTTTTCCAAAAATCAAGTAATAAAGAACTGTATGAAAAATGATTCAATACCAACAACATATTAAAACATTAGTTTTAATATAGGAAAGAGCTAGTTAGACTCTGCCCACACTACCTATCGAGTTTTGATTTCTGTTTATCTACAATACCATGGAACACCCAAATAATAAGTGGAAATTATCAGGAATCTAGCCCCTTGACATGAACTTAGAATTTGATATCATCTGTAACTAACTAGTTCACACCGACTTATTGTATATGCCAGTATAAACCATTACTAGGATCAATTTTTAATATTAATCCCTTCAGGATGGATGGCTTGTTTTTAGGTATTAAAGAAACATTCATTGGAATAATTTAGCCCTCAAATATGGATTATTTACCAAAAATTAAATATGGTCTATCCATGAAATATAAATAAATAAAATAGAAAAACTAAATGGCCAAATGTGTCATAACCAACAAAACTAATCCAACCTATCTTAATAACATATAACATCCAAAAAATATTAAAAACTCAAATTAACCAAATAAATACATAATATCTTAGAATACAATGAAACAAAATTATAATGGAAAGAGGGTTATCTTGTATAATACACCGATATAGAAAAAAATATAGACCAATATATACCACTAGAAGCCTAATGTTAATAGGGTTTCTCTCTACATTCCATATCACCTTCATCAACCTAAAACAATAAAATACAATATATGGGAATTCCATGAACATGAATGAACCAAAAGAGACAACAAATTCCCAAAAAAGGTTGATTTTCCCCTAAAAAAATATTTTTATCTCATGACTAAATTAGTGGTCCTTATTCTATAATCCTGACTCATTTTTATTCTTAAATTATTGTTAGGGAGCACCCTTATAGTGTGAGGTAGGCTCCACCCATCTATTGGGTCGATAAATCTTTCAGATGATAAGTACTCCTTCTAGTGAGGTGTGTATCTCCCACATTGAATAGTCTACCTACATTGAATTAAAATGGCGATATGTCTAGAAATTATTCACTATGACTCAATACATGATTCAATAAACAATAATATTCAAGTATTTCTAGCTTATATAATGACATGTTTGGTGTGTGGTGATATCATTTTATGTATATTTTCTCATGTTTTGGTGATACATCCCTTGGTATGAGATCATTCCTATTAGATTCATTGAGTGTATAGTGGTATTTTATTTATGGATTGATTATGGTTTGATCTTCCATATCTTGGATGGGTACTGAGGTGTATTTTTCTCCTTTGACAGGAGGTATATTTTATGATTCTTCAATCCATTGAATGAGTATACCTTCTGGTTAATTTTCCCATAGTGATAATTGGATTGTGATTTATTAGGATGTGAAGCCATATATTTTTCTCTTCTATATATTTTTCCCCCTTGAACTAATTTGGATGATTATACATCTCCCTACTTGGTAGTGATATGTCCTACATTTTTCCCCTTATTGTTTTTTGGGCATCATACTATGTTTTTTTACTCACCCATACACAGTATCTTTTCCCACATATGTTGATTGAATATAGATAATTCACATGTGGTTTGAGATTTTAGTGGGTGTGATTATGTAAAAGATATATCATTATAGATTTACATATAATTCATTTTTGGTGGTGAATGAGTTAGTGTTCACATGGTATGGTGATTTACCTTCTTATTAACTTTTGGTCAGATTATATGTTAGGTTATATAGCCTTTTATTCTTCCCCAATATACTAGGATTTTTATTATATATTTATTAAGATGTTTATTTTATACTACACACATATATTATTTTAGTTAGTTGTGTGTATCCTATGTCACCACCACTAAATATATTTCATTTTACTAAAAAAATTACATAGTGAGGGAGGAACACGTCATGAGGGGGGAGTCATGGGGGTTTAAAGTAATGTTGACCTAGAGAATTCCCAATTAAAAGGTCCATGCTCACAGACGGGAGGGATCTAGAATTGGAGTAGCACGTGATCCCATCACTAGAACCAGCTGTAGAGGAAAGAAAATCTATAACATTATTACCCTCCCTCCAAGGGTGAAGAATATCCATCTAAGTGGTAATGAGGTGACGACACTTGAAGATAGTATATGTGATGCACTGGGGTGTATTACCACCATCTTGAAGAGCATTCTGAATAGTTGTGGAATCATTTCCAATGGATGAGAGGGTGGTATTATTCTCACTGCATAGAATAAGTCCATTGAGCATTGCTTTCGCCTATCCCTTTAATGATGTGTCACTCCCATAGAAGGCTGAAAAATCTAGGATTATATAACCATTATGGTCTTTGACATACCGCTACTGCACATGAACTTCATCCGGTAGGCACCGTCTGGGTTGAGTATGAAGTCGGTACTAGGTGAGATCCAACACACCCAATGAAATTGCAGGGATCTGGGATTGGGAGTTTTGGCCACCAAAAATTCCATAAAAGAGGGAACCCTTCTCCATTCTTTAAAAGGTGAGAAAAATCCGAAACCATGGACTTTGTTCAAGAGATGAGTTTTGTTCACAATGTGATGATACCATCATGGTTTGCATGAATCTAGAAAGGCTATATGATCTGGACCCCCCCCCCCCCCCCGAGTAGGATTTCTACACTTTACTTTTTTTTCGATGAGAGTATTGGCCCCCTGAAACCATACATGTAAGAATTTAATGCTGTTATTGGCCTACAACGAGTATCTTTTAGAAGCGCCGAAGACTTACCAAACCGCTCTGTAATGCCTCGACCCCAGTTACCCATAATCTGGGCACTATTACATAACATTGGTAAGATATAAGGAATAATGTCCTGAATGGCCGATCGGTTTAGTAGCCTTATAAGTACTAGAATCACACATAAGTTTTACTTTACCTCATGAAATAAAAAAATAACATTGTGACCCCTTTGAAAACTCTTATATCCCTTACCCTATTTCTTCAAGTTAATTGTAATATACTTATTTGCATCCTGGAAAAAATAAAACACAATAAAGGGGTGATCCTAAGATGTTCATTAAGGATAACAATATAGTGGAAACTATCATAAATAAGAAAAATCATTTAAGGAAAAGTATAAGACTAAAACACAATCCTTTTAAAAATAATCATCAATATAATATGCTAAAGGTAAATAAAATAATTCCATTTACTTATTCACATGGATATTCTACTAGACAAATAATCATATGTAATATCAATATATGGTTTCATAATTATGGAATGCATAATGGGAGACATCATAACCACATAGTCAAGGCCTCATGCGAAGACTACAAATAAGATTTTTCCAAGGCCTTTTTCCAAGTCACTAGTTTGTCTCATTAGACCTACCGATGCATCGAGAATCTATATTAGGCTCCACCTATCACTTAATAATTCCAATTCATTCCTCATATGAAACAGGGATACATAATCTAAACATTCGTATTAAAACTAGCATAATAAATGTCATTATTTTAACCACAAACCATGAATGGAATAAAAATATATCATCCACAGTCAAACATAACTCATTCAATACAATATGGATGATTGAATTATGATAAATCAACCTCAATCAAGAATAAAATACATTAATGGATATTTATTTAGATGAAAATAGTCATTAAAACTATAATAGAGAAATATCCCCTTTTTCTTTAAAACATTTAAATGTCACACTATTTATCAAATAAGTAATTTAAAAGAGATCTTTGAATCAAAGTGTCTCATTCCATATTGAAATATTTAAAAGGAATTTTAATTTCAAAAAATTTATGACCATATAAAAAAATACTAAAACCCATTTTTAAAATAACAACATTAATGGGAAATATTTAGATAAATAAATATTTAAAAAATTTAAAACAATATTTTAGTTAAATAGTTTGTAACCAAATAAAAGACCTTTGAATACAAGTAATTGAGGAATAACATTAATAAAAAAATTATAATATCTTGACAATGAAGGTATTTATGATATAATATTTCGAATGATAGTATATACACCATATAAAATTGAATTGGTTCATAACAACAAAGAGATCTCAAAGGAATGTAAATTGAGACTAAATACCTTATAAAGATAGTATCCTTATATTAAGGATAAATCAATGAAATATTTATGTGCAAAAAATATAAATACACTCAATATAAATGGATATTCAGTGTAAATCAATCAGGTTACATTAACACATATTCTTTTAAAAACAAAAGCAATGTCTTGGATGTTTAACTCAATGAATTGAAATTGACTTAAGATTTCCCATAAAAAGTTCATATCAATAGAATGTGAATTTATCAATGGATTTATTAAGTGTATCAAAGGTATATCCAAAAAAATTGGAGTGAAGATAAATACATGAATAATAAATTGTTATTCCACACATAATCTTGGAGTCAAATAATCCATGAACTATGCGTAAAGCCCATTGAGTGGAAATTGAAATTTGAAATTATCTTACCAATTTGGTAACTTTTGAAATATACACCCCATGAAAGAAGTATCACACAATGAATATGTAAATACCCATAAATTGAAGTATATTACACAAATAATACAATCATTGGTAGTATATACACCACACAAAATGATGTAGTGGCAATATAACACGAATCTCACAGGAATAAGAAGTGAGATGAAAACCCCTTACATTATAATTTTCCTTAGTTGAGGGTATGTTAACCTCCTGTATAATAGGTAATTAAGAGTTATTGAATTATACAAGAACCACATACATAAATATTATATCATATGTGATATTCAATATTTATTTGTTAATAATATTTTAGTAGTATCACTGTTTGGGGGAAACTGATTCATTTTCCTTTATATGTTTTCTTACATAAGTCATGTTTGTTAAGTATATGATGTATTTGATTAATATCCAGAATTATATCAAGTCTTTAAACATTATTTTGAACCCTCAAATGAATTTTCGTCTTGAATGGGTACGAAGGGGAATGACATCTCATCACGTCGTGGAGATAGTAATTCGTACATACGCACGAGCAACAATGTCTTTTTTTGATGGTGAAATCATATATAATTGGATGGTATATCATATATAAGGAATAATTAAAATGTTATTTTTATTATTTAAATCAGTTATAATCATTATGATATCCATACAAATAATGAATTTTTTGAATTAGAAACTACACAACGACGTGGAGACGGTAAGCCGTACACCCGCATGTATGGTAACATTGTCATTATAGGATGGATCGAATAATGAATATGGTTGTACCATATTTATAATAAAATAACACTATGTTGGAGGTACTACAGTTTTTATTTTGTATGGAATCAACAAATAAAGAGGCAGTTGAAGAAAAAAGAACATGGTAGAGGGTGGGGAAATTATTACCTCTTCTTCAGGTGCACCATTTTGAGTTGATCAAAAGGGATTCTTATGTTGGCCTTATGATCAAATTAAAAACTATAGGTTTCTGTTAGGTATGTTGGGAGGATATTTGGGAAGGGTTTGGCCAAGACAAATGTATTGGGAGGTGTGATTTGGATAGAAGGGGAAGTTCCCTTTTATAAGAGGGGTGAGGGGAAACTTAGGAAAACCTTGAAATATTATTTTATTATAAAATAATTTTCGGTTTCTAATAAAAAAATTGATTTATTTCAAATATAAGGTGGTTATGGGTCGAAATAATTTCATACAATACGTTTTATACAAGTTTTGTTCACCACAATAACCTTATCGTTTTGATTTAACTATTAGTTAAATAGTCTAACTTTAACCATGTCTTCTTGCATTCTTACACAATATGGTTAATAAAAAGACAACAAAATTGTAAGATAACCTCAAGTATTTAATTAATGACATATATAATATTATTTATGACCTTTGGCAGATCCTTATATTTTTAGGAATACTATAGCAACCTAAATTATAGTATTTTTTTAAAAACTCATTTATGTCAATTTCGACACTATTTAATATTTGGTTTTGGTGAATATCATAACAATATGATTAGTTCTAAAAAACGTATTTAATACTACCTAACATGTCATATTAACCTATGAAATTATTTTAAATCATGAAAAGTCACAAATTACATTTATTTGGATATTTATAATATCAATTATTCTAATCATTCATTAGTAAGTTAATTACTACATCTTCAGTGTGTCGTAATTAAATTTTATTATATAATGTCTAAGAATAATAAATAAAATACCATTATTTAGAAAATATATTTATATTTCTAATAAATATTTATAGTCTAATTTATCTTATGTGTCACCCTATATTAAAAAAAGTTTACTTATTAAACCTTGAATTCAACACTTTTAAGTCTTCTTTAAATAAAATAATAATAAATGTCAAAATCTAATCCAAGTGGACCAAAAGGATATTATATTATTAATAAGGTTTTTTTCATTCGAACTACAGTTATCCAAAAGAATTATTACATGTGTTAGGGTAATTATAATATTATTTTTACAATTAGTTGACCTATAAACTTTTAACTATGGTATATAAAAGTCAAAACTTATTATTCAAAAAAATTATTTGCATCCTATTGAACCACATTTTACTTACTAATATCCACCATTTCACTCAGTGTTTTGATATTCTACTCCCGAAAGCAGTAAGATTATGTTTAATTCAAATTTGCAAATGCTCCTAGAAGGTGAGTAAAAGACAGTAAAAAAGTTCAATAAAAATTTAAATACATAAAATAATTATAAAATGAATCTAATGAATCAAATTGATCATATAGAGTTATTATGTATTTATTTAAACTAAAATAAATTAAAATAAAATAACAAATTATTTAAATAAAAAGTCTGTTTTAAATAATAACTTAGTATTTTTCACTATTCATGAAAAATTGAATGTTTTCAGAAAAATACGAAAAATTAAACCAAAGCTAATTTTGTTACATATAATACAAAAATCAATTCTATTTTACCTAATTAAAAACATATAAGTATTATTAATTAATTTAAAATTAATTCTTGATGTCAAAACCAAAAAGCGGGTTTTTAAGAAGTAAAAACTATCAAAAGATTGACATGTGTTTATGTGAAATTTAAATCTGAAATTACATATTATGACTTACATTGTATTAAATGATAAAAATATAATATTATTATTCTTCCAAACCATTAATATTCATAATTTAACACTATAAATAATTTTGATTAAAAATGTTGATTTCAATTAACATTTAGTATTTTTCACCATTCATCAATATATAATAATTATCAGAAAGGTACCCAAAATTTACCCAAAATATATTTTTTATGTCCCAATTATAAATAAGAATTTAATTTCATTAAATTTAGTATATTAAAGTGTCAAAAATTGGATTAAAAAGGGTTTACCATTAAAATCTGGTAAAATTTCATTTTTTTAAACACTTATTTTATTTGAAAAAATGAATTTGTTCTTATATTATGTCTAAGAAACATATTATATGGATTCTGAAATTATATGGTGTATATAAAATTCAAAATTCAGTTAATACTATTCATACCCTCTTATTGAATGGCTAGTTTGGTAAGTCGTTGTGCGCTCGAACTCAGTGTTGTGTGTAGCACAAGCTATTGAATTACTCTAAAGGAAATAGATTAATATGAAATCTCAAGGTGTTACATGCACAATCCCATGATTCTTCTATGAATAAGTGGATCACAGATTCTTCTTGGCTATCGGAACAGCAAGAACGTATGAGGTCGTCTTAGGGTGGAAGGGTCATATTACTACTAGCCAAAGTATGGTTCTGCTGGGTCAAGTGAATTAGTGTTATATATAAGGAATGCATATGTTATATTCTATCACAAAAGGTGATTTATTTATTCATGGTGTGACTTAAACTAAAAACCAATTATTTCCCTCTAATAATATATCTAATTGTGGATGAATAATTTATTTATCTATTATTTCATGTAATGATACTAAGGATATAGTATCCCAAATTGGTTTTATTTGACCCTCACTACCATTTAAAATTCTCATGTGTGTGGAAATTCATTCTTGAGTACACATAAAACATCAACTCAAATTATTTTTTGGTGAACTTATTAAGTGCATTAAAAAATTGAATGTCCATAGTCATTTAAATAGAACATCCCACGAATCTATATTCCAACATCTCCATTATGAAAAATGTATTCTTCTTATCCCTGATTCACCCCTACTTCAATTAATAACTACATCACATTCTTATAACATTTCTACAACCATAAAACATCATATTACACTTTCACATGAAGAAAATATTATTCTTAAACACCAATAATATTATTTTTCCATATCCACCATAAAATGATAAACCATGGGTCTTTCCATTGATACATGTCATAATTAATTTTCTACATGAATTATTGAAAATATTAAGGGAATCGCACCCGTGACACTTACCTAGAAATCTCATTTCTCTATCCAAAATAAACATGAAATCCCATAAAAATGTCACTGAACCCAAAATTATGTCCTCCAAAAAGACAAAAACCAATACTATTTATCTTCCCACTATAAACCACCATTCCACCATCATATAATATCATCCATATCCTCCAGGTAAGAGTTGACTAATTATATAGAAACAAATCTCTCCATGGTGTTTCGATGTCTAAAATTTATCTTTGTGACCAATAAGTATTTCCCTGAGATCCTTTTTGTCTGAAAGATAAATAGAAATAATTTCATGAATCCTACTATTGGTTCAAATATTAAATTAAAGGTTTATATAAGGAGGTATTAAAACGAATGATCATGAGAGGATGTCTCATCATAATATAATCCAAATATCTACTTTTTTTTATTTCATCAAACTCTTCACATTATAAGGTATGATTTATTTTGTTGATGTAACTACATTACAAAATATGAGTATATTGAACAAGGTAGTAATGTGATATTTACAGAAATGACTTTATTGACCCAATATTTATTAGGAATAGAAATTATTGTCCTCTATATCTGAGACATTTACACCTAAATTTAGTAGCTTTATATAACATCATCCAAACCCACCATAAAAATATTTAATCATTGAGATATTAGACAAAATTATGTAAAAAGTTACATATATCTTTTAGATGTGGGGATATGATATCAAGGTTGTAAAATTTGTTTTATATATGTATATATTCGAGCTTTTCTGTAGGTATTATCCTCTATAACTCTTCGACATGATGTGTCGTAGCTTGGATGTTTAGTTCTCAAGAATGATCTAGTAAATTTTTTTTGAACCATATTCACATCACCATCTGATTCTATACTAATTTTGGAAACTTTAGATTCTTCCTCATATAATCCTCTAATCCAAAGACACATCCTTCTACCATGTTTATAGTAAAATATCTTCCTTGGATGCATTATATACATTTGATAAGATGTTCCACTCTATCCCTGCTAATTTTGACTCAAAGAAGAGGAAAACACTTCTTCTATTATTTATTTTTTTTCTAAATCCATATAAGGAAAAGAATTTATGAATATGTAAGATGAGGAATAAAATAAGAAGGTATTTGATTAAATAAATAATAAAATGGTAAAAGAGAAATATCAAAATGTCATACAGATAGGAATCAATGAAGGGAGATACTAGGGTGGATATTTTAATGAAAAAGAATGATATATTTACCATTTTGGAGAATAATAAATGGAATAACTCCAATATTTATTCCCTAGATAGAATTGATATTTTACCCACCACATCTATTCATATATAATAGATTAGTTTTCCTATTATACTTGAAGGTACACCATTACTTACATCCATTTAAAATTTATCACCCACAATTATTTAAGTGATGGTACTTTTTTGATATATTCCATGATCATCGTACCAATTTAAGAGTATATATCCACTAATCCTGATTCCATTCAATTTTTTATACCCCTCCCCCACGTATTGGTATCCCAATAACCACATGTGTTATTCAATTTGGTTCCCATAGTTGAGTAGTACTTTCAAATCCAATTCAATCACCTTAACAAAATGTTTCATGAATCACTATATAAAGCCTATATTGTGTTTCATGAAAAAATATAATGAAAGATAATCCTTATATATCACCTATTTATAAGTAGGGGTATGATAATGATGCGAAAGATATTGATTCCTAAAAAAAATTATAATGAATCTTTGGAATTATTTTCTATAGTTTTATCTTTATATTTTTTTACAAGTTGTATTCATTTCTCATTCTAATTTATTTAATGTCTCTCATGTACTAAAAAGAATAAATACGTGGGTGTTTTATTATGAGAAGTATGGAATACATATTTATTTTATATTGATTATTATTTTTTAATTTTTATCTTATATTCTACATTTGAGACTAAATTATTTTATATATAATGGAATTATAATTTTTAGAAATAAAGAACCCCAATTTATAAGAAAATTCAAGGGAATGTGATGAATCAAGATTAGGAAAAGAATTAATATTAGGTATAACCATGTAAAACCTAATTTCTTATTGAGTAATTGGAAATAATAAAAGGATATATTTTTTAAGCCTAATTTTTCGTTTTGGATGGTGATGGTGGTGTAGTAGTGATAATTTCCAAAATTATGGAAGTAAGAGACCAACTAAAATTAATCAAAAAACCACTAAAACATTTAAATGTGAATAGTGGAGGAATAAATATCTTGTGTGGATTTATATTTTTTTAAACTTATGATCCTTAGGAATGATACACAAGAATCGTTCCTTGTTGTTTTTTATAGGAAATTAATAATGGTCAACAAAATTCAATGTAAGAGTAAAATCATGGGGTTTCAAATAGTAAAATCCCTAGGCTGTGTGAAATTATGTTTTAAAAAATAAATCTATAGTGTATATATTCCCAAAAAATCTTAAAATTTTATGGAAGTAGTTTGAATGACTGGGATCTACTATATTTTCCACGGTAGAGTTTTTATGCTTATAAAATGAGTGGTTTGGAAATATAATCAAATTATATTTTCGTAAATAAAAGTGGGTAAAGAACTACCCCAATAGTGTGATACTAATTATAAACAAAGTAAAATACTTGTGCTATTATCTGTTCATATTTTTCTATAAATCATTGTATTTAGATGTTATTATCTGAGTTATGTTTGAGCATGTGTTGTGGTGTAGTGAATTAGGTGTCATTTGTATTCTAGTTTCTAATAAATCATTATAATGAGTTCTTTTTGGTTCATTTTTTCACCAATTAAGTTAAAAAGTATAAATTCTAGGTTTTAAGAGGTTTAATATGACAAAAAATGATATAAGTGCATCAATTGCAGAGATTTGAACAATCAAATCCAAGCCAAGGTATTTTATCGCTCAATTAAACAGCCTTATTCTACCATAGAAGTTATAATAGAATTATGGTAAAAATTTCATAATCCATATTACTTGTTTTTTAATTTAGTTGGAGTTTATTAATTTCAGAGGAAATATCATTGGTTTATGGTATGGTCTTGGTGTAGAAGTTCGATATAAAGGATTTTAGATTCTAGAAGATGAATATATATGTTTATTAACAGTAGAAGGATCATGATATTTGATATTTGAAATCAATTAGGAATTGATTATGAATGAATAATTTATAAGGAAATATATAAAATAACTTTTAGCGATACTAATTTCACTAGTTAAGGATATTTATTATAACATCCAATATGTTAAAGATTCATTAGAACTTATAACATTTATTACAGATATGTTTGATAATTTGACAGTAATAAAAAAAATAGTTCCAATTAGAGAGTTTATTTAGCATAATAATTTCAAAATAAAATCATTTATCTAATCATGATAATGAATTCAACTTGATTTATAGTGAGTTGGAATCGATTAAGATGAAATTTGGTGATTTCAAGTGGGCACTGATGTTGCTTTTTTACTTTTGGAACTTTGGCATGTGATAGTCTGCATGGTGAGTAACTCAAGTAGTAATACTATCTTGGTGTTTATAAAAAATTTATATTTTATTTTTATTGAGTAATTTCTTAATAGTGAGATCAAAGTACCTAGAAAAATGCACACATTATTGAATATAGGAGGCAATACATATCATGGAACACTCATCTAAATGGAAAAAGAACAACAATTCGTGGACATAATAATTCAATATAAAGTGGTGCATTGATTTTTCATTGTGGGAGGAAAGTTCATTTGATAAAATATTTTTGTGAGAAAAGGATAAATTCAATAAAATATTCATCATAGAGTGTATCCTCAAATCACATATAAGAATATATGAGTTCTTGTTTACTGAGTGTATCCAACTCAATATAGTATTTCACTATAGACAATATATATTTATTTAAAACTAAATCCAAGATATGTATTTTGATATAGTATACTTCTTAAAGGTATGATAATATATATCGTGAGAATGGTAGAGCTATTATGATTTTCAGAAAGGGTGATGGTTCTATCCATTCAAGGAAAAAATGCTTTCTATAATTAAAATGTAGGTGGAATATGCCTGGGATAAAAAAATTGGATGGGATAGTTAGATGATGTGTGTTTTTATATAAACATTTTGGATGGAGCATAGAGAATCAAACATATTCACATGGCTGTTTCCAAAGGATTTTAGAATATAAAATTGTACCTAAATGATGATTTTAAAGGTGTAATTCATTTTAGGAAGTAGCATCTATAATTTTATGGCATGAAATTTTGGATCATATAAGTGAGAACGGGTGGAAATCCTCGATAATAAAGAAAATCCAAATATTAAATGCATGGAGTACATAACATGTGAATAATTTTTCCATAGGAAGTAGTGAAAGGTTCCATTCCAATTATAATTTAAGATTCCTGAGAAGCATTATGGTCCTAAGAAAGATAAATACCCCTAGATGGGATAGGGGTACAAAAATTATTTCTTTTAAAACTAACAAAAAATAATTTTCTAGTGTTAGTAGGAACACTCTTCCCATTCTAAAAAATATATAAAGGTAAATGAACCAAAAGAAGGGCACAAATTGTTTTTCATGGTTTAGAAAAATTATACTAATTCAAGGTGCATTAATTGGTGATGTAACGATTGACCTAAAACACGAAGTGCACTCCATTTAATTTATAATTTAGAGTAGTCACACTGAACCTCTTGGTATAGAACCTTCACAAACTAAATATAGAACTCACCTCTCTCCTTACATGAAGAAATTATTTACTACTCAAAAAAATGATATGTCTTCCATGAATATCAAATGAGAATAACACCAGTAGGGATGTTTTAATAAACTCTTCTATCACCCACATGACAAAACACCTCAAATATATAATTAAAAGGGATCATGAAATTAACTCTACTCTCTCACTTTCTTATGTATATCTATAATTTGTCTCTTTTATATGTTTAGAATATACTTATGAAAAATTAATATTAATTATTTAAAAATTATCCAATGTTTCTCAATTTTTAAAATAAATATGCCCCAACTATATATATAGTTTCTATTTTATTATTTTAATTTTTATTCTATTAAAATATCAAAAAAATTATAAATATTTCCCATACTAAATATGGAAACTCCACAAATTTAGTAGTGTGATATGCTCCTTTATCTCCCAATAATCTTAGATCTTGATTCAATATTGTAAAAAATAACGTTATACAATATTAAATAACAATAAATCCATGTTGTTATTTAGGATGTTACCTGATCTTAATTATTTTTATAAAATATAGTATTTTAAATTCAACTGAATCTATTGATATCATATACTTCTTGATATTTCTCCCTTATTCAATGTTTGATGCTTGGCCAATATTGTGTCCACTAAATCCGCATCAATAATATTTAATTAATTATAATATCATATCATAATTAACCTTTATTCATTATTTCACCATCATTCTCATAATGTGAGGATTATCAATGATATTATATGATTGATGAAGCATAGTGTAATCCACTAATATCTGATGTGGTGGCCTAAAGATTTTTCAAAATTATCACATATACAAAACCGTATGCATCATTGGAAGGTTTTTAAAACCTTATTCATTTTTTTAAAAACCATAAAAAACACATTGAAGTTTTTTTGTGAAAACATAAAGATGACCCATAAAACCCTATGCATATCAATATGGTTTTAAAAAATAATAATCATTCTTCAAAAACCATATAAATCTTAATAAGGATTAAAAAAACATACACATACACGAAAAACAATAAAGATCCAAAAAAACATTACATGTCTCTATAAGATTCATTCCATATTGAAATCCACATATTATTATAATATATCATGTATTGAGGGACTTTACCAAAATCATATGGGTCTTCTCAAAAAATAATTATATCTTTAGAATGCCTCTAAAACTCCTCCATACATTATCTTACACTTCTCTCATTACTTCATAATAATCCTACAAGTTTTCATCAACAATATTTCCAAGAAACACAAAATAAAAAATTTTCTATGGGGATTTTACTAGCCACAAAAAAATTAGAATTAGTTCATTAAAACATATGGGTACCAGCTCTTACTCATTCCCAAAGAGTTCCATCATACCATGTTACATTCCTTGTTGATATGACAAAGAATATGTGGGATTTCATTATCAAGAAAAATTACATGGTAATCATAAAATTCTTTTGATGGAGAACTATTATGTAAAAATATACATGAAGGAAACATAAATTTTTGTGGTATGACAATGGTGGGGATTATAGAAGTCAAATGTTTTATATATTCAATTGGTGGAAATTTAAAAAAAATTGACAATAACAATTACTCTAGAGAAAAATACAGTTATATAATTTATGAATTATAACATACCCTATAAGAAAATGATCATGAGAAATCATGAAAGTTTTCCCATATTGTTTTGGGAATAAGATTAGAATTATGTAGAATACATGGTGAATAGAAGTTCATTATCTCTATTGGGACAAAAACATTCAAAAGACTATAATTATTTAAGAATTGATTAAATTTATTATCTCAATTTCTTTTGATCCCTAACATTCATTTATTTTTAATCCTATAAATGGGATAATCTAAAAGACAAGTCCCGAGAAAGATCTTTTGTTGAGTATGGTGAAAAAAATTGGACTTTAGATAGGGGAAAACAACACTTTTAAGGTTTCAAGAAGCCAAAATATATTCTATAATGTGGATATCTCGGGGAATAATATAAAACATGATAATATTCATGATTTAAGTAGATTATATTTAATTAATAAAATTTAGGAAGGATTTTATTTAACTAAAGGTGTATATATCAAAGCTTAGAAGAAGTTCGTTGGTTAGGATAATATTATATGATTCATAAATGTGGTGAACATGACTAACAATTTTTCATTTTATTCAAGTAAATATAATATTATATTAAATTATAACATCATATAAGAGTTTTTGGATACATAAAAAGCCCAAATGTAGCCACATAGATATGATGTTTATTATATTAAAACCGAATAAGACATAATATATCACATCAAATTGGATAATGAAATTTAGGAATATTCAGAGACTAGATACGTACAAGGTTATCAAATTACAATAGAAAACATGAAATACAACTTAAATATCAGTGAGAATTTTATTATTTATTCTTTTATATCCTTGAAATAATTCTACATCCACTTTTGGGTACCTTTGGTAAAAGAAAAAAAATTAAGGGTTTATATCATATGCATAATAATAGAACGAGTAAAATGAAATATATTTATGAATAAAAAATTCATTAATAATATGACCTAGATAAAAAATAATAAAATATTCCACATAATTAATATGAAGAATGGAAAATATATCCATGGATGTAATAAAATTATAAATAATCACATGGATAATAATAACTAGTTTAATAATAGTTGAATTCATAATGTTGGATGATATAATATTACAATCAAATCATTATTCCAATATATCACACATAAATGGTTAAGGAATAAACCAAATACCAAAGCTATTTTGTTGATTTTAATCAACAGATTCATCGAAAATATTTATAATATTAAGGCATACACATCAGTTACAAAGTAAAATACTTTTATCTTATAATAGTATTGAATAAATAATAAAATACATCTCCAAAATTACTTAGTATCACATATAGGTATTTGAAAACTATCATGCATAATGTCAATATTTTCCTTAGTAAATAAATAGAACAAAATTTTATAAGTCATCCATAGAAATAAGGTAGATGATATCATAGTATAATATCAAAAGTGGTTCATAAGATACATTATATTATATTGACATAAAAGAAACATTACCTTTATAGAGTCTTTTAAAAATGTTGATTTAAAAATAAGAAGAAATGTCCTTTTATTTTGTGTATGTTTTAAAAATAAATATTCGTAAGAAAAATGGGAAATATATTTTCTCAGAAAAACAAGAAAAATTATACAGTATAATTGATAGAAAATAATATCTAATATGATGGAAAAGGGTGGTAATGTATTTAACATTAAAACTTGTTATTTTTCCACTATGTTTTGTAAAAAGTCAAATATGACAAATTTAGATTATGTTAAAATATTTTTTTTAAAAATTTAAGAAAATAACATAAAATGACCTTAAGCAACCATTGGAATGTATTTAATAACATTATTGAAATATTTTATATAATATGAACATGGAAGAATTTTTTTTCTAAAAAGTGGAAAAATGAGATAATGTTTTCTTTAAAAATATCATTTTGTTGATTTTGGAAATATAGGGTGATGAAAAAATAAAAAAATTATCCAAATTAATAATTATACACGATTTAAATAAATGGTGTTTAAATGAAAAAATCATACCATCCTCCTAAACTGTTTTAAATATAAACAACCCTCAATATATTTGAGATTATAAAATTAAACCTTACTTTGGAATCCTTCTTGGATAGGTGTTTTCAAACCTCATGTATAATATGTTTATATTTAATATTAATCTAAATTAGATCTATATTTATATATATTTTATTTTGTATCATTTATTTTTAACTTTTTTCCAATTTTCACACACACACACATATATATATATATATATATATAAGGGAGAGGATCTGATCGGAATGAACGCGGTTAATTTATAAAACAAAACAAATATTATACAGGTATGAAGGGGAAAATTTTAAAATTATACTTTATATAGATATGAAAAAATAAATTAGAAACATCTAAAAACAAAAGAAATCATTACTAAAATCATCGTTATTTGTAGGCCCATCCTCCAAAGAGATGGATTTATGATTAGTGTGTGTGATTCTATAGTATATAGAAAAAAGGCTATAAAACTCATACATTGATCCATAATCTTTCAAGATATTTCTATATAGAAAATTCTGATAAATTAGCCAATGATTTTTGAGTCCCTCTATATCCACAAGTTTGGACATCCCAGTTTCTTGGAAATCATTTTTTTATGAAACATAGTGTATTCACTTCTAGAGTATATGAAATTCAACTAGGAACATATAGGAATCCCAATATGACCTCCCTATTATCTTAAAATAAAACACCATATCTCGAAGGACCTGGGTACCTTCTTGAGTCTCTTTCAATAGTGGTCTTCATATAACCAGGGAGTTGTGATTGTTAAAAACATTTAATGATACCAGAAGGAGGATTGGAATTAAAAAAACATAGATCTTTAAAGTAGAAAATTAATTAAGAGTATCATGAAAGTGACTATATTTTATGGTATCATCTTCCCTTATAGACGCATTTTGTCATATGTCTTTGTTAAAATCAATTATTTTGATGTTAACTATGTTTATTATTGTGCATTTTTTATTTTGAATATAAGGTCTTTGAACCATGGTAATGGATTCGTTACCGATATAATTTTAATTGTTTCATATATATATCATACCTATATATATATTAAATTTATTATACCATCCATGTAATGTGGTTATAAAAAATGTATTAAATATTTTCCTGGAAGCGGTAGTCTTTACATACACATGAGAAGCATTTCTACTTTCTATCATATGTAATGAAACAAATTTGATAGTAGTTTATATTTAAATAATAATAGTTATTTTATTAATATCATATATAATCATGAAATCCATCTATATAACAATCCATGTGATGTGGTGATAAAAAATAAAATATGTCACTTCAGGTAGGGTGATGTTTTCATGTATGCACAAAGAACAATTTTATTTTCTATTTTATGGAAAAAAGATATAAAATGGTTGTATAAGTCAAAAAATATAATTGTATTAAATATATTTATTACATTTTGGTAATATGGATATAGAATATTTTTATGATTTTTTATAAGAATGAAACATGTAAGTGAATGTTAAGAGTATATAATTATTCCTTAGATAATATCCTTTGAAAAACATTTTAAGGCCTTTTAGATGGTTCTTTTCAGAAAAATAAAACATATAGGATCAGGAAAAGTGTGTTGGGAAGCTATTTTGGTATATATTTTTTGTGATAAGGGGCTCAAATTTTGTTGATAAGTGAGAAGAGGAGGTTTCATTTTCAAAGTCAGAGGAGTGGTCATGTTATATATATTAAACAAATTATATTTATTAAATATATTTTTCATTGAATGTGGATCATATTTAATAAAATTTAAAATATATGATAAATTAATGTCACAATAAACTCAAATAATAAAATTTAAACATCTTATAGAGATATTTTAATCCTTGTCTCATAGTTTAACCCCACATTTTAACCATTTTTATCCTTAACCATGGTGATAAACATTTACCATGGTAAATATTAATTATAAAGACACATTAAATTTAACATAATACATAATATAGATTATTATAATTAAAAATATAGGATTTATATTATACAATTAAATTTCTAGTTATTTTAAAAGTTTATTTAATTATTAGTATATATAATGTAATGAAAAGCAGTTTTTTTATTGAATTTATTATTATAAGAATTGATTTTACACAAATATTTTGTATAAAATTTATTGTTATTGTAATTATTGGTATATGAATAAATAAATGAGATCTATGTTAATTTAAAACTAATACTAAAAAACTATATCATTATAATTACTTAATTAAACAATATGATTGAAAAAATTTCTTTTATTATAATGAAAATTCACTTGGGTATTGAAATTCTAAACATATATTTATAAATACAATATATTATCTTTTTAGTTGATTAATATTTATTAAAATTCTATATTTGGTATATAAAAATAATTTTAATGAAATTTTAGTGATTCTTATTAAATAAATTTTTCCTAAAAGTGATAGTACTTGTAAAAGTTTCATTTTTAACTATTCATCCAAGATGTAATTATTTTATAAAAAACTAAAACAATAACCCTAAAATAAATTCAACATTATGAAATCAAAATTGATTTTCACTATATCAAATTAAAATAAAAAAATTATAAATTTTACATTTAAATATTTCTATAAAGTATTTCTATTATATTGATAAAATAATATAATGTGTGTTGGGAAATAGTTTAAGGATATAGTTCTTACCTACTATAGTAGGATGTTGAGTATTAAATTCCCCCCTTTTAAAAATTTATTCCTTGAATGTTTGATATGTATGTAATATTATAACAAAATATGTGTAATCCTTCCTTATATCTTCCATTGAGTTCCATGTTTCCTCATCTAGTTTGTGATTTACCAAAAGGAAATTCACTAGTCTAGTTGATTGATTGTAAAAAACATTATTTCTACTCTTAAAAAAATGGATATGATCTTTATTATAAGGAAATTTACATACCAACTCTATTCTCTTAGTGGTGATATATTTTTTTGATCCAATATATATTTTTTCAATAATAAAGAATTGAAGATTTTGCTCACTAAATAGAGGTTGGGTGGAATAACCAATTGGTTAGTCATAAATCAGGTTACCTATAAAATTGAAAATGGACAAGTATACCTGGGGATTTAGATCCCTTTTCTCTAAATCATATAACTCCATTTGAGTGAAAAAACATTACTAATACATGACTCTTGTCTTGAAATTCTATGTATTTTATTTAATTATCAACATAACTATTTTTCCTATATTGAGATAATTTTTTATTATTCTTAACAATACATAATTTCATCATTATATCCTAAATAACTTTGGGGAATTATAGATTTGGTTCTCCAACATCATCATATAAAGTTTTACAACACTATCTCTTCCCATACAATTATTCATCTAGTTCCATCTAGAAGTTTTAATGAATGATATTATTATATTTAAATCCTACCGGAGGTAAATATTGATCCCATATACCTTCAATTTAAATAGATCATGATGTTAGGATTTATTATAATATACTAATAGTCATCTCTGACTACCCCTCATCTTGGGAATGATAAGTGATTTTTATATGCATCTTAGTGGTAAGAACCTTTTGAATATTGTTCTAGAATTTTTATGTGAATCTATGGTCATGATCATATAAAATTGATAGAGGCACACAATGAAGTCTCATAAGTTCATTAATATAGATATGGGAAAGGTTATTATGGCATAAACCTTCCCTTACTACTAATAAATGATAATACATGGTAGGTAAATCAAAAATAAAACATAAAATATAATTTATTCTAGTTTTATTTTAATTTCTAATGAAAAATTCCATTATAATAGTGTTACACTTTATATTGGTATTGGAAATGGTTTCATAACTCTTTTATGATATTGAATTTCCTCTTTTACCTATATGGACACCAAAAATCTAGAAACAAAGTCTATAATTTACAATATTAAATCATTCCACAAAAAAATTCTCCTAAATCCCTATAAATATTTTTTCAATAAGTACATATAGAGAAAATTTTTTCAATGCCTTATCTAGTAGTTTTCTTTTTAGATCCTAGTAAATAGGGAATACAGAACTTGTTCCCAAAATTAGACATTCTATCTTTATATGTAATGTTTTATAATTTCCCATCATATATAAATTTATTATTCCATTTTAAATTATTATCATCCTAATATGATTTCATTATCTATTCTAGTAAATATGGTTTTACAATTTCATTGAAAAGGAATAATGTCTCTCATTTTTTAAAAATTAACATATCCAAATTTACTATATCCCTAAACGTAGGATCCTTAGTTAGTTCTCATAATGGTCATATATCCATGGTTCCTCCTATGTAATTCATCAATCACCATATTTTCCTTCCCAATGTGGAAGTAATTTAGTAATCATATTCCTTGAGAAGTTCCCACCATATGATTTTTTAAAAGTTAAGATCCTTTTTAGAGAATATGTGCTTAAAAATTTTGTTGTATGTATTTATATCACATCATTCACCATAGTGGTACAAACTTCATATCATGAAGATAAATATTCTACCTTCCAACTCATGATCATGAGTTGTATAGTTCCATTTATAGATATTTAATTTCTTTAATGCATAATCATCCACTCAACTATTCTATATAAGGAAATAGCCCAACCCTTTCTTCAATGAATTACCTAATATTCTAAACCCATCATTTCCTGATGGTAAAATCAGTACCACTCTATTTACCAATTTCTTATTTCATAACTAATAACATTATTTACATTCCATTAACTATGTGAATTCAACCCCTTACATGTCAACATAGTTAATGGGTTGTCGTATCAATAATAATTTTAAACAAATTACCAATAGTAACCTATTAAACTAATGGAACTATATGTATTTGTTGTTTTATTCATTGTGGGATAATATTTCTGTATTTTTTTTATTTAAGGATCAATAGAATATTCCATCATTTGAGACAATATGGTGAATATAATAAACTTTATGGATCCAAAATCCATCGTTACTCAATTTCCTATATAATTCCGTTTCTATGAGAATATCAAAATCTTTTCCCAAATTTTTATAATGATCATCATATATTTTAAATTATATTGTCACATCATTAATGAATACCATCAAACTTTAATTAAGATAATCCTTGACTAATCTATTCATTAGATCAATAAAAATAGACGGTTTAATAGTCAATATGATGATAATTATGGTACCATTATGATTTTTTAAACTCATACAAATTCTTTTCTTTGGTATATCAACAATATACACCGTTAATTAATGATAAATAGGAAAAATATTGATCAGTAATTTTTTTTGAGCTCATCAAAATTGATCATGATGATAATCAGAAGTTTTTATGTGTTTTATGTAACTTTGAAGCGGTTTAGTTGTTGTTGGTTAAGCTAGTTATGAATAAAAAAGGTTTCCACCCTTAGGCATTATTTTTTCTTACATAAAAATGCTAACAATATTAATCTTTTTTACATGGGTAATCATAAAAATATGTTTACCCAAAGTTTTATGTTGAAATATTTTCTTATGACAACTAGATGTTTCATCATATAGAGTGTTTGATTAATAATATCTAGTTATTATTTTTTTCTTATTTATTCTAGCATCATGTGTATTAAATGACCTCATGATCCAGGAAAAGTTTAATGGGGGAGAAAATAATTTTTATATAAAATATTCATACTTTAATAATCTATGGAATTTCACCTTATATAATATCTCAGTAATACTTTAGGATTTATAGAGTTTGTGTTTGATGTTTATAATGATTTGGATATTGAGGAAGTATGATGGTGTGGGCTTTGTATGGATAGAAAAACACAAAATGTAAGTCTATCTCCTAATTCCCATGTGTTGTTTATGGGTACATGAATATATATGAATAGTTATTAGAGAATATTTTTTGATGATTTTTTATTAGAAGAAATATGTTGATGTATAAAGTGATGTTTCTAGGGACTTTCATCAGATGAATACTATCAAACAATCTCATACAATATTATCAGTTTGAGTCCTTGTGAGGAACCCTTTATGTTGTGGATAAGTGTCTAAATTGATAAAATTTCTTATCGTTTGTACTTATATGGTGTTCTTAAGTGTAATTGTTTTAGGATGAATTTATCGAAGTCATAGATTCATCCGAAATATGTATTTGGTTTAATTCATTTTATGAATGTTTCTATTTGATGTTTGTTGGTTAGAGGATGGTGTGTGAAAGAAACAATTGAATAGAATTAATTTATGTCATCATAATCTATAATTATAAATATTAAATCATAAAATTTTTATAAAAATGTTGTATAGGAACAGAAGACAAAGTTACTTCATTCATAAATGTTGTTAGAATGTTTTAATAGAGACATTAAAGGTATAAATTTCAACTATATAAAATGAATTTAAAAAATATTCATAAATATATCAAATGTTATAGTGACAATATAATCATTAAATTCTTTAAATATCACTAAAGAATAAAATGTTACTCTCTTCGAGTCACAAGGAAGATTGATGATTCTCATCGATGCAATGTCTTAAAGAGACCTCCTATATTTCAAGAGAATTTATTGTACGATTCAAAGTTGGATACTCGAAGTATTAAGTGTGAATTGTAAATAAAATCCATGTGTTCCTATAAAATTGTATGAAAATATTGGCAATATAAATGGTATTGATGAATTGAGTTATGTGTGTTGAATATTTCACTAGTGCAGAAAACGTTTTTTACGTCACCATTTTTTACGTCGGTTATATAAACCCGACGTCATAATATGTAAAACGAGGTTTTTTACGTCGGTTATTTCTTAACCGACGTAAAAATTTGTATTCGGTACACCTTTAACGTCGGTTATTATTATAACTGACGTTATTAATCGCGCTGCTTCGTTTTTTACGTCGGTTATGTTTATAACCGACGTAAAAAACGCGGTTTCCGAAGGCCTTTTTACGTCGGTTATTGAATAACCGACGTAACAAACGCGGTTTTTGAAGGCTTTTTGACGTCGGTTATTCCATAACCGACGTAAAAAAAGAATCCGCAGATGTTTTTGACGTCGGTTATTCCATAACCGATGTAAAAAAACGCGGATTTTGAGCCCTTTATAACGTCGGTTATAAACTAACCGACGTAACAAATGAATCGGAGGAAGGTTTTTACGTCGGTTATTGAAATAACCGACGTTATAAATGTTTTTAAAACAATTATCACGTCGGTTATTGAATAACCGACATGATAACTCATTTAAAAATTTACCCAGACCTGTGGATTGTCATTCGCGAGTTTACCTTCGACAGTCGCGACTCGTCTCTCTCGCGCGTAAACCCGAATCGGCTCGTCCATTTCGTTGGTTTAGATTCGTTTTGCGATCATCGTTTCTCATATTTAATATCCTCGGATCAATCATCTAAACTCGCAGCACTCAGGTAATCCTCCCACTCGTTCGTTTTTTTTCGCAGATAGTATATATATATGTGTTGTGATTTTTTTGTTGAAACTAGCTAAGAATTTTCGATTGCGAACCTTTTAACCCGTTTTGGCACCATAATCTTATTTATCATCCCTAGATCTATTTGTTAAACTTGCAATATTGAGTAATTTTATGATTTCACTAATTTTTCATCGTTTTCTATAAATCCACGAGAGGGTTGGGGCGTGTCCATTTGGATGGGTTGCCCTTTTACAGTTGTTACTACTTTATTCACACACAACCATGGCATAGGTGCATGGATTTGGGGTCGGGGGGTGTCCAGGGGGGTTTACAAGGGGGTGGGTGGGTGTGGGGGGCTGTCCAAGGTTGTGGGTGGGTGTTGGGGGGTGTCCAGGGGGGTGTCCAAGGGGGTAGGGGGTGGGGGTGGTGTTTAGGAGGGGTGGGGGGCTGTCAAGAGGGTTGGGGGGTGTCCAGGGGGGTGTCCAAGCAGGTCGGGGGTGGGGGGTTGTGTCCAGGAGGGGTGGGGGTGCTTTCTAGAGGGGTCGGGGGCTGTCGAGAGGGGTCGGGGGGTGTCCAGGGTGGTGTCCAAGGGGATGGGTGGGTGTGGGGGGCTGTCCAAGGGGGTGGCGACCTGTCCAGAGGGGTCGGTGGGGTGTCCAGGGGGGTGTCCAAGGGGGTGGATGGGTGTGGGGGGCTGTCCAAGTGGGTGGCGGCCTCTCCAGAGGGTATTTGGGGTTGTCCGGTTGGGTGGGGGGGCTGTCCAGAGGGTTGGGGGATGTCCAGGGGGTGTCCAAGGGGGTAGGGGGTGGGGGTGGTGTCCAGGAGGGGTGGGGGGCTGTCCAGGGGGGTTTACAAGGGGTGGGTGGGTGTGGGGGGCTGTCCAAGGGTGTGGGTGGGTGTTGGGGGGTGTCCAGGGGGGTGTCCAAGGGGGTAGGGGGTGGGTGGTGGTGTTTAGGAGGGGTGGGGGGCTGTCCAGAGGGTTGGGGGGTGTCCAGGGGGGTGTCCAAGCAGGTCGGGGGTGGGGGGTTGTGTCCAGGAGGGGTGGGGGTGCTTTCTAGAGGGGTCGGGGGCTGTCCAGAGGGGTCGGGGGGTGTCCAAGGGGATGGGTGGGTGTGGGGGGCTGTCGAAGGGGGTGGCGGCCTGTCCAGAGGGGTCGGTGGGGTGTCCAGGGGGGTGTCCAAGGGGGTGGATGGGTGTGGGGGGCTGTCCAAGGGGGTGGATGGGTGTGGGGGGCTGTCCAAGTGGGTGGCGGCCTCTCCAGAGGGTATTTGGGGTTGTCCGGGTGGGTGGGGGGCTTCCCAGAGGGTTGAGGGATGTCCAGGGGGTGTCCAAGGGGGTAGGGGGTGGGGGGCGGTGTCCAGGAGGGGTGGGGGGCTGTCCAGAGGGGTTGGGGGGTGTCCAGGGGGGTTTACAAGGGGGTGGGTGGGTGTGGGGGGATGTCCAAGGGTGTGGGTGGCTGTTGGGGGGTGTCCAGGGGGTGTCCAAGGGGGTAGGGGGTGGGTGGTGGTGTTTAGGAGGGGTGGGGGGCTGTCCAGAGGGTTGGGGGTGTCCAAGCAGGTCAGGGGTGGGGGGTTGTGTCCAGGAGGGGTGGGGGTGCTTTCTAGAGGGGTCGGGGGCTGTCTAGAGGGGTCGGGGGGTGTCCAGGGTGGTGTCCAAGGGGATGGGTGGGTGTGGGGGGCTATCCAAGGGGGTGGCGGCCTGTCCAGAGGGGTCGGTGGGGTGTCCAGGGGGGTGTCCAAGGGGGTGGATGGGTGTGGGGGGCTGTCCAAGGGGGTGGATGGGTGTGGGGGGCTGTCCAAGTGGGTGGCGGCCTCTCCAGAAGGTATTTGGGGTTGTCCGGGTGGGTGGGGGGGCTGACCAGAGGGTTGGGGGATGTCCAGGGGGGTGTCCAAGGGGGTAGGGGGAGGGGGTGGTGTCCAGGAGGGGTGGGGGGATGTCCAGAGGGGTCGGGGGGTGTCCAGGGGGGTTTACAAGGGGGTGGGTGGGTGTGGGGGGCTGTCCAAGGGTGTGGGTGGGCGTTGGGGGTGTCCAAAACGATAAAACAATAAAAACCGTAAAGAGGAGAAGTCCTGGGCGCACCGGCTGGCCGGTGGTGGATCACCTGTTTGCCGGTGGTCCAGAACAAAGCTCTGTCTGGTCCACCGGCCGGCCGGTGCTGAGCCAGCGGCCGGCCGGTGGTCCACACAGAGAGCCTTCCTCTCTGTCTGGATCACCCGCGGCCTGCCGGTGTTGAGCCAGCGGCCGGCCGGTGGACCAGAAAGAGAGCCTTCCTCTCTGTCTGGATCACCAGCGGCCGGCCGGTGGCACCAGGCAGTGGGCAAGTCTACTGCCTGGGTCCTCCGGCTGGCCGGTGTGCTCACACCGGCGGACCGGTGGACTCAGTGAGTCCACTTTTCAGCTTTCTTGGGCCAACTCCTTGGCAACCTTTTGCCTCTATTTACCATGTTTATCATTGTTTAACATTCTTACCATATTACCAATGTTTACTATTATGTAATTTAGTACACTTTTCTATTTGTGAACTAATGTTTGTTTTTTTGATTTGAAGGAAAATGACAGATCAATCAGTTGATCAGCCACATGATTCTGGAGATGAGCATATTGGTCATACATCTGGGGAGGAACATTCACATGATCCTATTACAAAAAAGAGTTCAAAGGTTGGTAAGCGTGGGTGCACACGTTTACCAAAATTATCACTTGCCCGTACGAAGGAGGAGAGGATAGTCGTGGAGTTTGATGATGATGATCTTCCTAGAGGTCCAAATGAAAAAGATTTTAAGGGTTTTGTAGAAACTCAGGCTAAGAGCAAAGTAAGCATTCTCTATGATGATTGGAGAAGTGTGGATAAGGCGCTAATTTCTCAGCTGTGGGAGACCATTTTGGTAAGATCTTTTGCTATTGTTTGACTGTTCATTAAATGTTTCTAGTATATATAATATTTTTAACCTCTTTTTTATCAGATGACATTTGATATTCCTGACACTGGAGGAGTCAGGAAGAAATGCTTATCGTTGGCTGCTAGGAGATGGAGGGATTTCAAATCAACCCTCTCATCTGATTTCATTTATGGTCATAAGAGTCGTGAGAATCCATGTCGTATATATCCTTTTATAGATGAAGACACATGGAGGCAATTTTTTGAAAGTAGAAGAAAAGAATCATTTTTGGTAAGGGCAATGTAAACTTTTATAAGCTTTCTTATATAAATGATCTTATTATTGTTTTGTTAATGATTACTTATTCTTAATTTACAGCAAACAAGGAAAGCACATCAAGAGATCCAATCTAAAAATGTATACCCTCATAGTTTATCTCGGGGAGGGTATGCATTATTGGAAGAACAAATGATGGCAGAAAAATTTCAAAAACTAAGAGCTGAGTCTTCAAGCTCTGGAGAGGTGGCCCCTCCATCCCCTCCATCTAGACATGAGAAATGGAAAAGAGCTCGGAAGGGAAAAAAGGACAATATCTTTCGGAATAATCGAGACTCGTAGTTGAGAGGATTGTAAGATATCTATTTTATTTATTTAAGTTTACTATTTTTGTCATATATTTCCAATCATTATAGAAATGTTCAATTAATTATTACAGGACTCTCTTGAGGAGCAGAGGTCACAGGGGACATTTACACCATCTGGGAGGGAAGATATTTTATTTGTGGCATTGGGAAAGCCCGAACATCCTGGCCGTGTAAGAGGATATCCGGCAGGTGTATCGGTAAGAAAAGTGTTGCCATGTTCCTCAACTTCTAACGTTGAGGGAGTTTATAAAAAAAAATAGAATCCATGGAGGCTGAAGTCCATAATATTAATGCGACAATGGAGGAAAAGATTAGAGCATCGGTGCAGTTAATGTTTGCAGACTTGCAAAGACAATTTCAGGGTGCAGCTCCCACTCCACCTCTCCCAGTAGCTCCCACTCCCCCACCTCAGCCTGCGGACCCCATTTTTGATCCTCCTCCTCCGCCGCAGCTACCTACTTATTGTGAGTTGTATGTTGATGATCCTCAACATCATATAGTTGCATATGGGATGGTATATTGTATAGGAGATACAGTTCATCATCAACAGTTAGAGGTAGAGAATCAGAGGGTCACTGTAAAGGATATTATAGATAGATCAGCTCGGATACCATTACCTACAGATGAGGTGACGACATTTGGACATAGTATCGGCCATTTTTTACTTTGTCCATCCAGACTTCTTCGACTCATTACCATAGAGGTATGGATGTTATATATTTTATTTTATATTTTTATTAATGTTTTATCATTTGAAAACTAATATATTTTTCAATTTATTTGTACTGGAATACTTCAAAGGTAAAGAAATACTGTATAGACAACAACAAAGACAGATAGCTATGACATCAGATGCAGATACTAGCAGTCTTGACAAATTGTCAAGATATTCAAATTTGTTGGCGGATCATTATGACTTTACAATGGAAGCTCATGTCTGTGGACGTGAACTATGTGTGGGGATTATGAAAACTGATATCATGGAGTTTGTCACTGGAGATAAGTTGGGCATCAACGTGGTGAAAATTTTTATCATGTAAGTCTTAACACCTTTTCCTTGCGTTATATTTATTAAAAATGTATACTTATGTCTGCTTTGTATTAGGTATCTGTATAAAATTTGTGAGAGGAATGAGCTAACAAATGTATATGGATTCGTGGACCCACAATTGATTTCCCCTGAAGCATGTGCATTGGATGAGGAACAAAGAATGCTTTATATTGCTGATAGATTTGAAAAGAATGTAATCACACAGTGTTGGATGATGCCTTTTTGTGAGAGGTATGAAACACATCCCTCTCAAAGAGTTAATTATCTTTTAACATAAAAAACCACTAACGTTAAATTTCCTCTTATCAGGGATCATTGGATGTTAGGGGTTTTTTTCCCTAGGGAGAAAACACTTTATTGGATATGCTCTCTCCATGATGATGTGCGAGAAAGTTTTAAGAATATATTGGAAACGTAAGTTTCAATTTCACAATAGTTTTATATATTATAATGAATTTTAAATTTACCCCATTCGTATTATTTTCTAACAGGGCATGGGTCCACTTTCGAAAAAGCGCAAAGAAAAGGAATTTCAAGATCAAATATGTACATGCGAAGGTAAATATCCATTTATAATTTGTACATTTTGATTTATTACATAAAAATAATATATTTAATTTACACTCATTCAAACAGAAATGTCATGAGCAACAAGGCATCATCGAATGCGGATATTACATGTTAAGATTTATGTATGAAATAATAACAACTGGGACAGTTCTGAGTTTTGACCTGGTAAGATTTCCCCTTTCTCATAATATTCCAATTTTATTTATTCATTATACACGTTGACTACTATCCTTTTCCTTTGTAGCTTTTTGATGACCCTCAACCCTTTACTGCTGAAGATATCAAACACTTACAAGTGGAGTGGTCAAATTATTTTACAGGTTTGATTAACTTTTAGTTGTTTGTAATGTAAAATGTAATTTTGAATATTGTCAATGTAATTGTGTATTTCGTAGTCGTTTAGGTTGGATTTAGTTTTTTTTGAAGTTGACAGTGTAAGTTTTGAATGTTATATAAGTGAATGATTAATTTTTCTCTACTTCTTGTTTTGGTCTACTGTTGATGGTTTTTCTGGTCTGGATTTTGGTATGGGGGGAGAGGTTCCAAGGGGGTGGGTGGGTGTTTGGGGGGTGTCCAAGGGATATGGGAGGGGTGTCCAAGGTGTGTTTGGGGCTGTCCTAGGGGTCGGGGGGGGGGTGTAAATGAGGGTGGGGGGTGTCCAAGGGGTGGGGGGTGTCCAAGGGATATGGGAGGGGTGTCCAAGGTGTGTTTGGGGCTGTCCAAGGAGTCGGTTGGGTGTAAATGAGGGTGGGGGTGTCCAAGTGGTGGGGGGTGTCCAAGGGATATAGGAGGGGTGTTTGGGGCTGTCCAAGGGGATGGGGGGGGGGGGTTTCCAAGGGGTAGGGGGGTTTCCAAGGGGTCGGGGGGGTGTCCAGGGGGTGGGGGGCTGTCCAACGGGTGGGGGGTGTCCAACGGGTGGGGGTGTCCAAGGGATATGGGAGGGGTGTCCAAGGGGTGTTCGGGGGGGTGTAAATGAGGGTGGGGGGGCTGTCGAAGGGGTGGGGGTGTCCAAGGGGTGGGGGTGTCCAAGGGATATGGGAGTGGTGTCCAAGGTGTCTGGGAGTTCTTTCCAAGGGGCCGGTTGGGTGTAAATGAGGGTGGGGGGGCTGTCCAAGGGGTGGGGGGGTGTCCAAGGGGTGGGGGGGGTGTCCAAGGGATATGTGAGTGGTGTCCAAGGTGTCTGGGAGTTCTGTCCAAGGGGCCGGTTGGGTGTAAATGAGGGTGGGGGGGGGGCTGTCCAAGGGGTGGGGGTGTCCAAGGGGTGGGGGTGTCCAAGGGATATGGGAGGGGTGTCCAAGGGGTGTTTGGGGCTGTCCAAGGGCTCGGGGGGGGGGGGGGGGGGTGTCCAAGGGGTCTGGGAGGGCTTTCAAGGTGTGGGGGGGGTGTCCAATGGGTGTTTGAGGCTGTACTAGGGGTCTTGGGGGTGTAAATGAGGGTGGGGGGCTGTCCAAGGGGTGGGGGGGTGTCCAAGGGGTGGAGGGTGTCCAAGGGATATGGGAGGGGTTTCCAATGGGTGTTTGAGGCTATACTAGGGGTCGTGGGGGTGTAAATGAGGGTGGGGGGGCTATCCAAGGGGTGGGGGGGTCCAAGGGTTGTGGTGGGGCTCCAATGTGGTGGGGGAGGGCTGGCCAGGTTGTTAGGTGGGTATAGATGAGGGTGGGGTTCAGTTGGGGCTTGGGGGAGGGCTGGCATTGTTTTTTTTGTTTGGTTTCTGGTTTCTTTTTGGTGAGAGCAGTGCAATTATTTAAAAAAAAATTTCTTTCACGTCGGTTATTTTATAACCGACGTGGTAAATAAATCGGCAGGGGTTTATCACATCGGGTTTTTCTAGAACCGACGTGCTAAACTGTTCCCGGGGCTTTTATCACGTCGGTTCTTAACATAACCGACGTGCTAAAAGGCCCGGGAATCGATTTACCACGTCGGTTATTGGATAACCGACATGCTAAAACGTTTCCTAGGCCTTTTTATCACGTCGGTTTCTTAAATAACCGACGTGATAATAGGCTAGGGGAAGGGTTTATCACGTCGGTTATGACATAACCGACGTGATAAACGATATCCCAGGCGTTTTATCACGTCGGTTTAGGGAATAACCGACGTGATAAAGCCCCCCCCCCCCCCGCGCATATTTATCACGTCGGTTATTATATGAACCGACGTGATAACCACCATGATGTTAGGGATATTACGTCGGGTTTTAAATAACCGACGTAAAAAACGTTATTTATAACATCGTCCGTATTAACGTCGCCTAAAAACCGACGTAAATAATAAAAAATAACCGACGTAAAAAATGTTTTCTGCACTAGTGTTTGTGATGTAAGGGGAAGTGATGTTGAAGTGTTGAGATGAACAGATGAACATTTTCAATAAACATATATCAAGAGGGTATTAGATAAGTTTTCCTACCAATTTGGTTTTAAATAATTGTTTGGAATAAGTGATCAGTTAAAAAATTTGGAGAGGAATCAGTTATGATATACTGGATAGAATATTATATCAAGTGATATCACATATATAGTATTCCATGTTGAAATTAGGAAAAACACATAAGAAGTCATATACTTATTTAAAAGGAACCAGATTGTGTTTTCCAAATGGATAACCAGATGAATAGGTGATAATACAAATGTTTTATTATGATGTCCACGGAGAATTTTCATACCTACTACTAAGTATGAAATTTAATAATAAGAATTAATTTCATTAAAATAAAGTGTAAATAAAGTATAAGAATCACAGTGACAACATACTAGATCCTGTTGGCGATAGTTATTATATTTATTAAAATTTATTTTACATCATGTATCTATTTCAATATAACATGCACTATATATTGACTATAGTTATTTTCAAGTGTAAGTATATTTCCTACTTACTTAACCAAATAAAAAATATTGTTTTGTGAAGTTTTTTGTAGTGTTGGATTATTTATAAGATATTTCATAGACTAACTACTATTATTGAGTAGGAATCCATGTAAATGTTTATGTTCCTAGAGTTGTGATTGTTTATTTTTTTAGAGTCATATCTCACTAACAGAAGGATAATTTATTAATAATTAAATCATAAAAATATAATATCATTGATTCAACTCCTCTACCTCTTAGTGATCTCAAAGACCCTGAGAGGTCCTTTCAAGTGGTATCAGAGATAAGTATTCATTCATTGAAACTTTTCACATGATTGAAGAAATTTTATGTTTCTAGGGATGTTCATAACTCTATAAATAATAATGGGGTTCTTATATTCAATAGAAATAACTATCATACATAAAAATGTAGAATATTAAAATATCATATTTCTATTTTCTATAGATTTATAGAAGCATTTGTATATGGTTTCCCTCAGAATGCTGAGGATATTACTCTAACAGATATATATAAGAAGAAATTGTAGAATTATGGGTGACAAAAACACATTATACATTCCCGACTCACTAAATGTGAGATTCTTAGAGTTAATGCAATTGAAATGGGATAAATTATCTAGGATAAGTTATAGAACATCTATGAAGGAAATATGATTATGATAGGACTTCATTATAATCCTTCAAGAAGAGGGAAGATAATTAAATACAATATTTTAAGGGAAATGATAAGAATTTATCTAAATACAAAAAGAGAAATGATTTTTCTGAGTATGGGGATGATTGTGATATTTAGAAGAAGATGATATCCCCACTGATGAAGTTTCTTATAATCGTATCATTGAAAAGGTCAATAATGATAAGCTCACATGTTATTAAATAAATAGATTCAATGAATAAGAACAAGAGACTCATATAAAGATTATTCTTGAGGATGAGATGAAATAATGTCTTGAAAATATTGTCAGAATTAAAAAAACGAATAAGGAGTTGATGGAAGAAAATATTTTAGTAAAGTAGAATTAACATTTTATCAATGAAAAATCAAAAATGCTAAAATAGATTGATGATCTAAATAATTTCGTTATTTAAAAGAACAACCTCAATGTCATGCATGAGGAATTGATGAAAGTACGGGAGGAAGAATTTTATCTTTCTCAACAAAAAATTGTTAATATTGATAAAGTAATTAAAAAACTCCAATACACAATTTTAGAAGTGGGACAATGTTATAAAAAAAATAATCCTCATAAGGATAAAAATATTCTCCTTAAAGGTTAATAAGAATGATAAATATGTGTAGAAGACAAATAAATTTATGTAGAACATATATATAGACAAAAAAATAGATTTTATAAACCATAGGTTTCTAAAAGTTCAATTTCTATAAAAAAATATAATACTACAAGAAATTATGTTGAGGCTATGAATCTGTCTAATTGGAAGAAGAAAACTTTCGGACAAAACCAAAACATTGGTGTGAAAAAAAGTTCTATTGTGGGAGGTAATAAGGTTAAATAAAATAAAGTACCAAAATCGATAAATTATGTAATTTATAATAGTAAATATGGTTTATATGGTTACTATTGGTAGTTTTGAGGCTTTTGGAAAACAATAACGGTGTGTTGGTTTGAAAAATAATTCTATAATGAATCTTAGTGAAATCGAAGGAAAAGTTTGAGGGGGAGTTAAACTCAAATATGATAACCGTTTAAAGTCAATATGAAGAAGGAAAATATATTCCATAACATGGAATATATTCATGAAAGATTTTATTAACCTAGAAATCTTGTAAAAGGATGTCTTGTTATGTTAACACAATCAAAATGATTATCATTTTTTTATAAATCCTCATGAGAAGAATGAAAAGGCATGTAAAAATTCATTATTTATTAAATATACACTCAAAGATATAAATGGGATTGAGTTTTGATATTGTATTGTGGGTGTTATTCATATAGTAAATAATATTTTAGTATGTTGAAAAATGTGAAAGATTATAAAGAATGTATAGTGAATATTTTAAACAATGTGTTACTCAAAATCGATGTGATGGGATTTCCTATCATTGGACGTAGAAAATCTAAAATCCAAAACATCCTCTTTTTTTGAGGGGTTCAAACCTAATTTATTGACTATTTGACAAATTTTTTATGATGATAAGAATTTTTTAGAATAGACAGTTTCATTGTTAAATACTTGGATGATAGGAATGTTGTTATAAAAGGAGAATGAACAAATGGAAACTTCTATCTAGTTGGTGATGTTCAAATATCATGTTATCTAAGAATGATGGAAGAAAATAATCTTTTGAATAAAAGGTTTGGGAACATGTGTTAGAGGAATATAAGAAATATAATAAACATAGAAAGTATCTTTGATATTCCTTACATTATTAGAAGAGATATTGTGTAGTTCCATATTCCAAAAAATGGTTTACTACAAAAATGGAACAGAAGGGAGTTATGATACATTCAACACATACCATATAGAGAATACGTTTTGATATTTTTGGGCCCATGAGAAAACAATAAAAAATATATAAGTAAATGATGTACTGTATTAACTACTTTAATCATATTACATTCATTATGTTTTTTAAACATAAATCATAGGATCTCAAAATGTTTAAGAGTTCCAGGTTAAGTTAATAATAATAATATTGATTTTATATGAAGGTTATTTTAATAGATAATAGTGGTGATTATAAAATTGATAATTTAAAATATTATTTTGAAAAGAATGTAATTCATCATGATTTTAGCACACCATACACAATATAAAAATATGGTGTTTCTGAAATAATAAATAGAAGTTAAGATGATATGGTGAAAATGTTGTGGATAAAACATTATACTTCTAGTTATTTTTTAGGCAAGATAATAGAGAATAATTTCATATTAGAAATTTATATTTCTATATGAAAAAACTATAATATTACTCCTTATGTGATTTATTATAAATGAACTCCTTTTTTGAATTACCTAAGAGTGTTTGGTTGTTTATTTATTATATAAATCAAATGTAAAAATCCTGGAAACATTGATTAGAGAGGTTTTGATGAAATATTTATTGTCTAAACACATAATGAAAGTGGATTCATGTTTTATAATGAAAAAAGTTGAATGATTTTTATCTATGAAGATTTTAAAAATTTTGAATATTTAGATTAGGAAGATTCACAAAAAATTATAGATATGAGGGGAATTAAAGATAAAGAAATTGTATTTTTAAAAGAAAAAAGTTCATAATGATAATAATAATGTTTAAGATAAAGGAAACAAATATTATGACTCATCCATTACAAGTATAGAGGAACAAGTATTTTCAATACATCCTACAAGTTGAGGAATAAATTGGAAGTACAAAAAATCATTGCAAATCAAAGTAAATAGGTTAAAACTAGAAAAATATCATGTTTAGTAAGACATAATTATTTATATTAAAAATTTGAGGCAAATTTATTGATTTATATTTGTAGAATCGAGAGTTTATTTATGTTATGAATAAATATCTAGATATTTTTTAGAGGAATTATACATGGGAAATTTTTCTCAAAATGAACAATAAAAATTATATGGGTGTCAAATGGGTTTTTTGAAACAAGTTGAGTTAGAAAGGTGAAATTACATGAAACAAGTCATGACTAATTTCTAAATTTTTTTTCTCACATTGAAATAATTTAATATTTTGGGAGCTTTTCTCTAGTGTAATAAATATATACTATTATAAATATTCATAAAATCTCAACAAAATAGAGATATAAAATTTTCCAGATGGATGTCAAGTTGGTTTTTCTGAAGGGAGTGATAGATAAAGAATTTTATACTAAAAAATAGGGTGGCATAATTCTTGGTAAAGATAAAATATATGAGTAAAAATTAAATAAGGTTCTGTAGGGGTTGAATTAAATTCTGAAAGATTGGTATTATAAATTGGTTACAAGCTTAAAAAATTTGAACATCAGGAAAGAAATATTTGATTGTAATGTCTATATAAAATAAAATCAATAGGTATCCCTCATTGAGATTTTATAAGTTGATAAAATTATATTCATAGGGAATGATGAAGAAACATATGAAAATTTTATAAGGATATGAATAAGTTATTTGAAATTTCTATGTTAGGATTAATGAAATACTTTTTTGGCCTAAAAACAACTCAAGAGAAAATATAAAAATTATTTTATCAAGATTTGAATTCTAAATAACATATCATGATGTTTGGAATGGAATATTTCATGAATTTTTATGCACCTATTTCAATGGTAACTGAGTTTTCAAAATATGGAGATGGTGAGGAGGATGATCATAAAGTGTATAAGAAATTTTGTGGATGATTGATGTATCTAATATCTTCAAGACTAGATATTCTATACATTATTACATTATGTGACAAATATCAAAGTGATCTACAAGAATAAAATATCATGGTTGGAATAAAATAATTATCATAGTTTTGAAATCCATAACTAACTTCAAAATAATGTAATAAATTGTAGGAAATATTGGTATATTTGGTTATACACATATAGATTGGATAATTTGTGTTTATGTTAGAATATATATATCTAGTGGAGTATTATTTTTAGAATAAATAAGTGTGGTTTTGTATATGAATAAAAAAAATTATATAAATATCATCACAACTGATTCATAGTATGTTTCTACCACTCAAGATACAATAAAACTAATATGGATAAAGACACAATTATAATATTTGTTTATTGATGTAATGATTTCTCTACTCTTGGGTTGTTAAAATATAGGTTCTATAAATCATATTAATGACCATATGAAACATTCTCATTCAAATAACATTGATACCAAATATCACTTCATCAAAGAGAATGTGGAAAATAATGAATTGGATTTGAATTTTATTCCTACAATATAGACATTTGAAAATATTTTCCATAATCCATTTCCAATAGAAATAATTCAAAAGTTGATATTGATCATTTTCATAGAACGTCGCCCTCTTAAGGGATAAAATATTAGAGTATATTACAAAATCATATTTTATTTGGATAGATTTTTTAATGGGGGAGAATTATATTATAACAGAAATCAATACATTGGTATATATTATACATATTAAGAGAAAACACATATTTATAGTGAGTTCTTCACAGGGGTAGGCATTGATTTTATCATTTTTTAACTTCTATAATTGTTTTTTGAATTTTTAATATGAAATGTTATTCTTATAGGTCGAATTTATTTTTGTGGCGAATGTTTCAATTATAAGGGGAAGTTTCTTGTAAGATATATGAAAAAGTGCCTTTAGTCATTGATTAGAGAAATCATAGTATTGATATTCAATGGTTTTTTTCCTACATAGTGTTCTATGGAGTAGTGTTAGAACTATTTAATAACAAATCCAATACATGAGTTACAAATATTCAATGATGTTTGTTACCTTTTTGGAATAAAATTAAAGGGGGGGGGGGGATTGTTGAGACTAGGAGGTTTTGAGTAGTTTTATAAAATCTACAATTGGTTAATATTTTTTGGGTTGGGCATGTTTTTAATGAATTTGGATGGATCAATCGGGTTTTATTTTGTTTTATTACTTAAATCAAATCATTTTATTAGTTTTTTCAATTTGGAGAATTATATAAATATGATCAGCATAAGTTTTGTGTTGAGAACATATCATATGAATCATAAATGTTTCATTGGATATATTGTTTGATGAATTATATCTAGAAATGATTTATTGTTCTTAATTTTTTTAACGTCATGATGGTTAAAAAAACTTCATGATCTAATCCTATGATAAATGGGGTAAAAATCATTATATGTACAAATATCGTAATATAAGTATCGAAGGAAGTTCATCTGATCGAAACCATAATTTTATGGTTTGGATTAGTAATGTTTTTGTTTGATGTTTATGATGTTTTGTATATTGTCGCAGTATAATGTTATGTGTTATTTAAGTGTAACAAATCATGCTACAAAAGGGTGACTCCCAATTTACTTAAATTGTTTAATGGTACATAAATAGTTATGAAGACTTATGAGAAAATATTTTGTGAATATTTATGTACATAAGAAAGTTGTTGATATACGAAGGGACATTGTCAAGGAGTGTCATCAGATGAAGACCATTAGATGTTCTCCTATAATGTTATCAGTCTGAGTCAATCAGATGAAACTTCTGTGTTACTGAAGAGTGTTTTATTTTTTACAATATCTATCATATGTACATATCTGATGTTGTGAAGGGATCTTTTTTTAGGATGATTATAGGGAAGTCATAATGTCATCAGATTGATGGGTTTTATTGAAATATTTAAATGGATATTTCTGTATAATGTTCATCGGTCATAGAATGGAAGATGAAGGCAATGGTAAAATATTTCTATTGAATTCCATTTCTTAGTGGATGTTTTGGACAAAAGAATTATGAAATGTTCCTATAAATTTATTTTGGAACGTCAGTTTAAGTTACTTTGGAAGAAATTAGTTTTACAATGTTTCACCAGATTCATGATAGTATAATGTCAAATTGGATCAATGGAATTATTGAATCATCATAAAGGTATCAAATTTGATTATGAAAATATGATAATTCAATACTATTAATATCAGAAACTAAATATCCTCATTTATTTTTGAGTTATAAGGTATTTTTAAAAGGACTATTAATGCCATGTGTTAAAGAGAACTCTAACCTTTTAGAAAAAATTATTTTAATATTCTTAGTGGTTTGTTTGAATTATTTAGTGGGATTTTTGAATCAATTCAATGGGATTCCATAAAATCACATAGGAACCTTTCCAATATAAAGGTGTATATCATGAACCGACCCAAATAACCTATCTATATGAAACCAGAATCAATCTTGACATGGCCCAAAGGGTATTCTTGATCCCTATGGGCTGGAAGCAATGGAATGTTCATCAAGAGAGGTCAGAAATGAATTATTTCTCAAAAAGGATAATAATAAAATGAAAATAATATAAGAAAATCATAAAAAGTTTTCATTCTAATACAGTTATCATGTTTGAAACTATTTAAGGTACAAAACCCATAAAAACAAGAAATCATGATCCAGTGATAACATCATCATAGTATCTTCTCAAAATAGGTGAAACACACGCACCACTCATCATGATCAACACCAAAGGTCCCTATATCAAGAACCTAAACCACGATCATGTAGATATTTTCATTTTCATGGGAATATTATAAGTGAGTATACAAATTTCCAAAGGTAAAGGTATGGTTTGGGGAAAAACCATGTAGAATTTTGCCTAATATTTCACAAAAATTACCATATAAAAGTCCCTTTAATCATAAATATAAATAAAACATGGACAAGAAACATTTTAACAGTTCAATTCAGAACATCCTTGGGGAAAGATTTCATTGTATTATAATAAAAGTTATTTTAAAAGTGAATTTCCATCAATGAAATAAAAAATAATAAATTTTATCAAAAGAGGATGAATAATAATTTTCATCAAAACTAACATGAGTACATCATTTTATAACACTTTCATGTTAAATAATTTTCAATAAAAAATAATCAGTTATATAACCATGTTTATGTTACCTAAAGTTAGGATTATACGTATAGATATTATCACACATTAAGGTATATCTCTCAATGTGCACTCATTTTAAGTCCTAAGAGTGGGGAAATAGTTATAAGACTATATGAATTGGAGATGATATCTAAAATATTATATCTCTTCTAAAAAGTAAAATCTATAATGGTTAATAGGATAGGATCCTTAAAGATTAATTTGATATGGTCTCTAAGGACTAATCTCCTAGTTGTGTAGATGTAATATGTGCCCAACTTGTCTTCTTCCTACCTAACTACCTAGGATCCCATGTGCTTCAAGGTGACTCAAAAAATTTCGGGGCTATCATTCAATTCCATCAATATCAATCCATTCAAATAATTATTCAATATTTCATTTCAAATTATCCCTTTGTTCATGTTTCAAAACATGAATTTATTTTCAAAAACCATTATCAAATCATTTTATAAAAAAAATACATCTCAAACCAAAAACCAATATCAAATGAATTTTATCAAAAAATATTTCCATTTTAATCAATCCAACTCACTTCAAATTATAAAAAACATCATTCCATTATATTTCATCAGAATCATGTTTCCCATCATCTATTTCACATTGGGAACATTTTTATGAAATTAAATTTTATTATGGAGTCCATTTTTAATGGAATTTCTTCATTCACACACCCCAAAATTTTAAAAACTATTTATCAGAGAATCAAATATGGCCTTAAAAAATCAAAAATCCATTTCAGTTTTAGAAAGAAATAATGGCTTCAAATGAAATTTCCTCAAGAAATAACTTAATATTATAAAATTTTTAAAAAACTGGATTAAGGTTTCTCTATATTCCGAAATATAATTGGAAATAAAAAATCGTCTTTTTTTATCACCAACCAGCATGTTGAAAATAAATTATCAAGAGTATCACAAAAATTAGAGAAACATTATTTCAATTATTTTTAAAAATAGTGTAGGATTTCTGGTTCAAAAAAGAAAATCCCAAATAAAAACAATATTTAACTTTGTATTTTAAAATGGATCTTGAATGTGGAATGTATAGAAAAATTTAAAATAGGAGTTATAACCTTTAACATGTCAAAATATTTTCAGGCCCATGATTTACATAGTTTTAAACCATAAAAATGGTGTTATAGGTATTTCTGGAAGAGGAAGAAAAAAATCAGGTTTAAAAACAATTACTTCATAAAAAGGATATTGTACATTGGTCACATTTTTTACCCTTACATAGCTCGTAGCTTCTATGTAAGTGAAATGGTTTTTACCCTTATGTCAGTTTCTTACATATACATACCTATAAAAAGTGTTTGATTACCATTACACATCCTTTAAAAACCCAGACATTCCCTTATATAGTCCAGGAGGTACCCTTATGAATCCTTTGAAAACATCGAGTTTCCCATATACATCATGGATTACCCATACATCGTTCACGAGGTACCCCAACATAGCTCATATAAAAATAACATTACCCTTACATACCTAATATAATACCCATACACAGTGCATAATATTGTCAGTCTTCTCTTATGTAGTGGGTGACATACCCTTATCTAACCCTTATAATTTTTGGGTTACATTTATAAAACACCCCCTATGTATGGGTAAAAACTTTTATCCTTATTAAGACCCCACACTCTATGTGAGGGTAAAAATTAATATAAAAATTACTAAAGTTCCTTTTAAAATTATCTTCAAAATAAAGATGAAAAGGTTTCTAAAGGGCATAGAAAGTCCCCAAAACATCTAAAACCAAATAAATATCATGAACTGTAGAATTTACCTAATAGAATTGATAGAAAATTTAAAATTCTACCACCATATATGTAACACGGCTATTTTTAGGTACTATACCATTTTATTATGTATTTAAATTTTCTATAATATGTAGGTTATGGTTCAAGAGTTCCCAAAAGGTTTTTGGATTCTTTTAGAAGTGTTTTCATAGGTAAACTATTTTAGAATGGTTAGTATTAATTGTTCAATATATCCAAGAAAAAGTGAAAGATACTTCTGGTATTCATAGGGCATGTGTATAGTTAGGGCATGGTTTCACCAAATCCTACACATTCCATGGGAAACTATGCATTTAGAGTCCAAGGGAAAATCATGTTTAGTGAATGATTTTTGAAATAGTGTAATCAAAAAATGTGACATATTGACCATGATATAGTATAACCAAATGATTATTTCATGATTTACCTAATCAATTTTCTATATGGGTGTTGTCCAGTAGCATGCACATGGATGGAACATGGTTTTCCAAACCAACTGACCTAATCAAGTAATGTTCATTAAATACATTAAAAGTTATATTATAAAATATATTAAAGCCCTAGAGCCCTAATTTTTCTTTTATTCTTATTGGGTCTAAATCTCATATTCTATCCTTTCCTCCCAAGATTATTCCCTTTTATATAGATGTTACTTTTGGTTATATCAATGTGACTTGGAGATCCCAAACCATCAGATAGTATTTTTACCTTATTTTTATTAAAAGATATACTCTTCCCCTATATATAATATCCATATATCAAGTCCATAATGAATATATTTAGGTGTTATTACTTGAATCTTGATGATTTATTATTGTTCCTATTTATGATATGTTTTAGTGATCCTAGATCTAGATTTTTTTTATTGTTCTTCTTCATTTTCATATTAAATTAAGAGGTAGGTGGCTTATCTCTCATATGTACTATTATAATAGATGAAGGATTAGTTTATTTAAATGGTTTTATTGGATTTTCAATTGAAATGTTATGTGATTATTTTAAGTAAAATATTTTTTAATACATTTTTAAATTTGGTAAAACTATATGAATTTTTGAAAACCATTTTTGATTGTAATTTTGAATTTATGTTTTTTAAATTATTAAATAATTTTAGAATTTGAAAAATGTTTTATGCAATTATTTAAATGGAAATGTTAAATTATTTGGTAATGACATTTTCATAATTGGGTTGGTGTGTTTATAAATTGGATGGTTGTTGTTGGAAGTTCAAACATCATGGTTGGACATATTATGGTCATGAAGTATCACCATAAATAGTAACAAAAATATTGATGTATGTGTGTGTGTATTAACATGGGGATAGTTGTTCCATGTTTTAAAGAAATAAAATAATATTATTTATGGGGTTTTCACATGGATTTAAGTTATAGATTTATTTAAACAATTTATCTATTTTCATCTATTTTATATGTAATTATATAACCATTTCTTTTTCATGTTGTGTGTGTTGGTAAGTGTCTAAGGATTTACTTTTGAGTTCATACATACTCCCTTCTTGGGAACTTTTGTGCATTTTTAGATGTCACATACCAATACACAGTGAAGGTAATGGTATCATATTTATCTAGATGATTATTGATACCATGGGCATGGAAGTTGGTGTTGGATCTTAGATCTTGAATGAGTGGTACCTAGGATCCTATAACATTAATGATGTTGATTCAACTTGTCTTTTGGTTTTTTCAGTTTATATTCCATGTTTCGTTTTCACTTTTATATTTTAGCATTACTATATTCTATGTCTGGTTCAATTAATCATTCCCATGTATAATATTGGATGATTTTATGTTTATATTTTATTTTTTAGTTATTTGGTCTTCTTTAAGGTATAATCAAACCCAATAGTTCTATTAATACATTAAAATTTAATTTTACCATTTAATTTTTTAGGGATGTCACCTATGTTTAGTAGAACTTCATCTCTTCTCAAGTAAATGAGTTGGGGTGGTATGTTGCACATGGTATCATACATGGTTGTTCTATATCAATATTTGGACGGTATAAAATATATAGGAATGTACAAAAATGAATTGTATATCTTAAAAATATGTTTCTAAATATTTTTTTGAACTTCAAGTTAACAAGTTGTTCAGGGGGAGAATTTCTAAGGAACTCATAGGTATATTTTCATCCCATAATTATGGATTTAGTTTATGAGTATTTTATATCATGAATTATTAGAAAGACTTCCCACTACGATTTTTTTGTTCATTTTTAGTTTGATGATATATGAAAATTATTAAAAAGGAACTTTTGAAACTTATGTTTATTATTTATATCCAATAGGGATTGGAATTTTATAAGCCTTCAGTTGTTAGTGAGTGTTGCCTAAATAGAAATTTTTTTCATGTTATAGAGAATAGAACATGGTATATTCTCTAAGAATCAACATGAAAAGGCTACTAAATATGTGGCTTCACCTGGGACATAGGTAAATAACCAACTTTTCTATATAATGGTTTAATATTTTAAATCCATTGATAGTGAAAATATTAATGATGATCCTCATCAAGTATACCACTATATTTAATTTCATAAATATATGAAATCAATCTCATAGGGGAATTATGATCATAAAATATAAGAGGTGTGGATGAATCGATGAAACAAATATTCAAATTATTGGGTACTCAATCTGAGTTAAATATTAAGTTAGAAACCTATATTTTTAGGATATTTCAATCCAATTTCGGGTTATAGAAACATTTTAAAAATTTTCAATTTCATTTCATGAGTAGTCATTGAATAATTTTTCAACAAAAAAATTCATCCTCATACAATATATATTGAATGAATAATTTATTAATTCATCCTAAAACAAAAGAATCTATTTTTTATAGAATATTAACCCATCTTTATGATCTTAATCTACTCTTACATGTAATTTTATCCCCATGAATCATTGAAGGAACGCGTCATTGAGTCTAGAAAACAGAATAATATTCAATCTATGATAGTTATTATTTTCATTATGTATTACTTGGATATTGAAAATAGTGAAATAGTTAAAAAAAGAAATCTCCTGAGATTTGGCGGGAAAGATTTTGTTAATCTCCATGGGAACAGGTGGGAACTAATATTATAGTAATAATTGGAAGAGGGATTGAAAATTACAAGGTGGTGAATCATCTCAAAAACAAACCACAATATTAGTTAATTTCATTCCACAACCCAACATAAGGCATGGTTGTTTCCTATATAGTCATAATTCAATTTATAAGTGAGAATGTATGACACCACCTAGACATTATCATTACTATAATAATTTGGTAAATAACCCCTATTATTATCTTTTCATTCCAAAATATTTTGATGGATATGGATATCAATTTTCTCATACATCCTATGCTTAAATGGCATGATATTTTTAGAATTCCTCTCAACAAAATAATCGAGTGATAAAAGGTGATTCTAGGCTCACCATGAATCATTATGTGAGAAACCTAATCATGGAAAGAAGTATCCTGGAGGAGATATTGAGATTATTTATAGTGATGAAAAAATGGATCATGGGTGTTCAATTAGAATATCTTCAAGTGCGATGTATGATTCTTTTGAATTGTATCATCATACAATACTTTTTTGATATAGGTGTTCACACTCTTTTATTGCATCACATTTCTTAGATCATATGGGTTTTAATGCTATAGTGATGCCTCATATTTTTAATCATCCTGAACCTCTAGGAAAATGATAATGTTTATAAATTAATTGTAAAATCTATTATATAAGAATTTATGGAGATGAATTGGTCAAGGATTTAACTATTCTTTAAATGGATGCCTATGACCTGATTTTGGGAATAGATTGTTTTACATTGTTCAATTCCCACATTGTCTGTTATTCTTGGCAGGTTAGTTTCAAATCCTATGATAGTGCTAATCATCTCTTTAAATGATATTAGGATATGATTGAATGTATAGTAAGACCATTAGTACTAGAGGTTGGGACTATCTCTGATTAGTTAGAAACAGTTACTTTTACATCTATTGATGAAATCAAAAATAGATATACTCCATCATTTGTTGAAAAATTTCCTAATGTGTTTTCCATATAATATATCTATGTTTCCAAAAAAAAGATTATTAAATTTTATTATTCATATTTGAAAAATAACTATTCCTATTTCAATTCCATCTTATAAGGTGAAACCGATTGAATTGATGGAATTGAAATTATAGATGAATGGTTTAGAAATCGAAGGGTAAATTCGACCGAGACCATCTTCGTGAGTAGCACTAGTTCTTTTTTGAAGAAGGTAGATGGAAGTCATAGAATCTGGGTAGATTATCAAAATATCAACCTGTTTAAGATAAATAATTAGTATAATCTTCCATTAATTGAAAAATGTTTTGATAAATCTTGATTATTTTACTAGTTCTCTAAAATTTACTTCTGATCAGGCAGTCACTAATAGTGAGATTTGATTGTGGATATTTTGAAGAAAACCTTAAAATGTTATTATTAACACAATTAATATGTTTTTATTCCCATTGGACTTTTGAATTTTCTTTTGGTTTTTATGGAATTAATGAATCAAATCATTCAAAAAGGTTCCTTGATCCCTTTATAGGCACATTATTTACGAAATTGTGGGGTATTCTAGGATGAATTTTGATCAAGAAAAAAAATTGGCTATAGTGTTGGGTATTTTCTAGGAACATCACCTTTATACTAATCATTTATAGTGTGATATCAAGATATAATAGGATCATTTACTTGTCCATATAATTTATCAAATTGGATTTTATGAGGATCCAAAAATATATATATGTTGTTATCTCTTGGAAACCACTGAAGAATGTTTATTAGAACCATAGTTTTCCTCTCTTTGTAGGATATTACGACAACTTTGTTTGTTTTTTTCATGACTAGCCTCTCTACTGATATATTTGATATTGAAAGGGATTCCTTTCCAATTTAGTGGCGAGTTCCCAAAATATTATGAAGAGCCTAATGTTCTAATTATGTTAGCAATTACTCTATTTTCTTCGTAGACATGATTTGGTTATGTGGTCTATTGTGATGTATTTAGATATGGTATGGGTTGTTATATAATATAGGTAGATTGAGTTATTTCTTATGGCTATGGAAAAGAATAGGTGGATGGAAAGAACTACACAAAAATGACTTGTAATTGGATTATGTCTCTCATTCCTTGAAAACATTGCATCATTATCTTTTTGGTGATAAATTCGTAGTGTTCAAGGATAAAAAAAATATGTTACACATTTTCTCAGAAAGAGACTTTATCCTATGGAAATAGATATGGATGTAATATCAGTATATATTTTACTTCAAATTGATTTATATACCATGTAACATGAAAGTTTGATTTATATTCCGTGAGTAGGAAGTCATACAATCCGTAATCTAAAGAGGCTTTGGATCAATGGAAACTAATATTGATTATAGATGATATACATATGAATTTTTCTCATAATGTAGATGTTTCAATTTAATTTCTAATTTATATTGTTGATGTTATATTTTAGAAGGTTAAATATTCTAAGACATCCAATCCTAAATGTCTAACCATGAGTTCAAAACCCAATATTGGGGGGACCATTGAGGGATGGTTGATATGTGAGAGATCTGTGAAATTTTTTGAGTTTAGATTATGGTTCCTCCAAACTATCTGGGACAAATTATTTCATCTTACAAACATTAAAGATGGGTATTTCATACTGGTACCCATAAGATGTATGAAGTGATAATATCATACTTTTAGAGGGATTTCATGATGAGGAAAATGGACGAATTTATCTTGATATGCCCACCTACTAGCAGGTTAAATAGGAGAATTAAAGAATGGATGGTATATTGAAATATTTAATAATTCCTATATATAAATGAGATAAAATATCTATGTATTTTTTCACAATACTAAAATAAATGGATAGTAAACTCGATTCAATATGGTTGATTGTTGATCAGTTCACAAAGCCGGAACACTTCATCCCTATTCATGAATCAAATATGGATGAAGACTTCTCCAAAATCTAAATTCGGTAAGTTTAAAATATTCCCGGTGTTCCTGTTTAAAACATGTATAACTAGGACCCATGGTTTTAATCTTCATTTCAAAAGTCTTTGTAACATGCCCTTTAATCCTAATTGATTGTGATCACAGTGTATCATCCTCAAACAGATGGACAATATAACCAAAAAATCTAAATTTTGTAAGACATTATGCGAGCATGTGTAAGGGATTTTGGAAGTTCATGGGATGGGAAAGTTCCATTAGTGGAGTTTTCATATAATAATTATTATTATACCTCGATAAACATTTCACCTTTTCAAGTGTGGTATGGTCATCCTTCTTATCCCCCCCCCCCGCTTTATTGGGTGGAAATTGGAGTACTTCACATATTAAACCCATCCATGTTCATGATACAAAAAGGAAATGTTATATGATAAAAAAGAGGATTGTGAAAGCTTGGATTCATTATAAATAATATGCGAATGAACATCCAAGACCATTATCATTTGATGTGAGTGAAATTATTTTCTGCAGAATCCCTCCAATGCTAGGGAAGTCATGTTTTTGTAATAAGGAATGTTTTATCCTCTATTCATTGGTCCTTTTGTAAACTTGAACGAGTTGTCGGTGTGTTTTATTAGTTACATTTTTGAACATATTTTCGTGACATGTGCAATTTATTATAATTTTAATTTTTACTTATATTATTTTCAATAACCTAGTTCATCTCTTAAAGAACATTGATAGGATTTGAGTGTGCGTTTTTAATAGAATGTTTTAAAAAATGGTGTGATTTTGAAATATGTTTAATGAAAATAACATAACATAAAGAGTTTAATAGTTGATAGATTAAAGTGTTTTTTATGAATTACGAGAGAAAGGGTTCATTGTGATTTATCTACACACATTTCATGTTCATTATTCATAGATATTCATTAATGATTAGAGTAATTATTTGCATGAAATTAATAGGAATCCTGATTAAATACTAAGCCTTTATTTCATTCCTTGAAGAACCAAACCATGACATAAGAATTTTATAGTCAAGGTCCAAAAAATATTCATGTAATAAGAGATTCCAAATCATATTTAAATCTCAGTAATGTGGGTAATAAATGTATTCTTCTGTTGTCCAATTGGAACAACAGAAGTCATTCACTCAAAACCTCACACGGATAGGTATGAAATTAAATGAAAATAAATCACATGAATCAAAAAAGAATTCAAATAAGATATAATTTAAGAAACATTCAAATAAAATTTTCAACACCCAAATAACTCTAAACCAATATAAAATATATGAATCAGAACTCCCTTGACATGTGTTTAGCTCCCTCCCAATGAATGCCCACTGTTTAGCTCGACATTAGGAGGAGGATGAAGCTTAGGTGGAATTAAATCTTCATTCATGGACCCCCTACGAGGATAGGGGCATCTAGAACTTCTTGGATAAGAATAAGACTCTTTTGGGTCTACAGAATACTAGAGCTTTTCCTCCAGGCCGAACTTGCAAATGAGGAGCCCAAGCTTCAATTTTATAGGCAAAGTAGAATGTGGTTTTTCTCACACAGATTGTGTAAAACAAATTGTTCCATGGTTTTTGATCAATAGATAGTAGAATATAACTTTTTAAAAAACTATAAACATGTTACCCAACTTACTGAATATCTCCACAGAATGTTTGGAACCATTTTGACTAATAGAACCAGAGATATGGGCAAATCACATCACACCACTTTTGACTTCTTTTATATTCAGTGTGCTTGAAAGATTAGTTTTGTTGGGCCATCAGATGGATGAATATGTCTTGGATACCTTCATATGAATTTTAACCCCATGAATTTTGGAAAAATGCATATTATGGAAGCACATTTAGATGTATAGTTAAGTAGAATCATGCAGTTTTGTAAATTCATGTTCTTTGAACCAACACAGATTGGACCATTATTCTTGGACATCTTTAGGGGCCCTCTAGATCACCTCCACATTCATGGAATTTATCAAAAAAGTATCATTGAAATTTTTTAAGGTGATACAAAAATAATGTAAATAATCATGAAACATATGAAATTTGAGTAATTCTATTTTCCTAGAGTTAATATGATCTTACCATATTCTTACCAAGATTCTATGTTCTCTAATAGAAGAAACTATTGTTCTACTCAAGAGGACTTCCAACAAGTTGTTTTGATGTTCAAGAGTTGGCATGGTTTAATTTATAAAAAAATATATGGAACAAGAGCAGTTTTTAATCTCTTAAGTAAAAACATGTCAAAATTCAGAAAGTGTTAACAATGAATTTAGACACTAATTACGTAACAAATTGCATCACTTCCCACTCAATATCCTCATTGTCCATTAGTGTGGGTCACAACCGATCAGTGAATAATAATGCATAAACACTTTCTTTTATCAATTTTATTTTTTCTTTTTTGTTTTATTTTTTGTCAATATACAAAGAAATTTTATTTTATTTTTCAATTTTCATTGTAGATAAAGAGGGAAAATTCTTAAAATAATAATAAAAATGTCTTAGAAACCCACTACCCCAGGAAAATTTGTGAACCCTTTCTATTTATCAATAACAATGACTCATTACTAATATTCCTATGGAAATACCCACTCCCCCCCACTTGTTGAATGTACAATAAGAATGTACACAATAGATGGTTAGGTAGTGGAAAATAATATTGTAATGTGGATACCTAACATTATTTTCATGGTCTATAAGGCTTATGAAGGGTAATATTTTAAGGTGGAAAAAATAGACGTTAATTTTACAAAGGTTTTTTCAATGAATGATGGCATCTACAATGAATGTTGAAAACATGAATCATATGGATTAAAATAGAATCATAGAATGTTCTAATTTCTCTAAATGACTCAAGACTCTCATGAAGGTTATCAAAATGATGAATTTTTAATAATGGGAATAGAATGTATCTCAGGTAAGGGATTAAAATATTGGTTAGTGATAATGAGGAATAGGTTTCAAAAATACATATAACACCTAAGAATGATTTTAAAATATAAATTCTCGTCAATGCTTTCATATCAAGATTCATTTAAAAAACATTTTTCCAAAAAAATTTGAATTTTCCACAAAATAGAGTTAAGAATTCAAAAACATTTGGAATTATTTTAAAAGAAGAATATTTTTTCAAGATGAAATTAATATTCTAGAAGAAATGTTATGGATTCAACTAGGGGAATGTGGAAATACTATTCATCAAGGTAAAAAGAAAAAAATAGGAAAGATGATGAAAATTCCTAACCAACCTAATAATATACCCACCCCCACACCAAAAGTGTACAGTTTCCTCACTATACTAAAATATAATGTGTGAAGGAAGGATAAAACCTATTGAGTGTCATTCATATATTTCTTCATGAAAATGGAGTTCCCCTATTGGGGACTCCTGAATGGATTCTTTGAAGTGCATTAGCCAAAGCACATTGACAGTAATGGTTTGATCGGTTTCATTATTTTGAACTGGGACAACACTAAATGAAGAGAAATTTGTAACAGTGTATGGTCCAATCCACCAGGAAAAAAGAATAGCTGGATGCAACATTAGCCTTACCTTTTAGAGGAGGACCTTTTACCCAATGTGGAACTGATGATGAAGGAAGAGATGATTGTGGGTAGCCTTTGATTTCTCCTTATAAATCCTACAGTTCTCATACACATCTCTTATCATTTAATCCAACTCTTGAATTTTAATCTTCCTATGATCACCTACACCAGAATGATTTGAATATCACTGTTTAAAGGCCCTGTAGGCTTGATTCCCTATCTCAATAGGGAGGTGAAACCTCTCTCCAAACACAAGCCCATATGTTGACATGCCAATGTGAGTTTTGAAAGCAGTACGATAATACCATAAATAATCCTCAAGTCTAACACTCTGATCTTTTATGTTAGGTTGAACAATTTTTTCACGAATCTGTTTTACCTCCATATTAGACAATATGGCCTAACCATTGGTCTCTGGGTGATAAGTAGTAGAAACTAGATGCCCGAACTCATACCAATTCAAAAGAGATTGTATTGTTTTGTTTAAAAAATGAGAACCTTGGTCACTAATGATGATCCTAGGAAATCCAAAACAATAGTATATTTGGGTTCTCAAAAATTCCACAACAACTTTGGAATCACCATTCATTATGGCATGTGCCACTTCCCATTTTTAAACATAGTCCACTCCTAGAAAAATGTAATGGATCCCAAATGAATTGGGGAATGGACCCATATATTCAATGCCCAAAACATCTAAAATTAGAGGGAAGTGAAAGGTTAGCTGTGGAAATTCATTTCATTTAGATTCATTCCCCATTATATTACTGTGAGAATAAGATTTATAAAAAATCATGAGAATCCCAAAATAATGCTGGAAAAAAGTGACCAGAATCATTGACCTTGTGAGGAGTCTGTTGGGGACCAAATTGGCCCCCACAAGAAATAGTGTGGAAGATCCAAAAGATAGACTGAAACTCGCTATCGGGAACACAACGCCTAAAGACATGATCACTACATGTTCACCAATGGTAGGGGGATCCCAAATGTACCAATGGGTCTCATGTTTTAGATGGGAATCCTGGTTTTTATTGAAATCAATAGTAATGGAAGATGCTACAAAATAATTTTTAATTTCAACATACTATGTAATAACATCTTGCACCTGGTACAATTATACATTTTCAAACATGTAATTTATGGGAATACAGTGGGATTGTTTAATTTATGAGGATGGGTGAATCCTAATGATATATTCAACTACAAAATTATCCTTTTATTTTTAACCACTAATTTCTAAATTTAATTTTTGAAGGAGGAGCATCCAGTGAATTAGACGTGGTTTGGCTTCCAGTTTCATAAAAAGATACCAGATGGCTGCATGTTTTCAGAAAACAATGTCTTTTCCCCCTAAATGGTAGGACCTGAATTTTCCGTAGGAAAACAAAATGTTATGAAATTATTTTTCATCTGTGGCATAGTTTTCTTGGGAAGGGTATATTGAGCATGAGGCATACACTATGACATGTAGATCCTGGTCGACCTTTTGTGATAGGACTGCCCCAACTATATAGTATGATCCATCACACATGAGCTCAAATGGTAAATTCCACTTTGGTGGTTGGATTTATAGGGGTGACATGAGACTCCTTTTTAACTTATTTAAATCATTATAACATTATTTATCAAAAAACAAATCCTTTTTCTTTTTGAAGTAATCCTAAGAGGGAGTGTGAAATTTTACAAAAGTCACAAATGAAAAGACTGTAAAAAATAGCATGACCTAGGAAATACCACACAAGATATATATTTTTAGGGAATAGTAAGCAATAAAAGACGTCCACTATTTATTTTTATACTTAGATACCATCCCCAGAAATGGAATTCCCCCAAACTATACCTTGTCTCACCATGAAATGGAAGTTATCATAAATTAATATGAGATTCCATTCAATATCATGATGTAGAACTACACCTAAAATACTCAAACATTTAATAAAAGAGGATCTATATATTGTGAAATCATCGATGAAATTCTCTAGGTAATCCTAAAAATACTAACCACACAATGCTGGAAAATACCCAGAGCAATGCTCTGAAAAATTGAACCCTTCTATAGGAAAATGTACCAAAGTGGAAAGCAAATCCTTTCTTTTCTAGATACTCAAGGGAAATATGAATCAGAATGTATCTGGAATAACCATCAATAAAATTGTAATGGGACTTCTCTTATATCCTCTCTAGAAATTGGTCATCAAATGGAAATGGGAAATGGGCCTTCCTAGTGTGTTGGTTTAGTAGGTGATAGTCTATGAAGACACACCGTATATTATATACATGTGTTAGAACCAATTAATTATTAAGATTTTTTATTAATGTATGACTGGGTTTTTATGGAACTACATGAACCAGACTGACCCATTGTATTTCAGAGATGGGGTAAATGATTCCAACAGCCAATAATTTTTTTACTTCTTTTTTCAATACATCTAAGAGGTTTGGTTTCAGTCAACATTGTGCATGACTCACTAGTTTCACATCATCATTTAAAAAAAATATGATGTGTATAATTTATTTTCAAATACCCATAATGTCCAAAACTGTCAATCCCAATGCTTGTTAATACTCTCTCAAAAGTTCTATTAGTCGCATTTTATGCTCCGGGGGGAGGGGACATGTAGTGATGGTATGAAATGTGTTTTTGTTATCAATATATTAATATTTTAAATCTTGAGGTAGTTATTTTAGTTACAATTTAGGTGGACTGTGGATTTATGATAGTGTGTGTGAATGTGAGTGGTCAGTAATCATATTTTACTTCTCACTCATATAATCCTCATATGAGGAATGAGATTTTTCAAGATTAGTAGTATCATTAATAGTCATTTGATTTTTAGTGTTCAAGAAATTATTAATTAATAAACAGGTATGACACTTTTCGAGACCACCACATCAATAAATGGATGATTCATTACCATGAATTTCAATCAGTGATGATAACTCAGAAAGGGGATTAGGGGAAAGAAAAGATTTTTTAACTGGGGAAGGGAGTGCCTCAATAGAATTAACAGAAAGAGAAAAATGTTCTTCTGAGGGATTCTACATGGCATCAAATATATTTAAGTGGATAGTGTCACCACCAAAATCCATAGATAATGTTCTATTGTGGACATTAATTATAGTTGTGGTGGGTTTCAAGAAGGGACTCCCCAATATAATTGGGGCATGTACATTTATCATATCATCATCTGTTTTTAGAACATAAAAATTTGTTGTAAAATTTACAATTCTCACCCTCACAAGAAAACCCTCTCACACACCATTGGGGTGTTCAATACATAAATTTTCAATTTGAACAAAAATTATTGCAGGTTTGAAGTCCCCGAACTACAATGAAGAGTAAATGGAGTGAGGAATCACATTTATATTAGCACATAAATCAAGTATAGAATTTTAAAATGAATAATTATCAATGGTTCGTGGAATTGATAATGTTCTCAAATCATTATATTTGGAAGGAAGTAATGGATCTATCAATTCAGAGATGTTCCTCCCCAAGATCTCCTTTTAATCTCCATGATGTCACCTTCGGTGTGTACACATATCCTTTAAAAACATGATGTATCTTGGAATTTTTTCCATGAAATCAACCAGGGGGATTTAGACCTAAACTTTTTGTAAAGTTTCCATGATTTATGTATCATGTTTTATTTATTGTTTTCTCTTGGTTGGGAGGAAATTTGGGGAAATTGAAGAGGAACAGTTGGGCATGGAAACTCATCAACAGAAACACTCTTTCCATTGGAATAGATTCTCTCAGAAAAATGTTTTTCAACATTTGGATCATTTTCAATGGTTGGGAAAGCGGTTTCCTTATGAGGGGATTAATTTATTAGTGGGGTCATTTTTTTATTTGAGTTCCACTCCTAAGGGTTATTGTACTGACATTTACATTACACATCGGGTTGACAAATGGATTAGAAGGTAGTTTACCCAACCCATGGATTTGGATTTCCCCCAACGAGATGAAAAGTTGGCCTAATTGGGTTTTTATTTCTTGCATGTATTCTTGGCTGTTTTTTTGGAATTAGATATTATCGGAAACCATTTTTTTCATCATATCTTCTTGGATAAGATCATGTTTTGGAGGGGTTGTTGGAAAGTCCTTTGTTGTGGTTGAACGTTTATTTATTATGGTGGTTGACAACTCTACCCTAGCTCATTCCATGGTTGTATAGGTTGGTTTAAATAACCCCTTTTCTATAGGTTTTATTGTCTTTCCACCTAGGATGGAATGGATAGTATGGATCTTTCCTAAAGGGTGGGTTATAGGGGTGGCTTGGAATGAATGTCTCACAACTCATAGAAGTATCTCTTAGTTGGGGAATAGATAGAGTAGTGGGTGTCAAAAAAACATTTTCCACAATGGATGGGAGTAGGATATTGGTATTTCATTACGGAAAGAAATTTTTTTCGAAGAAGGGTATATACCTATTGAATCTTTGTTTCCACCTTCTTCTCAAATCCGGTACATTGCAGCTCATGGACACCTAAAATGGGTACAGTGGACCATGAACCAAATTTGATAGTGTTTTGTACCATGTTTTTAATTAGGGTTCTTTACGGAATTGTGTTTTTACCAACAAATTCACCACCTACACAAGCATCAATTGTTTTTCTATCAATATGAATTAACCATTCATAAAAATACCAAATTAAATGTTGAACACTTATTTGGAGTTGTGGGAAAGATGAACATAACATTTTAAATACTTACCAATGTTTATGTAATGTTTCCACTTGTGAATTTCATATACCACAAATTTTTTCCCTTAAAGTTATTGTTTGAGAGGCTATGAAACAATTTTCATGAAAAAGGCATTTCATGTCTTCCAAGCCTCTTATTGGGGATTAGGCATAATATAATAAATCTTTTGTTTTATATTATAAATAAATGGGTAATTTTCTATGATTTAATTATTTTTCTTCCACATTATCAGGTTTATATGTGGAAAAGTAATATGAAATTTATTAAAGTGATTATGTGTATCCTCTCTTACGAGTCCATGGAATCATGTAAATAAGTGAATTGGACTAGATTTTAGTTCAATATTTTGTACCTCTCCATGTATTTGAATATATCTGGGTTGGATATCATCATCATGCGAGGTTATTTATTTTAATTTCCTATTATTTTTTTCCATTTTATGCATGTTTACTTCAATTTTTATGTCTATTACAAATGAAGTTGTAGAAGGATCAAGAGGAGTGTTGATGTTTTTTTGTCCTCATTCAAAGGGTTATCTTATCTATCTCACTATCACTGACACAAGAACATCTCTGGTCTGGGTTTGAATGGTGGTAGGTCTCCCGAAGTAGAACACTTAATTCATAGAACTTAAAAAAAATCAGAACACAAAAAGATTGGTAAAGGTATAATATAAAAAAAATAAAATTCACAAAATTTACCAAAATATTATCGAAAACACACACTAAAAACCAAAGATATCCTTAGAAAACGATGAAAAAATTTGACTGTGTTGTCATGAAACATAAAATTGATTATTATTTCAATGTTTATTTATAGCATAGGGAAGAATATAGGTCATTATTCAAGTATAATTGATAGGTTTAGAGTATGCATTTTTAATAAAAAGTAATAAAAAAGGGGGCATGATTTGGAAAAAAGATTAATGAAAATAACTTAACTTAAAGACTTTATAATTTGATAGATTAAGGTAGTGTTTTAAAAATTATGGAAGAAATGGGTTATTGTGATTTCACTACACAAATTTCTAGTTCATTTTTCTTTGGTATTTATTTAGGTTTGGAGTAATTATTGGGATTAAAATAATTGGAATCCTGATTAATTCCAAATCCATTATTTCAATGCTTGAATAACCAATAAATGATATAAAAAATGTATTGTAAAGGTCCAGAACATATGCAGGGAATAAGATATTCCAAATAATATTTAAATCAAATGAATGTGGGAAAGAAAAAGAGTCACATGTTGTCCAATTGGAACAACACAAGTCATGCACTCAAAACCTCACACTGGTGGGTTAGAAATTAAGAGCAAAGCAATCGTATGCATAAAAATAAGCATTCAAATGATAAATAATTTATGATGATGGAAAATAAATGTTTTAAAACCAAAATCAATTTGATTCAATAGCTAATATAAGCATAATAACTCACTTGAAATGTGTGTAGCTCCCTCAAAATGAACGCCCACTGTTTAGCTCGACATTGGGAGGAGGAGAAAGACCATGTGGAACTCCATCTTCATTATTGATCCCCTGGGGAGGATATGGGACTATATGACTTCATCGATGAGGATAATACTCCTTTGGGTCTCCAAAATACAAGATATTTTCCTAATGGACCATATTATAAATGAGGATCCTAGGATTCCATTTTATATGCAAATTTGAAGGTGGTTTTGGCCACGCAGATTGTGTAAACACACATGGCGCCTGGTGTTCGACAACTAAGAAGTTGAATATCACTTTAGAAAAAACTAGAAAAATCTTTCAGAAGATCTTAAATAACTCCACAAAATGGATGGCACCATTCGGACAACTAGATCCCAAGAAATTGATAGATCACAACACACAACTATTGAAATCATGGAAATTCGATGTGCTGGACATATAAGGTAGGTTGGGCCACCAGATGGCCGAATGAGGCTTTGGTCATTCATATGAAATTTATCCAAATTAATATTGGAGTAACCCATAAAATTTCATTCCATTTGAATGTAAAAATAAGTAGAAGTATGCAGTTTCATAAACTGGTATGCTCAGATCCTACAGAGATTGGCCCATTTTTCTTGGACTTCTTCTGGGGCCCTCCAAATCACCTCCAATATCTATGGAATTATCAAAACAAGTAACATTTACCTTTATAAAATTGATAAACTAAACTAATGTAATCGAACATGAACTGAAATTTTTTATTATTTTTATAATATTCAATACATAACTATGTTAACACAGTGGTGTAAGGGTGAAAATGAAACAGTGAATTATGGTGCGATCACACCCCCACACCTAAACATTTGAAATCCTTAGAAACGCCTTATATCATAATCAAATCTCACTCCTAAATCAAAGGTGAGTAAATTTCAAATATTATTATAAATTTAAATTCATCATCTCTCATTTAGGAAATAAGTTTTTCAATTATTTTTATTCTCATACATTCGAATTTATTCAACTTTATTTGTTCACCCATGCAACATGTCACAACCTACATTCCATAGAAATTTTCCCTCTTCCCTCAAGCAGTATATGAAAGTGGATTTATTCTCTTTTCCTAGAGTTTATGTGATCATACCATATTATTACCATGATTCTAAGGTATCTACAAAAAGAAACTAGTTTTTTACTCAAGAGGACATTCAACAGGTTGTTTCGAGGTTCATGGGTTGGTAGGATTTAATGTATAAAAAATATAAGGAAAAATAAGAGTATTTAATCTCTTAAGTACAAAACATTTCAATATTCAGCCATATTTTACAAAAAATATACACACTAATCCATTCAAAAATCATATCCATTTAAACTCACTATCCCCATTTTCCATTTTCATGGGACACAATGGATTAGTGAATAATAATGAATAAACATCCTATTTTTTCTACTAGTTTTTTTCTTTTTGTTCTAAATTTTGTCATTGTATATAACAATTTTTTTTATTTACAATTTTCATTGTTGGATAAAAGGGATAATTTCCAAAATAATGATAAAATATTGCTTGTGAACCCACTGCCCAATGAAAATTTATGCACTCTTTCTACTAATCCATAACAATGATTCATTCCTAATAATTCCCATAAAAATACCCACTCCCCCACACATACTGAAAGTTAGAAAATAATGAACACAATATATGGGTAGTTAGTGATAAATAATCTTGTATTGTGTCTACCTAATAGTAATTTCATGTTCTTTAAGGAATAAGAAGGGTAAAATGTCACAGTGGCCAAAAATAGATGTTAATTGTACAAATGATTTTTCAATGAATGGTGGCCTCTAATATGAATGTCGAACACATGAATCTTATGGCTTAAAATAGAACCATGGAAATTTTTAGTTTCTCTATATCATTTGAGACTATCAACAAAGTGATTAAAAGGAAGAATATGTAACAAATAAAACAGAATGTCTATTATGTAAGGGATTAAAATATTGGTCAGTGCTAATGAAGAATGGGTTTCAAAAATCCATTAAACACCTAAGAGTGATTTGAAAATATAAATTCTAGTAAAATATTCTATATAAACATTCATTTGAATTTTTTTTCAAAAAAAATGTGAATTATTCTCAAAATTGACTCCATAATAAAAAATTAATTGGAATTCTATTAATTTGGGTGTCTTTTTTGATGATAAAATCAATATTTTTGCATAAAAGAGGGATAAAACAGGGTGAATGTGGCAATACTATAATAAATTGAAAAATAGAAAAAGAAGAATGATGATGAAAATTACTAACTAACCTATGAATATACCCACCCACCCACCCCTCACACACACCTAAAGTGTGCAGTGTCCTCACTATAAAAAAAATGCGGAAAGGAAGGATAATACCTAGTGAGTGTCATTCACAGATTTTTCTTAAAAATGTAGTTCCTCATCTGTAGAATCCACAATGGATTCGTGGAATTGCATCAACCAATGCTCATTGACAGAGATGGTTTGCTTGATTTCTTCATTTTTAACCTAGAAAACACCAAATGGAGAGACATCAGTAATACTGTCATTTACAAACCATCAAGAAAGAAGCTTATCTGGATGAAAAATCAGCCATACATTATAGGGGAGGACAATATTTCCGATCTATAGCTAATGATTAATGATGAGATGGTTGTGGGTAGCCTTGGTTCACTCCTTATAATTCGTAGATTTCTCATTTGCATCTCTTATAATTTCCTCCAACTCAGGAATTTGTAGCTTCTTTTGAGCACCTTCACAAGAATGATTAGAATTGCATTGTTTAATGAACCAGTTATATTGAAGATCCATCTCAATAGGGAGGTGACTGCTCTTTCCAAACTCAAGCTAATATGGTGACATGCCAATGGGAGTTTTGATAATAGTATGGTATGCCCATAAGGAATCCTTTATTTAAAGACTCAAATATTTTTTATTAGGATGAATCATTTTTTCATGAATCTATATTACCTCCCTATTAGACACCTTGGCTTGACTATTTTTCTATCAGTGATAAGCAGTATACACTAGATGACTGACCCCATACTGATGAAAAAGAGATTGAATTGTTCAGTTTTAGGAAATGGGAACCTTAGTCACTAATGATGAACATAGGTAATCCAAACCTACAGAAGATTTGGGTTATTGAAGTTATACAACTACCTTAGAATAATCTTTCCATTTGGTGTGTGACTTTATCGATTTTGAAACATAATCCACTTCCATAAAAATATAATTTTTCCCAAATGAATTGGGCAATGCACCCATAAATCTATTTCCCCAAACATCAAAATTGTCATGTAAGAGAAATGCTCATTGTGGGAATTCATTTTCTTATATACATTCCCCATTCAATGATAGAAATGAAATAGTTTATAGAAATAATGGGCATCCAGAGATAATGTTAGCCAAAATAGACCAGACCAAATGACCTTCCAAGCAGTCCATTGGAGACCAAAGTGGCCCCACAAGCCAGAGTGTTGCAAAACCTAAGGACGGTCTGAAACTCGCTATTAGGAACACAACTCCTAAAGACATGATCAATACATGTTCCCAAATGGTAGAGGGAATCCCAAATGTACCATCAAATCTGAAGTTTTAGATGGTCGGAATGGTTTTTATTGAAATTTGTAGGAATGAAAGATGCTACCCAATAATTTACAGTTTCAGAATACCAAGGAAAATAATCTTACACTTGGTATAATTGTTCCTTTGGAAACATGTAATTTATGAGAATATAGTGGGATGAGTCATTGTATGAGGATGGGTGAATTATATGAATATGTCCAGGAACCACATTCTCTACTCCTTGTTAATATCTAATTTCTAAATTCAATTCTTGAAGGAGGAGAATCCAGTGAATGAGATGTGGTTTGGCATCCATTTTCATAAGATGATATTAGAGGGATACATGGTCTTAAAAACAATGAATTTTGACCCCGAAAGGTACTACCAGAATTTTTCCAAGGCAAACACAGAGGTAAGAAATTGTTTTTTAGTTGTGGAGTAGTTTCCTTGGGAAGGGTCCATTGTGCATGAGGCATACATAATGACATCTGGAGCTTGTTGACCCTTTTTGACAAGACTGCCCAACTACATAGCTAGAGGCATCACACATGAGCTCAAATTTTAAATTCAACTGAGGTGGTTGGATTATCAAGGGTGACGTGAGATTATATTTTAACTTATTAAAAGCTTCTTCACATTATTTATAAAAAACAAATTCTTTTTACATTTAGAGTAATTGGGAGAGGGAGAGTGAAATTTTACTAAAGTCATGAATAAAATGATGGTAAAATATAGCATGACATAAGAAAGACCACACATATTGTACATTTTTAGGTAATGTTAAATAATAAATGACATACACTGTTGATTTATCTACTTAGAGACCATCCCTAGAAATAGAATTCCCTAATATTATACCTTGTCACACCATGTAATAGAATTAATCAAAAATTAATATGAGATTCATTTTAATACAGTGATGTAGGATTAAACCTAAAATAATCAAACATTCATTATAAGAGGATACATACATATTAAAATCATCCAAAAAATCTTCCATGAATTTCGAAATGTAATTTTAAAAAATACTAACCATACATCGCTGGAATGTACCCAGAGTATTGCACAGACCAAATGAAATCCTTCTATAAGAAAATGTTCCAATGTGGCAAGTGAAGGTTGTCTTTTCATGGTCCTTAGGGGAAATATAGATATGAAAGTATCCTGAATACCCATCAAGAAAACATTAATGGGATTTACCCTCTAGCCTCTCTAGAAATTGGTCAACAAATTGAAATTGGAAATGGTCTTTCCTAGTGTGTTGGTTTAGTCGATTATATTCTATATAGACACACCCACTATTTTGTACAATAGTTAGAACCAATTCATTATTTTCATTTTTGATTACTATAAGAACTAGTTTTTTTAGGAACTACATGAACAGGATTGACCCATTGGCTAATAGAGATGGGGTAAATGATGTGAACATCCAATAATTATGTTGTTTCTTTTTTTAATACGTATGAGAGGTTTGGGATCATTTTTGGTTGTTCCTGCCTCACTGGTTTAGCCTCATCATTTAACAAAATATTATGTATAGAAATTGGCGGACTAATACCCAGAATGTCCACAAGTGTCTATACCAATGCTTTTTTATACTCCCTCAAAAGCTCAAGAGGTCAAAATTCACACTCTGAAGGGAGTGAACTAGCAATTATGAATGGAAACTTATTACTATTCTCAAGATATAAATATTTTAAATACTTGTTCAGTTTTTTCGGTTCTAATTCAAGTAGATTGTGTATTGATTAGAGTGTGTGTTAATGTTAGATGTCACTAATCTCATCTACCTGCTCAATGGTATCATCCTCATATGAGGAAAGACCTTTTACATGATTAATAGTATTGTTGATGGTCATGTGATTCACAATTTTCACTAAATTATCAATCAATAAACAAGCATGAAACTTTTCTAGACCACTAAAAATTCAATGCATGATTCGTTACCAGGAATTTCAATCAATTATGAAAACTCGGAAAAGGGATCTTGGGAATGAAAAGATGTTTTTTAGCGGTAGGGAGTACATCAATTGAATTAACAGAGAGATAGATAAATGTTCTTCTGAGGTGTGCTTTATGGAATCAAGGATATTGAAGTGCACAATGTAACCACCAGACTTCATAGATAATTTTCCATTTTGGTCATCAATTATGGTTTTGGATAATTTAAAGAAGGTACATCCCAATAAAATTGGGGAATGTCCATTCACTCAATCATCTTCCAATTTTAGATCATAAAAATTAGTAAGAAAAAAAAAATTCACCCTCACAAGAACATACTCTATCAAACAAGAGTGGTGTGCAGTACTCAATTTTTCAAGTTAAAGAATAATTTTTGTGGGCTTCAATTCCCCAACCTGAAATGAAGAGCAAATGGGGTGAGGCAACAAATTAACATAGGAACCTAAATCAAGCATAACGTTGGAAAAGGAATAATCCCCAATGGTGCGTGGAATTGAGAATAATCCTAGATAAATTTATTTGGTGGTATTGATGGATATATAAATATAGATACGTTCCTCTCCAATATCACATTTTCATCTCCATGATTTCTCCTTCGATGTGTACACATCTCCTTTAGAAAAACAGTGTATCATGGAATTTTCATCACAACATTAATGAAGGGCATGTTGATTTACACATTTTTGAAAGTTTCCATGATTTCCACACAATGATTTCTTTCTTTTGTTTTCATGGATTAGTCGAACATTGGGGAAATGGAAGAGGAATTGTTGGGCAAGGTGAATCATCAACAGAAACACTCTTTCCATGGGAATGCATTCTCTTATGACAAGGGTTTTCAACATTTGGAAACATTTTAGTGGTTGGGATAGTGGTTTCTTCATGAGGGGATAAATCTATTAGTGGTATCATTTGGATTTTATGTCATGTTCCACTCCTAAGGATGACGACACTAACATTTCCCTTAACACTATGGAAAATAAATGTTAGAGAATATAGTTTACCTTACCCATGGCCTGGGATTTTACCCACTGAGTTGGCAAGTTGGCCTAATTAGGTTTTATTTCTTGTATGGAAGCTTGTGTGGGTTACTAGAATTAGTGATTGTTGGATGTAATTTTTTTCATCAGATATTCTAGGCTAGTATTAGGGTTTCTAGGGGGTTGTTGGAATGTTCTTTGTTGTGTTTAGGGATATATTAGTAGTGGTGGTAGAAAACTCTTCCCTATCTAGTTCCATGGTTTTTGAGTTTAGTTTGAAAACCCCCTTTACAATAAGATTGGTTACCTTTCCACACAGGATTGAATGGATAGTATGGTTGTTGCCAAAATGGTTGGTTATAGGGGAAATGTGGAAGGATTGTCTCAAAACTCTCAGAAGTTTCTCTTAGATGGGGTCATTGATCAGAGTAGTGGGTGTCCAAAAAACATATACCACAAATGAATGGGAGTAGGTTATTGGTATTTCCCTTGAGAAAGAGAATGTTGTCAATGAATGGTAATTAACTCTTCAAACATTGTATCCACCTTCTTCTCAAATTTGATAGATTTCACCTCATCGAATCCTCAAATGGGTAGACTGGACCGTGAAAAGAATTGATGAGTTTTTTGTGTCATGTTCTGAATAAGGGTTCTTGCTGCAATTGGGGTTTTATCAATTAGTAGACCACCAACAACAACATCAATAATGTTTCTATAAATAGGAAAATAACCCTTCATAAAATTATTGAATTAAACGAAAGACATTTATTTGGCGGTGAGAAAAACATTAACATAACCTTTTAAATAGTTCCCAATATTCATGTAATGTTCCCCCTTCTGATTTCTTTATACCACAAATTTCCTTCCTTATAGTTTCATTTTTAGAGGCTATGAAATATGTTTCATGAAAAAGGGGTTTCATGTATTCCAATCCTCTTATTGGGGAATTAACATAATATAACCAATATTTTTATTTATGTTTTGAGGAAAAGGGGAATTATATAAGATTTAATTGTTCTTCATCCACATTAGTAGGTTTTAATGAATAACAAATAGTGTGAAATTATTTTATACTCTTATGGGGATCTTCACCTATGAGTCCATGGAATCTTGGAAATATGGGAATTAGACTATATTTTACTTGAAAATTAAAGGCCTCATTATTTATTTGAATATAGGTGGGTTGGACATCCACATCATTTGAGGTAATTTATTTTAATGTCCTATTATTTTCTATATCTCCCCGACCCTTGTTACCCAGAATCGGTGAATTATTACAAAACATTGGCCTGATACAAGGAATCATGTACTGAATGACTGATCAGTTTAGTAGACATGGAAGTACTAGATACATACAAATGTTTTACATTACATAATGAAATAAAAAAACAACATCGTGTACCCATTGAACACGCTTATACCCCTTATCCTATTCTGGAAGGTTAATCCTAATGTACTTATTTGAATCCTAGGAAAAATGAAACATATGAAAGGGGTTATCTCAGATGCTCAGTAAGGATACCAATATAGCTAAAACTATCATAAATAAGAATGAACATTTAAGGAAATGTATAAGACTATAACACAAGACTTTTAAACTTAAACTTCAATATAATATGGAAAAGATAAATCCAATAATTCCATTTACTTATTCATTTATATATTATACTAGTTGAATAATAACATGTGATATCAATAGCCAATTTCCTAATGATGGAAAGCATAATGTCAGACATCATAACAACATAGTCAATGCCTCGTTCCAAGACTACAAAATGTTTTTTTTCAAGGCCTTGTGCCAAGACACCAGTTTGTCTCATGAGACCTACCAATGCATCGAGGATCTATAGCATGCTCCACCCATCACTTAATATGTCCAATGAATTCCTCATATGAAAAAGTGAAACATAATCTAAACATTCATATTAAAACTAGTATACCAAATGTCCATATTTTTACCACAGACCGTGAATGGAATAAAAATAGCACATCCACTATCAAACATAACTCATTCAATACAATATGTCTGATTTTATTATGATAAATCGACCTCAATCAAGAATAAAACATACTTAAGGATATTGACATAGATGAATTTTTTTATTAAAACTATTTGAGATAAATATCCCCTTTTTCTTGAAAACATTTAAATGTCACACTATTGATAATAGAAGTCATTCAAAATAGATTTTTGAATCAAAGTGTACCATACCACTTTGAAACTTTTAAAAGTAATTTTAAATTTGAAACACTTATTTGAATATAAATAAATACATATAGCCTTTTTTTTAAAAATGTACATTAATGAGAACGATTTAGAAGAATAAATATTTGAAACATTTAAAAAAATATTTTATTTAACGATTTCCTAACCAAATAATAAATACTTGAATACAAGTAATTGAGGAATAAAATTAATCCAAACATTACAATATCATGAGAATAAAGGGATTATTGATATAATATGTCAAAGAATAGAATATACATCATATAAAAGTGAATTGCTTCAAAACAACAAAGAGGTCTCAAAGGAATGTAAATTGAGATGAAATACCTTATAAAGACCACGTCCGTAGAATTGGGATAAACCAATGAAATAATTATGTGTGAATAATATAAATACACTAAATATAATTGGATATTTAATGTGAATTATTCAGATTACATTGAAACATATTCTATTAAAAACAAAACCAATGTCTTGGATGTTAAACTCAATGAATCAAAATTGAGTTAAGACTACCCTTAAAATGTTCACATCAATGGAATGTGAATTTATAAATGGAGTGATAATTTGTATCAAAGGTATATTCATTGAAAGAAGAGTGGATATTAATACATAAATAAAAAAATGTAATTCCACACATAATATTGGATTAAAATAATCAATGAAGTATGCGTAATTCCCAATGACTAGAAATTGAAATTTTAAATTCGCTTACCGATTTGGTAACATACGGAACATACACCCCATGAAAGAAGTATCATACAATGAAGATATAAATACCCATAAGTTAAATTATATTACATAAATAATACAATCAGGGGTAGAACATAAAACCACACAAAAAGAAATAGTGGCAATATAGAATGATTCTCAGGTGAATAAAAAGTGAGATGAAAACCCCTTACCACGTTATAATAAACCGAGTCATATGAACAAAAGTTAATAACCAGAAAATGAATAATAGAATTCCATGAATATAAATAGAATAATGATAATATATATCAACTGTATATACACAATACACCACATGAAATAAATAAGTGGTGAACAATTGAAATATCATGAATTTAAAAGTGAGATATGAATCCCCTTAACATTTACTTTTCCTTAGTCGATGGTATGTTAAACTTATGTATAATAGTTAATTAAATTTTTTTTAAAATATAAAAGAACAACGTACATAAATATGATATCATATATGATCTTCTAATATTTATTTGTTCATAATATTTTAGTTTTATCATTTTTTCAGGTGTAAACTAATTTGTTTTCCTTTATATGTTTTGTTATGTAAGTCATGTTTGTTATGGATAGGATGTATCTGATTCATATAATGAATTATATCAAGTCTTATAAATTTATTTTTAATCATTAAATGATAAATAGTCTTGAATGGTTACGATGGGGAATGACATCTCATCGCGTCATGGAGATGGTAAGCCGTACGTACACATGAGTGACAATGTCATTATTTTGATGGTGAAATAGTATATAAATGTATGGTATATAATATATAAATATTTATTAACATGTTACATTTATTATTTAAATTAGTTATAGACATTATTATAACCATCCAAATAGTTAATTTTTTGAATAACAAACTATACCACAACGTGGTGACGGTAAGCCGTAGGTACACACGTATGGTGACTTTGTCATTAATAGGATGGACAATATAACAAATATCATTATAAAATATTTATAATAATTTCAAAGTATGTAGGAAGTACTGGAGTTTTTATTTTGGTATGGAAACAACAACGAAAGAGGATGAAGAAGAAGAAAAGAATTTGAAAGATGTTGGTGAAATTATTACCTCTTCTTTGGAAATTTCCTTTTGAGTTGATAGAAAGGGCTCCTTAGGTTGGATTCTTGATCAAATTAGGAATATAGGTTTATGTGAGGGAATATGGGAGGATATTTTAATATGGGTTGGCATTGAAAAATGGATTTGGAGGGGTGACTTTGAGAGAAGGGGAAGTATCCTTTTATAAGAGTGGTGAGGGTCGCTTTAAGAAAAACATCAAATATTATTTTATTATAAATAATTTTTGGTTTCTAATGGATCCAAATTGATTTAATTCAATTATAATATGGGTATTGGGATAAATCCTATCATAAAATAGGGTTTTTACAAGTTTAGGTCAGCATATTGACCATATATTTTTTATTTAACTGTTAGTTAAATAGTTTAATTTTTTCTCTATCTTCATGTATTCTTACAATATATGGTTCATAAACATACTCTAAACATCCAAGAGAACCAAAAGTGGTTCATTAATGACATATATAATATTATTTAATCCATTTGTCTGAACCTTAGATTTTTAGGAATATTATATGAACAAATAATATATTATTTGTTTTAAAAAATCATTTTTGTCAATTTTGACATTATTTTGTATTTGTTTTTTGTGAAAATAATAACAGCATAATTACATCAATTTTTTTTTAATAAACCCTAAAATTTCATATTATCCTATAAAATTAGTTTAATTCATATAAAATCTCAAATTACATTTATTTGGATATTTATAATATCAATTATTTTAATCATTCATAAATAAGGTATAGCAGCATCATAATGGTCTCATAAATACATTTAATTATTTAATGTGTAAAATTTATAAATAAAAAACCATTATGTATAAAATATTTTTATATTTCTAATGAGAATTTATATTCGAATTTATCTTATGTATAACCCTATTTAAAAATGGTTTAGTTATTAAACACTAATTTAAAACTTTTAACTATTATTTAAATAAAATAATAATAAATGTTCTAATCTAATCCAAGTGGACAAAAAGGATCATATTTTATTCCTGAGGTTGTTTTTGGAAGAATTACACTTATCCAACAGAATTAAGACATGTGTTACGGTAATTATAATATCATTTTTACCTTTAATTTCCATATTTAATTTTTTAAGTGTGGTAAATAAATGTCAAAAGTTACTATTCACCAAAAATTATTTTCATCTTATTGAACCAAATTTTAATTACTGATATCAACCGTGTATCTAGGATTTTTGAAATTCAATTTGCAGAAGTGGTACAATTATGTTTTTTGAAGATTTGGAAATGCTCTTAGAAGGTGGGTAAAAGACGGCAAAAAGTTCTATAAAATTTTATATATCTAATATTTTTATAAAATGACTCAAATTAATTACATTGAATATATATAGGTATTATGTAAATATTTTTACAATAAATATATTTAAATAAAATAATTAATTATTTAAATAAAATGTCTGTTTTAAACAATAATGGAGTGTTTTCACTATTCATCAAAAATTGAATGTTTTCAGAAAAATAAAAAAAATTCACCCTTAGCTAATTTCGATATTCCAAATTAAAAAATGAAGTCCATTTTGAATAATAAATTTTTTATTATTTAGAAAGTGGGTTTTACTATTCATAACGGCTAGATTGATTGGTCGTGGTGTGTTAAAACTCTAACTTTTGTACAACGCAAGCTACTGCATTATTCAAAGGGAAACATACCGTAGAAGCAAGGGCTGTTACATTCTTCCCACTATCAATAAATTGAATCCTCAAAATTTGAAATTGTTCTTCAATAATAAAAGGGAAAAAAATAGATAATACTTTTGTGGAAAACCCACATCGGATATAGGGATAATAAATTTTAGTCTTAATAAGAGGGAAAGGGAAATGAAACATTTACCACCAAAATAGGATTTCGTATAGTAGCACATTGGTGGAAAATATAATTTGAGGAAAAAATAAAAATTTATAAGGAGTGATTGCGGTCAACAATAAAAAACAACTGAATAGAAAAATGAGGGTATCAAAGCCGTAAATCTATGATGAATAACACAAGGTATTAGGATAACACCTTTTTGGGTTTAAGATCCATTCCCTAAAGTTTGTGAATTAATTTCAACGTTGAATAAGAAAAAAAGTAATTAATAAGTAGAGTTCCATTATTTAACTAATTTCTACCACAAGCTCATTTTTCACACTAAACGATGAGTATTCAAGATGACTTGGTCACACCTGAAGCACTATAATAAACTTATATAGAACCACATAATTTACAAAGGATAAAATATATATTTCCCATGTCTTTAAAGATTAACCAAAACAAAAATTGTTAGTACAACATTAGGTGATCCCCAAAAAGGATAATCCTTTGGACAAATAAATTCTAATCATAATTTCTAAAATTAATCCAACAGTACCCAATGTTCAATAAATACCATTCAATAAATAATTGTCCTTAAAATCCTTCAATATAATCCCAACTAAGATTGAAACCCAAAACTCAAATGAATTTGATTGCGTAATCTTCCACGTTAAATTTTATCTCCAAATAACATCGACTACTCTTAAAGTCACATACTTGAAAGTAATAAACATAATAACATTTTCCCTATGATTGATTAATAAATCCCATAAATAACCTAAATCAATATAAGTCCACATAAAAACATAGGTAAAAATCCACCATTACTCCTCAAATAAAATCCCATAGTATTCTATTTTCCTTAGGAATATAGTTCTCCCAAAAGATCGAACATCTTCCAAAATAACATTTATCACTTTATCACCAAATCAAGTTACTATGATAAGGATATCCATTTTATAAACATAAGATCCCAAATCAACTTATTATTGATCAATAAAATCATTTAACTAAAAATAATGAGTCACAGAAACTAGGGAATTTACGTAGTCCAGTGGCAGGCTAAAGTTCCTAGTTGCACTTTGGTTGTGGGTTCGATTCCCACATATTTGTCTGACGCGATAGGTTTTCACACAGTATGCATGTTTTCCTTTTTCAAAAACAATATTTTATAACATTCCCAAAATGAGATAAATTCCTCATAATAACTGTAACACAATTTCACCACAAATGTTATCTCATACGTCACATTTTCATCTGAAAATTTAATAACATGTAATTACCTCAAATTTAACGATCATATAAAACCAAATGGTTATTTATAACTATCTCTATAATAGAAAATAATATTCTTCCTAAAATAGCATTTTCGCATAACAAACTGTAGGGTTACACATACAAGAGAAAAATATTCCAAACTATTCCCATCAACAAAGAGCACTAATACTTTTTAACATTTCGCCATCCATTTATTTCCACATAAGTTCTTCCATGACCATGAGGATATCCTATAAAATAGGGCATTCAATCGGTTAATTACCAGGTCCCTTTCGTTTATGGAAAATGACTGTAAATCCATTCTTGGAATCACTTTTATTTTTTTCCATAGTACTCTTCATTTTTCCTCAGCAATTCATTACATTATATCCTTCATTCCCACACATAAATTGTTTATTTGTTCCATTGAGAAACTTTCTTAGTTTTCTCCTTCCACATTTTCTGCATGGCTGAAATTGAGGTTTCTTTTCTCCATGGTCTCCACTACTGGAGCTCTTATCATTCACCGCCTTTCTCTTCTTTGATGAGTTTTAGAGTTGGTTAATATATATGTTGTTGATCATATTTTTGGAAAACTAGTTCTGCATGAACATGATATCATTTACACATATCAACATTCCATTTTGTTTTTCATTTCCTCCACTGTGACCAACTAGTACATCATGATTAATCTTACTACGACTTCCTTGGAATCCAACCATTTATTAACATAAGAATGCATATTATGAGTCAAAAAATCATTAAGAGAATATCATAACACCTTATTTTCTATATAAAACACTTTTGAATTAACCAAGGTTATTTATTCTCATCTTATATTAAATTCATCAAAATTAGTTTTTAATGAAAATGTGAATTATCCGAAGCATATTGATGCACCCTATTTGTGTATACATTTTCATATTTATTATTCAAAATAAAAACATTTTTTCAGAAAATATCTATTATTTCATGAATATATACATTGATTTTTTGTGATTCTAATTATTTTCACTGATTTCTGGTCATGATACAAAAATCAAAGGGAATTCTGTGAAAAAATTTCAATTACATAGCATGTACATTTATACACGGCATGTACATTCAGATAGGGAAACAGATCAAAAAGACGGAGTACAAGCCCAAGTCAATAACCAGACACTACACGCCATGCGGAATACTGATACATGCCATGTACCAGCTTCTAGATGTGGTTGGTGGGGATTTCTAAGGACTACACGCTTTGTGTGGAGGCAGTACATGTCGTGTACTCCCCACCAACCGGCCGCTGATGCTATTTGAGTCAAATACAGCGCTGATGGCCACCTACCGAAGAAAAACCATCAAATGGGTCGTTGATAAGAATACACGGCATGTACTTTTATACACGCCGTGTACTTTAGTTTTATATAAATATAGGCCTTGGCCTCCGGACTCAGAGGGGGGAAACACTTAGAGAGAGATGAACTTCTACTGCCATATATCACGAGCCACCGTGGTGTCACTATTCTGCCATTCCACCTTCCGACACCTCTCCCCGAAGCTTGTTAGATGATTTCCTCAGGTATCGATGTTTTTGTTTATATTATGTTCTATATGTGTAACTAAACACCCCTTGTGTTGGGGTTCTATATGATAATGAACTTTAGTATGTTTCATTTATTTATATGGTTGTGTTTGTTCTTTTAAATTCTTCTCATTCTTCTTTAACCATTGTTGATTACCACTAAGCATTCTGATCCAAACCAAGGGTAGAATTCTCAGGGAAATAAAAGAAGAATAACGATGATTTCTTTCATGATCATTGAAAGTATTAATCGATTCATAAATGGACTAAATTTAAATTAAGAACTGTGAAACACTAACTACCAGACCAAGGAGTCAAATTTGTTCAATTCCAAGACAAAATCAATCGGACTAAGGGAATCTTTTCATAAATAAGATCCAAAATTTTGAATTATCATGAAAAACACAACTATATAAGAAATCCATATAAAATCTCCATAATCACCATAGCCCCAACACACTCTTTTTACTGCTAAACACATTAAAAATCACTTGTATTTTCTTTTAAACTGTTAATCATAATTTCAAGTAAACAAAACAGTTCCAATAATCTAAAACAAGTAAATCCACTCAAAATTCAGAAAGAATCACTAAATTAATTCTAAACTCAATTGAATTCACACACGTACCAAAGATCCCTGTGGATCGAACACACATTTGCATGATACTAAGTTTAAGAGTGGGTAATATCAATTTTGGAAACCGATAACATACCTTCAATGAAATGACTCAACAAATTTTGATGTCGTTTTCGGGGAATCATAAAGGTTCAAGTGCTAAATTTAGTTTTGTTAGTAATTAATTAGGTGAAAATTAAAACTAAAAATTCTCAAAAAAATCTTTCCTAAACCCATTTCTTTTTTATCTTTTGTTTTCCCTTTTTACGCCTGGGTTTTGTTTGTGTATGTGTCTAATCACGAGTGCATGGACCAATGCCTCCCACAGTCTAGGAGCGCTAAGTCATCAGATATTCATACGATTGACCTAGAGATTGAATTAACCTACTATTGACATCGAGGTGAACTGTTAGAGGCGTACAGACAAAAATAATTACCTATGGGGAACAAGGAAGAGGGAGAACCAGCCACTGAAGCTGAAGCTGGACAACCAATCCAAGACCAGCTGCCTCCCGCTGCTGGTATACCTGAGCAGGCCCATCCTGGAGGTTTCATGGTGTTCCTCCCAAGGGACTACAAGAAACCACCACATAAACCACTTCTACAGTATAGAAAACCTCAGCAGTAGAAGCAGCAGTTTCAACTGCCATACTTCACCCATCAGGAGCAGCAATACATGCAGCCTCCACTCCCTCAGTAGCCACCTCCATGATGTAATCATATAGAGTACATCCTTCTTTCGATCCACGGAGATGATACGGGCATCGTCCATCCTCCAGTACAGGCCCAGCACCTTGAGATCAAGCCAGCGATCATGCAGCTGATCCAGAACACCGTTCAATTCGGAGGCCTACTTAGTGAAGACCTGAATGCCCATCTCTCCAATTTTATGGAGATCTGTGATACATTTCATTACTATGGCCTGTCTGAGAATGCTATTTGTCTTCTCCTCTTCCCCTTATCTCTACAGGACAAGGCAAATGACGGGATCAAAGCGTTACCACATCGACCCATCCTCACCTGGGAGGAGTTGGCTCAGGCGTTTCTGTCCAAATACTTCCCACCTTCGAAGATAGAAACCTTGCGGAAGGAAATCCATAACTTCTAGCAGCACGACTCTGAATCACTGTATGAATCCTAGGAACGTTTTAAGGAGATGTTACATAAATTCCCATACCACGGAATTCCACTCTGGATTCAAGTACAAACCTTATATGGATGGCTAACAACGAATAAAAAGTCTGTGGTGGATGCAGCTTCCGGAGGAACTGTAATTAGAAAATCCATTGAAGAACTTTTCGAACTACTGGAAGATATGTATTCCAACAACTTCCAGTGGCATTCCGAGCGGGGGACCAAAAAATGAGGTCTGAATATTATTGATGCTACTGCCATGCTTACTTCCCCGTTGGATGTAGTATCCAAAAATATCAACGCATTGAATATCAAGGGTGGATCTCATGTCCATGCGGTGAACCATCCAACATGCGGTGACTATGGTAACAAAACACATCCTGGGAGAATACCCAAGACCCTCAGTCGACCCTTCGACAAGAGAGGTGAGCTATGATTCTGAAAAAAGAGGGTCGGACAACTAACAATAATACCAGAACCTGGCATGGCGCGAAAACCAGAACATAGGTTGGGGGAAACAACAGTAGAATCCTCTGCCCTAGTGACCACCTAGCTATAGTCAGCCACAATATCAGAACCCATAACCAAGGAAACAATAGAATTAGTAGGGTTTCTACCAGCAGCAAGGGTATCAAAACCCTCATCCACAAAAACCAAGGTAGGAACCACCTCCAACAGATGCACAACCACCTCCGTAAAAGAATACCTCAAGGTTAGAGGATATTGTGACTAAATTCATCTCTACTGCTGAGACACGAATTCAGAACTAGGAAGCTTCTATTTGAAGCCTCTAGAACCAAATCAGACAATTAGCAAACCAACTCTCAGGGATACAGCCTAGTACACTACCAGAAAACACCAAGAAGAACCCAAGGGTGGAGGCCCATGCTATCAGATTACGAAGTGGAAAGAATATACACCAGAAAGAACCAGCTCATTCAACTACACCTATACTCCCTGTTGAAAACAAAGGTAAAATTTCAAAACCCCCTTCGTTCGAAAATCCATCATTGGAGGCTCAACCAGGCAATAGAAAGGTGGTCATCAAACCATTTGAGCCTACATTACCTTTTTTGGAGAGGATGAAGCAATGGAAGCTGGATCACCAGTTTGGAAAATTCATGGAAGTATTCAGAAAGCTACACATCAACATTCCATTTGCAATGGCTCTGACACAAATTCCCACATATGCTAAATTTATTAAGGAAATCCTCTCTAATAAGAGGAAGATGGAATATTTGGGCACCATAGCACTGAAAAAGGAGTGCTCCACAGTTGTACAACATTACCCTCCTCCCAAGCTCTAGGATCCAGGTAGCTTTACTATTCCATGTAAAATTAGACCCTATGAATTTGGAAAAGCCCTATGTGACTTAGGGGCTAGTGTCAACCTCATGACATTCAGAGTTTTCCAAAAACTCAGACTCCACGATCTGAAGCCTACCTAAGTCTAACTTTAACTTGCTGACCAATCCATTAAATTTCCAAAAGGGCTACTAGAGGTTGTGCTGGTGATAGTGGGAAGATTGGTCCTCCCTGCAGAATTTATTATCCTAGACATGGAAGAGGATCATGAGGCACCTATTATGTTGGGAAGAACATTCCTAACCACAGGTAATGTCTTGATCGACGTGCACCAGGGAGAGTTGATTTTCCGAGTAGGGGATGAAAGAGTCTTCTATAATATTTTCAAGGCCATCAAAAAAGCCTCGTTACCCGAACATGAGGGTTTTTGTGTAGTGACTACCATGGATAAAGAACTAAGTAGACAAGAAGATGATCTGATATGTTCTTACATTTCAGATGATATGATTTTTCTAGACATACCCACTAATGACGCGCCATAGGACCTGAAATTAATTGAAGGCCAGGGAGGCCACTACTATGAGATCATCACACTTTTCCCATTTTACATAGTGCATCACAATCACAGTAGCAGGAGAATGCACTTCTATATGTTATGACGTGGAGAAAGCAGGTAATTGGATGGACTGTTGCAGATTTGAAGGGCATCAGCCCTACCATTTCCACCCACAAGGTGATACTCGAAGAAGGAGCAAAGACATCTAGACAACCCCATTGGCGTCTAAACCCTCCCATGAAGGAAGTCGTAATGAAGGAGGTAATCAAGCTATTAGATGAATGCATTATTTACCCTATTTTAGATATTATTTGGGTAGGTCCCCTAAAAGTGGTACCTAATAAGGGAGGAATCATGGTGGTATCAAACGACAAGAACGAGCTCATGCCTACTCTCACAATCGCGGGATGGAGAGTCTGGGTTCATTACTGGAAGCTAAATGACACCACTAGGAATGATCATTTTCCCCTACCCTTCATGGATCAAATGTTAGAATGACTTGCAGAAAATGAATATTACTACTTCCTCGATGGATACTCAGGCTATAATGAGATATCCCTTTCCCTAGAAGATCAAGAGAAGAGAACCTTCACTTGCCCATATGGTATGTTTGCCTTCTACAGGATGTCTTTCGGTATGTGCAATGCTCCCGCCACATTCCAGTGATGCATGCTGGCTATTTTTCATGACATGGAGGAACAAATCCAGGAGATCTTTATGGATGAGTTTTCCGTTTGTGGGAAATCATTTACCACCTATTTGCGGCACCTGGAGCTGGTACTAGAGGGATGTGAAAACACTAACCTATTTTTGATCTGGGAAAAGTGTCATTTTATGGTCCAAAGTGGTATAGTCCTTGGCCACATGATTTCAGAAAAGGGGATAGAGGTGGATTCGGTGAAAATAGAAGTCATGTCATGACTTCCCATTCTAACTTCTATTAGAGCCATATGTAGCTTCCTGGGGCATGCAGGTTTTTACATGCGGTTTGTCCGTGATTTCATGAAGATAGCCCAACCTCTAGCCAACCACCTAACTAAGGATTCTATTTTCTAAATTAATGAGGCATGTACCATATCTTTTGAGCATCTAAATAAGAGCCTGGTCGAAGCTCCAGTGATGATTTCCCCCAACTGGGAGGCACAATTTTAAGTAATGTGTGATGCTAGTGAATATGCGGTGGGTGCTGTCCTGGGACAGTAGCTGGACCGAATCTTCCAACCCATTTACTATGCTAGACGGACATTCAATGAGGACAAACTAAACTACACTACTACAGAGAAGGAAATGATTGCACTGGTATTTTCCTTTGACAAGTTTCGTTCTTACCTTGTGTTGTCAAATGTTATTGTTTATACTGACCATGAAACACTTAAGCACCTGTTAAAAAAGAAGGATGACAAGCCCCAATTGGACTAATGGGTCCTCCTCTTAGATGAGTTTTATTTACATATCCGAGATAAAAAAGGGGAGTGAGAATATGGTTGTTGATCATCATTCCCGTCTGTAGCTACCATAATTAGAGAAGGAAGAGGATTGACAGATAAGGGAGGATTTTTCTGATGAGAAGCTCTTTTCAATTATCAAATCCTCTATGCCCCGGTTTGCTGATATTGTTAACTATTTAGTTATATGTGCCATCCACCCTGACCTCTCCTTCCAAGAGAAGAAAAGATTCATCTTTGATGTTAAGCGATACTTCTGGGAAGACCCACTCCTATTCTGATTCTTTGGAGATGGGGTGATCTGAGGATGCATCCCAGAGAGAGAGAGGTTTAAGGGGTCCTATAATTTATTCATGCCTCACCCGTTGGAGGAAATCATGGGCCAGATCGTACCATGGATAATATTCTACAATCTAGGTTTTTCTGTCCCACCATGCATAAATATGCCCAACCATTCATTTCCTATTGGGATCCATGCCAACGTATAGGTAATATGGGACGTAGAGCCAAGATGCCCCAGTACCCCATCCTGGAGGTTGAGATATTTGATGCCTGGGGAATCGAATTCATGGGACATTTCCCCCTTATTTTTGGAATACCTACGTCCTCATCAGTGTTGATTACGTCTCCAAATTGGTGGAATCCACTGCTACGGCACATGAAACAGCTAAGGTAGTCGTGACCTTTCTAAAGAATAACATTTTCAGTTGGTTTTGTGTTCCTCGTGTGTTGATCACCAATAGGGGGACTCACTTTGACAACACATTAATGAAATAAGTGCTGTCTAAATGTGGGGTAAAGAATCACATGGGTACACCATACCATCCCCAATAATGTGGACACCTGGAGCTCTCCAACCATGATCTCGAACAAATTTTGGAGAAAACAGTGAATACCTCATGGAAAGACTAGTCCAAGAAGCTTGATGATTCTTTGTGGGCCTATCACATCACATTCAAGACATTACAGGGGATTTAACCATTCCTCCTCATCAATGGAAAACCATTCCATATACCAGTGGAAGTAGAACACAAATCCTATTGGTCCGTCAAGGCACTAAATTTTAATCTGAAGTCAGCTGTAGAGAGGGGAATGTTCCAACTATTGAAACTCAATGAAATCATAAGGGAGGTGTATGAGAATGCTAAATTGTACAAGGAGAGGAAAAAATACACCCATGACCGGATGATTTCTTGAAAAGAATTTTAACCCGGTGATCAGGTAGTCCTCTTCAACTCTCGTCTTCGCATATTCCCAAGAAAACACATGTCGAGGTGGTCGGGACCGTTCCATGTCATACGATTATTTCCTCGAAGAGAGGTGGAAATTGATAAATAGGATGGTAAACCATTCAAGGTGAACAACCAATGATTGATGATTTACCATCACATGTATGATACAGTGGGAACAATCACCACCACCCCTCTCAAGTAAGAAAAAGTAATTCGGTCGAGCCAACGACCTAAAACAAATGTGCTTCCTGGGAGGAAACCCAGAGGATAGAAACCTTGTACCACCTATAATCATGGTGTGTACTTTTTATTTTTCATTTATCTAGCTACTATAAATATATATAGTGCCTAAAAAATAAATTGGGATGATGTCAGTGTCGATGGTAAGGTCACTGGAGTTTATCCGAGTCGTCCCCAGTTCGAATCCTCCCAACCTACCTTTGACACGAGGTTCCTAATTTTTATATTTTCTTACACGGAGTATTTAGTAAAGTCGATATATATATATATATATATATATATATTCTTATAAGAAAACCGATGTGGGGGAATGGTTGGCTACCATGATCGAAACCCGATTTCCAAAAGACCCGGGTTTGAATCCTGACAACCACCACATTTCCATCATTTACCCTTTTAATAAAACCCACATGGTGTGTATTCCAAAATATGGTGTGTTCCATATTTTTGTTCTTAAATTAAAAATATAAAAACTCTTTTCTATACAAAGTAATTCATGCAGATGAAGTTGGCATATTGGAAAAGTCTCAGCCCTGGATCCAAAAGACCCGAGTTCGAACTCGTCTAATCTCCATGCATCATCACCATCTTTTATAATTTAAAACCACATGTAGTGCATTTATTTCTTCCCGTGTGTATAGGTTGTTTAGATTAGATGTATATAAATAAAAAACATGGTTATCAGTACAACCTTATCTCTAGTGGTTCAGTGCTTCCGTTCGTGGCAGCCGATCACCGGTTCGAACCGCGCCCCGAGCACCGGACCAAAGGTTGTACTTTTATTTTTACAATATTTAAACACACGACGTGTATTTTCCCGCTATATTACATGTATAGTTTTAGTTTCTTTTAATTCTTTATATACATATATATAACTTTTTTACTTTTAATATTTTCATTAATTATTATTAATTATTATATAGTTTTTTATTGATTTAAAAAAAATCAGGGATACACATCATGTAGTCCAAACGTACACGCCGTGTACTGCGGCTATATAAGCCGCGGGGCACCCAGCTTCGCGTCGTGTCATGCGGCTTCCCCTTTCCCCACCATCTTCCCTATTCTTCTTTCGAACGACACCCTCCCCCCCAAATCTCCGATCCGTCAATCTTGTTCGTTTAAAGCTTTGATTTCTCTTGTATTGTGATCCTCGGTCAAGGTACGCCCTTCTACACTCACTATTTCATGTTTTTAGAAGCATTAAGGGTCTTTTTGGATCTTCCAAATATTCAGATTCCGAGATACATGGCCACGAATTGAAGAACACAAGTCGTGTACTTTTGTACAAGGCCAGACATAAAATGCTTGACAATTTTAATATACATGGTCTGTCTATTCGGTACACACCGTGTACTTTCCCCATCGTGCCCGAGTACCCTTTTTCACACAACCTCATAGACCATTTTCATGTATAGGGTGTGTGTGTTTGGTACATGACGTGTATATCATTTTATTTGGACCCTCTGTGTGTAGCGCATGACACGACCTCTCAACCCATGTTCCTTTACACAGAGTGTGTGTTCGGTACACACCATGTATCTTATTTACTTCGGTCGGACCCGTGTCTAACCCCCCACATGGCCATGTTCCACAAATAAAGCACACATCGTGTGTGTCCCAAACACGGCTTCTCATTGATTATTAGAACTGATACAATCAAGGTCGTGCCGTTAGAAATACACGTCCATGCCCACTTTGTACGAACATGGTGTGTAGGATTGGTACACACCATGTACCTTTACATGGTCAATTTTCTTCTCCCTCGGCATGTTCATCCAGAGAACACAAGATTCTACACATCATGTACAACACGCCATGTACCCTGGATATACAGGTCGTGTACTTTTATTTTATAGATTTTTCACTTTTTCTTGTTTTGTTTTGTTTTATTTTAGTTTTATTTTATTTTTCATTCTTTTTTAGGTTATAGAAGATCACGATCATTCTCGGGGGAAGAAGCTGCCTCGGCCACTGAGGGGGAGAGGCCCATTTTTTGGCAGATTCGACTCTGACCTCCAGTACAGAATAACCTCGGCGCTCCGGCCTACAAGCTCCATCCATTGTACACCCTTCCACCCCTCACTCTCTCCACCATGGATGGTCCGAGCACCATCCTTCCTTCCCTCTCAGCATCCACTCCACCTAAGATATCATCCTCCCCTGCTGGTACTTCATCGACTGCCCCATCCAATGACCCTTCACCTGCTACAGCCGATCCACATCCCGAACCAGCTCCTGCTGCTGCACCTCCCCCTGGGCTGGGACCAACAAGTGTTCCCTATCCCTGCATGGTGTTCTCAGTCACCGATCTAGCACATGACATGGTTCAATGCTTTTCTCACAGTCCTATTCTGATGAGCAGCCGTAACGTCGACATCACCATTCCTCAGCATCTTGGCATCTGGGGAGAGTTAGAGGTTCTCCTTGTCCACACTCCACTAATCGTTATTTTCCAATTCATCACTCTTATCTTCTGTCATTTATTTTTGGAGTTCACGGCCTCTTTCAAGTACGATGGAGCTGAGTACTAGGAGACACCTAGTGATGCGGTGCCTATGGTTCGGTTCTGGATGGGCGGCCGATGATTTTCCCTCACTATGACAGAGTTTGGACGAGGGTGCCGTTTCTACCCCCATCATATTATCCCACCCCCTGTTGCCACCATGACTAGACTCGAGCGCTCTGAGCTCATGGATATGTGGAAGGAGATTGCTAGGCCTGACCACCGCTATACCCCTACCTCACAGAAGAGCACCCTTAACATCGACCACATCCTTCGTTTTTGCCACCGGTGCATCAGCTCCATTATTTTTCCCAACCCTGAAGATATGGGGGTCATGACTGGTCATGACATGGATCTTCTTACCTGTGACATCCGGCAGGACTACCCGGACATCCCTTTCCTAGCCGCCTCCTATTTCCACTCTATGTTTACCGGTAATCAGGGAAATCTGAACAACGGGTTTTACGCCACTCGAATCGCCCACCACCTTGGGGTTTTTGAGCCTTACATACCCCATGAAATGTTATGTTCCCCTTAGCAGATGGACTTTCTCAGTCTCATTCACAAGGGATTGGTCTAAAAGTAGGGGGTGCCTAAATTCTTTCCCAAGATCACCCCATCCATCTACTAACCCTCAGGCCCCAGCTGACACACCTGCACCTCCCTCTCTACCCATGCCAGTTTCCTCACCCCACCCACTTTCTAATGACCCCACATCTCCTGTATTTCATTCTTTTGTTCCCCCACCAGCCCCACCTACCCCTGCACCCTCGGGCGAACTCACCCTTTCCCTCCGCCTGGCTGTGATGGAGAATCATTTGGTACGTATAGACAGCAGCTAGGATCGCATAGAGCAACTTTTGGAGCTTCTTGTTCATCATCTGGGTATTCCATTGCCTCCGCCACCTGCCTCTGCCACATCTCCTAGCCCTTCTGCTGCTACTCCACTGCCCTTCACTGCGCTGGCCACAGATTCCGTTTTTCTCTCTACAATGGGCCCAGCTACTGCTACTGTTGCCTCTTCCACTGTTTCCAGTCCAGGGGGGATGCTGAACTTCATTTCCCAAATCCCATACCTGTGGCTCCTAATTCTTCAGCTTCCCTTCTCGATGCTGAATCTAAGCCTCCCTCTTCCGCGGCTCCTGCACCATCTCTACCGGCTGGCTCTGTACTGGATGATGCCTCTTCTGAGGTTACCCCATGACAGGTTTTGGGACAAAATATTTTCATTGTATTTATATTATTTTGATCTCTTGTGCCTGTGTTTATTATGCCTGCTTCCAGTGTTCTTTTTCTTCCCCATCATAGGCACTCTGGTACGTTTTGGGCTGCGCTTTTTCATCACATACTATTTTCCTATTCTTATACACGAGGGGAGTATTCTTTTTTATTTTATTTTATTTTTTTGTTAATTTACTTCATTCATTACTTCCCCTCTGTCTAGTCCCCTATTGTGCCCCCACCTTGTCTTGTATCTCTTTTTCAGCACTTGGTGGACCATGTTCACTTTTAAGTATGGTAAGGCACCTCTTTAGTCTTTACCCTTTACAGATTCTAGGAGACATCATTATTTGTAGATATATTTTAATTTATGAGGATAATTTTTGTTAATCATATTTTTAAGTATTAAGATGAATGTGGGAAATTTTAAAAAATTATATATTCCTTTTTTTCTCTTGAGTGTTTTAAAATGATTGCTGATATAATTTAAATAACAACTTGTAATCCTTAGATAATTATATCGATTAAACTAATAAATTATTTTTCAATTCATGACCTGATTGTCTCTTTATTTATTTTTCCCACTCCTGAGAGGTATTCTAACGATTTTTTCATATTCTTTATAATACCCTATTTCTTGATAAACTCTTAGAATATACATAACTACCAGAATTTGAAAATTTTCTTTTTCAAACATGTGGAATTTTTGAATTAAATTAAAATGATTGAGGCATATGATTGTTTTAAACCCTTTATCTTGAGCCTACCCTACATATTATCTACTTGAATCCCATAGAGAAAATGAATATCCTTTATAGGAAGTCGTAATACAAGCCTATTTCCCTTCCTACCCTAATTATTTTATGATTATTCATGATTATTCATTTGATCTCAAATGAAGGGATTTACAACACATTGTATAAATTCATGAATTGTCATGAAATTAAGTATGGGGGAGAGCTTCTTGATCAATTGGGGAGAAAAGAGTTCAAAACCACTATTTTGGATATTCAAAGAGGTTCCCTTTGATAAAAAATGATACAAAAAAGGGGCCTTATACACAGTTGTTGGATTGTGACTCCTACTCAACAAAAGGAGATGGTGTGATCATTTGAGCTTGTTGAGGATATTTTTACATTGAACTTCTTTTTGAATATCATGCATTATTATTTAACGAATTTAGCCTCCTATTTCAAGCCTCGGAGTTAATTTCACATCTTACCTACCAACCTTTCACCACAAAAACATTTGATCCTCATTAGGAAGACCTCATGATTTTTGAAAGTCTATTTTTCTAAAGTGGAGAACTAGATTTCTTGAAAACCTATGCATAGAGTATATATAGATTTTAATGAGCATAAATTTGATCTTAAATTTTCTAGAGTGTTGAGTATTTTATTGGTGACATAAATAATAAAGTGGCTTACTTATTTTTGAATAGTTGAAACATGTGTTAAAAGCGGATGAAATTAGTTAATTGAATTATATATGAGGCATGATAAGAATATTTCTATATTGAAACTTCATTGTTTTCGTTTTAAAATTTTCTCCTGTAACTTATTATTTACATTCATGATTTGCTGAATTCCTTCCTTTTAAAATATAGACTATTTTTATTAGATGTTGAGATTTTTTTTAGGAAACCAAATGACTAAGTATGGAGGAGTTTGATTCACCCGATTTTTGTATACATTTTCATATTTATTATTCAAAATAAAATCATGTTTGTAGAAAATATATGTTGTTTCATGAATATATACTTTGATTTTTTGTGATCCTTTTTATTTTTAGAGACTTCTTGTAAAGATACAAAAATCAAGGGAAGTCTGTGAAATTTTTTCAAGTACACGGCTTGTACATTTATACGCATCGTGTACATTCAGACAGGGACACAGATCAAAAAGAGGGAGTACCCATGCGGATTTCTGATACAAACCATGTACTGGCTTCAAGATGTGTTGGTGGTTCTTTCCAGGGACTACATTCCATTTTTGGTGGTAGTACATGCCATGTACTACCCACCGACCAGCCACTAACACCATGTGAGTCAAAGATAGTGTGGTTGGCCACCTACCGAAGACAAACCGTGAAAAAGGGCTGTTGAAAAGACTACACAGCGGGTACATTTATACACGCCATGTATGTAAGTTTTCTATAAATATATGCCTTGGACTCCAGACTCAGAGGGGGGGGGGGACACTTTGAGAGAGAGGAACTTCTGCTGCTATATTTCCTGAGCCACTTGGTGTCACTATTCACCCATTCCACCTTCCTACACCTCTCCCGAAATCCTATTCAATGATTTCCTCAGGCATCGAAGGTGTTGTTTTTATAATATTTTATATATTTAACCAAACACCCCTTCTGTTGGGGTTGTGGATGATGATGAACTTTTGTACGCTGGATTGATTTATATGGTTCTGTTTGTTCTTTTAAATTCTTCTCATTCTTCTTTTCCCATTATTGAATACCACTGAGCATTCTTATCCAGACCAAAGGGAATAATTCTCAGGGAGATAAAATAAGAATAACGATTAATGCTTTTATGACCATTGAAAGGATCCATCGATTCATAAATGGTATAAACTGAAATTAAGAATTGTGAATCACTACCTACTAGACCACGGAGTCAAATTTCTTCAAATCCAAGACAAAATCAATCGGACAAAGGTAATCTTTTCAAAAATAAGATCCTGATAGTGGAATTTTCATGAACCACACATCTATATAAGAAATATGCATAAAATCTCCATAATCACCATAGCCCCAACACACTCTTTCTCCTGCGAAACACATTAAAAATATATTGATGTTTTCTTTTAAATTTTTATTCATAGTATCAAGTAAACAATATAGTTCCAATAATCCAAAATAAGAAAATCCACTCAAAATTCAGCAAGACTCACCAAATTAATTATAAAATCAATTGAATTCACGAATATACCAAAGTTCCATGTATATCAACCCCGGACATGCACTGTAATAAGTTTAATAGTGGGAAATATCAATTTGGAAAACTAATAACATACCTTTGGTAAAAGGACTCACCACATATCCCCTGGTAGTGTCATAATGAAGTGTGCAGCAAGGCACGTTGTCATGTACCTGGATACCCCAGGTCAAGCCTAAAACTCCTTGTCAGAGTTTTCACTCCTAGATACATCTCTGCTAGATACATATCTACATGATTGTATCCAGATAAGGATGTATTGCTTACAAAACCAACATAATATATACATTAAAAAAATTTTGGTTGTTCTTCTATACGAATCCACAATGTTTATCTTAGGGTTTATTTTTCTAATTAATGTTTTTTTCTATATCTAGCTTCCAAGGTTTGTACTAATCTTCTTCTGATACCAACTCTAACACCCCAACCATAGTTACCCAGAATCGGTGCATTATTACATAACATTGGCATTATACAAGGAATCATGTCCCAAAAGACCAATATGTTTAGTAGCCTTGGATGTACTAGATACATACATAAGTTTTCCATTACATCATGAAATAAGACAACACCATTGTGTCCCCTTTGAACACTCTTATATACCTTAGCCTATTCCTATTGGTTAATCATAATATACATCATTTCTTATTGGAAAAAATAAAACATAAGAAAGGGGTGAGCGCTGATGCTCAGTAAGGATAACAATATAGCCGAAACTATCAAAAATAAGAATAAACATTTACGGAAATGTATAAGACTAGACCACATGCCTTTTAAACTTAAACATCATCATAATAAGACATAGATAAATAAAATAATTCCATTTACTTATTCACATGGATATTCTACTGGTCGAATAATCACATGTAATATCAATATACAATTTCATAATGATGTAATTCATAATGTAGGACATCATAATCACATATTTCAGGCCTCATGCCTAGACTACAAATATGATTTATTCAAGCCCTTGTGCCAAGACACTAGTTTTTCTCATGAGACATACCGATGCATCGAACAGCTATAGCAGGTTCTACCTGTTACATAATAAGTCCAATGAATTCCTCATATGAAAGGGTGAAACCTAATATAAACATTGGTATTAAAACAAGCATAGAAAATGTCAATATTTTAACCACAAACCATGAATGGAATAAAAATAGTACATCCTCAATAAAACATAACTCATGTAATACAATATGGATGATTGTATTAAGGTAAATAAACTTCAACAAAAAATAGAACATACTAGAGGATATTAACATAGATGAAAATGTTCATTAAAACTATTTGAGAGAAATATCCCCTTTTTCTTGAAAACCATTAAATGTTGCAGTATTTATCAAAGAAGTCGCTTAAAAGATATTTTTGAATGAAAGTGTCACATGCCACTTTGAAACTTTTGAATGGAATTTTAATTTCAAAAAATTTATGTCCATATAAAATAATACATAAAACCATTTTAAAGACATAGAAATTAATGAGAGAGATTTATAAGAATAAATATTCAAAACATGTAAAACAATATTTTAGTTAAAGTGTATTTATCGAAATAAGAAACCCATGAAGACAAGTAATTGGGGAATAAAATTAATCAAAACGTTTTAATATAATGAGAATAAAGGGATTCATGATATAAAATGTCAAAGGGCATTATATACACCATATAAAAGTGAATTGGTGCATAATGACAAAGTGGTCTCAGTGGAATGTAAGTTGAGAAAAGTACCTTATAAAAACAGTATCCTTATATTAAAGATAAAACAATGAAATAATTATGTGTATAAATTATAAAAAAAGTAAATCTAATTGGATATTCAATGTAAATTAATCATAATACATTCGCACATATTATTGTAAAAACAAAACCAATGACTTGGATGTTTAACTCAATGAATGGAAATTGAGTTACGATTACACTTAAAATGTTCACATCAATGGAATGTGAATTTATAAATGGAGTGATTATGTGTATAAAAGTTATATCCATTTAAATGGGATAGGATATTAGTACATAAATAATTAATAGTGATTCCAGACATAATCTTGGAGTAAAATAATCTATGAAGTATGCGTAAAGCCCAATGAGTGGAAATTGGAATTTGAAATTACCTTACCGATTTGGTAACATATATAATATACAATGCATGCAAGAAGTATCATACAATAAATTTTTAAATACCTATAAATTAAATTATATTACACAAAGAATACAATCATGGGAATTACATACACAACACAAAAGGAAATAGAGGCAATATTGCATGAATATCATTGGAATAAGAAGTGAGATAAATACCCCTTACCACGTTGTAATCAATCGAGTCATAAGACAAAAAGATAAAAACCACCAAATTAATCACATAATACCATGAATATAAATATAATCATGATAACATATTTCAATTGGAAGAACACAGCACACCACATGTAATAAATAAGCGGTGAGTAATGGAAATCTCACGAAATTAAAAGTGAGATAAGAAGCCCATTACCTTGTAATTTTCCATAGTTGAGGGTACATTAACCTCCTAAATAATAGTTAGATAATTGTTATTAAGTTATACAAGGATGACATACATAAATATTTTTTCATAAATGATCTTCTAATATTGATTTTTTAATAAAATTTTAGTAGTATCATAGTTTATGTTGTTAACGGATTTTTCATCCATTGTATGTTTTGTTACGAAATTAATGTTTGTTTATGGATAAGATGTATTTCATTCATATACATAATGGTATCGAGTTCATAAAAATTATTTTTAATCATCAAAGAAAAATTGGATATGAATGGTTACGATGGGGAATGACATCTTATCGCGTCATGGTGATGGTGATCCGTACTTACACACGAATTACAATGTCATTATTTTGATGGTGAAATCATATATAAATTGATGGTATATAATATAATAATAATTACTAACATATTATATTTATTTTTTACATCAGTTATACTCATTATTATACCCATCCAAATAATTATGTTTCTGAATAAGAAACTACACCACGACGTGGAGACGGTAAGTCTTACGTACGCACGTATAGAGACTTTGTCATTTATAGGATTGATAGAATAAATAATATGGTTATACAATATTTATAATAACATAAAATTATGTACTAGGTGCTATATTTATTATTTTGGTATGGAAACATCAAATAAAGAGGTAGTGGACGAACAAAATTACTTGAAAGAGGGTGGTGGAATTATTACCTCTTCTTCAGGTGTTTCCTTTTGAGATGATCTAAATGGATCCTTAGGTTGGATTTATGATCAAATAAAGGACTCTAGGTTGATTTTCGGGAAGTTGGAGGATATTTGGGCTGGTGTTGGCCGAGCCAAATAGCTTTGGAGGTGTGATTTTGATGGAAGGTGAAGTACCCTTTTATAAGAGAGGAGAGTGTCACTTTAGGAAAACCTTAAAATATTATTTTATTATAATTCATTTTCCATTTCTAATAGATCAAAAATTATTTATTTCAAATATATGGAGGATATGGGTCTAAATCATATCAAACAATAGGTTTTAGACAAGTTTAGGTCACCATATTAACCTTATCATTTTGATTTAACTATTAGTTAAATTGTTTAACTTTTACAATGTCTTCTGGTATTCTTACACTATATGGTTAATAAACATTCTCTAAACATCTAAAAGATCCTAAATTGGTTAATTAGTGACATATATAATACTATTACATCCCTTTTTGGCAACATTAGTGTTTTAGGAACAATATATCAACCAATAATATAGTATTCGTTTTGAGAACTCTGTTATGTCAATTTTGACATTATTTAGTATTTTTTTCTGTGAAAATTATAACAGAATGATTAATTCAAAAAACAATTATTTAATCAACCCTAAAATGTCATATTAACCTATAAAATTAGTGTAATTCATCAAAAGTCTCAAATTAAAATTACTTGGATATTTATAATTTCAATTATTTTAAACATTCATTAATAAGGTAATTACTTTGTCATCATTGTGTCATGAATACATTTAATTATTTAATTTCCAACAATTATAAATAAAATAAAATAATGTATAAAATATTTTTATCTTTATAATTAATATTTATAGTTGAATTTAACTTATATATAACCCTCTTTAAAAATGGTTTAGTTAATGAACTTTGAATATAACACTTTTAAATCTTCTATAAATAAAATAATAATAAATTCCCTATTCTAATCCAATTGGACCAAAAGTATCTTAATTTATTTATAAGGTTGTTATTGGTTGAATTACACTTATCCAATAAAATTATTACAAGTGTTACGGTAATTATAAAATCATTTTTACCTTTAATTACCCTATTTACTTTTAACCAGGGTAAATAAAAGTCAAAACGTACTATTCCCAAAAAAATTATTTTCATCTTCTCAAACCACATTTTACTTACTTATATCATCCATGTCTCTCGGATTTTTTAAATTCAACTCACAGAAGCTGTAAAATTATGTTTTATGCAAATTTACAAATGCTCCAAAGAGGTGGGTAAAAGACGGCAGAAAGTTCAATAAAATTTTATGTATCTAATATTATTATAAAATGACTCCAAGTTATTACAAAGAACATTTATAGTTATTATGTATCTATTTATACCTAAAATATATATAAATAAAATAAATAATTATATATATATATAGTCAGTTTTAAAAAATAACACAGTGTTTTCAGTATTCATCCAAAATTGAAAGTTTTCAGAAAAATACAAAAAATTCACCGTAAGCTAATTTTGATATCCCATATTCATAAATGAAATCCATTTTGAAAAATTAAATTTATAAAATTTCAAAAATTGAGTATTACTATTCATAGCAGATAGTTTTATTGGTCGTGGTTTGTTAAAACACCAAGTTGCGTACAACGCATGATACTGCATTATTCAAAGGGAAATATACCGTAGAAAAATGGGGTGTAAAATATTCCGCCATTTATGCATGTTTATTTCAGTTTTGATGTCAGTTCCATAATATTATGTAGAATTATCAAGAGTAGTGTTGATGTTTTGTGTGTCCTCATTCAAAGGGTTTTCTTCGGTCTCTCGATCTCAATGATGTAAGATCCTCTCCAGTTCAGGTTTGAATTGTAGTTGGTCTCCAAAAGTAGAACACATAATGAATAGTATCTACAAAATAAATAAATTATAACACAAAAATATAGGTAATGGTATAAGATAAAACCAATTCATATTCCCAAAATTTAAAAATTTTATCAAAACAGACTCAGTAAAAACCAAAGCACTCCTCGAAAACAACACAAAAATTTTACCAATTTTTCCTGAAAAATAAAATTTATTATGATTTTAATGTTCATTTGTTGTATATGGAATACCATAGGTCATATCTCAATGAGATTTGATAGGTTTAGAGTATGTGTTTTTAATACAAAATACTAATGGTGGGGGTGATTTTGAAAACAGTTTAAAGAAAATAACATAACTTAAAATATTTAATAGTTGATAGATTAAGGTGGTGTTTTAAGAATTATGAGAGAAAGGGGTCGTTTTTATTTCACTGCACACATTCCATTTTCATTTTTCAAAGGCATTAATTTAGTTTTAGATTATTTATTTTGTTGAAAATAATTGGACTCCTGATAAATTTATAATCCATTATTTCATTGCTTGAAGAACCAATCATTTACATAACAATCATATTGTTAATTTCTAGAACATAAGAAATTAATAAGAGATTCCAAAGTAGAATTAAGTCTCAATAAAGTGGGTAATAAAAGCATTCTCATGTTGTCTGATTGGAACAACAGAAGTCCCGCACCCAAAACCTTACGCCGATCAGTTAGAAATTATATGCAAATAAATCACAAGCATAAAAACATTAATTCAAATAATAAATAATTCAAGATACCTAGAAATAAATGTTTCAACACCAAAATAAATCCAATATAATAGAAAATATATGCTTCAAAACTCCCTTGACATGTGTGTAACTCCCTCACAATGAACTCCCACCATTTAGCTTGACATCGGGAGGAGGAGGATGATTGGGTGGGACTCCATCTTCATTCTTGATCCCCCATTGATGATAGGGGCATACAAAAATTCTTGGATGAGGATACGAATCCATTGGGTCTCCAAAATACCAAATATTTTCCTCCTAGTAGAAACTTCAAGTGAGGATCCATAGAATCCATTTTATATGCAAAGTGGAAGGTGGTTTTGGACACACAGATTGTGTAAACCCACTTGGCTCATAGTGTTCGACAACTAGAAAGTCGAATCTCGCTTTGGAAAAATCTATAAAAAATGTTTTCTAAAATAATCACTATCTCCACAGAAAGGTTGGAAACATTTTAAAAACTGGATCTGGATATATGGATAGATTACAACACAAAACTTTTGACTTCGTTTAGATTCAGTGTGGAGGACATATCTGCTAGGTTGGGCCACCAGATGGCTGAATTAGGCTTGAGTTCTTGAATATTAAATTTAGCCCAATGAATTTTGGACCAGTCCAGAAAAGTTCTGCCAATTTGGATGTATAGTTAAATATAAGTATGTGGTTTAGTAATCTGGTGTGCTTGGATCCTGTAGAGCATGGTCCATTTTTCATTGACTTCATCATGGGACCTCCAAATCACCTATACCTTCACTGAAATTATCAAAACAAGTAATGTTTCTCTTTTTAATAGTGATAAAAAATAATGGAATCAATCAAGCAGTTTAAATTGTTATTTTTTATATAATTATCAGTAAAAAACTAGTTTAACATAGTGGTGTAAGGGAAAAGAATGAAAAAATGACTCGTGGTGCGATTAATTTACCATTATTATTCTATTCAATGAATAATATCTTTTATTTATCTTTGTGGAAGATGTAAACAATTAATACTGAACATGTTATTCAATGGTACCATGTAAATCATCAACCATATACTATAAATCTACAACCTCACTTACCCAGAGTTGGTGCATTATTATATAACATGTTCAAGATACAAGGAGTCATGTCCCAAAAGACCGATCAGTTTAGTAGCCATGGAATTACTAGATACATTCTTATGTTTTACATTACATCATGAAATAAAAACATCAACAACAATTTATCCCATTTTGAACACACTTATATCCTTATCCTATCCCTGAAGGTCACCATAAAATATTTCTTAACATCTTGGAAAAAATTAAACATAGAAAGGGGTGAGCTCATATGCTCAGTAATGATAAAAATATAGTGGAAACATTCATAAATAAGCATAAAAATTTAAGGCAATGTATTATACTAAAACCAAATCCATTTATACTTAAACATTAGCATAATTTGGAAAAGTTAAAATCAAATAATTACATTTACTAATTCACATAGATATTCTACTAGTCGAATAATCTTCTGATAGATCAATATCCACTATCATAATGACGTAATTCATAATGCCAGACTTCATAACCATATAGTCGAGGCCTTATGCCCAGAATACTAATAAGATTTTGTCATGGAATTTTTCCAAGACACTAGTGCGTCTCATCATACCTACTGATTCATCAAGTAGCTATAGAGGGCTCCACCCACCACTTACTATGTCTAATGCATTCCTCATATAAAAAGGATTTAATATAACATAAACATTTGTATTAAACCATTCATATGAGATGTCAATACTTTATTCATAAACCCTAAATGGTGTAAAAATAACACATCCATAGTCAATTATATCCCAAAACCTTCAATAAAATATGGAATATTTGTGTCATAATAAATCAACTACAAACAAGTTTGAAAATCCATCAAATGACGTTGACATAAATGAAATGAAAAATATATGAATGAAATACATATTTATTTTTTGAAAAAATTTAATAGTCACATAATTATAAAATAAAATATTTATTTTTAATATATTTTTATATGTTATTATGGGAAGATTCTATGATGTTATAACGACAAAAAATAGCCACACCCACCGTATAAGTTAAAAAACATTCTTACCTTAATTTTGTCGAAATGGTCATAGTGTACCTTGTTTTGAAAATGATGGAAAGATTCCTTTAAAAATATATAAGGTCAAATAAAGTTATAATTTAATTTAACCCATATTCTAGTAAATAGTAAAAATGCTTTGAAATAAATTTTTATGAAAACATGGATGTGGATGTTAAAGAGGTGCCAGAAGATACTTACGTAAAAACAAACTCGGATAATAATGACATTGTGAAATTAACCCTTACCTTATAAATTTCCATGGTCGATGGTATGTTAACCTATTGTATAATAGTTAAATCATTTTTATTAAATTATTGAAGAAATATATACATAAATATGATAACATATATGATCTTATGATATTTCTTTGTTAAAAATATTTTAGTAGTATCATTGTTTCGGGTGTTAACTGATTCATTTTACATTATATGGTTTGTAATGTAAGACATGTGTTTTATGGATAGGATGTATTTGATTCATATATGGAATTATATTATGTTCATAAATATTATTTTTAATCGTAAAATAAAAATTATTCTTGAATGACTATAAATGGGAATGAATCTCATCGCGTTCGTGGAAACGGTAATCCATACGTACACCCGAGCGGCAATATCATTATATTGATGAAGAAATAGTTTGTAATTTCATGGTATAACATATATACAGAATCATTAACATGTTAAATTTATTATTTACATCATATATACTCATTATTATACCGATCCGAATAATGAAGTGTTTTAATAACAAACAACACCATGATGTGGAGATGGTAATTCGTACGTACACACATATGGTGACTTTGTCATTTATATGATGGATAGAATAATGAATATTTTTGTACCATTTTTATAATAACATCATAGTATATATGAGATACTGTATTTATTATTTTATAATAGAAACAACAAAGAATGAGGATGTGTAAGAAGAAAAGTATATGAAAGAGGTGATAAATATTAACCTCTTCTTTGGGGTATTCCTTTTCATTTGATCAAAAGGGATCCATAGGTTGGATTTATGGCCAAAAGGAAGGAATCTATGATGAAGGGAGGTAATATGAGAGGATATCAGGTCAAGGGTTGGCCGATCCAAAAGGCTTTGGAGGTGTGAAATTAAGAGACGATAATAGCCCTTTTATAAGAGAGGTGAGGGTCACTTTAGGAAAAGATTGAAATATTATTTCAAAATAAAATTAGTTTTTGTTTTTAATGGATAAAAAATGAATTATTTAAAGTCTAAGGTGGGGATGGGTCTCAAAACTTTCAACCAATAGGTTTTATCCAGGTTTAGGTCATCATATTAACATTATATTTTAGATTTAACTCATAGTTAAATAGTTTGTCATTTAGCATGCATCCTTATATTTTTATACCATATGGTTAATAAACATACTAAAAAATGCAAAGAGAACACCATGTGGTTAATTATTAATATATATAACCTTATATAATTCCATAGGACACACCATCGGTTTTTAATAATATTATATCAATTAAAAATTTAATATTTGCTTTAAAAACTCAATTATGTCAATTTTGACACTATTTTGTATTTGATTTTTTTGAAAGCCATAAAAACGTTATCACTTCGAAAAAAACTATTTAACCAACTCTAACATGTCATATTAACAATGAAAATTAGATGAATTCATCAAAAGTCTCAATTTAAATTTATTTTGATATTTATAATATCAATTATTTTAATATTTCATTAATAAGGTAATTATTGGGTCAACATTGTATCAGAAATAAATTAAATTAAATAATTTTTAAAAATTATAAATAAAATATCATTATATAGGAAATATTTTAATATTTCTAATGAATATTTAATGTCTAATTTATATTGTGTGTAACCCTATATTAAAAATGGTTTAGTTATTAAATAATGAATTTAACTCTTTTAACAATTATGTAAATAAAATAATAATAAATGTCCTAATCTAATACAAGTGGACCAAAGAGAAAATATATTATTCCTAAGGTAGTTATTTTTCCAATTATACTTATCCAATATAATTAGGATATGTGTTAGGGTAATTATGATATCATTTTTACCCTTAATTACTGTATTTACGTTTAACTGTCATAAATAAAAGTCAAAAGTTACTATTCACCAAAAATTATTTTCATCTTTTTGAACCACATTTTACATACTGATATTTACCCTGTCTCACAGATTATTGAAATTTAACTCACAGAAGCAGTAAAATTATGTTTTATACATATTTTCAAATGCTACTATGAGGTGGATAAAATACAGTAAGAAGTTTGATAAACTATTATATATCTAAACCTATTATAAAATGACTTCAATGAATTATGTTGAACATATATAGGAATTATGTATCTATTTTTAAATAAAATAAAATAAAATAAAATAAAATAATAATTTAAATAGAAATTCAGTTTCATCCAATAACACTGTGTTTTTTCAGTATTCATAAAAAATTGAATGTTTTCAGAAAAATACCAAAAATTCACCATAACATAATTTCAATATTATGAATCAAAAAATGAAGTCTATGTTAAATTATAAAATTTATAAAATTTCAAAAAGTGGGTATCACTGTTCATAATGGCTAGTTGGATTGGTCACAGTGTGTTAGAATCAGGAAGTTGCATACAATGCAAGAAATTGTATTATTCCATGGTAAACATACTGTAGATGCTTGTTGTGTTACATTCTTCCCTCCTTCAAATAATTTCATCCTCAAAATTTCTTTAATACTACCACACAAAATGATTTAGTTATTTCTTCATCATATGTTTTTCTGGTTCCCACTTTTCTTATTCAATCTTCTGGTTTCTCCATATAACATTTACAAGATGAGTCGTCTAGTTTCTCAGCACTTGTTCTTCAGTATCAAGAATTTTGAAAGGCTCTTCCCAATAAGAAAAATCCTGTTCCAGTGAAATTTCCATATAGGTGAGTACATGCGTTGGGTCAGGCATGTATTTTATCAATAGAGATACGTGGAACACATCATGAACATTGGAGAGACTTGATGGCATTGCCAAATGGAAACCTACAACCCCAATTCATTATTGAATTTTGAATAGTTTGATCTACCTAGGACATTATTTATCCTTCTTACTGAATTGTATAACTCCCTTCCATAGAGATACTTTCAAGAAAACATGATCTCCTGCCTAAAATTCCAAATCCTTCCTCCAGTTATTGGCACAACTCCTCTACCTACTTTGAGCTTCTTTGATGTGGGTTTGGATAAAATTAACTTTTTCGATCGTTTCTTCAACAAGTTCATGTCCTATCGGTTTTGTTTCACCAACATAATCCCAACATGTTGGTGTGTGACATCTCTTTCCACATAACACTTCATATGGTGACATTTGAATACTTAAATGAAACCTATTTTTATAAAAAAAATTCTACCATAGGTAAATATTGACCCCACATACCATGAAATTAAAGTGAGCAAGATATCAACGTGTCTTTTAAGGTTTGAATAGTCTTCGTTGATTGTCCATCGGTTTAAGGGTGTTAGGCAATGCTCAAACTATGTTCATTATCCAGGGAATTATAAAGACCTTTCTAAATTCTTGATGTAAAACGAGGATCACGATCAGAAAAAATTTATAGGGGTACTCCATGATGTCGTACAACTTCATTAATATACAGTCTTGCAAAAAATTCATGTCATAAATCTTCTCTTATAGAAAAAAAAATATGTAGACTTGGTAAGACGATTAACAATGACCCATATTGCATCATTCCTTATAGATGTCTTTGGAAGTCCCATGACAAAGTCCATCGTAATATCATCCCATTTCAACTCAGGTATGGGAAGAGGTTTCATGAATCCTCCAGGGTGTTGCTTCCCAGACTTTACTTGTTGACAAACCATACATCTTGACAAAAAATCAGCAATCTCCCTCTTCATGTTGTCCCACCCAAAATGTTCCTTAAATCTCTAAACATTTAGTTCTAACTAGTTGTATAGAGAAATTGGAGATAAGAGCATCATCCAACAATTCCTTTTTTAGATCAGGTTTATCAGGAAAAAATGTCTCTTCCCAAATTTCAAAATTCTATCTTCATATACGAAGTCGATAAATGTCCCATTGTTCACAGATTTAATGTTGTTTTTTGAAATACTTCATCATCAGTCTGAGAACGTTTTATACTTCTTAGTAAAGATGGTTTGGAAACCATTTGAAAAAGTATTGATGTTTCACCATCCATGATTATTCCCATATCAGTTTTTACTAGATCCATGAAAATATGATCACTTTAAACACTCATCTTGTACAAAACTCTGTGATCCTTTCTTGTCAAATCATATGCCACCTTATTTTCCTTCCCCGGGTGGTATTGTATTGTGAAATCATAATCCTTGAATAGTTCAAGTCATCTCTTCTGACACATGTTGAGTTATTTTTGTTAGAAAATATACTTCAAACTCTTTTGATCAGAATAAATCTCACATTTTTCACTATAGATATAGTGTCTCCATATCTTCAGAGTGAAGATCACTGCTACTAACTCTATATCATGAGTGGGATAGTTTTTCTCATGAATTTTCAGCTACTGTGATTCATAGGAAATAACTCTATCTTTATTCATGAAGACACAACCAAATCCTTTCTTTGAAGAATCACTATAAATAAAAACCCCATCGTTCCATGGTGGTATAGTCAGGAGAAGAAAAATTAACTATTCATCTCTTTAGTTCTTCAAAAAAATCTTCACACTCTTTTTTCCAAACAAATTAAACCCCTTTACGAGCGAGCTTGGATAATGGGTTAGCCAACTGGGAAATATTCCGGATGAAACGTTGATAATAACATGCTAAACCAATAAAACTGTGTATTTCAGTTATACTCATCATTTCTGGCCATTCATAAATTGCCTTGGTCTTTAAAGGATAAATAGCGATTCCATCCTTAGAGACAATATGGCCATGAAAAGAAATCTCCTGAATTCAGAATTTACACTTGCTAAATTTCACATATAATTCATTTCTTATAAGAGTCCTTAAGATAATGAGCTAGTGACTTTCAAGATCTTCAATAACTATTGGAGTATACCAAGATATCATTAATAGATACAACAACAATTTAATAAAGATATTCCTTAAAAAATCTATTCATTAGATCCATGAAGACAGAGGGTGCATTAGTCAATCAAAATGGCATTAATGTAAACTCGTAAAGCCTGTACCTAATTTGAAATGTCATTTTTGGAATGTCTTCCATCATCACGCACAACTGATGATATCCAGTTCAAAGGTCAATCTTTGAAAAAAATTGAACTCCATGATGTTGGTTGAATAAATCATCAATGAAAGGTAGGGGAGAATTTTTCTTGATTGTTATAGAATTGATCTCTCTGTAGTCAATGCAAAACCTCATAGATCCATATTTCTTCTGAAAAAAGGACAGGGCTCCCCATGGAGAAACACTAGGGTGAATAAATCCCTTATTACTAAATTTCTCTGTTTGTTTCTTTAGTTCCACTAAATCCACAGTGGCCATTCTATAAAGGGCCTTTGATATGGGCCTTGAACCCGGAATTAAGTCAATGGATAACTCAATTTATCATTTCTAGAGCATGTACAGGTAAATCCTCTAGAAACACATCAACAAATTCTTACAATATAGGTACTTCCTCTATTAAGACAATCTTTTCCTCACCCATATTTATTTCATTCTTTTCTTCCCCAATAATTGAATTTATTATAGCTACTGGGGGTGGATCTAGATAAGAATCAGGTGGTGATGTTTATTCTCTAATGATAAGGTACTCCTTATACTAATCAAAAATTGTAAACTCATTCTTTTTACAATAAATTTTATCATCATGATCTGAAATCCAATCCATTCCAAGGATTATATAATATTCAATCTCAGGTATGACTATGAGATCAGCAGATAAAGACTTTTATATTACCTAATGGGAACTGATTCACAAAACATTGTTGCAATGATACTCCCCTCAGGTGTTTGGCTGAGAAATACCTTGTTATGAAAAATTTAAGATATCTAATTTTTTAGAAAAATAGGTTGATATGAAATAAAGTGTTGAACCAGAGTCAAATAATGCATTGGATAAACTTGAGGAAACCAATAATTACCTACCACCACATCTTTTAGAGCTTCAACCTCAGTATTAGTGATCACATAATCTTTGCCTTGCTCCCTTGGCCTTTTCTAAGGTAAATTCCCTCCGTTTTAGGACATTCATTTTCATAATGCACCATTTTTCTACAATTTTAGCATTCAACAGCCTCTTTCTTCTCCTTGAAATCCGGATCTTAGTGGCCCTTTTCACCACACTGGTAACAGAATCCAATTCCCTTTAGGCAAGTACCACGGTGTTTCTTACCACATTTACCATAGGACAGATATTAAAATTTTCCCTACATCCCCTTATTTCCATTTCTAGAGTGTTCAGTAGTTCTCTTCTTCTCCAGCATTACTTTAAAGTCGTAAGACATAGAGTATTCGTTTTCTTTCTTCATAGAACATGAGACAATATCTTCATATGATGAGAAGGATTGTGATACTAATTATCGATTAAGAAATGGTTTTAACCCATGAAAGAATCGATAAATCTTACTCCTTGGGTTACATATATATTTTGTCGCATGCCTTTATAACCTTGTAAATTTATCTTCGTATTTTGCGACATTCTCATCCTTCTTTTGCCTCAGACTCAGAAATTGCCTTTCCATATCCGCTCGATGGTCATGAGGAATTTATGTTATTAATAAAATAACTTTAAACATCGACCATCACATATTTAATACTTCATAATATTCCTTTGTGTTTTGAATCATGGACCACCATTGATCTGCATCTCCCATGAGGTGATAAACGCCAATGAAAACGTTTTCCCTTTCACTACTCACCAATGCATGACATATTTTCACTAAGGAATTTATCCATTGTTTACCTACAAATGGATTTGTACTCCCATGGAATGTTGGTGTTCTTTTCCTCATGAATCGTTCTAACATTAATCCCCCACATTGTAGATCAGGGTACTCCATACGAGTAAGGTTATTATTCATAATCTGAGTGACTTGTCCCAATATGGTGATAAGCTAATTAGAACAAGTTGCTCTACCTGTTCCACTATAATTATCTTGAGTAGGAGGGAAATACCTACTTGTATTAAGTGCATTAATACAGTTTCTATTTCTTCCATTAGGTTCCATTTCTAACAAATAGAATACACTAGATAAGTTTATGAACCACAATACATAATTCCAAAATTATAAAATAGTTAACATAAATTGAACAGTTTATAGTCATAATACATAATTATAAAAATGTTTCCTTTGAGGAATTATATACTCATAAAACCTTCCTAATGGTTTATAAAGAAAATAATTATTATCTTTAGCGTATCCCCTATGAGTGTCGTAACCAATAGTACAACAAAGCCCATTGTCAGGCACCAGTTCCTATTTGAGTCTCGCTCAAAGTGGTGTTTTTTAGTTTTACCCCTAGGTACATCTGTGCCAGAGCCACCTCTAAATAATCATATCTAGAAGGGGATCTATTTATTTGAAAACTGACAAAATCTCAATGGTACAAAGATTCTAGTATGTTCTTCTATACTAATACTCAATGTCTATCTTATGGTAATGTTCTTTAATTAGAGTTTTTCTAAATCTAGCTTCCACGGTTTGTAGTAAACTTCCACTGATACAAACTGTAATGGACCAACCTCCGTTACTAAGAGTCGGTCCATTATTACATAACATTGGAAAGATACATGGAATCATTTTGCGAAGGACCGATCAATTTATTCACCTTGGAATTACTAGATACAGTCATAAGTTTTACATTACATCATGCAATAAAAACATCAACAAAATTTTCTCCCTTTTTGAACCCATTTATATCTATAGCCTATCCCTACAAGTCAACCCTAAAATACTTCATAACATCTTGGGAAAAATAAAACATAGAAAGGGATGAGCTCAGATGCTCAACAAGGATATTAATATAGCAGAAACTTTCATAAATAACATAAACCTTCAAGGAAATATATTAGAAAAAAAATCCTTCTAAACTTAAACTTTAGCATAATATGGAAAAGGTTAGATCAAATAATTCCATTCACTAATTCACACATATTTTCTATTATTCGAATAATCACATGGAATATCAATAGCAACTTTCACAATGATGGAATGCATAATGTCAGACTTCATAACCACATACGTAAGGACTTGTTCCATGACTACAAATAAAATTTTTTCAATGCCTTCTTCCAAGACACTAGTTTGTCACATGAGACCTACCAATCCATCAAGGAGCTATAGAGGGCTCCACCTGTCACTTACTAAGTCCAATGTATTCCTCATATGAATAGGTTTAAACATAACATAATCATTCATATTAAAACTAGCATACGAAATGTCAATACTTTATCCATAAACCATGAATGGTGTAAAAAAACACATACATAGTCAAAAATATCACAAAACCTTCAATAAAATATGAAATTTTTGTATCAAAATAAATCAACTTCAAAGAAGTATAAAAATCCATCAAAGGATGTTGAAACAGATGAAATGAAAACTATTGGAAAGAAATACCTCTTTCTATTTTGAAACCATTTAAGAGTCACATAATTATAAAATGAAACATTTATTTTTTAAAATATTATTATATTATTTTAAAGGAAGCTTTGATGATGTTATAATGGCAGAAAAAATCCACACCAACTATATAAGTTAAAAAAACATTCTTACCTTAATTTCGTCAAAAGGGTCATAAAGCTCCTTATTTGGAAAACGAAGAAAAGATTCTTTTCAGAACATTTAAGGTCAAATAAGAGTATAAATGACTTTAACCCATAGTCTAATAAATATTAAAAATGTTTTGAAATACATTTTTAGGAAAACAAGTGTCTGGTTGATAAAGAAGTCCCAGTAGATACTTACATAAAAACAACCTTGGATAATATAGAGATTGTGAAATTAACCCTTACTTTGTACTTTTCCTTAGTCGATGGGTTTTTAACGTATTTTATAACAGTTAAATATTTTTTGTAAAATTATTTAAGAACTATTTACATATATATGATATCATATATGATCTTATAATATTGCATTGTTAATAATATTTTGTTGTATCATAGTTTCGAGTTTTAACTGATTCATTTTCCTTTATATGCATGGTTACATAATCCATTTTTGTTATGGATAGTATGTATATGATTTATTTATAGAATGAAATTTTTATCACAAGAAATATTTTTAATCATAAAATAAAAATTATTCATGAATATTTACGATGGGGAATGAATCTCATCGCGTTCATGGAGACAGTAATCCGTACATATGCATGAGCGACAATATCATTATATTGATAAAGAAATAGTATGTAATTGGATAGTATATAATATAAAAAGAATAATTAAAATGTTAAACTTATTATTAACATCAGTTATACTCATTTCTATAACAATCCAAACACTGAAGTGTTTAAATGAAAAACTACACCATGATGTGGAGATGGTAATCCGTACGTACGCACGTATAGTGACTTTGTCATTTATAGGATAGATAGAATAATGAATATGGTGGTACCATTTTTATAATAAAAAAATAGTATAAATAAGATATTGGATTTATTAAATTATAATGGAAACAACAAATAAAGGGGAAGTGGAAGAAGAAAAGAACTTGGAAGAGGTGATGAAATATTTACCTCTTCTTCAGGTTCTTCCACATGATTTGATCAAAAGGGCTCCATAGGATAGCTTTCTGACTAATGTAAGGACTCTAGTATTAAGGTATAAAAGTTAGAATGATATTTGGGTAGGTTTTTGCAGATCCAAAAGGCTTTGAAGGTGTGACATTAAGATAAGGGGAAGTGCCCTTTTATAAGAGACATGAGGGCCACTTTAAGAAAAGCTTGAAATAATATTTTATCATAAAATCTTTTTTGGTTTCAAATTGCTAAAAAATAAATTATTTAAATGATATGGTGGGGATGGGTCAAAAACCTAACAACCAATAGGTTTTAGATAGTTTTATCTCATCATATTAACCATATCTTTTAGATTAAACACTTAGTTAAATAGTTTTTCATTTACCATGTCTCTTTGTATTTTTATATTATATGGTTAATAAACATAGTATTACACGAAAAGTGAACTCATGTGGTTCATTATTAATATATATAACCTTATATTTTTCCTTTTTCCAAACCTTATATTTTTAAGAATATTATATCAATTAATAATATAATATTTGTTTTAAAAACTCAATTATGTCAATTTTGACACTATTTAGTATTTAATTTTTTTAAAATCCATAAATTATTTATCACTTAAAATAAAATTTATTTAACCAACCCTAAAATTATATATTAACCTATAAAATTAGTTGAATTCATCAGAAGCCTCAATTACATTTTTTTGGATATTTATAATATCAATTATTTAAAATTTCATTAATAAGGTAATAACTACATCATCATTATGTCATAAATAAATTAAGTTATTTAATGTTTAAAATTATAAATAAAATTTCATTATGTAGGAAATATATTTTTATTTCTAATGAATATTTATATTATAATTTATATTTTGTGTAACCTTATATTAAAAATGGTTAATTTATTAAACATTGAATTTTACTTTTAAATTTTCATTAAATATAATACTGATAAATTTCCTAATCTAGTCCAAGTGGACAAAAGAGGATCATATTTTATTACACATGTTTTTTGGGTCTAATTATACTTATCCAATAGAATTAGTACATGTGTTAGTGTAATTATGATATGATTTTTACCCTTAATTACCCTATTTACTTTTATGTGTGGTAAACAAAAATCAGAAGTTACAATTCACCAAAAATTATTTTCATCTTATTGAACCAAATTTATTTAGTTATATTAACCTTTTATCCATGATTTTCTAAATTCAACTCATATAATATGTAAAATTATGTTTTATACAAATTTTCCAATGCTGTTAGGAGGTGGGTAAAAATGGTAAAAAGTTCAATAAACTTTTATATATCTAAACTTATTATAAAATGAATCAAATTAATTAATATGAAAATATATAGTAATTATGTATCTAATTTAGACTAAAATAAATTAAAATATAATAAAATATTATTTAAATAAAATGTCAGTTCTAACAAATAACACAGTGTTTTTTTACTATTCATAAAAAATGATTGTTTTCAGAAAGATACCAAAATTTCATGATAAGCTAATTTAGATATTACAAATCTAAAAATGAGGTCCATTTTGAATATATAAACTTTATATAATCTAAAAAAGTGGGTATTACAATTCATTACGGCTAGTTTGATTGGTCGCAATGAGTTAGAATCATGAAGTTGCGTACAATGCAATCTACTGCATTAATCAAAGGGAAACGTACCATGGAAGCATGTGGTATAACATATACTATGTTTATTAATGTGAATATATGATTTATGGATTGGAAGGAAAATAATCTTATCGGTAAAACATCATTTTTATGGGTTTATGTTAGCATGATCGGATTTAGGAAGATATGTGGGAATTTGAAAAGGAAATGGTGAAGTAGTGGATGAAACTCTCCCAAATAAATGTGGATATTCCACTTTTCATTAATGAAAATGCTATAATACTTGGGTTAAATTATTGGAGTTTTTGGAATTTTTTGGGTTGTATTGGAAGTGTTTCTAGAGGTTTGAAGTATGATAATTTCTAGTTGGAAATGTTCACAATCTATTGGAAACCATGAATGGTGACGATGGTATTCAGTTGGAAAGCATTCAGTAAGAGAATTATTTTTCCAATCTATTTTCATACCATGGGAAAACAAACATTTGGAGATAGATTGAAAAACACTATTTCTGAACATTTTTTCTGACTATGTGAGCTGACCGTGTGAGGAACTGGCTTTGAGATAGTATTACTGCACAGTTGGTGCCCAGTTTTTCAAATCTTGTCTTATACCCATTGAGCTACCTCGTTGTTATCCAATTTCATGTGCATGATTGTCGTATGATTTTCCAAACTGTGTGACATGTTGATAATTATACAAAAATAAAATTCAAAATCAAACTAAATCCAAAAAGACCTCATTTTTCAACAATGCCTATCAGGTCTTGATAGTCACTAACCCTAGTCCCTAAATACAATTACCATTAATATAGAAGTTAATTTTACCTAAATCAAGATGTGTTGGAGATCTTGAATCATTGGAAAGTATTTTTTCTCATTTATATTCTTAGATATACTCTTATCATCTCTCATCGAGCCATAAATATACTCTTTTATGGATTGATCTATCTTTTATAACATGAATCTTGATGAGATCTTGTTGGATTTATTTAAGGGAAGGTGAAGTGTTCCTTGATCAATAATTATTTAATTCCTCTATTTATTTTCACTATCTGTTGAGATGTAGGTGTCTTATATATCATAACCACTATTCTAGAACATTAAGGATTAATTTATTTGATATTTTATATTTAATTTTTGGTCTATATTTTGTGTGACATCATAATGGAAACCATTTTGGTTTTGGTTTATTTTTTTATAAAATTGGATGGATTATTGAAAACCCTCTTTGAATTTAATTTTTAAAAAAATTATTTTAAATTATAGAACAGTTTTTGGAGTTTGAAGAATGTATTCTGTAATGATATCAATGGAATGAATTTTTTTTTGAAAATTTTTTTGGCATAGAATTTGTAATAATTGGGTTGGTGTGTGCTGAAAGTGGATGGGTGTGGTCAGAAGTTCCACAGTTATGGAATGGGAAGATTATGGTCCTATAGAACCGCAATCAATGGTAATACTAATATTTAGTGTATGAATGTGTATGTTTGTGTGTGTGAACATGGGGATGATTAGTACAGGTGTGAATGAATGAAAAGTAGTTTATTTATGATTTTCCCAAATAGATTTGTGTTATGGATTTCCGTTAATATTTTTTCAACTATTTCAAATATTTTAAATTAAATAAGGTAAATAGTTATTATTCTACATGTGTGTGTTGGGAAGCATGTAGGGATTTCCTACTGATTTTATACTCACCATCAAATTGGTAAATTCGGTGTGTTTTCACATTTCATGTACCTTGATACATTGAAAGAGATTTTATTATATTCCTATAGTAATTCATATTGATACCATGGGTAAAGGACACGGTATTAGACCTTTGAGATAGTTTCAGTGGTACCCAAGATCATGTCACATTGATATCCTTAATTCATGTTGTTATTTTTTCAGTAGATATTCCATATTTTATTTATCTTTGATTTTTTTTCTTCAAGTATTTTATGATTGGTTTTATTAATCATTCTCATGAATCATATAGGAGGACTGGATGTTTATATTTTATTTTGTCTAGATTTTTGGTATTATTTCAATGAAAATAATCCCTAAAGATACCTTAAGATTTAGACATTTATTAGAATCGTTTTGTGTCCTAGGGTTTTCACCTATGGTCAGTTTCACATTGTCTCTTATTCATCTAACGAGTTTGTGTGGGATGTTACAATAAATTATTTATTCCCATAGAAATACTAGAAACTAGACTCATTATTAAAGAGACAATACTACTATTATCTCATTAGTACCTCATTCTATAAGGTATTTTGTTAATCTAATACATTTTTTCATAACACCAAATCCAAGGGAATGAATTTCCCATAAAGATCATTTTTCGGAGAATCGACAATCCGAACAACCTACATTGTAACAGATAAATAAACTTTTATATCAAGATCCTCCCTGATCAAGAGATTATACATACTAGAGAGATACGTTCTGATCAAGGACTCATGGAAAACATTGTGAATTGATGTCATTTGTGATATAAAATACAAATGGTAATCCCCTTTCAAAATATTCTCAATAACCACATACTGTCCAATGTATCTTGGTTCCAAATTTCCCTATTTTTTCAGTCGTCGGTGACCTAATTGAGGTGAAACTCTCAAAAACTATAGGTTAATAACTACAAATGATAACCAAGATTAGTAAAGTATTTATAATGGAATTATTCAATTATCATTATCTAATGAATAAATTGAATCTTATTCATCATCTTCTTGACCAAACAACGTCTGAAAAAGAAATCTTCTCCAACCTCCATCAAACAGAGTGGAGATTTACATGATCAACCATACAAGGCCTCAAAGGATTCCATCTTAATAGATGGATGGTATATTTTATTATAGAAAAACTCAAATATTGCCAAATTAATATCCCAAACTCTAAACTGTGGGACATAGGAATTGTTCATATCCTTGAGAATCCAAATAGTTCATTTCTTCTAACCATCTTCATAAGGATGGAAATTCATTCTCAACCTTACCTATGATCTCATTACCTCCCAGAGGTCACTCTAATAATGAGATGTAAACTGGAGGTCCTTATCTTAAAAAATACTATAATAACATCCATGAAACATATTGAAATATTTTGATATACACATATCCCAAGCCCTCATCTTTGTTCATATCAATAATTATAAAAAGGTTATATTATATGGTCAAACATTCAATCACCCCCAATATCAAATTTTTCGATATAGCGGTATTAAGAAACCTTAACAAAAAAATATTTGATATCTCATACCACTTATATGTCTAAACTATAAGGGGATAAATCAAACCCAAAGGCATGTAGTGATCGTCCTTGACCCATTGAAAGGAAATACAATGAGATAAAAAATCATCAATGTCCCATTTTACACCTTCTATCAGAAAAATCACCTCATTTCATAAAACAAAATTGTGTTTCATTGGTGTATCTCCCACTAGGAGTTTTAGAAATACCTAATCATTTCCTTACACAAAGTTAATGGAAGAATACAAAAGATCCAAAAATCATAAGATAACATTTGAAGATATAAAACACCCATTGATGTTCTCCCCACTATATAAATAATTTCTAATTCGAAAGTAAATTTCTTCAGGCTATTCTTCATAACGAATCATATTGAGAAATTAGGATGTAAACTTGAAACACAAGAAGATTTCCCCAGTCTCATCTTCTCAAAGTCTCTAATGCATACAAGCAAAGAGGGAAAAAAATTCCACACCTTTAAATATTTTTTCAAAATCTAGTATGGAAGGTTCCACCTTATAATAATAATAATCAAATTAACCATACTAGGAGTATATGAAATTTTGTTATTAAATTATTATTGTCAATCTATCCACCGTCTCTAATGAAGGTTCAAATCACTTTGAGATAATATATAACCCAATATTTTATGATTGGAGTAAAATGCAATCAAATTGGATTAAATTTAATTCCCCCAACTCTTAAAATCATTCACCAAAGCAATAAGTTATAATATATGTGTGGTATTTTCCTCTCATGGGTCCTAATAAAAATATGAAAATATGACACAATGTGACCACCTTGTATAAGAATACATAACAAATATGAACCTAATGCATCAACGAGGACCTCGAAGTCATTCATGGATTCTAGTAGAGTTAAAATTTAATATGAATTCAACTGATGCTTCAATTCATCGAAGGAATTATAACATTTTGAATCCCATACAAACATTACTCCATTTTTAGAATGATTAGTCATCATTGAAGACACCTTAGAGAAATTATTATTAAAATAGTGATAATATTCTATGAAAACCAAGAAGATAAAAATCTAGAAGTCATTTTGTGGCTCCTCCCATGTCATAAAATCTTTCACATTATCTGGATCAACTAAAATACCATGTTTGGAATCCACGTGTCCAATGAATTTTACTTCTTGCATTGAATATTTTCAATTATAAATTTCATAATAATTTTTCATGATTTTTAAAAATGTGAAACACTTATCTCAGATGAAATACATGGGCTGTCTTGATCATAGATTAAACTAATATGTCATCCAAAAATACCACCACAAAAAAATCAATGTACTCATGGAAAATTATTTTTATCAATGTCATGAACACTAAAAAAGCATTAGTTAAAGAAAAAAGGTATAACATTGTACTAATAATGGCCAAAAAAACTCATAAAAAACCTTATAGATATAGCTTCCTTTATCCTAGGTTTTGGATAACCAGAATGAAGATCAATCTTTGTGAACCAGTTCACATATATCAACTAGTCAAACACATCGTTAATTTGGGTTCATGGATATTTGTTCTTTACAATGACATGATTGATATTTAAATTTTCAAATAAACATAAATTTTAATATTAGTATTCTTAGAAAAAAGCATTGGGACCACATAAGCGGATAAATTAGGGATAATGAAGCCTTTGTAAAATAAGACACCCAACTATGTTTTTAATTACATTATATTCATTCTAGTGTAATATGGTATGAGTTAATATAAATCGGAATAGTACCTAGTACCAATTTTATAGAAAACTACGCCTCCGTCCCTAGTGGGATATCAAAGAAGTCTAATGTAAACACATTGGGAAACTCATAAACTACTGGAGGAAGATCATAAATTTAATATTTCTTTTCTAGTTCAATGGAAACCATTAATATCATCCTACCCAACTTTGGATGATTAGGGGAATCTTAACTCAACCTTATGTCACATTATAACTTTTTTCATGAAAACCCACATTTAGGCCAGTAAGGTAAACTTTTCAAAGATAGTAGTCAATATGATATTACTAATATATCATCCAATCCATCATAATAATGAAATCCAATTCTTTCATATCTAAAACAAAAAATTCCTGAGAAAACTCAACTAATGATAAATATAAAGTACAAGAGGGTTATAAGAGATCCTACCCTCTCTTTATACTGAGGTGAATATACGTATACCTAAGAGAAGTCATGTGATCCAAGAAAATATTCAACAATTCTATAATATAGATAGATCTGAAGTAATGAGAGACCCCAATTATGAATAATTCAATCACAAAAGATGATGCAATGGTAATGGTACCTACCACCATCATAAGATGCAAATCACCTTACATTGGAGACATATCCACTACATGACGTAGCTTTGTCCATGAATCTCTCCACTATAACCCCACTTTATTAAAGAATATGACTACTTCATATATCCTCTTGATACTATAGAGCCTAAAAAACTATATAGTGCAGTGAATAAAATTATAAAACTCTCTAGGTGACCAGAGTGTCTGTAGGTGCTACAAATATATGGTGCCTCCATGAAGGTACACTTTTTGTGTCCAACTACACCACACTAGATGTTGGTAAAAAATACACTTCATGACACTAAAAATGAATTAGTTGATTTTTACAAATTAGATCCATCCCAATGGTTTTAACAAAGAAACCAATCCCACATAATGTTCTCTTTTAAGGGACCATTAAAACTACCAATAGGTATAAGAGTAAATCCTTTCAGCCCTAACTTTCGTTCCAAGTCAACTTCCACAATTAATTATCTATCTAGAAGATCAGAATATGTGCTGAGAATTGGTCGGAAAACCCAAGATTGAATATCCTATCCATGAACCATTTCAAATATCCAAACATTTTGATTGTCATTTGATATAACCTCGGATTATAATTGAACAAGATCAACAATGCAGTCAGCAATCAAAGTCACAATTTTATTTCATTAACCATGTTTAAGAAACTCGATATAATTCTCAATTTCCAATGATTCCAAATATAAATTCTCCATAAAAATATCTTTTATGTGTTTCCACTCTAATCCCACATTCTTCCCTGTTTAAACTATTTATTCCCATTACCTCCTATTACTCCCTTCAACCCTGAAGAAAACATATTTTACCTTAACATATTCAGGAATATCCATGAATAAAAAGAACTAATAAAATTTATTCAACCAATCCTCTTCCACCTAATGATCATTGGTACCATATAAATATATTGTATTTGGATCAAGAAAGTTGTAGGTTTAATCTATGATATCATCCGTCTTGTTTGAAACCTCTGTAACTGGCGATGTAGAAGGTTTAGCTACCTAGAAAAAATAATATACCACATCCATAAAAACCTCAACATGGTTCTATTTATCAAGACTGTTTCCATGATGGGATTCATCAATAGCTACATCCTACGGTCTATGTAAATGTATTATTGGGTGAATGATACTAGAAAATATTAACAGATAATATGGAAAAAGTTATTCAAGGGACATGGGATCATAATCTCTATCAGGAATAAATCAATATAGATACACAAAAATCATATTAATGTTTAAGACAATTCTATAATCATATTATCAAACATCCTCAATTACATGTTTCCCGAAAACTCATAGAAACATATGGATTTATATGATTAGGGATAACCAATAACACATTCATAACATGACCATTAAATCTAACACGTCTAATATCATATCAACCAAGACATCACAAAATATATAACAACATTGAAGAAGATTCTCAGCCATCCTTTTGATAACAATTTATTGTGAAAAAAACCATTTAACTTACCTCTATGATACATGAATCAATCCAAAAATGGATCTAAGGGAATTCCCAATCCTAATGGGTCGTTTACTAGATTATGTGAAACAAGAAAATCAGGGGGTAAATTTAAATATAAGGATTGTAGAGACTCAGTTTTGTCCATGTCAGTCTTTGGAATATTTTTATGACTAATTCCAGAGGTAGGTGTGAAGATAGAATGCGATTCTGAGGCCCGGTGTGCCCGGAATAAATTTTATAAAAATATTAAGTATTTTTATACTATTCACGTCGTAGGGGTGTGTTATCTCCTAAACGGTAGCTCAAAACTGGAATAGGAGGGCACAATTGCGTCCAGAGCATGTCGTTTACCCTAGGTGTGGTGTAAACCTTAAGGGTGCGGGCCTTTTGTGGAAAAATCCCCCGTGGGTGATTTCGTAAATAAATGGAAATGTTTATTTATGAGTGTCGGCTCCAATAACATCTAAACGGAGTGTCAGGTCAAAAATCTGAGTCCGTCGTTGCGTTCAGAATGCCGTGTATACCCTAGGTATGACATAATTTTAGTCACTATCGGGTGTCGAGTTGAAGGAGTGTTGGTGGGGAAATAAAATGAAGTTTTATTTAAAAAACAAATCAATCATCTCCTTCCCCTCCCCCACCATGTACGCATAGGCGAAAAAACCCCTCCCCCTCTCCCACTGTTCTTTTCCAAATCGAGTCGCAAATGTCCATTTTCAGCACCGATCGTCAGTGGATCGAGCTTCAGGGGTTCAAGGGCTTCGTTCGGAACCCGAAGCTTCGATGATACACCAACAGGTAGGGGTTTTGAGTTTTAAAGTCCTAAATCCCGATTTGGTTGGTTTTTCATAGTTTTGAGCATGCGGATATGTAGATCGGGTCTCATGGGGCATGCAGATGCCTTCAGATGCGTGTGTGGTCCCCCAGGGTGCCCCCAGCTACCCTCGGAATGTCTGATGGCGCAGCGCCGACGGCTGGCCGCAGGAATCAACCGGGACCACCGCACACCGGTGGTCCATTGTAAATCACCCGAGACCCCCTACAGTTGGGGTTGGCTAGCCGCGCCGTGGCAGTGAGGTCTGCAAACCGGAATGGCCGACGGAGACGGCACCTGGGTCGGCCGGTCGGACCGGCTGGTTCAGGACGGTCAGGCCCTCTCTTAGTACACAGGGGTTTTAAACCCATGTATCATGCTCCCTGGAGATCTAAATCACGTTCCGTCTACGGCACAGTGACCCTGGAGACGAGCCGAACCCCTCGGTGTGGGTTCAGAGGGTTTCTTAGTTCGGGATTAAGGCCCAGGTGCAAGAAACGTTGAATAAAATTATGATATTTTATTATTATTCGACTTCGGGCCATTGCATCTTCAACCAGGAGCATCTAATTGATGTTCCATTAGTGGTGTTGAGGCCCTGATGCTACTTCAGACTTTTCTTGTTGGTTTTCGGGTGTTGGGACCATGTTTGGGGTGTGGGCCCCACAAGGCCGGGTTTGTGCATTTACGGAGAAACACTACATTCCCACCAGGAGTCCTATTTTTGTGGATGAATAGTTGATCTTGTGTGTTTTTTCAAGAGGATCACAAAGGTGAGACCCTCATGATGAGTTTCGGGATCTTGGTGTGGCCCCACCTGGGCTGGCTTCAGTGAATAGTACATTTTTCACCGGGTGGCTGTTTGGGAAGATCGAGTAGTCGATCCTGTGTGTTTTTATTAGGGTATCAATGTGTTCTGATTCTCTGGACGAGTTTTGGGATCGTAGTGTGGGCCCAACATGGGCTTGCTATGGTGAATAGTGCATTTTCACTAGTTGTCTGTTTTGGGAAAGTAAATAGCTTATCTTGTGTGTTCTTTCACGTGGATCACGATGGTTGTCTCAGTATCGGCCTTAGAGGTGCATGGTGTGGCATTGTGGTGGGTCGCTTTGGTTAGCGATGTTTGGACCAGCAGTGGTTGAGGGTACTCCCTTGGTTTGTTCCTACAAGGGTTCGCGTGGCATCACACCACTAATATAGGTTTATGACCCTCATGATGGGATGCTTAATCTGTTATAGTTGTGGCATCCATCCGGTGGACCTGAAGCATGATCCTCTAGAATCTTTTCCCTAAATTAGGTTCTTGGTATTGCTGTGATCGCTTATCCAGGGGCGGTGATCCCCCATCTAGCAGGTTAATCCCATAGGGTTTGTGGAATCATTGGGAATATGATACCCTATGTAGTGGGTTGTGTTCAGTAGGTTTGTTGCATCATCGGGTATATGATCCCCTACTCAACATAAGGATTATAGTAGGGTTGCGGTACCATTGGTTATATGATCCCCTACTCAGTGCGTGGTTTCTGTAGGGTTGTAGCATCATCAGTTCGATCCCCTACAGCGCGAGATGTACAAGATAGGGTTTCGGTATCGTCATGACCATCGTGACATGGGTGATGATCCTCTATTTTAGTGTCGTGTTTCTATCGAGTGCAAGATCAGGTTGTGATATCCCCCAGCGGATCTTGGGAGTGTTCCCCTGTCCATGAAATCTTTGAATGCCATATCGGGTTGCAGTATTCCCCAAAGAACCCTTAGAGTGATCCCTTATCTAGGAGATCTATGAATACGAGTGTGGGTTCTGGAATCTCCAAGAGAAAGCTATAATTGATCCCATATTTGAGGAGCTTGGTGTTTTTACTATTTAAGCATGAATTTCTCAATGATGATATCCGACGAGCGTGATCTATCGAGTGAGCATCAGGGATGTTTATATAGGACCCAATGTAGTGTATCTCTTTGATGAGTGTCTTCTGGATGATAGATCTCATGGAGTGTGTTCTCCTAGTTGAGAACTGTTATTGGTGATGAGTTCGATATCTCATGTGTCTTGGTGCATGAGCCGAGTATATCTGCATGTTCATGGTATATGTATGGGAATACATCTGATTTGAGCTGGCTAGTTGTGTTTAGCTGAGGATGGTCATGAGATGGAGTTTGTCTCTTGTATGGGTTCCCTCTTGCTTGGATGAGAAGATTGTGGCCTTTCAGTTTCTCTCTTTTGTTTTGGGTTTTTGGGGTTCCTACTAAGTATTGTTATACTCACCCTTGCATTGTCTTTTCCCTCACATGTTATTGTCTTGTGCAGAACACATGCCTTTCGACTATGTTCCAAGAGGACCCGGAGTAGGCGGAGTAGAGTGATCGGGACTGATCGTGGAGTCTTACCAGAGCTGTGCCGAGGTGCTTTCCGGTGGTGCTTTTGGCTATGTAACCCTTCTTTGGAGAAGGTTAGACACTTTTTGTGGTTTTTCTTTGGTGGGCCATTTTTTTACATTTTGTACTTCTGTTTCACTATAGTTTGGGATAAATGTATGCATGCATTTTTTTAAATTTTATAAATCTCTACATTGCTTCATGGAGTTGTATGTGGGTGTGTGTGTGTCTAGGTACCTTAGGCTAATACCTCCCTTATGATTGATAGCCTACTCGGCACTAGTCGCCAGCCCCTTGACTATTAAAGGCGGGCTTGGGGAGTCACGGCTCTTGCCCCATTGGGTCTGGTCGTGACAAGGATAAAAAATTGAAAATACTAAAAGGAAACAAAAAATATTTGGTATGAAAATACATATATAAAGAGTAAAAAATCACAAAGTATAAAGAAGATCAACCCAAACATATTGAGTCAGCAACAATGTCACTATATGATCTCATCAAACTAGGTGGAACACACACTCCTCCTATTATTACTAACTCCCCACATCCCTCTATCATGAAAACCCACCAACTCCAAGTAGTGATTTTCCCTTTCCTAGACCTATCATAATAATGTCTATAAATTCTTGAAGGTAAATGTAGGGTGATAGAAACAAATAATTACCTGATTTCGGAAAAAAATTTATAAGAAATTATATATCAAACAAACCATTTGGTCCTCATTTTTTTAATAATATGGTTTGAAACATTGTCAAAATTTAATTCCAAACACTGTTTTTAATATTTTCAATATTTAATAATGATGTAGGTTTCAAAAGTGAATTTCCATCCAATAATGAATGAATAATTCATTTCATCAAAATAGTAAATAATAATATGTTACATAAAAAAACATGATTACAATATTTCATAACCCTCTCATACAAAATAATTGTCATTAATTATTAATCAATCATAGCACTATGGTTAGGAGACCTCGGCGAATGTTTATATACATAGTAATTATCAAACATTAAAGTATATCTCTTATTATGCAAACCATACTTAGACCAATAATATGTAAATAATCATAGGACAAGGGAAATATAATCAAATCCCTAATAACTAATCTCTATATTTAAAAAAGGAACACCCTAATTGGTGAATAAGAGAATGAACCTAAAGGCAACCCTCCATGCTTGGTAGAGCTAATATCTAAACAGTTTCTATTCCTAATACCCAACTACCTATGATCAAATGTTTTTCAATATTAATAAAACATTTATGATGATATCATTCAATTAAAAAAAATATAAATAAGTTCAGATAATAATTCAATCTTTCTTTTTCAATTGTCTCCAAGTTGAAGATTCAAAACATGCACTTCTTTTTAAAAAATGGTCTTATATATTTTTTATAGAAAGATCTTGTAATTCATAAAATAATTAAATATTAAATGGTTTTTATCAGAACTCATTCTATATAATTCAAACCATCTCACATCATATAATAAAACATTTTATGCTTTTTCATTTCATTAGATTGGTGTTTCACATTATTTATTTCACATAGAATATTTAATAGAAATCACACTTTATTTCAAAATGATTTTTCGAATGAATTCCATCACATAAACACCATTCCATTTAAAATAAATATCCATGAATTAAATCTATCCATAAAAATAAATCAGGAATTCATTTTTGTTTATGTAAGCAATGGTGGTTTAAATCGAATAGAACTACCTTAGGAAACAACCTAAATTAATAAGAATATCCCAAAACTAGAATGCTAGTTTCACTATAATAAACAATAGAATTTTCATTCCCTATGGATAATGAAAAATTAAAAACAATATTTTATTGATCACCTATCTATTGGATTACATAAAATCCACTCAATAGGAACACAAAAATCCAATAAATATATGTTTAAAAATTTTAAAAAAACAATCTTGGCATTCTAGTTGATAGTTGAAAGTATCAAATTAAAATACTATTTAATTTTCCTTTTTCAAAAGAATATTAAATGTGAAAGGTCTTAAACCATTTAAAATAGGAGTTACAAACTTTAACAGGCTAAAATAATTCAATAACCCTGATTTATAACTTTTGAAGTCATCCAAATAGTTTTATGGTCATTCTAGGAGAGGGAGAACAAAAATAAGGTTTTAAAAACCTCTTTCATAAAAAGGTAACAACATAAGGGAAACATGTTTTACCCATAAATATCACATAACTTATAAATAAGGGTAATGTCATTTACCCTTATGTGGGTCTCACACCCATAAATACCCATACATAGTAGCCAGGTACCCATAAACATCCCTTTACAATTCTGGTCTACCCTTAAACAGCATGAAATACCATTTCAAAGTTCATTATATACCCTTATTCTTCCTTTTAAAACACTTGGTTACCCTAACAAAACACAAATTGACTTTACACAATGCATGAGGCACGCTATGTAACTTAAATATAAAGTGTTCTAACCTTACTAAACCCATATAATACCCTTATAAAATGGATAATACCTTAACCCAACCCTTATGAAGTAGGTGATCTACCCTTAAACAGCCATTATAATTTCATGGTTACATTTATGAAACACCCCCTACATACTTTACCCTTACAATAACCTCAAACTCTGTGTAAGGATAAAAATAAAATTTAGAAATATTGAATTTCAATTTAATAGAATCTTTAAAATAAATCCAAAAAAGGGGTCTATGTAGCATAGAAATATCATAAAAAATAAAAAACTAAAAGAAAACATCATTAAAGAAGAAACATACTAGAAATAAAATACATTTATATTACAATTCTCTTAAACATAAATGAAATCTCACCCCATAAATCCTATAAAAAAAACCTCATATCAAATAGATGAGGCCACTATTCTCTAATAAATTCCTCACACTGTCATGTCTCTTATGAATTCAAACCATGTTACCATAAAACTTGAAACAATGGTTTGTATTTTCCATGAAGAATTTTTATCAGAGAATCAATAATCGGAATAGCCTACATAGCCGCAGATAAATCTAGTTTCAGATCATGATCCTCCTAGATCAAAACATGAGACAAATCAAATAGCTTTATTCTGAGTTGTGATAAAAGAAATATGTTGTGGATTAATGTCATAAATTTTGTAATGATGAATGTTTTTAGATTCATTTAGTCGTTTTCATTTTTTTTGTTTTTCATTTTGTGTAAATAATTCCTTCTTGATGTTTTTTAATGCCCGAGTGACAGTATGAATCCCATGGGGATTGGGGATACCATGTGGGTCATGTTAGGATTTATTTGGGATTCATTTAACTGGGTTGTCTAGGATGTTTTGTGACAGGTTTTATTTATTAAGGAATGTGTCTTTAATATAAATGAGTTAAGGTGGAATAATACTAAAGATTCGTTTTGATAAAAAGATCCGAAAATTAGTATCAAGAATCATCTTTCTAGAAGATACAAGAAATTGTTTTTCATCAAGATTGTATCAAGTAAATGGTGTCATTTATTTATTAATTAAAAATAAGGGACTTTCATTGGTGAGTTATATCATAAAATGATTTATAACATGTTGAATCAAACAGATAATATACAATGAAGATCGAAAAAACAACACATAATAAGTGGAATCAATATTCAAAAGTAAAAAATGGAATTTACCAATTAGTTGAATGAACATTCCATATCATATGAACATTTTATTTAATGAAAAATTTTTATATAATTCCATGTCGAATGTTCTTGACTACTAATAAGAAAAAATGGGAATTAGAAGTAATTTCTTCAAAATAATGTAAATAATGTATAAGAAGTATATTGACAACATGTTGGACCCTATTGGCGAGGCTTCTTAAATTTTTTATAAAAAAATTGTTATATCTTATATCCATTCAATGATAACATTAACTATCTATTGAATATTGTGCTTTCCAAGTGTAAGGATATTCTCTAATTTTTGTTATAAAATATAATGGATTGTTTTCTAGTGGTTTTTGTGGTAATAGATTATATCTAAACTATAAAAGGGAGTAGATACTTTTATTGTGTATTTATACTTATAATACTTGTATTACTATGGTCATGATTGTTTATATTCATTTCAATATATTCATATCTCACAAACAGAAGTCAATTTATTTTTCATAATAAATAAAACATTAAAACAAAATTTCATGTATTCACCCCTCCCCCTCTTAGTGATAACACAAATCCTTATTATTTCTTTCATATAAAATAACTCATTAATGTGTGGAAAATAATACCAATAATTTATTGTTATTTCATTGATATCCCAATAATTGATTCTCAACCGCATTGTGTCATACTTCTTTTTGAAAAATAGGACAAGAAATAATTGAAGTGAAGTACTATAGTTTATAAATACCTTATCACTTAATTACTATAATAGTTTCTTAAACTCTACCAATTCCACTTGTTATATTCAATAAAGAGTATTTAATATAGGATTTATATTACAGATGGGTTCAATTGAAAACCTAACTTCTCACTCGGGGGGATATCCAGGAAATTATTTTTATATACATCGATATATTCATAAACAATAGGCGCATCACCGATCCATATGATGTATTTCTCCTCAATAGATTGTGTTTATAGTTTCTATTCTTCCAATATTTCATTAAGGTGATCTATTAGAGGTGAACCCAATATATTTTAAGATAATTGAATCTCTCCCATAAAAATTAGGGATTCTCAAACCCATCATATATTTTATTCCCTTTTTCTTTATAATAAATTCTAGCATTATATTTTTAAATCCAATCCATACTATTCATTTTGTGAAAGTAAATCATCAGTATAAAAATAAAGTCTGAAACCTTAAAATATCTATGCATTTGAATAGAGAATGATTGATATATCCTAATTATAATATGATTCCAACAATGAGTCATTATTGATAACTCATTCCTCAGAGTGTTAGTGGAAGATTTAATGTTCACACCAATCATACAAGATATGAAATATTTTTTGGATTATAAATGAAAAATAAATATTGTCTAACATTGAGTTTATGATAAAATTACTTATTGTCATATAATTTTGGATATTAACATTTATTATAGATATTTTTTAAACATTTCCTTTCTCCCTATAGATTTTATGAGGTAAATTTTCATAAAACATGGGGTATCCATTTAAATATTGAAATATCTCTTTACAATTGTAGCATTGGAAATTAGTGGATTCTTTATTTCCCTTACAATCAAGAGCACAATGGATTTTGTATCCATACATGATAAAAACCCTTATTCCATTCATGAATAAAACATGGTGTATGTTTTCATGACTGTTACATGTTTTAAATTCCACTTTTCCCTTATATATTTCTTTTTACAATGTTCTAAACCACTCTCTTATTTTTGTGATTTCCCAAGAACAAATATGATGTAGAGAATTTATTTTCTATATTAATGAAACGTGATATCATATCTTCATATTGAAATTTTTTTTAGAGAATAATTACCTTAAAATAATATGAATTATCACATAAAATAAGTGATCAATCTTACTTCTAAGATGACATACAAAATCTATAGTATGATTTGACAACCTTGTAAAGTTAGCTTCATATTAAGAAATATTTTCCTCTTCATTTTTACTTAGTTTGAGAAATTTTATATCTATATACTCTTTCTTATAATGAATAAAGTATTTTTAAAATAATATTTCCTTTAATTTAATCTATTCCATGATCTATATCTCCTCTTCCACCTTAGTGTTCTAGATGAATGACAACCATAGTTCAACATCTCCCTTTAGATGATAAACTCGCATGATATCTTTCTTTATTTCATTACTTCCCAAGGTATGAAATATCTACTCCAGGTATTTGATATATTTCATAGATACTAATGGATTATAATTACCATGTAAATATAAAGGTAGCTTTTACATAATGTGGTCCAACATCATTGAAGTATATTAGAGATCTAAGAGTTTCTTTATATGGGAAATGTTATCGGTCAAGATCTTAGTCAGCTGACCTGATATAGTTTTGATCTAATCATCTCTAATACTAGCCTTATATAATTAATTAAATTAATAATTATTTAAATCCTTACCCAGGATACAGATATTGATATGGTTTTTGTATCTTCCACTATGTATTATTTCTAAACAATGACATAAACTAGTTACGCTCTTAACAGTTCGAATTTCGTCTCATAATGTATACCTATGAATATAACATCCCTAGATTGTATCATTTTTTTATTAATTATTTTTTTCATATCTTTCATTATATACAACACAAATTTCTACTTTCTTTAAGTGAAACAATGAATTTCTTCGATAGTTTGCATGACACGCAACACCAAGCTCCATCTAGCCATAAAATAATATTATAATAGTTATAACCATTATAACCTAGTTGATAAATAGAATGTTATGAATATGATTAACTAAATTATAAAATATACATATAAATTTCCTAATAAATATAAATTTATTTATAAATTCTTAATAAATAATCAGTATATTTTTGGTATAGTAATTATATTCATCCTAAATGTGTTTTCTTGAAGAATGGTTTATATTTATTTTTAGAAAAAATATTATAAATAATTTTTAGAAAATTTATATAAATTATTTGAAAAAATGAAATTCATTTATTAAGTCATCATATCAAATTAAACTTATTTTTAAATATTTTGATTTTCTGGAAAGTATTAATTTTTTTGAGTAATAGGGAAAATACATGGTTTTATTAAGAATCATCATTTATTTTAAAAATTTCAAAAACATTAAAATTATTTTAAGATGATTTTATATTTTAAATTTATTAAATTATATATCTATTTATCCAATTTATTTTATTGAAATAAATTTCATATTGATGTTTTTTTATAAATTTGTTTTAATCTTTTGAACAATTTCTCTTGGAAAATACAATTTCTGATCGTATCTATGGAAGTTATTTTAAATTATAATTTCCCACTTCTATGAATTTATTTCGAAAAAATGTTTTCTAAATTTGAAATTATAAATATTTATATTATATGAGATGGTAAGAATATTTTTTTAACGTAATGAATAGTGAATATAATAATAATTATTTTCCACAGTTAAGGAAAAAACTAGGTTTCTCGGGTTGTTACACTAAAAGGATAAGGGTTAAATTGGCCTAAAACAAGTCTAAATGCTATTTTATAGACATATTTTCCACTAATACATGAAAATAGAAAATATAGGGATATTTTATGATTTTATAATTGTAAATACTTTATCATTTTGGAATGTTTTGGGAAATATTCATGTAGTATCCAAGTGGGTTCCATTCTCCACTTATAAAAGGAAATATTCCATACTCTACTCTTCACACCACAAGATTAATTTGCGTAATAAATTTTTTTAAAATCCTATTTATAAATTACATAATCACTTAGTAGACTCTTTATTTTAATTTTGAAGATCCCTTAATAAGACATTTGATTTAAAATTAAAGGATTTCCCTAGAGAAGAGGAATATTCATTGACTATGTATTTCAATTTTATTCCATCTTAAACCTCGTTAAATTACAATGAAACCATGATACATTAATAAAATAATTATCATCCATATACTGATAATTTTTTATATTAATGGAAGTTCATATATCTGAAATGTTTCATCCCAATTGGGAAACAAAATGATTGATCATGTGTACAATGAACTACCGCCTCACAAACTAATATTATACATTTCTCATCACCAACTATATTTGGTTGGTGTAGTTATTGATTTAGTAAATGTATATGATATTTATAAAATTATATAACTAATATTTGTATTATATCACATATAACATTTTTTACATTCCATTCTATGGGGAATATAATAATTTTTCTCATATGTATGGCGAACAACAGCCTCGTGAATCGATGTGATTTGTTCTCACTAACAATTTATATAGTAGTTAATTAAGATTATGTTTATAAAAATATTTGATATATATGAAATTATAGGTGTTATTAAAAGGTTAATTATTAGATACTTTTCTTTTATTCCATTCCTCTAAATATTTAAACAATGTGCATGTATAGGTACGTCGTACCCTCTCCAGGAAGAGTGAATTTCACCATTCCATATCTTACATTTTTGAATGAATATAAATGAATATATATATATATATATATATATAATAAAAACATATGATATTAATTTGATATTTGAAATTAGAAATATTATGTAATTATGATCAAAGTATAATAAATAGAACCACTAAACCCAAACTCTCTTGAAAAATGAAACAATCAACATCCCGAAATAAAGAATTAAAAAAATATTAATCAGTGGGTGTTGGAATGTTATAAGGGGTTCATATATGATATGATAATTAATTTTATTATTATGTAAAATATATGTAATAAACCATTATTTATTATAATGTTTTTCCAAATAGGTATGAAAGATGTTGATACTCAATTGGTAAGGGATTTCCATCAGAATTTTATTTTTTATAAGACACAAGCCATATTCACTATGTATTTTTTTGATGTGGGGTATATAATTACCAGGAATATATTTTATGATTATTATCATGATAAATATGTTGTTTAAATTATAATTTTATAATATATCTTTCATGTTGATTATGTTTCAAATGATACCAAAGTGGTAATGGTTTTATTTTACAATATCATTGTTTATCTAGATTGTTTATGATTAAGTCACCAATGTGAAAATATTATGAAATAACTATCAATAATTATGATGAATTTTATTATAATATATTTATTAATGATATTTTAAATTAAAATTATCATTCTCTAACAGTTTTATACAAAAAATAACTGAGAATTAGTTTTTCATAAAATATGACATTATTTCTCTCTTTGGTCAGAAATAGTTTTTCTTTAAAAATTTTACTTTTAGAAAATGTTCCAAAAATTTTTACTACAAAAATATGATATTCAAAATTCATTTTAACCATATTTTAATTTTTAAAAAGTTTGTTAAAAATTAATCTTCTTATCACCTTCCAAACAATACTCATTTAGTTTTCAAAGAAAATGTCAAAAAAAGCATGGTTTTTAAGATGAACTGTATGAACCTTATTTCTCCATATCATGACTTCTCAATGATTTCAAGATTCCATTTCTAGATTTAAAATTTATTTTAAAAAAAATGTACCCTTTAATATTTGGGATGTTTCTAGATTTTTATTGAATGACATTAAATTTAATAACAATTTGAATTTTTTTTTAATTTTTTAATTTTTTTCAAAGTGGAAAGGTTTTTTCCCTTAATAAATGTTTTTAAATGATTGTTAAATAATGTATTCAAAGAAAATTATTTTCATAATATTTTTTTTATTTTTGAGTTTAAAAAAGATATTTTTAAATAAAATTTATCTTCATCAAGAATCATTAAAGGTGATTTATCTATCATATCATTTTAGATAAAATATTAAATTGTTTGATGTTACAAACAGTAGAGGATATGTAATTATAATGAAAAAAATGACATGCATGAATCTTGGAAGACTAAAATGATATTTCTCCTTGAAACCCGACATCGAAACAACCATTTAGGTAGACCATGGGGGAAGATAAAATTCGTTTATGTAAATTATGATTCACTAGAGAGGGTGATGGCTCCCCAATCCCCTGGCTCTAGTTCTCTCCCTCTTTCTCACTCCAATAGGGTTCCTACTCCCCACTATCATTTCCCTCATCCTTATATCCTTCATTCATTATGGATATTCTAGGGGTTTATCCCCCGATTTTCTCTCGCGGTTGGTCCGATCTGGTATGCTCTCTGGTTCGTTCCTCCTATTCGGCTTCGGGGATGGTGTGATGGTACTTCTTTCTCGATTTCATCTTCTGTGCTCTAAACTCACAATCAACAGCTCCATTCCAGGTCAGATTGGGAGGGTCGGATTCACTGTGTTTTTTTGGCTTTAATGTTCAGCGATCGTGGATCTCCTAGCATCGTTATATCCCTCATTTAGGGTTTCACCCCACCTTTTCCTCTTCTTTTCTTGTTCACTTTTAGAATCTTCATGTGTTCTTCTTGTTTATTTATTAGGGTTTCCTCGGTTCCATTTATAGCTTTGACTACTTCCTTGATGTGGTGTTCAGACTTTTTGGGAGTGTTTTGCGATGGGTTTGGTCTACTATGTTTTCTACTGGTTGTTCGGTTGTTACGATTGTGCCGGTGGTTACTTTCTTTTATGTCGAATGTTCCCATAGTTTTTTACTATTTTTTGTTCTACAAAAGACCTCTTATTCTCTACTCTGAATCTAGGGGTCCTCCTTTCTCTATGAGGTGGACCTGTGAGGATTTCTTTATGTTTCATTGGGATTTGAGTTTGATCGGGCTTTGGGAGGTTGACAGTGATGAAATTTCAATCATTGATGCTGAGTTTGGGTTCGTCTCCGGCAATGATGATGGTGGTGGTCTAGTGAAAGGGTATGAAAAATCATTATTGTAATGTGTTTTTCCATTCAGGGGTGTATTCCAGAGAAGTGGTCGATGGTCTTATGACGATTAGGACGATGTATTGGTTGGCATGAAGGCGTGATGGTAGTGACGGTGACGTGATGTCTAGCCGTTGATATAGTGATGGCTTTGAAGTGTGTTTCGAGGTCCCCATGATGTGGAATGAGGTGGGTAGCCCATGGTTTGATGCTTATTTTGGTGGTATTTCTGTATTTTATTTTTGAAATTTGAATGTGGGAAACTTGAATTTTGAATGTGGTGTGCGGTGTAGATGGGGGATATGCGTGACTACATGAACTGTGGAAGTTTTTTTCGGTTCCCACTTTTCCAAAAGTGGATTTTAATAAATAAAAAAGAAGTGGATTGTGTTAAATTATGATTTACTGGACATATAAAACAAGGATACCATTATAATTCATTATTTTAATGTTTTATGGTGACAATATATTTAAGAAACCCATTTTTCATCCATATGTTATACCACGGTAAAATTGTTACCAAACAAAGTTCCTTTTATATGGGTTATACAACGATAAATTCTGGTGAAACACTCTCTTTTTTTGAACATGTTATGCTATGATAAAATTATGAAATGATTATGAAACCAATCACTTATACAAAGGGTAGGGTATGATGAAATGTTTATGAAACAATATTCCTTTTATGGGTAATGATATAATGAATATTTTATGATCATGTGATAGACAAACATATGGTTTTCATTATGTAATTTGTGGGTTGTATATTTCCCTCCAATTCAATGGGTAAAAATTTATATCTCATGATATATGTATAATTGTAATAGGGAGTAAACTAGGTCAGTAAGAGACTCTTTATTCTGTGACGGTCTTTGGAGTGAACCTTGACTACTATGATGGTTTCGGGAGTGAACCCATTCCACTATGATATCCATGGATGTGATCCTTGACTACACTAGGAAAGATTTTTTATGCTTATGTAGATCCCATAATTCCATGTCCAATTCCAATGTTATGATCTCATAGATCATGTTTTTTGATTCTTTCATGATTCATTTCTTTTGAACTTACAATCATTATCTAATGTCTCGTGATTATGATAATTTTTTTCTTATTTACCCATATTGAGAATCGGATATCAAGCTTTCATATGTCTCCATTTATATGTTTTGATGAAATAACATAATTCGTATTTTCTTATAATGAGTAATAAAGGGTAAAATCTTTATGTGAGATGTTGAAAATCATTCACCCAATATGAATATTGTGTTAAATGTATCAGAGGACAATAAAATATTATGGTATTTTGGTGTGTAATTTTGTAATTTATTAAAAAATAATCAAAAGAGATGCAATATTAACATATGAAATGAATTGGGATATTGTAGTTGGAATCAATGGATAAGTTTAGTTAGCCATTGAAAACAAGGATGAGAGAAATTTAGTGATATTATTGAGAACATGTCTATGGGAAATTTAAGGATGAGTTAAAGTATAAGAATATTTCATGGAATTTTGGTAAAGGAGAGATAATTTGGTGTTCAATAAATTAAATCTCATTCGAGATACATTAAGTGGATGTGTCTCTGGCACAAACATACCATAGGGTAATAACTCAAAAAATGGAAAACTAAGTTGGACTCAATCATCACCTAGTGTACAAAAAAATCCTTACAGAACATCAAGTTTGGCAGTCATGGGGATATGATTTGGAAATTCATAAACTCTTTAAGAAATAGCATAAAGGATTAAAATAATAACCAATGTTAAACACAAGGTGTCATGAGGGTGACATGATTAAGTCATACTATAAGTGATTTTTCAGGATTTTGTGTTTCCCCATGATGATTATTTTTGTTCACAATATGATCTTTTGTTTTAGTAAATTGTGGGAACCATATGGAACATTGTTAAAATATAAGGTGATAGATAATATTATAAGGAGGAACCAAATTTGGTGATTCCCAGAGTGAAGGTCATTATGACTATTCTTAATCAAATATCTCCATATATGATTAACAAATTGACCCTTAAAAACTCTTGGACTCACCAAAGAATAGAAATATAGAGTTCACTGAAAAATTTCATGGTGGATATCATGGAAGAAAAAAGACTTCTTTTAACATATGTTATGAAAGTTAGAAGAAACACCCATGTGAATGTATTACAGAAATTGGAAGATGTTTCATGTGTTGAAAACAAGGATGCATAAAAATTGATTTCTATGGATAAGGGAAAATTTCAGCTAATGCAATTGATGGGAATATTGGCCTCCCATGATAATTATCATTGGATGCAGTTTTAATGGTGAATCGTATGCATTGTGAAAATTGATTTACTAGGGGGGAAGTTCATGAAGAGAATCGGTAATGTGGTATGAGTAATGGTCATATTGTTAATGAAGAAGAGACCACAAACAATATATGAAAGGAAAGGGATATTAAGTGACAAGGTGAAGAAGCATAATTAATTTATTAAGAATAGAGTAGAGTGAGTTAAGTGTTAATATATTATAATTAAATAATTATGAAAAATATAAGTATAGTTTAGTAGAAGTTTTGATTAAATATTTTCATTAATATAATGAATGGTTTCAAGGTTGATGAAAATTTATTTAATGGGAAGGTGACATTTTACGGAAAACATGTAATTAGGGTAATATAACCATTAACATATTCTTTACATTGTGAAAATTGTTCTCTTTTTTGATGTAGATATTATTGATATAGATAATGTAAATTGGATATTGTTGATGGCCTCAAAACAGATCTTTATTTGTTAACAAAGTGGTTTATGTTGTCAATAATGAATTATACAACATTATTGTATCTATGGAATATATTATATAATCTATTGTTTTATTCCTGTAATGAAGACAATTTTATTTTATAATTGAGGTTTTATGGTAATTAAGGTCATTACCATGTTTCAATAGAACACATGATAAAGGTATTAAACCATTTGGCAAAAGAAAATTAAGATCTACATCATTTTTTTGATGGATTATTGATGATTTTATTTTAAAAATTTAGTGTCCTTAATTCATATGTTTTAGATTTTAATATATTGTATGGTTCATAAGGTTAACCATTTATGGAATGGTTTATGTTTATATCATGATTAGGTCCTAGATACTAATCAATTATTTCATCATATAAATGTTTATCCATATTGGATAACTTTTTCAAACCATTTTCATGCTTATTATAATTAGAGATCAAGGAATTGATTATAATTATATTGTACATATTATGATTCTATAGTCCTCCACACATTTAAAAATAATCATTATCTATTATAGTAAGATATATAGTGGAAATTTATCAATGCACAACCAAACGCTGAGATTATTTTAATGTAATGTAATGAAATAAAGTATATATATAATCTCTTGAAAATTATTCAAATTTTGGAAGAGAATCTTAAAATGAAATTTTATCTAATTACTATAATTTATGACGAAATTAATGACATTTTCACACATATTTGATTTATGTTTTTTATTGATATTGTAATGATCATTCACTTTCTTATGATCAGTGACCATTGTCACTCTCCATCATTATTTGAACATTATTTTTTTCTTCCCATTCCAAATATTCACTTCCCACCCAAGTTCACATATTTGGAAACATATTATGTGTTATTTAAAATGTTTTTATCATATAACTTTTAATTTTTTCAATTGGATGTTTTATTAACCCTTATTATCATGTGGGTTTCTAAGAATGAATTTTCAAATGTTAAACCTTTGATGACCGAGATAAAATTCATGGGAGAAACTCCTCTTAAGTGGGGGAAGAATTCAACATCCGCATATATGATGATTTTTTTTTCTAATTAGTTTATTTTTTTGTTATCTTTCACTATATAAAACATAGACTTTATCTTGTGTGACAAGAATAAAAAATATTCTTCAATTGCGTTCTGGACACAAACAACTGAGTTTCAGTGAACCATGAAATAATATTACTTTAAATGAAATATTTTAAACCTATAGAATAAAAAACTACATATGAATATTATTAAATAATAAATTATATATACTTATACATTTTTGATTCAATATAAATGTATTTATAAATTCTTTGTGAATATTTAATCAATTTTTTGTAAAGTATTAACATTATTTTAAAATCTGTTTTCGTGAAAAATGATATTTATTTTTTTTTATGGGAAAATATTATAATTAATACATAGAAATTTTGTTAAATTTATTTTATAAATTAAAATTAAATTTTGAAACATTCATATAAAAATTAATATATGGTGATGTTTGGGATTTCTCAGAAAATATTTATTTTTCCAGGAAAAGTGAAAATTACGGATTTTGTTAAATTGTCAATTATTTTCAATAAATTATGTGATTTAAAGACCCCAATATTTTTTTAAGTAGCCTAATTATTCTAATTGTATATTAAATCCAATTAATTACTTTTTTATCAATTTAAAATTATATTTTAGTATATGTTTTTTTGGTTAAAAAATGGGTTTTTTTCTGAAAACTATTTCAATGTTCATAATGTTTCTAAATAATAATTAAATAAAAAAACCTAATGAGTAAATTTTGAATAGAAATTTATATATTACATATAAATATATTTTAAATTAGATTCATATTATGAATATTATTATAGATATAGTTAATCAAAAGCCATCTTATGTTTTAAAAATACACTTCTTGAAAACCAGATTGTTCATCATGTCTATGGGTTTTTTAAATTCAATTTTTTGAAATCTTAGAATTTTTTTAAAAAAAATTTAATTCTTTAAATTATAAGTTAAAATTTATCTTAGGGTTATATTTATATAATTTTTTGAAAAGATAATTTTTTCGATGATTACTAAAAAATATTGGTTTTTATTAAGAATAGTAATTTCCTTTGAAGCTTTAGAAAAAATAAAAATATTAATATGGTTTTAAAAGTAAAATTATTTTATCTATATGTGTATTAATACAATTTATTTGATTTTATTTTCTCAATATTTAATATTGATTTAAAATCATTTTAAACTTTTTAACATTTTCTCTTTGAAAATAAGTTTCTTAACGCATCTATAAGATTAATTTTAAATTAAAATTTCATAATTATGTGAATAAAAAACTAAAAAAAGAGATACATATTTCTAATCATAGTAACTTTTCATTCCTAGTAATTTAAACTTCATTTTTACCATAATAAGTTATTAAAACAGTAAAAATTATTTCCAAAAGTAAATGTATTAATTATTTTATCGAGGGTTAAATTAAGCAGATAAGGGTTAAAATGAAACAAAATATGTAAAAATACTATATTATGTCAAAATTTTCATATTATACTACCAAAGTTAAATTATATGGTCATTTGGAGTCTTTTTCTATTAATAAAGACTTTTTAATTTCGAATTGTTTTTGGAATTTTCCAAGTAGGTTCCATGTGGGTTCCTTTACACACTTACAAAGGACCTCTACCCCACTCACCTATCCAAACCCAAGGTCATAATTTTTAGGAAAAACATACTCAAAATACTTTCTTACATTCTTAATCACTTATTTCAGTCCATAGATTGATTATAAAGTTCCCCAAAGAGTGATATATGTTTACACCCAAACGACTTCCCCTAAAGAAGAGATATGTTCATTAACTTCGTGTTTTCGACTTATTTATTCATACAAATAATTAAAATATTATTAAAAATTATTATATAATAACCTATTTAAATTAAATAAATTTAATAGTTTTTATGTTTATGAAATTACATATTTCTATATACATTTTTTTCGAATTTGAATCGAAATTGTTGATTGTGTGTACGGTGGACTACCTCAACGCTAACAAACATAATTATTTTTCCTACAACACCACTCATGGTTATGTGTAATAAGGTTTTTTAGTATTTATATTATAATTTTTCCATAATTTCATTTCTACAAATATATTACCACATATACCATTTTTTAATTTCCATTATATGGGCGATATGCTAATGTCACTCTTGTATACAGTGGATTACATCTCGAGAAGTGATGTGATTCATTATTCATATATATCGACAAGGAATATCATAAATATTAAGTTAATAAACATATGTGATATATATTAAAACATAATAGATTTTTAATTTTTGATAATTATTTACATTTATTTTAGTAAATTCGTCGAAATATGGAAACAATGTTCTTGAATACGTACATCCTATTTTCTCGATGAATGGTTCATTTCATTAATATATATATATATATAATTTGTGAAAAAATATAAATATATATATAATTTACATATATGATATTAATTTATGACTAAAAATTATAGATATTATAGAACTATGATTAAATTACAAGAATAAGAAACACAAAACCAAAACTCTCATAAAAATTGAAATTGTTAACACCCTGAAATATGGATTTTATAAATGAGTTATTCATAAACAGGTGTTTAAAAATTTTATGTAGACCATATATTATATAATAAGAATTTTTATATTTATTTAATATATGTTTAAGAAACCAATATTTATTATACATGAGTTTCTAGCATATATGAAAGAAATCAAAAATCAAGTGGTAAGCAATTTTTATCTCCCTTTTATTTTCCACGAGACCCAATCTATATTCCAAATATATATTTTTTGTACTATATATACTTCTGATGAATTTATTTTAATATTATAATCCAAATTTTTTTTATTATTACATATACATTTGGGGATCTCTCTTTCATTGGGAATATATTTCAAATGTTACAAAATTGGTAATGGTTTTATGTCACAATCTCATTATTTATCAAGATTGTTTATGATGAAGTCTCTAATGTTGAAAAATTATTAAATTAATCTCAATAAATCAATATATTTCTCTTATCCTGTATTTTATTATAATATTTTCATGTAATAATAATAATTTGACACTATTTGGTAAATAATATAATATAGAAAATTCTTTTAATAAAATCAAACTTTATGTATCTTTTCAATAAGAAATTTGTTTTATTCCCAATACCATTTTTATAAAAATGTGTTGATAAATTATTTTATAATATATTATGATTTATAAAGGACAATTTAAACTATGTAATATTTTATACAAAAATATTATTCAGGTTTCTATCAGTACAATTTCCTTTTGAATTTTTGTAAAAATGTGAAAAGAATCATTGTTTTTAACTTGCACAACATGAATAGTTTTTCTAATTATCATGACCAATCAATGATTTATATATTACCTTATATGTTTTGATATTTATTTTCAATGAAAATTTTCCATTAATATTTTGGAGGTTTTTATATTTAAAATTAATGTTTTCAAAAAAAAATATTTTTATTTTAAAGAAAACAATTGTTTTTCATATTAGATTATCTCTTTTCCTAAAGAAATATTTTAAAATGATTATTAAAGATTATTTTGAATGAAAAATATTTCCAAAATATTCTGTGAAATTTATTTTTAAAAATTTATTTTCAAGTAAAATTTATCTTTCTAAAGAAACATTCCAAGTGATTTATCTTTCTAAATTATATTATATCTAAGGTGAAATTATTTAATATAACATATGATTTACTAGGGCTATAAACCAAAGATACCATTATTATTATTTAAATGAATGGTTTATAGTGAAAATATTTTTATGAAACTTTTTTCTCTTCCTTGGGTTATACCATGATGATTTTTTGTTAAACCCACTTCTTTTTCCATGGGTATACCGTGATAGAATTCTTATGAAACCCTTTTCTTTTTCCATAAGTTATGCAATGATAAAATTTTGAAATTATTATCAAAGGTGTCTCTTTTCAACATCTTATGGTATGATAAAATGATTATAAATCCCATTACATTTCATGGGTTATGATATGATTAATGTTATAAGATCTTATAATATATATATATATATATATATATTATTTTCATTAACTGATGGGTGGGATGTATATAATTTTCAAATGCATTTGGTAAAGATGTATATCTCATGAGATATGAAGGAATTGGATTGGGAGAGAACCTAGTTCAGTAAGTTGCATTTTCCATTATGATGGTCTTAAGAATGAACCTTGACTACTATGATGGTTTAGGGAGTGAACCCATTCCACCATGATAGCCTTGGTAGTAATCCATGACTAATATTGGAATTTATTTTAAATTATTATGTGTATTACATAATTCTATGTCCTATTCCAATGTTATGATATCGTGGAACTTCTTTTTTAATTACCTTATGATAAATTTACTATGAAAAACCAATATTTATTCCAAGTCATAGGATTATGATATTTTATTTGTAGGGAATGGTTTTTTATATTTTATTCACATATTCTTATACCGTTATGATCATGTTATATTTATGTATTTCCCTTGGTTACCCATATTTATAATTTGTTCTCACATTTTATTATGGTTCCTTTCCCATGTTATGAATAACTGTTTTATTAAGGGTATGTTTATGAAGAGTAATAAATGGAAGATCTTCATGAGATATATTGAAGATCTTTCAGAAAATTAGAAGACTATGTTTTTAATATCTACGGACACTAAATTATCAATATCCTCGAGATTATACATTTATAATATATCGAATATTCTTTAGAAAATATGCAATAAATATATATGAAAATCTTGGGTTTCTATAATTAATTTGACGCAAAACGTTGCATAAATTTAAAATTTATAAAATACTAATCCCATAAACATAAGCTTACTGTATATGGGAATATCTTAAAATCATAAAAATATTTTGACATCCATCAGAATGGTACATAATGAATATTTTAATCATCCAAATCATATCCCTTATGAATCTCAAAATAATTTTATAGTTTTCCCCTTTTTTATCAACTAAGTAAAGATTGATTGAATACCCAATATTCTTTTTTAGAGTTATTACACCTTGGTTAATTTTTGTTAGATCCTATATCCACTTGTTTGTATCAAGATAATTATTTCATTACTTGAAGATCAAACTATATATTTTACCAAAATTTTATGATATTTTCTTATATTTTTACTTTTCTCTAGAGTATTCCATAGGGTTATGTTTTATAATTAATGTTTTCCAAAATGGAGTTTCTAGGGGTTTCAAAAAAAATATCACGTACCAATTATAGGAAACAAAAATTAAATCACCCAAATATGGTGTCTACTATATGATATTGACAATAGATACAATAGATCAAATACCTTGACATCAAATAGTTTATTAGTCTTGAGAGACTAGATATATACATTGAAACATTTTGTAACATTATTTTTATATATTCCTTGACTTGATTTTTTATCTCTGTTATGTGAGTTATTGATTTAGTGTCATTCTAGAATAATTTGAAATTTTTTGGAATTCTAAGGGGATATTCACAGGTGGAACATTGTTTGGAAATACCGTAAGATTTGGATCAGTAAAATGGGCACACTAATGAAATCCACTAGAAGGGGAAGCTCAGTTTGTCCAAACCTTTTAGCTAGCCCCTCCAAACCATAAACCCATTGTATATTGGGTAATTCATAGTTTGTTCTTGGTTAATTTAACAATGTGAAAAAACTATGAACCCTAACTAGAATACCACTAAGCATTCATAGTTAGGGAACACTGTTCTTCTAACCATGCGACCCTCCCCCAAAAATCATAAAGTGTGTTTCTCTTTCGTCCAAAATTAATTTTAAAACTAAATAACAATATATATAATATTATAATGACCCCAATTAGAACTGATATTTTTTCCTCTTAGAGGATCTGACTGACTGAAAGTTTTTTATATTATTATTCAGTCACTTTTGAGGGAATGCGAGAAACCATAAAAGAAATCAAAGACGTAAAAATATTCAATGAACCAAAATACAAAAATTTAAGAGCAAACAACTCATACAAACCTACATAGAAAAGCTCCTACCCAATATGATACACGTTAAATATGTTTCTCCTACTCATCACTTCATGATATCCAGTCCCATGCAGGACTGCATGGGCATGGAACCGATGGAAAAGTCCTACCCTCTCAAAAATCTGAATCCGAAAGAAAAAACTAGGAGAAAACCACTACTCTAAACCTCATCTGAAGCAATTCATGTAAGATGATAGTTTCATTGACTCTCAAACCTCAAATCTTAGGCCACCAAAAATTCATCCTTGAACAAAAAATCACCATACACGCAGCAACTCACACCATTAAAACTGATCAAACATCATAATAGATTCACTTCACCAAATTTAACATTCAGTAGCATAGTAGAGACCAACACCTTCGACCAAAATCAGAACCAAATTGAACCAAAACCAAAACCGAAGAAGAGGAGCAAGAATCACAAACCAGAACCAGAGTTTGGACCTCCCAAAACACGTCAGAAGAAGACCACTTTGAGATCCAGGGCCTCATATCCTGCTACCACCTTCAAACACGCACACGAAATCAGATCTTCTATCATTCCCATAGCAAACCCGAAGCGCGATGACCATCCCCATGCTAAGAAACAGAAGCACGAAATCAATACCAACACCACACTTCCACGAAACCCTAGCCCGATTGAATTAAGGTCGAGAAGGAGGCAGAAAACAATGAGAACTCCAAGAGTCACAGACCTGCATAATGTTGCAATAGGAAGAGAATGAAAGTCGCGCACATGCTAATCAGAGGCACCAAGGAGAGCACCGATCCGAGATGGTGGAGAGGAAGGCAGTGTAAGAAAAACCCTACCATCACAAGGACCCTTATGAGCTCATCCGATCACATTTCATCTCTAAGAGGCTCTATGTACATGAAATTGGGTCATACAAACCATTTTCTTAGTGGATCAAAGTAGTGATGATCTCATTCGATCTCCTCTGGGTAAGTTGTTCTCCTATCACGTGGTTTCTTTCAATCCCTATTTTTCTTATCTAATTTGTCTAATTGATCATCATGTAATTTATCAATCAAAAATCCTTTGAATTACGTCTTGATTCTAGGTTTAGTTCATATATCTTCCTTGCCTTCATTCTTCATTGACATTCCTCATTGTGGGTGTTGTTCATTGTGATCACCTGATTTAAATGTAGTTGGTTCCATAATTATTTTCCTTAAACTTAAATCGTCCATTTTCTTTATTAAATTTAAATGCATTTTTAATTGATCTAAAAAGATGGATTTTTTATGATTTTATCACTGATTCGTCATCTGCATAAAAATTCAGAGAAACACCAATTTCATTGGAATTGAAATTGTGGGGGTAATTTTGTGAAAAATAATTTTTTTATTTTCAAATAATTTTAATGAAATGACTGGAGGCCGATCTTTATAAATTGAATAAATTTGAAAGAAGATTTGAAATGGAATTATGCGAAGAAAACCAATGATTTATTTTAAATGATAAGGCATAATGAAAACTAAATTTGGAAATTCTATTTTAAAATGTTTTGTAATGATTGATTTCCAATTTTATTGATTGATTGAATCAATCACATAGGATACTAGGTAGTTAGTCGGTGTATGGGACAAGAATGCCATGATATTGATCCCATATCACTGGAATTATTATGGAAACTCTATCTAAACCAATTTGAATTGGGAAACATGTGATGATTTTCCCTATTTGGGTTTAGATTATTTTCCAAAAATGGGTTCCCTTATTGGTATGTAGATTGTGTATAGAATCTATATATGCACTGTGGTTACTATGGAGATGCATGCAGACCATATAACCTGTAACTAACCTACCACATGATGTTTGGACACGGTTATTTGATTTATTTGATTTGATATTCCTTACATTGATCTTTTGAAATATTTTATTGATTAAAAATGATTAATATAAACATTTTTATATAAAATTTTCATTTAATACTTTTTGAAAGTAATTTCAATATATCCTACATATTTTCTAATAAAATATTAGGTTGGTTCAAAACATGCAAATTTAATATCATGAATTTATATTTTAAAAAAAATTGATTTTATTAAACTGGTATCATAAATGTTAAATTGATATTTTAATAAATTACGGGTGCCTAGTGAAACCCAATTGGGATTTATATCCCACACCTTAACTTTTTATTTGGTTGTTTGTATAATTGTTTTTACATGTGCAAGAAACAGGAGAGAACCACTTGGTGGTGGTGGATATTCCAAATCCATTACACCACAGAGTGAGGATGGTAAATAGTAGATCAATTTTACACTTATTGAACATGATCTTTAATACATTTTCTAACTATTTAGATGAGGTCATTTATGGAAGACATTTCCCTTTTGATGTTTTTCATCCATATTTGGGTTTTTATACCTGGTTGTATATAGTAAATTATAATTTTGTATTATTGAGCATACTAACTTGTAATTTTATATCTTTAGAAATTTTATAAAAAAAAATTCCCTCTCTGGTCATGTGTGACATCAGATGTTAGTCACCAACCCATGGGGATCTGGAAATAACTTTTGCTATGACGATACTAGCTCAACTATTAGGGTACTATGGTATCTTGGATAGATCCTGACAAAATTTCATCAAAGGAGTAGGTTAATCTTTTATCCTTAATGTTAGTATTCAATTTGGGTTGTTTTGGTATATATGAGGTCGAATTATCAATACATTTTAGGTATTTATGAGTGTGTTCCGTGATATATATGATCATAATGATCCTTAAGTCGCCATCGGTGTTTGTGGAAATGTATCTTGGGGAATAATTTAATTCTATTATTCTATTATTTGTACATTTAATTTCAGTAAGTTGGATTCTAAATCTGGAATTCTTAATTTACTGCCTTGATAAAACGGGTTCTTTTTTTTGAGTTATTTATATGAGTCATATTATGTTGAATTTAGTGTTTTTTATTACTGTTGTGTAGCATCATACCTCTAAGAAGATATATGAATAATACCTAGGAGGAAACTTCTTATGAACCATAGTGATAAATTTCTCTTGTGGACCAAAGTCCTTTTGAGATTATTGGGCATGTTATCCAATCTATGGGAGATTCACCTGCACCGGTTCCCATTTAAGCCTTAGTTATGGAACATGAAATCTAAATATGTCATAATTTTTCTTGAGAGCATCTTCCCTAGAATCCACCTACAATCCAAGAAAGTAATGATCCTTAAATTGTTAATTATTTGTTGAATAAGATAGAGAACCTTTTTGATTTACAAGAAATTCTCAAATCTATTATAGTCAGATGTGCTACCCTCAATATAGAAAGGCTTGGAAGGATATAGTGGGACTCAATGTAAATGAAGAATAAGCATGAATTTTAGGATTGTAAGGACTTTATAGTTCCGTTAAATGATCAATAATATCCATAATATATGGTAATGTTTTAGGACATGGTGTTTTTCAAACTCTAGTAGGATGCTAAGAATATGATGTAGTATGGAAACTGCTTTTCCAAGCCAATGTAATTGTCAAAATTAAATTATATCAGATGAGAAGATGAATTATTGAAAGTGAGAGATCAATATATGACTTGATATAAATTCAGGGTTTTTCCTACTGATGATCACTTCATATATAGACATATAGAATAGGGTGTTGATGTTTGTTCTTGACCAAATGGGTTAGTCAGGTTGACGAGTGATTTTTTTTATTTCAGTGTTTGTTCTATAAGTTACATTAAAGGAAAGAGGAAGTGTGACTGGTCTCTTTTTATTTATCAAATGAATATTTCCTCCATACCTCATATAATTTTTGGAAGAGACCATTTGAATTACATCCACTGTGCCATGCTTGGGCATTAAATATGTTATTGTATTAAGGTGACAAATATCTTGAGTTATTATGTTCACTTGGGTACCCTACATAAATTTAACCATTTAATTTCCACTCTCCATAGTGGAACAAGATCACATGTACTTGAAAGTATTTTTGTTCAATCGTATGATTTAAAATATAAGTGGTTCCAAGCAAAAGAATCTAGAACGAAGCATTTTAATGCAGTGAAAGATTCTCCAGAGGAATCTAATATACATCCAGGGTCTGTAATGTAGGGAGAAAGTTGGACAGAGAAATAAGATTGATGAGTTAGCCTTTACAGAGTGTTGTATTTTGTTCTCAAATAAGATAAATCAATTCACTTTGTAAAAGGACCGTAAACTATGACAATACGGTGCTGATTTGTATTTCACAAATATCATAAGTTTGGAGAACTTGTGATGCAAGCCTTACGAAGTATAGGGGGTGTAATGAAGTTTTTTTGGAAAAGTAACGAAAGTGGAGTGCAATTCAAGAGTGGCGCTCAAGTCAAAAGTGGTGCGCAAGTATTGGCACACAAGTATATGTGGCGCGCAAATCAAAATTCTGAATCATCACATCAAAATATGACAAAGGAAATAAAATGGCGCTCAAGTTAATGATTAGCGTGCAAGTCAAGAAGTGGCGTGCATGTAAAAGTGGCGTGCAAGTAGAAGTGGCATGCAAGTGTGGAAAGAAAGTATAAGTAGCGCAAAAGTGTATGTTGTGCCCAAGTCATATTTAAACTTCATTATATCAAAATATGAAATTGGAAAGAAAGTGGCATGCAAGTGATGGAACAACGTGCAAGTGATGAAGCGGCGCACAAGTGATGGAGCAGAGTGCAAGTATGGGCATGCAAGTCTTGGTTACTCAAGTCTCAAAAATGCCTTAAAATAGACGACTCACCTCCTCATTTTTCAACGCTCAACACTTAAGAGAAAATTTGAGCTCTAAGTGTGAAAGTATTTGAGAGTGTTTTTATGTGCAAGTGTTGCCGCACAAGTGTTTTCGCGCAAGTGTTGTCGCACAAGTGTTGTCGTGAAAGTCTTCCACGCACGTGTTTCTGCACAAGTCTACCGTTCATGTCTGTCATGCAAGTCTTTTCGTGTATGTTGTGGCACGTAAGTATCAGCACGCAAGAAGAGGCGCGCATGTTGTTGGCACGTAAGTATAGGGCACGCAAGTTGAAGTGGTCGTGCAAGATGTTTTTCTCTAGCGGTTCCTACCAACTTATATGTTGGAAAGTGAAGATCCGTACTTCATATAATACAACTGTTCAATTGTAAAGAATCACTGAAATATTGCAATTCCCTATTTGTTCTAAGAGGGTGCACACACGCTTTCAGATTTTTTTCCAAGTGCTACACGAGTTAAGGGTATATCCAACTCATTGTATTCCACATCAACGGATTTTTTTCTAGTGTATTTTGTGGTATTGGATTATTTCCGTACCATACCAAGGATGTAGCTACTCTTGTTGAGTAGTGACCCTTGTAAATCTTGTGTTCCAGTAATTGTGTGTGTTCAGCATGGAAGGAACTCTTTAAAAATAGGTGAAGGTTGTTTCAAAAAGACGAAAACATAAAAAGAAATTGATATCAATGATTCACCCCCTCCCCCTCTCAGTGATAGTTGGATCCTGACGGGGAACATCAACTAGTATCGGAGAGATAGGTTGCCTTCGTTTATTCTTTGTTGAAGTGGTTGAAGAGATGTTGTGATGGAGAATCTAAATTGTGTGAACAGTTAGGGGATTCTGATTTTTGATGGAAATAACTATGAAATCTAGAAGGAAAGAATGATGCCTTATCTTATGTCTCATGGATATTAAGTTCTTAAAACTACAACAGATGGATTTCTTGTAATTGATAACAAGGTTCCTCTTACTCCTGTCGATAAGAAGAATCTTGAGAATGATGGAAGAGCTAAAAATGTGTTACACTCATCTCTTTATGAGAGTGAAATTTTAAGAGTGAAAGATGTTTCTAAAACCAAAGGAATTTGGGAAAAACAAAAGAACATATATGAAGGAAATAAAAAATTGAAAAAGGATAAACTACAAATCTAGAGACTCAAGTATGATGACTAGAAAATGAAAGAATCTGAATCTTTGGGGATTTTCGTACCAGGATAAATGATATTGTTAGTACAATCAGATGTCTTGGTGAAACGTTGCAAGATTCTACAGTTGTTGAAAAGATTTTAAGAATTTATCCCAACAAATATGATGCTAAAGTTTCATCACTGGAGGACAGAGATCATAAAAAATTGTCTCTGGATAATTTTCCTAGCACTCTCATAACTTATGAAATGAGAAGGAAAAAGACTATGAAGATAAAATCAAAATCCGATAGAGAAATTTATTTCAAAGATGTAAAGAAAGAGAAATCAATGCAAATTCTTATTGAAGATAAAGCTGGTGAATCAGACATGGAAAACGAGGTACGTCAAAATTTTGATGAAATACATTCCTTTTTTTCTAAAAATGTAAAAAGAGGAACATATAAATACAAAGGGAAACCCCCTTTGAAATGTTTTGAATGTGGTGATGTTGGCCACTTTATGGATAATAGTCCTAAAAAATGGAGAGATGAAGATGGTGATGAAGAAGACAGATGACCATGAAGGTTAAGGAAGAAACAGGGTGGAAAAGATAAATATTCTGGAAGAGGTAAAGGTAAAAAGTTCGTCAAATAAAAAAAAGAATATTGTTTTCAAAAAGTGAAGAAGATGATGATAGTGAGACTGGATCTGAAAAATCTGTTGCTGAGAAAGCTAGAGAGAGTACCTTTTAGCAATAGTAAATAATGATGATTATGAGAGTAGTAGTACTGAAGAAGAAGAAACTCAACTTGAAAAGTATCTAAAAGAAGAGCTGAAGGAATGTTTGATAAAGATCAGAAGGCTAGAGATGGAAAACACGAAGTTGATAAAATAAAATTCCACATTAAACATTGAATAATTTTATCATGATGAGAAAATCAATATGGAAAATGATATTTATGATTTGATGAATTCTCTTGAGAATGCAAAGCATCGCAATCATCAGGTTAATGTAAAGGTGAAAGAAAAAGAAAAAGAGCTGGAACTATTCAGACCAAAACATTATCATGCTAAATAAATGAATGTCTGTATCGAATAATCCGTCTCAGAAATTGGTGAATATTCCAGTATGAATGAACCAAATGATGATCTACAAAAGTTATCTGCTAAAGTTTAAAGGAACCATGGAACTAGTTATGATAAGAATGAGGCTGGAAAGATCATGTATGTGGCCAAAGTCATCAACACTTAAAAATCAAAAGTGAATAAAAATCATGAGTCAAAGAAGTCTTCTAATACCACTGGTACTAATAAATATGAGCCAAAGAAGAGAGTTACAAATGTAAACATAAAGGTTCATGATTATTAGAGTTCAATTAATAAGGTCATTGAGAATCGTGTTCACAACTCTGATCATCATAGACGTTTCAGAGGAAAATATTCTTTCTATGGTTACTGCTGGTATTGTGGTGGATTCAGACAGATGGGAAATATGTGTTGGTTCATTCAACAACATTACAACAATTACAAAAGTTTTGAATGTTAAGGATTGAGGAGGAGTCAACACATTCCAAATAGAAAATATCCTAATAAATTTGATGAGATATCTGAGAAGATTGGTGTGAATGTTGAGAATAGGTTCCAACCACTGGAATCTATTTGTGAATGATGAGATCGACCTGGACATCTTGCCAAGGGATGCCTTAGTGTGTTACCAGAGCAACAAAAGATTCTTAATAATTCTAAAAATCCAGAGTTTTTAAAAGAAAAATGGGAAAGCTTTGATAAGATTGAAAATAAATATTTAAGGTTTGTCTATCTAGAACACATTTACATGGCTTGGAATGTGGAGGAAGCGCAATAGGATGTGAAGGAAAAGGAAGAACAAAAATCTCTTGTTTTCGAAACTGCATTAAATGATACAAAAGGAGAAAATTCATGGATTCTTGATAATGGATGTTCCTCTCATATGACAGGAGACTTAATGATGATGATGAATGTGAAAGACATCAAATAAGGAAGAGTGACATTTGGAAATGATGAATCTCTAAGGATCAAAGGTGTTGGATCGACCATCATTGGAAGAGAAAAGATGAAATCCAGGAACAAACTATATGTTCATGGGCTGAATCATAACCTACTTAGTGTCTCAAAACTCTGTGATGAGGAAAACAATGTTATCTTCAAAAATGATGGATTTGTTGTGAAAAGTGAAAATGATGGAAATATAGTTACAAGGGGCCAACGTACTAAAGTGAACTTGTTCCAAGTTGGTGAACTGCAGAACTCTTGTTACATGGGTGTAGTGGATGAAAATAAGTATTGGAATAAAAGACTGGGACATATGTGTCAGATAAATATGTCCAAGTTATCAACGCGAGACTGTGTTCGAGATATTCCAAATTTATCAAGAAGATATTAGTGCTGCACTATTTGTGAAAAAGGGAAGATTACAAAATCTTTTCATAAGAGAGTGGAAATTCGTTCAAAACAACCCTTGGAACTTATAAATGATTATGTATGTGGAAAAATAATAAATAAATCAAAAAATGCAGATATGTAATTCACTACATTCATTGATGACATTACTCACATTACATGTGTTATGTACATGATACATAAGTCAGATGTTCTGAAAATGTTTAAGAGTTTCATGAGGAAAGTAGAAAAGGAATGTGAGTATTCGGTGAAGATGTTGAGAACTGATAATGGTGGTGAGTATAATAATGAAGAGTTTGAATGTTATCTTGTGAAGCATGGAATTCGGCATGAGTTCAGTTCACCATGCAGAACTAAACAAAATGGGGTTCCTGAAAGAAAGAATCGAAGTTTGGTGGAAATGGGGAGAACTATGTTGCTTGAGCATAGTCTTTCTCATTATTATTGGATGAAATCCATGAGCACTGTTGTGTATATTCAGAACCGATGTTTCTTTAGAAAAAACATAGATATGACTCCTTATGAAATGTTCTATAAAAAAACTCCAAGTCTGAAACACTTAAGAGTTTTTGGGAGTCCATGCATTATAATGAAGAAAGGTGGAATCCTTGGAATGTTTGAGAAAAGAGGAGATGATGGAATTTTTCTTGGATATGATCCATAAGGATGAAGATATAGATGTCTCAAAAAATAAACATGAATAATTATTGATTATTTAGATATAAAAGTTTTTGAAAATGTTGCGAAAGAAAAGATATCATATGTTGATGTGGAAGTTGAGTTGGATAGAGAATATTTTGTTAACAATTCTGATAATGTTACAGACAGTGTGAATCCTACTCATGAAGATGAATCCGACTTAAAACTCTCAAGTGATGAAGATGGAGTTCAAACAAATCATCCTAGGTTGAGGAATCAAGTGGAGGCTCAGAACATTATTGGAGATAAAAATTAGAGGGTTGAAACAAGAAGAACAACAAATGCTATATCAAATACTTATCATTATTCAAAAGTTAAACCGAATGATGTAAATGAAGCATTTGGGAATTCAGAATGGGTTCATGCTATGAATGAAGAGATTGATCAGATAGAGAAAACTGATACTTGGGAACTTGTACCCAAGCTGGAGAAGAACATTATTGGTACAAAATGGGTTTTCTGGAACAAGATGAATGAAGATGGTAATGTGATATAAAACAAAGAAAGATTGTGTTGAAAAGGGTATTCACAAATTGAAGGCATTGATTTTGATGAAACCTTTGCTCCGGTGGCAAGATTAGAAACAATCAGAATATTTCTTGATATTACTACACAAATAGGTTACAAAATCCTTCAAATGGATATAAAATCTGCATTCCTAAATTGTGACCTTGACGAGGAAGTATAAATTGATCACCCTTGTGGATTTGTAATTGGAATGAATGAACGTTATGTGTGCAGGTTGAAGAAGGCTTTGTATGGGCTAAAGAAGGATCCAAGGGAATGGTATTTTAAATTAGATACTTCCTTGAAGAAGATGAATTTTATGAACGGTAGAGTTGATAGCAATCTTTACATCAAGGATTCTTAGGAGTTTTCACTGATTGTTATTGTTTATGTCGATGACATTATCTTTGTTGGGAATGAAGAAAGGTCATGTGAAATATTTTCTGAGGAGTTGAAAAAGTTATTTGAGATGTCCATGCTGGGTGAAATGAAATATTTTTTTGGGCTACAAATCTCACAGAAAAAGAATCATGTCTTTCTGTCTCAAGAAAAGTATGATAAGGAACTTCTGAAAAACGTTGGAATGGAAAATTCGAAACCAGTTTCCACACCCATCTCAGTGGGAACCAAGTTGTCTATATATTGAGAAGGAAAGGAATTTGATCAAAAAGAGTTTCAAAAGCTGATTGGAAGTCTATTTTGTTTGACAGCCTAAAGACCCGACATCGTCTATGCTGTCACTTTATGTGCAATATTTCTGAGTGCTTCTAAAGAATCACATTTAATTGGTGGAAAAAGAATTCTCAAATATATCAAAGGCACAAATTGTTTTTGAATTTGGTATTATGGCTCTGGAAATATTTATATATTCAGGTATTCTGATGCTGATTGGGAAGGAAATGTTGATGATCGAAGATCCACATCTGGTGGAGTTTTATTTCTCGGGAAAAGTTGTGTTAGTTTGCATACCAAGAAACAAAATTCAGTAACTCTTAGCATAGATGAATCTGAGTATGTTGTTTCTACTCAAGCTTCAACTCAACTAATGTGGATGAAGACTTAGCTGGATGATATAATTGTTGAAGTAAATCTACCATTACTCTTGGGTTTTGATAATCAGTGTGCAAACCTTACAAGAAATCTAGTACAACAATCTTGTTCAAAACACATTGATATAAAGTACCAGTTCTTCCAAGAATAGGTGGAGAGGAATGAATTGATGCTGGAGTATGTTCCTACATCTGAACAAGTTGCTGATATATTCACAAAACTGTTACCGAAGGAACCATTTGCAAAATTGAGGTTGAACATGGGTGTCAACCTCCTTATCACCAACGTTAAGGTAAGTGTTTCTGTCCCCACTCTCATCATTCCTTTATATAGCATTGTCAAGGGGGATAATTATATCATAAATCTATCCTTATAGATGCATGCATAAAGGGGGAGTTATAGGTTGGTTGTGAATCCATCATGTATGTGTGTGAACTATTCTAGCTGTTTGTTGGAGTGGTTGTAGGAAACAATGTTGTTTGTTTTCCAGCATGTATGTGTGTGAACTATTCTAACCATTTTTTGGAGTGGTTGTAGGAAACAATGTTGTTTGTTTTACAGGAAAGTTATATAAGTGAAGAATGCTGAAGTAGAATCTTTAATGATGTAAAATAGTGCTGGAGTAGAAGCTTGAATGATGTTCTGAAGATGGTTGAGGAGGTACGCTCAGGAAATTTCATAGTCACTATTTTTGGACAGCATGGTTTTGGCTATCAATAATTCTTGTTTCCTTCATTGAGTTATCTCATGTAGGCTTATAATTGATATTAAGTAATCCATTTCTTAAAGGTCATAATGTTAAGTGATTTATGAATCATGGTTGACAACAAAATCCTAAGGGGGAGATTGTTGGGACCAAGTTGGATGGAGAAGGAATTTTGAAGAGTTAGACTTTGTAGAGTGTTTTATTTTGTTTTCAACGACGATATATCAATTCACTTTGTAAAAGGACCATAAACTATTACGATTCTTTTCTGATTTTTATTTCTCAAATATCAGAAGTTTGGAAAACTATTGATGCATGCATTATGAATTATAGGGGGAGTAAATCAGTGTTTTTCGAAGGAAAGAAAGTGGCGCGCAAGTCAAGAGTGGCGCGCAAGTCAAAAGTGGCCCGCAAGTATTGGCGTGAAAGTATATTTGGAATGCAAGTCATAATTCAGGGTCATCACATCAAAATTTGACAAAGGAAAGAGAATGATGTGCAATTTAATGATTGGCGCACAAGTCAAAAAGTGGAGCACAAGTATAAGTGGCGCGCAAGTGTGAAGCGCAAGTATAAGTGGCGCGCAAGTCATATTTCAACATCATAATATCAAAATATTACAAATAAAAGAAAGCGGCGCACATGTGATGGAAAAACGCACAAGTGATGAAGCAGCGTACAAGTGAAGGAGTGGCGTGCAAGTATTGGCGCGCAAGTCTAGGTCGCGCAAGTCACAAAAATGCCAATAAATAGACAACTCACCTCCTCATTTCTCAATTCTCAACACTTAAGAGAAAATTTGATCTCTGAGAATGCAAGTAGAAGAGATTGTTTTTTCACGCAAGTGTTTCGGCGTATGTGTTTCTGTGCAAGTGTTGTCACGCAAGTCTGTCGCGCAAGTGTTGCCGCGCAATTCTGCCCCGCAGTTCTGTTGTGCAGGTCTTGCTTCCCAAGTTGTGGTGTGCAAGTAGCAGCACACAAGAAGAGTCGCACAAGATGTTGGCGAACAAGTATAGGGTGCGCAAGTGGATGTGGGCGATCAAGCTTTTTTTCTCTAGGGGTTCCTACCAGATTTTATGTAGGAAAGTAAAGATATGCACATCAGAGAATACAACTGTTCAATTGTAAAGAAGCACTAAAATATTGAAATTCCCTATTTGTTCTAAGAGGGTGCACACGTGCTTGAGTATTGTTTTCCAAGTGCTACACGAGTGTAAGGGTATATCCTACTCATTGTATTCCACATCAAAGGATTGTTTTCTAGTAGATTGTGTGGTACTGGATGTAACACCCCAGGTAAATAAAGAATATGACATTTTTATATTTATCCATATTTGTGAATAAAATATTAATATTACTTTAAAGGGGATGCTATGCTCGATGGCATACCCAATATGCAACAACAAGTTTCTTGGGAATCTTACATTGAACTCTAATAATAAAATAATAATATTTTAAATGGTAGATAATGCCTAGCCGTTGTAATGGCGGGAATGAACAAAACTAACTACAAAATTATTATATATGTTTGTCAAATATTTTTACTCTTTACAATAAATGATAGAGGATTAAAAATGCAAATGAATCCAATTTTAAGCGTAGACAGTCTAATATTCTTTAAAAGGTCGATTAACCGCCTTTTGATTGTGAACCTCTTATAAATCCACTTTTTGACAATTTTATGTGTTATATTTGACAAAATAAAATTCTTCTTAATAATCAGGACATCAAAATTTACTTTGTGTAAATTTTTGGTATTTTTCCGAAAAAGTTCAATTTTTAATGAATAGTGAAAAATGTTGTATTTTAATTCAAAACCACTTTTTAATCTAATTTTTTTATATGATTAGATTACCTTATTAATTGGTTTTAAAGGGTAAATAGAATATATTTTTACCATTTAATCCAATGGTGGTCTTTTTAATTGATATAACTTTAATATTGGACATAAACGAGTGTCAATCTTTTGAAAGATATTGTTTCATAAAAACACGCTGTTTGTTTTAACAGTGGGATTTAATTATAAATTTAATTAATGAAAATTATATGTTATGAATTTGGTAAAATATAAATCATTTTTGAATTCGAAATATAAAATATATCTTAGGGTGAATTTTTGGTATTTTTCTGAAAAACATCAATTTTTGATGAATAGTGAACCACAAAGTGGTGGTTACAAAATTTGATTTTTCTTTTAAATGGGACTTTACCACTTCTGTGATTTGAATTTCAAAAATCCAATTTAAATGATATTAATTTTTAAGTAAAATTTGGTTCAATGGGATGAAAATAATTTTTGATGAAAAGTAACTTTTAAGTTTTATTAGTCGCGATTAAAGGTAATTAGTGTGATTTATGGTAAAAATGATATTATAATAAAATGAAAATATCTTGAAACATGTCCTAACCCAATTGGATGGGTTATTTCCGACCAAGAAAACCCATGAGTCGATTTTTGGTACCCCATGGAGCCACTTGGGTTTGATAATGACATTTGTGCCTTTTATTTAAAGTTAAAATAAAAATGTCACAAACATGATTTGTTTTACTAAAACAATTTTTACATGTGGTTATACAAGTAACTTTTTTGACTATAAATAGTAATCTGAAATATAAAAAGATTTCCGACATCATAGTATTTTTTTTTATAATTTTTCGATATTAAATAAATTAAATTCTTTATGACATCATGATGATGCAGCGATGACCTCATTATTTAACGATTGAAATAAAATGGAATGATAATGAAAACTATCGGACCTACACATGTCAAAAACCTATTGGATTGGTGGATTTACAACCCTTATCACCTTATCCTTGAAACACATCAATTTGGGACCATTAAAATCCGAAACCCATTTGAAAATAAAGTAACATTTTATACTTTACCAAGAGTGCCCCTCCTCTACTCTTATAAAAGGCCCCCACCTCTACGACTTTACCCACACCTCTCAAGGATTTTGTTCAGCCAATATCTGATCATTTTGTCTCTCCAAATCCATCTCCCCATCCTAGAAGCCTTAACTTAGTCAGGATGCTCTTCAAGAGACCCTTTTGGTTCAAACCAAAAGGAGTTATCCAATTTTAAGGTAACGTCTTCACTTGCGCTCTTTTGTTTTATTTTGCTTCTCCAACCCCCTAAACTCTTTTTATTCATTTATTTGGTAACTAATACATTATATTAAATATACTAGGATGTTGTTATAATAAGTATTCATGATACACTTACACACACCTTCATCTAATGGTTAAAGAACATACTGTTTCTGTGGATGGTGAATTTCTACCTCACGAAATGTGGATTGTTCAACACTCATATAAAACCTTCAAAGGTGGCCATTAAGATGTCACTATGTTTATATATGATATATAATATTTTTATGTTTTACATAAGCTTCTGTATTTTTAATTTGTGTCATACCTTTATGGATTCCATTATGGGTATACGCGATATCTTCATTTTAGGGAGTGCAGACTATCGCCCCCTCAAAGTGATTTGATTCGTTAATGCCATATGTGGGATGTAAAAAAGGATGGATTTAAAGTTATTATATATGATGTTATACTGGAATTATAATATACCTTTATATAATTATTTTTTTTCTTTCCATTAATGTATGATATAGAAATGAAAGTAGCGTTCATGCGTACGTACGGCTTACCGTCTCCATGAACGGGGCATTTTATTTCTTATCCTCAAATGTAATTTACTATTATAAGTACATATAATGGATATATATTATGTATGATACATCTAAAGGATGAATATAATTCTGGAATTAAAAATATACACATCTCTCATTTAGTTTTAATTCCATTAATATGACATAGAAATGAAAGTAGCGTTCATGTGTACGTACGACTTACCGTCTCCATGAACGGTGAATTTCATTTCTTACCTCTAAATGATTATGTAATATTATAAATACATGTATATTCTGGATATATATAATATATATGATATCCAAATCAGGAATTTCATTCTGGATATAAAGAACCTCTGACCACACGAACAACATGTAATTGTAAGATGTCCACTTTTGATTTAAGAACCAAATATCGACAAAACAAACATTAATAACTTAAATGATTACATAATGTCTATAACATGTCAATAATTTATATAAAAGGAATAATGAACTTGAAAAAGGTTCTTAAGAAACTATAAATTAACTCATGTTTATTATTTAGGACGTTAAAGAACGATCGAGTCAAGTAGGACCCGAGGTAATGGATCCTACTCCTCTCTTTCTTTTTAAGTACGCTCTTTTATGTCATTCCTTTTAAAGATAATATTTCTTGTTATTGGGATGTTATTTTATATTACTATTAATTTATTTTTTTTTCATATGATGTGATACCCTATTCTCTCTCATCAATCCATTTTTGGATGTTTTGAGTGGCGCCATTAGGCTGCCGAATGTTTGTAAGAGATCTAACCTCTCTCTTTCTTTTTAAGTACTCTCCTTTATGTCACTTATTTTAAGCACCTCTTTGTATTGTTGGGGGATGTTCATTTATATTCCTCTTTCTATAAACTTTATATTAATATGATGAGACATCCTATTTGATCTCATCAATCCATTTTGGTACGTTTTATGTGGCGCCGTTAGGCTACCGAGTTTTCATAAGAGATTTTTCATCTCACTTTTATTCCCATGAGATTTATGCTACATTTGCCACAATTTCCTTTGAGTGGTGTATGTATTGCCCATTATTTTTCTCATTGTGTAATATACTTTCATTTATGAGTATTTACATCAATGTTGTATTTTCCTTCTTTCACGGGGTGTATGTTTCGAAAGATACCCATGTCGGTAAGGGAACCTTTCACCGTCCACTTTTTAAAAGAATTATTTTGTTATGTCTTTTAATTCACATACTATTATGTTGGGATATGTTCTTCTATATCCTTATTGATTTATATATTATTTCTGTGTGATGAGATACCCTTTTTATCTCTCATTAACACATTTTCTGAATTTTGTAGTGACGCCATTAGGCTGTCAAAATTTTGCAAGGGAACTTCTTAACCCAAATTTGATTCTTTGGGATAAACTTATACTCCTTGAATATTTCGTTCTATGAATATGTGTGAATAACCTCTGATTGTTTTACACTTAATATCCACTTATATTTGGTGTATTCTTTTGTCACACATAATATGTAATTGATCTATCCTTAAACCAATGATACCGTCTTTGTAAGGGACTTCATCTCAATCTCCATTCATTGAGTCATATTTCGTTTTATACACAACTTTATTTTATACGGTGTATAAACCCCTTTGACTTTTACTTTTATACAAAAGGAATCTTTTTCTACAAATCATTTTACTAAACAACAAAAAGAAATGTTTCTTTTAACGTATGCGGTGACAACGAAATTTTCCGCCGCCGCGAGTATTATTTGATCTTTGGCTTCTTCAACAAGCCGTAATGTTTTTAAAATAAAATAAATACCATATACACTTTTATGTATTTTGGTATTGAAAATGGTTTTTATAAGTGATTCTATTAAGTCAATATATTTAAATGATATATTGTGATTGAAATGTGGAAATGTTATCATTCCTTTATATTGGTTTTATGTGTTATAATTTTATAATGGTACTTGGACATATTACGGGTTGTTACGTGATAAACCATATGACGGGTGGTGCCGTGAATACTAGGATTGGTGGTTACGTAATAACCTCCAATTTATTGGGTACAGAAGTCAGCTGTATGGCTCTTCCATTAAGTATGTATGGAAGTTGGCCGTATGGCTATTCCATTAAGTGATATGTGTGGAAGTCGACCGTATGGTTATTCCACTTAAGAATGTTTATGTACCAAGTTACCTTTATATATTATGTGTTCTTTATATGGGTTTTATGATAATCTTTTGATTACAAAAGGGTATGTAATGATATTTTATTCAGTGAAGAGTTTTTACTACTTCATAAAGGTGAAGGTATTACTTTGATAAAGTATACATGGTTTACTTGTTGTTTTATGAACTATGAGTTTTCATTCATTGTGTATCCCTTACTGAGATTTTTATGCTCACCCTATGTTTTTTTGAATTTTTTTTTCATAGGACATAATGTGGAATTGGGTCAAGGATGTGATAAAGGGAATGTCATGATATCTAAAACATGGAACTAGACATGTTTCTTTTTAAGAGTTTTTATTTTATGGAAACTTAGTAGAAGTTTCTACTTTATAGTCTTTTGAGATGTAATAGTTATGATCTAATTCTTTATAACTCTAAACCTGAAAAGATCCTCAATGTGTAATCTTGTAATAACTCAACATTAAGTACGGTTTAAGGTTGGGGTCTTATAGTTGGTATCAAGGGTTGGTTTAGAGAACTTTAGGGATTAGGAGTTTTTGTTAGACACATGATTAGTCCATGTATCTATTATTTCAGTTAAATCCTTTTTTTATAACTTTTTTTCAGGTCATGTAAAGTCATTTACGAATGGAAGGAGAAGGATCTCAAACGACATTCCTATCTCCTTCTGATGACATGCTTGCAATAATTATTGCAAAGTCATGTTCTGATGATTGTGAAACTTTTCTAGCACACAACTCACTTGCAAGCAGTTGTTTGAGATATCAAACACCTCCACTATACCTCGTTATCATCATGGATCATGGGTTCTTTTTAGTCAATTACTATTTTCACAATATTCTCATATTTTCAAGAAAGGTAAATACTATCAAGGTATTTTCAAATATTTTACCTTATCACAAGAATTTGAAGCATATTATGATTTTAAAGATGGTGCTGAGGAAGGAGACCCTTGCCCAACCTATTTATATTTGATTTTAAAATATAGTCTCTCAGAACATACTTATGGTATTTTAAAAGGACCAATAATCGAAAGTTTCAACTCAAATTCTGTCCGACTATTTTATAGAAATCATGTTTTATCATATGTTTTGGAATTATATGTCATACATGATTATTTTCCAAAACTGTTTTTTTGTGAACACCCATATGACCCATGTTGTACAAGGTGTATTTGGATGGAGGAAGAAAATGATTTTGAAGGATCTATAAATCATTGTTGTAATGCATGGGACTTCTACCTATGTGAGCAAGATGATGATGAGACCGAGTGGATGCCATGATCAAGGTATGATGTTATTCATTTGGGGAATCGTATTATTTTATCTTATGGTGGTGAAATAAGACTTCAAGAATTAAGATGTTGAGACTGTAACGAATTTGGATGAAAATGAGAGGTATAAGGAAACTATTAAGGCTAAAACATGTTAGGGTTATTTTTGGAGTTTTATAAAAATGGAACACGCAGACCGTGTGACAACCCATCGTGTAGGACAAAGCTGCGGGAATCGAACCCACAACCAAAGTGTGACTGGTATTTATCGCCTACCACTAGACTATGTGAAGTCCCTGGTTAGTTTGAATGATTCTTTTTAGTTAGATAAATTTATGAATTAAGATTAAGTTGATTTTGGGTTATCTATGGAAATTTATTAACCTATCATGGAGGATATGTGATTAGGTTAATTACTTTTCAATACGAGACATTAAGAGCAACTGATGTTGTTTGGAGATAAATGTTATGATTTAACATGGAAGACTATGTGACTAAATCCATCAAATATTTGGGTTTCAATCTTAGTTTGGTTTACTTTGAAGCATTTTATGGACAAATTGTTTATCAAATGGTCCTCGTTGAACTTTGGGTTTTTTTGGACAAATTTTGGAGATTAGGAATATATTTTATTTTTATAAAGGGTTATCCTTTTCTGGATTATCTGATCTAGTAATAACCTTTTTAGTTTTGGTTTTGGTTAATGTCTAAAGACATGGGAAATATATAATTATCTTTTTTGGATTAGGTGGTTCTCTATAAGTTGATTATAGTACTCTTAATGTGAACAAGTATTCTTAAATACCCTTCCTTTAAAGAAAATATGAGTTTGATTAAGGAATCTAGTAAAAGTTGGAAGTCTACGTGACAAGTAAGTATGTTTCATTATGATTTAGTTAGGCTCAAAAATAAATTCATCAATGAAGAGTAACTTAAAAAAAATGTTGTATGTTATCTTTTCCTACTGGGGAATCGAATACCGTTTAACCCATCACAAGTTTGTGATTTTCTTGTGGTTTACTTTCTCCTAAAGATGTTTTCTATCACTCTCCATCAGAACATAACCCTATGTTTTCTCCTCCATGTCCATGTTTTCCTAAATGGAATCCTAGTATGGGTTAACTCGGGTGACCTCTGTACTTATCTTTCTTTTTTTTAAAGTGATTGTTTTACCGACTCTTGTTCCGATGTGGGACTTTCAAGGATATTTCCAAGCCCAATTTTAAAATTGCGAGAAGGAAATTTCCAAAATCGGGGAAGGATGTAACACCCCAGGTAAATAAAGAATATAACATTTTTATATTTATCCATACTTGTGAATAAAATATTAATATTACTTTAATGGGAATGCTATGCTCGATGGAGTACCCAATACGCCACAACAAGTTTCTTGGGAATCTTACGTTGCATTCTAATAATAAAATAATATTATTTTAAATGGTAGTTAAATCCTAGCCATTGTAATGGCGGGAATGAACATAACTAACTAAAAAATGATTATATATGTTTGTCAAATATTTTTACTCTTTACAATAAATTATAGAGGATTAAAAATGCGAATGAATCCAATTTTAAGCGTAGACAGTCTAATATTCTTTAAATGGTCGATTAACCGCCTTTTGATGGAGAACCTCTTTTAAATACACTTTTTGACAATTTTATGTGTTATATTTGACAAATTAAAATTCTTCTTTATAATCGGGACATCAAAATTTACTTTGTGTAAATTTTTGGTATTTTTCCGAAAAAGGTCAACTTTTAATGAATAGTGAAAGATATTGTATTTTAATTCAAAACATCTTTTTAATCTAATTTATTTATATGATTATATTACCTTTTTAATTGGTTTTAAAGTTTAAATAGAATATATTTTTACCATTTAATCCAATGGTGGTCATTGTAATTAATATCACTTTAATATTGGACATAAATGAGTGACAATCTTTTGAAAGATATTGTTTCATAAAGACACTCTATTTGTTTTAACAGTGGGATTTAATTATAAAATTAATTAATGCAACTTCTATGTTATGAATTTGGTAAAATAGAAATCATTTTTGAATTTGGAATATCAAATATAGCTTAGGGTTAATTTTTGGTATTTTTTTGAAAAACATCAATTTTTGATGAATAGTGAAACCACAAAGTGGTGGTTACAAAATTGGATTTTTTGTTTAAATGGGACTTTACCACTTCTGTGATTTGAATTTCAAAAATAAAATTTAAATTATATTAATTGTTAAGTAAAATGTGGTTCAATGGGATGAAAATAATTTTTGCTGAAAAGTAACTTTTATGTTTTATTAATCGCGATTAAAGGTAATTAGTGTGATTTAAGGTAAAAATGATATTATAATAAAATGAAAATATCTTGAAACTTGTCCTAGACCTATTGGATGAGTTATGGCCGAACAAGACAACCCATGGGTCGATTTTGGGTACCCCATGGAGCCACGCGGGTTTGATAATGACATTTAGGCCTTTTATTTAAAGTTACAATAAAAATGTCACAAACATGATTTGTTTTACTAAAAAAATTTTTACCTATGGTTATACAAGTAATAATTTTGACTATAAATAGTAATTGGAAATCAAAAATAATTTCCTACATCATATTATTTTTTTTATAATTTTTAGACATTAAATAAATTAAATTCTTTATGACATCATGATGATGCAGCGATAACCTCATTATTTAACGATTTAAATAAAATGGAATGATAATGAAAATTATAGGACCTACACATGTCAAAAACCTATTGGATGGGTGGATTTAGAACCCTTATCTTCTTATCCTCGAAACACATCAATGTGGGACCATTAAAATCCGAAAACCATTTGAAAATAAAGTAACATTTTATACTTTACCAAGAGTGCCCCTCCTCTCCTCTTAAAAAAGGCCCCCACCTCTACCACCTTAACCACACCTCTAAAAGCATTGGTTCGGACAATATCTGATCATTTTGTCTCTAAACATCCCTATCCTTATCCTAGAAGCCTTAACATTGGCAGGAATCTCTTCGAGAAACCCTTTTGCTTCAAACCAAAGAGAGTTACCAAATTTTAAGGTAACGTCTTCACTTGTGCTCTTTTGTTTTATTTTGCTTCTCCAACCCCCTAAACTATTTTTATTCATTTTTTATGTAACAACTAAAGTATATTTAATATACTAGGATGTTTGTATAATAAGTATTCGAGCTACACTTACACACACCTTCATCTAATGGTTAAAGAACATACAGTTTCTGTGGGTGGCGAATTTCTGCCTCACGAAACGATGATTGTTCAACACTCATATAAGACCTTCAAAGGTGGCCATTAATATGTCACTATGTTTATATATGATATATAATATTTTTATGTTTTACATAAGCTTCTTTATTTTTCATTTGTGGCATACATTTATGGCTTCCATTATGGGTATACGCGATATCTTCATTTTAGGAAGTGCAGACTACCACCCCCTCAAAGTGATTTGATTCGTTAATGCCATATGTTGGATGTATAAAGGACGAATTTAAAGTTATTATATATGATGTTATAATTGAATTATAATATAACTTTATATTATAATTTTTTTCTTTCCATTAAAGAATGAGATAGAAATGAAAGTAGCGTTCATGCGTACGTACAGCTTACCGTCTCCATGAACGGTGCATTTCATTTCTTATCCTCAAATGTAATGTAATATTATAAGTACATATAATGGATATATATGATGTATGATACATCTAAAAGATGAATATAATTCTGTAATTAAAAATATACACATCTCTCATTTAGTTTTAATTCCATTAATATGACATAGAAATGAAAGTAGCGTTCATGTGTACGTACGACTTACCGTCTCCATGAACGGTGCATTTCATTTCTTACCTCTAAATGATTATGTAATATTATAAAGACATGTATATGATGGATATATATGATATATATGATATCCAAATCAGGAATGTCATTCTGGATATAAAGAACCTTTGACCACACGAACAACATGTAATTGTAAGAAGTCCACTTTTGACTTAAGAACCAAATATCAACAAAACAAACATTATTAAATTAAATGATTATATAATGTTTATAAAATGTCAATAATTGATATAAAAGGAATAAGGAACTTGAAAAAGGTTCTGAAGAAAGTATAAATTAACTCATGTTTATTATTCAGGATGTTAAAGAATGATCGAGTCAAGTCGGACCCGAGGTAAGTGATCCTACTCCTCTCTTTCTTTTTAAGTACGCTCTTTTAGGTCATTCCATTTAAATATAATATTTCTTGTTATTGGGATGTTATTTTATATTAATATTAATGTAATTTTTATTTTCATATGATGATAGACACTATTCTCTCTCATCAATCCATTTTTGGAATTTTTGAGTGGTGCCGTTAGGCTGCCGAATTTTCGTAAGAGATCTAACCTCTCTCTTTCTTTTTAAGTACTCTCCTTTATGTCACTTATTTTAAGCTCCTCTTTTTTATGTTGGGGGATTTTCTTTTATATTCCTATTTCTATAAACATTATGTTAATATGATGAGATACCCTATTGGATCACATCAATCCATTTTTGTATGTTTTATGTGGCGCCGTTAGGCTGCCGAGTTTTCGTAAGGGATTTTTCATGTCACATTTATTCCTGTGAGATTTATGCTAAATTTTCTACAATTTCATTTGAGTGGTGTATGTACTTCCCATTATTTTACTCATTGTGTAATATACATTCATTTATGAGTATTTACATCAATGTTGTATTGTCCTTTTTTCACGGGGTGTATGTTTCGAAAGATACCCATGTCGGTAAGGGAACCTTTCACCCTCCTCTTTTTAAATGACTTCTTTTGTTATGTCTTTTAATTCACATAATATTATGTTGGGATATGTTCTTCTATATCCTTATTGATTTAAATTTAATTTCCAAGTGATGAGATTCCCTTTTTATCTCTTATCAACTCATTTTCTGAATTTTGTAGTGACGCCATTAGGCTGTCAAATTTTTGCATGGGATCTTCTTAACCCAAATTTGATTCGTTGGGATAAACTTATAATCCTTGAATATGTCGTTCTATGAATATGTGTGAATATCCTCTGATTGTTTTACACTTAATATCCACTTATATTTGGTGTATTTGTTTGTCACACATAATTATGTAATTGATTTATCCTTAAACCAAGGATACCGTCTTTGTAAGGGACTTTGTCTCAATAACCTTTCATTGAGGCATATTTCATTTTATACACAACTTTCTTTTATATGGTGTATAAACCCCTTTGACTTTTACTTTTATACAAAAGGAATATTTTTCCACAAAGCATTTTACTAAACGACAAAAAGGAATGTTTCTTTTAACGTACGTGTTGACAATGACCTTTTCCGCCGCCACGAGTATTATTTGATCTTTGGCTTCCTCAACAAGTTGTAATGTTTTTAAAATTAAATAAATACAATATACTCTTTTATGTATTTTGGTATTGAAAATGGTTTTGATAAATGATTCTATTATTTCAATATATTTAAATGATATATTTGTGATTGAAATGTGGAAATGTTATCATTACATTATATTGGTTTTATGTGTTATAATTTTATAATGGTATTTGGACATATTAAGGGTGGTTACGTGATAAACCATATGACGGGTGGTGCCGTGAATACCAGGACGGGTGGTTACGTTATAACCTCTAATGCATTGGGTATGGAAGTCGGCTGTATGGATATTCTATTCAGTATGTATGGATGTTGGTCGTATGGCTATTCCATTAAGTGATATGTGTGGAAATCGACCGTATTGTTATTCCACTTAAGAATTTTTATGTCCCATGTTACATTTATATGTTATGTGTTCTTTATATGGGTTTTATGTTAATCTTTTGATTACAAAAGGGTAATTAATGATATTTTATTCAGGGAAGTGTTTTTACTACTTCATAATGGTGAAGGTATTACTTTGATAAAGTATACATGGTTTACTTGTTGTTTTATGTACTAAGAGTTTTCATTCTTTGTGTATCCCTTACTGAGCTTTTTATGCTCACCCCAAGTTTTTTTTGAATGTTTTTTTCAGAGGACATAATGTGGAATTGGGTCAAGGATGGGATCAAGGGAATGTCATGCTATCTAAAACATGGAACTAGACATGTTTCTTTTTAAGAGTTTTTTACTTTATGGAATCTTAGTAGAAGATTCTACTTTTTAATCTTTTGAGAAGTAATAGTTATGATCTAATTCTCTAAAACTCTAAACCTGAAAAGATCCTCAATGTGTAATCTTGTAATAACTCAAGATTAAGTAAGGTTTAAGGCTGGGGTATTATACTGGATTATTTACTTACCATACCGAGGACGAAGCTACTCTTGTTGAGTAGTGAACCTTGTAAATATTGTGTTCCTATGATTGTGTGTGTTCAGCATAGAAGGAACTCTTTAACAGGAGGCGATGGTTGTTTCAAAATGAAGGAAACATAAAAAGAAATAGATATCACTTATTCACCCCCTCCCCCTCTCACTGATACTTGGATCTTGACTGGGAACTTCATGTGAGATGCCTCATTACTATATATTCATCTTAAATAACTATATTTGACACTAGTTCATCTCACCCATTTATATCAACTAATATTTTGAACCTAATATACCCTTCTATGGGGATTATTTCTTATGTGATGGATATTACTACGCTTGTTAGAGAAAACAGAGAGAAGGGTCTAAATGGTCCTACTTATGTCTTATATTTATCATAGATTGATATTTACAGGAATTATGTGGTTTTCACTTAAAACCTATTTACTTCATTCTCAAAATGAATTGGATCATTTTATTTAAGGCCTGAATTGAATGTTATTTTCAGTGGTGCCTATTATTTCACTAATGGGATATGTCATGTCTTTTAGAGAGAATTAGACCTGAGATTGAGTACACTTGGATATTTATATCCCGATTGGTGGAAGTAATAATAGCCATTTATTTTAATATAGAGTAGGAATCTTTAAGTGATGATCTCCCCCCAGTTATTATTATGTTTTCCAACATGTTTCATTATGATTTCTCTATTTTTTCACTACTTAGACTAATGTTTTCTATTTATTTAGTTCACAATACTCACCTATATCAAATCCTTCTTACCATATGTCAGCAATATATTTGTAATAATTTAAGCCTCAGTTGGATAATTGTTTAGATAAAATCATTATTTTCCCAAATATGTAACTGTGGGGGGAGACTGTTCTATTTTCAAAGAAATAAAATTGAACACTTCACCTATGAATTAACTACTAGAAACGGAATCAAGTTAAGAAAAAAAACATGTACATTTTACCAATAATTAATGATATTTTTAAATATAAAAATATTAAAAATTTGGTATTCAATTATTTTCCATTGATTTTGATATCAGTAGTTGAAAATGAAATAACATGACATTTATAAGACTTACATTCGGACCAAGTATTACTATTATTAGTATTTATTCATTCCTTTTGTCCTAACTAATTCTCCTAATGTCATTATATAATTTATGAAAAATATATTCCATGTTTATCTTAACAGGTTTGTGGTGGTCTTTGTGGAAAAAATCATGGATTACTCTCAGGATAAGGAGAATAATGTGCGTTAAATGGGAGAAATTTAAAAAATGATGAGAAATCAAAAACTCTACAAAAACCTATAGGAATATAATTTTAGGATTTTTAGGTGATTTTCATAGGAAATATGGTCTCTAAACATAGTATTTATGTTGATCCTAATAATATTAATGTTGTCTGATATGTGACCAAACATGGAATAATTTTGAGATTTGGTGCTTATTGGGTTTAGTATAGTATTTACATATATTTGTAAATGATTTCTCAAAGTCAGATTCTTCGATGACTGATCTCACTTAGAAGGGTGTGAATTTATCTTAGGATGATATATTTCGTAGTTATTTTGTTGATTTGAAATTTATTTTGACTTCTATGTTGGTGTTGACTCTTGTATAAACTGAGCATCATTATGTGGTCTTTTGTGACAGATCTGGTTCAGGTTTGGACTGTTTTGTTATATTAGTTGATCATGTAGTATATTATGGATCTCGATAGATTAGAACACGTGATAAGAATTACATTACCCCTAAACTTGAACTCACATATTTGATTCGTGATCTTACTATTTAGTGTCATTACCTTTTCGAGGAATTATTTTCCATGTTTTCTAACAATAAATCCCGATTAACATATTCGCTCAAAAATATTTGAACCTTCTTCATGGGAATTAGGTGGAGTACATATAATATTTTGATTTCAACATTCCATACACCCTGTGGAAGGGATATTTATTTGATGGGTTTTGGAGTAGGAATCTTCTAAAAGTCGATAATAAATAATCATCCAAAGTGTTGATCATGATGTTGCTTTTTTCACAATTTCACTTAGATGGCTTGGAATAAGGAGCCTGTAATTTTCTAGAATTTTCCTAGTTATCATCTAATCATATTTTGATTTTTTAGATGTGTCAAATTAATAATGAATTATATTTAATTGGGGAAATTTTTTGTGATAGGGTGACTTTTGGTGAGGGTTCATTCTCATGTGAGGGTATAAAACATTTTCTGACCCAGTTTTCTTCCCATGTTGATGATAAAAGATGGGATGGGATATTTATATAATTCCCAAAGGGTGGTTCACCATATATCCATGAAAATGTTTTATGAAATTTTGAAATGATTTTGGTGGCCTGGTATGAGATGATACATAGATGATATTTTTTTCTAATTGGTATACTTTCAAACAGGTGAAGTAAGATCACTAGATACCATCGAGATTACTTTTTATACTTCAAGTGATGACTTGGAAGAGGGATGAGATTTATATGGAAATGTTGGTTGGGTTATTATATTCCCCAAAAAATAATAATTTGATATGTATTTTGATCAATCATCTAATGAAATCAGATCACTTATTACCCATTCAAGATAAAACCATAGTTGCATTGTTGGGATGTATCTATATGGAGGAGATTTTATGTTTCACAGAGACTATTATAATGTAGCCTCTAAAAAGGATCCCCAATTTACTTCTCAATTTATGATAAGTATCCAAGAGGAAATGGGATATCTGGTACATCGGATAATGGCTTATCATCTGTAGATAGATGGGAAGAAATAATGATCTATACAAACTATTCAGGAAATGTTACATTCATGTGTTAATGATTTTAGGGGAGATTAGGAAATACATTTGGGAATTGTTGAATTTTATTATAACAATAGTAACTAGTATGAAATTATTTTTTCTCCTTTTAATTCCATGTATGGTCAGTCTTTGAAATCTCTATTTTGTTGGACAAATATTTGTGGATGATCTTTGGTTGGACCAAACATTGTACAAGGAACTATATTAATGATTTAGATGATTCTTCATATAATGATGATGAAATAGATCTAGTAAAAATACTATGAAAAACATCATAGGACGCCTTTGGGTTATTTAGTTGGTGACCCAGTATTTTTGAGTGTTTCACCCCATTTGGTTCAGTGATAGCTTAGTAAACAGTTGAATATTATAGCTTGGTTTTTGGGACCTTTTGAGGATTTTGAGTATGTGGGAAAAGTGTATTACCATTTAGAAATTCCACCATAGTTGATATTAATAAAAAATTCATTCAATGTATCTTATCATGGGAAGTATCATTCTGACCCATATCATGTCTTGATCTGGGAGGATATTGATGTTGAGCCTGATTAATCCATGACCAAGCACCCATTCAAGATTGTTGTTTATAAGAATAAGGTACTTTATGGGAGGAATATACCTTTAGTACATGTTCTTTTAGAGAAAGTTTCCAAGTCACATGTGACATGGGAGAGTGATGAACTAAAAAAATAGTGTTGGTTTCACCTCATTATTATAAAATACACTTGACATAGTTTTGAGGGAAAGTATTTTTTATGGTGGGGATGTTGTAACATTAAATTAAATTGTTTTCATGTATTAATTGACCCTTGTTTTGATCTAATTTACATCATGTATTATTTTCATGTCATTCCAAGATAATATGGAATATTTTGTAATTCTAAGTGGTTTTTCATGGTTTGTGAGAGGCTATGGTAAACTGTATCATTTGGCTTAGTAAACTGTACACCATGGTGAAAGTCACTAGAAGGGGGTGCATGATTTTTTAAAACTATGTATAAAACCTATCTAAACCATGAAACCCTTAAAAATGTGGAATTTGTGGTTGGTGCATGGATAGTTTTACGATTCATCCAAACTATTCACCCAAAATAGGAGACTTGTATGTTCACACGATTAGGGAGAACATATTGTTTAACCGTATGGCCCTCCTATGAAACGTGCATGTGATTTTAAATTACATATAAATCTATTGTAAAAATCTATAATCCCCAGTCCAAGTGAAAATCACCAAATCCTACCATAACATATTTTTTGGATCGTGAAGGACCTAAAGTTGTCAAATTGACTCTTCTAATCCATTTTATTTGCATATTAAAGCAACATTGATCTCATTTGATCTCCTCCAGTCATATGGATCTCCCCTTATGTGGTTTCTTCAAATATATCTTTCTATCATCCATATATTTTGATAGATAATCAATTAATATATTGATATATAATTCTTTTTATTTTATCTTGATTCTATTATGTCTTCCAAGATCCTTTATGACTTCATTGTTAATTGGCATTTCCCAGTGTGGGTGTTGTGCATTGTGATACCTTAATTTAAACGTATGTGGTTCCATAATTATTTTCCCCATTATTGAAGCATGGAATTTATTCATTACATTGATATGAATTTTATGTTTTCTTAATGTCATGGATTTGTGATGATTTTATCTTTAATTTGGAATGAGCATGCGATTTTTGAAAAACTATAATTTCAATGGAATTGAAATTGTTGATTAAATCTATGAAAAATGATGGATTTATTTGGAAATAATTTTAATGAAATGATTTGATAATGATTTTGATGAAATGTATTAAATTTAAAAATGATTAAAAATGGTATAAAATAAATAAACGAGGATTTTGTATTAAAATGAGAATGCATGATGAAAACTAAATTGGGTAATTATATTTTGAAAATATTTGAAATGATTGATTTTAAATTTGATTGATTAATGTAATTATTGAAGTACCAAGGATCCGGAAATGTTAGAATATATTTGGGATCATCACTCCATGATCTCAATTCTCTAGAACAGAATTTAGTATGAAAATAGTAACTAAACCATGTCATCAAAGGATTATCATGATGATTCCCCCTATTGGGTAATATAATGATTGCACAAAATGGGTTCCCCTATTAGGGTATTTATTGTTTGTGAACACTTTTTTATTAGATTTGGTCATTATTGATATGTTTGATGATCCTATAGCTAGTAACTATGGTACCAAATGGCCTTTGACCATGGTTATATGATTTATTTCACTTCATTTCCATGCTATTGATCTATTGAAAGGTTGAATTCATAAAAACATATTTATTAAAACTATTTCATATAAAATGTTCATTTAAACCTATTTTAAATTTATTTCTATATATCTTAAATTGTTTTTAATGAAATAATGTTTTTTTGAAGAATGAATATGTAATTTTATTTATTGATTTTATAATCAGAAATCCTAACTTTTAAATTATAATGGAATTTATTATGGAGCACCTGGTGAGATCCTCTTGGTATTTATAGACCACACACAACCTTTTTCTTTTGTAATTTGTAAATTTATTATTCCATTTCTGAACTAAGGGAAAGTGCGACTTGGTGGTGGTGGATATTCTTGATTCTTGGTATTGTGGAGTGATGTTAGAGATTGGTGGAGCTGTTTTCCACTTTACACATACAAAATTTGATAAATCTTCAATCTAGTTTGATTTGGTCATCTTCAAATAATTTTTCCTTTAGGATTTTTTTAATCCTTCATGGGGATTTTTATAGTTCATTTTATATGGTAGTTTCTCTTTTTTGAGTGTTTACCATTCAGACATGAAATCTTTAATTTTCTATTTTTTTTAAAAAAAAATAAATCCCTCTACGATCAGGTGTGATGTTAGTCACTAGTCACCAAAAAATGGGGATTGAGAACTCACTTAAGGCTCTGTCAATGACAAATTAGGTATCTGGGTTTTAAGGTATTTGGGATGGTTCATGACATGCATGATTCTCACAATACAATCAAAATCATGATATAAAACATAAATTCTAACAATAAATTAATTATTTCTTATAGTATATCTCTACATACATTTAAAGATCACTTAATAGTACCATAGGGATAGGAAACAATATAAATGGGTGGGATCAAGTACTCAGTAAATAAGAACATAAAATTAAATCTACCATAAATGAAAAATTTCGTAAATAACATTTAAGAGATTGAAAATAATAAAATATTCCAAATAAGTACTATCAAGAAATGGGAATATATACAAGTATGAAAAAATAACCACATGGATAATAATAAAGAGTTTAATAATGATTCAATGAATCATTTCATAGATAATAATCTATCTTTCAAACCATCATTCTATGGAATTGTACATAAATAAATAATTTATATTCTAAAAACCCAAGATCAGTCACCTCATAAGACCTACCAAATCATCTTGGGGCTATATAATATTATTCCACACCCATCACTTACTACTTTCAATGAATTAATCATATAAAATTTATTAATAAGTAATATAATAAGTAGTTATCATGTCTTAGTAATAATCTTCAATATTTTGAAACTAAATATGACATGGTAATATTATCTTCATTCAATAAATAAAACAACATGATCATAATACATAATGAGATATTTTTTTCATGGTAAATTTAAATCATATCTATTATTAATCATAATTTTTTTTATATAGATTAAAAATATCATTTTAAAGACATTGTAAGCCACTTTGTATATAATAAGAAAAATCCATTTCTTTTGATAAAATTTAAAAATTAAATTTCTTATAGTAATGGAAATATGATTTTTTTAAACAAGAAAACCATTAAAAGAATATTAACAATTATTATTGGATTTTATGATGTGTAATTGAAGTCCTATGGTAAATTTTTAATCAAACTCTTTTCTATATTTTTCTAAAAAACAAACGTGGAATATTCAAACATTTAAAAAGATTCATTTTTAACATTAAAAAAATATAATATACCTGAAAAGTTTCATTAACAACCTATGAAATTTATAGAATAAATTTCATGAAAGAATTAATATAATATTAACATTGAAGAAAAATATTTTCATCCAAAGAAAAACAATAAGGTCAACATTTCTTAAAAAACATACTTTGGTTGATTTTAGAAATAAATGGGGTGAAAATAATAAAAATCCACGTAAAACCACATAATAATTGGTATAGAAGAAAATATATGGTTTTTATGTGAAAAATATATTATATTTTCTTCAAATGAAATAAAAACATAAGCAATCTCTCAAACAATGAGATTGTAGCATAAGAACATACATTGGGTTCTTGCTCAATCACACACATTTCAAACTACTCTATAGTAAATTAATATTTTTTATTCATATTTATCAAAAAATTACTTATATATATATATTATAGTAATATTTTATTGAAAAATTAATTTTACCAATTTACTCATAAATATTTTTTAAAACCAACTATTTTTGTGTTAGTGGTATTATTTTGTATGCATGTTTTCATTCAGTGGGTGAGGTACTTATTCACTAATCATCCTTTAATCACCTATATGGTGTCATTAATTTCACATATATTATATTTATAAATAAAATACACTTTTAATACCATCTATGTAATTTTGTTTTTTGAAAAATTAATTGCATCTCTCTATCGTGGAGGTAGCCGAAACGTACAAACTAGTGTTGTTTCCATTTTCCAATTGATGGGAAGGAAATAATTAAATATTAGTTTATATATACGAATTAATTAATATTTTATTACTAATATATATATTTATTAAAAAAATATATATAACTATTATTGTAATGTGGTGATGAAAAATAAAATGTGTCACTTCACGGAGGTGCTAGTATGCATTTCTACGTAATTGATGCTTGTAACTTCATTTTTATGGGAAATACAATGAATAAGGTTGTATCATTAACATAAATATATTTATTTAAAGTAAATGTAATTATTTAATTTTGTTAATATGGATATAGAATTTTATTAGTATGTTTAAAAATAAGTAGACTTTCACGAGAATAGTATGAACATATACAACTTCCTTGGATAACAACCTCTGAAAAACATATTAATGCTTCTTGGATAGGTATTTTTTGGAATACAATAACATATAGAATGTGTATAATTGTGTTGGGAATGTATTTGGGTGGGTATTTTTTTTATATATCTGGTTAACAGTGTGTGGATAAGTGAGGATATTAGGTTCCCTCTTATAAGTGAGAGGAGTTGAACTCTTATTAATATTAAGAGCGTTTGAAAATAAAAAATATATTTCACATGGTAAGTGGATCAAATTTAGTAAAATTTAAAATATATGAAAATTTCTGGTCAAAATGCACAAAAAAAAATAAAATTCATACAAGTTTTAGTGATATTTTAATCATTATCTATTAGTTTAACCCTCCTCCACCAACACTTTAATCCCCTAAATGTATTTTTAAAATTTTACCCTGGTAATTATTCATTATGACCCAAAATTAAGTTTTCATTTTTGATTAATATTTATTATTATAATTAAAAATATTTAACACATTTTAAAATATTAAATTTCTATATGTGTTAATAATTAATTTAAATATATGTACAAAAGGCGTAACAAAAAAAGTTGTTTTGTATTTTTTGTGTATTAAAATTTATTTTACACATAAATCATGTAAAAAATTTATTATTATGTAAATAATTTTATTATACAAAAAAATGAGGGTTATGTAACTTTATAACCAATCAAACCCCATATGTACACATGTAATTATTTTATTAAAGATAAGGATAAAAGTAGTTCATTTATAAGTATAAAATTAAATTTAGGATTTAAAATGTCAAACTTAGGTTAATAAATCCAGAATATTATTATTAATTTATTTATTTTACTTAATAGATATTTATTTGTTCTATTAAAAGTTTTCAAATAATTTATCGTATTTATCATATAATAATTATGTAATACTAGTGATTGTATTTGAAAAAATGTTACTTTTCACTATTCACAAAAAAATTAACTATTTTATAGAAATCCAAAACAAATCACCCAAAAAAATTTATCACTTTTGAATGCAAAAATGATATAGATTTTATAAAATAAAAAAAAATTATATATTTTACTTTTAAATATAACCATGAACTATTTTTATTATAATGAAAAAAATTATAGAATTTGCATTGGGAAATTGTATAGGGATGTGGTGTTGAACTGCTAAAGAAGGATCATGGTAATTATTGGAGGAAAGAGTGATGGATATATTTAATAATGATGTATTTTTTTAATTTCATATGTATACTAAAAAAATGTGTAGTCCAGAATGTATTGAGGTGGTGTTTTTTCTTTTTCTGGCTGGGATAATCGAAAGAATGATGGGGGATCCATGCAACTGAAAATGAAGTCTGAGAGTGGAAGACGCTTGAAGATGATGAAAGATTCCCTAGTGATATATCATGAATAATTTTATCTTATGGGGAAGATTTGGATTATATTTTTGTGAACCATTTTATAGATTTGTTATTGGAATAAACAAAATGAGAGATTTTGGGAATCTGATTTCCGATTCATGATTGTGACGGTGGAGTATAAATAATAGAGTATTGAAGTCTAACTGTTGGTATAAAAGTTTTATGCAATTATAATATACCCTTAAAAGGTATAATGGTGAATTAAAAATATATATAATACTTTCTTGATGTTATCTCTATTGATGTGTAACAAACTTTTTTATGGTATGTGTGGATATTTCATGGTGATTTTGTGGAAAAGGAAATACATGAGGGTCCTTATAATGATTAATAAGAGTAAAAATGAAGGGTTTATAAAAGAATTAATTATAAATTATAAGAAATAGATAATTTGGTGGATTTATTTGACCAAGTGAAATAATTCCTGTAATGATTGGGTTGTGGTGGACATATTATCTATGAATATCAAAAGGTCATGGAACTAGTTTCAAAATCTGGGATGAGCTATACTTTTTATGGTAGAGTCACTATGTTTAAAAATAATAAATTTTTTACATTAAATAATATTTTTTTCTTAAATAATTTTACATGTAGTGTTCCCTACATGGAATTAGAATGAATCTAAACCACGTTAAATACTCTGGTTCTTCGTTTTCATTTTTTCACCCAATTAGTATCTTTAATTTTTTTTCAAAATTATTTCAAAGTATGAATTTGTGTATGGTGGCATAGGTGTGTTTTTTTCTTATATTTTTTATTATATCATTAGTTTGGGTTATTCTTGTTCTTTTATTTTTGTCTTGTGAGTTTCATAACATAAAATTTGGGAGTTAAAGAGGTGAACCATAAAAAATATTTACCTCACATTACTATTCATTTTTAATTTTGAATAAAAATCCATAAATAACTATATAATTGTAATTTCAAAATAATATCGATAATTTTTCAAGTTAATTGTGGGGGGTATATTTAAAAATACACTTGATATTGTTTCAATTTTTTTCAGGGATACCATTTTCATTAAAATATTCTATTTATTTATAGAAGTCCCAAACATCATGAAATTTAATATAAATTTATGGGTTAAAATTATTAAATATAAAAAACTTATTTGTTTTTTTGGTTTAAATTTTAAATTATATCTAAGTTGATTTATTTTTTTGTGTTTATTTTATATAATTAATGTCGATTGGTTGGTTACATTATATTCATGTCTTCAGTGATTTCCCAACACCATAATATCATTCCATGATGTAATTATAAAGTTCATGACATATTAGTTCTTAAACCATATTTCATGTAATATTTATTAGATATTAATTCATATCATAATTATCATCATATAACATTCCAAACATGATAAGTGTAATCACATTATATTGATTGAGGCTATTTTTATCCCAATAAATATTGAGCCTGACTTATATTTTATCCTTATTTAATCCCACAGAAATCAATGAAGAATATTTATGTAATCAACACTGTAATCCTATTTTTATGGTCCTGCACTAATTATATCATATTATTACATTATTTTATTTGATATACAAGTGAGAAAATTTTTTTATGGTACTTATTGGGAAAACATTTCTTGACATGTACATTTTTCATGGATTTCCTATTTTTTATGGGTGAATGGTTTATAAATTGATTTCATTAATATTTTATTCATGGTTAATATTCCATTTAAAAATTATAAATAAAAAAATATAATAAATATTATGGAAAGCTGTTACACTTTTTCAATGTTTTATAGGTTTTATTTGACAAGAATATGAGAAAATAATAAAAAGTTTTGATAGATTATTTTATTTTAAAAGTGGAAGGGGTTAAAAATAAGTTTATGTAAAAAATAATTCATTATACTTGAATAATTAAACCTTATATTTTATAATTATAAATTTTAATATCATTATCCACCGAACCATAACCTTAAAACAACGTTTTCAAAATAAATCATCATTGTTATGGTTTTATTTTTAAATATATTGTTTACATACATTTCTTTCTTATGGATATGCTTCATATATTTGAAAATAATAAAAATTACTATCAAATTTTATAATGTGAGGAGAGATAAAACTTTTTTATAAGGTAAACCGTATAGTGAGAATTCATATTTATGGAAAAATTGAGAGATTATAGTGAAATGGAAGAGGAATTGAAATTTTAATTCAATAATGTGACATTATTGGGTAGCTAAGTGAATGTGATTATAAATTTAAGAATTCTAACATTTATTAATTTTCTATTGTAATTATTGATACTAAATTTATTTGTTAAAGGCATGTTTTTTTGAAATAATTCATTATATGGTTTTTTTAGAACAATAAAATTATTATGTATAGAAAAATTCGAAACATATATTTTTATATTCACTTAGTCATTGGATTTTTTTATAAAACTGAAAAAAAAAAATTACTTGAAATAGTAGTTTTTTATCCTGATAGATGAAATTAATGAAATTTGGAAGAAAAAGATGTTTATGGAGAAAAAAAATATCATGATTCTTGGTAAAACAAATCTTATTTACTTTTCCACTTGAATAAACAATATTTTTTTTATTTCACTGATAAAAAAATGTTTTTATGTGGATTTGAGTTTATTATTCTGAATGGTATTTTTTTTGCAGTAGGATAAGACATATTTTTTGGAAAATGAACAAGAATAATGAATTAAAAGGGTAAATACACTCTATGTTGCAACAAGAAGTGGCGCCACATGAAAAAAGAATATTAAATATAGGAGAAGAAATGGAGTTGACTAAACATAAGCTAAAAGATGGAAATTTTACTATGTAAATGATAACCCTGGACAAAGGATATGTGAAGGTCTAATTAAAAGTGTCTAAACAGATGAGCTAATATAAAAATGGGAAAAAACTATTGGAAGCAAATATTAATGGTCATGAATATCATTCATGATATTATACCTAAAAAGGAATTTAGAGTATTAAAATACTGATAAAACATTACAATCCCCAAACATTATACACTGTGAAAATAATAAAAAATAACAAATCCCCTTATAGACAAAAAAAATATCAGTCATTGACCTAAATATTTTAGGATGTCCCTTTGACAATCCAGACCCTCAAAGACCCATTTATGTTTCCATTTGTAAGTTTTAGTGAACCTAGAAGCCTTATATATTCATGTTGAGGTTAGAAGAGATGATATCCCCCACTAGGGGTTCTTCCTCTATGATTTTATAGATGGAAAATGTAGATTTTTCATTTTTTTAGTTATTAAATTATTTTATCATGTAATTGAAACATCATACTTATCATTAATGGGTTTTCCCTTTATTATTCAATCCTTATTTCTCTTCAAAACATTATCTACTTTTCACTTCCATATTCCATCATGATACCTTTTTACATAGATATGGAAAGTGAATAAACCAAGGCTTGTCCGCATGTGTGGTTTATTTGGCTTTCCGAATTATATCTATTTAAATTCTTAACGTTTTAATTCTATTTGTGGTTGACATGAGAGAACTGCAAATGTGTGGTGGTCAAAAACCAAGGTAGATATCTTAAGTATATTCCTTTTAATTTATTCATTAATTTTCCATCAATTATCCTAGGTAAAATCTCTATATAGTGTATTTTAGGATACCAGAATGGATGACATGACATATGGTGGAGCTGAGTATTTTAGAAATTTCACATTCAGTGAAGGAGTTACCATATTTTTCTATTAGAGGATGTAAGATTTGGTGTTCCAAAGAGGTCACCTAGGTATCCTTAATACCCCACACTCGATAATTCAATGTAATGTAATTCATTTATGAAGATTCAAAAATTAAAATATATAGTGAATTTAAGAAATAAATAAATAATAATAGAACTTGTATTACCAAACCCTAGGATCAAATAATTCTACCTAACATCATTTTTTGCATCTTCATGTTATTATAGTTTTATTTTTTTGTATTTTTTTATTCAAAACCCATAATGTATATCCGCTATATTCAAAAACAAAATAAAATCAAAAAAAAAATAAATACATTAGGTGAATTATGAAATGGTGATTGATTAATTGTGATACACCTAATCTCAGATGATCCTGGTCAGCCTCTGTATTACAAAGGGAAAATTAAAATTATCCATTCCAATTCCCTATGACATGTTTGAATCAAAACTAATTCTTTATATGGGGATATTAGGGGTTGGTATAACATATATTTCGACATTCAATGTTTTTTTATAAATATTTTTCATTGTTTTCAAATAAACAAATTCTCGTGATGTATTCAAATTTATATTAATATATAAGGCTAGATTTCTTATAAGTTGAACAAGAATAAGAATGAGTATTTTTAAAGTATAATAGAGGTAAAGTAAAAATACATATGGAAGTCATAGAAAAATAGGAGAGGCAGGATGAACTGGTGCTTACAAATTATTATCCATTAATGGATAAACTCAAACCTAATTTTGATAAAGGACCTATGCTAGTGGGGGATGATATATCCCCATTCATAGTTGATTTCAAAGAACCAGAGGTGATAAGAGAGGGGATATTTGATTATATATATTTCCTTTTATAACCACTATTAGAGAAGTTATATGAAAGATATTTCATAACGATTTATTAAATAGAATGAAATTCAAGTTGGATAAATGATGGATAAATTGGGATGAAATTAAAATGCATCATGATCACATTGTTTACAAAACATAAGAATGTAAAATATTTGACCTCACTCTTTAATTGGAAGAATAAAATACTACCAAAGTGCTTTAATTTGAAGATGGAATATAGGATCCCATCTACATTTCTTCACCTTATACCATTTAACTCCAATATGCACCTCCCATCAAAGAAGAAATTATTTTCAAACAAAATCAGGGATATCACACATTCATGATCACTATCTCTTATAATTTTATTGAAAATGAATTATTTATCACCCCCACTACCTAAATTATGTAGATTTTAATAATCCATGTTATTATAAGGTGTATGTGATAAAGAGAACATCTCACCTACTAGGAAATATATGGTGCCCCCCAAAGATATTAAACATTTTTAGAGATAGTACAAAAGAGATCCTAGTGGATCAGCTGTGGAATTCAAGAAAAAAGTTGACCACATTAAAAATTATGTTTTTTGGAGATTCATAATTTTTAAAATTATTTCAAGTTAAGTTAAATTCTAAAAAGACGTTTTATTGTTCCTTTTATGTGGAACACATTGAGAAAGCACATGAAAATAATGAAGTGGTTGAAAAAGTAGAAACAAATTAGTATGTTCCATACTTCATCCTACACAAATTAGGAAAGATTAACCTAATTACGAAGGGGGTTCATCTATTGTATAGTTTTCATATATTCATCCTCATTATGAACAAATAACTAAAATCTAAAAAAAACATGTGGTGGTTTAACTATCAAAAATTCCACCCACCGATAAACATTGGACAATAGGTGGAACTGACTATATGAATGTATTAAGAACCTAGGTATCCGTGGGGGTTTAAAAAAATAAATATCTTTCACTTTTATTTATTTTCTTTTATTGAATTTTGTTTTCAATTTCAATTTTAATTATCAGTTCTATGAATAAAATTTGATGTATCCCCAACTCCTCTATATTTTCAAACATAAATGTCATAGTATTTACACTTAAAAGATTTATTTTAGTTTATTGGTACATCAACACCAAATCAAAGAAAAATAATGAGATACTAAAGACACATTTCATAGTGTAAGACATGTAAATATAATTATGATCATGTATTTAATTCACATTGTGAAATTATATAATAGAAGAGATGTGAAATGTAATATCACCTCATGAAACGAATGCAGAAGTGAATCACTAAAAAATAATAAAAAAATAACATACATGAACAAAGCAAAAGCATAATTTATATGGTATTATGAGTTTCAATTATGTATTTAAATTTCACTCTATTTATTTTAATTTTATTAGAAATTTGATGAAAATTTTATCAACGAGTTTTAATTCTTGAACTCTGGAATTTCTCTAGGGAACATATATTTATTAGGATAATAATTATTCTATGTTTTAATTTTTATTTTTTATACGATTAACTAATTAGAATAGTTAAATGAATGAGTAAGGTTAAACATAATGGGATTAATTAAAAAAATATTCATTTTTATAGATTAATTGATTTTTTATAAATGAAATTATTCTTAGATTTGATATGTTTTGAATTTGTGAAATTGTTGTTGATTATTTAATTATTTTTATGAGTGTCCCAACATGATTTTACCACAACATATGTTTTCATAACTATGAAAAATTCAGAACAAAATATTTATCATTTCTTTTTATTTTATATTTCTATATAGAACAATACATGTTTTCTTCTAGATTATTCTTGTCATCGTATCAAAGAAACGACTATAAAGAATCCATTTTAATATGAATGAAGGAATTTATTATTTATCTCATTTATCATTAGACCCACCATTACATTAAAATTTACTTTTTCCCAATAGAATATATGAATGCACTTTTAATGAAATGATCCATGTTACAAGCCTATTATATATATTCAAACCCTAATCATTGAAATTTTCATGATATTTGAAGAATTAATTGTGTGGTATAGGTTTTCAATGGAATTTGGAGATGTAAATCATATTTATGGGTTCTTCTGAAGTTTGGGTAAGATTTGATGTTTTCATTATTGTTTTTATTTTCCACTTTTTCATAAAAAAATCCAAAACTCAGTTGTGTCATTTGAGGACCAGAAATCACAATTCCTAGAATGAAAATATTAGGATTGATAATTGTTTGGTGGTGGATGTAATATTTCTCTAAGGAAAATCTTTCAAAAAATAATATAAAAGAAAAATAGAAAAAATAGAAAAAATAATGAGAAGGGTTATTCATTTATTATTGTTTGGTGAATCATGGGTTTCAATAGTGATTTTGGGAATGGGAGATGAAATTTTTAGAAGTATTTAATTATTCATATATTTAGATATCATGAAGTATTATAATGGTTAAAACCTCATTTTATAGATTAATTTTTAATCAGTTATCCTATTTACCTTAAGACATATAGAAATTTTATCCTTTATAAAAAACCAATCCTCCTTTTTTTAACCTTTATATATTAGAGATGATAGTTTTCATGAAATCCCATGGTAAGTGACATACACATCAAGTATGAGAAGAATTAAAATTACATTCATTTGCTTGAAAGATGAGTAAAAATAATTCAACGTGAGGTAGATTTTCATTAGTTTTCACATTAATTATTAATTATGAAATAAAAATTGAATGATGGAAGAACACTATTATTTAAAATTAGGGAATTAAATATTCATGATTAAATTATTTATTTTAGGAACAATGTGTTGAAAGAATTTTTTTTTGTGAGATTTAAATATTTATTCAAAATTTTTAAAATTTTATTTTTCTTAATTTTAAAATTTAAATATTAGAAGAGTTAGATTACATTAAAAAGTTGGTGTGATTACTATATCCATTATAAGTAAGATATATGCGTGCTGGAATTGAATGAAAAATATTTTAACATTTGTTTTGATAATAAAATGATTATTTTTATAACTTTTTTATTAATACTCCCTAAAGTATTTAATTTCTATTTTTATTTGTGTTCGGATAACACATATTCTTGGAAAATGAACATAAATAATAAATTATGAAGGAAGAGTACCTTCCACGATTCAATGAAAAGAATAATTTTGTAACACGAAAATATTGAAGATGAAATTTAGAATATATTTGAATACAAAAAAAGATAAATGATGATGATTTGATGATGAAAATGTTCCCCACGATGACGGAAAATTGAATGACCAATTCCAAATCTCAACATTGATGAAACATGAAGAAAATTTATGAATTCTGAGGGAAATCAACATTACAAATAATTAATTTCATTTACAATGTGAAACCTAGAGAATATTTTCGAGCATAAAATATCTTATGAAATATTTTTCCCCAAAAAATAGACTTCATGAATATTATTCATGATGTGATGTTCCCCAAAGGACCAAAAATTAGTAGTCTTTAACATAAATAATATATGATTCCATTTCAACAATCCTGGAACACAAATACCGATTTATTAAACAATTTATAGTAGGATGATCACTGGGAAGACCTAAAAATACAAGGAAAGGTCATAGGATAAAAGACCAGTCACTCTGGGATTGGTTATTATCATGTGCTATAGGGATACTACTATCATTTAGGTTTTCCTTTTCTATTTTTATTTTCAATTTTTTTCACATATAATTACAACTTCATACATTTAATTTAAGTATCTCGTATTTACTCTTCCTTACCTATTTATCGTCCAACAATAATATCTCTATCACTTATATATTACTGGGTGATCTCTTTCTACTTCACATTAGAAATTGACGATCCCATGTTTTATCATTGAGGGATGTTTTCTAACATTGTTAATTATCACGCAATAAAATCATAATTTTTTAATTCAACTTACAGTATATGTGAGATAATTGCATGGTTTTGAAGGTTATTTAACATAGGATGGATCTCTAGTCCATTAATATTCTATAATTCATTAAATTTCCCTCCCTGAACTCTAGTAAACACTTTATACAGTGGATTTTAGGATACTACAATGTATTAAATGATATATATTGGAGCTGGGAATTTTAGGAATCACAATCTCAATCTAGGTGTTATCGTATTTTTCTATTGGATTATATGATATTTGGTGTTCCAAATGAGTTTCCTAGGAAATTTAAATACCCCAAAATAGAAAAATCAGATGAATTTAATTCATTAATGAGGTTTCAAAAATTTAATTTGTCAAATTTTATTAAGAAAATAACAATAATGAAGGAACCCGTGTAACAAAACACTATGAAAAATACTTTTTTATAAACCTCCTTTTATTTCATATGCATGTTAGTATTTTTTGTATCTAATTTTTTAAAAAAACACAATGCATACAGACATTTCATTAGAAATTAAAATAAAAAAACACAATAAATTAGATTAGGTGAATTCTGAATTAGTGATTCATTGACAACGTTGCTCCTAAAGTGTGATGAAACCAGTCAGACACTATGATACATTACGAAATATCTAATTATAATTTTCCATTAAATATGATAAGAGTGTTTCAATACTATTTATGTTAATGAAAATGGAAAAACAAAACATGAGTGAACCTATTGGAAAAAGAGAACCATGATCAATAAACCACATCATGATCAAAGCGAGTGGAAAATTTTTATATTATAATGGTTTAAAGATAATGTATGTTATATATAAGTTTTTTTTATATTTTATTCTCTTCGTATATTCCATTTTTGGGGTTTTTTATTCTTTTTTAGTATATTTATTCCGTTAAATGATACATTTTCCTCAAGAAGACAATTCAACTACACCCTATGTGTAATTATTTTATTCTTATAGTGACCATATTTTTGGTTATTTTCCATTATATTATATTGAATATTTTCTTGTTAGTTATAATACATTGATGTTGGTCATTCTCATTGTCATCAGGATAAATATTTTTTCCATTTTTCTTTTTTGAGTTTTTATGTATAGGATATGGTTGATCTAGTCCTTAATGTTAGAATCATTTGTGAAAATATTATTTTTGATCAACTAAACATGTTTATTGATCTATAAATGAATGATAATGATATACTCCCAGGTAAAGTAATGAATATTTGTTTTAATTTATAAAATAATGTAGTTGTTATATCAGTCATAATGAAGATGTGAAAATTTTATGACAACTCTAAAATTTTGGCATCCAATATTATTTTTTAATTTTGGGTATAAAAACACATGGATATAATCATAAAATGTGGAAAATGGTATTTTATAGATAATTTATTATTTTTTAATTTCTATGAACCTCATTTGAATATATAGGATGTATAACTACAAAAATGCGGTCCATGTGATCCCAGACACAACATATATGACATATGGATTTTCCAGATCAAAATTATACCATTATATTTACATATATACATGTATTAAATTAGTTATTAGTGTTTTTTAGGTTGGTTTAAATTTGAATGAATATTTTTTTCCAAATAATCATCACATTAAATATTACATGATAGAAAACAAGTGAATTATACAGTGAAAATTGTATTGTTATGCCATCATTATTATGAAATTTTATAATTTATAATCTATAAAAGTACTTCCTTTTTAAATAAAAATTAATCTTTTTACCAAATGAATCCATTATAAACATCATTATCTTAGAGAGTAGACCTTTTTTTCATGCTCTGTGTTTAATGATAAAAGAAGAAAGATATAGTTATTTATCTCTTTATTGATGTTCCTAGGGAGTGGGATCACAACTTAGAAGGGGGTTGAATTAATTGTGAATGTGTTTTATAATTTATCTCAAATAGAAATTAAACTCTACATTATATTAGGACTCCATACTCCCAGAAATATTACTTATTATTAGACAAATGGATGAAAATATAAATAAAAGACATGGGACTCCAATATTTTCATGGTTTGGTCCTAATGTGGGTTTCTAATTTTTTAATGTCCCATTTCTATCTTGTTCCATGGATTTTTAATTATTATATTTCAACTATTAAAATGGGTAAGAAGGTACCATCCCCTATTTATGGTGATTTCCAACACATGAAACATTATGACTATGTATTATATTGACTCCAACCAATTACAATATAAATAGAATCAAACTGTCATGATATCTTGATTAATGAGAGTCTATCATGAACTAATCCATGTCACTCTTGATTTAGGCACCCGATATGACTACTGACATAACACAAGGTTCATTCTTGATCAACCCATACAAGTGATAAATGTTAAATTATCAAATATAAGCATATGATAATGTTTTTTCCCAATAAAAATAAGAAAAAAATATATAATATAAATCCATCAAGGATATGTCATAACTCATCCAAAGGTAATACATCCATGAAAATTCGAGAAACACATCCAAATAATCAACAGAATTTAACATAACAAGAAAAAACCAATTAAGAAAAATACATATAATAAAAGAAATTATGAAACCCATAAGTTCTAAAAATATTGTATGTTATAAAGAGATAACAATTTGGTTCCAAACATATAAAATAAAAATTAAAAGAAAAATTAAAAATATTCTTGTGATCTATGTATAGCATACCACCACTACAAAAACCATATTATAGAGGCATCATTATTGAAGAATTCCGTAAATTTAAACCCCTCTAGAACCCGATCATAACATGAAATTTAAATATAGAGGTGAGAATGAATTTCCAATAGGTTTTATCCCCATAAAACGTTCATATTATTTAAAAATATAAGTAATTTAGTCTATTTTTAGAAAAAAATTATGATAATAGAACTCCTTTATTTCTTTTAAGTGAAATAAATAATATAATTCAATTCAAAATTTTCTTATTGAATATCAAACTAATCTATAGAGAAAACCCCATTAATTTTCTAAAATGTCTTAGAAACCAATTTTAAAGAAAAAAATAAATGAATTTGTAAATTATAATTGTGAATTACATGTTTTAAAAAATATTTTTTTCCAGTTTACAATCATGTGAAATTGTAACATAACTTTATAACATTAACAAAGTAAAGAGAAATTAAATATAAAATCCATGTTAATAGAAAAAGAATTGGTGATAAATAAGTATCGAATGTGTGTGAAAAAATAGTAGCAATGGATAAAATAATGATACTAAATATAAATAGTAATAGTAGAATCATATGAGATGAAAAATAATCAATAATATTAGCACACAATATAATGGTAAAAAATTAAAAAGTAAACAACTTCATAGTAGAAGATAGATGGGAACTGAATCTTGGATTACCTAGTGAAATAACATCACAAGTTAATGAAATGCCTTCAATTAGGGGGATTGATATAATAAATTTTGTGGATATTGAATGAATTATATATTACTTCACTAGTCAGGGTCTCACACTTCAGTAACGGTAAGAACATTTACATAATCGACGTTTTCCTACACGTGTTTATGGGATCTGATTAGAACACTAAGAATAAGTGAGTACATTAATCACATATCATATAAAATAAAATGATAAAACATATAATCATACATTAATATCCTCTCTCTAAAACCCACTTAATATACTATAAATCGATCCACGATAACTCTTGAAAGAATCAAATCAAAAATTTCATTGCCACAACCAAACAAGGTGAAATGTTTTGGAAATAAAATTTTAAATAAAAATTAAACTCAATTATATCCTGAAAACAATATATATATTCAATGTAAAGCTTATAATTATTTAAAAATTAATTTATGAAAACTGTAAAACAATCATGAAATAACAAAAAAAGCTCATAGTTTTGCAAATGATCCATTTAAAATTATTTTAAAAAATGTCCTTTTATGGGATATCATAAATATTTTAATGTCCAAATTGGAATTTATTCAAACACAAAATATTTTTGAAACATGAAAAATAGTTTTGAACCTTGAATAAAATGGGGGAATGATTTTTATTTTCATGAATCACAAAAAAAATCAACCACTTTTATCTAAATTATTAACTATACTTTATAAGGGTCATAATAAATTAAAATATATGTTAGAGATATTAATAAATAAAGGTTTTAAATGAAAATAGTTGTCCATGGAGAAAAACTAACTCAAACTAATTATTGAAGAACTAATTCTCCCTGATGGATAAAATACACGACACAAAGAATGATTATAAAACACTAACATCAAAAAATAAAAAATATTATTTTGATTAGCATCCTTAAGAATCAAACCATTGGGATACGTAGTGATGGAATAATTAATAACTAGAATAAAATGGTTTTAAAAGGAAGATTGGTTCTGATATTAAAATAATCAATTAAATATAGAAGAAGAATAACCAAAATCTAACGGACAAGGAAAAAGGAAGGCACATTGGGGATCCCCTTTGTGAATAAATTGTGGGAAGAAAAGGGATTAAGGGGGTAAAAATTAGTATGGATTAAATGATTTCTTATAAATTTTAATTTCGGTGTATGTTTCTTATTTTTTCTACCCGATTTACCAAACATTGTACCAACCATGCACCCCTTACTAGACACACCAAGGTAGATGCACTGATAGGTCACAGGGTTAGTAAAACCATGTTCCTATAATATAAATAATCACTGATAAGGTTTTTTAAGTTTTCATGGTTACCCACATGGTTATTAATAATTATCCAGTAACCATGCTCCCAACACAACAGATTTAAAATATAAAATTATCAAGGAAATTCACACCGATGTTCAAAGTCAATAATATATATAAATAAATAAATAAAATAACTACAAAAGAGAAGGTTTAGGTGTAAAACTTTTATCAACCATAACCCTTTATCCACTTATCAATTCATAATGATTGAGTAATGTAAAAAAGAATGTTTCTTCCATGACACAAGAAGGGGAAATCTCAATATTAAAAATAAAATAAGTTTGGCCCTATCAAAACACTTCTCTACACCCAGAAACATGAAAGAAATTCCATTTCAAGATTAAAACTAAACCATGAGTGTTGTAATCAGTAGGTTTAACTAAAAGTATTACTAAGAATAATACGTATACTCTCCACTATAAGAATTACACTAATATGGGTGGTTAATGGAACTGGAGGATTCTCCAAGGGAAACATTACATCCACCATAAAATAATGAATCATGGAAACTGAACTAGAACACTCAATCACGGTAATATCCAAAACATCATTGATTCAAACATCAAGGTATTCAAATAATCATGTAATCTAGAGTATCTTAAATTATAAATTACTTATTAATAATGAGGAAAAAGGCAAGGGATGGAAGAATGTGGAATTCCACAAACATTCTCTCTTAAACTAATAGTCCTCCAAATCAATGAGACTTAATGATGGAAGGCTTTGAAAAAAAATATATCCATTATGATAATATTATGTTTAAATATAGGGTAGAAACTCAGAATAATTGAGATAAATTACAATAGATAATATAACAAATTTCATATCAAAATATAGAGAACCTCAACCAAACCATTAAAAAGTGGTCCACCACCCATTCCAGGATATCCTATAGAAACTAACTATACTGTAACACCCCTAGCTTCCACGGTACGCTTCTCATTGAATAATACAGTAGTGTGTGTTGTATGCAACTTCAAGTTCTAATGCACACCACAACCAATCAAATTAGCCATATTGAATAGTAATACCCATTTTTTAAAATTTTATAAATTTTATCTTTCAAAATAGACTTCATTTTTTGATTTGGAATATCGAAACTAACATACGGTAGATTTTTGGAATTTTTTTTGAAAACATTAATTTTTTGATGAATAGTGAAAAACACTGAGTTATAGTTTATAACAGAATTTTTATAATTATTTAATTTATTTAAAATTATTTTATGTCAATATAGATACATAATACCAAAATAAGATCAATTTAATTAATTGGGTTCAGTTTATAATAATTGTATATATATAAAAATTTTATTGAAATTTTCACTGTCTTTTACCCATCTCCTAGGAGAATTTCCAAATTCACAAAAAAAAAATTTTACCACTTCTCTGAGTGGAATTTCAAAAATACAAGAGACACGATTAATATCAAGGATTAAAATCTAGTTCAATAAGATAAAAATAATTTTTGGTGAATTGGAACTTTTTCCTTTTATTTACCATGGTTAAAAGTAAATATGGTAATTAAGAGTAAAAATAATAATATTATTACCCTAACACAGGTCCTAATTCTATTGGCTAAGTTTTATTCGACCAAAAACAACTTTAGGAATAAAATATGAACCTCTTTGGCCACTTGGATTAGATTAGGATATTTATTATTATTTAATTCAAAGAAGAGTTATAAAAGATAAAATCAAAGTTAAATAACTAAAAAAATTTAATATAGGGTTATATATAATATAAATTCGATTATAAGTATTCATAAAAAGATAAAACTATTTCCTACATAATAGTATTTTATTTATAATTGTTAGGAATTAAATAATTTAATTTATTTATGACACAATGGTGATGCAGTAATTAACTAATTAATGAAATATTAAAAGAATATATATTATAAATATGAAAATAAATGTAATATGAGACATTTTATGAATTCCTAAAAAATTCAACGTTAATATTACATATTGGAGTCAGTTAAAGGAATTGTTTTTGTAGGATTGAAATAATGATGTAGATGCTCAATATACAAGAGGGGGTTGAATTGTATACTTTAAAATTTTCCTTAAACAAGGAAAGATATAAGTTCAACAAAGTTAAACTTAGAAAATTAACAACACAACTAACACCAATTGTAGAATTGGAACAAGGTATGAAGTTACAAACTTCTAGTTCTATGCACTTGCTTAAATCTGGAAAGTGATTCTGAAAACAGGTTCCGGAAATATGGATCCGGAAATTGAAACTTAACCAATGTTTACAATATGAGATTATACCTTAAAGCGTATAGAATCTACATGAATCAGATTACAATTGTAAGGAAATATAATAAGATTATACTTTCATTTCAATACAGTATGTAGCAGAAAAACAAGTAGTACAACTAAAAGTAACAAACAATAACACTTTTAACCCAAAGAGAAGGGTATCCAACAACCTTGGATAAAGGTCCCTTGAATTATACTTTCAAGCAAGTCTATCTTACCCACACCAGGGTAATCCCTCAATAAAAAGATTGGTGTCTCTGTCTTACTATCCCTGCAAGACCTCAACTTCAAGGTAGTTGGAACCTCTGTCTTCCTCAGCAAGGAAGCCCTTGAACTTCAAGGTAGTCAGCACCTCTATATTCTTATCCCTGGAAGCCCTCGAATGTAATCACCAACATTCGGAGTGGCACTAAGCAATCTGAAAGAGCGGTTCAATACGCAGAAAGCATGAAAAGCTTCTCCCTCTAGAAATCACCTTAACAGCGTGTGGTCTCTAGAGTGATCAAATTCTTGTAGAGATCTTTCAAATGAGCTCCTATTTATAGGCTTGGTTGGAATGGTTGGGTCCCTCCTCCAACGGTCATATTTTCCTTAATGTTCAGAGGGACCTGTACATGTGTCACTAAACCAACGGTTAATTAGAAATAGAATGGATGACATTGTTTTATAACAAAACATGTGTAACTGAAAGAACGACATCGTATTACAATGAATCAAGTATAAGCATAAGAAAAACTAGAAATCATAATGTATGTAAATAAAATTTCGGAGTCTAACCAAAATGGAAATCGAAGACTATGTTTAAAAGAAATGATTGGATTATATTTTATAGGAATTCAGAACCTGAAATCTGTAGAAGTCCAGAGTCTGAATTTCTAAGGAAATTTAGAGTCTGGTTTCACCAGAGTTCAACATATGAACTTAAACAGTACGAAGTTAAACTAGTAATTGTTTTGAGTCAAAATCATGAAAGTTTGGAGTCTAGCTTCATAAGAGTTAGGAGTCGATCTCAGGAAAGTTCTGAGTCGAGCTTTAGAAGAGTTCAGAGTCTAACTCATGAAAGTTCGGAGTCGAACATCACAATAGTTCAGAGTCAAACTCATGAATGTTCAGAGTCAAACTTTACAAGAGTTTAGAGTCGAACTCATGAAAGTTCTGAGTCGAACTGCATAAGAGTTCGGAGTCGAACTCATGAAAGTTAAAAGTCGAGCTTCATAAGATTTCGGAGCCAAACTCATGAATGTTCGGAGTTTAACTTCAAAGAGTTTGGAGTCGAACTCATGAATGCTCGGAGTCAAACTTTACAAGAGTTCGGTGTCGAACTCATGAATTTTCTGAGTTGAACATCATAAGAGTTCGGAGTCGAACTCATGAATGTTCGTATCCAAAATTCGTAGTGGAACTCCATTAGAGTTCACATCCAGAATTCGGAGTGAAACTTTATTACATTTCACATCTAGAATTCGGATCCTAAAAACAGAATACTCCAATTGTTGTTATTATATGATTCCGGGGTTTTGGGTATGAATCCGGTTTTCTCACTTTAGAAAAATATTGAACTTATAAGAAAAACTAGGTTAGGGTATATTTCCTTAAAGACGAAAATTTCTCTTTTGGAAGTAAAATATATATTTGCTTACGTATAAGGTGTTTGTGATTTTCAAAACAAGAAGGAATGAAAAGTCATAAGGAAAATCTTATTGACTCAACAATCTCCCCCTTTTTGGAAAGAAAAAACATCTTTATGGAAAATAATATAAGGCCTTTGAAAATTTTTATTAGACTTTGAAATTAAAACTTATATCCCTTTTTTCATGGATGAATGTGAATAAAACTAACTCCCCCTTAGGAATTGAAACTCAAAGGATTGTATTCTAAATTTCCAGAGTGTATTGTTCCTTATCATGGAAATGAAAAACATCATAATGGAAAACTCCCCCTTACATTAAGGATATTTCACTTAGAAATTTTTCTTTCTTCGTTTTATGTCTTTCTCTCTTTTTAAGTAGTTCTTTTTCATTCTCCATCTTTGTGATTTTCAAAAAGAATTTTTGGGAATGGAAAATATGGTACCTGAAATATTATTAATAACACTACAATATACAACCAACCAATCAACATTTCATTAGAGTTGTCAAAAATTTCACAAGGAAAGACAGATACAACAAAAGATCAGAGTGGATTTATTTGTGTTCATTTTCCTTTGGGATCGGCTTCTTTAACAATGTTTTGAGCTTCTTCAAGTCTATTTGGTCTTCCTCAGCTTTCCTCTCCAAGGATCATATCCTTTCATCTTGTACTTTCAAAGTTTCAGCCTGAGCCTTCATGTCCTCTTCCTGTATTTTTATTAACTCCTCTTGCTTTTGTAGCTTGTCTTCAAACTCAATTTAGAAGTCTGTTTCCCCTTTCATGTTCTGGGTTACGAAGTTAAGATTCCCATTCAGATCTTCGACGCGTTGATTCTGAGAACTTTGCTCAATAATCTACTCATCCTGAAGATCTTTAATCTTTTCATCCTCTTTTTCAAAGGCATATTTCACCTCATTTTGAAAAAGTTCAAAGTCAGCAATGTCTTCATCAACTTTCTTAGACCATAATGTGATTTTTCTATAAGAATTCTTGTGAGAATCATAGTTGATAAGGAAATTTGTATTGTCTGCCTCAATCTTTACACACTGATCCATTTCCATGGATGGGGATTCTGACTTCTGATTCAATCTATGTTATAGCATCTGACATCTAGAATCATGAGTTGGAAAAATCGGAATGGTTTCCACCAACTTCACGAGAGATTCAACCACAAGATCATGACGATGAGCTAATGAATCTGAATCAGATATCTTGCTTGCAGATATGTCTTCCTCAACCTTCACTAGATTTCTTTTAGAAGTACCACCAACTTCATTCTTCCTGATGACAACTTGTGTAGGTGTCTCCATGAGAGCTTGTTTCTCCTTGTCAGCATTCGGAATTTATTCCTCATTAGGATATTCTTCCTCGGATTCAGAAACTTGAAAAATCTGATCTTCATCTCGTTTCTCCTTTTCTACTCCTTCATCTTGAAAATCTTTCTCATAGGATTTTTCCTCATCATACAAAAAATTTTATTCTTCTTTCTATTTCTTATCATCATCATTATTATCTCCCTCAACCCCCTTTCCCGGAGTAACTAATTTTGTGGATTCTGCATTATCATGATAATCCTCTACTTGCTTGATCAAGGTATCAAAATCTTCACATCCCTCTTCTTCTTCAACCTCTTCCTCTACTTCATCTCTAGCTTGTTTTCATACTTCTTCAACCACCTCTTTACCCATGGATTTTTTCAGAGTGACATAGTTTTAAACTGGAGTTTCTGGTAAAGAAGGTTATGTAAGGAATGTTTCCAGAACTGGAATCTGCTCAGACGCTATTTTAGTATCCTTTAAAAGAGATTGCACTAGTTTAGCTTCAAACAACTTCTATTTCATCTTCTTATCCTTTGAATGCTTTTCTAATTCCTCTAGAGATCTCTCTTTTAAGGTCGTATCCTCTGCAGGGTCCAACCTGAACTATGGATCCCCTTCTTTCCTCTTCTCTTTTTCTTCCCCCCACTTCGTAACAACTTCACCAGGATAAGTCTTTTGTTTCTTCGGTTTGGGGGAGCAGACTGAGTTTCCTTAGACTTGGGATTTTTATCATCAACAACCACTTCCTTAATTATTCTCTTCTTCCTTTCCTTTTTGGATGGTTCCGAAGTCTGTGTATCTTTCTGAGATTCCTCAACCTCTTCCACAGATAGAGGGTAGAATTCTCCGGTTTCACTGAAAAAACCCATCTTCGTCCACTTCAAGGTATCATCACTAACCAACATAAGCTTGAAATTCTGGACATTTGATTTCCATGCAACATTGAAGGATTCTATGCACCGAACTATCAGCTTAGATAGTAAGATAGGGTACATAATTATTTGAGCTCTTAAGTTCCCTTATTTGATGTTCCTGATCATAATCAAGACATGCCTCATCAAATTTATCTTTCTTAGATTTACCAAGAATTATAAGACATATATATCACTTTTCTTCAAATTATCCTTGTCGCATCTTCTTAGTACAAGAAAACCTAGTACCCAGAGCTGTAGAATTTTATTATTCGGAGTGAGATGAGTAATATTAGCAGTTGTAGAATCCTTAAGTCCAGGGAATTTTAAAGCCTTCACCTTTTTGAAATTTCCTTGCTAATCTGGAAGCTTATGTGAGCAAAACTCAGCTTTCGCATCATAGGATAAACCAACCAAGATCGTGGCCTTGGTGTAAGATAACATGTAAGTCTTCCCATAAGACTTAAATGACCATCTTCCATCTGGAAGGAAATAGACCCATAGAACTCAATCAGCAAATCAGTGTAAACCGGATCCTGCTTCTCTGACTTATAAAAACATACTTCTTCCAAACCATTCAACCTGGTATTCTTGGTTATAATAGAATCAAGATTGTAAAAAACCAAAATCACCAACCTTTCCCTGAAGACTAACCGTTTTTAGATTGGCTTAGTAGTTGACATATCTTGAGATGTTGCTTCAACAGACATTCAGAGTGAAGAGTTTTGAAGGATTCAGAACGGTTTTGAAAAAATCAGAACCGGTTTTAAGATGAGCAGCAGGGCTTCGAGATGTGAGAGCTTTGAAAATCCGATGTGGGATGAGTCATGTGGTACCCTTTATATAGGTGATGGATGTGACCTTTGGTATTCCAAAAGCGATCTAATGGTTGAAAAACTTTTCTATCTGATCTGACAGTTGAGAACATTCCTGCATGGAAAACTTGACTCCGATCTTTTGAGGTTTTATGAAAAACATTTGGATTTAAGGAAAACAAGTATCCAAATTATTTTAAAATAAAAACATGAAAATACCAGCAAGAAAAATATGATTACAAAAACTTATGTAAGGAAATCATACCTTTCAGATTGGCTAGAAAGATTGTTTGTAATTGGTAATATTCTTCTTGAAGAAATGAATTTAAAAGCGCAAAAACTAATTATGAGAAAACAAATCCCCATTATGAAAGTTCCAGTACGAAAATCTCATTAGGAAAGTTCTAGTATGAAAATATCATTACGAAAGTTCCAGTACGAAAATATCATTATGAAATTTCCAGTACGAAAATCTCATTACGAAATTTACAGTTTGAAATTCTAATTACGAAAAATACAGTATGAAAATCTCATTACGAAAGATCCACTACGAAAATCCCATTACGAATGATCCAATACGAAAATCTCATTATGAAAGATCCTGAACGAAAATCTCATTACGAAAGATTGATTACGAAAATTCTCTTTAGGAAAATTTCGGTTCTGGAAAATTTCATTACGATACTTGTGAGTATGAAAATCTCAATTCTGAATGTTTTTATTCCGAGAATTCCCATTCCATAAATTTCCAAAAACTTGTTATGAAAAATTTTACTTAAAAAAGAAATATTCAATGAAAATTTTGGTTAAAATAGAACACAAATGTACTCCACATATGAAAAGGAGTTTATTACTGTATGGAGAGTTGATCAAAAGGAAGTTAATAAAGAAGGATTACCTTACGATTATCATTCCTAACTTCTATTTAATGTAATCAAATCTATCAGATGGTAATGATTTTGTGAAAATATCAGCAAGTCGATCTTGTGTTCCAATAAGCTGAAGAATGATATCTCCTTTGAGTTTGTGATCCCTAAGAAAGTGATGCCTAATATCCATGTGCTTTTCACGTGAGTGATGTGAGGGGTTTTTACTAAGGGAAATGGAACTTGTGTTATCACCAAAAATTTTATTCTTAGTAAAACTCAAGCCATAATCTGTGAGTGTGTGTTGCATCCACAACACTTGAACACAACAAATTTCAGCTGCTACATATTCAGCTTCAGTAGTGGAGAGTGCTATAGAATGTTTCTTCTTGCAAGACCATGAAACTAATGAATCTTCTATGAAATAAAAAGTTTCGGATGTACTCTTTCTATCCATTCTACATCCACCAAAGTCATCATCTGAAAATATTTTTAAAAAAAAATCATTTCCAGAATAATAAAATAATCCTAGATCCATGGTTCCCTTTAAGTAGCGAAAAATCATTTTTAATGCCTTTAAGTGAGATTCCTTAGGATTGGATTGATATCTCACACATAAGCATATTGAAAACATCAAGTCTGGTCGACTAGATGTCAAGTATATTAGGCTTCCTATCATACCTCTAAAAGATGCTTGATCTACTAGATTCCCTGCTTTATCAAGATATAAAGAGTTTGAGGTACCGATGATAGTACTTATACTCTTAGTGTTGTCATATCCATACATTTTAAGAAGATATTTAATATACTTATGTTGAGATATATAGGTTCTTTCTAGTTTTTGAGAAATTTGAAAACAAAGGAAAAATGTTAACTCACCCATCAAACTCATTTCAAACTCAGATTTCATTAGATTTGGAAAAGAATCAGTTAAAGATTACTGAGTTGAACTAAATATGATGTCATCAACATAAATTTGAACAATCAAATCATTTTTCTTAGAAATTACTTTTTCTTAACTCTTTATAATGTTTGTTCTTCTCATAACTTACTTCCTCAATATTTTTTGAAATATTTAAAAAATCAGCATTTTTCCTATCAAGATCTTTAGAAAGATCTAATATTTCATTTGTAAGAATAGTATTCCTATAGTTTTCCTTATCAAGTTCTTTTATTGAGTTTGGAATTCTCAATCTCAAGAATTTCAGCAAACCTAGAAACTTCTTCATAGGTAGGTGAAATATTTTCTTCATCAGAAGAGGATTCTTCATCTGAATACTTATAATATTTTCTATCATTAGAATTTAAAGAAACATTGGTCAATGATTAAGCATTGTGTACCTTAGCCATGAAGCAATGATTTTTAAGAGGTAATCTGGCTATAAGACCATGATTCTTCTATCCTGAAGAATCATAATCAGATGATTCATATGAAGAGTCACCACCACTGGCACTCCAGGTATCATTAGCTTTCAGAACATTTTTATCTTTGGATTTATAATACTTCTTTCTGGTCTTTTCAGAATGCCTTTCTTTTCTCTCATTCATTTTAAGAAAATAGCAATATGGTCTAATATTTCCAGCTCTCTTGCATTCATAACAAGTAAATTCTCTATCTGTCCTATATTTATTTTCTTTTTTCTTATACTTGGATTGGAAATTTCTCTGGCCAGCTAACTTGTTCATCCTTCGAGAAAGATTTACTAACTCATTTTAAGAGACTTCACTATCACTAGATTCTGATTGGATAATAACCTTCTTGGACATGGATCTGGTTACTCTCTCAGGAGTCTTGGCTTTTATATGATTTGAAGTTGTGGTAAAAGCAACAGTATCATTCACATTCTTTTTCTTGATGTTGTCAGCATATCTCTTCATTCTTGTTTCATGTTGGAGAAGATTTAAAAATATTTCATCTCATGAAATTTGAGTAACCTTCTTATTCTCATCAATAGTTGTTCTCTTTGATTCCCACTCATTGGGCATAATATCAAATATCTTATCCACAAGAGCTTCATCATCTAACCCATTTTCTCCCATAGACTAAAGACTGTTCACTATAGTCATAAATCTCTATTTCACTTTACAGATTGGTTCTCCATATGGAAAATTGAATCCATGATACTCAGCTCTCAACATAGCTCTCTTAGTTTCAATCACTTTAGAAGTGCCATAGTGTGTAACCTCTAACTTCTTCCAGATACAATTAGCTTCTTCACAAGAAAAAAATTGGCTATATATATTTCTAGTCATTGAACATAATAAAGTATTGTGTAACTTATAATTTAGTTGATATTCTTGCTTTTCCTGGTTAGTGAAAGTTCTAAATTCCTTGTCATGAATTTTATAATCACCAATAAGCAAAACGAAATTATCCACTCTAGTATTGATAACGAAAGGCTTCATTCGATCTCTCAATTACTCATAGTCATTACCATCAAAAATTGGGGGTCTTGTAGGGTTTAGATTTTCAATTGAATCAACGTTGATTCCTGCCATTCTAAGAAAAACTTTGACAACCAAACTTCTTAGAAGGAATAGTTTGTAAACACAAAAGTTCGGAATGAACAAATTCAAAATGAACAATTCAAAATGACAATGATCGGAACGAAACCAACTTTTTAAGAAAGGATAAAGAACAATGAAAAAGTGAGCATGAAAAATGTATATGTGAGTATAATTATTTCAGAGACCTGCTTTGATACCAATTGTATGATTGAAATAATGAGGTAGATGCTCAATATACTAGAGGGGGTGAATTATATACTTTAAAATTTTCCTTAAATAAGGAAATATCTATGTTCAAAAAAGTTAAACTAAGAATATTCACAACACCTCTAACACCAATTGGAAAATTGGAACAAGGTATGATGTTATAAACTTCTACTTCTATGCACTTTCTTAAATCTGCAAAGTGATTTTGAAAACAGGTTCCGGAAATATGGATCCAGAAATTGAAACATTACCAAAGTTTACAATATGATATTCTACCTTAAAGCGTATAGAATCTAAATTAATCAGATTACAAGTGTAAGGAAATATAAGAAGATTATACATTCCATACAATAGAGTATGCATCAGAAAAACAAGTATTACAACTACAAGTAACAAACAATAACTCTTTTAACCCAAAGAGAAGGGTATCCAAAAACATTGGATAATGGTTTTTGATTTATACTTTCAGGCAAGTCTGTCTTACCCACACCAGGGTCAGCCATCGATATGAAGATTGGTGTCTCTATCTTTCTATCCCTACAAGCCCTCAAATTTAAGGTAGTTGGAACCTCTGTCTTCCTCAAGATGGAAGCCCTCGAACATCAAGGTAGTCGGCACCTCTGTCTTCTTATCCCCTGAAGCCCTCGAATGTAATCACCAACATTCGGAGTCGCATTAAGCAATCTGAATGAGCGGTTTAGTATGCACAAAGAATGAAAATATTCTCTCTCTATAAATCACCTTAACAGTGTGTGGTCTCTAGAGTGATCAACTTCTTATAGAGCGCTTTCAAATGAGCTCCTATTTATAGGCTTGGTTGGAATGGTCAGCAACCTCCTCCAATGGTCATATTTTCCTTAACGTTCGAAGGTACTTGTACACATGTCACTAAACCAACAGTTAAATAGAAACAGAATGGATGACATCGTTTTATAATAAAACATGTGTAACTGAAAGCACGACATTTTTTTACAATGAAAAAAGTGTAAGAATGAGAAAAACTAGAAATCAGAATGTAAGTAAATAAGAGTTCAGAGTCTAACCAAAATGGATTTTAGAGTCTATGGTAAAAATTAATGTTTGGATTCTATTTTATAGGAATTCAGAACCTTAAATATGTAGAATTCTGGAGTCTGAATTTCTAAGGAAATTCGAAGTCTGGTTTTACGAGATTTTAGAATATGAACTTGAAGAGTTTGAAGTTAAACTAGTAATATTTCGTAGTCGAACTCATGAAAGTTCGGAGTCGAGCTTCATAAGAGTTTGGAGTCGAACTCATCAATGTTCGGAGTCGAGCTTCATAAGAGTTCGGAGTCGAACTCATGAAAGTTTGGAGTCGAGCTTCATAAGAGTTCGGAGTTGAACCCATGAAAGTTCGGAGTCGAACTTCATAAGAGTTTGGAGTTTAACTCATAAAATTTATGAGTGGAACTTTACAAGAGTTCCGAGTCGAACTCATGAATGTTCGGAGTCGAACATCATAAGAGTTCAGAGTCAAACTCGTGAAAGTTCGGAGTCGAGCTTCATAAGAGATCGGAGTCAAACTCTTGAATGTTTGGAGTCGAACATGATAAGATCTAGGAGTCGAACTCATGAAAGTTCACCATCGATCTTTACAAGAGTTTGGAGTCGAACTCATCAATGTTCAGAGTCGAACATCATAAGACTTCGGAGTCGAACACATGAATGTTCATATCCAGAATTTGGAGTGGAACTTCATTATAGTTCACATCCAGAATTTGGAGTGGAACTTTATTAGAGTTCACATCCAGAATTCAGATCCTAAAAACAGAATACTCCAATTCTTGATATTATATGATTCCGGGGTTTTGGGTATGAATAAGGATTTTTTACTTATGAAATATATTTAACGTATAAGAAAAACTTGGTTAGGGTATATTTCCTTAAAGAAGAATGTTTTCCTTATGGAGGTAAAATATATATTTTATTAGGTATAAGGTTTTTGTGATTTTAAAAAAAGAAGGAATGAAAAACTCATAAGGAAAAACTTATTGACTCAACAGTTTTCAAAGTAATAATGTTGTTATGAATTTAGAGAAAACAAAATACCAAATAGTGTCAAAATTGATGTAAAAGAGTTTTTAATACAAATATTATTTTATTAATTGATATTATATTCCTAAAAATCTAATGTTTTACTAACTAAACTATATCGTGATAGGTGTATCATTAATGGACAACATGGGGGTCTCTTGGATTTATATAGTATTTTTATTAACTATATAATATAAAAAATACAAAGAGACATGGTAAATGTCAAACTAATTAACTAAGAGTTAAAATTGAAAGATAAGGTTAATAAAGTGACCCAAAACAATCTAAAACCTATTGGTTGTGTTTTTTTAGACCCATCCCCACCTTATCCTTGAAATAAATAAGTTTAGAGTCAATAGAAACCGAATATGATTTTATTATAAAATAATATTTTAAGTTTTTTGTAAGGTGCCCCTCACCCATCTTATAAAAGGTCACTCCCCCTTCTCACTAATTCACAGCATCAAAACAATTTGGCTCTGCTAACCCCTACAAAAATATTCTCCCAACATCACTCACTTCAACCTAGAGGCCTTAGTTTGATCAGAAATCCAAACTAAGGGGCCCTATTGATCAAATCAAAAAGAAGAACCCGAAGAAGAGATAATGTTTTCACCATCCTCTTTCAAGTTCCTTTCTTCTTCAACATCTTCTTTCTATGTTATTCCCATTCTAAAATAATAACTATTGTATCTTCTATATACTTTGATGTTATTATAAATATGGTATGACCATATTCTTTATTCTATCCATCCTTTGAATGAAATTTCACCATATGTGCCTACGTACGGCTTACCGTCTCCACGTCGTGGTGTAATTGTTATTCAAAACATTATTATTCGGATGGGTATGATAATGATGAGTAATTGAAGTAAATAATAAAAATATAATTATAATGTTTCTTTATAGATGATATAACATCCAATTATATAATATTTTAATATCATAAGAATGATATTGTCACTCGTGCATACATACGGACTACCGTCTCCACGAACACGATGAGATTAATTCCACATCATATCCATTCAAGTATAATTCTCATTTGATGATTAAAAATAATTTTTGAGTACTTGATATAATTCTAGTTATGAAGAAGATACAACCTATCCATAACAAACACGTCTTATGTAACAAAACATATAAAATAAAATGAGTATGTTAACACCTGAAATGATGATAATACTAAGATATTATTAACAAAGAAATGTTAAAAGATCATATATGATATCATATTAATGTATATGATTTTTGTATAATTTAATAACAAATATTTCACCATTATACAGGAGGTAAAACTACCCTTAACCAAGGAAAGGTACAAGGAAAGGGTTTATTTCACAATCTCTTCATTATCTGAGGTTGTTTATATGTAATTATCTAATGGGGCCTCTTTTTCATCAACATCCATGATTAATTAAAATGTATTTCAAAAAAATCTTACTATTTTATAGAATATGGGTTAAATTCATTTATACCCTTGGTTGACTTTTTATTAGATGTTTATAAAGCAATTTTTATGTCATTTTCCGAACAAGGTACTTTTTAACTTTTTCGAAAAAAATTAAGGTAAGAATGTCTTTTTTTATCTTATACAGTGGGTGTGGCTATTTTCCCCCATTATAAAATCATCGAAGCATACCTTAATAGATTATAATAAAATTTTCAAAGTAAATGTTTTATTTTATAATTACGTGACTTTTAAATGATTTAAAAAAAAGAGACATTCCTCTCAAATAGTTCTGATTTCATATATCTTAATATACTCTGATTGATTTTAAGATTATTTGAAGATGATTTATTATGATACAAACCATACATATTGTATTGAAGTTTTTGTGATATGTTTGAATATGGATGTGTTATTTCCATACCATTTATGGTTTATGGATAAATTATTGACATTTCGTATGCTAGTTTTAAAATGAATGTTGTTATTATGTTTAAAACTGTTCATATGAGGAATTCATTGGACTTAGTAAGTTATGGGTGGAGCTTGAAAAAGCTCCCCGATGTATAGGTAGGACTCATGAGACAAACTAGTGTCTTGGAACAAGGCCTTGACAAAATCTTATTTGTAGTCTTTGCATAATTCCTTGATAATGTGTTTATGACAGTCCATAATTATGCATTCCATCATTATGAAAGTGGTTATTGATATTGCATGTTAAATTTCGACTAGTAGAATATCCATGTAAATAAATAAATGGGATTATTTCATTTTATTTCTTCCATATTATTATGAACTTCATGTTTTAAAGGCTTTTGTTTTAGTTATACATATCGTTAAATGTTTATGCTTATTTATGAAATTTTCCGCTATATTGTTATCCTTACTGGGCGTCTGATCTCACCCATTTCTATATTTTATTTTTCCCAGGATATGAAGAAGTATTTTATGAATGACCTGGAGGGATAGTATAAGGGGATATGAGTGTGAATACAAGATTGTTTTTGTGGTTTTCACTTTATGATGTAATGTAAACATTATGATTGTATCTAGTGTTTCCAAGGCTATTAAACTAATCGATCATTCGAGATTTGATCTTCTATGATCATGATAATGTTATGTAATAATGAACCGACTCTGGGTAACTAGGGTCGGGGAGTTACAATTGGTATTAGAGGAAGTTTAGTACAAACCATGAGAGATAGATTTAGATAAACTCTGATTAAAGCAGATAGACCTAATATGGAATTTGAGGATCAGTATAGAATAACTTCTTAGAATATTGGTATTGTAGGGATTTTGTGATTTTTACGAGAAATACATCCCTGTCTGGATACGACCAGGTAGAGGCAGCTCTGGAACAGATGTACCTAGGGGTAAAACCTGAAAACACCGCTTTGAGCTAGAATCGAACGAGAACTGGTGCACGACAATGGGCCTTGCTGCACTCTTGGTTATGACACTCCCGGGGGATATGCATTGAATAATTATCATTTTCATTAAAACCCATTATGAAGGGTTTATGAGTATATACTTCCTCAAGGAAAACATATTTATGATTTTGGATTATATCCATAAAGTGTTCAATTCATGTCATGTGTTTTACAAGTATGGATTTATGTATTTCCATTCATAAACAAATCTATTGTACCCTATTGTATAGAAATGGGACCTAGTGGAAGAAATAGAAACTCTATCAATACACACACTCCATGTATGGATTTCCCTCCTTCTCAAAAAAATTATAATGGAGCTGGTGATCCAACTGGTGATGATCAGCTAATCACCATAATAGGACAACTCACTCAGGTTATGAATAATAACCTTACCCGTATGGAGGACCCAGATCCACAGCATGGAGGATCATTGTTATAACTCTTCATGAGGAAACAACCACCAACATTCAATGGGTGTAAAAATCCACTACTATATGAGAAATTGATAAATTCCTTAGAGAAAATATTACATGCCTTGGGGAGTAGTGAAAGGGAAAAAGTTATCATGGAAGTTCACCGCCTCACTAGAGATGTTGATCAATGGTGGTCATTGATTCAAAACACAAAGGATGAAGAGGAAGTATCGAATATGGAATGGAGGGAGTTTAAATATATTTTCTTAGAAAAATACTTTCCTTGTGACCGTCAAGTAGATATAGAAAGGCAATTTCTGAGTTTGAGACAAAAGGAGGATCAGAATGTCGCAAAGTATGAGGCTAACTTTACAAGGATATCTAGTCATGCAACATATTATATAGGTAACCCAATGAGTAATATTGATCGTTTCTTGGATGGGTTAAAACAGTATCTTCATCAAGGAATAGTCTCAAAATCCTTATTTCTATACGAAGACATTGTGTCATGTGTTATCAAGAAAGAAAAATAATTCTCTAAGTCTTGTGACATTAAAGAAAATCCAGAGAAGAAGATATCTGTTGATCACTCTGGAAATGGAAAATAAGGGGAATAATGGAATCATTGAATATCCATCCTGCAGTAAATGTTGGTAGAAACACCCCGGTACATGCTTGAATAGAATGGGAGTCCGTTACAAGTGTGGTGAAAAAGGCCACCAAGCTTGTTATTGCAAGGAGAAGAAAGAAGCTACCAATGTTCAATGATAAAATTACAGGGAGATTGGACATTATGCAAATGAGTTTACTAAGTGTCATGAAAACTTACCTCAGAAAAGGACAAGGGATCATGTCCATGCATATGAAATCACTACTGCTAAGGTTGTAGCTCCGAAAGATGTGGTGGCATGTAATTTAATGGTATCCTCAAGTTTAGACGATTCTTTATTTGTTTCTTGATCATCGCATTGTTTCATATCTTTCCAGTTTCAAAGAAAATTATGTAATTCCTATTTGTTTTAACAAGGGAGTTGTCAGTCAAAACTCTTAAGGGAAGTATCATTGCAACAATGTTTTGTGAGTCAGTCCCCAATAGAGCACATAAATATTCCTTATCTACGGATCTCATCGACATACCCATGACTAAATTTGATATAATCATTGATATGGATTGGATTTTGGACCATGATGTGAAGATTTATTGTAAGAAGAAGGAGGTTACGATTTTTTTGATGATGATAAGGAACACCTTATCTTTAGTGCAGAATTCTCACCACCTAATTATTATCTAGATCTACCCCCAGTAGCTCAACTAAATTAAATTATCTGGGAGGAAGATTATGAAATAACTGTGGATGAGGAAAATAATGTTCAAATAGGGGATGTACCTATTGTGAAAGAATATGTAGATGTGTTTCTAGATGATTTACCTGTACATCCTCTAGAACGAGAAATTGTGTTTTCCGTTGATTTAATTCCTGGTTCAAGGCATATATCGAAGACCTGTTATAGAATATCCACTATAGAATTAGTAGAACTAAATAATAAACTAGAGTAATTGAGTAATAATGGATTTATTCACCCTAGTGTTTCTCCATGGGGAGCCCCTGCCAATTTTTTTAAGAAGAAAGATGGATCTATGAGGTTATGTATTGACTAAGGGATATCAATGTTATAACAATAAAGAAAAAGTATCCCCTACCTCGCATTGGTGATTTATTCGAACAACTTCATGGAGCTCAATATTTTTCAATGATTGACCTTCGATCCGGATACCACCAGTTGTGTGTGAAAAAGGAAGACATCCCGAAGACAACATTTTGAACCAGGTACGGGCATTACGAGTTTAATGTAATGCCTTTTGGGATGACTAATGAACCCTCTATTTTCATGGATCTAATGAACATAGTTTTCTAGTAATATCTCGATGATTTTGTAGTAGTATTTATTGATGATATCATGTTATACACCAAAATTTACGAAGATCAGGAAAATAACTTGCGCATTATCCTGAAGACTCTTAGAGGACATGAATTATATGGGAAGTTTAGAAAGTGTGAATTCTGGGTTCATGAGATCTCTTTTCTTGGCCATATTTTCTCTAAAGATGGAATCCCGATTGATCCTTCTAAAACCAAGGAAATCCAATAATGTCTATCACCAACACGTATAACCGAAGTAATTAGAATTCTTGGTTTAGAAGGTTATTATCGACATTTTGTCCAGAATTTTGCTTGGTTGGCTAACCCATTAACGAAGCTCACACATAAAGGGGATAAATTTGTTTGAACAAAAGAGTGTGAAGAATGCTTTGATGAACTGAATAGAAGATTAGTCAATGCTCATATTCTGACTCTACCATCGGGGAATGACGTTCTTGTTATTTATAGTGATGCATAGAAGAAAGGACCTGGTTGTTTCCTTCTGCCGAATGATAGGGTTATTGCCTATACATCACGACAACTGAAAATTCATGAGAAAAACTATTCTACTCATGATCTTGAGTTATCTTCTATAATTTTTTCTTTGAAGATATTAAGACATTATCTCTATGGTGAAAAATGTGATATTTATACTTATCACAAGAGTTTGAAGTACATTTTCTCATAGAAAGAACTCAACATGAGGCAATGTCGATGGCTTGAACTACTCAAGGATTATGATTTCACGATACACTACCACACGGGGAAGGAAAGTATGGTGGCAGATGCTTTGACTAGAAAGGATCATGGAGTTTTGAACAAAATGAGAGTTGAAAGGGATCCTATTTCCATGTAATTAGTAAAGATGGATATGGGAATCACCATGGAAGTTGAAACATCAGTACTTTTTCAAATGGTTGCCAAACCATCTTTACTATAAAGGATATAGAGTTATCAGGCTGATGATGAATAGTTTAAAAAGAAGATTGATTCTATGAATGATGGGAAATTTAGTGACTTTGTGCATGAAGATGGAATTTTGAAATTTGGGAGGAGACTTTGTGTTCCCAATATACCTGATCTCAAACGGGAATTGTTGGACGATTCTCATAGTTCCAATTTCTCTATAAACCATGGGAGCACCAAAATGTATAAAGATTTAAAGGAACATTTTTGGTGGGACAACATGAAGATGGGGATTGCTGATTTTGTGTCAAGATGTATGGTTTGACAATAAGTGAAAGCTAGAAGGCAATAGCCTTGAAGAGTCATGCAACAGCTTCCCATACCTTAGTGGAAATGGGATGATATTACAATGGAACTTGTCATGGGACTACCAAAGACTCCTAGAAGAAACGATGCAATATGGGTCATTATTGATCATCTTACCAAGTCAGCACATTTTATTTCTATAAGGGATGATTTACAACTTGAACGTCTAGAAGTACTATATATTAATGATGTTTTGAGACTTCATGGAGTACCCCTATCGATTGTTTCAGATCATGATCCCTATATTACATCAAGATCCTGGAAGAGTCTTCAGAAGGCCTTGGATACTGAACTTCATTTGAGCACATCCTACCACCCTCAAACAGATGGAAAATTAGAATGTACTATTCCAACCATAGAAGCCATGTTGAGATCATGATCACTTTACTTTCAGGGTATATTGGATCAATATTTACCTCTGGTAGAAATTTCCTATAACAATAGCTTCGAATCGAGTATTCAGATGGCACCATATGAAGCATTATACAAAAAGTGATGTCACACACCAACCCGTTGGAATGATGTTGGTGAATGTAAACTCGTAGGCCCAGAACTAGTGGATGAAACGATGAAAAAGGTGAAGGTAAACCAAAACCACATCAATGTAGCTCAAAGTAGGAAGAAGAGATATTCTGACAACCAAAGGAAGGATTGGAATTTGAGGTAGGAGATCATGTTTTCATGAAGGTATCTCCATGAAAGGGTGTTACACATTTCGGTAAGAAGGTAAAATCTATTCCCAGGTACATCAGACGATTCAAAATTCTAGAAGGAATTGGGGCTGTAGCTTACCGTTTGACAATGCTTGTAAGTCTCTCAAATGTTTACGATGTGTTCCATGTATCACTATTGAGAAAATAAATGCCTGACCCAACGCATGTACTCACCTATGAGAAATTATAACTGGAATCCGATATGTCTTATTGCGAAGAGACTTTCAATATTCTTGATACGAGAGAACAAGTGCTGAGAAACCGAACGACTAGCCTAGTAAAAGTTCTATGGAAAAACCATAAGATGGAAAGGAAATGTGGGAACCCGAGGAACTTATGATGAAGAAACAACTGAGTCATTTTATGTCGTAATATTCTAGAAATTTCGAGGATGAAATTATTTGAAGGATGGGAGAATGTAACACCCCAATCTTCCACGATACGCTTCTCTTTGAATAACATAGTAGCATGTGTTGTACGCAACTTTGAGTTCTAATGCACACCACAACCAATCAATCTAGCCATTGTGAATAGTAATAGCCACTTTTTGAAATTTAATAAATTTCATCTTTCAAAATGGACTTCATTTTTGGATTCAGAATATCAAAATTAGACTAGGGTGAATTTTGGGTATTTTTCTGAAAACATTCAATTTTTTATGAATAGTGAACAAACACTCAGTCATAGTTTAAAACCGAATTTCTATAGTTATTTATTTTATTTAAATTTATTTTAGGTCAAAATAGATAAATAATACCTATATATGTTCAATTTATTTCATTGGAGTTAGTTTATAATAATTTTAGATATATAAAAATTTTATTGAACTTTTCATCGCCTTTTACCCATCTCTTAAGAGAATTTTCAAATTCACATAAAACATTAATTTTACCACTTCTGTGAGAGAAATTTTAAAAATCCGAGAGAAAAGGTTAATATCAAGGAATAAAATGTTGTTCAGTAAGATAAAAATAATTTTTGGTAAATAGTAACTTTTTACTTTTATTTACCACGGTTATAAGTAAATAGGGTAATTAAGGGTAAAAATGATATTATTATTACCCTAACACATGTACCAATTCTATTGGTTAAGTATAATTCTACCAAAAACAGTATTAGGAATAAAATATGAACCTCTTTGGTCTACTTGTATTAGATTAGGACATTTATTATTATTTAATTCAAAGAATAGTTAAAAGAGATAAAATCGAAGTTAAAAAACTAAAAAAATTTAATATATGGTTATAAATAATATAAATTCGATTATAAATATTAATTAGAAATATAATGAGATTTCCTACATAATGGTACCTTATTTATATTTTTTATACATTAAATAATTTAATTTATTTATGACACAATGGTGATGTAGTAATTAATTAATTAATGAAATGCTAAAATAGTTGATATTATAAATATAAAAACATATTTAATATGATACTTTATATGAATTACACTAATTTTATAGGTTAATATAACATATTAGTGTTGGTTGGATGAATTGTTTTCGTATTAATAATTTTGTTACAAATTTATAAAAAAACAAAATACCAAATACTATCTAAATTGACAAAAATAAGTTTTTATAAAAAAAAATATTATATTATTAATTGATATTCTATTGCTAAAAATATAAGTTTCATCCAAATGACTTATATCATTATAGGTGTATCATTAATGGACCACTTGGGGGTCTCTTGGATGTATATAGTATGTTTATTAACTATATAATATAAAACATACAAAGAGACATGGTAAATGTCAAACTAATTAACTATGATTTAAAACTAAAAGATAAAGTTAATAATGTGACCCAAACCTGTCTAAAACCTATTGGTTGAGTTTTTTTCGACCCAGAAACACCTTATACTATAAATAAATTAGTTTGGAGCCATTAGAAACCGAATATTATTTTATTATAAAATAATATTTTACGTTTTCTCTAAGGTGACCCTCACCCCACTTATAAAAGGGCACACCACCTTATAACTAATTCACACCTTCAAAGCGATTTTTCTCGCCCAAAACCTTCCCAAATATTCTCTCAACTTCCCTCACTTCAACCTAGAGGACATAGTTTTATCAGAAAACGACCCTAAGTAAAGATTTTGATCAAATCAAAAGGAAGAACCCGAAGAAGAGGTAATGTTTTCACCACCCTCTTTCATGTTCTTTTCTTCTTCAACTTATTATTTCTTTGTTATTCCCATTCAAAAATAACAACTCTAGTATCTTATATATATTGTGATTTTATTATAAATATGGTACAACCATATTCAGTATTCTATCCATCCCCTGAATGACATGTCACCAGATGTGCGTACGTACGGATTGCCGTGTCCACGCCGTGGTGTAATTGTTATTCAAAAAAGTATTATTTGGATGGGTATGATAATGGAGTGTAATTGAAGTAAATAATAAAAATAACATTATAATGATTTTTTATATATGATATAATATCCAATTATATAATATTTAAATAAAAAATAATTATATTGTCGCCAGTGCGTACGTACGGACTACCGTCTCCATGAATGCGATAAGATTCATTCCCCATAGTATCCATTCAAGTCTAATTATCATTTGATGATTAAAATTAATGTTTATGGAATTGATATCATTATGGATATATATAAGATAAAACCTATCCATAACAAACATGGCTTTTGTAACAAAACATATAAAAGAAAACGAGTAAGTTAACACCCGAAACGACGATAATACTAAGATATTATTAACAAATGAATGTTGAAAGATCATATATGATATCATATTAATGTATTTGATTCGTGTATAATTTAATAACAAATATTTCACCATTATACAGAAGGTTAAACCACCCTCAACCAAGGAAATGTACAAGGTATGGGTTTATTTCACAATCTCTTCATTATCAGAGATTGTTTATACATAATTATCTACAGGGGCCTCTTTATGATCCACATCCATGTTTCATAAAAATGTATTTCAAAACATTATTACTATTTCATAAAATATGTGTTAAAGTAATTCATACCCTTGTTTGACTTTTTATAAGATGTTTATAAAGGAATATTTTTTTCATTTTCCAAATAAGGTACTCTTTAACCTTTTCGAAAAAATTAAGGTAAGAATGTCTTTTTTTAACTTATACAGTGGGTGTGAATATTATCCACCATTATAAAATCATCTAACCTTCCCTTACAAGATTGTGAAAATATTTTCAATTTAAATGTTTTATTTTTTAATTATGTGACTTTTAAATGATTTCAAAAAAAGAGATATTCCTCAGAAAGAGTTTTGATTTCATCTATGGCATCATCCTTTGATGGATTTTAAGATTATTTGAAGTTGATTTATTATGACACAAAACATTCATATTGTATTGAAGGTTTTGTGATATGATTGACTATGGATGTGTTATTTTTATACCATTCATGGTTTATGGATAAAGTATTGACATTACATATGCTTGTTTTACGACCAATGTTTTTGTTATGTTTTAAACTTTTCATATGTGGATTGAATTGGAATTCGTAAATGATGGGTGGAGACAGCTATAGCTCCTCGATGCATTGGTAGGTCCCATGAGACAAAGTAGTGTCATGGAACAAGTACTTGAGTAAATCTAATTTTTAGTCCAGGCACAAGGCCTTGACTATGTGGTTATGATAGTCTGTCATTATGCATTCCATCATTATGAAAGTGGTTATTGATATTGCATGTGATTATTCGACTAGTAGAATATCCATGTGAATAAGTAAATGGAATTATTTCATCTTATTTCTTCCATATTATGATGAAGTTAATGTTTAAATGGGTTTTGTTTTATTTATAAATTTCCTTAATTTTTTGGGCTTATTTATAAATGTTTTCTCTATATTATTATCCTTACTGGGCATATGAGCTCACCTATTTCTATGTTTTATTTTTTCCAGGATGTGAAGAAGTATTTTATGAATGACCTTCAGGGATAATATAAGGGGATATGAGTGTGGAGACAGGATTTTGTTGTAATTTTCACTTTATGGTGCAATGTAAACATTATGAATGTATCTAGTGTTTCCAAGGCTACTAAACTAATCGGTATTTCAAGACATGATCTTCTGTAATCATGAAATTGTTATGTAATAATGCACGGAATCTGTGTAACTAGGGTTGGGGCTTTACATATACTATCATGGCCCCCACTGATCAAATCATCAAATAAATGCAGTCCGGATGATAACACCTCAAATTTAGGTTATAGAAAAGGTAATCTATCAAAACCCATACATATATTGAGTGAATATTAGTTTCTATAGAATAAGTAATCCACATAATGAAAGATTAATGAATGCTAATATAGAATTTTCATATTAGAATTAACCACCTAGAAGTACTCAACATTAATATCCACCTATAGTCTGGGAATGGATGTAAATTGAAAGGATCACTCATACCAAATTATAAGAAATAAAAAAATTACAAATAACCCAAAACCTGGACATCTCATAAACCACTAGGATATTTATGATATGTATACAAAATATAAAAGTAACACAGATTTTAAATCCATAATACAAATGAATTTGAATCATCCAGAACTGTGTAAAACATAGGTAAGAAATAAAATCCAAAGAAAATAAATCAGAACAACCACTCAAGAAATCAACATACCCGCAAAAATTAATGGCTCATTTTAAAAACTAATCTAGAACCATAAAATCTTCCTAAAAAAATCCTAAATTCAATATTATAATCATTATCACATCACACCACATCAATTTATTTTTAATTAAATTTAAATGAACTATTTATTAATTTCAAACTCACATATAAACCTTATTTTTATTTGATATTATTTCATAAATTGATGTTAAAAATAACACAAAATCATTCCTAAAAAATGTTATTTATAAATCCTCATGAAATAATTTTGAAAATATTAATATCCAATTCATTTACATTTATCATAGGATAATTATTTATTAAATTTAAAATCCATTTAAAAATACAAATCCATTTCATAAACCATTAATAGAATATTTTAAAAATAATAACCTTTAACTAATCTAAATTAATTTGACTATCCAATTATCAAATTTAAAAAGTAACCATTTCCCATTAAAACATTTCATTAAAAAAGATTTATTACTATAATTAAATAAAATATAATTAAAACACCTTTAAATCATATTTTTGTAATACTAAACTACTGTTAAAAAATTATAGATAGATTCAAAACATAAGGAATCCAAAAAAATCATGGGCCAAGTGGTTGTGAATGGTTTTGTCATACAACAACCATATAACTATCACTGGGAGATCAGTGGAAAAACACGAACATAGTCACCCCAGAGTTTTTCATAACATAAGGGAAAATCATTCACCCCTAGTTCTTCTCCATTTTTCATCACAAAACCTAAAAGATATTAAAAAACCAATATAACATCAATATAACCCAATATACTATCCATCCAAATAAAAATAAACCATAATGATTTTAAGAAATCAAAATTCATTACTCTAACATGAACACCCATGGTAACTTGATGCTCTATGCATGTAAGGGATATATGGAATCTTTATTCACCTATATATATAGTTTTGAAAATCTAATCTATAATATTGTAGATTGAACTATGTAAAACATTAAATCTCAAGAACCTAAGACCTTTTAGGAAACTAGGATCTAATTTCATTCCATTCAAGAACTAGTATGGGATACCACTGATCTAGGAACCCAATCCAACCATTGACATGACCCAAGGATCATTCCCCATTACCTCAGTTTGGATGCTGGCACCAGGGCATTCAATATAAGCACATTGGAACTATCTCACCCAATAAAAAAATAATGATGATATAAAGGAAGTACAGTGTAGATCCATAATGACTCATCGATAATTTGGATGTCTATGAAAATTTGATAAACAAATATAAAATAATATATAATTAAATAGGAAACAACCCGACATAGACAACTAATATAAATACATATCTTAAAATGAATAAAAAACTAACAAAATATCAAAATACCATATGTTTGGATGGGATGATACATACATAGTTTCAAATTAATAAAACAAAAACAAAACCATGAAGGGAAAAACATGTGTGGCCCATGGTTATTATCTAACCTCATCACCAAACCTTATCTTGATATATATTTCAAGAATCATTCCACATAGAATAAATCCATTAGAACCTAAGAATAACATGACATATATATGTATATATATGATCATAAATTCCAATTAGGTATCCTCCCACACCCCATTCAGACTATTTAGAAGTAAAACCCTTTCATTAACATTATAAATATGTTTTATGAAATTATAAATCTATTTAGATTTTAAATAAACCAAATAACTAGATTGAATCCCAATATTCATTACGTGAAAATGAATACACATTATATGGTAAAAACCATTTAAAAAAAGTTCTCTTAGAACCCAATTTTAAATATAATACGTAAATTCTTTTGAAAACCAGAAAATGAGAACAAATTTATTTAAAACCCTATTTGTTTCTAGTAGAAATTGAAATAAATGTGTATCCCAACATTCAAAGATTGAAAAAGTAGTAGGATATGAAATATGAAATTAAAATAACAAACAATAATAATGATATGAAATAAAAAACAAATAAAGGGGAATTAATATTATTAGTAGATAAAATAATTGTTATGAAAGTAAATAGTAATATCAACATCAAAAGAAAGTATAAATAATCAATGATATAATTAGAAATTAAAAAAAATACCTAAAATTAAATAACATCATAGGAGAGGCTCTATAGGAACTAAATATTGGATTACCTAGTTAAATAACATCCCATGTATTTGAAATATCCTTAATGAGTGGGAGAGAAATAATAACTTCACTGACTAGTGGGGGTGACACATATATTAGTTTACTAGTAAGGGTAACACACATAACTAGTGGAATGTACCTCATCATTACATTGGTTATCCTTCCAATGTTCATGTTTTTCCATGTTCTCTCTAAGAGGAGGTGAGTACCTGAATATAGTAAGAAATAACATGAAACCCTACAACATATTATTACAAATTCACCTCCTCCCCAAGAAATATTCTTCATAAAGTTAAAATTCATTTCAAAAATCAATCATGGTTTAATTATTTGTAACAACACTTATAAATTAAAATTAAACTCTATTGCATCATGAAAAAATCTATATATTAAATTTAAAACTCAAACAAGGTTTAAGACATAAATGCTGAAACCACTTTGAAAACCACCTCAGATAAACCCCGTAAATCATATTATAATCTTTAATTAATCCCTGAAAACTGATTGTTATGAAAAGTAACCCTTTAAAATTATTTAAGAATCATGAATACTAGTCATGGATTAAAATGTTAATTATAAATGCCATCAAAGAATTATATCAAACCCAAAACATGTGTGAATCTTAATAAATTATTTTTTACAATAAATAAAAAGGGTGAAACATTTGACGTTCCTTAAAATCCAAATAAAATCAACAACATTTATTACAAATAGTAAGCATACTGAATAAGGGTCATAAAAAAATAAAAGGCTTTTTAGAAATCCAAGTCCATTATGTATTTAAATATAATGTGTTTCTAATGGAGAAAACCCACCTCAAACCGAGTGTGGATAAACAGATTGTCTTTGATATAATAATAATAGGTCCCAAATAACAATACACAAACACAAAATTTAACAACCACAACATATTAGGTAGAATAAAATCTATAGAGTTGGTCTAACTAGGATCCACAATATAGGATAATTAAAACATAAAGGACAATGAAAGTAAAAGAATAAAGGGAATACCTTGATAAAATCACTGAAACATTGAAAAGGAATAACTCATACCAATGGAAGGTTAGAAAAAAAAGGTATATCCTGTATGCATAATGTGAGTGGGAGAAATGGGATCAATGAGGGGATAAAAATGTGGAGGGGTATCTTAGGTATTTAAAAATATTTTCAGTCTGGGAATGTTTTATGGTTTAGACACATGTTTTACCAAACAGTGTGTTACACATGAACCTATCACTGGAAACACCTACGAAGATACATAATTAGAATAAAAAATTAGGTAAACCTTGTTCTAGACATTAAAATAACCATTGATAATGATTTTAATATTTTACATATCTAGATCTATGGTTTGTACTAACTATGAAATATTAGTTCGCTCAGCACCTCATACTCAAAAGTTTAAATTTTCAAGAAAAATCAACATTGAATTCAAAGAAGAGGATAAAAATACCTATATAGATAAAATAATTTTAATATTTTAGGTTGGTTTGTGATATAGTCACATTATAAACAAACGAATATCTTCTCATTTAAACCTCATAAATGTTCATAATTGAGTATGCAATTTTTTATAAAGAAGTCCTTGATGATTTAGTTTATTAATGTGGAACCATTTTATGATCAAATTATCGTTATTAAATCAATTAATACATAGGCTCATACAAGGTTTTCTTCTCACTATTTAAGTATGGCTATATTATATATTATCTTAATTGATGTTAGTCTTAGAATTTTAATGGTATTTTACCGAGAAGGATTTACTTATTCGATAATTATCAATATTCTAGGATTAATTTCAAATAAATATCCTAAAACAATTATCAAATTAGATCCTTGGAACATTTACCCAATCATATTTTTAGTTTGGAAGGGTCCCATGACAGTAAAAAATTATTCTTCTCATTTAACAACAATTTGAAGTGTAATTATAAAAAATTTATTCTTATAATTTCACCACTTTTCTTATATTAAATAAAATTCATGAAGATACTCTCATTACATATCACCATTAAATATTATTTGTAAATATTTTTATTTATGAATTACAAAATATTCTTGTTGTGATCTCCACTTCATTCCACTAGATTAACTTCATTTCACATATTATTCAATTGGGTAATGGTGTTTTGCAACTCATTGAGGTGCAATGACACTTGTTTACTGAACTAGAATTGGAGTTACATAATTTTCAAGTGATTAGTGGATTTAGAACATATAAAACATTATTCTAGATAAACTCAAAATAGATATTCTAATTTTTTTTCATTTAAAAAATTCAACTTCAACTTGATTCTCCATCATCTAAGAATCCTCGTCTTGGTCATTTCCACAAGGTTTCATTATCATTTTTCCATCACTCATCTTAAATAAAAATTCACTTTGTGTTGTTTAATTAAATTAATTAATTATTTAGAGTCATCTGATTATAATTTTCTCAGAATAATTAATTTTTAAATTTTCCAAATATATTATACATTTGAAATCACACATTTTAATAAAAATAACAAACTCATAGATAGTTTTTACTATTATAAAGTTAGTATCAACCCTTTTGAAGTATAATAGTTATATTTTGAAATTGGTATACTCATATAAAGTATTTAACAACTATTATAAAGTCATGATGCTCATTTTTTAAGTGTAATTTACTCTTATGAACATCTAATTTACTCAAATATTTCTACACTAATAAATATTTTGATGTGTCATAACACCCTTACGTTGTATCTGATTACTCTTCCAATGTATTGTGTTACCCTTCAAAATTTTAACATTGTCATCTTTCTATATTACAGTGATAATGATCCTTATGAAGTGCATCTTTACACATATAAATGTTTTATTCATTTTTTATTTTTCATCCAGCCACTTTGGATTACCCTTTCAGAATCAGTATGACTCTTATGAAGTCATACATATATATTTTTCTTTCTCTAACATAAAAAATTATTGATTTATTCATATAATCCTACAACCAGTTCATTTAATTCCATAAAAACATTAATTACTCTTAGGGACGTTCAAATAATCTCAAAAATGTTACAAACAACTCGTAGACCACACACCTAATGTCTAAGGCTATAATATAGGAAACTCCATGTAACCTATAGGGAAAAACTATAATTCTATAGTGACATACTACATCATATGAATGTATGATATTTTATATAACATCATTATATCTAAATCTATAATAAATAATTTTTCATGATGGTGTTATCAACCTTTGTAATCGATGTATCTTTCATTGAATTTTAGGAAATGAACAAGATGATCAAACCATCATTGACATGGGGTTAATTAAAATGTCCTATTCCCATAAAAGGGACTAAGATATTAACTTTTTCTCTTGAATATAATGGAAAATTAATTTATTTTATTATTAAATAATAATAATTTAGTCATGATGCACCAAATGTACCCAACATCACCATCAACATAATTCATCACGGTTTAAGACAATATATCAATGTACATGACTTATGATATGTATAGTTATAATATCAAAGTATAAGGACTATTACAAAAGATTTTAGATATAAACATCCCATGAAAAATATTAATATAGATTTCTTATTGGCATGTAATGTTCTAAAAATACCCTTTCTTGATATTAAAAGAGATAAAATTTAAGATAATCCTTATTAAATCATGATATTTCTACCCCAAATATCCAATATCATTTGTTTCATGTCAAATGATATCATCTAATCATATAAAATGATTTTGAATATACTATCATGGTATGTCTGGGTTCTGATCAATGAATGAAACTACTAGGACCATTTATTATGACACATACCCCTAAGAAATTATCATAGAATATATCACATAGAATAATAATCATGATGTAATAAAGGAATATTAATTATTCAGAACTCATTAGTACAAGTAATAATATTGTATATATAAGTTGGTTTTATATAAGTAACTACAAAAGACTCCCACTTGAACTAGATATAACTACTACAAACAAATTTGTTGGATCTCACATGATATTCTTTCTTCCACTAAGATAAATCCTTAGTCAAGGGTCTTACCTCATTTTTCACCATAAAAAAATTCCAATAGTCACTTTTCTTATTTGATAAAAAAATATTAAGAGGTGAATTATTTGGAGTATTTTCTTCATCTATTTATGTATCCTTATCTCATTTGTCACATCCATCATTTTATTATTATCATAATAAAATGTGATAATATATCTAATTTATTGCACCACATCACACTATTGAATGAATTTTCAAATCCAAAAGTCTTCTATGGATACATTGAATGTTTTTATATACGAAAAAATTCATTGTATAATGAGGGATAGCTAGATTCATTCAACACTTCTATCTCACAACTTCATAATTTAGACTAAAAATATATATTAACTATTAATTCATATCATTCTAGTTTATTTATACACATGAATATGTATTTCATATAATATCTAACACCTCATCTCCTCCAAATATGAGAGACATAGCCTTAGTATGCATCATATAATTTCATATATCCTTAATAGAAAAATATTTATTCCCCTATATCATCTTAATATCATCATTCCATGCTCAAGGAATAGTTAACTTCAATCATAGAATACAACTAGTATTACATTATGGATCATGTCACAGATGTGTATAGGATCTGAATCTCCCTCCCTCCCACTTTATCTTTCCTGTTGTATCCGAGGAAACATTTTATTGGAGATATATATACCACGCACCATTGGAAAAAATCCTATATTATATTTTTCCATACTAAATCTCCTTGAAATTTATCAATGCATGTACCTTGACTTAGTCCAAGTATCCACTTAGATCTATCATGAATGATCTTTATCCTGATGATAATTTCATTTTATCTATTTTCAGAATGGAGAATAACTTGTTTGACTTTCATTAAACTAATTAGAAGACTAGTATTCCATTTCCAATAAGTAATATTCAATCATAATATACTACTAGTAATATAACCACGCTCCCACGAAACAACTTATAAACCCATGGGTCACATTAATTATTCTCGAAACCAAAATCACCTATTGATTCACCAAAAAAACATTCCATGAACTATATTCTTTATTGAATATATACATGGATATATACAACATTTATATATTATTGTAATTTCCTTCATCCAAAAACCCTTCAAGTCATGTCATACAGACATATTATCAAATATTTCCATTTAGGAAAGCTATTTTAAACCCCTTATTTCAAATCATGTAGTCATGTAAATTTATTTTAGTAAGTAGTATTATGCTGTATTTATGCATGGAAAATATAGAAAAGGTTTCACCATGTTAAATTCCTTGAAAATTTTTAAACCCTTCATCCAATATCCATGATTTATAGGTACTCAATTTTCCTTCCATGTTCAGTTTTCCCTTTAATTACCTTTTCACCGAATAAAATTTACTTCAAATAGTGGATGGACTAAAAACCATAATTGGTATTGATATATATAATATATCTCAAAATTAAAATATTCTTTTCATCTTGTTACTTTTGATATATTACTGACTCTTTATAGGGGAGAGAATCATTATTGCTGAAAAATAATGAGTCACCATCCACAGTTAATTCAAAACCGTATCATTATTTTTCTATAATATATTTGGGGCTCCTAGGGAATAATTATGTTTTAAAAACATCCTCTTCCATGTGAACCTATGTAACTTGTTCATGTATAAACTCTTTTATGTAATTACATTTAAAATCAATAAATTTGATCTCTCACTCACTATCCTTCTAGGGAATGAGTTACATCTATAGAAAGGTAGAGCATCAATCAACCATAATTATTTTTATAAAGGATTATATAGGGTATATACCTTAATTTTATTTCGATTTATTATAGATATACATTTTGTGGATCAGGATTCATGTTTATTTAATGATTCAGACCTTAAAAAACCTTGCATCCTCATGCATGCAGGTTTCAAAACATGGATTCCTTTCTAGTCCACAATTGTTATGGGAAGTCATTTTCCAATTTTATTGGAACCCAATTAGTGTATAAACTATATTTTGGAATTAATATATCCAAAAGTATAATAGAACATTTTATTGACTCGTCATTGATAGTACCACGTAATGTAAATTGTGTCCCATAATTTCACTAAAACCAATATACTATAGTGTATATGGAGGAGTGATTTGGGATAATACTTCACACTCTTAAAGAATTTTGATAAAATATAGGTTAATATATTCACCACCTCAATCAAATAAATGTTTCAATTTCTTCTTTCTGAATTGATACTCTACTTCACTCTTGAATTATTCTAATTTATAAAAGAACTTTTTCTTATAAATCATTATGTGCACATATCATTATCATCATTAATAATCAGTGAACGTGAAGAAGTAAAAATACCCACCTATATACTCCATTATAAATGGTTTGTATACATTTATTTATGGGGATTCTTCAATCTCTCAAGCAATTTCACCATTTCCACAAAACGGTGGATTGGTCATTTTTTTTATAAAAATGAATGACATATTTTGACTAGTTTTTTCTCAGAAGAATCTAAATAACCATACCAAATGATATTTTCCAAATACGTATCATTTACATGACCAATAAGGTGATTCCACAACTATATGTAAAATGAGTCATGCATACTTGATTCTTTATCAATTTAAAATAATTAGTTGTCATAATTTATTTCATAAAGGATATCATGTAGTTGTTTCATTCCATATCAATTTCCATTTTTATAGAAGTACAATTTTTTTGTTCTAACCATGAAAATAAATCCAACCATGTCATGTTAAAAAAGAGAGATGAAATTTTAGTAACACTAAGCACATAATTCCTTTTATTTAAAACGAAGAAAACAAATATTGGTAATGTGAGGTGGTGTTATTGATACTCTGAAAAATATGTGTTCTAGTATTTTGATAAATATGTGAGCACCAAAATATGTATCTAATACCCAATGAGATGATACAATAAATTACACTTGATAAAATATTCACCTACCTATTCTCCTTGTATCATTAATTAGATTTTGTTCTTATTTCAGTGGCCTAGCGAGCCACATAAAAGACATACCAAATTTATTTTGCATTCCAACATTTGGATATAAATTTTTATAGACGTCTAATGATCAGAATACCTAGACATTGAATGAGTATTTGGGCCCTTTTCTTTTTTATTTTTTTTGTTTACTAAAAATAATAGAAGTCTTTCATGCCTCATGTCCTTGTAAACATTATGCATCCAATTAAGAAGTTTTTGAGAGGGACTACTCATTATTTATCATATTATAATTAATAATTAAACTAGATAATATCTTATGTATTAATTATAGAATGGGATATGTATATATATTACCTATGATCTTAAATCCTAATATTTATTAGTGTTCTATGTTCCCAATTTATTGGAAAATAGGAGGACCAGATGGCACTGAATCTCTAATATTACATGGTAATTGTATATTGGAGATCTCATATCACTTTTTTCCTTCTCTTGATGAAGGTCATGAAGGAGAGAAATGATTCTATATGCATCAATATCCATGTATTTCTTTAAAATATCACTATACATTGAAGATATCATTAAAAATTAAATATTTTTGGAATCATAAATGCATTTCATGCAAAGAGAGTGTTCCCCCTCACTAGCCTCATTATCAAGCAGATTAGGAATAGGGGTTTGCAATAAATTTTATTTCTATTCATAGACTATTATAATATTTAAGCACTTATACTATCCCTATAAATTTTATTCAATCAGACTTTTATCCATATATAATAAGAATCGATGTGATATCGATGATATTATATGGTTTCCCATTTATATGATAAATAATATTTTTTTAATATTTTATTTTGATTAAATATAGATAATAAATTATTTTAATTTATTTTGAATTAATTATTTTATTGATATCTGATATCCATCACCATTAGAACCAGAATATCTTATCACTTGGAAGTTCTATTGGTAGGGATCTATCCATTCCTTTCCATAAACAAAACAATGGTAATGAGATTTACGTGAATAAATTTTGGAAGATGTAGTATGGAAAATTAATTAAAATATTTCTCCATAATTTATCTTGTTAATTATTTAATATAGATATCTTGAATTTGGATTTACTCAACACATTCCCCTATAACGGTACTCGACTAAATTTTGACATTGTACCCAATACTGATTTGTATATGTTGGCCTGATACACATATAATAATTCAATGAAAAAACATCCCATATATTGGTTTTGAAAATACTTAAATTTATAGTTTCATTTTTATTCAAGTAATAAAATACTTTTCTAACATAATATTCGATCTGAGGGATATTTATATTTATGTATAAACAACCCATTATATCATATCACATGCCTGTTAATTTTAGTTCAATTTTACATAAGTGATTAACTATGTCTAGATAAAATGTATACATGTTTTGAATTTTATTTTAATGTCATCTGTAATTATTGTGAATTAAATTATTTAATGCTTTATAAATCCATAAATAATAACTAATGAAATTTAAATAAATAAAATAATTAAATTAAAATGACCATGGTCTTTTCTAGTGGTTGGTTTATCAAGTGGTTGATAAAATTATAAGGTGTCGGCCTTAACCATTACAAAAACTTGAGTTTTAAGTAAATAATTAATTTTTTGCATTCCAAAGATCATTTATGAATATAGTTTTAGGGAATTTGGAAATCATCCCTATATAAAAAATATTAAATCAAAAAGTGGATAGTACAAATTATTATTTATTCTCCCCACAAAAATAAAATTTATGATACAACAAGTTTCGGTTTCTTGACATATCTTCCGAATTATCATCTTAACCTCATCCTTGTCCAAAATCATCCTTAAAAACCTATGAAAAAAAATTAAAATATGGTATAGGTAGAAAAATATCCTTAAAATACTTATGAAAATTAATAAAGAAATGTGTTAGTTTAGGGATATTTACAGAATCTTTTTTTTCAAAATTAAACGTTCAACTCAAAATAAACATTTTACTACCAATGAAATAAACTTTTATGATGAAATAATTTCATAAAATATTTAATATCAAATATTAATGGAAAAATAAAACAAAAAAACTTCATTTCAAATCACTAAATTTTTTTGTAATTTTATTCAAAAAAATTATGGCATTCCCCTTTATGAATTGGTATATACTTTCCTTTAATCATAATCTCATCAGTAATAATATGGGAGAATAACATAAATAAAATAGTATTATAAGATCATTGAAAATAAAAAATTAAATCAAAACACAAACCATTTAATAATAAGAAGTTAAGAACCACTTCTATAATAACATCAATTGGTGGACAGTGGCCAATAGTGGACAAGGTTTCCGTTATATTCTCATACATTACATCCCATGAGACAAAAACATTACCGAATGAATTAGAGTGCTATTTGGGAACCCCAATATTAACATATGTATGATTAATTTTGACATAAAGAGTAAATCAATCCTATGGAATGAAAATAATAATTAACCCTGCAATGAAATGGGGTTCATAATCTTTACTCATATCATAATCAAAATGGATTTCATAAAGAATATATTTGAAAAATTAACATAATCCATATATTACACTAACAAATATAAAATAATGTGGGTATATATGTCAGATATATATATATATAAGATATATATGTTGAATTTAGAATCATTCTATAAAATTAAATATAATGAGGGAAAGTGAGTTAGAGAGAGAATGATCATAACCGAAAAAAGTGATGGTTCAGAGAGATCTCATATTCCCATAATAAAAAGATTTCATTATATCAAAATATTCATTTTTTAAAACCATTTTTGAATGAAAATTATAAGAAAAAAATAAAGAGACAATTTATTTTATCTAAACATATATTATTATAAATAAATCCAAATATCAAAAAATGTTTTCGGTGGTGGAAATGTCACTGACATCATATACGTTAAAATAAAACATTAACTCTTTTCCTTTGTAATGAATGTCACAATTTTTTTTTATAAAATATATAAAAGATTCATTTAAAAAAAATTAAGCATAGAAAGAAAATATAATTATTATTCTTTTAGGTATATATTAATAGACCCATAAAATAATTTTTATGAATATGGACATGGATGATAAATATTTAGAAAATTAAACACTAAAATATCTAAAACAATGTTTTTAAACTATCGTGTCCCTTACATAAAACCATAAAAATATTCCTTTATAAAAACTTTTTATATAAACAAAAATATGGCCAAAAATGACCTTTATCATCCATTGAATTTTAGAAAACTTATTCTATTGAATCATTTAGAATAACATGGATGTGGAAGAAAAACAGATGGGATGGAAACTCTAAAATGTATTTTTTTAATGTGCATTACATCGAGTATGAATAATCATATATGTTCTTTATCTTACTAAATAATAAAATTTTGTTTATTGTTTAATTTATTTTAAAACATTTATATTTTATTATCCCTTTTAATTTATTTTTTAACATGATATAATCAATTAATTAATCATTTAGGTTCATGTTGGATGGTTTGATGATATTCGGCTCATATGTAAAAATTGAATTGGAAAGTTATATATGGTCAATGATGTCATTATTTCCAAATCCATAGAATAATAATTTTGACGTAATTATAATTTTTATACATGAACTATAATATTAAAACCACCCATGTATCTTGTTTATGAAAAAATAACTATGATAAAATCATAGAAACTATAGTTTGTATGTACATATGAGAAATATTTCCATTTTTTGATAACCATGAAGGAAAGAATGTATGTTTTTTATCATTATAGAATAGTAATTATATCATAAATATCATATATATTTCATTATAAATACATTTATACATTCCAAAAATGTGATGCAGTAATGAAAAATGAATCACATCGCTTCGAGGAGGTGGTAATCCATACGTACACATGGACATCGTTATCAAATTTCAATGAATAGAAAGATAAGTAAATATATGATATATTTCTATTATAGAAATAAAAATATTTCATTAATATAATATATAAATAAATAAATAAATATATATATATATATTTCATACATAATTATAAGGAGTTGTGAGAGGGGAAGATGAAAAATGAATGACATTAGTTCATGCGGCGATACTTCACTATACACACGAACGATGGTTTTGTTTCCAATTCGATTCGAAGATGATATATATATAGGTTATTAAAAAACATTATAAAAAATTATTATATTATATATAATTATTTTATTATTTCACCATGGTTTTATAATATTTATGGTGGTGTAATATTAAATAAAACAAAAAACACACAGTTATGAATAGTACTTCTTCTTCAAAAAACCCTTATAGGTTTAGAAAAAAATACAACTTAGAAGAGTTTTATAATAAAACCAAGGACTATATTTAATTAGAAGATAATTATGTAATGGATTTTATTGGTGATTTTATAAAACAAATTTCATTTCAAATGTGTAGAACATAGAAGAGTAGGTTCCCTTTTATAATTGATGGGAGGGGCGCTCTTAGAATTTCATAATGTATTAAATTAATATAAATTATCTATGATAGAAAAATGGATTCGGAATGATATTCTTATAATTTAACATAATTTTCTATCTAAATAATCTCTTAAAATAAAATTTGGACATGTTTAGACTATGTTTTCGACCTTAACGGTTTTTTTGTTTTAACCCCCCCCCCATTAACCCTTTTTTACAAATATCGTGATAATAAAATTATTACTCTTTAGGGGGAAAGATAGTTAATCTAAAAGAAAATTTGTAAATTAAATTTAAAATGGTATATATTTTCATCCATATCTCATGTATCAGGATGAATATATTATTTTTAATAAATTTAAATCATTTTATAAATCATTATTTATTATAAAATCACATTATTATAATTTTTACAAATATTCTTTTAATTAGACATTGAAACGACATGAATGAAAAAATGAATATATTGTTTTAAATATTTCTAAATGTTTTTATTTATATATAAAATTCACCTATAACAATAAATATTTCAAATTATGTTACTTTTAATATTTTGAAAATCATTTATTTTATTTTAATATTCATTCACGTATTTTTTCCCTATGTGAACATGCAATAGAAATTTAAAAGAGAGAAAAATTTTATCTTCTTTACATAAAAATCATATAGGTCACTTTCATAGAAATATGTCCCATAAATAAAAAAATATTGATCCTAATGTGATAAGGGTAAAAATTATTTAATGAAGGAAAACTTAAGAGCAAAATTGGATTCCTTATCACTTATTTTAAACCATGGTTTACTTGATTTACCCTTTTACCATTGTGATAAAATTTTAATGTTTTTAATATTCAATATGAAAAAATAAGTAAAATATATAAAATAATATTAGTTATACTCATTCAAAATATGGAATCAATTTTAGAAAATTAAATCATTAAAAGTGGTAGAAATTAATTTTATAATAATACTATACATTGCGATGAAAAATCGGGTTTTGTTCAGAAAAAAATCATTTTTCAAGAAATAGATTTTCTTATATTAATTCTCTGGAGAGAAATAATCACTATTTGAATTTAAATAAATATAAATTGATATATAATCTATAAAATTAATTTAGATAATTATTTATTAAGGGATATATTAATTATTTAAAATAGATAACATTTATGCACTAAAACCCAATTTTTAAAAGCATTGTTTTTAAACATAAAAATGAACTTTTACCAAAATAATGAAAATTGAAAATTGAAGTAAAGTTAAATAGATTTTTATAAATCAAATTATTCAAATTAGACATTAATAAAGAAATTTAAAATGTAATCGTACTTTTAAATTAGTTTATTTTGGGAAAAATTGAGAATATTTGTAAAATTAGAAATTTTCACTATTCACTGAAAAATAAATCATTTCAGAAAAATTAAAACAATTTAAACTAAGTTAATTTTGATATGGTGATTTAAAAAATGAAATTTCTATCAAATAAATTTTCTAAAATTTCTAGAAGATAATTATAATATTTTCTTTAAAAAATATAAAATCAACTTCTTGATAAAATGTTTTTTTAATAATAAAATGACTCAATTAAAAATTGAGTACTTATTTCCTATAATTTATCAAAACATTAACATATAGAAGTAAAGTTACATATATTTAATTAATTTTTTAATCCAATTAATACCTACCAATTTAATAGCTAGATTAAAATAGAAAAATTTAAATAATTAAGGTTTGTTTAGGCTTGGTGTTGCATTTCACATACGCTATCAAACACAATATTATTTTAAAAATATAAATGTGTTAAATTATTCCACCTCATAAATAAATTGCATGATATAAATTTAAAATTTATCTATTAAATCAATTAGTTTTTAAATTGAAAATTCTTTTTTTGGAATCCCACTTCATAAAAAGGGTTTAGAAAACATCCTCTTAAAAAGTTGCGAAAGTAAATATGATGTTTTTATATAATAAAGCATATTAGGTTTATCAATCGGATAAAATTATTGGGAAGTGAAAATCTATGCATAGAATATTAATAAATTTCAGAAATACTAATCTGAAGTGATAGGTAAAATTAATCAATGGAATGTGAATGGACATGAGAATGTTAACTCCCACAAAAAAAAATAAACCGAAGAGTTGTTAGAAAGTCCATCAATACATTAAAAAAAATGGAATTTAGTGGAATTTTTTTATTTCAAGATCCTTTTATATATTATTATGAATTAATTTACCTTCTAGGGAAAACAATTAAAATAAACTTTATTGTTATAATTTCACTCTTTAATCAACTTCCACCAGCCAAATATTTTTCTCCAAATGATGTGTATACAAGATTATTTTTAATGCCTAAAGAACTAGAATCAGGTTCTAAAAAAAATCACATAATCCAAAAAATGATAAAAATACATTCCTCCTATCTTTATAAATCAACCAAAAAAATGGTTAGCATAACGTAAGAAAAGTCCCAAAATGAGTAATCCATCATACGATGAAATATAACATTAATATATAAAGCCTCAATAATAAAACCCAAAGATCATATTAAGTCATTTGATAAATAAATAACTATGAAATTAATCAAAATATTACAAAATATGGTTAAAACCTTAATATTGGAAAGATTTTATCACATATTAATCAAAGATAAATTTAAAATTTATCTCCAAATAATATCCAATGCTCATAATGTCTTATACAAAAAATGTATATATCCCTAATCATATAATCTTTAATATATGATAATAATTTCCATATATAACCCCAATTACCAAAAATTCACATTAAAATCATATACTCTACCAAAATATAATCCAAACATTGATCCTAAAATATCATATAATATTCTTCGAAATAATGAATATCTTGAAAATAAAATTATTCACATATAGTCACCAAATCAATTATAAATCCCATGGATAACTATATCATATGCTTGCAAATTTTAATAACACCTAATTACCTCTGTATTAAATATCATATAAACCCTAAAGGTTATAAATACCATAAAAAATTTACAAAATTTTAATGAATTCTTCCTCAGATAACACTTCTTGTTAAACGAATGGGTAACAAACACCTGAAACCAATAATAATTCTCCCAAATTATTATGAATAACTTTAAAATACTATCACTAAAAATATATAAATGAGTTTCTATGATTTTAATCTTATAATAAAACATAATAATATAAACACTTGATAGTATCAAAAACTCTTAACATTTCATATCATGAAATAATCTTATTCTCTAGGGCTTTATAAACCATGTTCTGGTACCAAGTATAAGGAACCAGCTTTAAACCATACATAATATTTAGTTTCATGTCAGGAAGTCATGTTATTACATATTAAAGGATAATTTCGATTAATTTTTTTTTTGAGAATTCATCCCTCATCCCAAGATAAATAAATAATACATCAGAAAATTGGGACTCACACATACTATATATTCTTCCCCAAAAAACCTTTATGATATAATTAGTTTCTATTTCCTAAAATATCATAAAAAATTATATATTCACCTCATACTTGTCCCTGATAATCCATAAAACCCTAGGAAAAGCATGTTAAAATGTCATAACTTCACCAAATTTCTACTCAGATACATATACAATGAAAAAATATACATTTTAGTTCATGAATAGATAAAAAATATTTTGTTCCCAAAATTTATCCATGAAATCCAAAGAATTTTTTTACCCTTGAATTTAATGTTTCTACCTAAATACTTCCATAATAAATTTCATAATAATTATTAAAAAAAATAAAACTCATAATGGTTCCATTATAATCATGTAAAATTGTCTAAAACATTTATTTTAAAATGTTATACATTTCACTCATATGGAGTAACATTTACTTTCCATAAAATATAAACTCATGAGTAATCACATGGGAGAATAACATAAAGAATATGGTATCATAATATAAGGTAAAAAATTTAAATTTTGGAATAAAATAATATATTATATAATAAAAATACAAGGAAAACTTCTAAGGCAGTATGAATTGGTGGACATATTCCCCTAGGGGATTAGGATTACACCCTAATCTCATACATAACGTCTAATGAGACAAAAACATTACCCGACGCATTGGAGATCTATCTTGGTTCACCCATCATCACATCATTCTGATTATGTGTTATATAAAAAGTAAATCAATCATATGGTATAAATATAAGAATTACTCATGGAAAGAATTGAGTTTCATAATATTTCCTCATATCATAATCAAAAAAATTTCATAAATAATACATTAGATAAATGATCATAAGGCATAAATTTTTCAATTAAAGTAATAGAGAATAAGATAAGTATATATGTGATAGATATATTTAAAGAATGAATAATCATTCCATTACATTAAATTGAGATATTGAAAGTTATTTAAAGAGACAATCATCATAACCATAAAAGAGGTTGATTTAGAGAGATCCCCTACACCCACAAGAAAAACATTTATAGATATAAAAATATCTATTCCATTCAAAATAATTTTTTGAAAATAAATATAAAATATAGAAAGAGGGTTTTTATTTGATGGAAAAATTGAATATTTTAAAGATATAATTTTATAAAATAATGGTTTCATTGATGGTAAATTCAGCTGACACTGTTTATGTTAAAATAAAACATTTTATTTTGTATTTTGTTACTAAAGTCCAAAAATTATATATAAAATATGTAAAAAGATCTTTTTTGAAAATTTATTTTAAACAGATTCATAATATTTATATGATACTTTATTTATTCCCATGAAGATATATCCCTAAAATAAATTTTATGAATATGTACCTAGAATAGAAATATTTATAAAATGAAATTTTAAATCATTTAAAATGATGTATTTATAGTACAATGTCACTTACTTAAAACCATAAAAATATTATTTTTTAAAAATATTGTAAAGTAGTTTAAACATGGAAAAAATGACCTTTAACATCCATTGATGTATAAATAATAATTTTCTTGATTTGTTTTTTGGTAAACATGGACATGAAAGAAACTATTTTGATGGGAAATGATAAAATATGATTTTTTTTTTAAAATAATGTCCCTTGCATCATGTATGACACTTCACATGTATTCTTTATCACCCAAAAAATTATATCAATTTTTTACCTTCATAAAACAAATTAATTTTCTTATCCATTTTATTTTATTTATTATCATGTTATATATAATTATATAATCATTTTTATTCATGTAAGACATTTTGATGGAATTCAGGTGACAAGTCCAAAATGACTTTGTCAGGTTGACTGTGATAAACGAAGTCATTTTTTCTTCATAAAAATTATAATAATCATGAAATAATATTTATTTTTATTTGTAAATTATCATTTTAATACCTACCATGATATATTTTTATTAAAAATGAACTACATTACAATTATGGAGATGATATGTCATATTTACGAATTGGTAATATATTTTTTTCAAAAATCAGGATGGATAGAAGGAAAGTTTTATTTTAACTTTATATTATTATAATTTTATCCTTAATATAAAATTATATCTTTAAATAAAATCATATATTATATTCATGGGGTTTGGTAATTAAAAATGAAGCATATCACTTCATGGAGGTGGTAATCCACACATATGCCCGAACAATTTTATCATATTTCAATGAATGGAATGTTAAAAAAATACATGATTTAATAATTTTATACAATGATAAATATCTATTTAATATCATATATATATATATATTTAATCCATCATCATAAATAGTCGTGGGAGGAAATGATTAAAAAATAATTAAATCGGTTCACAAGGTATTAGTATATTGTACAGGTGAATGATGGTTTCATTTACCATTTTATGGAAGATTTGATGGATTTAGGTTATTAAATTAACATAATAATATTTCATTTTGTGGAAAAAAATATTTTTTTATCATCATTGATGACTTATATTTGTGGAGGTGGAAGAATAAATAAAAAAACACTCAGTTATAGAAAATTCATATTCTTCAGACAAAAACATTAGGTTTCCTTAGATGCCTTCTTAGGAGTGTTTTATAATCAAAACAAAGAACAAAATATATGTTTTGGTAGAATTTTTTGTCCTATGAATGTATATACAACTCTTATTTTAGTCATAAAATAACTACAAAACATGAATTTAATAGTGCTAAAATCAGAATTTATGAGTGCTAGAAAAATATTGAGTGCCTCAGCGTGGTTAAAATTCCAATGCATTTATCATCTAGGGAAAATAACTGATAAAGGGTAGTTTTATTAGCACATATTAATGCACTAAAAAATTCTTTTATCAACACTTTTAAAACAATTGATAAAAGACACCATTATTTGGCACTTTTATTTAGCACTGATAAAGATACCCTTTATCAGTGCTTTTAGAAGTGCTGATAAAAGTATGATTTATCAGTGATATTAAAAACACTGATATATCTCTCTTTATGAGTGATTTTAGAAGCTTTGTTGAAGATTCCTTTATCAAAAATTTATAAAGTGATGATAAAGCTTCCCATTTTCAGCACTCTTATAAGTGTTGATAAAATGCCTATATCAGTTCTTTAAAGGTAACTGATAAAGGATTCCTTAATTAAAACATATAAAAGAGCAGATAAAGACTATCTTTATTAGTAGATTAAGTAGCACAGATAAATTTGAACGTTTTATAGTGATGTTACAACACACTATATCACCAGAAACAGGTTCAGTGTGATGTAACAACACACTACATTAGTAGAAACAACAAAAAAATTACAAAAATAATATATAAAGTATTGAATTTAAATGAAATAAAATTTCTAATAAAAAATAAATAAAAACACTATTATAGAGTATGTCAGTTGTTTTTTTACTCCAATTAATGAAAATTTTGAATTAAAAAGGTGCACATGGAGTCATACATGTCACACCATCAGTTAAATTGTTGTGTTACTAATTCATAGACCTCGAAAATGACATATAGATAATTTTACCAAAGTAAAAAAATAATCTGGATGATTTTTCATAGTTTTGAGTATGTCAGTTGTTTTTTGAACTAAAATTAATGTCAGTTTTGAATAAAATGAAAAACTTGGAGTCTTACCAGTCACACCGGGTGTCATATTGAGGTTGGATAATTTTTTCATGTTCTAAATGACTCATGGAACACAATACTATAGTATCAAAATTATCAAAATGTGTTTCCTCATTTTAGAATACGTCAATTGTGTTTTTCACTAAAATGTCATTTTAAGCTAGAAAAATGCTATTTGATCCAAACATGTTGCATCAGGTGTGGGTTGGACATGGTATTAATTCATAAACATCAAAATAGAATTATTAGTATTTTACTTAATTAATAAGACAATTCGATCATTTTTTATATATTTTCAATAAGTGACACTTTTTTTATTAAAATGTCATTTTTAAGCTAATAACAGATACTTAGAGTCCTCACGGTCACAATGTGCATCTTATTGAGGTTAGGATGAGTCATACACATCAAAAAAGACTTATGATACTTTTTCCTAATGTTCCAAAAAAAACTTGAATGTGTTTTCTCAATTTTTAGTATGTCTGAGGATTTTTTCAACAATTTTAAATAAAATGTTTCTTTTGGAGTCATATTGATCCCACCTTGCATTAAATAGAGGTGAAGCTAGTTCCTATACATCCCAAATGACTTATGGGTCATTGTAATAATTTATAATAATAATCATAATGTTATTCATCGTTTTTTATTACGCCACTAGTTTGTTTACTAAAATATCATTTTAAACTAGAAACATGCACTTTTATCCATATATATGGAATCGTTTGTGGGTTTGACATGAGTCTAATTCATACACCTCAAAAATGAACTGTGAATTTTTGACCCATGTTATCAAGAAAATGTGAGCATGTTTGCTCAATTTTTAGAGAGTGACACTTTTTGGTATTAAAATTTCAAGTTTAAACTGATAATAACCAATTTCACACCATACAACCTTGATGACCATGATATATCAATGATATTTTTCCTAAAATAGCTCTATAATACACTAGTAGACTTTGGTTGTTGATTACACAATTATTTATTGAAACATTTAAGTTGTATTTTATACCTATTTGATGATTGCGAGTTGTACATGTGTTTCTTCAGCAACCCTAGTAGAGAAATAGAAGCTTCCATCAAATAATAATCTTATAGGTTAATTACTAACCTGTATAAAATCACATAAATAAGTAGTTAAAAACATTATTTCAATAACTCACTTGAATCACTTGAAAAATTTCTCATATCGTAAGGGACAACAGTTTTGAGCACTTTTGAGTAATTATTCTAAAAAAAATCATGGTATGATTCTCATTTTACTTCATTCACCATCAATATTATTATTTTAAATCAATAACTTTTTATCCTCCTGCACCTCAGTCTCCACCTCAGTCATCACCTCTGCATCCTCTTCTACATTTATCTCTAGCTTCTAATCTACCTCCTCCTTCCCCTCCACAATTACCTCCACCTATGCCTTCACCTTCGGCTCCGCCTCCAACTTCATCTTTGCAATTTATAATCACTTTATTGTTTATAGGTCATCTCTTCTAAAAAAATTGAATTCCACTATTATTATTATCATTGATAATGTGATAAAAAATAGTCTATAAGAATTATAACAGTAATTCATCAAACCCCTATTACATTTTAAATTTTATAACTTGTACTAGATCACAAATATTGTAGGTAATCACCTGAACTTTTTTTCAGCCTACATTCTGACAAAGAGTACACTGCCCACTAATCTCTAAAGAAATTTAGTACATATTTTTTGTAACTAGGTTACTATAAATATTGATATTAATGAGAAATATAGGCAGAAAAATGATTATGAAATATTTTTAATGAAATTTAAATTACGTTAGAAATTACATATTGGGAGCTGTTGTTAATTTCATGATTTTTTATTTCTCTCATAAACTTGAAAATATAATATCCACAAAAAATGTCATTGTCTTATTTTAGATATTGTAGAATCATTATAAAAAATTTGTAAATTGTTTTGAAATTTTTTGGTTGTTAGATATTTCTATATATATATATATATATATTATGTTTTCTCAATTTGTAGTAATCCACGAGATTTATCCCTTTAGACACCGACTTCATTCCATTATGTATCCTCTATTGATTGTCTTCCCAATAATATAAAATTATTGGTATGACAAATACTGAACATATAATTGAAATATTATCTATTAAATTTTTATTCTGTTTTATTACATGTTCACAATACACATCATGAGAGTTTGGTTTCTTGCATATCCATGCATTGGATTGAAAAAATTAAATATTTGGGGTGTCTATATTGAATGTTATTAGTATATAGTGCATCCTAAAAAAATAAAAACATTTAAGTAATTATGAAATTAGAAATATATTTTATTTTATTAGACCATAAAGTTTTATCTTTTCATTATAGAATTCAAAAAGAGTTTGTCTTCAGATATTTTTATTAAACACTTTGAGAAACTCATCATTTTTCTTCTTAATGGATTCCTTATTAAATGTAAGTTATTTTTTAGAACTTTTAAAGGGGTTAGTGAAACAAAATCATGCTCCACACAATAATCCATTTATATTATTGTGATATTAAATCCTATATAATCTATGAATAATTATTAACATTAATAAAAATATTAGATCACTATTTCGATAGACATATTATGAAAATGTACCATATATATGTATTCACAATTGAGATGGTCAGCTATTAATTCTTGAGAATCTCAGTTAGTGCTTCTAGAAAAATTAAGTATGTGAAGGAATCTCTAAATATTTTCATTTCATATTAAATCGAAAGAATATTATTTTCTTTTAATGTTATATCTATAGAAAGATGTAATGATAGTTAATTTTCATTGTAACTGGCGGGTAGAAGGTGCTCTGAGAAGGGCGTCTTGTTTTCATGGTCCATTCACAAGATTTTATTAATTCATCATTCTGTTTCTCCATAGATTTATCCATATTAAATGTCATACCAAGCTTCAGACCTGTTATCAACAACTATAACATTTTTTCATATGAATATTTTTTAAATATGTTCCTTATTTACTTTATAAGATTAGATGGCCATGCTATGAATGCTCCAATAGTATCTTTAAACGTTGTAATATCCTGACCATCAAGTGGAATATGAAACTCATTAGAAACTAATATGACACCTCATTCCGAACCCTCGTGTGTTCTTTTGGGAGGTTTTTATTATGTAACTTGTATCCCAGGAAATTAAACACTATACCCATCACAAAACGGTTTTACATGGTTATTGACAGGTAAACATCACATACAACAGTACCATTCATAATTTTAGTGATATAATGTTATCAAAATTTTTTTTATTCAAATTTAGGAGAAATAGTAATGAAAAAATTTATTAACATGGGTAACGTATGTTATTTTGGGAATGAATAGCTTCAAAGCTTGTAGGATCATTGGGTTCATGTGTTTATCTATGCATCAAAACCAATTTTCTTTGATCCTTTCATATACATTTGTCTGGTAAACCTGACTATAAAATAATATCTTGCAATGAGACAATTTTTTTCATGAATCATCTAACCAAATTATATGTATCATCATGTTTCTTTATCTTCTCAGCAACTTTTCTAGGAGAGGATTCATAACTTAGTCCTCTAAGTGACCATATTTTTCGAGCCACATTAATGCTACTGAATGTATATTTTTTCTTGTATTGTGTTTTCCAATTCTTGGCTCTAAACCATATAAAAAATGAAAATAAATAGATATTTTTATGTAATATTGTTATAAATCACAATAAAATAATTTTATTCCACACATACAAATGTTTAACATACTTATTTTGTGAATTAATCAACTAATTTAGCCTCCTTAAATACAAGATCCACCTTCCATACCAATTATGTTGGATGTAAGTGGCATTAAATTTTGATTCATCAATCTTAATATAAAAAAAACATATGTTGTTTTATATAACATAATTAAAATTAGATTGTTTGTTTGAAATATATACAAATTTCATCTCTAATAAAGTGTACCCCATCATTTGCGATATGGGTACAATGGTTTTGATCCATGTTATTTATTTTCAAAACTCATTTATTGATTCATAAATTAACAATAATTAATCATGTAAGAAAAAATAAATAATTTCAAACAATATATTACCATCTACAATGCACCTAAAATGATTTCTCGTTGCGATAATTGATGATATAATACCTTGTTTCCTTATTTATAGTGTGTGTATAACACTATGGTGGGTGGGGATAATTTTCCCCTCAAAATCCCAATGATATAACTTCATTAGAAAAGTTTGGAAGCCTCTATTTTATTTTCCAGTTACCATTAAGTCAAATTTATTATGGAAATATTATAAAAAAAATAAATAATGCAAAGAATAATTAAAATTAAATCAGTATTTCATTATATAATTTTCTTGTAAAATTGAGAATTATATTATAACATGACTATTATATCATGGCAAAGGATTTCTTCCATTACGGGCTACACACTATGCGACGATTCAATATCATTTAGAATATTAATCCTCATTGTAACCCCATGATAATTAATTAATGTTGACTTTCTAGGGTCAATGGGTTGTCTGTGTTGATTCCGAAAAACCTCAAATTTAATACCCTAACTTATTTCATTGAACATTTTATTCAAAACCATGATGTTGATTTATTGTTTTTTTCATTATAAAGTTTTGGATCCCCTAATAATTCCACAATTTCATCATCAATAGTCTATTCTTCCTCAGGATCAGTAACATAATCATGTTTGAAAGACAATTTTTATATGATTAGTCACACATTTAATTTGTCTTGAATAACAATAATACAATACACTCCATGAATAGAAGGCCACAATTTCATGCATCTTGAATAAAAGTTATTATTGTCTTGAATATAGATATAATACATCAATATTACAATAAAACAAACCATCACTGGCTTTATTTAATCTATCCCCATATTCTGGATTGCCTTCTATCACTTTAGGATGTATTAGACTCCCTCTTTCAGACTAGCCTTCCTCCCATCATTGTGGTTCCAAAGTTCAATAATGACATACCACCCAAACAATTATTATATCTTTTTATGTTTTTTATATTTATCTCCCATCTTTTCTGGACATCCACCTATTTTTCATGAAAGACAGTAATTAAAAATCATCCCATATTGTGTACTAGTGATCATTTCGAATGAAAACTACTAAGAGTAGTTCAAACTACATAGAAGATATGGGGTGAGACTCAAGAAACAAAATGAAATATTAACTCTTCTCATGATGAAATTTTATTTTCCACTAAGGGATAATAATAACAGAAAATAAATTTTAAATATGGCATCTAACATATTACATTAAAAATGAAGTAATTAACATTAAATTATACATAACCTCCACTTGATGTCATTTAATTGCACTAAAAAACATTTATTATTTTCCACTAAAAAATATTTCTATTTTTGGTTGATATTAGAGGACATACAAACTTATGGTATTATTGGTGTGAGTAGGATGGGAGAGCCTGAGAATTGTCAATTTATCCATGCTTCTAATAAAATGTATCTTGAATATAAATCTAAAAATAGGGAAAGATGGCCTCACACATTGTGGGAGGAATACCTTCAAGAGTCATATTTATAACCTTTTAAATATATATATGGTGAATTGGAATAAAATAAATAAGTTTTTTTGGTGTGTTTTTTCAAATAAAAAAGTTCCACATGAGCATTTTTGGGATGTCACTCAACTTAGTTGAATTCTCATCCTAGTATTCGTAACTACACTGTTCTAATAGGATCTAATGTCAATGAACACTATATAAAAGAAAATCATGATGAAGTGATATCAAAATAAACCAAGTGAGTCATATGAGAAAATTAATATCCAAAAACCAAAAAATTTCCACTATGATTTGATCAATTTTTCAGTGCCATTTTTTGTGTTTTCAGTTAGTAGTAAATAAGTGGGATGAAAATTTTAAAGAGTTGACGAATGAGTTGTGAGATGAGGTATTCATATCCATAGATTAGGCTTTGGTAGAGATTAATTAGTACAATAATTGTGTGAGGTATGTCCTCAAGAAACACTGATAACATAATGACAGGAGGATGTCTAGTTCGAAAGAGGGAGATGCAATTAACAGCGTATGGGGATGCAGTTTAGAGTGGTATCATATGAAAAATAAAGTCAAAATATGTCAAAATATTGATATAAAGATATTTAAAATGGATATATATACAAATTATAATATATCAATTTACAAATCTACCAAAAATTACTTCAATCATATATATGTGTATCAGTACTCATCATCTTTATGGAAAAATTAAATTTCAATTTAGGAAGATATACCCACTCGTGCCTACCAATATTGTATTAAATTGAAATGGATTACTATATTTCCATATGATTATTTATATAGAATATTAATTTCTATAAAATTATGAAATATTTTTATTCTCAATCCTATAATATATATAATATACTTATAATAAATATTAAGAAGATTATGGGTCCTAAGACAGTCATCATGGGTATAATATACTTGGATTGAACATGTAAAAATAGAAGAACCATATCTATAATAATATATACACTACATATCTTTAAGTAATCTACCAATCATATATAATGACCCTTCCCAGAAGTAATATCTCAAAAGGATCATTTAAGGTTCCCTAACTTCCCACATCAATAGAAATGTTTCAAATCATATAGGTAATAAGGATTAAAGTTTCATAAGAACCTACACATATTGGAATAAATGAAAAAGTCTCCAAAATTGATGAGTAATTGTAATACATCCACTAAAATGGTATTGATGAAATGAATCTAATCCCACCTATTTTCGACATCACTTTCATCTACTCGCAGATTCCTCACCATCAAAATTTGGATATTTTTTTAATCCACCATAAGATCACTCCAATAACAATCATATGTTTAAAGAGTGAATTATCTAACATATACTTGTATGTATCTATAATTATTTTACTCTTATAAAGTAAATGAATTTATACAATAGAATCTTAAATTTATTATTATGATATATTACTACAAAATCATAGAGGAACCATAGATATTTTTCTTCTTTGAAAATTATACCACATAGTATGAAGTAAAACTACGATCAACTCTATTACATGAGGATAAATATAAGTTCTAGAATATAAAGGATATCAATTCTCTCCTTCATATGGAGTTTTGGTGGTCATAATAGTCAGATATTCCATATTAATGTAGAGATTCACATATTTGTTCCCTTCCAAAAAACAATAATCTTTTAGAAACAGGACGAAATTATTCTATATAAGATTAGAACCCCTATCCCTCTTTCTTATTCATTTATATTTTATTATGTATTTTCATTCATTATATATAATTTAAGATATTTGAGAATAATTATTTTTATTATATGTATGAATCAACTGACTAATAGTTTCGATATATGGGGTTACTAAATAAACTGAATCATTTAGTTAGGTATATAAACCAAATCATAACTAATAAGTATATAAGAATGCACTATTTATTTATTATTCATGTTTATATAAATACAAATTTATAATTGATTATAGAGAACAAATAAGGACACATAAGAACATGACACTTCAAATATTCATACTGATTCCTACCTATCAACTCATAAATAAGAGGAATGAGACTCAAGAAGATTAGTTGAGGGACAAAAAAACATAGAATTCATATTCTAACTCAGGTATCAAACATAATTATTCTATCCAGTCATATTTATGGTTAACTTTTTATGTCTAGAATGTTTTTTATTTTTTGGATAAATACAATTCATATATCCCAAGTTTCACATAGATTCTATTTTGTAATATTTTTTACCATGTGTACCCAAATCGTTCCCAATTTAGGTCTGCACATCACCTTATACACACTTCTCAATTACTAAAGTCTTGCATCAATGATAAGGTACATATATAACATGACTGATAAATGGGTTAACCTCTCCAATGTTAAACCAAAATCAATTTAAAAATGATATAAATCCATCATTACCTTTACCAAATTGTGTGGTGAGAAATCTATTATATTTACCCATATAGGCCCATATACATATGTTGACTAACCTTATCATATAAAAACATCCTTCTCTTTCATTGAAACCATTGTCTATGGAGGAAAAATAGGAAATAGTACCACTCTGTATTTCAGTAGTAAGGTTAGTAATTGTATCGTACGTCATGGATATGAATAATGAAAAATTGAAAAACATAGTTCCGAAAACATCCTTAAAAGATAGTGGAAATGTAGAAAATAACATACATTGTATTCTAGCATTGATTAATCCAACAGAATTTAGAGGAAAAGTTCCAATAGAAGAAGAATTCTAGGATAGCTAGAGAATTCTGAGTGACTGAGTGAGGTTCAGGGTTCATTAAAAAAACTAAGGACACATTTAACATCGCTTTCATAAAAGCACTGAAAAAAATCCATTTTATTAGTGCTAAAATGATAAGCACTTACATAGGGGATATTTATTAGTTCTAAAAGAGAGCTGATAGTTATGCCATTTATCACAGCTAAAGCTTTAGCTTTGATCAAGGTTTTGTAATTATAATCTTTTAACTCAATTAATTATAATATTATAATTATTTTAATATATTAAAGTATTTATTTATAACTATATTAATACTTATTAAAAAATTAACTATTCTTCATTTATAATATTTATAAATTTATAAATTTATAAATTAATTAAATATATATTTGTATTTATATTTATTTAAAAATATATTTTTAACATTATTAGTGGATGTATAATCTTAAATAGATTGATTTTTATAATTGGAGAAATAGAATAATTCAAATTGAGTACACTTTCAAAATATTCAAAAAATGGATAAGTTGTATGAATTAAATATAAATTATTGAAATATATAGGTATATATATATATATTGAAGTGGATGAATACATATTGAAAATAGAAAATTGTAAATAAATGAATATAAATTATTAATTGAAAATGATAAAAATAAAAAATAAAATAACAAATAAAAAAATATGAAAAATGAATAACCAAACAATAGTATTAAAAAAACAAATAAAATTCACTAACATAAACGATAATATAATATTTGTATCATGTTATAATGAAATTATAAAATATACTACAATTTGAATAAATTGCATAAATATTAGGTGTATGTGTTTCTATATATTTTATAAATATATTTGTGTGTGTGTTTGTATTTAAAAATTCATTAATTATATATATATATATACACACACACACACACACACACACACATATTTGAAATCAATGTAACATGTGACGTTTGATATATATTAAATTGAAAAAACAAATAAACTTAAAAATGAATAAGACATTAATATGTTTTAAATAAATATTTTATTAATTATATATATAATTATATTTAAAATATTTTTTACTACTATTTAATATATATATATATATAATATTTATTCACTTAATTTAATAATTTTTCCCTTAATAAATTTTTAAATAATTTTATAATCAATCATTTTTAATTTTTCAGTTTAGTTATTACAATTTATTCATTATATATATATTTTTAATATTTAATATTTATTAATATTTATAATCTAATTTTATGTATATTAAATATATTAACTTTTATTAATAATTATTTAAATAATAAAATGTTTAATATTTACTTAATTTACTCATTTTAAATATTTATTTGTTTAATTATTTCATTTTATTCATTATACATATCAATATATTTTATATATGCTGTTTATTATTTTTTAAAATTTATTTATATATATTTTCAATATATTCAATTTATTCATTTTTAAGAAATAATTAGATAACAACTGGGATTTTATTTAAAAATAATTTTATTTGTTTACTTTTTGAATTTATTCTGAACCATTATTAGCGCAAAAAAGCACTGAAAAATGAAGCATTTATCAACTCTAAAATTTAAGAGATGATAAATGGAACCCCTTATCAGTGCTAAAAATAAATCCCTGATAAAGTGTGTCCTCTATCAGTGCTGATATAGGTTACCATTTATCAATGCGTATTTTAGTACTGATAAAGACGGGTTTTATCATAATATTTTTCCAGTGCAACAAAATGCCATCATTGGTAAATACCTATTTTGATTTTTTGTAGATCCCATTTAGACATTTCTTTACCTGATTATAAGATCATGTCCAATGAAAACAACATATTAAAATAATTTACTAATAAATTGGAACCATGGGGAAATGATCATCATATATAATTCAAAATTAATTTATAAGTAGATATAAAATTAAAAAAAATCATTTAATTCCCTATTAATGATCTGATGGAATAGATTTCATCGCACCATCATTATGTTCATGTATTAAAGTGAAGAATCCCTCTAATAGTGATCCACAAGCGCACCACAATCTCTGATCATCATCATCGAATAACTGAGTGATCGCATGGATGATCTTGATCATTGTCATTATTTTTAGTTGATTATCATTGTTTTCTTCATGAATATGGATAAATCTTGGTTCTCTCCAAAAGTTGTGAGAGAGGAGGAAAAGATATCTATTTATAAAATTCTAAATATCTCTCTAGATATATCTATAAAGATATTTCATTAGACATATATATCTAGATATATATTTATATATATCTCAAGATATACTTCTAGATACATCTCTCTAGATACATCTATGGATATGTTTCTAGATATATCTCAAGCCTCTCATCCCAAAATCTATAAGTAGTACCCCAAGCTGATTGGACAGCTAACACAAAGTAGGCCTCCCCATATTCTGAAGACTGTCGACATGTAGTGAGGGTTTTACATGGTATAGTGGAGAGACTATACCCCAATTATCAGATTTTTAAAAACCCATAAATAATTACTATAAGTAGTGGAAATATTAATAAATTACTACAAGAAGGATAATAAATCATCTAGATAAATAAATATGTAGAATCTGAGTCATCACATGATACAAAAATGATGATCATTTCATGAGTCTATACCAATTCAGAGGTATAAAAATTACAATGTACAAATATATGGAAACATCGAAACAAATAAGAAAAGACTAAAAGCCTCCCCCACTACCATCAAAAGCATAATCGTGTTCCTCAACTCCCATACAACAACCTAGTTTTGAAAATCAAACATCAAAAGTTGGGTGCTTCATTTTTTATTCCTATATTCTTGAAGTCTGTTTAGGTACCATAGTCTGACAGAACTGGGTTTGAGATACACCTAGTAGACAACCAAAAAAGTTGTCTAGATGTATCCTGTATATACATATAAAATTAGTAGTGTGTGGATAAATATATGATTAGAGAAACAAATAAATAAATAAACATCATTTTTGGTTCATCCTGGGATACTTAATTGATACTTCCTACATCATCCTTAGGGGTGTATCTCTAATAAAATTCAACCTATAAGGATAAGGTATATAAATGAATTTTTATATATATTTGTACTATTTATACTACTACATATGTATGTAATACCTGACCAGGCCTTCCGAAGTCAAGTGTAAACATGGATCGATCACAAACACATTGTATTTCTAGGGGATGCATCCTTAAACATAATAAAAAGGAAACCAATATTCGTAATAAAATAGTAATATTGAGTAATAAATAAATAGGAATCATGAGTTCCAAAAAATAGGCATCTTAAGCCCATCCATGATGATCTATAAGAAAAACCCAAGTATCTCTCCAGGATTAATATAAATCCCCCACCATTGGACTCCTTCCAATGTGATCTGTAATTGTAACCAAAGTATCACTGTCAACATTGTTTAAATTAATAAACATATGATCATGTCCATTGTATTCCATATAGGGAACTACGTATCATTCATGGAATGGTATAACAACATTATCCATTAATCCCTTCGAAGATATTCCACTTGCGAACTAGATATCTCTCATGAATAATGTAATAAAAAAATCATCTTGGTGAGCCCATACAATGTTATATATAAAAGAAACCATGTATCACATCTAGTGCATTAAAAATTATTTTTAAATTTTAATATATAAATATTTATTTTCTTCTCTATGGTGTCCCTATGTCTGGACCCTTTGATCGCCCTTATCCTGATGTTAGGGTATGGGTTTTTCTAGCACAAATGCCCATATAATTTAAGAAAATCAGTATAAATGTAACAATAGGCATTTCACATATCACAAAGGGTGGTTTTGATCAATTTATGGTGTGAGGCTCTTCTTTCTTAAAGGATGAAAAACACTTTGCGGTGGATCACATTTGGTGGTCACCCTGCGATGTTAATTCAGGGGTCTTTTGGACTATATTAAACATTTGTTATTATTTTATTTAAATTATTATAAATTTTGGAGCTTTCCCTAGAAAATTTTGGTGTGAAGAACAGTGACTCAAAATAAATAGAATGAGTACTTTTAGTAAAAAAATAAAACCACCCTACTTAACTTGTTAGATGACCACTCATTTAGTATTTTCCCTTTGTTTGGACTAAATAGGATGAAGATATAGGAATGAAAAAATTCCCATAAATAGGGAATATTATCTAACACTAAAATAATGTAGTAGATTGTGAAATAACCCAAGAAAAGAAAAAAGTGGATCCAATCTCTTAGTGGTGTCTAACCAATCTTATATATGGTGTCTCAATAAATTTCTAAATAGAATAAAAAATAATAATTATAGGTAGGAGGATAAAAGAGAGCACCATAATGCACGAATACTGATGTATATAAACATTGGGGTGAGAAAATGAAACGGGGTTTCCCCTATAAAAAAACCAATGACATATTCACAATGTGAATATTTTTCACATCGAGCTAGGTTAGCCAAAAGATGGTTATCGGTTCAAGGACGCATGGTGACCCTTCTTTTTCAAGGAAATGAATGGGTAGAGAAAATACCTCGAGCCAATGTTCGACTACCAGGCGCGATGGCGCTGTAGTAACCCATGCCATACTCCCAGGAAACGCTCGAACGACCTTCAACCAAAGGGTACCTGTACCCAAAACTGACACAGGTGGGTAGGTAGAGAATACATAGGGGTGAGATAAAACTCTCTCTAAGGAACTCGGAAAAATAGCCTCGTAACTTCAGGATATGCGGTGCCTCCTCACAAAGGAGGTCGCAATGACCAAGCCCAGGCGACTGTTTACTAAAAACACAGGTCTCCGAAAAGTCGTAAGACCATGTATGGGGGCTGACGCCTGCCCAGTGCAGGTAGGTCAAGGAAGTGGGTGACCTGATGACAGGGGAGCTGGCGACCGAAGCCCCGGTGAACGGCGGCCGTAACAATAACGGTCCTAAGGTAGAGAAATTCCTTGTCGGGTAAGTTCCGACCCACACGAAAGGCGTAACGATCTGGGCACTGTCTCAGAGAGAGGCTCGGTGAAATAGACATATATGTGAAGATGTGGACTCTCTACACGTGGACAGAAAGACCCTATGAAGCTTCACTATTCCTTGGGACCAGGTTTGGGCCTTTCCTGCACAGCTTAGGTGGAGGGCGAAGAAGGCCTCCTTCTGGGGGGGCCGAGCCATCAGTGAGATACCACTCTAGAAGAGATAGAATTCTAACCCTATGGCAGGACCTACAGGCCAAGGGACAGTCTCAGGTAGACAGTTTCTATGGGGCGTAGGCCTCCCAAAAGGTAACGGAGGTGCGCAAAGGTTTCCTCAAGCCGGACGGATTGGCCCTCGAGTATAAAGGCAGAAGGGAGCTTGACTGCAAGACCCACCCGTCGAGCAGGGACGAAAGTCGGCCTTAGTGATCCAACGGTGGGTTTTTTATCATCCTAGAAAAATCCAATTCAAATCATGTATGGGTGGTTCTATCCAGTCCAATTAATATCATGAGTTGAATTCATGGAATGAATTTAATTCACAACATGTATTGAATTCATGCCTTGTAAATACTCATTGGGTATGTCCATACCAATTCACATTGTGAATTGAATTTAAATCATAAATGTAATTCATGTTAGGAAATAGTTCAATAGCGATGATACATACCCCTTATACCATCCTTTACAAAAGGAAAATAGACGGATCTAAATGCATGATTACCTAGTATAAACCAAAATAAAAAAAATTAAATATGGTTCAACCATATTTTAGGATATATATTTATCTAAAAACCAATGAAGCTACAACCACCGCTCCTTAAAAACTTTATGTAAGTTTCCCTATTGAGGGTGGAAAAACATCATATGAGAAATGCTCCAACCATTGAGTACATACATTGGACTATCCCTCCCCCTCTCTCTCAGGCCTCATCCTATACATGGTTGTGTATTCATATAATTCATACTTGAGAAAATTACTTACCTCAGAGATCCTTCATTCATTGATCAAGGATATATACAACATTTTCCTAAAAGGAATGATATACATCAATTTCACCCATATTATGTCACTATGATGTTGCAATTTTCGAAAACTTGTCAAAATATCTATAGTGACTTCATCCAATTTCTACTTAAAATGGAGAGAGGATGAAGAAGTCCCACATTCCACTAGTTCTAATCCTTCACCTGTTGATAGGTAGAATACTATGTGAAAAAACAAAAAAAAAATCTCTTCAAACATGACCACTAATACTGATGACGTATATCCCTGGGTGCACTACTGAAATAGAGTCAATGAATTCCCACATTAACCCTTCCATATATTTTATGACACCTAAAATCAACCATGATGGAGAAGAGTCTAATTCTCATTGGTAACCCATCTAGGTAGTGTATCCTCAAATAACACTCCCTCTTTTAAAAGTAGGCCCTTGGGACTTTATTTTGGTCTCATCCACACCCTTACTATAAGGGATGATGTCACTACCAAAGCTCCCCAAACAGACAGTTCATGATATTGCGGAGCCTCTTACTGAATATCATAAAAGACTTCCACCAACATCCACTCACTAGTGGCCTCTATTATAGACTATTTCCAATCCTCCAATATAAAATAATAAACAATCCAATTTCCCTTTATGTGTGTACAATATATTTAAAAATAAAATTACTTACTGTGTTTAACATAGCCACACTATTTGAAATTCCAGTCTTGCTGTGTAGAAATGTACTTCAAAATTTTGTGGTGCGTGTAAGTGAAAAACAAATCTCCCAAAATATAATGCCTCTAATATTATAAATCATGAACCAAATATTCATGTTTTAGGACATTCATATTGTAATTCCTATCATAGGGTATCACCTTTCAGGACCCATATAGTACAACCTAATCCCCCTATATCATAAATAATATAAACCTAATTCTTGATGATTAATAAGAAATTGTATAGCTTCTGCTTGAATGATGAATAATCTAGATTAGCTATAAATTGGATCTTCCTTTCAACTCTCAAAAGGATTTATTTCATGTGTATTCCCATAAAAACACAACTCCTTTTTTACTAAATCTTATGAGAGGTGATTCTAGGCATGAAAATTACTGAATTAAAATCCTAAAATTTCCATCGAGCCCTAATAAATTTCAAATTATAAATACATTCTTGGTCTTTTCCAATGAAAAAACAAAGCTCATTTTCTTTGGGTCAATATATACTTCTTCCTCTAAAATGATGTGGCCCATGAAGTTAACCTTGTTGATTGAAAAGTATAATTTTTTGAGATTAACATACATCTGGTGCTCTCTAAGAGTATTTGGATTGATCTCACGATTTATGGGATAGTTGTGTAAGGTGTGTGAATACAATGAGATATCATCCATGAAAACTCACAAAAAAATATCCAAATATATATTTAAAAACTGATTTATTAAATCCATGAAACTTTTTAAGATTTATAATGTCGAATAGAATAACTAAGTACTCATACAAGATGCACTGGATCTAGAAAACTATACGTGGTATGTCAGATAGTCTCTCACTACACATGATGGTAGCCAAATCTCAAATAAATCAAAGGGAAAATCATCCCTCCTCCAATCCAGATGAATATTTCTTCTATATGTGGTAGAGTATACTAATTCATTAACTTATTCTGATTTAACTAATGTTAATGCACACCTAATATGAGGGTACCATATGCCTTATAGGATAAAAGGATATTTGAACCCCATGATGATGTATTAGGTTATAAAAAACCCTTATCTTTTAAGTTGTTTAACTGGTTTTTTAGTTTCTAGAACTTTGTAAATGTCATCGAATAAGATGGAATGAAAACTGGTTAAGACCATATCACTATGCTAATGGTGAACTCTACATATCCCATAAAAGGTAATATAGAGAAGTCATTTGAAAAAACTACCATGAAATGATCCACCATAAGAGGTAATTCCATATGTTGGATTCTATGATCACTCGTAAAGCGAATAACCATATTATTTGTCACTACACCCATACCATGATACTGCATTCTAGCTCGACAATCCTAGATATCCCATTCACCGATATGATCATAATAATTTACCCTTAGTGATTTAAAAGACACCATTATGTGATGGCAATTGACATGGGTTTTGTATGAAACTAACTAGTACATACCAAGTTTGATATCACATCCTATCATCTTGAGGAAAAATATTCTAGAGGAAGATATATCTTCCAAAATAAAGACGAAAATCTGAGAACTAGTTTATATACTCTAATCATGCTCTGATGGGAGTATTTAAGGTCATAACACCACAAAATAAACTAATTCCATCCTAAGGATCTCCAAAATTTCAATAGAGAAAAAGGAGAATGAAAAGACTATATCAAAAGGGGATAAAGATATAGTAGATTATAAGACAATAGTACCAAAAATTGTAGGAGGCCCAATCTCTGATCCAAAAGAGTAGGATGCACTACAAACATCTTGACATATCTACTAGCCTGATGTACAACATACCTAACTTGGGAAGGTCCGCTCAATTGGAGTGATAGATATAAAGTGTATCAAATTCTTCCACAAAAACCTCCTCATTCTAGTAATATGATAGTATTCCAACGCCCTACATAACATGGAGACACTGATCCTATACTTAAATATGATGTCGGTATAAATCCCTTCTCATGATGAACTAGATGGATTATGTGGAATAAACCTTAAATTTGACCCATCTAGTAGTAATCTTGAAACTATATTGGGTCCCTCATGTATTTGGAATACTTATTGTCATCTCTACCAAATCATTGACACAACACATAACTATTGGTGCATATCATTTGACCTGTACTTTCACCATGAGAAGACTTGAAGCGAAACTTCCTACTATAAGACAATCTGCCTCCCTAGCAGGAAGGTGAACTACCCAGACTCACACCACCATCGTCCTGTATTTTTTCACAAAGTGATGAGAGATTTTTTTAACATATCTAATATGGTTTTCAACAAGAAGAAATTCACCCGCAATTGGATATTTTAAAAAATCCTATCCTCAAACCATCACACATTCATCAACATGTCATTTTTAAAAGACTTTATGAAATGTTGAATCTTAGTAAAATGAACTGAATACTTCATCAATTATATGACACCCTTTGGTAGGTGTATAAACTCCGTAGTGTAATATTCTCCCAACATTTACATAAACAATTAGTAATAAAATACTATCTGGACACCTGTCTAGACCATTCCCTAATAATGATCATCCTGAGATGTAACATCCCACAATCATTTAGAAGAGTCTCAAATAATATAGGTGGTGATCTTGATCCTCTACTTGGAATGAATATCAAAATACTCAAAGATAGAAATCATATCTTCCTTCCATGATGTTATAGCCTGAGGACCACTACATCCAAAGAAGCAGGGAGTATGTTGCTACTGATATTCTCACATCAAATTTTCCAATGTAGGGATAGGTAGTGAATCTCCCTATATATAATTAAAAATGTGAAATAACCTATCTCAAAATAAAGCATTGGCACGTAGTGGAGGAAGAACATGAGGTTCTTATAGTGTCATTACTGGAGGTAATAATGTTGGCTCAAGTCCCACCACCTCCAAAGTATGGTTATTAGCACCCTCCTGAAACATGAATCGTGGACATCATGGCGTAATATCTCTACAATTTCAACACACACACATTAGATATGATTTAAAAATATATAGAATCAAGATGACAGGAAGGAAATGGTACACAACCTTCCTATAAATGTGACACACCTCACTTATGGTTCTTAACTCTAGGTCTAGGTGACAAGAATGGTCTAAGAAGATCATAAAATACACTTACATTTTCCCACTAAGAAGGTCAAGTTAGGTTAATGGAATCATATAACACCATAGGTTTTCTAGTATATATTTTGTAAATTTTAATATTTATAAAAAACCATTTAATATTCAATTGGCATCCCCATTTAGTGGTAATAACGCAATTTAAAATTTTAGATTCATTTAAGTTCAGAATAATTTTATATATATTATGTTCCAATCAGATGTGTCACAATTCCCAATTATAAAGGCCCATACTCTTTATAAATTGAAATTGGTACATCATGTGACTGCAAATAACCCATAAAACTGGTATCAAAATGTAACAGGCCATGTAAAATGATTTTATTGAAAGAATAACCATTCCTAATATATAGATATACATTCTTAATAGATTATAATTGGAAATCATGAAATCAAATCAACTAATATTTGAGTCCATGGAACCAGTCATCCATGAATCAAACATGGAATAATTAGTTAATTAAGGTTCTATAATTAATCTATATGGTAAAAAATTATCTAGATTGATGCAAAAACATTAATTAATCTGATTATTCTATCCCACCAACACGTTTTTGTACATTTCCATATATAATAATAATTTCTCTATAAGAATCATAGGAAATACACACAATGAATCCAATGAGATATACATGAATGGAATGGTATAATGCATGACATCTGAAACCTTGAGTACCTATAATAATTAATGAAATGATACCTCCTTGTAGAACTAGGACAAGGAAAAATAATTCCAAAAAATAAAAATAAAAAATAATGACATTATAATACATGTGCATCATGCAATGGTTAAATCAATATTAATATAACATGCAAAAACCAGAATAGCAATATCTATACCCAGGTAGGCTGGGTTTCCCATGTACATGTGTGAGGTACTCATAGGAAAAAACTAATTAGAAAATTTTTATATGTTTCTAATATCATATCTAACACAAAAATAGTAAGAAAAGAAGGAAAAATAGTCCATGATACAACTTTTTAGCATCCTAACCTTGATTTCATGGAGCACTACCCCAATCTGATTGTCCAAATATCATCAAGTGTTCCTCCCCATATACAGAGGCTAGTGACTTTCTGTGAGGGTCATATATAGTGCAATGGATAGACTTTACCCTCATGATCATAGTATTACACAATATTAAATAATTATGATAAGTAGTGGAAATAGAAATTAATGAAAAGAATCAGAATAATAAATCATCTATATAAACAAATAGGCAAAAGCTAAATAAACCTTTGATACAAAAGTGATGATCATTTCATGATTATATACACAAATTTAAGTACATGAGATATAAGGTACATTAATTTATAAGATTATAACAATTATAAAAAAAATATTTATCCATTAGAATCACAACCACATGCTCGATCTTGTTTGACCATACTTCAACCTAGTATTAAAAATAAAATATCTGAAGCTGGGAGATTCCCTTGGTATATACTTGATTTCCTAAAGTCTGATTAGTTTCCATTATCCTCCTGAATGGGGTGTGAGATATACCCAGTAGGCATCCACCAACTATTCATAGAATTATCCATTTTGTGTGTATAAAATGATCTCTGTGTAGGTAAATCTATTAGTATATCAATAAATAAAGCACATCAGTCTGAGATCCTCATGAGATGCCTGAATGATACTGCCTACTTCAACCTAAGAAGAATATCATTTAACCAAAGTTATCCTACAAAGATAATGTATGTAATTGAATGTGTGTATATAAATATATTATAATTATACTAGAACATAGTTTTGGAAAACGTGACTATGCCATCATAAGTCAGGTGTAAACATTGACCAAAACCAAGCACGTTCTTTGGATTAGTAGATGCATCCTTGAAGTTAATAAAAGTGAATCTAGATTTCTATTAAAAGAGGAATATTGAGTACATAATAAATAGGAATCATGAGTTCTTAATAATGATTCATCCAGATCCCATGCAAGTCTATCTATAAGGATGAACCGAAGTATATCTATAGGGTCACTATACGCATCCATCATCATAAGTGTCCATACAAGGTGATCCGTATGTGGAACCCATGTATCACACTTTTAATATTCTAAAGGAATAACCCTTTGACCCCATCCATTGTATTCTATATACAGAACCAATTATTTCTCATGGAATGGTATGAAAATATTGACTACAAAGTCCATTCAAGGTATTGTACTAAGGGTTCCGGGTATCACTCATCAGTAAAGTGCATAAGGCATCCGTCCGATTAGCTTATCCAATGTATTATACAAAATAAATCAAGTATCACTCTTAGTACATCAATATTCTTTTGAATATATTAATTTATAAATATCTAAAATACCATCCAAAGAATCTATAAGTTAGGACCCATTTATCTCCCTTTTCCTAATGTAAGGTATGGGTTTATATCACACAAAAAGTCACACCATTTAAGAAAGTACTATAAATATTATGAGGTTAATTTCACAAATCACTATTGGTGGTACCTAACAATTAATGTAATGATGAAATCAGGCCTTTATAGGAGGCACACCCTTCATGGTTCCTTATGCTAGGGTGGTCACCCAATGATGTGAATTTGTAGATATATATTATTATATTAAATATGGGTTGTAATTTAATTTAATTTATTATATATTGAGGAATAATCACCAGAGGTGTCTAAATCAGGGTACAATATCACAAAATAGATAAGATAAGGCTTTTAGGTAAAATAACTAAAATTCATAACTTAGGTTTGTGGATGACCACTCATCTAATATCAACCCTCGATTTGGTTTTAATTAGAATAAAATAGAATAATCATCAAATTCACTAAAAATCAGGAATGTTAGATCACAACAAGATATCATACAAGATATTGGAATAAACCATGAAAAGACGACATTTGATCGAAGATATTTATACTGGATATCCAAAATGTTGAACATTGGATTTATTAGAGTCATGATGGAGGAGAAATAAATGAACCTAGGTGGGAGGAGAAACGTGAGCTCTTCCCTGAAACGCCCAATGTGTCCAATGTTCCCATGAACATAAGTTATCAAAATTTTCATAAATACATCAATTTATATGAGTTGTGATAATATTTAATGTTAATATTAAATTATACTGATTAATACACACATTTTTAGATAGTAACATCCAATGAAATATGGAAATATGGGATTTCTCTTGACAATCCTATTATCATAACCTCCTATATTGGACAATACCAAGGGAGAACATCATGAGAAGATTCCTCAATGTCATTGGACCCTCCTAAAACTAATATCCTATATTGTCTATGTATTATTGGAAAATTTCATCCAGCCGTAGAATAAGATTCAAGAATAATGTCAGGGAACCTCTAGTCTCTAATAATAGTAGGAAAATTCAATTACATTTTGGCGAAACATATATTTTAATGAGATTGTCACATAAAAATATGATAAAAATGAATAATAAATATGTGATATGAGAAACACTGTTAATTATTAAAAAAGTTAACAATATAATTATCAAGTTGGTTATTGAGAACCAACTCTAATAGACTCACATTTGTACTGAATCCAATTAAAAATAGCATTCACTGCACTATCTCTCACATGATACGCATGATTATACAGAGAAAAATCCTATTTATGGGGTCCCCTATGTTATAATCCAAGGATACCATACTCCCTATAACGTTACCTTGTTGGGAAAAATCCATGAAGAAATGAAACATCATAAGTATGAGATTTTTTCCTTTGGTGTTCCATTAATTCTTAAAAATATCTACCACAATAGAGTTATCATAGTAATATATGTAGGGGTTTTGACTATTGATAACCACATCATGATCATATATGAATTTTTGAATCCATACATCCTACTTGGATACATATGATTCCACAATATACTCGTACTATGTCGTAGAATTGAAGAAAAATGGATTCTATGAAATCTTATAGATGACGGATCCTTTATATAGAAAAAATATATATCCAGACTATGACATCCTGTCATTTCGATTATTCTAGAATATAGAATATATATAACCCTTATTGAAGAGATATTCATCTCCGCTATACAATTGGAACATATACTTAATTCACATTATATACTTAAGGAATGTCTTGACATTAATCAATTATTATTCACCTAGATCTACTTGATTTCAACCTACAATTCTCAAATCATAAGAAACATAAATCCTTATACATAACCTAGCTATAATATTGATACTATCATAATAATTATGAGATCTTAATCATTCTCTCTCTTTCATACTTTGTCTAAGGGTACATGTTTTTATAAAGATTCATAACATGTGACAGTGGAACCAATAATCTCTTTGATTCTTCAATACTTAACCTCCACAGTGTATGGTCAACGTATGTACCTTGACATAGTCTGAGCATCCCCATAGATCTATCATGCATGCTATTTATCACCAGAATGTTGGATACTTCACCTAATTCCTTCATGGAGAATCACTTTCACAACCATTCATTAAACTCTTGTAAGTCTAGTATATCATTTCTAATATGTAATATTCTATCAATATATACTCTTATAAAAACAATTTTACTCACTCTAAACATCATGTAAACACGTGGCTAACATTATTTATTAATGAAATAAAATTAATTTATGTCAATATCTAACTGAATGATCTATATCCTAGATTCATTATTTAATCCATAAATGGATCTATGCAACTTTCATACCTTTATTGAATTTCAAGGGGTCACAAAAAACTCAAGTTGTTTCATATGCGCGTTTTCTTGATGGTTCCAGTTAATGAATGAAGTTTTGATATCAATTAAAAAACTCACATTGTCATGGGAATATTCTATTGAAAACACAATTTGGATGGATTTAAACATGGAAACTATATAAAATGTTTAATTAAATAATGTTCCTTGACATTGTCGATAACCCTTATCCACTAGTCAGGCATTATAGGTATTAACATTACCTTTCATGTCCATATTTTTCAAGAATATCCTTTTATATATAGGATTTTTTATATAAACTAGAAGATCATTTAAAACCCAAACCAAGTTTTAATACATCAAATCCATCTCAGAATTCATGTCTCTTTACCATCCTATAGATTCTAATCTCTCTACTAACTCTTCAGAGGAGAGGGGCTCATTATCATTAACCAAAAATGATTCACCATCATCGGTGACTAGAAAAATATATCACCCAGATTCCCTTACCTCTCTATAACTCCTATGTGGTACTTGTGTTTCAGAAAAACCTTCATCCCTGGGGACCTATGGAACTGTTTCTTATATCATCCATTTCAAATCATGAGCATACACTTTACCAATGTTAATATTTCTCCAAACACCCTCCTTGAGGATGATTTACTTTTTAATATATATGACATTCATTAAAATAGTAACATTCTTATCAGAAGGGTTTTATAGGTTGTATCCCCAGGCTTCTTTGTGATTCCCTATAAGGATACACTTATTTCCATAGGGTGCTAGTTATTTTCTTGATCTCGCCTTAAAAATCTTCTTGAAACTCCATGCACAATCATGTGACAAAACTTGTTAATTTCCACTCTATTACGTGAAGGGAATATCATTTTATGATTTAGTTGGTACTTAGTTTAGTAGGTATAATGTCGTTTATAATGCATATCATCAAAAGTATAATGGAAAACTTTTGTGAATCATCATTGACCTTCCCTTTTTCTAAAAGGAGTTGTTCTTCCTAATAATAAACAATTCTACTATGGTGTACAAGGTGGAGTGAGTTGAGATAAAATCACATAATCACGTATAATATCAATAAATTATTGGTAAATATATTATATTCCTTTATATAATAAAAGACTATTTTTCTTCTTACCATGTTGATTCTCAACTCCGTTCTTGAATTATTCAATCTTCTCAAAGTATTTATACTTTTACCTCATTATGATGATATATCCATACCAATGAAATTCATTAGAAAAAGTGTACCAGTTTCATAATCCACATCTAGTTTTTAACTGAAAATGTACACACACATCAATTCATACCAATTATTGATGATCAATGGCCTATTCACATTGATCATAGAATGATGAGTTGTTTGTCTTTTTTGTAAATAAGAATGTAATATTTCAAGTGGATTTATCTCAAAATAGTCTAAATTACCATCATGATAGAGATTTTTCAAACACTTATCCCTTATGGGACAAGGAGACCAATACAAAAACTGTGTGTCACATGAGTTGCACATATCAATTGTGTTATCAATATCCAATATTTGGCTTTTGTAATTCAATACATAAATAATGTTTTTCAATTATTTTATACCATAACATATGATATATTTTTAAAAGTAGAACCATCATTTCCACAATAGAAAATAGATCCCTCCATATCTAAACATGAAACATAAACAAAATTCCTAGTAACAGTAGAAACATAATAATAGTTATATAAAACAAAATCAATCTTATTTGATATGTGAGGCAGTCTCCAATGGAATGATTAACTATCCTCACTCCATTGGGGTCTTGTAGATCCACCACCAATCTTGAACCCATACAAAATCAACATGGTATTATATTTGGATACAAATGTGAGAACCAAATGAATAATATATAAAACATATAAATATAGATTGGTTACACTTGATAAAAATCACACATGAAACTTCTCAATTAATTTTTAGTTTGGACAAATCCCTCTTCTAGTGGCCAAACATAACTCAAGTAGAACATAATGCATATTTTTCTTTTCCTTTCATCTTGAATATATTATTCTAATAATGATGGTTCTCTGGTGACAAAGACTTTGGATGAGTCATTGGACCCTTATACTTGTTCTTATTTTTCTTATTCACCGTAAGGAAAACATCATTGTCGCACCTCATGTCTTTAAAAACGTGGATGATAATTGTAAGAAGTTCTAACATTGTCTTATAACTATTTTACATATCATAATTCACAAAAAAACAATATAAATTTTTGGGTATTTAGAAAATAATGACATCTGTGTACAACTCATCAGGGCCCCATAACCTAAGATATCTAGGTACTTAGTGTATCCAATAATCTTGACTACATGTTCCCCTATTGGAATCAACTCTCTAATCTTGTACATGAATAGGACAATGGGGATCTCATATATCACTGATCTTACCTTCTCTTGTCAATGATAAAAAATGTGAGAAACTCTATATATGCATCCACATCCTAATATTGATATAAAAGATCATTGGACATGATGTATAATATAAAATATCAGAAATTCAATGCTTTATCCTCATGCTTCAGATAGAAAGATACCTCTTCCTCAATAGCCTCTTTGGAAAAATACATAGGATGTGGGTTTTCCATCACGTTCAATTTCCATTCAAGTTTTTTTATAATGTGAAAGATCTGATACCATTCATAGAAATTTTTGGCAGTTATATGGTTATCCTTATCATGTATGAATCACATTGATTTTCTTAATAACATTTTATTTTAAATTTTTTCAAAATTAAGAAATAATTAGTAGTTGTTTTTTAAAAATAATAATAATAAATTTAAATTCATTTTAATTATTTATTAATCTCTCACTATTTCTTCAAACCATGTATCCATAAACATTAGTTTTGGAATATCTTGTCTCTTACACATTCTGGTGTCCATGATCCATATTTTATTCTTATAACTCGGACATGGGCCTGAAAATATATACGAAGAGTATTAAGTAAGTATAACTTGAAAAAAACATTATCTTATAGTTCCCTGATCTATTGAATGTATCCACATTCCTAAAATTTTGATTTAGGGTTTACTAAATATTTTCCTCTTAGTTAGACTATTCCAACTTGGGTAGTTAACCCATGATGTAAACTAACTAAAGTCAACATAAAAATAGAAAGAAACAATTTCCATGATAATTCAAATTAACCCAACTTGGGTTGGTCAATAACAATGGAATGTAAGGTCAATTATATCATAATTAGAAAAAGGATAATAAAACATAATATTTTAATTGAGTGGTTTTTATACTTATGTGTAAAGACCATTTTTATCTTTTTACATTCCTTGTTAACATTTAAATTTATTTTAATTATGTCAATAACCATGTCTAATAAATCATTTACAAATTATTCTATTGTTTCTTATCCAATATTTTATTATCTTTAACTAAATTATTTGGTGATCATGCATCCATCATAGAATAAATAAAATAACATGTAAGTAAGAGAAAAAAATTATAAATAGAATGGTCATGAGATTTTTCTAGTGGATGATAATCCAATCCTCTACCCCAAGGAGAAAAACCATTTATATGGTATTAGTTCATTTTATAACATTCGTCCATTTGTTCCTTTATATCACCAATATTGGTTTTCCCTTGGCTCTATGACCCAAACATCCTCCACTCACATAAGAGATTCATCCATAAATAAGATTTAACGCACATTTAGGTGGGGGATCCCATGCATTTGATAAAAGGGGATCTACGTAAATGAAATCATGGTCATGAAGGACCTTATATAATAAGGAGGGTTTGACACACAAACCATCATTAATAACATAACGTATATAAATTAAAATAATCAAATAAAATACAATGAATGGTGTAATAAACATAATCATCCACCCATTATTTGATGAATGTACATTTAAAAACTTTTTATCAATTACTTATATTCTTTATTTAATTATGATTATATTCCATTAATTAATCCATTGAACCCAATTTGTCTTAATTCCATCCAAAATTCCTTAACAACCCATCATTTATAATTCAAAAAAAATTACTCTCATTTAAATTTAATTAATTAAACATGTCTATGTGGAAGAAACCTCATGTGTTCATTGATATTTTAAGAAAAGAAATATTTTATTATATAATTTTTAATCATATCATGTGGTTTGTACTATTGAATGAAATAAAGAAATAAAACATAATCAATTGGTTTAATTATGCATATAATTCTTAATTCAATAAAAAATTCTAGAACACTACCAGTAGAAGACTACATGACGTGTAGTATTTTACATGGTGAGTTGTTGTCTTCTACCCACGTACAAAACATGTTAGTCTTTATTTCACGAATCTGATACATGAAATTATTAGGAAACCACATTTACTATTTAGAGGAATCAAAAGTTTTAATCATTAATTTATTACTAATAAAGTTCCCGAATATGATGAAATTAAGTGAAAATGATGTCAGATTATTAAAATAGACCATTTTAACTAAAACTAAATGAAAACACATATTATCAATCAATCAATGATAAATAATTATAAATTAAACATGTGACCACTCTGATACCACTTTTAGGTTTCAAGTTCAATAGAAGCAGCAATTGAAGGTATGATCAACATAGATTTTTGTATAAAATCACAGATATTCATTGCTTCGTATGAGCATAAAATCATGTCCAATGAAAATAATAGATTAATAGAATACATTAATACCCTAGAACAGTGGGGATAGGGTCCTCACATGTATAAATTAATTAATTGATAAGAAGATATATAATTTCCTTAACTTGTAACTCCGTCTTAATTGATTATCCAATGGAATAGATTTCATCACACCATCATTGTGTTATTGGAATGAATTGAAAACTCTATCCAGTGATGATCTACACATGCACCACAATTTTTTACCAACTCCATTGAATCACTAGGTGTTAGAATAACTAATCCTGATAATCTATTTATTGACAGTTAACTATAAAAATATTCATATCATAGAAGGAGAAATCTTGGTTCTCTCTTGAAAATGTTCATGGCGCGGAAGAGATATATATTTATAGATCTATATATATATCTATAGATATATCTGTCTAGATATATCTCTAGATATCTCTATCTGAATATATCTCTATAAATATTTTTAATATATCGATCTAGATATATCTTGAGATAACCTTATAGATATATCTCTCTAGATAAATATCCAGATATCATTATAGATATATCTCACAAGATATATCTATAGATATCACTCTAATACACTATGAACAACAAAAAATTCTCTTTAGTAAAGTGATATATTATGATATAATTATAAATAATTTTATATTTATTGTTGATTTTTTAGTGTTGTAAAGTTACATGAAATCCCATACCTATTTCTAATATTCGGTATTAATCTCATTTCTAGTAATAATAATAATAATATTATTATTCAGTTGACACATGAAATACATTAACAATATAAATAAATATAAATTATTTTTATCAGGACCATTAAAAAAGGTCTTCTCTTTTTCCTCAACATTTATCAATCCTATACTAATGAATATTTTATTAAAAAAATGTCATTTCATTATTTATATAAGAAATGTATTAAATATTTTATTTACTGTACTGGTAAACCAATATTTTTTATTTTTTATTTAGGTCACTTTATTATTTTGATTGACATCTGATTAAATTATACAAATATACCAAACCTGAATAAATCTTATTTATTCTTACTTATTAAATTCATTTCTTGAATTTAACTCACATTGTAGATACACATAACGTGTGACCCTCTAAACCGCTTTCTCTATGGCATTAGGCATAACCACCTAAAATATGAAGTTAGCTTCTAGCAACATGTCATGGAATCCATAGATAAATGATATAACTTCTCAATGACATGTAACCTCTTTAAATCATTAACATGTAATATAATGATTTTCCCACAATAGCTATAATAATTAATGTTTCATACCAATTCCATCAACCTATACACATGATTTATCTTTATCAGAATATCCAAAAAAACTCACCCATCGAACACAATGGACATGGATTTATATAAACTTTTTTATTCCATCAAAGGGTTTGATGTAACACCCCAAGATTTCATAGTGTGTTATTTCTTCAAAATAATTCAATAACTTGCACTACACGCAACACCGAGTTCAATCACACCATGACTTACAAAAAAAAGGCATTCAAAAGAGGTTATGAATAGTATTATATAAATTTTAAACTTTATATAATCCTTATAATTTTAGAATCCATATTATGAGTTTCTTAGATATAATGCAAGAACAAATTCATTTTCCGTGTTGCCCTTTTATCAACTTTTAATAGTGAACCCTTTTTAAATACAATATTTTAAACTTTTTGACTAAATGGGGACATCAAAAATTTAAAATGAAACATCCCAAGCTTCCACGGTACACTTTCTTTGAATAATACAGTAGCGTGTGTTGTTCGCAACCTTGAGTTTTAACACACACCACAACCAATCAAACTAGCCGTTATGAATAGTAATACCTACTTTTTGAAATTATATATATTTTTTATTTTAAAATGGACTTCATTTTTGGATTCGGAATATCTAATTTAGCCTAAGGTGAAATTTTGGTACATTTTGGATAACTTTCATATTTTGATGAATAGTGAAAATTACTAAATTTTAATTAAAAACAACTTTTTTAATCAAAATAATTAATAGTGATAAATTATGAATTTTAGTAGTTTTAAAGTATATTTAGAATATATTTTTACCATTTAATATAATTTCTGGTCATTGGACATAATTTTACAATTAAACCGAACATAAACTAGTGTCAATCTTTTGATAGTTATTATCTCTTAAAAACACGCTTTTTGTTTTGACAGCGGGAATTAATTTTAAATTAATTTCTGCCACTAATGTGTTTTGAATTTAGGAAAATGGATTCCATATTTGGAATCAGGATGTTCAAATTGTGTAAATAGGTAACTTTTATTTTTAGACATTTTGAATAATTACTGCGGTAAATATTTTATTTACCATGGTTAAGGGTAAATCCGGTAAATAAGGGTTAAAAAATAATATTATAATAACACTAAATTACCCTAAAACGCGTCTTAACCCTATTGGTTGATACATGGTCGACCATGGGCATCTTTGGGTCTATTTTGGGACCCCATGGATCCACTTGTATGTGATAATGACACTTTATTTTAATTAAGTCAAAATGAATACAAAAATGACACAAGCATATATCTTTTAGAAAAACAATTGTTACGTAGGGTTATATATGTTGGATTTTAGATTATAAATATTCATTAAAAATATAAAACGATTTCCTACATAATTATTTTTTATTTATAATTTTTAGACATTAAATAATTTATTTTATTTATGACACAATGATGATGCAGTAATTAATATAATAGTGAAAAATTAAAATAATTGATATTATAAATACCCAAATAAATATAATATGAAACTTCTAATGAATTAAACTAATTTTATAGGATAATATGATATATTATGATCGATTTAATTGACTTTTTTCGAAGTAATCAATCTGGTATGAGTTTCAAAAAAATCAACTATTGAATAGTGTCAAAATTGACATAAAAGAGTTCTTAAAACAAATATTATATTATTAATTGATATTAAATTCCTAAAAATCTAAGGTTCGGCCAAGAGACTTATATCATGATAGGTTCATCATTAACGGACCACTTGGGGGTCTCTTGGATGTATATAGTAAGTTTATTAACCATATAATATAAAAATACAAAGAGATATTGTAAAAGTGAAACTAATTAACTTAGAGTTAATACTTAAAGATAAGGTTAATATAAGTACCCAAACCTGTCCAAATTCTATTGGTTGAGTTTTTTTCGACCCATACCCACCTTAGACTTTGAATAGTCAACTTTGGAGCCATTAGAAACCGAATATGAATTTATTATAAATTAATAATTATAGCTTTTCCAAAGGTGCCCCTCACCCCTCTTATAAAAGGGCACTCCTCCTTCTCATTTCTTCACACCTCTAAAGCCTTTTGGTTCGGCCAACCTCTGCCCAAATAATCTCCCAACATCCCTAAATACAACCTAGAGGCCTTAGTTTGATCAGAAAGCCAACCTAAGGAGCCCTTTTGGTCAAATAAAAAGGAAGAACCCGAAGAAGAGGTAATGATTTCACCACCCTTTTCTAAGTTCATTTCTTCTTCCACTTCTTCTTCCTTTGTTCTTACCATTCTAAAATAATAAATCCAGTATCTCACATATACTGTGATGTTATTATAAATATGGTACAACCATATTCAGTATTCTATCCTCCCTTTGAATAACATGTCACCATACGTGCGTACGTACGGCTTACCGTCTCCACATCGTGGTGTAATTGTTATTCAATATAATATTATTTGGATGGGTATAATAATGATGTGTAACTCATGTAAATAATAAATATAACATGTTAATGATTCTGTATATATGATATACCATCCATTTATATATTATTTTAATATCAAAAGAATGATATTGTCGCTCGTGCGTACGTACGGACTACCGTCTCCACGAACGCGATGAGATTCATTCTCCATCGTATCCATTCAAGTATAATTATCATTTGATGATTTAAAAATGATTTTTATGGAATTGATATAATTCTGGATTTGAATAATATACAACCTATCCTTTACAAACATGTCTTACGTAACAAAACATATAAACGAAAACGAGTAAGTTAACACCCGAAACAACGATAATACTAAGATATTATTAACAAAGCAATGTTAAAAGATCATATATGATATCATATGAATGCATATGATTCTTGTATAATTTAATAACAATTATTTCACCATTATACAGGAGGTTAACCTACCCCAACCATGGAAAAGTACAAGGTAAGGGTTTACTTTACAACCTCTTCATTATCCAAGGTTGTTTATACGTAATAATCTACTGGGATCTCTTTATCATCCACATCTATGTTTCTTAAAAATGTATTTCAAAACATTTTTACTATTTACTAGAATTTGAGTTAAAGTCATTTATACCCTTTTTGACTTTTATAAGTGGTTTATAAAGGAATCTTTCGGTCGTTTTCAAAACAAGGTCCTTTTTAACCTTTTCGACAGAATTAAGGTAAGAATGTTTTTTTAACTTATACGGCGGGTGCGGTTATTTTACGCCGTTATAAAATCTTCAAAGCTTCCCTTACAAGATTACAAGGATATTTTCAAAGTAAATGTTTTATTTTATAATTATGTGACTTTTAAATGATTTCAAAATAAATAATTTAAGAATTTCAGAAAGGTACTCTTTATCAAAATCAGAATTTTAAATGTTTTAAAGATTTATCTTTATAAATCTTTTTAATTAATGTCTTCAAAATGGTTTTTTAAGGATTTATTTATATGGACATGAATGTTTTTAAAAATTTTAATTCCTTTCAAAAGTTTCAAAGTGGTATGGGACACTTTGATTCAAAAATCTCTTTTTAATTACTTCCTTTATAAATGTGTGAATTTTAAATGATTTCAAAAAAGGAGATATTTCTCTCAAATAGTTTTGATTTCATCTATGTCAACATCCTTTGATGGATTTTAAGCTTATTTGAAGATGATTTATTATGATACAAAACTTCTATATTGTATTGAAGGTTTTGTGACAATTTTGACTGTGGATGTGCTATTTTTATACCATTCATAGTTTATGGTGAAAGTATTGACATTTCGTATGCTAGTTTTAATACGAATGTTTATGTTATGTTTAAACCTTTTCATATGGGAATGCATTGGACTTAATATGTGACTGGTGGAGCCCGCTATAGCTCCTCGATGCATCGGTAGGTCTCATGAGACAAACTAGTGTCTTGGCACAAGGCCTTGACAAAATCTTATTTGTAGTCTTGGCACGAGGCCTTGGCTATGTGGTTATGATAGTCTGGCATTATGCATTCCAACATTATGAAAGTGGTTATTGATTTTTGCATGTGATTATTCGATTAGTAGAATATCCATGTGAATAAGTAAATGGAATTATTTCATTTTATTTATGTCATACCATGTTGAAAGTTCATGTTTAAAAGGCTTTTGTTTTAGTTATACATTGACTTAAATGTTTATTCTTATTTATGAAAGTTTCCACTATATTGTTATCCTTACTGGGCATTTGAGCTCACCCCTTTTCTATGTTTTATTCTTCCCAGGAAGTGAAGATGTAAGTTATGAATGACCTGCAGGGATATTATGAGTGGATTATAGTGTGGACTGTGGAAACATTATGTTGTTGTAGTAGTTTTTCATTTTATGATGTAATCTAAAACTTATGAATATATCTAGTGTTTACAAGGCTACTAAACCAATCGGTCTTTCGAGATTTGATCTTTCTTGTGATCATGCCAATGTTATGTAATTAATGCACCGACTCTGGGCAACTGGGGTCGGGGCGTTACAGTTGGTATCAGAGGAAGTTTAGTACAAACCTTGGAAGCTAGATTTAGATAAACTCTGATTAGAGCACGTAGACCTAAGATGAACTTTGAGGATTCGTATATAAGAACTTCCTAGAATTTTGGTATTGTAGAGATTTTGTGAGTTTTTCGAGCAATACATCCCTGTCTGGATACAAGCAGGTAGAGGCGGGTCTGGCACAGATGTACCTAGGGGTAAAACTCGAAAACACCGCTTTGAGCTAGACTCGAACGGGAACTGGTGCACGACAACGGGCCTTGCTGAACTCTTGGTTACGACACTCCCGGGGGATATGCTTAGGATAATTCTCATTTTCTTTACAAACCATTATGAAGGGTTTATGAGTATATACATCCTCAAAGGATACATTTTTATGATTATGGATTATATACATAAATAGTTCAATTTATGTTAAGTGTTTTATAAGTATGGGATTATGTATTTTGATTCATAAACTGATCTAGTGTATGCCATTGTTTAGAAATGGCGCCCAATAGAAGGAATGAGAACTCCAGAAATGCACATGATCCAAAGAGAAGGAAGGATCATATCTTTGATGGTCTTAAGCTAGGATTTATAAGAGAAATAGTCTCCCATGTATTATCATCATATGAAGAAATAATATCATGTGTTGATAAGATAAGTAAAGAGTTTACTGAGTCCTATGGCTTTGAAGGGAAGCAAGAGAAGAAAAGGATGGAAGAGAGAAAGATGGATAAAGGGAAGAGGGAAAAGAAGAATTTTCTCATATGTGGTAACTGTGGAAAGAAACACCCTGGAACTTGCCTGAAAGTAATGGGAGTTTGTTATAAGTGTGGAGGAAAAGGGCACAAAGTACGTGACTGCAAGGGTAAGAAAATGGTTTCAAATGTACAATGCTTCATTTGCAAGGAGTTTGGACACTACGCGAACCTATGTCCCAGTCATCAGAATATGCCGCAAATGATGTTATTGGATAATAATCAAGTTATGATACTACCACAGATGAAGAGGAATGTTTAAGGTTCTTATGTTGATTATGTCAATTGAGTGTTGTATCAACAATGTACATGTTATAATAATTATGGAGTATATAAGGATTGTATTGCAATACTATTTCATTAAGGACTTGAGATTGTGTGGAACAAAGAAAAGTGACTCAATAGTAGGATAAATTTTTGGAAAATATATGGTTGAGAGAATGATAAATCATAATATAGTTCTGATACTGAGGTAGTGATTTTGGAATAATATGTGATTGTTTTGGATAAATTGGATATTCTTGACTACCTTGGAACTGATTAATGATTTGTATATTCCATCATTGTTGGGGTTTAAAACATTTTTGGATTAATGAAGTATATCCAGCAGTCTATATGGAATAAGGGAGCATGAATGTAATCAATAAGGAATATGGTAATACATGATGAAGGTATTAATATGCTATTACGGGGTAAAAAGGATCTATATTATATTTACCTTCCTTATAAATGTTGGACTGTGAGTTTGGACAGAAGTATTTTGGATAGTTCTAGTTTGGATTATTTTGGATTGCCATAAAAGGACAACCCGGAGGTCGGGCGGCAACCCGTCGCGTCCGGCAGGGCTGCGAGACTTGAACCTGCAACAGAAGGGCGGCAAGGGTGTATCACCTACCACTGGCCCACGAGATGTCCGGGATTAAATAATGTAGTTTTTATTAAAATATCTTGTAGATGAATTATAAATTCGTTTATTTTGGAACCCTATACGAATAGTGTAAATAGAATTTTTACATTCTATTATCTTTTAGAGTGAAAGATGAGTTTGTAGTAGAAATTTATTAATGGATAAAACTCTAATTATAATGTAAGTATATCTCATTATGATATTGGCCAATCTCATAAATAAATTTCTCAACATTAAGAAAAGCAACTTAGAACAAAAATGTTTTCCTATATGGTACCTTAAATCATCACTAATTTATGGCTTTGGGATTGTTGGCCTTTTCATAGCCATGTTCTCTACCACTCTCCATCAGAGAATTGATGGTTATATTTTTCTTCCATATCCATATTTTCCTACATGGAACCCTAGTATGTGTTATTTTCGGTAATCTTCATACATTCGACTCTTTATTTTAAATAGAGGCCTCATTAATTCATTTTTCGATGTGGGATTTCTACTAAGATATTTTGAAACGTCAAAAATGTGTTATCCTAATACCCTATGTTTTGTTGAACCAATGGTATTTCAAATCATCATAGATTGATGATTTTAAGGACCTCAATTTTATACTTTTTTGTGATTGATGACCTCAATCACTACCTATAAATATTTACGTTTTTCCTCCAATTATATGTCTCTAATTTCCACCAATGTTCTCCTAATAGAGATCATAATTTGGTGGTGATCCTTTCATTTCTCTTTTCCTCATATTAAGACTAAATTTTAGTAACCAAATTTCCGATGTGGGTTTTCCCACAAATATATTTTCTATTTTCAACTTTTTATTTTCGAAGAACAATTTCAAATTGCGAGGACGCAATTTATTGAAGGAGGGGAGAATGTAACACCCCAAGATTTAATAGTGTGTTATTTCTTCAAAATAATTCAATAACTTGCACTACACGCAACACCGAGTTAAATCACACCATGACTTACAAAAAAAAGGCATTCAAAAGAGGTTATGAATATTATTATATAAATTTTAAACTTTATATAATCCTTATAATTTTAGAATCCATATTATGAGTTTCTTAGATATAATGCAAGAACAAATTCATTTTCAATATTGCCCTTTTATCAACTTTTAATAGTGAACCCTTTTTAAAAACAATATTTTAAACTTTTTGACTAAATGGGGACATCAAAAATTTAAAATGAAACATCCCAAGCTTCCACGGTACACTTTCTTTGAATAATACAGTAGCGTGTGTTGTACGCAACCTTGAGTTTTAACACACACCACAACCAATCAAACTAGCCGTTATGAATAGTAATACCTACTTTTTGAAATTATATATATTTTTTATTTTCAAATGGACTTCATTTTTGGATTCGGAATATCGAATTTAGCCTAAGGTGAAATTTTGGTACATTTCGGATAACTTTCATATTTTGATTAATAGTGAAAATTACTAAATTTTAATTAAAAACAACTTTTTTAATCAAAATAATTAATAGTGATAAATTATGAATTTTAGTAGTTTTAAAGTATATTTAGAATATATTTTTACCATTTAATATAATTTTGGTCATTGGACATAATTTTACAATTAAACCGAACATAAACTAGTGTCAATCTTTTGATAGTTATTATCTCTTAAAAACACGCTTTTTGTTTTGACAGCGGGAATTAATTTTAAAATAATTTCTGCCACTACTGTGTTTTGAATTTAGGAAAATGGATTCCATATTTGGAATCAGGATGTTCAAATTGTGTAAATAGGTAACTTTTATTTTTAGACATTTTGAATAATTACTGCGGTAAATATTTTATTTACCATGGTTAAGGGTAAATCCGGTAAATAAGGGTTAAAAAATAATATTATAATAATACTAAATTACCCTAAAACGTGTCTTAACCCTATTGGTAGATACATGGTCGACCATGGGCATCTTTGGGTCTATTTTGGGACCCCATGGATCCACTTGTAAGTGATAATGACACTTTATTTTAATTAAGTCAAAATGAATACAAAAATGACACAAGCATATATCTTTTAGAAAAACAACTGTTACGTAGGGTTATATATGTTTTATTTTAGATTATAAATATTCATTAGAAAGATAAAAAGATTTCCTACATAATGATATTTTATTTATAATTTGTAGACATTAAATAATTTATTTTATTTATGACACAATGATGATGCAGTAATTACTATAATAGTGAAAAATTAAAATAATTGATATTATAAATACCCAAATAAATATAATATGAAACTTTTATGAATTAAACTAATTTTATAGGATAATATGATATATTATGATCGATTTAATTGACTTTTTTCGAAGTAATCAATCTGGTATGAGTTTCAAAAAAATCAACTATTGAATAGTGTCAAAATTGACATAAAAGAGTTCTTAAAACAAATATTATATTATTAATTGATATTAAATTCCTAAAAATCTAAGGTTCGGCCAAGAGACTTATATCATGATAGTTTCATCATTAATGGACCACTTGGGGGTCTCTTGGATGTATATAGTAAGTTTATTAACCATATAATATAAAAATACAAAGAGACATTATAAAAGTGAAACTAATTAACTTAGAGTTAATACTTAAAGATAAGGTTAATATAAGCACCCAAACCAGTCCAAATTCTATTGGTTGAATTTTTTTCGACCCATAACCACCTTAGACTTTGAATAGTAAACATTTGAGCCATTAGAAACCGAATATGAATTTATTATAAATTAATATTTCTAGCTTTTCCAAAGGTGCCCCTCACCCCTCTTATAAAAGGGCACTCCTCCTTCTCATTTCTTCACACCTCTAAAGCCTTTTGGTTCGGCCAAACTCTGCCCAAATACTCTCCCAACATCCCTCAATATAACCTAGAGGCCTTAGTTTGATCAGAAAGCCAACCTAAGGAGCCCTTTTGGTCAAATAAAAAGGAAGAACCCGAAGAAGAGGTAATGATTTCACCACCCTTTTCTAAGTTCATTTCTTCTTCCACTTCTTCTTCCTTTGTTCTTACCATTCTAAATTAATAACTCCAGTATCTCACATATACTGTGATGTTATTATAAATATGGTACAACCATATTCAGTATTCTATCCACCCTTTGAATAACATGTCACCATACGTGCGTACGTACGGCTTACCGTCTCCACGTCGTGGTGTAATTGTTATTCAATATAATATTATTTGGATGGGTATAATAATGATGTGTAACTCATGTAAATAATAAATATAACATGTTAATGATTCTGTATATATGATATACCATCCATTTATATATTATTTTAATATCAAAAGAATGATATTGTCGCTCGTGCGTACGTACGGACTACCGTCTCCACGAACGCGATGAGATTCATTCTCCATCGTATCCATTCAAGTATAATTATCATTTGATGATTTAAAAATGATGTTTAAGGAATTGATATCATTATGGATTTGAATAATATACAACCTATACTTTACAAACATGTCTTACGTAACAAAACATATAAACGAAAACGAGTAAGTTAACACCCGAAACAACGATAATACTAAGATATTATTAACAAAGCAATGTTAAAAGATCATATATGATATCATATGAATGCATATTATTCTTGTATAATTTAATAACAATTATTTCACCATTATACAGGAGGTTAACCTACCCCAACCAAGGAAAAGTACAAGGTAAGGGTTTACTTTACAACCTCTTCATTATCCAAGGTTGTTTATACGTAATAATCTACTGGGATCTCTTTATCATCCACATCTATGTTTCTTAAAAATGTATTTCAAAACATTTTTACTATTTACTAGAATATAAGTTAAAGTCATTTATACCCTTTTTGACTTTTATAAGTTGTTTATAAAGGAATCTTTCGGTCGTTTTCAAAACAAGGTCCTTTTTAACCTTTTCGACAGAATTAAGGTAAGAATGTTTTTTTAACGTATACGGCGGGTGCGGTTATTTTACGCCGTTATAAAATCTTCAAAGCTTCCCTTACAAGCTTACAAGGATATTTTCAAAGTAAATGTTTTATTTTATAATTATGTGACTTTTAAATGATTTCAAAATAAATAATTTAAGAATTTCAGAAAGGTACTCTTTATCAAAATCATAATTTTAAATGTTTTAAAGATTTATCTTTATAAATCTTTTTAATTAATGTCTTCAAAATGGTTTTTTAAGGATTTATTTATATATACATGAATGTTTTTAAAAAATTTAATTCCTTTCAAAAGTTTCAAAGTGGTATGGGACACTTTGATTCAAAAATCTCTTTTCAATTACTTCCTTTATAAATGTGTGACTTTTAAATGATTTCAAAAAAGGAGATATTTCTCTCAAATAGTTTTGATTTCATCTATGTCAACATCCTTTGATGGATTTTAAGCTTATTTGAAGATGATTTATTATGATACAAAACTTCTATATTGTATTGAAGGTTTTGTGACAATTTTGACTGTGGATGTGCTATTTTTATACCATTCATAGTTTATGGTGAAAGTATTGACATTTCGTATGCTAGTTTTAATACGAATGTTTATGTTATGTTTAAAACTTTTCATATGGGAATGCATTGGACTTAATATGTGATGGGTGGAGCCCGATATAGCTCCTCGATGCATCGGTAGGTCTCATGAGACAAACTAGTGTCTTGGCACAAGGCCTTGACAAAATCTTATTTGTAGTCTTGGCACGAGGCCTTGGCTATGTGGTTATGATAGTCTGGCATTATGCATTCCAACATTATGAAAGTGGTTATTGATTTTTGCATGTGATTATTCGATTATTAGAATATCCATGTGAATAAGTAAATGGAATTATTTCATTTTATTTATGTCATACCATGTTGAAAGTTCATGTTTAAAAGGATTTTGTTTTAGTTATACATTTCCTTAAATGTTTATTCTTATTTATGAAAGTTTCCGATATATTGTTATCCTTACTGGGCATTTGAGCTCACCCCTTTTCTATGTTTTATTCTTCCCAGGAAGTGAAGATGTAAGTTATGAATGACCTGCAGGGATATTATGAGGGGATTATAGTGTGGACTGTGGAAACATTATGTTGTTGTAGTAGTTTTTCATTTTATGATGTAATGTAAAACTTATGAATATATCTAGTGTTTCCAAGGCTACTAAACCAATCGGTATTTCGAGATTTTATCTTTCTTGTGATCATGCCAATGTTATGTAATTAATGCACCGACTCTGGGCAACTGGGGTCGGGGCGTTACATTTGAGATATAAACTTCTATTATAGGATTGAAGGGATAAATATTGAACAAATTATCCATTAATTCTATATGAATCATGATCTACCCAACATATCCTACTTTATCAGGACCATATGTTTCATTATTTTCATCATTACATCAAAGTATGTGAGTTGTTATACTAATTAATGTTAATAATAATGTCTAAGGATAAATACACACATTCTCAAATAGAAACAACTAATGTCATATGGAAGTGTGAATTTCCTATTTATGGGTCTATTATTATAATATCATATCATTGATATTACAGAGGGAGAACAAAATGAGAATGTGTTTTATGGTATTATGAGCCTCTTTCCCCTAATAACCTATATCATCTATGTCCCATAAGACAAGATCATCCAACCAATGAATAATACATGAGAATAATTTCATGGAACATATACATTCTCATCATATTGGGGATCATTTATGACCATTTAGTGTGATATATATATTATTTGGATGTTATCACATATAAATATCAAGAAAAATAATAATCAAGATGTGATAAGAAAACTTATTTAATTGTGAATGACATGTAATAAAGTACTAAACAAGTTGGATATAGTGCCCCAAATCTATCATAAAGGATATGGGAGGGGATGTAAGAAATTTATTTTGATAGGACAGTGATGAACCAAAATACTTTGTATGTTTGGATAAAATATGAGTGGAGGTTTGCTTTTGTATGTGATGGGAGGGGTACTTTTGGAACTCCATAAAGTATTAAATTAATATAAATCATTTCTCATGAAAAATGGCTCCAGAATGATAAATTTAAAATATATGATAGGGATAGGTCAATATCCCATAGAATAATAAAATTTGGTGAAATTTATACTCTGATTTTACCCTTACCTTTTTAACACCCATTAACTATATGTGAAAATTACCATGATAATAAATTTTATAGTCCTCTGGGATCATGATAGTTACTATAAAGGGATATTTAAATAATAAATGGACCATGGTTGATATTATGAACCATATCAAAATAAATTTAATGGATATATAATATTTAGGAATGTTATATTATTTAATAAAATATTATTTATTATAAAATAACAATAATTACATTTTTGGAAGTATTTATTTTATTTAAATTTCAAAAAAATCTGAAATAAAATAATTAGAATCAATTAAAAACCTTATAAAATAGTATATTTATTTATAAAATTCAATGAATATTATAATTATTTTAAATTATATTACATTTAATATTTTAAAATCATTTATGTTTTTATATTAATTTAATAAATAGTGTGTTGGTGTTGCGTAAGAACTTAAGGAAATTATATAATCACCAAAAATTATAAATAAAATATCAACATGAAATGAATTTAATTATTATAAAAATAATATTTATCATTCATTCAAAACTTATTTTTATCTCTATGAAAACATATAATAGATATTAAAATGCAAGAGTTATGGATTTTAATTTTTATACTTAAAATATTATATAGGTTACCTCCATTGAAAAGTGTCCCATAAAAAAAATATATAGATCCCAAGGTCAAAAGGGGTGAACTAATGTAGTACAATAATATTAAAGATAAAAAAATGTGACCTTATCCCTTATTTTTAACCATGGTAACCATAATTTACCCATTTGACTTAGTGATAATATTTTACTGTTTTTATTATTTATTATGCCTAAAAAATTAGGGGTGATTAATAAATAATATTAATTATTATGATTAAAAATATGTAACAAATAATTCTAAATTACATATATGTTAGTGGTAGAAATTATTTTGATAATAATCTAGCAAAACATGGAGAAAAGCAATTTTTTATGAAAATGAATTTTTCATGAAATAATTGATATTATATTAACTTTATTACTAAAATGAATAATTATATGAATTTTAATTAATATAAAAATATATATAATATAAAAAATTGATTTAAATATTTATTTATTAGATTTTATTTAAATTAATGAAAAATCAAAAACTTTATGCACTTAAAAATAGTTTTCATAAAACTGTGTTTTTAAGCACAAAAATTATATATCAAAATAATGAAATTTTATCAATATAATGTAATTAATTATAGTATTATAAAAATAATTTCATATATCACTTTAATACCAAATATAATTTATAATTGTACTTTTAAATTACTCTATATAAGGAAAATTAATCAAAGTATTTGAAAATTCGGTAATTTTAAATATTTACTGAAAAATCAACCATTCTAGAAATCTCCCATTACATCACCCTAAGTGAATTTTCAAATAATTATTTCAAAACTTAATTTTATTTTATAAAATAAATATTCTTCAGGTTATAAAAATGATTAATAATATTTTCTCACAGAAAGAAATAAAAACCATTTTTTAGGAAATCATGTATTTTGAACTATAAAATGTCTATTAAAAATTGGGTTATTATATCCTAAAAATTCATCAATAAATTTATTTTTAGTACGAACTTAGAATGTATATAAAAAATAGGTAAATTGTATTCCTACCTATAACATTCATTTATGGGACAAATCAATCTTCTTTAAATAATCATGGGTTTTTTAGGCTTAGTATTGCATGTCATATATGCTATCGAGCATAGATTTCGTCTAAAAATATCAAGACATTGCAAAACCAACCTCTGAACTTATAGAATTAACTTCTAGAACAATGATTATTTCAAGTTATAACATTTCAATTCTTCTCTTATGTACCTCCATGATTGTTTTTTTCCTTGGATCTAAACTTGAAATGTTTTCACTTACCTTGGAGCTACATACGTTACATAATTTTACAAACATGATAGTGAGGGGAACCAAATGATTAGTTAGGTTTTTTAAATAAAAAAATTATGGTCATATAGTTTCTAACATCAAGGCGGATCCTGAAAACGAATCTTTATCGAGTCTTCTTCTAGGGCCTTTACAAAAAATTACTATTGTACGATCACCATCCCCAATGAGATCATTGATGAGTGCGAAGAGAATATCTAGAGTAATGAATTATGAGAAAAATAAAAAAAATTGAGACGTAGAATTAGAAACCGTGCAATTCCCACGAATGGTAATATCCAACAACTTAGTATCATCCTGACCTGATAATTTTCATGTTGTAGAATTTTAAGGGATGAGATTACAAACTACATTTTCTTTGGGAGTGAAATGAATTACTCACTTTGGTGCTCCTTCATGGACTTCTCGGTATTCTCTTACCGAGCAATGAAAATTCTCCCATTCCACAATCGATGGTTCCATGGTGTGGTTACAACTACACTAGAGATAAAGGATAGAACAATGGTTTTATTATCCAGAATATGGTGGATTTGGGAGGCGTATAACCTAGAATTCTTCGAAGGGATGATCAATCGAATGACCTTTTTGGTCATTTTCACAAAAAAAACCTTCTTCATGACATGAATAGGTTAGCAATGAACTAGTAGGAGTCCCCCACTCTCAAATTTTTTACAGACTAGATTCTCACCACACACCTCAGTTCCTAGAACATTTCATGGACATTGGGTTCACTGGAACCCTCCAAGGTCAGTCCTCACGCTCAACATGAATAGATCATGATTCTCCGGGGTTATTCATGGAAATGACATGGTATGAAACTCATAGGGATCAGTAATCTTTTACTTTAACTCCTTATTTGTCCCCATAAACTTCCTTCAAGCTAATGGTTTTTAATTTTTCACGCGTCACCAACTTTTCATGCAAAAGAACATGTTTATGGAGGCTATTGAGATGGACTCTCTCATTCTTTACTATTCCCTCTATAATGAGAGAACACCCATGGTCAGTCAGTTATATATCTTGAAGGATTAAAATCATGATCTATCCCTAGATAGAAATCATTCAGACTTTGCAGGAAGGTATTCATGTCATGTACTATATTGCCTCTTCAGCGGTCCATACCACATGTATCCCATGATTTTATCTGATTAATTCATTTCCCCATAAGGGAATGAAATTTCGTTATGGAGACTCCCTACAGTTGAGTCATTATTGGCGTCCTTAGCTGGATCCATGATTTTATAATTGTCTTTTGTATTTCATTTTTAATAAAATAATGAATATAAATAACATATACATTTATTTTGAATATATATAAATTTTAAAAAATAATTTTGATAAACTTGTTTATGCTTAAAAATTGAACAATTTTTAAATTTGTATTTTATTTTGAGGAACTATGTTTATTTTTATTTAATAATAAAAAGATATATTAACCCAATATTAATTATAAATTTATCAAATAATATTTTTAATTTACCAAAATATACTTTTCTATAAAAAGAGGTTTCATAATATTTTTTATTTTTAATTAAAAATAATTTTTTTTAATTTTAGGATTTGAATAAAAACATTAACATCAATTTTGGGATTTATCATGGATACATTAACATGAGATTATTTTTTGGTATTTTTATAAATTGATTAATTTTTATATAAACTGTGAAAGATACTATTATGAATAATAACATGACTTTATGAAATTATTAATATAAAACTACAAATTTGAAATATATAAAACCATTTTCTATGAAAAAGTAGGTATTTAATAATATATTTTATAATTTAAAAAATGTTTATTTCTATTTATAATACCATATTTGAAATTTTATAAATTAAGCTATATTTTATAAATAGATTTTTATTAATAAATTATACATTTATTATTTTATAATAAATTTATATCAATTATATGATTTTTAAGAAAAAAGTAGATTTTAATTTTGTAATAATTATGTCCAAATTTTATAATAAGGTACATTTTATTTTTTGGATAAAAAAAATTTCTTTGCAAAGACTTATTATTGTGTAGAAAAATAGAAAACTAAAAGTGAGTGACTTTTTAGGTTAATGACATAGAATGTTTAAAAAATGTTTCTTTTTGAAAAGTGGAGGTGTGGATTTTCCTTATCCACTTTATAAAGAATTAAATTTTCAATTTGTTTCCCACTTCCGTTGATAGTGACCTCAAAATATGTAGATGTTTTGGGTATTTAAAAACATACCACTCTTTTTCACTTATAAAAGTGGAAATCCTCTCCTCAAATCACGTCACAATAAAATATCTAATGTTTAGACCTAAATCTACTGAACGAAATCTTCTGAACTACTACAAAAATCAAGAATGTTAAAATATTATTAAAACAACATAAATAAAATTTTAAATCCCATTTAAAAGGGAGAAAACCCTTGAATATAGTATATTATAGATAATTTGATAAAGTAAGGAAACAATGTATGAGTTTATTTTTCTCAAATTTGAATACCTTGATATGTTTTTAATTGTTACACCATAATTCCATTTAAATTGTCTAAATACAACCATTTTTTCAATTTTTATCATGATCCTCTTATATTTAATGGTATTCAATAATCTATTTAAATAAATACCACTCATAGGTTTTTGATTCAAAGAAAACTAATAACATACATTTTTTAGTCTAAGGTAATGGCCATCCGCATGCTCAAAATAAATATGAAAAATAAACTTTTTATCATTAAATTAATTACATTCTTCATTATTATTATAAAAAATAATTAATTATTTTAACTAGATAATTAATTACTTCATTTTATCTTTATATTGATGTGATGATTCTCAGATAAATCCATCACAAGATGCACCATGATAAACAAAAAAATTTATTGGTATTTAAAAATAATTTTGTAGAATTATTTGAGAATTTATTAATTCTAAAAACGAGTTTATATAGTTTTCACACCAACTGATAACAATTTAATTAATTATTAATGTTGCATTTCATTAATCATTATATAATTTGAATTCCATTCAATAGTGTCTAAATACACGGTTGGTACTAATGAGAAAAATATTATGTTGTTTTTTTATCATGCATCCAGAATAGACATAGATGGAATTAGAATGATTCATAGCTGAGATACACGGAATATACTTTCAATCTATGTGTCATGTTTATCTCGTCGTTTCTTTGTGAAACTCACATGTTGAATCAACATGTTTCTTGGACATAGAGACTATGAATTCATAATGAGTGTACATAATTTACACTATTTTAATCCTGTTAATGTTACAAACAGTCAGTCTAATGTGGTTTTTTGTCACGTATTTGACAACGTGGTTAGTTAAAATTTCACTTATAAATCATATAGATGACATAATGTGTTTTCTCGCTACATGTTGTGTAGTCTAATAGACTATTTTTGATGTGTGGTCTGATCAACACATGGTGTAAATTAAATATGCCACATGTTACTTACAACATTTAATTTCATGTATCTCATGACACATTTAGGTGTAGTGAACATGTCTACATAATTATAACTTTTGATAATATGTAATATAACTGTTTCTACTTTCCAAAACTCATAATCTCCAATCATTTTTAAAATATTATTAATCTATTTAAGACAATATTAAACTTGAAGGAGATATATTAGTATGTCAAAAACATGTTAATTAAACCTTTAATTAAAGATTCAATAGACTATAAGAGAAAGACATATAATGATTATATATAATAAAAAATGATTAATAGATAATAATAAATTATTATCTGGCCATTGTTATACCACTTGAAGGTTCCACGAATATTGGAAGAACCTATTATTTAGTTTACATCTGAATTTTTTGTTGTAATCAATGATAAAAATGAGATGTACATGATGAAGAACATCCTAACCAAATAAATTATATCAAATATTAATTGTAAGAAAACTATAACCATGAAAAGACAATATTTTCAAACATGAATTTTTTTAAATAGTTACCTATTATATAATTATCCCTTAATTATTTTTTCTTAAGAAGTCCAGTAGTCAAACCATCCTTTCATTAAATGAATCTATGGAAGATTAACTCTTGTAGTTATCTACACATGAACCACGAACCATCGATTAGTATTGTAGGAATCTGTTGTTAATAGCACATAAGATTCCATAGCTTCCATTATTCATCATCGATCATCCTATGAATATATTTGGTTGGATATACGCTACATGTTCTCAATATAATCAAGAGGGTTGTACAGTAGTATGTAACACCCTAACCGTAGAAACCTAGAGTCTGTTCCTTACTTTATTTAATTGACATGATTGCGAGGAATTAAATCCTGAATGACTGATCAATTTTAATGTTTTGGAAAACCAAATTAAATACGTGATACCCATATTACATTTGGATTTAGAGAATAAAAAATGCTTCATAATAATTTGAAATGAATTGTTTCCTTGAAAGATCATTCAATGATTTCTTCTTCATATCATAGGGAAATGGAACAAAATAAGGGTGAAATCAAATGCTCTGTAAGGTTTAGTATAAAGGAAGAAATGATGAATCAATGAGAATAATAATCAAGTGAATGTAAATTAATGAACACCCATTACATGTAAATATTTGTATAAGGAATAACCAATACAGAAAGGTAGATATCTTAAACATGTTCTATTTAATCAAAAAACTGAGAATAAAATGCTACCATAGATAATGTAAAATAAAATTTCATATAGATAATATTAATAAATGAATTATAAATAAATTCATTAATCAATTATTGGATATAATGTTTCTCAATAACATGATACCTTTACCATCAACTTATATTATCCAGACACATTAGACTACTCTGATTCTCCCAACAGATTCATCCCATGAGACTAGTGATGTATCAAGGAGATTGAATTAAAAAGTCCCCAACCAATGTAGTTCATGTACAAAGAATTACTCATGTATTTATAAATAAATTTAATCAATTAACAAGATTCCTTTTCATAAAATATCTATATTGTGTAAAAGATTCAGATTTATAAATATTCCCTCAATTAATCAAATAACCATCAGAGTGAACATTGTATGTGAAAATAGTACATTGTTTATTATTAATAATATACATTTCATGAGAATATGGATATTGAAGATAAATTGAATTTATATTAAAAGTGATCACAGGTAAGTGAGTGTTTCAAGATAAAGTTAATAATCACAAAAGAAAGTGATATTGTGAAGATAACTTTTACCTATTGGAAATTTTCATGTAAAAGATCCTTAAGTGTGTTGGTTCAAAGTGAAACATAAAATACCATTAAGTATTAGTGAATAATCATATTAAATAGAAATGGGGACGTATATATACTAAAATAAAGTCAATTGGTGTATAATAACAAATAATTATCAATAGAATGAAAAATGAGATGAAATACCTTAACATGTGCTTACTTTTGGGTGAACATCCTTTAACATCCTGTATAAATTTAATGAACATGTTAACAACTTCTAATAGAACGATAATCAAAATTAGTATATTATATATTATGTTATTTATATATCTTTTTAACCATTTGTATGTAATATTTCATTATTAGTACTATTTGACGTGTTAATTCCTTGTTTTCGAGTATGTTTTGACCGGTTGTTTTTGTTATTATTACATAAATCATGATTAAATAGTCTAGATAATGTATTACGTGATTTAATTATCATATATATATTCATTATATAGGTATTTATAATAATCCCAAATATTTGGATATAGGAAATGTTATGCATTATTCATGGAGATGATAGGTCGTACGTATGAATGAAAGATGTTTTCATTTTCATATCTTATTAAAAAACAAAACTTTAATATTATATATTTATATTAAAATTTATGTATAAATATTATATCATATATATATCAAATTTGTTGATTAAAACCATCCATTATACATTACATGTATAGCATGAATGATCACATCACATTGAGGAGGCGGCAGTCCACACGTCCAAAAATGGTGTCATATTATTGAAAAAAATGTAATGAATGAAGATCTGAGTTATATAAGAAATAAAGAATAATTATAAATAACATATATATTATATGTAAACTATTAATCAATCATTATTTTCATCCTTTAATATTCACCAATGGAAGAATGACCGACATCGATTCCTGAGGCGGTAGTTTGTCACACACCAGAAAGATGATTATGTATCCCAATCGATTGATATGTGTAAAACTATATGTATAAATAATAAAATAAAAAATATAAGTATATTTATGATATAGAGGATATTATATAATCTTTATATAAAAATTATCGGATTGGTGTAGAAGCAAATGAATCAAAAGTGGTCATTGATGAGTTTTACCTATTATTCAGATAACTCCTTCTGGATTATACAAAAAGAATTCATCGGTTTATATTATTCCAAAATAAAGGAATCTAGTATGAGGGGATGTATTTTTTGATTCTATTTGGGAATATTTTTTATAAACCAAGCGGATAGATAGGTATGAATATATTGGAGGTATGTTACCTTTTTATAGTGGAGGAGTGTCATTCTTGTAAATTTTTTAAATAGGGAATTCCACCCATAGTTTTTATATGTCAAGTAGATACAATAATGACATAAATTTGAGAAAATAGTGGATATTTTCTAAAAATTGACAAATAAGGTATTTTGGAAAAGTTTATAATTCATTTTGGCCCTTAATTTTAATGATTAGTCCCTTATTAATATATTTTTCTCTTAATTGTTTTAATTAATTTTAATTAGATTCGCAATTTTTTTAAAAAACTATGTTTATCTTATTTTAAATTATGAATTATTATTTTTCCGAATATGGAATAATTTTTTCAAAATTTCAATCATAAATGTGGTCTAATTTTTTTGAAATTAATCTCTCAAATGGGACAAGAACATGTATTTTTAAACTGAAAATATTTTAATGTTAACAGTGTTTTTATCTCTAAATTCAAAATAAAAAATCATTATAATGACATAAGTTTTATTAATTGATGTATAATTTAACTAATCAAACAATAATTTTAATTTTAATTTTAATTAAACACTATAAAATATATATACAAAAAAATAAGTTTTTAGATTAAATATTGTATCTATTACAATTCATTAAAAAATTATAACTATTCAAAAAATAATACAAAATAACCCTAAGATAATTTTGAAATTACCGTTTGAAAAATTAATTTTATTTTTTCTTAATAAATTTATAAAGATTCCTATATTTAGATTTAAAATAGGTGTTCCATTAAATGAGGGTAAAATTTTCTTTAGAAAAAATAGACGTTTTTATGTATAGAATTGGGTTTCTTATTATATTATTTGTATAAAATATATTAGATGTATGTCTAAAATAATTTATTTAATATATAAAATAAAATGTTCATTATGACCATTAAATTAAAGTAATTTGATCTATTCATCAGGACAAAACATCTTTATGAGTATAAATGAATTTCCTTTATACTCAATTTGATTTTATATTCATTACTAATTAATTGATAAGTAATGAATTAAAATAAATATTTATATACTTTTTTTAATGATATTCATATAATAAAACTAAACAGCTAGACTATATCTTATTATATTGATGAATAATATTTTTATAATATATTTTTTTCCAGTAAAACTCGATCTTACGTGTAATGAAAACTATCAAACAGATTCTTTCATATATCAAACACATGATAACTCATTGACGCATGAATTAAAAGATATAGAATAGATATATTTATAATAATAAATATATGATAAATTCTAGGGATGTTATATTACTTTCAAATTTTTTGATTGTGTGTCACACACACTATTAAATACATTGTTCATACTTTAGAATTTTGGGGTTCAACATTCTCTCCTCCTTAATTAAATTATGTCCTCGCAATTTAAATTTGATCTCATTAATTATGGGTTTGATATTTTAGAATACAGTTTTTGAAAACCCTGCATCATAAATAGAGTAAATAACACATATTATTAATAATAATGAAAGGTAAATGTATACGTCCCCACCAAAATAATCTTTCAAAAAGTAGATCATTATTGAAAACATTGACCTGGAAGAAAAAATATAACTATCATGTTCTAATGGATAGTGATAGAAAACATGTTCACCTAAATAATAATAAACACAAATAAAAATAACATTGGTTTTAAATAGGTAATTTATATTATAAAAATTATTATAATATGAGTATATTTTGGTTTGAAAACCCTTTTTTAAGAGTTGACTAATTTTCCACTCAATAATTATGTATGGAAATATAATTAACTGATAAATTTCTATCTCATAAAAACAATCTTATCATTTTATTGTTTCAGGAACTATTTCTACCTCATCTGTTAACATAGTTTTATTCACATATTGAATTAACACATTTATATCAAATACCTCATTCAAAGATAGACTTAATCCTTTTCATAAATAGATAACCATTCCAAAAGATTATGATCAAACACAATAGAGTAATTTCCATGGTTGATAATATGACCTAATTTTCATTATCCATTGGAATCATCTATTTGTAAAAATTTCATTAACTCAAAATTAGAATCATATTAATGCGTATATTTCCCTTAACCATGTTTTCCAAATAAGTTCACACTTCTACTGAATCACATTCATGGTTATCAGCACTGATCAACACATGCTTTTAGATATATTATGAAAATGTAAAGAAACACAATCCTTAAAAATTACATAATACTTATAACAATTATATCATAAACAATATACTTTTACAACATTACTAAATGATCCAAATATAGTATTAGATTAATTATTCAACTTTTCCTATATCAATAGCCTAATCTTGACCTTTTTCCAATATAATCATCTGAGGTATATTCTCTTGATGCTTAGGGTATTAATTTTCATAGTTCCCTATCATATTTATAACATAACACTAAATAATATCATTTTCTTTCTTAACTTTGTGTTATTTTTCCTGATGAAATTTCTCTCTTCACATATAATGTAATCCCAATAATTTCAAGCATTTCCTTGGGTGATTATTTCAACAGTATTCAATTGTGGGTAAATACCTATTTCTATTATTCGATTAATCCATTATTTACTCTCACATACTCTCCTGATATTTCTTCCATTTTAATTCATAATACTTTGATACTTATTTCTCTATCTTCAAATCAAATAAAATAATTTCATCTCATGAAGAAACATTTTGAGACATTAGCACTATTTAGAGACTTTTATTTATTCCTTAAATGAAATGTTCCATATTGTATTATGTGTTTCGTCTGAAATCTGTAGCATAAATTAAATACTTGTAAATATGCTTTCATACTCCCCAGAAAATAATTCTTAATTTTTATTTAAATAAGTACCTTTCTCTTTATCATAGTTTTTTTCTCATGAGGAAAATATTTTTCCTAGAATCTATACTTAATTTTTTTTATTCCATTCAAATTATTTCTTCTTCTTTTCTGGTTTTGGGATCAATATCCTCTATTGATATGCATCACCATTGATAAAATACACTACATTTGTACAATTTTACTTTTCTCCACATAACAATGCCATAAATATCTTCTCCAATGACTTAATCCATTTATCAAATATAATTGGATTAGTAGTCTCACAAAATGGTGGGTTAACTCTATCACATAAAGTGATCCAACATAAAATAATATCATTTTTAACATGTTTCTCCATCTAATAATGTTTATGATTCAAAAATTGCTTTAGATTCTATAATATATGCATAACATGTTCATTTCTAAAACTAGCTATATCAACTTCCTCGTTATGGAATCCTCTACATTATCCATGATTATTAATACCATTATTACTTCAAGGAACTATTTCTAAACAATGCCACATACTGGACTAGATCATAACATTATGTAACATAATTTATCGTCCCAAAATGCGTAAAACACATTTCATAAATGGAAAAAACTTCCATAAATAATCTCATAATAATAAAAATGAATTCTTTGGAGATATCATAAATTTAAAATAATTTATAATGTTTTGTAATGAAAATGTGGATAATCCTAAGCATATCCCCCAGGATTGTCAAACTAGGATTGTAGTAAGGCTGATTTTCAAGTATCATGTTACACGTGAGTTATTCCCAACAAATTTTTTTAGCATTGTTACCCCTAGGTACATCTGTGCCAAAATCATGTCCAATTTTAGTATCCAAAAATGGATGTATTCCTAAGAATACACACATTACATCTACCTTAAAAATTTTATATGATGTTATTCAATAATATTAATCAACGTATACATTAGGATTATGTTTGCTAATCAATTTTTTTTAAAATCTAGATTCCAAGGATTATTCTAAACTTCATTTGATAGAAACTATAACACTCCGACCTAAGAATCCAAAATTCGGTGCATTACATTATTATATTGGAATGTTTACAAGGAATAAAATCCTAAAGGAACAATTAGTTTGGATGTTTTTCAAAACGATATTATATACATTATACTGATATTATACTTGTAAATTTAAAATAAAAAATATTACATAATAAAATAAAATGAACTGCATCCTTGGAATATCATTCAAATATTTCTTATTCATATCAGGGGGAATGGATACAAAAATAAGGGTGAGATCAAATGATTACTAAAGGTAATTACAAATTAAGTAATAATAAATAACTGAGAATAATAATTTTTGGAAAGGTAAATAACTAAGAACAAATGTGATGTAAACATATTTATAAGTCATAATAAATATATCATGATAGATAATTGAAACACATTCCATTGAATAAATTAACTGATAATGAAATGAATGCATATATAATATCATATAAAAGATATCACTTATAATAATAATGATAACTGAATTATTAATAAATCCAATTCTTAATTATAAGACATCATGTTTCCTGAGAACATGATTCCTTTACTGTCAAGATCTATTATCAAGACTGTTTAAACTACTTTTATTTGGCCAAATTATTCATCTCACAAGACTATAACTGCATTTAGGGGATTGAATTAAATTTCCCCATACTATATATTATATCTCCAAATAATTACTCATGTATAAAATAATCAATTTAATTAATGAAAAACTAGACTTATCTTCAAATATCCATATTGATTATAGGATACAATTTTATCAGTAATTCTCCAATTAATCACGCAACTGTCAAAGTTAACACCATATGTAGAAATGGTATACATTTTATGAAATAATAAAATAAATTGAATGGGAATATGGATATTTACTATAAATTTAATGTTCATTAAAAATGATCATAAATAAGTGATTTTTTCTATATAAAGTTTACAATCACAATAGAAAGTGATATTACACAGATAACTCCTAAAACTTGGTAATTTTCATGCTAAAACCCCTTGAAGGAGATAATTCAAAGTAATATTTAAAACACCATGAATTGTGATTTAATAATGATATTATATGAAAATGGGGTCACAATATAATACATATTAATTTAAATTTTTGTTTGCTAAAAAATAAGTCATAATAAATGTAAAGTGAGACAAAATTCATTACCTTACACCTTTTTGTGGTTGAATGTTCTTTAAACACTTTTATAAGGGTTTTAAAATTATTAATAACTTATAACAGACGAATAAAAAAAATTCTGATATCATATATGAACTTTTTATGATATTTTATTACCCTTATGTTAGTAATCGTTCATTTTTTTGCTATTGTAGGTGTTAATTGCCTAGTTTTTCTAGTGTGTTTTGATTTTTTGTTTTTGTTATAACTTTTTAGATATTGATTTAATGATATAAAAAATGTAAAACAATATTTAATTATCATATAAATTATGTATATATGTATTTATAAATATCAATAATATTTTCATATAGGAAATGAAATGCACAGTTCAAGGAGACAGTAGGTTGTACAAAAATGTAAATATAGATTCCATTTTATTATCATATTAAAAGAATGAAAATTAAATAGTATATTTTTATATTATAATTGTAGTGTAATACTTTAATCATATATATGTCATAATTTAAATAAAATTATCATTTCTACATTCCAGGTATAGCGTGAATGATTCACATCACTTTTAGGAGGTGGTAGTTCACACATCCACAAACAATGCTACAACATTTCCAAAAAATCTAAAAACATAAATATATTAGTTATATAACAATTCCATAAGAATTATGAATATCATATATATATAGAATAAACTATAAATCCATCATTATTTACAACCATGAAAGGTGTTAAATTGAAGAACGATCGACAACAGTTTGTGAGGCGGTAGTCCGCCGTACACATGAACGATGATTGGGTGTCCCATTTGAGGGATGTTTGTGAAAGTGATGGAAAAAAATACTAGAATAAAAACATATTATTATAATAAATATAATTATTTTATTATACAATCATGATGTAATAATAATTGAAGTGGTGGAGAATTATATGAAACAAAAGCGGTCATTGAAGAATGTTAAATTTTATTCAAGTATCTCCTTTTTGTTTATACCGAACAAATTCTTTGGATTTAATTATAACAAAATTGGGGATTATAGGATGAGGGGAGGGATTTTTATATTTTAAAAGTATATATGAGCCACTAGGAATGTTATGTGGGAATAAAATGGGAGGGTTGACTGCTTCTTTATAGAAGAGGAGGAGTTGCATTCATGTATATTATTGAAAGAGGGAATTACACAAACGTTTTTCCCATGTCAAACGGCTCCAATAATTGAAAAAAATCAGCAAATGTGATGTTAATTAATAAATATGGCAATAAAATGAATTTTGAATAAGATTATAGGTCAGTTTGTCCCTTAAGATTAAGGTTTAGTCTTTGTTAAGCTAATATTTCTCTTAATCACTCTAATTAATTTATATTACATTCAATGAAATTTTTGGGTACAATCTAAGTTGATCATATTATAAATTATAAATTATTCTGATTATGAATATGGAATCTATTATTCCAAATTCAAATAACATAAGTGAAAAAATAATTGAAAATTAATCCCGCGTGTGAGACGGGAAAGTCAGTTATAATGTGAATATGTTCAACATTTCAGTATGTTTTTTTATCTAAAATCAATAAAAAAATGTTCATAATGTCCTAAATTGTATTAATATTTGTAATATTTAACTAATTCAAAAATAAAACAAATTTAAAATATAATTTAAAACTATAAATTATATAGATAAGGCTGTTTTCAATTAAAAATCAGTATTTTTCATTATTCATCCTAAAATGATACTTCTCCGAAAAATACCAAACATTCACTATAGGATAACTATTAATTTTATCTTTTAAAATTAAATTTTATATTTTATATTTTATATTAAATTTATAAAAGTTTCAAAATTTATATTAAATATAGGTGTTGCATTAAAAGGTGGTAAAATTTTCTTTAAAAAAATATAGGTTTGTATGCATAAAATTATGTTTTCTCTTATCTTATGAATATAAAATATGTTAAATGTATGTAACAATTATTTGGTTGAATATATAATATATAAATCTCATTATTATCAATCACTAATATTAATTAATTTAATTCATTAAGATAAAAAGCCTTTTTTAGCATAAAATTATTCCCTTTATATTCAATTGGTTATTTATATTTCTTTATAATTAATTGGTAACCAATAAATTCAAAAATATTTTTACATATTTTAGTTAATACTATTAATAACCACCAATTTGATGAATATGTTAAATCATATTATATTAAATAATAATAATTTAATAACATATTGTAGTTTGATAAAACTTGGTCTTTCGTGTAACACAAACAATCTATTTATTTCATTCTTGTGTATAGTATAATATAAAACTAGGTTGACTGCATTACATGACATATAATAGATTTATTTAAAATATTAAATATATTTTAAATTATCATGAAATTATATTTCTTTCTACACTTCGTGTTGAGTGTCACACACACTATTAAAAGTAATGTTCTTACATTATAATTTTAGGGTGTCACAAAGGATATCTCAATGTTCATTAATGTATTATAGAATTCAAGATCATTAAGTTTTTATAGTATTATCTAAATGTCATTTTGCACAAAATTTTAATTTTATAGGTTTCTTTAAAACTTGTTTTGAATAGCTCCAGTGTTAAAGAAAAATATTTTCCTTCATACCTTTATGATTCTCTTAACCCATAACAAACCTCATGTCTAAATCGCACTATTGTTAATATTACTTAATTGACATGCACTGAACCCATAGATATATGTACATTATTTCCATAATTAAATAAATTATTATTTATTCAAATAATATTTTATCTAACATTTTTCACTGGACCACTATATTTGGTCATCCAATTCTTCTCAGTATTTAATTAGTATTGAAAAATAACTATTTTTTAACATAAATAAATATAACTTCATTATTCAAAAACAAAAAAATAAATATAATATTACCTAAAATAATGAATAAATATTTATCAAACATTCGACTCAAATATAATATCCAAAAATACTAGATACCAAATATATATGATAAAAAAATGGGAATAATTATTAGATAACTTACAAGAATAATATTTCGGCAAAATATAAATTCATATAGAATTTATCTCAGATTCTTGATACACTTAGTTTTTCACCCTCTGGGCTCCTTTATTAGCATAATTCGACTATAATACCTAAAATCCAAGGTTTTCAACCTGAATCATAACATGGAACCTATAGATAAAATGTTAATTCTATAATGACCAAAACAATAATACAAACTTACCCTATATAATATTCTCCATTTATTGTGATATATCTAATCAATCATGTTATATGCTGGTTTCATCAACCTATGTTCTCAATGTAAGATTCTTTGAATATTTAGAAATAAACATTCTAATAAAAATTACATGATAATGTATTTAATCAAATAGTTCTACTCCAATAAAAGTGTTTGAGATATCAACATTTATTATTTAACAAGAGGAAGAAATCATTTCTCATATTATTTATTAATACCAAATTACTAACGATGCACACAAGGTACCCAAATTCTCAATAAACATATGTTATGATGGTTTATATGAATACATAAAAGTTTATGACCCAAGATACATATTAATAATAACCTTAAATTTTAATAATCCTTTAACATGTTCATAGATAGATACATCCAATGACACATATAAATATAGATTTTCTACCCACGATTCATGTTTTCATAATATTTTTTCTTGAGAATACCAAGGATAAAATTCTTGAGAATAATTCCCAAAAAATTATGACCCCATAAAACATAATTCCTATATAATTTTTATCATATCAAATGATTTGATATCGTCATAGAACATGTATTTAATAATGTTATCATGAAACTTATACATCATCAACAAATTTAGTAAATAGTAGGATAAAATGATTAAAAACCATTAAAATATCTTTAATTCATGATGGAGTTAGTTCTTGGATATGATTTTATTGATACCAACATTTAATGATCCATAATGATGCCTTCATTGGATACTATATATCCCAAAAAAGCCACCACATATGAAAATAAATCACACATTTCTCGCATTACCCAAATGTCCTGAAGGCCATCATTTTTATTGTTTTTGTTAATCCTCTTTTCATGGAATTAGGGGGAACCCTAACAAGGCCCTTAGGCTTAGTGATTACATGGTCCATAGACATAAAATACATTACATGACACGAATGTCTTACGGAATTCAACCAGACTATAACTACAAGGAACTTCCCCTCCCCAGCATCTGCATCGTGATGGTAACTCCCCACCATTATATAGCCATCTAGATAAGATTAATGTGAATGAACAGTCTAGTCCTGATGGCATAGCCATACCCTCTCATTCTTCCAAATCAATTTTTTCTGGTCTGGTGAGTGAGTTTGCTCTGAATCCTCCTACGAGGCTGCTATTTTTTATGTAGAGTCTATTTGGGGAAACTGCATATGGCCCGAAGGCCTTGAAGTGGCCCAAAATCCCAACTTACCCAAAGGCATGGGTGTCCCAAAGGCCTCATGAACTTCAAGCCCATACCAGTGCCCCAAGGTGAATAGTTTTGTCTTCCACTATACCAAACTATACCAGTTACAGTACCTGCTACATTAATTGCTATAGGGCCTGTTAAAGTACCTGTGTAGTGATTGCTACAATTCCTGCTACAGTTTTGCTACATCACCTCGGAGATATGCCTTCACCTGGTTTTGAACCGGGGTCTCATGTATGCACTTAAGGATACCTCACCAACTGGGTTGAGGATCATGTTCACATTTCTTACTTTTAATATAGGTTTTTCTTCAATATAATGACAAACAGATTTCAAAGACGATTCCAATGGATCTCTATATCCTAGTTGTAAATCAAAATATAATCCAAATAAAAAACAATAAGCTTTGCACTAAAGGGCTTCATAACTTCATTCATTAGTACCATGCTTATACATGGTGTAATTGATAGATCAAATTTCATGGTCATCAACTCAAGAAATCCATTTTTTATTTTCAATGTCCTTTTCAACTCAACGCCTTCCATCAACTAAAGTTGGTAGTATATAATCCAAATATCAACCATAGACAATATTTATGACCCATGTAATAATCAATAATATCCACAATTCATGGTATAAGATACCTATATTTATTGGTAATATTATTTATAGACCTACTAAAAAACTGTTGATACATACGGTTTTAACCTTGTCCCACTATACACCCAAATAAGGGTGAATTAGGGTTAAAATATAACATTATTTATTTAAATAAAATTGGACCATGTGTCTACTTTAGAAAATACAACATGAATATGATTCTTAATCTCTATCATATACTAAACTATATAGAAAATCCAAACACCTTATTTTACATAGTTCACATATAAAAGTATACTCCAAGGTTAATTTATCAAAACGCGTTGATATGATAATTTACATCTACTTTAATATAATGTGATTACAACCTTAAGAGGAGTTAAATGTTCTTCAAAAGCCCCTAACTATTTCCCCTATTCGTCATACTTTTTTCAATGGTGAAAAAGATTTATTCTACGTGTAGGTATATCTTACAAGACATTAGATAAATATAAATAACATCAAATATAAAGGGTGTTCCTCCATGATTATTAAGTCCTAAAATAGATATTTATAAAAAAATTCAGAGTCAAATATTCTTTCTCAAATAAACTAAATAATAATTTATACATACACACTTCATATCCATTAATCCAGATAAGTAATGATACTTTATTATATGATCTTTAATTACTCACTCTTTGAAAATTTGGTATATGTTTTAAATATCAGTCATAAAAGGAACTTCTTTTATGAAAAATAATTTGAATCTAAAATTTGAATTTGAAATAAATAGTAGCTTTTCAAATTATTCGACATTGAAAAATATTATTTGGATCCTTACCCATTATATATCCCATAATAAACTCAAATTTTATTGTTTAATAATTTTATGTAGCTACCAAACCACTGAGAATTTCCAAAATCAACATAGTTGCTTGAATTCTCTAGAAGCCTTAAATTATAGTCCATTATACCCTTTTGGAGCATAATTCATCTATTTTGGCTTAGATAGTTTTAAAGTAAAATTAGGGTAGTGTTTTAGAGATATCCTTTATTGTGTAGTGTCCTATTGCTTTGGCTAGAATATCAACAAACTTAGTATAAAAAACAGGCCCTCCATGGAACAACCTTTTCATTCTGTGTGGAAGACTTCTTTAATATTATAACTATGGTGTATTCAACCTCTCCCTAGATTGGATTCTCATAAAATATGAATAAAATAATTTATATTTCTTTTATATAGCTTCATAAATTTATATCTACCTTTATGTAGTCTCCATATGAATCCATACCGTTACGTAGGTCATTCATGTTAAAATGTTGGCTTAGGTTGTGGTGAATATATCCCCAAATCTCCAACATAACAAGAATTATCTTACCCACCTATATGATGTAGCCTCATCCTCCCCAAAATGGAGTCCTGTAGATCCAAATATATAAAAATCCTCACAATAATAGATACATAAAATCCAATGCAATCATCATTAGAATCATTCATGCCATGTAAATTAACCCTTATTGATCTCCGCTTTTATAGACACTGACCTTTCAATGGAATTTTGAAATTTTGAAAAACCATTATGTAGATCATAGGTTTCCCTTATGAAAAAACATATTACTATATGTCCCATTTCCTTAAACCATATATATAACCTACATTCTCTATAATTATAGAATCAACAAACCATTTCCATATTCTTAAAAATCCTTTAAAATATTAATAAAATATCAAATAAAAATACCTTTGATTTCATCATCCCCCACCCCTTGAATTATGTTATCAATATTGGTATCCTTTTAAACACACCCCCCATTTGAATATACAATTCAGAATCATATTGAGCTTTCCACAGCTCTAGAGATAATGTAATGTGACTTTAATAATTTTTCTATGCCTACATGAGACATATCATGGTGCTATAATAAAAAAATGAAGATATAGAATTCTCTATAATGGGGAGGGGATAAATTTCAACCTCTTAGTTTGAGGAAACTAATTTCAATCCATGATTAATCATATTTAATATTGAAATCCTGAGTTGGAAATTACTTTTCAAAGATATCTACCACTTTATATTGATTTCTAATGAATTTTAGCATCACTATGTTACTCTCTCCTTTATCCATAATGGTATGGACCAATATTTCAATATTAGTTATGTGAGAGTGTTGCACAAAATTTTTAGACAAGTAAATAAAATTTTTATCTTCATATTGAAATATCATGTGCAAAAATTTCCAACTACATGTTAAATAAATACATCATCATTCAAGACACCATTCAAAAATTGAGTCTTCATATCCATTTGTATCATTCTGAACATCCTTTGAACATTCGCTACTTGAATGTTTCTAATAAAATTCATTTTTTCCCCTGGGGAAAATGTACCATAATTATCAATTCCATAAACTTGATCTTATCACTTAAAAACATGCCTTCATTTATTTTAGATAACAATTACATTCTCATCTAACTTGTTCTCAGATACCCACTTTGTATCATTTACATTATGAATTTTATATATTTCAATTATATTCGAAGTATTCTTTTTATTAATTTGAAAAAATTCTTTATTCTTGTATTTTAACCATGGCTCATTCTTTGTCAGTTATTCAAATGAAGTGAGTTAAATCTGTGAAAATAGAATGGTGTTGGATTCTCTCTTTAAACTCCATATATTATTTGGTGTTTATTTATCCCAAATGTTATTTATTGGATAACATTGATCACTTTTCTTAATTGAATGAGTCACTGGGTGAATAAACTCTTCTCGTTTCTATTTTAAGAATTCAATCTTATAGTCTTCATCATCCAGAATATCTCAAGTTTATCACAAATATTTTGTTTTCTTCAAATTCAACAAATATTTCTTCAAAAATTTAATTTTCATAATATTATTTGCATTCATTTTCATTATAATTTACATAATTAAACTTAGATTTTTATTTATAATCTTATTAAAACATTTTAAAGCCTCACTATTTATTGAGAAAACTAAAAAGATACCTTTGTCAACAATATCAAAAATTTTACCCTAATTTCCCTTTTTTCGAAATAAAAAATTTATTCAAAAAATATTAAGGTATTTAAATGAGGAATTGATTTGATGACAAATTTAATATATAGTATTCCCAACTTATAGATTTATTAATAAACTATTTGGAGTTTACAAAACCCCTTTAACTACTTCATTCTAGTAGTGACATGAGATTCCACTATCTCTTTATATAGATTTATCCAAATCTTATATTATGTGGTTTCTCCTCACCACAAGTCCATTATATTGGGGGTTTTTAATAAATATGATTCATTCTCAATACTATTTTTTCATAGATATTTTTCCAATTTATAGGATTTATAATCCATTTTGTTATTTGATCTTAATATTTCCATGGTTCTTCCTATTTAATTGACAGTTCATTTCTAGAAACTCTATGCATTACAGATATTTTATTTATGATTCTATTAATAGAGAGAACCCTATTATAATAAATTAATATTGAAAAGATAACATTGCACCTCTCTTCATAAATTATTACTTGACACATCAGACACTACACAATAGTGTGAATCAAATTTAGTATTCTTGATGTTATATTATTCTGTTGAGATTAGGGGTTTCTCATCTTTTTTATTCAAATTGAAGAATCACAATAAAAAACAAATTTTTAATCAAACTACAAATATCAACCACATATTTATATTAAAATTGTTTATTTTTACATTTTAAATTAACTTAATTTAAAATTTTTTGCCATAATATATTTTTTTATTCAACAAGTAATGAAGAAAATTTGTTTTCCTAATATTCACTTCATATAAATTCCAAATAGATATCCAATATTTCGTCAAATAGATTCCATATTTTCCTTTAATTTATCATCCATTATAAATATATTTTACCTAAAACAAAATAAAAAGGTTGAAAACACCTAATAAATAATGTCATAAACTATTTATATTATGTACATCTCTATTTCTGAACTCATTTGAAGCGAATCCTTCATTTTCACTTCCACTAATCTTAAATTATCCATCATTTCTAAATTCAAAAGTTTTATAACCTCTTTATTTATCAATTTTTAATAGGTTAATATTATATTCCATATGGTATGAAAACCCATTTTCCATAATCTATGAGTAGCTTTTCTTTCATTATATTAATTAAATTTATATGTTATTTTCCATTTCAATCTACCAAATTTCATTATAAGAATTTCCCGAATGTGTTGAGACATTTTCTAGTCTCTTCATATCATTTTTCGATTCAATCCATAAAATAAAATTATACTTATTTAAGGAAACTAAATTATACTAGATTTTATCGACTTTTTTTCCCTTCTATATGTATATTGTCTAATTATCATCCTACAATCAACAAATTTATATCCAATGTTCGAAAAATTAAAACAATTAACATATTTAGAGTTTCTTCAATGATATAACGAGTATATTATAAATCAATTTTATTAGATTCCAATGTCTTCTCCACGTAGATAAATTTTAATCACACAATAATCTGGAATAGTGTGATAAAGAAATCCACGGATCTAAAATTTGATAAATGGAAAAATGTATTATTTTCTTCTATCTATATATCTCCATGTTTTGAAAATTCATATCCTTATTTATAAGTTCACATTGGTTGAGAACATTTTACATTAAGCTTCATCATTATTCTCTTCACAGTCAATGATTTTTACCTGATGTTTCACCATCATAACTAATACCCAATTTTCCCATATCATTTGGTATTTGAGAATATTTAATTTATTTAAAAATTCATATAAATAATCCATCCATTTATTTCAGAACATCATCTGAAATATTCCCAAAGTGAACCTTCTTATTTGAATCATCAATTTTTATTTCATTTTGATCCATTTTTATCAATGAATCAACATATTCTTCTAGAGTATCATCATTCTTGGATGTATCCTAGATATAAACGTTAAGATAATTAGTGTTGTTAGACTATTATTCAAGCTCCAAACTGTAATGCATACCTTATTAATATTTCACATAGTTAATTTCACTTTATTACAAAACTTTCTTGTGATGATAAACTTCATCCTCATGTTCATTAACATTTCTTAAATACTCCTTTAGTAATCCTTTTATTTATTTGGTTTTCCTTCCTTAAGTAATAATACTCTTCAATTACTTCTTCAAACTCCACTTAAAAATCTAAAAATCCTGACATTTTGTTTAATTATTTTTCATTTTTATATTTCTCAAACAGATGTATCATAGTATCTTACCCAACTGATATAAACACTTTTTCAATGATTTCCAATGCATCTTCTATAATATCCACTTCTTCTTTTCTAAGAAACACATTCATATTAAACATTTTATCTTGAATTATATGGATTAATGTTTCTTATATATAGAAACTACTACATCTATTTTTTTCAGAATTCAACCTCACTATATTCTTTATAAAACTTATTTGGAAACTTTATAGTTATATGTATAGTATTTCAACAATGAAAAAAACCTTAAAATAGCTATACCTCAAATCCTACATTACTTATTTTAATATTTTTTTCAATTAATGATGAGATGTATACACGTATATCATCATCATTAACATATTACTAAATTAATAATTATCCACTATGAATGAAATATCATTAAAATAATTTTCGAAATATATTTCATATTTCACCAACATTTCATAATCCACAAACATATATTGTAAGTAATTAATGGATATTTCAATAAGATTCATTTCTTTGAGTGTTAATATAATTGGATTATACAATGCCAAAAATATTTGGATAATATTCTTTACTGTTTTTTATCAATGATTTGGTAACCAATAACTCGAATGGAACAAAAAATTTCATTAATATGGCTAAATAACATATCCACATTCTCACTATTATTAAATTTTTATTCATCAAACATATTTTTTAAAACTAGATACTTCACCTATTTCACATTGATATCTTCTTCGTAAATGTTAGAATGCTTTTCTCATATTCTTTTTTTATTAACATATTCCATCACATTAATATAAAATTGGTTTTTTATTACTATAGATAAGGAATTATTTTCCTTAAAATCATCATTATACATTATCTTATCATCTAGAATCATTAGACTTCCCATGGGATCACTGACTTGAATCCTATTAATTGTATTTGAGAAAACATCCATCCAAAGAGATATTAGATTGAATCTCGCAATTGTTTTTAAATATGATAATTATATCAAAAGAATAGTAGAACTGCCATGGAATTTACAATGCCTTCCATGATAATAGTTTTCTATCAATGGATTCAAGAAGTAAACAATGGATCTGATTCCACTTATTAAAAAATAGTCTCACTCTACACACTAATATTGGGTAAATTAGGGTGACTATATTTCATTATATATTTAAATAAAATTGGATCTTGAATTTGTATTAGAAAATAAAACTGGAATCCGGTTCTTAATATCAACCAGGTGTTGAAATGTATAGATAATTAACACACTAAGTTTACATGGTTCACCAATACAAGGATACTCAATGGAACACATATCAGCAATGTGTTGATATGAAAATTAACCACTAGTGAACTAGAATGTTATTATAACTATAAGAATTGACTATTACTCATCCAAGGTCTACAAATTCTTCCTCTCTTCTATACACTTATTTCATTAGAGATAAAGATAGAGTCTAAACTATAAGGCCCCATCCTTAAACATTACTTAATCTTGAGTTATTTCAATAATACACGTTGAGGATCTTTTCAGGTTTAGAGTTTTAGAGAATTAGATTATAAATCATGAATTATATTCCCCATTTAAACAAAATGGTTACATAAAAGATAGTACTCATTTTTTCCATTAACGGAAACATATTTAAAATAAAACATGGATTCTTTCATGACACAATCATCACATCATGTACCTCTCGCTTGACCTGTGAAAAACATTTAAAAAACATGGGATGAGCATAAAAAGCTCAGTAAGGGATATAAATGTATGAAATGAAAACATTAACCATGAATGAAATCATATTTTACTCATAAAACACAAGAATTTTAACATACCTCATCAAATCATGAATAAATCATAGAAATCATAAAACATAAAGGTAACTTGAGGAATTCATAACATTCTTACATAGGGAGTAACCCTCATTGTTATTTTTCGAATACCTATCACACTATATTCCCTAAATCTCTTCAGAGAAACCTTAACGTTTAACCCCTTTGCATTACCGAATGCATTGGAGAGCTATATCAGGCTCACCCGCCTTTAGTTTATCACCGAACCACCCATCTTCATAAACAATTCCCAAGAACCATAACATAATCATATCACATAACTTATGCATAAAGGAAATATTACATTCCCACATTTCAATAACAATACAACATTTTAAGATATTGAAATAATGAATACATTCTGAAAACCATTTTCAAAACAATTTAAAACATTTAATAAAGTGATTTTTGATTCAATGTGTCCCATACCAATTTGAAGCATTTAACTATTTAAAACATTAATTTCCATATAAATAAATCCTTAAAACCATTTTGAAAACATGTATATTAATGAGAAATATTTATAAAAATAAATCATTAAAACATTTAAAACAATATTTTAGTGAAAGATTTTTTAACAAAATGAGATACACTTGAATACAAATAATTGAGGAATAACATTTAATAAGAACATGATAATATCATGAAAATAAATTAATTCATGATATAATATTCTAAAGGATAGTTTATACACCATATAAGAGTGAATTGGTGCATAACAACAATGATGTTTCAATAGAAATGTAAAATGAGATGAAATCCCTTATAAAGAAGGTATCCTTAAATTAAGTAAAAATCAATCACATAATTATGTGTGGAAAATATCAATACACCCAATATATGTGGGTATTTATTGTAAAACAACCAGATGTCATTCACACATATTCATATGATGAAATATTCTATAATTACAAGTTGATCCCAAAGAAATCAAAATTTGTATAAGAATTTCCCTTATAAAAATTCTACAGCCTAACAACGTCACATTAAAATTCAGAAAACAAGTTTATGAGACAAAAATGGTATCTAATCACTTGGAAATAGATTTTAAATCAATAAGGATATAGAAGAACATATCCCAATATAATAATATTTAAATTAAAATATCTAACAAAAAATGTCTTTTAAAAAGAGTAGGGTGAAAGGTTCCCTTATGGACTTGGGTAACATTCGAAACACACACCCCATGAAAGAAGGAATATAAAAAATTGATGTAAATACCCATAAACGAAATTATATTACAAAAATAGTAGAATAATGGGAAATACATACACCACTCAAAGGAAATGGGCTCAAATGTAGCATTAATCTCACGAGAATAAATGTGAGATGAAAAATACCTTATGAAAACTCGGCAGCCTAACAGTGCCACATAAAACTTCCAAAAATGGATTTATGTGATAAAATAGGTTCTCTCGTAATATGTACATAAAAATTAAAGAATGAGTAATAATAAAGAACGTCCCCAAACATAATAATGATGTCCTTAAATGAAATGACATAAAAGAGAGTACTTAAAAAGAAAGAGAGAGGTAGGACCCCTTACCTCAAGTCCGACTTGCCTTGTTAGTTTCTTTATATTCCTGTATAATAAACTTTTTTCTATTTATAATTTCTTTAGGAAATCCTTTAATGTTTATTATTCAATTAATATCAAAAATTATAATGTTATAATAATTAGTTAATTATGTGAGTTCATATCAAATGTTTTTGTCGATGTTTGGTACATGAGACAAAAATGAACTTGTTTGAAAAGAATCATCCATGTAGATATAATTACATCATCTTCAGAATAGTATTAATGATTTAAATATCATATATATACAGTAAATATTCATTTTATACTATTCGATAACATTTGGAGATAAAAATAAATGAAATGCACCGATCATGGAGAGGGTAGGCCGTACGTACACATGAACGCTACTTTCATTTCTTTGTCATATTAATGGAATTAAAATTAATTGAGAGAGATATATATATTATAATTCCTGTATAATATATATGTTATATTGGACACATAAGTTCATTAACATCATTCTTTATACATTCCATGTATTGCATGAACGAGTCACATCACTTGAGGGGGCGGTAGTCCACACTTTCTCAAATGAAATTATGGCATTAGCACAACATGCCAATAATAAAGGAATGTTTTAAATATAAAATACAGAAGCATATAGAAAACATAAATACCATATATAACATATATAAAATACAGTGATATCATAATGTCCACCTTTAAAGGTGCTAAAAGAATATTGAACAATCATCATTTCGTGAGGCAGTAATTCACCATCCACAGAAACCGTATGTTCTTTAACCATTAGACGGACGTGTGTGTAAGTGTAGCTAGAATCCCTTTTAAAACAAAATCCTAGTATATTTAAGATACTGGTTTTTTTACAAAATAAAGGAATAAAAAGAGTTTAGGAGGTTGGAGAATCAAAATAAAACAAAAGAACATAAGAGAAGACATTACCTTTAAATCGGGTAACTCACTTTGTATAAACCAAATGGGTTTCATGAAGAGATTTCTGCCAAAGGTGAGGCTCCAATGATGAAGAGTGGGATGTGGAGATATGAGATGGGTAGGGGTTGGCCGATCCAAAGGCTTGAGAGGTTTGGGTAAGGAGGTAGAGGCGGGGGCCTTTTATAAGAGGGAGGAGGGGCACTCATGGAATGTCAAGAAATGATACTTTATTTTAAATTGATTTTCTGATTTTAAAGGTCTCTAATTGATATATTTCTACGATAAGGTGATAAGGGTTCTAAATATAATCATAAAATAGGTTTTTTCCATGTGTAAGTATTAGATGTTACATTATCTTATCATTTTATTTAAATAGTTCATTAATGAAATAATCGCTGCATCATCATGGTGTAATAAATAAATTAATTTATTTATTTTCTAAAAATATAAAAAAATAATATTATGTAGGAAATATTTTTAGATTTACAATTAATATTTATAGTCTAATAGATTATTTACATAGACAATACAAAAATTGTTTTACATGGGTGATATATACTTTTTTTATATTTTCCTTTCTATAAAAATAAAATGATAAAGTGTCACTATCACACAAAATTGATTCCATGGGGTCCCAAATTTTGGCACAATGCATCCCATGGTCACCCATGAAAAAACCAGTAGAATTAGTACACATTTTGTGGTCATTTTTGATAATTATGTTATTATTTTATTATCCTTAACTACCATATTACAAATTAATCATGATAATTAAAGATAATTTCCAGTGTTACTATTCATAATGTCCAAAAAAAACTGTCTTAATTACATAATTTGGAACTTCTGATTCCAAATATGGAATGAAGTTTACCAAATTACATACACAGAAATTTAAATAATTAATTTAAAAATAATTCACGTTGTCAAAACAAATAGCGGGTTTTTTTGAAACAATATCTATGAAACGTTTGGCACTTGTTTATGTCCATTTTCAAAGTGAAATTAATTTTACTGACCTCCATTTAATTAAATGGTAAAAATGTATTCTAATTACACTTTAAAACCAATTAAAAAGAAAATCTAACCATATATTTCAGTTAGATGAAAAACCATTTTTGTTGTAAAAAGTAGTATTTTTCACTATTCAATAAAAAAATGAACATAGTCAGAAACATACAAAAAATATAACAAAAGTAAATCTCAATGTCCCAATAATATAGAATAAGAATATTTTTACAAATATATCTTATAAAATTGTCAAAAGTTAGATTTAAAAAAGGTTCACCGTCAAAAGGCGGTAAAACAATATTTTAATAATATTAGAATATCTATTCTTAAAATTGGGTTAATTTGGATTTTAAGCCTCTAAAATTTATTGGATAAATGTAAAAATATTTAACAAAAAAATGTAATAATTTTTTAGTAATTTCTGTTCATTCCCTCCATTACAACGGCTAAGTGTTAACTATTATTATATTATTATATTATTATTGTGTAACGTAAGATTTCAAAGAAACTCGTTGTTGCGTATTAGGTGCGCCATAGAGCATAGCATTCCTTTTAAATTAATATTAACATTTAATTCACAAATATTGATAAACATCATAATGTAATATTATTTATTTACCTGGGATGTTACATCCTTCCCCCCTTTTGGGAATTACATCCTTTAAATTTCAAAATTGGGCTTGGAAACTTCATTGAAAGTCCCACATCAGAATAAGAGTTAGTAAAACTATCACTTTAAAAAAATAGAAGTAAAGAATTCACCCAAGTTAACCCATACTAGGATTCCATGTAGGAAAAAATGGATATGGAAGAAAATACAATGGGTCATGTTCCGAGAGATAGTGATAGAAAACATGTTTAGGATAAATTTAACCACTAGAAAATCAGAAACTTGTGATGAGTTAAATGGTATTTAATTTCCTAATAGGAAAAATTAACCGGAAATTTTTTTGTTTTAAGTTATTTTTCATTTAGGAATTTATTTTTGATCTTAACTAAATCATAAATAAACATACTTACTTGTCATGTAGACTTTCAACTTTTACTAGACTCCTCACTCAAACTCAAATTTTCTCCAAAAGATAAGTATTTAGGAAGGCTTGTTCGCATTAAGAGTACTATAATAAACTTCTTGAGAATCAACTAATCCACAAAAGAGAACTATATATTTCACATGTCATTATACCATAACCAAAACCAAAACCAAAAATGTTAGTACAAGATCATATAATACCCAAAAAGGATAATCCATTATAAAAAAAATATATTCTTAATCTCCAAAATTTGTCAAACAATACCCATAGTTCAACAAACACCATTCAATAAACATCTATCCATAAAAATTATCAAATTAATCAAAAATAATATTGAAACCCAAATATCTGTAGGATTTAATCACATAGTCTTCCAAGATAAAACTTAACATTTATCTCCAAATAACAGCAGTTATTCTTATAGTATCATATTGAAAAGTAAGTCACCTAATCACATATCCTCCATGATAGGTTAATAATTTCCATAGATAACCCAAAATCAACTTATTCTAAATTCATAAGATCATCTAACTAAAAATAATTAGTAAAACTAACTAGGGACATCACGTAGTCTAGTGGTAGGCGATAACTACCAGTTGCACTTTGGTTGTGGGTTTGATTCCCATAGCTTCCTCCAATGTGACATGTTGTCACATGGTCTACGTGTTGTATTTTTTTCCAAAACTACATAATTCTAATAACATTCCTCAAAAAGAGATAAAATATTCAAAAATAACCATAAAATAATTTATCCTCAATTATATCCCATGTCATTCATATTCCATCATAACATATAGTAACCCATAATTACCTCAAAAGTAAGGATCATATAAACCCTAATGGATGCCTTGGTAATTATTACCATAACTTCCACATCGAGTTGCTTCTCTCATACATGATGCATTAGAAAACTCAACAAGGTTCAAGTGGTTGATCATGACTCTTGATAGTTGGTTTGGAATAACCACGAGATTTCTCATTGAATCCCCCATTTCATCTAGTCTCATAATCAGAGAACCACCATAGTTTCCTTCCAACCCATTTTCACAATGGTGCCTGCAAGTTCAATCCATTTACTAAAACCAAAAAGGTCAGTTCTAGTATACCAATAAAATCCTCATATAATAAAGAGGGGGATAAACACCAAGATATACTTATCCAAGTTATCTAAAACTCATTCTAACTTTCCAAAAAAACAATGATTCCATCTAATATACTATCTATTGTGGTTATACACTACATGTAACTTTTCCTTAAACAACACTCTAACCTCTAATATTATCTAAACAAACCTTTGATACTAACTATAATTCCCCAACCTTAAACATTACTTAATCTTGAGTTATTTTAAGAATACAAGTTGAGGATCTTTTCCGGTTTATATTTTTAGAGAATTACATCATAAATCATTCTTTACATTCTACATTTAAACAAAGTGGTTACATAAAAGATAGTACTCATTTTTTCCATTAACAGAAACATATTTAAAATAAAACATGGGTTCTTTCTTGAAACTATCATCACATCATGTACCTTTACCTTGAACTATGAAAAATATTTCAAATACTTGGGATGAGCATAAAAAGCATAGTAAGGGATATAAAAGTACTAAATGAAAACATTATCCCATGAATGAAATCATACTTTACTCATAAAACATAAGCATTTTAACATACCTCCTCAAATCATGAATAAATCATAGAAATTATAAGACATAATTGTAACTTGAGGCATTCACAACATTCTTACATAGCGAGTAACCCTCATTGTTACATTTGGAATACCTATTACACTATATTTCGTAAATCTCTTCGGAGAAACCTTAACGTTTAACCCCTTTGTGTTACCCAATTCATTGGAGAGATATATCAGGCTCACCCGCCCTTAGTTTATCATAGAACCACCTGTCTTCATAAAAAATGACCAAAAACCATAACATAATCATAGCACATAACTTGTGCACAAAGGAAAGATAAAATTCCCACATTGCAATAACAATACAACATTTAAAGATATTCAAATAATGAATCCATTCTAAAAACCATTTTCAAAACCATTTAAAACATTTAATAAAGTGATTTTTGAATCATAGTATCCCATAACACTTTGAATTTTTTATCATTTTAAACCATTATTATCCACATAAATAAATCCTTAATTTTTTTTTGAAAACATGGATATTAATGGGAAATATTTTTAAAAATAAATCATTAAAACATTTAAAACAATATTTTAGTTAATGATTTTTTAACAAAATGAGAGACAATTGAATAAAAATTATTGAGGAATAACATTTATTCAGAACTCGATAATATCATGAGAATAAAGGGATTCATGATATAATATTCCAAAGTACAGTATATACAACATATAAGAGTGAATTGGTGCATAACAACAATGATGTCTCGGTAGAAATGGAAAATGAGATAAAATCCCTTATAAAAAAGGTATCCTTAAATTAAATAAAAATCAATCTCATAATTAAGTGTGACAAATATAAATACACTGCATATAAGTAGATATTATGTGTAAAACAACCATAGGGCTTTCACACAAATTCATAGGATGAAATATTCTATAATTACATGTTTAACCCAAAGAAATCAAAATTGGTTTAAGAAGTGCCCCTGTAAAATTTTGACACCTTAACAGCGTCACTTTAAAATTCAGAAAACGAGTTAATGAGACAAAAATTGTATCTCATTACTTGGAAATAAAATTTACATCAATAAGGATATATAATAACATATCCCAACATAATAAGATGTAAATTAAAAAACCTAACAAAAATATTTCTTTTAAAAAGCGGAGGGTGAAAGGTTCCCCTACCAACATGGGTAACTTTCGAAACGTACACCCCATGAAAGAAGGATTATACAAAAGGATGTAAATACTCATAAATGAAATTATATTATACAAAAAGTAGAATAATGGGAAATACATACACCACTCAAAGGAAATGGTGGCAAATGTTGCATAAATCTCACGGGAATAAATGTGAGATGAAGAATCCCTTACGAAAACTCGGCAGCCTAACGACGCCACTTAAAACATCCAAAAATGGATTTATGAGATCAAATAGGGTCTCTCATAATATGAACATAAAAATTACAGAATTATTAATATAAAATAACATCCCCAAACATAATAATTATGAGCTTAAAAGAAATGACATAAAAGAGAGTACTTAAAAAGAAAGAGAGAGGTAGGATCCCTTACCTCCAGTCCGACTTATCTTGTCCATTTATTTATATTCATGAATAATAAAAAAAATCATTTTATAATTTATTATATAACTAATTTAAATTATATTATTCAATTCATATCACTTATTATAATGTTATAATAATTAGTTAATTATGTATGTTCATATCAAATGTTTTTGTCGATGTTTGGTACATGAGAATCATCCATGTAGTTATATGTACATTATCTACAGAATAGTATTAATGAATTATATATCATATATATCCAGTACATATTCATTTTATACTATTCCATAACATTTGGAGATTAAAAGAAGTGAAGTGCACCGTTCATGGAGACGGTAGGCCGTACGTACGCATGAACGCTACCTTAATTACTTTGTCATATTAATGGAAATAAAATTAATGGAGAGATATATATATATATATTATACTTCCAGTATAATATATATGTAATATAGGTCAGATTAGTTTATTAATTTAATTCTTTATACATTCCTTGTATTGCATGAACGAGTCACATCACTTGAGGGGGTGATAGTCCACACTTCCTCATATGAAATTATCGCATTTTCACAACATGCAAAGAATAAAGAAATGTTTTAAATTTAAAATACAGAAGCATAAATAAAACATAAAAACCATATATATAATATATAAAATACAATGATATTATAATGGATACCTTTAAAGGTGTTAAAAGAATATTGAACAATCATCGTTTCGTGAGGCAGTAATTCACCATCCACAGAAACCGTATGTTCTTTAACCATTAGATGGATGTGTGTGTATGTGTATCTCTAATAAATATAATATAAAAATACTAGTATATTGAATATACCGGTTTTGTTACAAAATAATGGAATAAAAAGACTTTAGGTGGTTGGAGAAGCAAAATAAAAAAATAACATAAGAGAAGACATTACCTTTAAATCAGGTAACTCGCTTTGGTTTGAACCAAAAGGGTTTCTTGAAGAGCATTTTGCCTAAGTTGAGGCTTCAATGATGAATATAAGGATTTAGAGTGATGAAATGGGAAGGGGTTGGCAAAGCCAAATGCTTGAGAGTTGTGGGTAAGGAGGTAGAGGTGGGGGCCTTTTATAAGAGGAAGGAGGGGCACTCATGGAATGTCAAGAAATGATACTTTTTTTTAAAATGGATTTTTGATTTTAAAGGGACCTCATTGATATAGTTAAGGTATAAGATGATAAGTTTTCTACATATACTCATCCAATAGGTTTTTTCTGAGTTTAAGTCTTAGATTTTACATTATCTTTTCATTTTATTTAAATCGTTCATTGATGAGGTAATCGCTACATCATCATGGTGTCAAAAATTAATTAATTTAAATAATGTCTAAAAATCATAAAAAAATACTATGATGTAAGAAATATTTTTAGCTTTCCAATGAATATTTATAGTCTAATAGATTAGTTACACAGACAAAACTAAAATTGTTTTACTTGTGTGATATATAATTTTGTTATATTTTCTTTTCTTTAAAAATAAAATGACAAAGTGTCACTATCACACAAAAGTGATTCCATGGGATCCCAATGTTTGTCACAATGCATACCATGGTCTCCCATGACACAACCAGAAGCATTTGGACACATGTTGGCATCATTTGTTATAATTATGATATTATTTTATTATCCTTAACTACCCGATTACTAATTAATCGCGATAATTAAAGATAATTACCATCGTTACTAATCATAGTGTCCAAAAACAAAAAAGTCTTAATTACTTAATTCGGAACTTATGATTCCAAATATGGAATCCATTTTAACAAATTCCAAACACAGAAATTGAAATAATTAATTTAAAAATAATTTTCGTTGTCTAAACAAATACCATGTTTTTTTGAAACAATATCTATGAAATGTTTGGCACTTGTTTATGTCCATTTTCAAAGTGAAATTAATTCTAATGACCACAATTGAATTAAATGGTAAAAATATATTTTAATTACGCTTTAAAAACAATTAAAAATATAATCTAACCATATATTTAAATTAGTTGAAAAAGAAATTTTGATGTAAAATGCAGTATTTTTCACTACTCATTAAAAAATGAACATTGTCAGAAACATACAAAAACATTAAACAAAGTAAATTTCAATGTCCCAATTATAAATAATAAGTTTATTTTTACAAATAGAGCTTATAAAATTGTCAAAATTTAGATTTAAAAAAGGTACACCGTCTAACGACCATAAAACAATCTTTTAAAAATATTAGAGTATTAATTCTTAAAATTGGATTCATTTAGATTTTATGCCTCTAACATTTAATGGATAATTGTAAAAATATTTAACAAAAATATGTATTCTTTTTTTTTTGTTATTCCTATTCATTCTCTCCATTACAACGGCCAGGCGTTAACTATTATAATATTATTGTATTATTAGTGTACAGTGTAAGATTTCAAAGAAACTCGTTGTTGCGTATTGGGTATGCCATCGAGCATAGCATTCCCTTTAATGTAATATTGACATTTTATTTAAAAATATTGATAAACATTAGAATTTAATATTATTTATTTACATGGGATGTTACATGAACATATTTTAATCTTATGATATTACATAAAAGGATAAATAAAACTAAAAAATAGGTGTGTACTTCCATTATTCCTAGGTATTAATTTCAATATTTATGAGAAATAATCAAAGAGAAGTATTATTATATAATTGAACTTAAAATAACTTTAAACAACAAAATTATACTACTTTCATTTTGATAATTAATGATACATCATTTTTTGATCTTCATTTACTCTGCCTTATTTATTCTATTGTGTGTGTTTTTAGTCCCTTATAAATGAGGTTATTCTTTAATTCATAATAGTTTTAATTTATACATAGAAATTATAAAATATAATAACCTTAAAAATTTTTATCCTTTAAAAAACATCATATGTATCATTCCCAATAAGATATTCTCCATTTCATTTTCATTTACTATTAATGAAGTTTAAGTAACTACCAAACCATTTAGAAATGACCATATGAACAATATTTCTTGAATTCTTCAAAAGTGATAAATTATAGAAAAACATAATATATTTTGCCATGATGAATTAGTTTTGATATTTATTTTTGAACTATAATAATGTTTACGACATAGATATTTCCTTTATAGTGTAGGGTCATATTTAGTTTTTGAGATTCCCAACTGACTCACTTCCAAATAAAGAGTCTCAATGGATTAATTTCCTCTTGTGTAATGGAATACCTCTTTTACATTCATACTATAGTATAGTCGACCTCTCTATAGTATATATATTTTTGAATCTAAATAAACTCTTTGATCGTACCATTATATACCCTCAATATTTTAGATATACATTTAACAATCCTATATATTTTTTTGTACCTTTTGTAGTTTATTAATATTGTGTTGTAGCATTATTATATGGTGTTGATATTAGAAAATATCTCATGTAATATAAGTACTCTTGGATATCTCTACAATGTATCTTCTTCCTTCATGTCATAGATTTTTTCAGATCTGAATATATCAAATCCTTCATGCTTTTAGAAACATACACATTAGTGAAATCACCCACTATAGTGTAAGGGATATGAAAAATGGCCCTTACAAAACACCTCTTTCAAATTTACTAAACCTTAAATGAATTTATAAATCTAAAATAACCTTTATGTAGCTCACATAAAACCTAAGGCACAAATTATAGTGTGATCCGTTTTCGTGTGTCATAGATATATCATACTTTCTAAAAAATCCCATGTTTTTTCACACCATCCCAAAATTCTTCAAAAAACATAAAAATATTAACAAAATATCCAATAAATATATACATTTGGTTCACATGAATACAATCTTTATTTAGAATCAAAATTATTAGAATTGAATATAGACTCATTCTTGGCATTATAAAGCTTTAATCCATCAATTCATCCACTTATTACAGATATTCCTTTAATTCATCAGGACTAAATTGATAAATTGGTTTAGTAAGTAACTTTTCACACAATATATGGTCAATATGGTGTTCAATTACCCTAAATGGTGGTAATATTGGAAGAATATCATTAGTAAAAGCATCATGATATTATTAAATTAAATATTAAAAAAATTGATGTTGATAAATTTTAATTTCATTTCAAGCCTTTTTCATAAGAAAAGACAATCTTTTATTTTAAAATTTATTTATTTATTTTAAACTTATTAATAAATAGAATAATTATGGGATCTTATGGAATATGTTTTTTATGGTTTTGATATAGATTTATAAGAGTAATCATGATATTTTTTCCCCAAATCTAGAAATATTTGCATTCTTCCACCCATCATATTTTTCCACTCTGTCAATCGACCATTGTCTTCCAAAGGGGATGGATGTGCCCTAAATCCTTAATCCCTTTTTCATATGATGAATCTTGGATAGTTATAGGCTACAATATAATGATATCATAAATAATTATATTTCGTGATACTCTGCTTCTATTGCATGACTCCATTTATTCCTACAACAAGATTATATATTTATTGATAAATGGTTATCATTTCAATATTATGCCTAATATTGAATTTAAGGAATTGTTTCATAAATAGAAATATGAGGGAGTAGTTTCAATAAATGATGTGATGCATGAACTGCAAAGGTATTAATTTATGCGTTATAATTCATTATTTATTGTGATAAATACGAAGGATCATCCTTGATAGTTATATAAATACATTCCATGTGATGATTATTTTGAGTGGGATTTCTAAATGTTATGTCCAAATTACTCATCACCCATTCTTCTATTTCACTACATCCTTTAACACTTTAGGCACTATGATTTTATAGAGGATGGAATTATCCCTCTCATAAGATGAGATATTTAGGATAAACCTTTGGATACCTATATAGGTTTGATTTCACTTGGATACCACTCTATAATATTTATCAATCAATTTTATGGTGTTATAAGGTAATAATAATGATGTATTTGATCATTGTTGAATGGTATGTTCTTACAGTAGTATACATTATTTCTAGTTAGCCATAGTTTTTATTTTCTATAATGGAAATCAAGAATTTGTGATTTTTATATTATTGGTCCACAATGATTAAGTGTTAACTAACCTAAAATAAACCCAATATTTATGTCATAGTGATTCATTGTTTTATGAATTTTAAAAATGTGTTGAGAAATGATGAAAATTTGAGAAACATGGTTTTTCCGTCACCACGATGATGCCCATGTCGAACTACAATTTATAGGGTCTATAACCAATGCAGAATGTCTGTAGGTATGGAAAAATGGAGAAGATAATGTTTCTTAGGTCAATATATTAAGTGTTACGAGATATAAAACATGAAACTCATCCTCACAATTTCATGGAGAGAATCCCATTTTTAACATAACTGATTATCATAGTTTAACTATGCACCATGATCCTCTCTAGCCGTATAACCTTATATGGTCTCCTTAAATTTCCTTTATACTAGGAACCATGGTGTAGAGGTAAAGTTAATCATTTTTTTCATTCACTCTAAAAGGTTCTATGGAATGGTCATCATAACACACCGCTATTCAGTGTGGATGTACGTAATGGTAATCATTTAAACCTTTAGTGAATGAACCTACATAAAGGTAGTTTCTACATCTCCTATGCAAAATAGGAAACTCGCCTACCACCCTTACATGATAGTGTCTGCATATAGGTAATATATATGTTACCTTTTCAAAGGATTAAACATTTAAATTAATTTTACAAAGACTTATATACTGGTATAAAACATGATAAATATTTTTGTGTTTTCTATGAATTTTTAAATGGTTTATATAATATAATAAAATTAATTTTGGGTAGATTTCTTAAATAATGAATAGTTTATTAATTAATATACTATAAAGGGTTTAAAATTAATTAATACATTTTAATGAAACATTTCCACACACCAAATATTTTGTTTTAATTTTATAAAAAAACATTGTCGAAATGTGGGAACTGCCAAGCACACAAAGGACACACAAAAGTGGGACGGGCTTGAAACCCCACTGATGACCAGATGTGCTCCAAAGGAGAAATAGAACGTCAACCAAAAACCAAAAAGAGCCATCCAAGGAACATTTCCCATGGGAGACCTGTCCTAATAGCACAACCAAAACGTCAAAGCATCAAAAACCAAGTCCATCTCGAAACCATCAGACACATTACCCATCCCGAAGATACTAAACTATAGCCACACTATTGACCAACTATCCATGAAACCCCATGTCAGGAGCCGAAATACATACCGTTAGAGCATTGAGGGAGGGGCAGGGTCACTGGGGCACTTGGAACAAGAGGACCAAAGGGGAGGGCCCCATTTACACCATTAGGGAGAGAAGCAACATCACAATACCAGTGGACTAGACTATGACCTCCATCACCAGGGATACCAACACCCTCATAAATGACATGGGAGCCATTGAGCTTGATGAAATTGGGGTTAGTCTTGACGGGGTAGAGCCAAATGAAAGAGCAGTTCGGGGAGAGGTGGTACTATCTGAAACGAGGAAAAATAGAAAGATACAAAGATTCATACCTTAGAATAAGGCTTTAAGTGAAACTGGAAGAAGAAAATCATAGAAACCAACGATGGATGGTTATAGATGGAGAAGGATTCATCAACGGAAATTTGAATGCATAACTAGTTGATGAAGGACCGAAATAAGGATAATAAATGATGAAAGGATCGAGAGAAGAACTATCAAGGGGACAAATCTGGCTCCAAGTGTTCCTATGATCACCCTATGTGACCCCGTAATGACAATATATGAAGACAATGACTCTATCACAATCCAACACCAATGACACCAACTAGTTGAGGACCCTACGATGACCACCAAACATAGTCGGAACCCCATCATTCAACCACTCAACATGCATGATCCAAATCATCTAGGCTGCACTGAGGAAGAGAGGAGAAGTCATGGTGACTGGGACATCACACCACTGAGAAAGATGAAAAATTTATTATTAAATATTCCTTTAATATTAAGAGATTATATTTCAAATAACTTTTCAAAAATCATATTTCATGCCTTGGGATCCTGAAATAAATTTTATTTACTTAGCAATCATAAGTGGGATTTATAATATTTTTATGAACTAACAAATAAGGACGAAATATAAAAGTGTTAAACATTGAAATATGATTTGTTCATAATAAATTATTTTGAATTATTTAAATTATTTGTGTCCTTATTTGGAATATTATTTAAAACCAACCAATTTTTTTTTATGTTCAATATGATCATGGTTAAAATAATGTTTAATTATATGAAGTTTAGATTTTATGAATTGTTTTTTCAATAAAAATTATATTATAAATTGTTTATAATTCAAAAAATATAATATATTTTATCCGAAATTCCATATAATTATGAATATAAAAATTCTCATCTTAATATGAATATGAAGTTTTTATATTAGAAATTATAGAATTTACATAATGTAAACAAAAAATTATTAAATGTTTATGGTCAAGTTTTTTTTATGAATTATTCCTAAATGGTAATCTTATGTGTAAATAGTTTAATTTTTTCATTTATTTAAAGGTTATTTCCTACTTTATTCATAGTTATAAACCATTTATTTAATGAATGGTGAATGATTTTGTTTAATTGTTAAACTAATTTTAGGATATATATCTCTACATGTTTTTCCACTATTATAATAAATTTAGTATTCATCTACCTTGACCTCAATTTTTTTGTAGTTATGTTTTAATGATAGTTTTTTAATTTAGTATTTTTATATAAGGTGTTATAGATATTATTAATTAAATTTCAAATTGTGTAATGAATCCTTTTGGTGAGGGTGTTGGGTTAGTCTACCTATTGGCCTGGAGTCTTAGTCCTAATCTAAAATGGATAATGGTGTTTAATATTTGTCACTCTAGGATTACTCATGTGGAAATTTTTATTCTCATATAACAAGATTCCATTACATGAAATGTTCACACACCTTTTGAATATAAAAAATAATAATGTGTTTAAATATAATTTTTTCCATTTTTGGCTGAGTGACACAAACTGTCGGTTTTAAAAATAGTAATACATCAATATGGTTTGAACATATTTGTTTTGTAGAAGGAATGTGATTCTAAAATTCAATAACTGAAAACATGCATATATAAAGGAATAACATGAGTTAATATGGTGAGATTAAAACTATTTAAATATTAAGTTATTTATTTCTTCCAAATTGACACTTATTAAGACCTTCATCATCTATCTAGTAAGGTCAAGCTCAACTGAAACCATGGATTATCATTTATAAGTAATGAAAGATAATAATTAATTAAGACTATCTTTTGGGTAGGTCATGATTAACCAAGTACCCCTTCATTATCATTTTTAGCTAATTATTATTGTTTTATTTTTGTTACACTAGTTAGGAAACCATAACCGTTATCTAATAGTGGAATAGATTTGAGTTTATCATTATTGGATAGACTGTTTTCTACATGACTATACAAAATTTATATATAATATGATTAATATGTTATGTCTACTAGATATAATCATGGACTATTTAAATGATACCAAGTGGATCTTGGATCAATAATAAAAATGACCGTATTTAAAATGGTCCATCATTTAATTAGGATCCCATTTAATAAGTGTCCATATTAAATGGTAATAATATATGATACTCATCTAATGAAATCAATTGTTAGCTGATTTGCATCATCATCATCAAACTAAAACTTTGGATTAACCCTTTAAAGGAGACTATTAATGTAAGTAACCTCTAATACTAGAAATTTACGAAAAATTTTTATGGAGAATTCTATTTTTTTTTTTAAATCCTTCCAAATTAAACAACTGTTGAAATTGATAAAAATGTGAATTTATATTTTTATTGATACATAGAATAATTCATTTAATATTTCAAAGGAATTGGATGGAAAATGACCAAAGGAACCTGATTCCACACTCATCTACTCAATATTATTGGGTAGGTAATTATTTTGGACCGAGAAATGCCATTATTATGTCAAAAAAGGCTGTTAGAGATGGAATTTTACATATTATTTTAGGAGTTATAAAAATTGTAGTGGAGAGTCCAAACCAATTATAAATTCTTCATAATTCAATTCTACTATTCTGAATGATATATAATAGCAGCTGTATGTTTTAAAAAAGTTGTAAATATATAGAATTTTATAATATGATAATTAATTTATTATCATAGCTTGATGTTTTATTTAAACTATTAGATAAGTGAAGTTGATTAATTGATAATTTAGATACTTTAATCTTGGATAAACATGTCATAATATGTATTTTTTTTCTCATTTTCCTATATAGAAGAGAATGTGAACATTTATTAATTTAATAAATTATATAGGTATTTTTAATAAACATTGATTAAGATTTTATCAATTTTATAAGATGATTTAAGGGATACTATAAGTGGATTGTTCTATCTATGTAATTACTTCTATTCATTATGGAAATGTTCCGAAAATGTGAATGAATTTAAAAAATAACATAATGTTCTAAAAATGTTGAGGATTATTGACCTAGGACTATGATGCCTATGTTATGGTGTTGTGTAGATAGTAAAATAGGGTAAACGATAAATCCAAATGAAAAAATATTAGTCTGAATTATTTAATATTGTTCCATTATTATTATATTCATGTTAATTTAATCCTAGGATTTTCAGGAAAGTGAAATAAATATTTACATCTATTGGACTTTCTAGAATACCGAAAGGACTTTAGGAAACAACATAATATTCCCATGTTATACAATGATGTTATTGTAATTAATTATTTTATCTTTAAATGTGTGTGATTCCATATGTATATTTTTCAATTTATGTAAATATATAAGAGTTCAAAAATAGGGATGAATGGAATGATCTTGTATGTTATATCCATCATATGAAATAAATAGTAACTATATTAGGGATTTGAATGTAAATTATTGTGTTATTCTTAAAAGAATCTAAATGATGCATATTTTGATAACCTTTCCCTTTTAGTATAAGATATTTTGTTCGATAATAATTATTTTTAATGAAAAAATTGACATGATTAGTTTCATTTATATTGTATATGATTCATTAGATTCTATAACATGTTATAAGAAGAAGATATTGAAAAAAATGTTCTAATATGTGTAAAATTATTGTCTATATGTTTGTTAAAATATTAGGTAACGCGTTCCTACCACATATCAATGAAATATTGTAAAATTATTTTTTTCAATAAAACACTCAAAACACATTGAATATCATATACGATATGGAAACACTAGTTTATTTTTTAATCCTTCCTTTCAAAATATAATAATTGCGTTTTCCTAAAAATAAAATGGTTTATGTATTTTATCAAGAAATTATGAAAATAAAATAGTATCTAAGGGGATAATAGCATTATGTTTGAACTTAGGTATGATCAAAGTCAATAAAAATTGTATTTTAGTAGTCCAAGATTATTCTGAGTTTTTACTTAATAACATAACAGATTTAGGATATAAAATGGATAAAAAATTAATAAGTAACATTTAGTTATCAAGAAAATTGAATATCACTATTTCTTATAGGATTATATCAATCAAAATTATAAGGTGATATAAGCTTGATATCGTAAATTTGTTTGGGATATGGTGCTAAAAATAAATTTAAAAAGTTACATTAGTTATCCTGAAAAATAAAATTTCACTTTATTTGAAATGGGTTAGGATGTTCGGATTAAGAAATAATGTATATAGTTACGTTAATTATTAGAGGTTTAAAGGAATTTTTTTGATGGAAATGGTTTCAAGGATGATATTGATGAACATGTAAATTTCTATATGTAGAAAATATAATCTAACATTGGAACATTTGAGGTTGTAAAGTCTTTTAGACTTAATATGTTTAAAGAGATCAATATTTAGAATATGATTCCTAAGTCTCACAATTATTAAAACATTATTCCATAATATATGTTACTCACTAAAGAGTTAGTTAGAAGATTTTCTGAAATGTTCACATAGATTTGTGTAAATAATTACATATTATTCAATGAGTATTAAACCCCCCGAAAATTTCAACAGACATAAGACTAATTAGGTTGTGTATCATAAATGATTTGATAGATAGGTTCTTATGTTGAGTTTGTTAAATATTATTGCAAATATTTTAAGGATATAAAATATATCATATTAGAGGAAACCTCAACCCTATAATTCATTCACACTTACATCATTAATGTATATATATTGATAAACATTTCATGAAGTGTAATGGAAACTGACATAAAAATTACAACATTTAGTTATCCCTAATTGATGTTATTCATGGAGTATTATAAGTTATGATAGAATGATATGGTTAGAGTGAGTGGTATTCATATATAGAGATATAAAATATATTCATGAGGCATAAAAATGACATTTTTTCTGCAATGGATGACCCCTTTAGTATGCCTCATGGATTTTCATATATATTCATTTTCTATTTAGAGGTGAAGGAATCGTATTTGTGTCCTCATTACCATAGAATATAAATATACATAGAAATAGTACCATTATACATTGATACCCTACATACATAAGTATATATTATGACATAGATAATATTTGTTGGTTAGGTATGTGGAAGATCATGCCATCAATTTATGCTAAAAGAAGTCGAGATTTGTATTCTTGTATGAAAAGTTTGAAATCAAGGACCTTGATTTTGTATTATTGTGGAGTGTGTAGCTGCACATAGAAATTTAATATTATGTAATTATCAATTTATCAATGTGAAATGTAAACTAATAATCCATGTAGATGAATGGTGTATGATGTATTATTTATCTAGGTGAGACTATACTCTAAAAATTAAGATCATATGAGTAGGTAATATGGTACTGACATACTCTATTTCCCATGGTCACATGATGACTTGAACAAAGTTAAAATATTATAATTCACATTTTATTATGATGATCGCTGGTGGAAACATGTATAAATATATGTGTGTTTGATGTATATCATACTAGATTCATTTATAGATTGACTAGCATTGAGGTTTTCTCTAGAGGTTTCTCTTCTATTACATTGATGGATTTATTTATTCATATTTTTTGTTTAAGTTATAAAAGATTGTGGAGTAACACATTTTCGTTGAATTAATGGTAGTTTAGTTTGATTCAGAAAGCTACTACAAAAGACTTTTAGAGTTAATCCAAATGTATTTTTTGTGGGTATTCACAAGTTAATACATATTCTATGAAACATGCTGAATATAATGATTTATTATACAAAGTGATTTAGGATATATCCCAAATTAGTTTTCGATGTGATTTCTCAATTTATTGTGTATAATACAATATAAGATGAAAATGTAAAATGTTTTTCCAGCTTTAGTGAAAGTGGAATTTTAAAGGAGTTTGGTATTCACTAATTCATTAATACTATTATATATGATTCATCTAGGAAATTTATAGGCTATTTTATGGTGATATCATTAAGAATAGGTTTTCATGCTACTCCACGATTATTTAATACCTCCATGAATTATCATATAAATCATCTCAGTTTAATGATAAATTTTTATCATTAAAAGCTTCCACTTATGCTATCATTTAAGGAACCATTTAATATGATGAAACATTATGGTGTAATTTCACTCACACATATGATGATTTCACTAGGAAAGGTAATAACCCATGTGTTATAATGCATTAGTTTATGTTTTATTTCAAAAGGACTATCCTTGAGAGCTATATAAATCCTAATACATGTGATGGTTATTGTGTGTGTTATTGCTTGAAATCATGGAAGTATTCAAAATCCTCTATTTTTCTCTTCTATTATATATTTAATTATCTATGTAATCTGATTTTTTATAGGATAGAAGAATCACTATTGTATAATGAGAAATACAAGCGCAACCTGTGGATACCCCCAAAAGTGGGATGTCATTTGGCCCCCACTCAGTGATGTTTATCAATCACATTTGATGGTGTTAAAATGAAATAAAAATGATACAGATTCTATTCAATGAACAATATGTGTTTACAACAATATACATAATTTCTAATTATACATGGTTTCTATTATATTTCATGGTAATCATAAAATTATGGTTTCTTTATGCTTCCACAACTATAATTAAGTGTTACTAAACTTCTAAGAAAAATAAATCTCCCCAATTATAATTTAGAATCATCCATAAGAAATAACATCACTAAACTCAGTTTCAACATTATTATTACCAGAGAAGAATAAAATTAGAAACTATTTATTGACTTCAGGTGTACTCCCATTTTTCATCCATTACACCTTGTTACTCAGGTGTTTATGTGATGGTGATAGATGATCTAGTCCATAATGGTTATATCATGCTTGAAAAAATCACCAAGTATCATTATTACCATGATATTGATCTTGAAATTCAAGATAATAATTACTCTAAATTATAAATATAATAATTTTTTATATCATTTCAAGTCAAAAAATAAAGTAGTTTCATAAATTTTATATAGTATGTGGAAATTCAAGGAAAACACTGAAATTATTGCATCCGAAATAAATAAATAAGTTTTCACATTTAGGGATAAAAAATTAGTGGATTATAAAAGACAATATTTTAGAATATATGGGGAGGCTCTCAATGTTTAATTTGTGGGAATATATTTAGAATATATAGAATTTAAAACTAAAACATCCGTTTTAGGTTCAAATTTATGGTATAAAGAAGGATTAGATGACATACAACAAGGCCAAGTAGATAAGATAAGCTATTGGGGAAGTGTTGAAGTGTAAACCCGACAAATTGAATTGAGTCATATAAAAATATGTAATTTAGTTCCCATATAAATCAAATCATTGATATAATAATATGATATGTTAATAATATTATTATTAATAAACAAAGATTACATTTAAATTCATGACAATTTGTGAAGAATCTATTGGGCTATTTTATTCAAAATGAATAGATGGAATCGAATATGTCATGCTTCTCTCTTCAAAAAATAGGTGAGTAAATAAAAAAATATAAATGAAGGTTATTTAATATTTATAAAAAATTTACATCATCTCTTACCCAACCTAATAAATCACTTGAGGATGACGTGGTTTGAAGAGACATTATAATAAGAGACTTAGTATCATTCATACTAGATGGTGATGCAATTTGCCTTTAATTTGGAATAAGAGAGTAATAATATTTCATTGAATACATATTAAATAATCCAAACTATCAAGCATCACATAAAATAATAATTCAATATTAATGAATGTAACTTTAATAATTATCCTAACAATGAAAACCTTCATTAAGAGAAATGTGTCGTTACATATATATCAAAAACTTTATTTATAGAGTTTCAAACTCCTAATCCTATACATAAAATTATATAAACAAACCCATATGGATATCATGGATTTGATAAGACCAACTGATTAGGTATTTTGTTAGTGGATTTGTGGACATACTCTTTGTTATTATTATTATTTTATAATAATCTTATATGTATGATCAAATTCATATGAATATAAAATTCAATATTTTTTTCAATTTGATGCTTCCAGATTCCACATGTTAGGACATGCATTGTTGCATATGATTTTGAATAATCATCATATTATTAAGTTTTGTATACAACAACGAATTGGAAGTCGAATGATATAGAAAAAGAGATAAAGTAGGAATTGCAGACACAAAATCCACTTCATGTGGATGAAGAAACCACAAAGAAACCATAGACACCTTGTTTTTCCCTTGTAAGGCTCTGAAATATATCATGGAATATAATTAGAGCCATGTGGTGAGACAACACAAGATTCTGAGACCCGGTGTTCTCGAAATTATTTTTATTAAAATATTAAATATATTTTATATTACATGTGAAAATTTTTCAAGAAAAAGTAGATAAATTTTAAATATAATATCATATAAATAATATGGGACCTATTTTGAATCCCGAACACATGTTTTACCCTAGTGGTGGCCTAATTTCGGTTGGTGTGGGATGTTCATATATAGAGACTGTTTGCAGGTGTGTTTAAATTAAATTTATTGAATAATTTAATTGTTTATTTTAAATTACATCATATTAAAACCACTATAACTAAATTATTATAGGAGATGGAAAGGGTTGTCCACATAAACTTGGGATCATTGATGGAAGGTTCCACCACTCTATCATGGGAGAATTGATACTAGACAATGAAGAGCATCCAAATCTAAGAGAATCAAGACGTAGTGGACACAACAAATCTTACACATTCACTGGAAAGTGATATCGCCAAAAATGAATCATCTTGTTGAAGATTGGGATCAATGTATGTGTATTTCCTCCCTTATTATTAAATTATTGAGCATGATCATTCTTATTTCTTTAATCTACCTCAAATTTGAGCCTTTGTTTTCACCCCACATATAATTTTTTATTAATTTATTCGATTAGTATCTGTTGTACCATCTTTCCCACCCAGCCAATCCTCAATATGCATTCATTGTCCGAGAATCATTTTAGAATGATTGATTTCACATTTAATAATTTTTATTTTCCCCCACCATTCTTCATGTTATTCATCATGGATCCTTGGTGTCGCAATTTAACTATTTTCAGGAGGGATTGTGCATGATCAGACCCCCATATAAATGGTAGATTTGATGGAAATGAATTAATTAGTGAATATAAAATAGATTGGGAATATTTTTGGATATTGGTGATGTTCTTCATAGATATGGAATATGAGATCAATTTGGTAGTGGTGTGGGAGGAACAACATGTGACCGATCACTACTACAAAAATGGGTAAGGGATGCGCTTCACTTTTATCAGCACTAAAAAAGCGCTGATATAGTGGGCCTTTATCAGCTCTAAAAAAGCACTGATAAAGGTCTCGTTTATCAGCGCTAAAAAAAGCGCTGATAAAGGCCCCCTTTATCAGAGTTTTTTTTAGCGCTGATAACGGCCCCCCTATATCAGCTCTTTTATAGCACTGATAAAGAGGCCACCTTTATTAGCACTTCTTTAAGTAGGGCTGATAAAGGGGGGAGTTATCAGTGCTTTTCCCGCGCTCTATTAAACGTTGAGTTTTAAACAAAATCATGAAAAATAATATTTCTCAATATAAGTATATTTATATTGATATAAATACAATATATATTTTTTAAATATGTTATAGATACGTATAAATAGACTATTACATTTAATATATATGAAATTTAGTGAAAATGGCTTCAAAATATTTCACACAAATATTATTAATTAATAATTTTCTTATTATTATCGATTAAAAATCATTTATTAACAATTTGAGGACACAAAAAATAAAATCAACTAATTAAAGATCCAAAATATGTTTCCAACTCAACTCAAACTTCAAATGGCCATAACAATTTATCTGAGTGTCCGTTTGAGCTCTTCAGCATATCAAACCGGTGCATGCGATGAGTTCTACGCACTGGTGACTGAGACAAAGCTGGTGTCACATTTCATGTGCCCAAAATGGCTTTTAAGGCCTCCAAAACTGAGGTTTTAGTCAGAATACCCTGATTTGTTAACATTAAAACAAGTATAACTTCTTATCCGGATGTCCATTAGGCATGTACCACATATCATATCGAATATTGTTTCATTTACTTCAATTTTACTGGTTGTAGAGTTGAAAAAAGCTTCTGGATTATATGTTATGGTCGTTTTAACATTCTAAGGGCTTTTCAAATACACATATATATTTATTTATTCGTAAATATATATGTGTATGTGTGTGTGTGGGTGTGTATGTGTGTTTCTGTGTGTGGTATATATTTATATATGTATTTATTTATTTATTTACTTACTTATAAACACACATCAAAAACAATTTTTTTATAAATTTATTTAAAACTAGTCTTTATATGTATTTTTTATGGCTTTTCAAATACACATATATATGTATTTATTTGTAAATATATATGTGATTGTGTGTGTGTATCTCTATGTGTGTCTTTGTATTGTATATATGTATATATGTATGTATGTATGTATATATGTATGTATGTATGTATTTATTTATTTATAAACACACATAAAAAACATATTTTTTCAAAAATGTATTTAAAACTAATTTTATAAGTATATATTATTATACAAATAAATATACGTATAAAAAATTATAACTAAAAAATATATATATAAATATAACAATATACGATTTGATATATATATACTAATATATGAATAAATATATTTATATTAATATGAATCTATATCAATATATGAATAAATATAACTATATATTTATATCATTAAATAGAGAACAAAATGAAATGTCATAGTGGTAATGGTGCAGCCGCAAAAGGGGGGAGGTCTCGGGTTCGAGTTCAAGTGGAAGTGAAGGGGGTGCACGTGTGTGAGGATGCACGGGAAGGGAAGTGCACGGGAGACCTCCAAGCACTGATAAAAGGGGTGTGAAGCGCTGATAAAAGCACTCCACCGTATTTTTTTTATTTTTTTTAATTTTTTTTAATTTTTTTGTCCTTTTCCAGTGCTTTTTTAAAGCGCTTATAAAGCCCCATTTTATCAGCACTTTTTTATCACAGATAAAAAGATGCCTTTATAAATGCTTTTCGGAGCGCTGATAAAATGGACCCCCCTATATTAGCACTGAGATTTACAGCGCTTTTTAGCACTGTTAAAGCCCGTTGTAGCGCTGATATAGGCCATTTTTCTAGTAGTGGATGGTGAATGAGATTCGTGTGGGTGAAGAAAAACTCCATTTTCCAGCCAACGGATGACCAAACAAGATGTCCAATGGTGTTTTAATTAATTAGTAGTAAAGAAAACGGTGATATTCATAATGAATGAGCTAAATTTGGAACACTGTAATAGATCTAATTTTTTTAAGAAAAACCTAACTAAATTCTATGTGGACTGAAGAACATGTGGTGTGTTTCCCCCTAGCTGTAGTAGGGAGGGGTTTGGGTGAGTTAAATATCACACACCATATCAAACCCCATAAAACATTTGACATAGTGTTGGAGACCCTGTATGTATTTTGGATTTACATAGAAATGGGAATGGCAAGGCACACATCCTGTGTACATTGACATGACTAGTGTAAACAAGAAGGGTTCGAGAACACACCTAAGTGCATTGGCAGGACCCCGAGTGGATCAGTCACACAGTGTATTCTTCTTGAACATTGTGTAAGGATACATGTTCAATTATATGTGTACAATAGATCACATGTCCATATAGCTAGATGGGGCCACACATCATGCGGGTCCCCTTAAATGTTGTGTACCCTCCTTTTTGGATACTTTTCCGTCTTGTATCTCCTTTATTTGAATACAGATTTTGAACTGTGAGGATCCTATCTTTTTTTTTTAGAACATGATGGTGGAATTCATGGTGACCTTTGAGATATTATGTGGTGTTTTTTAGGGTGTTCCCCTTTAGGTGACACTCGATGATAGAAGTGGTCTGGGAGGATCATAAAATACATTAGAGTAGAACCCTCCTGCAGGGATATGTCTTGGGTCCTCTATAAATACATTAGAGTGGAACCCACCTTCTAGGAAAGGGCATGGATAATCTATAAACTATATGAGTTTCACCATTGTACATGTAAATGGAATGGGTCGTAAACTATTATAGTGTCACCATCCTATTGGGATAGGGCATGAGTCATCTTTCCACAATCTGAGTGGAACTCTCCTACTTAGAAAGGGAATGGGTCCTCAAACATTAGAGTATAACCCTTTTATTGGGACAGGGTGTAGGTCCTCTATATACTATCATAGTGCGGCCATCCTACGGATTCAGAGCGTGGTTCATCATCCATTAGAGTAGAACCATCATGTTGGATCAATGTATGGGTGAATTATCTATCAGATTGGAACCCTATTATTGGATCATTCCATGGGAACTCAATCTATTACAGTGGAACCCTCTTATTGGATCTAGTAATGTTTCTTCTAATTATTGAGTGGTTCCCCCTATTTTCCAAGGGAATGTTTCTTATGTCCCCTCAAATCTGTAGTACAATGATTAGGTTAGCATCGACATTGATGTTTCTTTTGATTAACATGTTAGATGTTGGGAATCATTAATGGCCATCCGGAACTAATAGAAGACTATTTTATTATGATGATCTATGAGATGGACTTCCCTTTCTCTCCCATTTGGTATATTTTTTTGGAAATAAATAGATATATATATTTTTATCTAAAACCAGGTCATTGGATTTTGTTACTCCCTTGTTATGGGGTGATCTATTTATTCATATTGTGTCTCTTACTCTCCCAGCCACTTTATATTTTCGGGTTTCCTAATGGATATGTATATTATCAAACCTATATGGAATTTTCCCACACACGACATGTCATGTGTAGATGAAAGACTGGTCAGCGGTGATTATAGAGGAGAATAGAAATTCCCTAGAGAATTTGAACATACGTGGTGGTCATATCATGGAGTTTTGTATATAGTCTCTCTCAAGATTTAATTTTCAATTTTTTTAGGTTGGGAGATATTTCTGGTTGGGATTCTATTTTTATGCATTTTATTTTTATAATAAGCATTCATTCTATTTTTCACCCTTGAGTATTTACATGCATGTTTTATTTTCTTAATGTTGAAATTTTTATTATTATTCTTCTTCACATTTGTGTGGAGAAGGATGTTTCTTTGTGGATAGGAACATTAGGAAAATTCACCCCATATTAGATATGCATTTTGATGATTATTACCAACCATGGCCTGTGGAGGCTGGATAATGGTAGTCATGGAATAAACCTTGTTTGGTTAGGTCATGGATGATTGGTATAAAAAGATTTCATTACTTGGGATGTTGCTTGGATTTTTACCTTTATGATACTTTTTATGGGATTTAGGGGAATAGTGTAAAAGTGTTTCATGTCCAGTTTTCAGGCTCAAGAATTCATTATTGTGGTAGCGACCAATGTATCCATTCACCAGGACTATGATTATCAGGATGTCTACTCATTCTACTAACACATTGGTTACAGGTATCAATGGAAAATTTATCATATAGGATTAACACTTATACTTTTCTTATTGAGTTATCTTCCCAAATATATATGATCATCAATCCATGGTATTCCTTGATTAAATTTTCAGGATTCCTCTAAGAAGACATCAATCGAGGTTAATATTTTCTGATCATGACGAAAATCCAATGAGTTTCAAAGGCTTATATCATGGAACATCACACAATATTGGTTTCCAAGGTGGATAGGTAGATGAAAACCCACCTGTTGAGTAGTAAATAATAATGACAGAACAGAATGATGATATATATAGGTTTAGTGAACTCCATGAAATCCAATTCTATAAGTTGTTGAGGTAATGTGGTCATCTGGTTCCCCAAGAAGCATAGGATTCCGTAGAGTCGATGATCCATGTTTTCAATATTACACAGACATTGTTTGATCAGGACGGTGTGTTGGAATCCATCCTTTTCCATTGATCAATTGGGCATTAGTGAATTATAGTTATGAAGGTGCAATATGAGTTAACAGTATAATATCCTGACATCCAACAGCTATATCATGAAGTGTAATTCCTCCCATTCTTCTTCCTAGATTGGATTCAAGTGCTTATTGAGTTATTTTGGAGAGGGAAGATTGTTTCTTAGTATGTCATGAGGTTCATTGACATTACATTCCATAATATGATTTGGGATGGATACCTTCAGGCATGGAATATTTTTTAGCGACTCTAAAGATACCTATGTACCAGTGTGGTGTGCATATTCATTTCCAATTATTCAATAGTATTGTATTGAGTGGTAGTGGAATAGTTATTTTGATTAGAGGGATTCTAGATAGCTTGATCTAGTAGTGGGTGTTATAGTTATGAGTCATTTGCAGTAGCAAGAAAGTTCTGTTTAGAAAGATCTTGACATATTAGATCTTCTTAAGATCAGAATCAAGCATGTGGTCATGAGAAATAAGGATTAAATAGAGGACTAAGGTATATTAGATAGGGAAGGTTATATGTATGTCATGGGAGAGGTCACATGTCATATGATTTCTAGACATGATGTGTTGATCAGGGTATGAGAGGCATCAGTTGGTGTTCCTATAAGAAAATTACTTTGAGATATTCTATACTCCTATGAAGGGTAATGTAATGGAAGATTCCCTTAGAAGGAAGTCGAAGGCTTGTTTGGTGTAAAAGTCACAAGAGAAGTTGGCTTACATGTAACTAAACCAAGTTGAGGGGAGATGGAGTGTGGCTATTCTTCAGTTGACGGTGTTTAATCCACTTCACTGACATGAGATAGAGTTATAGTTGGGATACATCGACTTTGAGGTCATAGGTTAAAAGATATCATTAAGAGTTTCAATATATGGATTTTATGAAAGAGGGAATAATTTCATCCATTTCTAGGTATGTAGGGTGGTCCCAAACATGATACGAGATGAGGTGATTAGGGATTTCCACACATCTCCTTTGGTTAAACATCATAGTGTGGATAATATTCGTAGATACCTTCAATGATAGTTTTGGTGGTCTAGCATGAGGTAGAGTGTGGCTGAATTTATCTCCAGATTACTCACTTTTAATCATGTGAAGGTTGAGAACCAGCTTCTAGCAAGTTTGTTTCATTTTATTGAGATCCTAGAGTGTAAATGGGATGGAATATCTATGGTCTTCTTGATCGTGCATTTATAGAGACCCTATGTTTTCATACATAACTGTTAAATAATTTTAAAGATAATAACATAATATAATTAGAAAACAAGGATACAATGGTTTAGTGTTTTGGGAACTTAGGCACATACCTATCTTTCACAATAATAAAGAAAAAAAATTTATTTAAAATCCTTTTCTTTATCCCTTTAAATCACATATTCTTCTTAGTACACTTAGTCATATGAGGACATACGTAAAAAAGAAGGGATGATCAAAAAGACCAATAAGGGGCATGAATCAAAAAAACATTATTGAAAATAATAAAAACCATTATAAAATAACATTAGTATCTCTATAAACATTATAAGGGAAACATTGGATAATGACATGGAACTTAGAAATTCATAAAAATCAAACATCATGTATTTGAGGTCAAATACCACGCATAGTCATGAACTAATATAACATCAATTTCACACAATAAATATTTGAATAATCATAATACCCTCATGGGAAAAAAATATTATGGCGTCATTTTTAGGTATAAGACACATTATCTCATGAGATACATCTCAATAACCAATGCATTGGAGGAATATATAATTCTAATACCACCCATCTCATCACAATATTTAAGTAATCATGCATTATACATAGAGAATATATCAATCCAAGTTAGAGAGTAACCCATGTAAATGACTTTTCTTATTAGGATTTCATGGATAATGAATAAAATTCGGGTTCCCAAATTAATTAGCGAAAACATATTTTTTATAAGATTCATCATTCTTGAGTGAGAAGAAACAAGTCAAGGGGGGGGGTCATAATTTGTTTTTGAAAGAACCTTTGAATTGTAAAATATTTAATTTTTCATAAAATAAGATTGGAAATATGTATATACCCAAAAATAAAAGAGTAGTAAAATGAAATTATAATTAAGTAAAAATAAAAGAGTATTCATACCAAATATTTATTTAAATAGGGATGACCCCAAGGAAATGATTTGGGGTCGAGAAACCCCTTACTTGATGTCTGAATTTTATCTACACTTGAAATTAATATCCAGGACAATCAAATTAGATTATTAATTACTAAATATAGAACATATTACCATATTTTTGGATTTATTATTATTTTATCAAGTTCCTTTAGGGACATTTTAAAGAGTTAAATGGTTAAATTTTGTCTCTCTAAGAGTGTTCGTTTCTTGGTTAATGGCCAGTTTAGTTGTTTAAAATTATGGAAGTTCTTTTTGAATGGATGAAAAACACAAAAATTGGAATGAAATGGTATAAAAATACTTGTACAATTTTTAATGATCTCATATATAATTTTCTATGATATGAGGATGATTCATTAGATAGAACAATAATGAAAAAAATGTTTAATTTATTTTGGTGGCATTTATGACTATTACTAACTAATATTATTTTATTTAATATTATGTATATATATTGCTTCAAGAATTTTTTAAACCATATAATATGTATATTAAAATCTGATTTAACCATAATAATGGTTTAGATACCATCTATGAAGGTGGTAATGGAAAACAAAAACTCATTATCCACTAAGGTGGTGAATCAACTCATCACAAATGAGGTTTTCATTTTTAGAATAAAAGGAGAATATAATATATTTGGTGATGGATATTCCATTAAAATAGGAAAATTTTAATATATATATATATATGATATTGTATTTATCCTGATTTATTTTATATGAGGGGTCTGGAGAGTATAAGAATGGAAAATAAATTGAAAGAGAAGGTTTGAGTGTTTTACCTCTTGAATGTTGTCTCCCTGAGAACCACCTTATGAAATGCGGGTTTAGACTTTTATTGACACCAAAAGATGTTGTATATGTGGAAGTGTCTTAGTAAAGGAAATTTGGTAGAATTTAGATATGATACAACTATTAAAAGTTGTCACGAGAGGAAGTGGTAAGAGGTTTTATTTATAAGGAATGATGTGGGTGTTTTTTTATTATTTTATTCATTTGTTTATTATTTTGGCTCAAGACCGTCTATATTGTTGATTATTGTCATGAAATATAGTAAACGGACTGTGTGAGTTTTGGAAAATAGATTATTACCTCATTTATACATCATTTATGACTCATAAATTCATGTATTTAGCTTATTCTGTAATTTATCGTATTTCACTATTCTCGAAAAGTTCAAATATTTTTAAAAAATAAAAATAATTCACCCATACCATTTTTTAATGTTTATATTTTTGAAATTTATTCCACTTTATGAAAATTATCTCTAAATATGGCAGCTTTTATTTTTAATTAAAATAATAATTTGTTTAAAAAATACATATTTTAATATTATAATTCATTTGGTGACACATGTAATAATTAATTAAAGTCAAATATAATAATATTATATTATTAACAAAAAATAATAATTTATTAATCTATTTTATGAAATATATTTTCATTTAAATCAAAATATTAATTTTAATGTTTAAAATTTACGTTTAGGTTTTACAAAAATACTAAAAAATAATTTATAATTTTTAAAAAAATTATCTACTTTTACCATAATATAAATATGTAAAATTATTATTTGTAATATTTGTAAATTTTATTTACACTTTTATAGGTGATGTCACTATTCTATTGTACAAATTAATTTTTCCTAAGGTTCATATTATTATTCAAATGATCAAGTTACTATTCCATCTTTATTGGTTCTTTAATTTCAATGAATACTGCTTAGTTTATTCTCCCATTATGAGAATACAATTTTATTGAGTTCTATATGTGATTCATGGGTTTTATGATATAAAAATATGAAGGGAAAATTTCATTGATAAAATTTTGGGTTGTTATATTCTACCCCCAATGAAATTTCAACCTCAGAATTTTGTTTTACAAACTAAGATAAAAAAGTGGTTTGGATATTTATTCTTCCTTGATTCCTCTACATCACATGTCACCTTTTCATACTTATGGTTCCTCCAAAACACATTAACTAGGTGAGCCTTATTTTTGTGTAGGAATTTGTCTATGTGGTTCAATAATCTTCACCGTCTTCTCTTCATATGAGAGGTCATTTTCTAGTTGTACTTCTTCGGTATTCCATACATGTGAGGGGTCAAATACATACTTGTTAAGAGAGATACATGGAACACATCATTTCCATGATCCATCTTTAGTGGATGTTAAATCCAACATAACACTGCTCCTGTTAAGGCCAAATTGATAATGATGGTGTTCTGTAATCATGTTTTTTCTTTTATTGTCAAGGATAGTTTGGACGAAAGGAAATCAATTCACATTGATTTATGGAAACAATTGTTTTGGGTTTTGTTTTGAAAATAATTAGACCTATGTTTTTCTGATAATTGGGGTGATGTATTTAGAAATATTTATCTCAGGATGAGTATGATGGAACAAAACTTGAGTGAATGGAAATTTATGATACTTTCCAATATAATTGTGGTGATGCTTTGTTGATTTTCATTTAATATAAATCATGAGTTGTATTGAGAATATTTTATCCATGATTGATAGAAGAAAGGGGGAGTGAAAGATATGCTACAAATCCTAAAATAATTGTATTCATATTTATCAAATCTAGATGGTAGAGAAGAAGAAGTGGTACTAATTGGTTTTCCAAACAATCGTATCAATATTGAAGAGGAGGTGTCGATTAAAGAAGTCATACTGGTAAGAAGAGAAAGAGACAATATCGATTTTCTTTCAAAAAATTGGATTCTATATGAAAATAATAGAAGGGGTGTTGATGATATGTGATTTAGATGAAAGGTTGTGATGATAGAATGTGGTCCCTATTGAAAAGCGGCACTGGTTGAAAAGGGTTGCTGATAGAAGAGTAAATGAAGGTGGTGATTGTTATTAAAACTGATCTTATCTTGGTAAAATTGATATAACAGAAATGGTACTGATCAAATATGATTGTAATAATATTTCAATTGAAAGGATCTAGGTGAATGTAAATATATACTAATGATAAAAAATGAATCATATTTAGAATGTAATTGATCGTATTCGAGTAGAATAAAAGAAAAGAGACGGTGTCAATCAAGAAGGATTTGTTTTCAGATTATATAGTCTTATATCTAGGCAGATCATCATTTTTATATTTTATTGTATCGTATACGGGCATTTCATGGTTTTTATATTTTATTTTATCGTACCTAATGATTTTATGAAGAAATCATTGTACCCAGAAATTGTAACGAGTGAACGTATCTAGAATGATCATAAATAGAATGATTGTAACATGAATAATCATATCTAGAATTAATTTAACCATATATATTGAAATAAGAGAGGAATGATTCCAGAATGATCATATATATAATGATCATATTCATGATGGTTGTATCTAGACCATTTGTATTTAGATAAATATCATTCTTGGAAATAAGCAAGAATGAATGTTTTTCAACTGAAGTCATATGATACTAAAGGTGATCTTCATTGAACTCGAATTCATGAAGGTTTCCATGATTCAAGAAATGGTTTTTGAATGACGTGTTGTTTCTCAAGTGGATCAATGGAAAAAAAAGAAAATAAGTTTGTTGAATGATTTCTCAAAGGGGATATGAACTTTCATATACAATATTTTGATTCAAATATGTTCTAATAATCGTATTCCGCAATCATCATGAGGAATAAAAACATAGTTGATCAGACCCATATATTCTTGACAATTGAAATCAGTCACAAAAATTGAAATAGGATTTTAAAGAATAATAGGTGATGATGGTAGATGTTTTGAGAAGTATCTATAAAAGGTGAAGAAGTCAAATTGAATTCCTAGATTTTAAGGTAAAAGGAATTTTGGTGAATTTCTGGGAGTGAAAAAATTTGGATTCCCACATAAACTTATTTCTGGTCACCTATAAAAGTAGAAAGTTCATTTTACTTTCTATCACATTCAATGTTCACTATAGAAGAGAGAGAAACTCAAGGTTTCTAAAGAGAAGAAGAGTTCATATTCTATTCATCTTGACAATTGATTTCAGGTGGTGTCAATTCGTTAATATTCTATTTGGCATGACAATTGTATTCAGTAATTTAAGTGGTGATGATTCTACTATATTTTATTCTATAATAAAATTGGATAGGGAGTATTGTTTTGTATGAATTAGACTTAGAGGAATCAGACTCATAAATGGCCAGACTCAGTGTTTCATAATAAATTCTATGTGGTTCTTACCTTACTTCCAGGTAAGGAATTGATGAATTTTGTTTCAATTGAATGAACTTATTGAGTTGAAATCAAGCGCATGTAACATGAGTTGTTTCAAAATAATTGTATTAAACTATTGTTCTAAGTGGATGCACATGCACTAGTTGTATTGTTTCAAAATGTTGCATGAGTAAAATGGTACATCCAACTCATTGTAATCGAATGATTGGTTTCTACTAGATTGTATAGTATTGGATCATTCCCAAACCATACCAATAATGTAGCTATTCATATTGGTTTGATTGGACCAAAGACCTTGTGTTTATTGATTGTTAATAACCCCCCTTTCAATGGATTTGGGGAACCCTTACAAGGACCATAGTTTTAGAGATTATATTACCCTTAGGTATTAGATAAAATATCCAGACAACTACATAGAAATACTCCTCCCCAACTTCAACATCATGATATCAGCTCTCCACCATTGTATGGTTATTCAGCTAGGCTTCTTGTGCTTGCACAAGCTAGTCATGTTGGATATTCCTTACCCTCTCATTCTTCCACATATGTTAGCTTCATCTCTGGTGAATACACCTCATATGAATGATCATCTGGATTCTACTCCTTATAGATTCTTCCTATTCTATTAAGCACAATTTCTGGTTGACTGAAATCCTTGAGGATTCCTGCTTCTTATAGATTCTCCCCAATCTTTTCATCGTGATATCTGTTAGCTATTCTTATTGAATAGTGAACCTTGTAAATTTTTTTCCCCTATATGTGGGATGATTTTTTTCTCATCAAGGAATTGAAATATTTAACAGGAGATAAATTCAATGAAACAAAAAAAGAAAAATGGTATCACAGATTCACCACCTCCTCTATCAGTGATACAATACTCCGTCTAGGCACTTTCAATTGGTATCAAAGCCAGGTTCCCTTTTCTATTCAATTCTAATGGAGAATGTGAACTATGTGAATAGTAAAAAAAATTCAGTCATTTATGGACAGAACTATCATATCTAGAAATATAGAATTCTTCAATATCTTATGTCTATCTATTATGGTGTTCTTGAAGCTGCAACACTTGGTTTTCCTCCCCATGATGATAGTGTTCCACTTACACCTGTTGACATGATGTTTCTTGAGAATGATGGAAGGGACATGAATTCTATATTATTATCACTTTTTGAAAGTGAATTCTTGAGAGTGAAAGGTGTTTCCATATCTAAAGGTATACACAATTAATTGAAAACATATGTGAATGAAAAAAAAGTGAATAAGGAAAAGAAAAAAATAAAGAGATTTATGTATGAATATTTGAAGATTGGTGACCATGAATCTGTTGTAGAATTATTTAATATGGTCAATGAAATTGTGAGTACTATCATATTTCTTGGTGAAAAAATAATGGACTCTATAATTATCAAAAATATCTTGTGACTCCTACCTTAAAAATTCAATAAAGAAGTTTGTTCATTGGAAGATAGTGATCCTAAACCATTATCTCTTGATGATATATATAGAACTCTTATCACTTATGAAATGATAATAGATATTTCTATGAATAGAAAAATTAATTTATATAGAAATGTTTTTCAAGGATATGAAGATAGAAAAGCCAACGAATATTATTATTGAAGATAAAGACCGTGATTCTGACTCTAAAAATGAAGTTTGTAAAAATCTCAATGAAATACTATCCTTGTATTCTAAAAAATTGAAAAGAGGTACATGGAAATACAAAAGGAAACTTCCATTGAAATTTTTTGAATGTGGAGATGTTGGTCACTTTTTGGATAATTTTCCTTGAAGAAATAAATAAGAGGATATGTTATTCAAGAAAGGAATACAAAATATTGTGGAAGAAAAATGGAGAAAAGGATAAGAAAATAAATTCTTCATATAAAAAGCATAAGTTTCTTATCCAAAGATGAAGTAGAAGAAGAGAGTGATGTGGAATTTGGAAAGTCCATTGAGTATTGTATTGAAAATACTTTTACTGTAGTAATTAATAATGAAGAATTCATAATCATTAGTTCTAAAGAACAAGAAACTCATCTTGAACATCATTTGAAAGAAAAACTGAAAGAGTGTGTGATAAAGATTACAACGATTGAAAAGAAAAATAAAATTTTGGAAGATAAATGTTCCTCATCAAGAGATCTAGAATGTTTGGCTACTAAAAAAGGGATGATGGTTAAATAAATTGATGACCTGATGAAATCTCTTGAAGAAAAAAAAGAATTGTAATCTGAATTTGGAAGTAAAGATGAGGGAAAAAGAAGAAGAGTTGGAACTAATCCAACAAAAACATTCTGAAGCTATAAATAAATGTCTATGTTTCCAAAAATCTACCACTGAATTTAGTGAATGTTCTCTTAATGATAAAATTGAGATGGTTTAAAAAAATATACCTTCAAAGGGTGAGAGGAATAATAAAACTATGTCTGAAAAGAAGAATGCTAAGAAAGTTACATATGTGGTCAATGTGATGAATTACTATGTTAAAAAAAACATCCTCAGTCTGAAAAGGTTTTATCTAGATATGGAAAACATCAAATACTTCTGATCCTATCAATGATAAAAATATGAAGACTAATCCAATGAAAAGTGAAAAGAAGATGGTGGTGAATGATTTCACTGTTCTGATCTTTATGGAGGTTTGAGAAGAAAATACTCTTTCCATGGGTATTGCTAGTATTGTGGGGGATTCAGACACACAAAAAGTATGTGTTTGTTCAATCAATAAAATTACTTTTATCCCACAGGTTATGAAAGGCATATATTGAGGTAGATTCAATCTCCTCAAAGAAGGAAGAATGTGAATGTTTTCCTGAAGAAATATGAAAATAATGAATTAAATATTGAAAATAGGTTCAAACCTTTGGAAAATATTTTTGAGATATTTGATCAACCTTGACACCTTGAAAAGGTTTTTCTTGTTCTATTAAAAGTTAAGAAAACTATTCTCAATTATCAGGAAGTGTAGGTGATGAAAGAAATGAATGGAGCAATGAATGTTGTTTTTGAAACTACATTGAAATACCTGAAATGGAAATGACCCTAGACACTTTATAGTGTGTGTTCTTCCCAAATTATTAGATACATAAAATTGTTGAAGTATTTGAATGATTTAAATGAAGGAATAATGACATTTGGAAATGATAAATCATTGAAAATTAAAGGTTTTAGGTAAGCCATCATTTGAAAAGAAAAGATAAAATCTATGAAAACATAGTATGTTGATTGGAGGAAACACAATATACAAAGTGTTTCATAATTTTTTGATCAGGGTAAAAACTTTATCATCATGAAAGATGGATTTTTTTTTGTAAAAAGATAAGAAGTCGGAAAGAATGAAGCAAGTGTCCAATATATGAAAGGAAATTTGTTTCAGTTTGGTGATTCAAAAAACACTTCATACATGAGTATGGTGGAATAGAATTAGTTATGTTATAAAAGGCCTAAAAATATGTGTCATATAATCATTATCTATCAATTAAAAGAGATCATGTCTCAGACATTCTAGTTTTTTTAAGAAGAAGATATTTATGTTACACTATTTTCCACAAAGGAATAATTAAAAATTATGGGCATACGAATGTTTATATTTGTCCAAAACTACCCCTAGATCTAATCCATTCTGATATATTTGGGAAAATTAGAAAAAAATAAATACATGGATATAATTACTTCATTAATTTTAGTGATGATTTCACTCACATTACATGTTTTTTGTACATGAAACACAAATCACATGCTTTGAATATTTTTAAAAGTTTTACAAGAAATGCTATGAATGAAAGTGAGTATTTTTTGAAGAGGCTGAGAACTTATAATGATTTTTTTTATAGAAGTGAAGAGTTTGAAGACTATCATGAGAATCGTGGAATTCAATATTAGTATAGCTCTTCATACACTCCCCAACAGAATGTGGTTGCTAAAAGAAAGAAAAAAAAGCCTGGTGGAAATGGGAAGAACCATGTTACCTGATCATGGTTGTTCTCATTACTTTTAGTGGAAAGCCATGAGTAATGATGTTTATATTTAGAACCATTGATTCTACATGCCTTAATCAGGTATGAAGCACTATGAATTTTTTATGGAAAAATCCATGTTTCACGCACTTTAGAATTTTTTTTGGAGTCCATGTATTATAAAGAAGAAAGGTACAAAATGTGGAATGTTTGAGATGAAAGGTAAAGATGGAAACATTCTTGGATATTCTTCTAAAAGAAAACGGTACTGATGATTCAAAAAAGAATAAAAAATAATTTTGGATTTAGTTAATGTGAAAGAGATTGATGTATCATAGAATTAAAAACATGTTCAGGTGGAAAATGAAGTTAAGCAAGTTGAGGAAGACAATTATGGTCAGGGTACAAATGATTTCAATCCTTATAAAGGTGATGAATCAGAATCTGTTATGCCATTGTTGAGGAAGACAATTAAAAATCTTATCCAAGGTGGAGGAAACATGTGGAAGCACATTATATAATTGGTGATCAATATCAAAAGGTTCAAACAATACGAAAAACCAATTCTATTAAACATACATCTTTGTATTCAAAAGTGGAAACGAATGATGTGAAAGAGTCATTTGAGAATACAAATTGAGTTCATTCCATGAATGAATAATAGGATCAGATTGAAATATATAATACATGGGAATTAAAAACAAAGCCTAAAACAAAAACATCATTGGAACAAAAAGGGTTTTCCAGAGCAAGCTAAATGAAAAATGTGAGGTTATAAGAAAAAAATAACGATGGTTTTACAAAGGGTATTCTCAAATTGAGTGTACGGATTTGGATGAAACCTTTGGTCCAATGGAAATAATTGAAATAATCAGAGTCTTTCTTTCTATTTCCACACAACAAGGCTACAATATCTTTCAAATGGATGTTATATCGACAGTCTTAAATGGTGACCTTGAAGAAGAGGTTTTTATTTAACAACCTTGTGGATTTGTTATTAGAAAAGATAAAGTTTGTGTGTGCAGATTGAAAATGGAATTTTATAGCCTAAAACAATATTTTAGGTCATGGTATTCCAAATTGGGTACATGAATAATAAAGATGAGTTTTACACAATGAAGATTGGATATCAATCTTTACATCAGATAATGTATGGATTATTCTCTCATTTTAATTGTTTTTGTTGATGATATTATCATTTCTAGAATTATGAAGGAATTTGTGAAATATTTTCTGAAGAAATGATGAATGTATTTGAAATTTCCATTCTTGGATAAACGATATACATTATTTTATTAGAAATCAAAAAAAATAAAGAATAAATTTTCCTCCCCCAATAAAAGTATGCAAAATAAGTTCTCAAGAGGTTTTTCATGAAAAATTCAAAAACTGTTTCCACACCCATTTTAGTGGGAAAAAAATATGAGTAATAATGGATAAGGAAATTAATTTTATCAAAATGAGTGTCAAAAGATGATTGGAAGTCTATTTTATTTGACTACCTCAAGACCTGACATTGTTTATGCTGTTACCTTATGTGATATATTTCTAAATGCTCCAAAAAAATAAAATTTTCATGCTACAAAAAGAATTATCAGATACATCAAAGGAATAATAAATTAGGAATCAATTATGATAGCTCAAATTATATTGAATTGTTTGGGTATTCAAATGATTATTGGGTAGGAATTTTTAATGATGGATGATCCACATATGGTAGTGTATTCTTTCTGGGAAAGAATTGTGTTAGATGTAATTCAACGAAACAAAATTTTGTAACTGTCATTACGGTTAAAGATCAATATGTTGATAATTCTCAAGACACATCACAACATTAGTGGATGAAAACACAATTGGAGATTTAATTGTTGAAGTGATTTTAACTTTTCTATTAGGTTGTTATAGTCAATGTACAATCAATATCACCATGAATCATGTGAAACATTCTCATTCAAAAAATATTGATATCAAATATCATTTCATCAAAGAGAATGTGGAGAAGAAAGAATTGATGTTGGAGTATGTTCCAATATTAGAATGAGTTGCTGATATTTTCACAAAACCTTTATCGAATGAATCATTCTTAAAAATGTGGTTGAACATGGGTGTCCAAACTATTTATATTTAAGGTTAAGGTATGTGGATCTTTCCGCACTCTCATCTTAACATTGGATAGTTTTTTCATGTGGGAGAATTGTATTGTTTCATCAATCTATTTCATAAATGGGAGATCTGTGGTTATGCTGTGATTGTGAATTCAACATTATTTTGTGACTGAACTATTCTAACTATTTGATGGAGTTGTTGTAGGAAATGAATTATTTTCCAACTCGCCTAGAAAGATAAAGTGATGGGAAAGAAGAATGATTTGTTAAGAAATATTGTTTGGATATCATGTATTTCTTAGCAAGGATTCGTGTTTCCTATATTGAGCTTGATCATGTAGGCTTAGAATTATAGATATTTAATCCATTGTTTTAAGTTACAATGTTCATGGATTTATGAAACCTGGTTGAAAAAAAATCTGAAGGGGTAGATTTTTAAGACCAATATGATGATGATGATGTTTTTTATTCAAGTTATGCCTTTTGTTTTCAATTTTACTTTTGAAGAAACAAAATCACTTCAATTTGTTTTGTAGAAACCATTATTTGGGTTTTGTTTTGAAAATAATCATACCCATGTTTTTTTTGACAATTGGACTCAGTTATTTAGAAAGTTTGTTCTCAAGATGAGTAGTAATGAAATAAACTTGAGTTAATGGATTGTTATCATACTTTCCAATGTAATTATAATGATTATTTTATTATTTATATTTCATATAAATGGTGAGTGGTATGGAGAACATGTGATGGAATTTTGATAGAAGAAAGGGGGAGTGAAAGAGTTGTTTCAAATCAAAAAATAATCTTATTCATATTTATGATATCTAGATAGAAGAGAGAAAGAAGTGGTGCCTATTTTTATCAAAACAATCATATCCAGATTGAAGAGGTGGTACTGATTGAAGAAGTTTTACCGATAAGAATAGAAAGAGATATTATCAATCGACTTTAAAAATGATTTTATTCTAGATGAAATTAAAAGAAGTGGTACCGATGAAAATTGGTGTCGATGAAAGGTCGTTCTGATAGAAGGTGGTGTCGATTAAAAAGCAAAACTATTTGAAAAGAGGCTCCAATTGAAAAGGGGTGCTGATAGAAGGGTAAGGGATGGGGCTTATTGTTTTTCAAAATGATCATATCTGGGTAAAAGTAAAATAATATACATGGTAATGAATAAAGATAATTTTAATTAGATTGTAATTGATCAGATCTGCGTGAAATAGAATAGTTGGAAACGATCAAAAAGGATTCATATTCAGAATGTAATTGATCATATTTGGGTAGATGAAAAGAAAATAAATGATGTCAATCAAGAAGGATACGTTTTCATATTGTATAGTATCATACCCTTTTAGATCATTGTTTTCAGATTTTATTGTATTGTATCTAGGGAAATCATTGATTTTGGATTTTTTTTATTATACTTTGTGATCATATGAATACATGATCGTACATAGCTATGTTAACAAGTGGTTGAATCAAGAATGGTCATAACCAGAATGATCATAACCATAATGGTTGTAAAAAGAATGATCGTAACCAAAATGATCATAACCAGAAATGAACTTTTCAAGAATGGTCATATCTAGAATGACTGTATTCAAGATGATAGTATCTAGACCATTTGTATTCAGAAGAAGATAATTCTTAGAAAGTGGTGGGAATGAATGATTTCCAATTGAATTCAGGCAATGCTAAAGCGGATCCTTAATGAACTCAAAGTCATGAAGGTATTAATGATTCAGGAAATGATTTTTGAATGAATTATTGCCTCTAAAGGGGATTAATAGAAAATAAAATAGAATAATATTTCGGAATGATTTTGAGATGGAGTGATGAAAAACCATATACAGGATTTTCATTCAAACTGATTCTGAGAATTTTATTCAGCAATCGACATGAGGAATCAAACTCAGTTTATCAAACCCATGTATTATAGAAAATTGGAATCAGTCTCAAAAATTGAAATGGTAGTCTAAAGAATATGAGTTTAAGATGGTATACCTTTTGAGAAGAATCAAGAATAAGTGAAGAAGTCGAAATGCATTCCGATATTTCAGGGAAAATGTCATTTTGGGTGAATATAAGGGAGTTGTAAAATGTTTTGGGATTCCCACCTAAACCTATTTTAGATCACTTAAAAAAGGATAAAGTACATTTTACTTTCTGTCACATGAAATATTCATTACAGAAGAGAGATAAGATCTGGGTTTCTAGAGAGAATATGTGTTCTTATTCTATTTGACATGACAATTGTTTTCCGGTGGTTCTGATTCATTCATATTTTATTTGGCATGACAATTATATTTAGGAATTGAAGTGGTAAGATTCTACACTATTGTATTCTATTAGAAAATCAGAATGGGAGTATTGTTTTGTAAGAACTGGACTCATAGGAATAAAAACTAGAAATTGTTGGACTTTTTGTGTCATAACAAAGTCTTGGTAGTTCTTACATTTCTTCTGGGTAAGGAATTGACGAATTGAATTTCAATTGAATAAACTTGTTGAATTAAAAAAATCATAGGTAATTTGAGTGGTTACAAAACCATTGTATTAACCTATTGTTCTAAGAGGATTCACATGATCTAGTTATATTGTTTCATAGTACAACATGAGTGAAAGGGTAAAACCTACTTGTTGTAATACAAGGGTTGATTTATAGTGGATTTTATGGTATTGGATCATTTCCAAACCATACCAAGGACATAACTATTCTTATTGAATTTTGAACCTTCTGAATCATTGTATTCCTCTAGATGTGTGTGGATTTATTTCTTAGTAGGGAATTTAAATCTTTAACCAGAGGTTACGGTTGTTTCAATTGAAAATAAACATAAAACAAATGGTATCAATGATTAATGCCTCCCCCTCTCAGTGAAAAGATACTCTGACTTGTCCCTTTTAGCTCATGTATAAGAAAGGATTTATAAAATTCTAATGTACCTTGGATTATGATTTTCTATCATTCCAAACGACATGACTCTCTCCCATGGTTATATTCGAAGGAAGAATTTGTCTCCAACTTCAAACTCAAAATCCCTTTAATGATTTTCAACATAGATATTTTTATGAATATGAGTAGATTTTATATGTTGTTGGATTACATGAATATTCTCTGTTTTCTCTTTTAGAATAGTAGTTCCATGTATCATTCAACAGACAACTTCATCCCAACAAGTTGGAGTTCTATATCTCTTTCCACACAGTGAATTATATGAAGCCATATGAATACTCGAGTGAAACCTATTGTTATATAAGAACTAAACTAATCGGAGATGCTTATTCCACACCCCATTTAAGTAAATATATTTATATCTTAGTATATACTCAATCATATCAATATCCCATTCATATTGGAAATCATTTTGGGGTGATATCCAATGATGAAATTCATTTCAATACTAAAATCATATGGAATACTTGTAATGAATTAAGATGTGGACCTTGGATTAGAATTAAATATGATTGAAAGTGTAAATCCATGAAACCTCATAACTTAATCCACATATTTCATGGAAGTTTGTCAAGGGGATAAACCTTATAGTATAAATATAATGTCAGAAGTCTTGGTGAGTCGATCCACCACAACACATATTTCATTGTTTCTTTTTTATGTCTTCAAGAGACCATTGAAAATGTCTATATTGATATTATCCCATTTATATGTAGGTATATGAAATGGTTGCATCATCCATTTATACTTTTATTTGTTATTATTTATCTTGATTAAATTCCAAAATTATTGAGATATAATCCGTAATCTCCTTCTTCATGTTGTATAACCAAAAGTGTTCTCGAATATCACAATACATCATGGTACATTCAATAACGATGGAGAATGATGAAATATAAAATTTTTACAATATATAATTCTTTTTCCTAAGTGATGAGGGAACACATATATTCATTATAAACAGAATCACACTGTTATCATAGATGTGAATTTTATGTATCTTACCATCCTTTACCACGTTCAACTTATTTTTTAACTCTAGATCATCCCTTTGTTCCTCCATGGTATTATCTAGGATAAATTTTTCGGAAATCATTCGGTAAAGGTAGGATGTATTAGCAACAATTATGATTTATAGATGAATTCTTTTCATATCCATGACATTTAGGGGATTTCTAAATTTACATCATGGATAGAGTATATGTTTTTAAGAGAATAAACTAACCTATTTTTCTTTCATTGATGGTAGTAAATAGACAAATAATATTCCTTGATGGGAAAAAATACCCCATGGTAAGTTTGAACAATTTTCAGGATGATTGTGTTTGTTAAAAAATAGGTTTTACAAGGTTTTTTATGGAGTCCAGAGATATTTTTGACCATTAAGTTTGAAAAATATCTAATAAAAAATGATTCGATTAATCAAGTATAAATGATTGCATATTGAAGGTGACACAATTTCTTATTTTTTCCCAAATTTTTGATGTCCAAAATTTAGAGGTTGGAACGAATCATGAATGTTGGATTTCAATGATGTATTTTTTAAAATATCTCAATGTCAAGAGTTTCACAAATATAGTGGATTGCGAAGGGTGTTTCGTAAAGGTGAAAAAATATTTCATGTGATCTCTATGATTATGAGTAGTATCGCCAAAGGAAAATTTTATTGCCGCTTCGTGAGATAGTGAGCATCGTAAACGAAAAGAAAAAGCATCATGAAATAGTGATTAAGTTGATTGAAGCTTATGAAATCTATGTAAATTTATATAAATAGGCCTCTACCCCCTTCAGAAATGAAAAGTTAGACTAAAAATGATATTAAGTATCTAGATTTGTGAAGGATTGTCATGAAGGTTTTCCTTGTGAAAATGTTCTTGAAGGAATGTCATTTGGGAAGGCTGTAAAAACCAACCAAAAATTGTGAGTATTGAGAATGTAATTCGGGTCCTGGAGGCTATAAAAATACAACCAAAATTTGTGTGCTTCAGGAGGGGTAAGTGTTATTTGGAAAAGTATGTCACTTTGTGCATGTTATTTGAGCTCTGTCAAATAAGTGTGCTTTGAAAAGTAAATAAGAATCCCAAATGATTTAAATAATATATTTCCTAGTAATATTTAGAAAAGTGTTATTAATCAATTGGATGAAAGTGGTAATTTAATAGATCATTTATCTATAACTGAGGATTTATTCATTATTGATGATGAAGGGACCTACAAGTCCATAAATTATTGGTGAATCCATTCCAAAGGTAGTGATAAAAGGGAGAGGAATAAATCGATCCTTTCTAGTGGTATTAAGATAGAGAATGTGAGTTAGGGAGTAACACTTGGGAAATCAATGAGTTTATCCTAAACAATATAAATGCATCAAGCCTGGGCATAAATGTTTTCAAGGACAAACCTTGTAATTTTTTAATGAGGCTTTGTGTATTTGGTACATCAGCACATCATTGTTGTATTCTCTTTGGATGTTGCCCAATTAGGGTGAATCAAGTAATTTTTTTTATCATGTATGATTTCAATTATATTCATAAATTACAGTAGTTATTGGAGAGATGTGAGTTTTTTATGATCAAACAGTATCTTAATGGGGTAGTTGTTTTAATCTATCACACCCTGATCACTTCCCCCACCACTCAACCTATCAGGGTATTTATCCAAATTAGGCTAACAATCCTTGATTTTCTCTAATCAGCATCTTTGATGAATTTTGTAAAACTTATGCTTGAATATATACATTAGACTCTATTAATTTTATATGTGTCTTACATATCACCATAGAGGTTGTGACACCATATTTAAAAGTCAAGAATGATAGCTGCAAGCTCTAGATAACTCATCGGGTAGTTCTACTCAGGGATCTTTAAATACAATGAGGAGTTGGATATCACATTATCATTTTTAATGAGTACGCACCCCATGTATTTCTTTTAATAATCACTATATATCAAAAAACATTATCTATGTGTTATTAGTGTCAGTACAGATTCATTAATTGGCCTCTTATTTTTATCCATGACATTTTTCACACAATCATCATTCCATATATATTTGACCCATTTCCTTACAAAAATAGTTAGTAGGCTATATAATCATGATAAAATTTGGAAAAAAACATTATTAGTACCCTATCAATCAATGAAATCTAAGGATTTGTGTGACACGAATTTTTAATGGACATTCCTAAATTGCGTTTGTTTTGGAATGGTTGATATAAATTCCCTCACTTGTGATCACATGTTCAAAGAATGTGACTTTTGGAACAAAAAGTCAAAATTTATAAACCCAGTGTACAATTAATCCTTCTTTAACATTTCAAAAACAATGCATATATGTTCTTCATAAACCACTTTACTATTGGATTAGATTTTAATATCATCTATAAACACTACTACAAATATGTCATGGTTGTACCTAAAGACTATTTTCATAAAATATATGAAGATTATAGGAAAATTAGTAAGTCTAAAGTGAATCACAAGAAACTCATAGTTACCAAAATTTTTATGGAAATAAGACTTCTAGATGTCTTAATTATTCCCCTTCATTTGATGATATGAAAAATTAATATCCACATTTGAGAAGGATTGATCTTTTCATTGTTGATTGGACAAGTCATCAATCCTTGGAAGATGATTGTTATTCATTATAGTGATATTATTGAGTTCTCAGAAATAAATACACACTCACATTGATCCATCCTTTTTATTTAAATAAGCACAGGGAGAACACTAAGGTGATGTATAAGGAATTATGAACCCTTTATCCAAATTCTCTTTTAACATCTTCTCTAAATCCTATTGTTCGATAGGTTCCATCTGGTAGGGACATTTAAATATATAAGTGACATAGGTTATAGGTTCTATTATTAACCCTACCTCCCAATATTTTGGATTTACAGGTAACTCTTTAGAAATACATCATAGTATTCCCTCATAATTGGCCTTTCCTCTATGTTGATACCTTCCTCTAACTCAACTATTTGGGAAAGGTATGCTTCTTCATATGGTATAAACACCCACATAGATGAAAGCTATTCCAAAAAAACATAAATGATCTACATTGAATTTTTAGAGTATTATGATATGGTTCACAAGATGAAATGATATTTCTTTTTCCAGATAGTTGATGTGTGCTCTATATAACTAGATAAAGTCTATTCCATGTATAGAATCAAATTATACCATGGGAAGTATTATGAGATTCTCTTGAAGAATATTCCCGCATAAGACCACATGAGAATGGTCTAGTACACGGGATTATAGGATCTCATAACTAGGTGTTTTATGGATGTCTACACGTCAAGGGTTTAGGGGTATTATTAAATAGTTCTAGAAAACATGAAATATATAATATAATTTGTAGAACCATAATCAAAAAATAATTTTTCCATTAGTGAGTGAATTGAAATTGTACCATGTAAAAATTCTTTTTATTCTCTACATAAACATTAGTGATGGGATTATCTAGGCCTTTACCATTTGGAGTTGGTGACTTCTGACACTAAGTACCCTCAAGGATTCAAGTTTTAGTGCATTGGATTTCATTTTTTCATTTCTCCCTACAATTGAGGCATTAAACCATGAGTATTTCCCTCCATTTCTCCATCATTTTTCTTATATTAATCGTATATTTATGACATTCATGATCTTTATGGCCTTCTCTTCCATGCTTAAATAATTTTCTTTTTCCCTTTGAGGAAATCCCCATGATGTTTCTTTCCATATTTATGATATGTGGGTGGATGGATCCTAATTCCTTATATTCTATTTGACCCACCATCAAGAAACTTTATTCTTCTATTATTATCTCCATAACCATGGGGCCATTCTAGAAACCAAGTCTCTACTTTCAAATAATATCAAGCCACTTATTAATGACACCAAAATTCTCAAATAGATATATCCTTTTGGTGGTTTGGTTTTAAACCAATAAAGAATTTTTTTATTTTTATATCATTGTTTGTAAAAAAATGTGATGCACACTTTGCAAGCCTTGTAAGGTTTTCTTCATAAGCCGTAATAGATTCAACTTCCTTTTTCATGAGCACAATGTGTTCTATAACAACATATCAATAATTATATTGAGGGAAATATAGGTAAATAAACATTTTACTAAAGTTCTTACACACCATCTCTTCAATTTATTCCATTTTCTTGGTGTTATGTATGACTAGATACCATTGATTAACTTCTCAATATAAAAAATAAAAAGGAATTGTCACCTTCTTCTTCTTAGAATAGTGGAGCATAAAAAATATCTTCTCCATTGAGGTAACATATTATTCTATGATATGTGGACATTAGATCCACTAAACATCAGTGGTAATTACCACATGAAGAAATCGATGGGTATTTTATCCTTCTTGGGATAAAGGGAAATTACTTGTGGCCCATTTTGTTGTTCATATCATAATAGAACCACGTAATCATCGTCCTAATGTTTTGAACACTGCCACTTAGAGAATTTGGGATGCCATTTGGACAATCATTATATTTTCCCTCACATGGGTTGTTGTACTGGTATCTCCGAGTTCCCACCATTTCATAAAATATAAAAGGCTTTAACTAGAAATTAAGTCAAAAAATTATGAAAAATATACCCTATTATACAATTAACACTAAAGGAATTTCTTTATGGGATCCCAATTTTAAGAATTTTTCTAACCAAAACTTCATATTCATAGCTGCATCTTAAAGGTTTTCAGTAACATTCCTTAATTCTAATTCCAAAATTATCTAAATTGTGATCTCATACCATTTATAGAGGCCTTAATTTTTCTTACATAACTTTTACATAATATTAAAGAAAAACAACATAAGAGAGATATAAAAACCGGGTCCAAAAGATTATTGTCTTAGAAGAAATAGGCACAAACATAAAATAAAAAATAATAAAACATAAAATATTATTTAAAATTTTCTTATTTATCTCTTCAATTTTCACTTTATCCTTATCACATGTAGTCACCTGAGGATATATATCAATGAGAATGGTTGAGCTAAAGTATTAGTAAATATATGAATAAGGGAAATGAATTAGTTAAACATGAGTGAAAATAATCATAATCATAATAAAATAATTCTAGTATCATTATCACCATCATAAGGGAAGCATTGAAAAAGGAATGGAATGTGGAAATGCATAAAAATGAAACATCATATCGTATTGGTCAAATACAGCACATACTTGTGAACAAAACTAGCATCATGTTCATGAATAACACATGTAAATAATCGTAACATCATCACTATGAACAAAGATAGTATCATGTTAATGAATAATAAACAACATATAAGGAGGTAAATCACATTACCTAATGAATTTGAGGGCTATATAATTTCGGGCCCACCCCTCAAATTAAAATATTTAAATAATCATCAATAACACATAGAACATATATCAATAAATTTCATGGTGTAAACCATGTATAAGAATTGGTTTCATGAGGATTTATTCAAACAAGGATAAATGTGTTGTTACCCAATCAAATAGGGAAAAACATATCTGGTATATATTTATCATTATTGAGTGAGAAGAAACAACTCAAGATGAGTCATAATGTGTTTTGGAAAGAATCGTTTTTTCAAAAATATATGTATTTGTCATAAAATCATATGAGAAACATGTATATCCCAGAAAATAAAATGGAATAATAATGAAATTATATTTATGTAAAATTAAATATGTACTCATAAAAAATATTTTGTGAAAGTGGGATAACCCAAAGTAATGGAGTTGGGTTCTAGAATCCCCTTAGCTTAAGCACGAATGACTTCTTCACTTGAACATAATATCAAAATTAATATAATTAGATTCCAAAATTAATAAATGTATAAACTATTATACATATAATATATTTATGAAATTTTTTTCACATTTATTTATTTCCATTTTGATGAGTTTTAGTGTTCACATTCATCGTTCATGGAATGTTCATTTCATGGTTTATGGTCGGTTCACTTGTGTATAATTAAGGAAGTTCTTGTCGAATGGATGAAAAACTATAAAAGTGGAATGAAATGGTATTAATATAAATTAAAATTTTTAAATGAACCCTTGTATCATTTTTTTTTCTGAGATGAAGATGACCGTTAGATAAAATAGTAAAGAAAAAAATTAATTAATTTTTTCCACTCTTATGACCATTACAAACTAGTATTATTTTATTTATTATGATGTATTTATATTCATTTTATAATTTGATAAAACATGATACATGTATAAGAAATAATATTTAACTATAGTGATGTTGTTATGATCATCGATCAAGGTGGTAGTGGAGAAGAAAAACATTCCATCCAAAAGGTGGTGAATCGATACATCACAGATGATGTTTTTATTTTATGAATAGAAGTAGAAAAGACAAGAATTTATGATTGATATTCCATTAACACAACAAAATTGTTGTATATATATATATGATAATTTATTTATCATTCCACTTTCGATTTGGGAGCATAGTATAAGATAAGAAAATAAAATAAATTTAAATAGATGGATTGAGAGTTTTACCTCTTGAATGATGTCTCCATTGGAACATCAATAATAAAAATAGGCTTGGTATTTGGTTGACACTAGTGTAGTTTAGATTTTGGAAAGAGACTAATGAATGGAATTAGGAATAATTTAAAGAATCTAAAGTGATTATAATGTGTGAGGAGAATAGGTGGTTAGGGTGGTATTTATAGGGAGGAGAAGAGTATTTTTTATTGTTTATTAATTTTTTTTATTATTTTTGATCAAAACTATATATAGATTTGATTATTATGACTAAAATTAGTAAATTATTAAAATTAGTTTTAAATAATGGGTTATTGTTTCAACCATACATCATCCATGCATCAAAATTTCACGTATTTAGCTCATATAATAAATTACATTATTTTACTATTCACCAAAAAAACAACTAATTTAGAAAAATCCCAAAAATATCACCCTAACCATTTTTGAACATAAACATTTAAAAATAAAATATATTTTATGAAAATAATTTTATAAATATTATAAATTTCATTATTAATTAAAATCATAATTTATTCAAAAACATACCAATTTTAATACTATAACCAATTTCGTGACACTTTGAACAATTAATTATGGTCTCATAAATTTATCTTATAATTATAGTAAATTAAAATATTAAACAATTAAACTATTTTATGAAAATAATTTTTCTTCTAAATCATTATATTATTTAAAACATTGTAAACAGACATTTACGTATTACCAAAAATCCAACAATTAATTTATCATTTTTAAAATATTTCTTCTGTTCTTACCTTGATATAAATATATAATATTACTTTATATGATACGTAAATTTTATTTATAATTTTAAAGGTTAGCATAATATTCTATTTGATAGATTTCTATTCATAATGGTCCTATTACTATTCCAATGGTCAATTTACTATTCTATTGGTAAAGGATCATAAATTTATATAATTACATGTTATTTCATTCTTACATTATAAGAATAATGATTTTACTAAGTTATATATATAATTAATGTGTTTCAAGACATAATTATATGAAGGTAAATTTCCATTGATAAAATTTTGGTTTGTTGAAACTTTCCTGGACAACAAGATTCCATAATGCCATTTGGGTGATAGTTGAAAAGTATAAAAAGACAATGAACTTTGTTTCCCTCTAGGAGAAGATTTCTATAGGGAGTTTTTGTAATTTTTACATAAAGGATATCATTATCCATAATGGGATTCCCAAAACTATTTTCTCTAATCCTGTTGTTCGGTTCAGGTCATGGTTGTGGAGAGGCCACTATGAGGAATTTCAGATCCTGTAGACGATGACTACAAACTTTCTCCCCCAAATAGATGGGAAGACCCAATACACTATAAATTTAATACTTGATATGCTGAAGGATATCATGTTAAATTTTGTATGGATCCTAGGGGATCACTTTTTTTATAGAGTTTGAGTACAATATTGGATACCACTATACAAGAATGAGGATGGCGTAGAGTAGGAATAAATATTCGGTAATCTATAAAATAATGAGGAAAGACTAGAGTATGCTTAAATATTATGCATACTGACATCTTAGTTCCTTGGAGTTCGAGGTGGGAGACCACATTTTCATAATACTCTACCCATGACAAGGATTGAATAGATTTGGATGGGGAGGAAATATAATGACCCAATTTTTTCATAAAAATAACTTACATCATTTTTTCAGTATATTTATTACATTACACAATCACATTCACATGAAACAAAATAGTTCAATGCCTTTTCAAACTTGGAAATATAAAAACCGGTCCATAAGTGAGATATGTAATCTCCCAATACTTTCTTCAATACTATCACCCTTCTTATAGACACCATTCATAATACATATATTCATAACTAGAGGAATTTGAACATTAGAAAGGATGATCTCATATTCTCAGTAATGTAAATTGAGGGAGATATATAAGAACAAAATTAACATAAGTGTATAGAACATGATTATTTCATTTTAAAACAATACCCTACATATCAAAGATCATAATCATGATTCATGGAATAAATATAGGAAGTTCATAAGACATGATTCATTAAATAATCAATGAATATGAACCATGAATGCATTAGACATGGATTTTTTCATACATGTAATTGTAGCAAATCATTTCCATATTAGTCAAGGATCACTGTCAAGACCATCATCATGGAAAAGTATTTTATTGAACCATGTTCTCTCCCTATTCCATCCTTGTTTTATTCAAGCAGTCTCACTTCACATTACGACCTTATCTTACTAAACCGAGTTCACTCACCATTCCAATCTTGTTCATCTCCTGAAATATAAATCTTTACATTATGCATTGGAGGGTGATATAGGTCCCACCAATCACATAGTGAAAGCAGACATATATATTCCAAAATATTCTAAAAATTCATCATATCATAACCCAATGAAATTAAATGGGTATCAAAAACAAATTCCATATAATAACATGTGAAAATAAGATAAGTTTTATAATCATTTCCTCATAGTATACCCATGAAAATAAGTTGGTGTTATGATTGTTTTATCAAGTTATAATCTATGAATGTTAAATGGGGTTCATTAACAACTTTTCACCAAATAAATAAATCATTATCAGAAAGAATAAGAATTTTTTCCTTGGTTCAACTACTCAATAAGACAAACTTATAAACAACTTTTGAAGTCAGATATAGAAACGAATTTTTAGATATCATTTATTACGTTTCATGGGGAAAATATCTTTTCCACTTCTTAAATGCTAAAAAATTTTAGAATTTTTTTATTTTAAAATAAAATTGGAATCATATAATGTGATGTTCTAATTAATGATTGGGCATGGCATTAAAATATTTGTTAATATTTTACTTGTAAAACAAATATTCTTTTCACATTTATGGTCAAATCTAGTTGTACATTATTTATAAAATGACAAGAAGATACATTGAAAAAAAAAATTTAAAATTTAAAACATGGGTAAAAAATATTTTAAAAAATAATAATATAGTAATAAAGAATTTTTAATTCATTTTTATAAAATATGGTTTTAAATGAAAATAGACTTCTGACCAAAGAGGGAAAAGTTTTGATTTCCATAAATAAAATCATAATTATGATTAGTTAAAAAAGTGTAAAAATTGTATCATTAATTTAATATATCATTAAAACCCAAAAAGTAAAAAAATTATGTATAAATTAAGTGAGATAGAGCTTAATATTTTGTCATCTATTGTATAATCATAAAAAATCTCGATAAATGATGACATGGTAAAATAAAATCATTACCACATTAGTAACCTAGAGTAATTATCCCTGAAATAATTACACAAAAAATGGAACATAAAATATCATGAGGATATATAAATTCATCATATTACATGTAAAATTTCTTATATATACTTCTAATAGAATATAAGTTCATATCACAACATATGTCTCAAAGAAAAAAAATTGAGACCAGGATTCTTTTCCGATTTAGTAACTTTTAGGTCATGACACCCTGAAAGATAGATCCTCATATAGATATAAATATAACAATAATTTTTTTTATAATTAATATAAATAAATTAAATGTAATTTAAAACACAACATAGAATAAAGAGGTGGTAAATATAGCATGTGTCTAATAAAAGTAAAAAAAGTCGGTCAAAAACCCCTTACCTTAATTTTTAACTTACATATAACTAATTAAAAATTGTTGTAAAATATATGTAAGATTATTAATAAATATAGTATGGAAAAATAATTATATATATATAAAAATATATGATTTTCATGCCCTTTTATTTACCGTTTATTAACAATTCCATGTAAAAGTTGTGTTTTGGGTAATAACAGAATTGTTTCTTGTAAATGCTTTGATTTGTTATATTTCTGGTTCTGTTAGATTAATAAAAATTTAATAATATAAATAATTATAAAAATTATATAAAAATTACATATATTCATTATATATGTATTTATAATAATCTACCAATGATATAAAAAATAAATGAAATATACCTTCCATGATGGTGGTAGGCCATACATACGCATAAACCCTATTTTCATTTTCTTATTGGATTGAAAAAAAGAAAATTATATGATATATTATCATTAAATAATAATATATATTTCATATATATTAAATATTTTTATTTAACTCATAATTAATATATTTCATTTAAAGAGTGAACGAATCACATCTCTTCATGAGACGGTAGTCCGCCGTACACACAGATGACAATATCATATTCCCAAAAAATGGAAAGGATGTAGGAATGTGTGATATAAAAGTTTTAAAAGAATAATAAGATAATAAATATAAATAATATCATATATAAACTAGATTTGCATCATTATTATCATCCTTGAGATGTGGTAATGAAAAAATGAACGACATCGGTTTGTGAGGCGGTAGTTCAGCGTACACGTTAAAGATGATCTCATAACCTATTTGATGGAAGTTTCTATTATTGTACGTCATACCATAATTATAAAATAATTTATTTATATAGATAATACATATGTTATTATATAATCAGTATGTAAAAAATATTGAATGGGTTTGAGGTATAAATAAAATATAAAAGATCATTGATGAACATTACCTCTTCTTCAGTTATCCTAATTAGGTTTCTACCAATATCCTTACTAGGATGAATTAATGAAAGAATAAGGATTCTAGGATGAGGGTAGGTAATTTAGTATGTTATTTTAAGAAATTTTTGTTGATACAAATGACATTATATATGAGATTAATTGGGTAGAGGGAGTACAGTGTTATAGTTTAGGAGGATTTCCATCCTTATAAATACTCAAATGTATTCCCTATTGGGGGTCTCCCATTTATAATGTGGCTCTATTATTGAATAATAATATAGGGGAAGTTTAATGTGGTTTATAAACACCTAAAAACACAAAACTAAAGGGATTTTTTATGGTTCATCCTTAACTTCTAAGATTCCCTATTTATATAATTTTGAGTTTCCACTAAGGTAACTAATTTTATAACCATGGTAATTTATCCATTAACTCTATATTAAAGTGAGTATTATTATAAATTTTTGACTCAATTATTATACATATTAAATTTTATTTATAAAAATTAAAATCTATTTGGTTTTTGAATTTAGTTTTTACAGATTTTCATTTGATGTACAATAGCACTCTTTTAACCCTAACCACACTAAAAAAGTTTTTACACCTTGTATTCCAAATTTATCCACTAAGTAAATTTGTTTTTTCCTTAATCACTATATTTAATTTTAACTTTTTCCGAAAATAATTTTTTTACAATAACTAAGGGGGAATTATTATAAATTATAAATTATTATTATTCCGAATAGATAATACATTTTTACATATTCAATTCATATAATATTTAGAATTTTATTTAAACATAATCTCAACGACTTGACGAGAAATCAGTGTTTTAGAGTGGGAATTTTTAAAAGTATACAATGTTTTAATGAAAAATTAAATATGGAAACGAGTAAAATTACCTGAATTGGATAAAAAGATTAATAATTTAACTATTTATACTTAAAAATAAATAAAAAATATAGTTTATCATGATAAATAATTTATACAAAAAGGAAATTTTCAATTAATATTCATTATTTTGAACTATTCATGAAAAAATAAAACATCACATAAAATAAAAAAATTCCCAAATCTCATTTTGATATTCCAATTTCAAAAATGATGTTCATGGTTTAATTTTTTTCTAAATGTTGTATAATGTTATTTTAAATTATTTATGGCATTCACAATTAATCCTTAATTTAGAAAATTTATCATTTTTTCCAAAAAATTTTTTTTTAAATGATTAATATTTTTTATAATAAATAAATAAATAAAAGGAGAAAACTATATATTTTCATAATTTAGTTAGTCCTATAAATTCCCTCCATTTTAATGGTTAGGTGATAAATATCATATCAAAGAATAATATTAATAGTATATTATAGTTCAATAAAAATCAGTCTTGCATATAATGAAAGATATCAAAAGAAATTGAAATTGAGTGTACCAAATGAAAAATGGGTGAAAAACAATAATAATGTGGTTTTTTATATAAATCAATCTTAACATGGAATAGTATAAACCTTAATCTATCAATAGATTTTAATTTATTCGAAGAAATAATAACTCATAAAAAACTCAGGGTGTTATATTATATTCCCCTTAAAAGGTTTTTGTCCCTATAGATTAATCTAGGACATATAATTATTCTTATTAGAATTTTCCTTTCATATAACCGACATCATTAAGAAGAAAACATAAAATTATTTTAAAAAGATAAAGTTGGATACATAACGGTTTCCAAAATAAACTCATAACTAGGTATCCACATATGATATCATATATGGGAAGTATATTTCTAGACATGGAAGAAAATAATAAATAATTATAGAAAGTGATAGAGATAACTGATCAAAATAAAGTGGGAGATCCATATAAATTTAATCATAAAGAACAATAAATATATTATTATTAAAGGGAACATTTCATTCAACGGAAATGAAGGTTCTAGGATAATATTTTTTTAAATATCATTTTTCAACATTTAAATAATTTTCATGAGAATAACTAATTATTGGATTTAATTATATTTTATAAGAATAATCTATCCCTTGGGCTGTTCATTGATCAATTTACACTTCAACTCTTACTCTAAGAAATGAAGGATGATTTTTATGCCTAATGCACAAAAATATCATAAGATCCATAGATTGAATGATAATCCATTCCATCTATGTTTCGTTATCATCAAATAAAAATTGTTAGCATTAGTTATTCAATATGAATTTCTCTTTATATGATGAAATAACTCATTAAACAATAAAAACTCATTCAATGTACAAAATAAACCATTTCACAAATTTTTAAACCTATAAACCTTTCAAAATATTAAAATACAAATCTTGAGAAAGAAGGGAACTAAATTTCATAAAAAATATAACAATTATCCCATATTTATCATAACGTATATCTTGATAGTTACATGCCCAACATGGGATTAGCTTCCACTTTTGTTCTCTTCAAACATGTTAATAACATCAATTACCATATAACCATAATGAAAATAAGGTTTTTTCCTCATTTAATGATTAAAACAAAAAATTATTGAATATATATCATATATCCAATAATTTTGTAAACCCTATCAATGATATCATAAACTAATTTTTCAATAACTATTTATTAGTTTTGAGGAAATTAATACTATATATTTTACTTTACCCAAATTATTCATTTCATTATCAATTAGATAAATTATTTTCTCAGTTTCTGAAAATATATAATGGGGAATATTCCCATAATCAGAATATCACATTTCCATTAAATATCATTTCTATTATATTGAAATACTTAAAAATATTTATTCAAATACTTAATGAAAAACTTATCTTGAACAATCATTATATTTTTCATAATTCAGAATTCATGAATCCAAATACATAATTATTTTAATCATTCTAATTTAGTGATTGGCATGGAATAGGTCATTCCATAGTCTATAATTATATTCTTGGGTTATGGAATTGAGAAGGATAATTACCATGTTATACATAGATAATACATTGAACACCTTGAAAACTTTTCTCTCCATGACTCATTTTTATACATAGATATCCTTTTCCCTCAATTTTTGATATTCCTCTAGGTTTTTTGCCTCATTACTGATAATTAGGAATCCAGTTCATCTTTCCTCTATGTCAATGACCGCATGAAATTTAATACATCTAAATATTCCTCTTATTTATTGTGTCAATAATCTCACAAATGTTCACTTTTTTAATAAAATATCGTGATAGATGATTAGTCATAATCACAATACCATTCTCTCTAGTCATTATTCAATTTGGTTCCATAAGGTCACTTAATTATCCCTCAGATTCAATGTTAACATGACTCATTTTGGTTCTATAAATTGAATGAAACCAAAATAGGGTGTGATAAATGATAATCATAGTGAAAACAACATAATAATTAAAAATCATTTATACAATGTCTAAATGTATTCCAGAGCCACGTTGTCTTAATGTTTCTAGATTGGGATTTTTTTCTTGGAAACCACTCACACTATGATTTTAAAAAATTATAGGACATTTACTTATATTTTGACTCATCCCCAGTCTTTTCCATAGATAAATACCTAGAAATATTCTCATAAATAACCATAATTATATCAATATGTTTTTATCATCCTAGTTTCCAATAATGACTACAACTTTTCTAAATTACCAACTAGAATTACCTAGACTTTTCATACATAAACATTTCATCATTTTTGTGAAATATTTAGTACATTACACAAGAATACACCTGAGGACCATAATATTTTATTTTATTTGGACACTTAAAAACATAAACATTGGTCCATAAGTGAGATAGGTCATCTCCCTGCATTTTCCTCAAAACTAGAACCCTTATTATTTGTATCGTAGATTATAAATATCTTCATTTTCATTAACAGAATTTGGTCACCACCAATAGCAGAACCAAACCCAGACCATGTCAATGTCTGGATCTCATTCTACATCCCCACAAGCTGGCACCAGTGCATAGGTATCTAACTATTAGTTTTGGGAAATATTTACCCGAGTATGAAAGTAGAAAACCTTAAATACAATCCATAATATAAATATAAAATTTTGAGCCAAACAAGTCTTAAGAAAAAAAAAGAATTGAATATATGTCTCTGAATACAGTACAAGATGTCCAAATAAAAATAAACAATGAACCAAGACATCCACAAGCACTCTATATGAAAAGGGTTTATCACCCCCAAGTCGTCTCCACAACTCCACCCTGAGGATGGGAACTAACACCTCGAACCTCCATCACCCTAAGCCTTCCCATTACCTCTATCAAGAATAATATTGTGTAATTACACCTAAAGGGGTGTATATAGGGTGTGATCCTAATCCCAATAGGATACCACCCAATTATTTCAAACTCCATGCAATATACGGTAAAAAAGTAATCAGTTTAATATGCAATGGAAAGTGGTGAAAAATTCCAAGAAATGCACTTTCAATTGAAAATATTTTTTAAGCTAAAAAATTTAGAATGTTAACACATATTAATATTAATTCTATCTAATTTAATATAAATCCTAACACACCCTAATAAAATTTAAAATTCCATAAATCCAATGAGCAACAAAACTTGAAACACCCCTATGCACTAGATAGTCTCGGGCCCCATGTATCTCGTACCTCGGTGTAATGTAACCAAAGTAAAAATCCATTCCCATGGATGATCCACTAGTTGGGAACATACCCAAAACCTATTTGACAATAATAATAATCAATATAATTTCGTTAGAGTTTTCAGTATCCAAATTCTAAGTGAAACAGGGACAAAACCCATCAGGTCCTCCGGTGGTACTAGTACATATCCGCTCCACATAGGTACCCAAGCTTCCCCCTTTGTCCTCAAACAATTTCAGCATTCTAACCAAATACATTTTCATATAAAACACCACTAATGGTTACATGAAATCACTACAGTAGCTATAAACATTTTAAACCACATAAGAAAACACAATAAAATACATTGATTTTTAATAAAATGATTCCTCAAAATCTTGCATTGTTTTGCACCCAAAACTCTTTGAAATACCCACTTTTCATACCATGTGTATAATAAAAATTCACTAAAATAGAAATTTATACCCAAATAATTTCAATGAAACCAAAAAATAAATTTTACGGCAGACCCATGTTATCCATTAAATGTTATCTTTTTAAAACTTCTATGTTTAAACAAAAATGGATCTTAAAGTTCACAAGTTCAACAAACACCATTAAAACCCAGTTTCGCTACAACAACCAAAGGGGATAGACATTCAAATCATAATTTTAATTCTTATTACATTTAAATAAAATCAGATAATTATTTATAAGGCATCCCCAATATATCCATTAAAATATTTTTAGCAAAAACCCCCAATTTCACATAAAATTGGCATTGAAAATTCATTGGCCTTACATACTCCACTAAAACCTGTTTACTCAGAAATATTCAAATTAAATTAGAATGAAAATATCATTAAAACAACATTCCAATTCTCATAAATTTCATAAACTGGGAATATCTTACCAAAATAATGAAAACCCTTGAATCCTATGTGTGAAAATTCAATCACACCACCGTCACACCTCAAGGAAGTTAGATTGAAACAAAATCAGAATATTGGGCCAATAAATCAAAAATTTAATATATAGGATCAAACCCCTAGTCTATGGAGAATATTAGCCTCAAGGATGAGGAAATAAACCCTACGAAAATTGAATAAAACCCTAAGTAAAATGAAAGAAGAATGAAGGGGACCTGCTTAATTGAGGGAACTTGAATAAATCTCCCCAAGTACACAAGTAGCTAAATTATAAAATAGAAAAACATTCAATGGAGGTTTGACAAATTATTAGGAGATCATTTAGGAAATTTAATGGGTAAAAATAGTGAGAAATGAAGGAGTTATGAAGGAATGAAGTTAACTATTCAAATCTGGACAATTTGAGATCCCATATGATGTTCATCCCTAATTCGTGATAGAAACATGCTTCAAAGAAATAGAACATGTATTGGGGGTGTGCCGAAGGATATTATCTTGGAGTCGGTGGTCGAATAACCGAATAAGGATAAAAAATTAATAATTTATTAAAAAAACAAAATTCATTTTTAATCCTGGAAATGTGATTCCAGGAAGGCCCAATCCCTTAAATAAAAACCCAAATCCACCTAGATTATGCATTCATAAATGGTCCAAATTAATATGGTGGTGTTAATAGGTCAGTGGGTGCCCAGTAGAAATTGTAATGGATGAAAAATGTCTAAAAATAAAAGAGTTATAAAGTAAAAAATTTAATTTTTAAATCTAGAATTGGGCTCACTGTTTGGCCCATATCATGAAAACCCACCCATTCCTCCAAAAATGCATGGGAATCCCCCAAAACAAATCAATAATAGAGTTTAAATTAAAAATACCATTAAAATATGTCATGGATGTGACAATTATACCCAACATAAAAGTCTTTTTTCCCCGAAAAGTCAACCTGAAGCATGATAAAAAAACAAGAACGAGTACACTTCTTCAACCGACAACATCCACTCCGAGGTCTCATATGTATCACTAATATGCCGCCAACAAACCTGAACCAGTGGAATTGACTTCCCTCGAAGAACCTTCTCTTGGGATTCCAATATTTCCACTAGTTTCTCAAAAACTAACAGGTCATGCCCTTCTCAAGTTCTTCCCAACTCAGCACATGGTACGGATCTAGGTTGTATTTATTAAACTCGGAGACATGGAAGACGTCATGGATGGATGTCAACTGAGAAGTCAAGGCAAACCTATAATCTACCTTTCCAATACACTCGGTGATTTTAAAAGGGTTTTCATATCACAACGTCAGCTTCCCTTGCTTCCCCAGTCGACGGTGGCCCAAACAAGGGCCACTTTCAAGATAACCCTTTCACCCATAAAAACTATAAATCTCAACTCCTATGATATTCATATAATTTATGGAAAATCTGAGATGTCAATAATTGTTTCCTAATAAACTTGACCTTCTCAGACGTCTCCTGCACCAGACTCGGCCCTAGCAGTGACGTCTCACCAACCTCAGCCCAACACAGGGGGGACTGACAAGGACAACCATAGATCACCTCAAAATGATCCATTAAAATTTAGGATAGGTATCTTTTATTATAAAAAACCTCAACCAACCACAAATGGATATCCCAAGATCTTTAAAAGTACAAAACACTTGCACGAATCATATCCTCCAGATTCTGTTTCGCCCGTTTTGTCTGACTATCCGTTTGAGGTTTGAATGTCGGGATCATCTTAATCTGAGACCATAAGGCCTTCTGAAGGCCATACCAAAACTGAGAAGTAAAACATGGGTCTCTATCTGAGGAAACTTCTGATGGCCCCCCATAGAGTCTCACCACCTCCTGTAGATACATACTACCCAACTAATCCACTTTATTTGTATCTTTTATCATAATGAAGTGGGGTTATTTGGTCAGACGATCAATAACCACCCAAATGGCATGCATAATCTAAGGTGTATGTGCTAAGCCAACAATGAAGTCCATGGAGACCTCATCACACATCCATGTAGAAATGGGTAATGGCTGGAGAAAACCGAAGGGTCTCTGATGCCATACTTTCACATATTGGCACGTGTAGAATCTTGACATGAAGTCTGCTATTTCTCGTTTCATACTTGGCCACCATAAATGTAGTCTCAGATCATAATAAATCTTGCTGGAACTCAGATGGACAGCCCACTAAGATTGGTGGCTATCCTATATTAACACCTTCCACAGATACGATGACACTACTTAGCATCCATTGAAGCATATGATGCCCTCTGGGGAAGACGAAGAATCAAAGGATGTCTCCCCACCATGATGAAATTTCCTTGACCACTGAAAAATCTCATCACTAGGTTTCTCCCTCTGAGTCAACTCCAAAAAGGAAGTATTCAACTAGACGCTCACCAAGAACACACCTCTATTACGCTCCCTAGTATTCACATGCATCTATGAAAATAGTCCAATTAAATCCCACTCATCACTGGACTTCTTCAAAGAGTGCACTAGAACTCTTATGCTCAAGGTGTCAGCCACCAAATTTCCCTTACCTGGGGTATAGACACTATCAAAGTCAAACCCATGCAAGTCCTTGTTCCAATGATGCTTCCTCAAGTTGAGATCCTTCGGCGAGAAGATTTTGGTCAAGATTTTGTGATCCGAGTAGACCGCAAACATGTCGCCAAAGAGGTAGTGATGCCTGGTCTTCAAGTAATGAATCACCAATGCCAATTCCAAGATAGGGGTTGGGTAATTATTTTTTTGTTGTCAGTGTTGGTGAGGGACATATGCCACCACGTGATCATCCTACATAAGTACTCACCCAAAACCCATACCTGAAGAATTACAATAGACCACATACCCCTTCCCGGCCTCAGGAAAAATCAACATAGGGGTGGTAGTCAACTGCCACTTCAGCTCCTTGAATGATGCCTGGAATTCTTGGGTCCATACAAACTTCTACCTTTCTGGTTGAGCGTGGTCGTCTGTGAAGCATGCCGAGAGAAATCTCGAACGAATCGCCTGTAATTACTAGCCAGGCTAAGGAAAATCATGATCTTAAACACATTATTCAGTTTCTCCCATTACATGACCGCATAGATCCTCTCAGTGTCCACTAAAACCCCCTTCTCCGAGATCACATTCCCCAAAAATGTCACATCCCTAATCCAGAGAGTTCACTTTGACAACATTCCATAAAGGTGGTGATCCCACAAGGTTCCCAAAACAATCTGTATGTGATGTTCATGTTCCTCCTTAAAGCTATAGTATACTAGAATTTCATCCAAAAACACCACAATGAAACAATTTAGATACTTATGGAACACCCTATTCATGAGTGCTATAAAGACCGCTGGATCATTGGTCAATCCAAATGGCATGACCAAATACTCCAAGTGTTCGTACCTACATTGGAAGGTTGTCGTTTGAAAATCTGGCTCTTTCACCCTGATTTGATGGTATCCCGAGAGCAAGTCTGTTTTTTGGAACAACTTATCCCCCGTCAACTGATCAAAAAAATCATTTATTCTGGGCAAACTGTATTTGTTCTTAATTATTACCTTATTCATCTTTTGATAGTAAATGTATAGCCAGAGGGATCTATCAGCCTTTTTTGCAAATAATACTGAAGCAACCGAAGGTGAGACTCTTAGGGGAATGAATAATTTGGATTCTAGGTCATCTAGAAATATCTTTAATTCCCTCAGCACGGTGGGGTCCATGCAGTAAGAGAGAAGAGATATCATTAGTGTTCTCAGCACCAGATCAATCGAAAACACCATATCCCACTCTGGGGGAAAACAAGAAAAATCATCTGGGAATACCTCTCTAAACTCATTCACTATCTGAGGTAGTGAACCCTCGTGGGAAATACCATTTTTCTTCAGTGTGAGAAATGAAAACTGGATGATAATACTTCCCAACTCTGGGAGTGGAGGTCCTGTGTGACCCGACCGAGGATACCATTCTCCCCGAAAAACCTGACGACTCTCATCGTGTGCCAAGAAAACTCACCTTCCACATGTGGTAATTAATATATTCTTAGAAGTGAACTAGCCAATCCATTCCATGTATTATGTAAAATATATCCATATCTATGACCAAGAGTTCCCACTCCATCTCAACCCCTGACACGAAAAGCACACATGAGGGGCACCTAAGACCCTGGTCCTCATTTCCCAGCAGCATCACTAACTCCATCTCAAATGACAACAACTCAGTTGGAAAATTAAGTGTGTCCACAGAACGAGAAGAAATTAATGAAATAGAGGCCCTGGTATCAAAAAGAGCAGTTTATATAGATGAAGCGATCAAAATGACACATCGAACAGCTGACAGTCCTGCCTTTGATCCTATGGGTACCTAATACACTACATGGATATGTATGGTGTCTTCTTAAAGATGACCACTAGTCTGTGATAGTGCCCTAAACTTTCTCTTCCCAGAAGATGACCTTGCCCTACCACCATGTCCACCAAATTGAGATCCCATGGTCCACGACGGCTCGGACTATGTTGGCACTCCTCATGGATCCACTAATCCTTCCCCACTCGGAAGTGGATGTGCCACCACGTAGAAGCACTATAAATTACCCAAGACTCCACACTATTAAAAAGACATGTTAGGAAGTTCTAATGCTGGTAAAATGTTCCAGGGCTTCCCACACTTGTGGGAAATGACCGATATCACATCAGAAGTAGCGGATGAAAACTGCATGGGAGAGTGGCCTGAATTGCCACCTCCTCTCTTCACATTTTTCTCCTACTGCCTATTCTTTTTTGAGGAGCTGCCACTACCCACTACTGATATAGAAACAGAGAAACCAACCCTGCATTTCTTTTCAATCTCCACCACACATGCCCGGTCAATGACCTCAGAATAGGTCCTCAACTGAACTATAAAACATAGGAGTATATCTCTAGCCACAAGCCTATCTCGAACCTCTGGGCCTTCAATTTTTCATTAGATATGACTTCATGGGAATACCTAACCAACTCCGCAAAATGGTTCGCATACTCCATCTGAAAAAGATTCCCCTAAACAAGGTCCAGGAACACTCTGGACCTAGAATATGCCAAGACCTCAGGGTAGTATTGTACATTGAAGACGGTCTTGAAATCTCCCCAGCGCATCTTCTCATTCTTCTAGAGAGTTCATGGACCTTGCTTCATGGGGTTCTATGATTCCTCATACGGTAGGATGCTTGTTTTTTAGAAAATTTTATGTCTTATCTTTTCTACGACAAATCTCTTTTTCCCGAACAGTAATAAGAGTATGAGATGGTTCATTTCCCAAATCATGGAAGGCCCAGACCACAGCCTCAACTAGCCTCTGATCAATCGGTATGGAGGAACTCTCTCTGGCTTCCTCCTATTGGCGTGTGGGTGCTTTCTGGGAAGGCATGTTTCATCAAAATGCAACAATCACAAAATAATAATAAATACCACAATTATGAAAATTTTAATCAAATACATCAAATATAAATTAAATAAACACATTTAAATAATAAAATAAACAACTACTAAACCCATTCCCAGTGTCCACATGTGGTCTACAGCCCACACGTCTCAACTTGATGTGAAGCTAGTCAGACAATTCCAACATCCCCTAGTTACTCAAGGTCTACCATAATAGGTGAGGTCTAGACACCCTAATTGTGACTAAAACCCCGAGACCCAAATGTCCTAGCCCCTATCTATCCCGACTCATCCAAAAATAGTAATATAACCCAAAAACATTAACCTCTTTTGATACCATTTTGTCACGAACCGAATCTGGTCTTCAATAGTACCAGAACAAAACCTGGCCCATGGAAAGGCCCAAATGGTGTTACCTATCCCCACAGGCTGGTACAGGTGCCTGGTTATTAAATAATTCGGTTTGGGAATGATTTTCCTGAGTATGACAGCATAAATCCTTAAAAATAATCCATGATCTAAATCTAAAATTTTCCGCCAAATAAGTCATAAGAAAAAACCTGATTTGAATACATGTCTTTGAATATAGTAAAAGAGGTCCAAATACAAATAAATAAAGAATCAAGACATCCAATATGAATCCACACGACAAGGGGTCATCACCCACAAGTCGTCTCCACAACTCTACCCCATGGATGGGAACAGACACCCCGAAACACCATTACCCAAAGCCTTCCCTTCACATAAGTGAAGAATAATAAAGTCTACTTACACTCAAGGGGTTTATGTAGGGTGTGATAGTAATAACAATAGGATACCACCCAATGATTCCAAATTTGATGCAATACAAGGTGTAAAAGAAATCAGTTTAAATATGAAAAGAAAAGCGGTGACAAATTCCAAGAAATTCAACTTTTAATTGAAAATAGTTTTCATGCTAAAACATTCAATATGTTAACACATTTAAATTGTAATGATATCTAATATAATATATTTCCAAACACACCAGTACACATGGATAAATAAAACCAATCCAATGAGAAAAAGATATGGAACACCCCTAGGAAATAGATAGTCTCGAGCCCCACTTACCTCGTAACTCGGTGTAATGTAACCATAGTAAAATTATGTTCTCATACATGAGACACTAGTAGGAAACATACCCATAAAATAGTTGTCCCAAATCATCATCCATATAGTTGAGTTTGATTTTACATTTTCCAAATTCAATGTGAAATAGGGAAAAAAACATTTTGGGTCCACTAGCCATACTTGTACATATCCGCCTCACCTGGGTACCTGGGTTTCCACCTTTATGCTCAAACAATCTCATCATGCCACACAAATACATTATCATATAAAATACCAATAATGAAAATGTAAAATTAGAAAAGTATATGCACACATTTTAAACCACTTAATACACACAGTAAAACAATTTTATTTTTAATAAAATGATTCCTCAAAAACCCCACATTGTCTTGCCCCCAAAACTCTTCGAAATCACCAATATTCATACCATGTGCATAATCAAAAGCCACCAAAACAGAAATTTCTGCCCAAATGAATTTCATAGAATCCAAAAAAGCAATTTTAGTGAAGCCCAATGTGAACCAAGAAATGATAACTTGGAAAAGCCTCTATTTTTTAACAAACATGGCACATAAAGTTCACAAGTTCAACAAACACCATTAAAACCCACTTTCAAGGAAACAACCAAAGGGGTTAAACATTCAGAACTAGATGTGAAGACCTATTAAATTTAAATAAAATCAACTAATTATTTAATGGGGATCCCCAACTAAACCATTAAAAGATATTTTGGACCCCCCCCCCCCATTTCACATAAAATTAGCACTAAATATTAATTTTCAATACAAACTCCACTAAAACTAGTATTCTCAGCAATAATAAATGAAATGAACATGAAAATATCAATAACATAGCATCATAATTCACATAAATTTTATACACATGGAATCACATACAAATTAACAAAAACCATTGAATCCTTTGTGCAAAAATTCAATTGCACCACCACCACACCTCAAGGAAGGTAGATTGATCCTAAAATCAGAATACCTATCCAAGAAAACCTAATGTTAAACACTAGGTTCGAACCCCTAGTTTATGTAAATTAGTAACCTCAATGATAAGGGATGAAACCCTAATAAAATTGAATGAAAGGATATGAAAAATGGAAGAATAATGAAGGATGCCCACTTACTTGGGAGATTTTGAATAAATCTCCCAAAATACACAAGTATCTGAATTTTCAAATAGCTAAAAAATCACTGTAGGTCGAACAATGATGATGAGATAATGTAGGAAATGTAATGTGGAAAATAGTGAGAAATGAAGTTGTTATGAAGGATAGAAGTTATCTTATCAAATCTAGATGATTTGAGAACCCCTATAAAGGTCTACAATTATTTGTGATGCACACGATCTCCAAAGAGAGTGAAAAGCTAATGAGGACGCACCTAAGGATGTTAGCTTCGAGTGGGAGGTGGAATAACTGAAAAATAGTAAATAATGAATAATTTATAAAATAATCAAAATTTATTTTCAAAACTGGAAATGGGCTTCCGGTTAGGCCTAATCCCGTAAATAAAAACACAAATCCACCATTATTATGTATTTTTAAATCGTCCATATTAATATAGTGGTGTTAATAAGTCATGGTATTCCATTTAGTAATTGTAATGGATGAAATATGTAGACAAATGAAGGTGTTATAAAGGAAACAAAATATATTTGTAAATTTGGAATTGGGCTCACGGTTAGGCCGAAATCATGGACACTCACCCATTCCTCCAAAAATGCATGGGAAACCCCCAAAACAAAGCAATAATGGAAATTAAATTAAAAATACCTTTACAATATTTCATGGGTGTGACATTCATATCCCAAGGAAAGGAAACATAATAATTGGTGAGCTCAGATTCTCAACAAATGAAAACAAGGGAGATATGTAAGCATAATATGAACATAAGTGTATGGGACCATGAGAATAAGATTTGAAAACGATGCCATTCGTATCAAATATAATTATTATAAGTCATATCATAATGTTCCATATTTCATAAGATTCGCTACATAATGGAATCAAATAACTGGATCCATGTGAGAATAATACGAGGTATTTGTGTCAAACACGTATGCATATAAAATCATTTCTGTATTAGTCAAGGATCACTACCAAGATCATCATAGTGGAAAAATTAATTTGTAAAACATGTTTAACTCAACATTATTTCCATTTATTATTGAAATGGTATTACTTCCCATTCTAGCCTTGTCATAATGATCAAAGTTCACTTCCCATTTAAGTACTTTTCATCTCAAGAAATCTAAACCCTTAGAGAATGAAGTTGAGGGAGATATAGTCCCAAACGTCATATAATTAAATCATTCATATGTGTCCCAAAAGATCTCAAAAATTAATCATATCATAAACTAGGAAACCAAATGTGTATCATAAAAATGTTATCATATCATAACCTGTGGAAAAGTGAATGTTTTCATAATCATTTCATCATTGCATAACCTGTTAAAAGAACCAGGTTTCACAACTATTTTATCTTGGTACAACAAATAGAAGAGAAATGAGATTCATAAACAACTATTCTTTACAAACATTAACCATTCAATGAAATAATAGGAATGGTATCCTTTTCTCACATCCCTAGTAAATACTAGATAACATCAATGGATGAAATCTTCTAGGTAAAAAAATATTGAAATATCATATAAAATTTTACATAGAAAAAATATCCTATAAAAATTAATTTTTTTTAAATAATAAAACATTTTTACTTTAAAATAAATATGAATTCTTTTAAAGGAATTGTTGATGAAATTATTGGTCATGACCTCAGAAAGGTATATTCATATTATTCACGCCAAAATTAATATTCCCTTTTCATTTATTATGAATGAAAAATGAGATTTTTTTTAGAAAATGACATGAAGAATAATTTCAAAAAAAATTGTGAAAATTAAAATATGAGAGTTTTTTTCAAAAAAATCATGAGTAATAAAACATTTAAAAAATTTTGGAAACACGGTTTTGAAACAAAATAAATTTTCACCTGAAGAGGGAAATAAGGTCAAATTTTTAAAAAACAAATTCTTAATTATTTTATGTACCAATGAGTGGAAACTTATAACCATTATTTATATATGTAATTAGAAACCATAGGGGAAGAAAATTAATAATAATTACTGAGATAGAGATCATAATATTTATCATTGAAGCATAATCATAAACAATCTTGAAAAATGAGGAGATTGTAAACTAAAATCATTACAACTTTAGTAACATGGATTAAAAATCCCCATGAAGTAGTAACATACAAGGTATCATATAAAATTATTATTAGAGATAATTTCATGATTTTACATGTTAAGGTGGTTGTATATACACCTTGTGAAAGTATATAGGTGCATATCATATCATACCTCTCAAAGAAGAAAAATTATGGGAAATATTCTCTATCAGAATGATAAATTTTTAAATGTAACCCCATTAAATAATTATACTCAAATGGATTTGTAAATACCTATAAATTCTATTAGAATCATTATAAGATAATTAAAATGAAGTATATACACTAGTTGTAGACACATCATAAATGATTTGATTTGTTATATTTTTTATTTTCTTTCCATAATCTTGATTTCATCATATACATAATTATAAACATTATATAAATATCATATATATTAAATATATACGTATTTATAATAATATATAAGAAATATAAATTGGAAATGAAATACACTATTCATTGAGCTAGTATGATGAACATACTCTTGAACTTTTATTCGATTATCTTGTTAAATTGACTGAAATAAAATAAAATTGTATATTGTATTTATATAATCATTTTAAAGACATATATATATATATAATATTTTTATTAAACTTATCCTTATCACATTCCTTGTAACAAATAAGAAAATCAAATCGCTTCACAAAGGCGGTTGTCTTTTGTACATACAAACGATGTTATCATATTCCCACTAAAAGGAAAGCATGAAGGTATGCATAATATAAAAATTATAGAAGAATAATAAAATAATTATTATAATAAATATAATATTTAAATGTTACTTCCATCATTATTACCAACCTTTATAGGTGTTTTTGGAAAAATAAACGACATCGGTTCATGAAAAGATAATTTGACGTACAAAGGAATGATGATTTTGTAACCCATTTGATGAAAGTGTATGTGGTTAAAAATATACTCTTAGAATAAAAAAACTCAATATGTAGATTTTATTGAGGTTATTATATAAACCAATCCTAAATATAAATCAATTGGCTTGAGTAATATATGAAACAAAAAAAATATTATTATTGAATGTTACCTCTTCTATGGGTATTCTCCTTAAGTTTGCAGTAAAATCGTTCCTAATATGGATTATTTTCAAAAATGAGGTTTATAGGATGAGGGGAGTGAATTTTGAAATTTATTTTTTGTGAGTTATGTCATGCTAAATGGCTGGAGAGGTTTGAATAATGGGGGAGAGTGAGTTCCCTTATATATTTAAGGAGGAGTGTGATCCTTATAAATACCCAAAAGTGTTCACTATTGGGAGCTCTACCGTACCTCATGTGGATCCAATATTAATGAATAATTAAGGGGAGTGTATATTTTTTTGAGAAACACTTCCTACACTAGAAAATAAAATCTTTGTTTTATTTTTCATCATTAACTTTTATATTTCGCTATTTATAAAATTTTGAGTTTTCACTATGGTAACAAATTTTCTAACCCATAAAATTTATCCATTAGGAAAAAATTAAATTTATAATTATTATAATATATATACTAAATTATTATAAATATTAAAAAAAATTATAAAAATTAAAAAAAACTAATTTTTCTAAAATTAATTTTAACAGAAGCGCATTTAATCCCCAAAAGCATACATTAACCCTAACTACACAAACAATGTTTTTACTATTTAAGGGTCAATATGTTAATTAAAAAAGAATAAATTGTGCATTAATTGACCATATATTAAATTTTTTAACATTTGAAATTCTATTTATAGATAGTAGGATTTTTTAAAAATTTAAATCATTTAATAAAATATCATTTTTTATTAATTAATTTTTTGTCAATTCTGACATTATTTATTTAATTTGAATTAAAATAGATAAAGATAATTATTGAATATAAATATATTAAGTTAACACCACTGTATAAATATATATTCATGTTAAAAATTAATTTAAGTTAGTAATTCATTCCATTTATATCACTTTTTATATTTTTTGTTAAATTTATTTTAGTTAATTATTAACTAAATAATTCATGCATTAGCATTTTTGAATCACATAATGTAATTATTTAATCTATAAAAAAACTATTATTATAAAAAAATCATTTAACATTAAAAATAAAATTTATAAGTGAACATATGATATTTTTCATTCTCCCAAAGATTTATGAATATAAAAGGAATGAAATGTTCTTTTTTTACATTTCCTATTATTATCTTATTATATAAGAAAATTTCATGGAATGTTATTCAAATAACTTATAAAAATATTGAATAAGGTGTTCAGTTAATTAATATGACCTAAAAACTGGTTTTGGAAAAGTTGTTAAGAAATTTTACATCTTATATTCCAAGTTAAATCACTACATATACTCGTTTTTTACCTAAACCGCTGTAATTAATTTTTATTTTTTTCACTAATAACATTTGTACAAAAAATAAGATCAACATATTAAAAATTATAAAATTTTCTGATTCCAAATATGAATCAATTTTTTTAAATTTATTTCCCAGAAGTGAAATAAATTAATTTAATATTAATCTCACAAACATGAGGAGAATGTTTTTTTTAATGTGAAACTATTCAAAAGATTACAAAATATTTATATCAAAATTAATTACTAAAATGATTACAATAAACTATATTGGGATAATATTTGTACATTTAAATAATTGTTACTTTAAACCCCCATAAAAATCTTGATTAATATTATAAATTATTAAAACAAAAGCTATTTTTTAGTTAAAATATAGTATTTTTCACTATTCATCAAAAACAAAACATATCATAAAATACCAAAACATTAACCATATGAAAATTTTTACATTATTATTTAAAAAAATGAATTTATTTTTTCAAATAAGGTTTCTAGATGTGGTAATATTTGTTATTAAATTTTTTATGAAAACATGATTAAACATTCTTTTAGAAAATATACTTTTTCTCGAAACATATATTTTTATTTTAAATGATTATAATTTTTTTCTATTAAATAGATAACTAATAAATATGTGAAAACTATATATTTTCATAAGTTACTTAAACGAATTCATTCATTCCATTAAAATAGGATAGTAAAAACTATCATATTAAACAATAATATTAATAATATTTTGTAGTTTGGTATAACTTAGTCTTGTGTGTAACACAAGATATCAAAGGAACTCTATATTTTCTGTAACATAACAAAAAATTAGTGTTTCATGTACAAAAATATAATCTCATTGTTTCATTTAAATCAAGATTATCTTAGTTTAGCGGGAAAATGATGTTGTCAAAAAAATTTATTTTATTCAACATATAATAATTCATTAAAACTTGGGATATTATAAGGATGCTATCCATGTGGTTTATTGGGTCATCCATGATATTGAAGAGAGATTGTGAGTATTCTCTCCGCCTCACCCTAGCCCCATTATTAGATCGGGTGCACGCATTCTTTCACAAGTTTCAGCTTAGGAGATACATGCATAACCCCACGCACGTCATTGACTTCGGTGGGATTAACATCAAGGATGGATCCAATTTTGTGGATCACCTTGTATCAATTGAGGGTCGATAGTAGTGGACCTATAATGGATGGATCATCCCCTTGGTACATTTTTTTTTGATAGCACGATATAATGCAAGAAAGCTCTTGAGGGCCTGAGATAAAAATGTGGGCTATGTGTCCCATACCTTTTTCACATTTTTTTATTTATAAAGATGACAATATAGAAATATATAATAACATATGGACCTTGTTTTTTATTATAAGACTTTTAAATATTTCAAGAAATATTTTTAGAGATAGTAATGGAGACAATGCGTGATTCTGAGGCCCAGTGCCTCTGGAATTAATTCTATAAAAATATTAAATATATATTACATTACACATTCGCATTTTTAAATAAAAATGGAATAACACTTAAATATAATCTTGGATAAAAATATTATACCACTATTGAATGTGTAAAACAAGTATTACCCATGGCATGACTAAAATTGGGTTAATGTGGGATGTTCAGATAGGGCGACCATTGGGGGTGCGTTTAAATTAAATTAAATTATTTATTTATTTATTTATTTTAAATGAACTAATATTAAAACCACTATTAGTATGTTGTTATGGTAGGTCTCCAGGATTAGCCTCATAACCTTGGAATAATTTATAAGAGGTTCCACCACTCTCCATCATTGGTGAATTGAGACTATATGTTGACAAGTCTCTAGATAAAGTTGAATTGAGACACAATGAATGTAATGGATCTTACTACTTCATTGGACAACACATTGATCGAAAACTAATGATCTGAATCAAGGAATTACATTTCATATTTTTATTTATTCCATTATTATTAAATGATTAATAATTATCATTATTAGTTTATTGATTTGTATAAAATTGAAGCCTTTTCATGCATCCACATATTAGAATTAATTTATATATTTGATTAATCCAATTTTTTTCATGTTTCTCAGCTCAGATATCCCAAATTTGTATTCATTCTCCAAGAAATAATATCACAAAATATATTTCACACGTGTTTCTTATTATTTTACATCACTGTTTTCTATGTTCGTTATCATTGGGCCACATAGTCATGATTCCACTATTGCCTATTAGAATTCAGCATGTTCAGATCCACAGATAAATGGTATATTCGTGGGTGGTGGATAGATATGTGAATTATGAATTAATAATGATGATTTTTGTATGAGGGTGATATTCCACATGGATCTAGTATCGATGACTTAGTTTTAAATGATACAAGAGGAACAGCACATGATCAACGTTGAATGAGCCTAGAGTGGGCGAAATGAAACACTATTTTCCAGACAATAGAAGGATAAAAATGATGACTATATGATTTTAACATGGTTTTTTTGAAATAAAAAAAATATACATTTCCAGTGGATGAGCCTTATATTAAACACTGAATCATATTTGGATTTCTATGAAAAACCTGACTACATGCCTTGTAGTCTGAAGAACACACAACATGTAGCTCCCAGCCTACGGTGGATGGGGTTTCAAGTGAGTTAAAAATCAAACATAATGGGGGGTCCCACATGTCATGTAACCCAGTGATGAAGAACTGGTATGTAATACGGGAGTACATGGACATGGGTATGAGCATTCACATGTCCAATATACATAGACACAACTATAGTACACGTAAAGGGCCAAGAGCATGGGAATGACCATGGGCGGCTAAGGCACACTATGTATTCCCCTTATAGTTGATATATGGATACAAGGCCAGTGATCCCAATACAAATGAGGACATGGATTGGTAGTGGGAAAAAGACCATAAAATATGTGGGTCCCATTATGCAACATGTACCCTCCTTTTTAGGAAACTTCTACCCCTCGTATCTCCTTCGTTTGGGTTCCAATGTTTTCCCATGATTATCATATCCCTAGTTTTTTGTCCTCAAAGAATGTAATAGTGTCATTCAGGGTTGATTTTGAGCAATTATGTGATATGTTTTGAGTGTGATTCATCTTTAGGTGACAGTATATGTTGATGGTAATCGGGCATGATCATCATAGAAATTAGTATCAAGCCCTATAATTTGGGACATTTAATGGGTCCTCTATCTATCCATTAATGTAGATCCTTCCTTTGGGTAGAGGGAATTATTACCCTATTCAATATTTTAGAGAAACCCTCCTACTAGGATAGGTCATGGTACCACATCCATTAGTGTGGTACCCTCCTACTGAAACATGGCATGGGTTCTATATGGACAAACTGAGTGGAACCCTCTTAAAGGGAAAGGGAATAGGTCCTCTATTGATTATCTTAGTGGAACCCAGCTGTGGAGTTAGCTCGTGGGTCCTAAACCATTAGAGTGGAACTCTCTTATTGGTTCAGGGAATGGGCCATCTATCTATTATTGTGGCTCCCCCCACGTTCTATTATGGAATGAGTCATATAGTTATTATAGTGGCACCCTCCCATCAGATTAGTTCATAGGTTATCAACCTACAAAGTGAAACACTCTTCTTGTAATTGGTAATGTTTCCTTTACCAAGATATTATAAACCCTAAACTATTT